>CM022298.1:293167810-295667810 GCA_011799875.1 Thinopyrum elongatum
GCCCCTTACTAGGCATAAAAACACGAATAGATCTAGGTATTGTCATCTTTGGTATGCTATCCTTTTCTATCAAATCCTCCAAAACTCGTCTTAATAATCTATTCTTTCCTTTATTTCCCTCCTAGTAGAAGAACTTAAATCATGAAAAGGACTTTGGTTGGTCATTTTAACATTATAAACCCATAATCAGGATCATCACCATATATATCACCATATAAAACACGTATCTCATTCTAATGGGTTTTTATCATTTTATTCAACCATCTCTATAAAATCCTACATAAATTCCCTTGTAATCCAACAAACTCCTCAAAAGCCTCTAGGTACAAAGATTGAGAGATTTCGAATAAGGAACTCTCCCTAAGATTTTCACATGTAAGATTGATAGTCCCTAGATTCCAAACTACACATAGTTTCTTATCATGGAGGATACTTTCAATAGGAGGGTGTTCAACATCCTTTTTATAGAAAGAAAAAAAATATCCCTAGCTTCTTCTATTATAAAATCAAATTCATGCATAAGGATAATGGTGGCAATCTTTTTAGCTATAGGATAATTAATATTGGGAAGTTCGTAAAACACCATTTGCAAAGCCGGATGAATATGCACAAATTTCTTTTCTAATTTCTCAATGAGCATAACAATGGCTTCCGCATCACAATTTTTATTGAGAAGAAAGAATAATAGATAGTTTATTAATAGGCATAGATCCCGTACAATCAAAGAATTCTCTGAATAACACTTTTTCCAATAATATTACCATCCCCCACACGAATTTTTTTTGTTTTGTAATTAGGAGGAGTTTCAGTTTCATGATCCAACGAACAAGATTCAAGCTTTTCCTCAAGATTTTCAATGATAACCTTCCCAGATTCAGACATGGTGGCAACAAACCAATCTAGCAAACGAGCAAACCGAAAACGAACGAAGAAAACGAATGGAAGAGGGGGAAGAAAAGGCAAAGAGAGGGGTGAAGAAAAAGGCAAATCTTTTCGAAAATCATTTTAGAAGTGGGGGAGAGGAAAATGAGAGGCAAATGGCGAATAATGTAATGCACGAGATGAGAGTTTATGATGGGTACTTGGTATGTCTTGACTTGACGTAGATCTCCCCGGCAACGGCGCCAGAAATTCTTCCTGCTACTTTTTTAGCTTGCGTTGGTTTTTCCCTTGAAGAGAAAAGGGTGATGCAGCAAAGTAGAGATAAGTATTTCCCTCAGTTTGAGAACCAAGGTATCAATCCAGTAGGAGACAACACACAAATCACCGAATACCTGCACAAACAATCAAACAACTTGCACCCAATGCGATAAAGGGGTTGTCAATCCCTTCACGGTTATTTGCAAAAGACGATAAAGTAAATATTTTTGGTATTTTTGTTTTATAGATTGAAAAGTAAAAGATTGCAAAATAGTAGATCGGAAACTTGTATGATGGAAAATAGAAGATTATATGATGGAAAATAGTAGATTGGAAACTTATATGATGGAAAACAGACCCGGGGGCCATAGGTTTCACTAGAGGCTTCTCTCAAGATAGAAAATAATATGGTGGGTGAACAAATTACTGCCGAGCAATTGATAGAAAAGCGCAACGTTATGACGATATCTAAGGCAATGATCATGAATATAGGCATCACGTTCGTGTTAAGTAGACCAAAACAATTTTGCATCTACTACTATTACTCCACACATCGACCGCTATCCAGTATGCATCTAGAGTATGAAGTTCATAAAGAACAGAGTAATGCATTAAGTAAGATGACATGATGTAGAGGAATTAACTCAAGCAATATGATGAAAACCCCATCTTTTTATCCTCGATGGCAACAATACAATACGTGCCTTGCTGCCCCTACTGTCACTGGGAAAGGACACCGCAAGATTGAACCCAAAGCTAAGCACTTCTCCCATTGCAAGAAAAACCAATCTAGTTGGCCAAACCAAACCGATAGTTTGAAGAGAATTACAAAGATATCAAATCATGCATATAAGAATTCAGAGAAGATTCAAATAATATTCATAGATAAGCTGATCATAATAAATCCACAGTTCATCGGATCTCGGCAAACACACCGCAAAAAAGTATTACATCGAATAGATCTCCAAGAACATCGAGGAGAACATGGTATTGAGAATCAAAGAGAGAGAAGAAGCCATCTAGCTACTAGCTATGGACCCATAGGTCTGTGGTAAACTACTCACGCTTCATCAAAAGGGCAATGGTGTTGATGTAGAAGCCCTCCATGATCGAATCCCCCTCCGGCAGGGTGCCGGAAATGGTCCCTAGATGGGATCTCACGGGTACAAAAGGTTGCGGCGGTGGAAAAGTCTTTTCGTGGATGCCTCTATTGGTTTGGGGATATATGAGTATATATAGGCGAAAGAATTACGTCAGGAGATGCACGAGGGGCCCAGAAGGGTGGGGGGCGTGCCCTACCCCCGTGGGCGTGGCCTCCATCCTTGTGGCCGCCTCGTGGCTCCTCCGACTTCATCTCCAAGTCTCCTGGTTTCCTTCTGGTCCATGAAAAATCATCGTGAAAGTTTTATTCTGTTTGGACTCCGTTTGGTATTCCTTTTCTGCGAAACTCAAAAACAAGGAAAAAACAGAAACTGGCACCGGGCTCTAGGTTAATAGGTTAGTCCCAAAAATAATATTAAATAGCATATTAATGCATATAAAACATCCAAAACAGATAATATAATAGCATGGAACAATAAAAAATTATAGATACGTTGGAGACGTATCTCCTAGATGCACATAGATACAATAAAGAGCCAATCATGGAGCGGTATACCTTTTGATCAAATTCTTTACCATTTTCATTGATGCAGAGATGGCCATTTGTGGTCATAGGGATTTTGACGCCTTTGCAATCTTGCATGCCGAATTTCCTCAATACATCTTTGAGGTATTTCTCTTGAGATATGAAGATGCCATTGCGTTGTTGACGAATTTGAAGACCTAAGAAGAATTTCAGTTCTCCCATCATAGACATTCGATATTCTTCACGCATCATGTATCCAAATTTGTCACTGTAACATTCGTCAATACTGCAAAAAATAATATCGTCCACATATATTTGGCACACGAATAATTCTTCATCATAAGTTTTTTTGAAAAGAGTAGGATCAAGTGAACCGGGTTTGAAGCATTTCTTCATGAGGAATTCCTTTAGTGTGTCGTACCATGCTCGAGGGGCCTGCTTGAGTCCATAGAGGGCCTTGTTGAGTCTGAAGACTTTGTCAGGATGCTTTGGATCTTCAAAACCTGGGGGTTGAGCGACATATACTTCTTCCTCAAGCTTACCATTGAGGAATGCACTTTTCACATCCATGTGATATAAGATGATATTATGATGGTTAGCATAAGCAAGCAAATGCGAATAGCTTCAAGTCTAGCAACAGGTGCAAAAGTTTCATCGAAAGCAATTCCTTCAACCTGTGTGTAGCCCTGAGCTACAACATGAGCCTTATTCCTCACCACTAGGCCATTTTCGTCTTGCTTGTTGCGGTAGATCCACTTGGTACCTATGATGTTGTGCTTGCGAGGATCTGGTCACTTGACAAGTTCCCATACGTTGTTGAGCTCGAATTGATACAATTCCTCTTGCATAGCTTGAATCCACTCAGGCTCCAGAAATGTCTCATCAACTTTGGTGGGCTCTGTGATAGATACAAAAGAGAAGTGCCCACAAAAGTTAGACAAATGTGAAGCTTTTGAGCGTGTGAGAGGACCTGGTGCATTAATGTCGTCGAGGATTTTCTCAATCTGCACTTCATTTGCCATGCGAGGATGAGCAGGTTGATGACTTTGATTGGGCTGAGCATTTTCTTCAGCGCCATTTTCCTCACGAGCACCAGCATGATTGTCCTCATTATTTGGAATGAGTTCTCCAGCTGGTTCTTTAGTGGGTATGATATTCTCAGTAGCCTTGAGCTTAATGGATTCCTCAGGAGGTACTTCATCTAGCATAGGAGGTAGGTGCTCTCTTTGCGAGCCATTAGTCTCATCGAACCGCACATCTACAGTTTCAACAACCTTGTGGTGATGGGAGTTGAAGACTCTGTAGGTGTGCGAGTCCTTTCCGTAACCAAGCATAAAACCTTCATGTGCTTTCGTTGCAAATTTAGAATTGTCATGAGGATCTCTAATCCAACATTTAGAACCAAAGACTTTGAAATAACTCACTGTCACGGTTCGACACGATCACCTATGGGGCCATCGGCCCCTTTGTGGTTCGGCAAGGGGGAAGGGCACATTGCACAAAGAGCGGAGACCGTAGAACAGCACGGCAATGGTGACGCGGGTGGTTTTTTCCCAGGTTCAGGCTGCCGCGAGGCGTAAAACCCTACTCTTGCTTTGGTGGATTGGGTGGAAGACCGTGACGAATGTGTAGCGCTCAAGCTCGGCAAGGTTGCCTCGGGGAGAGCAGCTACACGCGTATGAGTGTACAAGGGTCTGAATCCTTTCTAAGGTTGCCTCAGCCCTCCTTTTATAGGTAAAGGGGTTACCACAGTGGCAAAACAGTCATTATCCAGTGATTAGATAGCCATAGTGCTATCATACCTAACTCTGTAGACAGGATAAGCTGCATTAAATGCACCGCTTAGTGTCATGTCGTGGAAGTAGCTCGGCAAGCCTTGCCGTGCCATTCAACCACCTTCTCGCCTATTTGCGTGACACGCCCCTGGACGGGTGTCATTTAGGGGTGATCTTCCTCAGAAATGGCTGCCACGTGCTGAATGATAGCCACTTAATCACTTGGGGGCTCGACACCGCACCGATAAGTGACTTGCGTCACTGTGAGGTGGAGCGGTGGAGCCTTGGCGGGATAGCAGGCTGCCAGCGCCCTGGCAACCCTTGCCGGGGAGGTCTTGGGACTTGCCCTTGGGGTGGCCTCGACCTGACCAGGCTTGCCTGCCCGGCAAGGGAGGTTTTTCCCTTAGTGATATCTTGTCCCTTCGGCTTGTCTTGGTCATCTTGATCCGCCCTTTGGTTTCTCAAAGAGCTATTTCTTCTGCTTGGCCTTGTCTTGTCGCTGTAACCTTGCCCTTGAGCCTGTGTACAGTCCGGGCATCATACCCCAGGGTTTGTTGCACCGACAGGAGCCCCCGGGTCTGGCCCGAACGCGCTGCCGAGTGTTGTCGAGGTAGGCCCTATCAGGTACACAGGCAGAGGCCTTGTGGCAGATCATCCTTTGATATTTTCTTTGCTTCTTCATTAATATGTGCTTGCGTCAGTTCCCGGTTTTTCCGTGTGTCGTGCAAGATGTTATGGGGGAGTTTTAAACCACGATCCGTGGCTACCCACGTCCCACGTTCACGGAGTGGTAACTGCCATTCCACTAGCTTCTCCGCTTCTATCGTTTCCGCCACGTATGCTGCATGTATTGCGTAGGGTTGGTGGCGGACGCGGGGAGTGCGGAAATGTGTGCCATGGCAGAAAGTCATGCACCACAGATTGGCACACAGGGTCGGCCTTGATTCTACGAGCCGTTGGTGGTGCGGAGGAGTCAGATTGGCAGAGCGGGGCGGTTGGCCCCTTGGTGTGGAGCCAGCCCCAGGCCCCGTTTCACTACAGGAATCAGCTTATTTGCCGTCTGCCACGGCGGACGGCAAAGGCACCAAAAGTGGACGACAAAGTGCTTTGCCGTCTGCCACCGACGGCAAATCTGTCCGGCAAAGAGGGCTATGGTAAAGAGGTTCTTTGTCAACTGCTTCACCAAAGCGGACGGCAAAGAACCTTTGCCGTTAGTGGTGGACTGCAAAGAAAACGGACGACAACTAATAGGCGTTAGCCATGTTAGGTGGCTAACGGCAGCCTTTGCCGTCCGCCAGCGGACGGCAAACATTCCCTCCCCTTTGTCGTCCGCTGCAGGATGGCAAAGTAACCAAATGGTCAGCTCTCAGGTTGCACAGGTTGCTGCCATGTGGCATCTTTGCCGTCGGTGGTAGACGGCAAAGAACCCTTTGCCGTCGGTGGCAGACGGCAAAGAGGCTGCATTTTTTCTTCTTTTTTTCTGTTTTTTCTTATATCCAAGCATTTTCAAAGCAAATAGATGATATATATATATATATATATATATATATATATATATATATATATATATATATATATATATATATATTTCACAGGGAAATTACAGAGCAAACATATAAGATATCCAACACATAACTTCATCATACATGCATAGTTCCATCCAACCATACCAAGTTCCATGCATAGTTCCATCATACATAGCAAGTTCAACATAGAGGCATCCAACCATATATATTACAATAGTTTCATCCAACAATACATGCATAGTTCAACGATACAAAATAAACAGAGAAAGGGATAAGTAGCACTCCATCAATGCAAGCTTTCGTCAAGTGAATGAAATCTGCAAAATGGCAAATAAGAAAGTTAGGAGAAGAAGAAGAATAAAATGATGAAGAAGAAGAAGCATACTTAGGTAAAATGGAGCTAACCTAGCTAATTATGCCATTTTTGAGTGAACTAAGCATATTATGCCATTTTTTATATAAAGCAGCTTAGTATAGGTCATTATTGAGCTAACCTAGGTAACTAAGCATATTAGAGCTAACTTAGGTCATTTTGGAGAAGAAGAAGAAGAAGACTAGAAGACTAGAAGACTAGAAGAAGAAGACTAGAAGAAGACTAGATGAAGAAGTCTAGAAGACTAAGAAGAAGGTTTTTACCCTTTTCCTTCTCATTCTTCTTCTTTTTCTCCTCTTCCTTGTTTTTCTTCTTCTTATTCCTTATTTGTGTCATTTTAGAGCTTACATAGGTAAATATGCCATTTTTGAGCTAACTAAGCTTATTATGTCAATTTGGAGGAAAAAAAGGTAAGTATAGGTCATTTTTGTGCTAACATAAGTAATTATGCCATTTTTGAGCTAACGTAGGCAAAATGGATCATTTTGGAGCTAACCTAGCTAAAATGGATCATATTGGACCTAGGTAAACTTGGTCATTTTGGAGCTAACTTAGGTAAAATGGATCATATTGGAGCTAACCTAGGTAAACTTGGTCATTTTGGAGCTAACCTAGGTAAAATGGATCATATTGGAGCTAACCTAGCTAAAATGGGTCATTTTGGAGCTAACCTAGCTAATTATGCCATTTTTGAGTTAACTAAGCATATTATGCCTTTTTTGACATAAGTAAGCTAAGTATAGGTCTTTATTGAGCTAACCTAGGTAACTAAGCATATTAGAGCTAATTTAGCATTTTAGAGCTAACTTAGAGCTAACTGAGGTCATTTTGGAGCAAACTTAGGTAAAATTGATCATTTTGGAGCTAATTAGGCTTATTATGTCATTTTCGAGGAAAATAAGCGAACTATATGACATATATGAGGTTACCAAGATTGTTATGCCATTTCAAACCTAAGTAAGCTAATTATGCCATTTTTACATAAGTAAGCTAAGTGTATGTCATTATTGAGCAAACCTAGGTAACTAAGCATATTGGAGATAGCTTAGCATATTAGAGCTAACTTAGGTCATTTCGGAGGAAACAAAGCTAAGTATAGATCATTTTGGAGCTAAGTAAGCTAATTATGTCATTTTGGAGGAAGATAAGCTAAGTCTAGGTCATTATGTTAAGCATTTTGGAGGAAATAAAGCTAAGTCTAGGTCTTTATTCATTTCGTAAGCAAAACACTAGAGAAAACTTACCGTCATCACGGAGGTGAAGGACCGTCGTGTCTCGTGCCGGTACCATCACCTGGAGAAGGATCGTGTGATGCTTGTCTGGAGGCACGCTACACCAATGATCATTTGCAATGTCTCGTTAGCATGACGACACTCAAATGTTAATACTAGTAACTAATGACCATTCAAATTAAACACACCGTGGTCCCCGGAGCAATCTCTGGCACACAGACTGCACATTTGGTTTTCACGGGTCAGTCATACTAGTTAGTAATGAAACGAACATTACGTGCATGATTTGGCTAATATGCAGAAGAAACTTACCACGAGGAGCTCGTACATGGCCCGGTTCTGCATGTCATTCCACGCCCTCTCCTCCTCCATGAACCTTGCCGTCTTCTCCTCCAACTCCAGCTCCCTCTCCGCCAGAAGTGCCTGGGTTCTATCTCTCTCAGTCTGAAGAGCAGCCTGCAACACCACTCCTCCTTAGCATTGTAATCATCGATGGCTGCACACACAATGTAATTCTTGAAAGAAATCTGAGTCTGTATAACTAACCTGGAAGGCGAGCTCGATTGGCCATGGACGAGGCCTTATCTCAGGATCTGAGCTCGTTTGGCGCGCCTTGATCTCCGAGAGAGTGCGAGGACAACGGATAAGTCCATCTCCAATGGCTATCGAGCCATGGGACCTCCCGCCACCAGATATCATCACCAGCTCCGGATCAAACAGCCCGCTTGGGTCAAAGTCCTCCCCTTTCCTCGTCTTTCCCTCATCTCTGTACTTCACGAGCTTGTTGTGGGAGGAGATGTTGGTGAAGTTCTCTGGATGATCGAGGTTAGACGCAGAGAATGCCTTGGCCTTCTTGAACGGGGCAGTATGGGCCATGGAATAGAGGTTGAACACCTCTGGCACCGATGCCATATTGTATCCCGCCTAAAAGAGAGGAACATAGTATTAGTAATTAAAGGGCTCAAGCTAGCATGACAGAATGAATTGCATGAATCATGAAGCAAACCACATACCCAGTTCCGCCCGTATTGACATATGTTGGCGCTACCTTGATGGTGTGGCACACCTCTCATTTGGGCACGCTTGTCCTTGGCACCTTTGTGGACGGCCCGCCATGCGTTTGAACACCACTCATCCACCAACGCCTCCCAACAATCCATCTTATCAGCACACCATCTCGGGGACACCTAAGTCAGTAAAGAGAAACTTGAGCGCTACGCCTATGAATCAAATCAACAAAACTAAGAACAAGGCTTTAAAAATATAGGCAATTACCTTCATGTACTCCTCCTTCTGTAGATACTTTCCGCCGCACTTCTTCTTGGGCTTCCGAACACCACACGAGGCGAAGTAGTCTCGAACAGCCTACACCCGAGCCTCGTGGCGTAAGTTTTGTAGTAGGCGCCTGCACTCGGCATCAATAACCCGTTCATAGGCCTCCTCGTATCCCTCCTCACACCTGTAGAAGGTCTGCAATCAAATGAGACAACATTGATTAGTACAATAACTAAGCTTATTTGAAGATTTTTAATTATGGAAATGAAAAATTACCCAAAATGTTCTGATCACCATGTCGGCCCTCATGTGGCACAAGACACCGTCGATGATCTCCTCCGGCGGGGCCGAGGAAGCCAAGTAGTGCTCCCAGGTCAATCCTAGCTCTAGAAGCTGACCCTCACCGGGCAACGTGATCCACCCCGGGAAGTTCTGGAGGGGGGGGGGAATATAAACCTAAACTTAAAAAACAGAGAACTAAACCTAAACCAAACTAAATCTAAACTAAACTAAACTAAACTTAAACTAAACAAAACATAAACTAAACTAAATCTAAACCTAAACCTAAAAAACAGAAGGAAAAAACCTAAACTAAACCTAAACTAAATCTAAACAATAAACTAAACTAAACTGGAAAAAAAGAGGGTGAGGGGGCTCACCGGAGTGGGGGAGGTGGAGGAGGCCGACGTCGGGGGGTCGGGGTGGCGGGGCGTCGGGGGGGCCGGGCGGCGGGGTGTCGGGCGGGCCGGGGCGGCGGGTCGTCGGGGAGGCCGGGGCGGCGGGGCATCGGGGGGCCGGGAGGGGGGCGTTGGGCGCCCTGCATCGGCTGGCAATCTGGGTTGGCCTGTGGCGGTATGGGCTCCAGTGTGGGGGCGGATGCTGCGTGCCGGCTTGCTGGCGGTTGGGGGGTTTGGGGGTGGGCGTGTGTTGGGGGGGTGGGGGCGGAGCGGCGGTGGGCAGCAGGCGGCGGGCCGGGGCGGCGTGTGGTCGGGGACGGGGGGCGGTTGGGGACGGCGGCGGTGTGCGGTCGGGGGTCGAGGGCGATCTGACTGGCGGCGCGCGGTGGGGGTTAGGGAGAAAGGAGACAGAGAGAGAGGAGGCGGGGGAACGGCCGTTACATAGTTCAATCTTTGCCGTCCGTTGGCGGACGGCAAAGAGGTGGGGCTAGTGGGCCGTCAGGGTTTGGACCTCCACTGGGCCTGACCCACCTCTTTGTCGTCCGCTAGCGGACGACAAAGAATCTTTTGTCATCCGCTAGCGGACGGCAAAGAATTGGCTGATGGCAAACAGGGTCTTTGCCGTCAGTCCGTTCTTTGTCGTTCGTTTTTTGGAAGCGGACAGCAAAGACCTTCTTTGCCGTCCGCTAGCAGACGACAAAGTTCTGACTGATGGCAAATTCTCTGTTTCCAGTAGTGTTTGCCTATAAAAAGGATACGTGGGCGAGGTGCTGGCTCACACCTATCTCTTCCTCCTTCCTTCTGGTATTGCTTTTCCATCATGGTGATGGGGAGAGGTCGTAGTGGCACTCCAGTAGCACCGACGAGGGCTTCTGCTCGACAGCGCCTCCCTCCTCCTGTTGGGGACGTGGGAGCAAAACCCGTCGTGAGGGGAGGTGGGAGAGGACGAGGACGTGGTCGCCGCGGTGCTCGGGGTCGAGGGGGACGAGGCGGTGCTCTGATCGCACCTCCCCCGGCTGTTCAGGACCCCAATGAAGGCCACATCGGGAACCAGCCGCTGGAGTTCATTGTCAAGCTGCAAGGGCCCCCGCGCAGCTGTGTTCGGCTTCCTACTTGATACGGGGCTAACCCGGTGTAGGCCGATCTTTCATGATTGGAGGTGATTCCCACGAAGAACACGAGGGGAAAAACACGAGGGGGGCGAGAGGAAACGCTCAAATCAACAAGAAACGATCACACATGTGTGAGATCCGAATACACGAAGAGATACACAATCCAAAGTCAACAAAGGAAAGATACAAAGGTAGCTAGTTCATCTCCGTGAGGAGGTCTTGAGTCCACGAGGGATCTTCCTGTGAGGGGTCTTGAATCCAAGCGTGGATCTTCTCCGTAGAGGCCGCGGTCTCTCGATGGAGGAGAACCACAAGGATGAGCAAAGCTCTATCTCTAAAATGAGCTAAACCTATGCTAACCCTCAAATGGAGGAGGGGGAGGAGTATATATAGTCTAAGCCACGAAGGGGTAAGTGAGGGGAGAAGGAGTACACGGGCCTCGACCCAAGTCACGCGCACAGGCATGGTCCGGATGATCCGGATGGGGCCCCAGATGATCCAGCGTCGAGGGTTCGGATGATCCGGGCAGCCGTCTGGATGATCCAGCTTCATCGAGCAGGCTTCGGGTGTCTTCGGGCACATTACCCGGATCGTCCGGGTGGGGTTCCGGATCATCCGGGTGGGGGTCCGGATGATCCGGGCAAGTCCTGTCTTGCTCCATTCTTCTTCTTCCTTCTCCTCTTCCATTCTTGGCCTTGGTCCTTTGATTCTCCATGGTCGTCTCGGATGTACCTAGGTATATGCAAGGCCCATGCATGAGGTAGTAGACATGTCTCATATGTTGAAAGTGACGGTTCGGAGAGGAGCGAGTTCACCTTGTGTCAAATGGCGTATGTTCAAGGTCTCATCATATGTCCTCTTGGGGCTTGGGAAGTAGTCGTAGTGTACATGGGGATGACCGTAGGATGCTCCGCATCATCTCCCCCCCTTGGGAAAGATCCGACCTCGGATCGTAATCCTCATCACCATGGAAACGATTGTTGTGGAGGAACTTGTAGTTGGACGGAGTTGAAAACATGACGCAATCCAAGTACTCCAAGGTGTTGCCGGAGTGGTATACATGCAAGAGCAAACACAAATGACACTCAAAAAGACAATGGTTAGCGTACACAAGGTGTACATCATGTGAGCATGAGTTCGTCCGATAATATTGTTCATGACAAGGCACAAGATGCTTATCCAAATGATGTAGAATGATATGTAATGCATTCATGGTAGTAAATTCATTCATTGTGCACACAAAGGTAATGTGAATGTGATCAATGCAACCATTGTGCAAAATGATGTCATAGAGAGATGGTATATCAAGAGCATGAACATGGCAATGGATGCTCAATATGATTATGTTATCATGCAATTGATGGTAGGCAATGTGATCATTATGTATGAATATGCCATCAAGAAAGATCACAACAAATTTGCTAAGAAAGTGCACAAGCTCATATATCATGGATGACATAGAAATACAAGATGCAACAAGGCAATCATAATGTTATTCAATCCATGCATAAAGTGCAAATTTGTTATGGGTGGTGTTGTACCATAGCTCAATGTCGTGGTAGAAGTGGTGGTCCGGTGGTGCTTCCAATAAGTCCGAGCACTCCTCAACTTGAAGGTCCATGGGGTCCATCTCCAATGTCGGTGCTCCATCCAATAGATGTATCATGTAGACAAGAAGAAGGACACAACAATGAAAGAATGACCCATCCAATATGCATATTTGACGATGGCTCAAATGGAAGGAGTTCACCTTAGGAATGTTCGTGAAGATGTTGGTGTCGCACATGGTATACACCTTGATATGACCAAGTTGTCTCATGACGGTACCGCCTTGTGAATCCTTCAAAATGAACGAACATGACAAACACTCGAAAAAACAAATGAGGTTAGTGGAAATGCAAAACCTATCATCCGCGGGGTGAGAAACCCAACAAGTGTTTTCATCATTCTTATCACAAGAAAGTACAAGGGTGTAGGGCATGGTATGTAGGCATAAGATGCTATAGAACAACCAAAGGCATTAAGCTCAATCAAACAAGCATGCTTCACAAGTAATATGTCCAAGTCTCCACGATCAATAAGCATAGCAAGTTGGCACTCAATACAAGGTGATATGAGAGATGCAACTAATGGAGACAAGAGACAATGATCAAGACAAATCAAGTGAGAGGCATGAACATATATGACATCAGCCCAAGAAAGCGAGTAAGAATGGAACATGGGTGATGCGACAAAGCAAGCAATCATAGTGATCAAGTCAAGCAAGCTAGTAGTGCGACAATGCAATGTACTAGAAGGAATCATGGCAAGCATGTCATGTGTGCAAATAGTGGTCATGAATAATGCACATGACATATCACAAGCATGAAAGCAAGATATGAGCAAAATATCATCAATGTATTGGCGAGAGGCCATATGTAAATAGCAATGGGACATCATGATTCTCCCAACACAACAAGCATCAATAGCATGGGGCACAAAGAAATCATGGCAATAGCTACTAGCATCTCCACTGTCGATGCAACAAACCCTGGGTCCGTTGCCCAGACTGTGGACAGGCCCAAGGACAAGATTACAAACTCAAGATCAGATCAAGGCATGAGAGACTTGTTCTTTGGCAGGGCCAAAGTGCAGATCAAGAAGACCAAGATGAGCTAGAGATGCAAGATATCGCTAAGGAAAGAACCTCCCTTGCCGGACAGGCGAGCCTGGCAAGGTTGGGTTTGCCCCGGAAGCAAGTCTCCAGATCGTCTCGGTAGGCCTGCAGGGGCTTACGGAGGCAAACAACTCCACCGCACCACCTCACCACGACACACGTCGTCGATCAGTGCGGTGTCAAGCTCCAAAGTGACTAAGTGGCTGCTATTTGCCACATGGCAGCCGCTTCCTACAGGAAATACCCCCAGGTGACACCTGTCCTGAGACGTGTCAAGCAAGCAGGCACGAAGCTGGCAAAACAGCCCGGCAGGGCCTGCCGGGCAAGCTGAGATGTGATGTTGAGCGGCGCATTTAATGTGCTCTGTCAGCCTGCAGAGTTAGGTATGATAGCACTATTTGCTATCTAATCAGTATGTAATGACTGATTTTCCACTGTGGTGACCCATTGATCTATAAAAGGAGGCCCATGGCAACCGTAGAAAGGGTTAGCTGATCCGGACCCTTACACACTCATACGCGCGTAGCTGCTCTCGCCCCGAGGCGACCTTGCCGGGCAAGAGCGCTGCGTTCATCCACCATTTTTCCACCATCATTCCACCAAAGCAGGAGTAGGGTTTTACACCTCACGGCGGCCCGAACCTGGGTAAAAATTGCCCGTGTGATCTCTGCCGCGCTGTGTGACGCTTCTCCGCTCTTTGTGCAACGTGCCCATCCCCCCGCCGAACAAAAAGGGGCTCATGGCCCCATAGGTGGGCGTGGTTTCCCATGACATCTTTGGTGCGCCAGGTATGGGGATCACTTGCGCAAACCCGAGAGCGTCAATAGCACGTCATCTTCATCTCCATTCTTATCATTGACGACGTCATCAACTATGGCGTCTAAGAAGAAGTCCGGAGCCACAAATCACCCGTCCACCTCGAAGGCTCCGCCGCCCGCGACCGCCGATGTCGTGGGGAATGCGGGGACGCGCGAGGGTGTGAACGCTGCAGGGGATGTGGTCGGCGCAGGCGGCGTTGTCACCACCTCCCCCACGGCCGAAGTAGGAACGGGAGGCACCAGGGAAGGACAGCATCAACAACATCCCGGCGGCAATGCTCCACGAGGTGCGAGTGGAGGGCTTATTCCGCCTGCACCTCTTCTCCTTGCCGAAGGGCACAACAGCAGTGGTGGTGCTCGTTCAGGGGAGAATCGCAACTCTCCAGCCGCCCCCGCGGCGGGCGCGACCGCAGGGCGTGCGCCGCCTCCGGAACAAGCTGACCCAGTTACTGTGCCCAACGGAGCCGCTGGCCTTCAAGCGCCCCCACCGCGTCACCATGCCATCCAAATGGCTAGTTCGCAACAACAAGGGCGCGGCGCGGTCGCTACCGGCACCGTCAGGAGCCGACCGACACCGCGATCTACATCATCATCACCTATGCCAAGCACTGCCTCAGAGGCGATGGCACGGGCTCAACTACTGTTGAGATTCCCGCTGGCAACCGATCAGATAGATGAGTGGCGAGCCACCATCCAAAGCCTGATTAGCTTCACCGAGGCGGGAGGATCACAGCGAGCTGGCCCGCCACGGCCTCCCCAAGCAGCGACGACAGCCCATGCTGCTGGCCGTACGGAAGGGGCCACCGCCATGGTGCAATCCCCACCATGGCAGCCAGCGCGGGAGCCGCAAAACCAAGAACCAGATGATGTCTCGATGGCCTCTTCTGACCCTCGAGTGCGTCCAGGCCAACGAGGAGCCCTGGAGGATGGGTGGAGGGAAGGCGCGCGCGTCGTCATCGAGCGACACCATGACAACCACCGCCGGTCCAATGGGTGCGATGGCCTCGATGTCGACGAACCCGCACTTGGAGACGGTGGGTGCCTGCCTTTCGAGGTTGGGTTCCCTGCTTTCACCCGTGAGCTGCGGCAAGTCCGTTGGCCATCTGCTCGCACGTTCAAGCCAGAGATTCCAGAGAAGTATGATGGGAGGCTGAACCCGGCAGAGTTCTTGAGCATCTACACCATCGCTGTTCAACTGCCGGGGGAAGAGATGAGAAGGTATTCGCCAATTACTTCCCTTTGGCACTCAAGTCAAATGTGAGGTCTTGGCTGATGCACCTGCCGGAGAACTCCATTTCGACCTAGGCTGACCTGTGCCATGAGTTCATTGGCGCCTTCACGGGTGGCCATCAAGAACCAGGGCGGCCCAGCGATTTGCATCTTCTCCAGCAGAAAGAAGGATAGACTCTGCGAAAGTACTTGCAGAGATTCAGCCGAGTACACAGAAATATCCCAGATATTCACCCGGCAGCTGTGATAGCCGCCTTCCAATCCTACGTGCACGACCGCAGGATACGTTCCAAGATGAACGTTCGGCTGCCCACTACTGTGAAGGAGCTTTACACCTTGGTGGACAAATGTGCTTAGGTGGAGGAAGGGAGGAAACTCCCTGGAGAGGAAGATTGCGTCGACATCGACTCAGTGGATGACGATGAGTCCATCCGTCAGAAGAAGAAGAACAAGAAGCGCAACAAGAAGCGCAAGGATAAGGCAGTGATGACCGTTGAGAGATCAGGCACGCCTAGTACCGGCAAGAAGGCTAAGACCGAAGCCTCCGGCAAGGAAGTTGCCACGTGCACTGACTGCCCGGAGGTTGCGGCTGCCGAGAAGGCTGGGAAAGGCGATGGGCCATATTGCAAGATTCATCGGACCAAGGGCCACGATCTCCAAGAGAGTCACCAGGTTGTGTAGCTCGTCAAGAAGCATAGGGCTGAGTATGAGAAGCGTGATAAGGAAAAAGGTCAGAATGGTACTGGCGGGAAGGGCCGGGGTGGTGAAGCAAATCGCCCTGGCAAGGCTCCTCGGAACCAAGGAAAACCCGCCAAGGGCTGAGAGAAGGAGGATTGCAATGCTGAGAGTGATGGAGGGGATGAAGAGGAAACCAACGAGCAGGAATTCCAGAAGGCCACTGACGCCCTGTGTATTGACGGGGGTGCATCTTTGCACTCCTCTCACTGCCAACTTAAACAGTGGGCGCGTGAGGTCAATGCCGTGGAGCTAGTGGCAGATTCTCGGAAGCCGCTCAAGTGGTCACGCATGCCCATCATCTTTGATGAAGAGGACCATCCTGACCGCACCACTGCGGTAGGGTGCTTGCTGTTGTTGGTCTCACCAACGACTCGCAACCTCAAAGTCACAAAGATGTTGGTTGACGGCAGGGCCGGGTTGAATCTGATTTCCCCAAAGGTTATTAGCAAACTCTAGATAGCAGAGGAAGAGCTTAAGGATACTGGCACATTTCAAGGAGTCAATCCCGACAGGAGTCATCCTAAGGGAAATATCATGTTGCCAGTGACATTTGGGGGGAGGGGGGGGGGAGTTGAACTACCAGACTAAGAAGGTTGTGTTTGATGTGGTCGACCTTCCCTTGCCATATAATGGAATCCTTGGACGCCCAGCTTTGGCAAAATTCATGGCGGCATCTCACTATGCCTACAACACTTTGAAGATGCCAGGGCCAGTGGGTGTCATTTCCATCCCATCAGACAAGAAGGACACAATTATTTGCGTGGATAAGATGTACCGGGACGCAGTCGTGGCAGAGGCCGCGGAAGCCGCAGTTCCCGCCAAGGAAATCGAAGGAAAAAAGAAGGCTAGCAGAGACACCAGCAACAAGTCCGGGAAGCGTACCTCTTCGCGGTATGCTATGCCTGTGGATGATTGCCGGAAAGTTCCGACAGCAAGAAGTCCAAAGCTGCTGCACCCCATGTGAAAAAGGTCCCGGTAGGGTTGGCTGGCACTGATGGTACTTTTACTATCAGTGCCACCCTTGACGACAAATAGGAAAGCACGCTCGTTGCCTTCCTGTGGGCGAATATCGATGTGTTTGCCTGGCAACCATCTGATATCCCCGGTGTTCCCAGGGAGGTAATCGAGCACCACCTTGCTGTCTACCAAGATGCCTGACCCGTCAAGCAAAAGGTCCGGAAGCAAGCCTTGGAGCGGCAGTAGTTCATTGCCGAAGAAATCAAGAAACTTGAGGCAGCTGGTTTGGTCAGAGGAGTACTACATCTAACATGGTTAGCAAACCCAGTGGTTGTGCGCAAGGCTAATGGGAAATGGAGGCTTTGCATAGATTTCACGGATCTGAACAAGGCATGCCCGAAGGACCCATTCCCCTTGCCGCGCATCGACCAAATTGTGGATTCCACTTCCGGGTGTGATTTGCTATCCTTTCTGGATGCATACTCTGGGTATCATCAGATCTTTATGTCCAAGGAAGATGAAGAAAAGACCTCATTCATCACCCCATGCGGCACGTACTGCTTTGTGCGCATGCCTTTCGGGTTGAAGAGTGCCGGGTCCACTTTTGCAAGAGCAGTCCAGGTTGGTTTTGAACCACAGTTGCACAGGAACATTAAAGCTTATATGGATGATGTTGTGGTCAAGACCAAGGATAGATCAACCCTCATACAAGATTTGGAAGAAACATTTGCTAATCTATGTAAGATCAACTTGAAGCTGAACCCGGAGAAGTGTGTGTTTGGTGTTCCCTCCAGCAAGCTACTTGGTTTCTTTGTGTCCCACTGCGGGATCGAAGCCAACCCAGATAAGATCAAGGCTATCGAGCAGATTCAAGCACCCAATACAGTTAAGGATGTGAGGCGTTTGACGGGGTGCGTTGTCGCGCTTAGCAGATTCATCTCCAAGTCTGCTGAACGCGCCTTGCCGTTCTTCAAAATTTTGAAGAAGGTAGGACCCATGAAGTGGACCCCGGAAGCAGACGCAGCACTGCGAGATTTGAAGGCCTACTTGTCCTCTGTGCCCACTTTGGTTGCTCCCAGACCACAAGAGCCGTTGCTGCTATATCTGGCGGACACCAATCAAGTGGTTTGTGTAGCACTAGTGGCGCAACGGGAAGTAGAGGAAGCAGCAACCTCAGCTAGTGTCCCATCCAGGAAAGAGAGAGAGAACAGCCCGGCAAAGTCAGATATGGATCAGGATAAAGAAGAGCGCGGCAGCGAAGGCAACCCCAAGGACGCGGCAAGGAAGAAAGTAGTGCAGCGCCCAGTGTACTTCGTCAGCTCCCTATTACAGGGGGCTAGATCAAGGTACTCTGGTGTGCAAAAGTTGATTTTTGGCCTTATCATGGCCTCAAGGAAACTGCGCCACTACTTCCAAGCCCATGAGATCACGGTTGTCACTCGCTTCCCATTGCAAAGGATACTCTGAAACCCAGAGGCTACCGGCAGGATAGTGGAATGGGCATTGGAGTTATCCAGCTTTGGCCTGAAGTTTGAAAGCACATCAACGATTCAGAGCAGGGCATTGGCAGAGTTTATTGCAGAGTGGATGCCAACCCCTGATGAAGAAGTGCTTGAAACAGTTATCCCCGGCAAGGAAGCGCCCCAAGAATGGATCATGTATTTCGATGGTGCCTTCTCCCTACAAGGTGCGGGGGCTAGTGTGCTTCTCGTTGCTCCCACTGGAGAGCACTTGAAGTACGTCGTCCAGATGCATTTTCCCCGGGAGGAGGCGACCAACAATACAACAGAGTATGAAGGGCTCCTTGCCGGGCACAGGATTGCCACTGAATTGGGAATCAAGAAGCTGATCATTCAAGGAGACTCACAACTTGTGGTAAGACAAGTCAACAAGGATTACGAAAGCCCATTGATGGAGGCATACGTTGAGGAAGTGAGGAGATTAGAGGAGCACTTTGACGGATTGCAAACAGAACACGTACCCCGTGCGGAAAACAGCATCGCTGATCATCTATCAAAGTGTGTTGTGCAAAAGCTTCCTGTGGAACCAGGAACTTTTGTTCTCCATCTTACTCAGCCCTCCGTATCCCCGACAACAATGGCCCAAAAGAGGAGGAAATTGGACTCCGGTAAGCCTCTCCCGGTAGAGCCCCTTGGGGCTCCTGGCAGGGACCCTGCCGGAAACAACTCCCCTTCGATTGCCAGGTTGCGCCCTCCTGCCGGGACACTGGTCCCCGCGGTCGAGGAATGCACTCCCGTAGATGATGAGGTGCCTCTAGTCCTTGTTGCCGAGCCCCAGGCTCCAACTTGGACAAGGCACATAGTCCATTTCCTCCAAACCGGAGAACTTCCCGAAGAGCAAGAAGAAGCTGAAAGAGTAGCCCGGAGGGCCAGTATATATCAGTTTGTCAATGACACACTATATAGAATAAGGCCCAACGGTGTGAAATTGAAGTGCATTTGCCGGGAAGGAGGAAAGGAACTGCTGGCGGAAATACACAAAGGCATGTGCGGCTCCCACATTGGATCAAGGGCTTTAGTTGGGAAAGCATTCCGGCAAGGATTCTATTGGCCCACAACCCTCCAAGATGCGGTCGAGCTAGTCACCAAGTGTGAAGCCTGCCAGTTCCATTCCAAGAACATCCATCTGCCTGCCCAAGCTGTTCAGACAATCCCTTTGTCATGGCCGTTTTTGGTCTGGGGGCTCGATATCCAAGCCCTTTCCCCCGAGCTGCCGGGGGCTTTGAAATCTTGTTCGTTGCAATCGACAAATTTACAAAGTGGTCGAAAGTAGATGTCGTGAGAAAGGTGACTGCTCAGTCAGCTATCAAGTTCTTAAAAGGATTGGTGTGCCGCTTCGGGGTCCCTACCTGGATCATCACCGACGATGGCACCCAGTTCACGAGCCGCGCCTTCATGCAATATGTTCATGCCCTCAGAAGCAAGATCTCATTTGCCTCTGTTGCACATCCCAGAAGCAATGGACAAGCTGAGAGGGCGAACGCTGAAGTGTTGCGAGGACTCAAGACAAGAACATTTGATAAGCTGCAAAAGTGCGGTAGGCGATGGATCGACGAGCTGCCGATGGTTCTTTGGTCCCTCAGAACTACACAAAATCAAGCTACCGGGCAGACTCCCTTCTCCCTAGTCTATGGGGCAGAAGCAGTTATCCCCATGGAACTCATTTACGGGTTGCCTCGAGTGCTTGCCTACGATGAAGTAGCGTAGGATCAGCACCGGCGTGACGACGCTGTGCTTCTCGAGGAGAACCATCTCCGGGCTGCTACGCGTGCTGCACGCTATCAGCAAGCCCTGCACCGCTATCATAGCCGCAGGGTTCATGCCCGGTGTTTTGAGGAAGGCGACCTTGTCCTTAGGCGCATTCAGTCCGCCAAGGGTACAAACAAGTTGATGTCGAAGTGGGAAGGCCCTTACCGGGTAGTACGAGTCACCAGACCTGGCACAGTCCATCTGGAGACCAGAGATGGCATTCAATTGCAAAACTCATGGAACATTGAGCATCTCCGCAAGTTCTACCCGTAAGGCGCGGCTGTCGGGCCCTACCCGGCAGCCACCCTTTTGTACAGGCCTTGCCTTAGTTGCATGTAACCCCTTGTACAAAGCCAGGCGCAGACCCTGAGCAACAGAGAAATAAATGAAGCACCGGGGGCCCCCGACAAGTTGCATGCATGCATAAGCATATCATGAGCATCGCATGTTCATGTAGATAAGATCGCATCTAGCATCATTTTCATCTGCATAAACTGCAGGCTCCTATCGTGGATTCAGTCCAAGAGGAGATAAGAAGATGAGCCTACACTACGATCTCATGCAAGCCAAACAGATAAGTTCTTCCTTGTATCCATACATGTTCTGTAAGTAAAGACTTGTGCATGAGAAAACCCTGCTACCCTTTGAAACTTAGGTGCTCCCGCCCTTCGACTCTAATGTTGCTTCGGTCAGGGTGGTCGCAGTGGCCTTTGTTGAAAAAGGACTGGCAGGGGGCTGGTCCCTCTTCATGATTTGTGCCCAGTAGGCCTAACTCCCCGGCAACAAAACAGAGGGTACCGGCAGGATAGCTTGCCGGGGGAAACTCGTTTATTTATATATAAAGGCATCTCCCCTCTGCATGGACATATACATGCACGAGTCCCTGGCAAGGTTTATCTTTTTCATTAATATGCTTCAAACAAGCACAAACCTTACAGGACACAAACATGGATTCAAGAGATCACATTATTTGAACTAAAATTTGGCAAGTGCCTACAGATTTAAGATTGAAAAAAGATAAGTGCCCCATAATCTCCTCTTTTCGTTTTCCCTCTGCCAGGTATTGTGGTGGGAAGAGAAGAGGACCAAAAAGGGGGCACCAAAGCAGGAGCCCACCTCGATCCCGTCAGGGCCTGCCGGGCGCAGCCTGACAAGATCGAGAGTGGCGAGGCTGCGAAGGAGGGAGACGAAGGCACCAAGGGAACATCCCTCCTCGGCTATCAGCCGAAGAGATTGGTGATGATGGTGCCGGGTAGGGAAGGGAAGAGCGGAAAGATGAGGCGGCAGGTCGCCAAAAGGAGATGAAGGCGTCGGTGCCATCGTACTCCGACCTGACGCCCTACCACCCGCCTTCTCCGTCTTCCCTCATTTTTTCCTCCATCACCACTGCTCCAGAAAGAAGCCGGGCCCCCGGCCCGACACCTTCTCTGGAGAAGCGGCCGATGGCCAAGATGGCCAGGGGGTTCGGGGTACGCCGTCCCCACCAGACGACCGGCCGAGACAAAGGAGGCAAGCATTCCACTACAATGGGAAAGCTTGATATCTCCTGCACCACGGATGGCTCACCCACTGCGCCACCTCTGGACCTGGACTAGACTCACTCCCCAAGCATCAGCCCAAGCATTTAGCATCACTAGCTCTAAGCTAGGACCTGGGGCCTGGCCCCGGGCTCTCCCTTTCGGCACAACCAGAAGAGATCAGGAATGGAGGAAGAAAGGAGTGTGGATGAATGCCTCCGCTCCTCCCTCGCTCTTCCTTTTATAGGCGAGCTGGGGCTGGATGCTGATTCCCCGGCGAGTAATCACCGTCCTCCCCCACCAATCCAAGAAGATCGGGCCCCTGCCTTGATGCTCTCCCACACCACGCGCCTCCGTTACCTACCCCACTTGATGCATGCAACATACGTGGCTACGGATAAGGGCGTGCTGGGAAGAGTGAATTGGCAGTTACTCGCCCGTGTGTTAAAGTCATTCATGGGCCATTACCAGAGTGGCCCCACCGCAAGTGGCGTTACATGACGCGTGGGAAAATCAGAAACTGACCCAAGCTCGGGTTAATAAAGAAGCAAAGAAAATCTCAAGGGGCGAAGCCACCCTTGCGCTCCTGCCTGTGCACTAGTAAGGGCCTACCCCGACGACGCCCAGCAGCGCGTTCGTGCCAGGCCCGGGGGCTCCTGTCGGTGCAACAAACCCTGGGTCCATTGCCCAGACTATGCACAGGCCCAAGGACAAGATTACAAACTCAAGATCAGATCAAGGAATGAGAAAACTGTTCTTTGGCAGGGCCAAAGTGCAGATCAAGAAGACCAAGATGAGCTAGAGTTGCAAGATATCGCTAAGGAAAGAACCTCCCTTGCCGGACAGGCGAGCCTGGCAAGGTTGGGTTTGCCCTAGAAGCAAGTCTCCAGATCGTCCCGGCAGGCCTGTCGGGGCTTACGGAGGCAAACCACTCCACCGCACCACCTCACCACGATGCACGTCGTCGATCAGTGCGGTGTCAAGCTCCAAAGTGACTAAGTGGCTGCTATTTGCCACATGGCAGCCGCTTCCTACTGGAAATACCCCCAGGCGACACCCGTCCAGAGACGTGTCAAGCAAGCAGGCACGAAGCTGGCAAAACAGCCCGGTAGGGCCTGCCGGGCAAGCTGAGATGTGATGTTGAGTGGCACATTTAATGCGCTCTGTCGCCTGCAGAGTTAGGTATGATAGCACTGTTTGCTATCTAATCAGTATGTAATGACTGTTTTGCCACTGTGGTGACCCCTTGATCTATAAAAGGAGGCCCATGGCAACCGTAGAAAGGGTTGGCTGATCCAGACCCTTACACACTCGTACGCGCGTAGCTGCTCTCGCCCCGAGGCGACCTTGCCGGGCAAGAGCGCTGCGTTCATCCACCATTTTTCCACCATCAATCCACCAAAGCAGGAGTAGGGTTTTATGCCTCACGGTGGCCCGAACCTGGGTAAAAACTGCCCATGTGATCTCTGCCATGCTGTGTGATGCTTCTCCGCTCTTTGTGCAACGTGCCCATCCCCCGCCGAACCAAAAGGGGCTCATGGCCCCATAGGTGGCCGTGGTTTCCCACGACATCCACCAAGCATGCAAATACACATAGGAGTAGCATAATGGTGAATAATGGGTAAATGCAAGCAAGGGTCACAATTGCATGGCAAAGTCATGTAAAGAGGCATAACATGCAAAGTGAACACGATAGAATGGGCATAAGGTGACAAGTGGTAAATAGCCCATAGCCGTGTGAGAGCCAAGTAAAACAGGTGCGCGTAGTAGTTGCACGAAGAGAACGGTGGTAAGGATAATCCACATGATCCCAAATCGTCGTTGCTCTCAAGAGCTCATTTCATCAACTCTTGGGATTGAGAGGTTGACGAGTATATGTGAGTACCTACACAAAACAAAGGCAAAGGGAAAATTGTGTGTGTGTGGTATATGTACACATCATCCATTATGATGCGCACGTGCATGTGTTGGGTAGTACAAAATATCCAATGCTCAAATAAATGAGATGCATGATATAGAAACATGTCATCCATCATGAGAGGTTTGTTATTATGTATAGCATAATGGAGACTCAAATTGTGTAATGCATCATGAGAAATATGTAGAGCATTGTTATTCATGGAATGCATATGGTGCACGCAATTATGGGAATCATGCAAAGTATGAAATGCATCAAAATCTCCTAATATGTATGAGGAAACTATGGGGGTCTCCTCGTGAGCATTAGTGGAAACATCACATGGAGAATATTGACAACATCTAAAACAAAGCATATTCGGAACAATGTGATCATGGCATGGCATAGTAGATGAATTGCGCAAATCATGTAAAGGAAGCATGGCAATATCATCACATGAAAAACAAAAGCCAATGACCATCATCTCGTCATCTATGCCATAAGTGCAAATAAGATTTATTTTAATGGGGCATGCATAGTTACTATGTTGAGATTGAAATGATGCAATATGGGAGATCCCACTCATAACATATGACAAGTTTAATGGGTTGTCGAACATGACATGACCAATAGAATTTTCACAAGATATCCTTTGGAGAATAGCGTCACAACTAGGCAACTCAACATGCTCATCATCATATTCATCATAAATTGGTAAGTCAAGACATAAGGAAGTCGCACTAGCATGAAGCATGGTAATAGGTGGATCAACATCATGCAAACGATCATTGGTAAAATAGTCCACTAGTTGTGAAGAGAAGCGCCATCACCTATGTTACCTTGGGAGCATCGCTCATGTGTTGTAGGTGAGGTGTCGAAGACCAAGTCGTGGTCATCTTCATCTTGATGGAACCATGTGGGGGGTGCATCATTGTCCACCATGGCCATTGTCGTCTCCATTGGAGGTATGGACTCGTTGAGGATAGGCATGTCGTCATGTACGAGACCTAGCACCAAAGAAGAAAACACACTCGGAGTAGAGGTTAAGTCGTTAGAAATCATAGTGGCCTCATATGCCCTATCAACTACCTCGCTCACTAAGTGGTGTGGCTCACTCACTCCCTCTTGGATGCTCTCACTCGTATGGTTGGTGGAGTCACTCAAATGGCTCTCAACCTCACATAGGATGTGTGGCATGCTCTCATGTGTGGGGCTAGTGGTGGTCACACTCATCCTCTCATAGGAAATGCACTCAATGTCATATATGGTGGAGTCACTCATCTCACTCATGGGGTGGTGGCTCTCCTCACATGGCAATTGTGGCATCTCATCATATATAGGTGTCGGAGAGATGTATGTGCAAATGTCTCCATGCTCAACTCCTATCGCCGCCTTGGTTGAAGGGATAGTTCCATGCTCAACCTCCTCATCCATAACGCCTCCAAAGATGAGTGCCGTAGGAAGTGGCAAATCATCATGCTCCTCCGAGACCAAAGATAAAGTCTCATGTGCGGTCCCGTAGCTTGACTCGGAGTATGAGTCCCGTTGGGGCACCGTCTTCATGTTGTTGACGAGGTTCACGCTCGTCGCCGTGGTCGAAGGGGATGGCCCTTGCTCGACCTTCTTGTCGTTGTCTTGTATGAGGCCCTTATGATGTGGCACCTCGTAGCTCGTCTCCATGACCGAAGGGGCTTGCCCATGCTTGGCCATCTTCCTTAAGGGGCTTCCGAAGATTGAAGGGTCGCCCTCGCTCGTAGTTGGTCGCCTTGTTGTTGAAGATGTCGATGCAGGTGAACTCGTGGGAAGTAGGCGAAGATGCCGTACGTCCAAAGGTGAAGATGCTTTGATTTCACTTGGCGAAGATGCCGAAGTGGTGGTAGTAGCCGTAGCTTCCTCTTGGTGGTGCTTGTCTCGCCGTCTTCTCTTGTGCTCATGAAGTTTGGGCGTAGCTTGATGTGGAGCTTGTTGGGACTTGTAGGTTTGCGCGTCTCGAGCATCTTCATGTTCATGATGTCATTGTCATGCTTGGGCTCGTAGTAAATGTCGTTCGTCATCATCGTGCACATGATTCTTGGAGGTGACTTGCCCTTCATGACGATGTGGATCATGAATGTGATGATGGTCACCATGTAGATGTGGACGTGGACGACTTGCACTTGCATCGCGTGGGCGCTCCGAAGATGTTCTACTTGCTCGCGGATATGTCTCCATCATATCTACTTTTCCAAACTCTTTTGCCCTTGTTTTGGACTCTAAGTTGCATGATTTGAATGGAACTAACTCGTACTGACGCTGTTTTCAGCAGAATTGCCATGGTGTTATTTTTGTGCAGAAATAAAAGGTCTCGGAATGACCTGAAACTTCACGGAGATCAGTTTTGGAATAAATAAAAAATATTGGCGAAAGAATCAACTGAAGGGGGCCCACACCCTGTCCACAAGGGTGGGGGGCCCGCCCACCCCCCCGGGCGCGCCCTCTGTCCTTGTGGGCCCCCTGGACCTCCACCGACCTCAACTCCAACTCCATATATTCACGTTCGGGGAGAAAAAAAATCAGAGAGAAGGATTCATCGCGTTTTACGATATGGAGCCGCCGCCACCTCCTGTTCTTCCTCGGGAGACCAGATCTGGAGTCCGTTCGGGGCTCCGAAGAGGGGAAATCGTCGCCGTCGTCATCATCAACCATCCTCCATCACCAATTTCATGATGCTCACCGCCGTGCATGAGTAATCCCATCGTAGGCTTGCTGGATGGTGATGGGTTGGATGAGATTTACCATGTAATCGAGCTAGTTTTGTTAGGGTTTGATCCCTAGTATCTACTATGTTCTAAGATTGATGTTGGTATGACTTTGCTATGCCTAATGCTTGTCACTAGGGCCCGAGTGCCATGATTTCAGATCTCAACCCTTTATGTTTCCATGAATATATATGTGTTCTTGATCCTATCTTGCAAGTTATAGTCACCTACTACGTGTTATGATCCGGCAACCCTGGAGTGACAATAGTCGGGACACTTCCCGGTGATGACCGTAGTTTGAGGAGTTCATGTATTCACTAAGTGCTAATGCTTTGGTATGGTTCTCTATTGAAAGGAGGCCTTAATATCCCTTAGTTTCCAATAGGACCCTGCTGCCATGGGAGGGATGGACAAAAGATGTCATGCAAGTTCTTTTCGATAAGCACGTATGACTATATTCGAAATACATGCCTACATTATATTGATGAATTGGAGCTAGTTCTGTGTCACCCTATGTTATAACTGTTGCATGATGAATGCCATCCGACATAATTATCCATCATGGATCCATTGCCTACGAGCTTTTCACATATTGATCTTTGCTAAGTTACTTCTTTGTTGCCACTGTTACAATTGCTACAAAACTGCTACTGTTACTTTTGCCACCGTTACCGTTACTTCCATACTACTTTGCTACTAAATACTTTGCTGCAGATATTAAGTCTTTTAGGTGTGGTTGAATTGACAACTCAGCTGCTAATACTTGAGAATATTCTTTGGCTCCCCTTGTGTTGAATCAATAAATTTGGGTTGAATGCTCTACCCTCAAAAACTGTTGTGATCCCCTATACTTGTGGGCTATCAAGACCTTTTTCTGGCACCGTTGCCAGGGAGCATAGCTCTATTCTCTGAGTCACTTGGGATTTATATCTGTTGATCACTATGAGGAATTTAAAAGATACTAGAACCAAGATTTTTCCCTCAACTACGAGGGGAGGTAAGGATTTGCCATCTAGCTCTGCACTTGATTCACCTTCTCTTTTGAGTAAACTTGCGACACCTACACCTGCTAGTAATTCTGATATGTCACAAATAATCGATGATGCCACTTCTGCTATGCATGATGCTTATGATGATACTACTGCTTTGCTTGATAATACTATGCCACTAGGTGAATTTCTTGATGAACAACTTGCTAGGGTTAGAGAAAATGAAATTGCTGAAACCGATGATATTATTGAAACTGAAGATTATGATTCTCCCCCTAGGTATGAATTGCCTGTTGTACCTGAGGGTTATATTATGGATGAAGAAACTGCTAGAGACTTTCTTGCTTGCAATGATAGAGAAGATCTTAAGAAACTGTTAGCTAAGCTAAAAGAAAAATCCTTGAATGCTAGAATGAAATATGATCCCAATTTTGCTACTTCACCTATCTTTGTTACTGATAAGGGTTATGAATTCTCTGTCGATCCTGAGTTAATTACTTTGGTTGAATCTGATCCCTTCTATGGTTAAGAATCTGAAACAGTTGTGGCACATCTTACTAAACTGAATGATATAGCCATCCTATTCGCACATGAGGAAAAAATTCGCTACTACTATATTCTTAAACTGTTTCCTTTCTCGTTAAAGGGTGATGCTAAGTTATGGTTTAATTCTCTTGCTCCTGGTTGTGTGCGTAGTCCCCAGGATATGATTTATTACTTCTCAAAAATATTTCCCTACTCATAAGAAATAAGCTGCATTACAGGAAATATTTAACTTTGTGCAATCTGAAGAAGAGAGTCTCCCATAAGCTTGCGGGAGGCTTCTCCAATTACTTAATGCTTTGCCTGATCATCCTCTCAAGAAAAATGAAATACTTGATATCTTTTATAATGGACTAACCGATGCTTCTAGGGACCACCTAGATAGTTGTGCTGGTTATATTTTCAGGGAACGAACTATTGAGCAAGCTGAATTGCTATTGAATAATATATTGAGTAATTATAATGATTGGACACTTCCTGAACCAACTCCTAAGCCAACTCCAAAGAAAAGAGGTATTCTATTTCTCAGTCCTGAAGATATGCAAGAGGCAAAGAAATCTATGAAAGAAAAAGGTATTAAAGCTGAAGATGTTAAGAATCTACCGCCTATTAAAGAAATACATGGTCTTGATAACCCGACACATGTAGTAGAGGCAAACTCTCTTTATAGATTTGATGAAGGTGATATTCCTCATAATAAGTCTGCTAGTCAATGCTTGGATGAGTTTGATAATTTTATTGTTAAACAAGAAAATTTCTATGCTTATGTTAGTAGACAATTGAAACGTAATGCTCACATGCTTGATTACTTGGGTGATTATATGAGTAGAACTCTTAATGATCTTAAGCTTGTTAGTAAACATGCTTCCATGGTTACAACTCAAGTAGAACAAGTACTTAAGGCACATGATGATTTGCTTAATGAGTTGAATAATAAGAACAATGATAATGCTGTTAGGGTTATGACTAGAGGTGGTAAAATGACTCAGGAACCTTTGTATCCTGAGGGCCATCCTAAGAGAGTTGAGCAAGATTCTCGGAGAATTAATACTGATGCATCTAGTTCTAGTAATAAAAAGAAAAAGAAAACTGATAGGACTTTGCATACTTCTAGTGAACCTGTTATGGACACACCTAAGAATCCCAATGATATTTCTATTTCTGATGCTGAGACACAATCTGGTGATGAACATGAACCTATTGATAATGTTAATAATGATGTTCATGTTGATGCTCAACCTAGTAATGATAATGATGTAGAGATTGAACCTGCTGTTGATCTTGATAACCCATAATCAAAGAATCAACGTTATGATAAGAGAGACTTCGTTGCTAGGAAACATGGTAAAGAAAGAGAACCATGGGCTCAGAAACCCATGACATTTCCTCCTAAACCATCCAAGAAAAAGGATGATGAGGATTTTGAGCGCTTTGCTGAAATGATTAGACCTATCTTTTTGCGTATGCATTTGACTGATATGCTTAAAATGCCTCCTTATGCTAAGTATATGAAAGATATTGTTACAAATAAAAGGAAGATGCCAGAGGCTGGAATTTCCACCATGCTTGCTAATTATACTTTTAAGGGTGGAATACCAAAGAAACTTGGTGATCCAGGAGTACCAACTATACCATGCTCCATTAAAAGAAACTATGTTAAAACTGCTTTATGTGATCTTGGAGCCGGTGTTAGTGTTATGCCTTTCTCTTTATATCATAGACTTGAATTGAATAAGTTGACACCTATGAAATCTCTTTACAAATGGCTGATAAATCAACTACTATACCCATCGGTATTTGTGAGGATGTGCCTGTTGTGGTTGCAAAAGTTACTATCTTAACGGACTTTGTTATTCTTCATATTCCTGAGGACGATAGTATGTCGATCATCCTTGGTAGACCCTTTTTGAATACTGCAGGGGCTGTTATTGATTGCAACAAAGGCAATGTCACCTTTCATGTTAATGGTAATGAGCATACGGTACACTTTCAGAAGAAACAACCTCAAGTTCATAGTATCAATTATATTGGAAAAATTTCAACTATTACTATCGGAGGTTTTGAATTCCCTCTCCCTACTGTCAAAAGAAAATATGATATTCTTATTGTTGGGGACATGCATATCCCTGTTGAGGTAACTTAGTGTTATTCAAAAATTCTCCGGTTCCATGTTATTCGAAAGAAGTTTGTTAATGAGACTTGATCAACCTTGTTAACGGATTCCTTTTGATGAGCATGAGATGGATGAATTTAGGAGGCACAACCTGATGTACCCACCTCTTACTTTCTGTTATTTAGATTTAATAAAGCAAAAATAGTATTTTTTTGTCTGTTTTCTGAATTATCTATGAAATAAAAAAATGACCCAAAAATAAAAGTTCTCCAAATGCCCTGAAAATTTAGTATGATTTTTTATAGAATATTTGAGAATTTCTAGCACTGAGAACACACCAGGGGGACCCACCACCTGTCCACAAGGACGGAGGGCGCGCCCTACCCCGCTGGGCGCCCCCCCAGTCTTGTGGATCCCACGTGGCCCCCCTTCACTTATTCCAGCACCCATCCACTTCGTCTTCCTCCAGAAAAAATCATCCCATAGCTCAAACTCATGTTCTTGCTCATTTTGCTGCCATTTTCAATCTCCTTGTGTAAAGCTCCATTTGCAAAACTATTTTGGTTGATTGTTCTTCGGTATGTGACTCCTCCAATGGTCCAATTAGTTTTTGTTCTAGTACTTCGTTTATTGCAAATTTTTGCTGCTGTGGTGACCCTATTCTTGAGCTTGCATGTCAAATTTATATGGTCCAAAGTAGTTTTGATGCATGATATAGCCTCTGGGCACTTGTAGGAGTAGTTGCTATCAATTTTCTTGAGTTTGGTTCACTTTTATTTTGAGTCACTAAAAATTTCAGAAAATTTTCAAAGGAAGAAAAATGTCTAGGAAAATGTACGAAGGTGGTTGTTCGAGGAAGCAAGCACCTAGGCCAGCGATACATGAGCCGGACCTTGAACCACCAAGGGAAGCTCAAGTGCGGCCTTGTGAATGGCCATCGGATGAATTCATGGTTCATGCAGGTTTCAAGGATGAGTTTGATGCATACGTACAAAATGCCGGCCTTGAGGACTTCGTGTCAGATAAGTGCCGACAATACTACTACCTCACCGATTCCTTTGTGCGGAGGTTTGAATTTTCATCTAAGCATAATACCCATACTGTTTTATTTGATCTTTATGATGAATCATATACCATGGACCTTGAAGATTTTAATACTTCTTGCAAAATCCCACAATGGGGCCTTCTTAGTGAGCCTCACAAAGCTGAATACAATGATTTCCTTGCTAGCATCACCGTGGGAGAAACTAGAAATATCACACAAGCTACCATAGGGAGCATTCATTTTCCTGCCATACATTATTTTGCTCTCTTTATAGGTAGATGCATTAATGGTAAGCATGAGCATTTCCACCTTTGCGTTCCAAATATTAGTGTCCTCAAGTGTGCGGTGTTAGGTGATAAGCGTTATAACTTGGGGGCTATTATTGCGAGGAGGTTACATCATAATGCTAAAGAGGGAGATTTATTTGGTGGGATTTATGCAACTCGTTTAGCTAATTATCTTGGAGTACCCATAAGGGAGAATGACATGGAGTTGCCACCTGCTTTTCTTGATTATGATGCTTTGGTGCGTTATCAGTTTCTTGAGAGGAACGAACAGTCCCTCCAGTACCGGCTAATCTTCGACAGACGGCATGCCGTCCATATTACCCTTCCTGCTCCTGCCTTCTTTAACTTTCAGGTAAATGGGAGATATTTTATAACTAGAGAGGAGGTAAACGAGTATGAGAGAACAGCGGAGGCTGCTCGCCTCCAGGAGGCAGCTCGCCAAGCAGTAGCTGTCGTAGCACAATACGACCCCAACTACGATTTCAGATATCTTCCGGGCCAGTGGTGGCCCTAGACCAACTTTGGCCAAAAGCCTAAGCTTGGGGGAGTACGTATTTCTCACCGACATTACATTCATGTTCACACACTCATTCTAGTTGTCGGTGTTCATACTTTTTCATTGTATTATCCATGTTAGTTTATTTTCTTTTTCTCGCTTTCGTCTTGTGTGTTTGAAAAGCCTTTGAGAAAAACAAAAAAAATTAGTTGTAGCTTAGTTTACTTTCCATGCTTAGTTGTAGTATTAAAGAAAACCCAAAAAGTTTTCTCGTTCTTCTTTTACTTGTTGGGAGCTTTCCCGTGTAAATAGTTTTTCTCGTTCTTGTTTTACTTTCTTCAGAAAAACAAAAACTCCAAAAACATTTCAGTGTGTTTTTTTGAAATTCTTTTCTTTTCTTTGGGGGTCGAGGAGAGAAGACCACGATGAAAATGTTGAGTGGCTCTCATATGCATTATTGTTAATCTAACAGAGAGCCCATATTACCTTGTCTTCTCCTTTGAATAAATGTTGCAGATTCCAGCTTAGTCCAATGCACGTGCACTATTATTCACATCGTTCGGTCGTGCAAGTGAAAGGCAATAATGACGATATATGATAAAATGATTGGGATGAGGAAAAGCTGGTATGAACTCGACCTATCTTGTTTTTGTAAATATGATTAGTTCATCATTCCTGATTCCGCCTATTATGAATGAAACATGTTTGCAATGAAAATTGGAGATTATAGTTACTCATGCCATGCTTAATTAGCTAGGAGCTTATAATGGTTTACCTTGCGTGCCAACATGCTTTTAAAATGGTTGTGATGTAGTATGATAGGATGGTATCCTCCTTTGAATGATTCAAGTGGCTTGACTTGGCACATGTTCACGCATGTAGTTGAAACAAGATCAACATAGCCTCCACGATGTTTATGTTCATGGTGATTTATATCCTACTCATGCTTGCATTCAATGTTGGTTACTCTCAATGCATGTTTATGACTGTTGTCGCTCTCTAGTTGGTCGCTTCCCAGTCTTTCGCTAGCCTTCACCTGTACTAAGCGGGAATACTGCTTTGCATCCACTTCCATAAACCCAAAGGTATTCCATATGAGTCCAACATACCTTCCTATATGTAGTATTTACCAGCCGTTCCAAGTAAATTTGCATGTGCCAAACTCTAAACCTTCAAATGATAATCTATTTTTTATGCCCGAATCGCTCATGTAGCGATTGGGGGCTGTCGGTATCTTCCATGCTAGGTGGGTTATTCTCACGATGAGTGGACTCTGCTCATCATTCACGAGAAAATGGCTGGTAATCGGGATGCCCAGTCCCATGCTCAAATCAAATCAAAATAAATTAAAACAAAACTCCCCCAGGATTGTTGCTTGTATGGATGGTACCCGTTGTTTCTGACCAGCCGTGGAGTGTGCTTGTTGGTTGAGGGGGAGTAAAAAACTTTACCATTCTGTTTGGGAACCGCCTATAATGTATGTAGTATGGAAGATACTGAGATCTCTTGGTTGTTATGTTGACAATGAAAGCATACCGCTCAAAATTATATTCATCTCTGTTTTAAAAACTCGAGCACTGGCACCTGCAAATCCCTACTTCCCTCTGCGAAGGGCCTATCTATTTACTTTTATGTTGAGTCATCATTTTCTTATAAAAAGCACCAGTTAGAGAGCACCACTGTCATTTGTATGCTTTGCTATTAATTGATATTGAGTATGACTGTGACTGGATCTCTTTTACCATGAATTACAATGTCTAGTCAGTCCTTGATCTTCAGGGGTGCTCTGCATTTATGTTTTGTGGTCTCAGAAAGGGCTAGCGAGATACCATCTTGTTATATCATATCATGATTGTTTTGAAAAAGTGTTGTCATCCGAGATTTATTATTATTGCTCACTAGTTGATTATGCCATTGATATGAGTAAATGTGAGACCTAAATGTTATTGTGAATATGGTTAGTTCATAATCTTTGCTAAAAACTTGAATGCTGGCTTTACATCTTTACATATTTGCAACAACAAGATCAAACAGAGTTTGTAAAAGTTTTTCTTTATCACTTTCAGTTTGTCAACTGAATTGCTTCAGGACAAGCAATGGGTTAAGCTTGGGGGAGTTGATACGTCTCCATCGTATCTACTTTTCCAAACTCTTTTACCCTTGTTTTGGACTCTAATTTGCATGATTTGAATGGAACTAACCCGGACTGACGCTGTTTTTAGCAAAATTGCCATGGTGTTATTTTTGTGCAGAAATAAAAGTTCTTAGAATGACCTGAAACTTCATGGAGATCAGTTTTGGAATAAATAAAAAATATTGGCAAAAGAATCAACTGAAGGCGGCCCACACCCTATCCACAAGGGTGGGGGGCGCGCCCACCCCCCAGGGCGCGTCCTCTGTCCTTGTGGGCCCCCTGGACGTCCACCGACCTCAACTCCAACTCCATATATTCACGTTCGGGGAGAAAAAAATCAGAGAGAAGGAATCATCGCGTTTTACGATACGGAGCCACCGCCACCTCCTGTTCTTCCTCGGGAGACCAGATCTGGAGTCCGTTCGGGGCTCCGGGAGGGGACATCATCGCCGTCGTCATCATTAACCATCCTCCATCACCAATTTCATGATGCTCACCGCCATGCATGAGTAATCCCATCGTAGGCTTGCTGGACGGTGATGGGTTGGATGAGATTTACCATGTAATCGAGCTAGTTTTGTTAGGGTTTGAGCCCTAGTATCTACTATGTTCTAAGATTGATGTTGCTGTGACTTTGCTATGCCTAATGCTTGTCACTAGGGCCCGAGTACCATGATTTCAGATCTGAATCCTTTATGTTTCCATGAATATATTTGTGTTCTTGATCCTATCTTGCAAGTTATAGTCACCTACTACGTGTTATGATCCGGCAACCCCGGAGTGACAATAGTCGGGACACTTACCGGTGATGACCGTAGTTTGAGGAGTTCTTGTATTCACTAAGTGCTAATGCTTTGGTCCGGTTCTCTATTAAAAGGAGGCCTTAATATCCCTTAGTTTCCAATAGGACCCCGCTGCCACGGGAGGGTAGGACAAAAGATGTCATGCAAGTTCTTTTCCATAAGCACATATGACTATATTCGGAATACATGCCTACATTATATTGATGAATTGGAGCTAGTTCTGTGTCACCCTATGTTATAACTATTGCATGATGAATGCCATCCGACATAATTATCCATCATTGATCCATTGCCTACGAGCTTTTCACATATTGATCTTTGCTAAGTTACTTCTCCGTTGCCACTGTTACAATTGCTACAAAAATGCTACTGTTACTTTTGCCACCGTTACCGTTACTTCCATACTACTTTGCTACTAAATACTTTGCTACAGATATTAAGTCTTTCAGGTGTGGTTGAATTGACAACTCAGCTGCTAATATTTGAGAATATTCTTTGGCTCTCCTTGTGTTGAATCAATATATTTGGGTTGAATACTCTACCCTCAAAAATTGTTGGGATCCCCTATACTTGTGGGTTATCACTCGCCGCCGCCTTGAAGATGATGAAGGGGAAGAACGGTTGACCAGCAAGGCCCAAATCTCCTCCATCCTTGCATCTTTCTCCTCCTTTTGTGTCGAGAACTTGTGGTCGAGGTAGTCTCTTGTACATAGCTCGGATTGTTGTATGTCGGTGGCGAAGTTGTCGATGCGCTTTCACAAGGTAGATTGTGCGCCTTGCATTTGTCGTTGAAGATCGATGATGGATGTTTTGGTGATGTAGTTGTTCGCGCCGTCTTTGTCGTGGAAGACTGGAGATGAAATGCTTTGCCTATCCATCACAAGACTCGAGCAAATGTGAGTGTGAGAAAGAGGAGAACTAGACCAAATGTACCTTACCCGGTGTTGAAAATGGATCATTGATCACTCAATAGTGTAGTAAGGAAATAGCACAATTGCTACCGATTCTTGTCAATTCTCACACTTACACAAGTAAAGCTTTTGGTGGATCTCGGTGAGGATAGTGGCACAAAAATTTGATGCAAAATGTTAGCAAGAGTCCATAATGTTGAAAGAGATTCACAAATTCGTGAGTGAAACAAGTAGACCAATAGCAATGAATGGCACACGGAAACACACACACGGATAGATAAATGGGGTCGTGCAACCAAGGAATGAGCACAAAATGTGGAATCCACAGAAAACGCTCGTGTTGCACAACTCAAGAGAGACGCTAGCACGATTGCTCAATAGGCGGATACAACACTTGTGCACAACTTATAAGATGCAAAATGTATGGACTTTCTATCCCAAGTATACTATGTATGTATGGTTCCCCGTGATTCGCACACGATGATTCAAGATGATCAATATGGTAGTATGATATGCAATGTGGCGATGCTATGGCTATTTGCTTACAAGCTCTTTGTTTTTGTCTTTGCTTAAAAGCTTATTCTTTTTTTTATATGGCCACTTTGCGAAATGCACAAAATTAGATAGCAATTGTGTATATGCGGGAACAATCTTGTGGCACACGAGATGATATGATGATACCAAGATGATACCAATATGATATGGTATGTATGCAATGGAAGGGCAGATCGATGATCACTAATGTGCACAAGTAACATTGCCGGCAATACTCAATGTCTAGTCTCGATAGGCAAGTGACGGAAAATGGGCTAGGGGTTAACAATGCAATTGCAATGGGAATATACAATGGTGTCGTCGAGGTTACCATCCTTATGTACGATGACGACCTCATGGCGATGATGAGTGGCAGTGTTCTCGATGTCGAACCATTCCTAATTAGCCAAAACACCTTAGGAAACGAAAAAACTGTGAACTCAAAATCTCAAACGTCAAATGTCAAAATGGTGGTAGTGGAAAAGCGGTGGTGGTTGCGGAAGTATTGGTGGAAACTCGGTCAAAATGGGTTAAGGTGGCGGAAGTGTATGGTGGACTATAGACGGTGTCGGGGTTGAAAGCACGGTCCCTAAGTAGCCGAAACACCTTAGGAGACACAAGCCACAACTCAAACAACCTCAAATGCAATGGGGAACAAAATGGGTTAGGTTGCGGAAGTTGGTGGTGGTATTGCGGACGATATGGTGGAAGCCCTAGGCAAAGATGCCAAAGTTCCAAAATTTTGATGAAGTCAAATGATGGTGGTGGTATTTTTGTGGGATGGGGGGGTGTCAAGAGCTTCAAAACGAGCTAAAGAACATCAAAATCGGAGTTCGGATGAATTAGATATGGCCAAAACAAAATTTCAGCACTGTCAGTGTCAGGGTTACCCGGACATCCGGGAGGAGGTCCGTCTGATCCGGGCTTGGTCCGGATGATCCGGGAGTACTTCCGGATGATCCGGGTTCATCAACTCCGGTTCGGGTGTATAGGTTATCCGGACGTCCGGGAGAGGGTCCAACTGATCCGGGAGGTGTCCGGATGATCCGGGAGCACGTCCGGATGATCCGGGCAGGTTAAACTGCTCGTGATTTCCTCTCGGGGATGAATTTTTGGGTGAAAATGGATGATTTTGGGGTCAAAATTGATGAGATTTCATGGATGGAAGGTGGGAAAACTTGTGGGGAAGCTAGATCCACTTGAAACCAAGCAAATCCATGGATCAAATTCAACAAAACATCATCAAACCAACAAATCACAAAAAAAATTGGGGGCTATTTTTGGTGGGGATTTTCGAATTTAGGATCAAATCACACAAAACAAGGCTAGAAACGGAGGGGGGAGACTCCAAATTTGTGATCAACGTGGCTCATGATACCATATGATACGGGGCTAATCCGGTGTAGGCCGATCTTTCATGATTGGAGGTGATTCCCACGAAGAACACGAAGAACACGAGGGGGCGAGAGGAAACACTCAAATCAACAAGAAACGATCATACATGTGCTAGATCCGAATACACGAAGAGATACACGATCCAAAGTCAACAAAGGAAAGATACAAAGGTAGCTAGTTCATCTCCGTGAGGAGGTCTTGAGTCCGCGAAGGATCTTCCCGTGAGGGGTCTTGAATCCAAGCGTGGATCTTCTCCGTAGAGGCCGCGGTCTCTCGATGGAGGAGAACCACAAGGATGAGCAAAGCTCTATCTCTAAAATGAGCTAAACCTATGCTAACCCTCAAATGGAGGAGGGGGAGGAGTATATATAGTCTAAGCCACGAAGGGGTAAGTGAGGGGTGAAGGGGTACACAGGCCTCGGCCCAAGTCACGCGCACAGGCATGGTCCGGATGATTCGGATGGGGTCCCGGATGATCCGGGCGGCCGTTCATATGATCCGGCTTCAGGTGTCTTCGGGCACATTACCCGGATCGTCCGGGTGGGGGTCCGGATCTTCCGGCTGGGGGTCCGGATGATCCGGGCAAGTCCTGTCTTGCTCCATTCTTCTTCTTCCTTCTCCTCTTCCATGCTTGGTCTTGGTCCTTTGATTCTCCATGGTCATCTCGGATGTACCTAGGTATATGCAAGGCCCATGCATGAGGTAGTAGCCATGTCTCACATGTGGAAAGTGACGGTTCAGAGAGGAGCGAGTTCACCTTGTGTCCAATGGCGTATGTTCGACGTCTCATCGTATGTCCTCTTGGGGCTTGGGGAGTAGTCATAGTGTACATGGGGATGACCATAGGATGCTCTGCATCACTACTCTATTTGCAAGGGTGATGGAGATCGAGCAGCCGCCGGGGTTGAGGCTGCACATGAGGGGCTGCTGTAATGGCAGCATGTGGGCGGACGTGGAGTTCCCCGCTCCTCATGTCATGCTTCTCCAGCTTGGCTAGAAGACTTTTGCTCGTGCCCATAGCTTGGCGGCCGGGCACGTCCTCCATTTCAAGTTAATGGACGCCACCCTGCTCTCCGTCAAAGTCTTCGGATGCTCGGGTGCTCGCTTAGGGTGCTGCGTGGAGAGCTCGACTGACGACGAAAGCTCCTCCTCGAGCGATAGCGACGAGGAGGACAGTGACGGCGATGATGACGGAGCAGGTGGGGAGGACGACGGCTCCGACTCTGGCTGAACACCAGCCGCACTGAAAGATCGAGGATGTCGCCTAGAGGGGGTGGGGTGAATAGGAGCTTTAAAATAATTACGGTTTAGGCTTGAACAAATGTGGAATAAAACTAGCGTTTAATTTGTCAAGCACAAAACCTAAAACAACTAGGCTCACCTATGTGCACCAACAACTTATGATAGGCAAGATAAACAACTAGGTGATAGCAAGATACATAACATGAAACACTATGGCTATCACAAAGTAAAGTGCATAAGTAAAGGGCTCGGGTAAGAGATAACCGAGGCACGCGGAGACGACGATGTATCCCGAAGTTCACACCCTTGTAGATGCTAATCTCCGTTTGGAGTGGTGTGGAGGCACAATGATCGCCAAGAAGCCACTAGGGCCACCGTAATCTCCTCACGCCCTCGAACAATGCAAGATGCCGTGATTCCACTAAGGGACCCTTGAGGGCGGTCACCGAACCCGTACAAATGGCAACCCTTGGGGGCGGTCACAGAACCCGTACACTTTGGCAACCCTTGGGGGCGGTCACCGGTACCCGTCAAATTGCTCGGGGCAATCTCCACAACCTAATTGGAGAACCCGACGCTTGCCCGGAGCTTTACACCACAATGATTGAGCTCCGAACACCAACAACTGTCTAGGGCGCCCAAGCACCCAAGAGGAACAAGCTCAAGGGTACCAAGCACCCAAGAGTAATAAGCTACTCAACTTCACTTCCACGTATCACCGTGGAGAACTCAAACCGATGCACCAAATGCAATGGCAAGGGTACACGGAGTGCCCAAGTCCCTCACTCTCAAATCCCACCAAAGCAACGAAAGCTATGGAGGAAAAAGAGAGGAAGAACAAGAAGGAGAACACCAAGAACTCCAAGATCTAGATCCAAGGGGTTCCCCTCACATAGAGGAGAAAGTGATTGGTGGAGATGTGGATCTAGATCTCCTCTCTCTTTCCCCCCAAAAACTAGCAAGAATCCATGGAGGGATTGAGAGATAGCAAGCTCGAAGAAGGTCAACAATGGGGGAAGAACACGAGCTCAAAGGATAAGGCTCAATGGGGAAGAAGACCCCCTTTTATAGGTGGGGAAAAATCCAACCGTTATCCCCATTCTTAGCCCGCAGCGGGTGGTACTACCGCTCTAGGGAGCGGTACTACTGCTCGGCCCAGCGGTACTACTGCTGGGACCTCGCACAGTGCCTAAGGGAGAAGGAACAGAGAGGAGGGCCATTGAGCGGCACTAGTAGCAGCAGTAGGGGTGGTACTACCGCTTACAAGTGGTACTACCGCTCTTACTGCTGCTGCTACTGCCGCTGAACCCAACATGAGACACGCAGGTCTCAAGTCGAGGCGGTACTAGCGCGGAACCAGAGCCGTACTACCGCCTGTGGCCATGGGTGGTACTACCGCTGTGAAACAGCGGTACTACCGCTTATGGCTTTCAGTAGTACTGCCGCTCCGGGGCCGCGGTACTACTGCTGGCGCCTCCCTTATGCCACTTCCAAGCAAAACAGATGCTCCAGGAAAACCAGAACTGCCACAACTTCTGCAAATGAGCTCCGAATTGAGCAAACTCAGGCAGGGGAGGTATGCCAAGATATAGAAGAGAGAAACCTCCAACAGAGAAGAATCGGCATAACCTCCAACATCGAAAACATCATAGAAGAAGCATGTGAACTCCGTTTTTGATGAACTCGAGCTTGTCATCAAGATGACCATAAGCTCTGAGACTCATAAAGAGAACCAAACAAGAACCAAGAAAGATGATGCAAGGATGCAATGGTTTGAGCTCTCTACAAACGATACGATCAAGCTACCAACTTGAGAGCAACCCTTGATAGTACGGCAATCGATCCTATAACCCGGTCTCCCAACTACCACCATGAGACCTGTAAAATAGAAAACCTATCAAGGGCAAACCTTTGCCTTGCGCATGATCCACTTGAGCTAGATGATGACGATCTTGTCCTCCTCAAGATGGACCACCTTTGTTGATTGCGTTGGGTTGATGAAGACTAGTTGATTGCTCCCCCATACTCCACTATGGGTGAGCCACTCTTCGGTACATCTTCACAAGTCCATTGTCACCACAATGGACGGCAAGCTTCAAGCACTTGATCTCTTCGTGATGCTCCACTTGACCTTGCACACCGCAATCTTGATGACGATCACCACTTGATGTCATCCTCTCCATGGTTTGTATGATATCTTCCTCTTGACGCAAGCCCATGGAAACATACCTAACCCCACATAGAACTTTCACGTAGACCATGGGTTAGTACACAAAGCGTAATGGACAATGCTTACCATACCAAGGGATCACTTGATCCCTCTTGGTACATCTTCTACGCTTTGTGCGTTGATCAACTTGAATCACTCTCAGTACTTAGTCTTGAGCAACCTTGAATCTTTCCAACTCTCTTCATTTGGATGATGTCTTCAAGGTAAACATGAATGGTCACACAATCTTCACCTTCAAGACATGCTTGTAATAAGCTCAACATTCACATGACCAATCTTTGGATAATTCCTTAATAGCACCTTGGTCAACTCATAAACTCCTTGAAACCAACACATGGACTTCAAGAAATGCCTATGGACAAATCCTTCAAATATAACTCAATGCAACCATTAGTCCATAGAGAATGTCATTAATTAGCAAAACCACACATGGGGGCACCACATGTTCTTTCACGCACCGTCACCGTCAGCCGGCGGCACCGCCATCTGCACCTGCATCTCCTCCCCGGCAAGGCAATTTTCCGGGGTGTTGGGTGCGGGTGGTACCCTTGCCTCCTCTAGCAGTCTTCCAGCTAGAGCCCGGTAGGCTTCCTAGTGGCTCCGGCTTCGTTCGCCCTGCCGCGTCCTGCTGGCCCTGGTGGCGATGACCAGGGCGTCGCCTAGTCGCTCTCCCCATCCATCACCTTCGCCCGCTCCTTCTCGATCTTGTCAGGCTTCGTTTTACGAGCCCTGACGAGGTCAGGCTGGGTTTCTGCCCAGGCACTCCTCTTGCCCTCTTCGCCTTCCTCTGTAGTTCCTAGGAGGAGAGGGACAAGAAAGGGGTTACGGGGCATTTATCTTTTTTTAGCCTAAAATATGCAGGCACTTGCCAAACTTTAGTCTTAAATATGTAATCTTCTTTATCCATGTTTGTGCTCTATAAGATCCGTACTTGTTTATCCGCATATTAATGAAAAAGACAAGCCTTGCTGGGTACTTGTGCATGTATTATGTCCATGCAGAGGTGGAATGCCTCTATACGTTTGAGTAAACAAGTTTCCACGGCAAGCTATCCTGCCGGTACCTTCCGTTTGTTGCCACGGCTTGGCCTGCCAGGCTCGAAACTAGGAAAAGGGACCTGCCCCCCGTCGAGCCCTCTCTGTCAAAGGCCACTACAACCATCTTGACCGAAGCAACGTTCGAGTCAAAGGATGCGAGCACCCATGCTTCAAAGGCGACGGGGTTTCTTTATGCACAAGTTTGCTCCTTAGAAAACATGTATGGATAAGAAGAAACTTATTTGTTTGGCTTGTCGGGGACCGATATGTAGGCTTGTTTCTGTTTCTTCTTTTCGGGACCGAGTCCGCGGCAAGAGCCCTGCAGTTTAGTGTAGAGGAAAACAAAGCTACATATGACCTTATCTACATGATCATGCCATGCTCATGTTATGCTATGCATACATGCAAGTTTTTGGGGCCCCCAGCGCTTCGTTTATTTATCTGCTACTCAGGGTCTGCGCCTGGCTTTGTACAAAGGGTTACATGCAGCATCGGCAAGGCTTGTACAAAAGGGTGGCTGCCGGGCAGGGCCCGACAGCCGCGCCTTGCGGGTAGAACTTGCGAAGATGCTCAATGTTCCATGAGTTTTGCAATTGAATGCCATCTTCGGTCTCCAGATGGACTGCGCCGGGTCTGGAGACTCGTACTACCCGGTAAGGGCCTTCCCACTTCGACGTCAACTTGTTTGCACCCTTGGCGGACTGAACGCGCCTAAGGATAAGGTCGCCTTCCTCAAGGCTCCGGGCATGAACCCTGCGGCTGTGGTAGTGACGCAGGGCTTGCTGATAGCGTGCAGCACGCGTAGCAGCCCGGAGATGGTTCTCCTCAAGGAGCACGGCATCGTCATGCCAGTGCTACTCTTGCTCTAATTCATCATAGGAAAATACTTGAGGTGACCCATATATGAGTTCCGTGGGGATCACTGCTTCTGCCCCATAGACTAGGGAGAAGGGAGTCTAGCCGGTAGCTCAATTTGGTGTCGTATGGAGGGACCAAAGAACCACTGGCAGTTCATCAATTCAGTGCCTGTCGCACTCCCGCAGCCTATCAAATGTTCTTGTCTTGAGTCCTTGCAACACTTCAGCGTTCGCCCTCTCAGCTTGTCCATTGCTTTTGGGATGGTCAACAGAGGCCAATGAAACTTTGGTTCTGAGGGTTTGAACGTATTGCATGAAGGCGCAGATTGTGAATTGGGTGCCATTGTCAGTGATGACTCTGGCGGGTATCTCGAAGCAGCACACCAATCCTTTCAAGAACCTGATAGCTGATTGTGAGGTTACCTTCCTCACGGGCTCCACCTCCAGCCACTTTGTAAACTTGTCGATGGCAACATACAAGAATTCAAAGCCCCCGATAGCACGGGGGAAGGGGCCCAAGATGTCGAGCCCCCAGACTGAAAATGGCCACGACAAAGGAATCGTCTGGAGAGCTTGAGCAGGCTGATGGATATTCTTGGAGTGGAACTGGTAGGCTTCACATCTGGTGACTAGCTCGATCGCATCTCGGAGGGCCGTGGGCCAGTAGAAACCTTGCCGGAAAGCTTTTCCAACCATGGCTCTTGATCCAATATGGGAGCCGCACATGCCTCTGTGTATTTCTGCCAGCAGTTCCTTCCCCTCTTCCTGGCATATGCACTTCAATTTCACACCGTTAGGCCTCCTTCTGTATAGTGTGTTATCGACGAACTGATACATACTGGCCCTCCGGGCTACTCTTTCAGCTTCTTCTTGCTCTTCGGGAAGTTCTCCTATTTGGAGGTAATGGACTATGTGCCGTGCCCAAGTTGGAGCCTAAGGCTCGACAACAAGGACCAGCGACACCTCCTAATTTGTGGGAGCGCATGCCTCAACCACAAGGACTGGTAGTTCGGCGGGAGGGTGCTGCTCACCAAGCGAAGTGGACTTGTTTCCGCCAACCTCTCTGCCGGGAGCTTCGGGAAGCTCTACCGGGAGAGGCTTGCCGGAGTCCAGTTTCCTCCTCTTTCTGGCCATTGTTGCCGGGGATACGGAGGGCTGAGTCAGGTGGAGAACAAAAGTCCCTTGTTCCACAGGAAGCTTTTGCGCATTGCACTTTGACAGGATGGTCAGCAATGCTATTTTCCGCATGTGGCACGTGCTTTGTTTGCAACCCATCAAAGTGCTCCTCTAGCTTTCTCACTTCCTCCACATATGCCTCCATCAATGGACTCTGATAATCCTTGTTCACTTGCCTCACCACGAGCTATGAGTCTCCTCGAATGATTAACTTCTTAATTCCCAACTCCATCGCGATTTTGAGCTCGGCAAGGAGTCCTTCATATTCCGCAGTGTTGTTGGTACCTTCTCCCGGGGGAAATGCATCTAGACCACATACTTGAGGCGCTCTCCAGTGGGTGCGATGAGGAGCACGCCAGCTTCTGCACCTTGAAGTGAGAAGGCACCATCAAAGTACATGATCCATTCTTGGGGCGCTTCCTTGCCAGGGATAACTGTTTCCAGTGCCTCTTCGTCTGGGGTAGGTGTCCACTCCGCAATAAACTCCGCGAGTGCTCTGCTCTGAATGGTTGACATGCTCCCAAACTTCAAACCAAAGCTTGATTGCTCCAAAGGCCATTCCACTATTCTACCAGTGGCCTCCGGGTTCCTCAGTATGCGTTGCAAAGGGAATCGGGAAACAACTGTGATCTCGTGGGCTTGGAAGTAGTGGTGCAGTTTCTTGAGGCAATGACGAGGCCAAAGATCAACTTTTGCACGCCAGAGTACCTTGACCAAGCCCCCTACAACAGGGAGCTGACAAAGTAAATTGGCCGCTGCACCACCTTCTTCCTTGCCGCAGTCTTGGGGTTGCCTTCGCTTCTCTACTCTTCCTTCTCTTGATCTGCACTCAGCCTTGCCGGGACTGGTTCACTTCCTTCTCCGTGGAGGACAGTAGCTGCAACTGCTCCTTCTTCCACTTCCCGTTGTGCCACCAGTGCTGCGCTAACCACTTGATTGGTTGCCGCCAAATACAGCAGCAACGGCTCTTGTGGTTTAGGAGCGACCAGGGTGGGAACAGAGGAAAGGTAAGTTTTTAAGTCCTGCAGCACTGCTTCCGTCTCCGGGGTCCACTTCACGGGCCCTGCCTTCTTCAAGATTTTGAAGAATGGAAGGGTGCGCTCGGTGGACTTGGAAATGAACCTACTCAGCGCGGCAACACATCCAGTTAAATGCCTCACGTCCTTGACTGACTTGGGTGCTTGAATCTATTCGATCGCCCTGATCTTGTCGGGGTTGGCCTCTATCCCCCGGTGAGACACAAAGAAGCCAAGTAGCTTGCCGGAGGGAACGCCAAACACGCACTTCTCTAGGTTCAGCTTCAAGTTGCAGCTACTGTCCTCCACGGATAAGCATCGATCTATCGTTGGTCTTGACTACTATGTCATCCACGTAAGCTTCAATATTCCTGTGCAGCTGGGACTCAAACCCCATTTGCACTACTCTTGCAAAAGTGGACCCAGTGCTCTTTAACCCAAAGGGCATCCGTATGAAGCAGTACATGCCACATGGGTTTATGAACGCTATCTTCTCCTCATCTTCTTTGGACATGAATATCTGGTGGTACCCGGAATAGGCATCCAAGAAAGAAAGCAGATCACACCCGGAGGTGGAATCCATGATCTGGTCGATGCGCAGCAAGGGGAATGGGTCCTTCGGGCATGCTTTATTCAGGTCTGTGAAGTCTATGCAAAGCCTCCATTTCCCATTCGCCTTGCACACTACCACTGGATTCGCCAACCATGTTGGGTGCAATACTCCTCTGACCAAACCAGCTGCCTCAAGTTTCTTGATCTCTTCGGCAATTAACTGCTGCCGCTCCAAGGCTTGCTTCTGGACCTTCTGCTTGACAGGCCTGGCATGAGGGCAGACAGCAAGGTGGTGCTCGATTACCTCCATGGGAACACCGGGGATGTCAGATGGTTGCCAAGCAAACACATCGACATTCGCCCGCAGGAAGGCAATGAGCGCCCTTTCCTATTTGTTGTCAAGGGTGGAGCTGATAGTGAATGCACCATTAGCGCCAACCAGCCCTACCGGGACCTTCTTCACAGTGGGTGCAGCAACCTTGGATCTCTTGCTAGTAGAACTCTCCAGCAAATCATCGGCGGGTGCAACGTACTCCGGAGAGGTGTGCTTCCTGGATTCCTTGCCGGCATCCTTGCTAGCTTTTCTCCCTTGTTTGTTTTCCTTGGTGGGGACTGCAGCTTCCACGGCCTCGGCAGTGACCGCATCCCGGTACATCTTGTCCACGCATATAATTACATCCTTCTTGTCTAATGGGATAGAAATGACGCCCATCGGTCCTGGCATCTTCAGGGTATTGTAGGCATAGTGGGATGCCACCAAGAACTTTGCCAGGGCAAGTCGTCCAAGTATCCCATTATATGGTAATGGAAGCTCGACCACATCGAACACAATCTTCTCAGTCTGATAGTTCAATTCTCCTCCAAATGTTACCGCAGTGTAATCTTCCCCTTTGGACGACCCCTGTCGGGATTGATTCCTTGAAACGTGCCGGTAACCTTGAGCTCTTCATCTGTTATCTGCAGCTTGCTGATTACCTTGGGGGAAATCAGGTTCAACCCGGCCCCGCCATCAACCAACATCTTTGTGACCTTGAGGTTGCGGATCGTTGGTGATACCAACAATGGCAAGCACCTTACCACGGTGGTGTGGTCAGGGTGATCCTCTTCGTCAAAGATGATGGGCGTGCGAGACCATTTGAGTGGTTTCTGGGAATCTGCCGCTGGCTCCACAGCATTGACCTCACGCGCCCATTGTTTCAGCTGGCGGTGAGAGGAGTGCAAGGACGCGCCCCCGTCAATGCACAGGGCATTGGTGGCCTTCTGAAACTCTTGCTCACCGGTTTCCTCTTCTTCCCCTTCATCGCTTTCGTCACCACATTCCTTCTTCTCATGGCCTTTAGCAGGTTTCCCCTGATGTTGGGGGACCTTGCCGGGGTGGCCGCCTTGGCCCTTCCCGCCAATGCCATCTTGGTCTCTCTCCGTATCACGTTTCTCGTACTCAGCCTTCTGTTTCTTGAAGAGTTGCTCAACTTGGTGACATTCTTGGAGATCATGGCCATTGGTTCGATGGATCTTGCAGTACGGCCCGTCAGCCTTCCCAGCCTTCTCGGACACCGCAGCCTCCCGGCAGTCAGCGCACGTGGCAACCTCCTTGCCGAAAGCTTCGGTCTTGGCCTTCTTGTCGGTACTAGGGGTGCCTGACCTCTCGACCGCCAGCACTGCTCTCTCCTTGCGCTTCTTATTGCATTTCTTGTTCTTCTTCTTCTGGTTGGCGGCATCGTCGTCATCTTCTGAGTCAATGTCGATGCCATCCTCTTCTCCAGGGAGACGCCTCCCCTCCTCCGTACGGGTACACTTATCCGCCAAGGTGTAAAGCTCGTTCACAGACTTGGGCAACCGGACCTTCATCTTGGAACGTATCCTATGGTTGCGTACATTGGACTGGAACGCGGCAATCATAGCTGCCGGGTGGATATCTGGAAAGTTCCTGTGCACCCAGCTGAACCTCTGCATGTACTTCCACAATCTCTCCCCTTCCTTTTGTGGAAGGAGCTGCAAACCACTGGGCCGCCCTGGTTCTTGATGGCCACCCGTGAAGGCACCACCAAACTAGTGGCACAGATCAGCCCAAGTCGAGATGGAGCTCTTCGGCAAGTGCATCAGCCACGACCTCACATTTGGCTTGAGCGCCAAAGGGAAGTAGTTGGTGAATACCTTTTCATCTCTTCCTCCAGCGGCTTGAACAACGATGGTGTAGATTCTCAAGAACTCTACCGGGTTTAGTCTTCCATCATATTTTTCTGGTATCTCTGGCTTGAACGTACGGGCAGATGGCCAACGGACTTGCCGCAGCTCGTGAGTGAAGGCAGGACACCCAACCTTGAAAGGCAGGTACCCGTCTCCACTGGGCGTGGGCTCGTCGATGTCGGGGCCATTGCGCCTGTCAGACCGGCGGTGGGTTTTGTGGCGCCATTCTATGGTGACGCGCACGTCTTCCCTCCGCCTGTCCTCCAGGACCTGCCGCTGATCTCGATGGGCTTGAGGATTAGATGAAGCCATCGACACCTTGTTGTGTTCTTGGTTGCACGGCTCTGGCTACGGCCCCTGCGCTGGCTGTCGTGGGGGGGACTGCACCGTAAGGTTGGCCCCTTCAGCACGGCCAGCGGCTCGGGCCGATGTTGCTGCCTGCGGATGCCTTGGCGAGCCCGTTCGTTGTGATCCCCCTACCTCAGTGAAACCAATCAAACTTAGAATGGTGGCTCTCCATTCATCCATTTGGTCGGCCGCTTGTCGGAATCTCAACAAGAGCTGGGCTCGCGCCATGGCTTCCGAAGCAGTACTTGGCATGGACGACGATGCAGATCACGACGTCGCCTGACTCCTGACGGTACCGGTAGTGGCGGCGTCGCACTCTCGTCACCGCTTGGGGGTTGACGACCCCGTTCGGCGCTTCGTCTTGATTGCCTTACCCTAGGGAAGGCGTGTGCCTCGTAGCTGCACCCGCAGCAGGGGTAGCTAGGAGGTCACGATTCACGCCGGAGGGGGCGCCATCGCTGCGGCTACGTTCTCCAGTGAGGTGGAGAGGCGGAGATGGGATGTTCTCCCCTCCCGCATCTTGTGGAGCGTGGCCGCTAGGGTGCTGTTGATGCTGTCCTCCTCCGGCGCCTCCTGCTCCCACCTCAGCCGCGGGGGAAACGATGATGGTGTCGCCTGCACCGGTCACGTTCCCTGCGGCGTATGTGTCCCCCGATGCCACCGCAGCCCCCATGGGATCAGTGGCTGCATGCGAGGGGGCCTTCGAGGTAGAAGGATGGGCTACTGCGCCGGACTTTTTCTTAGGCGCCATGGATGATGACGCCGTTGTCGAAGAAGAATGGCGATGAAGATTGACACGCTGTTTACATCCTCGGGTTCGCACAAGTGCTTCCCCCTACCTGGCACGCCAAAGATGTCACGGTACGACACGATCACCTATGGGGCCATCGGCCCCTTTGTGGTTCGGCAAGGGGGAAGGGCATGTTGCACAAAGAGTGAAGACCGTAGAACAGCACGGCAATGGTGACGCAGGTGGTTTTTACCCAGGTTCGGGCCGCCGCGAGGTGTAAAACCCTACTTCTGCTTTAGTGGATTGGGTGGAAGACCGTGACGAACGTGCAGCGCTCAAGCCCGACAAGGTTGTCTCAGGGAGAGCAGCTACGCGCGTATGAGTGTACAAGGGTCCGAATCCTTTCTAAGGTTGCCTCGGTCGTCCTTTTATAGGTAAAGGGGTTACCACAGTGGCAAAACAGTCATTATCCAGTGATTAGATAGCCACAGTGCTATCATACCTAACTCTGCAGACAGGACAAGGTGCATTAAATGCACCGCTTATTGTCACGTCGTGGAAGTAGCCCGACAAGCCTTGCCGTGCCATTCAACCACCTTCTCGCCTGTCTGCGTGACACGCCCCTAGAAAGGTGTCATTTAGGGGCGATCTTCCTCAGAAATGGCTGCCACGTGCTGAATGACAGCCACTTAATCACTTGGGGGCTCGACACCGCACCGATAAGTGACTTGCGTCACTGTGAGGTGGAGCGGTGGAGCCTTGGCGGGATAACAGGCCGCCAGCGCCCCGGCAACCCTTGCTGGGGAGGTCTTGGGACTTGCCCTTGGGGTGGCCTCGACATAACCAGGCTCGCCTGCCCGGCAAGGGAGGTTTTTCCCTTAGTGATATCTTGTCCCTTCGGCTTGTCTTGGTCTTCTTGATCCGCCCTTTGGTTTCTCAAAGAGCTATTTCTTCTGCTTGGCCTTGTCTTGTCGCTGTAACCTTGCCCTTGAGCCTATGTACAGTTCGGGCATCATACCCCAGGGTTTGTTACACCGACACTCACATTGGGTTTCTTGTCAGTGAGGAGCTCATATGAGGTCTTCTTGAAGAATTTGTGAAGATATACCCCGTTGATGATGTGGCATGCAGTATCAATAGCCTCAGGCTAGAAGTGGTGAGGTGTCTTGTATTCATCAAGCATGGTGCAAGCCATCTCAACAAGAGTCCTGTTCTTGCGCTCCACGATGCCATTCTGCTGAGGAGTGTATGGGGCAGATAACTCATGAGAATACCAAGTTCATCAAGATAGTCATCAAGGCCAGTGTTCTTCCCATTGTCACTCCGGATATGCTTGATCTTCACACCAAAATTCGTCGAGGCCCTTGAGGAAAATTGTTTGAAGACTCACTTCAGTTTTGTAAGTGATGATATGCACCCGGGTGTAACGAGTGTAATCATCAACAGTAACAAAGCCATATAATGATGCTGCATTTGTTAGTGTGGCATAATAGTGGGGCCAAAGAGGTCCATGTGAAGCAATTCAAAATGACGAGAGGTAGTCATGATAGTCTTCGAGGGATGCTTGGATCTGGTCTTCTTTCCAGACTCACAAGCCCCACAAAGATGATCTTTGAGGATTTTGACACCCTCGATGCCGATGACGTGCTTCTTCTTTACAAGTTTGTGCAAGTTCCTCATGCCAGCATGGCCAAGTTGTCGATGCCATAGCCAGCCTTATGAAGCTTTTGCAAGTAGACATGTGGCAGGCTGTGGTCCTGCAGAGAAATCAACAATATACAAGTCTCCTCAACTAAAGCCTTCGAAGACTTTGGATTTGTAGATTCCATGCGTACTATGCAACGGTATTTGCCGAAGATGACAACCATATCAAGATCACAAAGCATTAAGACAGACATGAGGTTGAATCCGAGGGACTCGACAAGCATGACTTTGTCCATGTGTTGATCCTTTGAGATTGCAACCCTACCTAGACCCAATACCTTGCTTTTTTCCATCAGTAAGTTCTTGTCACTAGTCAGCGCAGGTAATATGCTTCAGATGCGATGGAGATAGTGCAGATTCCATCAGTAAGTTCTTGTCACCAGTCATGGGATTTGTACATCCATTGTCGAGGACCCACTCAGTAGCTTTGAGAGATTCATCCTGCAGATGAATTAGTGCATCTTACGAACTCATATACTTTAGAGTGAAGAATATGACATCAAATTCGTCAGATAGAATTTCATCAAGTAGTAAATGAGTAATTCATTTCTTCATGGTTTGCTTGCGTCCTTTCAAGCATTCTGAGGTCTCCAGCAAATTCTACAAACATTCAAGTTCGTCCGGGGACCTGACCCTGCATAAGAGATTAGTTCTTCTTCTTCACCACCCACATCTAGAGGGGTGGCAAAGAGTTCATCATTCTGTGAGCTCCATACGAGAAAGGTGTCATTAAAGCCAGCACACTTCTTCTCACAGAGGAGGGGTTAGAGTATGCATATGAGTAAGCAGAGAAATTCTTTGAGGACTTATGAACATAATGATTTGAAGAATAATGCACATATTCATGACCCTTAGATTTTCCCTGCGAAACAGATGCATTAGCACGATGATGATGATATGAGGAATTTGATGTAGGCTTCCTGTTCTTCACAGGTGGTGTCATGAGGACATTCACCTGAAGACTTTCAAGACACCTTTTGGGAACCCAGATTTTCTTCATAGGGGGGCCGTTCCTACAGTTAGTTCCAACATATCTGGCAAATACTTCACCAATCTGATTTTTGAACAGTTTATAGTTGGAGTCAAATGACTCATTAGATGAACATGAAGATTCACATGTAAGGCCAAATAAAGTAGATGGATCTACAGGAGGTCCTTTTGCAGCAACCCATGTGGTTTTGGGATACTTGTCAGGTTTCCAGCAGGTTCCATCGGCATTGAGGTTCCTCTCAAATGCAATACCCTCTTTCCTAGGGTTCCTGTTCAAGATCTGCTTTTTAAGCACATCACAAATTGCTTGATGCCCTTTGAGGATTTTGTACATGCCTGTTGTTGACACATGAACACATCACGTGTACCCTCGACGCCAGGGGTGATGCACCGCAGCTCACGTCGAAGGAGACCCGACCGACAGCGCGATACGCAAGACAGTCGGCGGGCTCTTTTGAGACCCGAAACCCCACCCGCCCGGGAGGGACCCCGTCAGGGAGTGCGGCGGCTATGGGCTGCCCTAGGTTGATTCGCTCGCCCCTAGATCCTCGGGATTCGCAGCTCTCAAACACGAAGAACAGCGAAGAACGAGAGAGAAAAACGATGGAGAGATAAAACGTAGTATATTGATTTGTTCGATTGTGTGTTGTTTCAATCGGCCGTCACCCCTAACATATATAAGAGGCGGATGGACTTCCCGTACAAGTAAAGGATTCATCTAGGCTTTCCTTACAAGAAAAGTACATCAATTCACGTCCTATAGTTCTAGTTTCAGTCCAACTCGGATTCAGCCCGAATCTGTCCCATACTTTTGTCCTGTTTCTTGCGCGGGCCGTAGAAATCGCATACTACCTCGGATGGAGTCGAGTTCAACATCAAACTTGTCCGCCTCGAAGATCTACATAATATTGCATGGGTCACTTCTCCTTTTAAGGCCGTTTTTATGACTTTTAGTGCCCATTTTTAACTGTGAGTCGGATTCAATTATGCAGTTTTCTGAACTATCCGAGTCTTGTATCAACTTTGCAGGCCCTATACTATCTCCGACGATGATGACTCAAAAAGAAAAGTTTATAGTTTCGACGATACGCACAACTTCCATGTAGAACACTTTTCTATCCGAGGCCATCTGAATAACCTTTCAAGCCCATCTCCAACTTCTGGTCGGATTGACTTTGACAGCTTCCACTTTTCCGGCAAGCTTTCCACGCCGGCAAGGTTTTCACCCCGGCAAGCTTTCCACACCGGCAAGATTTCCACCCCGGCAAACTTTCACACCGGCAAGGTTTCCACCCCGGCAAGCTTTCACCGGCAAGGTTTCCACCCGGCAAGCTTTCACACCGGCAAGCTTCCACGCCGGCAAGGTTTTCACCCCAGCAAGCTTTCCACACGGCAAGATTTCCACCCCGGCAAGCTTTTCACGTCGGCAAGCTTTCCACGCCAGCAAGGTTTTCATTTTTCCGGCAAGCTTTTTACTCGGCCGGCAAGCTTCATTCAGCCGGCAAAGGCCGAATAACTCACGCGACCCATCAGACACCACCTAGGTGGGTGTCTGGTCCCTCGCGTCATTTTTACTCAGGACCGGTCTGCAAAGTGTTGCCTCTAACTTTTGCATACCAACTCGGATTGGGATAAGTTTTATATCAAAATCAACTGTTTCGATGAGACGAAGACAATTCGTGTAGAAAGTTTTTCCATTTAAGGTTGTCTTGGAGGCTTAATCGGCCAAACTGTACTCTGAATATAAGATCTTAGTACTTTGAGCATAGTTTCGGCCTTCGAGATGAAATTGGACGGCGATGGCCCAAACTTCAAAGATGTTTATATCAACAATACGGAACTCTTTCATGTAGATCACTTATCCATTTGAGGCCATCTTAAATAAGTTCTTGACCGTGCCAAAATCTGGTGTCAACACATGCCCCCTGTTTTTCGGCAAAGCTTGTGTGCCGAAAAATAACTTGCACATAGCTTCCTCTAAGGACGATGTCAACACTCCATCGGCCATTTTGCATGTTCTTAGGACGATAAGTTTATATCGGCCATTGCTTTTGTGAATATTTTGATGCAAGCTTGGGTGAAACTTTCTCAACTTCATTAATCCGACTATAAAGTTCCATAGATATGCATGTCAAAACCATCCATCAACCATATTGTCCACCCTTCTGCTAGGATCTTGCAGATAATCAACAATGAACTTTCTCGAATCCTTGCTTTCGCTAGCATAAACACTTCATTAGTAGCCGAAGCAGTGGGTTTTTGTTCGGCCTTACCTACGTTGGCAAGAATAAGCATCGGCTATTGATAGATATATGCAATACACCATGATCAACATAGTAGCCAGATACTTGCTGTGCCAACTCGTTTGCTCTTCAGTTGTCATGTCTAGATATATGAGCAGTATTAAAGCAACCTAAGGTAAAATTTACATCTAGACATACCTCGAGATAAACTATAAGTGATTCATCAAAACATTGATAACCCTTGGATATTTGTTGCAATACTCATAACGAATCACCAAAAGCCTCAATATGTTTAGCACAAATGGCAAAAGTTCCAAACCGAATAACATTGCATATTCAGCTTTGATTATTGTGCAATAAATATTTTAAGAGGCATGAGGCTTCACAGAACAGCACTATATGGAGATATATAAACAACACCAACACTGTGGCCATTGTTATGAATTCAACTATCAAAACATAATCTCCATAGTACTTGTCTCGCTCTCCAATCGAACTAAGGATGATGTTAGAATACTACACCGGCCATACTTTGACATATTCTTAGGGCGATAGGTAAATATCGGCCGTTAACATAAGGTCCATGTAAACTTCATCCAACAAAGCATGTATAGCCGAAATAAACAGATGAAATGACAAATCAAGTATTTCGGCCCTCTGGATCAGCAACAACTTATAACTAATCAAATGTATAGTGATTTGGTAATACCCTTTCATGACATAAAAAATATATTGCATCCATGGATCAAAATAAGCCCATGGAGGGTAACCAATCATACCTGGGGATGAATTCCATGGCAAAGATATAAATGGCATGTTTGACGAATATGGATGATGTGCTAACCAAAGATTTTCATGGAATGATGCACACTTTTGGCTTAATTATTTTCCGCTTCCATTCTTCTCTTTCTTCACTTTTATTGTACTTGTTGCAATAGAAGCATGCACATCATTTTTGTTATGAATGATCCTCTTGGGAACCCATGCCATGTTCTTCTGTCTCAACTCTTGTGCACTAAGATTTTGTAATTCCTTCTTTTGCCAATACGTTAAGCTGAGTGGGCATCTCGGCTGTGATTCTGTTTTGACCGATGGCAATTCCTTTTTGGCCTTATGCACTCTCAACTTCTTTTCTTCAGATTTGGCACTTTGACTCTCAATAATTGGTTGATTTGTCTCATCGCCTTTAGTAGCCAATGTCAACACTTTAATTGGCTCTTTTTCATTTGAGATCAAATCTGAAGTTGCACTTTTACGACCATCTCTTTTAACAAGGTAAACTTGCTTGACCACCTCTTTCTTCTTCTTTGAGCTCTGGACCGATTCTTTATGATTGAAACGGTCTTTAACATGTGATTGTTCAAATGTTGATCTTCTCGGAGCTACATAATATTGATGAGATGGTCTAAAATAAGATGGAGAATGTGCCCTTGTATCATACCTATCCCATGATGGATATGGATCTATATGAGTATAGGGAGGCATCCACGGCATTGGCATTGGCAGCCCAAAATAAGGATATGAATATGTTGCATTAAAATTCTCACTTTGCCAATACTGATCCTCATATTTGCGCCTAGGGGGTGATCTTGATGCTTTTGCATCAGTTGACCGATAAGCACTTTTCTCTTCACTCTTCTTTTGATATTTATCTAATAATTGTGCAAAAGTGACTTTGGATTTCTTGCGCTTGTGCTTATTGCGGCCTTTATCTCCTTTGGCTTGACTTGCATTGATCTTTGGATTTTCTTGTTGCCCCCCAGTGTTAGATGTCTCTGTTGTAGCTTTGATGGAATTCCCGTCTTCAAGATTGTTGTTGATGCAATTTTTAACAATATCCTTGCTTGAAGACTTGATCCCGTCATCATTGGTGTGTACCTGTCCACCTTTAGATGAATAGGTTTGAGATAGCCGAGTCAACATTTGATCGCCATCAAGGCCAATCTGATCTGACTAGACATATGCTCGTGCCTCAACAAACTCCAATCATCCTGTGTTGTCCGATTGTGCAGATTGATGAATCATGTTGCAGTCTTTGACATTCTGCTCGAACAAACATTGCATTCGCTCTTGTCTTGACGGCTCAATATTGTGATCAATTATAATAATAGGATTAGTCGGTGATGTGCTGACGATGTGATCACCTATGCCCGGACTAAAGATGCACTGCTCGTCCATTAACCGATAATGTGAAACCGGCTTTGGAATTAAACAACTGAATGGTGCTGGCTTAACGCCATGCAACTCAGCTATGTATCGATTTTTGTCCTTCTTTTCCGATGTTCTTGAATCGGCTATCCTGGAGAACTTTGAACCTGGCATTATGTTTCTGCAACCAAAATAATTATAGAATATACATCTCATCTGAGACCAAATGTTAGCCATGCATGAAACAAACAAATTTGTCCATATAAATATAAAGTTTAGTTGACATGATGGGAACAACTTTGGTTGTGATAAATTGTCACTCTTAGTCTCTATGAATGATACCATGTGTTGACTATCATGATTAGAGACAAGATCACTCCTAACAAACAGATTACTCATTTCGATTGGTCTTCCAAAATTAGTTAGAATCTTACTAACAGGTGCACCAACAATATGATTTTGACCGAATCGAAAATTGAATAAACTATCTGCTAGGTGTACCTTTGTGAAGACGTTGGAAGGAGAAGATGGTTGCACCACTGGAACAATACCTTGGTCCACTTCTGAATAATTCTCCAACGCCTCTTCCTTTTTTTTCTGGATCTCGTGCCTCATCACTCGGATTGCCTGAGTAGATTTCACTCGGATTGCCCGAGTAGATTTCACTCGGATTGCCCGAGTAGATTTTACTCGGACTGCCTGAGTATATTTCACTCGGGTTGCCGAAGTAGATTTCACTTGGTTTGCCCGAGTAGATTTCACTCGGACGCTCTTCGTCGGTTGAACTTTGCTCGGCTGCATTTTCTTGTTCTTGATGTTCATCGTTAACCGAACTGTGTTCGGCCATATTACTTTGTTTTTTATGCTCATCAATATCTTTAGCACGAAACTCATAGGGTAGCATGTAAGCTCCCTTACATCCAGAAAAATCGAGCATAGCCAATTTGCTGTCTTTATCGTTCCTTTGCTTAGTGAAGCTTGCTTCTTCTGTTTTGGTACACCCGACAAAAACTGGCTTGATGTACTTAGCACTAGCCGACGATGCACTCGGCCTTGACTGGCTCAATGCACTTAATCCGGTTTCAACCGAATCCACCATTGTCTTGGCTTTAAAGGAATCCTTCGACTCGGCTACAGACGACTTAGTCATATTTGAATTGGTTTCAACCGAATCAATAGTATTAGCCGAGCCAATCTTCTGTTGTTGATTTGCTTGCAAAGCTTCTTTTTTATCTTGCCTCAGCATCGCAGAAGGGCCACCATGGTTGCTGCATGGAGGAAGGCACTTGACGTATTCTTGTAAATCTTCCTCTTCACGCTTCTTCTTGAGTGCTTCATAAGCCTGTCGATATTCTGCTGGTAATTCCTCAAGAGTCGGTGTGGTAAAATTATTGACGCAATTTCCTACAAGCTGTGGCTTGATCTTGTCCATTCGGGCCACATATTTTTCTTTAAATTCAGACCTGCTTGGATCGGCCTGCCCCCCAATGCTTTTATGATTTTTCGGCAATGAACTTATGTTGCCGAATTTTTGCAATTTTATAGGGGGTGTATAACATGCTGCAATGATAGGTGAAGACATATGCACTGTTGTTGAACCATATTTTCTCTCGCCAATTCGATCAATTGGCAACACTTTGTCTTCTTGCAAAACCATAGCTTTTATTGCCTCATAATCAGGAACCAAGCCCTTTTCATGTTGCTCAAGGCAAAGATCGCTAATTTTCTTATTTTGGGCTAAACTTTTTAAAGCAGCCAAAGCCACCTCATCTCCTGCAATATTAGGCACAGATGCTCCTGTAGAATCTACATTCACTCGGCCATAACCATGATGGTGAGCTGAATAATGAATACTCTTAGTTGGATATGCTGCTAAACAATTAATCTCATGAGGTGTAGTATATGATGACTGAGGATAACCGGCCGAATAGCTAATAGAAGCATGGCTGATTCCCCCATCCATCGGCATGTTTGGGGATGAACCCGCATATTGCGAGTCCGCTGCCGATGCATAAAACTATGAGACGCCCTCCTGTACATGAGGTGTCCTATATTGATCACTCAAACTCATCGTGTTGTTCACCGGCATATTGAAAGGTGTTGCCGATGCGCGAAAGTTCGGATCCATAAGTTGCATGTCGCGATTGTGTAAATTCCAAGCTTCTCCAACAGAATAACTAGTCGGCTTTTGCTCGTTTGGGCTAGCTGACATGACATGTCCATTGGGAGATCTAGCAACACCGACATAATGGCTATTTGCATCTACACAAGGGGATTGATGATACATGTTACCGTCATAGATTGCAGCCGCTTGATGACGCTCTCCTCGTAGCAAGAACAGGCTGGAGACCGCTCGAAGCTTTGTCACCAGCGGAGTCGCCAAAAAGTGTGTTGACACATGAACACGTCACGTGTACCCTCGACGCCGGCGGTGATGCACCGCAGCTCACGTCGAAGGAGACCCGACCGACAGCGCGATACGCAAGACAGTTGGTGGGCGCTTTTGAGACCCGAAACCCCACACGCCCGGGAGGGACCCCGTCAGGGAGTGTGGCGGCTATGGGCTGCCCTAGGTCGATTCGCTCACCCCTAGAGTCTCGGGATTCGCAGTTCTCAAACACGAAGAACAGCGAAGAACGAGAGGGAAAAACGATGGAGAGATAAAACGTAGATAAAAAGTAGTATATTGATTTGTTCGATTGTGTGTTGTTTCAATCGGCCGTCACCCCTAACATATATAAGAGGCGGCTGGACTTCCCGTACAAGTAAAGGATTCATCTAGGCTTTCCTTACAAGAAAAGTACATCAATTCACGTCCTACAGTTCTAGTTTCAGTCCAACTCGGATTCAGCCCGAATCTGTCCCATACTTCTGTCCTGTTTCTTGCGCGGGCCGTAGAAATCGCATACTACCTCGGATGGAGTCGAGTTCAACATCAAACTTGTCCGCCTCGATGATTTGCATAATACTAGGCAAGTCACTTCTCCTTTTAAGGCCGTCTTTATGAATTTTAGGGCCCATCTTTAACTTTGGGTCGGATTCAATTATGCAGTTTTCTGAACTGTCCGAGTCTTGTAACAACATTGCAGGACGTATACTATCTCCGACGATGATGACTCCAAAAGCAAAGTTTACAATTTTGACGATACGCACAACTTCTGTGTAGAACACTTTTCCATCCGAGGTCATCTGAATAACCTTTTAAACCCATCTCCAACTTCTGGTCGTATTGACTTTGATAGCTTCCACTTTTCCGGCAAGCTTTCCACGCCGGCAAGGTTTTCACCCCGGCAAGCTTTCCACACCGGCAAGATTTCCACCCTGGCAAGCTTTCACACTGGCAAGGTTTCCACCCCGGCAAGGTTTCCACCCGGCAAGCTTTCACACCGGCAAGCTTCCACGCCGGCAAGGTTTTCACCCCGACAAGCTTTCCACACCGGCAAGATTTCCACCCGGGCAAGCTTTCGCATCGGCATGCTTTCCACGCTGGCAAACTTTTCATTTTGCCGACAAGCTTTTTACTCGGCCGACAAGCTTCATTCAGCCGGCAAAGGCCGAATAACTCACGCGACCCATCAGACACCACCTAGGTGGGTGTCTGGTCCCTCGCGTCATTTTCACTCAGGACCGGTCCGCAAAGTGTTGCCTCTAAATTTTGTATACGAACTCGGATTGGGATGATTTTTATATCAAAATCGACCATTTCGACGAGACGAAGACAATTCGTGTAGAAAGTTTTTCCATTTGAGGTCGTCTTGGGGGCTTAATCAGCCAAACTGTACTCTGAATATAAGATCTTAGTACTTTGAGCATAGTTTCGGCCTTCGAGATGAAATCGGACGGCGATGGCCCAAACTACAAAGATGTTTATATCAATAATACGGAACTCTTTCATGTAGATCACTTCTCCATTTGAGGCCATCTTAAATAAGTTCTTGACCGTGCCAAAATCTGGTGTCAGCACCTGTCACATACAATTCCTTCAACTCTGCATTTTCGTCAGTGATACTAGTGGTATCCCCAGATGAGGAATTTGTGACCACAGAAATAGTTGAAGAAGTTACAACAATAGAAGCATTTGAACTTTCAGGTGAAGAATTAGCATATTCACGTTCGATGCATTTCAAACATGGTGGAATGAATTCTTCCTAAGCGGAACTGATCTGTTGAGCAAGCAATGAATCATTTTCCCATTGAAGATCATCATGACTCACCCTTACTTTCTCAAGATCTTGCTTTCTTTGAAGAAATTCATAATAAAGCTTCTCATGATCTGCTAAGAGAGTTTCATGATGACCTTGAAGGTTATCAAACTTGGACTGAAGTCGTTGAAGATCATCTGTTTGAGTTCGATCCATTTCCTCACCCAACGGGTCATCGCTTTTGTCTAGCAAATTCTGAATCCTTTCCAAAGCTTTTTGTTGTTTAGTGGCAATATTAGCAAGCTTGGAATAACTAGGTTTGAGGTTTTCATCAGATTCATCTTCACTAGATTCAGAGGAGGGATATTTAATTACCTTGGCACCTTTTGCCATGAAGCAATAGGTGGGAGCGAAGTCATCGTTGCCATCGTCAGCAGTGTTGGAGTTGCCATTTTCTTCACAGTTGAAGATGGACTTGCTGACGAAAGTAGTAGCGAGAGCTAGGCTCGCCACACCAGAGTCTGACTCCTCAGATTCCTCCTCTTTCTCATTTTCCTCAGATTCATCTTCAGAGTCCATTTCCTTGCCAATGAATGCCCGAGCCTTTCTGGAACTGCTCTTCTTATGAGATGAAGACTTTGACGATGATCACTTTGAAGATTTCTTCTTTTTCTCCGAGTCATCTGAATTGTCATCCTTGTACTTCTTCTTCTTTGATTCCTTCAGCCAGTGAGGACAATCAACCATGTAGTGACCGGGCTTCTTGCATTTGTGGCAAGTCCTCTTCTTGTAGTCACGGGATGAAGAATCTGATCTCAAATCATCACCTCTTGAAGATTTTCCAAAACGGCCATGCCTTGAGAATTTCTGGAATTTCCTCACGAGCATTGCTAGCTCCTGAATTAGTTCTTCAGCATCACCAAGGCTACTGTCAGAGTCTTCCTCCTCAGATGAGGAAATTTCCTTGGCCTTTAGAGCACGTGATCTTCCATAGCTTGGACCATAGAGGTCTCTCTTCTTAGCTTGTTGGAATTCATGAGTATTCAGTCTCTCGCAGATATCAGCAGGATCTAGTGACTTGTAGTCTCCACGTTCTTGAATCATCAGTGCTAGTGTATCAAATGAGGAATCAAGTGATCTCAGCAATTTCTTCACCACCTCATGGTCGGTGATGTCAGTGGCACCAAGTGCTTGAAGCTCATTGGAGATGTCAGTGAGGCAATCGAAGGTTTGCTGAACATTTTCGTTGTCGAGTCTTTTGAAGTGGTTGAAGAGATTGCAAAGAACATCAACTCGAGAATCACTATGGGTTGAGATTCCTTCGTTCACTTTGGACAGCCTATCCCAGATAAGCTTTGCAAACTCCAAAGCACTCACTCTGCCATACTGTCTTTTGCTCAGATGGCCACATATGCTATTCTTCGCTTGAGAGTCGAGTTGCTTGAATCTCTTCACATCAGCAGCGTTTTATGGAGGGAGTGATGGAGGGAACGCCATTTTCCACAACGTACCAGAGATCATTATCAATTGCCTCAAGATGCATGTGCATCTTGTTCTTCCAGTAGGGGTAGTCCGTCCCATCGAAGGTAGGACACCCAGCTAAGACCTTGATCATACCTGCAGTCGACATAACTAGAACTCCAGGTGGTTAAACCAAAATCACACAGAACAAGGGAGTACCTCGCTCTAATACCAACTGAAAGTGCGTTATATCGACTAGAGGGGGGTGAATAGGCGATTTTTACAAATTCATCACTGAGGAAATACTACTTGAGGAATTTGCTAAGTGACGAAATACAAGCAGCGGATAAAGTACTCAGGTGCAAGCATAACATGGCAGTAGCACAGTCATGATGATGATATGAAACAAGCATAGAGCACAAGTAGCATGTAAACAGGAAAAGCAAGCAGAAGACAAGGTGACTGAAGAAATAGGATTGAGGAAATTGAGAAAGTCTTCAATCAAAGTCTTCAAGCAGTAACAATCAATTTCATCAACACATAAACTAGGAAATGAAAGGGTTGAGGAAATAGAAACAGTAGCTCAGTGAAGACAGTGATTTGGTAGACCAGTTCCAACTCCTGTGACAGTTGTACGTCTGGTTGGAGCGGCTTGGTATTTAAACCAAAGGACACATAGTCCTTACCGTATTCTCCTTGAGCTAAGGTCACACAGACCTCACCCAATTACTCTGGTAAGTGTTCAAGGTGACTTCCAAACCTTCACAGACTTGGTCACTCGGTGATCCACAATTCCTCTTGGACGCTCTAGGCCTTGACGCCTAACCATTTGGAAGATGCACAATCTTCAAAGGTAACATGCGTCGGTTCCACACAGGAACAATCTCTTTAGTGATGCTCAATCACTTTGGGTTTTAGGTGTTGGGGTTTTGGGTTTTTCCTCACTGATGATTTTCTCTCAAAGTCCTCGGAGGATGGGATGCTCTAAATGACAGTTGTCAATCTATCTCTCGGAGCATCCAACCAGCTAGTGGTTGAGGGGGCGGCTATTTATAGCCAGGGAGTAGCCCGACACGATAAGACATAAATGCCCCTAACAATATGACCGTTATGTGGATAAGATAATTGGGACAGCTGGCGCAAAGCATAGCAACGGTCGGAAATTTGAGCTCTCAAATTCCTCAGGGCTATCATGTTCCTCACTGTAGGCAATACGCATTGGCGAATTCCTAACTCCTCAGTCAGAACACATTCCTCAGAGACCAAAAGATCTTCGTCTCTGTCACTGAAGAAATTGACTCAACTGTATGAGATTTCCAAAGGCTTCAGTCGAAGGATTGGGTATGTGTATAGGCTTTGAGATGAGCATCACATGGAAATTTTTCCTTAGTATTACCTCGACCCCCTTTAACAGTACGATGTTTCCTATGACTCAAAAGAAAGGAAATGAAACTACGAAAACAAAAGTCTTCACGCTCCATAGTCCTTGCATCAATATCTTCAAGGTCACACCAATTTCCTCATTTTCAAAGTCTTCAAGAAAACCAAAGTCTTTAGATGAAGACATTCATTTTTAGGGGTCGACTTTCTTCGGATTCATCAAACTCCTTAGACACTTATTAGACCCGTGTACACTCACAAACACATTAGTCCCTTAACCTATAAGTCTTCAATACACCAAAATCACTAAGGGGCACTAGATGCACTTACAGTGCTTGTGAGCAGTTCCCAAACTCTTTGGGCGCTTTTCTGCAAAAAACATTCAAAACACCACGGAGCTGTTGGATCTCCGATCCAATGGCTCCGAGGAGCTTTTATCACCACATCATCTAAGGTGTGGTAGCATGTGATATTCTTACATGCAAGAGAATATGAGGTCCTCCCTCATCTTAGATGCTACGGTGATACGAGCTTCGAGGCCGTTGGATATTGGATCTAAGGGCATCTAAGTAGTTTTTGTACTAATTGTGTGCAATTCCCAAACTCATTAAGGTTTCTTGTAAAAATATTAAGACATCATGTGAGCCGCTAGATCTCAGATCTACTAGCTAACTCGTATCACCATATAGCATCTAAGGTGTGGGGCCACATGATATTCTCCCGGAGGGGGGGGGTGCACAACCCATCGATGTTTGGGAGGGTGGGGACAAATATAATTTTCAAAAAATATAATCTAAACAATCCTAAAAAGAGCTTCACAATTTTATCTAAGGTCGAGGGGTTACCCCACGACAATCTACATAGCTCGGCCTATGCAAGAGGTGTCGTGGGAGCGTCTATGTGTGAGAGAGACGACGCGAGAAAGCGAGGTCAATCAAGTCATTTATAGAGGGAGAGATCGAGTGAGTGTGGCCTAGTGTACACTTGAATGTTAAAGATGATAGACCGAGATATCGTGCGGCGAAGCTGCAGTGAGGGCTGGAGGGAGATATTATCGAGAGAGTGGCCTAGACAGACTTTGTGTGTACGCACACGGTGAAGGTGTTTTACAGAGGCAACATATGTGTCTTGAGAGAGGGAGGGAGGGTTTGTCATGGAGGGAACAACGAGGTTGTGTGTGAGAAATACATTTGTTGAGAGTGTGAGGGTGGGTGTGACATAAATGGAGATCAAAACATGAAGAGAAATAATGAGCGCGCATGTGTCGAATACCAATAGCTCTATTAACAAAGAAATGAAGATCGGTTGATACATGAAGTATCTATGGTAGGGGGGCGATGGAGGGACCTAAACACAACATTTGCATGTACATAGTACTAGACTTAATATTCATGTTTCAGTTTACTGTGCATTTAAAATATTGAATTGAGGACCATGCATGGCTTACATTTTTTTTTAATTCATGGCATACATGCATGGTTGCTAGACTTGAAGCCATTCGCATACTGCTAGCCTATGCAAATCACAATGACATCCTTCTGTACCAAATGGATGTGAAGAGCGCTTTCTGCTACTTCTTGAGCTTGCGTTGGTTTTTCCCTTGAAGAGGAAAGGGTGATGCAGCAAAGTAGAGACAAGTATTTCCCTCAGTTAAGAATCAAGGTATCAATCCTGTAGGAGGCACAAGCAAGTCTCCAATCTATGCACCTGCACAAACTAACAAACACTTGCACTCAACGCGAAAAAGGGGTTGTCAATCCTTTCACGGTCTCGAACAAGAGTGAGATCTAATAGAGATAGGTATAAAAGATTACTAAAACATAAAACAAAGTAAAAACAAATAAATTGCAGCAAAGTATTTTTGGGTTTTTTGGTTTATAGATCTGGAAATATATGATGGAAAATAGACCCGGGGGCCATAGGTTTCACTAGAGGCTTCTCTCTTGAAGATAGCATACGGTGGGTGAACAAATTACTGTTGAGCAATTGATAGAAAAGCGCAAAGTTATGATGATATATAAGGCAATGATCATGAATATAGGCATCACGTCCGTGACAAGTAGACCGAAACAATTCTGCATCTACTACTATTACTCCACACATCGACCGACTCCTGCCTGCATCTAGAGTATTAAGTTCATAAGAATAGAGCAACGCTTTAAGTAAGATGACATGATGTAGAGGGATAAACTCAAGCAATATGATGAAAACCCCATCTTTTTATCCTTGATGGCAACAATACAATGCGTGCCTCGCTACCCCTTCTATCACTGGGTGAGGACACCGCAAGATTGAACCCAAAACTAAGCACCTCTCCCATTGCAAGAAAAACCAATAATCTAGTTGGCCAAACCAAACCGATAGTTTGAAGAGAAATACAAAAATATCCTAATCATGCATAAAAGAGTTCAGAGAAGACTCAAATAATATTCATAGATAATCTCATCATAAATCCACAATTCATAGGATCTCAATAAACACACCGTAAAAAAGTATTACATCGAATAGATCTCCAAGAACATCGAGGAGAACATTGTATTGAAGATCAAAGAGAGAGAAGAAGCCATCTAGCTACTAGCTATGGATCCATAGGTCTGTGGTAAACTACTCACGCATCATCGGAAGGGCGGCAAGGTTGATGTAGAGGCCCTCCATGATCGAATCCCCCTCCGGCAGCGTGCCAGAAAAGGCCCCAAGATGGGATCTCACGAGAACAGAGGCTTGCGGCAGCGGAAAAGTATTTTGGTGGACGCTTGTGGTGGTTTGGGAATATTTGGGAATTTATAGAGCAGGAATTATGGTTAGGAGACCCCCGAGGGGCCCACAAACCCTCAGGGCGCGCCCCCCCAGGGGCGCGCCTAGCAGGCTTGTGGCCTCCTCGGCCATCATCTCACCCCCTCTCCAAGCTCCGTGGATGCCTTCTGGTCCAAGAAAAATCATCGTAAAGTTTCATTCCGTTTGGACTCCGTTTGATATTCCTTTTCTGTAAAACTCAAAAACAAGGAAAAAACAGAAACATGCACTGGGCTCTAGGTTAATATGTTAGTCCCAAAAATAATATAAAATAGCATATTAATGCATATAAAACATCCAAAATAGATAATATAATAGCATGGAACAATCAAAAATTATAGATACGTTGGAGACGTATCAAGCATCCCCAAGCTTAATTCCTGCTCGTCCTCAAGTAGGTAAATGATAAAAACAGAATTTTTGATGTGGAATGCTACCTAACATATTTATCAATGTAATCTTCTTTATTGTGGCATGAATATTCAGATCCATAAGATTCAAAACAAAAGTTTAATATTGAAATAAAAACAATAATACTTCAAGCATACTAATAAAGCAATCATGTCTTCTTAAAATAACATGGCCAAAGAAAGTTATCCCTACAAAATCATATAGTCTGGCTGTGCTCCATCTTCATCACACAAAGTATTTCATCATGCACAACCCCGATGACAAGCCAAGCAATTGTTTCATACTTTTGATGTTCTCAAACTTGTTCAACTTTCACGCAATACATGAGCGTGAGCCATGGATATAACACTATGGGTCGAATAGAATATGGTGGTTGTGGAGAAGACAAAAAGAAGGAGAAAATCTCACATCAACTAGGCAAATTAATGGGCTATGGAGATGCCCATCAATTGATATCGATGCAAGTGAGTAGGGATTGCCATGCAACAGATGCACTAGAGCTATAAGTGTATGAAAGCTCAAAAAGAAACTAAGTGGGTGTGCATCCAACTTGCTTGCCCACGAAGACCTAGGGCAATTTTGAGGAAGCCCATCATTGGAATATACAAGCCAAGTTCTATAATGAAAAATTCCCACTAGTATATGATAGTGACAAAATAAGAGACTCTCTATCATGAAGATCATGGTGCTACTTTGAAGCACAAGAATGGAAAAAGGATAGTAACATTGTCCCTTCTCTCTTTTCTCTCATTTTTTTCTCTTTTTTTATTTGGGCTTCTTTGGCCTCTTTTATTTTTTTTGTAAAGTCCAGAGACTCATCCCAACTTGTGAGGGAATCCTAGCTTCCATCATCCTTTCCTCACAAGGGACAATGCTCTAATAATGATGATCATCACACTTTTATTTACTTACAACTCAAGAATTACAACTCGATACTAGAACAAGATATGACTCCATATGAATGCCTCCGACGGTGTACCGGGATGTGCTATGATCAAGAGTGACATGTATAAAAAAAATACGAACGGTGGCCTTGCCATAAATACTATGCCAACTACATGATCATTCAAAGCAATATGACAATGATTGTGCGTGTCATAATAAACGGAACGGTGGAAGTTGCATGGCAATATATCTCAGAATGGCTATGGAAATGCCATAATAGGTAGGTATGGTGACTGTTTTGAGGAAAATATATGGTGGGTTTAATGCACCGGTGAAAGTTGCGCGGTACTAGAGAGGCTAGCAATGGTGGAAGGGTGAGAATGCGTATAATCCATGGACTCAACATTAGTCATAAAGAACTCACATACTTATTGCAAAAATTTATTAGCTATCAAAACAAAGTACTACACGCATTATGCCACACTAACCCCCTCGTCCTCTCCACACTCACTTTCCCCTCCTTTGCTCTCTCCCCGCAGTGTGCCCAAGTGCCTCGCAGCCCGCTGCCCCTCGCTGACGTACCCACCGTGCTCCTCACGATCACCCGAAGTGCCCAGGAGCTCCGCCTCGACCACCTCTTCCTCCTCGCCGAGCTGCGCGGGTCGGGAAGCCCTGCTTCATCCTGAATGCCTCCGTCTTCTTTTGCAGGATCTGGCAATCGCCGTCGTTGCTCCATCGTCTGTAGGCCTTCCCCGAGCCCGCCGAATACTTCAATCGACGCGCTGTGAGCCCCCGGTCATTTTTACTCTAATGGCGCGTCCTATTGCACAGCGTAGCCGTCGTGCTCATCGAGGACGAAGCTCGCCTCCGCCCGAGCTCGTTGCCAGCGTCACTTCGGTGACCCTTTGGTCATGCTAGCATGTCCAACAGCCTTGTTAGCACGTGCAGCCGCCGTAGATGCCAAGAAACGCATGCCTTGCTCACTGTAGCGACGAATCCATCGACGCCAGAGCTTTGGTCGCCGCTGCCTTTGACGCCGCTGTCGCCTCCAGCCACCCCACGGCCTCCCGCTTGCACAGCTAGATGCGCGCGAGCCTCAGTAGTGCGTAGATGCCCTCCGCCATGCGAATGGTCGCCGGAGGACGGATCCCAACGTCCTCCGCCGTCTCGGCTCGTCGCCGGTGGCCTAACTCCGGCCTAACCGCCGTTTAGGATAGCTAATGACCATCCCTGGGTCACTGACATGTGGGCCCAGGGCTCTGCTAATTTTAGTTAAGTTTTTAGTTAAACTTAATTAACCCATGGACTCACTGACAGGTGGGGCCAGCCCCTGTTAAATTAGTTTAGTTTAACTTTTAAACTTAATTAGTCACTGAGAGACTAACACGCGGGACCCACCGGTCAGTTTGACCTGGGCCGCTCCGTTGACCTGCTGATGTCAGCATGGTGCCATGCAGACGCAGTAAATCATTTACTGGAATTTTTTTATTTCTAAATAACCAGGAAAATCCAGAAAATGATATAAACTTCTAAAAATCATAGAAAATAATCTATAGCACAGAATGAAATAATTTATATATGAAAAATGATCAAAAAAATATGAAGAATCTATTTATGCCATGATCATGCATGTTTGAACAAGTTAATCTCACTGAATAGGACAAATGATGATTAGGACAATTTGTGAAATAACATTTGGAGCTGGAATTTGATCTTGTTTGAATTCCACTTCAACTTAACTTGGATAAATATTGCATTAGGTGAATTCAGTACCTTAACATGACATGTCATTCATGTGAATGTGCATTGCACTGATTGTGTTCCTTCTTTGATAGTCGGTGTGGTTCCCTCTCGATAACCGATGTTTTCGACGTTGTGATCGTTGTCACTGATGAAGAGCAGTGCTATCTTCAGACGTTCCAGGCAAGAAAACCCCCCTTGATCACTTTGATATAATCCCACTCTCTCGCTCCTGCTCTCTTTTACTGCATTAGGACAACAATGATTCAACTGTTACATGTTGCGGTAGTTTAACCCATTCCTCTGCATGACCTGTCGTTGCCATAGTAAATAGTTGAAACCCGCTAGCATGAGTAGGAGTTGTTTGAGCTATGATGTGCCTACTCATTCATGCTTGCTTGTTGTGCCTGCTATGCTTAGAGTTGTGTCAGGTCTGATTCATCCGGGATGGATTGGAATGGTGTTGAACATGTCCTACTGTTGAGAGCTAAGTGTGTGAACATGATTTGGTAAATGTAGTGATGAGAGGCCATGTAGGAGTACATGTTGGGTTGTCTCATTGAAACCATTGTCAGGAACTGAGTTCTGTGTTTGTGGTCTAAGACAATTACTACCACACATTGGGTTCCGGTAATTTGACCCCTCTCTGCTTATTAATCGCCTCGATATCTGTCCAGGAGTTGCAACTAGTTTCTGGTGTTTGTAGGTAGTGCTATTTGTCTACCAAGTGGCACCCGGTACAGGTGGGCTTGGGACAGACTAGGCACAGTGGCACGGTGTACCAAGTGGCACCCGGATGGTTGGCTTGGGAACCTTGCTCACATCGTTTGGGGCCATGATGGAAACTTCGGCCGGACTTCCTTTGCGGGTTCAGCCTCGGATAGGCGATAAACCTGGACTAGATTCTTGTGTGGTTAGTCAGGTCGTGGCCGACACCCTCGCCAGGCTTCCGCTTGAAGGTTGCCGAGATACATGACGTGTACATGGTGGTAAGTGGCGAGAGCGTGTGTGAAGAAGTACACCCCTACAGGGTTAATATGATCTATTTGAATAGCCGCGTCCGCGGATATGGACTACTTGGAACGATTACATTGTTCATAGACAAGTTAAGTGGATACCCTAAAATTCGCAAGATAAGCATGAGTGCTATGGATGGCCTTCTCGTAGGGAGACGAGAGCGGATCCATAGTGGTGCATTGATTTGGTGAATATGTGGACTCGTGTGTGCCACCTCAAAGAAAGTACTCATAGTACCGGATAGCCACCGAGTCAAAGCTGGCTTGCTGCAGTCAAACTCCACTACCCCATTGTTGACACCTGATGCATAAGTAGTTAGTTCTGATGTAAGTCTTACTGGGTACATTTGTACTCACGTTTGCTTAATTTATGCTTTTGTAGAGAGACTTCAGTCTCACTAGTAGTTCCACATGGACTTCGACATTAGCTTGGGAATCCCAGACAGAGGTCTGGTTCCTATGGAGGGTCTTGTAGATAGTCAGGCTTTCTAGCCTTCTTCTTTTCAGATGTCTGTACTCAGACATGTTTATGCTTCCGCTTGTTGCTTGTATGACTTGCATGTTGGGTCATGAGACCCTTGTTTGTAATATCTGGCTCCTCGAAGCCTATGGAATAAATACTTTGAGTCGTAGAGTTTTGTTGTGATGCCATGTTGTATTTACACATATCAAGCATATTGTGTGTATGTTATTGAAATGCTTGGTATGTGTGGGATCCGACACCTAGTTGTTTATTCTTGGTAGCCTTCCTTATGGGGAAATGACTCCTAGTGCTTCCACTGAGCCATGGTAGCTTGCTACTGCTCCGCAACACATGGATTGACCGGCATGTGTCCTTCTTTGCTCCTGTGTCTGTCCCTTTGGGGAAATGTCACGCGGTGTCTACCGGAGTCCTGATAACTTGCTATAGCCCAGTTGCACTTGCTGCTGACCGACACGTGCATTGTTGGGTCATGTATGCCTGTCCCTGTAAGTTTGTGAAACCTTGGGTTTACGACTAGTCATGTCGGCCCGGGTTCTCTGTCATATGGATGCTAGGGACACTATCATATACGTGAGCCAAAAGGCGCAAATGGTCTCGGCCTAGGTAAGGCTGCAGCCAGGGGAATACCGTGTGTGAGGCCACAAAGTGATATGATGTGTTACATGCTAGATTGGTGTGATTTAGGATCGGGTTCCTGACAGCTTTGGTATCAGAGCCTGACTGCCTGTAGGATTACCAAGCCAAACTGGTCGAAGTCAAGTCTAGAAATGCTTTAGTTATATAAGGGAATTGATTGTGGAAGGGAACGTAAGGCTATTTTTTACTCCTTTACCTTATGTCCTTCCGATCTGAGTCACCCACTTGTTTTGTACGGGGATTAAGAACTAGGCTTCCCATCTTTCTATCAGGATCACGTGTTACTAATCTGTAGACTTATAGGATTGATGGATTCAAGTCTCAGTTCAGTTTCTAGTACTTCCTTGTGTTAACAGTTGGTCTCGGAACCTTGATATTGTGATGATTGAGTGGTTATGCCACCATTTTGCAGGATGTCTCAAAATCTTTTTGAGCATTTACAGCCGTTATGATGTCCGAGTTGTCCCATGTTCCTACATAATCTGATGCATTTGCAAATCTTTCTCCCTGTTCCCGATGTTTCTTTTAGGCCAGATTAACCACACTAAATGGTGTGTTGAGGTACTCCGTTGCCTCGACATATATGTTGAAGTTATTAGGACACTAGGGTACCTTAGAGAACCACCTAGTAATCTAATCATGTTCTATGTTCTCAGTGTGATGATTCTGGCCACCATTCTCGAGAGCATCTCGTGATGTTATTTAGTATGTAGGTATTCTATTTCTGGGTTCTTGAACCCAAGATTCACTCTACTTACTTTCCTTTGGGATAATAGTAACCTTTGTGATAGTCTTTGAGGTCCGTGGTACATCGTTCTTCCAATACCGTGAACCAATATGGCAGAAGTTCTTTGAACCAAAAGATCACAACTAGAGTGCTCTTGATGAGTTCTCCATTCTACATTGTGACTCTGCCAATCCTACCTTCAGCATGGATTATCTGGAAGAAATATGTTGAGCCTTGTTCGACATACTAATCTATGCATCCGCAACTCAGAAAACTATATGCTCCTTTGAGTTGTCCCTCTTTAGTTGTATTCTGACCTCCGTCTATCAATTGATAGTCAGGAGTAGTAGTGCATTTGTGTTCATCGATGCCTATTATTCTTGTGGTCGGTCAAGCCATTCTATTCTAGAATGACTAGGAGAAACAAACTCCAGTACCTCATCCATTTCTAGGATTGGGTCAAAGTAGTTGTATTCTACAGATCAGAATGCCAATCCAGCTTTTGTTTTGTTCTACCCTGGAGTATTACCCCCTTTATGTCAGGATTCTCATGAGAATTGCACCACCTCTTATGAATTCTTGACGCAGCAATACTTCTCGCCATCATTGTTCTTTCCTCGGCCCCGTGTTGTTGAAACCGGAATGCTGGCAAGTAAACTATGATGTGTGAAATCAATACTCCTAGCAACCCGATTGCTTGGTAGTTAATGGACAATAATTTCATTCCTAGCATGTTGGTTATTGAATCACCATTCTAAGATTGATCATGCTACCTAGTCCATCTTTCCTGGTGCACTCTTCGATCGATGAGTTAGGATTTGTCAATCCCTTGCTCTTTTGATCATATATTCTTGCCCTGAAAAGCAAGATTGCTCCCGAGCTCAATAACATATCGGTGGTTCGTGATTTTCTGAATATCTTCCCGGAAGTATTACCAGGTTGTCCCCTGACCGTTATGTTGAGTTCGCGATCAAGTTGGTTTTCCATTAATCCACTCCTTCTCCAAGAATCTATCTTGGATACCCTGAACTAGTTGGTTAAGCTAAATAACAACTTGGAGAGTTGGAAGATAAAAGCTTTGCCTTACTTAGTTCATTCCAAAGGGATATCTTTTGTGTGTGTGTGTGTGTGTGTGTGTTAAAGAAAGATGATATCTTCATCGATTGGTCATCATGCTCAGTTGTCGAATCTACCGTCTTGTCAAAACTTTGATTTGAGTATGGGCTATCGTCAAATCAAATCAGAACCAACGATGTTCGTAATGTTGTCTTACTCGTGGATGTTCCTCGAGCATACACCATTATATCTTTTGGTCTGACCAATGCTATCACCTTGTTCACATAATTGTGCAATTACAACTATATGGAAATCTCGATAAATTGTTGTTGAGCCCATTGACAACATTTTCATAATCTCTTGATTCATGTTGAACATCAAGCTAGTGTTGGAAACTTTTGTAAGCATTATCTTCATGTCCCGTTCATGAAGTATATGTTTGGTGTAAGAAGTGACTTTCTCCAAGTTCACATACATTAGGTGCAAGTTGCCATCGTGAATCCGAGAAAGATTGTTTTTGCTTCCTCTGGAATCGTCCCAAGTTAGTCATGCATGTGCGAAGTATTCTATGGTCTGATAGACTGATCATCTTCATTCCATATGTATTCCCTAGCACACCAAGCCACTGATTGATTTGTTCAAGGAAAGAAGTTCCCTCTTAAGAGCTAATCCGGACTTATGTAAGGACTTCGATATCCTCGATTATGGTTCCCCACCTGAACTCGGTAGTGTTTTGTTGTAAGACTGCTATGTGGTCATGCTTGTCTGGGACAGCGTGTTCACATGTGTGCAGCAGAACCAGCTCATGTTTTGGAGCTTACTACCATAGTTCATTTCCCGAGAATCTCGCAACATCATCTCGTCGATTTGTGTTGCAACCTCTCTTTTTCAGACATGTTGAGTCTGAAGCATCTTGTCACCAACCAGATCTAAATCTCAGGCAGATATGATGGCTGGAACTTTTTCCAAGATCTATGGTGTAGGGTCCGGTAAAGTGGACGCACCTAGCCGGAAGACCTATTATTGTAGTATCTTGATTGAGAAATTTAACCACTTCCCCATGAGGATTTCATATGACCTATTCTAGAAGTTGATTCCTTATGGATTCTTTGTGTTCCCGAAGTCCAAGCTTTACTTGATGGCCATGTTGTTGCTTTTAAGCATGATCGTGGTATCTAGCACTCAAGGAGAACATTAGAAGCGGAGTGCTAAATGTCTCTCGGTCACTCATCCAGATTTCGTTCCCTTGGCATAGCTAAGGTGAAATCTGAGAAAGTGTTGTCTTCCTTTGCATCTGCATCCTTCATCACTGTTCATCACGGTAGTATGAAGTGTTGCCAAGATCTTGGCATAGATGTTGGCAAAACCCTGATGAGAATGGAAATGCTCAAGTTCTTGAAAGCACGTTCAGACACTAGGTTATATCCTCAGTATCAATTGGAATGTTCTCCCCATTTGCGGTTTGTTCTATAACCATAGTTTCCATCTCAGTCTAAGTATGCCATTTCTTCGAACTCCTTCAAACAATCGTTGTGAATTGCCTTAGCCTGGTATGAAGAGTTTCAATGATCTTTGTATCAAAAGTAGTTCTTTTTGCCACTTACGGAAATAATTCTATGAGTCACCTCCTCTAAGGTGCCATGTTATGGAATCATGGCAATTAATTCCTCGCTACTTTGAAACCCATGCACCATCTCATTTAAGCGTGGAGTTGTTGCCTACCAATTTGAACCTTCGTCATCTGTTTCTTTTCCATCACCCCTGATGTGTGTTTTGCGTCCTAGCTCAAGAGATGTTTCCACGTATCATTCCATGAGTTGATCTTGAATTGCTCGATCTTCGAGAAGATCAATTCCTGTAGAGTTTCTTCGGCCGTCATCGTGTTGAATGAAGATCTCGAATGCAAAGACATCAAGATCTATATGATGCAATGAATCAACGTCCTCGAGGAATGCAATGGATCATGAAGTTTGTGTCAGCTCCATGTCCCCTCTATCTCCTTACCTCACGTCTTGAATCTCGGGACGAGATTTTTGTTTAGTGGGGGTGAGTTTCACAGCCCTAGAATATTGCTTGTAAATAGTTGCATCAGAGAGCATCATGCATCATGTTATTTTCAAGAAACTTGAATTGAGGAAAGTGGAAGCCTCAAAAATTTAATCAAAGGGCAAGAACCCTGAAAATGCATTCAGTGAATCCAAAATGCCCTAAAAATAGTTTTGAGAATTTTGGCAAGAGTTATATATCAAACCAAAATTTTGGAACATTTTTATGGAATATGTTGGGCACTGACTTTAAATCACTATTGTATTTGAGTTTGAATTTATATTCATATATTTAGAATATAAATTCAAATACTTCTGAAATCAATTATGTGCATTTGGCTAGGTCCATATCTATATCATAAAATATTTCAGAAACTTTTTGGCATTGTTTGAATTTGTGTGAATTCAAAACAGTGGCAGAAAGAAATAAATAAAAAGAAAACAGAATAGAAAAAAAAACAGAGCAGAACCTTACTCGCTTACCTGGCCCAGGAGAGAATCGGCCTAGCCCACCTGGCACCCCTGTCGTCTTCCTCCTTTAGCCAGTAGACAGAGGGTGTGTGCCCGCGGCGCGCGTGCACGCGCAGCGCCACCTCCACCCTGCCTGCTTCTCCCCTCGACGGCCTAGACGCTCTGGAGGCGCCACACTAGCCCCCGAACCCCCTCGTCCTCTCCACGCTCACTTTCCCCTCCTCTGCTCTCTCCCCACAGCGTGCCCGAGCACCTCGCAGCGCACTGCCCCTCGCCGACGTATCACCGTGCTCCTCACGATCACCCGAAGTGCCCAGGAGCTCCGCCTCGACCACCTCTTCCTCCTCGCCGAGCCGCGCGGGTCGGGAAGCCCTGCTTCATCCTGAATGTCGCCATCTTCTTCCACGGGATCCAGCGATCGCCATCATCGCTCCGTCATCTGCAGGCCTTCCCCGAGCCCGCCGAGTACTTCAATCGACGCGCTGTGAGCCCCCGGTCATTTTTCCTCTAACGCCGTGTCCTATTGCACACCATAGCCATTGTGCTCATTGAGGCCGAAGCTCGCCTCCACCCAAGCTCGTCACCGGCGTCACTCTGGTGACTCTTTGGTCATGCTAGCATGTCCAATAGCCTTGTTAGCACGTGCAGCCGCCGTAGATGCCAAGAAACACACGCCTTGCTCACCGTAGCGATGAATCCATCGACGCCCGAGCTTCGGTCGCCGCTGCCTTTGATGCCGCCGTTGCCTCCAGCCACCCCACGGCATCCCGCTTGCCAAGCTAGATGTGCGCGAGCCTTAGCAGCACGTAGATGCCCTCCGACACCCGAATGGTCGCCGGAGGACGGATCCCGACGTCCGGCTCGTCGCCAGCGGCCTAACTCGGGCCTAACCGCCGTTTAGGATAGCTAATGACCATCCCTGGGTCACTGACATGTGGGCCCAGGGCTCTGCTAATTTTAGTTAAACTTAATTAACCCACGGACTCACTGACAGGTGTGGCCAGCCCCTGTTAAATTAGTTTAGTTTAACTTTTAAACTTAATTAGTCACTGAGAGACTGACACGCGGGACCCATCGGTCAGTTTGACCTGGGCCACTTCGTTGACCTGCTGACATCAGCATGGTGCCATGTAAACGCAGTAAATCATTTACTAGATTTGTTTTATTTCTAAATAACCAGCAAAATCCAGAAAATGATATAAACTTCTAAAAATCATAGAAAATAATTTATAGCTCAGAATGAAATAATTTATATATGAAAAATGATTAGAAAAATATGAAGAATCTGTTTATGCCATGATCATGCATGTTTGTACAAGTTAATCTCACTGAATAGGACAATTTGTGAAATAACATTTGGAGTTGGAATTTGATCTTGTTTGAATTCCAGTTCAACTTAACTTGGATAAATATTGCATTAGGTAAATTCAGTACCTTAACATGACATGTCATTCATGTGAATGTGCATTGCATTGATTGTGTCCCTTCTTTGCGAGTCAGTGTTGTTCCCTCTCGATAGCCGATGTTTTCGACGTTGTGATCGTTGTCACTGATGAAGAGCAGTGCTATCTTCAGAAGTTCCAGGCAAGCAAACCCCCCTTGATCACTCCGATACAATCCAACTCTCTCGCTCCTGCTCTCTTTTACTACATTAGGACAACAAGGATTCAACTATTACATCTTGCGGTAGTTGAACCCATTCCTCTGCATGACCTATCTTTGCCAAAGTAAATAGTTGAAACCCACTAGCATGAGTTGGAGTTGTTTGAGCCATGATGTGCCTAGTCATTCATGCTTGCTTGTTATGCCTGCTATGCTTAGAGTTGTGTCAGGTCTGATTCATCTGGGATGGATTGGAATGGTGTTGAACATGTCCTACTGTTGAGAGCTAAGTGTGTGAACACGATTTAGTAAAGGTAGCGATGAGAGGCCATGTAGGAGTACATGGTGGGTTGTCTCATTGAAACCGTTCTCAGGAACTGAGTTCTGTGTTTGCGGTCCAAGACAGTTACTACCACACATTGGGTTCCGGTAACTCGACCCCTCTCGGCTTATTAATCGCCTTGATCTCTATCCAGGAGTTGCAACTAGTTTCTGGTGTTTGTAGGTAGTGCTATTTGTCTACCAAGTGGCACCCGGTACAGGTGGGCTTGGGATAGACTAGGCATAGTGGCACGGTGTACCAAGTGGCACCCGGATGGTGGGCTTGGGAACCCTGCTCACATCGTTTGGGGCCGTGATGGAAACTTCGGCCGTAGGTAAGGCTACAGTTGTGGAAATACCGTGCGTGAGTCCACAAAGTGATATGATTTGTTACATGCTAGATCGGTGTGATTTAGGATCGGGGTCCCGACATGAGTGTTGCTCGGCATTCGTTGAAAAGATATATATATATATATATATATATATATATATATATATATATATGCTCTGGAGAGATATTGTCCGATTGAGCTTTTGAGAAGGCTATGAGTTGTAAGAGAGAGCTTGAGAGATGATTCAGTCACAGACAAGTAGATATATCGTTTGTGCTTGGGAGGAAGCAAGGTCAATCCATACATAGATAAAGAGAGAGAGAGAGAGAAAGAGCGAGTGTGGGTTGTCATGTGGTCGAAAGAGTTAGACGGGTTGGAGAGAGTGACCTAGATAGACAATGTGCGTGAGAGAGTATACAATATGAATATGTCAAATTGGACCCAAACATGGAGATATATCGTTTGTGTGTGAGAAAGAGCGAGGTCAATGGAGACATGCATAAAGAGAGAGATATTGAGCGAGTGTGGGCCGCCATGAGGTCAAAAGAGTGGGACGGCTTGGAGAGACTGACCTGGAAAGACAATCTGCGCGAGAGAGTATAGAGTGTCGATCGAGGGCAGAACAGGGAGATATATCGTTTGTGTTAGAAGAAAGCGAGTTTAATCAAGACTTAGATAAAGAGAGAGAGAGATTGAGAGAGTGTGGGCCGCTGTGTGGAAGAAAGAGTGAGAAGGTCTCGAGAGAGTGACCTAGATAGACAATGTGCATGTGTGCGCGCGAGAGGGGGAGGGGGTCTAGATAGGCAATGCATGTATCTAGCGAGAGAGGGTGGGAGGGAGAGAGGAGAGAGCTCAGCGTGGAGTGCAATGGCGAGTGTGTGAGAGAGATACATTTGTTGACATATTGGAAAAAGGGGGTTGTGTATTTGAGAGAGTTACAGATCGAAACATGGAGAGAAAGAATGAGTGTGTGTCGGAAACCATTATCTTTGTAAGGTGGTTAGGAGAGGAAGATTGATCGATAGAGGAAGTATGTAGTGTGTGTGCCGAGGTGGGGGGGGGGTGCTAAAAACAACATTTGAATGTAGATAGTACTAGACTTAATATCGACGTTTCAATTTACTGTACATTGTAAGATTTGAATTGAGGACCATGCATACGGCTTTTGTAATTATTTTGAATTCGTGCCATACTAGGTTTGCAGAAGTTGATACGGACTCGATTGTTGTGGTATTTTGTATGTGTGTGGTCATATGCTTGAATCTGTCCAAAGTTTTCTCACTACCATAGTGTTCATCTTATAAATATGAATTTGAATTAAAAAAGTAGCATGGATACCGTGAAATGCGAAATCCACGTTAGAATTAGAGATCGCTATGTGACAAACACACTCTAATTCAAAGAACTCCTCATTAATTAATTTATAGTATCTCGTTTCGAAGGACTAATTATTTGCAAGGAAAACACATGCATGGTAATACATATAGATTCGTTTGGCAATGAAAGAAGATTCATTTGCATTCTCAAATGTAGGCGCCGCATGCAGACCAGGGTCGTGTTGTGGTGGTTGCGTGTGTCATACGGACGCTGGCACCCACCCCCTCCCCCTCCCCCCGCCCCCTTAAAAGAAGGACGACAAAAATGGTTTGCGCTTCCATGTTTCGGATTGAAATATCTGGCAGCCCCCATTCTAGACCTGCAAAAATTTCCCTTCTCCCCCGTCCCCTTCCACGCCCAGAGCGCTCAGATCCCTAATTCGCCGCTAACCCAAGCAAAATTTGAATCGCCCCTCATCTCTCTCTTTCCCCACCTCTGTGCAGGACGACGACGACGGTCGCGCTTCACCACCGCACCAGAGCTACCTCATCTACGCCCTCGTCCACCGCACTGGGTGGTCCACCGACAACGTCGGTCACCGCAGGCGACATGCCTCACAGGCACCGACTTCCACCGCATCATGTGTGCTTCACCGACGCTGTCTCCCACCTCACCGGGGCTACTTCATCGAGCACATCCTCGCACCTCCACCCCCCGAGGCCGTTGGGGCTTCACCAACGGCCTCGTCCACCGCATCATAGCGCTCCACTGCCGCTCAAGATTTGCATCCGTACGCGGCTAGCAAACGCCAACGCATCACCTTCAACGGCTCTGAAGTGACCCGCACTATAGGCGAGCATGCCCAAACACCGACCCGAACTAGGTATCCACATATCACTCCCATGTGCATTGTTTCGACGATGTTTGGATATCCTTTTACTACTCTCTTAGCTTACATGCCTATGCAACTCTGACTTTAATTCTTCTGGAGTTATCATCTAAAACAAGCAAAACCATATTTTAGCGACGCGTGACGGTGCTACGGGATCTGGTACACATCATGCACGCCGATATAACCTTGTAAGTACCTGTCCTCTGGTACAACAGCAAGGTCGATTCCTCTCATTTGATCAACCATTCGATGTGCCAAAAATGCAGAGGGGGATGCTGTCGGTGTCAAAACCGGCGGATCTCGGGTAGGGGGTCCCAAACTGTGCGTCTGAGGTTGATGGTAACAGGAGACGGGGGACACGATGTTTACCCAGGTTCGGGCCCTCTCTATGGAGGTAATACCCTATGTCCTGCTTGATTGATATTGATGAATATGAGTATTACAAGAGTTGATCTACCATGAGATCATAATGGCTAAACCCTAGAAGTCTAGCCTGTCTGATTATGATTGTGACTATCCTTGCCTCTACGGACTAAACCCTCCGGTTTATATAGACACCGGAGGGACTAGGGTTATACAAAGTCAGTTACAGAGAAAGGAATCTTCATATCCGAATGCCAAGCTTGCCATCCACGCCAAGGAGAGTCCCATCCGGACACGGGAGAGAGTCTTATGTCTTGTACCTTCATGGCCCATCAGTCTGGCCCACATTACGTAGCCCGGACGCCCGAGGACCCCTTAATCCAAGACTCCCTCAGTAGCCCCTGAACCAGGCTTCAATGATGATGTGTCCGGCGCGCAGATTGTCTTCGGCATTGCAAGGCGGGTTCCTCCTCCAAATACTCCAAAACAGACTCCGAGCGCAGAAAATGTGTCCGGCTCTGCAAAACAAGTACCACACATAACCACTGAGAGTATAATATTTCACGAGTCCAATCCGCTGACAATTTATATAACGCGACACCACGTTCCTGCACGGTCATTATTTCGAACCGTTTTTTAGCCTCCCGCTCCACGCTTTAAGATGCGGTTTTCCAGTGGCACGCCTTGTCACAGCAGAGATCATGTCCCTTTATTACGGGATTCTCATCAATACGAGCGTGGGTAACCCAACCGCGCCATCTGCACGGCCCTTGGGAATAGGTGAGTTTTAAGGCGAGTGGGGAGGCGCTTGATATTCACTGCCTTTATAAGGAGATAAGGATTCATCCCTTTCACCCACGCCTTCTCTTTCTCTGCCTCTCCATTCTCGAGCTCCAGCGCCCAAGTTCTCATCTTTTCCGCCTCAAAGAAGCACTCCGACCATGTCCGGATCCGGAGCGCAAGGCAAATGGATGGCCTCCTCCATCAAGGAGAAGGACATCGCGAAGCTCCGGGAGGGGGGGTATTTGGCCAAGGAAATCGCCCATCGGCTTCCGGCCAAGGGACAGATCATCCCCACCCCCAAGCCTCATGAGAGGGTGGTGTTCATCCCCCACTTCGTCCGCGGGTTAGGGTTTCCACTCCACCCTTTCGTCCGTGGACTCATGTTCTACTACGGGCTAGATTTCCATGATCTAGCCCCAAATTCTTTCCTCAACATCTCGGCATTTATTGTCGTGTGCGAGGCTTTCCTCCGCATCCCACCTCACTTCGGACTATGGCTCAAGATTTTCAATGTGAAGCCGAAGGTGGTGGATGGCCAACACGTAGAGTGCGGAGGCGCCATGGTGAGCAAGATGCCCAACGTCACATGGCCCAAAGGTACCTTTGTGGAGACCGTCAAAGGGTGGCAACAATTGTGGTTCTATATCACAGAGCCCCGCGACGCCACCTGGGCCGTGGCTCCCGAATTCAAGTCCAGAGCCCCAATGCGGCTCACCTCCTGGCTAGAGAAGGGCCTGAATTGGTCATCGTCGGACGAGCTAACAGCGCTGCAGGCACGTATCCAGAGCATGGTGGATTAGAACATTAAGCTTGTCAATGTGATCCAGGTGATGCTAGTTCGCCGGATCCTTCCATGCCAAAGCCGGACTTGCTATCTGTGGGAGTTCGATCCGGCCGAGCACCAGACCCTACAACAGTTCTTCGGAACTACGCACGAAGACATCTGGAAGGTGCTTTTTAAGGCCAGTGAGAAATGGCCGAAGACGACCGAGGACCGTGGGCACGACCTGGCCCATCCCGCCAGTCCGGTAAGTTTTTCATGTTTTCAAGGTGTATCCTTTACTTGCCTACTCAGGGAAAATGCCTAAGCCTCCCTATTTATTTTTTCAGGTCTGGACGAAGAAGGCAGAGCGGATCAAGTGTCCGGCTCCGCTGCCTGAGGAACCAGCCATCCCGCTTCTGACGAAGATGCTGGTCCCGGTGCCCTACCAGGCGCTGGAGAAGAAGGCCAAGAAAAAGGCCAAGGAGACCAGAAGTGGTCTCCGTCGCAAGGGAACTTCGGACGTGACGTCCGAAGACGCCGAGTCTCACTCCTCCGCCGCAGAGGACGACAAGGGGGAGGAGGAAAGCAACTCTCCCCCTGAGAGGGGAAGGAAGAAAAGGGCGGCCTCCATAAATCTGGAGGCAGAGGCATCCAAGAAAGGGAAGGTCTCCCTCGCGGATAACTCCGCGTGGGACGTCGACAGCAGCCCAGAGCGGCGCCCCCGAGATAAGCCCCTGGTCGGATCGTGAGTACTCAAAGACCCTAACGCATTCATATATCCAGCCTCTTTTCTCCATAATTTTAACATGTTGAATCATGTACTTGCAGTCCGGTTCGTTCCGACCTCGAGCGATCCTCATCCTCGGGGAATTCACTGGACCCAAAGGTGATGGACATCGGGTCCCTTCCGGTGGCCTCCTCTCCCAAGGCCATGGATTACACCGAGGTGTTGTCCCAAAGGATCCCAGGCCAGGGAGAAACGCAGGAGGCCGTCAGCGCGGCGCCAGAGGGTGAAACCTCGGCCGCCGGACACATGGGGGAGCAAATCCCCATGGAGCCTGGCAATGGGGGCCAGGTCCAATTCGGCCCTCACCCGAATACGGTTCCGGAGACCTATACGGCTCTGGAATCCGGCAAGCAGCCTCCTTCGAAAGAAGGGGGTGTGCCTATTCCGCCGGTGACCTCTGTCCAACCAGAGGCACCGAACGCCCTACTGGAAGCGCTGCGAAGTGCTTCCATTGTAGAGGAACACCGTACCCTCGTGGGTACGGTGATTGAGAAGATTCAGTCTGCGAAGAGCGGACTGACCGAAGCCTGCACAAGCCTTCTAATAGGTTTTGAGGTATGAAATGCAATTATGTAAAAAGAATATCACAGTATAGACAGTAGCCCCTGAGACACTGTCTGGTGGTCGAAAAGAAAAACCGGACAGAGGATCAAACAATTTTTGCAGGAGACTAACCATACATGCCTATGTGAAAAAAGCAGGCGTCGCTGCTGGCTGCGACCTCCCATGCTACCGAAGTCTCCGGACTGAAGCAGAGTCTAGAGCGGGCCGAGGAAGAACTCGGCCGTGTGAAAAAGCAGCTGGAGGATAGGCAAGGTATGCCATGACCTTCTGTATATTAGAAAGGATACATGATTTGTATTGACCATAGTGCCATGATATTTGTAGGAGCGGTCACCGAGGTGAAGGCCCTTAAAAAGGCGTTGGCCGAGGCCCAGAAGAGAGCGGCGGAGGAACAATCCGTCCGTGAAAGACACGAGGCCAGGGTCGGTGAGGTCCAACAAGAGCTCCAGGACGCTGTAAAGAAATGCGAGTCCTTGGAGCGCAAGATTACGGATCAAGAGTCTGAGCTTTCTAAGGCCCACCAGAGCACACAAGAGGCCCGGGTTGAAGCCCAGGGCGCCCTCCAGGAAATCCAAGAGGCCAGGAAAATCGCGGCGGGTAAGGCCTTTATTATGCAGAGCAAGTTTGTGAAGAAAAGGTACCTCTTACTGACCCGGATTTGGAGTTCTCCAGGAGCGTTTGCTGATTTGCCGCGCAACATTGCAGATGCTGCGGAATTCTTCCGAGCCGAGGAGGGGAGCTCAACGAAGAAGCTGTTTTGGTCGCAATACCTTGCGCCAGAGCATCCGGTGCCCCTCTGCGATCAGCTGAAACAGCTGACCGAACTGCATAGGGCTGCTGAATTGGCCATGAAGGATTTGATAATCCGCCTATGGCCTGCCGAAGCCATACCCCAAAGCTACTTCGGGCTCGTGAAGCGGCTGGTTGCTGCCTGCCCTTGGCTTGATGCCATCAAGCGGTCGGTCTGCATCGAAGGTGCACGGATGGCCTTCGCCCGTGTCAAGATACAGTGGGCGAAGATGAACGCCGTCAAGCTCGCGACCGAGGGACCGCCCGCGGGCAAGGAGCACCGCACGCCAGAGCGATATTTTGACGATGTCCTGGAGGGATCCCGCATTGTAGCGGAGCAGTGTGCAAAAGACATTATCTTCGGATGAATACGTTATCCTGTCCTGCACAATGAAACAAAACTAATATGTAATATAATGTTAGTTGTTTATATCAATATTTTTCCTCCTGTGCGGCCGTTTTATTAAATCTGAGAGTTGGCCTGTCGTCGGCTTCAGCCCCCACGTAAGTAGTACGGGGGTGTTTGGGATAAAATCTAAACACCCTTTATCCAAAGTTTGGTCCTTGAAGGAGGCGTTTAGCGCAACGAACCAGGCAACCGGACTATGTGGCTTTATCACCCTCACTTAGCCATAGGAGTTTTATAATAGAGATTTAGGCGCAGCCCCTAGTATTCGTCAATCTGAACTAGGGTGTTGTAAACACCGGATCGGGTAGAGACCGATTCATCGCATAATGCGGAAAAAATCGCAAAAGATTTGTAACCTCCGAAGAGCTGACCGGCTCACGCCGCATCATGACAGTCAGTTTTCGGCTTTCTCTACTGAGGTGCTCATCCGGACGAACCAGGGCACAATCGCAGTAGTTCTCCCTTTACTACCCTAGCCGATATAGCGGAACATAAGGTAGTAAGCACAGGAGCCGGGCAACCCAACTATTGACCAAAGACATGATTCGGAGCCAATGCATATAATGCTAAATTCGGGGTGCCAAACTACACTATAAAAAGTGTTCGGACTTTGTTGCCGTAATATGGGGCGCAATAAAGCCCCTGGCAAATTTAGGCCGTACCAAAGCGTACGGGTGCAATGGATAAGATTATCAAGAAAAAATGAAGTAGTAAGCTAGTGCCACAGAAGTTGGGCCGTGAACTATTTCCATTACAAATTTATGAATACGTCAAAGCGTATAAGAAGTGCAATAAGCAACAGGGCTATTTTACATGCCATGATCAAGGGAGAGCTGCGTGAGAGTCCTGAGAATAGGTAGAGTGATCATCAAAAAGACTTCCTAGAGATTCTCGTATACCGCAATGCTTCTTGCTGTCTTGGTGTATCTATCCTTCGAAAGGACCGATGATCAGGCCGTCTTGAGGGGCCTGTGGAAAAGAAACCTGAAAAGGATGAAAAAGAAAAAGTGAGAGTACGTGTGTCCAGGAGAGGTCGAGCCATATTATGGACCACAATATAGTTATGCCTCCGTCTATGCCCATGGTATTTTAAGTGTGTAGTTATGTACGCGTGGTACGTATGCCGCCATTTGGCCGGGACGGAGATGGAGGCCGGATTGCTAGTCTAACTCCTGACGAGCCGGACTTTTATGTTGCGGAGTAGTCTGGATCCGCTTGACAGTGTCCGGGAGCTTGACCACTGAATTAAGATTCTGCTTGGCAAGGCCACTCTGTACTTCCGCTGCCAAGGCCGCGGTGTGCTCCTCGGTACGGAGGGAGCGCTCCATGTTTCCATTAACTGTTATGACACCGCGTGGACCCGGCATCTTGAGCTTGAGATAAGCATAGTGTGGCACCGCATTGAATCGAGCAAATGCGGTTCGTCTGAGCAGTGCATGATAGCCGCTACGGAAGGGGACGATATCGAAGATCAACTCTTCGCTTCTGAAGTTGTCCGGAGATCCGAAGACAACCTCCAGTGTGATTGAGCCCGTACAGCGGGCCTCTACACCTAGTATGACTCCTTTAAAGGTAGTTTTTGTGGGTTTGATCCTTGAGGGATCGATGCCCATTTTGTGCACTGTATCCTGATAGAGCAGGTTCAGGCTGCTGCCGCCATCCATGAGGACACGCGTGAGATGGAATCCATCAACAATTGGATCGAGGACCAGTGCGGTTGAACCGCCATGACGAATACTGGTCGGATGGTCCCTGTGATCGAAGGTGATCGGGCAGGAAGACCATGGATTGAACTTTGGGGCGACTGGCTCCATCGCGTAGACGTCCCTGAGCGCTCGTTTGCGCTCCCTTTTGGGGATATGAGTGGCGTATATCATGTTCACCATTTTAACCTAGGAAGGGAACTTCTTCTGTCCTCCTGTGTTCGGCGGACGGGACTCCTCATAATCGTCCTCGCTTTGCGACCCCTTCTCCTTGTGTTCGGCATTTAACTTGCCGGCCTGTTTAAAAACCCAACAGTCTCTGTTGGTATGATTGGGTGGTTTATCAGGGGTGCCGTGGATCTGACATGGACGATCGAGTATGCGGTCCAAGCTGGATGAGCCCGGATTGCTTCCTTTGTATGGCTTCTTCCGCTGGCCGGACTTGGAGCCACTGAAACCGGCGTTGACCGCCGTGTCATCGGCAGTGCCACCATTGCTTCGGCGCTTGTGCCTGTTGCGTCGGGGCTTGCCATTGCTATGCTTAGCTTCAGAGGTACCGGCATCGCTTGCAGTGTTATTGCTACGAGCTAGCCAACTATCCTCGCCCGCACAAAAGCAGGTCATGAGTGCCGTGAGGGCTGCCATGGACTTTGGCTTTTCTTGGCCGAGGTGACGAGCGAGCCATTCATCACGGATGCTATGCTTAAAGGCCGCTAGGGCTTCGGCATCCGGGCAGTTGACGATCTGGTTCTTTTTAGTTAGGAACCTGGTCCAGAATTTCCTGGCCGACTCTCCAGGCTGTTGAACTACGTGACTTAAGTCATCGGCATCCGGAGGTCGTACATATGTGCCTTGGAAGTTGTCGCGGAAGGCGTCTTCCATGTCCTCCCAGCTGCCAATAGAGTTTTCAGGCAGACTGTTTAACCAGTGGCGAGCTGGCCCATTGAGTTTTAATGGGAGGTATTTGATGGCGTGAAGGTCATCACCGCGGACCATATGAATATGGAGAAGAAAATCCTCAATCCATACCGCGGGATCTGTTGTTCCATCATATGATTCGATATTTACGGGTTTAAACCCTTCTGGGAATTCGTGCTCCATTACTTCATCAGTGAAGCAGAGGGGGCGTGCGGCGCCTCTATATCGGGCCACGTCGCGACATAGTTCGGATTGAGTTCGTCGGCAGTCTTCGGCCCGGGCGCGGTTATGTTTGTCACGTCTGGCTTGATAGCCGTCGTCGCGTGCCAGGGCATGCCCCCGCGATCCGTAAATTGATCTGGACTGACCTGCTCTATTGTCCAGGTCCTGCCGCAGGTCATATGTATGACCCGGGCTGTTATGCCTCTGCTTTTGCAGTGAGGGAGTATGGGCTGGTATTCGGCTTGAGTTGCCACTTTGTCCCAGCCACGTAGTGGTCCGTCAGCCGCATTATGTGTTGATGGCATGGGCTCAAGTGCCTCGTCGTTGAATTGGGGTAGCAGTTTATGCCTCGGATAACTTTTAATGGGGCGCTCGAGTCCGTATTCCTCGGCTGCCAGGACATCAGTCCATCTGTCGTTGAGTAGATCTTGATCAGCTTGAAGCTGCTGCTGTTTCTTTTTCAGGCTCCTCGCAGTGGCTATTAGCCGGCGCTTAAAGCGCTCCTACTCGATGGGTTCCTCAGGCATGATAAAGTCTTCGTCGCCGAGGCTCACCTCATCTTCGGAGAGTGGAAGATAGTTGTTGTCCTCCGAGTCTTCGTTTATGGCATGTTCATTAGGGCTGGCTTGCCCATCTTCCCTATCGTCCTGTTCAAAAGTCGGCTCGACGGGATCTTCTTTGTCTTCGGCCTCATCCGGAGTATTGTTTTCTCTCGTGCCGGTATTGCTGTCTTTTCCACGGCGTGACTTAGAGCGGCGCCGCTGACATCGGCACTTTGGCCGTGTCTCAGGAGGTGTATCCTCAACTGGATCTTTCTTGTTATCGCCGTTATTCTCTTTGGGGGTATCCACCATGTACACGTCATATGAGGAGGTGGCTGTCCAGCGCCCGGTAAACGGCGGGTTTTGGGCCCGCTCATCTCCGGCATCGTCGTCCATACCGTCGATGTCTTCGGAGTCGTAGTCGAGCATGTCGATTAAGTCCTCGACAGTGGCTATGAAGTGGGTGGTGGGTGGGAAGAGAAATTCTCCATCATCAGCCTCCAGTTCAAACCGGATATAGTTTGGCTGTGAGTCCCCCGCTAAGGAGAGGGTTTTTAATGAGTTTAGCACATCACCCAAAGGTGAGTGCCAGAAGATGTCCGCGGAGCTGAACTCGAAGATCGGCGCCCGATCGAGCTCGATGGGCGCGGACACACGCGGTTCGGAACCTGTGGCCAGAGACGAGTCCGAGGTTCCGGAGACACAGATCCCGTTTGATGTTGGGTCTGTGTGCGGCTCCAACGCTGCTGAGTCTGCTCCGGATCTAGGGCCAGAGCGGTTACAGGAGCTATCTCTCGAGTATGGTCCAATGACAGATTTAGGTCATGTTCATCACGGTGGCAGGGAGCGGCTGCCAAGGGCTCGAATCCGTCGAAGATCAAGTCTCCGCGGATATCAGCAACGTAGTTCAAGCTTCCAAACCTGACCTGATGGCCAGGGGCGTAGCTGTCGATCTGCTCTAGATGACCAAGCAACTTGGCCCGCAGCATGAAGCCGCCGACTACGAAGATCTGGCCAGGAAGAAAGACCTCCCTCACGGCAGCATCGTTGTGGATGATTGATGGAGCCATCGAGTCTTCTAGCGACGACACAGTGGAACTCTCAATGAAAGCACCAATGTCGGTGTAAAAACCGGCGGATCTCGGGTAGGGGGTCCCGAACTGTGCGTTTGAGGTCGATGGTAACAGGAGACGGGGGACATGATGTTTACCCAGGTTCGGGCCCTCTCTATGGAGGTAATACCCTACGTCCTGCTTGATTGATATTGATGAATATGAGTATTACAAGAGTTGATCTACCACGAGATCATAATGGCTAAACCCTAGAAGTCTAGCCTGTCTGATTATGATTATGACTATCCTTGCCTCTACGGACTAAACCCTCCGGTTTATATAGACACCGGAGGGGACTAGGGTTATACAAAGTCAGTTACAGAGAAAGGAATCTTCATATCCGAACGCCAAGCTTGCCATCCACGCCAAGGAGAGTCCCATCCGGACACGGGAGAGAGTCTTCTATCTTGTATCTTCATGGCCCATCAGTCCGGCCCACATTACGTAGCCCGGACGCCCGAGGACCCCTTAATCCAGGACTCCCTCAGATGCAAGGAGCACAGGGCCTGCACATCCAAGCAAGTGGTAACATGGACCTATACATGGAACATCCCAAGCTCAAGCAGAGCTGTAGTGAGGCTGTACAACGAGCTAGCGTAAGTCCCTGCATTTCATTTAATTCGTACTGGCGTGCGTGTATGATTTGTGTGTAGTGGCGGATCCACGAATTCAAGTTACCAGGGGCAAAATTTTAACTTGAAAATACGAAGGCCCTTGCACTCCGGAAATCAATATAACTTGAGAAATGTGAAGCTACATGCACTTTGAAAACCAGCTAATGATCGAAAGTAGTTCTAGATTATAAACCACTAGATGATGTAAGCACCAAAAAACACAAAATACAACATGGTGGACAAGGATTACTAACATGGACTGTACCTGCTTGAATTATTCATTCTCTGGCCAAAAATATCCAAGTCTAATTACACCTATAACTAGTGCGCAAGCTACATATCAATATATCTATCTTGCACAAGTATGCGAATAGTTTGAAACAATAGATTAGAAAATTATTTATGCTAGGTTGTCATGATACAGGGACGTTGTGGTAGATGGCCTCGATGTTTCCTCAAGCCATGAAAATGTACTATAATTTGCTTGGCATCAATTCCTGCAAATCTCTCTCTCTCTTTTCTCTCTCTCTCTCTCTCTCTCTCAACATAGCAGATCATCATTAGACACTAAAGCCTTCAATGGGATCTTGCAAAATGCATGCATTAGACCCCTCATTAGACACTATATGTTCATCACTAGGATCATGTAAAATGTTTGCATCAAATCCTTCATTAGCAGTCTGTTCATTAGACACTTCAGGCTCAAGAACAACATGAGCTTGTATGTTTGCACTGCAAACTTGATTAGACACATCAGGTTCAGTCAGTTCAGTATTGATTGGGGGAGTTATAAAATAAGAAGAAATTGGTTTCATCTATTATAAATTCCCTACATACAAGCAGTTTCACAACACCATCAGGTTTAACTATTGCCCAGAAATTAAACATTTGAATTAGATATAACCAGGGATGTGATGTACCTACTTGTTGCGCATGCTGCTCTTGCAAGCTGCGACTGTCCGTTTGCACAAGCTCGATGCCATGCCTGTGCTGCCGCCGATGCCTCCCACGCAGGCTACACCCAGGGTTGGATCTTCATCTTCTTGTCCTTCCATTCACTTGAAGCCCGGCGACCGGCGTACAACGAGGGCGCGAGGAAGAGCTCTATCGGTCTGTCCAGCGGTGGCTAAGTTAGGAGTGAACCAGACTGGAGGCTGGAGCGAACGAATTGGGGATTTTTCCTGCTGTCGATCGATATGGGAGGCGCTCATTTGGGCCGCGAGCCTGCTATAGGGCGTTACTTACACTTATGTTATTGGCCCATCCAAATTGAAACATTTTTCTTCATTTTTTTACATTGCCTGCTTGTGCGCTGGGACGAACAAAAGTAGCCTGGGCCAACCTGGACGACTCAAACTAGGTGCACACTTTCCAGCCACCCGAGGCGGCCGCCCATACCAGTCCCTACGGTGGCGCCACCCCTTTTTGCGTGTATGATTGGGGTAGTGAATAATATTCCAGTGGTGCTTTTGATTTACCCACAGAATGGTTGAATTGCATGTTTCTATGAACTAAGTTCGCCAATAATGTGAAGGATGCTAGTCTTTTCATCCTATTGTAGATTGCTTAGATCTCGATATGCCAAATGTAATCGAATGAAATATACAGTAAAAGCCTGTGTGATGTGTGTTGCTACAACTATTCTGACAACCCGTCCTCATATAACATATCAAGGTCACACCTTCTTATCAGATTAACCATTTGACTTACCAATGCAGTGTGGGAAGAAAGAAGTATTGGGACTGCGTATCGAAGCAATTGATGCCATGGACTCCTTCGTAGAACCTTGTAAGCGAAAAGGAAGTCGCAATGAGCCTGTACAAAGAGCTAGCGTAAGTTCAGTTACCTGCTTCTCGAAATTTTAGTAGCCATTGATTGCAAAATTGTTCAATTACCTTGTTTGGCTTAATTTAGTTTGCTACTGATTGCATAATTCCATAACCTGTTAATCCTATTATAGACTGCGCCTATCTATGTGTTTGATACTTACTATTTATAGAATTACCTGTTTGCCTGAACTTAAATAGCTACTTAAGCACGTAGATAGCTGGTCATATCTACTTTTGGGGTGCAGCAAAATTCATGTGTAATTTACCTTCTGATACCCTGTTTGTTTAAATGGTTTGCTGTTATGACTTGTAACACTAGTAATGTTTGCATGTTCATAGAAAGACAAATGTCAGGTTTATATGAGGGACAACGTCTTTTTAACTTATATATATGTATCAGAATCATTTTTCTTACATCAAAGAAATTTACAGATGTTTGTTTTGCTGGTAAGTGGTACCGACTTGTTACTTTAATACGTTGCCAAGAACTTGTTAGTTTTACTAGTTCATGTGTAATTAAATACGTTGCCAAAACTGGTTAGTTTTACTAGTTTAATGTTAGTTTCTTATGGCTGTTGCAACACTTTATTTATGATTGCTAACATTCAAGTTTGCAGGATCCAACTGAATCTCCGATGCCACAACAGGTATGTTTTCAAAAACTTACTTGTTTACCTGGTTTGCTGATGTAACTTGTTGCTGTAATCATCTTACCAACTTCAACTTTTCAGGATCCAATTAGAAGTCCAATTGCACAGCAGGTACATTTTCAAAAATTTATTTGTGTAACAGGTTTGCTGCTGTAACTTGTTGCTCTAATCAAGTTACCGACTACTCAACTTTTCAAGATCCAAGAGAAACTCCAATGCCACAACAGGTGCCTTTGGCAAAACTTGTTTGTTTAACTGCTTTGCTGCTGCAACCGGTTGCTCTAATCAAGTTACTGGCTACTCAACTTTTCAGGATCCAAGAGAAACTCCAATGCCACAACAGCCACCTTTTGCAAAACTTGTTCGTTTAACTGCTTTGCTGCTGCAACCGGTTGCAATGATGTTACTTTTCAGCATCCAATCAAAACTCTTTAATTCCTTGTTTATTTAACTGGGTTGCTGTTCTAACTCCCAGTTGAGATGTTTTGCTAACTTCAACTTTTCTGAATCCAATCAAAACTGTAATGACAAAACAGGTTAGCCCAAAATCAAAGAGCGAGGTCCCCATGGATGTTATATCATCCCAGAGCAATGGCACCGGCCCAATCGTGCATCATGAATTGCCAACTGCTGATGCTCTAGAGGCTAAACTATTGGTAGAAAGAGATTCTGCTTCTGCACTTAGAGATGAAGTTGACATGTTGAGGAAGCAAACAGCACAATCACAAGCAGTACTCAAGACAACCATTAAATATTTGGTGGATTTCAAAACGAAGCAAGCTGAGACTGACCGCATTGTTAAGGTCCTAAAGGAAAAAAGGAAATTAAAATCCCACTTCATAAATCATAGGTGAAATGCTTTTTCCATCGTTGAATAACCTTTGTGTTGTTTGTTCATGTAATCGATCAAACCATTTGTTTTAGAGATCATGTAATAATTGTTTTCTATTTTTTGGTTTGTATTTTTTTTAGCACGAGTCTGTATTAATTGATACGACTGTGAGACATTTCATTTTTTTGTTGAGGCAAAGATATTTCATTTTGTTTGCTATGCTAGACCTACAAATATGCCAATCGGGCTGAATGTGCATTTAGCAATAATAGTAGTATAGATGGTCCTTAAGTGGCACGCATCTAAAAGGGCCAAGATGATGTAGTAGCATTGCTAAAAAATGATGCTCTTCTAGCAAAAAAGTACAGCGGCCTGACTTATGTATGTTAGTTGATATTATTGATCCATATACTCTATAAGTGTTTATATGTCTGTTAGTTTTGTACATTATTGGTTGATTGACTCAGTATTTTGAATCTTGAGACATTGCTTGTGTACATATCTAAATGGGAGTACACTATATGATGTGTGTGTCATACATGTTACACTTGAGTTGGGACATAAAGTGGTTTCAAATATTCAAATTCACCTTAAACTGGATTCTAACTTCTGAATTCGAGTATCAGCATTTGTAAATCATATTCATATATGATAGTGGAATACATATTTGTTTTGCTTTTGAAGATATATAAAAAACATAGAATGATTTATAAAGATTCATATAAGAATACAAAATGGATTCGAGTTTAGTTGCCAGGGTAAACGTGAATGCTTATTGTCCCAAAATTTGAAAGAAGCGGCAAAACATCCACTCCCACGTCTGCTGCCCGAAGCCAGTGTTTGCCAGATGGAAATTACTGTCTTCCCCTTACACGCACAACCCACCGGCCCGATTTCCACTGCTATCAATAGGGGTAGGTTAGTAACTTTAATCAGACGTGACACGACCGCCTCTGAGCCCGTTCAGACATAGTGGGTGCCAAACATGGGCGGCAAAACACATTTGACTCAAGCTCGTCTGAAAGACCTCTATCTCTCCCTCCATTTCCCCATTTATACATTGTGGGCGGCAAAACAAACTCGACTCGGCCGAAATCGATGTAGGCAAATATTATTAATAGGGGCAGGTTTGTAACTTCACTCATACGTGACAAAACCGCCCTACCTGTCAGCCCCGTTCATACACCGTGGGCGCCAACCGTGGGTGCCAAAACACCCTCTCCTCGCCCGAAATCGCTCTGGGCAAATATTGGGGAGATGCGAGATTACCGTCCTATCCCCAATCGATGAGACGTCCAAATTTTAAACGTGGGCTAAGTTTGTAACTTTCCCATGTTTCAGACAGGCGTGTCCCAAAGACATGGTTCCCCGTACCTCTCCCTTCATTTTCCCATTCATACACCATCTGCGCTAGAACACCATCCCCACACCAGCCTCCTCCGTCCGCCACCCCATCCATCGCCACCGTCCTCCACCATGCCAGAGCGCCTACCAAGACCACGTCGTCCACTGCTAGAGATGGACGTTTCTCATCCACGGCGATGGACCAGAAGGCTTGCATCGCATCCTCTCACTTTTCATTGACGCCGTCGTCCTTCTTGCTGAGGCTGCTCCGACGACCTTCTCGTCCACCGCAACAGGACTTATCCCTCGATGTATCCGTCTACCGTCGCAGATCTACTTTGTAGCGACCCGACCCGGATGGATCGAATCTCTGTGTTCAAGTGGCATCCCTGGATCGGTAATGCTGAGACACACAGTACTCGAAGGATTTATAACAGAGTGCAATCACACACTTATTACATCGAATGTCTCCAAAGAGAACTTATTACAATAAATATGGCTTAAGGCCATCTAAATAAGATAACAGCGGAAGGCTTGGAAGATAAAGTGAGTCCATCAACTCCAACGGCATAGCTGAGTGCACGACAACGACCTAGCGCACCTTACTCTTCGTCTGAAAAGTCTGTAACATGATATGTTGCAGCCCGAAACGGGTCAGCACATGGAATATGCTGGCAATATACACAGTAGAGCAAAGAACAGATGAAAGCTATCACTACATGCATATATGGCTGGTGGAAAAGCTCTAGGGTTATATTGTTTTGCGAAAAGCCAATTTTCCCCTACATCAAAGGAATATGTTTTATTTTAACTATCATGGTAGTTGAAACATTGAGAAGGTAAATCCCCATCTCAATCCCAATTAAAAGTAATCATTAAACCCAACAAATTAATTTAGAGTGATGAGATCAAATCAATAATTCAAGTACCAGATACTCAAGATGTCCATAACCGGGGACACGGCTAACCATGATTAGTTTATACACTCTGTAGAGGTTGCGCACTTTTACCCACAAGACTCGACCGCATTCATGATCGGAAGATCGAGACATAGTCTTTCTGAAGCATTAACTCTCTTCTCCGGGTAGACCGGTACACCTACTTTCCCCTACATCTGCTAGTCTACCTCTTCGAGAGCTCACACAACTTACTCAACTATGCCAGAGCCCATAATGGCTTGTGGCTGCACACGGAAGTTTCCAGGCATGAAATATCATATGATCCCTTTGAGCCTGGGTGGCGGACCTAGGATAATCACACGGGTACTCCGGGATTCCCATGGGCAAGCACTGGTTTCTCCAGGTGCCCCAAGCAATCCACCTAGATGTGTATTAAAGTTGCCACCTTAATGTTGTCCAAAATTATCATCTCTCACAACTTCCATGTACATCACGATCCAATCCCCGTCTACGAGCATGGCTAAGCAATTCATGAGCATAACGTATATATATCTCCCAGGGTTTGATAATAAAGGGCAATAGGTTCTACCTCATCATCTACTTCCCAATACCCACAAGTTAATCACATCCTAATCATGCAGTGTTTGAGGATTGTAACTAATGCATAAAAACTGGGTAATAAAGGGGTATGATCAAAGTGTAACTTGCCTTGCTGACGATCCGCAAAACCTAGAGACTCGTAGTAGCACGCTTCGCACTCCGGGAATTCTATCGCAAACAAACAATAGCATACATAAGCAATCAAGCGAAGATGCACGGGTAAATCCCAAATAAGAAGATCTAACCAGAAAGTTCAACTGAAAAACTCCGGTTGCAAAAAGAATCAAAACAAACGGAGCAACGAAACTCAAACTACGAAAGAAACAGGATCCGATTTACTAATCTGGACTAAAGTCAAATTTTGCAGTACCAAAATCTTGTTCAAGTTGGTTAAACAGAAAGAGGGTTTCGAGACGAAGATCTAGGCGCTTGTTTCACCTGATTTGGATAAACGAGCGAAAAGATAAACTAAAACGAAAATTGGGTCAGAAATCGCGAACGAAAATAATCGCGAAAAACCCTGGAAAAAGAAAAACTGACGAACAGGCTAACGAACGAACGTTCGCTGTCTGTGACTAACGGGTGAACGGCGTTTGTTAAAACGACCGTACGGACGAACGTCCGCTAAATAACTAAACCGAGAAAACCGAACGAACCGATAAAATAAAAAAAACGCATCTAGGGTTTCAAAAAAAAAACCGATCGGTTTTTACCTAAACCGAAAAAAAAACCGGGCGTCGGATTGGATCGGAACAGCGGGGGTGTCTTGGGGAAGGGGCAAACCGCGGCGGCGGGGGTGTCCCGGACTCCGGCGGAGTCCGGCTCAGGCACGGGGCGCGCGCGAGCGGAGGCGGCGGCGGTGCCAGGCCGGCTGGGCTTCGGCCCAATTCGGTCCGCGAAGTTTTTTTTTTTAAATAAATCCTGACGCAGAAAAACAAAGAAAAGAAATATATAACTGACTCCAAAAATCCTGAAATAAATTTTCCCCGTCGTCTAAAAATATAGCGGACAAAGTGAACATTTATTTGGGCCTCTAATGAAATTTTGAAAAACACATATTTTTCCAAAATTCAAATAAAATTGCAATAAAAATCCAAATAAAATATTTATTTGATTTTAATATTTTTCCTCCAATATTCCGTTTATTTTGGAGAAGTCATATTATCTCCTCTCATATATTTTTAATATGAAATATTTTCGGAGAGAAGAATAATTAAACCAAATTGATCCTTGTTTCAATATTTGAGAAAATTCAAATATGAAAACGGTGAAATCCCCAACTCTCTCCGTGGGTCCTTGACTTGCTTAGAATTTTCAAGGATCGCAAAATGAAATGCAATAAAATATGATATGCATGGATGACCTATGTATAACATTCCAAATTGAAAATTTGGGATGTTACGAACCTACCCCCCTTAAGATGAATCTCGCCCTCGAGATTCGGGTTGGCTATCAAAAAGGTATGGGTGGTCCTTTCGGAGGACTTCTTCGCGCTCCCAGGTAGCTTCCTCCTCGGTATGGTGACTCCAGTGAACTTTGCAAAACTTGATGACCTTGCTGCGAGTAACTCGGCTGGCAAACTCGAGAATCTTGACGGGTTTCTCCTCGTAGGTCAGATCACTATCCAACTGAATTGCTTCTAGGGGCACTGTATCTCTTAGAGGAATATCGGCCATCTCTGCATGGCACTTCTTTAACTAGGAAACGTGAAACACATCATGAACTCCTGACAAACCTTCGGGTAATTCCAACTTGTAGGCAACTTCACCCATACGTTCCAATATTCTATATGGTCCCACAAATCGTGGCGCTAACTTTCCCTTGACTCCAAACCGTTTAACTCCTCGCAGAGGTGACACACGAAGATATGCTCTGTCTTCGATTTCATAGACTACCTCCTTGCGCTTCGAGTCTGCATAACTCTTTTGTCTGGACTGAGCTACCTTCAGTCTATCTCGTATTAACTTAACCTTCTCTTCAGACTCTTTAATCAAATCCGGTCCAAACAACTGACGGTCTCCAACTTCATCCCACATCAATGGTGTTCTGCACCTCCGTCCATACAAAGCTTCGGAAGGTGCCATCTTCAAACTGGCTTGGTAGCTGTTGTTGTATGAGAACTCCGCGTAGGGCAGATTGTCATCCCAACTAGATCCATAATCTAGCGCACAAGCTCTCAACATGTCCTCCAGAATCTGATTGACTCTCTCGGTCTGTCCATCTGTCTGCGGATGAAAGGTTGTACTAAACTCTAGCCTGGTACCCAAAGTTTGGTGCAGCTGGTGCCAAAACTTTGAAGTAAACTGTGTTCCTCTATCTGATACGATGGTCCTCGGAACTCCATGCAGACATATGATCCTGGTCATATATATCTTGGCCAACTTTGCACTCGTATAGGTGGTTTTTACTGGGATAAAGTGAGCCACTTTGGTCAAACAATCCACTACTACCCAAATAGAATCATATCCCGATCGGGTCTTGGGTAATCCGGTGATAAAGTCCATGCCAAGCTTATCCCACTTCCATTCGGGTATCGGCATAGGCTGCAGTAATCCTGCTGGCTTCTGATGTTCTGCTTTTACTCTCTGACATACATCACATACGGCTACATACTCGGCAATGTCCTTCTTCATACCAGTCCACCAGAAACGCTCTTTTAAATCCAAAAACATCTTGGTGTTTCCGGGGTGTATCGAGTATGGCGAGTCATGAGCCTCCTGTAGTATCAACTTCCTGATCTGTGCATTATTGGGTACATAAACACGGTCCTCAAACCATAAAGTGTCGTGCTCATCCTCACGAAAACCTTTGGCTTTTCCTTTGTTCATCCTCTCCTTTATCTCGGCAATTTCTTTGTCATCCTTCTGAGCTTCTCGAATCCTTCCCAATAATGTTGACTGAACTTCCATTGCTGCGACAAAACCTTTAGGGACTATCTCCAAACGAAGCTCCCTAAGATCTTCGGCTAACTCCTTTGGTAATCCTCCACTTTCGAGGGTATTGACATAACTCTTCCGGCTCAAAGCGTCTGCTACGACATTGGCCTTTCCTGGATGATAATGCAACTTCATATCATAATCCTTTATAAGCTCCAACCATCTCCTCTGCCTGAGGTTCAGCTCCTTCTGTGTGAAAATGTACTTCAAACTCTTATGATCCGTGTACACATCACAACGGTTCCCAATAAGAAAATGTCTCCAAGTCTTGAGTGCATGAACTACAGCTGCTAACTCCAAATCATGCGTGGCATAATTCAACTCATGTGGTCGAAGCTGACGTGAGGCATATGAGACAACTCTTTCGTCCTGTATAAGTACACCTCCAAGTCCTAAGCGAGAAGCGTCGCAATACACTTGGAAATCCTTGCGTATATCCGGCAGAATCAGCACTGGGGCTGTAACCAAACGTTTCTTCAGCTCCTGAAAACTCGCCTCACATTCATCTGTCCATTTGAACTTGGTGTCCTTCTTCAGTAACTCCGTCATAGGCTTCGCAATCTTAGAAAAATTCTCGATGAATCTCCGATAATATCCTGCGAGTCCCAGAAAACTGCGGATCTCTCCTACTGAGATGGGTGCTAGCCAGTCAGTGACTGACTTAACCTTGGTAGGGTCTACTGCTATACCTTCTCCTGATATAACATGTCCAAGGAATCCAACTTCCTTCAACCAAAACTCACATTTGCTGAACTTGGCATACAACTGATGTTCCCTGAGCTTCTCGAGAACTAAACGCAAATGCTCCTGGTGTTCTTCTTCATTCTTCGAGTACACCAAGATATCATTAATGAACACCACGACAAACTTATCCAAGAACTCCATGAACACTTTATTCATCATACTCATAAAATAGGCAGGGGCATTAGTTAATCCAAATGACATAACCGTATACTCATATAGCCCATACCTTGTGGTGAAGGCTGTCTTAGGTATATCCTGTTCTCGGATCTTCAGCTGGTGGTATCCTGATCTCAGATCGATCTTGGAGAACACTTTAGCTCCTTGCAACTGATCAAACAAATCATTAATCATCGGCAGTGGGTACTTGTTCTTAATCGTCACTTCATTTAATGCATGATAATCAACAACCATTCTCAAGGATCCATCCTTCTTCTCAACTAAAAGCACTGGGGCTCCCCATGGTGATGAACTTCGTCGAATGTAACCTTTCTTCAATAACTCCTTGATCTGCTTCTTAATCTCCTCCAGATCATTTGCGGGCATCCGGTATTGTCTCTTCGATATCGGTACGGTGCCTGGCAACAGCTCTATAAAAAATTCAATGTCTCGATCCGGCGGCATGCCTGGTAACTCCTTTGGAAATACATCTGGGTAATCCTTCACTACTGGCACTTCCTCCTGAACAACTCCTGAGAGGGAATTTATTTGGGTTCTCCTTGATGCATGCCTGGATACATACTTGATCCTTTTTCCCTCCGGGGTGGTGAGCAGAATTGACTTACTGGCGTAATCGATGTTTCCTCCATACATCGATAGCCAATCCATGCCTAGTATCACATCCAATCCTTGTGACTCCAAAATTATTAAGTCTGAGGGGAACATGTGCTTACCTATGGTCAATGGCATCTGAAAACAACCTTGACTGGCCATATACTCCGCTCCTGGCGAGCTTACTAACATAGGTGACTTAAGGGCTACAGTTGGCAACTTAAACTTGTCCACAAATCCCCTTGATATGTATGAATGTGATGCACCAGTGTCAAAGAGTACAAGGGCTGTAAATGCATTAATCAAAAACTTACCAATAACTGCGTCAGGCTGTTCATTAACTTCCTCCACATTGACGTGATTCACCTGGCCTCTAGTGAAGGGATTGGGCTTCTTTCCTGAGCTTCCATTGCCATTACCATCCTTTGCCTCAGGACACTCAGTGGCGTAGTGTCCGGTCTTTCCGCACTTGAAACAAGTAATGTGACTCAGATCCTTCTTGGCGGGGGTTGCTGAGTTGGAACGGTTCTGACTGTTGTTTCCTCCATTCCCATTACTATTCTTAGAGCCATTATGGTTGTGTGAATTTCCTCCATTGTGAGAATGGCCTCCATGGTTATGTCCTCCATGGGTATGATGAGTGTGTCCTCCCGAGTACGGGGAATAGTGGGGCTTCTGCTGGGCTCCAGAGTTGTACCTTCCCTGTCCATACTTCCGTTTGCGGTTCTCTATCTGCTGCTGCTTGCCTTCAATCATGAGAGCCCTGTCTACCAGCTCCTGGAAGTTGGTGAATGTTGCCACCATCAACTGCATACTCAGCTCATCATTCAGTCCTTCAAGGAACTTCTCTTGCTTCGCGGCATCTGTGGCCTCATCATCTGGGGCGTAACGAGCTAACTTGCTGAACTCATCCACGTACTGCACCACAGTACGATTCCCCTGGCGTAAGTTGCGGAACTCGCGCTTCTTCATACTCATGGCTCCAGCTGAGACATGTGCGGTGCGGAAGGCCTGCTGAAACTGATCCCAAGTAACGTTGGCCACGGGAAAGGTGGCGGTGTAGTTCTCCCACCATGAGGCTGCGGGTCCATCCAGTTGATGTGCGGCAAAGCGCACCTTCTCAGCATCAATGCAACCTGCGGTGATCAGTTCCCTTCCAATCTTGCGGAGCCAATCATCAGCAACAATCGGCTCGGTGCTGCTAGAAAACACTGGCGGATTCAACCTTAGAAAATGGGCTAAGTTGTCAACTGGAGGTGGTGGCAGTGGATTGTTGTTATTGCTGTTGCCTTGGTTCTGGACTAGTATCTACATCAAGGCATTCTACTGCTGGATCAACTGTGTGATCTCCGGTGGGAAGACAAATCCGGTGTCGCGTCTCGGAGGCATCTGATGGGTTTAGAGGGAAGAGATTAGAATAGAGTAAGGTCTAGTGAGGTAGCACTAGCCATATGCACATGAGACAAACACATTCATATCACACCAAAATCAATTCAAGCAAGGGCATACATTCGATCTAACTCTCGTTACAGTGCTCAGACTACTACTATATACATGGGGAAAATACTAATGCTAATATGGTGGTCATCTAGAAATTTTCATCGGTGGAAGACTCCATGATGTCCGCTCCAGCTTCGTCTTCATAATCATCATCACTACTATCGGGGTCGGAGTCGGTGTCGTCGATGAGGATGTAGTCTTCAGAACGAATGTCGTCGGGATGGTTGTCATCTCCTTCTGGCGCGGGGTCTCCCATGAATACTCCTAGCTTCCTTGTCAGGTCATCGTTCTTCTCCACTAGTATTGCGATTTCCTCCTCGTATCCATCGCGTGTAGTCTTGAGTTCCTCTTCTAGCTCCATGTTCCTGGTCATCACCTTCTTTAGGTCTATCATGCTTGCACACATCTGGTTCTCCTGTCGACGAATGTGCTGGTTTAACTCCTGGATGAAAGCTGCAATGGACCTGTCCCTCCTAGTGCTGATCATCTCCCATTGCTCATCTCGGTGCCCACATATCTGGTAGATGGTGTCCTTAAGATCCTTGTGATACACTTCGCCGATGCGTCCCATGGCGATGTGGGCTGCCATGCTCTTTCCTAGACTCCAGGTTGGTGCATCAAAGGAAAGCTCTATGGGCTCAGTAACTGGCATGAATGTCCTTCCTGGAACTTGAACTCGAATCGTCCAACGCTCCTCTTCTGGTACAGTGGCGGTGTAGGTCCCGGTGAAGCTTGGTATTCCGATGTTCAGGTACCTAGTGACTTCCTTCAAGTGTCGTCCAAAAGGTGTGTCTTCATCCGGTTGTGCAAACTTGTTCCTTGAGTCCGCCATCCAAGAGAGTAGAAGATGGAGAGAGTCAGAAATGAGTAGAGAAGTGTGACCTATGGCTTTTCTTAGTGGTCGTGTCCTACAGTCAGCGTGTGCTCTGATACCATCTTTGTAGCGACCCGACTCGGATGGATCGAATCTCTGTGTTCAAGTGTCATCCCTGGATCGGTAATGCTGACACACACAGTACTCGAAGGATTTATAACAGAGTGCAATCACACACTTATTACATCGAATATCTCCAAAGAGAACTTATTACAATAAATATGGCTTAAGGCCATCTAAATAAGATAACAGCGGAAGGCTTGGAAGATAAAGTGAGTCCATCAACTCCAACGGCATAGCTGAGTGCACGACAACGACCTAGCGCACCTTACTCTTCGTCTGAAAAGTCTGCAACATGATATGTTGCAGCTCGAAATGGGTCAGCACATGGAATATGCTGGCAATATACACAGTAGAGCAAAGAACAGATGAAAGCTATCACTACATGCATATATGGCTGGTGGAAAAGCTCTAGGGTTATATTGTTTTGCGAAAAGCCAATTTTCCCCTACATCAAAGGAATATGTTTTATTTTAACTATCATGGTAGTTGAAACATTGAGAAGGTAAATCCCCATCTCAATCCCAATTAAAAGTAATCATTAAACCCAACAAATTAATTTAGAGTGATGAGATCAAATCAATAATTCAAGTACCAGATACTCAAGATGTCCATAACCGGGGACACGGCTAACCATGATTAGTTTATACACTCTGCAGAGGTTGCGCACTTTTCCCCACAAGACTCGACCGCATCCATGATCGGAAGATCGAGACATAGTCTTTCTGAAGCATTAACTCTCTACTCCGGGTAGACCGGTACACCTACTTTCCCCTACATCTGCTAGTCTACCTCTTTGAGAGCTCACACAACTTACTCAACTATGCCAGAGCCCATAATGGCTTGTGGCTGCACACGGAAGTTTCCAGACATGAAATATCATATGATCCCTTTGAGCCTGGGTGGCGGACCTAGGGTAATCACACGGGTACTCCGGGATTCCCATGGGCAAGCACTGGTTTCTCCAGGTACCACAAGCAATCCACCCAGATGTGTATTAAAGTTGCCACCTTAATGTTGTCCAAAATTATCATCTCTCACAACTTCCATGTACATCACGATCCAATCCCCGTCTACGAGCATGGCTAAGCAATTCATGAGCATAACGTATATATATCTCCCAGGGTTTGATAATAAAGGGCAATAGGTTCTACCTCATCATCTACTTCCCAATACCCACAAGTTAATCACATCCTAATCATGCAGTGTTTGAGGATTGTAACTAATGCATAAAAACTGGGTAATAAAGGGGTATGATCAAAGTGTAACTTGCCTTGCTGACGATCCGCAAAACCTAGAGACTCGTAGTAGCACGCTTCGCACTCCGGGAATTCTATCGCAAACAAACAATAGCATACATAAGCAATCAAGCGAAGATGCACGGGTAAATCCCAAATAAGAAGATCTAACCAGAAAGTTCAACTGAAAAACTCCGGTTGCAAAAAGAATCAAAACAAACGGAGCAACGAAACTCAAACTGCGAAAGAAACAGGATCCGATTTACTAATCTGGACAAAAGTCAAATTTTACAGTACCAAAATCTTGTTCAAGTTGGTTAAACAGAAAGAGGGTTTCGAGACGAAGATCTAGGCGCTTGTTTCACCTGATTTGGATAAACGAGCGAAAAGATAAACTAAAACGAAAATTGGGTCAGAAATCACGAACGAAAATAATCGCGAAAAACCCTGGAAAAAGAAAAACTGACGAACAGGCTAACGAACGAACGTTCGCTGTCTGTGACTAACGGGTGAACGGCGTTTGTTAAAACGACCGTACGGACGAACGTCCTCTAAATAACTAAACCGAGAAAACCGAACGAACCGATAAAATAAAAAAAACGCATCTAGGGTTTCAAAAAAAACCGATCGGTTTTTACCTAAATCGAAAAAAAACCGGGCGTCGGATTGGATCGGAACGGCGGCTGCTCCGGCGGCGAGGCGCTGAGGGGCGGCGGTGGGCTGCGGCGCGGCGGCGCGGGCGGCGTGCGGCGGCGGGGTGTTGCGCGGCACGGCGCGGGGCGGCGACGGCGAGCGGCGGCGCAGGCGGCGGCTGCGGGCTGCTGCTGCGGGAGGCGGGGTGAGGCGAAGTGTGGGCGGGGCGGCGGCTATTTAAGGAGGGGAGGGGGCGGGGTGGCTTGGGGAAGGGGCAAATCGCGGCGGCGGGGGCGTCCCGGACTCCGGCGGAGTCCGGCTCAGGTACGGGGCGCGCGCGAGCGGAGGCGGTGGCGGTGCCGGGCTGGCTGGGCTTCGGCCCAGTTCGGTCGGCGAAGTTTTTTTTTTAAATAAATCCTGATGCAGAAAAACAAAGAAAAGAAATACTAAACGGACTGCAAAATTCCTGAAATAAATTTTCCCCGTCCTCTAAAAATATAGCGGACAAAGTGAACATTTATTTGGGCCTCTAATGAAATTTTGAAAAACGCATATTTTTCCAAAATTCAAGTAAAATTGCAATAAAAATCCAAATAAAATATTTATTTGATTTTAATATTTTTCCTCCAATATTCCATTTATTTTGGAGAAGTCATATTATCTCCTCTCATATATTTTTAATATGAAATATTTTCGGAGAGAAGAATAAATAAACCAAATTGATCCTTGTTTCAATATTTGAGAAAATTCAAATATGAAAACGGTGAAATCCCCAACTCTCTCCGTGGGTCCTTGAGTTGCTTAGAATTTTCGAGGATCGCAAAATGAAATGCAATAAAATATGATATGCATGGATGACCTATGTATAACATTCCAAATTGAAAATTTGGGATGTTACATGCTTCCACGCCATAGAGAGCCATCACACCCTGATGCCTACACGACGCCTCAAGAGAGGTGGTACTACTTCATATCTGCTCAAATTTTTGATCTCAACCAGAAAATAGATCGTAACTTGGTTACTGTACTTTCTTCTCAGCTATTACAATCTTAGTTCTTAGTTCAAAGCAAACAATGGTTGCTAAGTAGCATTTATGTGGTTTGCAGCTTCAAATCAGCCATAGCATAGTCATAATAGGGTTTAATTGATCATGCTTAGGGTTTCCCCCCTTTTATGATCACTATACGATCAGCCTATGTGCTTCGTGTCATAATAGCACTGCTACAACCATCAAGCTAAACAAGCTTAGTTGTTCAAATATGAATATGATATTATTAAAACAGAGTCGTTTAATTGGTTAGCTAAATGTTCATAATTTAGTTTCGAAATGCATGTACGCCGCTAGGGTGGATCTACACTGTGGCCACGGTGGGCCACGGCCCACCCTGGGATTTTGGGTCGGCCCCGACCCCGATTCCCTTCTGTTCTGCTGCGCCTCCGATCTCTACCCGCCCCTAACCTCCTGCCTCGCCGGCGACTTGCCGTCGCCGGATGGCATGACTTTGGGAGGATACGCCGGACTAACAGAAGGTCAGGATCCGCTCGCCCAACAGCGTCACCGCTGCCCGGGCGTGCCGCCGTGCCTACCTTCCCAGGCCGTTCAGGGCTCAGGCGTGCAGCACCCACTAAGCCAACCCGATTTAACCTGAGATACGTCCTCAACACTCAGCAGCCACTCTTCATCACCCATTTTCTAATTGATTCATTACTCATTAGGCAGGACTGTCATTAGGTTTTGTTGTGTATTAAGTGCTACCTACACTTAATCATTCAGATATTTCAGTAATCTTTCGTACCTATAAAGTTCACAGGGTTTCAAAATTCTATCCCTAGGAATAGACACTAGTCATGTTGGATTGTTGGTCATAGTGACATTGACCCAGATTACTACTGCAGGCCAGGTTTGCTGACAATTTTACTTGTCTTTCTTACTCATTCGATATGATATCCAATTATTCACTTCGATTGGTTGCAAACTATAAGTGCTAGACCAACTTCTTGATTCAGATTTTGGATGGTCTCTTACTGCAGTTACAATTCTGCATACTTGTCCTAGTAAGCTCACAAGGAATGATTGATTCACTAACTCTATGCTAGGGTGGACCACCCTGTTTCAGAATACTAGAACCGCATACATGAGTGAATAGTATTTCTCTGTGTGATCTCTTTCGTCATGTGTGGGCAACGAACACTGCATTGTATAGAAAGAAAAGTGTAATATCCACCTTTTACATAGACTACAATCTTTTACATGGAATGCAATCTGCCTACCTGCTTTGTGTCACACTACCAGCACTCCACCCTTGAAGCTAGACATTATGCCACTCATAATTCCTTAGTTTATTTGTTCAAATACGAATTTGATATGATTCTAATGTTCCTAATTCAGTTTTGAAATGTGTGTCCGTCCCTTATAGAGACATAAGAGGTTTGTATTTCTGTGTGTGGTCTGCTCAGCGCAGTTGGGGGATGAACTTTGTATACGCAGTGGTTTGTAGGGATACGCTATTCGAGTAGAATCCGTAATTCATTCCATAGATAATCTGACTACTTTTTATATTTTCATGAATCTCAGATACTGAACAACATCATAATGATTATGAGCTAGCATGCATGAAAAGAATAAAGCAGAACAATGCCATGGTTGTCAAACTTGGCATTAACGGACTGAGATCCAGTCTGGATGCAATGCAATACAAATGCTCTCCACCTACAGATTCATGTTCAGAATATGATCCTAACAATGATTCTAAGCTAGAGGGAGACCTAAGTCAATGTAGCTCCCTAGTGGAGGAGTCAGAGGCGGATGCCATATCTTATTCACCCATCAAGGTGCTTGCTCTAACTTTGCAAGGTTATATTGGTCGCACATATCTTGCAAATGATGCTTTGCATTGCTTCTACTTTGTTGCACTGTCATTTGCTTAGTTTACACATCATCTATGTGAATACGCCTTGCCTATCCATTTTCAGTACATATTCCATCTGTCATCATACCATATTTATCCATTCAAATGTTGTTCTTGTCTATAGACGTTCAAAAGGAAGAGGGCGATTGCTGATGGCGAAGGAGCACGAACAAAGTATTTTGAAAAGGTAGTGGCACCTGATAAATCAAATAGCCCATTAGGTGTAGTGGCAATATCACCAGACCCACAAAACACGGCCCCAACTCTAGCAGACTCTAGCCCTACTACACTGGCCATCTCTGATGCCCCAACTGCAGCAAACAGTATGATGACGCCAGTTGACATAGCACTAGCTCTACGATGCAAAACCCCCATTCTAGCAAAGAGAACACCAAATCTAGTTGCCAAATCTCTTTTTGAATGAGAGAGAGCCCCAATCGCAGCAAATAGGACCCCTATTCCACTTCTTCCCAGTTTAGAAGACGAAGCTTATATTGTTGTCAGGAACTTTGTGCGCATCTTTCCTTCATGGAGAGATTATACCACAGACAAAGAACAATTTCCAATCTTTCTCCGCAAGTTACGTCTAAGTAATGTACTAATGTTATTCCTGGTAATTAGTGCATATGTTTCTACTGACAAAAGACACAAGATTTCATTCTTTTAAATAGGCAAGGACCAAACTGGATAGTCAATACGAGCAAGGCTTGGTTGCACTTTTCAAGCACTCGTTGATGAAGAATCATTCCTACCTCAGGCAAGCGCACTTTGATGTCAAGCCTCTAAAAGAAATTTCTGTAAAGTTTCTGGTGCTACATTTAGTAGACAGTGACTGGAATAATCTTGTTATACATTGGTCTCGTGTGCAGCATAAGGTAGTGTCTATGATATCACATCACAATTTGAACTACATTTCTGCATGTGCCTTACCGTCTCACTTGTACGAAAACTGTTTGTAGAACAATATTCATTCTCAAAGGACCACAGAATCTCACAGCTATACTACACACTACATTGCTCTTGTGAGTACCTCTTGCCCTGTATGACCATACTTACTTTCATAGCTGGTTGATTATGTAGCATCACTGCACATGTTAGTCTCCTTATCCTCCATTTGGTGGACATTATAAGATCCGTATCGACTTTTACATAAATTTAGAATCAACTCAATGCTTTTGAAGAGGTTTAGCTCTACAGTTCTCTTGTAAGGACCGAACGTCTTCTATCACTGTATTTACATTAACAGCTACTCCCTCTGTCCCATAATATAAGAGCATTTTGTATAGTACACCAGTGTAGAAAACACTCTTATATTATGGGAAGGAGGGATTGGTTCATTGTGTAGCATCACTCTGCATCTTATCTCCCTCGCCCACCATTTACTAAAAAAATCAGATCTATATTTAATCTTACCAAAAAGTTGAATGCACAGACAATGCCAGTGCAGAAGTGTAGCCCATTTCTCTTGTCAGTACATTTTGTCGTGTAATGCTTGTACTTACATGGACAGGTAGTTGATTATGTAGCATCAATCTACATCTTATCTTCATTATCCTCTATCCCTTCCAGTATTATCATATCTATAATTACTCTCTACAAAATGTTGAGTACAAGCAATGCTTCAAAAGAAGATTCTGTGCTGAAATTCTTGAGTTATCCTTCCCTTGACATGGAGAAGGGCATTATAGAGCCGGTGTTAACTATTAATGTAAGTCAGTCCTTCTAAAGCCTTTATCCTTAACTATTGTTTAATTTGCTCATACTCCCTATCGTCAACTGCTGTTTAGTTTGCTGTTTCTATCAAAATGCATGTTCGCAACAACTGTAAGTTCCAAGTTTTAGTTGTAAAACCAAACTCCTTATTCATACCATGCACATGACTCAGTACAGATCCAATGATTTTCTTTAGCCCTGCATTGTTGATCTATAATCCACTGTGTGGTGAAGCAGCCCACATTTGCACCTTGTCATTTCCTGCTTTATCTTACTGATGAGGCTGATGATATGAACAACATGACATGCACATTAACCAAAATAGATACAATGATTATCTTTTGCCCTTCATCTATGCTTGTTTTGTTGATATGGTAATCCAGTAGTGTGGTGAAGCTCCCCGCATTATGAATAATGCCAAATTATGCTATTGACATTTTGAACTGTCTCTTTATTTTCTAATTTGAAATTGGATGGAATTGACAATAGAGTTTCCATCTTTGTTAATATACATGCAAAACCTATCATCTCACTGCTTGTTTCAGGGTGATATGCCTGATGGCAGGCACAAGTCTGCTGAAGGCTGTGAGACAAACCCAACATATATTGCAGCAAAGAAGGCAAAACATCTTGAAGATAGCGAGATAACCCCAAAGTCATGTCTTGATGCAGTGTTCAAGTTACTTGAGACTAGCAGTCACACAAGCTCACATAGATCGTTGCCTGAATCAATTCAACTTCTTTAGTCAACTTCAAGCAGAAAGGCATTCTGCATCTCAACTTTGACTTGAAGTCCAATCTCTAAGTAAGATCACGGCGAACTCCAATGAGAACCTCATTGCTAAACAGCTACAGCTGGAAGCTATGACCGACATGCTAGGCCGGTCTCACAGCCTTGCTCAGCTGCTTGTGCAGCAGCTCCCGTGCAAGGCTAACCTTTCTTGATCTTTCCTGGAAGTGGTCTTGGTTCAGTATTATTTTGTTATGCTACAATGGTGCTCAGTTTTTGTAATCTGCTTCTTCATTGCGCTTTATGATCACTGGTGGCGAGATGCCAAGTTGATGTAATATACAATAAATCATTTATTGTATAGTGTAGGTTTATTCTAAGTTACTATGCTGTAATTTCTTCATTGTATAGAGTAGGTTTGTTCATAATTCCTAGTTACCATATATGCCATCATTCGCTATCTGAAAAAACGGCGAAAATCTGATATAGGTGACTGGGCCGAAACAGTCGCCTCTAATGGGCCTGCATTTCAGCAGGCCACAATTGGGCCGGCCCGCAACTTTCTTGGGCCTACGCTGACCGACCATTTGGGCCCTTCGTGGACACTGTGCGCCAGGCCCGTAACTTACATGGGCCTTCGTTGGGCCTTTAGTGGACCCAGCGCTTAGGTCGGCCCACATTGCTTCGGGACATTAACAGGCTGAATATTCCGCTGGCCTATTAGGGCCCAGAATATACCATGGGCCTTTAGCAGGCCGAAATACATGTTGGGCCTCAATTTTCAATAGTCATCCACGGGCCTTTAGCAGGCTGAAATGTACAACAGGCCATTATTGGCCCGGTTATATGACAAGCTCTTACCAGGCCAAAACATATCTCGGGCCTTAGTTGGTCAACTGATATCATGGTCCTTTAAGAGGTCGAAAGCTTAGTACAGGCATCAACGGGCCAAATCATATGACATGCCTTTAACACGCCCAAAGTCATGTTGGGCTAAACTGTTGCCACCATGATCACGGGCCGTTAGTTGGACGGATGTCGTGTCGGACCATATATGGCCCATGGTCAGCACGGGCCATTACCAGGCCGAATGACACACTGGGCTAAAATGGGCCCATGTATACATCAGGCCCCTAACAGGCCGAAATCTCACTGGGCCCAAAGACTCGATGAACAATTAATGGGCCTGATCTGTTGGTGGGCCGTAAATGGGCCATGTTTAAGCAGGACTTTAGTGGGCTATCCCACCAGAATTGGAGTAAATCATACGAGCCTTTGACTAGCCCATCATGGAGGAGCCGACACGTGTTTCGTCTAGCCAATGAGAATTTTACACGTGGAAAATAGCCATTGGTCATTGCTGTTAATGGGTTATCAGATCCAAAACCGGACCTGAAAGCTTAACTGCGCCCCGTTACGGTGGATGCCACATGTCGGTTACCCTTGATGAAAGCACTTCCATGACACGTCATTTATCGTCATGGAAGTGGACACTTCCGTGATGATAATTTGAGTATTGTCATGGAACACTTCTACGACAGCACATGTATGACTATCTTGATTCTCTCATAAAATCGTCATGGATGTACATGCATGACAGGAAACATGACCTACTGTGACAAACATGTATCATCACGGAAGTGGTTTTTTTTAGTGTGAGTCTAGATGAGGCTGTAAGAAGTCTGCAAATGAATTTAGACTATGAGAACCAAGAGACTCGCCCATAGACATGTACCTATGAAATAATTAGAGATGCGAGGGAAGAAGGAGAGGTCATATGCATTCTCAGAGGATTTTGAAGTTAAAATCAGTTTGAAGATAATGACCTCATAGTGCGAACACATTCACTTATAGAGTGATGTTGGTTCTAGATTTGTATGAATCCAAAAATCAGTACAGGTGAGGTATCACTACTGCAGGTTGGTCCAAACGCGATAGTCCAATCAGTGACCCTTCGAAGAAACTATGTGCGATGCATTAATCACAAACGGTGATGTAATAAAACTGTCAAAAAGATACAAAACATTTGCGATGGAGGTGACATCAAACATGATTCAGATTAGAGTTGCATGTGCGATGCGTGGCGAATGGTTAATCCAGCAGAGTTGTTTGCGATGAGGCAGAACAACAGAAACGGGCAGCCAGATGATGGTGTGTGCGATATACGGCATACAGTTCACTAGGATGAACTGTGTGATTATGCAACACAATAGAAACGGTCAACCAGATCAACATGTGTGCGATGGAGGGCATACAGTTCACTCGGATGAACTGTTTGTGATGAGCCAAGACAACAGAAATAGTTCAACTGAACAAGATGTGTGTGATACGCGGCAAACAGGTCTATAATAAGAAATGTGTGTGAAGACCAATAATAACATGGACGATTGCTGCTAATAAGCCGTATGATTTGCTCTGTCTACAGAAGAATAACATATATATATAACTGAAATAAACATCCAATTACATAAGTGACTATACAGATCATTCGCACACACCTTAATAAACAATTGCATGCATTCTAAACTAGGAGAAATGATCATCTAGTCATCTACTTCTTGTGACGCTCCCGCCACTACTCTGTGGCTCGATCCCTCGTCTGGGGCAGGAAGAAGACACTTCCTCATTTCAACGATCCGCCTGTACATCTCGTAGCTTGTGTACGTGTCCTTGGCCGTGTACTTGACGTGTTCTTCATCCAGTCTTTAATGCCAGACACTGTGCCAGGCGTTCTTGTCCTTCTTGCTCTCATCCTTCATCTTCATGTAGTAGGGGTGGATGATGGCCGAGGCAGGTCAACCAGGGAGTTTTGTTTGTTGTTGTCGTTGCCCCAGACCTTGTAGTGGTCATGGATGTTGACAAGATTCTGCTAGGTCAAGCCCGAAACCTTGAGCAGTTTTAGATCGTTGGTGTTGTCCACCGTAGCGAAACTGTAGTCGGAGCTGTTGATAAACATGGAGAAACGCTCGCAAGGCCTTGTGGCCAGGTGGTAGTGCTAGATGAGGACGTGATGTCGCACACACAACTGGGCGACGACAACCTTCTGATCGTGTCCGGCACGACCGCTGGTGAACTCGAGGTCGAAGCCAACCACTTGGTACTTGTCCTCAGCAAGCAACTGCTCCATAGTTTGGATGGATCTCTCCACCGAGACCGGCACTTTCGTGTACACTACTGAGAGGGCTTCCCCCTCACGTGGGTGTCCACTATGTGATGCGTTGTGAACTGCCCCCCGTTGTCATCGTCGGCCGCTGGGAGCACCATTGGAGCCACGGGGAGCGCCATTGGAACCGCTGGATGTCCTCTTTGTATGTGTCGTCATGGGTGTGCTTATTGTGTCATGTGGAGTGAGAGATGAAGGTAAATGGCCGCAGGAATAAATGGGGTCCGAGCGGCCTGGATTCTCGGCGCGTCCGCATGGCAGTTTTTGCAGCGGGTAACTGCATCGTCGCGCCGTGCCCGGCGCAACCGCATGCATAATGGCAGCACTGACATACATGATCGTGCGCCGGCCCCAAACACTGGAAGCACGCATGGAGGGACGAGGGCAGAGCGCCCGGAGGGACGCGAGAGTAGAGCGCACGAGGCGGGACGTGAGCAGAGCGCGTCGTGCCTGCCTCAACCGCGAGCAACCACACGCATAGAGCAGTTGAACACGCAGGGAATGGTCGTCTACAAGTCGGCCGGCAGTTGCAACGCTGTGTAGAGAGCGGCCGTGTGCTACTACCTCCGCCTTGGTCTATTAGTCCCCTTTATATTCTATTCCATATTTGACCTTAAATTTAACTAACAAAATGTTAATGCATGTTACAAAAATTATATAACTGGAAATTATGTGCAAATACGAATCCAAAGATATAATCTTTGGCGACATGCATTTGTATTTTATTAGTTAAATCTCTAGTCAAAATTTGGCACAAAAATACAAAGACGACTTATAAACCTAGATGGGAGTAGTAGGTAATTAAATCGCAAACATTTTTTTATTAACCGTATGTGTATGTGTCCTTTCGTCCTCCTCTCGCACATCTTGTCACCCCACTGCCGCAGATGGCTGATACGTCCATTTTGCATCATGTTTTCCTACTATTAGTTATAATGTTTTTATGCACAATAATGTTTTTTGGAGTTATTCTAATGCCTTTTCTCTCATAATATGCAAGGTTTACACAAACAGGGAGAATACCGGCAGCTGGAATTCTGGACCTAAAAAAGCTACGTCAGAGTTACCTATTCTGCACATCTCCAAATGAGCTGAAAATTTATGGAGAATTATTTTGCAATATATAAAAAATACTAGAGCAAATAACTATCGGAGGAGGCCCACCAGGTGGGCACAACCCACCTGCGCGCGCCAGGCCCCCCAGGCATGCCCTGGTGGGTTGTGCCCTCCTCGGCCCACCTCCGGTGCCCATCTTTTGGTATATAGGTCATTTTCACCTAGAAAAAATCAGAGGGGAACTTTCGGGACGAAGCATCGCCGTCTCGAGGCGGAACTTGGGCAGGAGCACTTTTGCCCTCCGGTGGAGCGATTCCGCCGGGGGAACTTCCCTCCCGGAGGGGGAAATCATCGCCATCGTCATCACCAACAACTCTCCCATCTTTGGGAGGGTCATCTCCATCAACATCTTCAATAGCACCATCTCCTCTCAAACCCTAGTTCATCTCTTGTGTTCAATCTTTGTACTGAAACCTTAGATTGGTACTTGTGGGTGACTAGTAGTGTTGATTACATCTTCTAATTGATTACTATACGGTTTATTTGGTGGAAGATTATATGTTCAGATCCATTATGCTATTTAGTACCCCTCTGATCTTGAGCATGATTATCATTTGTGAGTAGTTACTTTTGTTCTTGAGGTCACGGGAGAAATCAAACCAACATGATGAAAGTGATATGATGAAATTCTCGTGTACCATCAAGAACGCTTTGCCTATCATAAGAGACTGTTTTCGCCTATCCTTTGCCACAAAAGGATTGGGCTACCTTGCTGCACTTTATTTACCATTACCGTTACTCGCTCGTTACAAATTATCTTGTTATCAAACTACCTGTTACCGACTATTTCAGTGCTTGCAGAAATTACCTTGCTGAAAACCACTTGTCATTTCCTTCTGCTCCGCGTGGGGTTCGACACTCTTACTTATCGAAAGGACTATGACTGATCCCTTATACTTGTGGGTCATCAAGGCTCTTTTCTAGCACCATTTCCGGGGAGTGAAGCGCTCTTGGTAAGTGGAAATTGGTAAGGAAAAATTATTACTACGTGCTAAAATTTATTGTTACTTGTTACTATGGAGAATCATCCTTTGAGGGGTTTGTTCGGGGTATCTTCACCTCGAGCGGAACCACAATTAGTTACCCCTCGACCTACTGCACCTACTGAAAATATTGGTTATGAAATTCCTTCGGTTATGATAGAACAACTGCTAGCTAATCCTTATGCAGGAGATAGAACTGAACATCCTGATATGCACTTGATATATGTGGATGAAATTTGTGGATTATTTAAGCTTGCAGGTTTATCCGGAGATGAAGCTAAGAAGAAGGTTTTCCCTTTATCTTTGAAGGGAAAAGCATTGACATGGTATAGGCTATGCGATGATATTGGATCTTGGAACTGGAATCAATTGAAATTGGAATTTCACCAAAAAATTTATCCTATGCATCTAGTTCATCGTGATCGAAATTATATATATAATTTTTGGTCTCGTGAAGAGAAAGTATTGCTCTAGTTTGGGGGAGGCTTAAGTCAATGTTATATTCAAGCCCCAATCATGAGCTCTCTAGAGAAATTATCATTCAGAATTTTTATGCTCGGCTTTCTCGTGATGATCAATCCATGCTCGATACTTCTTGTACTGGTTCTTTTATGAAGAAGACTATTGAATTCAGGTGGGATCTTTTAGAAAGAATTAAATGCAACTCTGAAGATTGGGAACTCTACGAAGGTAAAGAGTCAGGTATTAAGCTTGAATTTGATTGTGTTAAATCTTTTATGAATACCGATGCTTTTCACAAGTTTAGCACTAAATATGGACTTGACTCTGAGATAGTAGCCTCTTTTTGTGAATCATTTGCTACTCATGTTGATCTTCCTAGGGAGAACTGGTTTAAATATCATCCCCTTATTAAATAAGAAATTAAAGAACCCGATATAACTAAATATGAAGCTATTATTTACAATGTTGATCCAGTTGTACCTACTGCTTATATGGTTTCAACTATGGTTCGCAAAAGTAATATTAGAGCACCCAAACCTGCTGAACAAATTAAAGTAGAACCTAGTGTTGCTATGGTTAAAGATCTCCTGGTAGAAAATATTGATGGGCATGTTATTTATTTCTGTGATGAAGCTGCTAGAATTGCGAAACCCGACGAAAAAGATAAACATAGACCTGTTGTTGGCATGCCTGTTGTCTCAGTTAAAATAGGAGATCATTGTTATCATGGTTTATGTGACTTAGGTGCTAGTGTGAGTGCTATTCCTTTTACCTTATACCAAGAAATTATGAATGACATAGCACCCGCTGAAATAGAAGACATAGATGTCACTATTAAACTTGCTAATAGAGACACCATCACACCACTTGGGATTGTTAGAGATGTTGAAGTCTTATGTGAGAAAATAAAATACCCTACTGATTTTCTAGTTCTTGGTTCCCCACAAGATGACTTCTGTCCCATTATCTTTGGTAGACCTTTCTTGAACACTGTCAATGCTACTATAGATTGTCATAAACAAACTGTTAGTGTTTAATTGCTTTGGTGATGAGTCTCGTGAATTTAATTTTTCCAAGTTTAATAGACAACCTCATAAGAAAGAATTACCTAGTAAGGATGAAATAATTGGTCTTGCTTCTATTGCTGTGCCTCCTACTGATCCGTTAGAACAATATTTGCTAGACCATGAAAATGATATGCATATGCATGAAAGAAATGAAATAGATAAGATCTTCTTTGAACAACGACCTCTGCTTAAACACAATTTTATTATTGAAACTCTAGGAGGTCCTCCTCCACCTAAAGGTGATCCCGTGTTTGAATTAAAACAATTGCCTGACACTTTGAAATATGCTTATCTCGATGAGAAAAAGATATATCCTATTATTATTAGTGCTAACCTTTCAGAACATGAAGGAGAAAGATTATTAAAAATTATGAAGAAGCACGGTGCTGCTATTGGATATACTCTTGATGATCTTAAGGGCATTAGTCCCACTCTCTGTCAGCACAAGATTAATATGGAACCTGATGCTAAACCCGTTGTTGATCATCAACGATGTTGGAATCCTAAGATGAAAGAAGTGGTAAGAATTGAAATATTAAAGCTTCTGGAAGCAGGTATAATCTATCCCATAGGTGATAGTAGATGGGTAAGTCTTGTTCATTGTGTCCCTAAGAAGGGAGGTATTACCGTTGTTCCTAATGATAAAAATGAACTTATTCCACAAAGAATTGTTACTGGTTATAGGATGGTAATTGATTTTAGAAAATTAAATAAAGCAACTAGAAAAGATCATTACGCTTTGCCTTTTATTGATCAAATGTTAGAAAGACTATCTAAGCACACACACTTTTGTTTTCTTGATGGATATTCTGGTTTTTCTTAAATACCTGTTTCACAACCTGATCAAGAGAAAACCACCTTTACTTGCCCTTTTGGAACTTATGCTTATAGACATATGCCTTTTGGTTTATGCAATGCACCTGCTACCTTTCAAAGATGTATGACAGCTATATTCTCTAATTTTTGTGAAAAGATTGTTGAGGTTTTCATGGATGATTTTTCTGTTTATGGAACTTCTTTTGATGATTGCTTGAGCAACCTTGATCGAGTTTTGCAGAGATGTGAGCAAACTAATCTTGTCTTGAATTGGGAGAAGTGCCACTTTATGGTTAATGAAGGTATTGTCTTGGGGCATAAAATTTCTAAAGGAGGTATTGAGGTGGATAAAGCTAAAGTTGATGCAATTGAGAAAGTGCCATGTCCTAAAGATATTAAAGGTATCCGTAGTTTCCTTGGTCATGCTGGTTTCTATAGGAGGTTTATTAAAGACTTCTCTACAATTTCTAGGCCTCTTACAAATCTTTTACAAAAGGATGTTCCATTTGTTTTTGATGATGATTGTGTAGAAGCATTTAAAACACTTAAGAAAGCCTTAACTTCTGCACCTATTGTTCAACCACCTGATTGGAACTTGCCTTTTGAAATTATGTGTGATGCTAGTGATTATGCTGTTGGTGCTGTTCTAGGACAAAGAGTTGATAAGAAATTAAATGTTATTCATTATGCTAGCAAAACTCTAGACAGTGCCCAAAGAAATTATGCTACTACTGAAAAAGATTTTTTAGCAGTTGTGTTTGCCTGTGACAAATTCAGATCTTACATTGTTGATTCCAAAGTAACTATTCACACTGATCATGCCGCTATTAAATATCTTATGGAAAAGAAAGATGTTAAACCTAGACTCATTAGGTGGGTTCTCTTGCTACAAGAATTTGATTTACATATTACTGATAGAAAAGGAGCTGAGAACCCCGTAGCTGATAACTTATCTAGGTTAGAAAATATTCTTGATGACCCACTACCTATTGATGATAGCTTTCCTGCTGAACAACTAGCTGCAATAAATGTTTCTCATAATACTCATTTGTATGCTGACTATGCTAATTATATTGTTGCTAATTACATACCACCTAGTTTCATGTACCAACAAAAGAAAAAATTATTCTATGATTTAAGACATTACTTTTGGGATGACCCACATCTTTATAAAGGAGTAGATGGTATTGTTAGACATTGTGTACCTGAGCATGAACAGGAACAAATCCTATGGAAATGTCACTTCGAAGCTTATGGAGGGCATCATGCGGGAGATAGAACTGCTCATATGGTATAGCAATCTGGTTTTTATTGGCCTACTCTCTTCAAGGATGCCCGTAAGTTTGTTTTATCTTGTGATGAATGTCAAAGAATTGGTAATATCAGTAAGCGTCAAAAAATGCCTATGAATTATTCACTTGCTGTTAAACCATTTGATGTTTGGGGTTTTGATTATATGGGACCTTTTCCTTCCTCTAATGGGTATACACATATTTTGGTTGTTGTTGATTACGTTACTAAGTGGGTAGAAGCTATTCCAACTAGTAGTTCTGATCATAACACTTCCATTAAAATGCTTAAAGAAGTTATTTTCCTGAGGTTTGGAGTCCCTAGGTATTTAATGACGGATGGTGGTTCACACTTTATTCATGGTGCATTCTGTAAAATGCTTGCTAAATATGATGTTAACCATAGAATTGCATCACCCTATCATCCTCAATCTAGTGGTCAAGTTGAACTTAGAAATAGAGAAATACAACTGATATTACAAAAAAATAATTTAATAGGTCCCGAAAGAATTGGTCTAAGAAATTGGATGATGCACTTTGGGCCTACAGAACAACATATAAAAATCCTATGGGTATGTCTCCTTATAAAATGGTTTATGGAAAAGCTTGTCATTTACCTCTAGAGTTAGAACATAAAGCATATTGGGCACTTAAAGAACTCAACTATGATTTCAAACTTGCCGGTGAAAAGAGGTTATTTGATATTAGCTCATTAGATGAATGGAGAACCCAAGCTTATGAAAATGCCAAATTATTTAAAGAAAAAGTTAAAAGATGGCATGACAAAAGAATCCAAAAGCGAGAATTCAAAGTTGGAGAATATGTTCTTTTGTACAACTCTCATTTTAGATTCTTTGCAAGAAAACTTCTCTCTAAATGGGAAGGACCATATATTACCGAGGAGGTTTATCGCTCTGGAGCTATCAAAATTAATAATGCCGAAGGTACTAACCTGAAGGTGGTCAATGGGCAAAGAATTAAACACTATATCTCAGGTACGCCTATTAATGTTGAAAGCAATATTATTCAAACCATGACACCGGAGGAACACATAAAAGAGACCTTCTGGAACACTCCAGAATACTAAAAAAGAGGAGGTACGTGATACGGTAAGTAAACGGACTCCAAAAAATCTGCAAAAATATTTTCTGTCAGTTTTGGAATGTTACAAAAAATAGGAAAATAAGAAACAACCGGGAAGGCAACCGAGGAGGGCACAAGACACCAGGGCGCACCTGGGCCCCCTGGCACACCCAGGTGGGTTGTGCCCACCTCGGGAACCTTCCCGACTCCGTTTCCTCCTGTTTTCTTGTTTCCCAAGATAAAAATTCTTTATATACCCCCGAACGTATTAACCACCGTATCACGGAGAAATCTTCTGTTCTTCTTTCTTGCTGTTTTCTGTCAGATCTGTTAAGCCAGGCATCATGTCTCCTTCCTCCTCCAACAAAGTAGAAGAGGATTCTTGGTTGATGAAGATAGAACTAAAGAGAGAGGAACCATAGGAAACCATCAAGGGTGATAAGGTCAAGGAAGTCGCGGGAGATCAAGTTCCGGCAGTAGGGCAGGCCGTTCCAGCAGCAGCAGAAGAAGAAGACATCCTTCAACCTCACTATGATTATCTTACCCCTACTGAAATTGAAGCTTTCAGGGTCATTGAACCGGTTCGTGTGCAAAATAAATATCTCACTCGTGAAAATATCCTGTTGCAAGAGCATATCATCACCCTCCGGAGCATCATCCATAGATTGGAGAACCTCCTGAGCCTAAAGTGTGAAACTACATCACCACCACCATCATCATCTTCCCCACCAAAGGAGACTTGAGTTCATGGTATGGGCACTCCCCTTGTCTTGTGCCAAGCTTGGGGGAGGGGCCCCGGTATCGTATCACCACCACTATCTTTGCCTTTATCTATTTTAGTTTGATCTTTAGTTATCCTATGATTTAGTTGAATAAAAGTTTAGTTCGATCCTTTCTTTTCGAGTGCTTGCTTAGTGATCTATCTATGTAATCGTGTGTGAGATATATAATAAAGCGTAGTTTGAGTTTTGTTTCTTTACTCTTTTGTTCCAATAAAAAGAAAGGAAAATAAATGAAAAAGATCATATGCTAATCTTATGGTAATTAATGACATCACATAAGGAAAAGTATAAGTGGTAAAATTTGTTGGAGATTTACAAACATAGCATTGGTCCATGATGCAATTCATGAAAGAATTAATAAGGGAAGAGAAGATTCACATGCAAATACACTATCTTGGACATCTTTTATGATTGTGAGCCCCCATTAAATATTTTGTGTCAAAATTGTTGATGTTGGACAAGGAAGACAACGTAATGACTTATGTTTGTTCATATTCACATAGAAGTTTTATTGTCATAGATCCTTCAACATGTGGTGCTTGCTCAATATCTTTGCTAGCCAAAAACTCCGCACTAAGTAGAGATACTACTTGTGCATCCAAAAATCCTTAACCCAAAATCTTTTTGAGAGTCCACCATACCTACCTATGGATTGAGTAAGATCCTTCAAGTAAGTTGTCATCGGTGCAAAAAGGCAATAAATATTGCTTCTAAAAGTGTTGGATCATTTAGTGTAAGAGAAAATTGAGCATTGTATGAACTTATGATGGCAAAGTAATAAAAGCGATGGACTACATAATAAAGGTTGCTATCATAAGGGGCAATATAACATGATGTTCTTTTGCATTAAGGGATTTGGCATACAAACAAATAAGCGCATGACAACCTCTGCTTCCCTCTGCGAAGGGCCTATCTTTTACTTTTATGCATTTACTTTTATGTAAGAGTCAAAGTATTCTTCCCTATTCCTTTTTATTTTCTCTTTTTGCAAGCATCATGTGGTGAGGAAAGATCTGGGCACATATATCCAGTTGGATATGAGTGGGCATGAGTTATTATTATTGACATCACCCTTGAGGTGAATACGTTGGGAGGCGAAACTATAAGCCCCTATCTTTCTATGTGTCCGGTTGAAACTTTTTGCTCATGGGTATGCTGTGAGTGTTAGCAATCATAGAACATTAAATGATGGTTGAGTATGTGGACTTGCCTAAAGGCTCCGATACATGACCCTTCCTAAAAATATGATGAATTGTAGTTGCAAAGTTGACTGAGAATATAGTTTGTTGGTTTTTAATAAGGTTTATGCTTTATACTTCAATGTTGTGATGAATTGTTACTTGTTCATGAGAAGTTATATGATAAAAGTTGTTTGATAAAGTTTTATGTTAAAGCTCCCTGCTGTTATAATAATATGCATGATGCTTCTATGTCCGTATTTTGTTTTTATCAACACCTCTCTCTCTAACATGTGGAGATGTTTTTCGATTTCGGTTTTTCGCTTGAGGACTAGCGAGGTCTAAGCTTGGGGGAGTTGATACGTCCATTTTGCATCATGTTTTCCTACTGTTATTTATAATGTTTTTATGCACAATAATATTTTTTGGAGTAATTCTAAAGCCTTTTCTCTCATAATATGCAAGGTTTACACAAAGAGGGAGAACACCGGCAGCTGGAATTCTGGACCTGAAAAAGCTACGTCAGAGTTACCTATTCTGCACATCTCCAAATGAGCTAAAAATTTACAGAGAATTATTTTGCAATATATAAAAAATACTGGAGTAAATAACTATCGGAGGAGGCCCACCAGGTGGGCACAACCCACCTGGGCGCGCCAGGCCCCCCAGGCGCGCCCTGGTGGGTTGTGCCCTCCTCAGCCCACCTCCGGTGCCCATCTTCTAGTATATAGGTCATTTTGACCTAGAAAAAATCAGAGGGGAACTTTCAGGACGAAGCACCATCGTCTCGAAGCGGAACTTGGGCAGGAGCACTTTTGCCCTCTGGCGGAGCAATTCCGCTGGGGGAACTTCCCTCCCAGAGGGGGAAATCATCGCCATCGTCATCACCAACAACTCTCCCATCTTTGGGAGGGCCATCTCCACCAACATCTTCAACAGAACCATCTGCTCTCAAACCCTAGTTCATCTCTTGTGTTCAATCTTTGTACCGGAACCTTAGATTGGTACTTGTGGGTGACTAGTAGTGTTGATTACATCTTGTAGTCGATTACTATATGGTTTATTAGGTGGAAGATTATATGTTCAAATCCATTATGATATTTAATACCCCTCTGATCTTGAGCATGATTCTCATTTATGAGTAGTTACTTTTGTTATTGAGGTCACGAGAGAAATCAAACCAACATGATGAAAGTGGTATGATGAAATTCCCGTGTACCCTCAAGAACGCTTTGCCTATCATAAGAGACTCTCTTGGCCTGTCCTTTGCCACAAAAGGATTGCGCTACCTTGCTGGACTTTATTTAACATTACCGTTACTTGCTTGTTACAAATTATCTTGCTATCAAACTACCTGTTACCGACTATTTTAGTGCTTGCAGAAATTACCTTGCTGAAAACCACTTGTCATTTCCTTCTGCTCCTCGTTGGGTTCGACATTCTTACATATCGAAAGGACTATGATTGATCCCCTATACTTGTGGGTCTTCAACGGCTTTGAGCGCAAGCTTGAGCAGCACGCGGGGGCATATTTTTGGTCAAACGGTGGCTCAAAGTGGCACCAATGAATCGTCGGTGAGCTCGTTCCCGCGCAACTGGGCAGATTCCAGCGCAAGCTTCCCGCCCGACTCGGTGAAATCCCCCAAAATCCCAATGCTTACCGGCCTGCTATATAAACCCTCACGACCGGTGAGTCCTGCGTCGCATTTTCCCCTCCCTCCCTGTAGCTTATCTCGTCTGATTCTCCCACAATCGCCAATGGCACCGGTCTGTTGTCATTGCTCAGCCACTCCGCCGTCATCAGAGGCTACACCGTGGCAGCAGCGCAGTCCCCGGTGTAGTGTAGTTCGCATGGCCTCCCTGTTGGGTGTGCGCGGAACACCCACCACACACTCCACCACCGCTGCCCGCCAGCAGCTGTTGTCGACCGCTGTTGCCACCACCCCACCGTCTGCCGCCGTGGCCGCCACAACACCGTCAAAAGCCAGGGCCATCGCCCGCTCCACCGTCATGGCCTAAAGGCGGGAGGTGGCCGTCGTGGCCGCCACCCCACTCTAAAGTGATCGGTCATGTGATTGGTGAGCTGTCATGTGACTTAGCACATGACATTTTGGATAGAGCTGTCATGTGACTTGTCTACGAGCATAACATACTTTCAGGGACCGTCGTTTTTAGCAAGCTCACAAAACATGTCCTTATCTCTGGTCATGTGATCGGTACATCCGCTATCAAGAACCCATTCCTTTCCTCTAGCCATGTAACCACGAAGGTTAGCCATAAAACCAAAGTGTCTCATTGACTCATCAAGATCAAAGTCACTATCATCATCCTCATCATAATATCCATGCTCAACATCATCATGTGATTGATCATCACCTAGAGAGAGTGATTCATTAGATTTATGACCATGAAAATGTGCATCTTTATGAATTCTAATGACTTGTGAAATGATGCTACTAATGACTCCAACATCTCCTTTGGCACGCATAAGGTCACGAAGCTCAAAAAGGCAATCATCAAATTTAGGATCACTAGGATGCATTTTATGAAAAGCTATGGACTTTTGAAGAATATCATCTATATTTTTCAAGGAATAGTTTGGAAAGCGTTCCTCAAGATATCTCCAAATAGTATAAGCACATTCAAATTTAGGCAAGCATACAAGCAAATTTCTAGGCAATCCCCTTATGATAAGATTAATAGTTCTAAGATTGCGGGTCATGTCAAGATACTCATCGGGGGTAGGATGAAAGGGATCAATAGGAGGCACACAAGGGCTAGTAATATACTTGTTCAAATTATATTCATTGAAAATCTCAAGCGTCTCATTTTTCCAAGCACTATAGAACTCTCCGTCAAGCATAGGCACTCTGTGTCTAATACTCCAATTGTAGACTCATCCATCTTCCTCCAATGGTGATTAAACCAAAGCAATGGAGACCAAAGCTCTGATACCAATTGAAAGGATCGAGAAGAGGTGTCTAGAGCGGGGTGATTAGACCCTCAACATGCAAAAGGGGCAATTTTTAAGTTCTCCAAGTTGAGGTGGAGTTTTAGCACAAGATTAAGCATTCACAATACATTTCAAGCAAGCATGGCAAGAGTATGAGCAGTGGAAAGAGTAAAGCATGCTAATTGCAAGAAAGTAAAGGGATGGGATTAGAGTGTGCAAACGTAATGTAGACATGGAGATTTTTGGCGTGGTACCGATAGGTGGTGCTATCATACATCCACGTTGATGGAGACTTCAACCCACGAAGGGTAATGGTTGCACGAGTCCACGGAGGGCTCCACCCACGAAGGGTCCACGAAGAAGCAACCTTGTCTATCCCACCATGGCCATCGCCCACGAAGGACTTGCCTCACTCGGATAGATCTTCACGAAGTAGGGGATCTCCTTGCCCTTACAAACTTCTTGGTTCAACTCCACAATCTTGTCGAAGGCTCCCAAGCGACACCTAAACAATCTAGGAGACACCACTCTCCAAAAGGTAATAGATGGTGTGTTGATGATGAACTCCTTGCTCTTGTGCTTCAAATGATAGTCTCCCCAACACTCAACTCTCTCTCAGAGATTTGGCTATGGTGGAAAGATGATTTGAGTGGAAAGCAACTTTGGGAAGGCTAGAGATCAAGATTCCTGTGGTAGGATTGGAATGTCTTGGTCTCAACACATGAGTAGGTGCTTCCCTCTCATAAAATGAGTAGTGGAAGTGTAGGCACATTCTGATGGCTCTCTCATAAATGGAGAAGGGGGTGGAGGGGTATATATATGTCGGTGTACTAAGTATAGGGCCACTAGTACCCCTTACTTGTGCACGGGCAGTTGTAGCCGTCCTCGCGGCAAGGCTTGCCGGGATCAGCTCGAGGTCGATTTAAGTCATCAAGGAAATCATCAAGTCAGAGATCTGAGAATCAGCAAATAAGCAAAGCTGGAAATCGAAGGGCAGCCTCCCCGGCAAGATCCTTGCCGGGGTGGCCTGATGAGCGCGGCAAGGCTTGGCGCCCGGCAAGGCTCGGCGTCCGGCAAGGCTGGGCGCCTGGCGAGATTCTGCTACTGTGCCACCGCTTCGGCACAGTGACGAGTCTGACATTCTGGCTCCTTCCATGGATGCGTGGCGGCGCGCCAGTGGAGGAGAACTTAAGCGGTGCTGATGAGATGGCCCCTTTTTCCATCCCCAAGAAAGTGAGGACACCGAAACGGACACCTCACGGTGCATTAAATGCGCTTGTCCTAATCCGTCAGGGGTTAGGTATGATACCCTGTAGCTACTTTACACCTCAATGTATGTACATTTTGCCACTGTGGAGACCCCTTTGAGCATATAAAAGGAGGCCCAAGGCAACTGCTACAGGGGAGGAGAACTTCTGGCCCATTCTGCATGCGTAGCTGCTCTTTGAACGTACTGTTCATTGCGAGCGCTCCTGAAGGCTGGGCTCAAGAACATAAATATGAACACAAAGCAGGAGTAGGGTTTTACGCTGATCAGCGGCCCGAACCTGGGTAAAAACCTCACGCGTCGATCACCGGTTCTGCTCTTTGCGTGTACCTCTCCCCCCGCCGAATCGTAAAGGGGTCTCTCGGGATCCCATAGGTGTCGTGCCCCGACATCTTTGGCGCACCAAGGAACGTAGGAGACTTGCCTTACGAGGTGGGACCTCCAGCGTTTACCCGTGAGCTGCGGCAAGTCCAGTGGCCCAATCTCCGAACCTTCAAGCCAGAGGTCCCGGAGAAATATGATGGCAAGACCCATCCCTCGGAGTTCCTGAGCATCTACACCATTGCGGTGCAAGCTGCCGGGGGCCGAGATGACAAGATACTCGCCAACTACTTCCCGTTGGTGCTCAAACCCAACGTCAGGTCGTGGTTGATGCATCTGCCCGAGGATTCTATTTCTTGCTGGTCAGATCTGTGCCATCAGTTTGTTGGCGCCTTTGTTGGAGGCCACCAAGCTCCTGGCCAAGAAAGCGATTTGCACATCATCCCTCAGAAGGAGGGCGAGTCCCTGCGCAAGTTTATGCAGAGATTCAGCCGGGTGCAATACAATATTCCTGATGTTCATCCTGCCGCTGTCATTAGCGCGTTCCATCAGAACGTGCGTAGCCGCAGGATGCGGGAAGAGCTGGCAATGAACAAAGTCAGGAGTATTGCCGAGCTTTACACTTTGGCCGACAAGTGTGCTCGAGCTGAAGAGGGGAGAAAACTCCCCGGTGAAGCTGTTGGTGCGACAGGCGACTCAGAAGAAGAAGATGCCGCGGCTCCGTCAAGGAAAGGCCGGCGGCGGAATAGGAAGCGCGGAGGCAAGGCCGTGCTTGCCGTCGAGGAATCCGGCAACCCTGGCGCCGCCAAGAAGGCCAAGGTTAGCGCCCCCAGCAAGGATCTTGCCGGGTGCCCTTCCTATCAGGCCTTGGCGGCTGCCGACAAGTCGGAGAACTCCGGCAAGCAATATTGCAAGATCCATCGCACTAAGGGCCACGATCTCCAGGACTGCCGGCAAGTTGAGCAGCTTGCCGAGAAGCAGAAGGCCGAATACGAGAGGTGAGACAAGGAGAAGGCCCAAGATGGTGCTGAGGGGTCCGGCAAGAAACGCGGTGGCCGAGGGGGTCACCGCGGCAAGGCCAAACAGCAGAAGGATCGGCCCGCTCGGGGCCGAGATAAAGAAAGAGATGATGATGAAGAAGATGACGAATCCAGTGAGCAGGAATTCCAGAAGGCTACGGAGGCTATGTGCATTGATGGGGGTGCCTCGCTGCATTCTTCCCACCGCCAACTTAAACAGTTGGTGCGGGAGGTTAATGCGGCAGAGCCATCCCCTGATGCTTGTAGGCCTCTGAAGTGGTCCAGCACGCCTATCATCTTTGACGCCGAGGATCACCCTGATCGCACAACTGCGGTCGGGTGTTTGCCATTGTTGGTTTCCCCGACAATTCGCAACCTCAAGGTGACGAAGATGTTAGTTGATGGCGGGGCCGGCCTAAACTTAATATCACCAGACATGCTCACAAAGCTTCAGATTCCCGACGAAGACCTCGAGGAAACGGGTACGTTTCAAGGGGTCAACCCGGGAAGAACCCAGCCTAAGGGCAAGATCACGCTGCCGGTAACATTTGGCAGCGAGCTTAACTTCAGGACCGAAAAGGTGGTGTTTGATGTCGCCAAGATCCCCATGTCATACAATGGGATCCTTGGTCGGCCAGCGCTGGCTAAGTTCATGGCGGCATCACACTACGCATACAACATCTTGAAGATGCCTGGGTCGTTGAGCGTCATCACTATCCATTCCGACAAGAAGGATGCGCTCATTTGTGCCGACCAACTTTACCGGGAAGCAGTTGCAGCACCTGCCATCAAGGCATCTGCTCCTGCCGCTGGAACTCCCGGAGGGAAGAAGAAGACCGGCAGGAACCTTGGCGCGAACTCCGGCAAGCGCGCCTCCTCGGAGTGCTGCGCTTCCATCGAGGAAGCACCAGAGAGTTCCACCGGCAAGAACAAGAAGTCCAAGGCTGCCCCACCGGAAACTAAGAAGGTGCCTGCCAGGGAGGATGGAACGGGGGGAACTTTCACCATAAGTTCCACCCTAGATGACAAATAGGAAAGCGCGCTTGTTGCTTTCCTGCGGGCGAATGTCGACGTGTTTGCATGGCAACCGTCTGACATCCCCGGCGTTCCCAGGAAGGTAATTGAGCACCACCTTGCTGTCTGTCCTCATGCGCGGCCCGTCAAGCAAAGGGTGAGGAAACAGGCCTTGGAGCGGCAAGAATTCATTGCCGAAGAAATTAAGAAGCTGGAGGCGGCAGGACTGGTCAAAGGAGTGCTTCATCCAACCTGGTTGGCCAATCCGGTTGTAGTGCGGAAAGCGAACGGGAAATGGAGGCTTTGTATCGATTACACAGATATCAATAAAGCTTGTCCAAAAGATCATTTTCCCTTGCCGCGCATCAACCAGATTGTGGATGCCACCGCTGGTTGTGATCTCCTGTCCTTCCTTGATGCCTATTCAGGGTATCATCAGATTTTTATGGCGAAGGAAGATGAAGAGAAGACCGCCTTTATCACCCCATGTGGTACGTATTGCTTTATACGAATGCCTTTTGGGTTGAAAAGTGCTGGTTCAACATTTGCCAGAGCAATCCAGATTGGTTTTGAGCCACAACTCCATAGAAATATGGAGGCGTATATGGATGATATAGTGGTCAAAACTAAGGATAAAGCAACGCTCATTCAAGACTTAGAAGAAACATTTGCGAACTTGCGCAAGATCAACTTGAAGCTCAACCCTGAGAAGTGCGTGTTCGGTGTTCCTTCCGGCAAGCTCCTCGGATTCTTTGTATCTTGCCGGGGAATCGAAGCGAACCCCGACAAGATCAAAGCCATTGAGCAAATTGAAGCGCCGAGACGCGTCAAGGATGTGCGTCGTCTTGCCGGCTGTGTTGCTGCTCTAAGCAGGTTTATTTCCAAATCTGCTGAGCGCGCCCTGCCCTTTTTCAAAATTTTGAAGAAGGCAGGTCCAATGAAATGGACTCCGGAAGCGGAGGCAGCGCTGCAAGATTTAAAGAAATACCTTTCTTCTCCGCCGACGCTAGTCGCACCTAAACCACAAGAGCCGTTGCTGCTGTATCTGGCGGCAACAAATCAAGTGGTTAGTGCTGCGCTGGTGGCGCAGAGGGAAGCTGATGAGGAGGCAACATCAGCGGCAGGACCGCCAAGTGACGCGGCAAGATCTTCCCCGGCGAGGGATGATCCCGGCAAGACAGGATCTGCGCAAACAGAAGAGCCCGTGCAGAAGAAAAAGGTGGTGCAGCGCCCAGTTTATTTTGTTAGCTCCCTCTTACAAGGGGCTAGATCAAGATATTCTGGTGTGCAGAAGTTGCTTTTCGGCCTCCTTATGGCCTCAAGAAAGCTGCGCCATTATTTTCAAGCACATGAGATCACCGTCGTCACTCGCTTTCCGTTGCAGCGGATTTTGCAAAATCCGGAGGCAACCGGCAGGATCGTGGAGTGGGTGTTGGAGCTGTCCAGCTTTGGTCTTAAGTTTGAAAGTACTTCCACAATTCAGAGCAGGGCCTTGGCGGAGTTCATTGCAGAATGGACCCCGACGCCAGATGAAGAAGTTCAAGAAACAAGTCTCCCCGGCAAGGAAACCGATCAGCAATGGGTTATGTACTTTGACGGGGCTTTTTCGCTGCAAGGCGCCGGTGCTGGTGTGCTGCTTGTCACACCCACCAGAGAGCACCTCAAGTATGTAGTCCAAATGCATTTTCCCCAGGAGAGTTCAACCAATAACACTGCAGAGTACGAAGGTTTGCTTGCCGGTCTCAGGATCGTGGCAGACCTTGGTATCAGAAAGCTCATCATCAAAGGTGATTCACAGCTTGTCGTCAGGCAGATTAACAAGAACTATCAAAGTCCGTTGATGCAAGCCTACGTAGATGAAGTGAGGAAATTGGAAGAGCGCTTTGACGGTCTGCAGATGGAGCACGTTCCTCGTGCCGAGAACAGCGTTGCTGACGACCTGTCAAAGCGTGCTGCCCTCAAGTTACCTGTGGAACCAGGAACTTTTGTGCTCCAATTGACTCAACCATCCGTGGCGCCATCGACGCGGCAAGAAAAGAGAAGAAAGTTGAACTCTGGCCAGTACTTCCCGGCAGAGCTCCCCGGAGCCGCCGGCAAGAAAGTTGCCGGGATCGACACGCCTGCTGGGGAACAACAGGCTCCGGCAGGGCCTCAGGCCTTTGCTGTCGAGACAAACGTCCCCCCGGCGGAGGAGATGCCTTTAGTCCTAGCCGTCGAGCCTCAGGCTCCAGCATGGGCGCAGCACATTGTCCATTTCCTTCAGACAAGTGAACTCCCTGAGGAACAAGAAGAAGCGGAGAGAGTAGCCCATCGGTCTGTTATGTACAAGTTCGTCGCTGACGTCCTGTACAGAAAGAGACCAAACGGTGTGAAATTGAAGTGCATTCCTCGGGAGGATGGACTAGAGCTGTTGGCAGAGATACATGGGGGCATGTGTGGCTGTCACATAGGGTCAAGAGCGCTTGCCGGGAAAGCATTCCGGCAAGGTTTCTTTTGGCCCACCGCCCTCCAGGATGCGACTGCACTAGTAACCAGGTGTGAAGCGTGCCTGTTTCATTCAAAGAAATTACATCAGCCAGCTCAAGCTCTTCAAACAATCCCTCTCTCCTGGCCATTTTCGGTCTGGGGGCTCGACATACTGGGCCCCTTCCGCCGTGCTGCCGGGGGCTTTGAGTACTTGTACGTTGCTATCGACAAGTTCACAAAGTGGCCGAAGGTGGAAGCAGTGAGGAAGGTGACAGCGCAGTCGACTGTCAAGTTCTTCAAAGGAATTGTTTGCCCTTTCGGTGTGCCTAACAGGATCATCACCGACAACAGCACGCAGTTCACAAGTCGCACCTTCATGCAGTACGTCCAAGACCTTGGCGGCAAGATTTGTTTTGCCTCTGTTGCTCACCCGAGGAGCAACGGCCAAGCGGAGAGGGCCAATGCTGAAGTGCTGCGCGGTCTCAGGACCAGAACTTTTGACAGGCTGAAAAAGTGCGGAAGACGCTGGATTGATGAGTTGCCGGCGGTTCTTTGGTCAATCAGAACGACACCAAATCGAGCCACCGGCCAGACGCCCTTCGCTCTAGTGTATGGAGCGGAAGCAGTTCTCCCCACGGAACTCATATACGGATCTCCTCGAGTGCTCGCTTATGATGAGCTCGAGCAAGAGCAACTGCAGCAAGATAACGCTATGCTCCTTGAGGAGAATCGTCTTCAGGCTGCTGTGCGAGCTGCACGCTACCAGCAAGCTTTGCGCCACTATCATAACCGCAAAGTTCATGCCCGAAGCCTTGAGGAAGGCGACCTTGTTCTTCGACGGATTCAGTCCGCCAAGAATTCAAACAAGTTGACGCCAAAGTGGGAAGGCCCTTATCGGGTAGTACGAGTCACCAGGCCTGGCGCTGTTCGCCTGGAGACCGAGGATGGCGTTCCACTGAGTAATTCCTGGAATATCGAATATCTTCGCAAGTTCTATCCATAAGGCGCGGTTGTCGGGGGCTCCCGGCAACCACCTTTTTGTACAAGTCTTGCCGGCAAGGCATGTGATCCTTTGTACAAAGCCAAGCGCAGACCCTGAGCACAGATGAATAAATTTAAGTGTTGTACATTTCCTTATTGATTCTCATGTTCACATTCATATATGCATGTTTGTCTAAGATGTTGTATAACACCTGATCCCGGTAAGTTCTAACGAACCGCCAAGGTTTCATCTCTTTATTTTCTCTTCTTTCTTTTTCTTAAAGACAGAAGGATTCCTCGCGCACACATTTGCCGGGGGAGGAAGGGAGACATGAATACCAGTTGGTGACGTTCGGAATCGTATGCTTGCCGGAGGAAGAACAAAGACAGAAAGCTAAGTCCTAAAAACTCAGAGCAAGTTTTTCCTTTTATTGCCAAGTTAGTTCCTTGGACGATTCCGACCCTTGTATGGAAAATCTGCACGCGAAGGAACCCTTGTTGTAATCAGTCGCGCCCTTTTTTTGTTTCGAGTCCGCTCAACGATTTAAGTGGCTGCACTGAGAGCGCCAAGGAGTCTTGTCGGCCGATGCGCCTCCAGCAGGCTGCTGAAGTCCCGCACCCAGCGCTCGCGGCAGGTTGCGCGCCGGCAAGTTTTTCAGTAGGCGTAGGATGAACTCCATACATAAAGGAATCAGACAAGGAAAATAGCTAGCATGAGCCTAAACATAGTTAAATTATATTACATCCATGAGTTGCCGCAGTCCTAACTCGAGACTTAACTGTCTTTTACATGAGATGGTGGCGGCAAGGATAAAAGGGAAGCACTCAATCCCTGCGCTGGCCTTTGATCCTTTTGATGGAGTCCACCTTCTCAAGGATCGGCATGATGCACTTCTCAAGCGCCTCAACATTTGCATCCTTTGGCAGGTGGCCGAGTGCGCTGGAGAGATCGATGCCGGGATTGCTGTGCACCACCTTGAGGAGCACCTTGCGAAGGACGGCCCGGCAAAGCCGGCGAGTCTCGTTCGCCAGTTGGGTCGCCCGGCTGGACTGGAGCGCCCTCAACGCGTTGATGATGCTTTCAAAGAACATCGTCAACCTGGCGCTTGGAGATATTCTTTCCTCGGAAGAATATCTGAAGTTCGACAAGCCCATGGTTGACAGTTCTACGGTAAGCTTCTCCACGGTGGCGATGAGACGGCCAGTCCAGATCTCCACTCCCTTTTCATAATCAGCCTGGACAGCGGCAGCGCTCTTGAGCAGGTTCCTCTCTCCTTGGAGATCCTTGAGTAGAGCCTTCTCACGGGCCCTGCCGGCCTTGAGGGATTTCTGCAGCGTGGTCAGCTTCAGCTCCAGAACCGCAATATCATCAGCCGCAGAGGAGAGCTGCTTGGTCTTGCCGGACAGGGCGACTTGCATCTCCGCCAAGGAGTGGAGGGTTTTTTCCCTGTCCCCCTTGAGCGTCGAGAGCTCCTTGCCATGCTCATCGAGATCCGTCTCCAGCCTCTTCACTTTGTCGCTCAGCTCGTTCTTGGCGGCCTCTGCAACTTCGGCAGCATCGACGGCCTCCTTGAGCTTGCCGGCGTGACTTGCAGTTAGAGCTTCGAGCGCCTCCTTGTGCTTCTGCTCCAGCTCCTGGGTCCGCCGCGCGACAAGATTTTCATTGTCTTCATCCTTGCTACGAAGCTTGGCGGCGAGCGCCTGCTCACGTGCGGTGAGATCTTCTTTGAAAGCGTCAAGAGCAACGCGGCGCCCCGTCGGCAGCGATCCTTTGAACAGCTTCATCATGGGCTTTCTCCATGTCTGATTGCTTCAGGAGGACCTCATTCCATTGCTGGCTCACTTGTTCTTGACCGGCAACCAGCTCTTGAAGGGCCTCGACATGCCAGATTTGCATTTGTGCGACGCGCCTTTGAAAATCCGCTTCGGCTGCCTCGACAACTGCCATTCTGGAGTCCGCCTTCTCTTTTCGGGCACGATGGAGAGCCTGGAGTTTGCGGAAGTTTTCGCCCATGGCCTGAAGGAGTCGATCCTCTTCAGACTTGCCACTGCTAGCACTGGGATCGTCAACAACTTCGAGCCCGGCAACGGCAATAATTTCCTCAAAAATTTCTCCTTCGGCTGGTGCCTCGGTGCCTGCCGTCCCTGGCAAGTTGATGAATAGGTTTTCGCCGACTTTGAGATACTTGCTGGATGAGGGCTCGTCAGATGTTGATGGCTGGTCTTCAGTGGCCGCCTCACCAGTGACAGGGGGCTCCGCGGCCGATGCAGCGCCTGGCGCTCCTGCGGCAGGAATGCCGTCAGTATGGTCCCCAGCCTCCCTGTCGCCCTCTTCAGCAGGTTCTTCCGCGATTTCCTTTCGTGCTGTCTTGGCGGCCTCCCCGTCAAGAGCATCACCGGCCCCGGCAACATCATCCTTGGTGGCCTCGCTGGCAGTGATCCTGTCCGCTTCGGCAGCAGCATCCCTGGCGGTCTCCTCGATGACGGCGTCGACGTCCATATGTTCCATCTCAGAGAACTCTGAAGGGAGAAGGAGAAGGTCAGAATAAGATCGAGTTTTTAAATTTTGAAGTGATCAAAGATAAAGAAGTAAGGGGAAAAGAATAACTAGCACTTTGAGGCGATCGAGTACCTGCGTCGGGCTGTCGAGAGGTAGCTTCGCCTCCCCCGGCAACTCCAGTTGCCGGGGGTGGGTTGCCGGGGTCCGTGCTTGTCGGCTCCTCCTCAATCTGGACGGGCTCGTCGGCAGGATCTCTTGCCGGAGATGTGCTTGTGGGCGGAGCGGTCGATGAAGGAGGCACAATGGGGCAATCCTCTCCTTGTTGCCGTTCTTCTCCTGCAAGCCCGAAGATATCAGCGACAAGAATGGAAGCCTCGGCACCAGCCAACAGAAAAAGGGACAATGAACTTACGCTGGGGGCTGCGTTGAGGACTAGGCTCCGGGCTTACGATGACGGTCTCTGGCACGCTAGTGGAGCCTGCCGGGGGCTCGTCGCCCGTAGAAGTCCTTGACCTCTTCGCCATCCTCTCTAGCAAGGTCTCTGTGTCACTGCAGAAGCAATACAAGCAAGTCAGTAAAGATTGACGCAAGATTGGAAGGTAAAAGTTGTGGCAAAGTACTTACTCTTCTTCCTCTCGCTCCGGACTAAAGCCGGAGATGTCCAAGTCGACCTCCGTTGCGGTGTCTGAGTGGGGAGGCGGAGGAGGAGTCCTAGGCCGCTTGGCTGTGGCAGGCGCCGGGGCAACTTCCGGTGCGGTGGTGCGAGACCCTCCTGCCGCCCCAGCAGTGGCTGCTGGTGCGGGCCTCGCACGCCGTGCAGGCTGTTGACGGGCCCCCTGCCGCGGTCCGGTCTTGCCGGCCACTTTCTTGCCGGGGCCTTCGCCGCTCGAAGAGGGCTGGCTTGCCGGGATGTCAGACGCAGCCTTCCAAAGAACACACTTCGGCTTCTTCTTCGGGGGAGGGGGCTCTTCTCGCATCTCTTCTTCTTCGACTGAGTCCTCGCCGGACGAGATTTCAGCAGCTGCGCCGCTCTCCTCCCCGGCAACCTCGTCCTCCCCGGCAGGCTTCGCCTCCACTACCACCTCTGCCTCGCTGGCTTCCCACTCTGTGAAGCCAACGCTGCCGGCCTCCGCGGCAAGATTCGCTTCCTCCACTCTGGTAGCGATGTATGCTACCTCCTGATCCGTGGTGGCGCGAATAAGATCTGGCTCTTGCCGGACAGGCTTTTCCGTCAGATTGTCGAAGAATTTCTGCGCTTCTTCCTCGCTTGGCTCGACCCAGGTCGGGTCAAGGCCGTGGGCGTTGAACATCGGTAAGAAGGCAATGATTGACCCCAGCGCAGAGTTGTTGCACAAGGGGACGATCCTTGCCGGCAGCTGGTGCTTGTCTTCGCGCTGGAATAACTTCTGGCGGAGAGCGCCAAGCTGCATAACAGTCAAGTTGTTGTTCAGCCCGGGGCGCAGCCTCATGACATCCGCTGCGTTCTTATACTCCAGGCTGGCCTTCCCTATTCTGCAGAGGGGCGATGCGGCGGCGGAGGAAGTCGAAGCCGATCATCTCCATTGTCAGCCCGGCAGCCTTCAAGCGGAGGATTCTGGTAGTGGCGATTGTGAGCTTCTCGTCTTCTGCGGCGAGATCGCCCCAATCCTTGCCGCGGACCACCTTCTGTGGCCGGGGATGGCAAAAAGGATGAGGATCTGCTTCCTGGATCCAGCACCATTCGGCCCGCCACTCGTCCCACTTTTCGCGGTAAACTCCATCTGGGTATATCTCTTTGTTCCAGGCCGTTGGAATCCAAGCAATAGATCCAGAGAGGGCCTCTCCTTTTTGGATTCGAGGATAGAAATAGTGGTAGAAAAGAGCAGAATTGGGGATCACGCCGGCGAAATTTTCACAAAGATGGGCAAAGATCGACATGCAAAATACGGCATTCGGCGTGAAGTCAAGAAGGCAGAAGCCGTATGTATACATGATGTCGTTGAAGAAATCGGAAAAAGGTGGACAGAGCCCGCAATAAAAGTACGCAGTGAAGAAGGGGTATCTGTCCAATCCGCCTTTGGAACTAGCACCTGGGATGACGCGTGTGGCGGGGTGGGCTTGTGTTCCCTTCGCCCACATGCATTGGTATCGTCCCTTCAAGATTTCGGCGTCAAGCGTCGGAGGGAAGACAATGAGCCTCTTCCGCATCTTCACCAGCTCGCTTTCCGGAACTTCGGCTTTCGCCTCCTTGTCCGTGCCCTTGCCTTTGCTGGTCTTGGGCGGCATGGCGGCTGTGGAGATGGAAGCCGGAGGACGGAACGAGTGTGGGAGCGGCGAGTAGAAGAGAAGGAAGGTTTCGCTCTGAGCTCGAGCAGAGGAAGGCGATGGCGATAGCCAGATTGGGAAGAAGAGGGGGGTGAATGGGTTTGCGCCTCCACGACTTCTCCTTTTTATGGGCAAGGAGCGGGGCCACTTTGTTTATCCCCCAATATGAATGCGCCTCTGTGGGCGCGAAACAGTTTGCAGCCTTTTTGGCACACTTCCCACATCGCGCGCTCCGTGCGCGTAGCGGGGGGCACAGTAAAACAAGATCTTTGCAAGCAGTTAATTCCCTGCCACGCGTGCCCGTGCACTGTTTGGGCCTAGACCAACAACGCCTCGCACTCGTGTATGCCCCAGGCCCGGGGGCTCCTGTCGGTGTAGTAAGTATTGGGCCACTAGTACCCCTTACTTGTGCACGGGCAGTTGTAGCCGTCCTCGCGGCAAGGCTTGCCGGGATCAGCTCGAGGTCGATTTAAGTCATCAAGGAAATCATCAAGTCAGAGATCTGAGAATCAGCAAATAAGCAAAGCTGGAAATCGAAGGCCAGCCTCCCCGGCAAGATCCTTGCCGGGGTGGCCTGAGGAGCCCGGCAAGGCTTGGCGCCCGGCAAGGCTCGGCGTCCGGCAAGGCTGGGCGCCTGGCGAGATTCTGCTACTGTGCCACCGCTTCGGCACAGTGACGAGTCTGACATTCTGGCTCCTTCCATGGATGCGTGGCGGCGCGCCAGTGGAGGAGAGCTTAAGCGGTGCTGATGAGATGGCCCCTTTTTCCATCCCCAAGAAAGTGAGGACACCTAAACGGACACCTCACGGTGCATTAAATGCGCTTGTCCTAATCCGTCAGGGGTTAGGTATGATACCCTGTAGCTACTTTACACCTCAATGTATGTACATTTTTCCACTGTGGAGACCCCTTTGAGCATATAAAAGGAGGCCCAAGGCAACTGCTACAGGGGAGGAGAACTTCTGGCCCATTCTGCATGTGTAGCTGCTCTTTGAACGTACAGTTCATTGCGAGCGCTCCTGAAGGCTGGGCTCAAGAACATCAATAAGAACACAAAGCAGGAGTAGGGTTTTACGCTGATCAGCGGCCCGAACCTGGGTAAAAACCTCACGCGTCGATCACCGGTTCTGCTCTTTGCGTGTACCTCTCCCCCCGCCGAATCGTAAAGGGGTCTCTCGGGATCCCATAGGTGTCGTGCCCCGACAATATAGCCTCCACACAAAATCCAACCATTACACACATTTGACCCAACTCTGTCAGACCGAATAGAAGAACTCGGTGAGACCGATTCAGTTCGAAATATGAATGTTAGGAGTTTCGGTGGGACCGACTGGAACAACTCGGTGGGACCGATGTGCAAGGGCTAGGGCAAAATCTCATCTCGGTGTGACTGATTGCATGAACTCGGTGAGACCGATTTCAGCAACAAGCAAACAGAGAGTTGGTCAAGCAAACTCAGTGGGACCGATTGCTCATTTCGGTGAGACCGAAATGTTACAAAGGGAAACAGAGAGTTTGCAGGGCCATCTCGGTGAGACCGAGATCCGTATCAGTGTGACCGAATCATCTAGGGTTTCTGGCAGTGGCTATGTCAAATGAACTCGGTGGCGCCGGATAGAATGGTTCGGTGGGGCCGAGTTTGACTTGGAGGTTTTGGACATATGTGGAAATGAGAAAGTGGCTGAGGGTTTTGGAGCAATATCACTAAGCACTTTGAGCAAGTAGACCATTAAGCAACACCTCGTCCCCTTTTAATAGTATTGGCTTTTCTATGTACTCAATGTGATCTTGGATCACTAAAATAGAAATGAAGAGTCTTGAGCTTTTGCCAATCTTTGTCCTTAGCATTTTGAAGGGGTTTCACATCCTCTTGTCCTTACCACACCATTGTTGAACTCATCTGAAATATACTAGATAAGAGTATTAGTCCAACAAGAGATATGTTGACATTAATTACCAAAATCACCCAGGGAGCACTTGTGCTTTCAGACGGGCGCAGGGCCAGCAACCGCCGCGGCCAGCTCATTCAGGGCCATGTCCATGAGGCCCCATTCCTCATTATTTTCTATCTCGTCCAGCTCGGAGTCGACTTCACAAAACTGGAAGACTAGTGGCAGATGATCCTTCTGCGCCATGGCGTTGGTGGAGGTCTGCGGGTGGGGAAAGGGAGGTGAATAGTAAGGCCACCCGTATTAAACAGTGGCTCGGGCGCCATTAATGGAGAGGATGCGAGTAAGGGGGCGGCCATGGAAGTCAAAGGGCTTGCTTCCCAATGAACCCGCGCAGCGTACAACTCGCGTGCTTCCCGGTGAGCCTACGCATTGGAGGACAGCTTGCACGCCTCTCGATCAGCCTGTGCAGCAGACTGCGCTCGCACTCCTCCTGTTCAGTCAAGCAGCTATCCTCATGGCACCTCCTAGCCATTAAAAGCGTGACGCTTGGCGTCACGTGAATGGTTAACAGAACACACACGATTTAAATTATACAAAACATTTGAGATGTTAAAGTGGCAGCTATTTTTTTCAAAATGCCTTTGTTGGCTGTTATTTGAGTGCCCCTTCTCTCAAAATGGACACAAAAAATACCACAGCATGTCAGGTGCCATTCCATGATAGCATGCCAAGTTTCATGAATTTCAGACGAGTTTTGGATTTACTAGAATTTAAAAACAAAGTATCTCATCATTTTACCGGCAATCAACAATGCCCTGGTGTTTGAAATTCATTCCCATTTCTTGCATGGGATCTAAGCATGCACCCAAGGACACACATTTGATATGTCAACCCATTTTTCTGCACTGGAGCATGTGCATGTAGTTCAAATTTGAATTATGCACATAAAATGCCTAGAAAACTCAGTTAATGTATAAAAATGTCCAAACGAACCCCGAAATTGCAAATTTTAACACGACACTCCTGTGGCTCTATGTTGCCACTAGGAAAAAATTTGAAAACAGGAAGAGGCAACGAATATCGTTTCATCCACCAAGGAGGCACATTCCCTACCGGAACCATGACGCTTGTTGTCAGAAGCTCTGGTATGTGAGAAGCTTATACCCAAACCTGCCCCAAATGGGACAAAATTTTTACCACACCATGTTGATGCTGTTCCATGATAGCATGCCAAGTTTCATGAATTTCAGACGAGTTTTGGATTTAGTAGAATTTAAAACCATGTATCTCAATGTTTGTGGTCGAGCGACGGTGGCAAGGTGTTTGACATTCATTCCCATTTCTTGCATGGGACCTAAGCATGCAACCAAGGACACAGATTTGATTTTTCAACCAATTTATATGCACTGGAGCATGTGTCTGTAGTTCAAATTTGAATTATGCACATAAATGCATAGAAAACTCAGTTAATGTATAAAAATGTCCAAACAAACCCCGAAAAATTCCAAAATTTAACACAACACTACTGTTGTTCTATGTTGACACTAGAAAAAAATTGAAATCAAGAAGAGGCAACGGATATCATTTCCTCTAGAAAGGTGAAACGTTCCCTACCGTAACCATGAGGCTTGTTGTGAGAAGCTCTGGTTTGTGAGCAGCTTATACCATAACCTGCCCAAATGGGACAATATTTTTACCACGGCATGTTGATGCCGTTCCATGATAGCATGTCAAGTTTCATAAATTTCAGACGCGTTTTTGATTTACTAGAATTTAAAAACCATGTATCTCAATGTTAGCGGCCGAGCGACGGGGGCAAGGTGTTTGACATACATTCCCATTTCTTGCATGGGACCTAAGCATGCAACCAAGGACACACATTTGAATTTTGAACCCATTTATATGCACTGGAGCATGTGCATGTAGGTCAAATTTGAATTATGCACATAAATGCATAGAAAACTCAGTTAATGTATAAAAATGTCCAAGCGAACCATGAAAAATCCCAAAAATTGACACAACACTATTGTTGCTCTATGTTGACACTAGAAATATTTTGAAAGCAAGAAGAGGCAACGAATATCGTTTCGTCCACAAAGGTGGCACGTTCCCTACCGAAACCATCAGGCTTGTTGTGAGAAAGCTCTGGTTTGTGAGAAGCTTATACCCAAACCTGCCCCAAATGGGACAATAATTTTACCATGGCATGTTGATGCCGTTCCATGATATCATGTCAAGTTTCATGAATTTCAGACGAGTTTTTGATTTACTAGGATTTTCAAACCATGTATCTCAATGTTAGCAGCCAAGCGACAGTGTCAAGGTGTTTGACATTCATTCTCATTTCTTGCATGTGACCTAAGCATGCAACCAAGGACACCATTTGATTTTTCAACCCATTTTTATGCACTGGAGCATATGCATGTAGTTCAAATTTGAATTATGCACATAAATGCCTAGAGAACTCAGTTAACGTATAAAAATGTCCAAACGAACCCCGAAAAATTCCAAAATTTAACACGACACTCCTGTTGTTCTATGTTGACACCAGAAAAAAAATTGAATGCAAGAAGAGCCGACCAATATCGCTTTGTCCACAATGGTGACACGTTTCCCTACCGGAACCATGAGGCTTCTTGTGAGAAGCTTATACCATAACCTACCCCAAATGGGACAATATTTTTTACCCCAGCATGTTGATGCCATTCCATGATAGCATGACAAGGTTCATGAATTTCAGATGAGTTTTGGATTTACTAGAATTACAAAAGCAATTACCTCAACGTTTGTCGGAGAGCCATGGTGCCGTGGTGTTTGAAATTCATCCCCATTTCTTGCATAGGACATAAGCATCAACCCATGGACACATATATGATTTTACAACCCATTTTGGTGCACTGGAGCATGTGCATGTAGTTTAATTTTGAATTGTGCACCTGAAATGCCTAGAAAACCAAGTTAATGTATAAAAATGTCCAAACGAACCCTGAATAATTCCAAATTTTTTGACGACACACCTATAGTTGCATGTTCACTGCAGATAAAAGTTCTAGCAATTCAAACACCCTCCTTTGTTGCTGTGACCCCATTATGTAATTCAAATCAAGACGAAAAATCAAGTAGATCGCACACAGTTTATTATCACCAACCGTGGGAGATGCAGCACAAAATATCTTGGTGCACTGTCAAAGTATAGTACGCATATGGCTTACGCGAGAAGGTGCGTCGGCTACAGTCCACAGCCGGCTTGCAAAGCACACTAGCTCGCTCCCCAAATATCATTTCACTGTTCAATCATCGCCGGTGAAAGATGGGGACGTGGACCTGCATCGTGATGGCAACTTCGGCGGCCCACTCCGGCGAGAGCGCGGCCGCAGCCGCCATGTGCATGCTAACAAGCTGCATGAGCGCGGCCGTAATCTGCGACCGGGCGGCGAAGGCAACCCAAATGGACATTGTTGCTTCTCAGGTGGCGGCAGCAACATCTGCCTCTGGGATAGCAACTGGCGAGAGTGGCACAATAGCTGTATGTTCCGCAGTGGCGGCCTTAGCCCTGATGGAGGCCACCCACGACCATGTCGAGGGCGCCCACGCCCAACTCGTGGTGGTCACCACACAAATCGAACGAAGCTTCTTCGACAACGGTCGGCAACCCACGGCCGAAGAGTTGGCAATCGCAGAGAGCGTTCGAGCAGCCGTCCGTTCCTTCGTGGCATACCTTGCCACGATGGAGCCCATCCAAGCCCAGATCACGGCCTCCCACGCCCAACTCGTGGCGGCCTTTTCCAAAGAGATGGCAGACGCGGATGGCGAGATGCTTGCCTAGTATGGTGCGATTGATGCCATGGAGCCCCTTCCCTAGGAGATCGTTGGGCGCGAGCTGGACATGGAGGAGGCGGCGGAGATCGACGAGCGCCAGCCAGAGTAGTACTCTTTGTTTTAATTTAGAGTGCCGGTCTTTAATTTGTTAGTTAATTTTTAGGTCAGCTAGCTCTGTTTAATTGCTGAACTTGCTCGATTAAGAAGTGTGGGTGTGCTGTAGTCTCCTTTGTGTACCCAAATTATGCAATTACGTGGATGACCACTGTAACCAGGGATATTCGGAGCAAAATTTGCACGTTCAAACTCATCACACACGGGTAAGCTATATGAATCATTTGTGATGCTCACATATCATACACAGTGCTGAATAAGGGATCGTGTCTGATGACACTTTGCACGCTAGTTTTTTCGCTGCACCGATCCAAAAAATTTGTCTTCTGCGGAAATATCTACCTCCCCGCCCCCTCCCCTTACCAAAAGCCACATTTCCCCCTTCTCTGCCTTCCTTTCCAAGTTAAAACCTCCACTTCTTGCTTGCAGTGCCGCCTCCTCACCGGCGACCCTCCTTCACGTTGCTCGGCCTCGTCGATCCAGGCAAGTAATCCACACCCGACCCCCACCCTCCTCCTCCTTCCACATCCCACATGCCCCGACTGCCGACACGACACCTTCCACCCAAATCACCGACCCCTCCCCCAAATAAGCGCTGCCCTAAGCCATGGTGCACGCAGTATAGCCAGGAGCTCACAGAGCATTTGGCAGCGGAGAAGCAAATCGCGGCCGCATGTGCGGATGATGTTGCGATGGCTGTCATTCGTGCCTACCCCCAGATCTTGGAGGAGCACCTCGATGTCGAGGCCACCGTCGATGCCTCGTGCGCTAACCCCGCGACATGGTTGGCTGCTTTAAATGGCAGTCTGTGGTGTTTTCTCAAGGCCACCATTGGTGCCTTTGATGAAGACTATGAGGTGTTTTCTCAGTGTGTTCGTGCTTACCTCAACTCGAGAGCCAGTAGGTTGGTGCCTGGACCAGCTCAGGCAACTCACCACTATGACGAGGGCACCCACGATGTGGAGGCCTCGCGCTCTTCCATGTCCAAGGAGCCAATCATCATTGATATCTCTGACGATGAGGAGTAGCTTGTCTTATTAGCTCACTATAAGGACCTATGTTCAGTTTGCTAGCTACGCCGGTTAAGCATGCTTGGTTTACCTGTTGCATGTGCTACTCCTGCCTTTCCTTAACAAATTCTAGTGAATTGTCCTATCTACTTTTAACATGCAATCTGTTGCTCTAGTGTATATGTTCTATATGTCATGCAATGTGGTGCTCACTTATTAACTGTTTGATTAATTAGTTGTTATGTTTAGTTAACTGTTTTGTTCAATTCTGCAAATGTGATGTTCAATTCTTCATGGTGCAATTTTGTATTGTCTTCCATGTGAGAAATAAATCGAATTTATCTGTTCAAAATACATGAGAAACAAATACAATTGCTATATTTCCAAGTTGTCAAGCATGCTTGGTTTGGTTAACTGTCTGATCTTCTAGTATGTTATATACTTTGCAATGTGGTGCTTAGTTAACATTTGGTTCATTTGTTGTGGTGTTTAGTTAACTGTTTGGTTTAATTCTGCAATGCAATGTTCAATTGTTGTGCGTGCATTTTGTTATTGTATACCATGTGAGAAATAAATCAAATTTGGCTGTACTAAATACATAAGAAACAAATACAATTGCTATATTTCCAAGTTGTTAAGCATGCTTGGTTTGGTTAACTGTCTGGTCTTCTATTAGGAGTATGTTATATTGTGCAATGTGGTGCTCAGTTAATGGTTGGTTCATTTGTTGTGGTGTTTAGTTAACTGCTTGGTTCAATTCTGCAATGCGATGTCCAATTATCGTGGGTAGAATTTTGTATTGTTGTGCATGTGAGGAATAAATCGAATTTGGCTATACTTAATACATGAGAAACATATACAATTGGTATATTTCCTAGTTCTTAATCATGCTTGGTTTGGATAAATGGGTTTTCCATGTGGCTCAAATTAATCTGATGAATCTGCAATGTGTTATTTTTCATCAACATATTTTACTGATAGCATGCGAACTCTCACTTAATCTGATCACTAACTATCTTATAGGTGTTGCAGGGAAACAATGGGAAGCACTGAGGTTTACAATCGAGGTTTGCACATGCATGGTCCTTTGTCTAATAGCACATTATTGTGCAATTGTAGGAACCATTCTAATATTTAGGTTTTTAACAATTTGGTCTTGCACATGTAGGTCCTGCTGTCAGAGGTTTTGACCCACTGTTCAACCCTTTTTGCATATGGGGAAATGAGTTGTCCATGAATATCAGTCAAGTCAAGAAACTAAGAAAGATTGTTAGGATAAAGAAATTAGCGACAAAAAACAACAAGATCTTTGTCTACACAATGAAGAAGACATCAGTTCACTACAGGACGGTACCAACTATTATACGTTGGCTTTTTTATTCCTTTGCCCCATTTCCAATCTAGAGAAGATATTTATGCACATCCTTGTTTTCAGACCTTTCCAAAGCAGTTCACTGATGATTACCTCTCAAACCACCTGTATGGTCACGAGGCGAGGAAAGTATTCATACAACACCCACGGTTCAATATTGAAGTGTTCCTGAAGAGGACGAAGGATGGACGGTCAATCATCCACAGGCACTGGCCTAAAGTTGCAAAGACCTTCAACATCAATGAAGGCTCAATATTCGCCTTCCACTTCAGCAGTTTTCTAGATGAGATTCATCTGTGTATGTACCATCTATGATGCTAATTTCGAAAGGTTATAGATGTTGCATGTGACACTTGGTGCTGGTGCAGTTGTGTAATGGGGTAGCTAAGTGCTGAAGCTATATGATGTTGTACTCTGATGTATTTCAATTATGAAATCCTGCTTTCTTAATACGAAAATGAAATATATTGTGTGCTTAATATGAAATGTAAATTAGATTAATAAATGGATTATTAATAATAGGACAATTAGCCTGCTAATTGGGTTTTTCTATTGCAAACGGTTATTGAGAAAACACCGTGGGCGATGACCTCAGACAACACACACACTTTCTAGGAATAAAACGTGTTGGATCAATGAACAATCACACTAGACTTCCTCTTGAAAACTGTTTGCGTTAGGCCACCTTGCGCAAACGTTTATCACATAAAAAGTGTGTGTGATGGATAGCCTATGCCACACAGTTTCTTCTACGCACCATGTGTGATGCATTCAATAACGCAAACGGTAAAATTGTTAATATCGTCTATAATGGCAACGCTATCACAAACGATTTAATGGGGAAAATTGTGTGTGATGTACCGGCGAATGGAAACGTTTTCCTTGGAGTGACTGTGTGGGATGTATATACGAATGGAAACGTACTTGTTGGATCGACTGTGTGGGATGTACATACTAACGGAAACGTATTCCTTGGATTGACTATGTGGAATGTACATACGAACGGAAACGTTTAGCCGGGACTGACTGTGTGGGATGTACTTACGACTCGAAATGATTTGGCCTGTATAATTGTATTTTTTAGCACAACTGTACGTATAATCGTATTTGATCACTCGCCCATCGCACACGGCCTCATTTTGCCGAGCCTGTGTGGCCGGAGGGCCTATCCCCGACGGTTTCTGGGTCATGTGGGAAGGACCCCCCCTATCGCACACACTCACCAGGCGACGGTTCCAAATGCCGTCGCGGAAAGGGGTTAAAAACCGTTTGTATAGAACCTCGATGTACTGGTGTATCAGACTAGTTATGTCATAAGTGAAGTAACTTTGCTTATTATGAGATGTGAATAACTAAAGATAAAGATTTGGAAGTGGAAGAACAACTTCTGAAGATATGCCAAAATTTATCGGATCAAACAAATAGTAAAAAGTGAGATTTATTTACCGCACGAAGAACAGATGAAGAACTCCTAGATGAGGCGAGAAGGAGGCCGAGAAGTTTGATCTCTCACACCCTAACTTGGTTGTGGAAGACAGCTATGGCGGCAGCGGGGCGAAGATGTCCACGACCGGCGTGAGTACAACGTCGAAGAGGTCACGACAGCTAAGCACTTCTTCTCCGGCGATGATGGAAGCTCGTGCCGGCGCTAGGGCTGTGAAGGCGAGACGACATGAGTGGAAGGAATTAATGACCGCGGGGGTGAAGTACTTATAAGGAGGAGTTCAGCGCGGTGAATTTACTGTGCTGTCCCTGGCGGTTCGCATTTGTGCGATGCGTGCCATGCATGCGTAGTTTTTATAGCTGCGCCATGACCCCACTACATAGTTGTTTTGGCAGGAGGTCGTTCCGGCTTCTGCGGTGTCCAACAAGGTGGATAAGGATATAAAAACGTTTTAAATTTTGGTCTCAAAATCTTCGACTGACAAGGACACAGTGAAGGCAATCGACATGTGTCAATAGAGTGCATATGAAGATTTAGAGAGAGTAGGAGAGATTAGCACATACATGGTAAGGGTTCGATCACATTCACTTAGGACAGAAAAGGCAACTTGAATACTTAGCTATAAGTGAATGTTGTTGAGAACAAACTCATATATATATATATATAGGGATTGACCATTTGTCACCCTGGGTGAGAAATAGTTATTCTTCACCCCCTCTATTTTAACATCAATGCACCGTAATTTACGTTACATAAATTTTGTCTTTTATCATACGTAAAAAGAGAACGTAAGAAAATATATGATCATCATAAAAAATATTTTATGTTACGTAAAATTAGAAACGTATAAACATAGTGTGAAATATACATAAAATGCAATTTTCTAGTCCTATGACTTATCTTTTTTTCTTCTTCTACCAAATTTTATGTAGTGAATCAATATGAATGTAACTATTTGTATTCCAAATGTACATTATTTACTAAGCGATCGTAAGAGTACCTCGAGTGAAGAATAACTTATTCTGCACCCTAGGTGATGAATAGTATCACTATTGTTGAAGACAAAGACAACCTTGAAGATAATGTAGTAGATGTGACAGCGAATGAAAATCTTCAAGAAAGTTTGGTGGTGGCTTTACCCACCGTATAGGAAGCATTAGACCCATACACGGCGCACAATTATCATGGCGCTTTGAAGTCAAATTCCATGTTAATATCTTCACACTTAAGAGTGTATATCTTTATGAATTGAAGACATACATTACTTCATGTGGTGTATCATGGTTGTCAACAATGCATAAGCGTTATGATGTGTGTCCATTCAATGGACATTTCAGGAATCTAAGATATTTAGCTCACACCGCAACTTGCAAAATCTCTTCTCATACAAGGGCTTCGTGAAGATATCTGCCAAATGATCTTCAATGTTGACATGAATGATGTCAATGTCTTCTTTGAGCACATGGTTGCGAAGAAAATGATGTCGAATATGAATATGCTTCATCTTGGAGTGCTGAACAGGGTTGTGAGCAATCTTGATGGCGCTTTGATTGTCACAGAAGAGGGGCACCATCTTCTTGTTGTTGCCATAGTCCTTGAGAGTTTGCTTCATCCAGAGAAGCTGACCGCAGCAGGATCCAACAGCAATGTATTCAGCTTCAGTAGTAGAGAGTGATACACAGTTCTGCTTCTTTGAAGACCATCAGACAAGTGATCGACCAAGAAAGTGGCATGTGCCTGATGTAGACTTGGGATCCACCTTGTCACTAGCATAATTAGCATCGGAGAATCCAACTAGATTAAAATCTAAGCCCTTTGGATATGATAATCCTAGCGTTGGGGTGTGAGCCAAATATCGAAGTATTCGCTTCACCGCGAGGTTATGCGACTCCTTTGGTGTCGCTTGGAATTGGGCACACATGCAAACGCTAAGCATTATATCTGGCCTAGATGCACATAAGTACAATAAAGAACCAATCATGGAGCAGTATACCTTTTGATCGAAATCTTTACCATTTTCGTTGGAGCTCAGGTGACCATTGGTGGGCATTGGCATCTTGTAGCCCTTGCAATCTTACATACCAAACTTCTTCAGACAATCCTTGAGACACTTCTCTTGAGATATGAAGATACCATTGCTTTGTTGACGGATTTGAAGACCAAGAAACAATTTAAGCTCCCCCATCATAGACATCTGATATTGCTCTTGCATCATGACTGAACTCATCACTGTATCTTTTTTTAGTGCAACCGAAGATAATGTCATCTACATAGATTTGGCATACAAACAGTTCTCCGTCATATGTCTTCGTGAAGAGAGTGGGATACAGAGAACCAGGTTTGAAGCCTTTGCTCTTCAGGAATTCTTTGAGTATGTCATACCAAGCACGAGGAGCTTGTTTGAGGCCATGCAGTGCTTTATTTAGCTTATATACCATGTCGGGATGCTTTGGATCTTCAAAACCAGGTGGTTGTGCAACATAGACTTCTTCTTCAATTTTGCCGTTTACGAAGGCACTCTTCACACATTTGATACAAGAGGATATCATTGTGGTTGGCGTAGGCTAGTAGTATGTGAATGGCTTCAAGCCTAGCCACAGGAGCAAAAGTTTCATGAAAGTCAATTCCCTCAACTTGTGTGTATCCTTGAGCCACGAGACGAGCTTTGTTTCTGACAACTTGACCATGTTCATCTTGTTTGTTGCGATAGATCCATTTGGCACCAATGATGTTGTGCTTGCGTGGATCAGGACGTTTGACTAGCTCCCACGCATTATTGAGCTCGAATTGCAGAAGCTCTTCTTGCATAGCTTGAATCCATTCTAATTCCATGAAAGCTTCATCAACCTTTTTGGGCTCGGAGATGGAGACGAATGCAAAATGCCCACAAAAGTTGGCTAGTTGTGTAGCCCTTGATCGAGTGAGTGGACCAGGTGCATTGATGTTGTCAAGTATCTTCTCAATCTGAACTTCATTTGCCACACGAGGATGAACGGGGCGAAGATTTTGTTGTTGTTGAGCATTGTCTTCACATTCAGCATTGTCTTCAGGTTCAGCATTGTCTTCATGCTGAACAGGAGCTGGAATCACAACTTCTTCTTCCCCATGTTCCTCGGAGGGTATGATTTCTCCAGTACCCATTAGCTTGATGGATTCACTAGGAGGCACTTCATCTACGACATTTGGCAGGTGCTCTCTTTTTGTAGTCACGAGTGGAAGTCTCAGCTTTCTTCGAGTTGGTCACATGCAGTCGGTGGTTATCCGAGGACACTCACTCGCGTGTGACGCTTTCTGTGGGACCGCGAGATTGTCGTCCGTCACTTTGACCTACAGCCACATCGGTTAATTTACCAGCAAGGTTGATTCTTTTTTGTTTGTGTTGCGGTAGGAGTATATAGTATGCCTCGAAGAGGTGGGAGGGGACCAGCACATATACTACGTACGTGTCCATGAACACACCTCACTCCGTGTGGGGACTTTCCGGTTTCCGAGGCAGGTGGCACATCAAAGTTGTGCATTGGCAATTCAAACATTACACAACACCTCTTTGGGCCACATGCATGCAGGCGGTGGTTATCCTAGGACACTCATGTGTGTGACGCTTCCATCTGTGGGCCCGCGAGGTCGTCGTCAATGCATGCATCAGTTTGGCCTACATCGAGAGAGGTTAATTAATTTGACCATCAAGGAGGATTCTTTTTGGTTTGTATTACGGTAGGAGCATATAGTACGCATGGAAGAAGAGGGAAGGGGACTAGCATATACTACGCTTCATGAACCTCACTTTGTGTGGGTACTTTACAGTTTTTGAGACATGTGCCACATCAAAGTTGTGCATTTTGGGTATTCAAACATCACAACCACACACACACCTCCATACATATGTTTGGCCCACATGATGGCGGTTTTCCTCTGGCACCCACTCACGCGGTTATCAGCAATAACGATGCTTTCCATCTGTGGGCATGCTTGGTCCATCACTTTGATGGACAGCGAGAGAGGTTAATTTTACTTTGGAGTGGATTATTTTTTGGTTTGTATTACGGTATATAGGTCATTGCTCTGGGATTACATAATATAGTTTGAGCGCATGCATGTGTACGCATGAATCCCTCCCACCGGGTCGAAGTGGTCAGCCAGGGGGCACACGACGCCTCATGAACCGATCTCACTCTGTGTGGGAACTGTACGATTTTTGACGCAGGCGCCACATCAATGTTGTGCATGGTATTCAAACATGCACACATCACCTCCATATATATACAAATATGTTTGGGACACATGCATGCAGTGATTGTCTTCGGACAGTACTCTCCCTCACGTGGTTATCGGCAACAAGACTATGTATTCATGGGCCCGCGTGGACATCCATGATCTCTTTGACCGACAACAAGAGGGGTTACCATGGTGGATTCTTATTTAGTTTGTGTTATCGTAGTAGGTCATGGTGAGATTCCAGACCTAAGTTTGAGCGCATATGTACATACGCATGAATCCTCGTCACCGGCTTGAAGTGGGGTGTGACATACATGTATACAACATTGTCGGGGCACGACACCTATGGGATCCCGAGGGACCCCTTTACGATTCGGCGGGGGGAGAGGTATACGCAAAGAGCAGAACCGGTGATCGACGCGGGGGGTTTTTACCTAGGTTCGGGCTGCTGATCAGCGTAAAACCCTACTCCTGCTTTGTGTTCTTGTTGATGTTCTTGAGCCCAGCCTTCAGGAGCGCTCACGATGAACAGTACGTTCAAAGAGCAGCTACGCATGCAGAATGGGCCAGAAGTTCTCTCTTTTTTGTAGCAGTTGCCTTGGGCCTCCTTTTATATGCTCAAAGGGGTCTCCACAGTGGCAAAATGTACATACATTGAGGTGTAAAGTAGCTACAGGGTATCATACCTAACCCCTGACGGATTAGGACAAGCGCATTTAATGCACCGTGAGGTGTCCGTTTAGGTGTCCTCACTTTCTTGGGGATGGAAAAAGGGGCCATCCAATCAGCACCTCTTAAGCTCTCCTCCACTGGCGTGTTGCCACGCATCCAGAGAAGGACCCAGAATGTCAGGCTTTGTCGCTGTGCTGGAGCGGTGGCATAGTGGCAGAATCCCGCCAGGCGCCGAAACTTGCCGGGCGCCAAGCCTTGCCGGGCGCCGATCTTTGCCGGGCTCCGCAGGCCACCCCGGCAAGATCTTGCCGGGGAAGCTGGTCTTCGAATTCCAGCTCTTCTTGTCTGCCGATCCTCAGATTTCTGACTTGATGATTTCTTTGGTGACTTGACACGCATCCAGAAGGACAAAACCCATCTAACAGGTTTGGTCGCTGCACTGGAGCGGTGGCAGCTTGGCGGGGTCATCTTGCCGGGACCAAGCTTGTCGGGATCATCTTGCCGGGGCTCACCAGCAAGAATCTTGCTGGGGCTTCGGCCTTTGGTCTTCTGCCTTCCAATTATTGACTCGAATGCTTTTTGGATAGTCTTGTGCTTGTTCCCAGTTGTCTTCTCCCAGGAAGGCTCGCCCCCCTGGCATGCCCTTCCCGCCTGGGGGCTGCAACTCACTGGTGCGTGTCCAGGGGTAATGAACACCCCCTGTTCACTACACCGACAGGAGCCCCCGGGCCTGGGCCGGACAAATGCGCATAGTGTTTGTCTGGGCTAGGCCCAAAAACATGCACCGGTACACGCGCGGCGAGAAGTAACCATTACTCTTGACTTTTAACTGCATGCTGGTGATGATGCAAGAGAGCTTGCGGTTTGCCGGGCCTTGGGCTTGCCGGCAGCATGGGCAGACAGAGCAGGACGGCAACAGGAGTCGTGTGCCCGAAAGGAAGTGCCACACTGTGCGACGAGGAGTTAGTCCCCGAGCTTTCCCCATATAGGGTACTGCAGGTGCGGTGCTCGATCCATATAGTCACCCCTGCTGCCGCAGCCGTCTACCGCGAATGTCTCACTGCCGTCTTGCCGGCCTGTTGCTGCAATGGCGCATATAAAGAAGCAATTTATCTTAGTTAAATCAATCTTTATGCATGCAATGCATGTTACTTTATGCTGAATGAATGTATGCTTCCCCCTTGATTAATTCAGTCCTTGCACTTATTTTAGTCCCTACGCTGTCTGGAAACCTTGCCGGTGCGCACGTTTGCCGCGAGCGCTAGATGCGGGTCTTTAGCAGCCTGCTGGAAGCGCCGCCGCCGGCAAGGCGACTTGCCGGGCCAGAACGCAGCTGCTAAGCTTGCCGAGCGGACTCGAGGCGAAGCTAGAGCGCGGGCTAACCACGACAAGGTTCCTCCGCGTGCAGGTTGATGTACAAGGACAAAGAATTTATCAAGGCGACCCACGCTCGCCGGAAAGCTTTCCGGTGCGCATGCTCCAGTCGGCAGCGCTTGAGGAACGGGTCCTAAGCAACTTGCCGGGAACGCCGCCTCCCGGAAAGGTTTACCTCCTCGGTGCTTATGCAGCCACCTAAATTGTCAAGCGGACTCGAGACAACTAGGGGCGCAATTAGCCCCGAGAGGGCTCCTTCGCGTGTAGGTATAAGAAGCAAGTGAGGATAGCAAAATGAATGTAATAAATCTTGGCAACTTAGCTTTTCTTGCGAGGGCGCTGCCAGCCCCCGAGCTTATTTTTTGCTCAAAGGGTGGTTGTCGGGAAACTTTTGACTTTAGCGGAGAACTTTGATATTCTCGACGCTAGCTTCCGGCAAGGAGTTGCCGGGAAAGCTCATGACGGAGGACTTCGTCATTCTCGACGCTGGCTTCCGGCAAGCTTGTTGACAGGAAGGCTTATGGTGGAGAACTTCGTCGTTCTCGACGTCGAGAAGATTGGTCCAGAGGACGCTGCCAACCCCCGGGCCACAACTGCGTTTAAATACGACAAGTTAATTAGCATCTTAAAAGCATTTTAACTTTTGCGTAACTTTATTTACAGCTCTTCTCCACATGTTTTTGATTTTGCACAGTTGTCCCCTACGCTTGCCGGAATGCATCTCGATCGCGCACGTCCTAGTCAATGGCGCTTAGGAATGGATCCTAGTTAGCAGCCTATCGAGGACGCCGCCTCCTCGAGAGCTTCACACTCCAAGAACAAACGCGGCTGCACAGGTGTTGCTAGGCAGACCCGAACAACTCGGAGCGCAGAATGTCTCAAGAGTGCTCCTTTGCACACAGGTTATGTGCAAAGAACATCATCATGGATAAAATCAAATCAGCAAAAAGCATTAAAGTTTTAGAACTTAGCTTTCTGTATGTGGAGCGAAGTCGCCATGGACGATGAAGCTGACGCGCCGACCGCTGGATCGCGCAACCTCGATCCCCCTACCTGGCGCGCCAAAGATGTCGGGGCACGACACCTATGGGATCCCGAGGGACCCCTTTACGATTCGGCGGGGGGAGAGGTATACGCAAAGAGCAGAACCGGTGATCGACGCGGGGGATTTTTACCCAGGTTCGGGCCGCTGATCAGCGTAAAACCCTACTCCTGCTTTGTGTTCTTATTGATGTTCTTGAGCCCAGCCTTCAGGAGCGCTCGCGATGAACAGTACGTTCAAAGAGCAGCTACGCATGCAGAATGGGCCAGAAGTTCTCTCTTTTTTGTAGCAGTTGCCTTGGGCCTCCTTTTATATGCTCAAAGGGGTCTCCACAGTGGCAAAATGTACATACATTGAGGTGTAAAGTAGCTACAGGGTATCATACCTAACCCCTGACGGATTAGGACAAGCACATTTAATGCACCGTGAGGTGTCCGTTTAGGTGTCCTCACTTTCTTGGGGATGGAAAAAGGGGCCATCCCATCAGCACCGCTTAAGCTCTCCTCCACTGGCGCGTTGCCACGCATCCAGAGAAGGACCCAGAATGTCAGGCTTTGTCGCTGTGCTGGAGCGGTGGCATAGTGGCAGAATCCCGCCAGGCGCCGAAACTTGCTGGGCGCCAAGCCTTGCCGGACGCCAAGCCTTGCCGGGCGCCGATCTTTGCCAGGCTCCGCAGGCCACCCCGGCAAGATCTTGCCGGGAAAGCTGGTCTTCGAATTCCAGCTCTTCTTGTCTGCCGATCCTCAGATTTCTGACTTGATGATTTCTTTGGTTACTTGACACGCATCCAGAAGGACAAAACCCATCTAACAGGTTTGGTCGCTGCACTGGAGCGGTGGCAGCTTGGCGGGGTCATCTTGCCGGGACCAAGCTTGTCGGGATCATCTTGCCGGGGCTCACCAGCAAGAATCTTGCTGGGGCTTCGGCCTTTGGTCTTCTGCCTTCCAATTATTGACTCGAATGCTTTTTGGATAGTCTTGTGCTTGTTCCCAGTTGTCTTCTCCCAGGAAGGCTCGCCCCCCTGGCATGCCCTTCCCGCCTGGGGGCTGCAACTCGCCGGTGCGTGTCCAGGGGTAATGAACACCCCCTGTTCACTACACCGACAAACATGTCATCAACCCTCGCTCCGTGTGGGAATTTCTGGTTCCAGAGCACGATGCCACATCAAAGTTGTGCATTGGGTATTCAAACATCACACAACACTCCATACATATGTTTGGGCCAAATGCAGGCTGTGGTTGTCTTTGGGCACTACTTGCATGATTATCGGTGAGCTAGCCCATCTGTGGGGTCGCGTGGACGTCCATCACTTTGACCAACAACAAGAGAGAGGTTGCACGACAAGGTGGATTCTTCTTGGTCCGTTTTACAGTACATCTTGGTGAGATGCCCTCTCCTACGGACTCAAAGTGTGTGGGGGGGGGGACTACTTTGCACTTTGCTAAACCTCAGTGGGGTCGGGGATGTCCGGTTAAATTGTGAGGCACATGTGCCACATCAAAGTTGTGAATTGGGTATTTAAATATTACACCACCCTTTTCATACATATAGTTGGGCTACCCGCAGGTGGTTCGTATGTGGTCTCACCCATCTCACGTGAGAAGAACACATTTGTGGGCCCGCACACGGTCCATGCACCTTTGACTGGAAGCGAAAGGGGGCCGGGGTTTGACCATGATGGACTCCTATAGGTTTAGTGTTACGGACTTACGGTAGGGTCATATGTTAGACATAGCTATTTGGGGGCATGCGTTCATTAGATAGGAGTCCCCCCCCCCCCCCCCCCCCCCCGCCGACACGAAGTCAGGGGGCTAGAAATACCATGCGCTTTGTGAGACAGGTACCACATCAAAGTTGTGCATTGGGTATTTAAACATCAAACCACCATTTTCATACATATTTTTGGTGCACATGCAAGTGTGTTCGTGTTCTGACCCTTTCTCACATTATTTTTGCCAAATTTATAAACATTAGATAAGTCGGATGACACAACAGACACGGTTCACTCAGACTACCCGTGTGCCACGCCCGTGCCCCTGTCACTCACATCAACACAGTACATTGGGTTCCATGATGCTTCCCTCGCAATCTCAAAAATATCTACCCGCCTGGAGGGTTTTTCTATTTGGTAACAGACGGTAGTTATGTTTCGACCGTGTGTGATGTTTGTTGTTCCCACTCCCGCCTGCATCCTCGAAAATATCTACCCGACTGGAGGGGTTTTCTGTTTGATAGCACATGGTTGTTATTTTGGGACCTTATGCGATGCATTGTTGCTTAATCCCTTCATCCAAATTTTCAATAGCCCCAGCATTTTACTCCCGCGTAGTAAAATTTTCAGTAGCCGCGTCATTTCCTCAAACACCACCTTGCCATGGCCCCTCCACACACACACCCCAAAAACTCTGCACGCGCGTGCACACACACACACACACACACAGACCACCACACCCACCACAACCCCTCCCTCGCTCGAAACCCTAGCAAGGTCGCCGCCGCTGCCGCTGCCGCCTCCATTGTCAACATCTGCCAGTTTGCCCATGCAGCTTACCCACCGATCTCCATACCCTAGCCTCCCTGAGTTTCTTAGATGACGCCTGCCAAACGCCCCCTTTCCCACAGATCCCCATCCCCATCCCCCACTCCAGAGCGTCGCAGCCTAAGCCCAGCTACGCTTCCCGTGGAGCTCAAGGAGCGAATGGCCCAAAAGAGGTTTATCGCGGCCTCTTCGCCCGACGTCGCCGAGGTGGCCACCGAGGAAGCTGACGACCATTACTGGTTGTAGGCTCTCAATCAGCGGGCTAGAGTATGCTGGTATGTCGTGGACGCCAGCTACGACGTCAAGGTCGTCGATGACGACGGCCTAATGCGGGCTATGTCACAGGTTAAGTGGCCCACCCCCAACCCCTCGGTTTCAACTGTCGTCGATCTCATCTATGGGCCCGCCACTTATCTCCTCTGGCTCGCTTTCAAGAATTAGCCATCCTACATCGCCATCGAGCCCCTTTTGTCATTTCTGAAGGACACATTCTGCGACACTGGCTTGGGATCCACAGCTGCCAAGTCAGACCTCATCAACGGCGACCATGAGAAGGGCACCCTCTCCGGCTCTTCCAATGGGAAAGAGCCCATCTGCGACATCAGGGACGACACCCTATAGCCATGCTCCTCCAAGGGGAAGGAGCCCATCTGCGACAACATGGAGCACACCCAGAGTCCATGCTCTTCCCATGGGAACGAGCCCATTTGTGACAATTGAGGAAACCCATGATTTGTTTTGCCATGCCTCTTCACAGGGGGAACCCATGATTTGTTTTGTCGAGCCCCTTTTGTAGTGTAGTGAGAATTTGTCCAGTTTTAATTTCTATATTTGGTTGTTTGTAGTATGCCTTGTTTATTTCAGTTGTTCATAATGTGATGCTCTATATGTGCAAGTATTTACTGTGCAGTGCAATTTCATCAATACCAGTTTCAATAATATCAATAGGAATGAATATATTTGCTTGCTATTGAGCCTGTTAGAGCTAGCATATGCCTCTTTTAACTTTTTTTGGTTGTTCGGTTGTTTGTAGTTAGCATATGTCCAGTTTCAATTGCTATCTTTTGTTGTTCGCAGGATGCCTTGTTTATTTTAGTTATTCACAAAGTGATGTTCTATATGTGCAAGTATGAAGTGTGCAGTTCAATTTCATCAATACCGGTTTCAATAATACCAATATGAATGACTATATTTGGTTGCTGTTAAGCCTGTTGTAGCGAGCATATGCCTCTTTTAATGGTTTTTGGTTGTTCGGTTGTTTGTAGTTAGCATATGTCCAGGTTCAATTGCTATCTTTGGTTGTTCATAGTATGGATTGTTCATTTCAGTTATTCACAATGTGATGTTCTATATGTGCAAGTATGAACTGTGCAGTTCAATTTCATCAATACCAGTTTCAACAATACCACTCTGAATGACTACATTTGGTTGTTGTTAAGCATCTTGTAGTTAACACGCCTTTCCATTTTTATTTAACAATAACTAGTGTACTTAAAGAGGCACAATACCTTTTTGAATGACTATATTTGCTTGTTGTTAAATGTTAGGCCTGTTGCAGTTAACACACCTTTCCACTTCTTGTTTTGCTAAACTAGCATACTTAAACCTTCACACTAAAGCTATCATTTGGAGATTATGTTGTGCTTAACATGCCTTTTGATGTACTTACACAGGAGAATTTTGGGAACGACTGTTGTTTTCCATCGAGGTTAGTTTCATCCCATGGATTATATATACTCACTGTTCAGGATATTGGTAGGTGGTACCATATAGGCCAGGGGCTGATAAGAGATTAATCGGTGAATTAGACATTTAACTAAATATATCTGTAACCCATTTATCGGTAGGTTAACTAGGGCAATATCTAATATATCTGAGGCTACATAGAAACATGCATTATGCTAAATGTCTAAATATGCAATCCTAGGCTACATAGCAACAAGGAAGAGTGTTACCTTAATGTTCCGATGATCTCTAGATATACATAGAAGAGCAGCAGCAGCAACAACAACAACAACAACAACAACAACAACAACAACAACAACAACAACAACAACAACAACAACAACAACAACAACAACAACAACAACAACAACAACAACAACAACAACAACAACACAGCATCGGTTAACTGCAGTTAATCGACCAATATTTGTAAACATTTAATAAACTCCCTCCGCCCCATAATATAAGATGTTAATTCATCCAATATGTGAGTATATTGGATGTTATAAGATCTTATATAATGGGACGGAGGGAGTCTTGTACTACATCATTTTGCAATTGCTGTTTAGCTTCTAATATTAACTTAGTGCTTTTAGGTACTGCTACTTGTGAGCTGCGTTGGGATTTCCTCAAAGAGGAGAGGATGATGCAGTACAGTAGAGGTAAGTATTTCCCTCAGTTATGAAACCAAGGTTATCAATCCAGTAGGAGAACCAAGCAACACTATGTAAATAGTACATGCACAAAAAATAAACAAATACTTGCAACCCAACACATAGAGGGGTTGTCAATCCCTCAACAGTTACGAGCAAGATTAAATTGTATAGTTTTTGATAGATAGATCTAACAAAAATACAAAATAAAATAAATAAAAGAAAATTGCAGCACGGTATTTTTAGGATTATATATATATACAATAAAGATAGACCCGGGGGCCATAGTTTTCACTAGAGGCTTCTCTCGAGAAAATAGCATACTTTGGGTAAAAAAATTACTGTTAGGCAATTGATAGAAAAGCAAATAATTATGACGATATCCAAGGCAATGACCATACATAGGCATCACGTCCGATATTAGTAGACCGAAACAATTCTGCATCTACTACTATTACTCCACACATCAACCGCTATCCAGCATGCATCTAGTGTATTAAGTTCATGGAGAAACGGAGCAATGCAATAAGAACGATGACATGATGTAGACAAGATCTATTCATGTAGGAATAGACTCCATCTTGTTATCCTTAATAGCAATGATCAATACGTGTCTTGCTGCCCCTTCTGTCACTGGGAAAGAATACCGCACGACCGAACCCATCACAAAGCACCTCTTCCCATGGCAAGAAAAATCGATCTAGTTGGCCTAACTAAACAAAGTAATGCTTTAAGCAAGATGACATGATGTATACAAGATAAACTCACGTATGAATAAACCCCATCTTTTTACCCTTAATAGCAATGATACATACATGTCATGTCCCTTTCTGTCACTGGGATTGAGCACTGCAAGATCAAACCCATTACAAAGAACCTCTTCCCATGGCAAGATAAATCAATCTAGTTGGCTAACCAAACCAATAAATCAGAGAAGAAATACGAAGCTATATTAATCATGCATAAAAGAGTTCAGAGAAAATTCAAATAATATTCATGGATAGATCTGATCGTAAACTCACAATTCATCGGATCCCAACAAACACACTGTAAAAAAGAATTGCATCGGATAAAACTCCAAGAACATCAAGGAACATTGTATTGAAGAACATCGAGAGAGAAGAAGCCCTCTGGCTACTAACTATGGGCTCGTAGGTCTATGGTAAACTACTCACGCATCATCGAAGGGGAGGCAAGGTTGATGTAAATCCCCTCCGTGATTGATTCCCCCTTCGGCAGAGTGCCAGAAAGGGTCCCCAGATGGGATCTCTCGAGAACAGAGGCTTGCGGCGGCGGAAAAAAGTATTTCGTGGACTCCCTGGTAGGTTTTCTGATTTTTGGGAATTTATAGAGGCGGAGTTAGGTCAAATGGAGGCTTGTGGGCCCCACTAGGTACCAGGGCACGCCCCAGGCCCCTAGCATGCCCTGGTGCCTAGTGGGCCATTGCTTCGTCTTCTCGTTCCTTCCCGAAGCTTCCAGGGTCTCTTATTGCCAAAAAAAATCTCCAAAAAGTTTCGTGGCATTTGGACTTTGTTTGGTATTGATATTCTGCAAAGTAAAAAACAAGCAAAAAATAGCAACTGGCACTGGGCACTAAGTTAGTAGGTTAGTACCAAAAAATGATATAAAGTTGCTTGTAATTGTGTATAAAACATCCAAGATTGATACTATAATAGCATGGAAGAATAAAAAATTATAGGTACATTGGAGACGTATAAAGCATCCCCAAGCTTAATTCCCACTCGTCCTCGAGTAGGTAAATGATAAAAACAGAATTTTTGATGTGGAATGCTACCTATCATATTCATCATACAATATTTTCTTTTATAGCATGGACATTGGACTTGAATCATTCAAAGCAATAGTCTATACTTTGACATGAAGACATCAATACTCAAGCATATCAACAAGCAACCATGTCTTTCAAAATATCAAAGCTAAAGAAAGCTATCCCTAGCCCATTATGCTCAATCATTGATCCATTCCTGAAACACACTCAAATATTAGCTACATCCAATGCAAAAGTATGACAATAGTGTTCCCCAGTTGGTGCTTTATAAGAAAAGATGGAGACTCAAAGTTAAAAAAAAAATTGCATAAAAGTAAATAGAAAGGCCTTTCGCAGAGGGAAGCAGAGATTTGTAGAGGAGCCAGAGCTCATATCTTAAATTGAGAGATAAAATTATTTGGAGAGGCATGCTTTTCCTATCAACAAAAACGACCGAGAATTCCTTATATCTTCGATGCTAGATAAATCATAGGCGACTCCCAAACAGAAAGTAAAGTTTATTTCCTTTCCACCATTCTTACACAATCCATGGTAAGCCGTATCCATGGGTGCCTTCCATACCAACACTTTCCAAGGAATTTATTATTAACATCATATTAAAAAAATCATTTCAGGACTGGGCATCCCTATTACCTGCCACATTCTCGTGTAATGACAAGTGAATAAACACTCATCTTGAGAATAAAATACCTAGCATGGAAAATATTGGCCACCCCCTGCCGCTTCATGAGTGGTACGAGCACACAAAACGGAAATTTATTTTGAATATTAGAGTTGGCACATAAAAATTTACTTGGAACGGTAAGAAAATACCGCATATAGGTAGGTATGGTGGACTCATTTGGCACAACTTTGGTTTAAGGACTTGGATGCATAAGCAGCATTCCCGCTTAGTACAAACGAAGGCTAGCAAATAGATTGAGAAGTGACCAACCAAAAAACAAAAACGATCATAAACATGCATTAAGCATAACTAACACTGAATAATGCACCACAAGTAGGATATAACTTTGTTGCATAACTATTGACTTTCGTGCTTACATAGGGAATCACAAACCTTAGGACCAATATTCTTACTAAAGCATAATTACTCACCAACATGACTCGCATATTACTATCTCCATATCGCAAAACTATTGCAAGGAATCCAGTTTTTAAAATCCAATGATCTTTTCATGAAAGTTTTTATTATATCCCTCTTGAATATTCATCACTTTGGGACCAAATTCATATCTCGTGCAAATTACCATTTCTATTATCAACTCTCAAAAAGATTTAAGTGAAGAACGAGAGCACAAATACTTCTTCAAAAGATTTCATATATCAACTCACAAAATAATATAAGTGAAGCTTGAGAGTGCATTTCTTTAACACATAATCATATCAACTCTCAAAATAATATAAGTGAAGCATGAGAGTTCAAGTATTTCTTCAAAATTTAATCACCACCGTGCTCTAAAAGATTTAAGTGAAGCACTAGCGCAATTGCCTAGCTCAGAAAATTTAAGTGAAGCACATAGAGCAATTCTAACAAATCATGATAACATATGGCTCTCTCAAATAGGTGTGTTTAGTAAGGATGATTGTGACAAACTAAATAGCAAAAAAGCAAAGACTCATATCACACATGATGCTCCAAGCAAAACTCATGAAATGTGACGAATAAAAATATAGCTCCAAGTAAAATTACCGATGGTCGTTAGAAGAAAGAGGGGATGCCTTCCAGGGCATCCCCAAGCATAGTTGCTTGGGAGTCCTTGAATATTACCTTGGGGTGCCTCAGGCATCCCCAAGCTTGGGCTCTTGCCACTCCTTATTCCTTCATCCATCGTGATCTCACCCGAAACTTGAAAACTTCAATCACACAAAACTTAATAAAACCTTCGTGAGATCCGTTAGTATAAGAAGACAAATAGCTACTTTAAGTACTATTGCAGACCTATTCATATTTTCTTATTGCATTATATCTACTGTATTATAACTTTACCATGGCTTATACCCCCCCCCCCCCGATACAATCCATAGATTCATTAAAATAAGCACACAATGCAACGAAAACAGAATCTTTCAAAACCAGAATAGTCTGTAGAAACATGAATTAAGCTCATACTTCTATAACTCCAAAAATTCTGAAACATAGGAAGACGTGGGAAATTTGTATATCAATCATGTGTAAAACATTCAGAATTTTTCCACATTCCAGCAAATTTTGATAATTCTGCTTCTGGACGCAAAACCTTCTGTTTTTTAACAGAATCAAGTCAATTATCATCCAACATAATCCTAAAGGCTTTACTTGGCACAAACACTAATTAAAACATAAAAACACAAGCATAACAGTAGCATAATTGTGTGAACAAAAGAAAACAGAAAATAAACATGAAAAAATAAGATAACTATTGGCTTGCCTCCCAACAAGCGCTATTGTTTTATGCCCCTAGCTAGGCAAAATGCATAGTTTCAGGTATTGTCATCCTTTGTTTTTGCTCCATAAGTTGCCCTCATGATTTACTCATATGGTGGCTTAATTCTAGTTCTCGGAAAGTGTTCCATACCCTTCTTTAACGGAAACTAAAATTTAATATTCCCTTCTTTCATATCAATCATGGCACCTATAGTTCGTAAGAACAGTCTACCAAGTATTATGGGACAAGACGGATTGCAATCAATATCTAGTACAATAAAATCTATGGGCACATAATTCCTATTTGCAAGAATCCGCCAAAGGCTTTTTAATAGTAGAATCCGCCAAGTGCAAATTAAGATAACATTCTTCCAAATTAGTAAAACCTAGCACATCACATAGAGATTTCGGAATTGTGGAAACACTAGCACCCAAATCACATAGAGCATTGCACTCATAATTTTTAATATTGACTTTAATTGTGAGTTCCCATTCATCATATAATCTTCTAGGAATTGAAATCTCCAATTCTAGCATTTCTTCTAAAGCTTTCATCATGGCTTCTACAATATGTTTAGTAAAAGCCTTATTCTGTTCATATGTGTTGGGTGAATTTAGCATGGATCGTAACAAAGAAATGCATTAAATCAAAGAACAACTATCATAATCAAAATCTTTGTAATCCAAAAGAGTGGTCACATCACTAGTTAAAGTTTTTACCTCATTAAATAAAAGGACAACTATCATAATCAAAATCTTTGATCCAAAAGAGGGGGCACATCACTAGTTAAAGTTTTTACCTCGCCAAACCCACTTTTAGCAATTTTTTCATCAAAATTTTCACCCTCCAAATTATGGGGACGCCTTCTTACTAAAGTTGTCTCTTCTTGAGTCCCCTTATCATCAAGTTTAATATTACTAAACAAGGAATCAATAGAAGAAACACCAATCATTTTAACTTCTTCATCATTACTACGAAAGAAACCGGGAGGAATCGCTTTTTCTAAAAATTCTCTTTTAGCTCTAAGCATGGCGGTTCTTTTCTTACTTTCATCCATGGAGACATATAATTCTTTAAATGATTCATTAATATCAATCTTGGGTGGCAAAAATTTAGTCTTAAGATTTTCCACATCATGAATAATTCTATCAATGCTCCTAGACATATCATCAATTTTACTCAATTTTTCTTCTATCGTAGTGTTGAAAACTTTTTTAGCTTTGATAAATTCTTTAATATTATTCTCAATATCACAGGGCATCCTATTATTATTATTAGAATTACCATAGGAATTGCCACAATTATTAGAGGAATTTCCAGGAAACGACCTAGGATTAAAATTACCTCTATAAGCATTACTACTAAAATTGTTTCGCTAGAAAAAAATCACATCTACGGGATCATTATTTTGCTCAATCAAGGTAGATAAAGGAACATAATTAAGGTCAATAGAAGCATTTTTTATTAGCAACCAATTTCATAAGTGCATCAATTTTATCATTCAATGTACTAATTTCTTCAACAGAATTCACTGTTTTTACTAGTAGGAGCTCTTTCAGTATGCCATTGTGAATAATTTGCCATAACATTATCAAGTAATTTAGTAGCTTCGCACAAAGTAATCTCCATAAAAGTACCACCTGAAGTGGAATCTAAAAGATTTCTAGAGACAAAATTCAATCCCGCATAAAAAAAATTGTATGATCATCCACAAATTTAAAGCATGAGTAGGGCCATTTCTTATCATTGCTTTCATCCTTTCCCAAGATTGCGCTACATGTTCATGCTCAAGTTGCTTGAAACTCATCATTTTATTTCTAAGGGAAATAATTTTTGCGGGAGGAAAATATTTAGTAATAAAGACATCTTTGCACTTACCCCAAGAATCAATACTATTTCGCGGTAAAGATGAAAAAACCAAATTTTTGCACGATCCCGCAAAGAGAACGGGAAGAGTTTTAGTTTCACAATATCATTGTCCCCATCTTTTTTCTTTTGCATATCACACAATTCTACGAAAGTGTTGACATGGGACGCGGCATCCTCATTAGGATTACCGGAAATTGTTCTTTCATAACAGGATTCAATAAAGCAACATTAATATCGTATGACTCCGCACTAGCGGCGGGAGGAGCAATCGGAGTACTAATAAAATCATTATTATTAGTATTAGAAAACTCACACAATTTTGTATTTTCTTGAGACATCGTGACTACAAAAACAAGATCACAAGAAAACAAAAGATCCAACAAGAAAAAGGCAAACAGAAAATATTTTTGTAAAACTTTTTTTAGAAGTGGGGAAGATGAAAACGAGAGGCAAATGGCAAATAAAGTAAATGCAAGGAGATGAAAGTTTATGCATAGGTACTTGATAGGTGTTGATGATGTCTCCCCGGCAATGGCGCCAGAAATTCTTCCTGCTACTTGTGAGCTGCGTTGGGAGTTCCTCGAAGAGGAGATAATGATGCAGTACAGTAGAGGTAAGTATTTCCCTCAGTTATGAAACCAAGGTTATCAATCCAATAGGAGAACCAAGCAACACTATGTAAACAGTACCTACACACAAACAACAAATACTTGCAACCCAACGCGTAGAGGGGTTGTCAATCCCTCAACGGTTACGAGCAAGATTAAATTGTATAGTTTTTGATTGATAGATCTGACAAAAATATAAAATAAAAGAAAATTGCAGCAAGGTATTTTTAGGATTTTATATATGATAAAGATAGACCCGGGGGCCATAGTTTTCACTAGAGGCTTCTCTCGAGAAAATAGCATACGGTGGGCAAACAAATTACTGTTGGGCAACTGGTAGAAAAGCAAATAATTATGATGACATCCAAGGCAATGATCATACATAGGCATCACATTCAAGATTAGTAGACCGAAACGATTCTGCATCAACTACTAGTACTTCACACATCGACCGCTATCCAACATACATCTAGTGTATTAAGTTCATGGAAAAATGGAGCAATGCTTTAAGCAAGATGACATGATGTAGACAAGATAAAATCACGTATGAATAAACCCCATCTTTTTACCCTTAATAGCAATGATACATACATGTCATGTCCCTTTCTGTCACTGGGATTGAGCACCGCAAGATCGAACCCATTACGAAGCACCTCTTCCCATGGCAAGATAAATCAATCTAGTTGGCCATACCAAACCAATAAATCAGAGAAGAAATATGAAGCTATATTAATCATGCATAAAAGAGTTCAAAGAAAACTCAAATAATATTCATGGATAGATCTGATCATAAACCACAACTCATCGGATCCCAACAAATACACCGCAAAAAAGAACTACATCAGATATAACTCCAAGAACATCAAGGAGAACATTTTATTGAAGAACATCGAAGGAGAAGAAGCCATCTAGCTACTAACTATGGATCCGTAGGTCTGTGGTAAACTACTCACGCATCATCGGAGGGGAGGAAAGGTTGATATAGAGCCTCCGTGGTTGATTCCCCCTCCGGCAGAGTGCCAGAAAGGGTCCCTAGATGGGATCTCTCGAGAACAGAGGCTTGCGGCGGCGAAAAAAAGTATTTCGTGGACTCCCTGGTAGGTTTCTGATTTGTGGGAATTTATAGAGGCAGAGTTAGGTCAAACGGAGGCTTGTGGGCCCCACTAGGTACTAGGGCGCGCCTGAGGCCCCTGGCGCACCCTGGTGCCTAGTGGGCCATTGCTTTGTCTTCTTGTTCCTTCCAGAAGCTTCCAGGGTCTCTTATTGCCAGAAAAAAATCTCCAAAAAGTTTCGTGGCATTTGGACTTCGTTTGGTAAAAAACAACAACTGGCACTAGGCACTAAGTTAGTAGGTTAGTCCCAAAAAATGATATAAAGTTGCTTGTAATTGTATATAAAACATCCAAGATTCATACTATAATAGCATGGAACAATAAAAAATTATAGATGCGTTGGAAACGTATCAGGTACATATGTCATTGGTAACACTACAGAACAAAGACACATCCTTTACATTTGGCCCGAACAAAAACTTTTTCTGTCATGCTTATGACAGTTCTATGATGATAATTGTGACAAAAAGACGTATCATCATAGATGTGGTGGGCTCCTACTTGTATGAGAAAAAATCATGACAGAAAATGGGCTTTTCGTCCTAGGCTGTCTGGAGATGCACCTGCATGACATTCTTTGGGTCGTCCATGATGGGAAAAATCATGGTAGAAGCATGGCAAGGAAAATTTCGGGGAGTTCCCAGTTACGGCAGGTGGTCGTGGCCGAGCGAGGCGGTTTCTCTAACTGAACCTGAGCGAGGCATTCGCTTACTGAACCCGAGCGATTGCACTAGCTACGTTACTGAATCCGAGCGATCGATCCCTTCGCTGTTGACTAAACCCGAGCGATTCCTTCGCTGCTGACTGAACCTGATCGAGCGATTCCTAGGTTGCTATTGCTAACTGAACCCGAGCGATCGATCGCTGCTGCTGCTTATTAAAGCCGATCAAGCCCCCGTGCGAGATGTAGCTAGCCAGCCGGTGTTGCGTTGCCTCTCGATGAATAGTGATCATTGCTACCGCGCGCGCGATACGTAGAACGAGTTGAGACATGGTGAGTCGAGCAGGTTGGTTGGCTGTGGATGGATAGTTCCAGGTGGGGGTTGGATGAACAGGACCCCGTGGTTGCCACTGGATGAACAGGACCGCGAGGAGGCCGCCGCACCCCCAGCCGGTTGGGGGTGGATGAACAGAACCCTGTGGAGGCTGGATGAACAGTAGCCGGTGGAGGCTGGAGGAAGTCGACTGTGAATGAACAGTAGCCCATGGAGGCTGGAGCGAAGCAGTAGACGGTGGATGAACAGTAGTGTCGGGGTACGACACCTATGGGATCCCGAGAGACCCCTTTACGATTCGGCGGGGGGAGAGGTATACGCAAAGAGCAGAACCAGTGATCGACGCGGGAAGCTTTTACCCAGGTTCGGGCCGCTGATCAGCATAAAACCCTACTCCTGCTTTGTGTTCTTATTGATGTTCTTGAGCCCAGCCTTCAGGAGCGCTCGCGATGAACAGTACGTTCAAAGAGCAGCTACGCATGCAGAATGGGCCAGAAATTCTCCTTCTCTCTGTAGCAGTTGCCTTGGGCCTCCTTTTATATGCTCAAAGGGGTCTCCACAGTGGCAAAATGTACATACATTGAGGTGTAAAGTAGCTACAGGGTATCATACCTAACCCCTGACGGATTAGGACAAGCGCATTTAATGCACCGTGAGGTGTCCGTTTAGGTGTCCTCACTTTCTCGGGGATGAAAAAAGGGGCCATCCCATCAGCACCGCTTAAGCTCTCCTCCACTGGTGCGTTGCCACGCATCCATGGAAGGAGCCAGAATGTCAGACTCGTTACTATGCCGAAGCGGTGGCACAGTGGCAGAATCTTGCCGGGCGCCGAGCCTTGCTGGGAACCAAGCCTTGCCGGGCGCCGAGCCTTGCCGGGCTCCACGGCCATCCCGGCAAGGATCTTGCCGGGGAAGCTGGCCTTCGATTTCCAGCTTTGCTTATCTGCTGATCCCTAGATCTCTGACTTGACGATTTTCCTTGACGACTTGAGTCGACCTCGAGCTGATCCCGGCAAGTCTTGCCGTGAAGACGGCTACAACTGCCCGTGCACAAGTACGGGGTACTAGTGGCCCAATACTTAGTACACCGACAGGAGCCCCCGGGCCTAGGCCATACACGAGTGCGAGGCGTTGTTGGGCTAGGCCCAAACAATGCACGGGCACGCGTGGCAGGGAATTAATCTGCTCGTGAATATCTTGTTTTACTGTGCCCCCCACTACGCGCACGGAGCGCGCGACATGGGAAGCGTGCCAAAAAGGCTGCAAACTGTTTCGCGCCCATAGAGGCGCATTCATATTGGGGGATAAACAAGGCGGCCCCGCTCCTTCCCCATAAAAAGGAGAAGTTGTGGAGGCGCAAACCTATTCACCCCCCTCTTCTTCCCAATCTAGCCATCCCATCGCCTTCCTCTGCTCGAGCTCAGAGCGAGACCTTTTTTCTCTTCTGCCCGCTGCTCCCGCGCTCGCTCCGCCCCCCGGCCTCCATCTCCACAGTCGCCATGCCGCCCAAGGCCAGCAAAGGCAAGGGCACAGACAAGGAGGCGAAGGCTGAAGTTCCGAAGAGCGAACTGGTGAAGATGCGGAAGAGGCTCTTCGTCTTCCCTCCGACGCTCGACGCCGAAACTTTGAAGGGGCGATACCAATGCATGTGGGCTAAGGGAACACAAGCTCACCCTGCCACACGCGTAATCCCAGGTGCTTGTTCCAAAGGCGGATCGGACAGATACCCCTTCTTCACTGCGTATTTTTATTGCGGGCTCTGTCCACCCTTTTCCGATTTCTTCAACGACATCATGTATACATACGGCTTCCGCCTTCTTGATTTCACGCCGAACATCGTATTTTGCATGTCGATCTTTGCCCACCTTTGTGAGAATTTTGCTGGCGTGATCCCCAATTCTGCTCTTTTCCGCCACTATTTCTATCCTCGAATCCAAAAAGGAGAGGCTCTCTCTGGATCGATTGCTTGGATTCCAAGGGCCTGGAACAAAGAGATATACCCAGATGGGGTTTACCGTGAAAAGTGGGACGAGTGGCGCGCCAAAGATGTCGGGGTAGGACACCTATGGGATCCCGAGAGACCCCTTTACGATTCGGCGTGGGGAGAGGTATACGCAAAGAGCAGAACCAGTGATCGACGCGGGAAGCTTTTACCCAGGTTCGGGCCGCTGATCAGTGTAAAACCCTACTCCTGCTTTGTGTTCTTATTGATGTTCTTGAGCCCAGCCTTCAGGAGCGCTCGCGATGAACAGTACGTTCAAAGAGCAGCTACGCATGCAGAATGGGCCAGAAATTCTCCTTCTCTCTGTAGCAGTTGCCTTGGGCCTCCTTTTATATGCTCAAAGGGGTCTCCACAGTGGCAAAATGTACATACATTGAGGTGTAAAGTAGCTACAGGGTATCATACCTAACCCCTGACGGATTAGGACAAGTGCATTTAATGCACCGTGAGGTGTCCGTTTAGGTGTCCTCACTTTCTCGGGGATGGAAAAAGGGGCCATCCCATCAGCACCGCTTAAGCTCTCCTCCACTGGTGCGTTGCTACGCATCCATGGAAGGAGCCAGAATGTCAGACTCGTTACTATGCCAAAGCGGTGGCACAGTGGCAGAATCTTGCCGGGCGCCGAGCCTTGCTGGGAACCAAGCCTTGCCGGGCGCCGAGCCTTGCCGGGCTCCACGGCCATCCCAGCAAGGATCTTGCGGGGGAAGCTGGCCTTCGATTTCCAGCTTTGCTTATCTGTTGATCCCCAGATCTCTGACTTGATGATTTTCCTTGACGACTTGAGTCGACCTCGAGCTGATCCCGGCAAGCCTTGCCGCGAAGACGGCTACAACTGCCCGTGCACAAGTACGGGGTACTAGTGGCCCAATACTTAGTACACCGACAAGTAGCCCGTGGAGTCCCATTTTACGGTACACCACACCCATCCCAATGAACGACTCCCCGTTTCGATCATGGGCACACAAACAGAAGTCCGTTTCCTCCGTTTTGCGGTACGCCACACCCCTCCCGATCAATAGGACCCTCTTTTGATAGTAGGCGCTCGAACAGAAGTCTGTTTCCTCCATTTTGGGGTATGGTAGACCCCTCCCAATGAACTGGAACCCATTTCGACCATAGGTGGTCGAACAGAAGGCCATTTCCTCCGTTCTGTGATATGCCAGACCATGTTTCGGCTGTTCCGTACAAGCCGGTTGGCTCCCGTTGAACTGGACGCATTCCGACCAAGTCGGTTGCCTCCTGATGAACATAACACTGTTTCCTCCATTCTGACCCAGCCGGTTGGCTGCTGATGAATAGGACCCCATCGCTATACGCGTTCGAGACCACGCATGTATGTACGTACATAGCCATATTTACTTTCTTGCAGCGTGGTTGTACGTATGTGTACACGATATAGACGGGACGTCGTGACATGCTATGTCGGGGGCTCTACTATGACACGTGCCGCTCCTTACTCGGCCACGGTTCATCGCTGCAGAGAGACCGATCGACCGCTATGTACGTACACATTCATGACCAGACAGATAACGCTATGTACGTTTCAACCTGGTGGGTCCCAGCTGACAGGGGGTAAGGAGGCACTTTGTTCCGTGCGAAGATGTAGCTAGTGGTTCCCATCTGTTAGGGGGGAAACATTTTTTCGTGAAATATAGAGGCCCTTCTGGTGGGTCCCTACTGTCAGGTGAAGGAATCATTATTTTGCGGATAATAAGGAGGCACTTCCTTGCGTGCGGCTATGGACCCAGCTGTCAGCCTCTCAACGTACAGTCCTCTTTCGACGGATGTTGTTCATTGACCATGTTGACCACGCCGCGCTGAGAGCACCAAGGCGGTGGACGACAGTGAGGCCTAGGAAGGGAACGATGCGGAGCCGGGGAAGACTCGGCAGTTGTTTCCCACACGGAGGGGAGTACAAGGGTTTACTGGTTCGTCTGCCGTCACCGGAGAATAACAGGAGGTGTGGGTGAGTAGAGGGATGGCCCAGCCAACGATGGGAGTAGGTTGGGGCGGTGAGGCCTGTGCGGCAGCACAGCCGGCCATGGGAGGCAGGAGCAGGCGGTACGGCCAGCGCTGGTTTGGGCGGCTGGAGCAAGAAGACCAGAGGTTGAAGAAGCAGCACGACCGTTAGATTAACATCCTGTGGTCACTGCAGCTAAAATCGTTTATTGACTAAGTTGACAAAGCCCTGCGTAAGCGTCAACTTAGTAGGCCCACAAGTCAGCCTCCAAGTCGGGTGGGTCCCGGCTAGCAGGGGGACGAATCATTTTTTTGCGCGTTATAAGGAGGCACTTCCTTGTGTCTGAAGATGTAGCTGGTGGGTCCTAGCTATCAGGGAGATGAAACTTTTTTCTGTGTAATAAGGAGGCACTTCCTTGCATGCGATGATGTTACATGTGGGCCAAACCTGTCAGGGGGGATCATTTGTTTTCGCATAATAAGGAGGCACTTGCTTTGCTTGCGGCCATGGACCATGTGGGTCCATAATGTCAGCCTCTCCACGTATATCCCTCTACCGATGGTTGTCGTTTCTTGACAAAGTGGACCATGCCACGCAAAGAGAACCAAAGCGGTGGACGATGGTGAGGCCTAGGAAGGGAACGACTTGGAGCCGACGAAGACACATCAGTGGATGCTCACACGAAGGGGAGTACAAGGATTCACTGGTTCGGCTACGGTGTGAGGCTGCCGTCGCCGAAGAATAACAGGAGGTGTGGGTGAGTAGAGGAATGGCCTGAACAGCGATGGGAGTAGGGTGCGCCAGTGAGGCCTGCACAGCAACCTAGCCGGCCACGGGAGGCGGGAGTAGGCGGTACCGCCGATGGTGGTTTGGGCGGCTGAAGCAAGAATATCCGAGATTGAAGAAGCACGATAGTCGTTGGATGGACATCCAACGACCACTGCTGCTAGAATCGTGTGTGGACTATAAGCTGACAAGGCCTTGCGTACGCGTCAACTTAGTAGGCCCACAAGTGAGCATCACATCTGTGTCGGAATTTACTACAGCCCATTTTTTCATTCTAATGGAATTTACTGCAGCCCATTTACTGTTTGTTAACATTACAGCCCATTTTCTAGCCAGGACCACAGTTAATAATTCCAACCAAATGTCCATTTTGATGGGATCTGAACTATTTTTTATCCCAAAATTTCGAGTCAGATTCAATCTAATTTTCAAATACATTTATATTAGGTAAAAATCCAAGGAAATTTTCCGCGCGCAACAAGTAATGAAATTAAAAAAATAAAATAAAAAAAAACTAATTACCGGTTCGGTGCGTTTGTTTATATTAATAGCTCATTTATTATTTCTTATAGCCCATTTCTTAGCAAGCAGAATGCATCCCTCCTAGGAAAGATTTGCAGCCCAGCAGGGCAGAGACTAACAAGCTGGCCTGCGTTGGGTATTCCTCAAAAAGAGTAAAGCTAGGCTAGCCATTTTCACATACAAAAATTAATATCTAGGCTTGGTCAAGATAAAATAATAGCCTGGGCTAGTGGGCCACAGCCCGCCCAATTGATACCCTGCTCCTCTCAACAACAACAAAAAACACCGCTAAAAAATACTGCTCAACCCTTAAAAAATGCCGCTCCTTGTGCAATTCTCTCTTTTATTGACTATACGTTGAGAATTGTGTGGGACTCAGATGTCAGGAACCCAGAAGGAAGCAATTTTTTCCTGTAGTTCTAATAACGAGGGACTTGACTACGTAGGCCATGGTCCTGGTGGGTCCCTACTATCATCCTCTCCAAGTACAGTCATCTCCTGATTCCCCTCGTTTGTTGACCATATTGACAACGTGAGATGGCAGCGCCACAGCGAGTGCAACAAGGCGAAGGACAACGGAGAGACCCTCGCGGGCCCTATGGATGGTCTGGTACAGCGCCCGTTGCTCATCCAGGAAGCCAGGATCATCAGCCAGCATGTCCGCGACGGCATTGTCGTTCACCTGTTAGCCGATGATTTGTCCCTCCGCGAGCTGGCGCTCGTTGAGGAGACGGAGGTTGTAGAAATGGTCCTCATGTGCTTGTCAAAACACCGAGACCGGCGGCGCTAGTACCTCTTCCGCCATTATGGCGTCGAAGTGTGGCCGCACCTGCTCTATGGTGAACATGGCATGAACCGGCACGGGCGGTGGCATCAGCTCCTGGTCAGAAGGCTCGTCCATCATATGGTCCTCGTTGCTAAGCTCAGCGAGCACGCCAGCAAAGAAGGCGGGATTAATCGAAAAAAAAGACGGGATTAGAACAGAAGACCTGTGTTGTGTAGCATCTTACTCCATCGAAATAGCAAGGAGCAGAAGTTTTGATATCCCTGTATGCACAAATAGGTATAAAGGAAACAATTACTAACCAATAACGGTTGATGACTTATACGCCCACAAGAAAAACATCTACGTTATCTTAATGGGAAACAAAGCAGGACAATAGCAATTCTCAAACAGTGTCATTAATTCATATTAACTGGGACATTATCTTAACAATACATTGATTAAACATGTATAAAGAACAACAAAGCAGGAAAGTACCATTCCTAAAACAGTGTAACTGATTCATATTAATAGAGACATTATCTTAGCAATACCTTGGTTAAACATGTAGAAAGAACTACATAGCAGGATAGTACCATTTCTAAAACATTGTAACCGATTCATAATAACGGATACATTATCTCAACAATACATTTATTAAACATGTACTCCCGCCGATCCCTAACAAGTGTTGCAGTTTTGAACTAAGAGTCAGTAGTTAATTCTAAGAGTGGCATTGCTTAATTTTACCAATGGCATTTGTCGGGCCCGTGGAATTGCGGGCACCCAGGCCCGTCTACCTTTGGCCCAGGACGCGGAGCATAACAAGAGCCTAGCGGGTGGCCCACCAGCAAGCGTCACGAGCAAGACTCCTCGCGAGGCCCCTGCCTCATGAGGCCCCCATCAGCAGGCGTCTCGAGCGGACTAGGCGGCTCTACCAAGAGCCTCTTGAGGCTCTCTCGTGAGGCGGCCTCCCAAGGCCCCCTCTCGGGACAAAGCAAGCCAAGGGTTGTACAGCCCAGTCGCGCGGCCCCGTGCCTTCATGTGGGTGACGCGCGCGGTGACGAACAATGCCAGGGACCGTCCTATCAGGCGTGAACAATGCCAGGGACCGTGCTAAGGGGAAAGGCCAGCCACCAGTTCCCAAAGCAACCCCCAAAGGTTGCCCGATCGGTTCAAGAAGACCAAGACGACGGGCGCGCAGGGCGGATGTCATCACCGAGCCTACCGACGCGTCATGGGCGGTGGCTTTGCAGGCGAAGACCACCTTTTGTCAGGATAGACTACGCCCCTTTCCCCCTTAAAAATTGCCGTTGTGTGGCAACCCTTCCCGCCAATGTCTTCGGGGGAAGAGGACCATGACAGGTATAAAGGAGGGCAGGGAGCCGCCGTAGGACGAGGGGATCCACTACCCTTGTACTCTCATCCTCTCTCGCGAGTGCAATCCCAAACCAAGTAGGAGTAGGGTTTTACACCGCAAGGTGGCCCGAACCTGGGTAACTGTTGTGTCACCGGCCCACTCCCGCTAGCTCGGTCTCGCCGTAGACTCGCCGTGGTTAGCTGCAGGAAAGAGTAGGGTGGTAGGAACGAGTGCAGCCCAGAGTTTGAACCTTTGGGTCCCCAAAGCCCCGATTCCAACATTTGGCGCTGTCAGCGTTCTGGGAACCAGGGTACCCAGACTTGCCTGCCTGCGGCCCACGGCATGGCTCCTTCGATGGCCTGGTACAGCCCACCTCCAAGACCATCAGGACAAGACCCTCGCGAGGGGCCAAGCCTCGCGAGGCGGACGTCATTAAGACCTCCAAAGGGAGCCGCCTCCCCAGGCGGCCTCCCGAGGAGCAGAGATTTCTATGCAGGTACCCAGCCTCATGAGGCTACCATGACGCAAGCCATGACAACCAAGGCCAGGTGGGCGCCAGTGGGCGCAGAGAGAGCAGTTTCCTCTTTGGTGCCAAAGAGGCAAGGGCAGGCGCAGGTTCCCGAGGAATCTACTAAAGGTTTCCATTCCAGTGCCAGAAGACCAAGAACACCATGACGGCAGGACGGATGTCATCATCGAGCCCACCGCTGCATCACAACCAGAAGCTTTGCAGGCGAAGACCACCTTTCATCAGGATAAGATGTACTACTTGTCCCCTTTCAAATTGGCCACTGTGGGATCCCTTCCCGCCTACGTTTTGGGGGAAGAGGACCAAGGCCACTATAAGTATAGGTTAGCCACCACCGTAGAAGGGGATCGGATCCTTTCCACTCTCACCACCATAGCCCTCGCGAGGCTGTTCATCCACTGTACCAGTTCATCCTCAGCCCTCCTCGTGAGGCCAATCCACCATAAAGCAGGAGTAGGGTATTACACTGCAAGGTGGCCCGAACCTGGGTAAACTGTCGTGTCCATCGTCTTCCCCGCTCACGCGAATCCGGCTAGGCTAGGTCATGGGGCGTCGAGTAGGCAGGCTTGAGAGGTTGAGTTCTTCGCACACGCCCCTGAGTTCGAATCTTCTTGCGTCTGCGGAGCCCTGAATCTGACATTCGGCGCGCCAGGTAGGGGGCGTGTCGAAGTCCTTCTTCCACTGTTCACTCCGCCTCCATTCCGTCGCTCCCATGGCCTACGCTCGTTGTGTCCGTGCCAAGCGCTGGGCCGCTCGTGTCGCCCAGACGGCACCCATGGGCAACGGCGCTCCTTGCCGCTCTACCTCCCCGATGGCTAATGCTGCGAATGACCCTACTGCTCGCGAACAATAGGATTCGTCGCTGCCACCGTCTGTGCGGCGCGATGGCCGCACCGCAACTCCATCACCCACTCCAGCCACGTCGTCGTCTTCTCATGCTCATCGTGGGCCGGCAAACCCGCAGGCTGCACTGCTCATGGCGCGAGAACTTTTGTGTTACCGCCCGGCCAACGACCTCCATGATGACTGGCTTAGCCGTATCGCCAAGCTCGTCAACACCACCGGTGAGGCCCCTGCACCGTCCCATTCACCTCGTCCCCCGCCGTCCCAGGCGAGCGATGTGCCTCACGGCACGCCACCTCCTCCTCCTCTGCGTGGTGCCGACCCCAAGCCCAGGTGCGACGCGCCCCCGCGTGACCCACGGCGCGAAGCGCCGGCCAGGGATGAAGCAAGCTTCCAGGTGGTGCAGCGGCCCCAAGGAGAAGCGCACGCGCTTCCCGCGTCGCTGCATCAAGACCGCGTGCCACCAGAGGCGGTGGTGCGCGGGCGCCAAGACCAAGCTCCGCCCATGCGGCCGACACCTGTCAGTGCGGCGGGTTGTCATGCCTTCACTCCGGAGCTGCGCCGTGTCGTATGGCCCGGCAAGTTCAAGCCGGACCTGCCGCCACGCTACGAGCACTACTGACCCCACGGAATTTCTCTAGCTCTACGAGCTGAGCATCGAAGCAGCGAACGGCAATGACAAGGTCATGGCGAACTGGTTCCCTGATGGCCCTCAAGGATGACGCGCACTCTTGGCTCCTGAACCTTCCGGTGGGGTCGATCTCCTCCTGGGAGGTGCTTCGCGAGCACTTCATCGCCAACTTCTGGGGCACTCGCGACTGCCCTCCTATAGTGGATGACCTGCGGTGCGTGAAGCAGCAGCCGGGCTAAACCTTGTGCAAGTACATACAATGCTTCACCAACGTCTGCCTCAAGAACCCAAAGGTGTTGGACGAGGCCATCATTTCAACGTTCTCTCATGGCGTCCGGGATGTCAAGATGAAGGAGGAGCTCGCCATCCATGAGGATCTATATTCGGCCTTGGAGATGTTCAATCTGGCGACCAAGTGCACGCGGGCCGAGGAGGGCCGCCTCTCCCTCCTCGAGTTGCCCGAGGCCGATCCTGAAGACAAGAAGGCCAAGGCTAAGGAGGCAAAGCGCAAGGGTCCTGCTGTGCTTGCGGCTGAGCCTGAGATGAAGCGCGGCCGTGACCACGTCGAACCCCCCAAAGGCAACCGCCCGTCCTGCGTCTTCCACAACGTCAATAGCCATAACACTAATGACTGCCAGGAGCTCAGGACAATCCACGACGGGTGCCTCGGCCGCCGCCCCGAGCGCGGCGACCGCGGCTACGGTCGTGGAGGAGGCCGCGGTGGAGGCCGCTAGGATAACCGCGACCCCCGCCAGGACTGGCGTGATCAGCCTAGTGAGGACCGCTGGCAGGGACAGCCTCGCGACGGTCCTTGGCGAGACCAACCTCGTGAGGACCGCCCTCGAGGCAATGCCGGCCTCCCTTTTCTGCCTCCGCCGCCAAGGAGAAACGACAACAACCGGCAAGACGATGGGGCTGGGGGCTTCCAAGAGCCCCGCGCAATCGCTTGCATCCTGGACGGTGCTCAGGCTCCCGCCTCTCATCGCATCTTCAAGCAGTTCGCTCATGAGGTGAACACGGCCCTTCCCAAGCTTGAGGCGTCACGCCCCCTCAGGTCGTCCAAGCACGCCATCACCTTTGACTCCATGGACCAACTCAAGTGCTCGGCCACCGCTGGCGTGCTCCCGATGCTCTGCACGCCGACCATCAGCAACGTCCTCGTCACCAAGACCCTCATTGATGGTGGCGCGAGGCTCAACATTCTCTCCCTCGAGACGTTTGAAACGCTCCAAGTGCCCTATCACCAGCTTCTGCACAACAAGCCTTTCTCAGGAGTCACCGATGGCTCCACCATTCCCCTGGGGCAGGTGTGCCTCCTAGTCACCTTCGGCAAGCGTGACAACTACCACACCGAGCTCATCGACTTCGACGTGGCCCACATGGGCCTCCCGTACAACGCCATTCTCGGGTATCCGGCCCTCGCCAATTTCATGGCAGCAACTCACCACGGCTACAATGTCCTCAAGATGCCAGGAAGTGGCGGTATCATCACGGTCGCTGGCGATGAAAAGGATGCAGTGTGCTCCCTCGAGCGCGCCTACCAGGCCGCGGCGGTCGAGAACTCAGATGGCGAGGGTGCCATCCTACCTCATGAGGCCATCCCTAAGAAGAAGAAGCAGCTCCTCCCAAAGGGCCGTGAGGAGGCTGGAGCGCCCGACGATCGTACCACAGGCCCAGCGCCCTCAGCTGGGGCGCCTTTCCCACTCACATAGGGAGGCGCGCCCAGCACCCCCCTTGGTACGGGCTCAGGGGCTCTCCTCTTGAGGGCCTCTGACCTGACTAGTGTAATAAGGGAGGCGTTCGGGCACCATGCGGAGGCGTGCTTCGACGCACGCCTCTGTGAGCAAGGCGCAAGGCGCCAGGCGCGCAGGAATTCATCACCATTGCGATCGAAGAGCTTCAGGAGGCCCGATCCATGCGCGGCGAGCATCGCCCCGCACCGCCCAGTGCAGTTGCCGCCCCTGACGCGGGCGGCGAGCTGTGTGTCTGCGTCAACATCACAGGTCTCAACAGGGCTGCTTCGCAGAACCTCTTCTGGCCGTCCCGCGTCGGCCGGAGTGGGGGCTACCCCTGCAGCCACATCCGCATGCCATTTGGCCTGCTGAACGTGGCCGCCTCGTACCAGCGCCTCGTGCAGCATGCGTGGGCAGCTCACGAGGCCAGGCTCCAGGCGGCCCTGACGGAGGAGGTGACGGACCCTCGCGAGCCCCCCGGACCTTCGGAGCCTCACGGGACTCAGGAGCCAGTCGGCTCGTGAGGAGCGATCTCTGCAGCGCGCGTCTTCCGCTACTCCAACGCTTCTACAACGATAGTGCCAGGTGACTTTTTGGTTTGTTCAACTGAGGGCGCCCCTCAGGCTACATCATCCTCAGGCTGCCAGGGCCGAACCCCGCAGCTGTATCATTTTTGCGCATGTATCAGAACTGGCCTTGCCTTCATGAATTTCCTAAGTATTTCAACTGCATGTCCGGTGCTTCGTCACTATGATGGTGTTGCGCCCTGGCGAACCCGCCTGCGACCGCCTCATGATTAAGGACTGGCATGGCGTCTGTTCTTGGGTTCATCCCTGCAGCGTTGACAAATCCAAGCGACCGAGCTCTGTCCCACGGGCCAGCTCCCGTGCACGTCACTTCCTGTGGTCCTTGGTGCCTTGTTCTCGCATGAGCTAATCACGTGTGGGCAAGTAAGGGTGAGCGGCCCGGTTCATACAACGGCAGTCCGGCATTTCACCGTTGCGGGAGTCGCGCGCCGGGTGTTTTTCCGTGGGATCATTGCATGAGAAGACTTGGCATGGTGTCTGTGCTCGGGTCCATCCCTGCAGCGTCGATAGAGCCAATGGCTGAGCTCTGTCTGGCGGGCTGGTCCCGTTCACGTCACCTCCTGGGGTCATTGTTGTCCGGCCTTCTCATGCGATAGCCTCCAGAGGGGCATTTGGCGCTGACCACCCCCTGCCTCACAGGTTCCCAAAGTGTGCCTCGCACCAAAATCCAGGCGCAACCTGCCTTGAGGTAGGGCCTCCTGAGTCCCGCGCTATCTCAAGAGTGCCCAGACAAACCTCCTCTAGTTTTGCCGTGCTAGACACGCGTATGAACGGGGCTGTACACGCCCCGGAGTCTCCCCCCGAGGGAACTCCCACCCACGCACAAGTGGAAGCCCCATGCTCCGCGATGGCGAACGACACGGTCGAGGAGCACCTATGCCCACGCACCAGTGGAAGCCCCATGCTCCGCGCTGGCGGACGACACGGTCGAGGAGCGACTATGCCCACGCACCAGTGGAAGCCCCATGCTCCGCACTGGCGGACGACATGGCTGAGGAGCGGCTATGCCCACACTAAAGTAGAAGCACCATGCTCCGCGCTGGTGAACAAAAAACTGAGGGCACCCTAGTGGTTGCAACAACCTCAGGATGGCCTATGGGCTCGATGTACGGTCCCACCGCGCAGCTTTCCCCATGGGAGGTCCGCGCGAGGGGGCTGGACATGGGGGCTACGCTCAGGCCAAGCCTGGCACACGCCACCTCACCAGGTCTCTCGCACCTTGTCTTCTCGCGTGCGAGGAAAGGTATGGCAAACTCCGGATTAACTCGGACGCTGCTCACGTTTCCTTCATGAGGGTTGTTCGTATGTCAAGGGGGACCCCTGAGCATCGCGACTCAGGGGCCTCACTGGTCACGTAGCCCCTCACCCCTTGGCCTCGTCTTGGTGATCCAGACGTCCCAACGGCGGTCGAGGTATGCGCGGGGCCGGGCCCTGCCGACGCAGAACACTAAGGCAAATAGGAAGGAAATCGAGCACAGAATGGAAATCGCGGAGTTCCAGCAAGTTATTACAAAAACATAATTTTCCACAAATTCAAGCAGAAGTTCTTACGCCTCCGCGAGGCACGATAAATGTTACAGGGTCAAACTAGGAAGAAGCGCCACCGTCGCCTTGGCCGCTGCTGCCGCTTGCCCTGGTCGTTGGAAGCCCGTCGTCGACGTCGCTGCCACCATTTTCGCCGCCGCCGACCTATGCCACCAGGGCTTCGGGGTCGGGGATGCAGAGGAACTTCCCCAGCAGGGCGTCCACTTACCCTTTCACAGCCTCAGCGGCAGCGGTACAGGACTCAGGAGCCACTGGTTCGATCAGTGTGCTGAGGTCAAAGCCTGGGTCCCGGAGCTGGAGGTGGCTGAAGACGCGCGTCGCGGCCGCGATAAAGAGCAAGCAGCACTCCCCCTCCACGCAGGAATCCACTCCAGCGGCGGCACCCTCAAGTGCCTTAGCAAGCTTGGGGAAAAGCCCAACAAAGCCATCCTCAGGGGTCGCCAGCGGCTCTTCGTACCCTCCCCCGCAGATGGAGCGCAGCGCCTCACGAGACTCGAGCTCGAGGGAGAGGAAGGCCTCGCGTTCCACGGTCGCTATTTTCTCGGCGGTGGCGAGGGCCTTCTCCCTGGCCTCCAGCTGGGCCATCACCTCGGAGACGTGCTGGGCATGGGACGCCTGGGCCTTGTCCACCTCCTCCTTCAGCTTGCCCAAGCAGTCTCGCTCCATGGGGAAGCGGAGTCGTCCGCCCCACTTCGTTGCCAAGACGGATTCAGGGCTCCGTAGACCCAAGACATCCGTCCCACTCTTTGGTCTAAGGAGCAGTTGCCAAGACGGCGCGGGAAAGCAGAGTCATCCGCCCCACTCCGTTCGCCACGCGTCAACCTAGCCCGCAGACGATTGGGGCCCGCGGCGCTTTGCCCTTGCCCTTTGGCTTCGCCTCGAAGCCAAGTCCGAGCACGCCTTGGGCCCGGGGGCTACTATCGGCATTCTGGGAACCAGGGTACCCAGATTTTCCTGCCTGCGGCTCACGGCATGGCTCCTTCGATGGCCTGGTATGGCCCACCTCCAAGACCATCAGGACAAGACCCTCGCGAGGGGCCATGCCTCGCGAGGCGGACGACACCAAGACCTCCCAAGGGAGCGGCCTCCCCAGGCGGCCTCCCGAGGAGCGGAGATTTCTATGCAGGTACCCAGCCTCATGAGGCAAACATGATGCAAGCCATGACGACCAAGGCCAGGTGGGCGCCAGCGGGCGTAGAGGGAGCAGTTTCCTCTTTGGTGCTAAGGAGGCAAGGACAGGCGCGGGTTCCCAAGGAATCTGCTAAAGGTTTCCATTCCAGTGCTACAAGACCAAGACCACCAGGATGGTAGGACGGATTTCATTGTCGAGCCCACCACTGCGTCACGACCAGAAGCTTTGCAGGTGAAGACCACCTTTCGTCAGGATAAGAGGTAGTAATTGTCCCCTTTCAAATTGGCCACTGTGGGATCCCTTCCCACCTACGTTTTGGGGGAAGAGGACCAAGGCCACTATAAGTATAGGTTAGCCACCACCGTAGAAGGGGATCGGATCCTTTCCACTCTCACCACCATAGCCCTCATGAGGCTATTCATCCACTGTACCAGTTCATCCTCAGCCCTCCTTGTGAGGCCAATCCACCACAAAGCAGGAGTAGGGTATTACACCGCAAGGTGGCCCGAACTTAGGTAAACTACCGTGTCCATCGTATTCCCCGCTCACGCAAATCCGGCTAGGCTAGGTTGTGGGGCGTCGAGTAGGCAGGCTTGAGAGGTTGAGTTCTTCGCACACGCCCCTGAGTTCAAACCTTCTTTGGTCTGTGGAGCCCTGAATCCGATAGGCGCGCCAGGTAGGGGTGCACCGCCATTCTTCCACTTCACTCCATTTTCTGCTTCGCCAAGTTCCATCGCCGACGCTCGCCGTGAGCGTGCCAAGCACTGGGTGGGTCGCATCGCCCAGACGGAGCCTGTGGGCCATGACAACCGCCACCGCCCTGTCGGAGCCGCGGCTGCCGCCGCCACCGACCTTGCTTCCCGCGAGCAGCAGGACTCCTCCATGCACCCCTCCGTGCAGCCGAATGCCCACACTGCTGCGGCCTCTTCCTCCCTCGGCCGCCGTGGGCCACCGAACGCGCAGGCTGCAATGCTCATGGTGTGCGAGCTGCTCCGCTACCGCCCGTTTGACGCCGGCTACAACGCCTGGCTTGGACGCATCACCGAGCTCATCAACGCTGTCAGAGACACCCCGGCGCCATCCCACTCGCTCCACCCTTCGTATTCCCGTGTTCGGGATGTGGCACATGGCACGCCTCCACCATGTCCCCTGCGCAATGATCTCGGCAAGCCTTGGCATGATGCGCGGGCGCGTGACACGTCCCGTGGGGCGCCCCCGCGAGCCCGAGATGAGGCCAACTGCCAGATCGTCCACCGCGCGCAGCCTAATGCATGTGTGCTCCTCGAGCAGCAGCGCCAGTGCCAAGACCAGATAGTGCAGGAGGTCGCAGCAGCTGGGCGCCAAAACCGTGCTACCATCGTAGGTGGCGTTCCTTCAGGCGGCGTGGGCTGCTGGGCTTTCACCCGCGACCTACGCCGGGTGGTCTGGCCCACGAAGTTCATGCCGGAGCTACCCCCATGATAAGATGACATTCCCAACCCCATGGAGTTCCTTCAGCTCGATGCGCAGAGCATCGAGGCGGGGAACAGCGACGACAAGGTCATGGCGAACTGGTTCCCCATGGCCCTCAAGGATGGCACACGCTCCTGGCTCATGAACCTGCCTTAGGCGTCGATCTCGTCATGGAGCGAGCGCTGCCATCAGTTCATCGCCAACTTCAAGGGCACGCACGACTGCCCCCTCATCATGGATGACCTGCGACATGTGCGGCAGCGCCCCGGCGTTCCAGTGCTTCAGCCAAAGTGCACCACCAGATCATGCATGCCTCTGCTGCGGCCATCATCTCTACGTTCTCCACCGGTATCACGGATGTTAGGATGCACGAGAAGCTCGCCATCAATGATGAACTGGACTCGGTGCTAGAGCTGTTCGACCTCGTCGACAAGTGCGCCAAGGCTGAAGAAGGCCGCCTCTTCGTCCACCCTGACGCTACACTCAACGACAACAATGCGAAGGGCAAGGACATTAAGCGCAAAGGCCTTGCCGTTCTGGCGGCAGAGCCTAAGCGGAAGCGCGGCCGCGACGAGCCTGAAAAGGACAACCGCCCGTTCTGCGTCTACAAAAACGTGCGCATGCACAACACTAAAGACTGCCAGGAGCTCAAGTTGCTCCGCGACGAGCGCTTGGCTGCCGAGGAGACCGCAGCGCTGCCCGTGGAGGAGGCCGTGGCGGCGGCCGATGGGACAGCCGCAACGGCAACGGTAACCCCGCCAGGGCTGGAGCGACCAGCCTCATGAGGGCGCCTGGCGCGATCAGCCTCGTGAAGGCGCCTAGTTCGATCAGCCTCGCGAGGCGCATCCTCACGCCAACGCCGCTGCTGTCGCTGCCACCAAGGAGGAACGACATCAACCAGCTAGACGAGGGGCTGGGGGCTACCAGGAGCCTCGCGCAATAGTGTGTATCCTTGGAGGATGTCAGGCCCCCGCGTCCAATCACCTCTGCAAGCAGTTCTCTTGCAAGGTGAACTCCGCCCTCCCGAGGCATGAAGCTGCGCGGCCCCTCAACTAGTCGTAGTACGCCATCACCTTCGACTCCAAGGACCACCTCAAGTCCACGGCTGTTGCAGGCGTGCTTCCCATGCTGTGCACCCCCACCATCAACAACATCGTGATCACCAAGACCCTCATCGACAGAGGTGCTGGCCTCAACGTGATCTCCATCGAGAGCTTCGAGACCCTCCAAGTGCCATATAATCAGCTGATGCTGACCAGGCCCTTCTCCGGGGTGACTGACAGGTCTACCATTCCCCTGGGGCAAGTGTGCCTCCCTGTCACATTTGGCACCCGCCACAACTACCACATCGAGCTCATCGACTTTGACGTGGCGCACATCGGCCTGCTGCACAATGCCATCCCGGGGTACCTGGCACTCGCCAAGTTCATGGTGGCGACCCTCCACAGCTACAATGTCCTGAAGATGCCTGGCTGCAGCGGGGTCATCACCATCGCCTGCGACGAGAAGGACGCAGTCTGCTCCCTTGAGCAAGACTACAGGGCCTCCATGGTCGCGCATTTGGATGGCGAGGACACCGTCAAGCCTCCCGAAGCCGCTCCCACGAAGAAGAAGCAACTGCTCCCCCAAGATCGCCCCGAGGCGAAGAAGTCATCAGCTGATGGGAGCGGTCCATGCCCTACCCTCACCATTGGCGCCAGCCCTCCTCCCGCACAGGAAGGCGCGCTCGACGCCTTCCTTCAAGCGGGCTTGGGTGTTTTCACCTAGAAAGCATCTGACCTGTCTGGTGTGCCGAGGGAGGTGATCGAGCACCACCTAGCATTGTGCCCTAGCGCACGCCCCGTCAAGCAAGGAGCGCGGTGCCAGGCGCCAGAGAAGTAGGAGTTCGTCGCCCAGGAAATTCACAAGCTGCAGGAGGCTCGAGACATCCATGGGGAGCGCCGCCCCACATGGCTCGCCAGCCCACTCATCGTCCCCAAGCAAGCCGGCAAGGTGTGCATGTGCGTCGACCTCGTGGGCCTCAACAAGGCTTGCACTCAGCGGCCCCGTCTGTTAGCAAGCACCGACCTGATCATGGGCTCCACAAACTCTTGCCCATGTGAGAAGGCCTTTTCAGGATTGCTCACATCTCCAGGCTAGGCCCCGGCCAGCTGAAGATGGAGGACGGAGTTCTTGCGCCTAACGCCTGGTGTCGGGCCCGTGGGACTGGGGGTACCCAGGCCCATCTGGCCGCGGCCCAGGAAGCAGGTGGCCCACTCCAGGACTTCACGAGCAAGAGCCTTTGCGAGGCTGCCGCCTCGCGAGGCGCGCGTTATCAAGCATCACTGTTGGCCTCGCGAGGCCCACCTCGCGCGGGTGATCTCCCGAGGCACCTCGCAGTGAGTAAGCCAGGAGCATCTTGGCGAGTCGCGCGGTACTACGTCTTCACGTGGGTGACGCGCGTGATGACGAGCGATGCCAAAGGCCGTGCCAGCGGGTGCGGATACGAAGGCTTTCCTCTTTCGTGCTAAGGGAGCAAGGACAGCACGTCGATTCCCAAAGTAGTCCCCAAAGGTTACCCGTTCGGTGCAAGAGGACCAAGACACTGGGCTCGCCAGGACGGAGGTCATCACCGAGCCCACCGACGCGTCACGGCAGAAGGACTTTCGTAGGCCAGACCACCTTTAGTCAGGATAAGCTGCAACCTTGTCCCCCTTTGAATTGGCCGTTGTGGTAACCCTTCTCGCCTTGTGTTTTTGGGGGAAGAGGACCAAGGCTAGTATAAGTAGGGGCAGGGTGCCGCCGTAGAAAGGGATCGATCTTTCTGGCTAGCGCCTAATTTTCCCCTTGTACACTCGTACTCATCCTCCCTCGCAAGGCAATCCAACCACAAGGCAGGAGTAGGGTCTTACACCGCAAGGTGGGCCGAACTTGGGCAAACTGCCTCGTCGATTGTTCTTCTTCCTTAGCTCAAGCACACCAGAGCATCACCGTGAGGCCATGAAGCTGAGTAGGGCGTTAGAACGAGCGCACCCCAGAGTTCGAACCTTCTTGGGTCCCTGGAGCCCCGATTCCGACATTTGGCAAGCCAGGTAGGGGTGCGTCGCAGTTCCTCCACTCCGCTCCAACTTCCGCTTTGTCAAATCCATGGCCGACGCTCGTCGTGTGCGCACTGAACATCAGGCAGCTCGCGTTGCCCAGACGGCGCCTGCGGGCCGCGACGACCGTCACCAATCCGCTAGGGGCGCAACTGCCGCGGCCACTGATCCCGCTGCTCGCGAGCAGCAGGACTCCTCCGTGCACCCGTCCGTGCATGCCAACGGCGCACAGCCACGGCCTCCTCCTCCCTCGGCCGTCGCGGGCCACCGAATGCGCATGCCGCTCTGCTCATGCATGTGAGCTGCTCTGATACCGCCCCACAGATGCCAGCTATGACACCTGGCTTGGCCGCATAACCGATCTCGTAAACGCCGCCGGAGAGGCCCTGACGCTCTCCCACTCGCTCCGTCCTCTGCCGTCTCGCGCCGGGGACGTGGCGCACGGCGCGCCTACACTACCGCTCTTTTGAAGTGACCTTGATGAGCCACGGCGTAACGCGCCCCCGCACAACCAGCCTCGCGGGGTGCCACCGTCGGCCCAAGATGAGGCCAGCTTCCAGATCATCCACCGCGCGCCACCCGACGCACGTGTGCTCCTTGAGCAGCAGCGCCAGTGCCAGGACCAGATCTTCCAAGATGTCATGGCGGCTGGGCACCAGAACCGAGCCGCCCCAGCACGCGGCGTTCACTCGAGCAGCGTGGGCTGCAGGGCATTCACTCGCGAGCTGCGCAGGGTGGTGTGGCCCGTCAAGTTCAAGCCAGAGATGCCCCCGCTCTACGATGGCATCCCCGACCCCACGGAGTTCCTCCAACTCTACACACGAAGCATCGAGGCGGCCAACGGCGACAACAAGGTCATGGCGAACTAGTTCCCCATGGCCCTCAAGGATGGCGCGCACTCCTGGCTCATGAACCGGCCCGAGGATTCGATCTCTTCGTGGAGCAAGCTCTGCGAGTAGTTCGTCGCCAATTTCAAGGGCACGCACGACCGCGCCCTCTCCATCAACGACCTGCGGCGCATGAAGCAGCACCCTGGGGAGACCCTCCGCAAGTACATCCAGTGCTTTAGCCAGGTGCGCAACAAGATCCTGTGTGCCTCAGATGAAGTCATCATCACGACGTTCACCAACGATGTCAAGGACGTCCGGATTTGCGAGAAGCTCGCCATCAACGATAGCCTGAGCTCGGCTCTAGAACTGTTCAACATCGTCGGCAAGTGCGCCAAGGCTGAAGAGGGCCGCTTGTTCATCCACAACGACCCCGACGCTGCTCCCGGCGACAGCAAGGCAAAAGGCAAGGAGGTTAAGCGCAAAGGACATGCCGTGCTAGCGGCGGAACTTGACCAGAAGCGTGGTCGCGACTGTGATGAGCCCATGAAGGATCATCGCCCGTTCTGCGTCTACCACAATGTGCGCACCCACAACATCGAAGATTGCCAAGAGCTCAAGTCACTCCGTGATGAATGCTTTGCCCCTCGACCAGACCGCGGCGTCGGCCGTGGTGGCGGCCGGTGAGACAACCACAACGGCAACCCTGCCAGGGCTGGTGCGACCAGCCTCGTGAGGACGGCTGGCGCGACCAGCCTCATGAGGGCGCCTGGCATGATCAGCCTCGCGAGGCGCACCCTCAGGACAACATTGCCCTTCCACCGCTACCACGTCGCCCAAAAGGAACGACACCAATCAGCTTGACGAGGGGGCTGGGGGCTATCAGGAGCCTCGCGCGATAGCTTGCATCCTCAGAGGAGCCAATGCCCCAGCGTCGAACCGCGTCTCCAAGCAGTTCTCTGGTGAGGTGAATGCTGCCCTCCCAAGGATGGAGGCCGCGCGTCCCCTCAAGTTGTCATAGTACGCCGTCACCTTCGACTCCAAGGACTCCCTCAAGTCCACGGCCGATGCGGGTGCACTCACCATGCTGTGCACCCCCACCATCAGCAACGTCTCAGTGACCAAGACCCTCATCGACGGAGGCGCCAGCCTCAACGTACTGTCGGCGTTCTGGGAACCAGGGTACCCAGACTTGCCTGCCTGCGGCCCATGGCGTGGCTTCATCAACGGCCTGGTACGGCCCATCTACAAGACCATCAGGACAAGACCCTCGCGAGGGGCCAAGCCTCGCGAGGCGAACGAAGCCAAGACCTCCTGAGGGAGCGGCCTTCCCAGGCTGCTCCTGAGGAGCGGAGATTCCTATGCAGGTGCCCAACCTCCTGAGGTTGTGATGACACAAGCCGAGACGACCAATGCCAGGCGGGCGCCAGCGGGCGCAGAGAAGACAGTTTCCTCTTTGGTGCTAAGGAGGCAAGTGCAAGTGTGGGTTCCCGAGGAATCAGACAAAGGTTTCCATTCCAGTGCAACGAGACCAAGACCACCAGGACGGTAGGACGGACGTCATCGCCGAGCCCACCACAGCGTCACAACCAGAAGCTTTGCAGGCGAAGACCACCTTTCGTCAGGATAAGATGTACTACTTGTCCCTTTTCAAATTGGTCATTGTGGAATCCCTTCCCGCCTACATTTTGGGGGAAGAGGGCCGAGGCCACTATAAGTATAGGTTAGCCACCACCATAGAGGGGGATCGGATCCAAACCTCTCGATTCATCCCCTCACTAGAGCAGACCCCGCGAGGTTGTTCATCCCTTGTACTTGTTCATCCTCAGCCCCTCGTGAGGCAAAACCACCACAAAGCAGGAGTAGAGTCTTACACCGCAAGGTGGCCCGAACCTGGGTAAACTGCCGAGTCCATCTTCTTCCTTGTTCATCGAGCTAGGCAGTAGGACGACGAGCTGGTTGGCTGCATAGGTTGAGTTCTTCGCACATGCTCCAGAGTTCGAACCTTTCTTGGGTCTGCGGAGCCCTGAATCCGACATTTGGCGCGCCAGGTTGGGGCATGTCGAAGCCTCTCTTCCACCGTTCGCTTCGCCGCTGTTCCGTCATTCCTTTGCCCGATGCTCGCTGTGTTCGTGCCGAGCGTCGGGCCGCTCGAGTCGCCCAGACGGCGCCCGTGGGCAATGGTGCTCCCCGCCGCTCTGCCTCCCCGGTGGCTAACGCCGCCACCGACCCTGCTGCTCGTGAACAGCAGGACTCATCGCTGCCACCGTTCATGCGGCGCGACGGCCGCACCACGACCCCATCACTCACTCCGGCCGCGGCATCATCTTCTCACATTCGTCGCGGACCGGCGACTACGCAGGCTACGCTGCTCATGGCGCGTGAGCTCCTGCGCTATCGTCCGGCCAATGACCTCTACGATGACTGGCTCGCCCGCATCGCCGAGCTCGTCAACGCCGCCGGTGAGGCCCCTGCACCATCCCGTTCGCCTCGTCCCCCACCGTTCATCGCGGGTGACGTGGCTCATGGCACGCCTCCTCCTCCTCCTCTGCACGGCGTGGACCCCGAGCCCAGCCGTGAGGCACCCCAGCGCGACTCACCGCGCAGAGCGCCGGCGCGCGATGAAGAAAGCTGCCAGGTGGTGCAGCGGCCCCAGGGAGAGGCGCGCGCGCTCCTAGTGCCGCCGCGTCAAGACTGCGTGCCACCAGAGGCGGTGGCACGCGGGCGCCAAGACCAAGATCCTCCCATGCGACTGGCCCCTGTGAGTGCGGCAGGCTGCCATGCTTTCACCCCGGAGCTGCGCCGTGTTGTGTGGCCCGGCAAGTTCAAGCCTGATCTACCTCCATGTTACGCCAGCACCCCCGACCCCGCTGATTTTCTCCAGCTCTACGAGCTGAGCATCGAGGCAGCGAATGGCAACGAGAAGGTCATGGTGAACTGGTTCCCCATGGCCCTCAAGGAAGGCGCACGCTCTTGGCTCCTGAACCTCCCGGTGGGGTCCATCTCCTCCTGGGACGAGCTTCGCGAGCGCTTCATCGCCAACTTCGAGGGCACTCGCGACCGCGCTCCTGCAGTGGGCGACTTGCGGCGTATAAGGCAGCAGCCAGGCGAGACCTTGCATAAGTACATACAGCGCTTCACCAACGTCCGCCTCAAGATCCCGAAGGTGTCGGACAAGGCAATCATTTTGGCGTTCTCTGAGGGCGTCCGGGACGTTAAGATGAAGGAGGAGCTCGCCATTCACGAGGACCTGTGTTCAGCTCTGGAGATGTTCAACATGGCCGCCAGGTGCACGAGGGCAGAGGAAGGTCGCCTCTCCCTCCTGGAGCTTACGGAGGTCGATCCTGAAGACAAGAAGGGCAAGGCTAAGGTGGTAAAGCGCAAGGGCCCCGCCGTGCTCGCGGCTGAACCTGAGATGAAGCACGGTTGCGACCACGCCGAATCCTCCAGGGGTAGCTGCCCGTTCTGCGTCTTCCACAACGTCCATAGCCACAACACCAATGACTGCTAGGAGCTCAGGGCAATCCACGACGGCGCCTTGGCCACCGTCCCGAGCGTAACGACCGTGGCTATGACCGCGGAGGAGGCCACAGTGGAGGCCGCTGGGACAACCGTGACCCCCGCCAGGACTGGCGTGATCAGCCTCGTGAGGACCATTGGCAGGGCCAGCCTGGCGAGGGCCCCTGGCGTGACCATCCATGTGAGGACCATCCTCAGGGCAATGCTGGCCTTCCTCCGCTGCCACCACCTCCAAGGAGAAACGATGACAACCGACAAGATGATTGGGCTGGGGGCTTCCAGGAGCCACGCACCATCGCTTGCATCCTGGGTGGTGCTCAGGCCCCCGCCTCTCATCACATCTTCAAGCAGTTCGCTTGCGAGGTGAACGCGGCCCTCCCCAAGCTCGAGGCGTCGCGTACCCTCAGGTGGTCCGAGTAAGCCATCACCTTTGACTCTACGGACCAGCTCAAGTGCTCAGCCGCCACTGGCGCGCTCCTGATGCTCTGCATGCCCATCATCAGCAACATCCTCGTCACCAAAACCCTCATCGACGGTGGCGCAGGGCTCAATGATCTTTCCGTTGAGACATTTGAGACGTTCCAAGTGCCCTACGACCAGCTTCTGCCCACCAAGCCTTTCTTAGGGGTGACCGATGGCTCCACCGTCCCCATAGGGCAGATTCGTCTCCCTGTCACCTTCGGCAAGCGCGACAACTACCACACCGAGCTCATCAACTTCGACGTCGCCCACATTCGCCTCCCGTACAATGCCATCCTCGGGTATCGGGCCCTCACCAAGCTCATGGCAGCGACTCACCACGGCTACAATGTCCTCAAGATGCCAGGAAGTGGTGGTGTCATCACGGTTGCCTAAGACGAGAAGGATGCGGTGTACTGCCTCGAGCGTGCCTACCAGGCCACGGCGGTCAAGAATTCAGATGGCGAGGGTGCCATTCTGCCTCCTGAGGCCATCCCCACGCAGAAGAAGCAGCTCCTCCCCAAGGGCCATTAGGAGGCTGGACTGCCTGGCAATCGTGCCTCAGGCCCTGCACCCACTGCTGGGGCGCCCTTTCCTCTCGCATAGGAAGGCGCGCCCGACGCCCCTCTCAGGACGGGCTCGGGGGCTTTCATCTGGAGGGCCTCTGACCTGACCAGCGTCATGAAGGAGGCATTCGGGCACCACGTGGGGGCGTGCTTCGGCTCGCGCCTCCGTGAGCAAGGCGCAAGGCGCGAGAAGCCAGGCGCTCAGGAGTTCATCACCAAGGCGATCAAGGAGCTTCAGGAGGCGCGAGCCATGCGTGGCGAGCGTCACCCCGCACCATCCAGTGCAGCTGCTGCCCCTGACATGGGTAGCGAACTGCGCGTCTGCGCCAACATCCCGGGCCTCAACAGGGCTGCCTCTCAGGAGCGCTTCTGGCCGGCCTGAGTTGGACGGAGTGGGAGCTACCCCCGCAGCTACGTCTGCATGCCGTTTGGCCTGCTGGACGCGGCTGCCTTGCACCAGCGCTGCAAGCAGGGTGTCCTGGCAGCTCGCGAGGCTAGGCGCCAGGCGATCTTGACAGAGGAGGTGTCGGACCCTCATGAGCCCCCCGGACCTCCGGAGCCTCCCGGGCCTCAGGAGCCGGCTGGCCCGTGAGGAGCGACCTCTGCAGCGCGTGTCTTCAGCTATGTCAGTTTCGGGGTTCCGCAGACCCTTAAGAGGTTCGAACTCTGGGGTGCGTGCGAAGAACTCTCCCTCCCCAGTCTGCTTGCTCAACGATCCCACGGCCTACCTCGACGAACCCAAGGGACAAGAGACACAGCAGTTTATCCTGGTTCGGGCCACCTTGCGGTGTAATACCCTACTCCAGCTTTGTGGTGGATTGCCTCGGAGGGCTGAGGATGAACTAGTACAGAGGTGGAACGACCTCAGGAGGTGAGGTGTTCTTGAGCTCGATGAGCTGGTGAGGTGGTCAGGGTGGAATGGATCCGATCGGGGAATCGATCACTCCCCCTCTATGGTGGTGGCTAAGTACTATTTATAGTGGCCTTGGTCCTCTTCCCAAATGTAGGCGGGAAGGGATCCCACAACGGCCAAATTCGAAGGGAGACAAGTAGTACAAGTTATCCTGACAAAAGTAGTGTTTGCCTGCAAAAGCCTCTGGCGGTGACGCTGCAGTGGGCTCCGCAATGACCTCCGTCCTGCCGTCCTGGCGGTCCTGGTCTTGTTGCACCGAGATGGAAACCTTTGCTTGATTCCTTGGGACTCCGCGCCTGCGCTTGCCTCCTTGGCACCAAAGGGGAAACTGGTATACTGCACCCGCTGGCGCCCGCCTGGTCTTGGTCGTCATGGCTCACGTCAGGTGAACCTTGTGAGGTGCATCTTGCATTGATATATCTGCACCTCGGGAGCCAGCCTGGGGAGGCCGCCCCTCGTGGAGGTCTCGGTGTTGTCCACCTCGCGAGGCTTGGCCCCTCGCGAGGGTCTTGAGTTGTTGTTGCTGAAGCTGGGCCATACCAGGCCGTCGATGGAGCCACGCCATGGGCCGCAGGCAGGCAAGTCTAGGCACCCCCGGTCCCAGGACACCGACAGTATCCCCTGGGCCCAAGGCACGCTCGAACTTGGCTTCGAGGCAAAGCCAAAGGGCACGTGCGGAGCGTCGCGGGCCCTAACCACCTGCGGCCTCGGTTACCGCGTGGCGATTGATGGGGCATGGGCGCCTCCGCTTCCCCACGCTGCCTCGGCAACTGCTCGACTTGACGAGACCCTACTGCATGCAGAGAAAAATCATCATTACATGTGATCGTGGAGGCCGGCGGTCGGCCTCCCCTTGGCTATAAATGAGGAGAGGGGCGAAGCCCCCCTGCTTGTCTCCATCTTCTCGCCACACGCTCCTTCTTCTTCCTTCTTGCCTCGCCGTCTTGCCGCGGTGCTCATGGCATCGACGAGGAAGTTCTCTGCTGTCGAGAAGGGGAAGGCCCCTAAGGAGGGGCCCGGCTCGCTGCCGCCCAAGAGGGGATGAGGTCGCCCCCGCAAGCATGCGGTGACCCCTGTGGTGGCTCCTCGTGGACGTGGGCGCGCCTCGAGTGGTCATGGCCTCGCCTCTTCTCGCGGCGAGAGCCACTAGGGGCGAGGCAGCCCCTGTGATGGAGGGAGGCGTGCCGTGGTCGCCCGGCCTCCTCGGCCACGCCTCCACTCGACAGAAGTGCTCCCAGAGTTTGTCGTGTGGTCGAAGGGGCCGACCGGCACCTGGCTCTCCCTCCCCCGCTTCTTCGCGGGTGAGCTGCTAGTCACTGGCCTTGACGGCCTCTGGCTGCAAGCTGATAGCTACTGCAGCAAGGCTTCATGGGTCGGGGTCGAAGTTTCCGCCACCGGGAACATGGCCCTGACCCGCGGCTGGCAGACGTTCGTCCGCGCGCGTGGCCTGAGCAGGAGGTGCACCCTCCTCTTCAGGTACGATGGCGTCACGACCCTCTACGTGAGGGTGTTTGGGGAAGATGGCCGCTGCGCAGGGTGCTGCCCCGAAGACGACGGCGGCGATGATGAGCTTGGCCTTGACGACGGCTGCGGCTCGTTTAGTAGCGGCGGCTCTTCCTTCGGCGAGAGCACAAGCAGCGGTGGTTATGACCAGCCGCCACGCCGCCGGGCTTTCGTCGAGGGAGGTGGCGGGTCTTCTCACCGCCACGCCCCGGTGAAGTGGGAGGAGGGCTCAAGCTGAGTGAGAGAACCTCCGGAGCCGAGCCTCAGGAGCTGCTGCAGTCGCGCGGCCACTTCTGTTTAACCTTTCCTTTCTTCTGCATTTTGAAAAAAGTAGAGAGCCCTGCTAGGGTGAGTAATGAACCATGGCACTTATGCCACTATGCCATGTTTATTGTTCTTGTGTTATACTATGGTGTTCATGCCCCGAGTAGGTGTGGTAGGATAACTTAGCTTGGTACACCCGCGGTAGCTTCCCTCCTCGCGAGGGCATGTCCTTCACCACCTGGTGAGGCCCCCTTGCTGCCGACCTAGGAGCCGCTGGCCTCGGGAGGCATCATAAAACTACAGGGTTTGTTAGAAAACATGTCGGGTGCCTTGTTCTTCCTTGCGTGAGCCCTCAGGCATGACTAGTCGTGCCTTAGTTCACCGCGTCGCGGTACCCGGGGGACACGGACTTAAGAGGGTGCGCAAATCACGAGCTCAATCGAGGGCGCCTCGCGAAGATCAAGGAAGCTGAAGCTCTCGGGCAACAGGGCTTTGGCGAGGTGTGTTCATGGCGTGGGCTAGCCCGACGCACGCACACACCTGTCTAGCCCCCGTGGGAGGCGCACGAGGGAGAGCGACGGGCAACTGCCATTCTCCCTGACCCAGAAAAAAAAGGCAAGCGAGGCAAGAAGAGAAAACCCAACTAGGCAATCGAGAAATGCTAGAGCTCCAAATTCCATTAAAAGGTTGCAAACCAGCTGCAGAAAGCAAGCAAATGAATAGCCGCGTCCGGAACCTAGTCTAGTCTTCTCACCAGCACGGAGCTAAGTGCTGCCACTAGGACATGGGAGGGAGCCCCCGAGGCCGGAGGGCGGCACTCTGGAGACTCCAGGGCGTGTACAGCCCCACTCATTATTACGTGAGAGTGTCACGAGCGGAGACCTTCATAGGCACTGGGCCTTGCTTCATGGGTAGAACTTCCGGAGGTGCTGGATGTTCCAGGCGTTCTGGATGGGGATCCCGTCCTGCGTCTCCATGCGCATGGCGCCGGGCCTGGAGACGCGGGCAATCCTAAACGGGCCCTCCCACATGGGAGAGAGCTTATGCAGCCCCTCCCTAGAGAGCACCCGCCTCAGGACGAGATCGCCCACCTCGAGCATCCTGGAGCGGACGCTGCGACAGTGGTACCGCCGCAGCGCCTGCTGGTACCTTGCTGCCCGGAGCGAGGCTTGATGGCGGCGTTCCTGCCCCAGCATGAGGTCCATCCCCCGCTAGGCGTCCTGGCGTGCCTCGTCAAACGCCAGGACCCACGCGGAGCGATGTTTGACTTCGTGTGGGAGAACCGCTTCGGCTCCGTTCACGAGGAAGAATGGAGTCTCGCCCGTCGGCTTGGTGGCGGTGGTGCGGATGGACCACAGCACGGACTAGAGCTCATCGATCCAGCCCCTGCCGCAGGCCTCGAGCTTTTTCTTGAAGATTCTTGTTTTGAGGCCTCTCAGGACCTCCGCGTTGGCATGCTCAGCTTGGCCGTTGCTCCTGGGGTGCGCCACTGAGGCGTAGCATATCTGCATTCCAAGGTTAGCACAATATGTTTTGAAGAGATTGCTAGTGAACTGCAAGCCGTTGTCGGTGATGATACGATTAGGGACCCCGAAGCGGCTCACGAGGCTCTTGATGAACTTGACTGCCGAACCGGCTGGGATGGTGCAGACAGCTTCCACTTCCGCCCACTTGGTGAACTTGTTGATGGCAACGTAGAGGTAGCGGTAGCCCCCAGGCGCCCGTGGGAATGGTCCCAAGATGTCCAGCCCCTAGACCGCGAACGGCCACGTGAGTAGAATGGTTTGGAGGCCCTGAGAAGGCTGGTGGGTCTGCTTGGTGTGGAACTGGCAGGCTTCGCAGGACTTGACCAACTCTGCGGCATCGTTGAGCATCGTTGGCCAGTAGAACCCACTGCGGAATGCCTTCCCCACGAGGGTGCATGATGAAGAGTGGTGCCCGCAGTCCCCGCCATGTAATACCATCAGCAGGTCGCGCCCCTGCTCCCTGGAAATGCATCGTAGAGAGATGTCGTTTGGACGCCTCCGATAAAGCTCACCATCCCAAATGCAGTATGCTATAGCTTGGCGTGCCACCCGCTCTGCGTCTTCCTCCTTCTCTGGCAGGGTTCCCTGGAGCAGATACGCTCTGAACTCTTCAGTCCAGCATCCCTCCTGAGGCTCGAGCGCGAGGAGCAGACGCGCCCCTGAGGTCAGGCCACAGGCTGGGGCTCCCGAGGTTGGTGCTGGGGGGAGCTCCTCCTAAGGCGGTGTTGCCTCTGCAGCGGGTGGGGCTGCCGAAGGCTTGAAGAGATGCTCCTCGAAGACGCCGGGCTCCTGAGGCAGGCGCCGGGACGCCCTCTTGGCGATGTCGTCGGCTTCCTTGTTTGTGCCGCGCATCATGTGCTGCAGTTCCAAGCCCAAGAATTGTTCCTCAATTTTGCGTACCTCTGCAAGATATGCCTCCATGTGCTCGTCCTTCGGCTCGTATACTTTGTTGGAGAAGTTGACGAGGAGCTGGGAGTCGCCCTTGATGGTGAGGCGCTTCACTCCCAAGGCTGCCGCAGCCTTGAGACCGGCGATTAAGCCTTCGTACTCCGCAATGTTATTGGAGACCTTCTCGCCCTGCTGGAAGCAGAGCTGCATGACATAGTAGAGCTTGTCCTGGGTGGGCGAGATGAGCACGGCTCCAGCCCCCACGCCCTGATGCGCGAAGGCACCGTCAAAGTACATGACCCATCCGTCTGGCGCCTCGCTTCCTGGTGAAAGTGGGCGGTCCTCGCCTACTTCAGGGTTGGGAACGTCAGTCCATTCTGCCATGAAGTCGGCGAGCGCGGCACCCTTGATGACTCTGGTGGTGCTGAACTCCAACTGGAATGCCTGCAACTTGATGTTCCATTCTGCGATTCTTCCCGCAGCATTGGGGCTCCGGAGCACCCTCTCTAGTGGGTAAGCTGAGACGACCTTGATGGGGTGACCTTGGAAGTAGTGGCGCAGCTTGCGGGAGGCGACAAGGAGTGCGAGCAGGAGCTTCTGCAGCATGGGATAGTGTGCCCGTGCGTCACGCAATACCGTGCTGATGAAGTACACTGGGTGCTCGATGAGGGCCGGAGCGCTGGTGATGTCTTGTACCTCCCGAGGCTGGGGGTCCTCGGGAGCTTGGCTGTCTGCAAGGGCAGCCAGACCCCCAGGAGCGCCGTCCTGAGGGGCCTGGTCATCTGCTGGTGCCGCCGGGGCCTCAGGAGCACCGTCCCGAAGCTGCGTTGTCTCGTCCTGGAGTGTGGCGCTGCCCGGCGAGTCCCCGGCCTGGTGCTCTTCCCGGACCACCACCAGTGCTGCGCTGGCAGAGTGTGGCGTGGCGGCCAGGTAAAGCACCAAGGGATCAAGAGGTCATGGTGCCACCATCACTGGTGGGCTGGTGAGGTATCTCTTGAAGCCTTGAAACGCTGCGTCAGCCTCCGGAGTCCATTCGAACGGCCCTTTCTTCTTCATTAGCTTGAAGAACGGGAGGGCGCGCTCCCCAAGCTTGGAGATGAAGCGCCCTAGCGAGGTCACACAACCCCCCAGCTTTTCCATTTCCTTGAGAGTCTGCGGCGGGGCTCATCCTTTCTATCGCCTTGACCTTCTCGGGGTTCGCCTTGATTCCCCTGTGTGACACCAAAAAGCCCAACAGCTTGCCGGAGGGGACACCAAACACACATTTCTCCGGGTTGAGCCGCAGGTCCACCTTGCGCAGACTGGTGAACGTTTCTTACAGGTCCTCGATGAGGGTCCTTGCCTCCCGAGACTTCACCACTATGTCGTCGACGTATGCCTCGGCGTTCCTCCCAAGCTGCTGGCCCAGAGAAATGTGCATCAGCCGCTGGAAGGTCGCTCCGGTGTTACGCAGCCCGAAGGGCATGCAGGTGTAGCAATACACCCCGCATGGGGTCAAGAAGGCCGTCTTCTCAACATCTTGCACCGCCATCTTGATTTGGTGATATCCTGAGAATGCGTCCAGGAAGCACAACAGGTCGCACTCGGTGGTAGAGTCGATGGTCTGGTCGATGCGCGCGAGTGGGAAGGGGTCTTGAGGGCAAGCCTTGTTGAGGTTGGTGAAGTCGACGCACATGTGTTCCTTCCCGCCTTTCTTGGGGACAACGATCGGGTTAGCCAGCCATTCTGGGTACCGCACCTCCCGAATGACACCAGCATCTTGCAGCTTGCGGGTCTCTTGGACGATGAATGCCTGCTTCTCCGTGGACTGCCGCCGCGCCCTCTGCTTCACCGAGCGTACGTTGGGGCACACCCTCAGGTGATGCTCGATTACCTCCCTCGGGACTCCAACCAGATCTTTGGGCTCCCATGCAAACACCTCCTTGTTTGCACGCAAGAAGCCGACCAACGCCTTTTCTTGGTCTGGGGCGAGGTTGGCTCCTATGGTGAAGGTGGCTCCTGATGCCCCATCCTCCTCAACCGGCACCGGCTTCGTCTCGGCCCGATCTTGGGATAACAGCTGCTTCTTCTTCATTGGCGTAGCCCCCGGGGCCTCAGGTGCTCCTGCACCTGCTGGGCGTGATGATGCCACGGCCCTGAAGGCGAGCTTGAGGACCATCAGGGCCTCCTTGGTGTTTCCGGCCATGGTGAGGACGCCACTGCTCCCCAGCATCTTCATGAGGTTGTAGGCAGGATGAGTCGCTGCCATAAACTTGGCCAAGGATGGGTACCCGAGGATGGCATTGTACGGGAGGCTGATGCGGGCGATGTCGAAGTCGATAAGCTCGGTGCGGTAGTTGTCGCGGGTGCCGAAGGTGATGGGGAGGCGGCTCTGCCCCGGGGGCTGGTGGAACCGTCGACGACCCCGGAGAAGGGCTTGGTGGGGCGGAGCCGGCCATGTGGCACATGGAGCAAGCCGAAAGCTTCCACACAGAGCACGTTGAGGCCAGCCCCGCCGTCGATGAGGGTCTTGGTAACCGCCACGTTGCAAATGGTGGGGGTGCGGAGCATCGGGAGCGTGCCTGTGCCAGCGGTGGTTGCTGGGTGGTCTCTCGAGTCGAAGGTGAGGTCGGCCTTGGGCGCCGCCCATCCCGAGGGAGCTCCCTGCTGCACGTGCGTGGCACCTACTTGGCGGAAGAACTGCTTGACGTGATGGTCCGAGGGTGGCGCCTGCGAACCGCCGAGGAGGGTTGCGACGGCGAGGGGCACCGACGCCGCGAAGCGCGCGATGAAGAGACCGCGCAGCTCCTCCCAGGAGGCCACAGAAGATTCCGGCAGGTTGAGCATCCAGGCGCGCGGCACGCCAGCGAGGGCCATGGGAAACCAGTTGGCCATGACCTTGTCGTCGCCACCGGCCACCAAAACGGCCTCCTCATATGCCTGGAGAAATGCCACTGGGTCTACCGCACCGTCGTAGCGAGGTGGCATCTCTGGCTTGAACTTGGGTGGCCACTGTACATGTCGTAAGGCGGGGGTGAAGGCCCGGAGGCCCATGGCGCCTCCGTGCGCGCCCGTCGATCCGGCCGGTGGAGCGGCGCCCGCCATGAGAGCTGAGCGGAGGAGCGAAGTGGACCAAGAGGCGAAGCTTCGACGCACCCCTACCTGGCGCGCCAAATGTCGGATTCGGGGTTCCGCAGACCCTTAAGAGGTTCGAACTCTGGGGTGCGTGTGAAGAACTCTCCCTCCCCAGTCTGCCTGCTCAACGATCCCACGGCCTAGCTCGACGAACCCAAGGGAAAAGAGACACAGCAGTTTATCCTGGTTCAGGCCACCTTGTGGTGTAATACCCTACTCCAGCTTTGTGGTGGATTGCCTCGGAGGGCTGAGGATGAACTAGAACAGAGGTGGAACGACCTCAGGAGGTGAGGTGTTCTTGAGCTCGATGAGCTGGTGAGGTGGTCAGGGTGGAATGGATCCAATCAGGGAATCAATCCCTCCCCCTCTATGGTGGTGGCTAAGTCCTATTTATAGTGGCCTTGGTCCTCTTCCCAAATGTAGGCGGGAAGGGATCCCACAACGGCCAAATTCGAAGGGAGACAACTAGTACAAGTTATCCTGACAAAAGTAGTCTTCGCCTACAAAAGCCTCTGGCGGTGATGCTCCAGTGGGCTCTGCGATGACCTCCGTCCTGCCGTCCTGGCGGTCCTGGTCTTGTTGCACCGATATGGAAACCTTTGCTTGATTCCTCGGGACTCCGCGCCTGTGCTTGCCTCCTTGGCACCAAAGGGGAAACTGGTATACTGCGCCCGCTGGCGCCCGCCTGGTCTTGGTCGTCATGGCTCACGTCTGGTGAACCTCGCGAGGTGCGGTTTGCATTGATATCTCCGCTCCTCGGGAGCCAGCATGGGGAGGCCGCCCCTCGTGGAGGTCTTGGTGTCGTCCGCCTCGCGAGGGTCTTGAGTTGTTTCTGAAGCTGGGCCATACTAGGTCGTCGATGGAGCCACGCCATGGGCCGCAGGCAGGCAAGTCTGGGCACCCCCGGTCCCAGGACGCCGACAAGCTACTCCAATTCTTCTACAATGACGATGCCAGGTGACTTTTTGGTTTGTTCAACTGAGCGCGCCCCCGGGCTGCATCAACCTCAAGCTGCCAGGGCCCGTCCCTGCGGCCTGTATCGTTTTGCGCATGTATCAGAACTGGCTTCACCCTTTTGTGAATTCCTTAATATTACAACCTGCATGTCCGGTGCTTCACCACCACGAATGTTGCGCGCCCTCACAAACCCGCTAATGACCGCCTCATGATTAAGGACTGGCACGACGTCTGTGCTCAGGTCCGTCCCTGCAGCATCGCTAAACCCAAGTGGCCGAGCTCTGTCCCACGGGCCAGCTCCCGTGCACGTCACCTCCCGTGGTCCTTGGTGCCTTGTTCTCGCATGACCTAATTGAGAATGGATGAGTCAGGGCGCACAACCCGGTGCCTCGCCGCCGCGGGAGCCGCGCGCCGGTTGTCTTTCTTTAGGATTGTTGCATGAGAAGGTTGGGCATGGCGTCTGTGCTCGGGTCCATCCCTGCAGTGTCGATAAACCCAACGGCTGAGCTCTGTCTGGCGGGCCGGCCCCGTTCTTGTCACCTCCTGGGGTTGTTGGTGTTTGGCCTTCTCATGCGACGTCCTCCGGAGATTCACTCGGCGCAGGCCACCCCAACATCTCGCATGGTTTTTACACGCACCCCGCACCAAAAATTCAGGCGCAACCCGCCTTGAGGTAGGGCCTCGTGAGTCCCGCGCTGGCTCACGAGTGCCCAGATACACCTCCTCCAGTTTTGACGTGCAAGCCATGTGTACGAACGGGGTTGTACACACCCCGGAGTCTCCCCTAGAGGGAACTCCCACCCACGCACCAGTGGAAGCCCCATGCTCCGCGCTGGCGGATGACACGGTCAAGGAGCGACTATGCCCACACACCAGTGGAAGCCCCATGCTCCACGCTGGCAAATGACACGGCTGAGGAGTGGCTATGCCCACGAAGGAGTGGAAGCAACATGCTCCGCATTGGTGAAGAAACAACTGAGGGCGGCTCCCGTGGCCGTACCAACCTCAGGACAGCCTTTCGGCTCTTCGCCCGGCAACACTTCACGGCTTTCCCCTAGAGAGGACCGCGCGAGGGGGCTGGGCATGGGGGCTATGCTCAGGCCACGCCTGGTACATGCCACCTTACCTGTTTTTCTCGTGTCCCTCCTAGGCAAAAGCTGGCGAGGAAAGGTATGGAGGACTCCGGATCGACTCAGACGCTGCTCACATTTCCTTCATGAGTGCTGTTCGTATGTCAAGGGGGACCCCTGACCATCGCGACTCAGGGGACTCACTAGTCACATAGCCCCTCACCCCTTGGTCTCGTCCTGGTAATCCGGACGCCCCAACGGCGGTTGAGGTATGCACGGGGCTGGGCCCTGCCGACGCAGAACACTGAGGCAAACATAAAGGGAACTAAGCACTAAAGGAAATCACAGAGTTCTAGCAAGTTATTACAAAACATAATGTTCCACAAGTCCAAACAGAAGTTCTCACACCTCCGCGAGGCACCATGAATGTTGCAGGGTCAAACTAGGAAGAAGCGCCGCCGTCGCCTTGGTCGTCGCCGCCTCTTGCCTTGGGAAGCCCGTCATTGATGACGTCGCCACCATCTTCGCCGCCGGCCTCTGCCGCCGCAGCCGCGGGGTCGGAGACGCAGAGGAACTTCCCCAGCAGGGCGTCCACTTGCCCCTTCAGGGCCTCCGCGACAACGATGTGGGAGTCAGGAGCCACCGGTTCGATCAGCGTGCTGAGGTCGAAGCCTGGGTCCCGGAGGTGGAGGTGGCTGAAGACGCGTGTTGCGGCCGAGGTGAAGAGCACGTGGCACTCCCCTTCCACCCAGGACTCCACCCCATCGGCGACGCCCTTGAGCGCCTTAGCAAGCTCGGGGAGAAGCCCAACAAGGTCGTCCTCCGGAGTCGCCAGCGGCTCTTTGTACCCTCCACCGTAGATGGAGCGCAGCGCCTCGCGAGACCTGAGCTCGAGGGAGACGAAGGCTTTGCGTCCCACGGCCGCCATTTTCTTGGCGGTGGCGAGGGCCTTCTTCCTAGCCTCCAGCTGGGCCGTCGCCTCAGAGACGAGCTGGGCGTGGGACGCCTGGGCCTTGTCCACCTCCTCCTTCAGCTTGCCCAGGCGGTCCCGCTCAGCGGCTTGGTCGGCGGTCGCCTGAACCAGCTTGGCGTCGCGGTCGGCAAGCGTCGCCTCACGGGCCTTGAGCTCCTCCTCTTGCTGATGAAGTCATTGGGTGTGAGCAGCCTGCTCCTAATAGAGAGCCTTCAGCTTGGCCTCTGCCTTGTTGCAGCGCTCCTTGGCAGACGCTGCGTCGGCCAGCGCCGCGTCGCGAGCTCCCATGGCTTCGTTGGCCTCCCTCTTGCTCTCCGCGGCGGCGGCCTCGGCCCGGCCCCAGGCCGTCCTTCCGGATGTGTTGGCTTGGAGCCACCCCGAGATCATTCCCATGCGCTCCCTCACCAGGCACCTGTCGGCATCTTGGAGGTCGGCCCAGAGCTGATCAACCACGGCGTAAGCTTCCTCCAGGGCCCCGGGCCTAACAAGTGGGCCGTAGTCCGCCAGCACAAGGGCCTGGGGAGGAGATGACACCGGTGCATGGGCTGGCATCATCGACAAGGAGGCAGCCGCAGGAGCAACTTGGGGCACTGGAGCCTCCGAACCCCCCGCGGGCGCGACGGGGATGGGCAGCTCTGGAGCCTGCTGGCCCGTGGAGGTAGACTCCTCCTGAGGTTCCACAACCACGCCTTTGGGAGCCTGCTCCGTCGCGAGGGAGTGCGGGGCGACCTCTTCTGTGTGCGTCAAGGCCGCCCTGGCTTTGGCGAGCGGCGGTGCCTCAGGGGTCTCGGCGTCCTCCTTCCTCTTCTTCACTACGGCGCCCACCCTGATCGTCAGGAAAGGAGAGTTGTGGGCACTGTATCAAGAAGCGATGAACGAAAACAAGGTAAGGCACTTACTCATCAGGGGCGATGTATGCCCTCTTCCTGGCCAGGGCCGGGGCACCTTCGACCTTCTTGGGAGCGGTCTTGGCCGTGTCTTGGGGGTTGGCAGGGCGCACGACGGCCGGCTTCGGTGCAGCACCTACGGACGGCGAGGCCGAGGCATCGCCCTGAGGAGGGGGCGCCGCCCCGCCCTTCTTCGGGGTCGCCTGACCCGGCGTTCGTAGGGCCTGGGGCATGGCTCCGGACCTCATGATGACCCCGGTGGCGCGTGGGGATTCCATGGCCGGGGGCTCAACGGCATCATCATCATCTGCGAGGACGCGGAGGAGCTCGCTCTGGGATGGGGGAGAGATCTCCGCCAAGTCATCCTCGGTCGCCTCCGAGTCCTCCTCACCCTCCTCGCCAACACTGTCACCAGAAGACACCAGCACCGGGGAAATGGGGAGCTCAGGCGGTACGAGCCCCAGCTTGTTGAAGACAGGCATGGCGGCAACCAGCGCCTCCTTGTCGGCGCGACGGTACAGCGGTGTGTAGGCCTCCGTGAGGTCTCCTGGGTCGCCCTCGGGTAGGGTGTTCATGGCCTTGTCCAGCTCCTCGCCCGTCAAACTTCCAGAGCGCAGCCGGATGTCGTCCTCCGCGCCCTGGAACTCCCATATAGGGCGTGTGTGGGCTTGGAGCGGGGCCAGGCGCTGCATCAAGAACTCCTTAATGGGCATGCCTCCTGTCAGCACCCTGGCCTCCAAATCCGCGGTCATCTTCCTCAAGACAGGCGCGCCCCGGGGGTCGGTGAACTTCTCGTGACCCCACCCGTCGAGCTTCTCCGGCAGCTGGGTTGGCAGCTCCAACCGAACGTTGAGGCCCTTGGCATCCATGAAGACCCACCGGTGCCTAAAATTTTCCACCTTCTTCCCGGCTCTCATGAGCACATTGTTCTTGTGAACCACGGTGAAGGATATGCAGCCGGAGCGCTGGGCGGGATCGTGCATCCACAAGTAGAAGAAGTGCCGGAGGAGCGGGACGGAGGGCCTGACGCCCATGAATGCCTCACAATAAAAGGCAAAGATGGAAAGGAGGAGTATGGAGTTGGGCTGAAGATGCAGGGCCTGGATCTGGTAGTGGTCGAGGACGGCGGTGAGGAACTCGGAGAAGGGCGGGACGAGCCCCGCGAAGATGTTGTGGAGGAAGAAGGGGTAGAGCGTCTGTGCCAAGGTCCTCCGCTCGGCGGAGCCCACCAAGAGGATGGTCTCCTTCCACTCGTTGTCGTCGCTCGCCGTCAGTGGGAGCACGGCGGCAAGGGGCTTCTCCTCGGTGATGGAAGACGTGCCAAGGGCTGGCGCAGGAGAGGAGGAGGAACTCGTGACCGGCGAGGCGGGTTTCACCTTCCCAGACGCCATTCGCGAGGCCTTGGAGGAAGAAGTGCAGAGGGAAGGAGGAACCAGGCCGGATCTAGAGAAGCTCTTAGCTAGGAGAAAGGGGATCTGGAGCAAGGCAAAGAGAAGGCAATGATGGCTCGGTAGCGGGCACCAGTCTTTTGTCAACTTGGGCAGTTGCCAAGGCAGTGTGGCAAAGTGGAGACGCCCACGTCCCATCAAGCGCCACATGTCGGCTTGGCCCACAGGCGATTGGGGCCCGTGGCGCTTCGTCCATGCCCTTTGGCTCCGCCTCGAAGCCAAGTCCGAGCGCGCCTTGGCCCCGGGGGCTACTGTCGGCATTCTGGGAACCAGGGTACCCAGACTTGCCTGCCTGCGGTCCATGGCGTGGCTTCATCGACGGCCTGGTACGGCCCATCTACAAGACCATCAGGATAAGACCCTCGTGAGGGGCCAAGCTTCACGAGGCGAACGTTGCCAAGACCTCCTGAGGGAGCGACCTCCCCAGGCTGCTCCTGAGGAGCGGAGATTCCTATGCAGGTGCCCAACCTCCTGAGGTTGTGATGACACAAGCCGTGACGACCAAGGCCAGGCAGGCGTAGAGAAGACAGTTTCCTCTTTGGTGCTAAGGAGGCAAGCGTAGGTGTGGGTTCCCGAGGAATCAGACAAAGGTTTCCATTCTAGTGCAACGAGACCAAGACCACCAGGATGGCAGGACGGATGTCATCGCCGAGCCCACCGCAGCGTCACAACTAGGAGCTTTGCAGGCGAAGAGCACCTTTCATCAGGATAAGATGTACTACTTGTCCCCTTTCAAATTGGTCGTTGTGGAATCCCTTCCCGCCTACATTTTGGGGGAAGAGGACCGAGGCCACTATAAGTATAGGTTAGCCACCACCATAGAGGGGGATCGGATTCGAACCTCTCGACTCATCCCCTCACCAGAGCAGACCCCACGAGGTTGTTCATCCCTTGTACTTGTTCATCCTCAGCCCCTCGTGAGGCAAAACCACCACAAACCAGGAGTAGGGTCTTACACCGCAAGGTGGCCCGAACCTGGGTAAACTGCCGAGTCCATCTTCTTCCTTGTTCATCGAGCTAGGCAGTAGGACGACAAGCTGGTTGGTTGGATAGGTTGAGTTCTTCGCACACGCCCCAGAGTTCGAACCTTTCTTGGATCTGCGGAGCCCTGAATCTGACACGTACTCTCTGTCAAGACCTTCGAGATGCTCCAAGTGCCCTACGACCAGATGATGCCAACCAGGCCATTCTCTGGGGTAACCGACGGCTCCACCATTCCCCTAGGGCAAGTGCGCGTCCCCGTTACCTTCGGTAAGCAAGACAACTACCACACTGAGCTCATCGACTTCGATGTGGCGCACATCGGCCACCTGTACAACACCATCCTGGGGTACCCGGCGCTCGCCAAGTTCATGGTGGCAACTCACCATGGCTACAACGTCCTCAAGATGCCTGGGTGCAGCGGTGTCATCATGATACGTCTCCAACGTATCTATAATTTTTGACTGTTCCATGCTATTATATTATCCATCTTGGATGTTTTATATGCATTTATATGCTATTTTATATGATTTTTGGGACGAACCTATTAACCTAGAGCCCAGTGCCAGTTTATGTTTTTTCCTTGTTTTTGAGTTTTACAGAAAAGGAATACCAAACGGAGTCCAAACGAGCTGAAAATTTTTGGTGATTTTTTATGGACCAGAAGAAGCCCCCGAAGCAAAAGGGTTGGGCCAGAAGAGCCACGAGGCCTCCACAAGGGTGGAGGGCGCGCCCTACCCCTGGGGGCGCCCTCCGGTCTTGTGGGCTCCTCGTGGACCCCCCCCCCTGACGTGAAACCGACACCAAAAATTCCTATAAATCTAGAAACCCCCAGAAAGAAACCTAGATCGGGAGTTCCGCCGCCGCAAGCCTCTATAGCCACCAAAAACCAATCGGGACCCTGTTTCGGCACCCTGCCGGAGGGGGAAATCATTACCGGTGGCCGTCTTCATCATCCCGGCGCTTTCCATGACGAGGAGGGAGTAGTTCACCCTTGGGGCTGAGGGTATGTACCAATAGCTATATGTTTGATCTCTCTCTCTCTCTCGTGTTCTTGATTTGGCACGATCTTGATGTACCGCGAGCTTTGCTATTATAGTTGGATCTTATGATGTTTCTCCCCTCTACCTTCTTGTAATGGATTGATTTTTCCCTTTGAAGTTATCTTATCGGATTGAGTCTTTAAGGATTTGAGAACACTTGATGTATGTCTTGCATGTGCTTATCTGTGGTGACAATGGGATATTCACGTGATCCACTTGATGTATGTTTTGGTGATCAACTTGCGGGTTCTGTGACCTTGTGAACTTATGCATAGGGGTTGGCACACGTTTTCGTCTTGACTCTTCGGTAGAAACTTTGGGGCACTCTTTGAAGTTCTTTGTGTTGGTTTGAATAGATGAATCTGAGATTGTGTGATGCATATCATATAATCAAACCCGCAGATACTTGTGGTGACATTAGAGTATCTAGGTGACATAGGGTTTTGGTTGATGTGTGTCTTAAGGTGTTATTTTAGTACGAACTCTAGGGCTGTTTGTGACACTTATAGGAATAGCCCAATAGATCGATCAGAAAGAATAACTTTGAGGTGGTTTCGTACCCTACAATAATCTCTTCATTTGTTCTCCACTATTAGTGACTTTGGAGTGACTCTTCGTTGCACATTGAGGGATTGCTATATGATCTAATTATGTTATCATTGTTGAGAGAACTTGCACTAGTGAAAGTATGAGCCCTAGGCCTTGTTTCGAAGCATTGCAATACCATTTTCACTCACTTTTGTTACTTGCTACCTTGCTGTTTTTATATTTTCATATTACAAAAACCCATATCTACCGTCCATATTACGCTTGTATCACCATCTCTTCACCGAACTAGTGCACCTATACAATTTGCCATTGTATTGGGTGTGTTGGGGACACAAGAGACTCTTTGTTATTTGGTTGCAGGGTTGTTTGAGAGAGACCATCTTCATCCTACGCCTCCCACGGATTGATAAACCTTAGGTCATCCACTTGAGGGAAATTTGCTACTGTCCTACAAAACTCTATGCTTGGAGGCCCAACACGAGTCTACAAGAAGAAGGTTGCGTAGTAGACATCAAGCTCTTTTCTGGCACCGTTGCCGGGGAGGCTAGGTACGCGGCACTCACATCCCGTCAACGAAGCTCTTTTCTGGCGCCGTTGCCGGGGAGGTGACTGCTTGAAGGTATATCTTTAGATCTTGCAATCAAATCTTTTATTTTCTTGTTTTATCACTAGTTTAGTTTATAAAAGAAAACTACAAAAAAATGGAATTGAGGTTGCCTCATATGCTTCATCTTTTTAATGTCTTCCGTGAAAATGATGGAAAGGAAAATTGTGCTCAAGTGTTAGAAGAAGAAGTCTATAAATTGTTTGGCACTAAATCTTTGAATGACGAGCATGATTGCAATGTTGTTAGTATGAATTCTTTGAATATCCATGATGCTAATAATATGCAAAGCTACAAGCTTGGGGATGCTATGTTTGATGAAGATGATATTTTTAGTCCCCCAAGTTTTGATGAGAATATTTATTATGATGATAGCATGCCTCCTATTTATGATGATTATATTGATAAAAGTGGGTTTGGAAAAGTGTCAACTCTAGGTACTAATGATCCCACTATTTTGGAGGGTGTTGAATCTTATAATATTTATGAAATTGGATTTGGAGAGGTCATGACTTTATTTAGTGATGAATCCACTATTTCGGAAGAGGTTCCAATTGATTATGAGAACAAAGTTGCTATCTATGATGATTATTGTGATGACATATATGCTATAAAGAATAATGATAACCATGAAACTTGTCATCATGACTTTAATTTTCAATTGGATTATGCCTCACATGATAGCTATTTTGTTGAGTTTGCTCCCACTACTATGAATGAGAAGAATTTTGCTTATGTGGTGAGTAGTAAAATTTCTATTCCTTTGCATCATGAGAATAATGCTTTATGTGATGGTAATATTGTTGAATTCATTCATGATGCTACTGAAAATTATTATGAGAAAGGAACATATGCTTCTACATATTGCAATAATATCACGTTTCCTCTTTATGTGTTGAAAATCTTGAAGTTTTGCTTGTTTTACCTTCCTATGCTAGTTGATTCTTGCTCCCATAAATTGTTTACTCACAAAATCCCTATGCATAGGAAGTGGGTTAGACTTAAATGTGCTAGTCATATTCTTCATGATGCTCTCTTTGTGTTTCAGTTCTTATCTTTTATGTGAGCATCATTGAAATCATCATGCCTAGCTAGAAAGGCATTAAAGAAAAGCGCTTGTTGGGAGACAACCCAATATTTACCCTTACTGTTTTTGTGTGTTCACATGATTAATCTACTGTAGTAATAATGTTTTATAGCTTTTGTTTCAATAAAGTGCCAAGTAAAGCCTTTGGGATAGTGTGGCTGATAGTTGACTTGATTCTGTGCAAAAACCGAAACTTTTGCGTCCAGTACAGAAATTCCTATATTTTACTCGAGCATGGAAAAACTCTGAATTTTTTTACAGAGGATTGATATACAAATTTTCTACGTTTTCATAATTTTTCAGAATATTTGTAGTTATAGAAGTATGACCTTAATTCAGATCTTTACAGACTGTTCTGTTTTTGACAGATTCTGTTTTCGATGCATAGTTTGCTTGTTTTCTAGTTTCTATGGCTTATATTGCTTAATATAAATTGTAGAAATGATAGGGTACAGTAGGCATCCTGTGATAAATATTATGAATCTTGTCTTGACAGTACCAAAGTGAATGATTTGTTTTATCATACTAACGGATCTCACGAAGGTTTTGTTAAGTTTTGTGTGATTGAAGTTTTCAAGTTTTGGGTGAGATATCGATATGAGGAGAATAAGGAGTGACAATACCCTAATCTTGGGGATGCCCAAGGCACCCCAATGTTATATTCAAGGAAGATCCAAGCAACTAAGCTTGGGGATGCCCCGGATGGCATCGCCTCATTCGTCTTCAACATTATCGGTAACCTCACTTGGAGCTATATTTTTATTCGTCACATGATATGTGTTTTGATTGGAGCATCATTTTATTTTATTAGGATTTGCTTGCTGTTATTTAGATTAATGTGTTGCATCTTTTATTTCAATAAAAGTGTCAAGTATAGCCTTTACCATGCTTATTTTGCAAGTCTATATGTTGCTGTTTTGAAAACAGAAAGTTTTCTATCGTTGTGTGAATTCTTCTGGAAAGTCAGAACATGATAAAATATTGAAATTTTTACACAATTAGTAACAATAAATTTTATACAGTGTGGTAATTTTTAAGAATGTTTTGAGTTAGGGAAGTATGAGTACAATTGCACTCTTTACAGACTGTCCTGTTTAGACAGATTGCTGCTATGTTTGCATTATTTGCATATGTTTGCTTGATTAATGATTCTATTTGAGCATAGGAGTATTAAATATGCAGAGGCATTTAGTATGCAATGTTAAATAATAATTTTAGTGATTTTATACAGTAGAGAATGATAAGGTTTCGCATTTGATTTATACTAACTTATCTCACGAGTTCTTGTCGAGTTTTGTGTGGATGAAGTTTTTAAGATTTAGGAAAACCATCATATAAAAGGAATTAAGGAGACATAAAAGCTCAAGCTTGGGGATGCCCAAGGAATCCCTAATTAATATTTCAAGAAGTCTCAAGCATCTAAGCTTGGGGATGCCCCGGTTGGCATCCCACCTTTCTTCTTCAACAATGATCAGTCAGTTTTGGTTGAGTCTAAGTTTTTGCTTCTTCATATGATATGTGCTATCCTTAGAATGTCATTTTATTTTATTTTGCTTGCTGTTTGAATAAAATACTTAATATCTAAATTATTATTTTTGAGAGAGTCTTTGCATAGCTACTTAATTATTCAACTACTCATTGATCTTCACTTATATCTTTTTGGAGTAGTTCGTCATTTACTCGTGTGCTTCACTTATATCGTATGAGTAAATGGTTGAATGAATTGAATATCATAAATCTGAAATTATATATGTTTCATATGCTTATCCCATGGGGAGTAATGACTTCACATATAAGAAGTGGAGGTGGTAAATTTATTGAAAGTTAGCAAACATAGTATTGGTCACTTGAACAATTCATGAAAGAATATTGAAGGAAGAGAGATTTCACATATAAATATACTATCTTGGACATCTTCTATGATTGTGAGCCCCATTAATTATTTTCAAACTTGATCAAATGAGTTGAAGTTGGACAAGGAAGACAACATAATGAGTTATGCTTGGGTATATTTGTATAGAAGTTATATTGTTATGGATCCTCCAACATGTGGTGCTTGCTATTTAGAATCTTTTGCTATCCAAAATTTCTGTACTAAGCGGGAATACTGCTTGTGCATCCAAACTCCTTGAACCAAGTTTCTTCCATGAGTGTCCACCATATCTACCTATATGCGGTATTTACCTGTCGTTCCAAGTAAATTTGCATGTGCCAAACTCTAAACCTTCAAATAATAATCTGTTTTGTATGCCTGAATCGCTCATGTAGCGACTAGGGGCTGTCAGTATCTTCCATGCTAGGTGGGTTATTCTCACGATGAGTGGACTCTGCTCATCATTCACGAGAGAGTGGCTGGTAATTGGGATGCCCAGTCCTATGATCAAAAGATCAAAAACAAAATTTCAAATAATTAAATAAAACTCCCCCAGGAAAGTTGTTGGTATGGACGGTACCCGTTGTTTCGGACAAGCCGTGGAGTGTGATTGTTGGTGGAGGGGGAGTAAAAAACTTTACCTTTCTGTTTGGGAACCGCCTATAATGTATCTAGTATGGAAGATATTGGGAACTCTTGGTTGTTATGTTGACAATGAAAGCATACCTCTCAAAATTATTTTCATCTCTGTTTTAAAAGCTTCGAGCTCTGGCACCTCTGCAAATCCCTGCTTCACTCTGCGAAGGGCCTATCTTTTACTTTTATTTTTGTTGAGTCAATTTCTTATTCTAACCTATTCTTTAGTTGGCAAGCATCATGTGGTGGGGAAAGATCTAGGCATATATGGCCATTCAAATATATTTGATCATGAATTATTATTGTTGACAATTATCTATATGATAAATAAGTTGGGAGGCGAAACACTAAGCCCCTATCTTTCTCTATGTTCGATGGATGCTATTTGTTCTAAAAATATGCTTTGAGTGGTAGCAATCATGGAAGACTATATGATAGTTGAGTATGTGGGATTTGCTAAATCAAAGCTCTTACATAGACCCTTCCTGAAAATAAGATGAATTGTAATTGTTTGATGACTGAGAACATAGTTTGTTAGTTTTCAAGAAAGTTTATGATCTATCCTTTAACATGTGAATAGCTTGCTACTTGATGATGAGAAGTTTTATGAGATGAGCTACTCTTTATGATATATAATGATGCTAGAAAAAGTGAATGAAATTATCATTGATCAAACCTATGCACTTGCTAGCATTCCACATCAAAAATTCTGTTTTTATCATTTACCTACTCGAGGACGAGCAGGAATTAAGCTTGGGGATGCTTGATACGTCTCCAACGTATCTATAATTTTTTATTGTTCCATGCTATTATATTATCCATCTTGGATGTTTTATATGCATTTATATGCTATTTTATATGATTTTTGGGACTAACCTATTAACCTAGAGCCAAGTGCCAGTTTCTGTTTTTTCCTTGTTTTTGAGTTTTACAGAAAAGGAATACCAAACGGAGTCCAAACGAGCTGAAAATTTACGGTGATTTTTTATGAACCAGAAGAAGCCCCCGAAGCAAAAGAGTTGGGCCAGAAGAGCCACGAGGCCTCCACAAGGGTGGAGGGCGCTCCCTACCCCCTTGGGGGCGCCCTCCAATCTTGTGGGCTCCTTGTGGACCCCCCCTGACGTGAAACCGACGCCAAAAATTCCTATAAATCTAGAAAACCCCCAGAAAGAAACCTAGATCGGGAGTTCCGCCGCCGCAGGCCTCTATAGCCACCAAAAACCAATCGGGACCCTGTTCCGGCACCCTGCCGGAGGGGGAAATCATTACCGGTGGCCGTCTTCATCATCCTGGCGCTTTCCATGACGAGGAGGGAGTAGTTCACCCTCGGGGCTGAGGGTATGTACCAATAGCTATGTGTTTGATCTCTCTCTCTCGTGTTCTTGATTTGGCACGATCTTGATGTACCGCGAGCTTTGCTATTATAGTTGGATCTTATGATGTTTCTCCCCTCTACATTCTTGTAATGGATTGAGTTTTCCCTTTGAAGTTATCTTATCGGATTGAGTCTTTAAGGATTTGAGAACACTTGATGTATGTCTTGCATGTGCTTATCTATGGTGACAATGGGATATTCACGTGATCCACTTGATGTATGTTTTGGTGATCAACTTGCGGGTTCTGTGACCTTGTGAACTTATGCATAGGGGTTGGCACACGTTTTCGTCTTGACTCTCCGGTAGAAACTTTGGGGCACTCTTTGAAATTCTTTGTGTTGGTTTGAATAGATGAATCTAAGATTGTGTGATGCATATCGTATAATCAAACCCGCGGATACTTGTGGTGACATTGGAGTATCTAGGTGACATTACGGTTTTGGTTGATGTGTGTCTTAAGGTGTTATTTTAGTATGAACTCTAGGGCTGTTTGTGACACTTATAGGAATAGCCCAATAGATCGATCAGAAAGAATAACTTTGAGGTGGTTTCGTACCCTACAATAATCTCTTCATTTGTTCTCCGCTATTAGTGACTTTGGAGTGACTCTTTGTCGCATGTTGAGGGATTGTTATATGATCTAATTATGTTATCATTGTTGAGAGAACTTGCACTAGTGAAAGTATGAACCCTAGGCCTTGTTTCGAAGCATTGCAATACCATTTTCGCTCACTTTTGTTACTTGCTACCTTGCTGTTTTTATATTTTCAGATTACAAAAACCCATATCTACCGTCCATATTACGCTTGTATCACCATCTCTTCGCCGAACTAGTGCACCTATACAATTTGCCATTGTATTGGGTGTGTTTGGGACACAAGAGACTCTTTGTTATTTGGTTGCAGGGTTGTTTGAGAGAGACCATCTTCATCCTACACCTCCCACGGATTGATAAACCTTAGGTCATCCACCTGAGGGAAATTTGCTACTGTCCTACAAAACTCTGCGCTTGGAGGCCCAACACAAGTCTACAAGATGAAGGTTGCGTAGTAGACATCACATCACCATTGCCTTCGATGAGAAGGACGCGGTCTGCTCCCTCGAGCATGCCTACAAAGCAGCTGCGACCGAGCATTCCGACGGCGAGGATGGCTTCGTCCCTCTCGAGGCAGCGCCCGCAAGGAAAAATCAGCTGCTGCCCTTCCCAGGCCCCACCAAGGCAAAGATGGCAGCAGGTGATGCCGGCACCAAAGGCTCCGCCCTCGTCGTCGGTGACCACCTCCTTCCCGCGTAGGAAGGCGCGCCTGGCGCCTTCCTCTGGGCAGGCTCGAGGGCTTCCACCTGGAAAGCATCTGACCTGACCGGTGTGTCGAGGGAGGTGCTTGGGCACCACTTGGAGGCATGATTCGATGCGCGCTCCCGCAAGCAAGGAGCACGACGATAGGCGCCAGAGGTGCAAGAGTTCATCACCCAGGAGATTCACAACCTGCGGGAGGCTTGGGCCATGCTCGGTGAGCGCCACCCTGCACGGTCCGTCAATTCAGCTGCTGCCCCCGCAGAGGGCAGCAAGGTGCGCGTGCGCATCATGATCGCGAGCCTCAACAGGGCCAGCTCTCTAGACCTCTTTTGGCCATCGCGTGTAGGCCTGAGCAGGGGCATCGACACCAACTACATATGCATGCCCTCCGGCCTGCAAAACACCGGGGCCACCTTCCAAAGGATGGCGCAGCTCGTGATGGTGCCTTGTGATACTTCAGCCCCTCGTGAGCCCCCAAGGCCTCTGGAGCCGCCCGGCCCTTGAGAGGCGGATCCCTTTGGCGTGCTTCGTCAGGCAGCCAGACGCCCCCGCAGTAGCATGATTACCAGGTGACTTTTTGGTTTGTTCAATTGAGGGCACCCCTCGAGCTGCATTATCCTTAGGCTGGCCAGGGTCCATCCCTACAGCCGCAACACATTTTGGCTGTGTAAGTGAATCTGGTTATCCTTGGATGAATTATTTGGCTTGCTTAACCCTGTGTTCGATGCCTCGCCAACATTGAGAGTGTCGCGCCCTTGCAATTCTTCTCATGGTTGTCTCATGCCTGGGGGCTGGGCATGGCGTCTGTGCTCGGGTCTGTCCCTGCAGCGCTGATAAATCCAAGCTATCGAGCTCTGGCTCGCGGGCCTGCTCCCGTGGACGTCACCTCACAAAGGTCCTTGGTGCCTCACCCCCTCATGAGACCGTCATGGGCAAGCGAGTAAGGGCATGGCCCAGTTTGTATAATTATGAGTTTGGTGTTTCGCCATCTCGGGCGCTGCGCGCCCGGCAACTTCTCCCTTGATCATTCCATGGAGAAACTCGACACGGCACCTGTGCTCGGGTCCGTCCCTGTAGCGTCCTTAAATCCAAGTGACCAAGCTCTGTGTGGCGAGCCGGACCCGCGCATGTCACCTTGTTTGGGTCCTTGGTGTCCGACCTCTGCATGCAATGTCCTCGGGATAGCCATCCAACATGCATCACGCCCATGTCACAGGTTGCATGAGCATGCAGTTACGTCAAGAGCAAGCATCACCACCTGATGACTGAGGAAGGAGCTCCTGAGCCCTGCGCCTAGAGCATCCGACACCTCCAGAAGTTCTGTTGTGCCTGTCACACGTACGAATGAAATAGGGCTATACACGCCCCGGAGACTCTAGAACAGAGCTGCCGCCCACGGCCCAGTGGAAGCCCCATGCCCCATGCTGGCAAAACGATCAAACTATGATCATGCCCACGCCCCAGTGGAAGCCCCATGCTCCGCGCTGGCGGAACGATCAAACTATGATCATGCCCACATCTAAGTGGAAGCCCCATGCTCCACGCTGGTGGATAATCAATTGAGAGCGCCCCACGGGCCACGACGACATCAGGTTAACTTATGCTTGGCACGGCAGCCGCTTATCTTCCTCCACGGCATGCGCTCACAGCTCCCCCTTGTGCCTCATGCGAGTGAGGGCTGGACACGGTGCATGTTCTCAGGTCAGTCCCAGCAGCACTGGAGAACCCAAGGGAGCAGGCTCTGGCTCGCGGGCCTGGCCCCGTGCATGTCACTCCACCAAGGCCCTTGGTGTCTGGTCTCCTCGTGTAACTCCCATGTGCAAGCTAGTGAGCGCGCGTCGTCCGAAATGGAACTTTTGTGTAGAGGTTTTTCCCTCAGGGGTGGATCACCCAAGAAGTCTTGCAAGGCACACCCGGCAAGCAAGGAACCATCGGCGTTGCAAAGAGCTAAGTCCGAACACCTCTGGGGGTGGCCTCACCGATGCTAACATTTTCCCTCACGCGGGCTGCTTGCACGTCAAGGGGGGACTCCTGAGCATTGCGCCTCAGGAGCCTTCACTAGCTCCCAGAGCCCCTCACCTCCTGGCCTTGTCTAGGCATCGCGACCTGACATCCCAGTGACGACTGAGGTCTGCACGGGGTTAGGCCCTATCAACGTAGAGCACGAAGGCAAGCAAAAGGAAAAGCAAGCACGGAAAGGAAAACCCACAGGATCGCAAGCGTTCATTACAAGCAGTAAGTGTTCGAATAGATAAAGCCAGTGTTTCAAGCCTCCGTGAGGCAGAATCGATCTATTGCAGGGTGGTAAAAAGGGAGGAACTTTAGGAATAAGGGTCGCGCCACCGTCATCGTCGTCCACGCGGCTTCGCCAGGCTCCGCACCACCGCTGCACGAGAACTTCACAAGCAGTACGCTGACGTGGCCTTCTACGGCCTCCGCAATGCCATCACGTGATTCTTCAGGAACGGGGCCTATCACCTTGCTGAAGTCAAAGTTGGGGTCGCGATGAAGAAGTTGGCTGAAGACGCGGGTCGTCGCCATGAAGAAGACGTCGCGGCACTCCTCCTCCAGGATGTCATCCACCTTTCGGGCCCCGTCCTCGAGATGCCCCACGAGCTTGGTGGAGAACTCGGCGTAGCCGGCATTGCAAGCTACAAGAGGAGCCTCAAGCCTCTCCCGGCATATGGAACTTAGGGCCTTGTGGGCCCTGAGCTCGAGAGATGAGAGCGTGGTGCGGTCCGCCGCCGCCTTCGCGTCAACGTCTGCGTGGAGCTTCTTCTCCTTGGAGTCTAGCTGAGCATTGGCCTAGGAGACGTGCTTCGCATGGGCCTCCTGAGCATCGGACACCTGGCGCTTCAACGCCTCCAGGCGCTCCCTTTCTATGGCCTGGTCGGTCGCGGCCACCGCCAGGTCTGACTCACGGGTCACGAGCCTCGCCTCACGGGCTTTGAGATCGTCCTCCCGCTGCTGGAGTCGTTGCGCATCCGCGGCCCGTTCATCTTCAACCACCTTCAGGATGGCCTCTGCCTCCGCGTGGCGCTGGGTGGCTGCCTTGGCCTCAACGAGTGCGCTCTCACGGGACGCCTTCGCCTCAGCGGCTTCCTTCTCGCTCCGCGCAACGGCAACCTCAGCTTGTCACTAGGCCTCCTTTGAGGTGGCGTCCAGTGGTCCCATCCGGCCGCAAGCTTCAGGCGCTCTTTGGCGAGGCGCGCTTCGACGTCCCAAAGGTCCGCCCCGAGCCGGTCGAGCGCGGCTTGGGCATCGGTCAAGGCCCCATGTCTGAGCAAGGCACCGTAGCTCACCAGCGCATGGGTCTGGACCAGATCCGACGTATCGACGGTCGTGACCACCGCGGTCGGGAGAGCCACGGCGACGCTCGCCTGGGGTGAGGAGGGCTCCGAGCTCCCCCCTGACCACCACGGCGCGCCCATGGGACTCACTGTGTTAGCTGCGGGAGCTTCTCGGATGGCTAAGGCCAGGGGATCATCCACAACATGCTCCGCGTAGCTCCCCGCGGTGGTGATGAGAGGGGCCAACGGGGGCTCGGGCATCACCTCACTCCTCGTCACCGCGCCCGCGCTTGCGTCGGGCCCCGGTGTTGTGGACTTTACCTTCTTGCCGGCAGGCGCCATGCGCGCGTCACGGTTGTGGGCAAGACGGAGAAGGTGCCGCACCTGAGATCGGATCGCAAGGATTCAAGAGCGAAGGAGAGGCACGGGAAGGCGGATGCGGTACAGAAGAGCAATGATGGCCCCGCGCCATGCGCGGGAAGGCTTTATGTCAGCCCGGGCGGTGGCCGAGGCATTGTGGGGGAAGTGGGGGCGCCTCACGCCCCGTCGTGCACCACGCGTCAAGCCTGGCCCGCAGGCGGATGGGGCCCGTGCCGTTTTGCCTTGTTGTAGGCGGGATCATGCTTGCCCGTGGGCCCGTGGGACTGGGGGTACCCAAGCCCGTCTGCCCGCGGCCCAGGAAGTGGGTGGCCCGCTCCAGGACTTCACGATCAAGAGCCTTCATGAGGCCACCGCCTCATGGGGCGCACGTCATCAAGCGTCACCGTCGGCCTCGCGAAGCCCCCCTCGCGGGGCGATCTTTCGAGGCCGCCTCCCGAGGCCCCTCACGGTGAGTAAGCCAGGAGCGGCTTGGCAAGTCACATGGTACTGCATCTTCAGACGGGTGACGCGCGCGACAACGAGCGGCGCGAGAGGATGTGCTAGCAGGTGCGGATACGAAGGCTTTCCTCTTTCGTGCTAAGGGAGCAAGGACAGTGCGCCGGTTCCCAAAGCAGTCCCCAAAGGTTACCTGTTTGGTGCAAGAGGACCAAGACGATGGGCTCGCTAGGACGGAGGTCATCAGCAAGCCCACTGGTGCGTCACGGCAGAAGGACTTTCACAGGCGAAGACCACCTTTAGTCTGGATAAGCTGCAACCTTGTCCCCCTTCAAATTGGCCGTTGTGGCAACCCTTCCCGCCTTGTGTTTTCGGGGGAAGAGGACCAAGGCTAGTATAATTAGGGGCAAGGTGCAGCCATAGAAAGGGGTCGTTCTCTTCGGCTAGCGCCTAATTTTCCCCTTGTACACTCGTACTCATCCTACCTCGCGAGGCAATCCAACCACAAGGCAGCAGTAGGGTCTTACTCCGCAAGGTCGCCCGAACCTGGGTAAACTACCTCGTCCATTGTTCTTCTTCCTTAGCTCAAGTACACTAGAGCATCGCCGTGAGGCCGTGAAGCTGAGTCGGGCGGTAGAACGAGCGCACCCCAGAGTTCAAACTTTCTTGGGTCCCCGGAGCCCCGATTCCGACACTTGGAACATCCAACACTTCTGCCAGTTCTACCGTGACCCTCACGCGTATGAATGAAATGGGGATGTACACGCCCCGGAGGCTCTCAATGTGTTCGCCTCACGGGCAAGCGAGATCTCCCGCCCATGCCCAAGTGGAAGCCCCATGCTCCATGCTGGCGGAACGATCGAGTCACGATCATACTTATATCCTGGTGGAAGCCCCTTGCTCCGCGCTGGTGGTACAATCAACTGAGGGCGCCCCACGGGCCACACCAACCTCAAGCTGACCCGTGTCAGACACGGTAGCCCTTCTTTTGTTTTTGATGTGTAACTAAGGGCGCCCCATGGGCCGCACCAACCTCAAGTTGATCCGTGCCGGACACGGCAGCCACATCTCTTTTTGGAGTGTAATGGAATTGGTGGCCTCGCTTCAGTAAAGCTTCAGTTTCCCTTTCATCGTGTGTTCCATTGTGTTTTATCTCATGAGCCACGCGGGCTCGCAACCTCCCTCCTGAGCCTCTTGCGAGCGGGGGCTGGACACGATGCATGTGCTCGGGTCAGCCCCAGCAGCACTGAAAACCCCAAGCAACTGGGCTCTGGCTCGCGGGCCTGCTCCCATGCACGCCACCCCACCAAGGTCCTTGGTGTCTCCTCGTGAGACGCCCAGGAGTGATCCAACGAGCGTGCTTTTCTCCCATGTAGTGTAACCTTCCATTTGCAGTTTTGTGTGTGCAGTTGCCTCGGGGGTCAGCCAAAGACGGCCACCTCAGCAGGAGGTCTCACGAGACGCGCCCCGTCGATGAGCGGTCCACCAGGTTCCGCACTCCGCAAAGCTAGGCCTAAATATCTCGCGAGCCACCCTAGCCTTCTCTCGAGTTTCCCCTTGGGTAACCTCATGAGCGCTGGTTTTTCCTTCGCGCGAGCCGCTTGCACGTCAAAGGGGGGCTCCCTAAGCATCACGCCTCAGGGGCCCTCACTAGCTCCCAGTGCCCCTCGCCTCCTTTCCTTGTCTGGGCATCATGACCTGACATCCCAGTGACGGCTAAGGCCCGCACGAGGGCTGGGCCCTGCCGACATAGAGCACAAAGGCAAGCAAAAAAGAAAAGAAAAAACATAGAAAGGAAACCTCGCGAGAGCATGAGCATTCATTACAAGCATTGAGTACTTAAATAAAAACCATCGTCTTCATGCCTTCGTGGGGCCGGATCAGCCTGTTACAGGATAATGAAGGGCGAGCTCTAGGAGGAAGCGCCATCGTCGCCGTTACCGTCGTCCACTTCAACCTCGTCGGAGCCCACATGGCCTTCTGATACGTCTCCAACGTATCTATAATTTTTGATTGTTCCATGCTATTATATTATCTGTTTTTGATGTTTTATATGCATTAATATGCTATTTTATATTATTTTTGTGACTAACCTATTAACCTACAGCCCAGTGCCAGTTTCTGTTTTTTCCTTGTTTTTGAGTTTCGCAGAAAAGGAATACCAAATGGAGTCCAAACGGAATAAAACTTTCGCAATGGATTTTCTTGGACCAGAAGGAAACCAGGAGACTTGGATATGAAGTCGGAGGAGCCACGAGGCGGCCACAAGGACGGAGGGCGCGCCCCCCACCCTTGTGGGCCCCTCGTGCACCTCCTGACCTAATTCTTTCACCTATATATACTCATATATCCCCAAACCAACAGAGGCATCCACGAAAAGACTTTTCCACCGCCGCAACCTTCTGTACCCGTGAGATCCCATCTAGGGACCTTTTCTGGCACACTACCGGAGGGGGATTCGATCACGGAGGGCTTCTTCATCAACACCATTGCCCTTCCGATGAAGCGTGAGTAGTTTACCACAGACCTACGGGTCCATAGCTAGTAGCTAGATGGCTTCTTCTCTCTCTTTGATTCTCAATACCATGTTCTCCTCGATGTTCTTGGAGATCTATTCGATGTAATACTTTTTTGCGGCGTGTTTGCCGAGATCCGATGAATTGTGGATTTATGATCAGCTTATCTATGAATATTATTTGAATCTTCTCTGAATTCTTATATGCATGATTTGATATCTTTGTAATTCTCTTCGAACTATCGGTTTGGTTTGGCCAACTAGATTGGTTTTTCTTGCAATGGGAGAAGTGCTTAGCCTTGGGTTCAATCTTGCGATGTCCTTTCCCAGAGACAGTAGGTGCAGCAAGGCACGTATTGTATTGTTGCCATCGAGGATAAAAAGATGGGGTTTTCATCATATTGCTTGAGTTAATTCCTCTACATCATGTCATCTTACTTAATGCGTTACTTCGTTCTTTATGAACTTAATACTCTAGATGCATGTTGGATAGCGGTCGATGTGTGGAGTAATAGCAGTAGATGTAGAATCATTTCGGTCTACTTGACACGGACGTGATGCCTATATTCATGATCATTGACTTAGATATCATCATAACTTTACACTATTCTATCAATTGCTCGGCAGTAATTTGTTCACCCATCGTATTATTTTCTATCTTGAGAGAGGCCTCTAGTGAAACCTATGGCCCCCGGGTCTATTTTCCATCATATAATCTTCTACTTTTCATCATACAAGTGTCCGATCTACTATTTTGCAATCTTTTACTTTTCGATCTATAAAACAAAAATACCAAAAATATTTACTTTATCGTTTATCTATCTCTATCAGATTTCACTTTTGCAAATAACCGTGAAGGGATTGACAACCCCTTTATCGCGTTGGGTGCAAGTTGTTTGATTGTTTGTGAAGGTATTCGGTGATTTGTGCGTTGTCTCCTACTGGATTGATACCTTGGTTCTCAAACTGAGGGAAATACTTATCTCTACTTTGCTGCATCACCCTTTCCTCTTCAAGGGAAAAACCAACGCAAGCTCAAGAAGTAGCACCTTCTACGGCCCCTGCGAGGCCGTCGTAGAATTCTTCACGAATGGGACCTATCAACTTACCGAAGTCGAAGCTGGGGTCGCCGTGGAGAAGGTGACTGAAGACACGGGTCGCCGCCTGAGAGAAGAGGTCACGGCATTCCTCCTCCAAGATGCCATCCACCTTCCGGGCCCTGTCTTCGAGCCGCTCCACGAGCTTGGCGGAGAATTCCATGTAATTGGCATCGGGGGGAACGAGGGGGCTTCGAGGTTCTCCCTCCAGATGGAACTCAGAGCGCCACGGGCCCAGACCTCAAGAGAGGGGAGCGCTCTGAGACATTCGGGATGCTGCTTCCGCTCCTGATCTGCTTCGCCCATGGCCTACTCGGTGGTGCTGGCAGAGCCAATCGCGTGAAGCCGAAAGGGAGTGAGCTTGGCCTTGGCGTCAGCTTGGGCCTGCCGCGCTGCCGCCTGGCGGGTCTCCGACTCGCCGAGCGCCACTTTAAGACCGACAATTTCCTGCCAAACTTTTTCGTGCTCCACTGCGTAGGCCTCCTCCTACAGCTTCAGTTGCTTGCCATGCTCTTCCGCGAGCTTTGAGCGGTCCGCGGCTACCTTCGCGTCAGTGTCCACTTGGATTTTGTTCTCCTTAGCCTCTAGCTGGGCGTTGGTTTCAGAGAAGTGCTTCGCAGGGGCCTCCTGGGCATCGGTCACCTGGTGCCCCAACGCCTCTAGACGCTCGCACTCCGCGGCCTACTCGGTAGACACCCTCGTGAGGTCCCGCCTAGCGGGCCATGAGCTTCCCATCACAGGTTTTGAGGTCATCTTCCCGCGATTAGAGCAGTTGCGACTGCGCGGCCTGATCATCCTGGAGCACCTTCAAGCAGGCCCCCACCTCCTCGCAGCGCTTGGTGGCCGCCTCGGCCTCTACGAGCGCGTTCACGCAAGCTGCCTTTGCCTCGGCTGCTTCCTTCTCGCTCTTCATGCGGACATCCTCATTCTGATGCTGGCCCGTCTTGACGGCGACGTCGAGCTGGTGCCACCCGGCAGCAAGGCTCAGGCGCTCCTCGGCAAGACGCGCATCAGCGTCCTGGAAGTCTGCCCCTAGTCAATCGAGCGTGGCCTGGGCGTCGACCAAGGTTCCGCGCCTGAGTCCGGGCTCGGCTCCTCATTGCCAGCGGTCGTCACGACCGAGGAGGCCTAACAACTCTCGCCTAGGGCGTGGGGTGCACCCAGATTTCCCCCAAGCTTGGCTGCTGTGGCACGCCTTGGGGGCTCGCCACATCAGCCTCCGGGGCCTCACGAGCGGGCGCGGCCTAAGTATTTTCTGTGGCGCGCCCCACGTCGCTCGCCACTGCATTGATGAGAGTAATAGGTGGGGGATCGAGCTCCTCGTCCTTACCCATCGCCGCATTCTCCTCCATGTTGGGCCCTGCGAAGGATGCGTCCCCACTCCCGGAGAGAAGCGCTTGGGGCCGTCTGCCGCGGCCTTGGTGGTCGCACCCTCGCATACCTCCGGAGGGGCATTCAGCACCTCCTCGGCACCTGAGCGCCCCTTCATGGCACCGGAGCGGCGGGAGGCCTCCTCGCACCCCCCAGGCCTCCTGTCAAGCGCCGGCACCACTTTCGGGCCAAAGGCCGCCTTCACCCCCATTGTCTTCTTCTTTTTCTTCTGTTCACCGGCGGACCGCCTGTGCAACCAGGGGTCAGCTAGGACTAAGTCAGGGAGTATAAGCATAAGACGTGGGAAGGGGCGTGGTGACTTACTCGTCGCTGGCGGTCCAGTTCCTCTTCTTCTCCGGGGCAGCCGACGCGTTGCCGCCAACTTTGAGCATTGCGTCGGCACCACCTCCCGGGCCCTCGGGGCGGTCGTCGGTGAACCTGATCGTGTTGTCACTCTCCTTGAGGACTTGGTAAGCCCCTGCTCTCCGGAGGGTCTCTGCCGGTAAAGGATCGATCGCCTTCCCGCTGAGATTCTCCCCCGTCGAAGACGACTAAGAGGCCACGGTGCCGGGCCATCCCTTGCCAACCGCATCAGTAGGCCGAGGGGATGTCGCGTCGGGCCTCGCGCTGACGTCATCATCATCGCCAAGGTCACAAATCATCTGGCGATGGGAGCGCGGCGACGCCCGGACGACGCCGTCCTCCGTGGTCCCTTCCGAGTCTTCGAAGTTGTCACTGCCGTTGGAATCCAGCACCACCGTGAGGGGGTTCTCACCCGTCCCGGTGTGGATTACCGACATGAGCCCCTACCAGTCAAAGAGAGGCATCTCTGCGACCACTTTCGCCATCTCCCAATAGTTGTACACGGGGCGCGCTGATACGTCTCCAACGTATCTATAATTTTTTATTGTTCCATGCTATTATATTATCCATCTTGGATGTTCTATATGCATTCTTATGCTATTTTATATCATTTTTTGGGACTAACCTATTAACTTAGTGCCTAATGCCAGTTGCTGTTTTTTCCTTGTTTTTGTCTTTTACAAAAAATGAATACGAAACGGAACGAAACTTTTTGATGATTTTTCTGGGACCAGAAGACACCTAGGAAGCTTCGGGAGGAGGCCAGAAAAGCCACGGATGGACCACAAGCTTGGAGGTCGCACCCTAGGGGGAAGCCCCACCCGAGCTTGTGGGCCCATCATGGCACCTCTAACCCTAATCTCAGGTCCATAAACACCCTAATATACCCCATATACTAAAGGGCACACCAAAAATACTTTTCTGCCGCCGCAAGTTTTTGTCCTCGTGAGATCCCATCTGGAGACCTATTCCGGTACTCTGCCGAAGGGGGATTCGATTACGGAGGGACTCTACATCAACCTTGCTGCCCTTCCAATGATGTGTGAGTAGTTTACCACAGACCCACGGGTCCACAACTAGTAGCTAGATGGTTTCTTCTCTCTCTTTGATCTTCAATACAATGGTCCCCTTGATGTTCTTGGAGATCTATTCGATGTAATCTTCTTTTCCGGTGCGTTTGTTGAGATTCGATGAATTGTGGATTTATGATCAGATTATCTATGAATATTATTTGAGTCTTCTCTGAACTCTTTTATGCATGATTAAGATAGCTTTGTATTTCTCTCCGATCTATTGATTTGGTTTGGCCAACTAGATTGATTTTTCTTGCAATGGGAGAGGTGCTTTGTAATGGGTTCAATCTTGTGGTGTCCTCACCCAGTGACAGAAGGGGTAGCGAGGCACATATTTGTATTGTTGGCATTAAGGATAAAAAGGTGGGGTTTATGCATATTGATTGGATCTAGCCCTCTACATCATGTCATCTTTCTTAAGGTGTTACTCCATTCTTGTTAACTTAATACACTAGATGCTGATGGATAGCGGTCCATGTGTGGAATAATAGTAGTAGATGCAGGCAGGAGTCGGTCTACTTGTCACGGACATGATGCCTGTATTCATGATCATTGCCTTAGATATTGTCATAACTTTGCGCTTTTCTATCAATTGCTCAACAGTATTTTGTTTACCCACCGTACGCGTTCTCTCAAGAGAAAAGCCTCTAGTAAAAACTATGGCCCCTGGGCCTATTTTATCATATTATTTTCAGATCTATAAAACCAAAAACACAAAAAATACCTTGCTGCAATTTATTTACCTTTACTTTGTTTTGCACTTTTATTTATCTTTTATACCTATGTCTATCAGATCTCATCCTTGCAAGTAACCGTGAAGGGATTGACAACCCCTTTATCGTGTTGGGTGCAAGTATTTGTTTGTTTGTGTAGGTGCAACTATTGGTGACTTGTGTGTTCCTCCTACTGGATTGATACCTTGGTTCTCAAACTGAGGGAAATACTTATCTCTACTTTGCTGCATCACCCTTTCCTCTTCAAGGGAAAAAACAACGCAAGTTCAAGAAGTAGCAGGAAGAATTTCTGGCCATTGCCGGGGAGGATCTACATCAAGCCTACCAAGTACCCATCATAAAGTCTCATCTCTTTCATTTACATTATTCACCATTCGCCTCTCGTTTTCCTCTCCCCCACTTCTAAAACATTTTTAGAAAAACACAAAAATATTTGCCTTTTTCCATTTGCCTTTTCGTTTGACTTTATGTCTTACTTGGTTTGTTTGCTTGTTCGCTTGCCATAATTGTATGTTTATTAAAAATAAGAAAACAAAAGGTTTATGGATCCTCATCCACTTGCTAATATTTTTAAAAGATCCAACTATGATGAACCAATTGCTAGTGAGTTGAGTGCACTAGATTATCTTTGTGAAGTTTTGCTTGAAATTCGTGAATCTGAAAATTGTGATGAAGTGCTAAAAGAAAAAATTTATAAAGTGATTCATGATAGCTCCTTGAATGAAAAGCATGATTGCAATGATGTCATTATAAATTCTATTAATGTCAATTGTGCTAATAATATGCACACCCACTTAGTTTCCTTTTGAGCTTTTATACACTTATAGCTCTAGTGCATCCGTTGCATGGCAATCCCTACTCCTTGCATTAACATCAATTGATGGGCATCTCCATAGCCCATTGATTACCCTCGTCAATGTGAGACTTTCTCCTTTTTTGTCTTCTCCACACAACCTCCACCATCATATTCTATTCCACCTACAGTGCTATATCCATGGCTCACGCTCATGTATTGCGTGAGAGTTGAAAAAGCTTGAGAGCGTTAAAAGTATGAACCAATTGCTTGGCTTGTCATCGGGGTTGTGCATGATAAATACTTTCTGTTATGAAGATAGAGCATGACAAGATTATATGATTTTGTAGGGATAACTTCTTTAGCCATAATATTTTGACAAGACATGATTGCTTTATTAGTATGCTTGAAGTATTATTGTTTTATGTCAATATTAAACTCTTGTTTTGAATCTTATGGATCTAAATATTCATGCCACATAAAGAAAGATTACATGATAAACATGTTAGGTAGCATTCCACATCAAAAATTCTGTTTTTATCATTTACCTACTCGAGGACGAGCAAGAATTAAGCTTGGGGATGCTTGATACGTCTCCAATATATCTATAATTTTTATTGTTCCATGCTATTATATTATCCATCTTGGATGTTTTATATGCATTATTATGCTATTTTATATCATTTTTGGGGACAAACCTATTAACCTAGTGCCCAGTGCCAGTTGCTATTTTTTCCTTGTTTTTGTCTTTTTATAGAAAATCAATACCAAACGGAGTCCAAACGGAACGAAACTTTTTGACGATTTTTCTTGGACCAGAAGACACCTAGGAAGGTTCGGGAGGAGACCAGAACAGCCACGGATGGGCCACAAGCTTGGAGGTCGCGCCCTAGGGGGGCGCGCCACCCGAGCTTGTGGGCCCACCGTGTAACCTCTAACCCTACTCTCAGCTCCATAAATGCCCAAATATACCCCGTATACCAGAGGGCACACCAAAAATACTTTTCTGCCACCGCAAGTTTCTTTCCTCGTGAGATCCCATCTGGAGACCTGTTCTGGTACTCTGCCGGAGGGGGATTCAATTACGGAGGGACTCTATATCAACCTTGCTGCCCTTCCGATGATGTGTGAGTAGTTTACCACAGACCCACGGGTCCACAACTAGTAGCTAGATGGTTTCTTCTCTCTCTTTAATCTTCACTACAATGTTCTCCTTGATGTTCTTGGAGATCTATTCGATGTAATCTTCTTTTGTGGTGCGTTTGTTGAGATCCGATGAATTGTCGATTTATGATCAGATTATCTATGGATATTATTTGATTCTTCTCTGAACTCTTTTATGCATGATTAAGATAGCTTTGTATTTCTCTCCGATCTATTGATTTGGTTTGGCCAACTAGATTGATTTTTCTTGCAATGGGAGAGGGGCTTTGTAATGGGTTCAATCTTGTGATGTCCTCACCCAGTGACAGAAGGGGTAGCGAGGCACGTATTTGTATTGTTGCCATTAAGGATAAAAAGGTGGGGTTTATGCATATTGATTGGATCTATCCCACTACATCATTTCATCTTGCTTAAGGCATTACTCCGTTCTTGTTAACTTAATACACAAGATGCATGCTGGCTAGCGGTCGATGTGTGGAGTAATAGTAGTAGATGAAGGCAAGAGTCGGTCTACTTGTCACGGACGTGATGCCTATATTCATGATCATTGCCTTAGATATCATCGTAACTTTGTGATTTTCTATCAATTGCTCAACAGTAATTTGTTTACCCACCGTATGCGTTCTTTCAAGAGAGAAGCCTCTAGTGAAAACTATGGCCCCCGGGTCAATTTTTATCATATTATTTTCAGATCTATAAAACCAAAAACCCGAAAATACCTTGTTGCAATTTATTTACCTTTACTTTGTTTTGCACTTTTATTTATCTTTTATACCTATCTCTATCAGATCTCATCCTTGCAAGTAACCACGAAGGGATTGACAACCCCTTTATCGCATTGGGTGCAAGTATTTATTTGTTTGTGTAGGTGCAAGCATTAGTGACTTGTGTGTTCCTCCTACTGGATTGATACCTTGGTTCTCAAACTGAGGGAAATATTTATCTCTACTTTGTTGCATCACCCTTTCATCTTCAAGACAAAAACAAACGCAAGCTCAAGAAGTAGCAAGCGCGTTCTCAGGAGGGTCCCCGACGGGACCGCCGAGCAGGATCGCCAGGACCCCGTCCAGCGCCTTGGGCCTTAGGCCGCCGGTGTGCAGACTTATTGTATCTCTTGTGCCATTGTACTTCCACACAGGCCGTGAGCGATGTTGTAGTGGTGCGATGTGCCGCCGCAGGTACTCCTTGACGACCATGGCCCTTGACAACTTCGCGGTCCGGTGTGCAGCCATCCGCTCCAAAATAGGCTCCATCTGCGGTCGGTGAGCTTCTTGTGCCCCCACTCGGGGTTCTTCACGGCTGGATCTGTCGACATCCATGTAGACCCAGCGCTACCGATAGCCCTCCACCTTCTTCGTGATCTTTAGGCTGATGATGCCGCTCTCCATTGCCTTGACGGTGAGGAAAGAGATGCATCTTGAACGCTGCTCCGCCACGGTCAGCTGCAAGCTGAAGAAATGACGAAAGAGCGCCATCGAGGGCATCACGCCCACATAGGCCTCGCAGTAAAAGGCGAACATGGCTAGGAGAAGGACGGAGTTGGGTTGGAGATGGAGAGCGTGGATCCGATAGTGAGAAAGGATGGCATGGAAGAAATTCGAGAACGGTGGGACCAACCCAGCGTATACACTATGGAGGAATAAGGGGTAGGCGGTCGCCCCCAGCCACTCCGTGCTCGCGAGCCCGGCCAGATTTGGGTCACCTACCCCTCGTTGTGATCGCTGGCCACCGACGGGAGCACCACATCTAGGTCCTCCATGTCAGCGATGGTGGAGCGCAGAAGCGCCGCACCGGTGACGGGTGCGCTTGGGGTCGGAGCCGTCGCCCTCCCCTTCTTGCCGGCGGGCGCCGTTCGTGCGTCACGGGGCTGTGAGTGGGATGGAGAGAGATGCAGCACTCGGGAGTTTGGTCACGAAGAATCATGTGTGAGAAGGAAGGTGCAGTGAGCCGGAAGCGCGCAGGAAGGCAATGATGGCCTTGCGCTGTGCGCGGGCAGGCTTTATGTCAGCCTGGGCGGTTGCCAAGGCATCGTGGGAGAAGTGGGGGCGTCCCCCGCTCCATCGTGCGCCACGCATCGCGATTGGCCAGCAGGCGGTTAGGGCCCACACTGTTTCGCCCCCTAACAGGCGGAGACGTGCGCACCGCGAACCCCTGGGCTACTGTCAAGCCTGTGGGACTGGGGGTACCCAGGCCCGTCTACCTTCAGCCCAGGACATGGTGCATAACAAGAGCCCAGCTGGTGGCCCACCAGCAAGCGTCACGAGCAAGACTCCTCGCGAGGCCCTTGCCTCACGAGGCCCCCATCAGTAGGCATCCCGAGCGGACTAGGCGGCTCCACCAAGAGCCTTGCAAGGCTCTCTCGTGAGGCGGCCTCTCGAGGCCCCCTCTCAGGACAAAGCAAGCTAGGGGTTGTACAGCCCAGTCGCGTGGCCCCATGCCTTCACGTGGGTGACACGCGCGGCGACGAACGCTGCCAGGGACCATGCCATCAGGCGCGAATGAGGAGGATTTCCTCTTTTGTGCTAAGGGGACAAGGCCAGCCACTAGTTCCCAAAGCAACCCCCAAAGGTTACCTGATCGGTGCAAGAAGACCAAGACGACGGGCGCGCAGCGCGGAGGTCATCACCAAGCCCACCGGCGCGTCATGGGCAGTGGCTTTGCAGGCAAAGACCACCTTTTGTCTAGATAGACTATGTCCCTGTCCCCCCTTCAAAATTGCCGTTGTGTGGCAACCCTTCCCGCCAATGTCTTTGGAGGAAGAGGACCAAGGCAGGTATAATGGAGGGTAGGGAGCCACCGTAGGACGGGGGGATCCACTACCCTTGTACTCTCATCCTCTCTCACGAGTGCAATGCCAAACCAAGCAGGAGTAGGGTTTTACACCGTAAGGTGGCCCGAACCTGGGTAATTGTTGTGTCACTGGTCCGCCCCCGCTAGCTCGTTCTCGCCGTAGCCTCGCCTTGGTTAGCTGCAGGAAAGAGTAGGGCGGTAGGAACGAGTGCACCCTAGAGTTCGAACCTTTGGCTCCCCGTAGCCCCGATTCCGACAGCATTAGATTAACAAAAAGCATAAACAGTTGCAGGGTAGAGTGGGCGCAACAGCACCATGTGCTTCCATCGACTTATAAAGGGGTGATGCAGAGTTTGTTGTAACAAAAAAATAAGCATCGTGTCTGGGTTGGTCCCATTTTTGTTCACTTAATGGGAAAAGACAACAATACAATAGCTTCAATTCAACATTTATTTAAAACAATACCAATACGAGTAGCACAACATCTCAAAGCACACTGCACAATCATGTGGATGAAGGTCGGTGCTGACCTTTCATGAGGCAGACAAGATCAAATATGAATCTGCCAACACGAATAGGAAATCCAATCTCGTTTTGTGCAGTTCCACTAAATCAAGCAAAGTTTCCGGTGTGACATTTTAGTTGAACTGCACAAAACACTCTTAAAACAAAAGTGTTTTGCATAGTGAGGCAAAAGGTCACAATAGCAACAAGTTGAATAGATATCCCTATTTTCACAGAGGTAAAAAAGGAAACAATTACTGGCCAATAAAGGAGGATGAAACATACGGCCACAAAGTAGTACATTAGCATTTCTAAAATGGTGGCATTGATTCATATTAACAGAGACATTCTCTTAAAATAACATTCGTTAAAAATGTAATTTCCTTATAACAGTGGCATTGCTTCAATGTTCCAATGGCAATAGTAGATTAACAAAAACAACAAAATAGTTGTATGGGATATGGGACATGGCAGCACCATGTGCCTCCACACGTATAAATGGGTGATGCAGAGTATGTTACCAAGCAGCATATCTATGTTGGTCCCATATTTATTCTCTTTGAACCTTTTTCCTATGTGAGGGCAGCAAATCTAGTCACGCACAAACTCCCTGACCCCCCAGTTTCTTTCCTTTTTCAACAAAGAGATCGGTTCCTTACAGATTTGTGTACTGGGTTACCCCCTTTTTCCATTTTCGACCAACAGAGCAGCTGGATAGCCAGTCTGTACTACTTTCCCTCCTTCCTTTCCTCATTGAACCACGTCCTATATTCATGCTCCACCCCACCCCCCTTCTTTCCTCTTTGAACCAAGACCTAGATTCGACTACATAATCGAAAAAGATCGGCATGTAGCTAGAGCAATGATGGTTTCAAAGAAAGTTGTACCTTAGGGTCGTCGGGATGTGGCTAGGCGTGTGGCGGGAGGCCAGTTCTGCCCACACTACATATGGCAGCGAGGAAGAAGGGGTCAGAGGCCCTCCTGCATAGGCGCTGGGTGAAAGAGAACAGCACAGCAGGCAGTGAATTCCCTCCCTCGGCGAAGGCGACAGAGTGAACGCTGCACCTCCTCCCCTTCCTGGTCCGACGGGATCCGGACGACTCCTTGACCAGCTGTGAGGGGGGAGAGAGAGAGGCCAACGCAGTCTTGTTTAGATCTGATGAAGAGGGTGAGAGATTGTAAACAGAGCAAACCCTAGCAAAGGAACATTGAGCCTCCATCGTGTGTGTGTGTGTGTGTGTATAGTGCAGCGAGAGTGTGAAGAGTGCAAACCCTAGTGAACAAGCGCTGAGGCTCCAGCTTTTATAGTACCTGTATAAAGTACTAATATAGTGGAGTGGTTTTCTTTTTCTCTCTATAATAATTGTTTTAAATTGTGTACAGAACGAAACTCTTTATTTAACGTACTAGTGAAGAAAACTGCGATCAACTAACGATCCACACGTCCTGGTCGCACTTCCTATCGTTCACGTACAGTACACTACCATCCGTTAAGTGAACAACCACACACGCGCCAAATTATCGGAAAGGTGTGAGAGTGTCTACAAATAAATAAATTTAATTTCAATTATTTTGTATGTACAGTTTGCCCTCTCTCACTAATTATGATTTGTTGTGTTCGGCCTAAATCAGTGTGCCACCGTATCTCGTACTACCTCCATCCAGGTTTTTACTCCACACCATATTTTTAATAAAAGTCTGACAACATATTTAACTAGTAAACGGCTAATACATGCCAACAAAAAATAAATATTACTGGCTTCATATTTTTTATGTAGTTATATGAGTAATATTTTTTATCAAAGTGTGGGAACATAATTCAATAGTGGCAAAAATCTAGAACCAACTCATAAATAAAATGTTTATACAACTTAATGATTGATAGATCATAGCCAACATTTAGTTAATAGCTGGACAAATAAAATTACAGGGGAGCTGAAGACAAAGTTGTGAGAAGGCTTAGAAATCAATACAAAACTTTTGCTCTTAGTACCAACATTGATGCTTCTTCGAGGAAACATTTGGTTCATAGCCAAAGAAAAACTTGCATCAAGGTGAAAGACGACTGTGTCTCCAACGCGACCAAGGTGCACTGATGAATGATATCTTTGTCTTTGTGGGTAACAAGCAAAGAGCACTGATGGAAGACATCTCCTTCTTCATTGAACATCGATCAGCTTCACCAGTCGATGCAACCATGAGATGAAATCATGAGCATCGATAGGTTATCATGGTGATGCATCATCCATTTGGCATCAAGTTTACGTGAGGCACCACTGAAGTTCGATAAATCCTCACTGTGGTTTGTTTCTTATCGGTAATTGATATGTCTCCAACGTATCTATAACTTTTGCTTGTTCCATGCTGTTATATTATCATTCTTGGATGTTTTACAATCATTTTGTAGCAACTTTATATCATTTTTTGGGACTAACCTATTGACATAGTGCCCAGTGCCAGTTGATGTTTTTTGCTTGTTTTTTACTTCGCAGAATATCAGTACGAAATGGAGTCCAAATGTAGCGAAACTTTTTGGAGATTTTTTTGGACCAGAAGACACCAAATGGGCCAAAGAAGTACCAGAGGGGAGGCCCGAGGAGGGCACAACCCACCAGGGCGTGCCCAGGGGGTTGTGCCACCCTCGGTGACCTCCTGCACCGCCTCTTCGCCCTATAAATTGCGAAATATTCCAGAAACCCTAGGGGAGTCGATGAAACACAATTCCAGCCGCTGCAAGTTCCAGAACCACGAGATCCAATCTGGACACCATCACGGAGGGGTTCATCATCCTCATTGGTGCCTCTTCGATGATGCGTGAGTAGTTCATCATAGACCTACGGGTCCGTAGGCAGTAGCTAGATGGCTTCCTCTGTCTTTGTTTTGATTCTCAATACAATGGTCTCTTGGATATCTATTTGATGTAACTCTTTTTTGCGGTGTATCTGTTGGTATTCGATGAACTTTGAGTTTATGATCAGATCTATATCCATGAATATTATTTGAGTCTTCTTTTGCTTTCTTATATGCATGATTATTTATAGCCTCATATTTCTTCTTCGAATCTTTGGTTTAGGTAGGCCAACTAGATCAATTTTTCTTGCCATGGGAAGAGGTGCTTTGTGATGGGTTCGATCGTGCGGTGTTCTTTCCCAGTGACAGAAGGGGCAGCAAGACACGCATGTATCGTTGCTATTAAGGATAACAAGATGGGGGCTATTCCTACATGAATAGATCTCGTCTACATCATGTCATCGTTCTTATTGCATTACTCCTTTTCTCCATGAACTTAATACACTAGATGCATGCTGGATAGCGGTCGATGTGTGGAGTAATAGTAGTAGATGCAGGCAGGAGTCGGTCTACTAATCTTGGACGTGAGGCCTATATATTGATCATTGCCTTGGATATCGTCATAATTATTCGATCTTCTATCAATTGCCCAACAGTAATTTGTTTACCCACCGTGTGCTATTTTCTTGAGATAAGCCACTAGTGAAATCTACGGCCCCCGGGTCTATTCTTTATCATATTTGCTTTGAGATCTATTTTTATTCGCTTTTGTTTTCAGATTTATTATTCCAAAAACCCAAAAATACCTTGTTGCACTTTTTTATTACTTACTTTATTTCGCGTTTTATCGAGAGCTATTTATCCAATCTACCACAAATTTATCTATGTTTTTACCGTGGAGGGATTGACAACCCCTCTTACGCGTTGGGTTGCAAGTGTTTGTTCTTTGTGTGCAGGTATCATTTACATAGTGTTGCTTGGTTCTCCTACTAGATTGATACCTTGGTTTCATAACTGAGGGAAATACCTACCGTAGCTGTGGTGCATCATCCCTTCCTCTTTGGGGAAATATCGACGTAGTTCATGTGACATCAAAAGGAATTTCTGGCGCCGTTGCCGGGGAGACATCATCAACATCTATAAGGTTCCTAATCACAAATCTCATCTCCTTTCAATTTACATTATTTACCATTTCCCTCTCGTTTTCATCTCCCCAACTTCACAAAAAATGCCGTTTCATTCGCCCTCTTTTTCGTTGGCTTTTTCTCGTCAGATCTATCTTTTTGTGTGTGATCTTGTTTGCCTACTTTATCATTATGGCTAGTTCTTCCTCTATTACATGTACCCCTGAGAACGAAGTTCTCAATTTTAAACAAAGGGGAGGGGAGAATCTAAAAGATGCTTGGTATAGAATTTGCAATGCTCATAATAGATCTATTCATAAGCAATCTACTGTTGTTCTTCTTTGCAGTTTTTATGTGGGCATTACCACCTGGTATTGATTCGTCCTTGATACAATTACCGGTGGGAATTTCTTGATGTGTCCATCTTTGGATGCTTTTAATGCTATGGGAAATCTAGTGGGTTCACCACCTCTCACTATCAATGAAACTGCTTTAACACTTGAGCATGTTATGCAAAGGCATGATGCTATTGAAAAGAAAATGCTTACCGAAGAACATATTGAAAACTTGGATAAAAAAAGCATAATCTTGCTAGTAAAATTGGGTCAAAAGCGGGAGAGGTTTTTAAGTTGCTAAAGGAAAAAGGAACCGTAATTCACGAAAGAATTGAAGAAAGTCCTTCTCGGATTGATAAATTGCAAGAAATTTTTAGTAATTTAAGCTCGGCTTTTGCTTCTCCTAAAACTATTGAAAAAACTCCCATTAAAATTAGCAAGATTACTCAAATCACTAAGAACAAGGGTGCAACTTCTAATAATAACAAAGAAGATCTTAAGATGATTAGTATTCACCCCGACTTTGTTGAAGTTGTGAGAAACCCTACTTGCAAGAATGAATTTTTAAATCTCATTCCTAGGAGTATTGTTATTGAAAATCTATATGATAAATCTTTCAAGAATATTGGTTGTGTGATTGAGGAATTGGAAACTAAAGATGACAACACTTGAATCTATGCATTATGCCTACCTAGGGGCATAAAACGATAGCGCTTGTTGGGAGGCAACCCACTGAATAAAATTTATTTTTGCCTTTTTATTTCTTTTCTTGAGTGTTTTCACAATTATGCCTCTATTATGATTGTGTTTTTTATGTTTTAATTAGTGTTTGTGCCAAGTAAAGCCTTTAGGATAGCCTTGGTGATAGTTGATTTGATCCTGTTGAAAAAAGAAACTTTTGCATCCAGTAACAGAATTTTAAAAATTCACAGAAAAGACGAAAAATTCTGAATTTTTTACACAATATTGATATACAAATTTACTCAGCTTTCCTAATCTTTCAGAAGTTTTTGAGTTACATAAGTATGAGAACAATTCGCATCTTTACAGACTGTACTGTTTTTGACAGATTCTGTTTTCTTTGCATTGTGTGCTTATTTTGATGAACCTATGGATTGTATCGGGGGGTATAAGCCATGGTAAAGTTATAATACAGTAGATATAATGCAATAACAAAATTTGAATGGGTTTTCTACAGTACTTCAAGTAAATATTGGTTTTCTTATACTAACAGATCTCACGAAGGTTTTGTTAAGTTTTGTGTGATTGAAGTTTACATGTTTTTTGTGAGATCGCGATGGATGAAGGAATAAGGAGTGAAAAGAGCCTAAGCTTGGGGATGCCCCATGGCACCCCAAGTTAATATTCAAGGAGAACCAAGCAACTAAGCTTGCGGATACCCCGGAAGGCATCCCCTCTTTCTTCTAACGACCAACGGTATTTTACTTGGAGCTATATTTTTATTCATCACATATCATGAGTTTTGCTTGGAGCGTCTTGTATTATATGAGTGTTTGATTGTTTTGCTTTTTAGTTTGTCACAAGTATCCTTCCTGGACACACCTATTTGAGATAGCCAAAATTATGCTATGATTTGTTAGAATTGCTCTATACGCTTCACTTAAATTTTTTGAGCTATGGAATTGCTCTAGTGCTTCACTTATATATTTTTGAGCATGGTGTGCTTTAATATTTTTGAAGAAATGCTCTCATGCTTCACTTAGATTAATTTGAGAGTTAGTAAAATTTTGAAGAAATTCTCTCATGCTTCACTTATATTATTTTGAGAGACGAAAAATTTTATGCTCATGTTCTTCACTCAAATTTGTTTGAGCTTGTCAAAAGCAATAGCAATATATGAAACTATTCCCAAAGTGATAGATATTCAAGAGGGATATAATAAAAACTTTCATGGATCATTGGACAAAATAAACTTGATTCTTTGTAATAGTTTTGAGATATGATGATAGTAATATGTGAGTCATGTTGGCGAGTAATTATGCTTTAGTAATAATATTGGTGTTAAGGTTTATGATTCCCTATGCAAGCACGAAAGTCAATAGTTATGCAATGAAATTATATCCTACTTGTGGTGCATTATTCGGTGTTAGTGATGCCTAATGCTCGCTTATGTGATTTTTCATTTCTTGGTTGGTTGCTTCTCAATCTTTTTGCTAGCCTCCACTTGTACTAAGTAGAAATACTACTTGTGCATCCAAAATCCTTAAACCCAGTTTTGCCATATGAGTACACCATAACTACCTATATGTGGTATTTCCATGTTGTTCTAAGCAAATTTGTATGTGCCATCTCTAATTTTCAAAATGAATTTTCTTTTTGTGTGCTCGTACCGCTCATGAAGCGGTAGGGGGTGGCCAATATTTTCCATGCTAGATGTGTTATTCTCAAGATGAGTGTTTATTCACTTGTCATTGCACGAGAGTGCGGCGGTAATAGGGATGCGCAGTCCCGAAATGAAAAAAAGAATTTACTTTATGTTGTCAAATAATAAATTCCTTGGAAAGTATTGGTATGGACGGTACCCGTGGATACGGCTAGCCGTGGAATGTGAAAGAATGGTGGAAAAAGGAATAAACTTTATTTTCTGTTTGGGAACCGCCTATGATATATCTAGCATGGAAAGTGTTGGGAATTACTCGGTCGTTTTCGTTGACGGGAAAAGTATGCCTCTCAAAAAAAATTATCTCTCAATTTAAGCTTTGAGCTCTGGCACCTCTACAAATCCCTACTTCCCTCTGCAAAGGGTCTATCTATTTACTTTATGAAATTTTATTTTTATTTGAGTCTCCATCTTCTCTTATAAAGCACCAACTAAGGGGCACTATGATCGTACTTGAGCATTGGATGTAGCTAATATGCGAATGTGTTTCATGAATGGATCAATGATTGAGCATGATGGGCTAGGGATAACTTTCTATAGTGTTGATATTTTGAAATACATGGTTGCTTGTTGATATGCTTGAGTATTGAAATCTTCATGTCAAAACTAGACTATTGCTTTGAAACATATAAAAGTCCAAATGTCCATGCTACAAAAGAAAAGAATATATGATGAACATGTTAGGCAGCATTCCACATAAAAAATTATGTTTTTATCATTTACCTACTCGAGGACAAGTAGGAATTAAGCTTGGGGATGCTGATATGTCTCCAACGTATCTATAATTTTTGCTTGTTCCATGCTGTTATATTATCATTCTTGGATGTTTTACAATCATTTTATAGCAACTTTATATCATTTTTTGGGACTAACCTATTGACATAGTGCCCAGTGCTAGTTGCTATTTTTTGCTTGTTTTTTACTTCGCAGAATATTAGTACCAAACAGAGTCCAAATGCAGCGAAACTTTTTGGAGAATTTTTTTGGACCAGAAGACACCAGATGGTCCAAAGAAGTAACAGAGGGCAGGCCCGAGGTGGGCACAACCCACCAGGGCATGCCCAGGGGGGTTGTTCCCCCCTCGGTGACCTCCCGCATTGCCTCTTCGCCCTATAACTTGCCTAATATTCCAGAAACCCTAGGGGAGTCGCGAAACACAATTCCAGCCGCCGCAAGTTCCAGAACCACGAGATCCAATCTAGACACCATCACGTAAGGGTTCATCATCCTCATTGGTGCCTCTCTGATGATGCGTGAGTAGTTCATCATAGACCTACGGGTCCGTAGGCAGTAGCTAGATGGCTTCCTCTCTCTCTTTTGATTCTCAATACAATGGTCTCTTGGAGATCTATTTGATGTAACTCTTTTTCGCGGTGTGTTTGTTGGGATCCGATGAACTTTGAGTTTATGATCTGATCTATATCCATGAGGAGTCTTATTTTGATCTCTTATATGCATGATTATTTATAGCCTTGTATTTCTTCTTCGAATATTTGGTTTAGTTAGGCCAACTAGATCAATTTTTCTTGCCATGGGAAGAGGTGCTTTGTGATGGGTTCGATCGTGCGGTGTTCTTTCCCAGTGACAGAAGGGGCATCAAGACACGCATGTATCATTGCTATTAAGGATAACAAGATGGGGGCTATTCCTACATGAATAGATCTCGTCTACATCATGTCATCGTTCTTATTGCATTACTCCATTTCTCCATGAACTTAATACACTAGATGCATGCTGGATAGCGGTCGATGTGTGGAGTAATAGTAGTAGATGCAGGCAGGAGTCGGTCTACTAATCTTGGACGTGATGCCTATATATTGATCATTGCCTTGGATATCGTCATAATTATTCGATCTTCTATCAATTTCCCAACAGTAATTTGTTTACCCCCCGGATGCTATTTTCTTGAGAGAAGCCACTAGTGAAATCTACGACCCCCGGGTCTATTCTTTATCATATTTGCTTTGAGATCTATTTTTATTTGCTTTTGTTTTTAGATCTATTATTCCAAAAACCCAAAAATACCTTGCTGCCCTTTTTTATTACTTACTTTATTTTACGTTTTAGCGAGAGCTATTTATCCAATCTACCACAAATTTATCTATCTTTTTACCGTGGAGGGATTGACAACCTCTCTGACGCGTCGGGTTGCAAGTATTTGTTCTTTGTGTGCAGGTACCATTTACATAGTGTTGCTTGGTTCTCCTACTGGATTGATACCTTGGTTTCATAACTGAGGGAAATACCTACCGTAGCTGTGCTATATCATCCCTTCCTCTTTGGGGAAATACCGACGTAGTTCAAGCGACATCAGTAATCAAGCTCGAGAAAGGAAGAACTGCGTGGCAGAGGACAGTTAGGCTGAGCAATAGTGGTCATCCAATTTTGTGCAGTTCCACTAAAATTGAGGAAGACATGCCCGGATATGGAGACACGCATCGTTGTTTGCAAAAATATAAAAAAGGGATATTTAAGTAGTGTCTTTACTTTGTTTTGGCAGTGGTACAAGATTAATAGCAGAATCTCAATTGTCAATAGAATTAATGAAATGTACACCAACAAATAGAAGCATCATGATTATCTTGATGGGATCTAAAGCAGGATACCCAAAAAAAACTAAAGCAGGACAGAAGCATTTATCGACACCTCTAGATTGACAGCAGCATTACTTAAAAAGGGACGTCACTTTAACATGGGCATTGCTTCATTTTACCAGTGATAGTACTATTAGATTAGCAGTGGCAATAGGAGCATATGGACAATGACCGCACAACCACCATGTAATTTTGTGAAAAAAATATGTATACCTCCACCTAGGCATAAACCAGGACAACTTTTGGAGTGGCCTTTCCTCTAATAGTAAAAAATAGGTGATGTTGGACCAGCCGACGAACCCTAGCTACTGTACATGGGGAGCTGGGGAGTAGTGGTATAGAAGAAAACCCACATGCAGCGACCTGGGGAGCTGGACCAGTACAATGAAGCATGAAATCCAAAAGAAGTTATTCCCCAGGTGGGCGAGATGTGGCTTAGGCGGGCGGGCGGGATCTGCCCACACGACGGCAGCAAACAAGGGCGCGGAGGACCTTCGTCCGTGATGGCGCCGGCTCAGAGAGGATGGTGCACATCGGCTTCCTCCATCACTGACGGCGACAACATCAACATTGCACCTCCTCTCCTCCCGCAGCGGACGGGATCCGGCCGGATCTGTGACCACCGGTGAGGAGAGAGATAGAGTGGACACTGTCGTCTTGTTTAGATATGGAGAGAGTGAGAGAGCGAGATGCGAGAAACCCTATCAAACAAGAGGCTACATGCACAATGGAGTAGAAAAATCTCTCCATAGCAGTGGTTTTAAATAGAATATACGCGTTCCCGAAAAAAAGAAACGAAAACTGGCAGACAAATCTTTTTTTAACATACCAAGGGAGAAAACTCGAACAATAACACGCCCCCGCTTCCTTGTCGCACTTTGTATCGCTCACTTATGGTCCCCGACCCTCCATTATTAAGTGAAAAAATTAAAGGGTCAAATTATGACGCAAGCTACCTTTTCGTGTACAAATGCGCTCCATCGTGTACTCACGGGTATGTCGGAGGTAGAGTGAGTGCATGTACATTTCTTCTTGTACGTAGTACTCCATTTATCTCACTTCCTATTGTTTCCCACTCCTATGATATTCCTATCCTAGGAACAGAATGAGGTCGTACTAAGTTTGTGTGTGTGTAGGGAGAACAAGACATTGATGATGTATGCGAGTAGTCACGAGAGTCGTCACTATGTGTGTGTGCGCACGCGCACACACACATAGACATACATATCCATGTTTACGTAAAATTCTTACTTTGATCTCCATCTCCAATCATATTTGTCCAACTGGCACATTATTTACGTTAATTATGTAGCAATATTTACGTACGTCCAGCATCTCTCGTTTGCGGGTGTCCGGACCGCTGCCACGCGTGCTCCAGACCGCCCTGGCCAACCCAAACCCTCTTAATCACCCGCGTGCACTTCCCGCCCGAAACGTTCAGTGCCGCATTCATGCCTGGCCAGAGCGGACGCGACCTCTCACTGGCGCTGGCATTAAAGCAGCGCACCGGCCGAGAGAGCCCCGCCCGCGCCACTTCCCGGTGCACGCGACTGCTCTGTTTTCAAACGACACCATGGCCGGCCACAACATGCTTGCAAAAAAGTTCTTGGGTGTGTGTGCTACAGCTAGCTATCCTTACCTCCTTGTCTATCTCTTCTAGTAGTAGAGTACTAATACTCCATGACGCGATCCATCAACAAGCGGGCGGGAAAGTTTGCGTATAGTCAGTTTGCGGTGAGTGGCATGTCGAGCGACCGTGTGTGGTGAGACGCGAACACGATAGACATTGGTTTTGCTCCATGGCGCGGTCAACCGAAATGAAACGTTGGTTTCCAAAAGAATATTGTAGTATACTGTACTACATGAGGGAGAAGCGGATTCAACGAAGAGTGATAGTTGCTTCGTTCGTCCAACTTATTGTTGGGTCTATGTTATTTGACGGCTCATTGGTCATTATTACTGCGGTGGTCGAGTGTCATAGAGCGTCTGCACTCTTATTTTTTTATTCCGTGATAAAACTAATTTTCTCCACTCTTACACCAGAGGAGTGCGAAACACGGCAGTCCAGTGAGTACATGGCCCACCTCACACTATCACCATATTCCTTGGACACCGTGCAACACCTTCAGTCCCTTTTTCTTTGCGTTTCACACCTACGTAGTAGCACGCATGCCAATGACACAAGCGCTCAGAAAAAATTACTACACCAGAGTAGTAGACTATTTGCCCCTGGACTTGCTATGGAGAAAATGATGGGTAATTACGTGCATGCAAAGTACTGGCTCAGCTTGCAGCGCTCAATTCTCGCGCATCGTTACTCCTCTCTCCATCTCTCTGGATGCAGGCTCTCTCTCTCCTCTTCAACTATCTTCATCTCTCTCTGCAGTTTTGCATGCATGCGACTCTCTCTCTCTCTGTGCAAGCATGCCTTGGGAAGGGATGACGAATATGGGAGAGAGAGATGGGAAGTATTGTGGCTGCGTGTGCAGTACTATTGGAAAGAGCAGCACAAAGATGCTAAGGCGCACACCATTGCAGGAAAAATGAGATTTTCTTATACGCATACAAAAAAGAACCGAAGGAACTACTACAATGCTATGAAGCTTTCAGCTTTTGTTTCATGTATGTATCTTGACTCCAAGGTTGCCCTGTTACAATATTCCATAAAATACAAAGGAAAACTAACACGCATGCTGTTGCATCTCAATGATTCATAGATCATAGCCAATATTTACTTCACAACTAAAGATGAAAGTTGTGAGAGTGTGTACAAATAAAGAAAAAAATGATTGATGCAGTCCCTAGGCCTTAAACCCTAAACCCTAAACAGTCTTTAATTTCCTGGCAAGGTAGAACCTGTCGAAGGAAAGAAGCCTGGAACCCATGGACCATCCGATGATCTTGTGCAGTTCCACTAAAATCGAGTTGGGCATCCCTGTTGGCAAAGATATTGAAGAAGTGTGATTAGAATAATAGTAGTGGAACTAGTTGATGAGACATAAACTCATCACAAATAGAAGCCGGTAGAGAAGTAGAGAAAGATCCACATGGAGATGAGCTACGTGGGGAGTTGCGGTAGTGGAGCAAGCCGGCTCCAAAAGGAAGTTGTACCTAAGGGACATCGGGGTGTAGCTAGGAAGGCGGTGGGAGGCAGAATCTGCCCATACAGCGGGGAGCCCCTATCCGGACGCACCGACAGTGAGTTTTCTCCATCGCCACTGCCGACAGCGTCTACGCAGAACATCCTCCCCTTCCCCGGGCGGCGGGATCTGTTGGAAATATGCCCTAGAGGCAATAATATTGTATTACTATATTTCCATTATTCATAATTAAGAGTTTATATTTCATGCTATAACTGCTATGATCCTGCAATATGCGATTCAGTGGAAAACTCATATGCACGTGTGGAATGATAAACAGTCAAACAATAGTTTCCCGGCCCAGCCTCTAGGACTGGCTCAAGTGTTGTTGGTGATCATGTTTTCCGGATCTTTGGATATCGTTAGGTGCAACGATAGTTCTAAAAACAACACTGAGGGTATGACGTTAGAAGAACGATCATATTGAATCGACCCAATCTTGTATGTTATACTTTGTGATCATATCGTCTGAAATCATCTGTTATAACACGAAGTGTTAGCATGTGTACTTTAGTTCCTCAGACCATGAGAGTGTCTCGGTTACTTCTTACCAGACGGTGGACTTTGGGGTTGCTCAAACGTCATCTATAACAAGGTGATCATAACGACAACTTTCAGGTTCACCAGAAAGTTTGACAAGTGAACGAACAGCTCGGTGTGATGGCATCCATCATCTTCTGGCCAGACACAGGTGACTACATCACGGGGATGTCGGAACACGTCAACGAGAAAGAAGAACAAAACCGGTAACGGGAGCAACGGTATAGTGGGCATGGTTATGACCCAAGAGGATACCGATGCACACCAGGTTTTGTAAAGTATCATGAAGCAAAGGGAACATCACATGATAACCAAAGGTTCACTCGAATATCATTCGTGTAATCATAGGGACCGATATGGATGTCCACGGTTCCGCTATCGGTCATTGAACGAAGGGGTTTCGTTCATGTCTATGTTTTACCGAACCTACGGGGTCACAAGCTTAAGGTAATCATGATCTACTGAAAGTTAGTGGAATGGGAATGATGAGAATATATTTGTGAAATAGTTTCATTAATATCCGGAATAGTTCCGAGAGGTTCCGGAAGCGTTTCGGGGTCACCGGAAGGGTTTCGGTGAATATTGGGTAATACCGGGTATTACCGATTAATTATATATAGGTGGAAAATGTTTCCGGGGATGTTAAATTATATATATAATTCTCTGAAAATGTTTAAAGTATTTTATATATTAATTAAATATCAACGGGCCTTAAAAGGCCAAGAAGGGGAAGGAGACTTGGGCCATAAAAGCCCAAGTGGAGGTGGCGCCCCCGCTTTCCTTGTGGTGGGGGGGGGGGCGAATCCTACTAGGGGTGAGAGTTGGACTCCCCCCCTCGGCCAGCGCACCAAGGGAGGACTTTCCTCCCTTCGTGGCTGCCATCTCGTCCCTCCTAAACCTATCTATACTAGAGGTTTTCCAACCTTTTGAGTACAAGTTTTTGGGCGCCTCTTCTAGTTGATCTAGTTCTAGTTCTAGTTGGTCTTAGACTAATTAGAGATAGCCCTAGCCACCTCTAATCCTCATAATTAGAAGCCGAGTGAAGACTGTATGCTTGCAACCAAGTAGAGAGGCCATGCTTTCGCTCTTTTGTTTGAGGGATTGTTCGAGGGTGGTTCGCGGGATCGCCATCATCATTCCAGGGACTTCGAGCACGATCTACACTGACTCTTCTTCTTCCGTAGCACTCCGGAGTTGGTAATGATCGTTGATCCCAACCCATATGCATCTTCATATTGATCTTGGTGATCGTAGGTGCGAATTTTTTTTGTTTTCAACTATGTTTCCCAACAGTGCCATCATGAGCAGGTTTATGAGTAGATGCAGGTTGCGATCTAGATCACATATGATATGTGAGGGTTGATGTTCTTGCTATGCTTCCCATGAGTGTTGCTTCGGTTTAGTTCATCAGCAGAACGATGTAGTTTTGCTGCAAGGTTCTGACAATCGATTGGCTCTGGCTGTCGATGATCTGCTAACAGTTCCTTGGGCTACATCATAGTCGGTAATAGTGAACCGTCGCATACACAAGAGTGTGTTGAAGATGGATGATCTTCTAGGGGGTCACGCTTATTGACGAAGTTTAGTGTGGGGGACGGGACTTTTAATTAAGTCTCTCCTTCACACACCCCGAAACTTAATCTAGCATCAAGAACATCGCCTTGTTGTGCTTGCGTAGGTAGCTAGTCTTAATCATTAAAACTGGTTAACCACGTAACTAAAATTTTGCTAAAACCGATTAGAGGACGTCTAACTTGGTTTTGCAGGGTTTCCATATGATGTGGTATAGCCTTCGTCATGATAATGAGTTTATGTATGAGATGGTTATATGTTGTAATGTTAAGTGGCCTGCACATCACGGCATGATGGCTGGAGCCACGGGATTGCCACCTTAATGTAAACATCGTAGAAATAGGTTACAGGTGATGGTGGCAAAACATACATGGAGGACCCCCGACGAGGAGAAGGTGTACCAGGCACGGGACGAGGAGCTATAATTTCGTACCATGGTGGAATTTCAGATTTTGTTTGCACGACAACGTTTTCTGAAATGGTCGCCACACCAACATTTTCTGAGATTGCCACCACGGCAATGTTTTTGAAACAATTGCCTCGGTAACAAAATATTGGCCGTCATGTCGCTTCAACTGGAGATTGAAGATGGTCATGGAGGACTCCCGGCGCCCAGGGCTATAGCATATCATGCTATTATGAATTGCCTGAGATGTTTATCCCTTTGTTGTTTGCACCCTTTGATTGCGCAGTAGTCAATTATTAGGGTGATCTCTCACTAAAATATCAGGTCAATAGGTGCTCTTCCCAGTGTAGCACCATCTATAACACTTAATGATCCAGAGTGCGTCATGTCCACATGAGTACAAACAGATTGTTGGGTGTAAGGTGGCGATGGTCAGACCATACATGCAGATTGCAGTGGGTTGTCTTGAAGTTCTGGCAGAATAGTTCTGAACTCGGAGCACAAAGCATCGAAAGATGAACAAGAGTCATATGGAGATATGACCGGCAAAAGCTTGCCCACCGGTCAAAATTCTCGTCATCAGTGATGCACACATCAATGGCTGAGAACTAGACTTGGATCTTGAATCACTCACGATTAATTATGAGAGATATTAATTTGAGTGGGAGTGCACTTTATATTAAAACTTGTTTATACATTAGTGCTACTGTCTAAAATTATTTGTGTGTTTGTCGTTGTAGATGGCTCGTAATATGTTCACTTAGCCCCTATGCTTGAGAAAGAAAAGTTGGCTGCAAATGGTGGGAACTATATGGATTGGATCCGAAACCTGAGATTTGTTCTCAGGAGTGCTAAGAAGGAGTACATGCTAGATCAACCCCTAGGTGAAGCTCCTTCAAAGGATGATGCACCAGAAGAAGTTGCTGCTTATGCTACTCGTAGTGATGACTATGAGTCAGTCCAGTGCCTCATGTTAACTTGCATGGATCCTAAACTACAGAAGCGTTTTGAACGATCCACCACTCAATTCATAATTGGGTCACTGGAAGTTCTGTACAAGAAACAGGCAAGGACCGAACGGTTTGAATTAACCAAGGCCTTAATAGAATGCAAGATGAAGGAAGGTTCCTCAATGAGTGAGCATATTGTGAAGCTTGTTGGCTATGTTGATAGGCTTGCTTCACTGGAATTTGGAATTCTGCCAACACTCGGTACAGATATTGTGCTTGCTTCACTCCCCCCATCTTACGATGGTTTCATCATGAATTACAACATGAAAGGGATGGAGAAAAGTGCAAATGAGTTGTTTGCTATGCTCAAAACTGTGGAAGCTAGGATGCAGAAGAACAAAGAAGTTGATGGTCAACAAGACTACTAGTTTCAAGAAGAAGGGCAAGTCCAAGAAGAAATCTACTAGTGCCGGTACGACTGCCTCTCGGAAGAAGAACAAGGGCGGAGCCAACAAAGAGATTGAATGTTTCTACTGCAAACAGAAGGGTCACTGGAAGTGGAACTGCAAGAAGTACTTAGTAGATAAGAAGAACGGTTCTTCAGACAAAGGTATAATAGTTATATGATATTAATGTTGTTTTACTTGTTTCTATATGTCATAAGTATTTGATACTAGTTGATTGCTTTTAATTTGCAATCTGATATAGGAACTACAGAAAGCTCACAAGTTGAGAAGAAATAAAGACAAGATGATAGTCAAGGATGGTGATGGGATCGCTACTCAAGACTGATGGAGTCTATCTTCAAGATTTATCTTAGGATCGAATAATAGTTATTACGTTCTGGAGTTGTATAAGACATTATGTTTTGGATTATGCAATGGGCATTCTTATAAAGTTTTTAACAACAGTTGTTGAAGTTATTATAAGAATATGTTTTGGATTTACCACAAGTTTCGATGGTTTATTCTTGAAATCTTGATTTAAAATATTACAACATTTATGTTAAACGTCTTACGAAGACTGATAAGTTCCACATGAATATATCTCTAACTGGATACATCGGGAATAATCTTCATATAGATGAAGTATTCAATCATCGTGATCGATAAAATACATAATGATGTATAAAACTGATAGACAAGAAACAGAGTATGGTGGACAAATTAACTTCATTAAAATAAGTAAAAATGTTTTACTTAGACTAAAATACTTGAATAGTTCAACATAATTTTAGAATCTATTTGAAGAGTTCAAATATTTTAATGAAGATTAAGGATCATTATGACAATTGATATTGTGATTCTTCATTTGAAGAAATAGATCTAAAGTCATAAGTTTAGCAAGATCGTTTAAATAAAAATGAAATTATTCTATCTGCTATTCATAACCGGGATATAACCGAAACAACAAAATATACACTGAAATAGAAAACCATGTATAGATCTTGTTAAAATGAAATCATATGAGATATGAACATTATTTAACAAGATGACAGTTGAATTGTAGGTTTATATGATTTATCCCAATAAAATATCCAAGAGACAAAAATGTTTGTCACGGATAGACATTGTTTAAGAAAAGGGTTTTCTTGTCAAAGGAATAAGTGGGAGGATGTTATGGCTTGGAAATTAAGTGAATCTTTAATGGTACAAAACTAATCGGAATTTGTTCCGATAAATTATTTACAAGACATACCGTTAATTTCTACATTAGATGTAGAAAAATTCTAAAAAGCTAAAACATGATCATGAACATCGTTGAATTTATGAAATGATACGACAAAGTTTTTCATCTTGTAAGAAGATGAATGTGAACACTACAAGGAAACAAAGGTGGCGCCTAGCTCATATGAAATGGCCCTTGGTCATGCACACCGGAATGAAAATTCAATCAAGTTTGGAACTTAGTTGTTATTTTCTGACAAGTTTAAAACTTGACAATACTTCAAGGAGTGTGAAGTAAAAGAAGGATTTCAAAACAAGTTTCCTTAATTGGGAAAACGATGTATGAATGATACAACCAGAAAAGTTTTTATCCTCGAGATAACCAGATGAATGTGCAAACTTCAAAAACCGTTTGAAGATTTGAACTAGCATTGTATTTTGGACTTGTCCAAAAGTATTTTTGTGTAAAATTCAGTGGGAATTATATAATATTTCTAAGTCATACATGTAAGACATATCATGAAATAGAAATAATATAAAACTTCCAAGTACTGACAAAATAGTTTTGTAGACTCAGTGGGAGCTGTATAAAGTTTTTTATCCTATATGTATATGACATATTATGGAATAGAAACAATATAAAGTTCCTAAGCACATAACAAAATGATTTTGAAACAAATTTTCCATCAAAATGGAAAGAAAAATATTGGGCATGAAAGGATCTATGAAGATAGATCAAGATGTCTGATTAAGCCAAAAACAAAGTTTTTATATATTTTGACAAAATTTTAAAAGGGGAGTTTTAAAATATAGAGAAAAATGTTTTCTATAAATGTCATATAACTTGATGCTTATGAATGATAAGCTTGGAAGATAAAATTATCTTGATAAGTTATGATACATAATGGCCAAAGTATATTTACTAAAAGTTAGTAATAAAAACATCAAAGGATAAAAATGTTTATTTCAAGGTATTGAGGTTGAAATTCATTATTAAGAATATATGAATATAAAACTTCATAGTTGGGCTTAATAGTTGAATATATATGAACAAATTTGTTGAATCTATAAACGATAAGGATATACGTCTTGAACATGAGATGTTTTAATTTTATTTGAATCAAGAATTGCCTTGATATAAATGTTTGTCTGCCAATAGATGTTGCAAGAGTTGTAAGTGACCCATAAAGGTTATGCAAGAAGAATCTTTATAAAATGGGTTAATTCAAGATATGATCAAGAAGAGTCTTGACATAAGAATATTATGATCATAAATCCAATATATTTATATTATGAATAAAATATTATGGCTGAAAAGCTCGACGGATTAAGATCTGAGAAGCAGACAATACCAGCACAAATATCACAAAGTTTTGAGATTGTCAAAACTAATGACAAAGGCTCTGCCACAAGCAATGCATTAATAACACAAGATAAGTTGTTAAGTGTTATGCAACTAGATTATTGACTCTAGTGCAAGTGGGAGACTGTTGGAAATATGCCCTAGAGGCAATAATATTGTATTACTATATTTTCATTATTCATAATTAAGAGTTTATATTTCATGCTATAACTGCTATGATCCTGGAATATGCGATTCAGTGGAAAACTCATATGCACGTGTGTAATGATAAATGGTCAAAAAATAGGTTCCCGGCCCAGCCTCTAGGACTAGCTCAACTGTTGTTGGTGATCACGTTTTCCAGATCTTAGGATATCGTTAGGTGCAACGATAGTTCTAAAAACAACATTGAGGGCATGACGTTAGAAGAACGATCATATTGAATCGACCCAATCTTGTATGTTATACTTTGTGATCATATCATCTGAAATCATCTGTTATAACACGAAGTGTTAGCATGTGTACTTTAGTTCCTCAGACCATGAGAGTGTCTCGGTTACTTCTTACCAGACGGTGGACTTTGGGGTTGCTCAAACGTCATCTATAACAAGGTGATCATAATGACAACTTTCAGGTTCGCCGGAAAGTTTGACAAGTGAACGAACAGCTCGGTGTGATGGCATCCATCATCTTCTGGCCAGACACAGGTGACTACATCATGGGGATGCCGGAACACGTCAACTAGAAAGAAGAACAAAACCGGTAACGGGAGCAATGGTATAGTGGGCATGGTGATGACCCAAGATGATACCGATGCATACTGGGTTTTGTAAAGTATCGTGAAGCAAAGGGAATGTCACATGATAACCAAAGGTTCACTCAAATATCATTCGTGTAATCATAGGGACCAATATGGATGTCCATGGTTCCGCTATCTGTCATTGAACGAAGGGGTTTCATTCATGTCTATGTTTTACCGAACCTTTGGGGTCACAAGCTTAAGGTAATCACGATCTGCTGAGAGTTAGTGGAATGGGAATGATGAGAATATATTTGTGAAATAGTTTCATTAATATCCAGAATAGTTTCGAGAGGTTCCGGAAGCGTTTCGAGGTCACCGGAAGGGTTTTGGTGAATACCGGGTAATACCGGGTATTACCGATTAATTATATATAGGTGGAAAATGTTTTCGGGGATGTTAAATTATATATATATATATAATGCTCTGAAAATGTTTAAAGTATTTTATATATTAATTAAATATCAACGGGCCTTAAAAGGCCAAGAAGGGGAAGGAGACTTGGGCCATAAAGGCCCATGTGGAGGTGGCGCCCCCCCCCCCCCTTTCCTTGTGGGGGGGCCGAATGCTACTAGGGGTGGGAGTTGGACTCCCCCCTAGGCCGGTGCACCAAGGGAGGACTTCCCTCCCTTGGTGGCTGCCCTCTCCTCCCTCCTAAACCTATATATACTAGAGGTTTTCCACCCTTTTGAGTACAAGTTGTTGGGTGCCTGTTCTAGTTGATCTAGTTCTAGTTCTAGTTGGTCTTAGACTAATTAGAGCTAGCCCTAGCCACCTCTAATCCTCATAATTAGAAGCCCAATGTGGTTCTAATCTCCTCCCTCTAATTCTCCGGTGATGATTAGCTCTAGACGGCGAAGCGCTGCCGGATCGTGAAGACCGTACACTTGCAACCAAGTAGAGAGGTCGTGCTTTCGCTCTTCTGTTCGAGGGATCGTTCGAGGGCGGTTCGCGGGATCGTCATCATCGTTCGAGGGACTTCAAGCACAATCTACACCGACTCTTCTTCTTCTGCTGCACTCCGGAGTTGGTAACGATCGTTGATCCCAACCCTTATGCATCTTCATATTGATCTTGGTGATCGTAGGTGTGATTTTTTTTTTGTTTTCTACTAAGTTTCCCAACAGGATCTGGTCGGATATGTGACAAGTGGTGTGTACACCGTCATTCTATGCGAGAGAGTGTGAAGAGAGCAACCCCCAGCAAGCAGGCGTGTAGCTTAGGCTCCTGGCTAGTATTATGTTATTATGTACTAGTGTATATATAGTGGAGAGAGGCTTTCTTTTTCTCTCCATATCAACCTTTTTATATTGCGTACGTGTCATTGAAGAGTGAAATGATAGTTGCTTCATCCGACCAACTTACAGTGTGATTTGACTACTCATTAGTTATATTACTACAACCCCTGCACGTACTCCCCCTACGTGTGTGACCGTTCCTGAGTCTCGCTTGTACTTATCTCTATATTTTCTTGCATGACACGTGGACCCGGATGCTGGATGTCCGACGTATCGGTGAAAGGAAGAACGGGTTCCGACGACCGAGAAGTAGTATTTCCATGTAAACGAATCTTACGATGCATGAGCTGTTTGTTGTGTTATCGACCAAAATACCCCTACCGCCCTACATGTAGGTTTGTCTCACTCATATGTGCCCTACCTGCTCTAACATCCATCATTTCAGCAAGGGATAATCCCATCTAAAATTGTGTCCATGCAGTACATTATGGGATTTTAGCCAAAAGCTTATGCGCACTATAAAATGGAACAGAGGGAGTATGTTGCATGTTGTGGCGCCGTGTTTTCTTATGCATGTTCATGTGGAAGCATTTTGATTTAAAACCCACTGAGAATGCACTAATGCATGTTGCATCATAGAGGATTCTTGAGCATACTACATCAAACGGATGGTAGTGGATCTAGCTGGTAATCTGTCTATACCAGGCCCATGTGTCAGTTAATGGAAGAGAGAGGTGTGTACGAGTAATTGCGGAAGCGTGCTCAACTGGCAGGCATGATGGAATTACAGAGTAAGGCATGCATTGTCACTTCACTGTGAAGACCGGTTGAGTAGTTTTCTCTGACCGATGGGGAACAATGCCTCTACGTGCATCCTGTCCAATAACAACAACCACTGGCCAAGGCTCCGGGCACCAATTACGTACCTACTCCCTCCTTCTGGTTTACTACTAGTAGATGATGAGTCCTGAAATACTTTTTTGTACTACTACTTTGCAAAAGTACTCAATCCCTGGGCTTGGTTTCCTCAAGAAATTGTCTTTACCAACATATTAATATCGGCAATGCATGCATGCCTGAACAACAAATGATTAAACCTTGCATGCAACATTTTAACAAAGCTTTGACATGTGAACATGTGAATGTGAGGGACTACAACCCTCATGCGTGCATGCAACAGTCACACATACACATGCACACAAAAATGCGTGCGACGCCCTAATGCATGCATGCAACACGCATACGTACACATGCACGCACTCATGCATGTGTACAACACACGATAGAACACACACGCTCACACTCAAGTGCTCAACTTACACGTGTATGCACACACATACACAGCCAGGGTGAGCTAGTGACCATATAAACACCAGAAAATGTATATATTGACCACAATGAGTGTATTATGAAGTCCACTGACCATATTTTTACAAATATACAGTGACCACCAGTGTATTTACCTCGTTTCAAATTAAGCCATATTAACCGGAAAGGAGGCAGTACGGGCTAGCACTACTTTGTTGTGTCCCGTCAACTCGCGAAACGAGGAGAAGCTTGAAACACGAGGTGAAGCTTACTTACTACACCCTCTCCATCTACCACACGCGCGCTGGCTCATAGGATGAGGAGAAGCTTTTGACTAATGCAACCTCTCCCTCGCCCAGTCGGTGGACGTGCAGCAGTTCATTCGGTGTTAGATTGCCAAAAGCATACACTGTAGTACCATCACTGTTCGACTTCCCGAAGAGGCGAAGAGCCAAGCGCAAGGTTTAGTAGTACGAGTAGTATACAGGTATAGGAACCGCATGGTGGAGCATCTACACCCTTATTTTATTTTAATCTGTGATAAAGTACACATTTATTCCAGAGAAGTGCGGAAAACGACAGCCCAATGAAGTGGTACTATTCAAAAACATCGAACATGTATAGATGACATCGATCAACCATGCTCTAATATTTCTTGGCCTTTGTGTGACACCTAGCATGTCTGTGTTATCGCTCCTCATCTCTCTAGAAGACGTCTGTGTTCTCGCTCCTCGTCTCTCTCAAGGAGCGGCGGGTTGGCCATTTTGCCGTCAATTGAGATCGGTTTGCTCACACTCCGGTCCCACATGTCAGTGATATGCCAAGAGGAAGCGCGTTGGCTAACATGCCATACACGCACTTGATTTTGCACCTTCATACTAGTAGGAGCGGATTCAAAGAAGAGTTTATTAATGGTTGCTTCTTCCAAGCAACTTACTGTGGGAAAGGTGGGGCTTATGATTTGACTGCTCATTACTCACTATTACTGCGGCGCAACTACCGGGCTGAGACCGGGATGAGTCTACCATGCGGTTGTGCACTCTAATTTGGTGCATGGCACATGGACCTAGATGCTGAATGGCTTCTGGCAATTCTATCAAGCTTCCAGCGTTTGTTTACATAATTGATGTACACATAATATTCCAGCGCCATGAAATTGTACAATGCTTTGAAGCTTTCAGCTTTTGTTTCATGTGTGTTGCCAGCTAGAAGGTTGTCTCATTACAACATCAATCAAATAGAAAGGAAACTAACATCCATGCTATTTCACAAAAAATAAAAAACTAACTTCCTTGCTAATGCATCTAAATGATTAGCAGATCAGAGCCAATATGTACATCACAATTGAAGACAAAGTTGTGAGAAGGTGTTATAAAGAAAAATTAAAATTGATCCATGCTTTCATTGGCAGCAACTTTCCCGCAGCTCTATCTAAATCAACAAGACATTTTGGTAAAAAACTAGCTGTCAGGAGCATGGAACATTTCGATCATTTTGTGCAGTTCCACTAAAATAGAGTTGAGCGTCCCTGTTCCAGAGATATTGAGTAAGTGTGATTACAATAATAGAGGACTGTTGATGAAACAATAAACACACAAATAGAAGCCGGTCACCTTTGCAGTCTCTCTTAAGACTAACTAGTTGGAGAAGATTAAGCAAATAATTGGAGAAGATTAGGCTCGGAGTTGGATGAGGAGGATAGAGCAAAACCAATCTCCCTTTGTGCAGTCCCACTGAAATGTAGAGACATTGCCCATGTGACATTTCAGCAAAACTGCACAAAACACTCTTAAGAAAAAAGTGATTTGTGCAGTTCACCAAAAGGTCGCAATAGCAACAAGGTGAAATGGATATCCCTATTTGCAAAAAGAGGTAGAAAGGAAACAATTACTGGCCAATAACAGTTGTTGACACATACGCCAACAAAAACGAAGCATATTCCTTGTCCTACGGGAAGATAGCAGCACAGTTGTTTACCTAAAACGGTGTGAGGACAAGATTGCAACATGGAAAGTATGCCGGCCGAGGTACGTTTTAGGCAAAGAACTATGGTAGATCCACATGCAGCATTTTCCACATGCAGCGACGTGGGAAGATGGGCAGTGGAGCAATGCCGGAGGGGAGGAAGTTGTACCTGGGAGTCATCCAGACGTAACTAGGAGTGCGCTGGCAGGCGGGATCTGCCCTACCGCGCTGGAGCTTGGTTAGAGAGAATGGCGGGTACCGTAGATCAGGACGTGCTGCCTCAACACCGTCGAACGGAGCAACAATGCATGTCCTCCCTTTCCGCCAGCAGACGGGATCGGACCGTGTCGTGGTATAACACGGCCACCTATGGGACCATCGACCCCTTGTGGTTTGGCAAGGGGGATGAGCACACTGCACAAAGAACGGAGGCCGTAGAGCAGCACGGCAATGGTGACACGAGTAGTTTTTACCCAGGTTCGGGCCGCCGCAAGGCATAAAACCCTACTCCTGCTTTGGTGGATTGATGAAAGGACTGTGGTGGAGGCGCGGTGCTCTAGCCCAGCAAGGTCACCTTGGGACGAGAGTAGCTACGCGCGTATGAGCATACAGGGGTCCGAATCCTTTCTAAGGTTGCCACGACCCTCCTTTTATAGGTCAAGGGGTTACCACAATGGCAAAACAGTCATTATCTAACGATTGGATAGCCACAGTGCTATCATACCTAACTCTGCAGACAGGATAGGGTGCATTAAATGCACCGCTTAGTGTCATATCGCAGCGCAGCCCGACAGGCATTGCCGTGCTATTCCGCCACCTACTCTCCTTTCTGCGTGACATGCCTCTGGACGGGTGTCGCCTTGGGGTAATCTTCCTCAGAAATGGCTGCCACGTGCCAAATGATAGCCATTTAGTCACTTGGGGGCTCGACATCGCACTGATAAGTAACTGGGGTTGCTGTGAGGTGGAGCGGTGGAGCCTTTGGCGGGGTTGACGCCCTCAGCGTCCCCGGCAAGCCTGCCGGGGGAGTCTTGAAACTTGTCTTCGGTGCGGCCTCGACCTGACCGGGCTCGCTTGCCCGGCAAGGGAAGCTTTTCCTTAGTGAAATCTTGCCCTTCTGGTTGGTCTTGGTCTTCTTGATCCGCTCTTTGGTCTCTCAAAGAGCTTTCCTTCTGGGCTTGGCCTTGGCGTGTGAGCTAGGTGAAGCTTGTTCTCCTGTCGCCGTGCCGGAGGCTCGCTGTCTATGCACAAGTCAGGGGAAAACAAATACCCCAGTTTGTGTGCCCCGACAGGCCAGATCAGTGACCAGCGGTGAGAGAAGTAAGGACACCTAAACGGACACCTCATGGTGCATTAAATGCGTTCGTCCTAGTCCGTCAGGGGTTAGGTATGGTAACCCTGTAGCTACTTTACACCTCAATGTATGTACATTTTGCCACTGTGGTGACCCCTTGGTGGTATAAAAGGAGGCCCACGGCAACTGCTACAGGGGAGGAGATCTTTGGCCCATTCTGCATGCGTAGCTGCTCTTTGAACGTATTGTTCACTGTGAGCGCTCCTGGAGCCTGGGCTCAAGAACATCGATAATAAAACAAGGCAGGAGTAGGGTTTTACGCTGATCAGCGGCCCGAACCTGGGTAAAATCTTCCCGCGTCGATCGTTGGTTCTGCTCTTTGCGCATACCTCTCCCCCTGCCGAATCGTAAAGGGGTCCTTTAGGATCCCATAGGTGTCGTATCCCGACAATGCGTGTGTTTGTGATGGAGAGTGAGAGATAGTCATACCTAGGGGGGACTGCGTGTGCCTATAATGGAGTGAGAGATAGTCGTACTTAGCTAGGCGTGAGATTGTATATGTGTGTGCATGTGAAATAGAGAGAGAATGAGGGAGAGAGAGAGTTTTAGATGGGTCTATGTAGTGCGAGTGAGATATGTGTATGTGTGATCTAGGGAGATAGAAAGTTCGAGAGAGAGAGAGAGAGAGGGAAGAACTCCGAGACGCCGGAGTGGTGCATGAGAGGTATGGACAACGAGTGAGAGAATTTGTGTGCCTACGATGAGTGCACCCTAGCTATTTAGCTTAGACTAGAGAGTCATACATTGTGTGCGAGAGAGACCTATACATGGAGTGTGCATGCGAACTAGAAAGATCTGGATAGGGATAGAGAGAGAGGGAAGGAGAGGGACCGACAAGGATTGTGTTTGCATGCACGCAATAGAAACAAAGATTGTTGGCTAGAGAAAGAACAAGAGTCCGGGAGAGGGGAGATGTCACGTTTATGCATCGAAGACTGATATACACCATGATTCGGTATAAAATTGCATTCAAATCTTTGAATTGGAGAACATGGTGTTTGCAATTCACACATGAACGAAGATATGCGTATAAAACAAGTTCATTAATTTGACTTTGAGCATGTTCATGGAATACTATAATACAACATGCTATTCAATTGAGGTATTTTTAATGAAAAAATTGCAGTGGGGATTTTCCCTACTATGTACTGTCAAAAAATTCAATTGAGGGGGTTCAATTTTGGATTTAGTCCACAATTTTGACCGGGTCAACGAGCTATTTCATTGAATTGAGATATTTCATTTTGGTTTTGATTCCCATTTTTTGAGTGGGTCAACTATTTGTCAAATAAATCGATAGCAATGAGCATGTAAAAACACATTAGTCCCGAGCATCATCTCACCATCTAAAAAAGAAGTGGCAAGGTGCAACACTATAGAACTAATATTTTAAAATTTGATTCAAATCGACTTGGTAAGGTAGACATGGATGCTTGCTCCCAAAATTTGAATGAACCACTAAACACTCTCTGCTCAGTGGAATTCGTCCGAGCAAATAAATGGAAGACACGAAATTACCGCCTATCTGGGACTCACATCAATTGGCCCGTTGTATATCGAGGGTAGGTTTGTAACTTCATCCAAGCGCGCCCTCTCCTCGGCCAAAAAGACAGGCGCCGAATAACTCATAAACCTCCCCCACAAAAAAAGAATAATTCATAAACCATGGGAGGCAAAACACCCTCTCCTCGTCCGAAATCGCTAGCGCCCACTATTTCAAAGCACGCCCTCCTCGCCCAAAATGCCGGCGCACACTATTTGGGAGAAGCAAAGTTACCCTACTATCCCTGACCCTCAAGACACAGACCCAAGCCCACAAGCCAAAAGGCAGGGGTAGAATTGTAACTTCCCCCACATTTCCGACAAATACGTCCGTAAGACATGGTTCCCCCTCCCAATTCCCCATTCATACACCATGGGCACCAAATCACCTTCTCCCTAGCCGCAAAACCTCAACCCCTCCTCCATGCCCCCCACCGCACCAAATTCACATCCACCCTCCTCCCCAATGCCGGAGCTGTTGTCCATTTGCCGTCATGCACTGGGTCGTGTGGCTCTTACTCCATGTTGTCGGAGCTGCCATGATGACGGCCGCGTGAACCGTACCGGAGCCGATTCAACCGCACTGTTGTGCATGGCGCCGGATCGGCTCCCACTTCAGACGCGTCTAGTGCCTCGGCGCTGGTCCCCCGTAGCCATCGACCGCCACTAAATCTCTGTTTTCCCACCGCCGGGAGCCACCGCAACCACGCCGGCCTCACCGACTCGGCAGCTGGAGCTGCCTACTTCATCGGGCCACAAGACAGATCATACACTAACTTAAATCACTTTATCTAGGCATCAGTCGCCTGAATTTTTATTCTGGGTCAATCGATTCCCAATGGACGGAACATCACCCCTCAAGGCAGTGGAGCTCCTAGGCTGCCAGTTGGCTGGGGCAGCAGTGCCTCCGTGTCTATCGTAGGGGTGCGGGGGCACAGGTTCGCCACAGAAGCAGCGCTTAGGTGCCTATCTTAGGGTTGCGTGGGCTCAAGGTACTGCTGCCGACAGAACTGGATGAGGGCGAGTCTTTGAGGTATGGCCGGGGGTGGCGCGACAGTGCGGTGTGGCAGGGGCGGGGTCGTGGTCGAAGCTGTCGTGGCCAGGGACGGCGGAGGCAGGCTGCTCTGTCGGTGGTCGCTGGCTGTTCGGGGAAGATCCTGAACAGTGTCAGCCGGGAGGCACAAGACGGCCATCCGGCGTAGATCGGACAGTACTAAAAAACGTGTGACCCCAATTTAGTTGTTAGTCAACTGACGTGTGACCATTCTCATTCCTTAGTGTTGATCTCTTAGGGTATTTCTTTAGATGATAGATATGTGTCGTTCTTAACATTGTCTGTTTCCTGCATCTTCAGCCACACCGTCTTTCTTCTCACCGGAGCTGCTCCAACAAGGGAAGCATACACCAGAAGGGAGCTATACTCCCCACTCAAGAGTTCCCTGCCTCGAATGTGTCTACTCGACATAGATAGCCACAACAACCACAGCGCCATCAACAAGTCAGCACATGGTGCTCACTCCTATGGAGGGCGGCAAGATAGGTTGTACCCTCATCTGACTTGTGTGCAACATTTATGTCATCATTATTCATCTAAGCATGGAAAATAGATCATCACATGTCACCATACATTCATGTTGATCTCTTAAGAGTCTTACTTCAGATAAGAGACTTGTTTACGAGTTAACGATGTTCCATAGTTATCATCCCTCACCCAATGCTATCCCACAGGCGGGTGATTATACCCCTTCTAGTATTACCTATGTTGTTGTTCTTTAATACTTTTGTGTGCCATCTAGTTAATCTCGAGTACAAACAATACATATTTTCTAGCTATTATTTGTGCTCTCTCTTTAGTTTTTGAGACCTATTGCTGCTAGTTAAGTTCTGTCCTACTATTTAAGTCGTCTCCTACAGGCACTCATTACATAATCTCACTACTAGTTATCTTCCATGCATGTCAGATATTATTGCCCACACTGATATTGAATATCGGAACAAATCCACTAGAAGAACCCCACGAGGCAATGTAATGGCCAACAAACTCGATGTTAATGATATCCAATACGATGGAACAGTTAAATGTAGTTCTTTGGAAGAGTTGCAGAAAGATGATGATCCCTATTCACCCCACAAGGTCCTTGCTCTAACTTGGACCATGATATGGGTAGCATCATGCATATAATGTCCTGAAATGCATCTACTCTGTTGCAATGCCATGTGCTTAGCCCGCTGATCATACATGTGAATATGTGATGCCTTCCTGTTTTTCAGTACCTATTCCATTCATGATAACATGTTTTCAAATTCAAGTATCGTCATTCTACTCTGTCGTAATTCCATCTGCTTAGTTTGGACATCATCCTTCTGAATATCGCATGCATTGTTAGATATCCAAGGCAATGATCATGTATATAGGCATCATGTCCAAGATTAGTACACCAAAATGATTCTGCATCTACTACTATTACACCACACATCAACCGCTATCCAGCATGCATCTAGTGTATTAAGTTCATGGAAAAACGGAGTAATGCAATAAGAACGATGACATGATGTAGACAAGATCTATTCATGTAGGAATAGACCCCATGTTTTTATCCTTAATAGCAATGATACATGCGTGTCATGCCTCTTTCTGTCACTGAGATTAAGCATCACAAGATCGAACCCATCACAAAGCACCTCTTCCCATGGCAAGAAAAATCAATCTAGTTGGCCAAACCAAACCAAAATTTCGGATAAGAAATACGAGGCTATAACAATCATGCATAAAATAGTTCAGCAAAGACTAAAATAATATTCATGGATAGAACTGGTCATAAACCCACAATTCATCGGATCCCAACAAACACACCGCAAAAAGTCATTACATCAAATATATCTCCAAGAACATCGAAGAGAACATTGTATTGAAGATCAAAAAGAGAGAAGAAGCCATCTAGCTACCAGCTACGGACCCGTAGGTGTGTGGTAAACTACTCATGCATCATCAGAGGGGAAACAAGGATGATAAAGAACCCCTCAGTGATCATTGACCCCTCCGGCAGAGTGCCGGAAAAGGCCTCTAGATTGGATCTCGTGGTTCTGGAACTTGCGGCGGCGGAAACTGTTTTCTCTCGACTCCCCTAGGTTTTTGGGGATTTTAGAGTATTTATAGATGCAGAGGTTGGTGGAGGGGGTGCCTGTGGGCTCCACTACCCACCAAGGCGCGCCTGGGGGCCCTGGCATGTCCTGGTGCCTAGTGGGCCCCACATGCCCCCTCTGGTGCACTTCTTGGGCCTCCTAGGTGTCTTCTGGGTAGAAAAAATTCTCCAAAAAGTTTCGTGGCATTTGGACTCCCTTTGGTATTGATATTCTGTGAAGTAAAAAACAAGCAAAAAACAGCAACTGGCACTGGGCACTATGTCAATAGGTTAGTCCCAAAAAATGATATAAATTTCTAGTAAATGAATATAAAACACCCAAGATTGATAATATAACAACATGAAACAATTAAAAATTATAGATACGTTGGAGACGTATCAGCATCCCCATGCTTAATTCTTGCTCGTCCTCGAGTAGGTAAATGGTAAAAACAGAATTTTTGATGTGGAATGCTGCCTAACATGTTCATCATATATTCTTTTTTTTGTAGCATGGACATTTGGACTTTTAGATGATTCAAAGCAATAGTCTATAATTTACATGAGGACATCAATACTCAAGCATATCAACAAGCAACCATGTCTTTCAAAATATCAACACTAAAGAAAGCTATCCCTAGCCCATTATGCTCAATCATTGATCCATTCATGAAACACACTCAAATATTAGCTATATCCAATGCACAAGTATGATAATAGTGTTCCCTAGTTGGTGCTTTATAAGAGAAGATGGAGACTCAATAAAAATAAAAATTGCATAAAGTAAATAGATAGGCCCTTCGCAGAGGGAAGCATAGATTTGTAGAGGTGTCAGAGCTCATAGCTTAAATTGAGAGATATAATTGTTTTGAGTGGCATGTTTTTTCTGTAAACGGAAATGACCGAGAATTCCCAATACTTTTCATGCTAGATAAATCATAGGCGGTTCCGAAACAGAAAATAGAGTTTATTCCTTTTTCCACCATTCTTTCACAATCCATGGCTAGCCGTATCCATGGGTCACTTCCATACCAACACTTTCCAAGGAATTTATTATTTGACAACATAAATAAAAAATCATTTCAGAATTGGGCATCCCTATTACCTTGCCACACTCTCGTGCAATGACAAGTGAATAAACACTCATCTTGAGAATAAAATATCTAGCATGAAAAATATTAACCACCCCCTGCCGCTTCATGAGCGGTACGTGCAGACAAAGAGGAAACTCATTTTGAAAATTATACTTGGCACATACAAATTTACTTGGAACGGCATGGAAATACCGCATATAGGTCGGTATGGTGGACTCATTTGGCACAACTTTGGTTTAAGGATTTTGGATGCACAAGCAGTATTCCTGCTTAGTACAAGGAAAGGCTAGCAAATAGATTGAGAAGCAACCAACCAAAAAACAAAAATGATCATTAAGCATAACTAACACTGAATAATGCACCACAAGTAGGATATAACTTCATTGCATAACTATTGACTTTCGTCCTTGCATAGGGAATCACAAAGCTTAACACCAATATTCTTACTAAGCATAATTACTCATCAACATGACTCACATATTACTATCTCCATATCTCAAAACTACTACAAGGAATCGAGTTTATAATGTCCAATGATCTTCTTGAAAGTTTTTATTATATCCCCCTTGGATATCTATCACTTTGGGACTAATTTCGTATATCACCATTGCTACTTTTCAAGCTCTCAAATAAATTTAAGTGAGGTACGCGAGCATAAATATTTGTTCAAAAAAATTCAACTCCCAAATAATCTAAGTGAAGCATGAGAGCATATTTCTATAAAATTTACTAACTCTCAAAATAATCTAAGTGAAGCATGAGAGCATATTTCTTCAAAATTAAAGCACCACCATGCTCAAAAAGATATAAGTGAAGCACTAGAGCAATTCCTAGCTCAAACAATTTAAGTCAAGCACATAGAGCAATTCTAACAAATCATAGCATCATTATGGCTCTCTCAAATAGGTGTGTCCAGCAAGGATAATTGTGACAAACTAAAAAGCAAAACAAGCAAAGACTCATATAATACAAGACGCTCCAAGCAAAACTCATGATATGTGACGAATAAAAATATAGCTCCAAGTAAAATTAAAGATGGTCATTAGAAGAAAGAGGGGATGCCTTCCGAGGCATCCCCAAGCTTAGTTGCTTGGTACTCCTTGAATATTACCTTGGGTTGCCATGGGCATCCCCAAGCTTAGGCTCTTTTCACTCCTTATTCCTTCATCCATCGTGATCTCACCCGAAACTTAAAAACTTCAATCACACAAAACCTTCGTGAGATCCGTGGGTATAAGAAAACAATTCACTACTTTAAGTATTGTTGCAACCCATTCATATTTTGTTATTACATTGTCCTACTGTATTCTAACTTTACCATGGCTTATACCCCCTGGTACAATCCATAGATTCATCAAAATAAGCACACAATGCAACGAAAACAGAATCTGTCAAAAAGAGAACAGTCTATAGAAAACCGAATTAAGCTCATACTTGTGTAACTCCAAAAATTCTTAAAAAATAGAAAAACAGGGACAATTTGTATATCAATCTTGTGTAAAAAAATAAGAATTTTTCATCTCCCAGTGATTTTTAACAATTCTGCTACTGGACGTAAATGTTTTTTTTCAACAGGATCAAATCAACTATCACCCAAGCCATCCTAAAGGCATTACTTGGCACAAACACTAATTAAAACATTAAAAACAGAATCATAAAAGCAACATAATTCTGTAAACACACAAGAACAAAAATAAAAATATTGGGTTGTCTCCCAACAAACGCTTTTCTTTAAAGCCTTTTAGCTAGGCGTTGATAATTTTAATGATGTTGACATGAAATACAAAAATGAAGCACAAAGAGAGCATCATATAGCATGTGAAAAACAAGTTTAAGTCTAACATACTTCCTATTCATAGGCATTCTGCAGGCAAAGTTTTTATCAAGACAAGCAATTTCTAGCATATGCAAATAGGAAGAAGGAAGCATTAATAATTTCAACACAAAGAGAGGTGATTTAGTAACATGAAAATTTCTACAACCATATTTTCCTCTCTCATAATAATCACATGTAGGATCATAATCAAATTCAACAATATAACCTTCACAAAAAATATTCTCTTCATGCTCCACATGCATGCAAAGCTGACACTCTTCCAAAATAGTGGGATTGTCATCAAATAAAGTCATGACCTCTCCAACCCCACTTTTATCAAAAAAATCATAAGATTGATCATTCTCCAAAGTAGTGGGATCATTATTACCTAGAGTTGACACTCTTCCTAACCCACTTTCAATATTATTGCAAACACTATTATCAATATCATATTCATCATGAGGCTTAAATAAATTTTCAAGATCATAAGAAGAATCCCAATCATGATCATTGCAATAAGTAGTGGACATAGAAAAATTAGCATCCCCAAGCTTGGGGTTTTGCATATTATTAACACAATTGACATTAATAGAATTTATAATAACATCGTTGAAATCATGCTTTTCATTGAAAGAGATATCACGAATCACTTTATCAATTTCTTCTTTCAACACTTCATCACAATTTTAAGATTCATGATTTTCAAGAAAAACTTCATAGAGATAATCAAGTGCACTCAACTCACTAGTAATTGGTTCATCATAATTGGATATTTTGAAAATATTAGCAAGTGGATGAGGATCCATATCAATAGATTTTTAGCAAGCGAAGATGCAAGCAAATAGAAGACACATGGCACACAAGCAAAGATAGCAAACGAACAAAAAGGCAAACAGAAAATATTTTTGTATTTTTTGTAAAAACTTTTTAGAAGTAGAGGAGATGAAAATGAGAGGCAAATGGCTAATAAAGTATTGCAAGGAGATGAGAGTTTATGTGTAGGTACTTGATAGATGTTGATGATGTCTCCCCGGCAACGGCGCCAGAAATTCTTCCTGATTGCTTGTAACTGCGTTGGTATTTCCCCGAAGAGGAGAGGATGATGCAGCACAGCAACGGTAAGTATTTCCCTCATTTATGAAACCAAGGTTATCAATCCAGTAGGAGAACCAAGCAACACTATGTAAACAGCACCTGCACACAAATGATAAAAACTTGCAACCCAACGCGTAAGAGGCGTTGTCAATCCCTCCTTGGTATTGAGATAGATTAAATTGTATGAGATTTGATAAATAGATCTAATTAAAACACAAAATAAAATAAAAAATGCAGCAAGGTATTTTTGGTTTTATATGATAGGAAAATAGACCCGGTGGTCGTAGTTTTCACTAGAGGCTTCTCCCGAGAAAATAGCATACGGTGGGTAAACAAATTACTCTTGGGCAATTGATAGAAAAGCGAATAATCATGACGATATCCAAGGCAACGATCATGTATATAGGCATCACGTCCAAGATTAGTAGACCAAAATGATTCTGCATCTACTACTATTACTCCACACATTGACCGCTATCCAGCATGTATCTAGTGTATTAAGTTCATGGAAAAACGGAGTAATGCAATAAGAACGATGACATGATGTAGACAAGATCTATTCATGTAGGAATACACCCCATATTTTTATCCTTAATAGCAATGATACATGCATGTCATGTCTCTTTCTGTCACTGAGATTAAGCACCGCAAGATCGAACCCATCACAAAGCACCTCTTCACATGGCAAGAAAAATTAATCTAGCTGGCCAGACCAAACCAAAATTTCGAAGAAGAAATACGAGGCTATAACAATCATGAATAAAAGAGTTCAGCAAAGACTCAAATAATATTCATGGATAGAACTGATCATAAACCCACAATTCATCAGATCCCAACAAACACACCGCAAAAAGTCATTACATCAAATAGATCTCCAAGAACATCAAGGAGAACATTGTATTGAAGATCAAAAAGAGAGAAGAAGCCATCTAGCTACTAGCGACAGACCCGTAGGTCTGTGGTAAACTACTCACGCATCATCAGAGGGGCAACAAGTATGATGAAGAACCCTTCCGTGATCGTTGACCCCTCCGGCAGAGTGCCGAAAAAAGCCTCTAGATTGGATCTCGTTGTTCTGGAACTTGCAGTGGCGGAAACTATTTTCTCTCGACTCCCTTGGGGTTTTTGGGATTTTAGAGTATTTATAGAGGCAGAGGTCGGTGGAGGGGGTCCTGTGGGATCCACTACCCACCAGGGCGCGCCTCGGGGCCCTGGCGCGCCCTGGTGCCTAGTGGGCCCCACAGGCCCCCTCTGGTGCACTTGGGCCTCCTGGGTGTCTTCTGGGCAGAAAAAATTTTCCAAAAATTTTCGTGGCATTTGGACTCCATTTGGTATTGATATTCTGTGAAGTAAAAAACAAGCAAAAACAGCAGCTGGCACTGGGCACTATGTCAATAGGTTGGTCCCAAAAAATGATATAAAGTTGCTAGTAAATGAATATAAAACATACGAGATTGATAATATAACAGCATGAAACAATCAAAAATTATAGATACATTGAAGCGTATCACTTGCCGGCGCTGTCTTCACCGTGTGTGTCCTCCTCGTCACTGTCGCTCGAGGAGGAGCTTTCGTCATCGCTCGAACTTTCTACGCAGCACCCAAGACGAGCGCCTGAAGGCCCGAAGATCTTGATGGTGAGTGTGTCGAACTCCACCAGCTTGAAGCGGTGGACATGCCCCTCTGCAAGATAGTAAGCGCGGGTGAAGGTTTTCCACCCGCGCCTAAGGAGCATGACGCGAGGCGTGGGGAACTCGACGTTCACCCACACGGCGTCGTTACAGCAGCCGCTTACGCACAGCCATAGCCCGAGCGGCTGATCGACCTCCATCACACTGGCGAAAGGGCGAGGGAGCCGCAGGTGACTACGGGGAGGATCGCGCAGCTCGATGATGAACTCGAGCACCGTGTCCCCCGTATGGCCCGCTACCGGGGCGGAGTTGTTGGAGGAGAAACAACGAGCACGCCGCCCCGTCCCCTCCACCGCGGGCGTCGCGTCGACCCCAACCTCACCCTGTAGCCCCGCCTCGTGTGCTGGCACTGGCCTCCGCGGCCATAGCCGAAGCAGAAGTGTGATGTCGAGGAGAAGCTCTCACCGCCGTGGACGAAGCACGAGCCCGGCCTCTTCCTCTCGCCATGGTGGAAGCAGAAGCAAGGAAAGGGGGAGAGGAAGGTGGATGAGCATCGCTGCCCTTGCACCCCTCCTTTTATAATGGGAAGCGTGGGGGGCTGACTCTCCACTACCCTAGGGCAACCGCCCCGCTCCACCAATCCAACCCCCTGCATCCCTGGCCGACGTCTCGCTCCGTCGACCGCCCAGCTTCGCCAATCCGGCGTCCTGGCTCCTCTGATCAAAGCACTACCACTACAACGGCCCTTCTGCACCAATCCCACACCCCGTGCCTAATCCACGTCGTGGGGGAGGGGGGAAGGTTGCGATAAAGGGGGAATTGACGGCAGAAATGGCAGATACCCCAAATCATGCGCAGACGCCATAACGGCATCCTGCGTGCGTGTACGCCCCTGGTTTTTGACGCGAACGGCCTGCATTGCCCAAACACCAAAAATATCAGGGTGAAGCTGGGGGCTGACCTAAATCCAGATTAATGAAGAAGCAAAGAAAATCCCAAAGCACAACGCCATTTTCGGCAAGGTCAAGGCACGAGTCTATGCATTATTCGGCCTAGCCCAATGATGCCCGGCAGTATGTGTGATCTAGGCACGGGGGATCCTGTCGGTGCAACAAACATGGGCGTTTGCTGCCCTGACTTATGCACAGACGTATTGCAGCTCCCCCGGCAAGCATCAAGTTCCATACACAACCAGACCAGAGAAGCCACTCTTCGTGAGATCAAGGAGCACATCAAGAAGACCAAGGCTTGGAGCAAGCCACAAGATTCACAACAGAAGCGACCAATCCCAGCAAAAGTGAGTCGGCAAGTCAAGGCCCGGTAAGCCCCTCGAGCACGGACTTCCCGCCAAACGCCAGCGCTCCACCTCTCTGGCCAGCTGGTCATTGATCAGTAAGGTGTTGAGCCCGCAGGTGATTAGGTGGAGGCAGCTCATACGTGCCAGCTTGCTGGGAAGGAGGATTACCTTTATTGACACCCGTCCTAATGGCGTGTCAAGCTAATAAGAAGTAGTTGGATAGGCGGTGCATCACTCTTGCCGGGGTTCACCCTCCATTCGACAACTAGCAGTGCATTTAATGCGCTTTTGTCCTAACTAGCAGAGTTAGGTATGATAGTTCTGTATCAGCCTAATCACCCTGTAATGACCTTTTTGCCACTGTGGTAACCCGTTGAGCTATAAAAGGAGGGCCAGGGCATCCTCTCTATAGGGGTTCAAACCCTTTGCATCTCACATGCATAGGTATCCATGCAGCTGCCCTCTCCTAGCGACTTGTCGGGGAGAGCGCTCCATGTACTTTCTTCCACATTCACCCAATACACCAAAGCATGAGTAAAGTTTTACGCTTCACAGTTGCCCGAACCTGGGTAAAACCGTGGTGCCTCCTGTTGTGCTTGCTCTTCGCACCAATTGACTCCCAGCCAAACCAGCAAAGGGGCAGCCCTGCCCCATAGATCGCCAGCTCCACGCTGTTAGTTGTTGTTTTTGCCTGTTTTTGGTTTTCCAGGAAATCAGTACCAAAGGAAGTCCAAATGCAACAAAATTTTTTAATGACTTTTTTCTGGACATAATAGACCCTGGAAGCTTAGGGAGGAGACCAGAAGGCAAAGGAGTAGGCCACAAGGCGCGCCTAGGTACCTTGTGGACCCCTCGTTTCTCCATCTGACCTAATTCCGCCTCTATAAATTCTCTAAAATTGGGAAACCAACAAAGAGCCACCCAAAATACTTTCTTCATTGCCGCAAGCCTCTGTTCTTGCGAGACCCCATCTGGAGGCCTTTTTTGGCCCTCTGACGGAGGGGGAATCAACCATGGAGGGCTTCTACATCAACCTTGCCGCCCTTCCGATGATGTGTGAGTAGTTTACCACAGACCTACGGGTCCATAGCTAGTAGCTAGATGGCTTCTTCTCTCTCTTTGATCTTCAATACAATGTTCTCCTCGATGTTCTTGGAGATCTATTCGATGTAATCTTCTTTTGTGGTGTGTTTGTTGGGATCCGATGAATTGTAGGTTTATGATCAGATTATCCATGAATATTATTTGAGTCTTCTCTGAACTCTTTTATGCATGATAGTTATAGCTTTGTATTTCTCTCTGATCTATCTGTTTGGTTTGGCCAACTAGATTGATTTATCTTGCAATGGGAGAGGTGCTTTGTGATGGGTTCATTCTTGTGGTACTCTATATCCCAGTGACAGAAAGGGACAAGACACGTATCGGTATTGTTTCCATTAAGGATAAAACAACGGGGTTTATTCATATTGCTTGAGTTTACTTTGTCTACATCGTGTCATCTTGCTTAAGGCGTTACTCCGCTCTTTATGAACTTAATAATCTAGATGCATGCTGGATAGCGGTCGATGTGTGGAGTAATAGTAGAAGATGTAGACAGGAGACAGTCTACTTGTCTTAGACGTGATGCCTATATACATGATCATTGCCTTGGATATCGTCATAATTATATGCTTTTCTATCAATTGCCCAAGAGTAATTTGTTTACCCACCGCATGCTTTTTGTTCGAGAGAGAAGCCTCTAGTGAAAAATATGGCCCCGGGGTCTATCTTTATCATATATTAAAATCCAAAAATACCTTGCTGCAATTTATTTACCATTATTTTATTTTGTGTTTTTATCTATCTATCTATCTATCACTACAAGATTTGATCCTTCCAATTAACCACCAAGGGATTGACAACCCCTTCTTTGCATTGGGTGTAAGTATTTGCTATTTTGTGTGTAGGTACTATTCATGAGGTGTTGCATGGTTCTCCTACTGGATTGATAACCTTGGTTCTTAACTGAGGGAAATACTTATCTCTACTATACTGCATCATCCTCTCCTCTTCGAGGAAACCCCAACGTAGCTCACAAGTAGCACTAGCATCAAAACAGAGCCAATCGTGTTGTTAGTTGTACATGTATACCCATGGTACCATATGAAATCTTGTGGTGCCGTGTAGTTTCCCACACTTATATTCTTTCAATGTTGCTTTGTCTTGAACTGATATGATTTGAACTGTATCTATTTTGATTTGGCAAGACAGTGCAGTGACCATAACACATAGATATATGTTTGTTTGAAGCTTTTATTATGTACTACTTTGCCATGTTTGTTTGATGCTTTTATTATGTGCTACTTTGCAATAGAAGACTTGTTAGTTTAATCCTGTCCACCATACTACTGAACTGGTTCACCAAAATGAGTTTCATATACTACATGCTAAACCTGTTATGTGTCTACTTGTTTCTTCTTTTAGAATGCTGACAGAATATTGGAGAAGAGTACCGCATTAAGCAATGGTAAAGGAAGTAATGCAGATAAGATTCAAGATAGTGAGACAGCCTTGTTGGTCTCCAACAAAGCTGATAAAACAGATAAGGAAAACTATCTTGAAGACTGTGAGACAACCCCAAAGTCGTGTCTTGATGTAGTGTTCGAGTTACTGGCCACTACCGCTGGCACAAGCTCTTCGAACTCGCTGTCTGAATCAGTTTAGTTTCTTGAGTATCAACTACAAGCTGAAAGACATCGATCAGTTGTGCTGCGACAAGAAGCCGAAGGACTGAGGAAGTCCCTGGAGAATTCAGATGCATACTTTCTGGTGCAACAGCAAGCGTTGGAGGATTTTAGCGCCAAACAAGAGAAAGCCAATAAGCTTGCTAAGCTTATTGCCAGTATGGTGGATACCCATGATAACATTTCTTGAGCTCTTTTGAAGTTGTTTCAGTTCTGGACTTGTTTTGCTGCCACGTTTATTTGCATTGGTTGCCAATTTAGACGTCCAATGTATGTAATATCCTGCTTTGTTGTTCCCTATATCTGCACTACTGGCAAACTTTGATGCCCAGTGGATGTAACAGCCGTAATAGCCTAGCGTTAGTTGCTTGCTTATTTATTTCCTTATTGTCTTATTTGTTTGTTTGCTTGTAGTCACTGCAGTTCATCTTCCATGGTTTGCTAGTGGCCACAATGACCATGGTCCACATACGGACCGTTGTAACCATGGGCCTGCTACCTACTATAGTGATCATTAGCCTCCTAAGGGCCGTAGGATCCATGGGCCTCCTACGGGCTGTATGATCCATGGGCCACACATCAGCCGAACAATTCGTGGACCGATGATGGATAGCAATATGGGTCATAAACTAGCCAAAATTGGAATCATCTGTTTATGGGCCCGACCATAACGGATCGTTAATAGGCTGGTTTTTATCACAGGCTTAATTCTATCGACAGGCATAACGGGTCGTTATCAGGCCAGAATATTTGACGGGATGAAAATGGCCCAATGGGCTAATGGGCCCCAAACGGGCCGACTATAACCACGAGCTAAATTTGGCCCATTAGCGGAGCAGGACAGTAATGGACCATAAGTAATCGAGGGCCAAAAATGATCCCAAGAATATATGAGCCCTTAGAATGCTGAGAGATAACACGGGCTACAAATGGCCCAACTAAATCATGGGTCATTAATGGGTATAAAGCAATTTATTGTTCATTATGGTCCATAATCACCACGGGCCGTTAAAGGGTCCAGAGATACAAATGGCCTCATATGGGCCGAAAGACGTCATGGGCCATACATGGACCGAAGTGACAATGGGGTGGAATTGTATTGGATGGCCCACATGATGATATTAGGCCGAATTCGGAAAGGCCATGACGGGTCGTGATTTAATGGGCCGTTAATGGGCTATATGTGAACAAGCCGTTAACAGGCTTTACATGGGCCGGCTCACTAACTTCTGACCAAGTCAAATGGGCTGGCCTTTCTAAACTAATTGGGCACTGTTGCGCCTTATCACGTGTCACTTTTTCATAGGCCCGTCTGGTCCATTGGATGAATGACATCTGTCGCGATGTCGAGCTGACATGTGGTTCCTCTGGCCAATGACAATTTTACACGTGGAAAATCCCCATTGGTCCAGGCTGTTAACTGGTTATCGGATCCAAACCGGAACCCGATAGCTTAATGGTGACCCGTTACGGTGGATGCCATGTGCCGGTTACCCCTGACGAAAGCACTTCCATGACGCGCCATTTATCATCATGGAAGTGGACACTTCCATGATGACAATTTGAGTATTGTCATGTAACACTTGTATGATAGCATAGGTATGACTATCTTGATTTTGTCATAAAATCATCACGGATGTACATGCATGACAGAAAACATGACCTACTATGACAAACACGTATCATCACGGAAGTGTTTTTTTTGTAGTGTAATGACACTCGTACCAGGCACATGTCCGATGAAGAATCACTAAGGAATCCAACTGGAGACCTTTCCTCTATTTCCCATTGAGGACGGCCCCAATGGTCCTGCCTTTAATGAGCAGTTTCACCAATCAAAAGTTGCATTCTTTCGGATCAGTCCATATGATAGAGAAAGAACTTCATTGTCACCAAGATTCTGGACAAAGGAACAGGCCGTATATTATGCTCGCATTCTATACTGCAAGAATCCGCATCTTCAAGCATAAGATTCTGGATTTTGCAGAGCTCGAGAGCTTACCCTGTTTTCATCAGACCATTGAGCAAATTGAACAAGTATTCCTGAAGAGATTTCTTCATTTCAATCATGCTGGGATCGTGAAGTAATTCTTCAATTCTTCACCACTCTTTATGTCTCAGGAGATCTTGCAGATTGCGGTACTTGGATCCTTGGATGACCAAAGAAGAAAAGATTAAATGCTCGGCTGACCAGTTCTTAGCACTGTTGAATCTTCCTTGGTGCGAATTTGATGAAATCCGTGAACACAGACTGCACTATTGGGATGTATCCGAAGCTGAACTTCATATGTTGATGGACCCCAAGCTTGTTGGTGATGCATGTACTGAGGCAAATCCCAAGAATCTGGCTTATGAGTACAAAGTGTTGTTCTACATTCTGTGCAACTCGCTCACTGATACGTCCATTTTCCATCACGTTTTTATGTTGATATTTATTGCATTATGGGTTGTTATTACACTTCAGGATACAATTCTTATGCCTTTTCTCTCTTATTTTACAAGATTTACATGAAGAGGGAGAATGCCGGCAGCTGGAATTCTAGACCGGAAAGGAGCAAATCTGAGATACCTATTCTGCACAACTCCAAATGTCCTGAAACTTTACGGAGAATTGTTTTTGGAATATATAAAATAATATTGGGCGAAGAGAGACCAGAAGGGGGCGCGTCCTACCCCCCAGGGCGCGCCCCTTGAGCTTTTGGGCCCCCTGGCCAGCCTCGGGTGCCCATCTTCTGTGATATAAGGGGTTTTGACCTAGAAAAATTAACGAGAAGGCTTTCGGGACGAAGCGCCGCCATCTCAAGGTAGAACCTGGGCAGAAGCAATCTAGGGCTCTGGCGGAGCGATTCTACCGGGGAAACTTCCCTCCGGGACGGGGAAATTGAAGCCATCATCATCACCAAGGATCCTCTCATCATGGGAGCACCAATCTTCATCAACATCTTCACTAGCACCATCTCATCGCAAACCCTAGTTCATCTCTTGTATTCAATATTTGCCTCAAAACCTCAGATTGGTACCTGTGGGTTGCTAGTAGTGTTGATTACTCTTTGTAGTTGATGCTAGTTGGTTTATTTGGTGGAAGATCATATGTTCAGATCCTTAATCATATTCAATACCCCTCTGATCTTGAACATGAGCATGCTTTGTGAGTAGTTACTATTGTTCCCGAGGACATGGGAGAAGTCTTGTTATAAGTAATCATGTGAATTTGGTATTCGTTCGATATTTTGATGAGATGTATGTTGTCTTTCCTCTAGTGGTGTTATGCGAACGTCGACTACATGGCACTTCACCATGATTTGGGCCTGGGGGAAAGCATTGGGAAGTAGCAAGTAGATGATGGGTTGCTAGAGTGACAGAAGCGTAAACCCTAGTTTATGCGTTGCTTCTTAAGGGGCTGATTTGGATCCACATGTTTAATGCTATGGTTAGATTTATCTGAATTCTTCTTTCGTAGTTGCAGATGCTTGTGAGAGGGGTTAATCATAAGTGGGAGGCTTGTCCAAGTAAGGACAGCACCCAAGCACCGGTCCACCTACATATGAAAACTAACTTGATGATAATTTCCATGTGTCCTCGGGAGCGCTTTGCTTTATATAAGAGTTCGTCCATGCTTGTCCTTTGCTATAAAAAGGATTGGGCCGCTTTGCTGCACCTTTGTTACACTTGTTACTTGTTACTCTTTACGAATTACCTTGCCACCAAACTATTTGTTACCGATAATTTCAGTGCTTCCAGAGAATACCTTGCTGAAAACCGCTTGTCATTTCCTTCTGCTCCTCATTGGGTTCGATGCTCTTACTTATCGAAAGGACTACGATTGATCCCCTATACTTATGGGTCATCACTCACTCCTACAAAAACATACCTGAAACCATTCATGGCATTGTGGCAAATGCTCTTCATGCAATAGCTCATGGCATTCGCTTTGACATTCCCGATCTTTCCATTTGGAACCTGGTGTATGCAGCCGACAGTGCTCCAGTATTGAAGCCATATGCTCCATGGATCATGTATGCCATAGAGCAGCTCACTGAGAAAAAGTTCTTCTGCCCGTTTGTGCTAAAAGTTTTTATTCCACCAGTCCGTGATACACTTTGGATTGTGAAAGACATAGGCAAAGAGAAGACACTTGTTGAGTCAACTGCCCCTGCCTCTGCTAAAGCTCCGAAGATCAAGAAGGCCACAATTGAAATTCCTCGTGATGAAAATCCCTCAATGTATGAGATTTGTCTTTGCACTCAGTAGGCACTGGAAAGTCACATTAAGCTCGACCGCAAAGTGAAACTGGAGACGATGGATGAGATAAAATTTGCTTCACAATCCTGCTCGCCAAGCTCTTCTGTATGAGAAAGAACAAAAGAAGCGCTCATGGACCTTGCTATGCAAGAATTATTCTCGCAAGCAGCTTTCTGCCAAAGGCATCGAAAAAGAATAGGATTATCAGGAGTTGTTTGAAGTCCCTCGCATCCGAAGGCAAACCCTAGTGCTTCCTCAATGTTTTGACTCTACTGACTTGTTGTTTGTTGAACCAAACAATGAAATTGAAGACACTGGAGGCACACTGATATTCAAGCCAGATGCACCTGCTCTAACACTCCTGAAGCTGATCCCAAATCCAATGCTACAAGCCCAACTCCTGCTTCGGCCTCGACCATTGCTCGTTCTGCTTCGCCGAACAGTTTGAGTTTTGAGGGTTCTTCGGACGAGTAATTCCTCGTATGCTTCTCTTTCCTTTTTGACACTTGTTGAAAAAAGGGGAAGAAGAACATCGAGATGATAGATGAGCAGGACATTTGCAGGGTGTTTCCATTCACCATCTGTTTTTCCGTTGAACAGTTTGGTGTCTGCCGTTAAACTATTTGCTTTTAGTTGTGAAACTTTATAGCACCGCTTATAGTGTTGGTAAACCTCATCGTCATGTACCATTAATAACCCCTACAATGCTATTTGCTTCTTGTTATCTGTTTGTGGGTTCTATCGAAAGTTTACTCACTTGCAATGATTATCTTCGATACTTATCTATCTTGCAGGTGAAGTAAAATTATTTCAAAGAGGATTGAAAATCATGCTTCTCTGTAAAGAGATATCTCACGTCTCAATCAATATCTTGTATCTCCTGCTCTACTATGATTCTTCTTCATTATCTAACAATGCAGGAGAAGAAAGTTTGCTTCAGATTGAACTTACTCAATTCTTGAAAGAAAACCAATTCAGTATGTCTGATGCGATGTTTTCCCTCACGAGTTTCTATTTCGCCATCTTTGCAGAAGGAAAACTCTGTCTGAAGTATATCTACTTTGAGCTAAATTCTTGTGCATCCCTTGCTTTGATATCTCTCGCATATTTAATCTGCAGGGATTTATTATGTCTCGTGTGGACCCAAACCTTGTTTTGAGTAAATCTTCATGGCTTATTTCTACGACAAATCATTTCAATGTATTCATAATCTTTAACAAATCTTCTTCAAAGGTTGTGTGTCGCAAGAAACATCTCATACATGATCGAGAGCATTGACCGATGATTCAAATGGTACCATACATCAATGCTTCTCAAACGAAGATTCACCTCGCTAGCTTCTGGTTTATCTCCTATGCATATCCTTAGTAGAAATATCTTCAGTATGATGCATACATTCAGGGGGAGCGTGTTTTATTTTTGTAATTATCTCTTGTCTCTCATTTCCCTTCGCATCCTATTTTTCATTACTTCATCTATCTTTTGATGTGTTCTGTTTTGTCAACAATCGTCCAAAAAGGGGGAGATTGTTGGTGCAATATTTTCCCTATTGTGTTTTGGAGATTGTTGACAGAAACAGGCATGGACTGATTTGTTTGCTAGCGCACACAGAGAGAAATAGTCCATGCAGAACCAAAGAGAATGCTATCCTTGGTGTCAAGTTCGAGCAACTTCACCGAATGACATCTGTGATGCAGAGATGATCGAGTTATATCTATCGAAGCCATGTAGGAGAAAAGGTTGATCTGAAGAAGTTGACCCCTTGGAAGTTATTGCTGACCTGAAGCATTTGGTTCGGTTTTCATCCGAAGAAAACTGACTGCAGCTGAGAAGGTCAAAGGCGAAGTGAAGACGTGGCATTCATTTCATTGTTCTTACTTCTTTTGAGCCATAGGACCTCCGTACTATTAAGAGGGGTATAGGTTCTCGAAGCTTAGGTCCGCTGTGATGCTCAGCCCAAACCTATGCAAGACTCGGAGAAATCTCCTGATGCTCTAAATGATTACTTGTCAGCAGAAGATGTAGTTCTGCGGTGTTGCAGGAGATATCTTTCGGACTGAGGAGTTAGCATTTCTTGCTACGCAAGGAATGTTACTGTTGTGCTCAAATTCCGACAGGTGGACTCATGTCTTTCGGCCATTGGTTGTCCTGCATGTCCAATTCGGTCATTTCCCTTCAGGGAAGGCTGCGGCTATAAATAGCCACCCCGCTCCAACATTATCCGTTGGGTGCTCCGCTTAAGATTTTATGAGAAGATTGATTGAGCATCCCCTCTTCGAGGGATTTTAGTTTAAAATCCACCAAGAGAAAACCAAGAGCCAAAACTTAGATAGTGGTTGTGCATCAGAGTAGTTCTGAGTTAGAGTTCTTGTACCTATTGCTCTTGAGAGCTGCGCACTCTCTAGATGGATAGGTGTCAGCTTGAGTGACAAAGAGTAATTATCCTCACCAAGCAAAGTCTTCAGCAACCAAGAGTCATTGTGGTTTGCGAAGAAGTCTGTCGAAGGCTTGGAGATCGCTGACAAGTATCTACCACGAGTGAAATCAACTAGAGTTTGACCAGCTCCGAGTTGAAGGAGAATAGGACGGAGAGAGGTTTGCTCCTATGTTCAGTCACAACTCCCTCCAACCAGACATAGTCCTTTGGCAGAAGGGTGAACTAGTCTACCAAATCCTTTTGTCGCCATTGAGCACCACTGGTTCACTTTACTATTCTGCAATTCATTCTGTAGCTACTTTTTGTGTTGTGTGTCGATAAGACTTTTGGATCATTTATCATTTGCTCTCGGTCTGTTTATCATATCTTGGTCGGTTTAGCTATCATTCGGTGTTACTGTGGATTCTATCAAGGTAGATTTTGCCTCGCAGATCATATCCCGTTTTCCTTCATGCTACTGCAACTAATTGTGTACTGCTTTACCATCATGATAGTTAAGCCAGTTCTCTATTATGCTCGAACTATTATCGCATCCTATCTTGAAAGATTTGTTCCTTAGTAGGATACTTACTTACTTATCTACCAAATCTTTTCTGTTGTTGTGTTTGGGCTCAATTCAAAACATTTGCAACAATTTTTGAATCTCCCATTCATCCCCTCTGGTCGATATACTCTCGGTCCTAACACCTGACAATGATATTGCTTGCTTTGCGCTAACATGGCATGTCACTAGTGATGAATATCAGTGGTGGTGATGGCCATGTGGCACGCCATGAATACCTATAATATGCTGACGTGGGCTCCAACACCACCACTATTTTTTTAACAGTGGCGCCATATTGGCGACGTTGGGCTACCACACTAGTAAGGCCCTTTTTGCCACACCATACCTAGCCTTTTTGGCACTAGTGCCACCCCAAAACCGCTATCTAGCATGCATATCAAGGTATTAAGTTTGCAAGAAACAGAGTATCGCAATAAGCAAGACGACATAATTTAGACATGACGACATCAATCAATATGACAGAACCTCATCGTTTTACTCTTAGTGGCAATAATACAATACATGTCTTATCCCTTATTATCACTGGGTTAAAGTGTCGCAAGATTGAACCCACTACAAAGCGCCACTCCCTCTGAAGAAAAAATCATCAAACTTGGCCAAAGAAAATAGATAGACCGGAGAGCTTGCAAAGCTATTTATTTATACAACAAGAGAATCTCAAAAGATTCAATTGATTTCAATGAACAATCTAATCATAAAGTGATAATTCATCATGTCCAACAAACACACCACAAAATTACATCGAATTAACCCCGATCATGTGAGGCAGCTCACAGGAACATGGTATTGAAGCTCCAAAAGAGAGAGAGAACCATCTACCTACTACTATGGACCCTAAGGTCCTAATGGAACTACTCACACACCATCATGGAGGCAGAAAGGTTGACAAACAAGATTCTGACATAGCTCTGGAATAGGCCTCCAGATTGGATCTTCGTGAAACAGGAACTTGCTGCGGCAATGAAATTCTTCTAAAATATGGCAAAGAGTTTTGGTATTTATAGGGATTTATGGCAGTGGAATCGAGGTAAGGCGGTATCTATGGGCCCCACATGTCCTGGTGGCACACCCTATGGTCCACGAGGATTTACTATTCATGCTGACATCATATGAGCTCAAACTAAGATAGGGACTTTTTAGCACTTTTGTCACGAATGCAAATGACATGCACATATAGGTGATGTTTTTCCGAACATTTTCATATCTTATTTACATTTTTCTGAGTTAGTATGAATTAGTTATGAAGTTTTTAAAGTTGCGGTCAAACGGTCAAAGGGCAAAAGCATAAGAGGAGCAAACGAGCTTGGACAGAAACAAGGGTTTTTTGAGTCTAGGGGCAAAACACACGGGTGTGACACAACTAGGGGCTCAAAAGTAATTGTCCCTTATAAAAAGTATAAAAGTGATAGTATAGTAGCATAAAACAATAAAAAAATATGTTTGAGACGTATCAAACGCCCATGGCACCCTCCATGACCTTGATCCAATCTCCTATACAAGTAAATTGCATGGCATATTGTTCCCTAGCGTGCGAAACTTAACCGATTGTGCGAGATTCCAAGCACTCCTCATGTTCTTGTAGAACCAGAAGTCACTGTATTCATGACATGTATGAGCCTTCCCAATGGCCAACCAACGAGGGTCGGGCGAGTTATCAGGCACTTCATCCTCATAGACTAGGTCATGATGGGGAACGAAGCATGAAAATCAAAAAAATTCCTACGAAACACCCAAGATCCAATCTAGGAGATGTATAGCTACGAGAGGGGAGTGGTGTCTACATACCATTGTAGACCGAAAGCATTAACGATCTAAAGATCGTGGTTGGCGTAGTCGTACTCATGTCGCGATCCAATCCGATCCAAGTACCGCACGTGCGACACCTCCGAGTTTAGCACACGTACGGCTCGGCAGTGTCCTCTCCTTCTTGATCCACCAAGTGAGGGATAGGAGGTAGATGAGATTTGAACCAACACGATGGCGTGGTGATGTCGCTTAAACTATGTCGGTATTTCCACAAAGAGGAAGGGATATGCAGTACACCTACGGTAGGTATTTCTCTCAGTTATGAAACCAAGGTATCAATCCAGTAGGAGAACCAAGCAACACTATGTAAACGGTACCTACACTCAAAGAACAAATACTTGCAACCCGACGCGTAAGAGGTGTTGTCAATCCCTCCACGGTAAATATATATATAAATTTGTGGTAGATTGGATAAATAGCTCTAGATAAAACATGAAATAAAATAAGTAATGAAAAAGTGCAGCAAGATATTTTTGGGTTTTTGGAATAATAGATCTGAAAATAAAAGCGAATAAAAATAGATCTCAAAGCAAATATGATAAATAATAGACCCTGGGGCCGTAGATTTCACTAGTGCCTTCTCTCAAGAAAATAGCATACGGTGGGTAAACAAATTACTGTTGGGCAATTGATAGAAGATCGAATAATTATGACGATATCCAAGGCAATGATCAATATATAGGCATCACGTCCAAGATTAGTAGACCGACTCCTGCCTGCATCTACTACTATTACTCCATACATCAACCGCTATCCAGCATGCATCTAGTGTATTAAGTTCATGGAGAAACAAAGTAATGCAATAAGAATGATGACATGATGTAGACAAGATCTATTCATGTAGGAATAGCCCCCATCTTGTTATCCTTAATAGCAACGATACATGTGTGTCTTGCTGCCCCTTCTGTCACTGGGAAAGAATACCGCAAGATCGAACCCATCACAAAGCACCTCTTCCCATGGCAAGAAAAATCGATCTAGTTGGCCTAACTAAACCAAAGATTCGAAGAAGAAATACGAGGCTACAAAAAATCATGCATATAAGAGATCAAAGAAAACTCAAATAATATTCATGGATATAGATCTGATCATAAACTCAAAGTTCATCAGATCCCAACAAACACATCGCAAAAAAGAGTTACATCAAATAGATCTCCAAGAGACAATTGTATTGAGAATCAAAAGAGAGAGAGGAAGCCATCTAGCTACTGCCTACGGACCCTTAGGTCTATGGTGAACTACTCACACATCATCAGAGAGGCACTAATGAGGATGATGAACCCCTCCATGATGGTGTCTAGATTGGATCTCATGGTTCTGGAACTTGCGGTGGCTGGAATTGTGTTTCGTCGACTCCTTTAGGGTTTCTAGAATATTTGGGAATTTATAGGGCGAAGAGGCGGCGCGGGAGGTCACCGAGGTGGGCACAACCCAACTGGGCGCGCCCGAGCCTCCTAGCGCGCCCAGGTGTCTTGTGCTCACCTCGGGCCTCCCCTCTGGTACTTCTTTGGCCCAATCGGTGTCTTCTGGTCTAGAAAAAATCTTCATAAAGTTTCGCTGCGTTTGGACTCCGTTTGGTACTGATATTTTGCGAAGTAAAAAAAGAATCAAAAAATAGCAACTAGCACTAGGCACTATGTCAATAGGTTAGTCTCAAAAAATGATATAAAGTTGCTATAAAATGATTGTAAAACATCCAAGAACGATAATATAGCAGCATGGAACAAGCAAAAATTATAGATATGTTGGAGACGTATCAGCATCCCCAAGCTTAATTCCTACTCGTCCTCGAGTAGGTAAATGATAAAAACAGAATTTTTGATGTGGAATGCTGCCTAACATGTTCATAACATATTTTTTTTGTAGCATGGACATTTGGACTGTTATATATATGGTTCAAAGCAATAGTCTAGTTTTGACATGAAGATTTCAATACTCAAGCATACCAACAAGCAACCATGTCTTTCAAAATATCAACACTAAAGAAAGTTATCCCTAGCCCATCATGCTCAATCATTGATCCATTCATGAAACACACTCACATATTAGCTGCATCCAATGCTCAAGTATGATCATAGTGCTCCCTAGCTGGTGCTTTATAAGAGAAGATGGAGACTCAAATAAAAATGAAAATTGCATAAAGTAAATAGATAGGCCCTTCACAGAAGGAAGTAGGGATTTGTACAGGTGCCAGAGCTCAAAGCTTAAATTGAGAGATAAAATTTTTTGAGAGGCATACTTTTCCCGTCAACGAAAACGACCGAGTAATTCCCAACACTTTCCATGCTAGATATATCATAGGCGGTTCCCAAACAAGAAATAAAGTTTATTCCTTTTTCCACCATACTTTCACACTCCACGGCTAGCCGTATCCACGGGTACCGTCCATACCAACACTTTCCAAGGAATTTATTATTTGACAACATAAAGTAAATTTCTTTTTCATTTCAGGATTGGGCATCCCTATTACCGCCATACTCTCGTGCAATGACAAGTGAATAAACACTCATCTTGAGAATAACACATCTAGCATGGAAAATATTGGCCACCCCCTGCCGCTTCATGAGTGGTACGGGCACACAAAAAGGAAATTCATTTTGAAAATTAGAGATGGCACATACAAATTTGCTTAGAACGGCATGGAAATACCGCATATAGGTAGGTATGGTGGACTCATATGGCGAAACTAGGTTTAAAGATTTTGGATGCACAAGTAGTATTTCTACTTAGTACAAGTGGAGGCTAGCAAAAAGATTGAGAAGCAACCAACCAAGAAACGAAAAATCACATAAGCGCGCACTAAGCATAACTAACACCGAATAATGCACCACAAGTAGGATGTAATTTCATTGCATAACTATTGAATTTCATGCTTGCATAGGGAATCACAAACCTTAACACCAATATTCTTACTAAAGCATAATTACTCACCAATATGACTCACATATCACTATCATCATATCTCAAAACTATTACAAAGAATCAAGTTTATTTTATTCCAATGATCTTCATGAAAGTTTTTATTATATCCCTCTTGAATATCTACCACTTTGGGCCTAGTTTCATATATTGCAATTGCTTTTGACAAGCTCAATCAAATTTAAGTGAAGAACATGAGCATAAAATTTTTCGTCTCTCAAAATAATATAAGTGAAGCATGAGAGAATTTCTTCAGAAATTTACTAAATATCAAATAAATCTAAGTGAAGCATGTGAGCATTTCTTAAAAAATTATTAAAGCACACGGTGCTCAAAAAGATATAAGTGAAGCACTAGAGCAATTCCATAGCTCAAAAAAATTAATTGAAGCATAAAGAGCAATTCTAACAAATCATAGCATAATTTTGGCTCTCTCAAATAGGTGTGTCCAGCAAGGATACTTGTGACAAACTAAAAAGCAAAATAAGCAAAGACTCATATAATACAAGACGCTCCAAGCAAAACTCATGATATGTGACGAATAAAAAAATAGCTCCAAGTAAAATATCGATGGTCGTTAGAAGAAAGAGGGGATGCCTTCCGTGGCATCCCCAAGCTTAGTTGCTTGGTTCTCCTTGAATATTAACTTGGGGTGCCATGGGGCATCCCCAAGATTAGGCTCTTTTCACTCCTTATTCCTTCATCCATCGCGATCTCACCCAAAACTTGAAAACTTCAATCACACAAAACTTAACAAAACCTTCGTGAGATCTGTTAGTATAAGAAAACCAATCTTTACTTTAACTACTGTTGCAAACTCATTCAAATTTTGTTATTGCATTATATGTACTGTATTCTAACTTTGCCATGGCTTATACCCCCCCCCCCCCTGATACAGTCCATAGATTCATCAAAATAAGCACACAATGCAAAGAAAATATAATCTATCAAAAACAGAATAGTCTTTAAAGATGAGAATTGTTCCCATATTTCTGTAACTCCGAAAATTCTGAAAAATTAGGAAAACATAGGAAATTTTTATATAAATCTTGTGTAAAAAATTCAGAATGTTTCGTCGCTTTTGTGAAGTTAAGCAATTCTGTTACTGGATGCAAAAGTTTCTGTTTTTTAACAGGATCAAATCAACTATCACCAAAGCTATCCCAAAGGCTTCACTTGGCACAAATACTGATTAAAACATAAAAAACACAATCATAGCAGAGGCATAATTTTTTAAACACTCAAGAACATAAAGAAAAAAGGCAAAAATAAATTTTATTCATTGGGTTGCCTCCCAACAAGCGCTATCGTTTTATTCCCCTAGCTAGGCATAATGCATAGATTCAAGTTTTGTCATATTTCTTCTTATTTTCCATAGATGTGTTCATGTCAGGAGGTTTTGCAAAATAACTTGATACACATTATCCATTGAAATTTTAGAATTATCAAGTTGCCCATCTACGTATCCCCTTTGATTTCCGGCAACAATCCAAGAATATTGTTGATTAACATCATTGAAAACTTGTTGGATTATATCTAAAACGGGAATTTCCTTTTTAAGATTCTCATAAAAAATATATTTCCAAGCAAATGTCTCAACATATAATCACTATTACTCCCTCCATTCCTAAATATTTGTCTTTTTAGAGATTTCAAATGCACTACCACATACGGATGTATATAGACATATTTTAGAGGGTAGATTCACTCATTTTGCTTTGTATGTAGTCACTTGTTGAAATCTCTAGAAAGACAAATATTTAGGAATGGAGGGAGTATAAAGGATCTCATTTATCACTATTTTTTCATTGCTCATACCATAAAAATCAAAAATTTCCTAGCTTCCCGTACTATGTAGTAAAATTCATTCATAAGAATAAGGGTAGCTAACTTTTTAGCTTTAGGATCCTTTATAACGGGTAGATCATAAAACAATCTATGCAAGGTAGGGTGGGTTCGGATAAATCTATTTTCAAGTTTCAGAACTATTGCTGAAATAGCTTCCGCATAAGATTTAGTTCTTTTAACTATAGGAGCATCATCAAGAGTCAAATTTCCAACACAATTGAAATATTCTTGGATATGTTCTTTTCCCATAACATTCCCTTGCCCCAAAACAAAAGTTTTAGCATCCAGATTGCCAGATCGTCAAATTTTAGGAGTTAGGCCATCATCTGTTTCTGCCATACAAAATCACTCATGATGACTAGTTCAAGAAAATAAGAGATCTGACGAGAAAAAGGCGAATGAAAAAGAGGGCGAATAAAACGGCAAATTTTTGTGAAGTGGGGGAGATGAAATTGAGAGGAAAATGGCAAATAATGTAAATTGCAAGGAGATGAGATTTGTGATTGGGAACCTGATAGATGTTGATGATGTCTCCCCGGCAACGGCGCCAGAAATTCCTTTTGATGTCACTTGAACTACGTCGGTATTTCCCCAAAGAGGAAGGGATGATGCAGTACAGCTACGGTAGGTATTTCCCTCAGTTATGAAACCAAGGTATCAATCCAGTAGGAGAACCAAGCAACACTATGTAAACGGTACCTAAACATAAAGAACAAATACTTGCAACCCGACGCGTAAGAGGGGTTGTCAATCCCTCCACGGTAAAAAGATAGATAAATTTGTGGTAGATTGGATAAATAGCTCTTGATAAAACGCGAAATAAAATAAGTAATAAAAAAGTGCAGCAAGATATTTTTGGGTTTTTGGAATAATAGATCTGAAAATAAAAGCGAATAAAAATAGATCTCAAAGCAAATATGATAAAGAATAGACCCGGGGGCCGTAGATTTCACTAGTGCCTTCTCTCGAGAAAATAGCATACGGTGGGTAAACAAATTACTGTTGGGCAATTGATAGAAGATCGAATAATTATGACGATATCCAAGGCAATGATCAATATATAGGCATCACGTCCAAGATTAGTAGACCGACTTCTGCCTGCATCTACTACTATTACTGCACACATCGACCGCTATCCAGCATGCATCTAGTGTATTAACTTCATGGAGAAACGGAGTAATGCAATAAGAACGATGACATGATGTAGATGAGATCTATTCATGTAGGAATAACCCCCATCTTGTTATCCTTAATAGCAACGATACATGCATGTCTTGCTGCCCCTTCTGTCACTGGGAAAGAACACCGCAAGATCAAACCCATCACAAAGCACCTCTTCCCATGGCAAGAAAAATCGATCTAGTTGGCCTAACTAAACCAAAGATTCGAAGAAGAAATACGTGGCTATAAATAATCATGCATATAAGTGATCAAACAAAACTCAAATAATATTCATGGATATAGATCTGATCATAAACTCAAAGTTCATCGGATCCCAACAAACACACCGCAAAAAAGAGCTACATCAAATAGATCTCGAAGAGACCATTGTATTGAGAATCAAAAGAGAGAGAGAGAGAGGAAGCCATCTAGCTACTGCCTACGGACCCTTAGGTCCATGGTGAACTACTCACGCATCATCGGAGAGGCACCAATGAGAATGATGAACCCCTCTATGATGGTGTCTAGATTGGATCTCGTGGTTCTGGAACTTGAGGCGGCTGGAATTGTGTTTCATCGACTCCTTTAGGGTTTCTGGAATATTTGGGAATTTATAGGGCGAAGAGGCGGTGCAGGAGGTCACCGAGGTGGGCACAACCCACCTGGGCACTCCTGGGCCTCCTGGCGCGCCCAGGTGTCTTGTGCTCAGCTCGGGCCTCCCCTCTGGTACTTCTTTGGCCCACCAGGTGTCTTCTGGTCCATAAAAAATCTCCAAGTTTCACTGCGTTTGGTACTGATATTCTGCGAAGTAAAAAAATAAGCAAAAAACAGCAACTGGCACTAAGCACTATGTCAATAGGTTAGTCCCAAAAAATGATATAAAGTTGCTATAAAATGATTGTAAAACATCCAAGAATTATAATATAACAGCATGGAACAAGCAAAAATTATAGATGCGTTGGAGACATATCACGTGGTGGTGGTGGTGGCGGCGGAACTCCGGCAGGGCTTCGTCAAGCGCTGACGGAACATGGAGGAGGAGTAACGGGAGGGAGACGGGGCAAGCACGGAAGCGTTGGTTGCCCCCTGCGCCTCCCCACTATATATATGGGTGAGGGAGGAGTGTGGCAGCCCTAGCCTCCCTCCCGAGGCAGGGGGCGGCGGCCAAGGGGGGAGGAGTGCACTCCAAGTCAAGTGAAGGCCCTCCCCCTTAGGGTTTCCCCTCCCCCATGCTCATGGGCCTTGTAGGGGCTGGTGCCCTTGGCCCATTAAGGATAGGGTGCCCCCTTATAGCCCATGCTAGTGTATGGGATGTGGTGGAACCCTTCGAGGACTTCCGTACCCCTCTGGAACCTTCCGGTGGCTTCCCGGTACAATACCGAAAAACCAGACTTTTTCCCGGAACCCCGACAACAACTTTCCATATATAAATCTTTACCTCCAGATCATACCGGAGCTTTTCGTGACATCCTGGATCCTATCCAGGACTCCGAACAACCTTCGGATTTTCCACTATTAATATCTTAATACTACCCTAGCACTACCGAACATTAAGCATGCGACCCTACGGGTTCGGGAACATGCAGACATGACCGAGACTCCTCTCCGATCAATAATCAATAGCAGGACCTGGATGCCCATATTGATTCCTACATATTCAATGAAGATCTTTATCGGTTGAACCACGATGTCAAGGATTCAGTCAATCCCGTATGCAATTCCTTTTGTCCGGTGATATGTTACTTGTCCAAGATTCAATCGTCGGTATCTCCATACCTAGTTCAATCTCGTTACTGACAAGTCTCTTTACACGTTCCGTAATACAAGATCCCGTGACTAAACTCATTAGTCACATGAAGCTTCTTATGATGTTGCATTACCGAGAGGGCCCAGAGATATCTCTCTGTCACATGGAGCGACAAATCCCAGTCTCGATCCATGCAACCCAACAGACACCTTCGGAGATACCTGTAGAGCACCTTTATGATCACCCAGTTACAAAGTGACGTTTGATAGCACACAAGGCATTCCTCCGGTATTCAGGAGTGGCATGATCTCATGGTCTAAGGAACATATACTTGACATGAAGAAAGCTATAGCAAATAACTAAACGATCTGATGCTAAGCTTACGGTAGGGTCTGTCCATCACATCATTCTCCTAATGATGTGATCCTGTTATCAAATGACAACTCATGTCCATGGTTAGGAAACTATCACTACTAGGGAAAACCTTATACACAGAATCTTACCAGTAGCGCGTGTTAAAATGAGGCGCTACTGCTACTTAGCAGTAGCGCCTGGTCAGAAAGGGCGCTACTGCTATTCACTTAGCAGTAGCGCGGCAGAAATAAAACGCGCTACTACTATAATTGCCACACCGTTGCCGACATGCTAGGTATATTAGTAGCGCCCTTCTGCAAACCGCGCTACTCCTAACAAATTAGTAGTAGCGCGCTTTTAGGGTAGGGCGCTACTGCTAAGATTGAACTTGTCCACAGGGCGGGCCCAGCTTAGCAGTAGCGAGTTTGTGAGGAGCGCGCTACTGCTACGGATTTTAGCAACAGCGTGTTTTCCTTTCCCACGCTACTGCTAAAGCTATTTTGACATAGCCCCCCGTGTGGGCTTCCCTCCTCTGCTTCCTCCCCCAATTCCCCACTCTCTCTTCTCCCCCTGTCGCCGCCACCGGAGCCCCTGCCCTCGCCCTCGCCCTCGCGGGAGCCCCTGCCCTCGCTCTCCGCTGGAGTCTGCCCTCGACGTCGCCGCGCGCATGTGCCTCCTCCTCCTCGACCTCGCCAGAGCCCCTGCCCTCGCTCTCCGCCGCCGTCTCCCTCGACCCTGCCTCGCCGCCGTCTTCCCCGACCCCGCCTCGCCGCGCCTCGGTGGCGCCGTCTCCCTCGACCCCATCTCTCTCTCCGCCCTCTGTAAGCACTCTCCCCTCCCCTCTTCTTTGCTCTCTGCTCTCTGCTCTCTGCTCTCTCTCTCTCTCTCTCTTATTATGAACCCTAGCTATTTAGTGCTAGTTAGTATGAACCCTAGGCTATTTTTTAGTGCTAGTTATTTAATTAGAATTAGTATGAACCCTAGTTAATTAGGTAGTATGAATCCTAGTTAAAAAAAACCTAGGACAGATTAGTGGCTATTTTTTAGTGGTAGTTAGTATGAACCCTAGGTTTCAAACTATTGCTATTTTTTAGTTAAAGCAATTGTTGCTATTTAATTTTTTTCGTTAAAGCAATTGTTGCTATTTAAAAAAACAGAATCAGTATGAACCCTAGTTAATTAGGTGGTACGAACCCTATTTAAAAAAAACAGAATTTGGACATGTGATATATTTTTCTTCAAGTTCTAAAAAAACAGAATTTGGACATGTGATATAATTAGGTGGTATGAACCCTATTTAAAAAAACTTCTTGCATTTTTCTTTAAGTTCTATATTTTTCTTCCTGTTATATGCAAATTTGAAGTGGACATGTGATATGTGGACATGTGATTTGGACATGTCATATTTGGAATTTGGACATGTGATGTTTTGGACATGTCATATTTGGAAAATGATGATTATGTGCGGGGTAAATGATCAGAGCGGTTCTCGGGCGCCAGCCATAAAGGGTTCAAAAGCAGACAAGAAGCAGAAGCTAGTTACTTGAGGTTCATGGTAACGCGAGAGAGGATTCATAACCGCCGCCTCATGTACTACATAGTTCGGCTCTCCCTCATAGTGATAACTCTTCTTGTCTATATCATTGTTTAGATGGATGACGATGTAGTTACAAGTATTCCAGACATCTCATAACATGTATCGCTATTTCGAGATGATGACGATAGACATCATTTTGTGTTGGATGATGATTATGATGATGACATGATCGATTTGATGAGACTATTTGTATGTGTATGATATGATCAGATTTGTATGTGTATGATATGCTAGAGACTATTGTATAAAACCCTAAACAAAATTCAGCAGCACAAAATATGGAGCAGATTTTTTTCCAGAAACTAATAACAGTAGCGCGGGGTATGGCTTTAGCAGCAGCGAGGTCTTAGCAGTAGCGCCTTTTATACTAGGGCGCTACAGATATTAGCAGCAGCGCGTTTTTGCGACGACCGCTACTGCTATCCCTAGATAGCAGTAGCGTGGGTCAACACATGCTACTGCTAAGCGTTAGCTGTAGCGCCGTATCAGTAGCGCGGTTGCCCGCGCTACTAATAAGCATTTGACCCGCGCTACTGCTAGGCTTTTCCCTAGTAGTGTATAACCATCTTTCATCAACGAGCTAGTCTGGTAGAGGCTTACTAGGGACACGGTGTAGTTTATGTTTTCACACATGTATTTAAGTTTCCGGTCAATACAATTCTAGCATGAATAATAAACATTTATCATGAACGGGAAATATGATAATAACCAATTTATTATTGCCTCTAGGGCATATTTCCAACAGTCTCCCACTTGCACTAGAGTCAATAATCTAGTTCACATCGCCATGTGATTATCACCCAATGTGTTCTGGGGTTTGATCAAGTTTTGCTTGTGAAAGAAGTTTTAGTCAACGGGTCTACAACATTCAGATCCGTGTGTACTTTGCAAATCTCTATGTCATACTGTAGATGCTGCTACCATGCTCCACTTGGAGCTATTCCAAATGACTGCTCCACTATACATATCCGGTTTGTGACTCAGAGTCATCCAGATCGGTGTCAAAGCTTGCATCAACGTAACCCTTTACGACGAACTCTTTATCACCTCTATAATCGAGAAACATTTCCTTAGTCCTCTTTAGGTACTTAAGGATATTTTTTACCGTTGTCCAGTGATCCACTCCTGGATTACTTTGGTACCTCCCTGCCAGACTTATGGCAAGGCACACATCAGGTCTGGTACACAACATGGCATACATTATAGAGCCTATGGTTGAGGCATAGGGAATGACCTTCATCCTTTCTCTTTCTTCTACCATGGTCGAGCTTTGAGTCTTACTCAACTTCACACCTTACAATACAGGAAAGAACTCCTTCTTTTTCTGGTCCATTTTGAACTCCTTCAAAATCTTGTCAAGGTATGTGCTCTATGAAAGTCTTATCGGGTGTCTTGATCTATCTCCATAGATCTTGATGCCCAATATGTAAGTAGCTTCACCTAGGTTTTCCTTTGAATAACTCCTTTCAAACAACACTTTATGCTTTCCAGAAATTCTACATCATTTCCAATCAACAATATGTCATCCACATATACTTATCAGAAATGCAATAGAGCTCCCACTCACTTTCTTGTAAATACAAGCTTCTCTGTAAGTTTGTATAAAACCATAAGCTTTGATCACCTCATCAAAGCGTATATTCCAACTCCGAGATGCTTGCACCAGTACATAGATGGGCCGCTGGAGCTTGCATACTTTGTTAGCATCCTTAGGATTGACAAAACCTTCTGGTTGCATCATATACAACTCTTCCTTAAGGAACCCCTTAAGGAACGTTGTTTTGACATCCATCTGCCAGATTTCATAGTCATAATATGCGGCAATTGCTAACATAATTCTAACAGACTTAAGCATCTCTACGGGTGAGAAAGTCTCATCGTAGTCAACTCCTTGAATTTGTCAAAAACCTTTTGCGACAAGTCAAGCTTTATAGACGGTGACATTACCATCAGCGTATGTCTTCTTCTTAAAGATCCATTTATTCTCAATGGCTTGCCGGTCAATGGGCAAGTCCACCAAAGTCCATACTTTATTCTCATACATGGATCCTGTCTCAGATTTCATGGCCTCGAGCCATTTGTCGGAATTCAGGATCATCATTGCTTCTTCATAGTTCGTAGGTTCGTTGTTGTCTAACAACATGACTTCCAGGACGGGATTACCGTACCACTCTGGTGCGGAACATGTCCTGGTCGACCTACGAAGTTCGGTAGTAACTTGATCTGAAGTTTCATGATCATCATCATTAGCTTCCTCTCTGGTTGGTGTAGGCATCACGGGAACTGCTTTCTGTGATGTGCTACCTTCCAATTCGAGAGAAGGTACAATTACCTCATCAAGTTCTACTTTCCTCCCACTCACATCTTTCGAGAGAAACTCCTTCTCTGGAAAGGACTCATTCTTGGCAACAAAGATCTTGCCTTCGGATCAGTGGTAGAAGGTATACCCAATGGTCTCTTTAGGGTATCCTATGAGGACACACCTCTCTGCTTTGAATTCGAGCTTATCAGGTTGAAGCCTCTTGACATAAGCGTCGCATCCCCAAACTTTAAGAAATGACAGCTTAGGTTTCTTGCCAAACCACAACTCATACGGTGACATCTCAGCGGATTTAGACGGTGCCCTATTTAAAGCGAATGCGGCTGTCTCTAATGCATAACCCCAAAACTATAGTGGCAAATTGGTAAGAGACATCATAGAATGCACCATATCCAATAGAGTACGATTACGACGTTCGGATACACCATTACACTGTGGTGTTCTAGGTGGCGTGAGCTATGAAACAATTCCACATTGTCTTAAATGCATACCAAACTCGTAACTCAAATATTCACCTCCACGATAAGATCATAGAAACTTTATTTTCTTGTTACGATGATTCTCCACTTCACTCTAAAATTCCTTGAACTTTTCAAATGTTTCAGACTTGTGTTTCATTAAGTAAATATACCCATATCTACTCAAATCATCTGTGAAGGTAAGAAAACAATGATATCCACCGCGTGCTTCAACACTCATCGGACCGCATACATCGGTATGTATTATTTCCAGTAAGTCACTAGCCCGCATATTGTTCTGGAGAACGGAGTTTTAGTCATCTTACCCATAAGGCATGGTTCACATGTCTCAAGTGATTCATAATCAAGAGATTCCAAAAGTCCATTAGCATGGAGTTTCTTCATGCGCTTTACACCAATACGACCTAAGCGGCAGTGCCACAAATATGTGGTACTATCATCATTAACTTTGCATCTTTTGGCATCAATATTATGAATATGTGTATCACTACGATCAAGATTCAACAAGAATAAACCATTCATAAGGGGTGCATGACCATAAAAGATATTACTCATATAAACAGAATAATCATTATTCTCTGACTTAAATGAATAACCGTCTAGCAATAAACACTATCCAGATATAAGGTTTTATGCTCAACACAGGCACCAAACAACCATTATTTAGGTTTAATACTAATCCCGAAGGTATTACGAGCATGCCGATGGTGATCATATCAACCTTGGAGACACATCCAACACCCATCGTCACCTCGCCCTCAGCTAGTCTCTGTTACTTCGTGATGTCTACTACACAACTTGTTCTTGTAGACTCATGTTGGGCCTCCAAGCGCAGAGTTTTGTAGGACAGTAGCAAATTTCCCTCAAGTGGATGACCTAAGGTTTATCAATCCGTGGGAGGCATAGGATGAAGATGGTCTCTCTCAAACAACCCTGCAACCAAATATTAAAAAGTCTCTTGTGTCCCCAACACACCAAATACAGTGGTAAATTGTATAGGTGCACTAGTTCGGTGAAGAGATGGTGATACAAGTGTAGTAATGATAGTAGATATTGATTTTTCTAATAGGAACAATAAAAAACAGCAAGGTAGCAAGTAACCAAAGTGAGCACAAACGGTATTGCAATGTTAGAAAATGAGGCCTAGGGTCCGTACTTTCGCTAGTGCAATCGCTCAACAATGCTAATATAATTGGATCATATAACCATCCCTCAACGTGCGATGAAGAATCACTCCAAAGTTCCTATCTAGCGGAGAACATAAGAAGAAATTGTTTGTAGGGTACGAAACCACCTCAAAGTTATCCTTTCCGATTGATCTATCTAAGAGTTCGTACTAAAATAACACCAAGTTATCCTTTCCGATCGATCTATCCAAGAGTTCGTACTAAAATAACACCATATGATAGAAATCAACCAACTCTTATGTCACCTAGATACTCCAATGTCACCGCGAGTATCCATGAGTTGATTATGCGATATGCATCAAACAATTTCAGATTCATAATACTCAATCCAACACAAAGAACCTCAAAGAGTGCCCCAAGATTTATACCGAAGAAACAAGGACGAAAACGTGCATCAACCCCTATGCATAGATTACCCCAATGTCACCTCGGGAATCGGCGAGTTGAGTGCCAAAACATATATCAAGTGAATCAATATGATACCCCATTGTCACCATGGGTATTCATAGCAAGACATACATCAAGTGCTCTCAAATCCATAAAAGTATTCAATCCGATAAAAGTGAAATCTCAAAGGGAAAACTCAATTCATCACAACAAGATAGAGAGGGGAAAACACCATATGATCCAACTATGTTAACAAAGTTCGTGATACATCAAGATTGTGCCAAATCAAGAACATGAGAGAGAGAGAGAGAGATTAAACACATAGCTACCAGTACAAACCCTCAGCCCCGAGAGTGGACTACTCCCTCCTCATCATGGTGGCCGCCGAGATGATGATGATGGCCACCGGTGATGATTTCCCCCTCCGAAAGGGTGCCGGAATAGGGTCTAGATTAGTTTTTTAATGGATACAGAGGCTTGCGGTGGCGGAACTTCTGATCTAGGGTTATTTCTGGGGGTTTCTATATTTATAGGATTTTTTGGCGTCGGTTTCACGCGAAGATGGGCTTCGTGGGGCCCACCACCCACACACAGGCAAGGCCGGCCACCTCCTTCACCTTCTGCCCCCCCCCCCCCCCACACGAAGCTTCTAGTGCCTCTTTTGTTCCAAAAAAATCATCAAAAAGTTTCAGCTCATTTGGAGAACTTCCATTTCTACACAAAAACAACACGACGGTAGTTCTGCTGAAAACAGCATCAGTCCGGGTTAGTTCCATTCAAATCATACCAAAACCATATAAAATTGTTGTAAACATGGCACGAATACTTCATAAATTATAGATACATTGGAGATGTATCAGCATCCCCAAGCTTAATTCCTACTCGTCCTCAAGTAGGTAAATGATAAAAGAAATAATTTATGAAGTGTGAATGCTAGCATAGTGCATAAGTTTGATCAATGATAATTTCAATCACTTTTGCTAGCATCATAACAACAACTCTTTCTCATAAAGCTCATCATGATAAAGTAGCAATCAATTCACATATTACGGTTCAAACAACGAATTCTCTTGAAACGTAACAACCTATGTTCTTAGTCACCAAACAATTGCAATTCAACTTATTCTCAACAAAGTCTAAGTAAGAGCCCTACATACTCAATCATAATATTGTCTTCTATGATTGCGAGTACTCAAAGCATATTTTTAGAAAAAATGGCAGCCATCAAACACAGAGAAAGATAGGGGCTTAATGTTTCGCCTCCCAACTCATTTATCATAGAGATAATTCTCAACAATAATAAATCATGATCAAATATATTTGACTGGCCATATGTGCCTAGATCTTTCCCCACCACATGATGCTTACCGACTAGAGAATAATTGAGGTTGAATGAGGATGTATACTATTGACTCTTGCATAAAAGTAAATACTGAAAAGTAAAAGATAGGCCCTTCGCAGAGGGAAGTAGAGGTTGTCATGCGCTTTTTATTTTTGGATGCCCAAGCTCTTAGTGCAAAGGAATGTCATGTTATATTGCCCCTTATGATAGCAACCTTTATTATGCAGTCCGTCACTTTTATTACTTTGCCATCACAAGTTTGTACAACGCTTATTTTCCCTTACAATAAAAGATCAAACATCTTTAGGAGCAATTTTTATTGCTTTATGCACTGATGACAACTTAATTGAAGGATCTTATTCAATCCATAGGTAGATATGGTGGACACTCATGGCAAGAAACTGGGTTTAAGGGTTTTTGGATGCACAAGTAGTATCTCTACTTAGTACGACTTTCTGGCTAGCAAAAGATCCTAAGCAAACACCACATGTTGGAGGATCCATAACAATATAACTTCTATGCAAATATACACAACCATAACTCATCACGTTGTCTTCCTTGTACAACTTCAACTAATTTGCTCAAGTTTGAAAATAATTAATGGGTATTCACAATCATAGAAGATGTCCAAGATAATATATTTGTATGTGAAAGTTCTCTTCCTTATACTAATCATTCATGAATTGCTTGTATGACCGATATTGTGATTGTCAAACTTCAAAAGATCTCACTTTCTAAACCTGATGTGAAGCTACTACTAGGTATGATACAAGCATATGAAGAAAATATAATTTCAACTTTATGATATTCAATTCATTCAACAAATTACTCTTAGGATATAAGTGAAGCACAAGATTAAATGACAAAACTACTCCAAAAAGATATAAGTGAAGATCAAACGAGTAGTTAAGTAAATGGGTAGCCATTTGAGGACTCTCTCTCATTTAAAGACTTTTAGATATAAGTATTTTATTAAAACAGCAAGCAAAACAAAATAAAATGACATTCCAAGAATAGCATAACTCATGTGAAGAAGCAAAAACTTAGGCTCAACCGAGGCTAACCGATAATTGTTGATGAAGAAAGGTGGGATGCTTACCAGGGCATCCCCAAGCTTAGATGCTTGATACTTCTTGAAATATTATCTTGGGATGCCTTGGGCATCCCCAAGCTTGAGCTTTTTTGTTTCCTTAATTCCTTTTATATCACGGTTTACCTAAATCTTAAAAACTTCATCCACACAAAACTCAACAAGAACTCGTGAGATAAGTTAGTATAAATCAATGCAATAACCTTATCATTCTATACTGTAGCAAATCACTAAAATTATAATTTAACATTGCATACTAAATGCCTTTGCATATTTAATACTCATATCCTCAAATAGAATCATTAAACAAGCAAACATATGCAAACAATGCAAACATAACAGCAATCTGTCTAAACAGGATAGTCTGTAAAGAGTGCAATTTTAATCACACTTACGTAACACCAAAAATTCTAAAAATTTACCACACTGTAGAAAATTTTTCATGTCTTATTTTGCAAAAAAGTTCAACATTTTATCACATTCTGAATTTTGTCAAGAATTCACACACTAGCGTGCAACTTTCTGTTTTCAAACAGCAACATATAGACTTGCAAAATAAGCATGGCAAAGGCTATACTTGACATTTTTATTGAAGTAAAAGATATAAAACATTATATAAATAACAGAAACCAAATACAAATAAAATAAAATGATGCTCCAAGCAAAACACATATCATGTGATGAATAAAAATATAGCCCCAAGTAAGGTTACCGATAATGTTGGAGACGAAAGAGGGGATGTCTTCCGGGGCATTCCCAAGCTTAGTTGCTTGGATCTTCCTTGAATATTACCTTTGGGTGCCTTGGTCATACCCAATATTAGGGTGTTGTCACTCCTTATTCTCCTCATATCGATATCTCACCCAAAACATGAAAACTTCAATCACACAAAACTTAACGGAACTTCTTGAGATGGGTTAGTATGATAAAAACAAATCATTCACTTTTTGGTACTGTAAAGATAAGATTCATAATTGTTTCCACATAATGCCTACTGTACTCTACAATTTCCACAATTTATATTAAGCAATATAAGTCATAGAAACCATAAAACAAGCAAACTATGTATTGCAAACAGAATATGTCAAAGAACAATACATAAAGATCTGAATTATGGTCATACTTCTGTAACTCAAAAAATTATGAAACTATAGGAAAACGTAGGCAATTTGTATATATCCCAATGGCTGTACTTGGCACTTTATTGAAACAAAAGCTATAAAACATGATTACTACAGTAGCTTAATCATGTGAACACACAAAAACAGTAGGTATAAATGTTGGGTTGTCTCCCAACAAGCGCTTTTCTTTAATGCCTTTTTAGCTAGGCATGATGATTTCAATGATGCTCACATAAAAGATAAGAATTGAAACACAAAGAGAGCATCATGAAGCATATGACTAGCACATTTAAGTCTAACCCACTTCCTATGCATAGGGATTTTGTGAGCAAACAACTTATGGGAACAACAATCAACTAGCATAGGAAGGCAAAACAAGCAAAACTTCAAGATTTTCAACACATAGAAAAGAAACTTGATATTATTGCAATATGTAAAAGCATATGTTCCCCTCTCATAATAATTTTCAGTAGCATCATGAATGAATTCAACAATATATCTATCACGTAAAGCATTCTTTTCATGATCCACATGCATAAAAAAATTATTACTCTCCACATAAGCAAATTTATTCTCGTGAATAGTAGTGGGAGCAAACTCAAAAAAATAGCTATCATGTGATACTTGATTGACATAATCAATTTGAGAATTAAAATGATGATGACAAGATTCATGGTGATCATTATTCTTTATATCATAAGTGTCATCATAATAATCATCATAGATAGCAACTTTGTTATCATAGTCAATTGAAACCTCTTCCAAAATAGTGGATTCATCACTAAATAAAGTCATGACCTCTCCAAATACACTTTCATGATTATAACAATAAGATTCAATACCCTCCAAAATGGTGGGATCATTATTACCTAGAGTTGACACTCTTCAAACTGATAATCCCCAAGTGCAAGGAATCATCGTAGCAATTTACAAAGATGGAAGTGATAAGTATGGAATGTCAAACCCACAAGGAGCTAAAGGCAAGATCAATATTCTCTCAAGTCCTATCTGCCACCGATACAACTCTACGTACACCGAGCGTTTGCTTTCATCTAGAAACGAGAAATAACACTACGTTGTGGGTATAAAGAGGATAGCTTTGCATGATATCGGAGAGATAAAATATAAAAATAGGTGTGGTTATCATAAAAATAGAATATATCACAATATATTACAAATAGCGAGTGTGGAATAATGACGGGTCGGTGTGCAGAATTGTCCTAGGCAATTGTTAACAAAATCGGTAATCATTATTGCAATTTTATATGAGGGAGAGGCATAAGCTAGCATGCTTTCTCTACTTGGATCATATGCACTTATGATTGGAACTCTAGCAAGCATCTGCAACTACTAAAGATCATTATGGTCAAATCCAACCATGGCATTAAAGTATCAAGTCCTCTTTACTCCCATACGCAACAACCCCCTTACTCGGGTTTAAGCTTCTGTCACTCTAGCAACCCACTATAAGTGAATCATGAATGTATTGCAACACCCTACAGCTGGAATCCTTCACGTGTGCGCGGCACGGAAGGTACCATAGGATAGCACCAAAATAGAACATACAACTCAAACCAATCTAGATCACCAATCAACCCAAAAGACAAAAGAAATCTACTCAAAACATCATAGGATGGCAACACATCATTGGATCATAATATGTGGCATAAAGCACCATGTTCAAGTACGGGATTACAGCGGGGTGCAGGAGAGTGGACCACTTAAAAGAGATGAGGAAGGTGATGAAGAAGGTTATGTTGATGAAGACGATCACCGTGGCGATGGTTCCCCGGCGACACTCCGGCGCCACCGAGAGAGAGGGGGAGAGAGTCTCCCCCTTGTGCTTCCTCCTCCATGGCCTCCTCCCTAGATGGGGAGAGGTTCTCTACTGTAGGGTGGAGACCCTAAGTGGAGATCTTTCACGAATTGGAGGGGGATCCACAAAGAACGCGAAGAACGCGAAGAACAAGAGGGGAAATCACAAGAGGAACACTCAAGAACAAGTCCAATCACACATCCACTAGACCAACAAACACACAAGATTCACAAGGTACAAGAACAATCAAAAGGAAACAGGATACATGGTAAAGTTCATATCAAATCCAAAGGAGATGAGGTCTTGATGATCTAGATAGATCCTTCCCTCATGGGGGTCTTGAATCCCAAAGGATCTTCTCCAATGGAGGTCATGATCTCCATGGGAGAGGGTAGATAGGAGCAAAGCTCTCAAGATCATATCATGTACTTTGCTAACCCTAATTCTGAGCTAGTGAACATCAATTTATAGTCTAGGGAAGATTTGGGGAGAAACAGGGGAACATGGGTCATTTGGACCTTAATGCACGCAGGCATCGCCGGAGGGGGCCGGGCACCCAGGTTAAAGGGGTCCTGGCACCCGAGGGTTGCTGGGAAGAGGAGGCCGGGCACCCGGGGATAAAGTCCAGGCACCCGGGGTAGCGCCAGGTGGGGGGCGGGCACTCGGGGGGTGAAAGCCCGAGCACCCGGGGTGGATAGAGGGGCCGCACCCTTTGGGGCCGGGGGTACGGGCACCCGGGGCGTAGGAAGTCGGGCACCCGGGGTGGTACGAGGCCTCCGGTGCTTCACATCTTAGGGTCCCTCTTCCTCCTCCTTCTCCCTTCTTGGGTGGTGTGGATGTTCTCTTGCGCTTGAACTCCTCCTCGTCGTTGGTGAAGCTCCGGTAATACCTATGCATGCACATGAGAGGGATGTCAAGTAGTATACCATCCTTGAAGGGGTCAAGTGAACACGTGTAAAGGAGATGATTAACCTTTATGTATGTGAAGTAGATGTCGCATGTGTCACTTGCTGAATGGACTCTTGACATGGTGATTTCCATAGGATGCTCCGCATCATCCCCTCCCCCTTGGGAAAGATCCGACCTCAGATCAAAAACCAAATCACCATGGGAAAGAGATGGCGTCACCGTGTAGAAGTGAACATTCACTAAGTACTCATAGTCTTCAAGCTCGAAGTGGGCACGCTCCAATGTCACACCGGCTCGTGATTCCTTCAAAAGGAGCAAGAACAACAAACACTTGGAATAACAAATGTGGTTAGCATTAGTGCAAAACCAAGCATTCAAGTGGTTATTCACCAAACAAGTGTTGTCGTCATGCATATCATATGGTGTGACAAAAGATTGTGTCATGTCATGTAAGCATATGGATTGAGCACAATCAAGGGCATCATTGAAACAAGCATGTAATTGGGAGGTAGAGATGCTAATATGTGTGACAAGAGAATGAGCATCTACCTCATGGTCATAGCAAGCATGCATTAAGCGCTCAACAAATGGTCTATAGTATGCATATGAATCATTCACAACACCAAATAAAATGAAGTGTCTAAACACATGGGGCAAGACAATCCAAGCATAATAGGCATATGGTGTTGTGAAGATATTGTGGCACTCAACACAATGTAAAGAACAATTGTTCATCATATGTGAGGCAATCAAGTCAATCATGTGACAAGCATGGAAATGGATGCCATCAACTGCATGAAACGAGAAAGTATGAATCATCGATGATGCAACATAGGCAAGCATATCAATCATGCCATGCAAACTAGTAGTACGAAGATGCAACATACTAGAGGAAATCATGGCAAGCATGTCATGTGGGCAAATAATAGGCATATGTAATGCACATGACAGGACAAGCATGAAAACAAGGTATGATCAAAGGATCATCATAGGCATTGGGCACAAAACAAACATGGCGATAACAAGCAATATCTCCACCAAGCATGCAAATACACATACAAGTCATAGATCAAGTGTCATGTGAGATGCAAGGCATGGGTCACAAATGCATGGCAAAGGCATAGAAATGAGCATATCATGCAAAGTGAACATGGCAATATGGGCATAAAATGAGAAGCGGTATATAACCCATAACCATGTGAGGGCCATGTAGAATAAATGCGTGAAGTCTTTGCGTGAAGGGAGCGGTGGTAAGGACAATCCCCGGGATCCCAAATCATCATTACTCTCTAGAGCTCGTTTTGTCAACTCATGGGATTGTGAAGTTGACAAGTATTCATGAGTACCTACACAAAACAAAGACAAAGGAAAAATTGTGTGCGCGCGGTATATGTACACTTCATCCATTATGATGCACACGTGCATGTGTTGGTTAGCACAAAATATCCAATGCTCAAATAAATGAGTTGCATGATATAGAAACATGTCATCCATCATGAAAGGTTTGTTTTTATGTATGGCATAATGGAGACTCAAATTGTGTAATGCATCACTAGGAATATCTAGAGCATTGTCATAAATGTTATGCATATGGTGCACACAAGGGATGGAATCATGAGATACCCAATAATTTTCATGGCATGGTATATGGGATGAATTGCACACATTTTGCAAAGGTAGCATAGCAATATCATCGCAAGAGAAGCAAAATCCAATAACCATCATCTTGTCATCTATGCCATAAGTGCAAATGGGATTAATTTTAATGGGGCATGCATAGTTACTATGTTGAGATTGTAATGATGCAATATGGGAGATCTCACTCATAGCATATGACAAGTTTAATGGATTGTCAAATATGACGTGACTGATAGAATTTTCACATGATATCCTATGGAGCATAGCATCACAACTAGGCAATTCGACATGCTCATCATCATATTCATCATAAATAGGTGGAACATCTAAGCATGTAGAATACATAGTATGTGGTGAATCCATAAGGTGATCATCATCATGCAAGCAATCGATGTGAAGATAGTCCACTAGTGGGACAAGCGAAGCACCCTCACCTATGTTACCTTTGGAGCTCCACTCATGTGTTGTAGGTGAGGTGTTGAAGATCGACGCTTGGTCAACATTGTTGTCTTGATGGAACCATGTGGGGGGTGCATCATCGTCCACCATGGCCATCATCGTCTCCATTGGAGGTATGGACTCGCTGAGGATTGACGCTTCGTCATGTAGGAGATCTAGCAACAAAGAAAACACACTCAGAGTAGAGGTTAAGTTGTTAGAAATCATAGTGGTCTCACGTGCCCTATCAACTACCTCACTCACTAAGTGTTGTGTCTCACTCACTCCCGCTAGGATGCACTCACTCATATGGTTGGTGGAGTCACTCAAATGGCTCTCAACCTCACAGGATGTGTGGCATGCTCTCGTGTGTGGGGCTAGTGGTGAACACACTCATCCTCTCATAGGAAATGCACTCAATGTCATATATGGTTGAGTCACTCATCTCACTCATGGGGTGGTTGCTCTCCTCACATGGCAAATGGGGCATCTCGTCATATGTGGGTGTCGAAGAGATGTAGGTGCAAATGTCTCCATGCTCAACTCCTATCGCCTCCTTGGTTGAAGGGATAGTCCCATGCTCAACCTCCCCATCCATAACGCCTCCGATGAATGCCATAGGATGTGGCAAATCATCGCTCTCCTCCGAGACCAAAGATAAGGTCTCATGTATGGTGCCGTAGCTCGACTCGGAGTAAGAGTCCCATTGGGGCGTCGTCTTCATGTTGTTGAAGAGGTTTGTGCTCGTCGTCGTGGTCGAAGGGGATGGCCCTTGCTCGACCGTCTTGTCACCGTCTTGTATGAGGCCTATATGATGTGGCACCTCGTAGCTCGTCTCCATGACCGAAGGGAATTTCCCATGCTCGGTCGTCTTCCTTGAGGGGCTTCCGAAGATGGAAGTGTCGCCCTCGCTTGTAGGTGGTTGCCTTGGACTTGATGATGTCGATGTAGGCGTACTTGTGGGAAGTAGGTGAAGATGCCGTACGTCCAAAGGCGAGGATGCCTTGAGAACACTTGGCAAAGATGCCGAAGTGGTGGTGGTAGCCGTAGCTTCCTCTTGGTGGTGACGTTGTCGTGCTTGAACTTGTAGTCGATGGCGCTCTTCGTCGTCATGCACATGTGGCTTGCGGGTTTCTTGGCGATCGTCTCGAAGATGATGATGGTGTCGCGTTGTACTTGCATCGTGTGGCCGCTCCGAAGATTTGTGACTTGAGCGTCTCCGCCTTGAAGATGACGAAGGGTAAGAAGACTTGTAATTGGCCAACACGTGTCGGATGTCATCCATGTGTGTGTCCAACTTGTCATTGAGGTAGTCCCTTTTCCTTGCTTTGGAGTGTCGTATGTCGATGGCGAGTCACTCAATGCGGTCGAGGACTGAAAATGTTGTGCTTTGCCTATCCATCAGAAGACTCGAGTAGAGGTGAGTAGGAAATGAGATAAACAATACCAAGATACCTTTTCCCAAAGTTGAGGATGTATCCCGTTTCACTCAATGTGAATCGTGAGAATAGTGGAATTGGTACCGGACTTGTTCACTCACACCTACAAAGTAAAGCTTATCGAGTGGCTTGGTTAGGACAAGTGGCACAAATTCATGCAAATTGAAGTCCAAGATATTGTAAATGTTGAAATAAATCCAAAGATCTAAAAATGCAAAGCAAGTGATCACAAATATAAAGGAGTGCAATAAAGAAACACACACGGTGGGATAATGGGGCTTGTGCAACTCTAGGGATGAGCAAGACAAAATGGCCTAACGAAGACTAAGCTCGTGTTGCACAAACACTAGGAGAGCACTAGCTTGATTGCACACTTGGGCATGATTCACCACTTGGCACCAACCTATATGCATGCAAGCAAAATGCTTCCTATTCTATATATCCACATGCACAAGTATCTCTTTTCATGCTCCACTCTTTGCTTATAAGCTTTGGATCTTTCTTTCTTGCTTAGAAGCTTTTTTTTGCTCTTCTCTTCCTTTCCACTATGCTTATTGAGCCTCAACCACATACATGAAACAAGTATCACAAGATATGCATTAGGGCAAGCAATTGCATTATATGATATATCAAATGATGCAACACTATGATATCGTATCACTAAGGTGCTCAAGTTTTCGTGAAGCCCGGCAATACTCGGATAGCTAGTCTCAATAGGTATGAAGGTATTCGCAAAGATTGTGGGGCTATCAATATGTAATGGCAAGGAAGGAAAAGTTGATGATGGAATGGATACCTTCGTCACACTTAACCTTTCACGAAGTCGGGGGGTAACCGGCCTTGCTTTCGGTTGAAGATGGTCTCAAAGGATGGATGATCGTCGTCGGTTGCGAAAGCTCGTGGCGGATGTAGTTGATGGAACAATACAAGTGTCTGGTGGTTGATGAAGATGTAACCGTCCCTAAGTAGCCGAAACACCTTAGGAGACTCAAATCACAACTCAAACAACCACAAATGCAATAAGAACCAAAATGGGTTAGGTTGCAGAAGTTTTATGTGATGGTGCAGAAGTTATGGCAGAGGGCCTATGCAAAGATGTCAAAAGTCAAAAACTTTGATGATGGCAAATGTTGGTGTTAGTATTTTGTGGGATGGAGGATGTCAATAGCTACAAAACGAGCTAAAGAACGCGAAAATCGGATTCCGGTTGAATTAGTTATGGCCAAAACGTTTTTTGGAAGTGAGCTGAAACTGGGGGGTGCGGGCACCCGGGGGTGGGAGGGTGCGGGTGCCCGGGGTGGTCAGGGAGGTGGGCGGAAAAGTCGCCTGGGGGGTCCGGGTGCCCGGGGGTAAGGGGTGCGGGCGCCCAGGGTGGTCAGGGGGTTTCGGCGAAAGTTGTCTGGGGGTCCGGGCGCCTGGGGTGGGCAGAGGCTTGCGCGGAAAATGTCCCGGGGGTCCGGGTGCCCGGGGTAAAGGGGACAGGGTACCCGAGGTAGGCCGAGAAGAGTTGATTTTGGGCGAAATTTTCAGATCTCGAACTAGGTGCGGAAGAACTTGATTTCAAGCTTCAAATTGGATGGGGAAAAAGAAAAATTGGTGCTAGGGAACGCCAAGGGAGGTAGATCCACTTGCCAAACACTAGATCCACGGATCAAAATCAACAAAAACTCACATGTACCAACAAAATGCAAGAAATTTTTTGGGGCTCTTTTTGTGGGGAATTTTTGAATTGGGAAAAAACACACAAAATTAGGCTAGAAAACGATGGGGAAGACTCCAAATTCATGATCAACGTGGCTCTAGATACCAAGATGTTGTAGGGTGGAGACCCTAAGTGGAGATCTTTCACAAATTGGAGGGGGATCCACAAAGAACGCGAAGAACGCGAGGGGAAATCACAAGAGGAACACTCAAGAACAAGTCCAATCACACATCCACTAGACCAACAAACACACAAGATTCACAAGGTACAAGAACAATCAAAAGGAAACAAGATACATGGTAAAGTTCATCTCAAATCCAAAGGAGATGAGGTCTTGATGATCTAGATAGATCCTTCCCTCATGGGGGTCTTGAATCCCAAAGGATCTTCTCCAATGGAGGTCATGATCTCCATGGGAGAGGGTAGATAGGAGAAAAGCTCTCAAGATCATATCATGTACTTTGCTAACCCTAATTCTGAACTAGTGGACGTCTATTTATAGTCTAGGGAAGATTTGGGGAGAAACAGGGGTACATGGGTCATTTGGCCCTTAATGCACACAGGCGTCGCCGGAGCGGGCGGGGCACCCAGGTTAAAGGGGTCCTGGCACCCAGGGGTTGCTGGGAAGAGGAGGCCGGGCACCCGGGGGTAAAGTCCGGGCACCCGGGGTAGCGCCAGGTGGGGGGCCGGGCACCCGGGGGTAGAGGTGCGGGTACCCGGGGGGTGAAAGCTCGGGCACCCGGGGTGGACAGAGGGGTCACACCCTTTGGGGCTGGGGGTACGGGCACCCGGGGTGTAGGAGGTCGGGCACCCGGGGTGGTCCGAGGCCTTCGGTGCTTCATGTCTTGGGGTCCCTCTTCCTCCTCCTTCTCCCTTCTTGGGTGGTGTGGATGTTCTCTTGCGCTTGAACTCCTCCTCATCGTTGATGAAGCTCCGGTAATACCTATGCATGCACACGAGAGGGATGTCAAGTCTCATACCATCCTCGAAGGGGTCAAGTGAACACGTGTAAAGGAGAAGATTAACCTTTATGTATGTGAAGTAGATGTCGCACGTGTCACTTGCCGAACGGACTCTTGACAAGGTGATGTCCATAGGATGCTCCGCATCATTCTTCCTCTGGTCCTTGGCCTCCATGGGATGATGGCCCCCTCCAGGTTCCTCCTCCATGGCCTCCGGTGATGATGGCCCTCTCCGGAAGGGTGCCGGAGAGGGCCTAGATTGATTTTCCGTGGCTACATAGGCTTGCAGTAGCAGAACTTCTCGTCTAGGGTTCTTTTCGGAGGTTTGGGTATTTATAAGAATTTTTGGCGTCGGTCTCACGTTGTATATCAATCCTTTTTGGCATGAGGTTCTAGTGATTTTGGGGGAGTGACGATCCTATTTTGTGCTCATTGTATCCAAATACAAAACTAAATAATGCACAAAACATGGGGAGCTTCTCTAGTTTCTATAGAACTCTTCTATGCTCTTATCATAATATCTTTTTTTTCATGTCGCTCGTAGGATCATTGGTTTAGTTGGTTCAATTGGTATCTTTTGATTGCTTGTTTCAATTGGTGTCTTTTGATTGCTTGTTTCTCTCTTTGTTATGTCTTTGTGGCATATCATCCTTTTGCAATCTTTGGATCCTCAATATAGTTTGTCTTCCTCCAAGTATTTATATTTGGGTATGTGTATTGCATTCCTCTCTTCTTGAGAAATACAAAATTTATGGAGGACCACTTTTTATATTGGCCATCTAAGCTTTTCACCCATTTTTGCAATCGATGCCAATGGGGGAGAAGTTTCAGAGAGTTTGTGGAGAAGTTTACAGAGTTATTTCTTCTTGCTTTGGTTTTGTTCCTTAGCATTTGCATCTCATATGCATGCATCATTGGTTGTTGCATTGCATGGTTGGTGATGCATAATTCCTTGTATAAACTCTCTTGAAAGTGATTGTCATCAATTACCAAAATGGGGGAGATTGAAAGAACATGCGGTGCCCCCATGTTTGGTTTTGGTAATTGATGAAAATCTCTATGGACTAATGGTTGTCTTGAGTTATATTTGAAGGATTTGTCCATAGGAATTTCTTGAAGTCCATTTGTTGGTTTCAAGGAGTTTATATGTTGACCAATGTGCTATTCAAGGAATTATCCAAAGATTGGTCATGTAGAAGACATGATACAAGGTTGATCAAGACTAAGTCAAGAGTGAATCAAGTTGATCAACACACAAAGCTTACAAGATGTACCGAGAGGGATCAAGTGATCCCATGGTATGGTAAGCATTGTCCATTACACTTTGTGTACTAACCCATGATCTACGTGTCTGTTCGATGTGGGGTTAGGTTTGTTTCCATGGGTTTACATCAAGAGGAAGATCTCATACAACACATGGAGGATGACATCAAGTGGTGATCGTCATCAAGATTGCGGTGTGCAAGTTCAAGTGGAGCATCACGAAGATATCATCCTTGAAGCTTGTCGTCCATTGTGGTGTCAATGGACTTGTGAAGATGTGCCAGAGAGTGGCTCACCCATAGTGGAGTATGGGGGAGCAATCAACTAGTCTTCATCGAGCCAACGCAATCAAGAAAGGTGATCCAACTAGAGGGAGTCAAGATCGTCATCATCTAGCTCAAGTGGACTATGTGCAAGGCAAAGGTTTGCCCTTGATAGGTTTTCTATTTTACCGGTCTCATGGTGGTAGTTGGGAGACCGGGTTATAGGATCGATTGCCGTACTATCAAGGGGGGCTCTCGATGAGTAGCTTGATCGTATCGTTCGTAGAGAGCTCAACCATTGCATCCTTGCATCATCTTTATTGGTTCTTGTTTGGTTCTTCTCCTTGTGAGATTTGGAGCTTATGGTCATTTTCATGACAAGCTCGAGTTCATTGAAAACAGAGTTCACATGCATCGTCTATGATGTTTTTGATGTTGGAGGTTATGCGGTTCTTCTCTTTTGGAGGTTTCACTCCTCTATATCTTAGGCATACCTCCCCTGCCTCTTCTTACTATAATCAGTCGTTGTTGGTTGCTACTCATCGTCATCTATCCAACAAGCTTGAGTTTGCTCAATTTGGAGCTCATATGCAGAAGTTGTGGCAGTTTAGGCTTTATTGCATCCTCTGTTTCTCTGTTGTGTTCCTGAAAGCCTCAAGCGGTAGTACTGCTCTCTAGAGCGGTAGTACCGCTTGTAAGCAGCAGTACCATGACCCTGTGCCGCGCGTAGTACCGCTGCTTCTGGGATGCATTTTTTCGTGTCAGGTTTCGCGGTAGTAGAGCGGTAGTACCTCTTATAAGCGGTAAGCGGTACTACCGCTCCACCTGAGCGGTAGTACCTCTTATAAGCGATAAGCGGTACTACCTCTCCCCAGAGCGGTACTACCTCTCTGGCAGAACTACAGCTCGTGTTTTCTCTCTCATTGGGCTGTTTTGACCGTGCTAAGCGGTAGTACCGCTTGTGCACGACTTGAGCACATAACGGTTGGATTCGGGAGGTCCTATAAAAGGGGGTCTTCTTCCCCATTGAACCTTATCCCTTTAGCTCGTGTTCTTCCCGCATTGTTGACCTTCTTCGAGCTTGCTATCTCGCAATCCCTCCATGAATTCTTGCTAGTTGTTGGTGGAAAAGAGAGAGGAGATCTAGATCCACATTTCCACCAATCACTTTCTCCTCTATGTGAGGGGAACCCCTTGGATCTAGATCTTGGAGTTCTTGGTGTTCTCCTTCTTGTTCTTCCTCTCATTTTCCTCCATAGCTTTCATTGCTTTGGTGGGATTTGAGAGTGAGGTACTTGGGCACTCCGTGTGCCCTTGCCATTGCATTTGGTGCTTCGGTTTGAGTTCTCCACGGTGGTACGTGGAAGTTACAAGTTGAGAAGCTTATTACTGTTGGGTGCTTGGTACCCTTGAGCTTGTTCCTCTTGGGTGCTTGGGCATCCTAGACAGTTGGTGGTGTTCGGAGCTCAATCATTGTGCTGTAAAGCTCCGGGCAAGCGTCGGGGTCTCCAATTAGGTTGTGGAGATCTCCTCGAGCAATTTGACGGGTTCGATGACTGCCCCCAAGGATTGCAAAAGTGTATGGGTTCGGTGACCGTCCCCAAGGGTTGCCATTTGTACGGGTTCGGTGACCGTCCTCAAGGGTCCCTTAGTGGAATCACGGCATCTTGCATTGTGCGAGGGTGTGAGGAGATTACGGTGGCCCTAGTGGCTTCTTGGGGAGCATTGTGCCTCCACACCGCTCCAAACGGAGATTAGCATCCACAAGGGTGTGAACTTCGGGATACATCGTCGTCTCCGCGTACCTCGGTTATCTCTTACCCGAGCCCTTTACTTATGCACCTTACTTTGTGATAGCCACAGTGTTTCATGTTATATATATTGCTATCATTTAGTTGTTTATCTTGCTTAGCATAAGTTGTTGGTGCACATAGGTGAGCAGGTTTTGTGCTTGACAAATTAACTGCTAGGTTTATTCCGCATTTGTTCAAGTCTAAACCGTAATTATTTTAAAAGCACCTATTCACCCCCCCCCCTTCTAGGTGACATCCACGATCTTTCAATTGGTATCAGAGCCTCGTCTCTCTTTGTTAGGCTTAACCACCTAGAGAGTAAAGATGTCGACTAGGGGATTAGGATTCTCTGACACTCTTAGTTTCGATGGCACAAATTTTGATGTTTGGGTTATTCGCATGCTTAATCTCTTTAGGGTCATGGACCCAAATTTGGAGAGAATTGTAGATATGGGTTTTTCTCCTCCAAAGGATCCCCAAAGATTATCTTTAGAGGATGAGAAAAACTCTTATCTCAATGCTCAAGCTTCTAATGTGCTTTTCGATGCTTTGAGCAATGTAGTTATTTTTCAACTCATGCCGTTTCGGGATGCTCATGAGTTGTGGACAAAGCTTCAAGATAAATATGGTGTGTCCAAGTTTTGTGGGGATGATTGCTCTCCCTCCACCTCCGGTCGTGTTGTCTTCTCAACTTCTTCTACTTCACCTACATGTGGTTTGCCACAAGGTAACGACATAGTAGTGGTGTTCACTGCAATGATGATAGTGGGCTTATTGTTGATAATCCTTCATCACTTTCTTATTGCAATGCTTCATCTTTGGACTTTAGCACTTCCAGCACTCCAAATGTCTCACATGCTTGTGTTGATAGTCCTTGCATATCATGTAGAAATTTCTTGACTAAATCTCATGATGATATGCTTGCTATGTCTTGTTGCCATGATAAAAATGCATCTATTTCCTCGAATTGTTGTGCTAACAATGTAGAGGAAACACAACACCCCATGGAGCAAGATGTGGTCTTGAATGGTGCTTCAAGGGATCCTACATCATCATCTATTGCATTTTGCCTTATGGCTAAGGCTTCAAAGGTATCTCCCACTTTGAAGCCCAATATATCTTGTGATGATATTGATGATGATAAGAATGATGATGATGTTGATAATGATGAAGAGAATGATAATGTTGCCTCCTTAAAAATTAAGGGGGAAATGGTTTTAAAGCTCTTCGTAAAAATAAAATTGCTCGTTCCAACTTCATGGAAATCATGTCCATTGCCATTGAGGGCAAGAAATATATTGAGGAGTTGGAATCTCATCTCAAGGAGCATGAGGTCACCATTGAGAAAATTCAAGGTCATGAGCATGATTACGCTAATGAGATTGCAGACCTCTCTCAAGCTCTTGAACTTGAACAAACCACCAAGGAATCTCTTGAGGAGACTTTTGCTCTAGAATTATCTAGAGTGAAGGAATATCGTGATAGAGCTCTTGAGGTGGCCAATGATTTTGAAACTAAAAATGAGAAGCTTGAAGTTGCGCATGCTAAACTCCTTGAGGACTTTGGGCACCTCGAAAATGGCTCAAGGGACATTAAGAGTGAGCTCATCAAACTCACCGAGTCTCATGCACAACTTAAAGCTTCATATTCAAAAGAGCTTGCCAAGTTGCCTTCTCCTCTTGCTATTATTGATGATGCTTGTGCTACTAACTCTATTTCTTGTGAAGCATCTATTTTGAAGGAGAATGTTGAGCTAAGGGTTCAACTTGAGTTGCTATTTAGCAATTATGGGAAATTGGAAGAAAGTCATGAAAAGCTCACAAGCTCTCATGATGATCTTCTAGTATCCCATAATGTGCTAAAGATTGCTCATGAGGCTATGATGACTAAGGTAACATCTAGTGAGTCTCATGTGGATACTAGCACTACTTCAAGTCAAAATGCTATATTGCCATGTGCTAGTCCTCATAATTCATCCACTCATAATGTTGCTACATCTTGTGATGAATTACTTTCCTTGCCTTGGTTCTCTAACGTTGAAGCTTATACCTCCTCTAGTACTTTTGTTGAGACTAACCATGTAGAGGAAATAAAAGAGCTCAAGGCCCAAGTCACTTCTTTGAAGATTGACTTGCTAAAGTGTCATGAAGGGAAGTCCATACTCAACAATATCTTGAGTGTGCAAAAAACCCCCAATGACAAAGGTGGACTTGGATTCAACTCCAATAAGAAGAAGAAGTCCAAGAGCAACAACAAGAAGGGCCAAAAACAAATCAATAATTTGGCCAAGATTATTTGCTTCAAGTGCAAAATTGAAGGGCATCATGTGAGATCTTGCCCATTGAAGAAGAAGGCCATTAGTGACAAGCAACAAGGGAAGCGGCCACAAGTTCATTCTCATGCTCAATCTCAAGTTGAATAAAGGCCACTTCCCAAGAAGACTCAAGCTAATGCTTCTCAAGTTGAGAAATCAAGTGAGAAGAAAGAGAAGAGTAGACGTTGCTACTTATGTCATGAGAAAGGTCACGTTGCTTCTTCATGCACGAATGGTACCTTATCTAACCCTATTCTAATTGATGGTATATATTGTCTTGGGAAGGATAAGGTTGGCAATGTGTTTGCCAAGTTTGTTGGTACTCAAAGTGGTGTCAAGAAAATAACCATTTGGGTAGCCAAGCCTATTGTGACTAACCTCTTAGGACCCAACTTGGTTGGGGACCAACAAGCTCAAACTTGATCAAAAGGTGTTGTTGGAGGTCATTTGAGACTTGGCTACATTATGAAGAATTAAGGGGACTTCATCATTCGTATTGTCTCAAGCCAAGTCAATTGGGTTATCAAGTTTCTATCTTATATCCAATGTGCCTCCTTGCAGTAACTTGTACTTAAATTGTTTTCATTGAAAGTTACTTGCCCCTTTGCATGTTTTGGTTTTGTACCTTGCATGTGTGTGTATATGTTGTGCTTCCAATTTGCTTGGTGGTTTGCACATCATGTACATTTGAGTATTGTGTTGAGCCTTTTTGCATCTTGTTTGTATCTTAGTTGGCTCTTGTGAGAGATTAATGGAACATCCCATTTTGGGGGAGTGATGTGCTTTGTGCACTTCACAATCCTATAAATGTGTGTACATGAGGAATACCACCTAGTATTGATATTACAAGATTATCTAGTCTCTATGTGGTATGTCTTCTCAAGAGAAATTCAAATTCTAAATAGTCCATTAATTATCTCTTGTTGGATTCTTATTGCCTCTTGTGAAGTCTTCTTTGGTATCACATTTTGGGGGAGTAATGTGCTATGTGCAAATTACAAGCCTAGAAAATGTGTACATTTGAGATATTGTCACCTAGAATTGATATTGTAAATTATCTTGTTCCTAGGTGGCATGTTAGCTCTACAAGTTGCAATTTGCTTTTGTGTTTGGTGTGAAGATGATGATGGATATCTTTGAAATTCACCACCGGGAATTATTTCCAAATACTTCTTGTGTTTTGACAATTGGTAATCATTTATGTGGTAGAAATTGTTGATCATCTTTACATTGGCCTTTGCTTTTATCTGCCTTATCTCTTGCCTAGGATTGTGTCAACTCCCATTGTATTCCATGCCACTTGTGGATCTTGTTAATTCCTTGAGCTTGTCTAGTATTTTTATAGATATAGTGAAAGTGGTGATCCCATCTTGTGCATTTTGTATTCAAATGCAAATTCTCTATAATGCACAATGCTTGGGGGAGCTATCCTATTTTTCTTAGAACGCTCACCTTGTGATCCTTATCAAGTGTGTGTTGGTGGAACGCAAACCGTTTCTTTTTGGTACTTTGTGCCATCATGAAACTTTGTAGAGCATTGGGTTTGTTTGGGACCATTCTCTCTTTTGGGAGTTCGACATCTTTCTTTTTGCGTGTATCAATGGATATCTCATTCCTTGATGTATCTTTTAATTGATATCTTCCAAGTGATGTTTTCTCAATTTGGTATCCTTTTCACTTGGTATTCCTTTTTCATTTTGTGTTGGTTCTTGAAAGTCTTTAGCATACATATTTACTTCATGTATTTTCTTTGGCATGCTTTCTTTCTTTGACCCAATATATAGGGGAAACTCCACCAAGTCTCAAATTGGATGAGATGTGCATGATATTTATTTTCATATATATGTGCACATATTTATGTGGAGTTTGTCCTATGTATTAGTGTTTCTAACTCTTTGGTCCCAATGAGTTTGGGTACCATTTTGTTTGTGTTGTTGTTATACAAACAATTGGAGATGCATTGGATGCTCGGCTCACTCACAAGGAAGGTGGTGTCACCATGTGCTTATTGGAGTCAAGCTAGGATGTTCAATGAACTACTATCTAATACCTTCAATTGGTATCTTCTACATCCTACCAATGCTATCTCGGTAACAAGTATCTATTCATGCATTCCTCTCTTGCATTCAACCTTGTGTAGGTTGCATCTTGGCATGATATTCATTTCATCTTGTGATACTTGTTTCCTTTCTCAAAGCATCCCAACAATGATCTCTAGTTGCTAGTTGTGATGTCTTTGATGGAGGTGTGGTAGGAGTTCATTTATATACAATAAGACCATATCTAGCCATGTGCTATGCTTTCAAGCAAACATCTTATTGGTATATTTATGACTTCCTTGTGGATATCTTGTTCTTTCCTTTGTGTAACTATTTCATGTGTTCATCCTTCTTTGTGGATTGATATCATCATGATTTTGATCTACCTAGAATCTTATACACTTGAGAGAAGTTACATCTCTAGTTGATATCCTTATTGTTTCATGTCCACCTTTTTCCTTGGTGGTTTCGTGAAAGGATTTATCTTGAGTGCGGGTCTTATATCGTTGCACCTTGATGCACTCTTTTGTGGTGAAGATTCTTTTTCTCTTGCTTGTCTTAACGAGGCTTTCCATTTCGTTTGGTATCCCTCCTCTTGACAAAGCCATCATTGTCTATCTTCACCATGGGTTGTCACAAGTTTTGGTTTTTAAGTTGCTTTTTGGAGAGCTTGTGAACCCATTTGCTAGTTGAGTGTGTGTGTGAGAAGGACATGTCTTGCACCTTGTATCTCATTATTTAAGACTATGTTGGTGCTTAATGCTCATCCATATATTAGTCTTATCAAGTGCTTTGCCATGACTCACACACATCCTTTTGGTTGAGCCCATTCGTAAGTTGCCTCTTTTACATGTTGCTCAACCATGTGCTTGTTGCAAGAGCTATGCCTTGTCTCTTATCTTAGCCCACTTGCACTTGTTGTGAGTTTCTATTGATTTTGGGGGAGTGATGATCCTATTTTGTGCACTTGGTATCATCATGCAAATATTCTAAGTAGTGCACAAATCACTAGTGTCTTTAGAACACTCCGTTGCTCTCTTGCAAGTGTTAGGCTGAAATTTTCTATTTGCTCTCTTGCACTTGTCGTGAGGTTCTAGTGATTTTGGGGGAGTGACGATCCTATTTTTTGCTCGTTGTATCCAAATACAAAACTAAATAATGCACAAAACATGGGGAGCTTCTCTAGTTTCTATAGAACTCTTCTATGCTCTTATCATAATATCTTTTTTTCATGTGGCTCGTAGGATCATTGGTTTAGTTGGTTCAATTGGTATCTTTTGATTGCTTGTTTCAATTGGTGTCTTTTGATTGCTTGATTGCTTGTTTCTCCCTTTGTTATGTCTTTGTGGCATATCATCCTTTTGCAATCTTTGGATCCTCAATATAGCTTGTCTTCCACCAAGTATTTATATTTGGGTAAGTGTATTTCATTCCTCTCTTCTTGATAAATACACAATTTACGAAGGACCACTTTTTATATTGGCCTTCTAAGCTTTTCGCCCATTTTTGCAATCGATGCCAATGGGGTAGAAGTTTCAGAGAGTTTTGTGGAGAAGTTTATAGAGTTATTCTTCTTGCTTTGGTTTGGTTCCTTAGCATTTGCATCTCATACGCATGCATCATTGGTTGTTGCATTGCATGGTTGGTGATGCATAATTCCTTGTATAAACTCTCTTGAAAGTGATTGTCATCAATTACCAAAATGGGGGAGATTGAAAGAACATGTGGTGCCCCCATGTTTGGTTTTGGTAATTGATGAAAATCTCTATGGACTAATGGTTGTCTTGAGTTATATTTGAAGGATTTGTCCATAGGAATTTCTTGAAGTCCGTTTGTTGGTTTCAAGGAGTTTATATGTTGACCAATGTGCTATTCAAGGAATTATCCAAAGAGTGGTCATGTAGAAGACACGATACAAGGTTGATCAAGACTAAGTCAAGAGTGAATCAAGTTGATCAACACACAAAGTGTACAAAATGTACCGAGAGGGATCAAGTGATCCCATGCTATGGTAAGCATTGTCCATTACGCTTTGTGTACTAACCCATGATATACGTGTGAATTCTATGTGGGGTTAGGTTTGTTTCCATGGGTTTGCATCAAGAGGAAGATCTCATACAACACATGGAGGATGACATCAAGTGGTGATCGTCATCAAGATTGCGGTGTGCAAGTTCAAGTGGAGCATCACGAAGATATCATCCTTGAAGTTTGCCATCCATTGCGGTGTCAATGGACTTGTGAAGATGTGCCAAAGAGTGGCTCACCCATAGTGGATTATGGGGGAGCAATCAACTAGTCTTCATCGAGCCAACACAATCAAGAAAGGTGATCCAACTAGAGGGAGTCAAGATCGTCATCATCTAGCTCAAGTGGACTATGTGCAAGGCAAAGGTTTGCCCTTGATAGGTTTTCTATTTTATCGGTCTCATGGTGGTAGTTGGGAGACCGGGTTATAGGATCGATTGCCGTACTATCAAGGGGGGCTCTCTATGAGTAGCTTGATCGTATCGTTCGTAGAGAGCTCAACCATTGCATCCTTGCATCATCTTTATTGGTTCTTGTTTGGTTCTTCTCCTTGTGAGATTTGGAGCTTATGGTCATTTTCATGACAAGCTCGAGTTCATTGAAAACATAGTTCACATGCATCTTCTATGATGTTTTCGATGTTGGGGTTTTTGCCGGTTCTCTTTGTGAGTCTTAGAGCTTATGGTCATATTGATGACAAGCTTGAGTTCACCGAAAACGGAGTTCACATGCATCTTCTATGATGTTTTCGATGTTGGAGGTTATGCCGGTTCTTCTCTTTTGGAGGTTTCACTCATCTATATCTTAGGCATACCTCCCCTACCTCTTCTTACTATAATCAGTCGTTGTTGGATGCTACTCGTCGTCATCTATCCAACAAGCTTGAGTTTGCTCAATTCGGAGCTCATATGCAGAAGTTGTGGCAGTTTAGGCTTTATTGCATCCTCTGTTTTCTCTGTTGTGTTCCTGAAAGCCTCAAGCGGTAGTACTGCTCTCTAGAGCAGTAGTACCGCTTGTAAGCGGCAGTACCGCGGCCCTGTGCTGCGCGTAGTACCGCTGCTTTTGGGATGCGTTTTTTCGTGTCAGGTTTCGCGGTAGTAGAGCGGTAGTACCTCTTATAAGCGGTACTACCTCTCCACCCGAGCGGTAGTACCTCTTATAAGCGGTAAGCGGTACTACCTCTCTGGCAGAACTACAGCTCGTGTTTTTCTCTCTCATTGGGCTGTTTTGACCGTGCTAAGCGGTAGTACCGCTTGTGCACGACCTGAGCACATAATGGTTGGATTCGGGAGGTCCTATAAAAGGGGTTCTTCTTCCCCATTGAACCTTATCCCTTTATCTCATGTTCTTCCCCCATTGTTGACCTTCTTCGAGCTTGATATCTCTCAATCCCTCCATGAATTCTTGCTAGTTGTTGGGGGAAAAGAGAGAGGAGATCTAGATCCAGATTTCCACAATCACTTTCTCCTCTATGTGAGGGGAACCCCTTGGATCTAAATCTTGGAGTTCTTGGTGTTCTCCTTCTTGTTCTTCCTCTCATTTTCCTCCATAGTTTTCATTGCTTTGGTGGGATTTGAGAGTGAGGGACTTGGGCACTCCGTGTGCCCTTGCCATTGCATTTGGTGCATCGGTTTGAGTTCCCCACGGTGGTACGTGGAAGTTACAAGTTGAGAAGCTTATTACTCCTGGGTGCTTGGTACCCTTGAGCTTGTTCCTCTTGGGTGCTTGGGCGCCCTAGACGGTTGGTGGTGTTCGGAGCTCAATCATTGTGGTGTAAAGCTCCGGGCAAGCATCGGGGTCTCCAATTAGGTTGTGGAGATCTCCCCGAGCAATTTGACGGGTTCGATGACCGCCCCCAAGGTTTGCCATTTGTACGGGTTCGGTGACCGCCTTCAAGGGTCCCTTAATGGAATCATGGCATCTTGTATTGTGCGAGGGCGTGAGGAGATTACAGTGGCCCTAGTGGCTTCTTGGGGAGCATTGTGCCTCCACACTGCTCCAAACGGAGATTAGCATCCGCAAGGGTGTGAACTTCGGGATACATCGTCGTCTCCGCATACCTCGGTTATCTCTTACCCGAGCCCTTTACTTATGCACCTTACTTTGTGATAGCCATAGTGTTTCATGTTATATATATTGCTATCACTTAGTTGTTTATCTTGCTTAGCATAAGTTGTTGGTGCACATAGGTGAGCCTAGTTGTTGTAGGTTTTTTGCTTGACAAATTAACCGCTAGGTTTATTTCGCATTTGTTCAAGCCTAAACCGTAATTATTTTAAAAGTGCCTATTCACCCCCCCCCTAGGCGACATCCACGATCTTTCAATAGTGCATTCTACAATTAATATAGATTGACCAATATCCAAGCTCAAAATATATAAGTGAAGCACACGAAGCATTATATAAAGCCATACTCAAAAGATTTAAGTGAAGCACAAAGAGCATTCTATAAACCCATACTCAAAAGATTTAAGTGAAGCGCATGAAGCATTCTATAAAGACATACTCAAAAGATTTAAGTGAAGTGCATGAAGCATTCTATAAATCAATGAAGGACTAATCATACTAGCATTGTGCATAAAGGAAAAGAAAAACACGAAAGACGCATATCATGTGAACAAAACAAAAACTGAGGTATACCGATAATTGTTGAAGAATAAAGATGGGATGCCTTCCGGGGCATCCCCAAGCTTAGATGCTTGAGTCTCCTTGAAATGTTTACTTGGGGTGCCTTGGGCATCCCCAAGCTTGAACTCTTGTCTCTCTGTATTCTTCTTATATCGATATCTTCTCGATCTTTGAACACTTCATCCACACAAAACTTTAACAAAAACCCTTGTGAGATCCGTTAGTATAATAAGGCAAATCACTACCTTTAGGTACTGTTGTAAACTCATAACAATTTCATATTATCATTATATCTACGGTATTCCAACTTCACCATGGCTCATACCCCCCGATACAACCCATAGAGTCATCAAAATAAGCGAACAACACATAGAAAACAGAATCTGTCAAAAACAGGATAGTCTGTAGCAATCCAAACATTTACCATACTTATGTAACTCCAAAACTTCTGAAAAAATAGGAAAAATAGAAAAATTGCATAGCAGTACTGTGTAAAAATTTCAGAAACTTTTGACGTTCCAGTAAAAAATGTAAATTCACGCACTGCAGCCAAAGTTTCTGTTTTTGCACCGCACATAGCAAACAAGCAATCTAATCATCCTAAAGCCAAATCTTTGCACATTATTTTTATAATACAATGGATATATACAAGGGGATAATTATTTTGAGAAACTTCCATGAAAAATTGTACATTGTTTCCATGAGCATGAACACAAGTGTTCAAGGTCGACCCTCACTTCTCCAATGCATAACCTTCCAATCACTTCTCTTTTTGAAAAAGTTTTTAGGCATAAGAGGCAAGTAATTTTTTTCGTATTTTGAATTCTTTTAAAAAAAATGTTTCACCCACAACTAAAGAAAACAAAAACAAAAGGGAAAATAAAATCTACTTAGTGAAGAAAGCAAACAAGCACACACGAGAATATCAACCCCACGCTATTGCTCCCCGGCAACAGCGCCAGAAAAGAGCTTGATAATCCCCAAGTGCAAGGAATCATCGTAGCAATTTCCAAAGATGGAAGTGATAAGTATGGAGTGTCGAACCCACAAGGAGCTAAAGGTAAGATCGATATTCTCTCAAGTCCTATCTGCCACCGATGCAACTCTACGTACACCGAGCGTTTGCTTTCATCTAGAAACGAGAAATAAAACTACATTGTGGGTATAAAGAGGATAGCTTTGCATGATATCGGAGAGCTAAAATATAAAAATAGGTGTTGTTATCATAAAGTTAGAATATATCACAATATATTACAAATAGCGAGTTTGGAATAATGATGGGTCGGTGTGCGGAATTGTCCTAGGCAATTGTTAACAAGATCGGTAATCATTATTGCAATTTTATATGAGGGAGAGGCATAAGCTAACATACTTTCTCTACTTGGATCATATGCACTTATGATTGGAATTCTAGCAAGCATCCGCAACTACTAAAGATCATTAAGGTAAAACCCAACCATAGCATTAAAGTATCAAGTCCTCTTTACTCCCATACGCAACAACCCCCTTACTCGGGTTTAAGCTTCTGTCACTCTAGCAACCAACTATAAGCGAATCATGAACGTATTGCAACACCTAAAGCGAGAATCCTTCACGTGTGCATGGCACGGAAGGCACCATAGGACAACACCAAAATAAAACATACAACTCAAACCAATCTAGATCATTAATCAACCCAAAAGACAAAAGAAATCTACTCAAAACATCATAGGATGGCAACACATCATTGGATCATAATATGTGTCATAAAGCACCATGTTCAAGTAGGGGATTACAGCGGGGTGCGGGAGAGTGGACTGCTTAAAAGAGATGAGGAAGGTGATGAAGAAGGTGATGTTGATGAAGACGATCACTGCGGCGATGGTTCCCCTGGCGGCACTCTGACACCACCGAGAGAGAGGGGGACAAAGTCTCCCCCTTATGCTTCCTCCTCCATGGCCTCCCCCCTAGATGGGGAGAGGTCCTCCCTCTGGACCTTGGCCTCCATGGCCTCCGGTGATGATGGCACCCTCCGGCAAGGTGCCGGAGAGGGCCTAGATTGATTTTTCATGGCTACAGAGGCTTGCGGTGGCCGAACTTCTCGTCTAGGGTTCTTTTCGGAGGTTTGGGTATTTATAAGAATTTTTGGCATCGGTCTCACATCAAGGGGATGCCCGAGGGGCCCACAAGCCGTAGGGGCGCGCCCAGGGCGCGCCCTGGTGGCTTGTGGCCACCTCGTCCACTTCCTTGCCCAGCTCCAGTGCTTCGGGGGTCTCTTTTGGTCCATAAAAAATTACCGTAAATTTTCAGCCCATTCCGAGAACTTTTATTTCTGCACAAAAAATGACACCACGGTAGTTCTGCTGAAAACAGCGTCAGTCCGGGTTAGTTCTAATCAAATCATACCAAAACAATATAAAATTGTTGTAAATTTGGCATGAATACTTCATAAATTATAGATACGTCGAAGACGTATCACAAACCCACTTTCATCAATATAATCATCATAAATAGGAGGCATGCTTTCATCATAGTAAATATTCTCATCAAAACTTGGGGGACTAAAAATATCATCTTCATCAAACATAGCATCCCCAAGCTTATGGCTTTGCATATCATTAGCATCATGAATATTCAAAGAATTCACACTTGCAACATTGCAATCATGCTCATCATTCAAAGATTTTATGCCAAACATTTTATTGAATTCTCCTTCTATCAATTGAGCACAATTTTCCTTTCCATCATTTTCAAGAAAGACATGATAAAGACGAATAATATGAGAAAGCCTCAATTCCATTTTTTTGTAGTTTTCTTTTATAAACCAAACTAGTGATAAAACAAGAAACTAAAAGATTCAATTGCAAGATCTAAAGATATACCTTCAAGCACTCACCTCCTCGGCAACTGCGCGAGAAAAGAGCTTGATGTCTACTACACAACTTGTTCTTGTAGACTCGTGTTGGGCCTCCAAGCGCAGAGTTTTGTAGGACAGTAGCAAATTTCCCTTAAGAGGATGACCTAAGGTTTATCAATCCGTGGGAGGCATCGAAGATTGTCTCTCTCAAACAACCCTGCAACCAAATAATAAAAAGTCTCTTGTGCACTAGTTCGGCAAAGAGATGGTGATACAAGTGTAGTAATGATAGTAGATATTGATTTTTGTAATAGGAACAATAAAAAACAGCAAGTTAGCAAGTAACAAAAGTGAGCACAAACGGTATTGCAATGCTTGAAAATGAGGCCTAGGTCCGTACTTTCGCTAGTGCAATCTCTCAACAATGCTAATATAATTGGATCATATAACCATCCCTCAACGTGCGATGAAGAATAATTCCAAAGTTCTTATCTAGCGGAGAACATAAGAAGAAATTGTTTGTAGGGTACGAAACCACCTCAAAGTTATCCTTTCCGATCGATCTATCTAAGAGTTCGTACTAAAATAACACCAAGTTATCCTTTCCGATCGATCTATCCAAGAGTTCATACAAATATAACACCATATGATACACATCAACCAACTCTAATGCCACCTAGATACTCCAATGTCACCGCGAGTATCCGTGAGTTGATTATGCGATATGCATAAAACAATTTCAGATTCATAATACACAATCCAACATAAAGAACCTCAAAGAGTGCCCCAAGATTTCTACGGGAGAAACAAGGATGAAAACATGCATTAACCCCTATGCATATATTACCCCAATGTCACCTCGGGAATCAGCGAGCTGAGTGCCAAGACATAGATCAAGTGCTCTCAAATCCATAAAAGTATTCAATTTGATAAAAACGAAATCTCAAAGGGAAAACTCAATTCATCACAACAAGATAGAGAGGGGAAAACACCATATGATCCAACTATATTAACAAAGCCTGGATACATCAAGATCGTGCCATCTCAAGAACACGAGAGAGAGAGAGAGATTAAACACATAGCTACTGGTACAAACCCCCAGCCCCGAGGGTGGACTACTACCTCCTCATCATGGTGGCCGCCGGGATGATGAAGATGGCCACCGGTGATGATTTCCCCCTCCGGCAGGGTGCCGGCACAGGGTCTAGATTGGTTTTTCATGGCTACAGAGGCTTGCGGCGGCGGAACTTCTGATCTAGGGTTATTTCTGGGGTTTCTGTATTTATAGGATTTTTTTGGCGTCGGTTTCATGCGAAGATGGGCTTCGAGGGGCCCACCACCCACCAGCACACGGGTAAGGCCCCTGGCGCGCCCTGGTGGGTGGTAGCCACCTCCTTCACCTTCTGCCCCCCCCCCCCCCCCCCGAAGCTTCTAGTGCCTCTTTTGTTCCAAAAAATCATCAAAAAGTTTCAGCTCATTTGGAGAACTTTCATTTCTGCACAAAAACAACACCACGGTAGTTCTGCTGAAAAAAGCATCAGTCCGGGTTAGTTCCATTCAAATCATACCAAAACCATATAAAATTGTTGTAAACATGGCATGAATACTTCATGAATTATAGATACATTGGAGACGTATCACTCCGTAGCTCCAGCTTCGAGTTACTAATATTAGCAACTGAATTAGTATCAAATACCCAGACACTACTACGAGCACTAGTGAGGTACGCATCAATAACATGTATATCAAATATACCTACGTTAGCGTTGCCATTATTCTTATCTGCCAAATACTTGGGGCAGTTTCGCTTCCAATGATCATTCCCCTCGCAGTATAAGCACTCTGTCTTAGGTTTGGGTCCAACCTTGGGTTTCTTCACAGGAGCGGCAACTTGCTTGCCGTTCTTCTTGAAGTTCCCTTTCTTTCCCTTGCCTTTCTTCTTGAAACTGGTGGTCTTATTAACCATCAACACTTGATGCTCTTTCTTGATTTCTACCTCCGCAGCCTTAAGCATCGCGAATAGCTCGGGGGTCATTTTCTCCTTCCCTTGCATATTATAGTTCATCACAAAACCCTTATGGCTTGGTGACAGCGACTGGAAAACTTTGTCATCCATTGTCTTATCTCGAAGATTAACTCCCACTTGATTCAAGCAATTGTAGCACCCAAACACTCTAAGCACATGCTCACTAACTGAGTTGTTCTCCTCCATCTTGCAGCTAAAGAACTTCTCGAAGGTGTCATACCTCTCAACCCGGGCATGAGCCTGAAATGCCAATTTCAGCTCCTGGAACATCTCATATGCTCTATGGTGCTCAAAACGTCTTTGGAGCCCCGGTTGTAAGCCGTAAAGCATGGCGCACTAGACTATCGAATAGTCATCAGAACATTCCTGCCATATGTTCACAACATCCACAGACGACACTAGAGAGGTTGGCGCACCGAACGGTGCAGCAAGGACAAGCCTTCTGTGCAGCAGTGAGGACAATCCTCAGACTACAGACCTAGTCCGCATATATGCTTACAATATCTTTCAACTTAGTCTTTCTCTAGGAACGTATTAAAACAGGGAGCTACAACGCGAGCTATTGATCTACAACATAATTTGCAAAGACAATTTAGACCATGTTCCTGATAATTAGTTTAGTTAATCAAATTACTAATGAACTCCCACTTAAATCAACATCCCTCAAGTTGTCTAAGTGATACATGATCCAAATCAACTAACCCATGTCCGATCATCACGTGAGATGGGGTAGTCATCAATGGTGAACATCTCCATGTTGATCATATCTACTATATGACTCATGTTCGACCTTTCAGTCTCCTGTGTTCTTAGGCCATGTCTGTACCTGCTAGGCTCGTCAAGTTTAACCCAAGTATTCTGCATGTGTAAAACTGGCTTACACCCGTTGTATGGGAACGTAGAGTCTATCACACGCGATCATCACGAGGTGCTTCGAAACGATGAACTTTCGCAACGGTGCATACTTAGGGAGAACACATTTATATTGAAATTAAGTGAAGGGATCATCTTATAATGCTACCATCGTCCTAAGCAAAATAAGATGCATAAAAGATAAACATCACATGCAATCAAAATATGTGACTTGATATGGCCATTGTCATCTTGTACTTTTGATCTCCATCTCCAAAGCACCGGCATGATCTCCATCGTCACTGGCATGACACCATGATCTCCATCATCGCATCATCACGTGGTCGTCTCGCCAACTATTACTTCTACAATTACTGCTAATGCATAGCGATAAAGTAAAGCAATTACATGGTGTTATTTGTTGACATGCATGTCATAAAATAAATTAAAGACAACCCTATGTCTCCTGCCAGTTGTCGTACTCATCGACATGCAAGTCATGAACCTATTGCAAAATGTGATCATCTCATACATCAACATATATCACATCATGTTTTGGCCATACCACATCACAACTTGCCCTGCAAAAACAAGTTAGACGCCCTCTACTTTGTTGTTGCAATTTTTACGTGGCTGCTAGGGCAAACTATAAGAACCGTTCTTATCTATGCAAAACCACAATGGTGATATACAAGTTGCCTTTTAACTTTCTACAAGGACCGCCCTCGTCAAATCAGATTCAACTAAAGTGGGAGAGACAGACACCCGGAAAGCCACTTTTATGCAATACAAGTTGCATGTCAAACAGTGGAACCGGTCTCATGTGCGTGGACATGTAAGGTTGGTTCGAGCTGCTTCATCCCACAATATCGCCGAATCCAAATAAGACAAGGGAAGTAAGCAACTTGAACATCAACGCCCATGGCTTCTTTGTGTTCTACTCGTGCATATACATCTACGCATAGACCTAGCTCATGATGCCACTGATGGGGAATGAAGCATGAAAATATAAAAAATTCGTACAAAACACCCAAGATTCAATCTAGGAGATGTATAGCTACAAGCGGGGAGTTGTGTCTACATACCCTTGTAGACCAAAAGCGTTAACAATCTAAAGATCATGGTTGGCATAGTGGTACTCGCGTCGCGATCCAATCCGATCCAAGTACTGCACGTGCCGCACCTCTGAGTTTAGCACACGTACGGCTCGGTGGCGTCCTCTCCTTCTTGATCCAGCAAGTGAGGGAGAGGAGGTAGATGATATCTAAACCAACACGACGGCGTGGTGGTGGTGGTGGCAGCGGAACTCCGGCAGGGCTTCGCGAAGCGCTGACAGAACGTGGAGGAGGAGCAACGGGAGGGAGACGGGGCAAGCACGGAAGTGTTGGCTGCCCCCTGCGCCTCCCCTCTATATATATGGGTGAGGAAGGGGCATGGCAGCCCTAGCCTCCCTCCCAGGGCAGGGGGCGGCGACCAAGGGGGAGAAGTGCCCTCCAAGTCAAGTGGAAGCCCTCCCCCTAAGGGTTTCCCCTCCCCCATGCGCATGGGCCTTGTAGGGGCTGGTGCCCCTGGCCCATTAAGGCCAGGGCGCCCCCCTACATCCCATGCTACTGTATGGGACATGGTGGAACCCTTCGAGGACTTCCGGACCCCTCTGGAACCTTCCGGTGGCTTCCCGATACAATACCGAAAAAACCAGACTTTTTCCCGAAACCCCGACAACAACTTTCCATATATAAATCTTTACCTCCGGACCATTCCGGAGCTCCTCGTGGCGTCCCGGATCCCATCCAGGACTCCGAACAACCTTCAGATTTTCCACTATTAATATCTCAATATTACCCTAGTGCTACCGAACGTTAAGCGTGCGACCCTTCGGGTTCGGGAACTTGCAAACATGACCGAGACTCCTCTCCGATCAATAATCAATAGCGGGACCTGGATGCCCATATTGATCCCTACATATTCAACAAAGATCTTTATCGGTTGAACCACGATGTCAAGGATTCAGTCAATCCCGTATGCTATTCCTTTTGTCCGGCGATATGTTACTTGTCCGAGATTCGATCGTCGGTATCTCCATACCTAGTTCAATCTCGTTACCGACAAGTCTCTTTACTCGTTCCATAATACAAGATCCCGTGACTAAACTCATTAGTCACATGAAGCTTCTTATGATGTTGTATTACCGAGAGGGGCCCAGAGATATCTCTCTATCACACGGAGCGGCAAATCCCAGTCTCGATGCATGCAACCCAACAGACACCTTCGAAGATACCTGTAGAGCACCTTTATGATCACCCAGTTATGAAGTGACGTTTGATAGCACACAAGGCATTCCTCTGGTATCCGGGAGTGGCATGATCTCATGGTCTAAGGAACAGATACTTGATATGAAGAAAGCTATAGCAAATAACTAAATGATCTGATGCTAACCTTACGGTTGGGTCTGTCCATCACATCATTCTCCTAATGATGTGATCCTGTTATCAAATGACAACTCATGTACATGGTTAGGAAACTATAACCATCTTTGATCAACGAGCTAGTCTGGTAGAGGCTTACTAGGGACACGGTGTAGTTTATGTATTCACACATGTATTTAAGTTTCTGGTCAATACAATTCTAGCATGAATAATAAACATTTATCATGAACGAGAAATATGATAATAACCAATTTATTATTGCCTCTAGGGCATATTTCCAACAGGTCATCCATGTCCGCATCCCCTATGCCAAGTTCTTCCATTAGGTCTGACAACTCCTTGTCTTCCATCACAGATGAGGTCTCAATGCCACTAGCCATTGTAGCCCTAGAGAACCGGTCGAAAATCAAAACCCTAAACCCAGCAGGCGCGCCAAGGCTAGGTAGCAACACCAGGTTGCCCCATGGTCAGCCCGAACGCAACACATGCATGAAGGAAAGGGCTCACGGCGGCGAACAAGACAGTGTGGCGGCGAATAGGGTAGCGCGACAGGGGCGATTCTCAATGGCGACCGGGATCATATGAGAGGAGGGGTACCCAAACTCAAGGGAAAGGAAAAGGTGTTCAATGTTCTGAGTTCTGACACATGATGTTATAAGCTACCCTTGAGCTAAGCAAGCATGTAATACTATGACATGTGATATATCTTGGTATTTCATCGTGAAATGTGCATGCCAACTATTGACCTAGGAACCAACGCATAGAGCACATGATTCTTATTCTTATCTGGCACCGGGTCATCAGGCCAACTCCAATGCACGACCCCAAATGGACGTCCATTTGTCCGGATTTCGTATGTTTGGGGCAGGAAAATAGACACATTCGTCTGCTTGCAGTCGTGCGGCCGTCGGTGCGCCCAACGGGCCGACCGCATCCCAAACTGTCCGTTTATTCGGACTTGAATTTAACACACACAAAATCCAAATAAACATTGCAAATAACATGAAAACATTAATATAAACATTAAAACATCCACAGTACACTAGTTCACCACATTAATATAAACAAAAACTTAAAAAACATTAAAAAAACTAGATAAGGCCCATCGCAGCAGCTGCCGCCATCGTCTTCCGTAGCCGCTATCTTACTCATAGTCGTCGTCACCGGTGAGGTCGACGTATGGAGGTGGCTGCCAGAGGTGGGATGGTGGCCCCTGCCAGGCCAGAGGCGCCTGCTGTGTAGGCTACGATGACGCCTGCACAACCTCTTCGCACGGCGGGGATGGTTACCACTGACCGACGTCCACCTTGGGCGTGCACGGCACGGTCTCCGTCCACGTCCAGGACTGCCAGACAAAGGCAGGGTTCCATCCCGTCGGCGCCTCCTCCGTGGCCTCCTCCTTGAGGAAGGCGTCCAGCTCCGGGAAGGTGACGTCATCGGCCGCTGACACGGCCATCATCTCCTCGAGGCTCTGCCAATGGCGCTCATCGTGGGTGCGGTCAGAGTCCTCCATCACCTGCCTCATGAGCTCCTGCTCCCCCTCGGGCATCATTGGAGCGGGTGGTGGTCGTGACGGCAACGGCGTCGGAGTCGGGCCGCGAACCAGCCTACACCCTCATACGTTTCCAACGTATCTATAATTTTTTATTGTTCCATGCTATTATAGTGTCAATCTTGGATGTTTTATATGCATTTACAAGCAATTATATATCCTTTTTGGGACTAACCTATTAACTTAGTGCCCAGTGCCAGTTGCAGTTTTTTGCCTATTTTTGGTTTTTCAGAACATCGGTACCAAACGAAGTCCAAATGCCATGAAACTTTTTGGAGATTTTTTTCTGGACATAAGAGACCCTGGAAGCTTTGGGAGGAGACAAGAAGATGGAGCAGTGGCCCATGAGGGACCAGGGCGCGCCCAGGGGGGTGGGCACTGATGTCTACTACACAACTTGTTCTTGTAGACTCGTGTTGGGCCTCCAAGCGCAGAGTTTTGTAGGATAGTAGCAATTTTCCCTCAAGTGGATGACCTAAGGTTTATCAATCTGTGGGAGGCGTAGGATGAAGATGGTCTCTCTCAAACAACCCTGCAACCAAATAACAAAAAGTCACTTGTGTCCCCAACACACCGAATACAATGGTAATTTGTATAAGTGCACTAGTTCGGTGAAGGGATGGTGATACAAGTGTAGTATGGATAGTAGATATTGATTTTTGTAATAGTAACAATAAAAAATAGCAAGGTAGCAAGTAACAAAAGTGAGCACAAACGGTATTGCAATGCTTGAAAATGAGGCCTAGGGTCCGTACTTTCACTAGTGCAATCGCTCAACAATGTTAATATAATTGGATCATATAACCTTCCCTCAACGTGCGATGAAGAATCACTCCAAAGTTACTATCTAGCGGAGAACATAAGAAGAAATTGTTTGTAGGGTATGAAACCACCTCAAAGCTATTCTTTCCGATCAATCTATCCTAGAGTTCGTACTAAAATAACACCAAGCTATTCTTTCCGATCGTTCTAACCAAGAGTTCGTACTAAAATAACACCATATGATACACATCAACCAACTCTAATGTCACCTAGATACTCCAATGTCACCGTGAGTATCCGTGAGTTGATTATGCGACATGCATCAAACAATTTCAGATTCATAATACTCAATCCAACACAAAGAACCTCAAATAGTGCCCCAAGATTTCTACCGGAGAAACAAGGACGAAAACATGCATCATCCCCTCTGCATAGATTACCCCAATGTCACCTTGGGAATCCGCGAGTTGAGTGCCAAGACATAGATCAAGTGCTCTCAAATCCATAAAAGTATTCAATCCGATAAAAATGAAATCTCAAAGGGAAAACTCAATTCATCACAACAAGATAGAGAGGGGAAAACACCATATGATCCAACTATATTAACAAAGCCCGTGATTCATCAAGATCGTGCCATCTCAAGAACATGATAGAGAGAGATTAAACACATAGCTACTGGTACAAACCCTCAGCCCCGAGGGTGGACTACTCCCTCCTCATCATGGTGGCCATAGGGATGATGAAGATGGCCACCGGTGATGATTTCCCCCTCCGGCAGGGTGCCGGAACGGGTCTAGATTGGTTTTTCATGGCTACAGAAGCTTGCGGTGGCGGAACTTCTGATCTAAGGTTATTTCTGGGGGTTTCTATATTTATAGGATTTTTTGGCGTTGGTTTCACGCGAAGATGGGCCACGAGGTGAGCACAACCCACCGGGGCAAGCCAGGCCCCTCTGGCGCTCCCTGGTGGGTTGTGCCCACTGCGTGGCTCTTCTGGCCCTCCCACGAAGCTTCAAGTGCCTCTTTTGTTCCAAAAAATCATCAAAAAGTTTTGTTGCATTTGGAGAACTTTTATTTCTGCACAAAAAACAACACCACGGTAGTTCTGCTGAAAACTGCGTCAGTCCGGGTTAGTTCCATCCAAATCATACCAAAATCATATAAAATTGTTGTAAACATGGCACGAATACTTCATAAATTATAGATACATTGGAGACGTATCAGCATCCCCAAGCTTAATTCCTACTCGTCCTCGAGTAGGTAAATGATAAAAGAAATAATTTATGAAGTGTGAATGCTAGCATAGTGCATAAGTTTGATCAACGATAATTTCAATCAATTTTCCTAGCATCATAACAGCAATTCTTTCTCATAAAACTTACCATGTTAAAGTAGCAACCAATTCACATGTTAAGGTTCAAACAATGAATTCTCTTGATACTCAACAACCTATATTCTTAATCACCAAACAATTGCAATTCAACTTATTCAACAGAGTCTAAGTATGAGCTCCACATACTCAATCATCATATAGTCTTCTATGATTGCTAGTACTCAAAGCATATTTTTAGAACAAATGGCATCCATCGAACACAGAGAAAGATATGGGCTTAATGTTTCGCCTCCCAACTCATTTATCATAGAGATAATTGTCAACAATAATAAATCATGATCAAATATATTTGACTGGCCATATGTGCCTAGATCTTTCCCCACCAAGTGATGCTTGCCAACTAGAGGATAATTGAGGTTGAAATGAGAATGGATACTATTGACTCTTGCATAAAAGTAAATACTGAAAAGTAAAAGATAGGCCCTTCGGAGAGGGAAGCAGAGGTTGTCATGCGCTTTTTATTTTTGGATGCCCAAACTCTTAATGCAAAGGAGTGTCACGTTATATTGCCCCTTATGATTGCAACCTTTATTATGTAGTCCGTCGCTTTTATTACTTTGCCATCACAAGTTCGTACAACGCTCAATTTTCCCTTACAATAAAAGATCAAACATATTTAGGAGCAATTTTTATTGCTTTATGCACCGATGACAACTTACTTGAAGGATCTTATTCAATCCATAGGTAGGTATGGTGGAAACTCATGGCAAGAAACTGGGTTTAAGGGTTTTTGGATGCACAAGTAGTATCTCTACTTAGTACGGATTTTTGGCTAGCAAAAGATCCGAAGCAAACACCACATGTTGGAGGATCCATAACAATATAACTTCTATGCAAATATACACAACCATAACTCATTACGTTGTCTTCCTTGTACAAGTTCAACTAATTTCCTCAAGTTTGAAAATAATTAATGGGTATTCACAATCATAGAAGATGTCCAAGATAATATATTTGTATGTGAAAGTTCTCTTCCTTATACTAATCATTCATGAATTGATTGTATGACCAATATTGTGATTGTCAAGCTTCAAAAGATTTCAATTTCTAAACCCAATGTGAAGCTACTACTAGGCATAGTACAAGCATGTGAACCACATATAATTTCAACTTTATGATATTCAATTCATTCAACAATTTACTCATAGGATATAAGTGAAGCACAAGAGTTAATGACAAGCTACTCCAAAAAGATATAAGTGAAGTTCAAGCGAGTAGTTAATTAAAATGGGTAGCTATTTGAGGACTCTCTCTAAAAACTTTCGGATCTAAGTATTTTATTAAAACAGCAAGCAAAACAAAATAAAATGACATTCCAAAAATAGCACACACCATGTGAAGAAGCAAAAAACTTAGGCTCAACCGAGGCTAACCGATAATTGTTGATGAAGAAAGGTGGGATGCCTACCGGCGCATCCCCAAGCTTAGATGCTTGAGACTTCTTGGAATATTAACTTAGGACGCCTTGGGCATCCCCAAGCTTGAGCTTTTGTGTCTCCTTAATTCCTTTTATATCACGGTTTCCCTAAATCTTAAAAACTTCATCCACACAAAACTCAACAAGAACTCGTGAGATAAGTTAGTATAAATCATTGCAAAAACCTTATCATTCTCTACTGTAGCAAATCACTAAAATTATTATTTAACATTGCATACTAAATCCCTCTGCATATTTAATAGTCCTATCCTCAAATAGAATCATTAAACAAGCAAACATATGCAAACAATGCAAACATAACAGCAATCTATCTAAACAGTATAGTCTGTAAAGAGTGCAATTTTACTAACACTTCCCTAACTCCAAAAATTATAAAAATCTACCACACTGTAGAAAATTTATCATATCTTATTGTGCAAAACATTTCAACATTTTATCACATTCTTACTTTTCTCAAGAATTCACGCACTAGCGTGCAACTTTCTGTTTTTCAAACAGCCACATATAGACTTGCAAAATAAGCATGGCAAAGGCTATACTTGACATTTTTATTGAAGTAAAAGATATAAAATATTATTCTAAATAAAAGCTAGCAAATCCTAATAAAATAAAATGATGCTCCAAGCAAAACACATATCATGTGACGAATGAAAATATAGCCCCAAGTAAGGTTACCGATAATGTTGGAGACGAAAGAGGGGATGCCTTCCGGGGCATCCCCAAGCTTAGTTGCTTGGATCTTACTTGAATATTACCTTGAGGTGCCTTGGGCATACCCAAGCTTAGGGTCTTGTCACTCCTTATTCTCCTCATATCGAGATCTCACCCAAAACTTGAAAACTTCAATCGCACAAAACTTAACGGAACTTCGTGAGATGGGTTAGTATGATAAAGACAAATCATTCACTTTGGTACTGTCAATATAAGATTCATAATTGTTCTCACACAATGCCTACTGTACTCTACAATTTCCACAATTTATATAAAGCAATATATGCAATAGAAACTATAAAACAAGCAAACTATGCATTGAAAACAGAATCTGTCAAAGATCTGAATTTTAGTCATACTTCTATAACTCCAAAAATTCTGAAAAATTAGTACAACGTAGAAAATTTGTACACCCAACAACTGTAAAAATGCAGAGTTTTCAGACGCTCCAGTGAATTTGAACAATTCTGTTACTGGGCGCAAAAGTTTCTGTTTTTACACAGAATCAAGTCAACTATCATCCACACTATCCCAAAGGCTTTACTTGGCACTTTATTGAAATAAAAGCTATAAAACATTATTACTACAGTAGCATAATCATGTGAACACACAAAAACAGTAGGGATAAATGTTGGGTTGTCTCCCAACAATCGCTTTTCTTTAATGCCTTTTAGTTAGGCATGATGATTTCAATGATGCTCACATAAAAGATAAGAATTGAAACATAACGGGAGCATCATGAAGCATATGACTAGCACATTTAAGCCTAACCCTCTTCCTATGCATAGGGATTTTGTGAGCAAACAAATTGTGGGAAGAAGAATCAACTAGCATAGGAAGACAAAACAAGTGCAACTTCAAAACTTTCAACATAAAGAGAGGAAACTTGATATTATTGAAATATGTAGAAGCATAAGTTCCTCTCTCATAATAATTTTTAGTAGCATCATGAATGAATTCAACAATATAGCTATCACATAAAGCATTCTTTTCATGATCTACAGGCATAATTTTTTTATTACTCTCCACATAAGCAAAATTTTTCTCATGAATAGTAATGGGAGCAAACTCAACAAAATAACTATCATGTGATACTTGATTTGGATAAACAATTTAAGCATTAAAATCATGATGACAAGTTTCATGGATATCATTATCCAATATAGCATACATATCATCACCATAATCATCATAGATAGCAACTTTGTTGTCATAATCAATTGAAACCTCTTCCAAGATAGTGGAATCATCATTAAATAAAGTCATGACCTCTCCAAATCCACTTTCATAATTATTACAATAAGATTCAACACCCTCCAAAATAGTGAGATCATTAGTACCTAGAGTTGAAACTCTTCCAAGCCCACTTTCATCAATATAATCATCATAAATAGGAGGCATGAAATCATCATAATAATTTTTATCATCAAAACTTGGGGGACTAAAAATTATCATCTTTATCAAACATAGCATCCCCAAGCTTATGGCTTTGCATATCATTAGCATCATGGATATTCAAAGAATTCATACTAACAACATTGCAATCATGCTCATCATTCAAAGATTTTATGTCAAACATTTTATTGAATTCTTCTTCTATCAATTGAGCACAATTTTCCTTTCCATCATTTTCAAGAAAGACATGATAAAGATGAATAATATGAGGCCACCTCAATTCCATTTTTTGTAGTTTTCTTTTAATAAAACAAACTAGTGATAAAATAAGAAACTAAAAGATTCAATTGCAAGATCTAAAGATATACCTTCATGCACTCACCTCACCGACAACGGCGCCAGGAAAGAGCTTGATGTCTACTACACAACTTGTTCTTGTAGACTCGTGTTGGGCCTCCAAGCGCAGAGTTTTGTAGGACAGTAGCAATTTTCCTTCAAGTGGATGACCTAAGGTTTATCAATTCGTGGGAGGCGTAGGATGAAGATGGTCTCTCTCAAACAACCCTGCAACCAAATAAAAAAGTCTCTTGTGTCCCCAACACACCAAATACAATGGTAATTTGTATAGGTGCACTAGTTTGGCAAAGAGATGGTGATACAAGCGTAGTATGGATAGTAGATATTGATTTTTGTAATAGTAACAATAAAAATAGCAAGGTAGCAAGTAAAAAAAGTGAGCACAAATGGTATTGCAATGCTTGAAAATGAGGCCTAGGGTCCGTACTTTCACTAGTCCAATCTCTTAACAATGCTAATATAATTGGATCATATAACCTTCCCTCAATGTGCGATGAAGAATCACTCCAAAGTTACTATCTAGCGGAGAACATAAGAAGAAATTGTTCGTAGGGTAACAAAACCACCTCAAAGTTATTCTTTCCGATCAATCTATCCTAGAGTTTGTACTAAAATACCACCAAGATATTCTTTCCGATCAATCTAACAAGGAGTTCGTACTAAAATAACACCATATGATACACATCAACCAACTCTAATGTCACCTAGATACTCCAATGTCATCGCAAGTATCCGTGAGTTGATTATGCGATATGCATCAAACCATTTTAGATTCATAATACTCAATCCAACACAAAGAACATCAAAGAGTGCCCCGGGATTTCTACCGGAGAAACAAGGACGAAAACATGCATCAACCCCTATGCATAGATTACCCCAATGTCACCTCGGGAATCCGCGAGTTGAGTGCCAAGACATAGATCAAGTGCTCTCAAATCCATAAAAGTATTCAATCTGATAAAAATGAATCTCAAAGGGAAAACTCAATTCATCACAACAAGATAGAGAGGGGAAAACATCATATGATCCAACTATATTAACAAAGCCTACGATACATCAAGATCGTGCCATCTCAAGAACAAGAGAGAGAGATATTAAACACATAGCTACTGGTACAAACCCTCAGCCCCGAGGGTAGACTACTCCCTCCTCATCATGGTGGCCATAGGGATGATGAAGATGGCCACCGGTGATGATTTCCCCATCCGGCAAGGTGCCGGAACGGGGTCTAGATTGGTTTTTCGTGGCTACAGAGGCTTGCGGCGGCGGAACTGCTGATCTAGGGTTATTTCTGGGGGTTTTGTATTTATAGAATTTTTTGGCATTGGTTTCACGCGAAGATGGGCCTCGAGGTGAGCACAACCCACCGGGGCAAGCTAGGCCCCTCTGGCGCGCCCTGGTGGGTTGTGCCCACCTCATGGCTCTTCTGGACCTCCCACAAAGCTTCTAGTGCCTCTTTTGCTCCACAAAAATCGTCAAAAAGTTTCGTTGCATTTGGAGAACTTTTATTTCTGCACAAAAAACAACACCATGGTAGTTCTACTGAAAACAGCGTCAGTCAGGGTTAGTTCCATCCAAATCATACCAAAACCATATAAAATTGTTGTAAACATGGCATGAATGCTTCATAAATTATAGATACATTGGAGACGTATCAAGCACGCCCTGGTGGCTCATGGGGCCCACGTGGATCCGTTTGACCTAACTCCGCCTCTATAAATTCTCTAAAATCGGGAAACCAACAGAGAGCCGCCCGAAATACTTTTTCCACTGCTGCAAGTTCCTATTCACATGAGATCCCATCTGGAGGCCTTTTTCGACACTCTGTCGGAAGGGGAGTCAATCACGAAGGAGCTCTACATCAACCTTGCTGCCCTTCCGATGACGTGTGAGTAGTTTACCATAGACCTACAGGTCCATAGTTAGTAGCTAGATGGCTATCTCTCTCTCTCTCTTTGATCTTCAATACAATGTTCTCCTTGATGTTCTTGGAGTTCACTTTGATGTAATCGCTTTTTGCGGTGTGTTTGTTGGGATCCGATGAATTGTGAGTTTATGATCAGATTATCGAATAATATTATTTGAGTCTTCTCTGAACTCTTTTATGCATGATTATTATAGCTTCATATTTCTCTCCGATCTATTGATTTGGTTTGGCCAACTAGATTGATTTTTCTTGCAATGGGAGAGGTGCTTTGTGATGGGTTCGATCTTGCGGTGCTCAATCCCAGTGACAGAAGGGGACATGACACGTATTTGTATCATTGCCATTAAGGATAAAAAGATGGGGTTTATTCATGCGTGAGTTTACTTTGTCTACATCATGTCATCTTACTTAAGGTGTTACTCCGAACTTTATGAACTTAATACTCTAGATGCATGGTGGATAGCAGTCAATGTGTGGAGTAATAGTAGTAGATGCAGGCAGGAGTCGGTCTACTTGTCTCGGACGTGATGTCTATATACATGATCATTGCCTTGGATATCGTCATGATTATTTGCTCTTCTATCAATTGCCCAACAGTAATTTGTTTACCCACCGTATGTTATTTTCAAGAGAGAAACCTCTAGTGAAAACTATGGCCCCGGGGTCTACTTTTATCATATACTAAAAATCCTAAAAATACCTTGCTGCAATTTTACTTTATTTATTTTCTTTTGTATTTGTGTTCGACCTATCTATCAATTACTACACTATTTAATCTTGCACATAACCGCCAAGGGATTGACAACCCCTTGTTCGCGTTGGGTTGCAAGGATTTGTTATTTTGTGTGCAGGTGTTGCTAATGAGGTTTTGCGTGGTTCTACTAGTGGATTGATAACCTTGGTTCTTAACTGAGGGAAATACTTATCTCTACTGTACCGCATCATCCTCTCCTCTTCGGGGAAATCCCAACACAGTTCACAAGTAAAAGAAAGAATTTCTGGCGCCGTTGTCGGGGAGACATCACCAATATCTGTCAAGTACCTATGCATAAACTTTCATCTCCTTTCATTTATATTATTTGCCATTTACCTCTCATTTTCATCTCCCCCACTTCTAAAAAGTTTTTACAAAAATATTTTCTGTTTGCTTTTTGCTTGTTTGCCCTTTTGTTTGCTTGTTCGTTAGTTTTCTTGTTTGCTTTGCCATCATGACTAGCATAACTAGCCCTCCTTTGTCACCGGGTTTTGAAGTTCTCTACTCCAAGCAGAAACAAGGAGAAAATCTGAAAGATGCTTGGTATAGGTTAATGGAGTCTTATCATGTTTGCACACTAAAAGGGGATGTAAACATTTTGCTTCACAATTTTTATATAGGTTTGACCATGCATCATAGACAACTTTTGGATTTTGCCGCAAAAGGGAATTATATTGAGAGTGATGCCAATATTGCCTATGAAATAATAGAGGGTATATTGGGGGTTCCACCACCACAAAAGGGAATTGTTTTCAGTCAAGAGGGGATTCAAATATTATACAAATTGGGTGATATGTAGAAAAATTTGATTGAGTTACAAAAGTCCAATGAACCTCTCAAAAATATTAGTGGAAACCTCAATCGCCTGAATACTTTGATTACCCTTTGTAATAACCGGTTGGATATTTTAGATATTAAAATCGCATCATTCCTTGAGAATAATGGGAAGCGTAAAGAACCACCTGGGTTTGAGAAAACTCCTACAAAAATTATCAAAACCAAGGACAACAACACTTGAAACTGCGCATTATGCCTAGCTAGGGGCGTAAAACAATAGCGCTAGTTGGGAGGCAACCCAATAGTTATCTTAATTTTCTTGTTTATTTTTCTGTTTTCTTGTGTGCACACAATTATGCTACTATTATGGTTGTGTTTTTGTGTTTAAATTAGCGTTTGTGCCAAGTAAAGCCTTTAGGATGATTTGGATGATAGTTGCTTTGATTCTGTGAAAAAACAGAAAATTTTACGTCCAGTAGCAGAATTATCAAATTTCACTGGAGCCTGGAAAAGTTTTGAATTTTTTACACATTATTGATATACAAATTTCCTACGTTGTCCTAATTTTTCATAATTTTTGGAGTTACATAAGTATAGTCAATATTCAGATTGCTACATACCGTTCTGTTTTTGACAGATTCTGTTTTCGTTGCGTTGTTTGGTTGTTTTAATGAATCTTTGAATTGTATCAGGGGGGTATAAGCCATGTTGAAGTTAGAATATAGTAGGTATAATGCAATAATAAAATATGAATGGGTTCACAATAGTACTTAAAGTAGTGATTTGTTTTATTATACTAACGGATCTGACAAATGTTTTGTTAAGTTTTGTGTGCTGAAGTTTTCAAGTTTTGGGTGAGATCACAATGGATGAAGGAATAAGGAGTGGAAAGAGCCTAAGCTTGGGGATGCCCGAGGCACCCCAAGGTAATATTCAGGGACTCCCAAGCAACTAAGCTTGGGGATGCCCCGGAAGGCATCCCCTCTTTCTTCTACCGACTATCGGTAATTTTACTTGGAGCTATATTTTTATTCATCACATGATATGAGTTTTGCTTGCAGCATCGTGTATTATATGAGTCTTTGCTTTGTTTGATTTTTAGTTTGTCACAATCAACTTTGCTGGACACATCTATTTGAGAGTGACACACATTTTTCGTGATTTGTTAGAATACTCTATGTGCTTCACTTATATCTTTTGAGCTAGGCAGTTGCTTGATACGTCTCCAACGTATCTATAATTTATGAAGTATTCATGTCATGTTTACAACAATTTTATATGGTTTTGGTATGATTTGGATGGAACTAACACGGACTAACACTGTTTTCAGCAGAACTACCATTGTGTTGTTTTTTGTGCAGAAATAAAAGTTCTCCAAATGCAACGAAACTTTTTGACATTTTTTTGGAACAAAAGAGGCACTAGAAGCTTCGTGGGAGGTCCAGAAGAGCCACGAGGAGGGCACAACCCACCAGGGCGCGCCAGAGGGGCCTGGCTTGCCCCGGTGGGTTGTTCTCACCTCGAGGCCCATCTTCGCGTGATTCCAACGCTGAAAAATCCTATAAATAGAGAAACCATCAAAAATAACCCTAGATCAGAAGTTCCGCCGCTGCAAGCCTCTGTAGCCACAAAAAACCAATCTAGACCCCGTTCCGGCACCCTGCCGGAGGGGGAAATCATCACTGGTGGCCATCTTCATCATCCCAGCGGCCACCATGATGAGGAGGGAGCAGTCCACCCTCGGGGCTGAGGGTTTGTATCAGTAGCTATGTGTTTAATCTCTCTCTCTCATGCTCTGGAGTTGGCACGATCTTGATGTATCACGAGCTTTGTTAATATAGTTGGATCATATGGTGTTTTCCCCTCTCTATCTTGTTGTGATGAATTGAGTTTTCCCTTTGAGATTTCGTTTTTTTATCAAATTGAATACTTTTATGGATTTGAGAGCACTTGATCTATGTCTTGGTACTCAACTCGCGGATTCCCGAGGTGACATTGGGGTAATCTATGCATAGGGGTTGATGCACGTTCTTGTCTTTGTTTCTCCGGCAGAAATCTTGGGGCACTCTTTGAGGTTCTTTGTGTTGGATTGAGTATTATGAAGTTGAAATTGTTTGATGCATATCGCATAATCAACTCACGGATACTCGCGGTGACATTGGAGTATCTAGGTGAAATTAGAGTTGGTTGATGTGTATCATATGGTGTTATTTTAGTACGAACTCTTGGTTAGATCGATCGGAAAGAATAGTTTGGTCTTATTTTAGTACGAACTCTAGGATATATTGATCGGAAAGAATTGTTGGAAATATGCCCTAGAGGCAATAATAAAATGGTTATTATTATATTTCCTTGTTCATGATAATTGTCTATTGTTCATGCTATAATTGTATTAACCGGAAACCGTAATACATGTGTGAATGCATAGACCACAGCATGTCCCTAGTGAGCCTCTAGTTGACTAGCTCATTGATCAATAGATGGTTGTGGTTTCCTGACCATGGACATTGGATGTCGTTGATAACGGGATCACATCATTAGGAGAATGATGTGATGGACAAGACCCAATCCTAAGCATAGCACAAGATCATGTAGTTCGTTTGCTAGAGCTTTTCTAATGTCAAGTATCATTTCCTTAGACCATGAGATTGTGCAACTCCCGGATACCATAGGAATGCTTTGGGTGTATCAAATGTCACAACGTAACTGGGTGACTATAAAGGTGCACTACAGGTATCTCCGAAAGTGCATGTTGGGTTGGCACGAATCGAGACTGGGATTTGTCACTCCGTGTGACGGAGAGGTATCTCTGGGCCCACTCGGTAATACATCATCATAATGAGCTCAATGTGACTAAGGAGTTAGTCATGGGATCATGTGTTACGGAACGAGTAAAGAGACTTGCCGGTAACGAGATTGAACAAGGTATAGGGATACCGACGATCGAATCTCGGGCAAGTAACATACCGATGGACAAAGGGAATTGTATACAGGATTAATTGGATCCCCGACATCGTGGTTCATCCGATGAGATCATCATGGAACATGTGAGAGCCAATATGGGTATTCAGATCCTGCTATTGGTTATTGGCCGGAGAGGTGTCTCAGTCATGTCTGCATGGTTCCCGAACCCGTAGGGTCTACACACTTAAGGTTCGGTGACGCTAGAGTTGTAATGGGAATTGTATGTGATTACCGAAAGTTTTTCGGAGTCTCGGATGAGATCCCGGATGTCACGAGGAGTTCCAGAATGGTTCGGAGGTAAAGATTTATATATGGGAAGTCTTATTTTGGCCACCGAAAAATGTTCGAGATTTTTCGGTATTGTACCGGGAAGGTTCTAGAAGGTTCCGGAGTGGGGCCCACCTGCATGGGGGGACCCACATGAATGTGGGTAGTGGGGGCAAGGCCCCACACCCCTGGTCAAGGCACACCAAGATCCCCCTTAGAAGGAATAAGATCATATCCCGAAGGGATAAGATCAAGATCCCTAAAAAGGGCGGATAACAATCGGTGGGGAAGGGAAAGGATGGGATTTCTTTCCTCCCACCTTTGCCAACGCCCCAATGGACTTGGAGGGTAAGAAACCAGCCCCCTCCACCCCTATATATAGTGGGGAGGTGCATGGGAGCTGCACCCCTTACCCCTGGCGCAGCCCTCCCCCCTCTTACTCCTCCTCCCCCGTAGTGCTTAGCGAAGCTCTGCCGGAGAACCACGAGCTCCACCGCCACCACGCCGTCGTGCTGTCGGAGCTCTCCCTCAACTTCTCCTCTCCCCTTGCTGGATCAAGAAGGAGGAGACATCCCCGGGCTGTACGTGTGTTGAACGCGGAGGCGGCGTTTGTTCGGCGCTTGAATCGGATCTTCCGCGATTTGAATCGTCGCGAGTACGACTCCATCAACCGCGTTCTTGTAACGCTTCTGCTTAGCGATCTTCAAGGGTATGAAGATGCACTCCCTCTCACTTGTTTCTAGCATATCCTAGATTGATCTTGGTGACACGTAGGAAATTATTAAATTATTACTACGTTCCCCAACAGTGGTATCAGAGCTAGGTCTATGCGTAGATTCTATGCACGAGTAGAACACAAGTAGTTGTAGGCGATGATTTGTTCAATTTGCTTACCGTTACTAGTCCTATCTTGATTCAGTGGCATTGTGGGATGAAGCGGTCCGGACCGACCTTACACGTACGCTTACGTGAGACAGGTTCCACCGATTGACATGCACTTGTTGCATAAGGTGGACAACGGGTGTCTGTCTCTCCCACTTTAGTCGGATCAGATTCGATGAAGAGGGTCCTTATGAAGGTTAAATAGCAATTGGCATATCACCGTTGTGGCTTTTGTGTAGGTAAGAAACATTCTTGCTAGAAACCCATAGTAGCCACGTAAAACATGCAACAACAATTAGAGGACGTCTAACTTGTTTTTGCAGGGTATGCTATGTGATGTGATATGGCCAAAAGGATGTGATGAATTATATATGTGATGTATGAGATTGATCATGTTCTTGTAATAGGAATCACGACTTGCATGTCGATGAGTATGACAACTGGCAGGAGCCATAGGAGTTGTCTTAATTTATTGTATGACCTGCGTGTCAATGAAAACGCCATGTAATTACTTTACTTTATTGCTAACCGTTAGCCATAGTAGTAGAAGTAATAGTTGGCGAGACAACTTCATGAAGACACGATGATGGAGATCATGATGATGGAGATCATGGTGTCATGCCGGTGGCGATGGTGATCATGCCGCGCCTCAAAGATGGAGATCAAAAGCGCAAGATGATATTGGCCATATCATGCCACTTTATGATTTGCATGTGATGTTTATCATGTTTACATCTTATTTGCTTAGAACGATGGTAGCATAAATAAGATGATCCCTCACTAAAAATTTCAAGAAATGTGTTCCCCCTAAGTGTGCACTATTGCGAAGGTTCGTTGTTTCGAAGCACCACGTGATGATCGGGTGTGATAGATTCTAACATTCGCATACAACGGGTGTAAGCCAGATTTACATGTGCAAAACACTTAGGTTGACTTGACGAGCCTAGCATGTACAGACATGGCCTCGGAACACGAGAGACCGAAAGATCGAACATGAGTCGTATAGTAGATGCGATCAACATGGAGATGTTCACCGTTGATGGCTAGTCCGTCTCACGTGATGATCGGACACGGCCTAGTCGATTCGGATCATGTATCACTTAGATGACTAGAGGGATGTCTATCTGAGTGGGAGTTCATTAAATAATTTGATTAGATGAACTTAATTATCATGAAATTAGTCTAAAATTGTCTTTACAATCTATCTTGTAGATCCAATGGCCCACGCTAATGTTACCCTCAACTTCAACGCGTTCCTAGAGAAAACCAAGCTGAAAGACGATGGTACCAACTATACGGACTGGGTCCGTAACTTGAGGATCATCCTCATAGCTGCCAAGAAAGCATATGTCCTTGAAGCACCGCTAGGTGACGCACCCATTTTCCCAGCAACTCAAGACGTTATGAACGCCTGGCAGTCGCGTAGTGATGATTACTCCCTGGTTCAGTGCGGCATGCTTTACAGCTTAGAACCGGGGCTCCAAAAGCGTTTTGAGCAACATAGAGTATATGAGATGTTCCAAGAGCTGAAAATGGTTTTCCAAGCTCATGCCCGGGTCGAGAGATATGAAGTCTCCGACAAGTTCTACAGTTGTAAGATGGAGGAAAACAGCTCTGTCAGCGAGCATATACTCAAAATGTCTAGGTTGCACAACCGCTTGTCTCAGCTGGGAGTTAATCTTCCAGATGACTCGGTCATTGACAGGATCCTCCAGTCGCTTCCACCAAGCTACAAGAGCTTTGTGATGAACTACAATATGCAAGGGATGGAGAAGTCCATTCCTGAGTTATATTCAATGCTGAAATCAGCGGAGGTGGAGATCAAAAAGGAACATCAAGTGTTGATGGTGAATAAGACCACTAGTTTCAAGAAAGGCAAGGGTAAGAAGAACTTCAAGAAGGACGGCAAGGGAGTTGCCGCGCCCGGCAAGTCAGTTGCCGGGAAGAAGCCAAAGAATGGACCCCAAGCCTGAGACTGAGTGATTTTATTGCAACGGAAATGGTCACTGGAATCGGAACTGCCCCAAGTACTTAGCTGATAAGAAGGCCGGCAACGCCAAAGGTATATATGATATACATGTTATTGATGTGTACCTTACCAGCGCTCGTAGTAGCTCCTGGGTATTTGATACCGGTGCGGTTGCTCACATTTGTAACTCAAAATAGGAGCTGCGGAATAAGCGGAGACTGGCGAAGGACGAGGTGACGATGCGCGTCGGGAATGGTTCCAAGGTCGATGTGATCGCCGTCGGCACGCTACCTCTACATTTACCTTCGGGATTAGTTTTAAACCTCAATAATTGTTATTTAGTGCCAGCTTTGAGCATGAACATTGTATCTGGATCTCGTTTAATGCGAGATGGCTACTCATTTAAATCCGAGAATAATGGTTGTTCTATTTATATGAGAGATATGTTTTATGGTCATCCCCGCTGGTCAATGGTTTATTTTTATTGAATGTCGAACGTGATGTTACACATATTCATAGTGTGAATGCCAAAAGATGTAAGGTTGATAATGATAGTCCCACATACTTGTGGCATTGCCGCCTTGGTCACATTGGTGTCAAACGCATGAAGAAACTCCATGCAGATGGACTTTTGGAGTCTCTTGATTATGAATCATTTGACACGTGCGAACCATGCCTCATGGGCAAAATGACCAAGACTCCGTTCTTCGGAACAATGGAGCGAGCAACCAACTTGTTGGAAATAATACATACTGATGTATGCGGTCCAATGAGCATTGAGGCTCGCGGTGGCTATCGTTATGTTCTCACCCTCACTGATGACTTAAGTAGATATGGGTATGTCTACTTAATGAAACACAAGTCTGAGACCTTTGAAAAGTTCAAGGAATTTCAGAGCGAGGTAGAGAATCAACGTGACAGGAAAATAAAGTTCTTACGATCAGATCATGGAGGAGAATACTTGAGTCACGAGTTTGGCACGCACTTAAGGAAATGTGGAATTGTTTCACAACTCACGCCGCCTGGAACACCTTAGCGTAATGGTGTGTCCGAACGTCGTAATCGCACTCTATTGGATATGGTGCGATCTATGATGTCTCTTACCGATCTACCACTATCATTTTGGGGTTATGCTTTAGAGACTGCCGTATTCACTTTAAATAGGGCACCGTCTAAATCCGTTGAGACGACACCGTATGAATTATGGTTTGGGAAGAAACCTAAGCTGTCATTTCTGAAAGTTTGGGGATGCGATGCTTATGTCAAGAAACTTCAACCTGAAAAGCTCGAACCCAAATCGGAAAAATGCGTCTTCATAGGATACCCTAAGGAAACTATTGGGTATACCTTCTACCTCAGATCCGAAGGCAAGATCTTTGTTGCCAAGAATGGATCCTTTCTGGAGAAAGAGTTTCTCTCGAAAGAAGTAAGTGGGAGGAAAGTAGAACTTGACGAGGTACCCCCTCTTGAACCGGAGAGTAGCGCAGCTCAGGAAGATGTTTCTGTGGTGCCTGCACCGACTACAGAGGAAGTTAATGATGATGATCATGAAACTTCGGGTCAAGTTGCTACTGAACTTCGTAGGTCCACGAGGACACATTCCGCACCAGAGTGGTACGGCAGCCCTGTCCTAGAAATCATGTTGTTAGACAACGGTGAACCTTCGAACTATGAAGAAGCGATGGCGGGCCCGGATTCCAACAAATGGCTTGAAGCCATGAAATCCGAGATAGGATCCATGTATGAAAACAAAGTATGGACTTTGACGGACTTGCCCGATGATCGGCAAGCCATAGAGAATAAGTGGATCTTTAAGAAGAAGACTGACACGGATGGTAATGTGACCGTCTATAAGGCTCGGCTTGTTGCTAAGGGTTATCGACAAGTTCAAGGGGTTGACTACGATGAGACCTTCTCACCCGTAGCGAAGCTGAAGTCCGTCCGAATCATGTTAGCAATTGCCGCATTCTATGATTATGAGATCTGGCAAATGGACGTCAAAACGGCATTCCTTAATGGTTTCCTTAAGGAAGAATTGTATATGATGCAGCCGGAAGGTTTTGTCGATCCTAAGAATGCTGACAAAGTATGCAAGCTCCAGCGCTCCATCTATTGGCTGGTGCAAGCATCTCGGAGTTGGAACATTCGCTTTGATGAAATGATCAAAGCGTTTGGGTTTATACAGACTTATGGAGAAGCCTGTATTTACAAGAAAGTGAGTGGGAGCTCTGTAGCATTTCTCATATTATATGTGGATGACATACTGTTGATGGGAAATGATATAGAACTTTTGGAAAGCATAAAGCCTACTTGAATAAGTGTTTTTTAATGAAGGACCTTGGAGAAGCTGCTTACATATTAGGCATCAAGATCTATAGAGATAGATTGAGATGCATCATTGGTCTTTCACAAAGCACATACCTTGACAAGATATTGAAGAAGTTCAATATGGATTAGTCCAAGAAGGGGTTCTTGCCTGTATTGCAAGGTGTGAGATTGAGCGCAGCTCAACGCCCGACCTCGACAGAGGAAAGAGAAAAGATGAGTGTCATCCCCTATGCCTCAGCCATAGGCTCTATTATGTATGCCATGCTGTGTACCAGACCTGATGTGAACCTTGCCATAAGTTTGGCAGGGAGGTACCAAAGTGATCCCGGAATGGAACACTGGACAGTGGTCAAGAATATCCTGAAGTACCTGAAAAGGACTAAGGATATATTTCTCGTTTATGGAGGTGCCGAAGAGCTCGTCGTAAAGGGTTACGTCGATGCTAGCTTTGACACAGATCTGGATGACTCCAAGTCACAAACCGGATACGTGTACATTTTGAATGGTGGGGCAGTCAGCTGGTGCAGTTGCAAGCAAAGCGTCGTGGCGGGATCTACATGTGAAGCGGAGTACATAGCTGCTTCGGAAGCAGCTCAGGAAGGAGTCTGGATGAAGGAGTTTATCACCGACCTATGAGTGATTCCCAATGCGTCGGGCCCAATGACTCTCTTCTGTGACAACACTGGAGCTATTGCCATTGCCAAGGAGCCCAGGTTTCACAGGAAGACCAAGCACATCAAGCGCCGCTTCAACTCCATTCGTGAATATATTCAAGATGGAGACATAGATATTTGTAAAGTACATACGGATCTGAATGTCGCAGATCCGTTGACTAAACCTCTTCCACGAGCAAAACATGATCAGCACCAGAACTCTATGGGTGTTCGATTCATCACAATGTAACTAGATTATTGACTCTAGTGCAAGTGGGAGACTGTTGGAAATATGCCCTAGAGGCAATAATAAAATGGTTATTATTATATTTCCTTGTTCATGATAATTGTCTATTGTTCATGCTATAATTGTATTAACCGGAAACCGTAATACATGTGTGAATACATAGACCACAGCATGTCCCTAGTGAGCCTCTAGTTGACTAGCTCATTGATCAATAGATGGTTGTGGTTTCTTGACCATGGACATTGGATGTCATTGATAACGGGATCACATCATTAGGAGAATGATGTGATGGACAAGACCCAATCATAAGCATAGCACAAGATCGTGTAGTTCGTTTGCTAGAGCTTTTCTAATGTCAAGTATCATTTCCTTAGACGATGAGATTATGCAACTCCCAGATACCGTAGGAATGCTTTGGGTTTATCAAATGTCACAACGTAACTGGGTGACTATAAAGGTGCACTACAGGTATCTCCGAAAGTGTCTGTTGGGTTGGCACGAATCGAGACTGGGATTTGTCACTCCGTGTGACGGAGAGGTATCTCTGGGCCCACTCGATAATACATCATCATAATGAGCTCAATGTGACTAAGGAGTTAGTCACGGGATCATGTGTTACGGAACGAGTAAAGAGACTTGCCGGTAACGAGATTGAACAAGGTATAGGGATACCGACGATCGAATCTTGGGCAAGTAACATACCGATGGACAAAGGGAATTGTATACGGGATTAATTGGATCCCCGACATCGTGGTTCATCCGATGAGATCATCGTGGAACATGTGGGAGCCAATATGGGTATCCAGATCCCGCTATTGGTTATTGGCCGGAGAGGTGTCTCGGTCATGTCTGCATGGTTCCCGAACCCGTAGGGTCTACACACTTAAGGTTCGGTGACGCTAGAGTTGTAATGGGAATTGTATGTGGTTACCAAAAGTTGTTCGGAGTCTCGGATGAGATCCCGTACGTTACGAGGAGTTCCGGAATGGTCCGGAGGTAAAGATTTATATATGGGAAGTCCTATTTTGGCCACCAGAAAATGTTCGGGATTTTTCGGTATTGTACCGGGAAGGTTCTAGAAGGTTCCGGAGTGGGGCCCACCTGCATGGGGGAACCCACATGAACGTGGGTAGTGGGGGCAAGGCCCCACACCCCTGGTCAAGGTGCACCAAAATACCACTTAGAAGGAATAAGATCATATCCCGAAGGGATAAGATCAAGATCCCTAAAAGGGGGGGATAACAATCGGTGGGGAAGGGAAAGGATGGGATTTCTTTCCTCCCACCTTTGACAACGCCCCGATGGACTTGGAGGGCAAGAAACCAGCCCCCTCCACCCCTATATATAGTGGGGAGGTGCATGGGAGCTGCACCACTTGCCCCTGGCGCAGCTCTCCCCCCTCCTACTCCTCCTCCTCCGTAGTGCTTAGCGAAGCTCTGCCGGAGAACCACGAGCTCCACCGCCACCACGCCGTCGTGCTGCCGGAGCTCTCCCTCAACTTCTCCTCTCCCCTTGCTGGATCAAGAAGGAGGAGACATCCCTGGGCTGTACGTGTGTTGAACGCGGAGGCGCCGTCCGTTCGGCGCTTGAATCGGATCTTCCGCGATTTGAATCGCCGCGAGTACGACTCCATCAACCGCATTCTTGTAACGCTTCCGCTTAGCGATCTTCAAGGGTATGAAGATGCACTCCCTCTCACTTGTTGCTAGCATCTCCTAGATTGATCTTGGTGACACGTAGGAAATTTTTGAATTATTACTACGTTCCCCAACAAGAATAGCTTTGAGGTGGTTCCATACCCTACAAACAATTTCTTCTTATGTTCTCCACTAGATAAGAACTTTGGAGTGATTCTTCATCGCATGTTGTGGGATGGTTATATGATCCAATTATATTAGCATTGTTGAGAGATTGCACTCTGCACTTGGAGGCCCAACACGAGTCTACAAGAACAAGTTGTGTAGTAGACATCATTGCTCTAGTACTTCACTTTTATCTTTTTTAGCACGGCGGTGATTTTCTTTTGAAGAAATAGATGAACTCTCATTCTTAACTTATATATTTTTGAGAGTTAATAATAGTAATGGTAGTTTGCACAAGATATGAATTTGGTCCCAATGTGATAATATTCAAGAAGGGTATAATAAAAACTTTCATATAGATCATTGGATATGATAAGTGTTGGTATGGAAGGCACTCGTGGATACAGCTAGCCATGGATTGTGAAAGAATGGTGGGAAGGAAATAAACTTTATTTTCTGTTTGGGAACTGCCTATAATGTGTCTAGCATGGAAGATATTGAGAATTCTCGGTCGTTTTCGCTGACAGAAAAAGCATGCATCTCAAAATAATTTTATCTCTCTATTTTAAACTTTTAGCTCTGGCACCTCTGCAAATCTCTGCTTCCCTGTGTGAAGGGTCTATCTATTTTACTTTTATGCAATTTTTATTTTTATTTGAGTCTCCATCTTCTCTTATAAAGCACCAATTGGAGAGAACTATTGTCATACTTGTGCATTGAGTGTAGCTAATATTGAGTGTGTTTCATGAATGGATCAATAAATGAGCATAATGGGCCAGGGATAACTTTTTTTAGCGTTGATATTTTGAAAGACATGGTTGCTTGTTGGTATACTTGAGTATTTATGTTTTCATGTCAAACTATAGACTATTGCTTCAAATCACTCAAGTCCAAATATCCATGCCACAAAAGAAAAGATTATATGATGAATATGATAGGTAGCATTCCACATCAAAAATTCTGTTTTTATCATTTACCTACTCGAGGACAAGCATGAATTAAGCTTGGGGATGCTTGATATGTCTCCAATGTATCTGTAATTTTTGATTGTTTCTATGCTATTATAGTATCAATCTTGGATATTTTATATGCATTTACAAGCAATTATATATCATTTTTTGGGACTAACCTATTAAGTTAGTGCCCAGTGCCAGTTGCTGTTTTTGCCTGTTTTTGGTTTTTCAGAATATCAGTACCAAACGAAGTCCAAATGCCATGAAACTTTTTGGATATTTTTTTTGGACATAAGAGACCCTGGAAGCTTCGGGAGGGGACGAGAAGATGGAGCAGTGGCCCACGAGGCACCAGGGCACACCCTGGTGGCTCGTGGGGCCCATGTGGCTCCGTTTGACCTAACTCTGCCTCTATAAATTTTCTAAAATCGGGAAACCAACAGAGAGCCACCCGAAATAATTTTTCCCGCCGCAAGTTCCTGTTCACGCAAGATCCCATCTGGAGGCCTTTTCTGACACTCTGCCGGAGGGGGAATCAATCACGGAGGGGCTCTACATTAACCTTGCTGCCCTTCCGATGATGTGTGAGTAGTTTACCACAGACCTACGGGTCCATAGTTAGTAGTTAGATGGCTATCTCTCCCTCTTTGATCTTCAATACAATGTTCTCCTTGATGTTCTTGGAGTTCTATTTGATGTAATCACTTTTTGCGGTGTGTTTGTTGGGATCCGATGAATTGTGAGTTTATGATCAGATTATCCATGAATATTATTTGAGTCTTCTCTGAACTCTTTTATGCATGATTATTATAGCTTCATATTTCTCTCCGATCTATTGATTTGGTTTGACCAACTAGATTGATTTTTCTTGCAATGAGAGAGATGCTTTGTGATGGGTTCGATCTTGCGGTACTCAATCCCAGTGACAGAAGGGGACATGAGACGTATTTGTATCATTGCCATTAAGGATAAAAAGATGGGGTTTATTCATGCATGAGTTTACTTTGTCTACATCATGTCATCTTACTTAAGGCGTTACTCCATTTTTTATGAACATACTCTAGTTGCATGCTGGATAGTGGTCAATGTGTGAAGTAATAGTAGTAGATGTAGGCAGGAGTCAGTCTACTTGTCTCAGACGTGATGCATATATACATGATCATTGCCTGAGATATCGTCATGATTATTTGCTTTTCTATCAATTGCCCAACTGTAATTTATTTACCCATCGTATGCTATTTTCAAGAGAGAATCCTCTAATGAAAACAATGGCCCCCGGGTCTACTTTTATCATATACTAAAAATCCTAAAAACACCTTGCCGCAATTTCACTTTATTTATTTTATTTTGTATTTTTGTTCGATCTATCTATCAATTACTACACAATTTAATCTTGCACGTAACCGCCAAGGGATTGACAACCCCTTGTTCGCGTTGGGTTACAAGGATTTGTTATTTTGTGTGAAACAAGGTGTTGCGTGGTTCTCCTACTGGATTGGTAACCTTGGTTCTTAACTGAGGGAAATACTTATCTCTATTGTACTACATCATCCTCTCCTCTTTGGGGAAATCCCAACGCGGTTCACAAGTAGCACACCCGCGTGACTAGGGCGACCTGGGAGCGCGCATGCGGCGCTCAGAGCGCGGCCGTGGTGGGCTCGGAGCACGGCCGCCAAAGAAAGATTGCCGGCGTATGTCATTCTCGTCGCGGAGCTACATATCCCACAGGAGGAGTCGATGGCGTACCTCTAGTCGTCGATGAGATCCGGCGGCAGGCGGGTGCGCCATCGGTTGATCTCCTCCCGACGGGCCCGGTCCTCACCGGGATCGGGGGAATGGGCACCCGATCCACGTAGAGGTACCAGTTATTGGGGAGGTGCTCGTCCGTCCATGACAGCGGCGTGCGCGTCTCCCAATAATGCTTGCATACCTCTGCCTTGACGTACGGTCGTGAGCGAGATTCGGCCGCCGGTGGCGTGATGTGGAAGGTGGGTGGTGGAGGTGGAGGTGAAGGAGTAGAGCGGCAGCGACGGCCGGAGGAGGACCCGGCCTCATGGTCGTGCTTGCCCTTGTGGCGGGGGATCCAATGCAATCCCATGGTGGCCAGCGAAGGAGGTGGAGGAGCAGCGGGCTAGGGTTTGGATATCGGGTGAGGGAGTTATGGACTAAGGGGTCCTCGGAGCGCCGGCCCATTGAATATGGGCCGGACTGGTGAAGCCGCATAGCGACAGGAGATCTATGAAGCCGTGGTGTGCCCTCCAAGTCAAGGATAGCCAGGATCTCTTTTCTCCTTATTGTAATCTATCTCCAGTAACCCTAACCCTACCAGTGTCTATATAAACCGAGGGTTGTAGTCTTTAGGGGGAGAGATATATTCATCGCCTCATCACCTTAGGGTTTAGCTCATGCTGATCTCGAGGTAGATCTACTCTGTAACCATACTATACATCCAATACAATCAAGCAGGACGTAGGGTATTACCTCTTCGAGAGGGCCCGAACCTGGGTAAACACCGTGTTCATCATCCCTTATTCCCCATCGATCTCAAATCCACAGCTCGGGACCCCCTACCCCGAGGTCTGCTGGTTTTGACACCAACATTGGTGCTTTCATTGAGAGGTCCGCTGTGGGGTTGCCCGAAGGAACGATGGCTCGCCTGATCATAGGAGAAGGCATCAGATCCGGGGACTTCTTCGTCCCCGGACAACTCTTCGCATTCGGCAGCATCGTACTGCACGCCGACCCGACTAGTCGTTTGGATCAGATTGACAACTTCACTCCTGAACATCGAATTCGATTCGGTAATCTGGAATACATTGCAAACACGCGGGGCGATCTAGTCTTTGCCGGATTCACTACCCCCTTCCGCACCCTCGCAGGCCTCGCCATGCCCGCTCTAGAGTCCCCCTCCGATCCGATCTACAAATCGGCCCCTGCCCTCCGAACAGCTTCGAGCCAGGAGGGCTCCGCTTCAAGCGGGGACCAGACTCCACCTTCGGTCGGATCCATCATGTCTCAACCCGGCAATCCGACCCATGGGCGGCCGCGCCCATGGGCACCTGACCCTAATGGGTAGGGTATGAGTCGACATATTCACCCATGGGTAAGCCCGATGGGTAACCCAATTAGTCATGGGTAGGGTATGGGTGCGAGGTCCTACCCGTGGGTCACCCGATGGGTCGCCCGATTAGCTGACATGTGGGCCCCCACCTAAATAGTAGTGGCCTCCTGCAGTGCCAGGCTGCCAGTGCCAGCCCAACATCCCCGGCCCAATCCAGTAAGCTAGCACCTTAGGTTTAGGGAGAGAGAGGTCAATCGCGTCCTCCACTCCACTCCTCCTCAATCATCACCCAACCACAACCCTAGCCGTCGCACTCTCTCTCGATCCCATCCGCAAGCCGCCGCCGCCGCTCTCTCTCTCTCTCTCTCGCTCGCTCCCATCCGCAAGCCGCCGCCACCGCCCACCATCCCATCCCCGTCGCCGCAAGCTGCCGGATCCCCGGACTGCCATCCTCACAGGCCACAGGATCCCCGCCGCCTCCATCCTCACGGGACACAGGATCCCCACCGCAGGCCATCTCCATCCTCGTCGGCTGCTGGATCCCCTACCAAGCACCACCACTGCCGTCTCTAGCAAGCACTACCGCCGTCGTCTCCATCTCGTTCTTCCTCCAAGGCTTCACCGCCGCCGTCTCCAGAAAGCACTACCGCCGTCGTCTGCATTACTATACACTGATGTGTTCGAGAAACTAAGAACACGTGAGCTCCTATTCAACTGTTACCCAACCGTAGAAGATTGGAAATTTGCAAAAGAACTTTGTGATAGGCTACAAGTTTTCTTTGAGATCACTGAGCTATTCTCAGGGACTAAATATGTTACAGCAAATCTGTTCTTCCCCAAAATACCTTCTATTCATCTAGCAATACGAAAATGGTCTACTAGTGAGCATGTTCCTTTGCAAAAGATGTCTGAGGAAATGAAGACGAAGTTTGAGAAGTATTGGAAAGAAGTCCATGGTCTTATGTCTGTGGCAACAGTCCTTGATCCAAGATATAAGCTTCATATGTTGCAAGCTTTGTTTGGCTCTCTCTATGGGTTTGAACATGCAACTACAGAAGTGGAGAAAATTAGAAAGTTAATGGGTGATTTGTTGCTAGAATATCAAGCATCTGATGGTGGTGTGGGTACCTCGGAGTCACAGGTAGGTAGGAGTGTTTCTACCCAAGGTGGTGCTGCAGTAGATGAAATGGAGAATATATTTAAACAATATATGTCCTTGAAGCCTGTTACGAGTGCTTCTCGTGTGCGAACAGAACTAGACTTATATTTGGAAGAGGAAATTATCCATAGGCCAGAGGGTCTCGACATCATCAATTGGTGGCAGTTTGGAGGTATCAAGTATCCTACATTGCGAAGAATGGCTCATGATATACTAGCCATTCCTGTAACAACCGTGGCGTCGGAATCTGCCTTCAGTACTAGTGGGAGAATACTAAGTGCACATAGATGTTCACTTGCACCAAACATGACCGAAGCTCTTATGTGTATGCAAGCTTGGTCCCGTGCAGACATGTTAGGTGATAATCTAGTTGAATCATGACTCTTATTTCCATACACAATATTATTTCCTTGCTATATGTTAATATCAAAATCTATGCATCAGGGGATTGCAATTCTACTCTCTTTGAGGACTTTGAAACTGTTCTTAAGGATGACACAAAAATGATGGTAACAGATTCTACTTTTAGCAACTTAACATGCCTTCTAATCTTAGATTTTAATGCAAATCTTGTTCTTTACTTTGAATGCTTCTATTTTCTTATGTTTCAGGAGGTTGATGGTCAATCCATCCTAACTGAAGCCTGATTATATGATGCTGCTGTTGCTTGGTTGCGATGATAAGGCCGACGACCCGGTGTGCTACACTACTACCTGACTACTTGCTGTTGTTTCCATTTTAACATGAGCTGTTGCACTACTACTTGCTGCTGCTAGCTTGTTGGCACCTGAACCTTGTATTTGTGCTACTGAACCTTGTATTTGTGCTGCTATTTGTGCACCTGAACCTTGTATTTGTGCTCCTGGACCATATATTTGTGCTCCTGAAGACCTGAACCATTCATTTGTGATGCTATTTGTGCTCCTGAACCTCCTAAGCTACTGTGGTCTCTATTTGTTCTACTATATATTCACTTTGATGGTTAGGAACTGAAGCTATTTGTGCATTTTTGCCACTATGTGAACCAGTCTGTGGTATATGAATTTTTGCACTGTACAGCAACCCGATGGGTAACCCATCGGGTCGGGTGTGGGTCTACTCCAACGCCCATGGGTAGGGTCGTGGGCGAATGGGTAGACCCATTTAGTTATCGGGCATGGGTTTGGTAGCACTCGACCCAGGCAAACCCGACCCGACTGCCAGGTTGAATCATGTCTGCGGAGTGCCTATCCTCAGCCTTCGAGGCAGAATCAGGAGGCGGAAGCCAAGAGTCAATCTCGGCCGAACCTTTCCTTTACAACGCTCCTCTGGCCTTGAGCCCTTACGACGAAGTGGCAGCCAATGGCCAGGGGTCACCCCCGGCGTGGAAACCACACACAAAAACCAAGGCCCGTCCTTGATCTCCAGTGACGATCCGGCCCTCCTCAAGGGATTGGCACCGCACCCCGAGCTTAGCTCGGCCTGTGGAAACCAAGGACCGGCCAGGGCACTGACTGCCCCCACCCCGTTACAACGGAATTTGGCCTAGAGCCCTTGAATCCGATAACCCTCACTATGTTAAACGAGGCACTAGACCGAATCCAAAAAATGACCATCCAGGAGGACCTGCCCTTCGCCCACAATCATCAACCCTTCGAGGCATACCACAGGGAATTTTACGTCCCACCCACCACCCACTTGGTAGCCACTGTCGATGATTTAACCGATATGCTAGATTATAATTCAGAAAATGCCGAATACATGGATGAGGATGGCGGAGCCACGGCTAACACCGATGTCCCCCCCCCCCGGTCACTGTCCGCTGGTCGGCCACGTCCACCTACGATATTTACATGGTGGACACCCCCAAGGACGGCGATGGCACTCCCAATCAGGACCGAGACAAGCCCGGAGATGAGCCGCCCAAACGCTGAAGACAGCGTCGTCGATCAAAGCCACGTCGAAGCCATGCGAGCAACATGGACTCTGCGGAGAATGACACCGCGAATAATACGGATGATCTCGCCGGAGCCGCATGCAACGAACATCATCAGGATGACCCCGCGGGGCAGGAGGGCCCGCTCAACCAAGAAAACCCGGATGACTCCGAAGACAGTAACTCCCTCCCACTCTCCAAAGAAGAGGCCAGTCTCGGGTGTCGGTGTCAAAACCGGCCGATCTCGGGTAGGGGGTCCCGAACTGTGCGTTTGAGGATCGAAGGTAACAAGGGACAAAGGAAACATGATGTTTACCCAGGTTCGGGCCCTCTTAATGGAGGTAAAACCCTATGTCCTGCTTGATTGTATTTGATGAGTATGGGGGTTACAAGAGTTGATCTACCTCGAGATCGTAATGGCTAAACCCTAGCTGTCTAGCCTATGAAAATTCTGATGGCCTCCACGGACCAAACCCTCCGGTTTATATAGCCACCGGAGGGGACTAGGGTTGTACAGAGTCGGTTTACAGAGGAAGGAAACTATACATCCGGACGCCAAACTTGCCATCCACGCAAAGGAGAGTCCCACCGAACACGAGGAAAGGTCTTCTGCCTTGTATCTTCATGGCCCATCAGTCCGGCCCATGTCACATAGCCCGGCCACCCGAGGACCCCGTAATCCAGGACTCCCTCAGTAGCCCCTGAACCAGTCTTCAATGACGACATGTTCGGTGCGCGGATTGTCTTCGGCATTGCAAGGTGGGTTCCTCCTCTGAATACTCCAAAGTGATCTTCTGAATAAAATAACTGTATCCAGATCTGCAGGACAGTCACAATCCTCAACCACGAAGGTAAAATACTTAGTCAAAGTAATGTCCATCAACTGACAACTTTTTCGGCGAAATGTCACGTCTAGCCTCTTTATCATTTCGAACCATTTTTCGGCCTCCCGCTTCGCGTTTTGAGACACGGCCTCTATTGACACGTCTCATCAAAGCGGAGATCGTGTCCATTTATTGCGGGATCCTCATCAATACGGGTTTGGGTAATCCAACTGTGCCATTCGCACGACCCCTTGGGAACAGGCGAGTTTTAAGGCTTGAGGGGCGGGCGCTTGATATTCATTGCCTATATAAGTGGATAAAGATCCCTTTTTTCTCCCCACGCCTTCTTCCTTCTCCTGTTTTCCCATCCTCAAGCTCCAGCGCCCAAGCTTCAATCTTTCCCACCGCCGCCAACCTCCCTAGTCATGTCCGGATCTGGCTCGAAGGGCAAGTGGGAGGCCTCCTCTGTCACGGAGAAGGATATCAAGGAGCTCCGGGGGGCGGGATACCTGTCCGCGGAGATCGTGCACAGGCTCCCTGCCAAGGATCAAGTCATACCCACTCCGGAGCCCGGCGAAAGGGTTGTATTCAACCCCCATTTCCTCCGCGGACTAGGGTTTCCCCTCCACCCCTTTGTCTGTGGCCTCATGTTCTACTACGGGCTAGATTTCCATGATCTAGCCCCAAATTCTTTCCTCCACATCTCGGCATTTATCGTCATGTGCGAGGTGCTACTCCGCATCCCCCCACACTTTGGCCTATGGCTAAAAGTCTTCAATGTGAAGCCGAAGGTGGTCGACGGGCAACATGCGGAGTGCGGCGGCGCCATGGTGAGCAAGCTCCCCAACACCACCTAGCCTAAAGGGGCCTTCGTGGAGACCGTCAAGGTGTGGCAGCAGGAGTGGTTCTATATCACCGAACCTCGCGGCGCCAGGTGGGTGGCCACTCTTGAGTTCCGATCCGGACCCCCTATGCGGCTCGCGTCGTGGACCAACAAGGGTCTGGACTGGGGGTCGACCGCGAATGTGATGACGCTACAAAAGCGCATAAAAAATATGATAAGCAAGAATACTAGTCTCACTAACGTGATTCAGGTGATGCTCTTCCGCCGGATCCTCCCCTGCCAACTCCGGCCTCTCCATATGTGGGAGTTCAATCCGGAAGGTCCGCGGACCTTGCAGCATTTCTTTGGCACAACGCACAAAGAGATCTGGAAGCTGCTCTTTAAGACCCAGAAGACGTGGCCGAAGAAGACCGAAGACATCGGTCTTGACATTGAGAATCCGGCCACACCGGTAAGTATTTTAGTTCCGAACACAATTTTTGGCAAAATAAATCAAAGGTTATACTAAGACTTCCATTCTCTCATTCAGGGCTGGACAGCAAAGGCGGAGCGGATCAAGTGTCCGGCTCCACTACCTGAAGACCCAGCCAATCCTCTGCTAATGAGGATGCTGGTTCCGGTGCCGTATCAGGCGCCGGAGAAGAAGGCTAAGAAGAAGGGCAAGGAGGCCAAGGGCGGCCTCTGCCGTAAGGGTACTTCGGACGCAATGTCCGGAGAAACCAAAGCCCACTCCTCCCACGAGGGGGATGAAGATGAAGAGGTGGAGGAGGCGGAAAGTGGTTCTCCCCTAAAGGGGGGAAAGAAGAAAAGGGCCGCCTCCGCAGACCTGGAGGAGGGGGCGTCCAAGAGGGAGAAGATAATCCTCTCGGACGGTTCGGACACGGACGCCGAACACACCCCCAAGAGGCGCCCCAGGGAAAAACCCCTGGCCGAATCGTAAGTGTCGAAAAGGATATTTTAGCAAATATTCGGTTTGTTGTGGTTGTAATATAACATATCATATTATGTGTTTCAGCCCAGCCCGCGACCTCCCCCAACCATCGTCGTCCGAAGGGAGTTATCTGCCGCCCGAGATGGCAGAGAGCGAGACGCCACCGCGAGCCCCTTCACCAATCACCGTGGATGACACCGAGGTGTTGTCCCGAAGGACCTCTCCTGGTCATGGAGGGGCGAGCGAGGCTGCCGAGAAGGCGCCCAAGGATAATACCTCGGCTGCCGAAGACATGGAGGGGGCGACCCCCATGGCGACCAACGGTGGGGGTCCTGAGCAATCTGGCCCCCAGCCAGACATCGTTCCGGAGACCAATGTGGCCCCGGAGTCAGGCGAGCAGCCCCCTTCGAAGGAGGGGGGAGCATCAGCTCCGACGGCGGCCTCCACTAATCCGAAGGCGCCGAATACCTTGGTGGAACCACTACGACGTGCTACCATCGTGGAGGAGCACCGCACCCTGATGGGTGTGGTGATTGAGAAGATTCAGTCCGCCAAGAGCGGGCTGAACGAAGCCTTCACCAGCCTGCTAACATAATGCTCTAGATGTTTTTTGTAAAGGGACAGACCTGTGCATAGAGAGTAGCCCCTGAGACTCTGTCTGACTTTGAAAAAGCCGGACAGAGGATCATATAGTATTCGGAAGAGGTGACGTACTTTTATATTGTATAATAGACTTCCATGTTGGCGGCAACCGCCCAGGCCGCTGAAGTTTCCGATCTCAAGCGGAGGCTGCAGCTGGCTGATGATGATATCGACCGCATGAACAAACGGTTTGATGAGGCGCAAGGTATATTTGAAATATCTCGCACATGCCTGAATTGATAGGCAAATTCTGAGTTTAAACTCATGCGCTGCTATGTGTATGACTGCAGGCAGCGCGGCCGAGGTCGAGACCCTCAAGAGTGCCCTTGCCCAAGCCAAGGAGGAGGCGAAGGCGAGCAAAGCGACCGCAGACAAAGTGGCTGTAGATTTAAAGTCCGAACAGGTCGCCCGCCGCCAGTACGAGGAGAGGGTGACCGAAGTGGAGCAAGAGCTCAAGGACGCCGCCGGCAAGTGCGAGTCCTTAGAGGAGAAGAATAAGGCCCAGGCGGCCAAACTCGCCAAGGCCCTCCAAGAGGCCAAGGAGGTGAGGATCGAGTCCCGGGCAGCTCGCGAGGAAATCCGGCAGTCCAAACAGATAGCGGCTGGTAAGCCCTTTCTTTTGCAGACTATATTTGGCGGTCAAAGATATGCCTTGCTCACTCATCTGTGGAGTTCTCCAGACGCATTTGCGGATCTTTCGAAGAGTGTCGCCGATGCCGCGCAGTTCTTCCGGGCCCAGGAGGGGCACACGACGGAGAAGCTCTTCTGGTCACAGTTCGCGGCGTCGGAGCGTCCGGCGCTGTTGAACAACCACATGATGCAACTGGCAGAGCTGCACAGGATGTCCGGATTGGCCATGAAGGACATCATAGTCTGGCTGTGGCCAACCGAACCCATTCCTAGCAGCTACTTTGGCCTGGTGCAGCGACTGGCCAACGCGCTGCCCCGGATTGAAGCTGTCAAGCGCTCGGCGTGCATAGAAGGTGCGCGGATGGCCTTTGCCCGTGTCAAGATGCACTGGGCAAAGATGAAGGCCGCCACTGTGGTAGTCGAGGGCCCACCTGAAGGCAAGGACCACCGCAAGCTAGAGCGGTATTTTGAAGACGTCCTTGAGGGTGCCCGATTAATAGAGGGCCAATGCTCAAAGGATATCATATTTGAGTGAATGTATCCGAGCTACCCAGACATTGTTTTAGAAACCAAGGCTTTGTAATATATTTATGTATTTATCTGGAATTGCTTGCCTCCTGTGCGGCCGTATTTTGTTATCTTGAAAGTTCGCCAGTCGTCGGCTTCAGCCCCCACGTAGATACTACGTGGGTGTTCGGAATAACGCATGATCACTCTTGACCCAATGTCTTGGTCCGTGAAGGAGCTGTCTGCGTAGGCGAACCAGGCAATCAGACTATGCGGCTTTATCACTTTCACTTAGCCATAGGAGTTTGATGGTGGGGCTAAGTACTAGCCCCTGGTGCGTATGCGGCTATCCGAACTGGGATGCCTTAAGCACATGACCGGACAGAGGCCAGTCCTTCGCGTAATACGGAAGAAATCGCAAAAGATTTATAGCAAATCACCGAATAGCTGATCAGCTCTCGCCGCACCATGACAGTCAGTTTTCGGCTTTCTCTACTGAGGTGTTTGACCGGACGAACCAGAAACACAATCACAGTAGTTCTCCCTTTACTACCCTAGCCGAACCAGCGGAACCTAAGGTAGTAACCACAGGAGTCGGGCAACCCAAGTATTGGCCAAAGACATGATTCAGAGCTGATGCATATAATGCAATATTCGGGATGCCGAAGTGCACTCTAAAAGCGTTCGGACTTTTTTTTTTAAATATAGGTGGCCGAATAAAGCCCCTGGCACTTTAAGCTATGCCGAAGTGTATATGTCAATCTAACATGAAGAGGGAATACAGATTATGAAATGAACCAATACCGAATAGGGTTGGTAAAAACTGTTTCCATTATAGTCTGATTGATACGTCAAAATGTGCTTTTACAGATAATGCTATAAGCATCAGGGCTATTTTACATGCCGAGAATTTGAGAACAAGGGAAAGCTGTATACAGGTCCTAAAAAAGAAAAGGTATCGTGAAGATCCTTTGGACACCCTGCCGCACATCTGCGCCGCCTTTCGCCTTGGTGGAGGATCCTTTGAAAGGATCGATGATCGTGTATATAGAAGGTGCCTGGGAAAGGGCCCTGCGCCACCGTAAAGTGACTTTAGGTTTTAAAGAACCTGTAATATGAGAGAAAAGAAAAAAAGAAGAAGAAGATTAAGGTCCGAATAGGGTCGAGCCGTATTGTGGGCTTCGTCCATGGAGTGCCTCCGTCGTCGCCCAAGGTATTTTGAGTGTGTAGTTATGCACACGCGGTACATATGCCGCGATTAGATGGGGCGGTGGACGGAGGCAAAACTGCTAGTCCAGCGCCGGATTAACCGAGCTGTCGTTCTGCAGAGTAGGCCGGACTCGTTTAACAGTGTCCGGAGGCTTGATGGCCGATGAAGTGTTCAGCTTGATAAGGCCGCTCTATACCTCGGCTGCAAGGGCTGCGTGTGCTCCTCAGTACGGAAGGAGCGTTCCATGTTTCCATTGACTGTGATAACGCCGCGGGGTCCAGGCATCTTGAGCTTTAAGTAAGCATAATGCGGGACTGCATTAAAGCGGGCAAAGGCAGTACGTCCGAGCAGTGCGTGATAACCACTGCGGAAGGGGACGATGTCGAAGATCAAGTCTTCACTTCGGAAATTATCCGGTGAACCGAAGACTACTTCCAATGTTTAATGAGCCCGTATAGCGGGCCTCGACGTCGGGTATCACTCCTTTAAAGGTGGTGTTACTAGGCTTGATTCTTGACAGGTCAATACCCATTTTGCGGACAGTGTCTTGATAGATCAAGTTGAGACTGCTACCGCCGTCCATGAGGACTCAAGTCAGATGATATCCGTCAATAATTGGATCGAGGACCAGGGCCGCCGAACCTCCATGATGGATACTGGTCGGGTGGTCCCTGCGATCGAAGGTGATCGGACAAGCCGACCATGGGTTGAATTTGGGGGCGACGGGCTCTACGGCGTAGACGTCCCTTAGTGCGCGCTTGCGCTCCCTTTTGGGGATATGCGTGACATATATCATGTTCACTGTTTTCACCTCAGGGGGGAATTTCTTTTGTCCCCCCGTGTTCGGTGGGCGGGGATCGTCATCGTCCTCGCTTGGCGGCCCTTTCCCCTTATGTTCGGTATTTAACCTACCGGCCTGTTTGAAGACCCAACAATTTCTGTTGGAGTGGTTGGCAGGCTTGTTGGGGGTGCCATGAATCTGGCAAGGCCGATCGAGTATTTTTTCCAAATTAGATGGACCGTCCTTATTTCCTTTGAATGGCTTCTTCCGCTGACCGGATTTAGAGCCACTGAATCCGGCGTTAATCGTTGTGTCTTCAGTTTCTTCGTTGTTGTTTCGACGGTTGTGTTTGTTGCATCGTGGCCTGCCATTGCCGTCTCTGACTTTGGAGGTGCCAGGGTCGCTGGTACTATTGCTTCTACGAGCCAACCAGCTATCCTCTCCCACGCAAAAGCGGGTCATGAGTGCAGTAAGAGCTGCCATAGACTTCGGCTTTTCCTGACCAAGGTGTCGGGCGAGCCATTCGTCGTGGACGCTATGTTTAAAGGCCGCAAGGGCTTCGGCGTCCGGATAGTTGATGATTTGCTTCTTTTTAATTAAGAACCTGGTCCAGAGTTTGCGGGCTGACTCACCGGGTTGCTGGACTATATGACTAAGGTCATCGGCATCCGGAGGCCGGACATAGGTACCTTGGAAGTTGTCTCTAAAGGCATCCTCCAAGTCTTCCCAGCTACCGATAGAGTTCTCTGGTAGGCTGTTTAACCAGTGCCGCGCTGGTCCTTTCAGCTTTAGGGGGAGGTATTTGATGGCGTGAAGATCGTCACCACGGGCCATGTGAATATGGAGAAGAAAATCCTCAATCCATACCGTGGGATCTGTCGTTCCATCGTATGATTCGATGTTTACGGGTTTAAACCCTTCTAGAAATTGGTGCTGCATTACCTCATCGGTAAAACACAAGGGGTGTGCGGCGCCTCTGTATCGGGCAACGTCACGACGGAGTTTGGATGACATCCGTGTTTGGTTTTCAGCCCGAGTTCGGTTATGCTGCTCGCGCCAAGCTTGAAGGCCGTCGTCTCTCGTCGGAGCACGCCCCTTGATCCGTATATTGATCTGGTCTTGCCGGCTCTATTGTCCAGGTCCTGACGTAAGTCGTAGGTGTATCCCTGAGTTGCTACCTCTTTGCCTCGACGGTGAGGTGGCGCGGGTTGGTGTTCGGCATGGGTAGCCGCTTTGTCTCGCCCACGTGGTGGTCGGTCTGGTTGATCAGCATGATTATGTCTGGACGGTATTGGCTCTAGGGCCTCGTCATCGAATTATGGCAGTAGCCGACGCTTCGGATAGCTCTTTGTTGGGCGTTCGAGGCCGTACTCCTCGGCAGCTAGGACCTGGGTCCATCTGTCGTTGAGCGTATCCTATTCGGCTTGAAGTTGTTGCTGTTTCTTTTTTGGGCTCCTCGCAGTTGCGATGAGCTGTCTCTTAAAGCGCTCTTGCTCGAGGGGTTCCTCTGGCATGATGAAGTCTTCGTTACCAAGGCTGACATCCTCCTCGGAGATCGGTAGATAGTTACTATCTTCCGAATCCTCATTCCCGACTGGCTCATCGGGGTTAACTTGTCCCTCTTCCCAATTATCCTGCTCTACGGCAGGCTCAATGGGTTGGTCAGAGTCTTCGGCATTCTTCGGAGTGTCAATGTCTCCGGTGCCGGTATTACTTTCTTTTTCCCGCTGCGATCATGAACGGCGCTGCTAATGTCGACGCTTTGGTGGTACCTCGACGGTCTTGTCCTCGATCGGATCTTGGTTGCCATCGTCGTCCTCTTTGGGTGTATCCACCATGTACACGTCGTATGTAGAAGTGGCAGTCCAACGTCCTGTGATGGGCAGGTTTTGGCCTGGTTCAGCTCTGGCATCGTCGTCCATACCGTCGATGTCTTCAGAGGTGTAGTCGAGCATGTTGGTTAAGTCTTCGACAGTGGCTACCAAGTGGGTGGTGGGTGGGATGAAAAATTCCCCGCACTCAGCCCCTAGTTCGGGCTGGGCGTAATTCGGAGCTGATACCTCCGTGATGGCGAGAGACCACATTAAGTCCAAGGCCTCGCTTAAGGGCGAAGGCCGGACGGGGAACCGAGGACCTGCGGAGCTGGGCATGGCAGACTCTGCCAGGTTGTGTTCACCAGCCGCAGACCTTGAGAGTTCGGAGTTGGCCTCCAAAGGCGAGTTCGGCTCTCCGATGACTAGGAGGGTCCTGCTTGATTCCAGGCTTGCCGAACATACAGTTGCTTCTGGGTCTTCAGCAAAGGGCTCCATGGTAGGAGAGGGTCCGGTGGGTTTTAAGGTCCCATCTTCGGAATCTATGGCCAGGGCAGGGATAGTAGTTGGTCTTTGAGCGGCGCCTGATGACGGATCCGACGGGTTGCCTTCTTGAAGATGAGGAATAGTGGTCGAGGCCGTGAACCCTTTGAAGATCAAGTCTCCTCGGATATCAGCGACGTAATTCAGGCTCCTGAATCTGATCTGATGACCAAGGGCGTAGCTGTCGATCTGCTCAAGGTGACCAACTGAATTGGCGCGCAGAGCGAAGCCGCCGAATACAAAAAGTTGACCGGGGAGAAAAGTCTCCCCGAAAACAGCATCGTTGTTGATGACCAAACGAGCCATCGATCCTTATGCCGACGACACAGTGGAACTCTCAATGAAAGCACCAATGTCGGTGTCAAAACCGGCCGATCTCGGGTAGGGGGTCCCGAACTGTGTGTCTGAGGATCGAAGGTAACAAGGGACAAAGGGAACACGATGTTTACCCAGATTCGGGCCCTCTTAATGGAGGTAAAACCCTACGTCTTGCTTGATTGTATTTGATGAGTATGGGGGTTACAAGAGTTGATCTACCTCAAGATCGTAATGGCTAAACCCTAGCTGTCTAGCCTATGAAAATTTTGATGGCCTCCACGGACCAAACCCTCCGGTTTATATAGGCACCTGAGGGGGCTAGGGTTGTACAGAGTCGGTTTACAGAGGAAGGAAACTATACATCCGGACGCCAAACTTGCCATCCACGCAAAGGAGAGTCCCACCTGGACACGAGGAAAGGTCTTCTGCCTTGTATCTTCACGGCCCATCAGTCCGGCCCATGTCACATAGCCCGGCCACCCGAGGACCCCGTAATCCAGGACTCCCTCATCGGGGACGATGAATCGGGGATGATGATTTCATCGTCCCCGAAGATCCGCTGGAGCAGGAATGGTTCAAACGGAGGCTTCTAGCCACCGCCCACAGCCTGAAGAAACAAAAGCACAGAATCAAGGCCAAATAGGACACCCTCAACGATCGATGGACCAAAGTCCTAGCTGCCGAAGAAGGGTACGGCCATGAACAGCTAATCAAAAGTTATCCCAAGTGAAGGTTGCTGCCGCAATTCGATGACAAGGCCATAGAGACAACACGTTCGACATACACATGCGCCAAACAGCGGGACCGCCCCCCTAGAGGGCGGGACAGAAAGCTGACAAGGCCAAACACCCCGCCGCCCCACCTCGCCGTTACGGCAAGGATCAAGTGCGGCCCACCTACGAGTATGACCTCCGTCACGATCTAGATGCTCGAGGAGGCCGTACCAGGTCCATCTACGGACCCAGGGAATACCCGCCCACTTACCGGGAAGAATATTACGATTGGTCGAACCGAAATGATAGAGTCCGGGAGCAGTAGCGGACTCGGATGGTCGAAGACCTCCGACGCGACATAGCGCGAGTTCGGGGCGCCGCACACCCCCTGTGCTTCAAAGAGAGGGTAATGCAACACCAATTCCCAGAAGGCTTCAAGCCCGTGAACATTGAACCATACGATGGAACCACATACCCGGCCGTATGGATAGAGGATTTCCTCCTCCACATTCACATGGTGCGAGGAGATGACCTCCACGCCATCAAATATCTGCCACTAAAGCTTAAAGGTCTGACTCGACACTGGTTGAATAGCCTTCCCGAAGACTCTATAGGCTGTTGGGAAGAGCTTGAGGACGCTTTTCGAGCAAACTTTCAGGGCACCTATGTTCAGCCTCCAGACGCTGACGACCTAAATCGCATCACACAACAGCCCAGAGAATCTGCCCGACAATTTTGGAACCGATTCTTGACAAAGAAAAACCAGATTGTCGACTGTCCGGATGCCGAAGCCTTGGCCGCTTTCAAGCATAGTGTCAAGGATGAATGGCTCGTAAGATAGCTCGGCCAGGACAAACCAAGAACTATGGCAGATAGCTCGGCCAGGACAAACCAAGAACTATGGCATCCCTTACTTCTCTCATGACCCGCTTTTGCGCGGGCGAAGACAGTTGGCTCGCTCAAAAAACCGCCAACCCCAACACACCCGGTACCTCCAAGGTTCGGGACGGAAATGGAAAGCCTCGACACAGCAAGAGTAAACGTCGCCACAATGACGGCGAGGGCGAGGATACGGCAGTAAATGCTGGATTCCAAAATCAGAAGTCCGGACCCCGAAAGAAAGCCCCTAAAGGCAACGGCGATGGCCCATCCAGACTAGACGCAATCCTGGACAAGACTTGCCAGATCCACGGCACTCCAGAGAAGCTCGCCAACCACCCCAACCGTAACTGTTGGGTGATAAAGCAGGCCGGCAAGCTTACAGCCGAAGACTCGGGCAAAAGGCCACGAAGCAAGGACGATGACGAGCCTCGCAGGCCGAATAGTGGAGGCCAGAAACCCTTCCCTTCTGAGGTCAAGATGGTGAATATGATCTACGCAACCCACATATCAAAGAAGGAAAGGAGGCGAGCGCTGCGAGACGTATATTCCGTCGAGCCCGTAGCGCCGAAGTTCAATCCATGGTCAGCCTGCCCGATCACTTTCGATCGCAGGGATCACCCGACCAGCATATGCCATGGAGGATCCGCAGCCTTAGTACTCGACCCCATCATCAATGGATTCCACCTCACTAGAGTCCTAATGGACGGGGGCAGTAGCCTCAATCTGATATACGAAGACACAGTGAGGAAGATGGGGATCGATTCGTCAAGGATCAAACCCAGTAACACCACCTTCAAGGGGGTCATTCTAGGAGTGGAGGCCCGTTGCACAGGCACTGTGACGCTTGAAGTAGTGTTCGGCTCTCCGGACAACTTTCGAAGAGAGGACTTGATCTTCGACATTGCACCTTTCCGCAGCGACTATCACGCCCTCCTCGGCCGAACGGCGTTCGCCAAATTCAATGTCGTTCCACATTACGCGTACCTCAAGTTAAAGATGCCTGGCCCTTCGGGCGTCATAACTATCAACGGCAACACAAAATGCTCACTTTGAACCGAAGAGCACACTGCAGCCCTAGCGGCCGAAGATCAAACCGGCCCATACAAGTCCAGACGCCGACCCGCCGTAAAGGCTGGCGACAACAGTAAACGGGTTCGAACCCATTCCCCGTCATGGGAACCCGCATGCTTTCGTCACAAATAGGGATGCGCGCCCCACGGCACGCCCACATTCTTCGCGCTCCACGTGCCTTGTCAACACAATTTCGCACTCAAAATACCATGGGCAGCCGTGAGGCATATATCAATAAATCCGAAGCATATGTTCGGCTAACCCGAACTTCGGAATTACCTTGTCTTCGGACGACCCGGGGGCCAATTCCGAAACCCCCCCCCCCCCCCCAAACACAAAGCTTCATCGGCAGGATCCTCGCCCCTCAAGGTCTCATTGATGGTCCCAACCCCCACCTCCCAGAAGCAAAGGCACAGACGTGCAGCAGGGCAAGGTGGAGGCTTCGACTCATGCGTCAAGGCCCTGCGTAAACCTTTACTTTGTAAAACTTTTTCCTTTTTACAAATAATGCCTTCGCAGTTCGAATTGTACGGTTAGACGTCTTGAGCCTATGAGAAATAATAAAAATGCCCTTTATGGTGTTCAGATATCCACATCTTGCGATTGTCTATTTCCTTTCAGATTCTTCCCTCGCTCTTCGAACAGCCCGGCATGAAAACATGATCGGTTAACTAACCTAGAGCTCAATTTCCCTATCAGCTCGGCACCCCAAGTCCGACACTGCTTTCCGCTGAGTGTTCGGTGTCTCGGATATTGCACTATATGCATCAAGTTTCGAACTATGTCTTGGGTCAATAGTTGGGTTGCCCGGCTCCTGTGCTTGCCCCTTATGTTCCGCATGTTCGGCTAAGAGGGGAAAGGGAGAACCCCTGTGATTGTACTTCTGGCACGCTGATGTCTACTATGCAACTTTATTCTTGTAGACTCGTGTTGGGCCTCCAAGCACAGAGTTTTGTAGGACAGTAGCAATTTTCCCTCAAGTGGATGACCTAAGGTTTATCAATCCGTGGGAGGCGTAGGATGAAGATGGTCTCTCTCAAACAACCCTGCAACCAAATAACAAAAAGTCTCTTGTGTCCCCAACACACCAAATACAATGGTAGTTTGTATAGGTGCACTAGTTCGGCGAAGAGATGGTGATACAAACGTAGTAATGATAGTAGATATTAATTTTTGTAATGGGAACAATAAAAAACAGCAAGGTAGCAATTGATAAAACGGAGCACAAACAGTATTGCAATGCTTGAAAATGAGGCCTAGGGTCCATACTTTTGCTAGTGCAATCTCTCAACAATGCTAATATAATTGGATCATATAACCTTCCCTCAACGTGCGATGAAGAATCACTCCAAGTTCCTATCTAGCGGAGAACATAAGAAGAAATTGTTTGTAGGGTACGAAACCACCTCAAAGCTATTCTTTCCGATCAATCTATCCTAGAGTTCGTACTAAAATAACACCAAGCTATTCTTTCCGATCAATCTAACCAAGAGTACGTACTAAAATAACACCATATGATACACTTCAACCAACTCTAATGTCACCTAGATTCTCCAATGTCACCACAAGTATCCGTGAGTTGATTATGTGATATGCATCAAACAATTTCAGATTCATAATACTCAATCCAACACAAAGAACCTCAATGAGTGCCCCAAGATTTCTACCGGAGAAACAAGGACGAAAACATGCATCAACCCCTATGCATAGATTACCCCAATGTCACCTCGGGAATCCGCGAGTTGAGTGCCAAGACATAGATCAAGTGCTCTCAAATCCATAAAAGTATTCAATCCGATAAAACGAAATCTCAAAGGGAAAACTCAATTCATCACAACAAGATAGAGAGGGGAAAACATAATATGATCCGACTATATTAACAAAGCCCGCAATACATCAAGATCGTGACATCTCAAGAACACGAGAGAGAGAGGGATTAAACACATAGCTACTGGTACAAACCCTCAGCCCCGAGGGTGGACTACTCCTTCTTCATCATGGTGGCCGCCGGGATGATGAAGATGGCCACCGGTGATGATTTCCCCCTCCGGCGGAGTGCCGGAACGGGGTCTAGATTGGTTTTTCATGGCTACAGAGGCTTGCGGCACCGGAACTTCTCATCTAGGGTTACCCCTGATGGTTTCTCTATTTATAGGAATTTTTGGCGTTGGTTTCACGCTAAGATGGGCCTCGAGGTGAGCACAACCCACCGGGGCACGGGCAAGGGCCCAGGCGCGCCCCAATGTCTTGTGCCCTACTCCTTCACCTTCTGGTCCTTCCACGAAGCTTCAGGGGTCTCTTTTGTTCCAAAAAAATCATCAAAAAGTTTCAGCTCATTTGGAGAACTTTCATTTCTGCACAAAAAACAACACCACGGTAGTTCTGCTGAAAACAGCGTCAGTCCGGGTTAGTTCCATGCAAATCATACCAAAACCATATAAAATTATTGTAAACATGGCATGAATACTTCATAAATTATAGATACGTTGGAGACGTATCACTCGCCTGGTCAAGTACCTCAGGAGGAGAAAGCCGAAAATTGACCATCATAGTAAGCGCAAACTGATCAGCGATCCGATGACGAGGTTTGACTCTAAAAATCATTGGCGATTTTGCCGTGTCACACGAAGGGTTCGTCTTAACACAAACCACGTGATCGGAAAGGGCAGGCATTTGCCCCCAAGTACATTACAAAACACAGGGGGCTAGTCCTTAGCCCCCACCGTCAAGCTCCTAAGGCTAAGTGAAAGCAGTAAAACCAAATAGTCTGATTGCCTAGTTTTGCTCACGCGCTACCGCCTTCGGGTACCAAGACATTGGCTAAGGGTAACAGCGCGGAGACAAAACACCCCTCGTGACATTCACTTGGGGGCTGAAGCCGACGACTGGTAGCTTTCAGAATAAACATACGGCCGAATAGGAGTCAACATTAAAATCAAGACAATATAAAATAAGTCAGGCGGACGCATCATAAAGCATAAGGTCCAATTGGTAACAACTTAATACAGTCATTCAAGCATTACATCTTTTGAACACTGGCCCTCTATCGCCCGCGTGCCATTCATCACCTGTGCAAAGTATTGCTCAGGGTGGCGATGCTCTTTTCCCTTGAGCGGAGTGCCAGTGGCCATGTCCATTGGATTAATCTTCGGCCAATGCACCATGGTCTTCGCAAACGCAAGCCTCGCCCCCTCAAGGCACGCTGAGCACTTCACGGCGTCGATCCGGAGCGGCGCCTCCCGCAGCTTCTGCACAAGGCCGAAGTAGGTGTCCGGAATGGGCTCGACGGGCCACAGACTAACACAAAGGTCCTTCACGGCCAGCTCGGACATCCGATGCATCTCCATCAGCTGCTTCATTTGATTGCTGAGGAGGGGAGGATGCTCGGAATCCAGAAACTATGACCAGAAGAGCCGCTGCGTGGAGTCCTCCTCGTGAGTAGCATAGTGCTTCGCTGCGACCGCCGCACTCTTCAGGAGTTCGGCGAAGACGCCTGCGGAGCGCCAGACTTGCGTCAGCAAGGTGAACCTGTTGCCTCCGAACACACTCTACAGTAAGTATTTCTTACAATTTGCAATTTGCCCCACTTGGCGGAGCTCCTCCCGGACACCTCGCACGTCAGTCCTCGCCTCCTGGAGTTCTTTCTCCACCTTGGATAGCCTGGAGGACTGCTCCCCCTTCTCCCTTTCAAGGGCCTCCAGCTTCTTGGCAGCATCCTTGAGCTCCATGATACGTCCATTTTGCATCATGCTTTTATATTGATATTTATTGCATTATGGGCTGTTATTACACATTCTAGCACAATACTTATGCCCTTTCTCTCTTATTTTACAAGGTTTACATGAAGAGGGAGAATGCCGGTAGCTAGAATTCTGGACTGGAAATGGAGCAAATCTGAGAGACCTATTCTGCACAACTCCAGAAGTCCCGAAAATCCACGGAGAATTATTTTGGAATATATAAAAAATATTGGGTGAAGAAAGTACCAGAGGGGCCCCACCAGCAAGCCACAAGGGTGGGGGCGCGCCCCCTGCCTTGTGGGCCCCTGGCAGGCCTCCGGTGCCCATCTTCTGCTATATGGTGTGTTTTGACCTAGAAAAAATCAAGAGGAAGCTTTTGGGACGAAGTGCCACCGTCTCGAGGCGGAACCTGGGCAGAACCAATCTAGGGCTCCGGCGGAGTTGTTCTGCCGGGGAAACTTCCCTCCGGGAGGGGGAAATCGAAGCCATCATCATCACCAATGATCCTCTCATCAAGAGGGGGTCAATCTCCATCAACATCTTTAACAGCACCATCTCCTCTCAAACCCTAGTTCATCTCTTGTATCCGATCTTTGTCTCAAAACCTCAGATTGGTACCTGTGGGTTGCTAGTACTGTTGATTACTCCTTGTAGTTGATGCTAGTTGGTTTATTCGGTGGAAGATCATATGTTTAGATCCTTAATGCTATTCAATACCCCTCTGATTATGAACATGAATATGCTTTGTGAGTAGTTATGTTTGTTCCTGAGGACATGGGAGAAGTCTTGTTATAAGTAATCATGTGAATTTGGTATTCATTCAATATTTTGATGAGATGTATGTTGTCTTTCCTCTAGTGGTGTTATGTGAACATCGACTACATGACACTTCACCATGATTTGGGCCTAGGGGAAGGCATTGGGAAGTAATAAGTAGATGATGGGTTGCTAGAGTGACAGAAGCTTAAACCCTAGTTTATGCGTTGCTTCGTAAGGGGCTGATTTGGATCCATATTTTTCATGCTATGGTTAGATTTATCTTAATTCTTCTTTCGTAGTTGCGGATGCTTGCGAGAGGGGTTAATCATAAGTGGGAGGCTTGTCCAAGTAAGGGTAGCACCCAAGCACCGGTCCACCCACATATCAAATTATCAAAGTAACGAACGCAAATCATATGAGCATGATGAAAACTAGCTTGACAGTAATTCCCATGTGTCCTCGGGAGCGCTTTGCTTTATATAAGAGTTCGTCCAGGCTTGTCCTTTGCTACAAAAAGGATTGGGCCACCTTGCTGCACCTTAGTTACTTTTTTTACTTGTTACCCGTTACGAATTATCTTATCACACAACTATCTGTTACGGATAATTTCAGTGCTTGCAGAGAATACCTTGCTGAAAACCGCTTGTCATTTCCTTCTGCTCCTCGTTGGGTTCGACACTCTTACTTATCGAAAGGACTACGATAGATCCCCTATACTTGTGGGTCATCAAGACTCTTTTCCGGCACCATTGCCGGGGAGTGAAGCGCCTTTGGTAAGTGGAATTTGGTAAGGAAACATTTATATTACGTGTTAAAATTTACTGTCACTTGTCACTATGGAAAATAATCCTTTGAGGGGCTTGTTCGGGGTATCTTCACCTCGACCGGAAGAGCAAAGAGTTGCTCCTCAACCTACTGCACTTACTGAAAATATTTATTATGAAATTCCTTCGGGTATGATAGAGAAACTACTAGCTAATCCTTATGCAGGAGATGGAACATTACATCCCGATATGCACCTAATCTATGTAGATGAAGTTTGTGGATTATTTAAGCTTGCAGGTTTGCCCGAGGATGATGTCAAGAAGAAGGTCTTCCCTTTATCTTTGAATTGAAAGGCATTGACATAGTATAGGCTATGTGATGATATTGGATCTTGGAACTACAACCGATTGAAATTGGAATTTCATCAGAAGTTTTATCCTATGCATCTGGTTCATCGTGATCGGAATTATATATATAATTTTTGGCCTCGTGAAGGAGAAAGTATCGCTCAAGCTTAGGGGGGGGGGGGCTTAAGTCAATGTTATATTCATGCCCCAATCATGAGCTCTCAAGAGAAATTATTATTCAGAATTTTTATGCTCGGCTTTCTCGTAATGATCAATCCATGCTCGATACTTCTTGTACTGGTTCTTTTATGAAGAAGACTATTGAATTCAAATGGGATTTATTGGAAAGAATTAAATGCAACTCTGAAGATTGGGAACTCGACGAAGGTAATGAGTCAGGTATAAACCTTAAGTTTGATTGTGTTAAATCTTTCATGGATACCGATGCTTTTCATAAATTTAGCACTAAATATGGACTTGACTCTGAGATAGTAGCTTCTTTTTGTGAATCATTTGCTACTCATGTTGATCTCCCTAAGGAGAAGTGGTTTAAATATCATCCTCCCATTGAAGTAAAAGTAGTAGAACCTATTAAAGTTGAAGAAGAAATTATTACTTCTAATGTTGATCCTATTGTTCCTACTGCTTATATTGAGAAACCACCTTTGCCTGTTAGAATAAAGAAACATGCTAAAGCTTCAGCTATAGTTCATAAGAGTTGTACTAGAACACCTACACCCCCTGAACAAATTAAAGTTGAACCTAGTGTTGCTATGGTTAAAGATCTCTTGGTCGATAATATTGATGGGCATGTTATTTATTTCTGTGGTGAAGCTGCTAGAATTGCTAAACCTGATATTAAAGATAAACATAGACCCATTGTTGGCATGCCTGTTGTTTCTGTTAAAATAGGAGATCATTGTTACCATGGTTTATGTGATGTGGGTGCTAGTGTGAGTGCAAATCCTTATACCTTATATCAAGAAATTATGAATGATATTGCACCTGCTGAGATAGAAGATATTGATGTTACTATTAACCTTGCCAATAGAGATACTATATCACCAATTGGGATTGTTAGAGATGTTGAAGTCTTGTGTGGGAAAATAAAATACCCTACTGATTTTCTTGTTCTTGGTTCCCCACAAGATGATTTTTGTCCCATTATATTTGGTAGACCTTTCTTGAACACTATTAATGCTAAGATAGATTATGAGAAAGAAATTGTTACTGTAAGTTTTGGAGATGTGTCTCATGATTTTAATTTCTCCAAATTTCGTAGACAACCCCATGATAAAGAATTGCCTAGTAAGGATGAAATTATTGGTCTTGCTTCTATTGCCGTGCCTCCTACCGATCCTTTAGAACAGTATTTGCTAGACCATGAAAATGATATGTTTATGAATGAAAGAAAGGAATTAGATGAAATATTCTTTAACCAAATGCCAGTTTTGAAACACAATTTGCCTATTGAAATCCTTGGAGATCCTCCTCCACCCAAGGGTGATCCCGTGTTTGAGCTTAAACAATTACCTGGTACTTTGAAATATGCTTATCTTAATGAAAAGAAGATATATCCTGTTATTATTAGTGCTAACCTTTCAGAGCATGAAGAAAATAAATTATTGAAAACTCTGAAGAAGCACCGTGCCGCTATTGGATATACTCTTGATGATCTTAAGGGCATTAGTCCCACTCTATGTCAGCACAAAATTAATATGGAGCCTGATGCTAAACCGGTTGTTGATCACCAACGACGGTTAAATCCTAAGATGAAAGAAGTGGTAAGAAATGAAATACTAAAGCTTTTGGAGGCAGGTATAATTTATCCTATTGCTGATAGTAGATGGGTAAGTCTCGTTCATTGTGTCCCTAAGAAGGGGGGTATTACTGTTGTCCCTAACAATAAGAATGAATTGATCCCACAAAGAATTGTTACAGGTTATAGAATGGTAATTGATTTTCACAAATTAAACAAAGCTACTAGAAAAGATCACTACCGTCTACATTTTATTGATCAAATGTTAGACCGACTATCCAAACATACACATTTTTGCTTTCTAGATGGTTATTCTGTTTTTTCTCAAATACCTGTGTCAAAAGAGGACCAAGAAAAGACCACTTTTACTTGCCCTTTTGGTACTTTTTCTTATAGACGTATGCCTTTTGGTTTATGCAATGCACCTGCTACCTTTCAAAGATGTATGACTGCTATATTCTCTAACTTTTGTGAAAAGATTGTTGAGGTTTTCATGGATGATTTCTCCGTTTACGGAACTTCTTTTGATGATTGCTTAAGCAACCTTGATCGAGTTTTGCAGAGATGTGAAGAAACTAATCTTGTCTTGAATTGGGAGAAGTGCCACTTTATGGTTAATGAAGGTATTGTCTTGGGGCATAAAATTTTTGAAAGAGGTATTGAAGTTGATAAAGCTAAAGTAGATGCTACTGAAAAAGATGCCGTGTCCTAAAGATATCAAAGGTATAAGAAGTTTCCTTGGTCATGCTGGTTTCTATAGGAGGTTTATTAAAGACTTCCCTAAAATTTCTAGGCCTCTCACTAATCTCTTGCAAAAAGATGTTCCTTTTGTTTTTTATGATGATTGTGTAGAAGCATTTGAAATACTTAAGAAAGCCTTGATTTCTGCACCTATTGTTCAACCACCTGATTGGAATCTACCCTTTGAAATTATGTGTGATGCTAGTGATTATGCTGTTGGTGCTGTTCTAGGACAAAGAGTTGATGAGAAATTGAATGTTATTCACTATGCTAGTAAAACTCTAGACAGTGCCCAGAGAAATTATGCTACTACTGAAAAAGAATTTTTAGCAGTTGTTTTTGCTTGTGACAAGTTCAGATCTTATATTGTTGATTCCAAAGTAACTGTTCACACTGATCATGTTGCTATTAAATACCTTATGGAAAAGAAAGATGCTAAACCTAGACTTATTAGATGGGTTCTTTTGTTGCAAGAATTTGATTTGCATATTATTGATAGAAAGGGAGCTGAGAATCCCGTTGCAGACAACTTGTCTAGGTTAGAAAATGTTCTTGATGACCCACTGCCTATTGATGATAGCTTTCCTGATGAGCAATTAGCTGTCATAAATGCTTCTCGTAATACTCCATGGTATGCTGATTATGCTAATTACATTGTTGCTAAATTTATACCACCTAGTTTCACATACCAGCAAAAGAAAAAGTTTTTATATGATTTAAGACATTACTTTTGGGATGACCCACACCTTTACAAAGAAGGAGTAGATGGTGTTATTAGACGTTGTGTACCTGAGCATGAACAGGAACAGATCATATGCAAGTGCCACTCCGAGGCCTACGAAGGACACCATGCTGGAGATAGGACTGCGCACAAGGTATTGCAATCTGGCTTTTATTGGCCTACTCTCTTCAAGGATGCTCGTAAGTATGTCTTGTCTTGTGATGAATGCCAGAGAATTGGGAATATTAGTAGACGTCGGGAAATGCCTATGAATTATTCACTTGTTATTGCACCATTTGATGTTTGGGGTTTTGATTATATGGGACCTTTTCCTTCATCTAATGGGTATACACATATTTTAGTTGTTGTTGATTATGTTACTAAGTGGGTAGAAGCTATTCCAACTAGTAGTGCTGATCATAACACTTCTATTAAGATGCTTAAAGAAGTTATTTTTCCGAGGTTTGGAGTCCCTAGATACTTGATGACTGATGGTGGTTCACATTTTATTCATGGTGCTTTCCGTAAAATGCTTGCTAAATATGATGTCAACCATAGAATTGCATCTTCATATCACCCTCAGTCTAGTGGTCAAGTAGAATTGAGCAATAGAGAGATTAAATTAATTTTGCAAAAGACCGTTAATAGATCTAGAAAGAATTGGTCTAAGAAACTTGATGATGCATTATGGGCTTATAGAACTGCTTATAAAAACCCTATGGGTATGTCTCCGTATAAAATGGTTTATGGAAAAGCATGTCACTTACCTCTTGAACTAGAACATAAAGCTTATTGGGCTATTAAAGAGCTCAACTATGATTTCAAACTTGCCGGTGAAAAGAGGCTATTTGACATTAGCTCACTTGATGAATGGAGAACCTAAGCCTATGAGAATGCCAAGTTGTTTAAAGAAAAGGTTAAAAGATGGCATGATGAAAGGATACAAAAGCGTGAGTTTAATGTAGGTGACCATGTTTTGCTAGACAACTCTCGTTTAAGATTTTTTGCAGGAAAGCTTCTCTCTAAATGGGAAGGTCCTTACATCATCGAGGAGGTTTATCATTCCAGTGCCATCAAGATCAACAATGCCGAAGGCACCAACCCGAAGGTGGTAAACGGTCAAAGAATCAAACATTATTTTTCAGGTACTCCCATAAATGTCGAGATGAATATTATTAATATCGTAATACCGGAGGAGTACATAAGGGATACTTTCCAGAACGTTTCAGACTCTGAAAAGGAATAGGTATGTGGTACGGTAAGTAAACCGACTCCAAAACTGTTCTAATGGCAATTTTTCTCCGTTTTGGAATATTTAAAAAATTAGGAAAATTAAAAGCAGTCCGGAAAGTGCACGAGGAAGAGGCAAGGCAGGTGGGCGTGCCCTACCCCCTGGGCGCGCCCCCACCCTTGCCGCCACCTCGTGTGCCCTCCGGACTCCGTTTTCTTGCACAATACTTCTTTTGGTCGGTAAAAATTCATTATATAATCTCCCGAAGGTTTTGACTACCGTACCACGGCAAAATCCTCTGTTCTTGTTTTGGACTGTTTTCCTGGCAGATCTGAAAAGATGTCGTCTCAAGATTCGGAGGGAGAAAGCTACGTTGCTGATTTCATCGCTAACCCAAAGGTCTGTGGGAGGTGGAACATTACGGCTGGACCACGGAGGAGGAGGAGGACTCTGACATGGAGAGAATAAGGGAAGATAGCTCTAATGAAGAGGACGATCCACTACCTCAACCTGGCGATATGCATGTGGAGTTCAAGAAGTCAAGCCTTCCTAAGGTCCAATCTATCCCACCACGTATTTCACAGGACAGCAAGGCGGCATTATGCAAAAAGATAATGAAACTCGAGCTCAAGAATGAGGATCTGAGGGAGGAAAATTTTAGCCTCAGACGCAAGCTGGAGAAGAAGAATGCAACAACTTCATCATCATCACCCCCAAAGAAAGAGACCTAAATACACGAGTATGGGCACTCCCCTTGGCAACTGCCAAGCTTGGGGGAGATGCCCCGGTATCGTATCACCATCACACCTTTACTTTTATTGTTTTTCTTAGTTCGATCCTTTTGGTTATATCTTGATTTAGTAGAATAAAGTTTTAAGTATGATCTAACCTTGAGGTTTGCTTTATGTTCCCTCTATGTAATCGAGTCCGAGAGATATATAATAAAGAGTAGTTTTGAGTTGAGGGCTTTGCTTTCTTGCTATGATCTTGAGGGAATAAAATAAGAGAAAGAATAAAAAGAAATAAAAAGATCATATAATGATCTTATGGAGAGTGATGACTTCGCATATAAAGAGTATGATGAATAAAATTTGTTGAGAGTTGACAAACATAGTTTTGGTCATTGTTGCAATTAATAGGAAGTAATAAACAAAGAGAGGTTTCACATATAAATATACTATCTTAGACATCTTTTGTAATTGTGAGCACTCATTAAAATATGACATGCCAAAAAGTTGATGTTGGACAAGGAAGACAACATAATGGGTTATGTTCTCTTATATCCGAATAGAAGTTATAGTGTCATGGATCCTCCAACATGTTGAGCTTGCTTTTCCCTCTTATGCTAGCCAAATCCTTTGCACCAAGTAGAGATACTACTTGTGCATCCAAACATCCCTTAAACCAGTTTTGCCATGAGAGTCCACCATACCTACCTATGGATTGAGTAAGATCCTTCAAGTAAGTTGTCATCGGTGCAAGCAATAAAAATTGCTCTCTAAACATGTATGATCTATTAGTGTGAAGAAAATAAGCTTTATACGAACTTGTGATATGGAAGAAATAAAAGCGAGGGACTGCGTAATAAAGTTCTTTATCACAAGCGGCAATATAAAGTCACGTTCTTTTGCATTAAGATTTTGTGCATCCAACCATAAAAGCGCATGACAACCTCTGCTTCCCTCTGCGAAGGGCCTATCTTTTACTTTTATTTTCTACCCTTATACAAGAGTCATGGTGATCTTCACCTTTCCTTTTTACACTTTTTCTTTTTGGCAAGCACTATGTGTTGGAGAAAGATCCAGATACGTATATCCACTCGGATGTAGGTTATCATAAAGTATTATTGTTGACATTAGCATTGAGGTAAAAGGTTGGGAGGCGAAACTACAAGCCCCTATCTTTCTCTGTGTCTGACTGAGGCTTTGAACCCATACGTATCGCGTGAGTGTTAGCAATTGTGAAAGACTAAATGATAGTTGTCGGCGTACGACACCTATGGGATCTGAAGGACCCCTTTACGATTCGGCAGAGAGAGAGGTATGCACAAAGAGCAGAACCAATGATCAACGCAAGGGGATTTTTACCCAGGTTCGGGCCACTGATCAGCGTAAAACCCTACTCCTGCTTTAGTTTAATATCAGTGCTTTCGTCCCAGTTCTTGGAGCGCTTGCAATGAACAGTGTGTTCGTGCAGCAGCTACGCATGCAGAATGGGCCGAGAGTGCTCTCTCTAGAGTCCTCCCCCCTGTAGCAGTTGCCATGGGCCTCCTTTTATATGCTCAAAGGGGTCAACACAGTGGCAAACTGTTTATATGCGAGGTGTAAAGTAGCTACAGGGTTATCATACCTAACCACTGACGGTTTAGGACAAATGCATTTAATGCACCGTGAGGTGTCCGTTTAGGTGTCCTTACTTTCTTAGGGATGGAAAAAGGGGCCATCCCATCAGCACCGCTTAAGCTCGCCTCCACTAGCGCCTTGCCACGCATCCAGAGAGGGGACCAGAATGCCAGGCTGGTCGCTGCGCTGGAGCGGTGGCACAGTGGCGGAACCTTGCCGGGTGCGAATCTTGCCGGGCTCCGCAGGCTAGCCCGGCAAGATCTTGCCGGGAGCCGAGCCTCTGGTCTCTAGTTCTCCTCATCTTCTGATCCTTGGCTTGAATGTCTCTTTGATAACCTTGGATTAATCTTCAGCTGTTCCCCCAACAAGCCTTGCCGCAGGTATGGCTACAGCTGCCCGTGCACAAGTATGGGGTACTAAAGGCCCAATATTTAGTACACCGACAGGAGCCCCCGGGCCTAGGCCACACACGAGTGCGAGGCGTTGTTGGGCTAGGCCCAAACAGTGTGCAGGCATGCGTGGCAGGGGTTAACTGCTTGTAATTATTCCGCTTACTGCGCTTCCCCACTACGCGCGTTGAATGCGCGACGTGGGAAGCGTGCGCTGAACGGCCGCGGCCGTAGCGCGCTCGTATAGGCATATTCACATTGGGCAGTAAAAGAGGCAGCCTCACTCCTTCCCCATAAAAAGGAATCCGCAGAGGCGCTGCCCATTTACCCCCTCTTCTTTCCAATCTGGAATCCGCCATTACCTTCTCTCTCCCGAGCCCAGAGCAGAACTTCTCCTCATCCGCTCACCGCCTCCGCACCCGCTCTATCCTCGGCTTCCGCCTTCGCAACCGCCATGCCGCCCAAGGCTAGCAAGGGTAAAGGCAAGGGCAAGGAGACGAAAGCTGATGTCCCGGAGAGTGAGCTGGCGAAGATGCGGAAGAAGTACGTAGTCTTCGCTCCGACGCTCGACGCAAAAGCCTTGAAGAACCGGTACCAGTGCATGTGGGCGAGGGAGACGAAGGCTCACCCCGCGACTCGTGTGGCTCCAGGTTCTTCTTCCAAAGGCGGACCAGATAGATATCCCTTCTTCACCGCTTATTTTTATTGCGGGCACTGTCCTCCATTCTCCGATTTCCTTATTGACATCATGTACACATACGGCTTCCATCTCCTGGATTTCACGCCGAATGCCATAACATGCATGTCTATCTTTGCTCATCTTTGCAAAAACTTTGCCGGAGTAGTTCCCAACACTGCCCTCTTCTGCCATTACTTTATTCCTCGCATCCAAAAATGGGAAGCCCTTTCTGGTTCTATCGCCTGGATCCCAAGGGCATGGAACAAGGAGATATATCCAGATGGGGTTTACCGCGAGAAGTGGGAAGAATGGCGGTCCAAGTGGTGCTGGATCAAGGAAGCAGATCCCCATCCATTCTGTTTGCCCCGACAGCAGAAGGCGGTCCGTGGCGAGGACTGGAGTGATTTCGATGCTCAAGATGACAAGCTCATGATCACCACCACCAGGATCCTCCGTTTGAAAGATGCCGGGCTCACAATAGAGATGATTGGCTCTGACTTCCTTCGCCGCCGCATCGCCCCTCTGCAGAATAAGGGGAGACCAGCTTGGGAGTTCCGGAATGCGACACACATCATGAGGCTGCGCCCCGGACTAAACAATAACTTGACAATCATGCAGCTTGGCGCTCTCCGCCACAGGCTATTTCAGTGCGAGGACAAGCATAAGTTGCCGGCGGGAATTATCCCTTTGTGCAACAACTCCGCCATGGGGTCAATCATTGCCACAATGCCAATGTTCAACGCCCATGGCCTTGACGCGACTTGGGTCGAGCCATCTGCGGAGCAGGCACAAAAGTTCTTCGACGACTTGTCGGAGAGGGCCATCCGGGAAGAAACAAACCTCGTCCGCGCCACCACTGATGAAGAAGTGGCGTATATTGCCACTAGGGTGGAAGAGGCAAATCTTGCCGCGAAGGCCGGCAGCGTCGGCTTCACGGAATGGGAAACCAGTGACGCAGAAGTCATATTGGAAGAGAATCCTGCGGGGGAGGATAAGACTGCCGGGGAACAGAGCAGCGTAGCTGCCGAGAGCTCATCTGACAAGGGCGCAGCCGAAGAACAGCCGCAGGAGGAGCCCCTAGCTCCAAAGAAGGCAAAGCGTGTCCTTCGGAAAGCCACCTCTGGCGTCCCAGCAAACCAACCTTCTTCGAGCAGCGAGGCTCCCGGTAAGAAGGCGGCCGACAAGGCTGCACCGCGGCAAGGAGTTCGACAGCAACCCGTACGGCGCACGAGACACACACCTGCGGCAACCACTGGGGCGGCAGGGGCATCTCACACAACAACACAGGAGGCTGAGGCAGCAGAGTCACGCCAACCCCCTGCACCTGCCGCAGCCAAGCGACCCAGGACCCCTCCTCCGCCTCCCCATACGGACATTGCAACGGAGGTCGATTTCGACATCTCCGGTTTTAGCCCGGAACGAGAAGAGGAAGAGTAAGTATCCTGTCACAGCCTTTATCTCCCAAATTCTGAATTCGATTGATCTCATTGCCTTGCTTTGTCTTGTCTCTGCAGTGATGCAGAAACTTTGGCGGAAAGGATGGCGAAGAGGGCGAAGACTTCCACAGGCGACGAGCCCCCGACAAGCTCTGCAAGCGTGCCAGAAACTATCATCATCAGCCCGGAGCTTAGCCCTCGACGCAACCCCCAGCGCAGCCCCCAGCGTGAGCCCACTACTCGTTTTCCGCTGGCGGGTGCTGAGGTTTCTACCTTTGCCGCTGATATCTTTGGGCTTGTAGGAGAAGAACAGCAACAGGGAGAGTCATTGGAGGACGCCCCCGTCGTGCCGCCTCCATCAACCACGCCGCCCGCAAGCGCATCTTCGGCAAGAGCTCCTACCGACGAGCCTACCTTGGTGGAGGAGGAGCCGGCAAACATGGGCACCGGCAACCTTTTCCCGGCAAACAATGTTGCCGGGAGGGGTGAAGCTACTCCTCAACAGCTCGACGCAGGTGACTGCTTGCCTCAGAGCACTTGTTATTCTTTCTTTTATCTTTCTTTCTTTCTGTCATCTTGAACTTCAACCTTGATCTTATTTTGTTTCCCTCCTTCGTCCTTCAGAATTCCCGGTGATGGAACACATGGACATCGACGTTGTCATCGAGGAGACCGCCAGAGATGCTGCCGCCGAAGCCAACAAGATCGCTGCTAGCGAGGCCGCCAAGGACGCCACTGTCGAGGATGGCAGAACCGCTGCTGACAAGGCCGCCAAGGCTGCACAGGAGGAGGCCGCCAAGGAATCTGCCGAGAGGGCCGACAAGGAGGCTAGTGACCGCACTGACGGCATTCCTGCCACAGGAGCGCCAGGCGCTACACCGGCCACAGAGCCCCCAGCCACCAGTGAGACGATTGTCGAGGACCAACCATCGACATCCGAGGCTCCCCCATCGAGCAAATATCTCAAGGTTGGCGACAACCTGTTCGTCAACTTGCCGGGGATGGCAAGCATTGGGGCACCGACCGAAGGGGAAACTTTTGACGAAGAAATCATCACCGCTGCTGGGCTCGAGATCGTTGATGAACCAAGCGCCAGTAGCAGCAAATCTGAGGAAGATCAGCTCCTCCAGGCCATGGGCGATAATTTCCGCAAGCTCCAAGCGCTCCACCGTGCTCGAAAGGAGAAGGCAGACTCCAGAGCTACGGTTGTCGAAGCAGCCGAGGCAGATTTCCAGAAATGCGTTGAGCAAATGCAGGTCTGGTACGCCGAAGCCCTTCAGGAGTTGACTGCCAGCTGGGAACAAGTGAGCCAAAGCTGGACGGAGCTCCTCCTGAGGCAATCTGACATAGAGAAGGCGCAAGAGGAAGCTGCGCAAAGGGATGCCACTAAGGATGCTCTCTTGACGGAGCACCACATTGGGCTTAACGCTCATGAAGAAGATCTTGCCGCGCGCGAGCAGCCACTTGCTACCAAACTCCGCGGCAAGGACGAAGAAATTGAAAAACTTGTCGCGCAGCGGACCCAGGAGCTGGAGCAGAAGCACAAGGAGGCGCTCGAAGCTTTAACTGTAGATCACGCCAGCAAGCTCAAGGAAACCATCAATGCCGCTGAGGCCGCAGAGGCCACCAAGAACGAGCTGAGCAACAAAGTGAAGAAGCTGGAGGCGGATTTTGAGGAACACAACAAGGAGCTCTCGACGCTCAAAGGTGACAGGGAGAAAACTCTCCACAGCCTGGCGGAGATGCAAATTGCTATATCCGACAAGACCAAGCAGCTCTCTTCAGCCAACGATGCCATTGCCGATCTGAGGCTGAAGCAGACCACGCTGGAAAAGTCTCTTGAGGACGGTAGGGCCCGCGAGAAGGCCCTGAGCAAAGATCTCCAGGATGAGAGGAACTTGCTTAAGAGCGCTGCCGCCGCCCAAAATGACTATGAGAAGGGTGTGAAAATCTGGACTGATCGCCTTGTCGACACCGCGGAGAAGCTCACAGCGCAACTGTCAACCATGGGCCGGGATGGCCTGCAAAACTTCAGGTATTCCTCTGAAGAAAGGATATCTCCGAGCGCCAGGCTGACCGTGTTCTTCAAAAGCATCATTGATGCTCTGAAGCTGCTCCAATCCAACCGAGCGACCCAACTGGCCAATGAATCCCGCAAGCTTTGCCGGGCCGTCCTCCGCAAGGTACTCATCAAGGTGGTGCATAAGAACCCTGGCGTTGACCTCACCAACGTGATCGACTGCTTGCCGAAGGATGCAGATCTCAAGGCACTTGAGGAGCTTGTCGCGCCCATCCTTGATAAGGTAGATTCAATCAAGAGGGTTGAAGGCCAGTGCAGGGACTAGCCATCTCACTTTTCCTTGCCGCCACCATTCCATGCCAAGGACAATTTAGTCTTAAGTTAGAACTGCGGCAACTATTGATGTAATATAACTTGCTATGATTGAGTACATGCATGCTATTTCCCCTGTCTGATTTCTTTCCGTATGGTATACGCCCTACGCTTACTGGAAACTTGCTGGCGCGCAACCTGCCGCGAGCGCTGGGTGCGGGACTTCAGCAGCCTGCTGGAGGTGCAGCAGCCGGCAAGACACCTTGGCGTTCTTGGTGCAGCCACTTAGACTGTTGAGCGGACTCGAAACAAAATAAGGGCGCAACCAATTACGACAAGGGTTCCTTCGCGTGCAGGTTTTCCATACAAGGGCCGAAATCGTCTAAAGAAAATAGCCTGATAGTAAAAATTGAAAAACTTGCTCAAAGTTTTGCAACTTAGCTTTCTGTCGCTGTACTCCTTCCAGGAAGACATCAATTCTGAACATCGCCCATTAGTATCCATACCTTCCTCCCCCCCCCCCCCCGGCAAACTTGCGCGCGAGGGAACCTTCTATCCCTTGAGAAAAACAAAGAAGAGAAAACAGAGATATGGAACCTTGGTGGTTCGTTAATGCTTACTGGGAGCAAGTGTCATACAATATCTCAGACAAGCATGCATATATATAAACATGGAGATCAACAAGAAATGTACAACACTTAAGCTTATTCAACTGTGCACAGGGTCTGCGCCTGGCTTTGTACAAAGGATTACATGCCTTGCCGGCAAGACTTGTACAAAAGGTGGTTGCCGGGAGCCCTCGGCAACCACGCCTCATGGGTAGAACTTGCGAAGATGTTCGATATTCCAAGAATTGCTCACTGGAACGCCATCCTCGGTCTCCAGGCTGACAGTGCCGGGCCTGGTGACTCGCACTACCCGATAAGGGCATTCCCATTTCGGCGTCAACTTGTTTGAATTCTTGGCGGACTGAATCCGCCGAAGAACAAGGTCTCCTTCCTCAAGACTTCGGGCATGAACTTTGCGGCTATGGTAGCGGCGCAAAGCTAGCTGGTAGCGTGCAGCTCGCACAGCAGCCTGAAGACGATCCTCCTCAAGGAGCACAGCATCATCTTGCCGCAGTTGCTCTTGCTCAAGCTCATCATAAGCGAGCACTCGAGGTGACCCATATATGAGTTCCATGGGGAGAACTGCTTCCGCTCCATAAACCAGAGCGAAGGGTGTCTGGCCAGTGGCTCGATTTGGTGTCGTTCTGATTGACCAAAGAACCACCGGCAACTCATCAATCCAGCGCCTTCCCCACTTTTTCAACTTGTCAAAAGTTCTGGTCCTGAGACCACGCAACACTTCAGCATTAGCCCTCTCCGCTTGGCCGTTGCTTCTCGGGTGGGCAATAGAGGCAAACAAATTTTGCCGCCAAGGTCTTGGACATATTGCATGAAGGTGCGGCTTGTGAATTGTGTGCCATTGTCGGTGATGATCCTGTTGGGCACACTGAAACGGCAAACTATTCCTTTAAAGAACTTGACGGCTGATTGTGCTGTCACCTTCCTCACCGCTTCCACCTCCGGCCACTTTGTGAACTTGTCGATTGCAACGTACAAGTACTCAAAGCCCCCAGTGGCACGGGGAAAAGGGCCCAGTATGTCGAGCCCCCAGACCGAAAATGGCCAGGAGAGAGGGATTGTCTGAAGGGCTTGAGCTGGCTGATGCGATTTCTTTGAATGAAACTGGCACGCTTCACACTTGGTTACTAGTGCAGCTACATCCTGGAGAGCAGTGGGCCAAAAGAAACCTTGTCGGAATGCCTTTCCGACAAGCGCTCTTGATCCTATGTGAGAGCCACATATGCCTCCATGTATCTCTGCCCATAGCTCCAGTCCATCCTCCCGAGGAATACACTTCAATTTCACACCGTTCGGTCTCTTCCTGTATAGAACACCATCGATGAACTGGTACATGCTAGACTGACGGGCTACTTTTTCTGCTTCTTCCTGTTCCTCAGGGAGTTCTCCTGTCTGAAGAAAATGGGCAATGGGATGTGCCCATGCTGGAGCCTGGGGCTCGACAACTAGGACTAAAGGCATCTCTTCTACCGAGGGAACGTTTGTCTCGACGGCAAGGGCCTGAGCCTCTGCCAGAGCCTGTCGTTCCCCGACAGGCTTATCGCTGATCCCGGCGACTTCATTGCCGGCGGCTCCCGGGAGCTCTGCCAGAAAGTACTGACCAGAATTCAACTTCCTTCTCTTTTCTTGCCTCATTGATGGCGCTACAGATGGCTGAGTAAATGGAGCACAAAAGTTCCTGGTTCCACAGGTAACTTGAGGGCAGCGCGCTTTGACAGGTCATCAGCAATACTGCTTTCGGCACGAGGAATGTGCTTTGTTTGCAGACCGTCAAAGCGCTCTTCCATTTTTCTCACTTCATCCACATAGGCTTGCATCAATGGACTGTGATAATTTTTGTTGACTTGCCTGACAACAAGCTGCGAATTGCCTCTGATGATGAGCTTCTTGATACCAAGGTCTGCCGCGATCCTGAGATCGGCAAGCAGCCCTTCATACTCCGCAGTGTTGTTTGTCGAGCTCTCCCGGGGAAAATGCATCTGAATTACATACTTGAGGTGCTCTCCGGAGGGTGCGACAAGCAGCACACCAGCACCGGTGCCTTGCAGCGAGAAAGCCCCGTCAAAGTACATAATCCATTCTCGATCTGTTTCCTTGCCGGGAAGAGTCATTTCTTGAATCTCTTCGTCTGGCGTTGGGGTCCATTCTGCAATGAACTCCGCCAAGGCTCTGCTCTGAATTGTTGAAGTACTTTCAAACTTGAGACCAAAGCTTGACAGTTCCAACGCCCACTCCACAATCCTGCCGGTTGCCTCTGGATTTCGCAAAATCTGCTGCAATGGGAAGCGAGTGATGACGGTAATCTCATGTGCTTGAAAATAATGGCGCAGCTTCCTCAAGGCCATGAGAAGGCCGAAGAGCAACTTCTGCACACCAGAGTATCTTGACCTAGCTCCCTGTAAAAGGAAGCTGACAAAATAAACTGGGCGCTGCACCATCTTCCTCTTTTGCACTGATTCCTCTGACTGCGCAGATCCTGTCTTGCCGGCACCAGACCTTGCCGAGGAAGATCCCGGCGCGTCACTTGACGGTCCTGTCGCTGTCGTTGCCTCCTCGTCGGCTTCTCTCTACACCACTAACGCAACACTAACCACTTGATTTGTTGCGGCTAGATACAACAGCAACGGATCTCGTGGCCTAGGTGCGACTAGCGTCGGCGGAGAGGAGAGGTACCTCTTCAAATCTTGCAGCGCTGCCTCCGCTTCCGGAGTCCATCTCATTGGACCTGCCTTCTTCAAAATTTTGAAAAAGGGCAGGGCGCGCTCAGCGGATATGGAGATGAACCTGCTTAAGGCAGCAACGCAGCCGGCAAGACGACGTACATCCTTGACGCGTCTTGGCGCTTCAATCTGCTCAATAGCTTTGATCTTGTCGGGGTTCACCTCGATCCCTTGCTGAGATACAAAGGACCCGAGAAGCTTGCCGGAAGGGACGCCAAACACACACTTCTCAGGATTGAGCTTTAAATTGATCTTGCGCAGATTTGTAAATGTTTCTTCTAGATCTTGTATGAGCGTCGCTTTATCCTTGGTTTTGACCACTATGTCATCCATGTATGCTTCCATATTTCTATGTAGCTGAGGCTCAAAACCAATTTGGACCGCTCTCGCAAATGTAGAACCAGCACTTTTCAACCCGAAAGGCATTCATATAAAACAATACGTACCACATGGGGTGATAAATGCGGTCTTTTCTTCATCTTCTTTTGCCATGAAGATCTGATGATATCCCGAGTAGGCATCAAGGAACGACAGTAGGTCACAACCAGCAGTGAGTCCATAATCTGGTCGATGCGCGACAAGGGGAAAGGATCTTTTGGACAGGCTTTATTGATGTCTGTATAATCAATACACAGCCTCCATTTCCCATTCGCCTTGCGCACTACAACTGGATTGGCCAACCACGTTGGGTGAAGCACTCCTCTGACCAAACCTGCCGCTTCTAACTTCCTGATTTCTTCGGCAATGAATTCTTGCCGCTCCAAGGCTTGCTTCCTCACCCTCTGCTTGATGGGCCACGCATGAGGACAGACAGCAAGGTGGTGCTCAATTACCTCCCTGGGAACACCGGGGATGTCAGATAGTTGCCATGCAAACACATCGACATTCGCCCGCAGGAAGGCAACGAGCGCGCTTTCCTATTTGTCATCTAGGGTGGAACTTATGGTGAAAGTTCCTCCCGTTTCGTCCTCCTTGACGGGCACCTTCTTGGTCTCTGGTGGAGTAGCCTTGGACTTCTTGTTCTTGCCAGTGGAACTCTCTGGTGCATCCTCAACGGAAGCGCAGCACTCCGAGGAGGTGCGCTTGCCGGGGTTTGCGCCAGAGATCTTGCCGGTCTTCTTTTTCTTCCCCCCGGGAGTTCCAGCGGCAGGAGCAGATGCCTTGACGGCAGGTGCTGCGGCTGCCTCCCGGTAGAGTTGGTCGGTGCAGATTAGTGCATCCTTCTTGTCGGAGTGGACAGTGATGACACTTATCGGTCCGGGCATCTTCAACACATTATACGCATAGTGTGATGCCGCCATGAACTTGGCTAGCGCTGGGCGGCCAAGGATCCCATTGTATGACATGGGGATTTTCGCGACATCGAACACTACCTTCTCTGTCCTGTAGTTGAGCTCGCTACCAAATGTTACCGATAGCGTAATCTTGCCTTTTGGCTGGGCCCTTCCTGGATTGATCCCTTGAAATGTGCCCGTTTCCTCGAGATCTTCATCAGGAATTTGCAGCTTCTTGAGCACGTCCGGCGAGATTAAGTTCAGCCCGGCCCCACCGTCAACTAGCATTTTTGTCACCTTGAGGTTGCGGATTGTTGGTGAGACCAACAAGGGTAAGCACCCGACCGCAGTTGTGCGATCAGGGTGATCCTCGGCGTAAAAAATGATAGGCGTGTTGGACCACTTCAAAGGTTTCCGTGCATCAAACGATGGCTCCATTGCATTAACCTCACGCACCCACTGTTTAAGTCGGCGGTGAGAAGAGTGCAACGAGGCGCCCCCGTCAATACACATGGCCTCTGTGGCTTTCTGAAACTCGTGCTCACTGGATTCATCGTCTTCCTCATCATCATCGCCCCCCTCGTCCTTGTCGCGGCCTCGGGCGGGCCTCTCCTTCTGTTTGCTTAGCCTTGCCGCGGCGGCCTCCTCGGCCACCATGCTTCTTGCCAGATCCCTCAGCACCATCCTGGGCCTTCTCCTTGTCTCGTCTTTCATACTCAGCTCTCTGCTTCTCGACAAGCTGCTCAACTTGCCGGCAGTTTTGGAGATCGTGGCCCTTGGTGCGATGGATCTTGCAATACTGTTAGCCGGAGCCTTCCGGCTTGTCGGCAGCCACCAAGGCGTGACAGGAGGCACACCCGGCAACTTCCTTGTCGTGGTCATCAACTTTGGCATTCTTGGTGGTGCTGGGGTTGCCGGATTCCTCGACAGCAAGCACGGCCTTGCCTTTGCGCTTCTTGTTCCGCCGCCGGCCTTTCTTTGACGGGGTTGCAGCATCTTCATCCTCAGATTCGCCCCTTGCACCAACACCCTCGCCGGGGAGTTTCCTCCCTTCTTCAGCTCGAGCGCACTTGTCGCCCAAAGCATAAAGTTCGGCAATACTCCTGACCTTATTCATCGCCAGCTCTTCGCGCATCTTGCGGTTACACACGTTCTGATGAAACGTGCTAACAATAGCAGCAGGATGAACATCTGGAATATTGTACTGCACCCGGCTAAATCTCTGGATAAACTTGCACAGGGGCTCGCCCTTCTTTTGAGGGAGGAGATGCAAATCACTTTCTTGGCCAGGAGCTTGGTGGCCTCCAACAAAGGCGCCAACAGACTGATGGCACATATCTGACCAAGAAGAAATGGAATTCTCCGGCAGATGCATCAACCACGACCTGACGTTGGGTTTAAGCACCAACGGGAAGTAGTTGGCAAGTATCTTGTCATCTCGGGCCCCGGCAGCCTGCACCGCAATGGTGTAGATGCTCAGGAACTCCGAGGGGTGAGTCTTACCATCATATTTCTCCGGGATCTCTGGTTTGAACGTTCGGGAATTGGGCCACTGGACTCGCCGCAGCTCACGGGTAAACGCTGGACAACCTACCTCATAGGGCAAGTCGCCTGTGTCCCCCGGCGCAGGCTTGTCGATAGTAGGCCCTGCACATTTATCAGACTGATGACGCACCTCCCGTCGTTTCTCGATGGTAGTTCGAGCGTCCTCTTTGCGGATCGGACGACGCCGTGGAATCGTCATCACGGCCGTCGGTCCGCTGGGTTGATGACCGCCGTTGCTGTCGTGGAGGGGAGTGCACCGTGGTCGCACCGCCTCCAGTCTTCTCACCATCGGCTCGCGCCGGATCGATAGACCGTTGCCGCGAGGGCCCCGCTTGCTGCGGCCCATCCTTGTTGACGAAGCCGATGAGGCTCTGGATAGTAGATCGCCACTCCTCCATCTTCTCTGGAGTAGGAGGAAAATCGAGGAGCAGCTGCGCACGTGCCAAAGCTTCTGCTGGCGTAGGCAGCGGTGACAGGTGCGAGGTACATGAGGTGCTCTGACTCCTAACAGTGTTAGAAGGAGCACCGTCACGATCACGCGACCGCGCGCCACTTCCACCGGCAGTTTGGCGTGCATGCTGGGCCTGCGCACCTTGGGATCGATGCGCAGAAGTCTTTCCATGGGGACGTTCAGAACCACCAACGCCACGGCGCTGCTCGTCGCGTGCGACCTGGGAAGGCTGCGACGCTTGCGCCGGCGTGGGAGTCCTAGAAGGCATCCTCCAATCTCTGGAGTTCGTTGCGCCGCCCGTAGGCAGCACAGCTCCATCTCTGGATCTAGTGGCGTGTGGGTTGTCGTCGCCGCTGCGAACGACGCCGCTCACCTAGCTCGGATCACCAGAACGCCGTGGAGGCTCTAAACCTCCACCTCCTGCATCCACGCCGTCACCCGTCCGAGTAGGCACGGGCAAGACGGACATAGACGGAACAATCGCTGCCACACCCTTCTTCTTGGGTGGCATGGTGACAAAGACGATGAAGAAACTGACGCGCTGATCACTGGATCAGGTTTGCATAATCTCGATCCCCCTACCTGGCGCGCCAAAGATGTCGGCGTACGACACCTATGGGATCCGAAGGACCCCTTTACGATTCGGCAGAGAGAGAGGTATGCACAAAGAGCAGAACCAATGATCAACGCAAGGGGATTTTTACCCAGGTTTGGGCCACTGATCAGCGTAAAACCCTACTCCTACTTTAGTTTATTATCAGTGTTTTCGTCCCAGTTCTTGGAGCGCTTGCAATGAACAGTGTGTTCGTGCAGCAGCTACGCATGCAGAATGGGCCGAGAGTGCTCTCTCTAGAGTCCTCCCCCCTGTAGCAGTTGCCTTGGGCCTCCTTTTATATGCTCAAAGGGGTCACCACAGTGGCAAACTGTTCATATGTGAGGTGTAAAGTAGCTACAGGGTTATCATACCTAACCACTGACGGTTTAGGACAAATGCATTTAATGCACCGTGAGGTGTCCGTTTAGGTGTCCTTACTTTCTTGGGGATGGAAAAAGGGGCCATCCCATCAGCACCGCTTAAGCTCGCCTCCACTAGTGCCTTGCCACGCATCCAGAGAGGGGACCAGAATGCCAGGCTGGTCGCTGCGCTGGAGCGGTGGCACAGTGGCGGAACCTTGCCGGGCTCCGTAGGCTAGCCCGGCAAGATCTTGCTAGGAGCCGAGCCTCTGGTCTCCAGTTCTCCTTATCTTTTGATCCTTGGCTTGAATGTCTCTTTGATAACCTTGGATTAATCTTCAGCTGTTCCCCCGACAAGCCTTGCCGCAGGTATGGCTACAGCTGCCCGTGCACAAGTATGGGGTACTAAAAAGGCCCAATATTTAGTACACCGACAATAGTTGAGTATGTGGACTTGCTGAAAAGCTCTTGAATTGACTCTTTACAATGTTATGATAAATTGCAATTGCTTCGATGACTGAGCTCATAGTTTGTTAGTTTCCAATGAGGTTTTTGACTCATACTTTACCTTGTGAACGAATTGTTACTTTAGCATAAGAAATTATATGACAACATTTGTTGATGTCCTAAAGATGATCATGATGCCCTCATGTCCGTATTTTATTTTATCGACACCTCTATATCTAAACATGTGGACATATTTTTCGATTTCGGCTTTCGCTTGAGGACAAGCGAGGTCTAAGCTTGGGGGAGTTGATACGCCCATTTTGCATCATGCTTTTATATTGATATTTATTGCATTATGGGCTGTTATTACACATTCTAGCACAATACTTATGCCTTTTCTCTCTTATTTTACAAGGTTTACATGAAGAGGGAGAATGGCGGTAGCTGGAATTCTAGGCTGGAAAAGGAGCAAATCTGAGAGACCTATTCCGCACAACTCCAAAAGTCCTGAAAATCCACGGAGAATTATTTTGGAATATATAAAAAATATTGGGTGAAGAAAGTACCAGAGGGGCCCCACCAGCAAGCCACAAGGGTGGGGGTGCGCCCTACCCCCCTGGGCACGCCCCCTTGCCTTGTGGGGCCCCTGGCAGGCCTCCGGTGCCCATCTTTTGCTATATGGTGTGTTTTGACCTGGAAAAAATCAAGAGGAAGCTTTCGGGACGAAGCGTCACCGTCTCGAGGCGGAACCTGGGCAGAACCAATCTAGGGCTCCGGCGGAGTTGTTCTGCCGGGGAAACTTCCCTCTAGGAGGGGGAAATCGAAGCCATCGTCATCACCAACGATCCTCTCATCGAGAGGGGGTCAATCTCATCAACATATTCACTAGCACCATCTCCTCTCAAACCCTAGTTCATCTCTTGTATCCGATCTTTGTCTCAAAACCTCAGATTGTTACCTGTGGGTTGCTAGTAGTGTTGATTACTCCTTGTAGTTGATGCTAGTTGGTTTATTCGATGGAAGATCATATGTTCAGATCCTTAATGCTATTCAATACCCCTCTGATTATGAACATGAATATGCTTTGTGAGTAGTTACATTTGTTCCTGAGGACATGGGAGAAGTCTTGTTATAAGTAATCATGTGAATTTGGTATTCGTTTGATATTTTGATGAGATGTATGTTGTCTTTCCTCTAGTGGTGTTATGTGAACGTCGACTACATGACACTTCACCATGATTTGGGCCTAGAGGAAGGCATTGGGAAGTAATAAGTAGATGATGGGTTGCTAGAGTGACAGAAGCTTAAACCCTAGTTTATGCGTTGCTTCGTAAGGGGCTGATTTGGATCCATATGTTTCATGCTATGGTTAGATTTATCTTAATTCTTCTTTCGTAGTTGCGGATGCTTGCGAGAGGGGTTAATCATAAGCGGGAGGCTTGTCCAAGTAAGGGTAGCACCCAAGCACCGGTCCAACCACATATCAAATTATCGAAGTAACGAACGCGAATCATATGAGCAAGATGAAAACTAGCTTGACAGTAATTCCCATATGTCCTCGGGAGCGCTTTGCTTTATATAAGAGTTCATCCAGGCTTGTCCTTTGATACAAAAAGGATTGGGCCACCTTGCTGCACCTTAGTTACTTTTGTTACTTGTTACCCGTTACGAATTATCTTATCACACAACTATGTGTTACCGATAATTTCAGTGCTTCCAGAGAATACCTTGCTGAAAACCGCTTGTCATTTCCTTCTGCTCCTCGTTGGGTTCGACACTCTTACTTATCGAAAGGACTATGATAGATCCCCTATACTTGTGGGTCATCACTCCACCTGCACTTCAACCACTCGTGCCTCGTGCTTTTTGCTGGAAAGCTGGGCTTCCTCTAGCTCAGCCACAGCCTTTTCAGCGGCCAATTTCTTGGCGACCGCCTCAGCCTTGGCTTTCTTTAGGGCCTCCTTCAAGCCCTCAACCTCAGCGGCGGCAGCTGAAATAGCCGCACATTGAATGATCAGCACACAGTCCGGTGTATATGTACCCGGCAACAAATGATCACGTACACTAACAAAAAGCTTACCTTGCGCCTCGTCAAGCCGTTTGTTGACAACGTCAAGCTCCCCATTGGAGCGCTCGAGCTTCCGATCCATCTCCTATAGCGCCGCGACATTTGCAGTCGCAGCCAAGGAAGATGCGTGCGTCAGCAAAAATAAACGTTGACATTATTAATCGGCCTACAGAGTTTGATCCTCTGCAAGCTTCTCTGAAGTCCTTGCAGAGTCCCGAGGGCTGTTATGTACACGGCCTACCCACACTAAAGATTACAACCGCTTTACAGGATAAAGAGCATTACCTGACTTACCTCAAAGCCTGTTAGCAGGCCTTGAACAGCGTTGTTCAGTCCGGAATGAAGGGACCGAACACCCTGTATAACCGCACCCATAAGGGTACGATGCTCGTCGACGACGGCAGATGTGACATCCCCAGCATCACACTACAGTAATCCCTTATGATCATGCCAAGTCATCTTCTTTTTGCAATGTTCATCACAGTGGTTAAACACTCCAATTCAAATTCCTCTCTGAAATAAATTCAAACTCAAAGTGCAAAATAAAGTTGCCCAAAAGTTGCTGGAAAAATGTTCATCTCATAGTAAATATTCCATAACATTTATTTGTTAAGGAATACAACATCACCCTTATGCCAAAATGAGCAGTAGCATTTAAATAGTGCTATTTCAGCAATTTAAAATTGCAAATTCATTTTTTTGCAAAATACAAATGATCTCCACTGGTCTCTAAAATATTTGAGGCAATGCCTAAAATCACCAGGGATTTAATGGGACACTTTCCCTATTTTTCCTAAGTGAGATGGTAGCTCAAATAATCTTTTTCACTCTCTGTTCATTATCTAAAAAAGAAAAACAGAAAAGAAAAAGAAAAAAAGGCCTAAACTACTACCGGGGACTGGGCCTAAGTGCACAGTGCACCTGGCCCAGCCCAGCCGGCCCACCTCTCCCTCCTCACTCTCTCTCCCTTGCCGTGTCACCGCGCCCGTGGCCGAGCACGCGCTCGCCGACCGCTGGCCGACACCGCGACGCCCACCGACGACGAGGGGATAAGGATTCCCCCTCGTCCTTCCCCCCGGTCCTCCCTCGCCACTTCTCCCCCTCTCCTTCCCCTCGCGCTCACCTCTCTCCCCCTCTGCCGAGCGCGTCCGTCGCCGTCGCCGCCTCGTCTACACGGCCAGTGAGCTCCTCCCGTTGCCGTGCCACGTCCACCTGCTCTGTCTCCCTCGACTACGCCTCCCAGACAAGCCGCAGGACACCGGGCGCCCCCGAACGCTGCCCCGGCCTCTTCTTCCCCCTCGGATCGCCGGACGCCGCCGCCGTCGATTCGGCCTCTCCCTGCGCTCCCGTCCATCCGAGAGGCCTCCGTGTGCCTACGATGTAAGCTCCTCCCCTCCTCCCCACTCATGTTTCTTCTTCTGCGCAACCGTAGCTAGCTAGTTGCTGCGGTGCCATTGCCGGAGCTCCAGCTCCGCCGCGTCGCTCACTACCGTCGTTTCCGTTTGTCACCGTGACCTTGCACCGCCTCGTTTGGATGCGGCATTGCGCTCTCGTTCGAATGAGCTCGTTTACGCGCATGAAAAACCACCATAGCCGCCTGCCCGATCTCCACCCGAGAGCTCCGCCGCCGCCCGTCATTGCCGGCGTTGCTCCGGCCACCTCCGCGTCCAACCACTGGCACCATCCGTCGCGCGTCGCTCCACTCGTTCGATAGAGCCCGAGAACGGCTGAAACGATGCACCACAAAAGGTTTCCGGGCTCGCCGGAGTTGCTCAGCGTCGCGCGAGCTCGCTGGAGAGCTCCGGTGGCCGGCGTCCAGCGTGGCGCCGACGTGGCGCGCCCTGTGTCACTGACACTAGGTCCCACTGGGCCCAGTTGACCGAGTCAGCACGGCCCCGTCCACTGACATGTGGGGCCCATCAGTTTAAAAATGATTTTAGGTAAATATATAATCTGTTAATTAATTAATTAATTAATTTAAACACTAATTAGACACTGACAGTGGGCCCCGCTAGATAATTAGTAGTAGTTTAGTCAAATTAACCCCGTTTAATCAGCTGAGTCACTGACCAGTGGGTCCCACTGGACCCACAGGTCAGGTTTGACCTGGTCAGCCGACTGTTGACCGCTGACGTCATCTTTACCTCATGCTGACATCATCAGACACTGTTCTGGATAATGGTGAATTAGATAAATAAAGTAAATTCCAGAAAATGTCTAAAACCTTTGAAAATTCATAGAAATTAAATCGTAGCTCAGATCGAAAAACTTTATATATGAAAGTTGCTCAGAACGACGAGACGAATCCGAATATGCCCTCCTTGTACCTGTCACATGCCTCTAGCATGATGAACATGGAACTTTCCCCTCCGTTCATCTGTCCGATAATCACCCGGAGCTGGGAGAACACTCCCGGATAATTTCCCGCTTCCACTAACTTGCGTAGTACTGCATTAGGGCACCTCTCAAATAACGTGCTGCCATGCCATGCTTCTGTGATTGCATTTGTTTGCCTTTATTTATTGTTTCTTCCCCCTCCTCTTTCGATAGACCCCGAGACCGATGCAGCTCCGGAGACCGGCTACACTGCTGATGACCCTTCTCTTACCGCAGAGCTTCCAGGCAAGCACCCCCCTTTGAACATACCGATATCACCTATTCTTTCTCTCTTATGCTTGCATTAGAAATTGCCGCTGCTACTGTTATCGTATTTCTGATGCATAGCCTATTTTTGTAACTACCGTTGATACCTACCTCTTTATCCTAAACTGCTTAGTATAGGCTGGATAGAGACCCACCAGAGACCCCACTTTGACCCAGTTGCCCCCGCTGGATTATCAGACGACTCGATCAATGTGATCGACAGCCAGGCCCCGGCACCGCACATCACCCCCCTTAGTTGTACGACACTATAGCATTACTATCGAGTGCCGAGGGTGATACCTCATATAGCACTTCTGGTGTTAACTCTGTAGAGTAGCTATTTGGTCGTGGTCATCGAGGGTGATTCCTCCTTCACCACTTCCGATAACGACGCTGTCGTGCAACACCTCGAGTGTGAACCCATCGAGGGTGATTCCTTGGAGTTCACCTTGACGGATACATCGAGTAGGAATCCAACAAGGGTGATACCTCAGATTCCCTTGATGTTATGGACACACGGTTACTTGGACTTTACAATTGTTACTTGGAAAGTCGGGTCGACCCTGAGGGGTACCCGAGCGAGCATAAGATGTGAGTGATGTGGAGACGGGTTGACCTGGAGGGTGCCCGTGAGACAAATACGAGGCGTGGCCGGGCATTCGTAACCCTTGCCGCAAGTCCTCGAGACGGGGCGACGGGGTCACGTCGATCATGAGTCTCTGCTCGTTACCGCACTACCAAAACACTAACGATTTGGATATTTTATCCGAGTGGGCCTTTGGCCCGATAGCACTAACCATCACGCGGGAAAAGTTATGGGCACTTTGCATCGTGGCATCAGCCGAAAGCTCTGCCAGATGTCCAGTTCAGCATGGCGGCCGGATCGGATCTTGCCGATGGTGCTGGTATCCACCCTGCACGCAACGACCCGGAGTTCACAGAGCGATGGCCCAAGACCCCTGAGCGCTTAGGATCTAGACCGACGGGGACCTCTCTGCTGAGCTTTAGGTAGGGTTGCGGTGTGTCGTTTGGCCGAGGTCGGGCATGACCCAGAAAAGTGTGTCCGGCCGGAGTTAAGCGGGCGTGGTGGGTAAGTTGGTGCACCCCTACAGGGAATAACTAATCTATGCATAGCCGAATCCTCGGTAACGAATGCTCGGAGTTGTATCCTGATCGATACAACTAGAACTGGATACTTGAAATGAGATATGGATAGTAGGGCTCTGGGATTGCTTTCTCGCAGGGAGTTGATAACCCACAAGTATAGGGGATCGCAACAGTTTTCGAGGGTAGAGTATTCAACCCAAATTTATTGATTCGACACAAGGGGAGCCAAAGAATATTCTCAAGTATTAGCAGCTGAGTTGTCAAATCAACCACACCTGAAAGACTTAATATCTGTAGCAAAGTATTTAGTAGCAAAGTAGTATGGAAGTAACAGTAACTGTGGCAAAAGTAACTGTAGCAGTTTTGTAGCAATCGTAACAGTGGCAACGGAGAAGTAACTTAGCAAAGATCAATATGTGAAAAGCTCGTAGGCAATGGATCAGTGATGGATAATTATGTCGGATGGCATTCATCATGCAACAGTTATAACATAGTGTGACACAGAACTAGCTCCAATTCATCAATATAATGTAGGCATGTATTCCGAATATAGTCATACGTGCTTATGGAAAAGAACTTGCATGACATCTTTTGTCCTACCCTCCCATGGCAGCGGGGTCCTAATGGAAACTAAGGGATATTAAGGCCTCCTTTTAATAGAGTACCGGACCAAAGCATTAGCACTTAGTGAATACATGAACTCCTCAAACTACGATCATCACCAGGAAGTGTCCCGACTATTGTCACTCCAGGGTTGCCGGATCATAACACGTAGTAGGTGACTATAACTTGCAAGATAGGATCAAGAACACATATATATTCATGAAAACATAATAGGTTCAGATCTGAAATCATGGCACTCAGGCCCTAGTGACAAGCATTAGGCATAGCAAAGTCATAGCAACATCAATCTTAGAACATAGTGGATACTAGGGATCAAACCCTAACAAAACTAACTCGATTACATGGTAAATCTCATCCTACCCATCACCGTCCAGCAAGCCTACGATGGGATTACTCACGCACGGCGGTGAGCATCATGAAATTAGTGATGGAGGATGGTTGATGATGACGACGGCGACTATTTCCCCTCTCCGGAGCCCCGAACGGACTCCAGATCTGGTCTCCCGAGGAAGAACAGGAGGTGGCGGCGGCTCCGTATCATAAAACGCGATGAATCCTTCTCTCCGATTTTTTTCTCCCCGAACATGAATATATGGAGTTGGAGTTGAGGTCGGTGGAGGTCCAGGGGGCCCACAACGACAGAGGGCACGCCCTGGGGGGTGGGCGCGCCCCCCACCCTTGTGGACAGGGTGTGGGCCCCCTTCGGTTGATTCTTTCACCAATATTTTTTGTTTATTCCAAAACTGATCTCCGTGAAGTTTCAGGTCATTCCGAGAACTTTTATTTCTGCACAAAAATAACACCATGGCAATTCTGCCGAAAACAATGTCAGTCCGGGTTAGTTCCAATCAAATCATGCAAATTAGAGTACAAAACAAGGGCAAAAGAGTTTGGAAAAGTAGATACGATGGAGACGTATCAACTCCCCCAAGCTTAACCCATTGCTTGTCCTCAAGCAATTCAGTTGACAAACTGAAAGTGATAAAGAAAAACTTTTACAAACTCTGTTTGATCTTGTTGTTGCAAATATGTAAAGCCAGCATTCAAGTTTTCAGCAAAGATTATGAACTAACCATATTCACAATAACCTTTAGGTCTCACATTTACTCATATCAATGGCATAATCAACTAGCGAGCAATAATAATAAATCTTGGATGATAACACTTTTTCAAAACAATCATGATATGATATAACAAGATGGTATCTCGCTAGCCCTTTCTGAGACCGCAAAACATAAATGCAGAGCACCCCTGAAGATCAAGGACTGACTAGACATTATATTTCATGGTAAAAGAGATCCAGTCACAGTCATACTCAATATCAATTAATAGCAAAGCATACAAATGACAATGGTGCTCTCTAACTGGTGCTTTTTATAAGAGAATGATGACTCAACATAAAAGTAAATAGATAGGCCCTTCACAGAGGGAAGCAGGGATTTGCAGTGGTGCCAGAGCTTGAGTTTTTAAAACAGAGATGAATATAATTTTGAGCGGTATGCTTTCATTATCAACATAACAACCAAGAGATCTCAGTATCTTTCATACTACATACATTATAGGCAGTTCCCAAACAGAATGGTAAAGTTTTTTTTTACTCCCGCTCAACCAACAAGCACACCCCACGGTTGATCCGAAACAACGGGTACCATCCATACAAGCAACAATCCTGGGGGAGTTTTGTTTTAATTTATTTTGATTTGATTTGAGCATGGGACTGGGCATCCCAATTACCAGCCATTTTCTCGTGAATGATGAGCAGAGTCCACTCATCGTGAGAATAACCCACCTAGCATGGAAGATACTGACAGCCCCCAGTCGCTATATGAGTGATTTGGGCATAAAAAAACAGATTATCATTTGAAGGTTTAGAGTTTGGCACATGCAAATTTACTTGGAACGGCAGGTAAATACCGCATATAGGAAGGTATGGTGGACTCATATGGAATAACTTTGGGTTTATGGAAGTGGATGCACAAGCAGTATTCCCGCTTAGTACAAGTGAAGGCTAGCAAAAGACTGGGAAGCGACCAACTAGAGAGCGACAACAGTCATAAACATGCATTGAGAGTAACCAACATTGAATGCAAGTATGAGTAGGATATAAATCACCATGAACATAAATATCGTGGAGGCTATGTTGATCTTGTTTCAACTACATGCGTGAACATGTGCCAAGTCAAGCCACTCAAATCATTCAAAGGAGGATACCATCCTATCATACTACATCACAACCATTTTAAAAGCATGTTAGCACGCAAGGTAAACCATTATAAACCCCTAGCTAACTAAGCATGGCATGAGTAACTATAATCTCTAATTGTCATTGCAAACATGTTTCATTCATAATAGGCTGAATCAAGAAAGATGAACTAATCATATTTACAAAAACAAGATAGGTCGAGTTCATACCAGCTTTTCCTCATTTCAATCATTTCATCATATATCGTCATTATTGCCTTTCACTTGCACGACCGAACGATGTGAATAATAATAATAGTGCACGTGCATTGGACTAAGCTGGAATCTGCAAACATTTATTCAAAGGAGAAGACAAGGTAATATGGGCTCTTTGTTAGATCAACAATAATGCATATGGGAGCCACTCAACATTTTCATCGTGGTCTTCTCTCCTCGACCCCCAAAGAAAAGAAAAGAATTTCAAAGAAACATACTGAAATGTTTTTGGAGTTTTTGTTTTTCTGAAGAAAGTAAAACAAGAACGAGAAAAACTATTTACACGGGAAAGCTCCTAACAAGTAAAAGAAGAACGAGAAATCTTTTTGGGTTTTCTTTAATACTACAACTAAGAATGGAAAGTAAACTAAGCTACAACTATTTTTTTATTTTTTTTCTCAAAGGTTTTCAAACACACAAGAAGAAAGCGAGAAAAAGAAAATAAACTAGCATGGATAGTATAATGAAAAAGTATGAACATCGACAACTAGAATGAGTGTGTGAACATGAATGTAATGTCGGTGAGAAATGCGTACTCCCCCAAGCTTAGGCTTTTGGCCTAAGTTGGTCTAAGCCCATGGATCAAAGTAGCCCTCTCCGGTGTACCGAGGAGGATCCTGGTGGTTCCACTGGTTAACGAGCCCCTGTGGCTCCCACTGATAAATAGACTCCTGATATGGATCAGGTGATGGCTCTGGCTTAGGAGCTGGGGATCACGTCCCCTCCCAGTATGCATGAATGTCCTCGGGAAAAATGAAGTACCTACCTGAATGAGTATCGAACAAAGCAGGTGCAGGCAAGGTAATAATCTGAAAAGTATCCTCGCGAAATATCAAGTTATAAATGAGTCTCTTTTCCTCATCATAGCGAATAAACTTATGTGCTACCATGTTGTCATAATCTAAGTATATAGTGGGTAGCAGTTTCTCCTCTTTCTCATTATGCCTAATGGGTATCTCAAAGCGTCTAGCAAGGCGGGAGGCATAGATACCTCCAAAGATAGGACCCTTCGTATGGTTTAAACTCAACCGTCGAGCAACCATAGCACCCAAACTAAAAGTTCTATCGCAAAGTAAAGCATGGCGCAAAATAGCGAGGTCAGGAGCACTAAGGCCTCCACTCTCCCCGCGACCAATTAAACATCTCCCAGCAAATAATGAGTAGTAGCGCAAAACAGGAAAATGTAAACTAGCTACTCTCGCTTCTGACACCTTTCTCCATTCCCCTATGGTAACTTCATTAATAAAATCTTCCACATCACTAGGACGTGGTTCCTCGATGCTACCCTCATAAGGTAATTTACAAACCTCACAAAAGTCATAAAGCGTCATCTCCTTATGCTCATCATATAAGTGAAACTCTACCGTGGGTGGTGATCTCCTAGCATGAAAATGAAAATTTTGCACGAAAGTATTAGTGAGTAGGAGATACTGATCACACTGGTCGTGGAGGAAGTCGGTGATGCCTGCATTCTCAGCCAAATAATAGAAATCCTCATAAATTTCAGCCGCTTCCAAGAATACATCGCATGGCCATTCACACGGTCGAATCTCCGCGGCACGAGGAAGATTGTACTTGGGCTTTTCCTTCTCCTGATTTTCTTTTTCCTTCGAACCCCGGCTCGAAGAGCCTCTCAACAATCTCCTCATCATTTTCTACCTCTGAAAATTTTCTGAAATTTTTAGTGACTCAAAATAAAAGTGAACCAAACTCAACAAAACTGATAGCAACTACTCCTACAAGTGCCTAGAGGCTATATCATGCATCAAAACTAATTTGGACCATATAAATTTGACATGCAAGCTCAAGAATAGGGTCACCACAGCAGCAAAAATTTGCAATAAATAAAGCACTAGAGCAAAAACTAATTGGACCATTGGAGGAGTCACATACCGAAGAACAATCCCCCAAAACAGTTTTGCAAATGGAGCTTTACACAAGGAGATCGAAAATGGCAGCAAAATGAGCGAGAACACGATGGGATGATTTTTTCTAGAGGAAGACGAAGTGGATGGGTGTTGGAATAAGTGGAGGGGAGCCACGTGGGACCCACAAGACTGGGGGGCGCACCCAGGGGGTAGGGCGCGCCCTCCGTCCTTGTGGATAGGTGGTGGGTCCCCCTGGTGTGTTCTCAGTGCCAGAAATTCTCAAATATTCTATAAAAAATCATACTAAATTTTCAGGGCATTTGGAGAACTTTTATTTTCGGGTCATTTTTTTTATTTCACGGATAATTCATAAAACAGACAGAAAATACTATTTTTACTTTATTAAATCTAAATAACAGAAAGTAAAAAGTAGGTACAGAAAGTTGTGCCTTCTAAATTCATCCATCTCATGCCCATCAAAAGGAATCCGTTAACAAGGTTGATCAAGTCTTATTAACAAACTTCTTCCAAATGACATGAAACCGGAGAATTTTCGAATAACACTAGGTTACCTCAACGGGGATATGCATGTCCCCAACAATAAGAATATCATATTTCTTTTTGACAGTAGGAAGAGGGAATTCAAAACCTCCAATAGTAATAGTTGAAATTTTTCCAATAGAATTGATACTATGAACTTGGGGTTGTTTCTTCAGAAAGTGTACCGTATGCTCATTACCATTAACATGAAAAGTGGCATTGCCTTTATTGCAATTAATAACAACCCCTGCAGTATTCAAAAAGGGTCTACCAAGGATGATTGACATACTGTCGTCCTCGGGAATATCAAGAATAACAAAGTCCGTTAAGATAGTAACGTTTGCAACCACAACAGGCACATCCTCACAAATACCGATGGGTATAGCAGTTGATTTATCAGCCATTTGCAAAGAGATTTCAGTAGGTGTCAACTTATTCAATTCAAGTCTACGATACAAAGAGAAAGGCATAACACTAACACCGGCTCCAAGATCACATAGAGCAGTTTTAACATAGTTTCTTTTAATGGAGCATGGTATAGTTGGTACTCCTGGATCTCCAAGTTTCTTTGGTATTCCACCCTTAAAAGTATAATTAGCAAGCATGGTGGAAATTTCAGCTTCCAGTATCTTCCTTTTATTAGTAGCAATATCTTTCATGTACTTAGCATAAGGAGGCATTTTAAGCATATCAGTCAAACGCATACGCAAAAAGATAGGTCTAATCATTTCAGCAAAGTGCTCAAAATCCTCATCATCCTTTTTCTTGGATGGCTTAGGAGGAAAGGGGATGGGTTTCTGAACCCATGGTTCTCTTTCTCTACCATATTTTCTAGCAACAAAGTCTCTCTTATCATAACGTTGATTCTTTGATTGTGGGTTATCAAGATCAACAGCAGGTTCAATCTCTGCATCATTATCATTACTAGGTTGAGCATCAACATGAACATCATCATTAACATTATCACTAGGTTCATGTTCATCACCAGATTGTGTCTCCGCATCAGAAATAGAAATATCATTTGGATTCTCAGGTGTGTCTATAACAGGTTCACTAGAAGTATGCAAAGTCCTATCAGTTTTCTTTTTCTTTTTATTACTAGGAGTAGATGCATCAGTATTAATTCTCTGAGAATCTTGCTCAACTCTCTTAGGATGGCCCTCAGGATACAAAGGTTCCTGAGCCATTTTACTACCTCTAGTCATAACCCTAATAGCATTATCATTGTTCTTATTATTCAACTCGTTAAGCAAATCATCATGTGCCTTAAGTACTTGTTCTACTTGAGTTGTAACCATGGAAGCATGTTTACTAATAAGCTTAAGATCATTAACAGTTCTACTCATATAATCACCCAAGTAATCAAGCATGTGAGCATTACGTTTCAATTGTCTACTAACATAAGCATTGAAATTTTCTTGTTTAACAATAAAATTACCAAACTCATCCAAGCATTGACTAGCAGACTTATTATGAGAAATATCACCTTCATCAAATCTATAAAGAGAATTTACCTCTACTACATGTGTCGGGTTATCAAGACCATGTATTTCTTCAATAGGCGGTAAATTCTTAACATCTTCAGCTTTAATACCTTTTTCTTTCATAGATTTCTTTGCCTCTTGCATATCTTCGGGACTGAGAAATAGAATACATCTTTTCTTCGGAGTTGGCTTAGGAGTTGGTTCAGGAAGTGTCCAATCATTATCATTACTCAATATATTATTCGATAGCAATTCAGCTTGCTCAATAGTTTGTTCCCTGAAAATACAACCAGCACAACTATCTAGGTGGTCCCTAGAAGCATCGGTTAGTCCATTATAAAAGATATCAAGTATTTCATTTTTCTTGAGAGGATGATCAGGCAAAGCATTAAGTAATTGGAGAAGCCTCCCCCAAGCTTGTGGGAGACTCTCTTCTTCAATTTGCACAAAGTTAAATATTTCCTGTAGGGCAGCTTGTTTCTTATGAGCAGGGAAATATTTTTGAGAAAAGTAATAAATCATATCCTAGGCACTACGCACACAACCAGGAGCAAGCGAATTAAACCATAACTTAGCATCACCCTTTAATGAGAAAGGAAACAGTTTAAGAATATAGTAGTAGCGAATTTTTCCTCATGAGCAAATAGGGTGGCTATATCATTCAGTTTAGTAAGATGTGCCACAACTGTTTCAGATTCATAACCATAGAAGGGATCAGATTCAACCAAAGTAATTAACTCAGGATCGACAGAGAATTCATAATCCTTATCAGTAACAAAGATAGGTGAAGTAGCAAAATTGGGATCATATTTCATTCTAGCATTCAAGGATTTTTCTTTCAGCTTAGCTAGCAATTTCTTAAGATCTTCTCTATCATTGCAAGCAAGAAAGTCTCTAGCAGTTTCTTCATCCATAACATAACCCTCAGGTACAACAGGCAATTCATATCTAGGGGGACAATCATAATCTTCAGTTTCAATAATATCATCAGTTTCAGTAATTTCATTCTCTCTAATCCTAGCAAGTTGTTCATCAAGAAATTCACCAAGTGGCACAGTATTATCAAGCATAGAAGTAGTTTCATCATAAGCATCATGCATAGCAGAAGTGGCATCATCAATAACATGCGACATATCGGAATCAATAGCAGGTGTAGGTGTCGCAAGTTTACTCAAAACAGAAGGTGAATCAAGTGCAGAGCTAGATGACAGTTCCTTACCTTCCCTCGTAGTAGAGGGGAAAATCTTGGTTCTTTGATCTTTCAAATTCCTCATAGTGATCAACAGATAAAAATCCCAAGTGACTCAGAGAATAGAGCTATGCTCCCGGGCAACGGCGCCAGAAAAAGGTCTTGATAACCCACAAGTATAGGGGATCGCAACAGTTTTCGAGGGTAGAGTATTCAACCCAAATTTATTGATTCGACACAAGGGGAGCCAAAGAATATTCTCAAGTATTAGCAGCTGAGTTGTCAATTCAACCACACCTGAAAGACTTAATATCTGCAGCAAAGTATTTAGCAGCAAAGTAGTATGGAAGTAACGGTAATGGTGGCAAAACTAACAGTAGCAGTTTTGTAGCAATTGTAACAGTGGCAACGGAGAAGTAACTTATCAAAGATCAATATGTGAAAAGCTCGTAGGCAATGGATCAATGATGGATAATTATGTCGGATGGCATTCATCATGCAACAGTTATAACATAGGGTGACACAGAACTAGCTCCAATTCATCAATATAATGTAGGCATGTATTCCGAATATAGTCATACGTGCTTATGGAAAAGAACTTGCATGACATATTTTGTCCTACCCTCCCGTGGCAGCGGGGTCCTAATGGAAACTAAGGGATATTAAGGCCTCGTTTTAATAAAGTACCGGACCAAAGCATTAGCACTTAGTGAATACAAGAACTCCTCAAACTACGGTCATCACCGGGAAGTGTCCCGACTATTGTCACTCCGGGGTTGCCGGATCATAACACGTAGTAGGTGACTATAACTTGCAAGATAGGATCAAGAACACATATATATTCATGAAAACATAATAGGTTCAGATCTGAAATCATGCACTCGGGCCCTAGTGACAAGCATTAGGCATAGCAAAGTCATAGCAACATCAATCTTAGAACATAGTGGATACTAGGGATCAAACCCTAACAAAACTAACTCGATTACATGGTAAATCTCATCCTACCCATCACCGTCCAGCAAGCCTACGATGGGATTACTCACGCACGGCGGTGAGCATCATGAAATTGGTGATGGAGGATGGTTGATGATGACGACGGCGATGATTTCCCCTCTCCGGAGCCCCGAACGGACTCCAGATCTGGTCTCCCGAGGAAGAACAGGAGGTGGCAGTGGCTCCGTATCGTAAAACGCGATGAATCCTTCTCTCCGATTTTTTTCTCCCCGAACGTGAATATATGGAGTTGGAGTTGAGGTCGGTGGAGGTCCAGGGGGCCCACAAGGACAGAGGGCGCGCCCTGGGGGTGGGCGCGCCCCCCACCCTTGTGGACAGGGTGTGGGCCCCCTTCGGTTGATTATTTCGCCAATATTTTTTATTTATTCCAAAACTGATCTCCGTGAAGTTTCAGGTCATTCCGAGAACTTTTATTTCTGCACAAAAGTAACACCATGGCAATTCTGCTGAAAACAACGTCAGTCCGGGTTAGTTCCATTCAAATCATGCATATTAGAGTACAAAACAAGGGCAAAAGAGTTTGGAAAAGTAGATATGATGGAGACGTATCAGGAGTCGAGGAAGGATCTCTAGGTGAGGTTGATAACACTACTACTACTTTATATTATGCTATTCTGTACTCTTCTAAATGCTGCAAGATGCTTGAGGATGCTTGAAGATGCTGAAGATGCTAGTCTTCGGTAGGACTAGGCCTTCCCTCTATTCTGGCATTTCTGCAGCCCAGTCTACATATACAGCCTTTCTTTGATAATGTTGCATATGTAGTGTAGATCCTTGCTTGCTGAGTACTTCGGGTGAGTACTCACGGTTGCTTTGCTTCCTCTTTTCCACATATCCGTTTGATGCAACCAGATGACGGAGCCCAGGAGACAGCTGCCCCCGCCGACGATCACTACTACTACCCTGAGGATGGCTGCTACTACGAGTTGGCTGACGGCCAGGAGTAGGTTCGGAGGGTCCCAGGCAGGAGGCCTGCGCCTTTTCGATCGTAGCTTTTGTTTAGCCCCGCCTTCTTAAGGCTTATCTATTTTATCTTTTATATCTGTACTCAGATATCTGATGCTTCCGCTGACGTTTGTAGGCGAGCTTATGTATTCGAGCCCTCGAGGCCCCTGGCTTGTAATATAAAGCTTGTATTATTTTTAATTTGTGTCTAGAGTTGTGTTGTGATATCTTCAAGTGAGTACTTAGGCTTGATCATGTGCATTTGCGTGTATGATTAGTGCACGATTAAGCCGGGGGCGTCACAGGTTGGTATCAGAGCCGACTGCCTGTAGGAACCCCCCCTTTCCAACTCCTTGGCGGAAGTTGAGTCTAGTATCCGAAAAACTGTTTTACTAACTTGGCTGTGTGGCTTACGGGCCCACGTCACCATTGGGTGGTATTAGGATATTTTATTTGTCGTCTATACTCTGGGATTCTGATCTCTCGTCTACTCGGGTTAAACATTTTACTAACTCTGACATTAGGTTCTCGTAACCACTTCATCCCGGAGAGCTCCTTCACCACAGATGATAAATTGCTTCGCCAGAAGATTCTGCAGATACCCCTCGTTGTTTCCCGAGACCCTGTGCCCGCCGCTTTGCAGTTCCTGGCCACTAATAATCCCCATGAATAACATCCTTGCCGTTTGTACCTTCATCCCCAGTGGCTCTTGTTGTTACTAGTTACCCCTAATACTCTCCGTTGTTCCGAGAATGCTTTGCGCCTTCTGCTTTGCAGCTTCTTTTCGCACTGCGGATAACTCACTTACCCGGGGTCCGTTCATCCCCAGTTGTTCATATGTCTCACAAAATTCTTCGAATGCAATTCGATCTCCCGAAAATCCTCTGCAGACTATTGCTCTTGAAAGTCTTGCCTGCTTGCATTACGGTTAATTCCATATGTTTAGCAATCTTCGTTGACATTCCTGGCCAATGCCTTTGCATCCCTTCTCCCTCTAATTGATTACCGATACTCACATCAACTCCGTCGTGAACCGCCAGATACATTGTTGGGTTGTTATCCGACATTATCCTTAACATCTGAAATCTTGTAAGTTCTCCCCTGATAAATAATGCCTTTGATAAAATGTATCCTCTCCTTTAGTCAACCATGCTCTACTATCGAGCTTGAGTGATTACTCCTGAAGTTCGTGGTATATGTTCCTAAGATGCCCCGATGGGTTGAACCTATGCCTTCTAAATCTGGGTGAACCCGATAATTTTCGCGGGGCATACTCCTCTGGTATTTCACCAGGTAGTTCTTCACGATCATATAAATTTTAACAAAGCAGTGGATGAAAGATCATGCATTGGAGAAGTGGGAGTCGACCTTGAACCTTTGCGTTCATGCCCATGGACATGATGCAGAACTTATCATGGAAGCCTCTCTTAAATCAATTGTTCCCTTGATATAAGTTCATCTTGTATCTGTAAATTGATCCTTTGTAACCGTGGTTCCGACCATATTTTCTCCTTGATTCCATTTCCCGGACAAGTTAAAATACTTGTCTTCTACAGATCATTTCACCTGTCCAACCTCTATTCAGATGTACATTCAAGTATTGCTCCATGATATCCCAATGATATTGTGTCATTGCACTACCTCTTGTGAATTCCTATTGGAATGATACTCCATCCCATCATTCCTAGCCTGATCGGCTATATCATTATCGTGCTAACTTTATTTGTGCTACCTGGTCCTTATGCCCGGAGCAACTTCCGATGATGAGTTAAACTTACGTCGATCTACCTCTTCTTATCATTTCACCTCGAACAACAAGCTTGATTTCGAGCTTGTGTCCTATCCATGGTTCCAATAACCTTTCGCTCGGCATTCCTTTTGCTTGATGTCATCGCTGACCAATTACATCTTATTGAAACCTCTCGACAAATGTGTCGTGATCATCATCACATTCAGAGCTCCTTCAGGATATCAATCGAATTCATGAGAGAAATACCATCCTTGTCCTTCGATGAATTGCGTTATCATCGACAATATCCTCGACTTCCTGTCAACACAGACTTGGTCGTGTTGGGTTATACTTATGTTTCGTGATATTCTTGGAAATGTTCCTTCGTGTCTCTTGTGATCTTCCGATCCAACCCTTACTTGAAACACTATGTTATTGCTACCTCGAAGCATAACTGTGGTACTCCGAACATCAATAAGAACATTGGAAGCGCAACGCTAAATGTTTCTTGCTCTATTATCCAAACACCATTGTATGGATAACATCATGAATTCCCTTGCCCTTTATCCAGATGATGATGTACTTGTTGATCTGACATGTATATCATGCTCTACTTTTCCCTACTTTTCCTTGGGAAAAGTTACACTCCTAATTCCTGTGTATAAACACATTTTCCTTTCCATTGGTTTGTTTAACCTTTCTTGTGATCCATATGTTATAAGCAGAAATAATTCCCTGCTTATAAAAACACCTCGAGGTACAATTCAGTCAGTACGACCCTGTTACTAATGTTGATGACATTTCGGCAACCACCGATGGACGAGAACTTTGCCTATTGGTCCGCCTCATTCAACGAGCAGGAAAATGGTTCTCTTCGTCCCTCGCCCTTGGTACCGATGTTGTCACCGACATAACTGACAGGCTATCCTCCGACATACCTTGTTGTCGTGACCGGTAAGATGCCACCGTTCTCCCTACTTTTGATCAACACCCCCCACAGATCCACAGGATCGGAACCTGACTCTCCTATACATCCTTAATTCCGAAGTATCCTATGCACTTGACCTTGTATGTTATCACGAGTCACCCTCCGAGAGATGATCTATTCCCGATGCTCTGAACCCCTTTCTCACACTTTGTTCAGGTATCGATCGTTTGTCCATCCGCTTGAAACTTCCTATTGTACCTTCATACTTTGCTCTCGATGTTTTCTGAAGTTTCAACTCGAGAGATACTTCTGCCACATTCCTGAATTGTTCACCAGATAATTAACCCTATAAGGGTCAGTTCTCCCGAAGTTACTCTTTACTTCCCCACTTAAATCTTGGGACGAGATTTCTTGTAGTGGAGGAGATTTGTGACATCCCCAGCATCACACTACAGTAATCCCTTATGATCATGCCAAGTCATCTTCTTTTTGCAATGCTTCATCACAGTGGTTATACACTCCAATTCAAATTCCTCTCTGAAATAAATTCAACTCAAAGTGCAAAATAAAGTTGCCCAAAAGTTGCTGGAAAAATGTTCATCTCATAGTAAATATTCCATAACATTTATTTGTTAAGGAATACAACATCACCCTTATGCCAAAATGAGCAGTAGCATTTAAAAAGTGCTATTTCAGCAATTTAAAATTGCAAATTTATTTTTTTGCAAAATACAAATGATCTCCACTGGTCTCTAAAATATTTGAGGCAATGCCTAAAATCACCAGGGATTTAATGGGACACTTTCCCTATTTTTCCTAAGTGAGATGGTAGCTCAAATAATCTTTTTCACTCTCTGTTCATTATCTAAAAAAGAAAAACAGAAAAGAAAAAGAAAAAAAGGCCTAAACTACTACCGGGGACTGGGCCTAAGTGCACAGTGCACCTGGCCCAGCCCAGCCGGCCCACCTCTCCCTCCTCACTCTCTCTCCCTCGCCGTGTCACCACGCCCGTGGCCGAGCGCGCGCTCGCCGACCGCTGGACGACATCACGACACCCACAGACGCCGAGGGGATATGGATTCCCCCTCATCCTTCCCCCTGGTCCTCCCTCGCCACTTCTCCCCCTCTCCTTCCCCTCACGCTCACCTCTCCCCCCCTCTGCCGAGCGCGTTCGTCGCCGTCGCCACCTCGTCTACGCGGCCAGCGAGCTCCTCCCGTCGCCGCGCCGCGTCCACCCGCTCTGTCTCCCTCGATTACGCCTCCCAGATGAGCCGCAGGACGCTGGGCGCCCCCGAACGCTGCCTCGACCTCTTCTTCCCCCTCGGATCGCCGGACGCCGCCGCTGTCGATTCGGCCTCTTCCTGCGCTCCCGTCCACCCGAGAGGCCTCCATGTGCCTGCGCTGTAAGCTCCTCCCCTCCTCCCCACGCCTGTTTCTTCTTCTGCGCACCCATAGCTAGCTAGTTGCCATGGCGCCATTGCCGGAGCTCCAGCTCCACCGAGTCGCTCACTACCGCTGCTTCCGTTTGTCGCCGCGACCTCGCACCACCTCGTTTGGATGCGGAGTTGCGCTCTCGTTTGAATGAGCTCGTTTGTGTGCGTGAAAAACCACCGTAGCCACCTGCCCGATCTCCACCCGAGAGCTCCGCCGCCACCCGTCGTCGCCGGCATTGCTCCAGCCACCTCCGCGTCCAACCACTGGCACCATCCGTCGCGCGTCGCTCTGCTCGTTCGGTAGAGCCCGAGAACGGCCAAAACGATGCACCACAGAAGGTTTCGGGGCTCGCCGGAGTTGCTCGCCATCGCGCGAGCTCGCTGGAGAGCTCCGGTGGCCGGCGTCCAGCGTGGCGCCGACGTGGCGCGCCCTGTGTCACTGACACTGGGTCCCACTGGGCCGAGTTGACCGAGTCAGCGCGGCCCCGCCCACTGACATGTGGGGCCCAACAATTTAAAAATGATTTTAGGTAAATATATAATCTGTTAATTAATTAATTAATTAATTTAAACACTAATTAGACACTGACAATGGGCCCCGCTAGATAATTAGTAGTAGTTTAGTCAAATTAACCCCGTTTAATTAGCTGAGTCACCGACCAGTGGGTCCCACTGGACCCACAGGTCGGGTTTGACCTGGTCAGCCGACTGTTGACCGCTGATGTCATCTTTACCTCATGCTGACATCATCAGACATTATTCTGGATAATGTTGAATTAGATAAATAAAGTAAATTCCAGAAAATGTCGAAAACCTTTGAAAATTCATCGAAATTAAACCGTAGCTCAGATCAAAAAACTTTATATATGAAAGTTGCTCAGAACAACGAGACGAATCCAAATATGCCCTCCTCGTACCTGTCACGTGCCTCTAGCATGATGAAAGTGGAACTTTCCCCTCCATTCATCTGTCCGATAATCACCCGGAGCTGGGAGAACACTCCCGGATAATTTCCCGCTTCCACTAACTTGCGTAGTACTGCATTAGGGCACCTCTCGAATAACGTGTTGCCATGCCATGCTTCTGTGATTGCTTTTGTTTGCCTTTATTTATTGTTTCTTCCCCCTCCTCTTTCGATGACCCCGAGACCGACGCAGCTCCGGAGACCGGTTACACTGCTGACGACCCTTCTCTTACCGTAGAGCTTCCAGGCAAGCACCCCCCTTTGAACATACCGATATTGCCTATTCTTTCTCTCTTATGCTTGCATTAGAAATTGTTGCTGCTGCTGTTATCCTATTTCTGATGCATAGCCTGTTTTTGTAACTGCTGTTGATACCTACATGTTTATCCTAAACTGCTTAGTATAGGCTGGATAGAGACCCACCAGAGACCCCACTTTGACCCAGTTGCCCCCGCTGGATTATAAGATGACTCGATCAATGTGATCGACAGCCAGGCTCCGGCACCGCACATCACCCCCCTTAGTTGTACGACACTGCAGCGTTACTATCGAGTGCCGAGGGTGATACCTCATATAGCACTTCTGATGTTAACTCTGTAGAGTAGCTATTTGGTTGTGGTCATCGAGGGTGATTCCTCCTTCACCACTTCCGATAACGACGCTGTCGTGCAACACCTCGAGTGTGAACCCATCGAGGGTGATTCCTCCGAGTTCACCTTGACGGATACATCGAGTAGGAATCCAACGAGGGTGATACCTCAGAGTCCCTTGATGTTATGGACACACGGTTACTTGGACTTTACAACTGTTACTTGGAAAGTCGGGTCGACCCTGAGGGGTACCCGAGTGAGCATAAGATGTGAGTGATGTGGAGACGGGTTGACCTGGAGGGTGCCCGTGAGATAAATACGAGGCGTGGCCGGGCATTCATAGCCCTTGCCGCAAGTCCTCAAGATGGGGCAACGGGGTCACATCGATCGTGAGTCTCTGCTCGTTACCGCACTACCAAAACACTAACGATTTGGATATTTGATCCGAGTGGGCCTTTGGCCCGATAGCACTAACCATCACGCGGAAAAGTTATGGGCACTCTGCATTATGGCATCAGCCGAAAGCTCTGTCAGACGTCCAGTTCAGCATGGCGGCCGGGTCGGATCGTGCTGATGGCGCTGGTATCCACCCTGCACGCAATGACCCGGAGTGCACAGGGCGATGGCCCAAGACCCCTGAGCGCTTAGGATATAGACTGACGGGGACCTCTCTGTTGAGCTTTAGGTAGGGCTGCGGTGTGTCGTTTGGCCGAGGCCGGGCATGACCCAGAAAAGTGTGTCCGGCCAGAGTTAAGCGAGCATGGTGGGTAAGTTGGTGCACCCCTGCAGGGAAGAACTAATATATGCATAGTCGGATCCTCGGTAACGGACGCTCGGAGTTGTATCCCAATCGATACAACTAGAATTGGATACTTGAGATGAGATATGGATAGTAGGGCTCTGGGATTGCTTTCTCGCAGGGAGTCGAGGAAGGATCTCTAGGTGAGGTTGATAACACTACTACTACTTTATATTATGCTATTCTGTACTCTTCTAAATGCTGCAAGATGCTTGAGGATGCTTGAAGATGCTGAAGATGCTAGTCTTCGGTAGGACTAGGCCTTCCCTCTATTCTGGCATTTCCGCAGCCCAGTCCACATATACAGCCTTTCTTTGATAATGTTGAATATGTAGTGTAGATCCTTGCTTGCTGAGTACTTCGGATGAGTACTCACGGTTGCTTTGCTTCCTCTTTTCCCCATATCCGTTTGATGCGACCAGATGACGGAGCCCAGGAGACAGTTGCCCCCGCCGACGATCACTACTACTACCCTGAGGATGGCTACTACTACGAGTTGACTGACGACCAGGAGTAGGTTCGGAGGGTCCCAGGCAGGAGGCCTGCGCCTTTTCGATCGTAGCTTTTGTTTAGCCCCGCCTTCTTAAGGCTTATCTATTTTATCTTTTATATCTGTACTCAGATATCTGATGCTTCCGCTAACGTTTGTAGGCGAGCTTATGTATTCGAGCCCTCGAGGCCCCTGGCTTGTAATATAAAGCTTGTATTATTTTTAATTTGTGTCTAGAGTTGTGTTGTGATATCTTCAAGTGAGTCCTTAGGCTTGATCATGTGCATTTGCGTGTATGATTAGTGCACGATTAAGCCGGGGCGTCACAGGTTGGTATCAGAGCCGACTGCCTATAGGAACCCCCCCTTTCCAACTCCTTGGCCGAAGTTGAGTCTAGTATCCGAAAAACTGTTTTACTAACTTGGTTGTGTGGCTTATGGGCCCACGTCACCATTGGGTGGTATTAGGATATTTTATTTGTCGTCTATACTCTGGGATTCTGATCTCTCGTCTACCCGGGTTAAACATTTTACTAACTCTGACATTAGGTTCTCGTAACCACTTCATCCCGGAGAGCTCCTTCACCACAGATGACCGCTTGCTTCGCCAGAAGATTCTGCAGATACCCCTTGTTGTTTCCCGAGACCCTGTGCCCACCGCTTTGCAGTTCCTGACCACTAATAATCCCCGTGAATAACATCCTTGCCATTTGTACCTTCATCCCCGGTGGCTCTTGTTGTTACTAGTTACCCCTAATACTCTCCGTTGTTCCGAGAATCCTTTGTGCCTTCTGCTTTGCAGCTTCTTTTCGCACTGCGGATAACTCACTTACCCGGGGTCCGTTCATCCCCAGTTGTTCATATGTCTCACAAAATTCTTCGAATGCAATTTGATCTCCCGAAAATCCTCTGCAGACTATTGCTCTTGAAAGTCTTGCCTGCTTGCATTACGGTTAATTCCATATGTTTAGCAATCTTTGTTGACATTCCTTGTCAATGCCTTTGCATCCCTTCTCCCTCTGATTGATTACCGATACTCACATCAACTCCGCCGTGAATCGCCAGATACATTGTTGGGTTGTTATCCGACATTATCCTTAACATCTGAAATCTTGTAAGTTCTCACCTGATACATAATGCCTTTGGTAAAATGTATCCTCTCCTTTAGTCAACCATGCTCTACTATCGAGCTTGAGTGATTACTCCTGAAGTTCGTGGTATATGTTCCTAAGATGCCCTGACGGGTTGAACCTATGCCTTCTTAATCTGGGTGAACCCGATAATTTTCGCGGGCCATACTCCTCTGGTATTTCACCAGGTAGTTCCTCACGATCATATAAATTTTAACAGAGCAGTGGATGAAAGATCATGCATTGGAGAAGTGGGAGTCGACCTTGAACCTTTGCGTTCATGCCCATGGACACGATGCAGAACTTATCATGGAAGCTTCTCTTAAATCAATTGTTCCCTTGATATAAGTTCATCTTGTATCTGTAAATTGATCCTTTGTAACCGTGGTTCCGACCATATTTTCTCCTTGATTCCATTTCCCGGACAAGTTAAAATACTTGTCTTCTACAGATCATTTCACCTGTCCAACCTCTATTCAGATGTACATTCAAGTATTGCTCCATGATATCCCAATGATATTGTGTCATTGCACTACCTCTTGTGAATTCCTATTGGAATGATACTCCATCCCATCATTCCTAGCCTGATCGGCTATATCATTATCGTGCTAACTTTATTTGTGCTACCTGGTCCTTATGCCATGAGCAACTTCCGACGACGAGTTAAACTTACGTCGATCTTCCTCTTCTTATCATTTCACCTCGAACAACAAGCTTGATTTCGAGCTTGTGTCCTATCCGTGGTTCCAATAACCTTTCGCTCGGCATTCCTTTTGCTTGATGTCATCGCTGACCAATTACATCTTCTTGAAACCTCTCGACAAATGTGTCGTGATCATCATCAACATTCAGAGCTCCTTCAGGATATCAATCGAATTCATGAGAGAAATACCATCCTTGTCCTTCGATGAATTGCGTTATCATCGACAATATCCTCGACTTCCTGCCAACACAGACTTGGTCGTGTTGGGTTATACTTTATGTTCCGTGATATTCTTGGAAATGTTCCTTCGTGTCTCTTGTGATCTTCCGATCCAACCCTTACTTGAAACACTATGTTATTGCTACCTCGAAGCATAACTGTGGTACTCCGAACATCAATAAGAACATTGGAAGCGCAATGCTAAATGTTTCTTGCTCTATTATCCAAACACCGTTGTATGGATAACATCATGAATTCCCTTGCCCCTTTATCCAAATGATGATGTACTTGTTGATCTGACATGTATATCATGCTCTACTTTTCCTTGGGAAAAGTTACACTCCTAATTCGTGTGTATAAACACATTTTCCTTTCCATTGGTTTGTTTAACCTTTCTTGTGATCCATATGTTATAAGCAGAAATAATTCCCTGCTTATAAAAACACCTCGAGGTACAATTCAGTCAGTACAACCCTGTTACTAATGTTGATGACATTCCGGTAACCACCGATGAACGAGAACTTTGCCTATTGGTCCGCCTCATTCAACGAGCAGGAAAATGGTTCTCTTCGTCCCTCGCCCTTGGTACCGATGTTGTCACCGACATAACTGACAGGCTATCCTCTGACATACCTTATTGTCGTGACCGGTAAGATGCCACCGTTCTCCCTACTTTTGAACGACACCCCCCACAGATCCACAGGATCGGAACCTGACTCTCCTGTACATCCTTAATTCCGAAGTATCCTATGCACTTGACCTTGTGTGTTATCACGAGTCACCCTCCGAGAGATGATCTATTCCCGATGCTCTGAACCCCTTTCTCACACTTTGTTCATGTATCGGTCGTTTGTCCATCCGCTTGAAACTTCCTATTGTACCTTCATACTTTGCTCTCGATGTTTTCTGAAGTTTCAACTCGAGAGATACTTCTGCCACATTCCTGAATTGTTCACCAGATAATTAACCCTATAAGGGTCAGTTCTCCCGAAGTTACTCTTTACTTCCCCACTTAAATCTCGGGACGAGATTTCTTGTAGTGGAGGAGATTTGTAACATCCCCAGCATCACACTACAGTAATCCCTTATGATCATGCCAAGTCATCTTCTTTTTGCAATGCTTCATCACAGTGGTTAAATACTCCAATTCAAATTCCTCTCTGAAATAAATTCAACTCAAAGTGCAAAATAAAGTTGCCCAAAAGTTGCTAGAAAAATGTTCATCTCATAGTAAATATTCCATAACATTTATTTGTTAAGGAATACAACATCATCCTTATGCCAAAATGAGCAGTAGCATTTAAACCATGCTATTTCAGCAATTTAAAATTGCAAATTTATTTTTTTGCAAAATACAAATGATATCCACTGGTCTCTAAAATATTTGAGGCAATGCCTAAAATCACCAGGGATTTAATGGGGCACTTTCCCTATTTTTCCTAAGTGAGATGGTAGCTCAAATAATCTTTTTCACTCTCTGTTCATTATCTAAAAAAGAAAAACAGAAAAGAAAAAGAAAAAAAGGCCTAAACTACTACCGGGGACTGGGCCTAAGTGCACAGTGCACCTGGCCCAGCCCAGCCGGCCCACCTCTCCCTCCTCACTCACTCTCCCTCGTCGTGTCACCACGCCCGTGGCCGAGCGCGCGCTCGCCGACCGCTGGCCGACATCGCGACACCCACAGACGCCGAGGGGATAAGGATTCCCCCTCATCCTTCCCCCCTGGTCCTCCCTCGCCACTTCTCCCCCTCTCCTTCCCCTCGCGCTCACCTCTCTCCCCCTCTGCCGAGTGCGTCCGTCGCCGTCGCCTCGTCATCTACATGGCCAGTGAGCTCCTCCCGTCGCCGCGCCACGTCCACCCGCTCCGTCTCCCTCGATTACGCCTCCCAGACGAGCCGCAGGATGCCGGGCGCCCCCGAACGCTGCCCCGACCTCTTCTTCCCCCTCGGATCGCCGGACGCCGCCGCTGTCGATTCGGCCTCTCCCTGCGCTCCCGTCCACCCGAGAGGCCTCCATGTGCCTGCGTAGTAAGCTCCTCCCCTACTCCCCATGCCTGTTTCTTCTTCTGCGCACCCGTAGCTAGCTAGTTGCCACGACGCCATTGCCGGAGCTCCAGCTCCATCGAGTCGCTCACTACCGCCGTTTCCGTTTGTCGCCGTGACCTCGCACCACCTCGTTTGGATGCGGCGTTGCGCTCTCATTTGAATGAGCTCGTTTGCGTGCGTGAAAAACCACCGTAGCCGCCTGCCCGATCTCCACCCGAGAGCTCCGCCGCCACCCGTCGTCGCCGGCATTGCTCCGGCCACCTCCGCGTCCAACCACTGGCACCATACGTCGCGCGTCGCTCCGCTTGTTCGGTAGAGCCCGAGAACAGCCAAAACGATGCACCACAGAAGGTTTCCGGGCTCGCCGGAGTTGCTCGCCGTCGCGCGAGCTCGCTGGAGAGCTCCGGTGGCCGGCGTCCAGCGTGGCGCCGACGTGGCGCGCCTGTGTCACTGACACTGGGTCCCACTGGGCCGAGTTGACCGAGTCAGCGCGGCCCCGCCCACTGACATGTGGGGCCCAGCAATTTAAAAATGATTTTAGGTAAATATATAATCTATTAATTAATTAATTAATTAATTTAAACACTAATTAGACACTGACAATGGGCCCCGCTAGATAATTAGTAGTAGTTTAGTCAAATTAACCCCGTTTAATTAGCTGAGTCACCGACCAGTGGGTCCCACTGGACCCACAGGTCGGGTTTGACCTGGTCAGCCGACTGTTAACCGCTGATGTCATCTTTACCTCATGCTAACATCATCAGACATTGTTCTGGATAATGTTGAATTAGATAAATAAAGTAAATTCCAAAAAATGTCTAAAACATTTGAAAATTCATCGAAATTAAACCGTAGCTCAGATAAAAAAACTTTATATATGAAAGTTGCTCAGAACGACGAGACAAATCCGAATATGCCCTCCTCGTACCTGTCACGTGCCTCTAGCATGATGAACATGGAACTTTCCCCTCCGTTCATTTGTCTGATAATCACCCGGAGCTGGGAGAACACTCCCAGATAATTTCCCGCTTCCACTAACTTGCGTAGTACTGCATTAGGGCACCTCTCGAATAATGTGTTGCCATGCCATGCTTCTGTGATTGCATTTGTTTGCCTTTATTTATTGTTTCTTCCCCCTCCTCTTTCGATGACCCCGAGACCGACGCAGCCCCGGAGACCGGCTACACTGCTGACGACCCTTCTCTTACCGCAGAGCTTCCAGGCAAGCACCCCCCTTTGAACATACCGATATTGCCTATTCTTTCTCTCTTATGCTTGCATTAGAAATTATTGCTGCTACTGTTATCCTATTTCTGATGCATAGCCTGTTTTTGTAACTTCTGTTGATACCTACCTGTTTATCCTAAACTGCTTAGTATAGGTTGGATAGAGACCCACCAGAGACCCCACTTTGACCCAGTTGCCCCCACTGGATTATCAGATGACTCGATCAATGTGATCGACAGCCAGGCTCCGGCACCACACATCACCCCCCTTAGTTGTTCGACATTGCAGCGTTACTATCGAGTGCCGAGGGTGATACCTCGTATAGCACTTCTGATGTTAACTCTGTAGAGTAGCTATTTGGTTGTGGTCATCGAGGGTGATTCCTCCTTCACCACTTCCGATAACGACGCTGTCGTGCAACACCTCGAGTGTGAACCCATCGAGGGTGATTCCTCCGAGTTCACCTTGACGGGTACATCGAGTAGGAATCCAACGAGGGTGATACCTCAGATTCCCTTGATGTTATGGACACACGGTTACTTGGACTTTACAACTGTTACTTGGAAAGTCGGGTCGACCCTGAGGGGTACCCGAGCGAGCATAAGATGTGAGTGATGTGGAGACGGGTTGACCTGGAGGGTGCCCGTGAGATAAATACGAGGCGTGGCCGGGCATTCGTAGCCCTTGCCGCAAGTCCTCGAGACGGGGCGACGGGGTCACATCGATCGTGAGTCTCTGCTCATTACCGCACTACCAAAACACTAACGATTTGGATATTTGATCCGAGTGGGCCTTTGGCCCGATAGCACTAACCATCATGCGGAAAAGTTATGGGCACTCTGCATTGTGGCATCAGCCAAAAGCTCCGTCAGACGTCCAGTTCAGCATGGCGGTCGGGTCGGATCGTGCCGATGGCGCTGGTATCCACCCTGCATGCAATGACCCGGAGTGCACAGGGCGATGGCCCAAGACCCCTGAGCGCTTAGGATATAGACCGACGGGGACCTCTCTGCTGAGCTTTAGGTAGGGCTGCGGTGTGTCGTTTGGCCGAGGCCGGGCATGACCCAGAAAAGTGTGTCCGGCCGGAGTTAAGCGAGCGTGGTGGGTAAGTTGGTGCACCCCTGCAGGGAAGAACTAATATATGCATAGGCAGATCCTCGGTAATGAACGCTCGGAGTTGTATCCCGATCAATACAACTAGAACTGGATACTTGAGATGAGATATGGATAGTAGGGCTCTGGGATTGCTTTCTCGCAGGGAGTCGAGGAAGGATCTCTAGGTGAGGTTGATAACACTACTACTACTTTATATTATGCTATTATGTACTCTTCTAAATGCTGCAAGATGCTTGAGGATGCTTGAAGATGCTGAAGATGCTAGTCTTCGGTAGGACTAGGCCTTCCCTCTATTCTGGCATTTCCGCAGCCCAGTCCACATGTACAACCTTTCTTTGATAATATTGCATATGTAGTGTAGATCCTTGCTTGCTGAGTACTTCGGATGAGTACTCACGGTTGCTTTGCTTCCTCTTTTCCCCATATCCGTTTGATGCGACCAGATGACGGAGCCCAGGAGACAGCTGCCCCCGTCGACGATCACTACTACTACCCTGAGGATGGCTACTACTACGAGTTGGCTGACGACCAGGAGTAGGTTCGGAGGGTCCCAGGCAGGAGGCCTGCACCTTTTCGATCGTAGCTTTTGTTTAGCCCCGCCTTCTTAAGGCTTATCTGTTTTATCTTTTATATTTGTACTCAGATATTTGATGCTTCCGCTGACGTTTGTAGGCGAGCTTATGTATTCGAGCCCTCGAGGCCCCTGGCTTGTAATATATAGCTTGTATTATTTTTAATTTGTGTCTAGAGTTGTGTTGTGATATCTTCAAGTGAGTCCTTAGGCTTGATCATGTCCATTTGCGTGTATGATTAGTGGACGATTAAGCCGGGGGCATCACAACAGAGTTGCTCACCAACTCCGCCAGCGTGTCCGGCCAGCCCACCGCCGCCCGAGTTGAGGTGTTCGGCGCGGGCGTCGGGCCCCCAGCACCTTCCCCGTCGAAAGGAAGAATTGGCTCCCTTGGGGGCTCGAGAGCCGAATACGGTAGGGGTTCGGATGATCCGGATCCCCTCCCCGTGTTAGCCAGGAGGGAGGCATCCCCCTGGTCTTCAACGGCCGAGGGGTTGGCCTCGGCCATGGTGGCGTCGACCCCCTCCCCTGAGTTCGGAGGAGGAGGGGTCTTTCACGACAGCACCTCCCCAACCTCTTCGGGGATTAGAGGAGGTGCGGAACGTGAGCCACTGTCCGCCAGTTCGACGGGCAGGGACGTCCCCGAAGAGGTCTCCTCGGCGGGGTGGCCACGTGGAGGGCTGCACCACCAAAAAAGATCAATCTACGTTGTACCAGGGACTACTAAAATAAGAAGGCAATTGAAAATGTCGCAATATGTACCTGGTCGCATGGGGCTTGACCCTGGGTTCCCTCTCTGAAACCTTTTCGTACGCTTCAGACTCCTCATCGGAGTTCGAGCTGTTGGACAGGACCAGCTTAGGCCGGCACCGTCTCTTCCAGGCCTGAGGAGGTTGAACCTCCTCGACGTCGCTGGACGCCGCCCTCTTCTTAGAGTGCGAGGAGGCGCTTTCCTCCTTGTCCTCATCCTCGTCCCCCTCCTATATGGATAGGGCCACAGTGTCTCCGGACCGGCTGTCTGGACGAGCCCGGCGACGGAGGCCCTCCCTGGCTTCCGGCACCTCCGTCTTCTTGCCCTTCTTGTCGGGTGCCTTGTACGGCACCACGACCAACAGCTTCTCTAGCTGTTCAAATTGGGACCCTTCTAGCAGCGGCGCCGGGCCGCTGATCTTCTCAGCCTTGGCGAGCCATCCCTGCAAAATCTACATAAAGAGGTTCGGATCAAATCACACGGTGCTAATATTCGAACTCATGTTAAGACCAATGCCGCTCACCTTCTTCGGAGGGGTCGCAGCGTCAAGGCCGATGTCCTCCCCCTCGACCGGCCAGTCCTTCTGCGGCTTGAATAGCAGACCCCACACTTTCTTGTGGGTCATGCCGAAAAGATGTTGCACGGTGGCCGGATCTTTGGGGTCATACTCCCACATTGGCTTGGCCCTCTCCTGACAGGGGAGGAGTCGACGATTGAGCATGATCTAGATCACATTAACCAGCTTCACGCCGGTCTCCACTACGCTGACGGCGCACTTCTGCAGCGCCTTTAAATCGTCAGAGCTGTCCCCAGTCCGAGCTCTTGGTGGTCCATGAGGCCAGCCTGGTAGGGGGTCCGGATCTGAATGCGGGAGCTGCCGCCCAGGCGGCTTCCCTTGGCTCAGTGATATAGAACCATTCCTTTTGCCACACCTTGACGGTGTCGATGAACTTGCCCTCCGGCCATGGGACCCGCGTCAGTTTGCTGATCATGGCCCCGCTGCAGTCTGCATGTTCGCCGCCAACCACCTTGGGCTTGACGTTGAACACATTCAGCCATAGGCCAAAGTGTGGCCGGACTCAGAGGAGAGCTTCACAGAAGATGATGAAGGACGAGATATGGAGGAGGGAGTTGGGGGCTAGATCGTGGAAATCTAGCCCGTAAAAGAACATCAACCCCCTCACAAAGGGGTGCAGGGGAAATCCAAGCCCCTAAGGAAATGGGGGAGGAATACGACCCTTTCGCCCACCCTGGGCGTGGGGACGATCTGGCCCGCTTCGAGGGCCCGATGAGCAATGTCGGCCGACAAGTAGCCGGCCTCCTTCAGCTTCACGATGTTGCTGTCTGTGACAATGGAGGCGTCCCACTTCCCGTTGGCGCCGGATTCGGCCATGGCTGAAGGGGACGGGGTGGGATTTGCCGTGGAAGCAGAGAAAAGGGGCGCTAGAGCTCTGGATATCTGCGTGAGCGGAAGGTGGAAGAAGGCGTGGGATGCTGACTGTTGTAGCTCCCCCTTTATAGGCTGTTGACAAGCCACGGGTTCCTTTTTTCACGTTGTTGGCTTCTCCACTTCCCGATACGCTCGCAATGTTATGTGCGGGGTGGATAATCGAAATCATTGATCATATCCCCTGAAAGGTGGGGCACGATCCCCACCTTGATGAGACGTGTCAAAGGTGGGTGGGCCTCGAGCCATGCTCCGAGAAATACTAATCGCTCGACGTTATGGCCGGATGCGATTCTTCGTTGAAAGAGAAAAAGTTGTCAGATGAAGGCACTGTTTACACTTGAACGGTTTTTTGTTATTGCTTTCGTTGTTAAGTAAAACTGCCGTTTCAGATTCCGGACATCACTTGGCTCCGAACATGAACAAAGCACACTGAAGAACTCGCCTCGCAAGCCGAATACTATTGGGTGAGCGGATGCCGGATACAGGCCTTGGCATTGGAGGCAAGTTCGGGGGCTACTAAGGGAGTTATGGACTAAGGGGTCCTCGGGGCGCCGGTCCATTGAATATGGGCCGGACTGGTGAAGCCGCATAGTGACAGGAGATCTATGAAGCCGTGGTGTGACCTCCAAGTCAAGGATAGGCAGGATCTCTTTTCTCCTTATTGTAATCTATCTCCAGTAACCCTAACCCTATCGGTGTCTATATAAACCCAGGGTTGTAGTCTTTAGGGGGAGAGATATATTCATCGCCTCATCACCTTAGGGTTTAGCTCATGCTGATCTCGAGGTAGATCTACTCTGTAACCATACTATACATCTAATACAATCAAGCAGGACGTAGGGTATTACCTCTTTGAGAGGGCCCGAACCTGGGTAAACACCGTGTTCATCGTCCCTTGTTCCCCATCAATCTCAGATCCACAACTCGGGACCCCCTACCTCGAGGTCTGCCGGTTTTGACACCGACATCGGGGCTCGAGGAGGCATGTGTCGCCGGGAGTGGAAATGTGGACTCCCACCGGTCCATGGCTTCCACATTAAGAAGGACGACGACCGCTCGCCTGGGGTGGCGGCCAGGTGGGGCCTCCCGCCCGTGCGCAGTCAATGTGGACGGTGTGATTTAGGTGGCTGGCTGCCAAGCGGGCCCGAGATGAACGCAGAGCAGGCGCGTGCGCATCCATTCGACGTTCGTGTGGACGCAAACCGGGCGTAGGTTTGCACTGGAAATGGAGCAGGCCAGACGCTAAATGGACGAAATATGCGGATGCGGTCGCGAGTTGGGCCTTGCCGTCTGTCCGTTTCGGCCCAAACGGACAGAGGCGGACGATTTGGGGGGAGTTGCCCTTGCATAGGTCATCGTCGGGTACCTCGCGTAGTTTAGTTTATTTTTTAATAAATTTTAGTTGACCTTGTTAGATAACGTCTGGTTTGCATGTAGTGTGTATGAAATTTACTTAAATTTTGGTAGGTTTTTATCCGCTGTCCATGGACACGTCCAGACGCTTATTTTTTCGAGAGAAAAAGCTTTTTGTTAAACATATAAGGGTGCATTTGGGAGCCAAAGTATTTTTGTAGTTTTTTAGGAATACCGTGGTTTCTGAAAAAACCTTGGTATTCAATACTTTGAGTCGTTTGGATGAAACAAATACTGCAGTTTAACAAACCGTGGTATCTCTAAAACTGTGTATTTTTGTAGTATATAGAAAAGAGGACCCGACCTCTTTTTTTAAACCGAGAAACGATGGCTTTTTTTTGAACATCAGTACAGACACAAGCACTCATACATACGGGCATACACTCATCCCTATGAACGCACACACGCACACCCTACCCCTATGAGCACCTCCGAGACACTGAGCCGGCATGTCATCTTGAAATTTATGAAGTCACCGTAGGCGCCTCGTCGTCGACGGGAATGTCTCCTCCCACTCAAAGCGCATCGCCGGAAATCCTGAAATAAATCCAGGAATAATGCGAGCACCAGGACTTGAACCCTGGTGGGCTGGGGATACCACTATCCCTCTAACCATCCAACCACAGGTTGGTTTGCGAGAAACGATGGCTGATTGGTCTCTCTGTGTCCACCTTCTAGGCATCAACGCATGTGATACATAAATCGATAGCTACCTGATCGCTCTGTCCAGCTAGAGGCGGGCGTACATGTACAAATAACTACTTAGCCGCCGGTTGAAAACACATGAATGCACCAGACATCGATCTTGGTCTTTGATTGACTGCAAGAGATAACTCTACTATAGATCCTAGGAGAGAACATGCTTGTGCAAGGCTGAATGCATATAGTGGCTATTAGTACTAGCTGATCCGTGAGTGTAGCTGAATATGCATGCAACAAGGTAATAATCGATCCAAACTAAATTTTTTTTAAATTGCCTGATGTAGGGTGGAAACCCTAAGGCCGATCTTTCATGATTTGGAGGGAATCCCACGAAGAACACGAGGGGAAACACGAGAGAAATCACGAGAGAGACACTCAAATCAACGAGAACAATCACACATATGCTAGATCCATGAACAATAAGAGTGACACAAGATTCAAACGCAACAAAGGACGATACAAGAGGCGGTAGTTCTTCCCGATCCGGAGACGGGGTCTTGAATCCACTTGGGATCTTCTCCGTGGAGGCCTCGGTCTTCGAAGGAGTATGTATCAAGTGGATGAGCAATGCTCTATCTCTTAAATGAAACTATTACTAGCCCTAAAACAGTGGAGGGGGAGTAGTATATATAGTCTATGGGGGCGAAGGGGAGGAGCCGGACGTCCTGGCGTCGGGCCGGATGTCCGGGCCTTCACGAGGAGCCGGATGTCTGGGCTGGCAGGGTCCAGTTTTGGTGCTCCATGGATAGGCGTGGTCCGGATTTCCGGGCTGGTGGCCGGATGTCCGGGCTTGCGTCGGGCCGGATGTCCGGGCCCTGGGCCAGATGTCCGGGCCCTGTAGCTCGACGGCTGGGTGGCTGATGGTGACGCTTCCAGGGGCCAGATGTCTGGGGTCCTGGCCGGATGTCCGGGTCCTGGGAGTTGTTCTCGGTTCCTTCCGTTGGTTCTCTTCATCCATGAACTTGTAGACTTGTCCGTCTTCACGTGCATCTTCGAGAGGGTCTTCTTGGTACCTGATCATGCACAACATTCCGGACTTAGGTAGTAGCCATGTCTCGAGAGGATCATATATATCACTAATGAGAGATGTCACCTCGTTCTCGAGAGCTCTAGCACGTGCTCGTGTCATTGGTCCACTTGGCACTTGGTGAGACGACGGTGGGTCCATGGGGATGACCGTAGGATGCTCCGCATCATCTCCCCCCCCCCCATTGGGAAAGATCCGACCTCTGATCGAAAGCCTCATCACCATGGTAGGGAGAGAGATCCTTGATGTTGAAGATGTCGCTCACGGTGTACTTGTTGCGCGGGAGGTTGATCTTGTATGCATTGTTGTTGTAGCGTGCTAGCACCTTGAAGGGTCCGTCGGCTCGAGGTAGAAGCTTGGACTTGCGTTCGTTTGGGAAGCGGTCCTTGCGAAGGTGTAGCCACACAAGATCTCCGTTGTTGAATATCATGGGGTTCTTATTAGCGTTGATCTTGGTTGCGAGGCGTTGTACTTGGCGCTCGATGGTGGGCCTTGTATCTTCATGTACCTTCTTGAGATAGCTTGCTCTAGCGCTCGCGTCCATGTTGATGCGCTCTTGTAGTGGTAGAGGTAGAATGTCCAATGGGAACAACGGATTGAAGCCGTAGACGACCTCGAAGGGGGACTTGCCGGTAGTCGAGTGTCTTGCGCGATTGTAGGCATACTCGGCGATGGGTAAGCACTCTTCCCACTCCTTGATGTTCTTCTTTATCAACACGCGTAGGAGGGTAGATAGTGTCCGGTTCGTGACCTCCGTTTGGCCGTCGGTTTGTGGATGGTATGCCGAAGAGAACAAGAGTTTGATTCCGAGCTTGGCGCATAGCATCTTCCAAAAGTAGCATAGGAACTTGACGTCACGGTCCGAAACAATAGTCTTTGGCACTCCGTGTAGACGCAAGATTTCCCTACAAAAGAGGTTTGCAACATGTGAAGCATCGTCTATCTTGTTGCATGGGATAAAATGTGCCATCTTAGAGAAACGGTCCACAACAACAAACACGGAATCCTTTCCATTTTGAGTTCTAGGCAAACCAAGCACAAAGTCCATACTAATATCTTCCCATGGGTGATACGGAATAGGAAGTGGCATATAGAGACCATGGGATTGAGCTTTAGACTTAGCTTTGCGACATGTTGAGCATCGGTTGGTGTAGCGGGAGACGTCGCGGAACATCTTGGGCCAAAAGTAGTTCTTGGAGAGCGTAGCGAATGTCTTGTCGCGTCCAAAGTGTCCCATAAGTCCTCCTCCATGAGCTTCTTGCAAAAGTAACAAACGAAGAGAAGACTCGGGTATACATAGTTTGTTAGCTCTCATTAGATAGTCATTCTTGATGTAATATCGTTCCCAAAATGTATGCGTCAAACATTGGGCATAAGGAATAGCAAAAGTAGGATCATGCGCATACAAGCCTTTTATGTGCTCAAAGCCAATGGCATTCAATTCAAGTTTAGTAACAAGCATGCATTTGCGGGAAAGAGCATCCGCCACAACATTTTCCTTACCTTTTATGTATTTGATTACATAAGGAAATGACTCTATGAACTCACTCCACTTGGCATGATGCTTATTCAATTTAGTTTGACCCTTAAGGTACTTAAGCGTTCCATGATCCGTATGGATGACAAATTCATGAGGGCAAAGATAATGTTCCCACTCACGCAAAATTCGCACTAAGGCATATAGCTCTTTGTCATAAATGGGATAATTGAGTTGCGCGCCGGAAAGTTTTTCACTAAAATAAGCAATTGGGCGCTTCTCTTGCATTAACACACCTCCTATACCATTGCCACTAGCATCGTAATGAACTTCAAAAGTTTTGTCAAAATTGGGCAAAGCAAGCAAAGGAGCATGTGTAAGTAAATTCTTAAGCTCATTAAATGCGGTATCTTGGGATCATTGCTTCCTGAGAACTTGGGCATGGTGAACTTGAGCTTGCCGTAGCGTTGCTCTTCATTGTGTTGGGGTCGATGGTGATGATGATGCTCTTGCCGAGGAGGAGGATCTTGAACCACTTGGTTCTCTTGCGCCTCATTGTTAGCTTGGCGTTGAGGTCGTGGAAGGTTAGCGCGATTCCTCATTTCTTGTAGCTCTTCACGACGAGCGGCCTCTTCTTGGCGTTCATGGCGGAGGGCCTCTTCTTGTAGACGTACTTGGCGGTTTCGCGCATTGACGGCTTGAGTTGATTCTCGTAGAGCTTGATGGGCTTCAAGGTTTGTTCCTCACGACGACGTTGCTCTTGTCGAAGTGCATCACCATCTTGTTGTTCTTGTCGCTCTTGGCGTGTTGGAGCTTGCTCTTGGACCGTAGGTTCATTAGCTTGTTGTTGTTGGTGTTCGCGTTCACGGAGACGGCCTTGTAAACCATTGCCATGGAATGGGTTTTGTGGAGGTTGATGAACTTCATGGTCTTGGCGACGATGCGAACGAGCTTGAGGAGGACTTGCATCTGAAGAAGATTGCAAAGAATGACGACTTGAGTGGCTCCGTCTTGAGTAGGACGAAGAGGTAGGAGAACGGTTGATCAATAAGGCACGAATCTCGTCCATTCTTGCATTGCTCTCCTTTTGTGTGTCAAGCTTGTTGTTGAAGTAGTCTCTTGTACGTTGTTCGGATTGTCACAAGTCAATGGCGAGGTTGTCGATGCGGTCGCTCAATGCTTGTTGTTCTTGATGCAAAGCTCTTTGTGCGCCGAAGAGGTGGTTCTTGGTGACGAAGGTGTTCGGGTCCTCATCTTGCTCGATGAAGAGTGGGTTCGAAGAAGTAGTTGGCCTATCCATCATTGCAAGCAAATATGTGAGTGGGAGAAAGGAAAAAACTATACCAAATGTACCTTGACCGATGTTGAGAATGGATCAATGATCACTCAATCGTGTAGCAAGGAAATAGCACAATTGGTACCGTATCTCGTCGATTTCTCACACCCACACAAATAAAGCTTTTGGTGGAGCTTGGTTAGGATGGTGGCACGAAATTCATGCAATTGTTAGCGAGATTCAAATAATGTTGAAAAAGATTCGCAAATTTGCAAATGCAACAAGTAGACCAATAGCAAATAGTGGTACACAGAAACACACACACGGAAAGATAGGTGGGGTCGTGCAACCAAAAATGAGCTCAAAATGTGGAATCCACGGAAAATGCTCTTATTGCACAACACAAGAGAGACACTAGCACGATTGCACAATAGGCGGATACGAGACTTGTGCACAACCTACAAAGCAAAAATGCAATGACTTCTATCCCAAGTATGCTATATGTATTGTGTTCCGGTGATATGATCCAAGATGATCAAGTATGACAATATTAAAGTAATATGATGCTATGGTTCTTGCTTAAAAGCTCTTTGCTTATCTTTCTCTTTTTCTTAAAAGCTTGGTGGCACTTTCTCTTTTGAGCTCTTTCTTTGGCCTCTTATGCAAAACTTCACGAACCAAGATAGCAATTGTGTATATGCGATGACAACCTTGTGGCACAAGATATGATACCAAGATACATATACCAATATGATGTGATGTATGCATTGAGACGATGATCACTAATGTGCACAAGTAACGTTGCCGGCAATACTCAATGGCTAGTCTCGATAGGTAAGCGATGCAAAAGGTAGGCTAAAGTGGGTTATCAACGCAATGGCAATGAGTAGACAAGATGTCGTCGAAGTTACCGTCCTTGCTTACGGTTGATGGCATCAAAATGGTGAAGTGGTTGTCGTCGATGACGAATCTGTGGCAAATATGAGCGGCGGTGTTGTCATTGTAGAACCGTCCCTAAGTAGCCGAAACACATTAGGAAACGGAAACCACAACTCAAATTCTCAAAGCAAATGTGTCAAAATTGTTGGAGATGGTAGCGGGTAAGCGATGGTGGTTGCGGAAAGCGGTGGGGGTATGCGGAAGTATTGGTGGTATGCCCGGTCAAAATTGGCGAACATTAGGCGGAAGAAGGGGTAGTGGGTGAGGTGATGCTGCGGGAAGCCGGATGTCCGAGCTGTTGGGCCGGATGTCCGGGGGGGGGGGCGGATGTCCGGGGCTCCAGATCCGTGATGAACTCGGTGGAACTCGTGGGGAAGAGAAAATTTCGGGGCAAAATTCGAGGGATTTCGTGGATGGAATGGGGGGGAAAGTTAGGGGAAGCTAGATCTACGAGTAAAACATGAAATCCACGGATCAAATCCAACAAAACATCATCACACCAACAAAATCACAAAAAAATTTGGGAGGGATATTTTTGTGGGGATTTTCAAAATTGGGACAAAACACAATAAAATTAGGCTAGAAAACAAAAGGGGAGGCTCCAAAATCATGATCAACCTTGGCTCATGATACCAAGATGATGTAGGGTAGAAACCTAAGGCCGATCTTTCACGATTTGGAGGGAATCCCACAAAGAACATGAGGGGAAACACGAGAGAAATCATGAGAGAGACACTCAAATCAACGAGAACAATCACACATGTGCTAGATCCACGAACAATAAGAGTGACACAAGATTCAAACGCAACAAAGGACGATAAAAGAGGCGGTAGTTCTTCCTGATCCGGAGACGGGGTCTTGAATCCACGAGGGGATCTTCCCTTGCAGGGTCTTGAATCCACTTGGGATCTTCTTCGTGGAGGCCTCGGTCTCCGAACGAGTATGTATCAAGTGGATGAGCAATGCTCTATCTCTCAAATGAGCTAAACTATTGCTAACCCAAAAACGGTGGAGGGGGAGTAGTATATATAGTCTATGGGGGCGAAGGGGTACATGGGCTTCGGCCCTTTCACTATGCGTAGACAGGAGAAGCCGGACGTCCGGGCGTCGGGCCGGATGTCCTGGCCTTCACGAGGAGCCGGATGTCCGGGCTGGCAGGGTCCAGTTTCGGTGCTCCCTGGATAGGCATGGTCCGGATTTCCGGGCTGGTGGCCGGATGTTCGGGCTCGCATCGGGCCGGATGTCCGGGCCCTGTAGCTTGACTGCTGGGTGGCTGCTGGTGACACTTCCAGGGGCCGGATGTCTGAGGTCCTGGCCGGATGTCCGGGTCCTGGGAGCTGTTCTCGGTTCCTTCCGTTGGTTCTCTTCATCCATGAACTTGTAGACTTGTCCGTCTTCATGTGCATCTTCGAGAGGGTCTTCTTGGTACCTGATCATGCACAACATTCTGGACTTAGGTAGTAGCCATGTCTCGAGAGGATCATATGGAATGTCACTAAGGAGAGATGTCACCTCGTTCTCGAGAGCTCTAGCACGTGCTCGTGTCATCGGTCCACTTGGCACTTGGTGAGACGACGGTAGGTCCATGGGGATGACCGTAGGATGCTCCACATCACTGCCACTTGCCAAACGCCTCGGAAGTTTTATCAAAACTAAGAAAAACTATGATTTTTTGAAACTGAAATATTTATTGCCCATGTATTGAAATACTTAGGTCTTGGAATACCATGGTTTTGCAAAAACAGTGTTGCCAAACTAGGCCTAACTAGTAGGTGGAAGGCGAGGCGGCACGCCACGCCCAAGTGTGAGCCCGTTATTGGCTAAATTGCAGCTTAATTTGTTGGTTACTCGTGTGTTTACTTGCTGTTGTTCAATTTTACGAAGTGATGTGAGAAGATTATGAATTGTCGAAAAGAGTAGAAAATGTTGGGCCGTACACATACAAAGATGAACAGAGGAGTACAATAAAGCAAATATTAGACTAAAAAGCTATACACTTCATAAAGTGAAAATAACCAGATTTTCTAGCTTGATAGCTGCCAGCGCATATTATCCTCATGTGATTGCTCCCTTCCACTTATCCACTTCGCTCATGATACCGAACGCTGGAAAGTATCGTATATGCCAATAAAACTTAATGTTATCTATCGTTTATTCCTCTTTCATAATGCACCTTCAACAACACAATGAACAGATGAATTCCATCACCCTTAGCATACTATAGACACATTGATTTATTCCATAGAAACAAATAGAATTACTTTATGTATTAAGAAAGGAGAACATGTTGAAGCATGCACTTTGTTGCCCCTTCCACTTGACAATTTGTGTGATTTAAACTATGGTTTGGAGGGACGTAGATACTAATTAATCAAACTCTCGCTGAACCGTTGCGTCAGCATAAAACATAGAGCAAGGTACAGCATGTATTTAGTGCAGTGGTTAATGTCTATCATGCATGTTATAGTTCCAAACCAAGTGACCAATTTGAAAGGAATTCACAGGATTCCGCCCTCATATATGTCTAACATGTATCATAGAATTCCTTTTTTAATCATAATCAAACAAAGGCAAAAAACAACTTACATCTAGAAATTTATCCAAGATATGAGTAATCCAAATAGTTTGAGTGCCTTGTCAATAGTTTCACAAACAACGGGATTTTAAACTGAAAGTTTTGAGCATTCTCAAAAGAATTGGAAAATAAAACTAAGCAAGGGATGGTTATTTAGTTTGAGCTATAAACAGACAATAGAAGCAAAACCATTAGCTGCATATATTTGGGTCTTCATTTTGTAGGACGTGTGAGCTGACATGTAGACTAAAATCCTCAACTTTCTCAAATAGTAGCATAAATGTGCACATAAATGAATATCCTCACCTCATACTTGATATTAGAAAGAGATAAACATCAGATGGCCATGAAAGCAGGTGGTCGAAAAAAATGGAAATTATTTTTGAGTTCTTTATGTCTTTCAACAAAGCCTTTGAATAGGTAGAAGCATTAATCAAATACAATCACCACGCAATTTCCCAATACTATAAGCAATACTACCATAGTTTGCTGATGGACTTTCATTGGCCCAATATTTGACAACATTTAAGATGATAAAACTATTATATTACCAAGCAACCTATGTTTGCTAACTATAAACTATCGGTACTCATTCCACAGGGCATAAACATCAAATTCAACATGTGTGCGTGCCTTCTTTTCTAGGAAAACAACATATTTAAATGCATATCCTATAAAATCTTAAAATTTACAGACTCTGAAACTGACCAAATATTGCTTGCACCAAAACAAATAGGAAGTTCACAGGTCGCAACAAGGAAAAAAATCACATATGGTCGAATAGGAGGAAGAGGTTACCGGAGTTGAAGTCGGGGACACATCCATCGCGATATAGTGGAGGCGGTCGGTAAGGTGGAAGTGGTCGAGGTAAGGCACTGAAGCTGGGGGTGTCAGGGAGATGACCGAGGTAAGGTTGGCGAGGTAGGAAAAATCGAAGGGGGTCGACTAAGGGGTGCCGGGTGCTGGAGGACGATGAGGTTACCGAGTTCATGGCACTGGCTCCTGCGGCCAGCGGGGAGAGGCAGGAAGAAAGAGCGTGATGGTAAGGTCAGGTGTAAGGATGCCATGATGCTACGTAGCCCATCCCAAGAAATCCACATCGGCGGCCGCTGGCTCCCATAGCCAGCCAGGGTAGGCATGGTGGAGTGGGTGAGGTTGGGGGCATGTGGTGCTCTACTGCCATGGGGAGAGGTAGTGTGTCGTTCGACTGCCATGGGGAGAGGTAGTGTGTCGTTCGACGGCCATGGAAGAGTCGACGATTTTGATGCATAGGGAGGGATGGATCTGAACCAGGAAAAGGAAGTAGAGAAGAGGATGTGGTTGTGCCAGATCGATGCGAGAGGATAAAGCTTTAGGGTGGGACCTGCGCAGTTTATGGAGTCCATGGAAAACATCTAGTATAGTCTAAACCAATGAAAAAATTAGCACGCTATACCAAAATAGCGTCATCTTTAAAATACACTATTAGCAAGATATTATACGCTAATTTATTTAGCGAGGAATTTCCCATAACGCTGTAGCGTGCTATTTCTTCCACTGGTCTAAACACACTACAAAACCGGGAGTGAATTGTGTTCAAAAATCAATAGTGAACCAAAGAAATACTGGACACGTGTCGCTCATATACACTGATTTATTTAGTGAGATATTTCTCAGAACGCTCTAGCATACTAAGTGCTATTTTTTCCAGTGATATAAATACGATACAAAACCGTTAGTAAACCGTGTTAGAAAAATCAAAAGTGAACGGGACATGTGTCACACGTAGAAGAGTTTACGGCGAGCACTCCAAACTCACCAGAGGAGTCGATGCTTAGCAGCTTTATTTCTCTTATTATACTCCCTCTGTCCCAAAATAAGTTTCTCAACCTTAGTATAACTTTACACTATAGTTAGTACAAAGTTGAGACACTTATTTTGAGACGGAGGGAGTATAAGCTTTTTGTTGCAGTACTTGATTCGCTCGGCTTATAATCTGGCTCGAACTGCTCGGTTCCAAAGGGTGCATAGTGTTTCCGGACATGGTATGACATCTGATGGTGGGGCTGCTAAGAAGAACTGGAAATCCATTTGGTCTATCAAAGCCCCTAACAAGATGAAAGTGGTTCTATGGAGACTTGCTCACGATTGCCTCCCATCTGGTGTCCAACTTCAACGCCGTCATGTGCCGACGTCCGACCTATGCTGTTTCTGTGGAAAAAACGAAAGGTATCGAACATTAGTTGTTGTTCTGTCCTTTTGCTTGTGAGGTCTGGGCGCATGTGAAGCAATCTTTTGTCATCAAGTTATGGCTGTCTAATTTTTCTTTGCCAAGACAGTGGCTCTTCGATTTTCTCTCACGTTCTTCTGACCTGATGGCTACGGTCATGGTTGTAACTATTTGGCATATTTGGGAGGCGCAAAATTCTGTACGAAACAATGAAGATGAGCCGCATCCTCTTCGTACTGCTTTCAAAATTAAAGTTTATGTTGATATGATCTTTCAGCATCTATACAAACTAGATCCCGCGCATAGGTGCGAGAGCATTGCTTCAAGCACCTTTTGGTCTCCGCCGCCACCATGTTATCTTTTATTCATGTCTGATGCTGCGATCTTCTCCGAGCTAGGGAATGTTGGTGCAGGAGTGGTCGCTCTAAATTCGGATGGTCAATGTGTTGTTGCCTGCCGAGAAGCGACCAATGGAAGGCCTGTTCCTGAGTTGGCCGAGGCCTTGGTTCTTCGGCGAGCTGTTTATCTTGCACGAGAGGAAGAATGTAACTCGGTGATCTTCGCCTCCGATTGCTTTTCTCTGGTGCAGAGGGTCAATTCTCCTATCCGCGATCGTTCACTGGTGGGTTCAGTGGTGTCGGACATCAAATATGACGGGTCGAGTATCTCTTCTGTGCTGTTCAAGCATATTCGTCGGCAGTCTAATGTTCTAGCTCATGTTTTAGCTAAGTCTTGTGTAAACTATGATGGTTTTTGTGTTTTTCATTCTACTCAGGTTTGTATGCGGGAGACTCTATGTAACTATATTGCTTGATTAATAAAGAGTCGACGTTTTCTAAAAAAAAATCTGTCCATACCCCTCGTGCACCCCTGCGATACCAAAATCAGAGTCCACCCCGGACGGTTAAAATAAAATCAAACCCACTACTACCTCAACATCTCTCTCCTCGCTCCCCTCTCGATTCGCCTCGTCTCCCTCCCTGCCTCCCCATCCCGCGGCAAAACCCTAACCCTAGCTGCTGATGGCGACGCAGCCGCCTTCCTCGGTTGCGGCCGCCGACCTCTACGAGACGGCCTCGCAGCCCGACCCCTCCGCCTCCGCCGCCGGGGACGCATACACCTTCCTGGAGTTCAACACGCAGGGCGACGACTTCGAGTACCCCGACTTCCCGGAGCTCTCCCAGCCCGCGCGATCCGCGCCACCGCCCCCGGCCCCCGTCACCTCCTCAGCCTCTTCTTCCTGGCCGGCTCCGCCCCTGCCGCCCGACGCTTTGCCGGATGCCGATCTCGCGCCGCAGGACTCGACCCCGCCGGCCTCTTCATCCTCGCCGTCGCCGCGGTCGTCGGCGTCGAAGGCAAGGGCGGCGGCGGCGGCGGACGGGCTCGCCGCGGGGGTCGCGGCCCTCAGCTTCGAGGAGCCTCCTGGCGTCGGAACAGGGGATGATGGGTACGACTATGGCAAGGGCGACTTCGTGGAGCACGCCTGCCGGTACTGCGGGATCCACAACCCTGCATGTGTTGCGCGCTGCAACGTGCCATCCTGCCGCAAGTGGTTTTGCAACTCCCGAGGGAACACCTCTGGTTCCCATATCGTTAACCACCTGGTGCGGCTCCTTCCCTTTATTTGGTTGTTTCGAATTCTAAGCTAGTGGACTGTGAAGTACAAAATTACCGAGAAATTAGTTACATTGGGTCATAAAGATTCTCTTGCTAGGTACCGTTTTTAGCGTTGGATTGGTTGATGGTGCTAAGATGATGATACTGATACCAGACAGAGTCTAGGCCAGGATTATGCAATCTTACTTGATTAGAAAGCGGAAGTTGCTGAGTAGGCGATATATCTGAACTTGACCGGTAATCGGTGTCTTCTGTTGTGGCTAGTTCGCTAGTTTGATTAGTTTGGTGTGAATGTGTCAGCAGTTTTGGTAGCATGTGGACATCTGAAGTTTCTCCTCGATAATTTCTTTAAAGCGAGTTACCTTTCCATCATGTTAGTCTTTTAGTGTAAAAAACTGACCCGGCCTGTAAGTTAACAGTACTTATAGTTGTATTTTGTTAATTTTTTTCATGATGTTGCCAAATTAGGTCTAGAGTCTTTATTGGGTTCACTTTTGTTATTACGTTGTATAAGATGATGTGAATAGTATGCTAAATATTTGGATTTGCTAAATCTCATCTAGATGAGAAATAACAGTCTCATCTAACTCCTACAAATCATTTGAGTAATCAAACAAAAAATAAAAATAATAAACCCGCACGAATCCTCATCAAAATCAAGTGGTGTAGGAGTTAGGTGTGACTTGGTTAAGTCTCATCTAGATGAGAGCTAGACACACCCTTAAATATTTGTCCTAATCATGCTAGCAGTATAGTTCTATTTTGCAAGTGGTTCATAATATCAGTATACTTTGTTTAGATTGTCTTTAGGATGCCCGAAATATTATTTAACAATGTTTAGTGACATAATTTCAATTTATACTTCTGATAAGCAGGGGAAGTGCATACCGACTGAACTGTGTTTTCTTAACAACTTGTGCCACAACACCTATCAGTTTCCACCAAGTGATTCTGAGAATGACATGAAAAATTTCACTATCTTCCTTTATGCTTAGCTGCCATTGTTTCTTATGGTCTCTTCATATATACCTTTTTGGCTGTATAGAGCACATAAGATACCAAGCATGTTTGATGCATTATTGCTTATTTACGTTATTTCTTTCTCCTGTCATATCTCTGGATAATTAGTTAATTACCATAAGTCAGCTCTGATTCAGTTGTGTTTTGTTCATAGTTATGCTAATCGTATCGATTACCCTTGCTTCATCCACTAAATAAACATCTTCAGGGTAAACAACATTTGGCAGTCATAGGCAGACAACTCCTTTTCGCAACACCATTCCTGCTTCTACTTATATTTATATTTATTAAGGAAACTGTTGGCCATTTTGGCTAACTCACTACAATTATTAATTATACCTGAAGGCATGTGGTTCTTTTTTTCGCAGGTCAGAGCAAAACATAAGGAAGTCTGCCTTCACAAGGATAGCCCTCTGGGAGAAACGATTCTTGAATGCTACAATTGTGGCTGCCGGAATGTATTTCTGCTTGGTTTTATCTCAGCAAAGGCAGAGAATGTTGTTGTTCTTCTGTGTAGAGAGCCCTGCTTGAATGTTAATGCGTTGAAGGATATGAATTGGGATCTCAGTCAGTGGACACCTCTTATTGATGACAGGTGTTTCTTATCGTGGCTTGTCAAGGTAAGATTTTTCTCTCCTTTTTATGTTGTTTTGTGGTGGGTGCACGTTTACATACCCTTATTTTCTCTTCTTGATAACTGAACAATGAACAATTTTATGTCTTCCAGGTTCCCTCAGAACAGGAGCAGTTGAGAGCACGCCAAATTAGTGCCCAGCAAATTAACAAAGTGGAAGAGCTCTGGAAAACAAATCCTGATGCCTCTCTTGAAGATCTTGAAAAACCTGGTGTAGATGATGAACCCCAGCCGGTGGTTTTGAAGTATGAAGATGCTTACCAGGTTTTGAAATTGTCTGCGGGCATTTGTTCCTTGAACTTATTTCAGCTATCATAGTGTGTTCAGTTATATGTTAAATCTTCTTGTGTTAACTATCACTGTAACTAGAATGCGTTTATTGTTTGTGCCAGTATCAAAATGTTTTTGCTCCGCTGATAAAGCTTGAGGCTGATTACGACAAGGTATTGTATTTTGACAATATTTTTTAATGTGCTTGTTTTTTATTTGGGATTGAGAGTAACCCTGCCACACATTGCCGAGGCAATTGATTTATTTTATTTGTTTCCTCTTGTTGTTTTGCTGTAGATGATGAAAGAGTCACAGAGCAAGGACAGTGTAACTGTGAGGTGGGACATTGGACTGAACAAGAAGCGCGTTGCCTATTTTGTCTTTCCAAAGGTAGTTTGGGAACTAAAATACATATGATATGTGAATATGTGGTCTCTATGATCATCTTATCATAGTTTTTTCTTCTTCTCAGTGTCAATTTTTTTTTGCGGGTCCAGTGTCAAATTTTTACTGCACTTGTTTACCTCACAATACCAGTTAATCTTAGGTAATCAATTTCACATTTTATAGGAAGATAATGAATTGAGACTTGTCCCTGGAGATGAGCTACGGCTGAGATATTCTGGTGGTACTTCACACCCTGCATGGCAATCTGTGGGGCATGTGGTATGTGTACTAAAAACATGCTGATTGTTAGCTGTATGGTAACCTCAGTGTGTCGCTTCTATGCTGGCACTCATGCTAAGTACATTCTCCCTACAGATTAAACTCACTGCACAAGAGGAGGTAGCACTTGAGCTTCGTGCTAGTCAGGTATAAGGAACCAGTTCATTCTTGTTTCCTTAAAACATAACCTCACTATTGTATAGTTTCCACCCTCAACCTTTCTGGATTTCAGGGAGTGCCTGTTGAACTGAACCATGGATTTAGTGTGGATTTTGTTTGGAAGAGTACTAGCTTTGATAGGATGCAAGGGGCAATGAAGACTTTTGCTGTAGATGAGACAAGTGTCAGTGGGTAAGTTCTATGGATTGCTAATATATTTTTGTGTCTTGGGCGTGCAGGCATGCTTATTTGTGTCTGTTTTCTGTTGTGATTATGATTTGAAGGGGAAGCAATATGAAACCCACAAGTACTTCAGTTGCTCTCGAAGTTATTTCATAATTATTAGGGAGTTGCAGTTAATGCAAAATAGGTATTATAAAGCAATAGCCATATTTCTAATCCTCAAGGCTCCAACCTTCCGGAAAATAAAACCAGCACATTTGATCCCTCATTTAACCAACATTGTAAAAGAGTACAAATAGGAGGTAATTATGAATCCATTGATTCTTCGTTTTAATTAAAACTTACTACTTACCTCTTCTTATTTGGATATGTGGTTGAAGGGAGGGGATTTAGTCTTTAGAATGTTTTCTTCTGTAAGTTGTGTATTTCTGTTCTTTGTTTATTCACAATAATTTGCAGCATGCTCCTTCCATTCCAAAGTAATTGAGTTCTAGTTTTGTCCTAAGTCAAGCTTATTTAAGCTTGATCAAGTCTAGAGAAAAAAGTTTCAATATCTACAACACTAAATTAGATTTATGAGATTCTTTCTTCATAAAGTATATTTTTGTACTATATATATCTACAACACTAGTTTTGTCCTAGCACATTTTCCTATAGGCTTGGTCAAACTTAAAGAAGTTTGACTTCGGGCAAACCTAGAACTTCAATTAATTAGATTCTTCATAAAGCATGTCTTAGTCATATGATCATCACCTTCAGCGAATTCTCAACTTTTGGTGTTCATTCAACACAGATACATATATCATCACCTTTTGGGGCATGAAGTTGAGCATCAGATAATACGCAATACACTACCGAGACGCTTCGGTGCACCAGGACTTCCAGAATTAAATGCTTCCCAGGTACCATGATGTATTAGTGTGTTCATACCAAGTAATTTTTAGTTGAACAATATGTGACCTCTCAGGCTACTTCTAATTAGTGCATCCTTTATCAACGCACTTCTATGGTTAAGATTTGTACGCTGTCTTCTTGTTCTAGGATGTGTCAGTGGGGTCGTTATGTTCTTCCTCTGTCCCAAAATAGAAGCTGTTCTAAGAAAGTGTGCAGGCAAACTTTTCTATCTTGACCACTAAGTAATAGAAAACTACTCCCTTCGTTCCTAAATATAAGTCTTTTTAGAGATTTCAATACAAACTACATACGGATGTATATAGACATATGTTAAGAGTGTAGATTCACTCATTTTGCTCCGTATGCAGTCCCTTATTGGAATCCTTAAAAGACTTATATTTAGGAACGGAGGGAGTATTTTGATTGGTTAAGTATATAGATTTTTTATGAAAAACTGTTTCGCAACAATTCTCTCACTTTCATATTACACACACAATAATGGTCAAATGATTTAAACTATTATATTTGTTTTGTTGTTGATCTGGTGCTGTATGTATTCAGGTCTTGGCAGTTAAAAGTGTTCTCCAGAAGCCCGTTAGTTTGATTCAAGGTCCACCTGGCACTGGGAAAACTGTTACATCAGCTGCAATTGTGTACCACATGGCAAAACAAGGCCAAGGACAGGTATAGAACTGCATGGTGTACACTTGATGTGCTGTTATAGCTTGGAAGTATTGTTTGACCCCTTCTCTCTGGTTTGTAATCTTAGGTCCTTGTATGTGCACCAAGTAATGTTGCTGTTGATCAGTTGGCAGAGAAGATAAGCTCAACAGGTCTCAAGGTGAATGATGAATTTACTGTTTATGTTGATTATCTACCGTTTTCCAACTGTACCTTTTCAACTCGTCAGCGATCAATTGAGCATGGCATCTGCCGTGTACTGCAACTGTTACTGTTTAGTTAGATCTCATATGCTTCAAATGATTGCAAGAATTGACGAGATATTTTTTTTGTAATGAACTACACACTGCAATTAATGAGTCATTATTTGTGGTTTATCCTTTCAACGAGTAACCTTAGTTGAATAATCTACTTACTGCAGGTTGTTAGACTTTGTGCGAAATCTAGAGAAGCAGTTTCTTCACCTGTTGAGCATCTTACACTTCATTATCAGGTACACTCTTGACTCCTATCTAGTCGCTTGCATCCAAAATAACCGTTTTTGTGTGAATGTTAATCATGGGTTTTTGCAATCATGCAGGTTCGGCATCTCGATAATTCCGAGAAGAGCGAAATGCATAAGCTACAGCAACTAAAAGACGAGCAAGGTGTTTTATCCACTCTCAGTCTCTCACCAAGCGTGATGCTTTCATTGAACATTTTCTTTGAAGAGACTCGGTATGACTCAATAGGTTGGCTGGGAACTGATGTGCTGTGTTCTATTTCCACAGGAGAATTGTCGAGCAGTGATGAGAAAAAGTACAAGGCACTAAAACGAGCCACTGAAAGAGAGATATTACAAAGTGCTGATGTGATTTGCTGCACCTGTGTTGGTGCTGGAGACCCTCGTTTGTCAAACTTCCGTTTTCGCCAGGTAATGATTTCTACCCTCTAGTATTTAGGTTAGTAAGTGTTAATCTTATTTCTATATTGTATCCTGAAGCAATGGAAATTGTTATTGACAGGTTCTTATCGATGAGTCTACACAGGCGACAGAGCCAGAATGTCTTATTCCATTGGTTCTTGGTGTTAAGCAGGTGAAGATGTAATCAATGATCTCATTTAGGTTAACTTGATTATATTTATTTATGCTTTTGAGCTATTCAGGTTGTTCTTGTTGGAGATCATTGCCAACTGGGTCCAGTCATCATGTGCAAAAAGGCAGCACGAGCAGGATTAGCACAATCTCTCTTTGAGCGCCTTGTTATCCTTGGAGTCAAGCCATTCAGGCTACAGGTAACGGTTGCCTTTTCATGTCTAGTAGTATTATCATGTTGTTACTACTATGCTTTCCGTAACTCGCCAGTTCATTCTAGATTGATTATCAGAACTGTGTAAGTTTTGAGATTAATAATATTATAACTATGTTGGTACTTCTCACGGTATGTTTCTTTTCTAAAGATATTTTTTACTCTTTTAGCCTGGGTCTCCTTAAAGGGGAGCCTTGGCGCAGCGGTAAAGCTGTTGCCTTCTGACATGAGATTACGTGTTCAAGTCCTGGAAACATCCTCTTGCAGAAATGTAGGGAAAGGCTGTGTACAACCGACCCTAAGTGGTCGGGCCTTTCCCTGGACCCTGCGCAAGCGGGAGCTACGTGCGCCGGGATGCCCTGTTTTTAGCCTGGATCTCCTTCAAATATTATGTCTGTGTATTACTCCCTCCGTTCCTAAATATAAGACTTTTTAGAGATTTCAATATGGACTACATACGGATGTATATAGACGTATTTTAGAGTGTAGATTCACTCATTTTGTTCCGTATGTAGTATATATTTGAATCTCTATAAAGACTTATATTTAGGAACGGAGGGAGTACAAGGTAGCAGCTTAGGAGTGTTATGAGTTCTATGTAATAAACTGTTCCTAAATATAAGTCTTTTTAGAGATTCCAATAAGGACTACATACGGAGCACAATGAGTGCATCGACACTCTAAACTACGTCTATATACATCCGTTTGTAGTCCATATTGGAATCTCTAAAAAGGCTTATATTTAGAAACGGAGGGAGTACATTATATTATTTTAATAGATCTGTATGTTATTTGATGCACAGGGAATAGTATTTACCTTTTCTGAAGGAACCTCCATATTACATGTTACTTCATGTACTATATCCATCCTTATTTCCTTGAACTTCACACAGATTTTTCCTACCACCCCTTTTGTTATTTTGGACATCAAATTGAGTAGAAATAAGTTCTATGATGAACAGAAGTCTGTACAACTGTACCTATTTCGCTGCAGGATATAAGCTATTAAATCAACCAAGTGATATCTGAGTTTTAAATCATCATATTGCAATGATTAACTGTTACTATTCTTTGACAATAATTTGTTCTTGAAATAGTGGACTTATTTCAGTTGAAAGCTAATACAATTATTACAACTTTGCAGGCAAAAGCTGAAATATTCCGTTTAAAACTATACTTATTTCAGTTTAAAGCTAATACTATTAACTTGATAACCGTGATTTTACAGGTCCAATATAGAATGCACCCTTGTCTTTCAGAATTTCCATCCAACTGTTTTTATGAAGGCACACTGCAAAATGGGGTAACTATAAATGAGAGACAGTCGTCTGGAATTGACTTTCCTTGGCCTGTTCCAAATCGACCGATGTTCTTCTATGTGCAGGTACTTTTTTTGGAAAATCGATTTCATTTTTATTTATGGAAAAGGTCTATGTATACTGATTTGAACTGATTTTCTATAGATGGGAGTAGAAGAGATAAGTGCTAGTGGGACATCCTACCTCAATAGGACTGAAGCTGCAAATGTAGAGAAAATTGTAACTACATTCTTAAGAAGTGGTGTTGTGCCAAGCCAGGTATGTACCGAGTAAAAATGATTTACTATCATAAGGACGTTCTTTCAAAACCAGGGAGCCACTGGTCCACTCATGGATGGTGTTGATTTCAAAGCCGATGGCACCGGGACATGTGCCAATGTGTGAGGTTTGCAGGGAATTAACCTGTTAAGGAGTATGACATAGCATGCGGTACAATTTGCTCTAATTCCTGGACCTGCACCGTGCTTCGGTTGACATGCCTCCTGCCATAAGGCTAGCACCCTTGCTCCTTGTTTTCAAATGGGACGAACTTGGCAAGCTGCTGCTGCTCTCTCCCTTCCAGGTCGTTCATGCATCTTCCAGCGTTGTCATTGAGAAGCAGACCTGGATCTTAGAAATTAGAACATTAGTGCTTGATAGAAGGGGAAAACGGGGTGTAAAGCAACCATCTAGTATGGATATGATTTTGGTGGCAGCCTATGAAATCTGCTATCGCTGACCCAGTGGATTTAGATGAGTGTCAAGTTGAGTTGGAGTAGAAGAGCAAAAACCAGTGGAAAAGAAAGCAGCCTATTTCCTTTCGGTGTTTGTTTACTTTATTCCAGAGTGGATCTTAGGCTCCTAGCTATAGCTTCACACACATGCAGTACCTGACACATATGTGCCCATGCATGTTTGCTGGGCCCAATTTGTGTGTACATGCTTGCAATGATTCCTGCATGACAAAGGATAACCATAACGGATTACACAAAAAAAGAAGAAAACTATGAACGGCACAGGTTCCAATACAAGATCTAACAGACATCAATTGATAGAGTCAGGCTCCATGAATCTCCTGAACTTTATTCTTATGGTCATTTAGAAGTTCTGCACTAGCCCCTTCTGTATGAGAAGACATCACTAATTATTTTGGAACTGGATTTGTACCTCATGGATCTTTAATGTGCAGATCGGAGTTATCACACCTTATGAAGGGCAGAGGGCGTATATAGTAAATTATATGTCAAGGAATGGCTCTCTTCGCCAACAGCTTTACAAGGAAATTGAGGTAAACCATAAAACTGTAAACTATACTCGGAAATGTAAGGTGTATTTTGTCATCGTTAAGATGAGGCTTCAGTCATCGGTTGGTAATATTGATATGTAATATGCATGACCTCAGATGAAATGTTAATATATTTCAATTTTAAAGTACTTTTATGTTCATGATGTTTTGTCTCACAAATCAAATATTAATAGATTATTAGTTGTTGGTCAAAGCCTTGTCTTTAGCAAACGAAATTAACCTTACCTTTCCAGAAATATTTGTGCTATAATATGCATAATGTTATTCAGGTGGCAAGTGTCGACTCCTTCCAGGGAAGAGAGAAAGATTACATTATTCTGTCTTGTGTTAGAAGCAATGAACACCAGGTGTGTTTTCTTTTTTTATTATATTGGCCCCATCATTTTGTTGGCTGTGTGTTTCTTGCATTATACAGTAGTAATTTATATTTATGTGCACAGCATATGGTACATGCAATCTAGAGTTTATCGCTATAGATATTTTTTTTGCAAGAAATCGCTATAGATATTTTGTGTGTGATACAATATGTTTTTAGTGCTGGATTATTTAATTGTTATCTGGTCATATCAATATGTAGATTGGTACATGCAATCTAGAGTTTATCGCTATAGATATTTTGTGTGTGATACAATATGTTTTTAGTGCTGGATTATTTAATTGTTATCTGGCCATATCAATTGTAAATTGGCATTTGCTTTGTGTGTAGTTAAGTTATATATCTTTGAATATAAAACATCTATGCATTTATGTTTCTTCATATTTTCATTTTTTGATATAAACTGAGACATGATTCTTTGTGAATTATTGTTGTGTTCCTTGGCTGTTAGTGCTTGATGAGCAACTGTTGTACACCGAACCGTTTAACTGAAGATGCATACTGCTTTTGACGTTTTTTTTCAGGGTATCGGCTTTCTTAATGATCCACGCAGGTTAAATGTTGCATTAACTCGTGCTAGGTATGGTATAGTCGTTCTTGGGAATCCTAAAGTTCTAAGCAAGCAGCCTCTTTGGAATAGTTTGTTGACACATTACAAGGTACACCTTTCCCTTGATACATACCAATGCTTACTTTAAGTTGCAAATGATAGTATTTTATTAGTTTGTTGCTGCCCTTTTGGTGAGACTTTTACACATCAAAACTCTATAAAACTTTGTAGCTTGGTTGGGTTATCTTTCATTTTATATTAAAATTCCTAGGGGGTGTATTGTGTGCCTGTGTGTGGCATAGTAGTTTCTGTGATATGAATTTGTGCTGGAAGATAAATATCAAAGGAAATGTAATGTGCATAATCTGGCTACAAGTAAAACGAGGAGCATTACTAACAGTGGCGGAGCTATGTGAGGACAAATCAGAATTCATGTTATCGTAATTCTCAAGTTAAGAATTACTTCTGCCTCTGTCCTGGTTTACTAGTCCCCCTTGTATTTTAGGTCATATTTTGACCATGATTTTAACTAATAAAATATAAGTTATACGTAGCAAAATATATATAATTGGAATCTACATTCAAATACGATTCCAACAACATAATTTTTGGTGACATGCATTAACATTTTGCTAGTCAAATATGTGGTCAAACTTGCGCTCCCTCTGTAAATAAATATAAGAGCGTTTAGATCACTACTACGCTCTTACATTTCTTTAAGGAGGGATTAGCTTTTACACATATAAATCTGTACATTACGTAATGTTGGCCCCTCCTTTATATCCAGTCAAGCTCAGCTACTTATTACTCCCTCCGTCCCAAAATTCTTGTCTTAGATTTATCTAGGTACGGATGTATCTAACACTAAAATGTGAATAGATACATCCGTATGTAGACAAATCTAAGACAAGAATTTTGGGACAGAGGGAGTACTTACTATTGTGGTTTGAATTATTTTATTTATAATGTATAACTTCTATGTGTTTAGGAGCATGAGTGCTTGGTAGAAGGACCTTTGAACAATTTGAAGCAGAGTATGGTGCAATTTCAAAAACCAAAAAAGGTGAATACGCGCATTGCCTCTTCCAGATACCTATTGGAAAAGCATTCTCTTTGTTATTTTCCTTTTACTAGTTTCTCACTTTTATTTTTGTGAGTAGATCTACAATGATCGAAGACTGTTCCTGGGTGGTGGTCAAGGTGTTATGCAGGGATCTGCCTTTGGCACTGTAGGCTCAGTAGATAAGAGAAGTGGTAGGGGAAAAGGTCTGTGCAGTTATAATTTAATGACCTGTATTTCCATTTTTGTTGACAATGGTTCTTTATTATCACCCTTAACACTTCCTTCTTTTCACCATATCAGGACACCCATTTGTTCCATTTGGGCCACCAAATGGGGCTCACAAACCTGGTGTGCACCCATCAGGCTATCCTTTACCTCGCATGCCTTATCCTCCATTTCCTGGGTCTCCACATTCTCAACCCTACACAATTCCAACCCGGGGATCCCTGCATGGAACCATTGGAGCTGTTCCGGCGGTGCCTCAACCTGGTAATAGGAACTTTGGGGCTCCTCGTGCAAATACCGGTGGCCCTATTGGTGGTCACCTTGCTGCCCATCAGCAGAACTCTCAGCAAGCTATGGGAAGTGTGGGGCCAACTTATAACTTTGCTGGTGATCCGAGCAGTCAGCCTTCTGGTGGAGGCCTGATGTCCCAATCTGGACTGATGACACAGGTTTGTTTATTTTTTCTTTATACTATTGCATAAAGTAACAGTACTTCTACATTAACATTTTCATTTCTGAAATAGATGCCTGTCCAAGGTCTTAGTCAAACATTCCGTGATGGGTTTCCTGTTGGTGGGATGTCTCAGGTACAAGCAATAAAAGGCGCGTGCACCACTATCTTACTGTTCTCCCCTTTGACTGAGTTTTCTTTTGTTGGCTGCTAGGACTTCTTTGGAGATGATTTCAAGAGCCAAGGATCTCACGTGGCATACAACATTGCAGATTTTTCTACTCAGGTAATCCCATCTGTCTGCTGACTTTTCTGCTGTTTTTGGATCAATATTATTTTCAGATAGCTCTGTAATTTGTATAAACAGACCTAGCGTTGTATTTTGTAAAAAGTATTACTCCACCGACCCAAATATATAAGGCATATTTTGTTTAGTTAAGACAAGGGCTTGACCAATATATACATGACATGGAATAATTGGCAGTAGTATATAAATTAGAACTTATCTGTGGTTGTGATTTCGTATCATGTAGGCAAAATATTACTTGAGTAATTGTTGGTCAAAGCCTTTTCTTAACCAAAGAAAATACTGCTTACATTTCTGGATGGAGTAGTAGTTCATTATTAGTTTGAGAAGGGACTTCTAAAAGTAAAATATCTGTCATACACAGGCTTCTCAAGGAGGTTATGCTGTTGAATATACACAAGGGCCCCAATCTGGATATCCTGGGAGTTATTTGAACCAAAGTGCACATCCAGGATACCCCCATATGGGTGCAACAAATGACATTGTATCTCAGGTCTGTGGTTTGCTTTTGGTAACCATTACATTACATCTACTAAATTTTCTCTTGATTCCTTTCCCTGCACATGTTAATCCTCTCTGCGCTAAGCCTGTTTTTTATGATCCAGGATCACATGGCCCATGGTTCCCATGGAATGTTTACGCAAGCGGGATACAACGACCCATCACAAGATGAATCTTCTCAGATGCATTATGGAATGGGTGCTCCTGGCCATCTTCAGTCACAGGTGGTTTATCTATCTATTTTCATGTGTTAAATGTTTTCTTTGACTTGATGAAAATTTGTTGTAACTGGAGCTAACATAATGGTTTGCAGAGCATGATGAATCCTATGTACTCTCAGTCATATGCTCACTATAACACTCAACCTCAGTCTCTCCAGCCTCCACCGCAGTGATCAGGAAAGCTTGTAACATAAGGCTGAAGCCGCATTAAGTTTTGGAAGTTTCATGAATCGCATCCCCTTGGCCTGTGGCATCTTGGTTATGCCTTGCTACAGTAATACGCAGAAGTGTTTGGTGCTAGACATCGGTTGCAAGCAAAGAGGACAAGCATATTTTGACACATTGGATGTTTATTGGGTCAGGCTTGTACAAGATTGGCTATGGCTATCGCTGGACACCGTTGCTAAGGAGCTCAAGGACTGAGATGTATCTCCTTACTTACCGTGGCAATTTTGCAATGGCGCTTGACAACAACAGGTCGCCACTTGTGCATTAAGAGAAACCCACATCCCTTCACCTGTATAGAAGGCAAATGGGGCTTGTAGTGGTACAATGTGAATATGTGCTGCCATCCGAGTAAGGGTGGGCAGCTATCGCCTGTCTCCATGGTATCATGAAGACGCCTGCTGATTGGCCTTGTATAGAGGTGCTATAGGTGGTGTGGCTAACCCTCAGATCTCGCACATGGATACTTGCCTTAAGAACTATGTATGCTTTCTATATAGTTTTGATATTATTATTACAGAAATGATGTAGGTAATGTTGCTTGGCAATAGCTTATGGTTCTTGGTGGAAAGTGAGGTTTTATTGGGCTGTTGAATCATTTGGTGTAACTATGGTTTGGTTCAGCTATTTAATGCTGATTGGTGTGCGGTTGTTTTTTAACCTGTGATATCCCGACGCTTTTGGTTTTGATATCTGAAGTCGACCCCAACGTGGTTAGTTGGGGATCCTTTATTTTACGAAGTGATTGTTCATATATTCGTGATGATACTGGTGGCGTATATGGGCACGTTGTAGGATAACGTTAACTGGTCCGGGAGCTTCTAAGCATGGCCTACTTGCTGTGATTTATTACCACACATGTTGCTTAAGTATCCTTCCCTGATTGGCCGGTTGCCACATTTGTCAATGGCTTCTCTCCATGTACTCCTTTCGTTCTTAAATATTTGTCTTTTTAGAGATTTCAAATGGACTACCACATACGGATGTATGTAGACATTTTAGAGTGTAGATTCACTCATTTTGTTCCGTATGTAATCATTTGTTGAAATCTCTAGAAAGACAAATATTTAGGAACGGAGGGAGTACTTGCTATGTGCAAGGGTAAATACCAATCATTCAATCTATGAAAGACCATAGTTTTCTTTACACATCCGTTCGATTCTCATGTAATCATTTCTCATTTGCATTCAACACGTCACTAGCACATTCTATCTATCCGATATTGGTATTTTTGGCAATGTTGGTTGATTACTTTAATGGCTGCATGTCTGCATTGTAATCTTTGCATTGCAGCTCAAATTTAAACTATGGGAGAACCCTGGTTTGATATCTTTGTTATTTTCGTATGGTTGTCTTCAGAAAAGTATAAGGTTGTGTCATGAAAGAAGAAAGAGTTTGAGGATCTTGAAGATTTGCTTGTTTCATTTTGTAATTGCTGTAGTCAGCTCATGTATCTCTACCATGTACAATTTGCTATTATAAATATATGAACATATCATTGGTATTGATTGTAAAAAAGGAAAACATATTCTTATCTATCAGGAGCAAAGCAAGAACGAGAGAAGGCACCCTCAACTAAGACTAGAGGCACTATGTCCGAGTAACTTTCAACTCCGTCCTCTATGAAAAGTATCACTGTCCTGGAGTGAGAAGGGTGATCAGCCACATGGAAGAGACCCCAATATCAAAGATGACAACAAGAATTCCGATGGACCCTAGCTTCGGATGTTGTTGGTAATGATGCTTGTTGTTTTTTACTCCCTTCTTACTCTCGTCATGGACGACATGAATTACTAAAACCCACCTTAAGGATTAGATGCACTTACAATTTTTTTTGATAATCGATGACAACATAGATCAAAGCTTAAAAATGATGCTTTGAGAAGCATATGATATACAAGAGCCCCTTCCTCTAAATTTATACATTATTAAAAAAATTGTGTTTGAATGCAAATGCACAATCGATTAGGTATATGGGGTACTCTTCTATAACACATGAAACTTGGTGGAATGGATCAGAGCGTATGTACATCCTAAATGAAAAGGAATATTGACAACAATAGGTAGTAAAGGTGTTAAGTATGTGATGCAATCACAAGAATATAGTTAGCATGCACACCTTCTATTTTTAGGAGACAATTCCCTGCTAAAAAGGTTAGATAGCAGCATAGCATCTACTAATAGATCAACACATGAAAACTATATCCATGAGGATAGAAATCTTGCAATATATAAGAACATAAACATACACGCAAGAAAGAATGAAGTGTGCAAGACAAAAGATAGGAATAAAGGAGCATGTCTTGCAACATCCAAACGACAACAAAAACTTGCAATGTGATATCCCAATATCACAAAGTACTAGCTTCCCGAAAGCTATACCACTCTATAATGCTCTCCCAACAACAGAACTGATCTTGCTTGAGACGTGATAAGAACATGATGATGCATATCTTCTGAAGACAAGCCTTCAAGAAGATTTGATATTTCTCCCTTTTCTCCACTTTTGGCATCAAGTACCAAACAAGGTTCGCAAGTTGAATTCTTGTCATATCCAAGAAGTAGCAACACAAACAAAATGCTGGACAGAGGGAAGTGCGGCGAGATACATAGCTCCGGATTCAGAAATTCCAATCCGTCATTGGTTGGTCTGTTCAAGTGACTTTGGAATTTGAGAGGGATCGTGTCAGAGTTTTCGGAGGGGTTCTATTCGGAAGTTTTGAAAAACTTACAGAGAGATGCTCATCCCTTCAGACTCGCCGACCCATTCCTGTACGGATGATCCGAAGTGTAGATCAAAGAACTGTTCAAGTCACAAAGCCCATTTTAAAAAAAAGTATTAGATTGAGGTAGGATAGAGGCTGGTTTGAGAAATCCTACTTCATTCAATTGGATAAGATCCAAGTCAAGAGCAACGACAATTTGGATGATTTCGGAAAAGTGTCTTATGCATGGCAACACGATTCTAGACTAGAGCAATATGCAACCTAGCACTATTAGAATAAGAGAATGCCAGCCAAACATTCTATCTATGGAGAAGAGGGGTGGTGACTTGATCACTATATGAGTGTGTTTACCTAGGATTGCATGGTCTAATAAAGACATTGAATCCCATGAGTCATACTCCTCGTTAAGCTCAAAATGGGTTTCCCTTTTTTGATTAAGCATTAATATGTTCACATAATTAGGGTTGTTTTATCTCAATACTTAGTAAATCTCCTCTAAATGTGACATCCCAACTCAAGAGAGATGGACTTACATTGGGGTTATTCTTGGCGCGTACGTGTAGTTGAACTTGTTGTAGTTTATCAAAGTTGATTATGACTTGAGGTTACCATCAACAGTCGGGAGCAATCTTTCCGTTTGTTGCACCTTTCATACCTACACGGGCTAGTAACACAAGGGGAAAACAAGGATATCCAAAATACATGGACTGGAAGATTAATCAGGATGATGTCTATGGATGCATTGGGTTACCTTATCCATACACTTTACCAACAAACATGATAATTGTCTTGCTTGTGATGACCAATGTTATCACACTAGATTCAAAGCAAGTGCTCATCATGTAAGCTCATTCAAAAACCTAAGTGGTTAGATGTACAAAAAAGAACCCAACATCCAAGACATATAATAGTTCAACATAAGAGAAATATCAAGGAGCAAATGTAGAACACGGATTCATAGTGCATGCACGAGGGTGAGATTTCATCACATGTTAGAAGCATCGAGAATATTTAGCTCACTCCTCAAATGAAAAAAATGTCTTCTCATCGAGTGGTTTGGTGAAGTTTTTGGCTGGTTGTTTGTCGGTTCGAACATGGCTAAGATCAATGCCACCTTTGGATACATAGTCACGAATGTAATGGTGGCGAACACCAATGTATTTGGTTCGAGAATGTTGAACGGTATTATGAGATATTTTTATGGCACTTTCATTATCACAAAGAAGTGGAACATGTTTGAGATGAATGCCATAATCTTTAAATGTTTGTGTCATCCACAAGAGTTGAGCCCAACAAGATCTGCCTAAGATATATTCAGCTTCGACAGTGGATAGAGATACAAATTTTTGTTTCATGGAGTACCAAGATACAAGGGATATCCCAATGAATTGGCAAGTATATGAAGTGGACTTCCTATCAACCTTGTCACTGGCATAGTCTGAATCGGACTAGCTGAGAAGATCAAAGGAAGAACCCTTTGGATACCATAAGCCAAAGTTAGGAGTCTAAATTAAATATCTCATGTTTCTTTTAATGGCCACAATATGGCACTCTTTTGGAACTGCTCAAAATCTCGCACATATGCATACACTTAGCATGATATCCGGTCTTGAAGCACATAAGTAAAGTAAGGAACCAATCATAGAATGATATAACTTTTGATCAACCGGAATGTCATCCTTGTTGAGACCAAGATGTTTGTTCGTTAGCATTGGGGTTCCTATGCTTTAGCATCTTCCATGTGGAACTTGTTGAATAACTCCTTTGTGTACTTCATTTGAGAGACGAAAGTTCCTTCCTTCGTTTGTTTGATTTGAAGGCCGAGAAAGAACTTAAGCCCTCCCATCATGGACATCTCATACTTTTCTGCCATCAACTTGCCGGACTTCTCGCTAAAATGATGGTTAATTGAACCAAATATGATATCATCAACATATATTTGACAGATGAATAACTCACCATCAACTCAATGGGTGAAAAGAGTAGAATTAATTTTGCCAATTTCAAAACTCTTCTTAGTAAGAAACTTTGTCAAGCATTTGTACCAGGCTATAGGAGCTTGTTTAAGACCATATAAACCCTTATGAAATTTGTAGACATGATTGGGTTTCTTATGATTCAAAAAGTTGGGAGCTTTTTAGCATAGCTAGTAGAGGTAAGGCCTATTTGTGGCATGAGACACTGTTTGAACCGCTTCGGCCCAAAGTGCTTTGGAGTTTTGTACTCATTCAACATCGTTCTTGCCATCTTGATCAACGTTTGATTCTTCCTCTCAACAACTCCATTTTGTTGAGGAGTGTAGGTCGCAAAGAACTCATGTGAAATGCCTTCTAGATCAAGAAATGAGCCAACCTTCGCATTCTTGAACTTGGTTTCATTGTCACTACACACCTTCTCCATGTTCACTTCAAATTGATTTTGTGCTTTTCTTACAAAGGTCTTGAAGACATTTTGAACCTACGCTTTGTCATTAAGGAAGAAAACTCGAGTGAATCTAGATAATCATCAACAATAACTAGTCCGTAAGAGTTACCACCAAGGATGTTGTAAGCACTGGGACCAAAAAGATCCATATGAAGTAGCCCGAGATGTCTCTTCGTAGTCATGATGTTCTTCACGGGGTGAAATCCACCAATTTTCTTTCCCGCTTGGAAAGCACTACAAAACTGATCCTTGTGGAAGATGACATCTTTCATGCCCCATATGTGATCGTCCTTGATCAACTTGTCCAGATTGCACATCCTTACATGTCCAAGTATTCTATGCCAAAGTCATCCTTTAGAAGATCTAGCAATGAGAAATGTACGAACTTTTAGTCCTTGTGAGAAATCGACAACATAAAGATCACCATGACAAATACTAGTAAATATCATAGTATAATCATCTTCCTGAAAGACTTGATAATCAACTTCGGTAAACATCACATGAAATCCATAATTGGTTATAGCTACGGAAAGAAGATTGTAACCAAGTGATTCAACAAGCATGGCATCCTTAATTGATTTGTCTCTAGAAATGGTCACTTTACTAGGACCCAATACCTTTCCTTTGGAATTGTCTCCAAAGGTGACTTTATTTCATGGTTCATCATTCTTGTGGAGCTCTTGGAACATTTCTCTATGTCCAGTCATGTGGTCGGTGCACTTGCTATCGGTTACCCATTCTTTTCCACCGGAAGAATTGTTCTTGTGAGTTCTTGATATGAGACACCTTAATATTCGATCATACTCATCTTCTTCCTAATCGACATTAGAGTAATAATGATTTCATACATTGTTAGCCCTCTAATAATAATTTCACATTTTTCACTCAAGCAATGAATTTGAAGAGCAGATAAAAGGATATTGAAAATAGTAGGAACATCACCTTTTTCCCAAATGAGCGCATCAAACTCATGAAATTGCCTTGCAAAGGTTCGATCGCTTTTGTCCTTCATCTTCGAGAGTGGCATGGCCTTGTGGAGGGCTTCATCAAGATTCTTGAGAGAATAATCTCGAGAGCTGTAATAGCGTTTATCCAGTTCCTTCCAAACAACATAAGCACTATCAAAGTCACTTAACTTCCTATGAACATGATCGATAATGTCTCTAAGAATAAGATTGCTAGCTCTAGTGTTAGTGCAATTCCTTGCCCCTTGTGTTTTGGAGATTGTTGTCAAAAACAGCGAGGGACTGATTTGTTTGCTAGTGCACACAGAGAGAAATAGTCCCTGGAGTATCGAGAAGATTACTATAATCTTTCGAGAAGTTTTCTACAAACTCAGAGGAATTCTTCTGCGAAGTAGAAAAGATTAACATATTTTGATGAGTTTTATTCTGAGAAGACTGTGTGTTTGAGATGGCTCCTAACAAGATTGCTGATGTGAAGCAATTGGTATGTGAGGTGTGCGATAATAAATGACTACAACTGTGAAGAATGAAGACGAAGTGAAGACGTATAATTTGTTTTGTTGCTTCATTTTCTTTCTCGGGTCATAGGACTACCATACTATTAAGAGGGGTATAAATATTTCGAGACTTATGTTTGTTGGGATGCTTAACACTACAAGAAAAAGACACATTCGAGACATTATGGCCCGAATGAAAATATTTTCTGTCATGGAAGTGACACTTCCATGACAATAATTGTGACAAACACATATCATCATGGATGTGGTGGTCACTGATACGTCTCCAACGTATCTATAATTTTTTGCTTGTTCCATGCTGTTATATTATCATTTTGTTTTACAATCATTTTATAGCAACTTTATACTGTTTTTTGGGACTAACCTATTGACATAGTGCCCAGTGCCAGTTGCTGTTTTTTGCTTGTTTTTTACTTTGCAGAATATTAGTACCAAACGGAGTCCAAACACAGCGAAACTTTTTGGAGATTTTTTCTGGACCAGAAGACACCTGTTGGGCCAAAGAAGTACCAGAGGGGGGCTCCGAGGGGAGCACAACCCACCTGGGCGCGCCTGGGGGCCTAGGCACGCCCTGGTGGGTTGTGCCCACCTCGGCCGCCTCCCGCACCACCTCTTTGCTCTATAAATACCCCGAAAATCCAAAAACCCTAGGGGAGTCGATGAAACACAATTCCAGCCGCCGCAAGTTCCATAACCACCAGATCCAATCTAGACACCATCACGGAGGGGTTCATCATCCTCATTGGTGCCTCTCCGATGATGCGTGAGTAGTTCATTGTAGACCTACGGGTCCGTAGTTAGTAGCTAGATGGCTTCCTCTCTCTCTTTTGATTCTCAATACAATGGTCTCTTGGAGATCTATTTGATGTAGCTCTTTTTGCGGTGTGTTTGTTGGGATCCGATGAACTTTGAGTTTATGATCAGATCTATTTATCCATGAAAGTTATTTGAGTTTCTTTGATCTCTTATATGCATGATTACTTATAGCCTCGCATTTCTTCTTCGAATCTTTGGTTTAGTTAGGCCAACTAGATCGATTTTTCTTGCCATGGGAAGAGGTGCTTTGTGATGGATTCGGTCGTGCGGTGTTCTTTCCTAGTGACAGAAGGGGCAGCAAGACACGTATTGATACGTTGCTATTAAGGATAACAAGATGGAGTCTATTCCTACATGAATAGATCTTGTCTACATCATGTCATCATTCTTATTGCATTGCTCCGTTTCTCCATGAACTTAATACACTAGATGCATGCTGGATAGCGGTCGATGTGTGGAGTAATAGTAGTAGATGCAGGGAGGAGTCGGTCTACTAATCTTGGACATGATGCCTATATAATGATCATTGCCTGGATATCATCATAATTATTTGAAGTTCTATCGATTGCCAACAGTAATTTGTTTACCCGCCGTATGCTATTTTTCTCGAGAGAAGCCACTAGTGAAATCTACGGCCCCGGGTCTATTCTTTATCATATTTGCTTTGAGATCTAATTTTATTTGCTTTTGTTTTCAGATCTGTTATTCTAAAAACCCAAAAATACATTGCTGCACTTTTTTCTTTATTTTATTTTGTTTTATCGCGAGATCTATTTACCCAAAATCATACAAATCAATCTATCTTTTACCCGAGAGGGATTGCCAACCCCTCTTACGCGTCGGGTTGCAAGTATTTGTTCTTTGTGTGCAGGTACCGTTTACATAGTGTTGCTTGGTTCTCCTACTGGTTCGATAACCTTGGTTTCATAACTGAGGGAAATACCTACCGTAGCTGTGTTGTATCATCCCTTCCTCTTCGGGGAAAAACTAATGCGGACATGAGCCATCAAGAAAGGATTTCTGGCGCCGTTGCCGGGGAGACATCATCAACATCTATCAGGTTCCTAATCACAAATCTTATCTCCTTGCAATTTACTGTTTTTGCCATTTGCCTCTCATTTTCATCTCCCCCACTTCACAAAAAATTCCCATTTTATTCGCCCTCTTTTTCCGTTCGCCGTTTTCTCGTCAGATCTGTTTTTGTGTGCAATCTTGTTTGCGTAGTCACAATGACTCAAGAAAACACCAAGTTGTGTGACTTTTCCAATACCAACAATAATGATTTTATTAGCACTCGGATTGCGCCTCCCGCCACTATTGCGGAATCTTGTGATATTAATGCCGCTTTATTGAATCTTGTTATGAAAGATCAATTTTCCGGTACTCCTAATGAGGATGCCGCGTCCCATCTTAAAACATTCGTAGAATTATGCGATATGCAAAAGAAAAAAAGATGTGGACAATGATATTGTGAAGTTGAAATTATTTACGTTTTCTTTGCGAGATCGTGCAAAAAATTGGTTTTCTTCTTTGCCTCGCAATAGTATCGATTCTTGGGATAAATGCAAAGATGCTTTCATTACTAAGTATTTTCCGCCCGTGAAAATTATTTCCCTTAGAACTCAGATCATGAATTTTAAGCAACTTGAGCATGAACATGTTGCACAATCTTGGGAAAGAATGAAATTGATGCTAAGAAATTGTCCTACTCATGGTTTAAATCTTTGGATGATCATACAATTTTTTTATGCGGGATTGGATTTTGTTTCTAGAAATCTTTTAGATTCTGCCGCGGGTGGTACTTTTATGGAAATTACTTTGGGTGAAGCTACTAAATTGCTTGATAATATTATGGCAAATTATTCACAATGGCATACCAAAAGAGCTCCTACTAGTAAAAAAGTTAATTCGGTTGAAAAAATTAGTACTTTGAGTGAAAAAGTTGATGCTCTTATGAAATTGGTTGCTAATAAAAGTGCTCATATTGATCCTAATGATGTGCCTTTGTCTATTTTGATTGAGCAAAATAGTGATTCCGTAGATGTGAACTTTGTCTCGCGAAACAATTTTAATAACAATGCCTATAGAGGTAATTTTAATCCTAGGCCTTTTCCTGGAAATTCCTCTAATATTATGGTGGTTCCTGTGGCAATCCTTCTTATAATAATAATAGGAACACCTCTGATCTTGAGAATAATATTAAAGAATTTATCAATGCTCAAAAAGTTTTCAGTAATACGATAGAAGAAAAGTTGAATAAGATTGATGATATGTCTAGAAGCATTGATAGGATTTCTCACGATGTAGAAAATCTCAAGTTAAAATTTTTTGTACCCAAGGTTGAGGAATCAATTAAATCTTTATATGTTTCTATGGATGAAAGTAAGAAAAGAACCGCTATGCTTAGAGCTAAAAGAGAATTTTTAGAAACAACGTTTTCTAGTGATTGCTTTCATAAAAATGATGAAGATCTTAAAGTGATTGGTGTTTCTTCTATTGATTCCTTGTTTAGTAAAATTAAAATTGATGATAAAGGGACTAAAGAAGAGTCAACTTTAGTTAGAAGGCGTCCCTATAATTTGGAGGGTGAAAATCTTGATGAAAAAATTGATAAAAGTGGGTTTGGAGAGGTCAAGACTTTAAATAGTGATGTGCCCACTCTTTTGGATTACAAAGACTTTAATTATGATAGTTGCTCTTTGATTGATTGTATTTCTTTGTTGCAATCCATGATAAATTCACCCCATGCTTATGAACAAAATAAAGCTTTTACTAATATTGTTGATGCTATGATGAAAGCTTTTGAAGAAAAGTTGGAATTAGAGATCTCAATTCCTAGAAAATTACATGATGAATGGGAACCCACCATTAAAGTCAAGATTAAAAATTATGATTGTTTTGCCTTATGTGACTTGGGTGCTAGTGTTTCCACAATTCCGAAATCTTTATGTGATGTGCTTGGTCTTACCAATATTGAAGAGTGTTCTCTAAATTTGCACTTGGCAGATTCTACTATTAAAAGGCCTTTGGGAAGAATTAATGATGTTCTTATTCTTGCAAATAGGAAATATGTGCCCATAAATTTTAATGTTGTTCACATTGATTGCAATCCGTCTTGTCCAATTATACTTGGTAGACCGTTTTTACGTACTATAGGTGCCGTGATTGATATGAAAGAAGGAAATATTAAATTTCAATTTCCACTAAGAAAGGGTATGGAACATTTCCCCAGAACAAGAATCAAGCCACCATATGAATCAATCATGAAGGCATCCTATGGATCTAGAACTAAAGATGACAATACTTGAATCTATGCATTATGCCTAGCTAGGGGCGTAAAACGATAGCGCTTGTTGGGAGGCAACCCAATGAATAAAATTTATTTTTGCATTTTTCTTTCTGTTCTTGAGTATTTGCACAATTATGCCCCTGTTATGATTGTGTTTTTTTATGTTTTAGTTAGTTTTTGTGCCAAGTAAAGCCTTTGGGATAGCTTTGGTGATAGTTGATTTCATCCTGTTGAAAAACAGAAACTTTTGCGTCCAGTAAAATAATTGTCTAGATTCACAGAAGCGACAAAAAATTCTGAATATTTTACACAAGATTTATATAAAATTTTCCTATGTTGTCCTAATGTTTCAGAATTGTTGGAGTTACAGAAGTATGAGAACAATTCGCATCTTTACAGACTGTTCTGTTTTTGACAGATTCTATTTTCTTTGCATTGTGTGCTTATTTTGATGAATCTATGGATTGTATCGAGGGGTATAAGCCATGGAAAAGTTAGAATATAGTAGATATAATGAAATAACAAAATTTTAATGGGTTTTCTACAGTACTTAAAGTAAAGATTGGTTTTCTTATACTAACGGATCTGACGAAGGTTTTGTTAAGTTTTATGTGATTGAAATTTTCAAGTTTTGGATGAGATCACGATGGATGAAGGTATAAGGAGTAAGAAGAGCCTAAGATTGGGGATGCCCCATGGCACCCCAAGGTAATATTCAAGGATAAACTAGCAACTAAGCTTGGGGATGCCCCGAGTGGCATCCCCTCTTTCTTCTAACGACCATCGGTATTTTACTTGGAACTATATTTTTATTCGTCACATATCATGAGTTTTGCTTGGAGCGTCTTGTATTATATGAGTCTTTGCTTGTTTTGCTTTTTAGTTTGTGTCAAGTATCCTCGAGGAACACACCTATTTGAGAGAGCCAAAATTATGCTATGATTTAATAGAATTGCTCTATGTGCTTCACTTAAATTTTTTGAGCTATGGAATTGCTCTAGTGCTTCACTTATATCTTTTTGAGCACGGTGTGCTTTAATATTTTTGAAGAAATGCTCTCATGCTTCACTTAGATTTATTCGAGAGTTAGTAATTTTGAAGAAATTCTCTCATGCTTCACTTATATTATTTTGAGAGACGAAAAATTTTATGCTCATGTTCTTCACTTAGATTTGTTTGAGCTATCAAAAGCAACATATGAAATTAGTCCCAAAGTGATAGATATTCAAGAGGGATATAATAAAAACATTCATGAAGATCATTGTACAAAATAAACTTGATTCTTTGTAATAGTTTTGAGATATGATGATAGTGATATGTGAGTCATGTTGATGAGTAATTGTGCTTTAGTAAGAATATTGGTGTTAAGGTTTGCGATTCCCTATGCAAGCATGAAAGTCAATAGTTATGTAATGAAATTACATCCTACTTGTGGTGCATTATTCAGTGCTAGTTATGCTTAATGCTCGCTTATGTGATTTTTCGTTTCTTGGTTGGATGCTTCTCAATCTTTTTGCTAGCCTTCACTTGTACTAAGTAGGAATACTACTTGTGCATCCAAAATCCTTAAACCCAGTTTTGCCATATGAGTCCATACCTACCTATATGCGGTATTCCCGTGCCGTTCTAAGCAAATTTGTATGTGCCATCTCTAATTTTCAAAATAATTTCCTTTTTGTATGCTCGTACCGCTCATGAAACGGTAGGGGGTGGCTGATATTTTTCCATGCTAGATGTGTTATTCTCAAGATGAGTGTTTATTCACTTGTCATTGCACGAGAGTACGGCAAAGGTATTAGGGATGCCCAGTCCTGAAATGAAAAATGAATTTACTTTATGTTGTCAAATAATAAATTCCTTGGAAAGTGTTGGTATGGACGGCACCCGTGGATACCGCTAGCCGTGGAATGTGAAAGTATGGTGGAAAAAAGAATAAACTTTATTTTCTGTTTGGGAGCCACCTATGATATATCTAGCATGGAAAGTATTGGGAACTGCTCTATCATTTTCGTTGACAGGAAAAGCATGCCACCCAAAATGTTTTATCTCTATTTTTTTGCTTTGAGCTCTGGCACCTCTACAAATCCCTACTTCCCTCTACGAAGGGTCTTTCTATTTACTTTATGCAATTTTTATTTTTATTTGAGTCTCCTTCTTCTCTTATAAAGCACCAACTAAGGGGCACTATGATCATACTTGAGCATTGGATGTAGCTAATATGCGAGTGTGTTTCATGAATGGATCAATGATTGAGCGTAATGGGCTAGGGATAACTTGCTTTAGTGTTGATATTTTGAAAGACATGGTTGCTTGTTGATATGCTTGAGTATTGAAATCTTCATGTCAAAACTAGACTATTTCTTTGAACCATATAAAAGTCCAAATGGGCATGCTACAAAAGAAAAGAATATGTGATGAACATGTTAGGCAGCATTCCACATCAAAGATTCTATTTTTATCATTTACCTACTCGAGGACGAGTAGGAATTAAGCTTGGGGATGCTGATACGTCTCCAACGTATCTATAATTTTTGCTTGTTCCATGCTGTTATATTATCATTCTTGGATGTTTTACAATCATTTTATAGCAACTTTATATCGTTTTTTGGGACTAACCTATTGACATAGTGCCCAGTGCCAGTTGCTGTTTTTTGCTTGTTTTTTACTTCGCAGAATATCAGTACCAAACGGAGTCCAAACGCAGCAAAACTTTTTGGAGAATTTATCTGGACCAGAAGACACCTGTTGGGCCAAAGAAGTACCAAAGGGGGACTCCGAGGGGAGCACAACCTACCTGGGTGCGCCTGGGGGCCCAGGCGCGCCCTGGTGGGTTGTGCCCACCTCGGACGCCTCCCGCACGGCCTCTTTGCTCTATAAATACCCCGAAAATCCAAAAACCTTAGGGGAGTCGATGAAACACAATTCCAGCCGCCGCAAGTTCCAGAACCACCAGATCCAATCTAGACACCATCATGGTGGGGTTCATCATCCTCATTGGTGCCTCTCCGATGATGCGTGAGTTGTTCATTGTAGACCTACGGGTCCGTAGTTAGTAGCTAAATGGCTTCCTCTCTCTCTTTTGATTCTCAATACAATGGTCTCTTGGAGATCTATTTGATGTAACTCTTTTTGCGGTGTGTTTGTTGGGATCCGATGAACTTTGAGTTTATGATCAGATCTATTTATCCATGAAAGTTATTTGAGTTTCTTTGATCTCTTATATGCATGATTACTTATAGCCTCGTATTTCTTCTTCGAATCTTTGGTTTAGTTAGGCCAACTAGATCAATTTTTCTTGCCATGGGAAGAGGTGCTTTGTGATGGATTCGGTCGTGCTGTGTTCTTTCCCAGTGACAGAAGGGGCAGCAAGACACGTATTGATACGTTGCTATTAAGGATAACAAGATGGAGTCTATTCCTACATGAATAGATCTTGTCTACATCATGTCATCATTCTTATTGCATTGCTCCGTTTCTCCATGAACTTAATACACTAGATGCATGCTGGATAGCGGTCGATGTGTGGAGTAATAGTAGTAGATGCAGGCAGGAGTCGGTCTACTAATCTTGGACGTGATGCCTATATAATGATCATTGCCTGGATATCGTCATAATTTTTATTTGAAGTTCTATCAATTGACCAACAATAATTTGTTTACCCGCCGTATGCTATTTTTCTCGAGAGAAGCCACTAGTGAAATCTACGGCCCCTGGTCTATTCTTTATCATATTTGCTTTGAGGTCTATTTTTATTTGCTTTTGTTTTCAGATCTATTATTCTAAAAACCCAAAAATACCTTGCTGCATTTTTTTCTTTATTTATTTTATTTTGTTTTATCGCGAGATCTATTTACCCAAAATCATACAAATCAATCTATCTTTTACCCGAGAGGGATTGACAACCCCTCTTACGCGTCGGGTTGCAAGTATTTGTTCTTTGTGTGCAAGTACTATTTACATAGTATTGCTTGGTTCTCCTACTGGTTCGATAACCTTGGTTTCATAACTAAGGGAAATACCTACCGTAGCTGTGCTGCATCATCCCTTCCTCTTCGTAGAAAAACTGATGCGGACATGAGCCATCAGTCACCTATTTATATGACAAAATATTATGACAGAAAATTGGCTTTTTGTCCTAGGCGGGCCGAAGGCCGACCTGCATGATGTTGTTTGGGCCGTCAATGACGTAAAAAATTATGGTATAAGTGAGGGTGATAATTTTTCAGGGATTTCTCGGTATGCGGTGGGTGGTTGGGCCCGAACGATGCATGGGTGGTTTGTGCGTTTCTCTCGTATGTGCGTGTGTGCGAGCCCTTCGCTTACTAAACCTGAGCGAGCCCACCGTTGTCGCTTACTAATCCCGATCGAGCGATTCCTCGCCTTACTGAACCCGAGCGATCCCTCGCTTACTGAACCCGAGCGATCGATCGCTTGCATTACTGAACCTGAATGAGCCCTTCCCTTACTAAACTTGAGCGATCCCTCACACTACTAAACCCGAGCGATCGAGCCCATCACTTACTGAACTCAAGAGATCCCTTCGTGTCATGGGAAACCACGGCCACCTATGGGGCCATCAGCCCCTTGTGGTTCGACAGGGGGGATGAGCACATTGCACAAAGAGCGGAGGAACGTAGCGCAGCACGGTAGAGATCACACGGGAAGTTTTACCCAGGTTCGGGCCGCCCCGAGGCGTAAAACCCTACTCTTGCTTTGGTGGATTGATGGTGGATTGTGGTGGAAACGCAGCGCTCTTGCCCGGCAGGGTTGCCTCGGGGCGAGGGCAGCTACGCGCGTACGAGTGTACAAGGGTCCAAATCCTTTCTATGGTTGCCATGACCCTCCTTTTATAGATCAAGGGGTCACCACAGTGGCAAATCAGTCATTGTATACTAATTAGATAGCGAACAGTGCTATCATACCTAACTCTGCAGTCAGAGCAGAGCGCATTAAATGCGCCGCTTAGTGTCACATCGTGGCATGCCCGGCAAGCCTTGCCAGGCTGCTCGGCCACCTCCTCGTCTGTCTGCTTGCCACATCACTGGACGGGTGTCTTTAGCCTTGGCGGAGTAGTTTGCCCTTGTAGCGCCCGGCAGGCCTGCCGGGACGGTCTTGATGCTTGTCTTCAGGGCCACCTCGTCCTTGCCAGGCTCGCCTGCCGGGCAAGGGAGGTTTCTCCTTAGTGGTGTCTTGCTCATTTAGTTTGTCTTGGTCCTCTTGATCTTCCCTTTGATTCCTCAAAGAGCTGATCTCTCCTTGCTTGGTCTGGACTTGGATGTTGCAACCTTGCTCTTTTAGGCCTGTGCATGATCTGGGCAACAGAACCAGGGTTTTTTGCATCGACAGGAGCCCCCGGGCCTGGCCCGAACGCGCTGCCGGGCATCGTCGGGGTAGGCCCTATCCAGTGCATAGGCAGGGGGAAGCAGTTGCTTGTCCTTTGAGATCTTCTTTGCTTCTTCATTAACCTGAGCCCAGGTCAGTTTCCGGTTCTCCCGCGCGTCGCGTAACGCCAATTGTGGTGGGGCCATCCTTGTAATGGCCCGTGAATGGCTTTAACGCACGGGCGAGTAACTGCCAATTCACTCTTCCCACCACACCCTTATCCCTGGCCACGTATGCTGCATGCATTGAGTGGGGTAGGTAACGGAGGCGCGTGGTGCGGGAGAGCGTCAAGGCAGGGGCCCGACCTTCTTGGGTTGGTGGAGAGGGACGGTGGTTACCCACCGATGGTTCAGCCCCCAGCCCGCCTATAAAAGGGGGCGGGGGGGGGGGGGGAAGCGGAAGTGCTCATCCACGCACCTCTCCTCGCCATTTCCTTCCTTCTCCCAGTAATGTTGAGAGGGAGAGACCGGGGCCAGGTCCTGGGCTTGAGCTTGGGGAAGATGACTTTGAAAGCTTATGTAGGCGCCCGGGGAGTGAGTCTGGTCCGGGGCCGAAAGGGATGCGGCGGTCGAGCCACTCGCAGCGCAGGAGGTACGAAGCTTTTCCACTATGGTGGAATGCTTGTCTCCTCTGCTCGGGTTGGCCATCTGGCGGGGAGCACTAGATCTTGCCGCGAACCATTGCGGCTTCCTGCCCTGACGCCGGAGCTCCCAGGGCTTCCGGCATCTGTCTGGGGTGCAGCGCTCGGGTCCCTTGGTAATCCCAGCACTGCCCCCTTTGGTGAAGTCGGGGCGAATGTCAAAGACGGCGGCATCTTCCTGCCCTCCAAGGTGGGGAGCGATGCTCCTCGCGCGTCTCGGACGCCGTCGTCACCCGCAGCTTCTCCAGGGGAGGCAACGGCTCGAGGAGCTGGCGCCCCCCTAGAGTGGTGGTGATGAAGAAAGAACGAGGGAAGACGGAGAAGGCGGGTGGCAGGGCGTCAGGTCAGAGTACGATGGCACTGACGCCTTCGTCTCGTATTGCCGACTTGCTGCCTCGTCTTTCCATTCTTCCCCTCCCTCCCCGACACCATCATCACCGGCCTCTTGGTTACCAGGGAGGGGACGCTCTCTTGGTGCCTTCGCCTCCTCCAGCAGTCTTCCAGCTGAGCTCTGGCGGTTCTCCCCGCTGGTGCTTTCGCTGGGGCTTCTGGCTGGTCCTGGAGGTGGTGACCAGGGCACCGCCAAGCTGCTCCTTCCACCCCTCTCCTTCGCAGCCTCGCCACTCTCGATCTTGTCAGGCTGCGCCCGGCAGGTCCTGACGGGATCGAGTGGGGCATCTTGCTCAGGCACTTCTTTTGCCCTCTTCCTCTTCCACCACAGTGCCTAGGAGGAGAGGGACAAGAAAGGGATTACGGGGCTCTTATCTTTTTTTTCAATCTAAAATATGTAGGCACTTGCCAAACTTTAGTCTAAATAATGTAATCTTCTTTATCCATGTTGGTGTTCTGTAAGATCTGTACTTGTTCATCAGCATATTAATGAAAAAGATGAGCTTTGCCAGGCACTTGTGCATGCATCATACCCATGCAGAGATGAAATGCCTCTATACGTTCAAGTAAACAAGTTATCTCCGGTAACCTATCCTGCCGGTACCCTCGAATTGTTGTCGTGGGGCTAAGCCTGCCGGGCACAAATCGCAAAGAGGGACCAGCCCCCCGCCAAACCTTCCCCGTCAAAGGCCACTACGACCATCCTGACCGAAGCAACGTTCGATTCAAAGGATGGGAGCACCTAAGTTTCGAAGGTGACGAGGTTTTCGTATGCACAAGTTTCTACTTACAGAACACGTAAGGATAAGAAGAGAACTTATCTGTTTGGCTTGCCGAAGATCGTCACGTAGGCTTGTCGTCATTTCTTATTTTTGGGACCGAGTCCATGGCAAGAACCCTGCAACTTAATGCAGATGAAAACAATGCCTCATGCGACCTTATCTACATGATCATGCTATGCTCATGATATGCTTATGCATGCATGCAAGTTTTGGGGGCTCCCCAGCGCTTCGTTTATTTCTGTTGCTCAGGGTCTGCGCCTGGCTTTGTACAAGGGGTTACATGCAACATCAGCAAGGCCTATACAAAAGGGTGGCTGCCGGGCAGGGCCCGACAGCCGCGCCTTACGGGTAGAACTTATGGAGTTGCTCAATGTTCCATGAGTTTTGCAACTGAATGCCATCTCCGGTCTCCAGATGGACTGCGCCAGGTCTGGTGACTCGTACTACCCAGTAAGGGCCTTCCCACTTCGGCGTCAACTTGTTTGTACCCTTGGCGGACTGAACACGCCTAAGGACAAGGTTACCTTCCTCAAACCCCGAGCACGAATCCTGCGGCTGTGATAGCGACGCAGGGCTTGCTGGTAGCGTGCAGCACGCGTAGCGGCCCGGAGACAGTTCTCCTCAAGTAGCACAGCGTCGTCACGCCGGTGCCGTTCCTGCGCTACTTCATCATAGGCAAGCACTTGAGGAGATCCGAATATGAGTTCCGTGGGGATAACTGCTTCTGCCCCATAGACTAGGGAGAAGGGAGTCTGCCCGGTAGCTCAATTTGGTGTCGTTCTGAGGGACCAAAGAACCACCGGCAGCTCGTCGATCCATCGCCTGCCACACTTCTGCAGTCTATCAAAGGTTCTTGTCTTGGGACCTCGCAGCACTTCAGCGTTCACCCTCTCAGCTTGCCCGTTGCTTCTGGGATGGGTGACAGAGGCAAATGAGATCTTGCTTCCGAGGGCATGAACATATTGCATGAAGGCACTGCTCGTGAATTGGGTGCCATTGTCAGTGATGATTCGGGCAGGCACCCCGAAGCGGCACACCAATCCTTTCAAGAACTTGATAGCTGACTGAGCAGTCACTTTTCTCACGGGCTCCACCTCTGGCCACTTTGTGAACTTGTCGATAGCGACGAACAAGAACTCAAAGCCCCCGGTAGCACGGGGGAAGGGGCCTAAGATATCGATCCCCCAGACCAAGAAGGGCCATGACAAAGGGATCATCTGAAGAGCTTGGGCAGGTTGATGGATGTTCTTGGAATGGAACTGGCAGGCTTCACATTTGTGAACGAGCTCAACTGCATCTTGGAGGGCTGTGGGCCAATAGAAACCTTGCTGGAAGGCTTTTCCAACCAGAGCCCTTGATCCAATGTGTGAGCCGCACATACCCTTGTGTACCTCTGCCAACAGTTCCTTTCCTTCCTCCCGGCAAATGCACTTCAATTTCACACCGTTAGGCCTCCTTCTGTATAGCATGTCGTCAACGAACTGATACATACTGGCCCTCCGGGCTACTCTTTCAGCTTCTTCTTGCTCTTCGGGGAGTTCTCCAGTTTGGAGGAAATGGACTATGTGCCGTGCCTAGGTTGGGGCCAGGGGCTCGGCAACAAGGACCAGCGGCACCTCCTCATTCGCAGGAGCTTACTTCTCGACCACAGGGACCGGTGGTCTGGCGGGATGGTGCAGCTCACTGATCGAAGGGGAGTTGTTCCCGCCAAGCTCTCTGCCGGGAGCCTCGGGAGGCTCTGCCGGGTGAGGCTTGCCAGAGTCCAGTTTCCTCCTCTTTCTGGCCATTGTTGCCGGGGATACGGAGGGCTGAGACAGATGGAGAACAAAAGTCCCTGGTTCCACAAGGAGTTTTTGCGCAGCGCACTTTGACAGATGATCAGCAATGCTGTTTTTCGCACGGGGCACGTGCTCTGTTTGCAATCCGTCAAAGCGCTCCTCCAACTTTCTCACTTCCTCGACGTATGCCTCCATCAATGGGCTTTGGTAATCCTTATTGATTTGTCTCACCACAAGTTGTGAATCTCCGCGGATGATCAGCTTCTTGATTCCCAGTTCTGTCGCAATCCTGAGCCCGGCAAGGAGCCCTTCATACTCTGCAGTATTGTTGGTAGCCTCCTCCTAGGGAAAGTGCATCTGGACGACGTACTTAAGGTGCTCCCCAGTGGGGGCAACAAGAAGCATGCCAGCCCCTGCACCTTGTAGGGAGAAGGCACCATCGAAATACATAATCCATTCTTGGGGCGCTTCCTTGCCGGGGATGATTGTCTCCAATACTTCTTCATCAGGAGTTGGTGTCCACTCTGCAATGAACTCTGCTAGTGCTCTGCTCTAAATAGTTGACGTGCTTTCAAACTTCAAACCAAAGCTGGACAACTCCAAAGCCCATTCCACAATCCTGCCGGTGGCCTCGGGGTATCGGAGTATGCGTTGTAAGGGGAAGCGGGTGACAACTGTGATCTCGTGGGCTTGGAAGTAGTGGCGCAGTTTCCTTGAGGCCATGATGATGCCAAAAATCAACTTTTGCACGCCAGAGTACCTCGATCTAGCTCCTTGTAATAGGGAGCTGACGAAGTACACCGGGCATTGCACCACTTTCTTCCTTGTCGCAACCATAGAACCGCTTCCGCTGCCTTGCCTTTCTTCGCTCTGGACTGACTCTGGTCTTGCCGGGACGAGTTCGCTTTCCTCTTCAGAGGGGACAGTGGTTGTGGCTGCCGCGTCATCCACTTCCTGCTGCGCCACCAGTGCCGCACTAACCACTTGATTGGTTGCCGCTTAGTATAGCAGCAACGACTCTTGTGGTTTGGGAGCGACCAAGGTGGGCACAGAAGAAAGATAGGTCTTCAAATCTTGTAGTGCAGCGTCTGCCTCTGGGGTCCACTCCACGGGTCCTGCCTTCTTCAAGATTTTGAAGAGCAGCAGGGCGTGCTCGGCAGACTTGGAAATGAACCTGCTCAGTGCAGCCACGCATCCAGTCAAATGCCTCATGTCCTTGACTGTCTTGGGTGCTTGAATTTGCTCGATAGCCTTGATCTTGTCGGGGTTGGCCTCTATCCCTCGATGAGACACAAAGAAGCCAAGTAGCTTGCCGAAGGGAACTCCAAACACACACTTCTCTGGGTTCAGCTTCAAGTTGATCCTGCGCAGATTAGCAAAGGTTTCTTCCAAATCCTGGATGAGGGTTGATCTGTCCTTGGTCTTGACCACAATATCATCCATGTAAGCTTCAATGTTTCTGTGTAGCTGGGATTCAAAGCCAATCTGTACTGCTCTTGCAAAAGTGGATCCGGCGCTCTTTAACCTGAAGGGCATCCGTACAAAGCAGTACGTGCCACATGGGGTTATGAATGCTGTCTTCTCTTCGTCTTCCTTGGACATGAAGATCTGGTGGTATCCGGAGTAGGCATCCAGAAAGGAAAGCAGGTCACACCCGGAAGTGGAATCCACAATCTGGTCGATGCACGGCAAGGGGAACGGGTCCTTCGGGCATGCCTTGTTTAGATCTGTGAAGTCTATGCAAAGCCTCCATTTCCCATTCGGCTTGCGCACCACCACTGGATTTGCTAACCATGTGGGATGCAACACTCCCTTGACAAAACCAGCAGCTTCAAGCTTCTTGATTTCTTCGGCAATAAACTATTGCCGCTCCAAAGCTTGCTTCCGGACCTTCTACTTGACGGGTCGGGCATGTGGGTAGACAGCAAGGTGGTGCTCGATTACCTCCCTGGGAACACCAGGGATATCAGATGGTTGCCAGGCAAACACATCGATATTCGCCCGCAGGAAGGCAATGAGCGAGCTTTCCTATTTGTCATCAAGGGTGGCACTGATAGTGAAGGTACCGTCAGCGCCAGCCAGCCCTGCCGGGACCTTCTTCACAGCAGGTGCAGCAGCTTTGGATCTCTTGCTATTGGAACTCTCCGGCAAGTCATCAACAGGCGCAGCACACTCCGGAGAGGCACACTTCCAGGATTCCTTGCTGGCATCCTTGCTAGCTCTCTTCATTTTCTTACTTTCCTTGGCGGGAGCAGTGGTTTCTGCAGCCTCAGCAGCGACCGCATCCCGGTACATCTTGTCCACGCATATGACTGCGTCCTTCTGATCTAACGGAATGGAAATGACTTCTATCGGCCCTGGCATCTTCAAGGTGTTGTAGGCATAGTGGGATGCCACCATGAATTTGGCCAGAGCTGAGCGACCAAGGATTCCGTTATACGGCAAGGGGAGGTCAACCACGTCAAACACAATCTTCTCAGTCCGGTAGTTTAACTCCCCTCCGAACGTCACCGGCAGCGTGATCTTCCCCTTAGGACGACTCCTGCCGGGGTTGATTCCTTGGAACGTGCCAGTAAACTTGAGCTCCTCATCTGCTATCTGAAGTTTGCTGATGACCTTTGGAGATATCAGATTCAACCCGGCCCCACCGTCAACCAACATCTTTGTGACTTTGAGGTTGCGTATTGTTGGTGAGACCAACAAAGGCAAGCACCCTACCGCGGTGGTGCGGCCAGGGTGGTTTTCTTCATCAAAGATGATGGGCGTGCGGGACCACTTGAGCGGCTTACGAGAATCTGCTGCTGGCTCCACGGCATTGACTTCATACGCCCACTGTTTAAGTTGGCGGTGAGAGGAGTACAGAGATGCACCTCCATCAATGCACAGGGCGTCAGTGGCTTTCTGAAACTCCTGCTCACTGGTTTCCTCTTCATCTCCTCCATCACTCTCATCATTGCAATCCTCCTTCTTATGGCCTCTGGCGGGTTTCCCTTGATTCTGAGAAACCTTGCCGGGGCGACTTGCTCCGCCGCCTCGGCCCTTCCCGCCAGCACCATCCTGGTTTTTCTCCTTATCATGTTTCTCATACTCAGCCCTCTGCTTCTTGACGAGCTGCTCAACTTGATGACACTCCTGAAGGTCGTGGCCCTTGGTCCTTCTGGATCTTGTAGTACGGCCCATCACCCTTCCGAGCCTTCTCGGCAGCCGCGGCCGCCCGGCAGTCAGTGCACGCGGCAACCTCCTTACCGGGGGCCTCGGCCTTGGCCTTCTTGCCGGTACTAGGTGTGCTTGATCCTTCGACGGCCATCACAACTTTCTCCTTGCGCTTTTTATTCTGTTTCTTGTTCTTCTTCTTCTGACTGGTGGTGTCATCGTCATCGTCTGAATCGATGTCGACGCCATCCTCTTCACCGGGAAGTCGCCTTCCCTCCTCTATGCGAGCACACTTATCCACCAGAGTGTATAACTCATTCACAGTCTTGGGCAGCCGCACGTTCATTTTGGAACGTATCCTGCGGTTGCGCACGGTGGACTGGAATGCGGCTATCACAGCTACCGGGTGGATATCTGGGATGTTCCTGTGCACTCGACTGAACCTTTGCATGTACTTCCGCATACTTTCTCCTTCCTTCTGTGGGAGGAGCTGCAGATCACTGGGCCGTCCTGGTTCTTGATGGCCGCCTATAAAGGCGTCAACAAACTCATGGCACAGGTCAACCCAAGTTGAGATGGAGTTCTCCAGCAGGTGCATTAGCCAAGACCTTACATTTGGCTTGAGTGCCAAAGGGAAATAGTTGGCGAACACCTTCTCATCTCTTCCCCTGGCAGCCTGAACAGCGATGGTGTAGATGCTCAGGAACTCTGCCGGGTTCAATCTCCCATCGTACTTCTCTGGTATCTCTGGCTTGAACGTGCGGGAAGATGGCCAACGGACTTGCCGCAACTCACGAGTGAAGGCGGGGCACCCAACCTCGAAAGGTAGGTACCCACCTTCACTGAGAGTGGGCTCATCGATGTCAGGGCTATTGCGCCTATCAGACTGGCGGTGGGTGTCGCGGCGCCGCTCGATGGTGACGTGCATGCCTTCCCCTCGTCTGTCCTCCTGGGCCTGCCGCTGGTCTTGACGTGCTCGAGGGCCGGACGAAGCCATCAAGACGTCGTCGGGTTCTTGATCGCGTGGCTCCGGCCGTGGCCCCTGCGCAGGCTGCCGCGGAGGGGACTGCACCGTGGGGGTGGCCCCTTCGGCACGACCAGCAGTGCGGGCCGTTGTTGTCGCCTGGGGAGGCCGAGGCGGGCCAGCTCGCTGTGATCCTCCCGCCTCGCCGAAACCAATCAGGATTTGAATGGTGGCTCTCCACTCACCCATCTGATCGGCTGCCGGCAGAAATCTCAACAGCAGCTGGGCCCGTGCCATAGCCTCTGAAGCGGTGCTTGGCATGGATGACGACGTAGACCGTAGCATCGCCTGGCTCCTCATGGTGCCAGTAGTAGCTGCGCCGTGTTCTCGTCGTCGTGAGCCCGTCGCCAGGGTGGCGTGGTGACGAGGTGGAGGCGCTTGAGAGCCAGCGGCTCCGTTTGGCGCATCGGCTGGGGCAGCTCGTTCCGGGAGTAGCGCATGCCCTGTGGCCGCGCCCGCAGCGGGAGCGGCCGGAGAGTTGCGATTCGCCCCAGAGCAAGTGCCACCGCTGCAGCTGTGCCCTTCAGCCGGGCGGAGAGGTGCAGACGGAACGATTTCTCCACCCGTACCTCGTGGAGCGTGGCCGCTGGGATGCTGTTGGTGCTGTCCTTCCCCGGTGCCTTCTGCCCTCGTTTCAGCCGTAGGGGAGGTGGTGACGACGCCGCCTGCGCTGGCCATGTCCCCCGCAGGGTCCATGTCTCCGTGCGTCCTCGTAGCCCCCGCGGCGTCGGCGGCTGCGTGCGACAGGGCCTTCGAAGTGGATGAATGGGCTGCAGCACCGGGCTTCTTCTTGGGTGCCATGGATGATGGAGCCGTCGATGAAGCAGGTGATGAAGATGACGCGCTGCGTACGCTTCTCGGGTTCGTGCAAGCGTGTGCCCCTACCTGACGCACCAAAGATGTCGTGGGAAACCACGGCCACCTATGGGGCCATCAGCCCCTTGTGGTTCGGCAGGGGGGATGAGCACATTGTACAAAGAGTGGACAAACGTAGCGCAGCACGACAGAGATCACACGGGTAGTTTTACCCAGGTTCGGGCCGCCGCGAGGCGTAAAACCCTACTCCTACGTTGGTGGATTGATGGTGGATTGTGGTGGAAATGCAGCGCTCTTGCCCGGCAGGGTTGCCTCGGGGCGAGGGCAGCTACGTGCGTACGAGTGTACAAGGGTCCGAATCCTTTCTATGGTTGCCATGGCCCTCCTTTTATAGATCAAGGGGTCACCACAGTGGCAAATCAGTCATTGTGTACTGATTAGATAGCGAACAGTGCTATCATACCTAACTCTGCAGTCAGAGCAGAGCGCATTAAATGCGCCACTTAGTGTCACATCGTGGCATGCCCGGCAAGCCTTGCTGGGCTGCTCAGCCACCTCCTCGTCTGTCTGTTTGCCACGTCGCTGGACGGGTGTCTTTTGGAGGTGATTTCCATAGGAAGTGGCTACCACGTGCCAAATAACAGCCACTTAGTCACTTGGGGGCTTGACACCGCACCGATCGATGACTTGCGTCGCTGTGAGGTGGAGCGGTGGAGCCTTGGTGGGGTAGTTTGCCCTTGTAGCGCCCGGCAGGCCTGTCGGGATGGTCTTAAGGCTTGTCTTCGGGGCCACCTTGTCCTTGCCGGGCTCGCCTGCCGGGCAAGGGAGGTTTCTCCTTAGTGGTGTCTTGCTTATTTAGTTTGTCTTGGTCCTCTTGATCTGCCCTTTGATTCCTCAAAGAGCTGATCTCTCCTTGCTTGGTCTGGACTTGGATGTTGCAACCTTGCTCTTTTAGGCCTATGCACGGTCTGGGCAACAGACCCAGGGTTTGTTGCACCGACACTTCGCTGCTAACTGAACCCGAGCGATCAATGCGAGACTCATGTACATATGTAGTTTGTTGGGCCGATTGATTGATGCGAAACAGCCGGTTGTTGCATCGAGCCCCCGCGCGAGACGTGAGTTGATCTAGCCGGTTGGTTGCCTCTCCATGAATAGTCCCCGTTGTTGCCGGGCATGTGATACATAGATCGAGTCGAGGCCAGCCGGATGCACTGCGCCCCTTGCACTAGACGTGACGAGTTGACCTAGCCAATTGGTTGACTATCGATGAACAATCCTTATTGTTGCCGCGCACATGTACGCCACACCCCAGCCGGTGGGGGTTGGATGAACAGGACCCCGTGGTAGTAGGCAGTTAGCGCTGAATGAACATGACCCCGAGGAGGCCGTGTTGCGGTACGCCACACCTCAGCCGGTTGGGTGTGGATGAACATGACCCATGTAGGCCGTAGGTAGTTGGCACTGGATAAACAAGACCCTGTTTTGTGGTATGCCATGCCCATCCCGATGAACAGGACCCCGTTTTGATTGTAGGCGGTTGCCGCTAGATGAGAAGGACCCCGTTTTGGCCGTTCTGTGGTACGCCACACCCCAGCCGGTGGGGGGGGGGGGGGGGGTTCAATGAGCAGGAACCCATTTCGGTCGTTTCGCCCCAGCCGGTTGGCTCCTAATGAACATGACCCCGTTTTGGCTGTTTCGCCCCAGCCGGTTGGCTCCCGATGACCAGGAAGCCATTTTGGCTGTTCCGACCCAGTCGGTTGGCTCCTGATGAACAAGACACTTCTTTGGCCATTCTGAACCAGTCGCTTGGGTACGGATGAACACGACCCCATTCCTCGTTGCTGCGTACCCCTGTCCTGTGTAGCCGTCTGTATATACGCGAGTACAATCGGGCGTATATACGTGAGCCCGGTCGTCCCGTACATGAATACTTGTCCGGTATTTTTGTAATGTGGCAGTACGTACGTGTACACGATTTAGACGGCACTACGTGGCCTGCTACGTCGAAGGCCAAATTTCCTACTGATGCGACACCGTCTTCGGAGAAGAGGGTGTACAAGGGGAGGTCCGATCTTCACGGCGTAGGATCGATAATGGATGGGGATAACTAGCTGCAAGCAGCCGGAAAATGGAAAATAAGAGATTATGACCCGACAAGGACGATGCTCACCGAAGCTTGCAATCCGAACATTCGCCGATCCACAACCCGCAATACTACCCCGCACAACCACGCTCAAGTCGTGGAGCACGGGATAGGTGCAATCAGCAAGGGAAACCATGAACTCTAACCCACACAACATGATCTAGTCGTGGAGCACGAATTAGGAGCGAATCTCTTGTACAATTTCTTCTCATAGTATAATGGAATGAATCGATGCCTCATGACTCTTTTCATTGTATCCCAGCTGCAGATATAGTCACCTCCCAAAGCAAGATGATCCTCTTGCAACTGCTTCCACCAAGAAAGTGCATAGCCAGAGAACTTCTTAAGAGTGAGTTCAACTCTCTTCATTTCAGAAATCCCATGAGTATTGAAGATCTGATCACATCTCTCCTCCCACTCAAAATAGGCATTCGGATCCTCTTCTCCAGTGAATGATGGAATGTGTAACTTCACCCTTGCTTGGCTGTGATGGTCATCTCCCAAACGACCATCATAGGGACTACCATGGTGACCAAAAACAGCACCATGATGAGGCGTGGAATATGAATCATCATCCACCATCTCAGCATACTCATCATTGTGATTTGGGATCTCTTCATGGTACATGTCATCACCACCATGTGCAGCTCGTCGCCTGTGATCTACCGCGAACCCGTGGGGGCCATGGCCTCACCCGCAAGTTTCTCCTCCATGCAGCCCACCATCATGGGGTGCAGCAAGGTTACCTCGCCTCTGTTCAACACCACCAATAGCGGTACCATCAACACGGCCACCTACAGCTCTCCCATGACCATTGTGGTGATCTTCGTTGCCATGGCAACGTCAATTGTTGGCGACCAGTGAGGCAGTGGGGCTGTGGTTGTGTTGATCCCCATTGCCCACAATAGGAAGACGTCCTCCAAACATCCGTTGCAAAGCTGGAGATATACTTTCTTCAATTACATCACCAAGTGCAGCTCGAGTCTTTGGGAACTCTTCTTCCATAATATTTCCTTAATGTGCACTCGAGTTGGAGCCTGCCATGTTAATCCTATGGAAGAAAGTGGACAAAGAAAAATTATATATGTGGAAAACACTCAGCTCACCTTCTTGCTTACCCAAATTCTAATGATTCCTTGGCGGTTATGCTGTGGTAGCAAATCAGGAGTGGACGGGCAAATGAAAGGAAGGAAGCTGACGGTTTCTAGGTGGATCTGGGTGGGGTAAAATAAGGAGGGCTAGTGCTGAGATCCAATCGATGCAAACCAAATGAACAAGAAAATTTGTAGATCCTTGCACCACGTTTGAGCTGCAACACTTGCCACTACAACTTCTGAAATTTCTCACCAAAGTGAATATGATTGCACACTTGCTCAACACTTTCTCTTTTTTTTGTCACTTTTTTTGCTCTTTTTTGCTCTTTTTTTGCAGCATACAAGATCCAACAAGACTCAAAGAAAACATCAACAACTTTGGATAGAACTTGGTGCAAACACAAAGAGGAAAGCAAACAACTAGATCTCAGCAAACAAAGGCTTGGATTTTTTGTGGCTTTTTGGCTTTGGACTCTAGGATGGGGAAAACCAAACTAAAAAGGATAGATCTAGCAACAAAGATACAGATCCTACTGTGTAAACCTTGCTCTGATACCAGATGATGTGACACCGTCTTCGGAGAAGAGGGTGTACAAGGGATGGTCCGATCTTCACGGCGTAGGATCGATAATGGATGGGGATAACTAGCTGCCAGCAGCCGAAAAAATGGAAAATAAGAGATCATGACCCGACGAGGAGGATGCTCACCGAAGCTTGCAATCCGAACATTCGCCAATCCACAACCCGCAATACTACCCCACACAACCACCCTCAAGTCTTGGAGCACGAGATAGGTGCAATCCGCAAGGGAAACCACGAACTCTAACCTACACAACATGATCTAGTCGTGGAGCATGAATTAGGAGCAATTTCTCAAGGAATCATGAGAATAAGGATAACAAGAGCTCTCCAATCTCAGGAGGAGTCTATGTCTTTGGTCTTTGATAGAAATGGCAAAAGTCCCCAATGAAGGGAAGAGCTAGCCTATTTATAGTCGGGACAACCCCCCTGGATAGGTGTGAAATCAAACTAGCTTTGGGAACCTTCTTAGGTGTGAAAGAGAACTAGCTTTGGTTTGACTAAATGGCTTAGAGACTTAATGAGGTAGCTTCTGGAAAACTCTCGTTGGAGGTGGTTGGCAGTTCCCGACCAAACATTGTTCACTGGAGTCGAACAATGTTTCCTTCAGCAGCAAACTCGAGTTCTGGGAACCTTTCGCAAGTTGGGATATCCAAACTCGTGCAAAACATTGTTTCGTCTGAATCAGAACAATGTTTCTTTAGCAGACAACTCATTTCTTCATGAACTCCTAACTTTGTTTCTTCACCATAAAACATTGTTTTGTACGGACTGAAATGTGTTTGGCCTTTTTTGATATTGCACCTGAGTTCAACCAACAACAAAAGAGATGAAAGTGCAGCCATGTATTCAAGATTATAGTATAAACTTAAGTTAGCGTTCACCTGGCAATGTGTTGTTTTGACATGAAATATTATGACTTCTCCTTTGATGACCAAGGATGTATAAATGGTTGTCATGTCCTCATCAGCCTCCCCCTCTTGAAAAGGAGTCGTCCTTGACTCTTAAGGGTTGAATGGTTTTCATGTCCTCATCACCTACTACGACATGTCTTGCTCCTTACTAGGCCACGGTTCATCGTTGGATAGAGACCAGTATGTACGCACATGATTGGGGCCGGATAGATAACACAATCGTATGCTTCAACTTGGTTGGTCCCAATGTTAAGGGGAGGATTCATTTTTTTGCGCATAATAAGGAGGCACTTGCTTGCATCTAGCCATGGACCTGGTGGGTCCCCACTGCTAGCCTCTCCACGTACAGTCCTTTTCTTATAGATCTTGTTTGTTGACCATGTTTACCACGCCGTGCCAAGTGCACCAAGCCGGTGAACAACAACGAGGCCCCGGACGGGAACAACCCAGAGATGGGGAAGACGCGGTAGTGGAGTCCCATACAGAGAGGAGTATGGGGGTTGACTGGTTTGGATGCGAGGTGGGACTGCAGTCAGTGGAGAATAACATGAGGGATGGAGGGGTGGAGGGATGGTGGGGCAGCGCTTCGCAACGAGGGATGTGAAGCAGCACCGCTGGCCACTAAAAGCGGTCCCGCTGGCGATGGAGGAAGAAGACAAGAGATTGAAGATGCATGCTGACCGTTACATCCAACGGATACGTTTGCCACAATCTTTTGTTGACTAAGTTGACAAATCCTTGCATAGGTTTAGACCTATTGGCCCACATGCCAGCCTCCAAAAATGTGGCGGACATTCAACCCATTTTTTAAAGAATTTATAGCCCATCTGCCAAAAAATACAAAATATACACCCATTTGCTGGGCTAGGTGAAATAATAATGTAGCAGACATGCAACCCATTTTTTTTCTTAGAATTTATAGCCCATTTGATTTGTTTCGAAATACACACATTTGTTGGGCTTGGTGAAAAAATAATGTTGGGCTGGACAGAGCAATGTTACAAAAAAAAAACTGGCCTCGACATTTGTACGTACATGTTTGCGACCAGACAGATAACGTTATATGTATGCTTCAACCACTACTAGGGAAAAGCTTATAGGTAGAGGCTTAGAAGTAGCGAGTGTAAGGGAAGTCCGGTACTGCTAATTACCAGTAGCGAGGGCCAGGAAACAATGCTACTGTTACATATTTACCAGTAGCGCGGGGATCAGAAATGCGCTGCTGGTAAGTGGTCCCCGCAGTACTCACCAGGGTACGTATAGTAGTGTTTATTGCTGCAGCGGTGCTACTGCTAAGTATTTAGCAGTAGCGCATGTCGGTGGCCCACCGCTACAACTATTCTTGCACCGTGCCATGTGGTGGGCCCTGCTTAGCAGCAGCGCGCCATTTGGTACCTCACTGCTGCTACAACACTTACCAGTAGCGCCGGTCCTTGACCCGCGCTGCTGCTAAGGCGCAGCAACCACTTTCCCCTCCCCCTTCCTCTCTCCCTCACTTTCTCACTCACTTTCTTCTCCCCCATTACTACTACCTAGATTTCTTCTCTCCTCCTTCTCCTACCTCTCTTCTCTCTACTTGAATGCACCCTCCACCATCTCCATTAATGCACCCCTTTTCTCTCTTAGCTCCCTCTTTTCTCTCCTCCCTCCACTAGTTAGAGCTAGCCATCTCCTTGCCCAACTAACTAGATCTATCCATTTAGTAAGTTGAACCTATCAACTCCCCAACTAGATCTATTCTTTAATGAAGTAAAGCCATCTAGTCACCATGCTTCTCTCTTGAAATAGCTAGGTGAGTAAAAAATTGTGCTTTGGAAGAATTAATGGAAAATATGTTTGTTTGCCAAATTGTGTGTGACATGCATGAGAGTTGCCTATGTTTTGTCGAAATGTCGATTTATTTCCGTTTCGGTGAATTTCGGGCAAACTCTATATGTCCTCTTTTTAGGGAAGGTCATGCCGATTTTTTTTATGACTTTCATGCATGCATGCGTTTATAATCCTTTTGCTTATTAATTATACCACGCTGGCGATCATGAAGGTCAGCGAAATGCTGGTGGAAAGGTGGTTGTAATCCGCGGTGCACGACATGTATGAAAATAACCGAAAGGAGATTTTATGTCAGTGTCGAAGATGCAAAGGAGGAGTCTTGCTCGACCCCTTTCAGGGAGGGCCTTTGAAAGCGCACCTGCTCATGCATGGTTTCATGGATGGCTATACCCGATGGATAAGTGAAGATGATGACATCGATGGGGAAGGCAATGACGACATTGGGCCAGACGAAGAGATGATGACCGATAATGGTGAAAGTGCAACTAATCCCCGAGTGGTTTTGGTAATTCATAACAACATATAGCTCATTGAACTAATATCCTTTCAAGATAGATGTTTCAGAAAGTTCAATGATTGGCATGGCACATGGAATGGAGATGTGGACCCCTCAAAATGCTAAGGACAAATATTGGCAAAAGCTCAAGACTCTACATTTCTATTTTAGTGATCCAAGATCACATTGAGTCCATAGGAAAAGCCAATACTATTAAAAGGGGATGAGGTATTGCTTAATGGTCTACTTGCTCAAAATGCTTAGTGATTCGCTCCAAAGCCCTCAACCACTTTCTCATATCCAGATATGTCCTAAACCTAAAGTCAAACTCGGCCCCACCAATTTGATATATCCGGCGCCACCGAGTTCCTTTGACATAGCCACTGCCAGAAACCCTAATCAGTTTGGTCTCACCGATAGGGATTTCGGTCTCACCGAGATGGGATTGCAAACTCTCTGTTTCCCTTCGTAACGTTTTGGTCTCACCGAAATGAGTGATCGGTCCCACCGAATTCACAATGCAAACTCTCTGTTTCCCTTTCGTAATGTTTCGGTCTTACCGAAAGGAGCGATCGGTCCCACTGAGTTTGACTGACCAACTCTCTGTTTGCTCATTGCTGAAATCGGTCTCACCGAGTTCATGCAATCGGTCACACCGAGATGAGGTTTTGCCCTAACCCTAGCACATCGGTCCCACCGAGTTGAGTATATCGGTCCCACCGAGATTCCTAACGTTCACATTTTGAATTGAATCGGTCTCACCGAGTTCTTCTATTCGGTCTCACCGAGTTGAGTCAAATGTGTGTAACGGTTGGATTTTGTGTGGAGGCTATATGTACCCCTCCACCCCCTTCTCTATTCAAGAGAGAGCCATCAGAACGAGCCTACACTTCCACTACTCATTTTCTGAGAGAGAACCACCTACTCATGTGTTGAGATCAAGACATTCCATTCCTACCACAATAATCTTGATCTCTAGCCTTCCCCAAGTTGCTTTCCACTCAATCATCTTTCCACCATATCCAAATCTGTGAGAGAGAGTTGAGTGTTGGGGAGACTATCATTTGAAGCACAAGAGCAAGGAGTTCATCATCAACACACCATTTATTACCTTTTGGAGAGTGGTGTCTCCTAGATTGGTTAGGTGTCACTTGGGAGCCTCCGACAAGATTGTGGACTTGAACCAAGGAGTTTGTAAGGGCAAGGAGATCGCCTACTTCGTGAAGATCTACCCGAGTGAGGCAAGTCCTTCATGGGCGATGGCCACGGTGGGATAGACAAGGTTGCTTCTTTGTGGACCCTTCGTGGGTGGAGCCCTCCGTGGACTCGCGCAACCGTTACCCTTCGTGGGTTGAAGTCTCCATCAACGTGGATGTACGATAGCACCACCTATCGGAACCACGCTAAAAATCTTCGTGTCTACATTGCGTTTGCCTTCTCCAAACCCTTCCCTTTACCTTCATATGCAATGTTTTACTTTCCGCTACTACACTCTTAGAATTGCATGTGTAGGTTGATTGCTTGACTTGTGCTAAGTTGCTAAAATCTGCCAAAACTTAAAATTGGGAAAAGACTAGATTTTTATTTGGTCAAGTAGTCTAATCACCCCCCTCTAGACCTACTTTCGATCCTACAAGTGGTATCAGAGCTTTTGTCTCCAATTGCCTTGATTTGCATAGCTTTGGTGATCATAGCTTTGGTTTCACAACCTAGGAGAGTATGGCGTCTAGCGAGGAAAATTACCACCATAGAGGTCCTTACTTTGATGGTACTAATTTTGCTAGTTGGAAGCATAAGATGAAAATGCATATTCTTGGACATAACCCCTCCGTTTGGGCTATTGTGTGTGTTGGTTTGCAAGGTGAATTCTTTGAAGATGGAAGAGGACCAAATCATGAAGCAACCGCGGAAGAAGTGAAGATGTTGCAATACAATGCTCAAGCTTGCGATATTCTCTTCAATGGATTGTGCCCTAAAGAATTCAACGAAATCAGCCGCCTTGAGAATGCAAAGGAAATTTGGGATACTTTGGTTGATATGCACGAAGGTACCGAGTCCGTCAAGGAATCCAAATTGGATGTGCTTCAAAGTCAACTTGACAAGTTCAAAATGAAGGACAGTGAAGGAGTCGCTAAAATGTATTCTAGGCTTGCTCTCATCACAAATGAGATTGCCTGCTTAGGAAGTGAAGAGATGACCGACAGATTCATCATCAAGAAGATCCTAAGAGCCTTGGATGGAAAATATGATACCGTGTGCACTTTGATCCAAATGATGCCCAATTACAAAGATCTCAAGCCAACGGAAGTCATTGGTAGAATTGTTGCTCATGAGATGTCACTTAAGGATAAGGAAGAGCTTCACAACAAGTCTAGTGGTGCTTACAAAGCTTCATGTGATGCTCCCACAACATCAAGTGAGAAACAAGCCTTCAATGAAGAATTGAGCTAAAGCAACTCTAATGGTGTGAACACAACAATGCTTTATGTAAAAGTGGTAACCCCACTTGTGCTTAAACGATGAGTATGACCTATGATCAAACGTTCTCATTTGACTCCTAAGTCAATATACTCATATATAGATGACCTAGTCATCGCCAATTGCTTGATAGATGCTAGAGTGTTTGTGCATGCTTTGCCACATATTTCATTAGCTAACTTGTTGTGTGAGCATGTTGGTTGCATAATTTTCTCCATTCAAGGACATTCATTTGTTGTTTTGATTGATTGTTTTTTTCAAATGGATGGACAAGAATGCCTAAGTACTCCCTCTAGCTATCTATGCTTTTCTAGTCTCAAACTCTATTCATGCTACATCACAAAGTTTGATCAAGTCGAATTCGGACCCTCCGGGTGAGGAGCACTCGGAGCCACCGATCCGTCATGGGCTTAAACTTCCAAAACCTCTTAATGGCTTTCGGTCTGACCGATTCATCCATCTCGGTCTCACCGAAATCATTGAGTTGATCTAGGTTTTCACCTCGGTGCAACCGATTAGAACAGTTCGGTCACATCGAGTTGCAGAAACCGCTTGTGATTCTGCATCTCGGTGCCACCAAGTCGTTCCACTCGGTCACACCGACAGTGACTGGGTATATATATCCGCGTGTTGAAATTTGGAAATTTCTTCAAACTCACAACCACGCCAGCCCAGCTCTGCTGCCCCCTTGGTCTCCAGATCATCGCTAGCGTCCTCCTGCTGCTGGTCTCCGCCACCGTCAACGGGATTCTTCGCCGCCGTTGTCGCCGTAGCGAGTCCGCCACCAAGTTAGGGTACAGACTCAATCCCTTTGTGTATTCCTTAACTCCGATTCTTGCACAAAGGTTAATGCCATGCTTCTAGCCACGATTGAGATCATCCTATCCAACCAAAACTTCCTCTAGATTAGTTTTGATGCAAAAACTTAGGGTTAGGTTTCCGCCGAACTCATCTCGGACTGACCGATTTGAAGTATTCGGTCTCACCGATTTGGCCCAGGCCATTGCACATGTACTACTCGGTCTGAGCGAAGTGTACGAATCGGTGTGACCGAGTTTACTTTCTCAGTGAAACCCTAGCATCTCGGAGTCACCAAACTGCATCTCGGTCTGACCGAAACTGCCTGTTTAGACTCCAAAGTTGCTTCGGTTTCACCGAGTTAGTCATATCGGTAGCTCCGAAATGCTTTCTGCAGAAAACTAAAATTAAGTTTTCGAGTCAAACTTTTTGCCAAAATAGCTGTACTTTGTGATGCTCATCTACTCTGCCTATACCTATCTATTCACAGGGTCAGTGTCAGCCATGTCAGACAACAGTGACAACCAGAACAGGTCAGAAGAGCAACCAAATCTCAGTGAGGGCACTAGTCCCTCCAATAGCAGTTATGATGAGGGTAGCAGAAGCACCCCAAGCAACTTGCCTAAGGCTGCAACTAGGCAAAGGAAGAAGAGAACCTCAGATTCTGAAGATGAGGACTTTATGGTTGATGAGGAGGTCACCTCAAAGAAGAAGGTAGTCAAGAAGGAGTATGCTGCTGCTGCTACCATCAAGCCTGGCATGAAGAAGAAAGTTCCTGCCAAGAGAGTGCCTATGTCAAAAGCCAGAGCCTCCACTCAGGAAACTATGGAGTTCACTACTAAACCAAGAGAAGAAGAGGCTGCTGGAGGCAAGAAAAGGAAGGAAAGGGTCAAGAAGACCATGGCCAGAGTCATTGGCAGATCATCAATGATGAAAGATCCAGATGAAGATGATGAGGAAGAAGCTGTTGAGCCAGCACCAAAGTCTCCAGAAGCTTATGGGCGATGCAATCAAGTCTGAGGCAGATGCATCTAAGCCCAAGATAGCTCCAAAGCCATCTGCCCAAGCTCAAGTCCCAAAGCCTACAGCACCCAAGAGATCCACCAGAAACATCCCAGCTGCTAAAAAGAACAAGGCCCCATTGCCTGAAGTTCAAGAGGATGAGGAGTAGCAAGTGCTCAGGAAGCTCAAACCAAAAATTCCAGATCATGATGACAATCATCCCATAGCTGAAAACATGAAGTTGAGAAAGGATGCAGGTCTCAGACTGTGGAGACAGATAGACCCATATGCTGTGAGGAGAAGGACAGCTGTGGACTACAAATTTCACACCAAGGAGCAGCAAGACTTTTATGAGACAGTTCTTTTGGACAGGAAGCCCATAGTCAGTGACATGAGATGGGTTGACTGGAAATTCATTGATGACAATGAAGATTACTTCCCTGGAGTTCATGAGAGTTTCAGGATGAATGAAGTTGACAAGTTTGTTGGTTAGAAGCTGACTAAAAGGAATGATGAGATGGTCATGCAATTTTATTCAACTGCACACTTCTATCCGGATGGCAAGATAGTCTGGATGACTGAAGGCACAAGATACCAATCATCTATAGCAGAATGGGCCAAGTTGATCAATGCCCCTGAAGAAGGTGAAGATGACACAGATGTGTATGCCAAGCCCAGGAAAGATCATAACTCCATGGCTCACATGTACAAGGAAATTCCAGATGCTGCTTTGGCATCTCACAGATTTGGATCCATCTACTATCTGCTGTCAGGGCTACCCACTATCAACACCATACTGAGGTGCACTTTGTTGCCCAAGTCAGGAGATGACAGGATGATCAGAGGTCACTCAATAAACCTGCTGCATATGTTTGATGTGCCAGAGAAGTTCAAGATGATGACATTGATTGTTGAAACCATCAAGAGAACTGCTGCTGATCAGAAGAGGTCATGTGGATATGCCCCACACATTCAGATGCTTATCAATTCCAAGATGGGAACAGGCACATATCTACTAGACAAAGAACACCTTCCCCTGAGGCCAGACTTTGAGGACAATGTTGTTGTCATGGATGCATCACATCCTACATCTGTAGAGGCTCAGGAGAAGCGAGAGCAAGCTAAGGCCGCAAAGACTTCCAAGATGCCAGATGTATTAGTTGTGAATCTCAAGACAAAGCAAGATCAGCTCACTTACCTGCTTGAGTCTACAATGAGGATTGAGAAAGGACTAGCCACCCTGACTCAAAACCAAGAAAGTCTTGAGAGGAACATTGAAACAAAATTTTATGATCTAGACTTGAAGGTCACAGAAATCCAAACCATAGTTGAGCAACTTCAAGAAGAGGCAGAGGACAGGAGAGGAAGAGTCACCATAGATTCATTTCACAGAGTGCCAAGAGCACAGAGGTCTGCAGCAGAGCCAGTTGTCATAGATTCCAGAGCTACAGCTTCAGCACCTGCAGCAACTGCCACTATTGCACCTTCAGTTGCAACTCCTCTAGCCCCTCAGACTTCAGCAGAAGCCTTTGCAGACGGGCTCCTCTCAACGCCATCTATGCACACCGGAGCCACCAGCCCGAAGACCACTTCAGGAGCTCCCGGAGATCATGCCTAGAGTGCCGCATAGCACTATGCATTTTTGAGCTTTTTGGTAACTTGTTGCCAAAGGGGGAGAAAGTGTATAGATCTTAGGCTTCGAGAGAGAGAGAGTGTTTCTAACACCCTGGATTTTGCCCATTTTTTTTCTTTTGATTTTGGTGTGGATTTTCTTTTTTGTGGCTTAGTAGTCTTGCAACCTGGAGGGATCACCCTTGATTCCTCTTCCCAAGTGGCTTGCCAACCTCAAAACCATCCCAAGACCTTGTCATTTCCATCTTGGACCAATTCCAATATTCTTTTTCTTGGGAATATTCCTTTTTCTATTAAAGGAATAACCCTGTTGTCCTGAGTTGTGAAGCAACCCACCATTCCATCATTCCCAAAATTCCCAAATAATTCTCATAAATTGTTTGGGTCATATATTCCACAAATATGTCAAACCCTTCCTTGACATGTTCAAAAATATTTCACAAATATTCCTTTTCTAATTCTGCCCTAGCTGCTAAGTTGAGAAGCAAGCACCCTTTGTATTTGCTTGCTTGGTCTCAAACTTTTTATGCACTCTTTCCTATCCATATCATTGCCACATGCCAAAATTCAACTTTATTTGGATATTCAATCTCTCTTGGCTAATTTCCAAAGTTTCTGGGCAACTGGAATCTTTGTGAAGCAAGTGCTAGCTAGGAGTATTCAAAGGAGTTGAAATTTTGCAAGCATCTTCATATTCTCAACTCATGACTCTCCACCAAGTTTCAACCTTATCCAATCATTTATGTGACCACAGCATTAAATCTTTGTTTCTGGTCATATATTCACATTTTGAAGTAACTATATTTTATATTGCTCCATAATTGCTAAAAATTTACCAGAGCATTCTCCTACCCATATAACCTATCTACACAAAATTTGGGCTCATTTCATATTCCCAATAATCCCCTAGAATTTTTCTAAGATTCTGGTCAGAGAGGATAGCTGTGAAGGAAGTACCATTTTGGCTTGTCCAAATGGCATGAAATTTTTATGGCACTCTGATATGACCAAATCATCATGCCATACCAAATTTCAGCCCAACTAGCTACTCCATGTGAGTAGCACATCAAGATCTACCTTCTGGACCAGATTGGTCAGTTGCAAAGCAACCATATCAAATATTGATTCATTTCTTTTCAAATTTCACAGGCTTGTAGTCCTTCCTACCCTAAACCTCCCAGACATCTCATTTTGACCTTATTACTTATCTTCTGGTCACAGTGGTGTGGTCAAGTTTGCTACAACAAACTTCCAGTGAGGACTCACATCAACTCTTGGCCTATTCTGCTGATCTATCACCTCATTTGCAATGTAGCTTTGAGGGACTACCCACTGGACATCATTTGGCGTCGAGTAGGGCGTGGAAACACCGCGGCCACATGGTGACCACGGGCAGAGCACTCCAAATGCGTGCTCTGGCGCCCTGGACCCTTCGGGAGCTCGCTCCAATGAGCTCCGGCTCGTCCGGGCGCGCCGGCGAGCCCTCCACCGCACACGTGGCTCGTCCAGAACCTCCTCCCCTTGTCGCCTAGCTCGTTGGCCGCCTATGCCGACATGGGTTCGCCGCTAGGACGCCGCCACGGTGCCGAGCTTCTGGGAGCTCCGGTCGTCGTCATCTAGCCCTCCCCGAGTCTATTTAAGGCGTGCCCGAGCCCTCCCACATGCCAGCAAGCCCCAGCCCCTCTCCCCTCGAGCTCCAGAACCTCTCCACGCCGCCCTTTGCCGCCATGGCCGCCGGCCTCCTCTTCCTAAATTCGCGGCGCCTGAGCTCTCCCCCTGCCTTTAATCACCACCACCAGCCTTCCTGAACTCCGGCGGGTCTCCCCATCCCCTTCCCTTGTCGCCAGAGTGGCCGTGTGTCCAAGAGCAGCCGCCTCAGTTCCCGCCGGCCACCGCGAGCCGCCGCGGCTGCGGCTCTCCCCGACGCTTGCTCTACTTCTGGTTGGACGCGACGCACATCCCTGGAGCCTTCGGTGCCCTCACCTCAGCCGGAGGTGGCCTGTGCCACCGGGGGTCGTCCGGCGCGCATTGGCCTCGTCTCTGCTTCCGCGTGGTGCCATGGCCACGCCCTTCCCCGGCGCCTGCGGACCGGCCAGGTGGACGCGCTGCTCCTCCCTGCGCCCGCCGGTGCTCTTCGTTCGGCCGAAGCTGGCCGGAGCCGCCCGGCCCGACGCCAGCAGCGCCCCTGCCTCTGCTCCTCCTCTGCTCTGTCGAGGGAACGCGAGGAAGGAGACGACGACGAGCGCCAGCCCTCACCTGCCTACGGGCCCCACCAGTCAGCCAGAGGTAGAAAGTCAACCCGGGCCCGCTCGCTGATAAGTGGAAGCGTACTCTGAAAAGTACATTTTCCCTTTTTGGAAAGTGCATTTTCGCTTAACTATGGCTTAGTTTACGTTTTCTTTTTCAGAAAACATACTTTCCCCGAAGGCGCTTCCGGTTCAGCCCCAGGGACCTGTCTATGAATACTAGTTTTACAAATTGGTCCTTGAACTTCAAACCCTTATAACTTTTTACTCGGAACTCCAATCGAGGTGATTCCAAAGCCCACTTCTTCTTCTCTTCGAGCCCGTCATGCTGGTATCATTTTCACTATGTGGTTATACTGTGGAAATGACCATTTTTCCCTTGCCCGTAAACAGCCCTCCGAAAGAGAACTGTTTCCGGCAATCGTTTCCGCGGACTCTCCGCACTTTTTCCTGATGGTCCCTTCATCTCCAGGCAAGCCACAACTCTCATCTGCATCATCGCATTGCAATATCATAGTTTCACTATTTATTTTAACAGCAAGTATGAGTATCTGTGAAATGAATTGGATTATGCAATGTTGGAGTTAATTCTCGGATAGGTGACTACTATGTTGAGTACCGGATTATGAGTGACTAGTAGTTTACCCACTTGTTGATACTACGATGTTGAGATTATCGTCTATGATTATTTCGGAGTTCATCCAGCAGTTCAAGAAGATGAATTAGTAGCAGTGGCTTAAGCATACTGGTTATCGGAAGGTCAGCTATGACGGAAATATTATTCGGAGATGTAATATTTATTCGGTTGACCTTGAGTCACCTGTCCGGACTTATCCGTGCAACCACATTTGCCGGTATGGGATGGCCTTGACTTGGTCTGATCGCGTGCTCTTTCATCGGTACCGCCCGGCAGGGAAGGTTATGCGTGCACGCTACCCTGGCCCGGTAGGCGGCGATAACCTTGTGAGCCCAGTTGAGTTGTATGGTACCAGGTCCCCGTTTGGGATAGTTTAGTTTGGCCACGACGGTGGCAGGTGTCACGAGGTGACACAGGGGCCACCCAGGGCAGGACTCCGGGGGAGGATGATCGCCGGTGGTATGATGGGAGAGTCACGGGTCAGGCAGGTTTCGTTGGAGCAACGCTGATCCACCCGAATGGGATCACGAGGTCAGGTGCTCCATGATGTGGGTAAAGTGCGCAACCTCTGCAGAGTGTAAAATCTATTCGAATAGCCGTGTCCATGGTATTGGACAGTCCATCCAGACCTCACTAGGTGGTCAACCATAGTAGTGATAATGATGGAAAAACTCGTCGTATGATCAGAAGTACTCGATGGATCATGAGTATTCTGAGGGTTGTGAGACAACCCGGGAGAGGGTAGTTTGTCAGACTTGTCGCGTAGCTGGAATCAGGTATATGATATGTTAGTCATGAGATGGCTATGAGTTGAGTGGTCGGATGACCACAAGCTTGGGAATTGGATTTGGCACAGGTTCGGAATGGATCCTGAGGTTATTTCAGAGTATGGATTAAATATGCTTTACTTCAGTAGCTGTCTTGCTATGATGTTGTCTTGCTTTAATGCTGATGTTTGCTGTGAGCTTGCGAGTACATTCAAAGTACTCACCTGGCGTGTCATGCCAGTTTGCAGGTCATGCCGTGATTGCTTGCTTGTCGAGGATCCCGAGTTTGCGATCTAGGACACGCGTTCTAGTCAGAGTCCCTGCAGAGTGGAGTCCATCACCGTCGTCGCTGTTCCGCTACCAAGAGAGTTACTCCGCTGTTAGCATAGAGCTACCCCGGGCAGGCGTAGTGTCGCCGTGCCGATGTAATCCATATACCCTTTGTAATCATATCCATTGTAATAAAGAGCTGATTTGTTCTATGCCAACAGTGCCGTGTTCCAGAGGACTTGTCCCTGGGCTGGAATACGAGGCATTTCGGTCTTCTCTGAGCCGGGGTGCCACAGTGTTTTGCTTTTGTTTGCCTCTCTTGCTACTTGATATTTGTTCGTTTGGTTGCTACATTATTTATTCTTGTGTGTGAGATACACTTATGATCATGATCATTATGCTTTAATTTGTGCTTGAATGATGCTATCTATAATACTTGTGTATGATCAATCATGTTTCCCTTGGTGATGAGTGCATGTGGTTTACATTCTATCATTTTGAGCGCTCCACCAAGATGTATGTGACATGGAAGAGTAACCCATGATCCTAATTGTGCATTTGCATTCAAAAGCAAATTTTAAATAATGCACAAATTTAGGGGGAGCTCTTGCTTCTCACATACTTCTCAAAGCGATGATATATTTCATTCATATTATCATTTGTCCAAGCTTTGATCTATATGTTGTCATCAATTACCAAAAAGGGGGAGATTGAAAGTGCAACTAATCCCCGAGTGGTTTTGGTAATTCATAACAACATATAGCTCATTGAACTAATATCCTTTCAAGATAGATGTTTCAGAAAGTTCAATGATTGGCATGTTGGAAATATGCCCTAGAGGCAATAATAAAATGGTTATTATTATATTTCCTTGTTCATGATAATTGTCTATTGTTCATGCTATAATTGTATTAACCGAAAACTGTAATACATCTGTGAATACATAGACCACAACATGTCCCTAGTGAGCCTCTAGTTGACTAGCTCATTGATCAATAGATGGTTGTGGTTTCCTGACCATGGACATTGGATGTCGTTGATAACAGGATCACATCATTAGGAGAATGATGTGATGGACAAGACCCAATCCTAAGCATAGCACAAGATCGTGTAGTTCGTTTGCTAGAGCTTTTCTAATGTCAAGTATCATTTCCTTAGACCATGAGATTGTGCAACTCCCGGATACCGTAGGAATGCTTTGGGTGTATCAAACATCACAACGTAATTGGGTGACCATAAAGGTGCACTACAGGTATCTCCGAAAGTGTCTGTTGGGTTGGCACGAATCGAGACTGGGATTTGTCACTCCGTATGACGGAGAGGTATCTCTGGGCCCACTCGGTAATGCATCATCATAATGAGCTCAATGTGACTAAGGAGTTAGCCATGGGATCATGCGTTACGGAACGAGTAAAGAGACTTGCCGGTAACGAGATTGAACAAGGTATAGGGATACCGATGATCGAATCTCGGGCAAGTAACATACCGATGGACAAAGGGAATTGTATACGGGATTAATTGGATCCCCGACATCGTGGTTAATCCGATGAGATCATCATGGAACATGTGGGAGCCAATATGGGTATCCAGATCCCGCTATTGGTTATTGGCCGGAGAGGTGTCTCGGTCATGTCGGCATGGTTCCCGAACCCGTAGGATCTACACACTTAAGGTTCGGTGACGCTAGAGTTGTAATGGGAATTGTATGTGGTTACCAAAAGTTGTTCGGAGTCTCGGATGGGATCCCAGACGTCATGAGGAGTTCCAGAATGGTCCGGAGGTAAAGATTTATATATGAGAAGTCCTATTTTGGCCATCGGAAAATGTTCGGGATTTTTCGGTATTGTATCGGGAAGGTTCTAGAAGGTTCCGGAGTGGGGCCCACCTGCATGGGGGGACCCACATGAACGTGGGTAGTGGGGGCAAGGCCCCACACCCCTGGTCAAGGTGCACCAAGATCCCTTCTTAGAAGGAATAAGATCATATCCCGAAGGGATAAGATCAAGATCCCTAAAAAGGGGGGATAACAATCGGTGGGGAAGGGAAAGGATGGGATTTCTTTCCTCCCACCTTGGCCAACGCCCCAATGGACTTGGAGGGCAAGAAACCAGCCCCCTCCACCCCTATATATAGTGGGGAGGTGCATGGGAGCTGCACCCCTTGCCCCTGGCGTAGCCCTCCCCCCTCCTACTCCTCCTCCTCCGTAGTGCTTAGCGAAGCTCTGCCGGAGAACCACGAGCTCCACCGCCACCACGCCGTCGTGCTACCGGAGCTCTCCCTCAACTTCTCCTCTCCCCTTGCTGGATCAAGAAGGAGGAGACGTCCCCGGGCTGTACGTGTGTTGAACGCGGAGGCGCCGTCCGTTCGGCGCTTGAATCGGATCTTCCGCGATTTGAATCGCCACGAGTATGACTCCATCAACCGCGTTCTTGTAACACTTCCGCTTAGCGATCTTCAAGGGTATGAAGATGCACTCCCTCTCACTTGTTGCTAGCATCTCCTAGATTGATCTTGGTGACACGTAGGAAAATTTTGAATTATTACTACGTTCCCCAACAGTGGCATCATGAGCCAGGTCTATGCGTAGATTCTATGCACGTGTAGAACACAAGTAGTTGTGGGCGATGATTTGTTCAATTTGCTTACCGTTACTAGTCCTATCTTGATTCAGCGGCATTGTGGGATGAAGCGGCCTGGACCGACCTTACACGTACGCTTACGTGAGACAGGTTCCACCGACTGACATGCACTTGTTGCATAAGGTGGCTAGTGGGTGTCTGTCTCTCCCACTTTAGTCGGATCGGATTCGATGAAGAGGGTCCTTATGAAGGGTAAATAGCAATTGGCATATCACCATTGTGGCTTTTGCATAGGTAAGAAACGTTCTTGCTAGAAACCCATAGCAGCCACGTAAAACATGCAACAACAATTAGAGGACGTCTAACTTGTTTTTGCAGGGTATGCTATGTGATGTGATGTGGCCAAAAGGATGTGATGAATTATATATGTGATGTATGAGATTGATCATGTTCTTGTAATAGGAATCATGACTTGCATGTCGATGAGTATGACAATCGGCAGGAGCCATAGGAGTTGTCTTAATTTATTGTATGACCTGCATGTCAATGAAAACACCATGTAATTACTTTACTTTATTGCTAACCATTAGCCATAGTAGTAGAAGTAATAGTTGGCGAGACAACTTCATGAAGACACGATGATGGAGATCATGATGATGGAGAACATGGTGTCATGCCGGTGACGATGGTGATCATGCCGCACCTCGAAGATGGAGATCAAAAGCACAAGATGATATTGGCCATATCATGTCACTTTATGATTTGCATGTGATGTTTATCATGTTTACATCTTATTTGCTTAGAATGACGGTAGCATAAATAAGATGATCCCTCACTAAAAATTTCAAGAAATGTGTTCCCCCTAAGTGTGCACCGTTGCGAAGGTTCGTTGTTTCGAAGCACCACGTGATGATCGGGTGTGATAGATTCTAACGTTCGCATACAACGGGTGTAAGCCAGATTTACACATGCGAAACACTTAGGTTGACTTGACGAGCCTAGCATGTACAGACATAGCCTCGGAACACGAGAGACCGAAAGGTCCAACATGAGTCGTATAGTAGATGCGATCAACATGGAGATGTTCACCGTTGATGACTAGTCCGTCTCACGTGATGATTGGACACGGCCTAGTCGATTCGGATCATGTATCACTTAGATGACTAGAGGGATGTCTATCTGAGTGGGAGTTCATTAAATAGTTTGATCAGATGAACTTAATTATCATGAACTTAGTCTAAAATTGTCTTTACAATCTATCTTGTAGATCCAATGGCCCACGCTAATGTTGCCCTCAACTTCAACGCATTCCTAGAGAAAACCAAGCTGAAAGACGATGGTAGCAACTATACGGACTGGGTCCGTAACTTGAGGATCATCCTCATAGCTGCCAAGAAAGCATATGTCCTTGAAGCACAGCTAGGTGACGCACCCATTTTCCCAGCAACTCAAGACGTTATGAACGCCTGGCAGTCGCGTAGTGATGATTACTCCCTGGTTCAGTACGGCATGCTTTATAGCTTAGAACCGGGGCTCCAAAAGCGTTTTGAGCAACACGGAGCATATGAGATGTTCCAAGAGCTGAAAATGGTTTTCCAAGCTCATGCCCGGGTTGAGAGATATGAAGTCTCCGACAAGTTCTACAGTTGTAAGATGGAGGAAAACAGCTCTGTCAGCGAGCATATACTCAAAATGTCTGGGTTGCACAACCGCTTGTCTCAGCTGGGAGTTAATCTTCCAGATGACTCGGTCATTGACAGGATCCTCCAGTCGCTTCCACCTAGCTACAAGAGCTTTGTGATGAACTACAATATGCAAGGGATGGAGAAGTCCATTCCTGAGTTATATTCAATGCTGAAATCAGCGGAGGTGGAGATCAAAAAGGAACATCAAGTGTTGATGGTGAATAAGACCACTAGTTTCAAGAAAGGCAAGGGTAAGAAGAACTTCAAGAAGGACGGCAAGGGAGTTGCCGCGCCCGGTAAGTTAGTTGTCGGGAAGAAGCCAAAGAATGGACCCAAGCCTGAGACTGAGTGCTTTTATTGCAAGGGAAATGGTCACTGGAAGCGGAACTGCCCCAAGTACTTAGCGGATAAGAAGGCTGGCAATGCCAAAGGTATATATGATATACATGTTATTGATGTGTACCTTACCAACGCTCGTAGTAGCTCCTGGGTATTTGATACCGGTACGGTTGCTCACATTTGTAACTCAAAATAGGAGCTGCAGAATAAGCGGAGACTGGCGAAGGACGAGGTGACGATGCGCGTCGGGAATGGTTCCAAGGTCGATGTGATCACCGTTGGCACGCTACCTCTACATTTACCTTCGGGATTAGTTTTAAACCTCAATAATTGTTATTTAGTGCCAGCTTTGAGCATGAACATTGTATCTGGATCTCGTTTAATGCGAGATGGCTACTCATTTAAATCCAAGAATAATGGTTGTTCTATTTATATGGGAGATATGTTTTATGGTCATGCCCCGCTGGTCAATGGTTTATTTTTATTGAATCTCGAACGTGATGTTACACATATTCATAGTGTGAATGCCAAAAGATGTAAGGTTGATAATGATAGTCCCACATACTTGTGGCACTGCCGCCTTGGTCACATTGGTGTCAAACGCATGAAGAAACTCCATGCAGATGGACTTTTGGAGTCTCTTGATTATGAATCATTTGACACGTGTGAACCATGCCTCATGGGCAAAATGACCAAGACTCCATTCTCCAGAACAATGGAGCGAGCAACCAACTTGTTGGAAATAATACATACTTATGTATGCGGTCCAATGAACGTTGAGGCTCACGGTGGCTATCGTTATGTTCTCACCCTCACTGATGACTTAAGTAGATATGGGTATGTCTACTTAATGAAACACAAATCTGAGACCTTTGAAAAGTTCAAGGAATTTCAGAGCGAGGTAGAGAATCAACGTGACAGGAAAATAAAGTTCTTACGATCAGATCGTGGAGGAGAATACTTGAGTCACGAGTTTGGCACGCACTTAAGGAAATGTGGAATTGTTTCACAACTCATGCCGCCTGGAACACCTCAGTGTAATGGTGTGTCCGAACATCGTAATCGCACTCTATTGGATATGGTGCGATCTATGATGTCTCTTACCGATCTACCGCTATCATTTTGGGGTTATGCTTTAGAGACTGCCGCATTCACTTTAAATAGGGCACCGTCTAAATCCGTTGAGACGACACCGTATGAATTATGGTTTGGGAAGAAACCTAAGCTGTTGTTTCTGAAAGTTTGGGGATGCGATGCTTATGTCAAGAAACTTCAACCTGAAAAGCTCGAACCCAAATTGGAAAAATGCATCTTCATAGGATACCCTAAGGAAACTATTGGGTATACCTTCTACCTCAGATCCGAAGGTAAGATCTTTGTTGCCAAGAATGGATCCTTTCTGGAGAAAGAGTTTCTCTCAAAAGAAGTAAGTGGGAGGAAAGTAGAACTTGACGAGGTACCCCCTCTTGAACCGGAGAGTAGCGCAGCTCAGGAAGATGTTTCTGTGGTGCCTGCACTGACTAGAGAGGAAGTTAATGATGATGATCATGAAACTTCGGGTCAAGTTGCTACTGAACTTCGTAGGTCCACGAGGACACATTCCGCACCAGAGTGGTACGGCAACCCTGTCCTGGAAATCATGTTGTTAGACAACTGTGAACCTTCGAACTATGAAGAAGCGATGGCGGGCCCGGATTCCAACAAATGGCTTGAAGCCATGAAATCCGAGATAGGATCCATGTATGAAAACAAAGTATGGACTTTGACGGACTTGCCCGATGATCGGCAAGCCATAGAGAATAAGTGGATCTTTAAGAAGAAGACTGACGCGGATGGTAATGTGACCATCTATAAGGCTCGGCTTGTCGCTAAGGGTTATCGACAAGTTCAAGGGGTTGACTACGATGAGACCTTCTCACCCATAGCGAAGCTGAAGTCCATCCAAATCATGTTAGCAATTGGCGCATTCTATGATTATGAGATCTGGCAAATGGACGTCAAAATGGCATTCCTTAATGGTTTCCTTAAGGAAGAATTGTATATGATGCAGCCGGAAGGTTTTGTCGATCCTAAGAATGCTGACAAAGTATGCAAGCTCCAGCGCTCCATCTATGGGCTGGTGCAAGCATCTCGGAGTTGGAACATTCGCTTTGATGAAATGATCAAAGCGTTTGGGTTTATACAGACTTATGGAGAAGCCTGTATTTACAAGAAAGTGAGTGGGAGCTCTATAACATTTCTCATATTATATGTGGATGACATACTGTTGATGGGAAATGATATAGAACTTTTGGAAAGCATAAAGGCCTACTTGAATAAGTGTTTTTCAATGAAGGACCTTGGAGAAGCTGCTTACATATTAGGCATCAAGATCTATAGAGATAGATCGAGACGCCTCATTGGTCTTTCACAAAGCACATACCTTGACAAGATATTGAAGAAGTTCAATATGGATCAGTCCAAGAAGGGGTTCTTTCCTGTATTGCAAGGTGTGAGATTGAGCGCAGCTCAACGCCCGACCTCGGCAGAAGAAAGAGAAAAGATGAGTGTCATCCCCTATGCCTCAGCCATAGGCTCTATTATGTATGCCATGCTGTGTACCAGACCTGATGTGAACCTTGCCATAAGTTTGGTAGGGAGGTACCAAAGTGATCCCGGAATGGAACACTGGACAGCGGTCAAGAATATCCTGAAGTACCTGAAAATGACTAAGGATATGTTTCTCATTTATGGAGGTGCCGAAGAGCTCGTCGTAAAGGGTTACGTCGATGCTAGCTTTGACACAGATATGGATGACTCCAAGTCACAAACCGGATACGTGTACATTTTGAATGGTGGGGCAGTCAGTTGGTGCAGTTGCAAGCAAAGTGTCATGGCGGGATCTACATGTGAAGCGGAGTACATAGCTGCTTCGGAAGCAGCTCAGGAAGGAGTCTGGATGAAGGAGTTTATCACCGACCTAGGAGTGATTCCCAATGCGTCGGGCCCGATGACTCTCTTCTGTGACAACACTGGAGCTATTGCCATTGCCAAGGAGCCCAGGTTTCACAGGAAGACCAAGCACATCAAGCGCCGCTTCAACTCCATTCGTGAATATATTCAAGATGGAGACATAGATATTTGTAAAATACATACGGATCTGAATGTCACAGATCCATTGACTAAACCTCTTCCACGAGCAAAACATGATCAGCACCAGAACTCTATGGGTGTTCGATTCATCACAATGCAACTAGATTATTGACTCTACTGCAAGTGGGAGACTATTGGAAATATGCCCTAGAGGCAATAATAAAATGGTTATTATTATATTTCCTTGTTCATGATAATTGTCTATTGTTCATGCTATAATTGTATTAACCGGAAACCGTAATACATGTGTGAATACATAGACCACAACATGTCCCTAGTGAGCCTCTAGTTGACTAGCTCGTTGATCAATAGATGGTTGTGGTTTCCTGACCATGGACATTGGATGTCGTTGATAACGGGATCACATCATTAGGAGAATGATGTGATGGACAAGACCCAATCCTAAGCATAGCACAAGATCGTGTAGTTCGTTTGCTAGAGCTTTTCTAATGTCAAGTATCATTTCCTTAGACCATGAGATTGTGCAACTCCCGGATACCGTAGGAATGCTTTGGGTGTATCAAACGTCACAACGTAATTGGGTGACCATAAAGGTGCACTACAGGTATCTCCGAAAGTGTCTGTTAGGTTGGCACGAATCGAGACTGGGATTTGTCACTCCGTATGACGGAGAGGTATCTCTGGGCCCACTCAGTAATGCATCATCATAATGAGCTCAATGTGACTAAGGAGTTTGCCACGGGATCATGCATTACAAAACGAGTAAAGAGACTTGCCGGTAACGAGATTGAACAAGGTATAGGGATACCGACGATCGAATCTCGGGCAAGTAACATACCGATGGACAAAGGGAATTGTATATGGGATTAATTGGATCCCCGACATCGTGGTCATCCGATGAGATCATCATGGAACATGTGGGAGCCAATATGGGTATCCAGATCCCGCTATTGGTTATTGGCCGGAGAGGTGTCTCGGTCATGTCTGCATGGTTCCCGAACCCGTAGGGTCTACACACTTAAGGTTCGGTGACGCTAGAGTTGTAATGGGAATTGTATGTGGTTACCGAAAGTTGGTCGGAGTCTCGGATGAGATCTCGGACGTCATGAGGAGTTCTAGAATGGTTCGGAGGTAAAGATTTATATATGAGAAGTCCTATTTTGGCCATCGGAAAATGTTCAGGATTTTTTGGTATTATACCGGGAAGGTTCTAGAAGGTTCTGGAGTGGGGCCCACCTGCATGGGGGGACCCACATGAACGTGGGTAGTGGGGGCAAGGCCCCACACCCCTGGTCAAGGCGCACCAAGATCCCCCCTTAGAAGGAATAAGATCATATCCCGAAGGGATAAGATCAAGATCCCTAAAAAGGGGGATAACAATCGGTGGGGAAGGGAAAGGATGGGATTTCTTTCCTCCCACCTTTGCCAACGCCCCAATGGACTTGGAGGGCAAGAAACCAGCCCCCTCCACCCCTATATATAGTGGGGAGGTGCATGGGAGCTGCACCCCTTGCCCCTGGCGCAGCCCTCCCCCCTCCTACTCCTCCTCCTCCGTAGTGCTTAGCGAAGCTTTGCCGAAGAACCACGAGCTCCACCGCCACCACGCCGTCGTGCTGCCGGAGCTCTCCCTCAACTTCTCCTGTCCCCTTGCTGGATCAAGAAGGAGGATACGTCCCTGGGCTGTATGTGTGTTGAACGCGGAGGCGCCGTCCGTTCGGCGCTTGAATCGGATCTTCCGCGATTTGAATCGCCGTGAGTACGACTCCATCAACCGCGTTCTTGTAACGCTTCCGCTTAGCGATCTTCAAGTGTATGAATATGCACTCCCTCTCACTTGTTGCTAGCATCTCCTAGATTGATCTTGGTGACACGTAGGAAATTTTTGAATTATTACTACGTTCCCCAACATGGCATGGCACATGGACTGGAGATGTGGACCCCTCAAAATGCTAAGGACAAATATTGGCAAAAGCTCAAGACTCTACATTTCTATTTTAGTGATCCAAGATCACATTGAGTCCGTAGGAAAAGCCAATACTATTAAAAGGGGATGAGGTGTTGCTTAATGGTCTACTTGCTCAAAATGCTTAGTGATACGCTCTGAAGCCCTCAACCACTTTCTCATATCCAGATATGTCCTAAACCTAAAGTCAAACTCGGCCCCACCGATTTGATATATCCGGCGCCGCTGAGTTCCTTTGACATAGCCACTGCCAGAAACCCTAATCAGTTCGGTCTCACCGATAGGGATTTCGGTCTCACCGAGATGGGATTGCAAACTCTCTGTTTCCCTTCGTAACGTTTCGGTCTCACCGAAATGAGCGATCGGTCCCATCGAGTTTGCAATGCAAACTCTTTGTTTCCCTTTCGTAACATTTCAGTCTTACCGAAAGGAGCGATCGGTCCCACCGAGTTTGCCTGACCAACTCTCTGTTTGCTCATTGCTGAAATTGGTCTCACCGAGTTCATGCAATCGGTCACACCGAGATGAGGTTTTGCCCTAACCCTAGCACATCGGTCCCACCGAGTTGAGTATATCGGTCCCACCGAGATTCTTAACGTTCACATTTTGAATTGAATTGGTCTCACCGAGTTCTTCTATTCGGTCTAACCGAGTTGAGTCAAATGTGTGTAATGGTTGGATTTTGTGTGGAGGCTATATATACCCCTCCACCCCCTTCTCTATTCAAGAGAGAGCCATCAGAACGAGCCTACACTTCCACTACTCATTTTCTAGGAGAGAACCACCTACTCATGTGTTGAGATCAAGACATTCCATTCCTACCACAAGAATCTTGATCTCTAGCCTTCCCCAAGTTGCTTTCCACTCAAATCATCTTTCCACCATATCCAAATCTGTGAGAGAGAGTTGAGTGTTGGGGAGACTATCATTTGAAGCACAAGAGCAAGGAGTTCATCATCAACACACCATTTATTACCTTTTGGAGAGTGGTGTCTCCTAGATTGGTTAGGTGTCACTTGGGAGCCTCCGACAAGATTGTGGAGTTGAACCAAGGAGTTTGTAAGGGCAAGGAGATCGCCTACTTCGTGAAGATCTACCCGAGTGAGGCAAGTCCTTCATGGGTGATGGCCATGGTGGGATAGACAAGGTTGCTTCTTCGTGGACCCTTCGTGGGTGGAGCCCTCCGTGGACTCGCGCAACCGTTACCCTTCGTGGGTTGAAGTCTCCATCAACGTGGATGTACGATAGTCTCCAAACCCTTCCCTTTACCTTCATATGCAATGTTTTACTTTCCGCTGCTACACTCTTAGAATTGCATGTGTAGGTTGATTGCTTGACTTGTGCTAAGTTGCTAAAATCTGCCAAGACTTAAAATTGGGAAAAGGCTAGATTTTTATTTGGTCAAGTAGTCTAATCACCCCCTCTAGACCTACTTTCGATCCTACAAATGGCGACGGAGAAGAGGCTGGACATGGCAGCGGAGAAGAGGCCGGACATGACGGCTGAGAAGAGGCTGGACATGGAGGCGGAGAAGAGGCTAGACATGATGGAGAAGGCGCGGACATGCCGCAACCTTCTTTGGTACTAAGTTCAATCATGGGGGACCCTCATGTTCGAGACCTGCTTCGCAAGAAGATGACTAGCGACAGAGCTGCTGCTAGAGAGGAGTCCAAGCTTGAGGAACTAGAGGAAGACTCAAAGAGTCCATTGTATGGTGGTTGCGATCCAGAGGTGACCCGCTTGAGATTCGCGCTGGAACTTCTAAAGACGAAGGCTAAAAACAAATGGGTCGACAGAAGCCTCGATGAGCTTCTCAAGTATCTAAAGAAGGTTCTCCCCACATGGAACCTGTGTCCTACTAGTGTCGATGAGGCCAAGAAAATTGTGTGCCCTCTTGATCTACCGCACATTAGATACCACCAATGCATCGATGATTGCATCATTTATCGGAAGGAGCACATGAAAAAAACATGTTGTCCGGTGTGCAATGCTTCTCGATACAAGAAGGCGGGAAAGAAATGTCCTCAGAAAGTTGTATGGTACTTACCGATCAGTCCCCGGCTGCAGCGTTATTTCGTAGATCCTAAGGAAGCAAAGCTAATGCGTTGGCACACGGAGAGGAAAAAGCCTAACGATGGAGATGATTCGAAGCTAAGACACCCCGCGGATGCAAGCCAGTGGAGAATGTTCAATGCGACATATTGATTTTTTGCAGGAGATGCAAGGAACATAATGCTTGGCACGAGTACCGATGGCATGAATCCGTTTGGCAACCAGAACACCAACCATAGCACATGGCCCATGTTTGTATGGATGTACAACCTCCGCCCCTGGTTGTGCATGAAGGCAAAGTACATACACATGAGCATGCTGATTCAAGGGCCAAAACAATCAGGAAATAATATTAATCTGTATCTGCGGCTACTGAAATAGGAGTTAGACACGTTATGGAAAACACCGGTCAAGACATGGGAGGCCAGCAAAGGAGAGTATTTATATATGAGAGCCGCGCTGATGACGACAATGCACGACTATCTCGGTTACGGATATCTCGCAGGACAGGTGTGCCATGAATATTGTCGATGCATCCGGTGCATGGATGATACAACGTCTCAGCAGCTAACGAAAGATGGCGGGTCTGGGAAAATCGTGTACATGGGGCATCAAAGATGGCTCGAGAATGATGACCCATGGAGATCTATTCAATGGTGAGGCCGAGCATCAAGGACCTCTACGTAAGAGGAGCGGCGCCGAAATCTATGAGTTGTTGAAAAACTGGGAAGAGTGCCCCGCGCCGGGAAAGATGAAAAAGCACCGGAGCCACTGCTGAAGGTATGGAAAACGAGGTTAGTTTTCTAGGACTTGGAGTAAAGGCCCAAACTCGACATGCCTCATTGCCTTGATCAAATGCATATCACGAAGAATGTCCTCAAGAGTTTGCTTGGGACACTGATGAACATTCCGGACAAGACCAAGGATGGGCCGAAGGCACGAAAAGACTTAGAAGATTTGAAAATCAGGGCAGATCTCCACATGCCCGGTAAAAAGTCGGCAGAGGACACGGAGACGAAAACAGAGGCGGGGGCAGGGACAAAAAAGTCAACAAGAAGGAAGAGAAATATTCCCCCCCTTCTTGCTTCACCTTAAATCCGAAGGAGATGGATCAATTCTTCAAGTTCCTTACCAGAATCAAAGTTAGCTCCGGTTACTGTGGGAAGATAAGCAAATTTCTAGACACGAAGAAGAAAAGGTTCAGCGGGATGAAGTCTCATGACTGTCACGTGATGATGACGTAGATACTTCCTATTGCCATTAGAGGGATAATGGACTAGCACGTCCGTGACACGCTTACTGGTCTGTACAACTTTTTCGATGTTATCTCTCGAAAGTCGATCAGTGTGAAGCAACTCTGAAGGCTACATGAAGAGATCATTGTCATACTAAATGAGCTTGAGATGTACTTCCCACCCACGTTCTTTGACGTCATGGTGCATCTGTGTGTCCATATTGTGGACGACATCATCGACCTTGGACTGACATTCCAGTACAGCATGATGCCATTCGAGAGGATGAATTGGGTCATCAAAGGATTCATTCGTAACATGTCCTGTCCAGATGGAAGCATCTTCCAGGGCTTTCTTACACAAGAGTGCATCTCCTTCTGCGAGAATTATCTAGGCGTTGGAGACCCTGTTATTGGTTTGCCCGTCAACAAGCACCTTGGGAGGCTCGGAGGTGAAGGTCACACCAACAGCTAGAGGGAACTGCATGTGGACCACGAGGGTCGACGCAACGACTTTGACATAGCAAACTTAGTAGTGCTACAACACCTAGACGTGGTAGATCCTTTCATGAGACTGCACAAAGAAACCATCGCAAAGAAATACCGTGACCGGGGGCTGTGCAGGACGGACGCTGAAGTTATTAAAGAGCACAACCTCATTTTCTTGACTTGGTTCAAAAAGCATGTTCTTGCTAACCCCCCGAAAGAGGGCTCTACTGACGGATTGCTCATATACGCCTTAGCACATGGCCCCGCGCCCAATCTCGCGACCTATCAGACATACAAGATCAACGGATACACGTTCTACACGGAGGCCAAAGATATAAATAGTGATTACCAGAACTCAGGGATGATGATGGAATGCATGACCGACAACAATGGCGCAACTGAAAGATTCTATGGAAGGGTCGAAGAGATCTGGGAGCTTGACTACTCTGGACTGCACAGTGCGACGATGTTCCGTGTCAGATGGGCTAAGTCCATCCAAAGAGAAAACCATTTTTTCACCACCAAGTCCATACCCGACGCCAAGAGCGCTACCGTGAACGTCATTGCCAAAAATGAGCCATGGGTACACGCTAAGCACGTGACACAATGCTTCTTCCTAACCGACCCGAGCAATCGGAGCCGTGTTGTCGTGAGGAGAGGCAAAAGGAGCATCGTCGGAATGGATGGAGTCGCCAACGAGGAAGACTACGACCAGTACGGCAACCCTATGAGGGAAGATGACGATGACGATGAAGCGTACGTCAAAAGAAGAATCAAGACTACATTACCGAAGAAAGATCATACTCCATGGAAAAGGAAAAGTCACAACGAGGGGCTCAATTATTCGATAGCGAACAAGAAAGGAAAGAAGGTCACTCAGAAACGAAAACGTCGACGCTGAGTAAACAATATTTATATTTGTACCTATTTTGTATACACACTTGACCGCGTTATTGATCAAATGATGTAATATATATATATATGCACTAATATATCCCCGCATTATCGGTCGAAGGAATAAGAAAATGAAAAGAAAAAGAAAAAGGAAAGGAATAAGAAAAAGAAAAGAAAAAGAAAAAGGAAAGGGATAAGAAAATGAAAAGAAAAAGAAAAAGGAAAGGAATAAGAAAATGAAAAAAAATAAAAAGGAAAAAAGGAAAGAATGGAGAGGAAACCGCGCCTGCCTCTAACTTCAAATAGCAGTAGTGCGGCTTTTAAACAGGCGCTATAACTAACTTAGCTATAGCGCTGGTTGATAAGCAACGCTACTGCTATTCTTAGTAGCTGTAGAGAGCTTTTACATAAAACTTGATAAGTCGCGCTACTGCTATTTTAAGTTAGAGGAAGGCGCGCGGTTTCCTCTCCATCCCACCCCCCGATTCCCCCACTCCCTCTTTCTTCGCCGTCGCTGCCGCCGCATCGCCCTCCGTCGCTGGCCCCCTACATCACCCCCTCCGCCACCGGCCCCCTTCATCACCGCCCCCTGCGTCACCCCCTGCGTCGCCCTCCATCGCCGCCCCCTGCCTCATCGCCGTGCACCGTCCGTCACCCCTCCATCGCCGGGCCCCTCCATATGCCTCGCTTCCCTTCCCTCCCCTTCTCACCGACCCCGACACCGACACCACCATCGGCGCCGAGACTGGGGCCAAAGCAGAAGAGTTCAAGGACACGAAAACCTAACAAGCTTGGCACCGGAAGACTGGTGGTCACAGAGGTGCACCCCGGGAAATTTGAGCCACTATTGTCGGTTGAAGCTCGCATGAACTACATCAACCAACTCGGATGCATCCTATGGGACGTCGTGAGCATCAATGACAAGGAGTTAAGTGCTAAACCAAAAAATATGGAGCACCTCCTCCTAACGAAGTTGCACTAGAGACACCATTTCCCTGGCCGGGATGACACCAAAGATCCGTGGGACGATGATGCCATGAAGAATATAAACAACACCGCCATGGGGAAGTTCAACGGTGCATTGTCCTGCTGGAAAGTCAGGGTGAAATGATCGATTGATAAGAATGAACCCTACTCCAAGATATTTGCGAAAAATCCCACACTTTCGGCAGAGGACTACGAAAAATTTAAGGAAATTACTTGCGCTACCGGAGATACCAAGCGTAAGTACGAGAAATTCAAGGGACTTCAGCTAAGGAACACTGGGAACCACCGCCTCGGAAGTGTAAGTGCATCTAGTGCCCCTTAGTGATTTTGGTGTATTGAAGACTTATAGGTTAAGGGTCTAATGTGTTTGTGAGTGTACACAGGTCTATAAGTCTATGAGGAGTTTGTTATTTACGATGAATGTCGACCCCTAAAAATGAATGTCTTCAACTGAAGACTTTGGTTTTCTTGAAGACTTTGAAAGTGAAGAAATTGGTGTGACCCTGAAGACTTGATATTCATGCGAGGACTATGAAGCGTGAAGACTTTTGTTTTCGTAGTTTCATTTTCTTCTTCTTGAGTCATTGGAAACACCATACTATTAAAGGGGGTCGAGGTAAAACTAAGGAAAAATTTCCAAGTGATGCTCAACTCAAAATCCTACACCTACCCAATCCTTTCGAGTGAAGCCATTGGAAATCTCATACAGTTTAGTCAAGTTCTTCAGTGACAGAGACGAAGTTCTTTTGTTCTCTGAGGAATTTGTTCTGACTGTGGAGTTAGAAATTCGCCAGTGCGGATTGCCTACAAGTGAGGATTATGATAGCCCTGAGGAATTTGATACTCAAATTTCCGACCGTTGCTGTGCTACGCGCCAGCTGTCCAAATATCCTACCCACCTAACGGTCATATCATTGAAGGGCATTTATGTCTTATCATGTCGGGATGGTCCCTAGGCTATAAATAGCCGCCCCCTTCAACCACTAGTTGGTTGGCTGCTCCAAGAAATAGATTGACACTTGCCATTTAGAGCATCCCATCCTCCGAGGACTTTGAGCGAAAATCATCAAGTGAGGAAAAACCCAAAAAAACCCAAACACCTACAAACCCAAAGTGATTGAGCATCACTGAAGAGATTGTTCCTGTGTGGAACTGACGCTTGTTACCTTTGAGGACTGTGCATCCTCCAGACGGTTAGGCGTCATGGTCTAGAGCATCCAAGAGGAAATTGTGGATTGCCGAGTGACCGAGTATGTGAAGGTTTGGAAGTCACCTGAAGACTTACCACGAGTGGTTGGGCGAGGTCTGTGTGACCTTAGCTCAAGGAGAATACGGTGAGGACTAGGTGTCCTGGACTGTGTGTTCAGGACTGGGTGTCCGGGACTGTGTGTCCTCAGGTTTAAATACCTAGCCGCTCCAACCAGACGTACAACTGTCACAGCAGTTGGAACTGGTCTACCAAATCAGTGTCTTCACCGAGCTACTGGTTCTGTTTCCTCAACCCTTTCATTTCCTCGCATACTTGCTATGTATTTGATCATTACTGTTTGAAGACTTTGTCTGAAGACTTTCTCAATTTCCTCAGTTCAAATTCTTCAGTCAGTTTGTCTTCAGCCTGCTTATCCTGTGTTTACGCTACTCGTACTCTGTGCTTGTTTTCATTTCATCATGATGACTGTGCTACTGCTCTGTTATGCTTGCATCTGAGTACTCATTCCGCTGCTAAGTAGTTCGTCGCTTAGGAATTTCCTCACCTTGAAATTCCTCGGTGACGAATTTGTAAAAATCGCCTATTCACCCCCCCTCTAGTCGATATAACGCACTTTCAATTGGTATCAGAGCAAGGTACTCCCTTGTTCTGTGTGATTTTGGTTTAACCACCTGGAGTTTTAGTTATGTCGACTGCAGGCATGATCAAGGTCTTAGCTGGGTGTCCTACCTTCGATGGGACGGACTACCCCTACTGGAAGAACAAGATGCGCATGCATCTTGAGGCAATTGACAACGATCTCTGGTATGTTGTGGAAAAGGGTGTTCCCTCTGTCACTCCTTCCGTAAACGCTACTGATGTGAAGAGATTCAAGCAACTCGACTCTCAAGCGAAGGATATCATATGTGGCCATCTGAGCAAAGGGCAGTATGGCAGAGTGAGTGCTTTGGAGACAGCTAAGCTTATCTGGGATAGGCTGTCCAAGGTCAACGAAGGAGTCTCAACTCAACGTGACTCTCGAGTTGACGTTCTTCGCAATCTCTTCAACCGCTTCAAAAGATTCGACAACGAAAATGTTCAACAAACCTTTGATCGCCTCACTGACATTTCAAACGAGCTTCAAGCACTGGGTGCCACTGACATCACCGACCATGAGGTGGTGAAGAAATTGCTGAGGTCACTTGATTCTTCATTCGATACACTGGCACTGATGATTCAAGAACGTGGTGACTACAAGTCACTTGATCCTGCTGATATCCTCGAGAGGCTAAATACTCATGAATTCCAACTAGCTGAGAAGAGAGACCTCTATGGACCGAGCTATGGTAGATCTCGTGCACTGAAAGCCAAGGCAGTCTCTGAATCTGAAGATGAAGATTCTGGTAGCAGCCTTGGTGATCCTGAAGAACTGAGTCAGGAGCTAGCAATGCTCGTGAGGAAATTCCAGAAGTTCTCTAGACGTGGCCGATTTGGAAAATCCTCAAGAGGTGATGACATGAAATCAGATTCCTCATCCCGTGATTACAAGAAGAGAACTTGCCATAAATGCAAGAAACCTGGTCACTACATTACTGATTGTCCTCAGTGGGAGAAGGAATCAAAGAAGAAGAAATACAAGGATGATAGTTCAGATGACTCTAAGAAGAAGAAGAAATCTTCAAAGTCCTCATCGTCAAGATCTTCAAAGTCTTCATCTCACAAGAAGAGAAGCTCCAAGAAAGCTCGGGCATTCATTGGCAAGGAAATGGACTCTGAAGCTGAATCTGAGGAACATGAGGAAGAGGAGGCATCTGAGGAGTCAGACTCTGGTGTGGCGAGCCTAGCCCTCGCTACTGCTTACGTTAGCAAGTCCATCTTCAACACTGAGGAAAATGGCTTCCCCAACACTGCTGATGACGGCAACGATGACTATGCTCCCACCTACTGCTTCATGGCAAAAGGTGCCAGGGATGATTTACCCAAAGCTACTGAGTGGGTCCTCGATAGTGGATGTACAAATCACATGACCGGTGACAAGAGCTTACTGATGAACACTCCTTTATCTCCATCACACTTGAAGCATATCACCTACGCTGACAAAGGCAAAAGCAAGGTATTGGGTCTAGGTAGGGTTGCAATCTCAAAGGATCGACACATGGATAAAGTCATGCTTGTCGAGTCCCTCGGATTCAACCTCATGTCTGTCTCAATGCTTTGTGATCTTGATATGGTTGTTGTCTTTGGCAAATATCGTTGCTTAGTGCTCATGGAATCTGACAATTCCAAAGTCTTCGAAGGCTTTAGGAGAGGAGACTTGTATATTGTTGATTTCTCTGCAGGACCACAGCCTGCCACTTGTCTACTTGCTAAAGCTTCAGAAGGCTGGCTATGGCATCGACGACTGGGTCATGCTGGCATGAGGAACTTACACACGCTCGTGAAGAAAAAGCACGTCATTGGCATCGAGGGTGTCAAATTCCTCAAAGATCATCTTTGTGGGGCTTGTGAGGCTGGAAAGATAACCAGAGCCAAGCACCCCTCGAAGACTATCATGACTACTTCTCGTCCTTTTGAATTGCTTCATATGGATCTCTTTGGCCCTACTCATTATGCCACACTAACAAATGCAGCATCTCTATATGGCTTTGTCATTGTTGATGACTATTCGCGTTACACATGGGTGCATGTCATTACTTACAAGACTGAAGTGCAGGAAGTCTTCAGACGATTTTCCTCAAGGGCTTCGACGAATTTCGGCGTGAAGATCAAGCATATACGTAGTGACAATGGGACTGAGTTCAAGAATACTGGTCTTGATGACTATCTCGATGAACTTGGTATTACTCATGAGCTATCTGCCCCATACACTCCTCAGCAGAATGGCGTTGTGGAGCGCAAGAACAGGATTCTTGTTGAGATGGCTCGCACCATGCTTGATGAATACAAGACACCTCGTCACTTCTGGCCTGAGGCAATTGATACTGCATGCCACATCATCAGCAGGGTATATCTTCACAAATTCTTCAAGAAGACCTCATATGAACTCCTCACTGACAAGAAACCCAATGTGAGTTATTTCAAAGTCTTCGGTGCTAAATGCTGGATTAGAGATCCACATCACAATTCTAAATTTGCACCGAAAGCACATGAAGGTTTTATGCTTGGTTACGGAAAGGACTCGCACACCTACAGGGTCTTCAATGCCTATCACAACAAGGTTGTTGAAACTGTAGATGTGCGGTTCGATGAAACTAACGGCTCGTAAAGAGAGCACCTACCTCCTGTGCTAGATGAAAAGACGCCTGAGGAAACCATCAAGTTCAACGCTACTGAGGATGTCATTCCTACTGAAGAATCTGCTGAAGAAATCATTCCAGAACATGAAGAACAGCATGCTGGCGCATCTGAAGAAAATGGCTCTGAAGAAAATGCTGAGCCAAATCAAAGTCGTCAACCTGCTCATCCCCGCGTTGCAAATGAAGTATAGATTGAGAGAATCATCAACGACATCAACGCACCAGGTCCTCTGACTCGCTCAAAAGCTTCACATTTATCTAACTTTTGTGGGCATTTTGCTTTCGTCTCTATCATAGAGCCCACCAAAGTTGATGAGGCATTTCTGGAGCCGGAATGGATTCAAGCAATGCAAGAGGAATTACATCAATTCAAGCTGAACAATGTGTGGGAGCTTGTCAAGCGACCGGACCCATGCAAGCACAATATCATCGGTACCAAATGGATCTACCGCAACAAGCAAGATGAAAATGGCCTAGTGGTGAGGAACAAGGCTCATCTTGTAGCTCAAGGCTACACACAGGTTGAAGGAATTGATTTCGATGAGACTTTTGCACCTGTTGCTAGACTTGAGGCTATTCGCATATTGCTTGCTTATGCTAACCATCATAATATCATCTTATATCAAATGGATGTGAAAAGTGCATTCCTCAATGGTAAGCTTGAGGAAGAAGTATATGTTGCTCAACCCCCAGGTTTTGAAGACCCTAAACATCCTGACAAAGTCTTCAGACTCAATAAGGCCCTCTATGGCCTCAAGCAGGCCCCTCGGGCATGGTATGATACTCTGAAGGAATTCCTCATGAAGAAAGGCTTCAAACCCGGTTCACTCGACCCAACTCTTTTCACCAAAACCTATGATGATGAATTATTCGTGTGCCAAATATATGTTGATGATATTATCTTTGGCTGTACTAACCAACATTACAGTGACGAATTTGCTTACATGATGAGTGAGGAATATCAAATGTCCATGATGGGAGAATTGAAATTCTTCTTAGGTCTTCAAATTCGTCAACAACATAATGGCATTTTCATTTCTCAAGAGAAATACCTCAAGGACGTTCTGAGAAAATTCGGTATGCAAGAATGCAGAGGCGTCAAAATCCCTATGCCCACAAATGGCCATCTATGCACTGATGAAAATGGAATAGACTTCGATCAAAAGGTATACCGCTCCATGATTGGTTCTTTATTGTACCTATGTGCATCTAGGCCGGATATTATGCTTAGTGTTCGCATGTGTGCCCGTTTTCAAGCTACACCGAAGGAATCACACCATAAGGCTGTGAAACATATTCTTCGATATCTAGCTCACACTCCAACACTTGGATTATGCTATCCCAAGGGCTCGGCTTTTGATCTCATTGGATATTCTGACTCTGACTATGCCGTTGATCGTGTGGACCGCAAGTCAACTTCAGGCACATGCCATTTCCTCGGACGATCCTTAGTACGTTGGTCCTCGAAGAAGCAGAACTGCGTACCACTCTCTACTGCTGAAGCTGAGTATATTGCTGCTGGTTCTTGCTGTGCTCAATTGCTATGGATGAAGCAAACCCTCAAGGACTACGGCATCAATGTGAAGAATGTGCCACTCTACTGCGACAACGAGAGTGCCATCAAAATTGCTCATAACCCAGTTCAGCACTCGAAGACAAAGCACATCGAGATTCGTCATCATTTTCTTCGAGATCATGTGTTGAAGGGTGACATCTCTATTGATCCCGTGAAGTCTGAAGAACAGCTAGCGGATATCTTCACAAAGCCCTTGGATGAGAAGAGATTTAGCAAGTTGCGGTGTGAGCTAAATATCTTAGAATCTTCGAATGTCCTTTGAAAAGGACACACATCCTAACACTTATGCAAATTGATGACTTAGATGTGCAACACACGAAGAAACGTTTTTCTTCAATCAATGAAGACTAACCCTCTAAGTGTGAAGAAATTAATGAAGAATTTGATTCTCAGAGCCCTATGACAATTGTACGCGGTGTCTGAAATCATCATTCTTACACGGTGGGTCACGCCACCACAAAAAGTTGAAAATCTTCAAAATTTGAGTTTTTCATCATTGTGCAAATTCTTCAACTTTGCAAAATCTTCACTCTTTCCGTCTATGTTCTTCATTGACTATATATATATTTGAGTTTTCTGTCCTCTACAGCATTCACTTATTGCTAATTCTTCAAGTTGTGTTTCTTCTAAGTGAATGTGATCGGACCCGTTCCCCCTCAATTCTAAACTCAATCCAGTCCGTTCACAAATTCTTCATGTGCGTTCTATTTGAAACCCGTTCAAAGTCTTCACTGTGTCCTTGACAGCTGAAGAATTTGCGAACGAAACATTAAAATATTCTTATCTGAATTTTCGGCTTTTGCCGTTCAAACCGTTCCTTATCCCTCGATAAGATTTATCTATTCACCCACGATCTAACACGATCTCCACTTCACAGTTCGTGGGTGACACATGTCGCTAGGATGAGAAGGGTCAGGGGCACGTTTGTCCATTTTCTTCGAACGAGCGGTTTTTCACCTCAGCTATAAATACCCCTCACCCTCCTCAGAGCTCATTTACCCCGCTCGATCTTACTCCCTCGCTCGAGCTCTCAGACCTAGCCCCGCCGCTACACTCCATCGTCGCCGGTGAGGAAGAGCTTCACTGCCTCGACCTCGTCGCCGTCGTACTCACGCCGGCCGCGGCCGCCGTAGCTGTTTTCCATCGCCAAGTTAGGGCGTGGAAGATCTGAACGGACGAACATCTCCACTGCCACTCTCAGTTCGTCGTGTTCTTCGTCAAGGGTAAATAAAATTTATTTTTACTGCCCTTGTTGATTCTGATGATTTCCACAAAATCTTCAAAAGGTGTTTATTCTTCAACTTTCATGTTCTTAAACACCAACTTGCTTCTGTCCTTGATCAGTTTCTCTAAGCAACCTTTTTCTTCAAGATTCCTCAATTGTGTGGATTTTCAATCTACACAACTCTGGAACCTAAGTCAAAATGCTTAGTGAAATTCCTCAAGACACCCCTGGTCATCTTCCTCAAACTTGATACTTTTGAAAATCTTCTGAGAACGCACATGACCTCTCCAAAACTCTTCGCACCTATATTCTGTTCACAGGTACACATGTCTGCTGCTGAATCTCTAGGTTCTCATCAACTTAACTCATTTGTAGCGTTCCTTGAAGAAAAATTGCACACCTCATCAGAAAATTCGATTGTTCAAAACCCTCAAGTGAAGAAAATGGCTGATGGTAAAAGACCTCAGAAGGGAGGAAAGAGGCCAGAAACAAATACTGCTTTTGAGATCCCTGATGACATCTATGATGAATATTGTACTCCTGATGAAGCAACTCATGTCAAGGAGAACAAAAATCAGCGCAAAGTGCGCATTCAGAAGATTGAGAGGAGATGGGCAAGAGAATGGAGGGAATATCGCTATGTCACTCCCAAGTACATGAAGAAATTTGCCGTTAACCCTCCATGTCCAAGACCTCCATTGGCTCCTGGCCAAGAAGCTGATCCCACTAGCATCAGAAGAGGTGAGGAATTTCCTCAGGAGTGGGCTAAGCGTCAAGCCAAGCTGGCCAAAGTGGCTAAAGAGGCAGTAAAGAAATTCAATGAAGATTCTGTTGCTGCTGCCGCTGAGGCCTCTGCTATCAAGCCTAAGAAGGCTATGCTGAAGAAATCAGCTGTTAAGACAAGTTCCTCAGCTACAAAGCCCTCACGGCCGGTTCCTCAAGCAAATTCCTCAAAAGCAGCTCAAACTCCCTCGGTTGCAAAATCCTCAGCTGCTCCTGCAAAGTCCTCAGCACCTGTGCATCTTGCCACTTGCCAAAGGACTACTGGAATCTCAATTGCTTCAGGAGTCTCTGCAAGTTCTTCAGCTCCACCTCAGTCTTCAACAACTCCGACCTTGCTGAAGAAAAAGGCCACTGCTGGACGAGGCACAAGGCCAAGTCCTCACAAGAAGCAAGTCGCCTTTCAGGTTCCGTCAAGCGAAGACGAAGCTGATGATGAAGAATTAGCTGAGCTCATCAGAGATCGACAACAAAGGGCCGCTAGAGCCAAAGGCAGTGCTGTGCCCCTCATGCTGGATCCAAGGAAGATCCTTGATTTTATTGATCTATGGCACAAGAACCCTAACACACCTTTGCCTGAATTAAACCTCACTCCTGGTCAAAGTCACATGTTGACGGCCTTCATAAATGAAGAAAAATGGAAATTTGAAAAGGCCAGGCAGGTGAAGAAGGCTCAGTACAAGAAGGAGCGTTTTCTGAAGAACAATGTTGTGAAAATGTCTCCTAAAGAACTTGTGACTATGCAGGCTGAGATCAAAGCACTCAGTGATGAATTTCATGCATTCCATGCAGATTGGCTAGGTGCCAAAGTCAGATTCGTCAGTATGGCAAAAGGATTTACTCCAAGTGTTGCAGCTTCATCGCAACCCAAATTTCCTCAGACTGGAACATCTGTTCAGTCTGCTGAAGAAAATGAAAGCGCCAGAGCTGATGAAGAAATTCTAGTCTCTGAAGAAAATGCCAGGGCAACCTCCAATATTGCGCCTGAAGAGCAATCCAGGCCAGTTGAAGCATCTGCTACTGTGCCTGAGGAATCTGAACAAGCCAGGGCAACTGCATCAGTTGTGCCTGAAGAAATTCAACCAATTTCCTATGCTCCTCCTGCACCGATGACAAGCATCAACCTTCCTTCTGCATCAGAAGCGAAGAAAACCAAGGCTGCAGAGCGAGCAGCTGTGAAGAAAAGGAAAGCATCTGCATCTTCAGAGTCTTCAGCCCCCAAGAAATTGAAGACTTTGAGGAGTTCATCTGAAAACCCAATTGATGCTATTCCAATATCAAGCATGCCATCAAAGGAGATCATTCCCTTTGGTGAGGAATATGAAATTCCAAGTAAATCTTATGACGAAGATCCTTCTGCTGCTTCGACAGAGCAGATGGATGAAGAAATTGAAGTGGATAATATCCCTTCAACTCCGCTGGTATCATCGCCCATGCCTCAGTTCACAGCTGAAGAGGCAGGCGTCGAAGGAACTGAAGAAGATGAGGATGTGGATATTGGGTCTACAACACCTATTCTGAATGATGACTTTTGGGAAAGTCATCACCCCAATTCACCTCAGACAACCCCTCTACATCATGTTCCTCAGTCCCCTGTGCCAACTGAAGAAATTCATACGGGCTCTGATGAACGTCAAGCTTCACTTCACTCTATACCTGAAGAAGTTCCAATCACTAGCGCTGATGTACATATGTCTGAAGAAATGAAGGCCAAGGCTGCTGCTGAAATTCCTCAGCCAGTGGCTCCAGTGGCTACACCTCAAGAGGCTGTAAATTCTTCAACTGTTAATCTTCAGCCCAAGCCACAGAACCCTCACTCCAAGAAGCAGAAGTTTAATGCTGAGGATTTCTTCAACGAGCACATATTCTTCACTGACTACAATCCCTATGACTCTGCTCGTCTTCGTCGCAAGCGTTTCTGGACTGCAAGCCAGATGAACTTCTACTCCTCATTGTTGGTTGATAAGGATAAGATCTTTGAACATGAGCAAATTCCTCATGTAGATATGGAATCGCTGCCCTGCTTCACACCAGTCCTCAGTGTTCTTCATGACACTGGGTTACTCCATTTCTGCACCGACATCTGCGATTGGAATGAAGAACTCATTCTTCAATTCTTCGCCACGCTGCACATTACTGGAAATGTTGATGATGTCAATTCATGGGTATTGGACTGGATGACCGATAATACTCATTTCAAAGCACCGGCCTCTGAATTGCTTCATGCCGTCCCTGTCAGTCCTCCCACTGAAGGTGCTAGGCTTCTCTATGTTGAACCTGAACTGTCTGATCATCTGATGCAAGTGCTGATGAAGCCTTTGAAGCCAGGCCAAGCTCCAAGGACCAAATTCCTCGTCAAGGAATTGCTCTATGTGCCAAGGACAGTCTATCACATATTGACCAAAACCCTCAGTCCAATCAAAGGCCACAACTCTGATGATGAAGAAGTTGTTGGCATTATGAAGAATCTGCTGTTCAATATCATTCACGGTATTCCTATCAACTACCATGATTTCTTCATGAGGACTTTGGCCAATGCTGCTCTGTCGCCTTTTGAGTTGAAGCCTTATGCTCCCTGGATCATGAGATTCATCAGATCAAGGTCTTCAATTCATTATAAGGCTGACTTTCAAAATCATCTCAGCTATTTGCCCCCTATTGAAGTCCTCAAACGGACTATTTCCTCAGCTGACGAGAAGGGCAAGGCTGCTGTTATTGATGAAGGTACTCATCCATTGGATGGACAGTTTCGCAAAGCTACTTCCTATTCCACCAATGATGACTCTGCAACTCAAGATTCTGCCGCCAAAGCTTCAGAACATCATCCTCAAGCCACAGCTCCGCGTGTGATGACTGATCGTGAACTTCTCCTTAGTCTTCATCAGAAAGTTGATCGAAATCACAAGTGGGTCAAGCGTCAGTTTGGTGCAATTCTTCAGAACATGACAGTCACTCAAAATACTGTGAAGAAGAATCACTACTACTTGCATGAAGTCTTTGACCGCACTTGGGCGATTCTGTCTAATCTTCATAGTGCTGAAGAACTCAAGGAGATGGGCTTCCAACAGGACTTTGACTGGTCCCAGCCACCTTCGAAGAAATTCAAGAAAGTCAAAGTTCCTCAGCTTGTTGCCAGTTCATATTCTTCATCGCGCGAGACGGATGAAGCTGAAGACTTGAACGACACTGCGGCAGGCCCTACCTCAACAGTCGACCCCAACAATGCCGCCGCTCCTCCATCGACATGATGATGATATTCTTCAGGGGCGTTAGTCCTCATTTTTCGTCCCTTTTGGTCATTCGATGACAAAGGGGGAGAAATTTGAGTTTAGTCTTCAAGCGGGTCTTATATATGGGCTATATTTCTGTTAAGTTTCAACTCTTGCTCTTCTGAGGTGTTTGCTCTGATGAGTTGTAAACTTAAGTCCTATGGTGGTCTGATACTTTTGAACTGCTTTCTGCATGCTTATTTCCTCAAGTACCTTAATGCACTCATGCTGAATTCCGTCAGACACCATATTTCATCATGCATTTCAAATTCTTCATATCATATGATAAATGCGTGTATGAATTTCAAGATATAGGAGGAGATCTCCATGATATTACTCAACAATGTGCATTTGCTATTTCAAAGCAAATTCTTCAAATATGCACATCTTCAGGGGGAGTTCCTCTATATCTTGCAATCAAATTCCTCAATATTAGTATTTACACTTCATATGTTTATCCCCGTTGAAAACTTAACCTATATTGTCATCAATCACCAAAAAGGGGGAGATTGTAAGTGCATCTAGTGCCCCTTAGTGATTTTGGTGTATTGAAGACTTATAGGTTAAGGGTCTAATGTGTTTGTTAGTGTACACAGGTCTATAAGTCTATGAGGAGTTTGTTATTTACGATGAATGTCGACCCCTAAAAATGAATGTCTTCAACTGAAGACTTTGGTTTTCTTGAAGACTTTGAAAGTGAAGAAATTGGTGTGACCCTGAAGACTTGATATTCATGCGAGGACTATGAAGCGTGAAGACTTTTGTTTTCGTAGTTTCATTTTCTTCTTCTTGAGTCATTGGAAACACCGTACTGTTAAAGGGGGTCGAGGTAAAACTAAGGAAAAATTTCCAAGTGATGCTCAACTCAAAATCCTACACCTACCCAATCCTTTCGAGTGAAGCCATTGGAAATCTCATACAGTTTAGTCAAGTTCTTCAGTGACAGAGACGAAGTTCTTCTGTTCTCTGAGGAATTTGTTCTGACTGAGGAGTTAGAAATTCGCCAGTGCGGATTGCCTACAAGTGAGGATTATGATAGCCCTGAGGAATTTGATACTCAAATTTCCGACCATTGCTGTGCTACGCGCCAGCTGTCCAAATATCCTACCCACCTAACGGTCATATCATTGAAGGGCATTTATGTCTTATCATGTCGGGCTGCTCCCTAGGCTATAAATAGCCGCCCCCTTCAACCACTAGTTGGTTGGCTGCTCCAAGAAATAGATTGACACTTGTCATTTAGAGCATCCCATCCTCCGAGGACTTTGAGCGAAAATCATCAAGTGAGGAAAAACCCAAAAAAACCCAAACACCTACAAACCCAAAGTGATTGAGCATCACTGAAGAGATTGTTCCTGTGTGGAACCGACGCTTGTTACCTTTGAGGACTGTGCATCCTCCAGACGGTTAGGCGTCATGGTCTAGAGCATCCAAGAGGAAATTGTGGATTGCCGAGTGACCGAGTATGTGAAGGTTTGGAAGTCACCTGAAGACTTACCACGAGTGGTTGGGAGAGGTCTGTGTGACCTTAGCTCAAGGAGAATACGGTGAGGACTAGGTGTCCTGGACTGTGTGTTCAGGACTGGGTGTCCGGGACTGTGTGTCCTCAGGTTTAAATACCTAGCCGCTCCAACCAGACGTACAACTGTCATAGCAGTTGGAACTGGTCTACCAAATCAGTGTCTTCACCGAGCTACTGGTTCTGTTTCCTCAACCCTTTCATTTCCTCACATACTTGCTATGTATTTGATCATTACTGTTTGAAGACTTTGTCTGAAGACTTTCTCAATTTCCTCAGTTCAAATTCTTCAGTCAGTTTGTCTTCATCCTGCTTATCCTGTGTTTACGCTACTCGTACTCTGTGCTTGTTTTCATTTCATCATGATGACTGTGCTACTGCTCTGTTATGCTTGCATCTGAGTACTCATTCCGCTGCTAAGTAGTTCGTCGCTTAGGAATTTCCTCACCTTGAAATTCCTCGGTGACGAATTTGTAAAAATCGCCTATTCACCCCCCCCCTCTAGTCGATATAACGCACTTTCAGGAAGCCATGGTTACCTTGGCAAGAAACCCATATGGGATAAGGAGGACATGGAACATGAAGTCGCGGGGATACCAGACCCCTTGGCGGAGTTCACCAACCAGCTGGAGCATGACTTCATCAGGGCTCGGTACAAGTGGGACAAAGTAAAAAAGGTTTTCTACATTGACGAGCCCACGAGGAAGTTGATGAGAATACTGGTAATTACCACCTTATATTAGTTCTGATCAATTCAACTACACATTGTAGTAACATTTCTAAACGGTCAACGTTCCTTTTGCAGAAAGATCAACACAACAAGCTTGCGGCCGAAAGTGACTCGTCGTCTCAGTCGTCGGCGAGGCCCAAGTGGGACACCCCTCTCAACCAGGCCTTGAACATACTGAAGGGACTTCCTGAGGGCTAGCAGTCGCAGTATGGACGTGTGCACAGCGTCAGAGATGGCACCACATGGAAGTACTACTACCACGAGGACCCGGAGGCCAAAAGGCAAAGAAGGAAGTTTTGTCAGGTGAACATCAATGAGCAGGTGGCGGCTGCGGTCGACAAAAGAGCAGCTCAGACCCAAGAAGTCATGAAATCTGAGTTGGTCAAAGCGGCAGCTGAGAGCCAAGAAGCCATGAAAGCTGAGTTGGTCAAAGCGGCAGTCGATGCAGCAGTAGCTGCCCGTAGAGTAGATTTTTTATCTTTAGTGGAGGCCTTGGTTCCGGCTGTTGTTGACTGGACGAAGAAAATCCAGACAAAGGGCCACAAGAGTTTCTGATGCCTAACTTCGTCGGGAGCAACTCGATGGCCACCGCACCAATAGCACCTGCTGCCGCTACCGCACAAGGTCCCGCACCCGCTCATAGCAGCCCATCACCCGTCTCTGGCGTGCGAGGCGGAGCTTCGACTTTTCCTGAGCTCGACGCCCTCAAGGTAATTACGCGTCGCACCAACATATCTATAATCTTCTGCTTCTGTTGCTGATACGTCTCCAACGTATCTTTAATTTTTGATTGTTCCATGCTATTATATTATCCATGTTGGATGTTTTATATGCATTATTATGCTATTTTATATCATTTTTTGGGACTAACCTATTAACCTAGTGCCCAGTGCCAGTTGCTGTTTTTTCCTTGTTTTTGTCTTTTACAGAAAATCAATACCAAATGGATTCCAAACAGAACAAAACTTTTTGATGATGTTTCTTGGACCAGAAGACACCCAGGAACCTTCGGGAGGAGGTCAGAGGGGCCACCAGCTGGCGACAAGCTCGGGAGGCGTGCCCTAGGGGGGGGGCTCCCGATGCTCCTCTAACCCTAATATTTGTTTTATAAATACCGAAATATTCCTCGTATACCAGAGGGCACACCAAAAATACTATTCCGCCGCCGCAAGTTTCTGTCCTCGTGAGATTCCATCTAGGGACCTATTCCGGTACTCCGCCGGAGGGGGATTCGATCACAGAGGGCCTCTACATCAACCTTACTGCCCTTCCGATGATGTGTGAGTAGTTTACCACAGACCTACATGTCCATAGCTAGTAGCTAGATGGCTTCTTCTCTCTCTTTTATCTTCAATACAATGTTCTCCTCAATGTTCTTGGAGTTCTATTCGACGTAATCTTCTTTTGCGGTGCGTTTGTTGAGATTCGTTGAATTGTGGATTTATGATCAGATTATCTATGAATATTATTTGAGTCTTCTGTAAACTCTTTTATGCATGATTAAGATAGATTTGTATTTCTCTCCGATCTATTGATTTGGTTTGGCCAACTAGATTGATTTTTCTTGCAATGGGAGAGGTGCTTTGTAATGGGTTCAATCTTGCGGTGCTCATACCCAGTGACAGAAGGGGACATGACACATATTTGTATTGTTTGCATTAAGGATAAAAAGGTGGGGTTTATTTCATATTGATTGGATCTATCCCTCTACATCAAGTCATCTTGCTTAAGGCGTTACTCCGTTCTTGTTAACTTAATACACTAGATGCATGCTGGATAGCGGTCGATGTGTGGAGTAATAGTAGTAGATGCAGGCAGGAGTCGGTCTATTTGTCACAGACGTGATGCCTATATTCATGATCATTGCCTTAGATATCGTCATAACTTTGCGCTTTTCTATCAATTGCTCAACAGTAATTTGTTTACCCACTGTATGCGTTCATTCAAGAGAGAAGCCTCTAGTGAAAACTATGGCCCCCGGGTCTATTTTTATCATATTATTTTCAGATCTACAAAATAAAAAACCCAAAAATACCTTGCTGCAATTTATTTACCTTTACTTTATTTTGCACTTTTATTTATCTTTTATACCTATCTCTATTAGATCTCATTCTTGCAAGTAACCGTGAAGGGATTGACAACCCCTTTATCGCGTTGGGTGCAAGTATTTGTTTGTTTGTGTAGGTGCAACCATTGGTGACTTGTGTGTTCCTCCTACTGGATTGATACATTGGTTCTCAAACCGAGGGAAATACTTATCTCTACTTTGCTGCATCACCCTTTCCTCTTCAAGGGAAAAACCAACGCAAGCTCAAGAAGTACCTGGAAGAATTTCTGGCGCCGTTGCCGGGGAGGATCTACCTCAAGCCTACGAAGTACCCATCATAAACTCTCATATCTTTCATTTACATTATTTACCATTTGCCTCTCATTTTTGTCTCCTCCACTTCTAAAACATTTTCAGAAAAACACAAAAATATTTGCCTTCTTTCTGTTCGTCTTTTCGTTTGCTTGTGTGCTAGATTGCTTGCTTTGTCATGATGTCTCAAGAAAATACTAAGTTGTGTGATTTTTCCAACACTAATAATAATGATTTTATTAGTACTCCTATTGCTCCCGCCACTAGTGCGGAATCTTATGAAATTAATGCCGCTTTGTTGAATCTTGTTATGAAAGAACAATTTTGTGGTAGTCCTAATGAAGATGCTGCATCCCATCTTAATACTTTCATTGAATTGTGTGATATGCAAAATAAAAAAGGCGTGGATAATGATATTGTTAAATTGAAGCTATTTCCGTTCTCACTACGAGGTTGTGCTAAAACTTGGTTTTCATCTTTGCCTAAAAATAGTATTGATTCATGGAATAAGTGTAAAGATGCTTTTATTTCCAAGTATTTTCCTCCCGCTAAGATCATCTCTCTTAGGAATGATATAATGAATTTTAAGCAACTTGATCATGAACATGTTGCACAATCATGGGAGAGGATGAAATTGATGATAAGAAATTGCCCTACTCATGGTTTAAGTTTATGGATGATTATACAATTTTTTTATACTGGATTAAACTTTGCATCTAGAAATCTTTTAGATTCCGCCGCAGGTGCTACTTTTATGGAAATCATATTAGGAGAAACTACTAAACTCCTAGACAATATTATGGCAAATTACTCTCAATGGCATACCAAAAGATCTTCTACTAATAAAAAAGTGCATGCTATTGAAGAGATTAATACTTTGAGTGGAAAGATTGATGAACTTATGAAATTGATTGCTAGCAAGAGTGCTCCTATTGATCCTATTTCTATGCCTTTGTATACTTTGATTGAGAATAATAATGAATCTATGGATGTGAATTTTATTGGTAGGAACAATTTTGGCAATAACGCGTATAGAGGCAATTTTAATCCTAGGCCGTTTCCTAGTAATTCCTCTAATAATTATGGTAATTCCTACAATAATTATTATGGAAATTATAATAAGATACCATCTGATCTTGAGAATAATATTAAATATTTTATTAACTCCCAAAAGATTTTCAATGCTATGGTAGAAGAAAAATTGCTCAAGATTGATGATTTGGCTAGAAACGTTGATAGAATTTCTCATGAGATTGATTCCTTTAAGATTAGATCTATGCCACCCAGGCTTGATATTAGTGAGTCTCTGAAATCTATTCAAATTTCTATTAATGGAAGTAGGGAGAGAATCGCTAGGATGTGATCTAAGAGAGAATGGCTAGAAAAAGTATGTTCTTCTAGTTTTCGTGATAATCATGATGAAGATCTTAAAGTGATTGGTGTGACTCCTATTGAATCTTTGTTTGCTAATATAAAACTTGATAAAGAAGGGACTAGAGATGAGTCAAATTTAGCTAGAAGGCATCCTAATAATTTGGAGGGTGAAGATCTTAATGAAAAAATTGATAAAAGTGGGTTTGGCGAGGTCAAAACTTTAACTAGTGATGAGCCCACTCTTTTGGATTTCAAGGATTTTAATTATGATAATTGTTCTTTGATTGATTGTATTTCCTTGTTACAATCTATGCTTAATTCACCTCATGCATATAATCAAAATAAAGCTTTTACTCAACATATCGTTGATGCTACGATGAAATATTTTGAAGAAAAACTTGACTTGGAACTTTCAATCCCTAGAAAGCTTTATGATGAATGGGAACCTACTATTAAGATCAAGATTAAGGATTGTGAGTGCAATGCTTTGTGTGATTTGGGTGCGAGCATTTCCACTATTCCAAAAATACTTTTCCGCCGCCGCAAGTTTCTGTCCTCGTGAGATCCCATCTGGAGACCTGTTTCGATACTCCGTCGAAGGGGGATTCAATCACGGAGGGCCTCTACATCAAACTTGCCGCCCTTCCGATGATGTGTGAGTAGTTTACCACAGACCTATGGGTCCATAGCTAGTAGCTAGATGGCTTCTTCTCTCTCTTTGATCTTCAATACAATGTTCTCCTCGATATTCTTGGAGTTCTATTCGATGTAATCTTCTTCTGCGGTGCATTTGTTGAGATCCGATGAATTGTGGATTTATGATCAGATTATCTATGAATATTATTTGAGTATTCTCTGAACTCTTTTATGCATGATTAAGATAGCTTTGTATTTCTTTCCGATCTATTGATTTGGTTTGGCCAACTAGATTTATTTTTCTTGCAATGGGAGAGGTGCTTTGTAATGGGTTCAATCTTGCGGTGCTCAAACCCAGTGACAGAAGGGGACATGACACATATTTGTATTGTTGCCATTAAGGATAAAAGGTGGGGTTTATTTCATATTGATTGGATCTATCCCTCTACAGTATGTCATCTTGCTTAAGGCGTTACTCCGTTCTTGTTAACTTAATACACTAGATGCATGCTGGATAGCGGTAGATGTGTGGAGTAATAGTAGTAGATGCAGGCAGGAGTCAGTCTACTTGTCACGGATGTGATGCCTATTCATGATCATTGCCTTGGATATCGTCATAACTTTGTGCTTTTCTATCAATTGCTCAACAGTAATTTGTTTAACCACCATATGCGTTCTTTCAAGAGAGAAGCCTCTAGTGAAAACTATGGCCCCCGGGTCTATTTCTATCATATTATTTTCAAATCTACAAAATCAAAAACCCAAAAATACCTTACTGCAATTTATTTACCTCTACTTTATTTTGCACTTTTATTTATCTTTTATACCTATCTCTATTAGATCTCATCCTTGCAAGTAACCGTGAAGGGATTGACAACCCCTTTATCGCGTTGGGTGCAAGTATTTGTTTGTTTGTGTAGGTGCAACCATTGGTGACTTGTGTGTTCCTCCTACTGGATTGATACCTTGGTTCTCAAACTGAGGGAAATACTTATATCTACTTTGCTGCATTACCCTTTCCTCTTCAAGGGAAAAACCAATGCAAGCTCAAGAAGTAGCAGTTGCCTTTTGGATGTCTGACGCCGCAGATATGTCTTTACAGGCCGACCAAACCCCGTGCGCCATACTGTACATGATCAACAACCAGAAGGTGGGCGTGGGAACCACGACGATAGAGAAGCCTAAGGAACGCTTGTTCCACGGCCAGCCGATCCCCGTTGGCACCTTTAGGGTTTCCTTGGCGAGTGTCAAAGCTGGCCATGAGGATTTGACTCCTCTAGTACGGCTCGGGGGAGAGGATGACGAGACCCCAATGCAGCTTGCCCAATGCAAGGGTTGGATGCTGTTGTGGCTGAAGAATCTTCTTTGTGTGGAGGCGGCCGAGAGCACACCAACGACAACATCACATCAGCAAGGTATGAACACCACCCCTCCTACACAATTACCAGCATCTGATCTCTTGCCGGTTGAGAGCGGCGGACAACGTGAGGAAGAGGGTCCAGTAGTGGATGATGGAATCGCCCCCCTGGAACAAGAAATGGATAATGAGATGGAGGAGGAGGATGATACGTCTCCAACGTATCTATAATTTTTGCTTGTTCCATGCTGTTATATTATCATTCTTGGATGTTTTACAATCATTTGATAGCAACTTCATATCATTTTTTAGGACTAACCTATTGACATAATGCCCAGTGCCACCAGTTGCTGTTTTTTGCTTGTTTTTTACTTTGCAGAAAATCAATACCAAACGGAGTCCAAATGCAGCGAAACTTTTTGGAGAATTTTTCTGGACCAAAAGACACCTGTTGGGCCAAAGAAGTACCAGAGGGGGGCTCCGAGGGGAGCACAACCCACCAGGGCGCGCCTGGGGGCCCAGGAGCGCCCAGGTGGGTTGTGCCCACCTCGATGGCCTCCCGCACCGCCTCTTCGCCCTATAAATACCCCAATATTCCAAAAACCCTAGAAGAGTCGACGAAACACAATTCCAGCCACCGCAAGTTCCAGAACCATGAGATCCAAACTAGACACCGTCACGGAGGGGTTCATCATCCTCATTGGCGCCTCTCCGATGATGCATGAGTAGTCCATTGTAGACCTACGGGTCCGTAGGCAGTAGCTAGATGGCTTCTTCTCTCTTTTTGATTCTCAATACAATGGTCTCTTGGAGATCTATTTGACGTAACTCTTTTTGCGGTGTGTTTGTTGGGATCCGATGAACTTTGAGTTTATGATCAGATCTATATCCATGAAAGTTATTTGAATTCTTTGATCTCTTTTATGCATGATTACTTATAGCCTCGTATTTCTTCTTTGAATCTTTGGTTTAGTTAGGCCGACTAGATCGATTTTTCTTGCCATGGGAAGAGGTGCTTTGTGATGGGTTCGATCGTGCGGTGTTCTTTCCCAGTGACAGAAGGGGCAGCAAGACACGCATGTATCGTTGCTATTAAGGATAACAAGATGAGGGCTATTCCTACATGAATAGATCTCATCTACATCATGTCATCGTTCTTATTGCATTAATCCGTTTCTCCATGAACTTAATACATTAGATGCATGCTGGATAGCGGTCGATATGTGGAGTAATAGTAGTAGATGCAGGCAGGAGTCGGTCTACTAATCTTGGATGTGATGCCTATATAATGACCATTGCCTGGATATCGTCATAATTATTTGAGGTTCTATCAATTGCCCAACAGTAATTTGTTTACCCACCGTATGCTATTTTTCTTGAGAAAAGCCACTAGTGAAATCTACGACCCCCGGGTCTATTCTTTATCATATTTGCTTTGAGATCTATTTTTATTTGCTTTTATCTTCAGATCTATTATACCAAAAATCCAAAAATACCTTGCTGCACTTTTTTGCTATTTATTTTATTTCGCGTTTTATTGGGATCTATTTATCCAATCTATCACAATTTTTATACCGTCAACTTGACAATTTCTGGCACCATTACCCGTAGAGGGATTGACAACCCCTCCTAATCGTCGGGTTGCAAGTATTTGTTATTTGTGTGCAGGTACTGTTTACATAGTGTTGGTTGGTTCTCCTACTGGATTGATACCTTGGTTTCATAACTGAGGGAAATACCTACCATAGCTGTGCTACATCATCCCTTCCTCTTTGGGGATATACCGACGTAGTTCAAACGACATCAAAAGGAATTTCTGTCGCCGTTGCCGGGGAGGATCAAGTCAAGATAGTCTCCCGTTAACTCGCCAATTTCTGGCGCCATTGCCGGGGAGACATCATCAACATCTATCAGGTTCCTAATCACAAATCTCGTCTCCTTGCAATTTACATTATTTGCCATTTGCCTCTCATTTTCATCTCCCCCACTTCAAAAAAATTTGCCGTTTTATTCGCCCTCACTTTCGTGCGCCTTTTTCTCGTCACATCTATCTTTTTGCGTGCGATCTTGTTTGCCTACTTTATTGTTATGGCTAGTTCTTTCTCTATTGCGTGTACCCCCAAGAATGAAGTTCTTAACTTTAAACAAAGGGGAGGGGAGAATTTAAAAGATGCTTGGTATAGAATTTGCAATGCTCATAATAGATCTATTCTCAAACAATCTATCGTTGTTCTTCTTCGCAGTTTTTATGTGGGCATTACCACTTGGTATAGATTCGTCCTTGATACGATTACCGGTGGGAATTTCTTGATGTGTCCATCTTTGGATGCTTTTAATGCTATGGGAAATCTAGTAGGTTCACCACGTCTCACTATCAACGAAACTACTTTAACACTTGAGCATGTTATGCAAAGGCTTGATGCTATTGAAAAGAAAATGCTTACCGAAGAACATATTGAAAACTTGGATAAAAAGATGCATAATCTTGCTAGTAAAATTGGGTCAAAAGTGGGCGAGGTTTTTAAGTTGCTAAAGGAAAAAGGAACCGTAATTCATGAAAGAATTGAAGAAAGTCCTTCTCGGATTGATAAGCTAGAAGAAATTTTCTGTAATTTGAGCTTGGCTTTTGCTTCTGCTAAAACCATTGAAAAGACTCCCGTAAAAATTAGCAAGACCACTCAAGTCACTAAGAATAAGGGTGCAACTTCTAATAATAACAAAGAAGATCTTAAGATGATTAGTATTCACCCCAACTTTGTTGAAGTTTGATATGTGATTTTTGGGAAAAAGAATCAACAAGAGACGATGCCCGAGGGGGCCACAAGCTCAGACGGCGTGCCCCCTACCCTGGGCGCGCCTGGCAGGCTTGTGGGTCCCCTGTAAGGTGGTTGGTGCCCTTCTTTCACCGCAATAAAGATAATATCCGAAAGAAAATGTGTTAAAATTTCATCCCAATCGGAGTTACGGATCTCCAAGAATTTAAGAAACGGTGAGAGGCCAGAAAACATAAACGCAAAATAGAAGAGAAACAGAGAGAGAGATCCAATCTCGGAGGGGCTCCTGCCCTCCGGGAGCCATGGAGACCAAGGACCAGCGGGGGAACCCTCCTCCCATCTAGGGGGAGGCCAAGGAAGAAGAAGAAGGAGGGTGGCTCTCTCCCCCTCTCTCCCGACGGTGCTGGAACGCCGCCAGGGCAATCATTGTGTGACGGCAATCTACACCAACAACTTTGTCATCTTCACCAACATCTCCATCACCTTCCCTCATCTACTTTAACATGGTGCTTTATGCTTCATATTATTATCCAATGATGTGTTGCCATCCTATGATGTTAGAGTAGATTTTTCTTGTCCTATGGGTGATCGGTGAATTGCTATGATTGGTTTAATTTGCCCGTGGTTATGTTGCTGTCCTTTGGTGCCCATCATATGAGCGCGCATGTGGATCACACCATAGGTTTAGTTGTATGTTGATAGGACTATGCATTGGAGGGCAAGAGTGACAGAAGCTTCTTCCTACCATAGAGATTGATTCATACGAGATTGAAGGGGGACCAATATATCTTAATGCTATGGTTGGGTTTTACCTTAATGAACCTTAGTAGTTGCGAATGCTTGCTAATAGTTCCAATCATAATTGCATAGAATTCCAAGTAAGGGATGGCATGCTAGCAGTGGCCTCTCACTGGTACAACGAGCTACTGTACAAACGGTTTTTAACCCCTTTCCGCGATGACATTTTAAATGTCGCCTTGCCAGTGTGGGTGATAGGGGGGGGGGGGGGGTGTCCTTCCCACACGACGTAGAAACCGTCGGGGATAGGGAGTAGCAATGCATACGTTTTGCATAACTAAATGTATGCGATGCCGGCGTCTATCCCAAACGTGAGTCTTCAGACAACTATTTATGATATCTCGAATATCCCAAATGCTCCATCCTTGCTACTTGTTTGTGCTCGCATTACCATCGCAGTCGGTATTCTGTGGTGCTACGTTTACGATGCGCGCCCCATCACAAACAGTTCACTTCTACTGAACCGTATGCGATAAATAATTAAGAAGATTAGCTAATCATCGTACGAATGTCGGACAGGATTACGAAACATCGGACCGTCATAACAGTGTTGTACAGGATAACTACCGCACACGCTATTCTGTGGTGCAACGTTTATGATGCGTACCACATCAGAAATAGTTCATGATTGTAAAGCGTGTACGATAAGGTGACTATCACAAACATTTAGTTTGCTTGCACCGTTTGTGATATTGTCTGACATCACGCACGCTTTGGAAACGGCAATTGTGTGCATGGTCGCACATGTTTCCTCTCTATGAACCATGTCTGATTATGATGTATATCACACACGTTTGTGCTTTACTGACCTTGTGCGCCATAACGACCCACAGAGCATAATTCCACTCTAATTTAATTGCTGCTATTTAAAATTGTACCGAATTTGAATTTGAAAGTAGGCTACAGCTTTATTCATATCCATCAGGTTCAAACAACCAATGCATTATTCGATTCACAGGTACATATGTTCAACAATTACATAAAAAAAGAATTACATAAGCACCAAATAAAGAATGATGAACCACAGTTGTATACTTGTACTATTAAAGACGTTAAAGAAAGAGGCGAAAGATTTTCTGGTTGCTGAACAAGGTGAAGCGGAATGCCCATATTATGCCCTCCTCCATGCAGAAGGCACGCACGACTCTAGTCCAACCCCTTGTGATGGCCGACCGCCCATCCTTCAGTATCTTCATGAGGACATCTAGATAGTCATCGTGTTCTGGTAGAAATACTTTAACCTTTGCATGCCACCAATCATGTAGTTTGAGAGGTAATCTTGACTAAGCTGCTTTGGGAACCACCGCAAAGGAAAAAGATTCAGACATTGTCATCTAACACAACTCATTATGGGCAGTAAAAAGAAGGCTTTAGAGTTCTTACTTACCATCCTGCAGTTCACTGTTGTCTTGGATAAAGTGTAAACAAATAGTTTAATTGCCATCTTTTGACCCATTTTACTAACAATCTTTATCAATTTCCTCACTTGATGCTGGTTCATCAATATCTCATTGCCCCATACATAGAAATGGTCGAAGCGTGGATCTTTACCAATGCCATATGTACCTAAAAGCACCGTTAATATTAGAAGCTAAACAATAATTGCACAATGATGTAGTACAACACTCCCTCTGTCCTATTATGTAAGATCTTATAACATCCAATATACTCACATATTGGATGAATTAACATCTTATATTATGGGGCGTAGGTTGTTGTTGTTGTTGCTGCTGCTGTTGCTGTTGCTGCTGTTGTTACTGCTGTTGTTTTTGTTGCTATTGCTATCGCTGTTGTTGTTGCTGCTGCTGTTGTTTTTGTTGTTGTTGCTGTTGCTGTTGGTGATGTTGTTGCTCTTGCTGTTGCTGTTGCTGTTGTTGGTGTTGTTGTTGTTGTGTTGTTGTTGTTGTTGTTGTTGTTGTTGCTGCTGCTGCTGCTGCTGCTGCTGCTGCTGCTGCTGCTGCTGCTGCTGCTGTTGTTGTTGTTGTTGTTGTTGTTGTTGTTGTTGCCGTTGTTGTTGTTCTATACATCATCAGAACATTAAGGTAACACTTTTCCTTGTTTCTATGTTGCCTAGGATTGCATATTTAGACATCCAGTACAATGCAAGTTGCTATATAGCCTCAGGTATATTAGATAAGACCCTAGTTAACCTACCGATAAATGGGCTACAGATATATTCAGTTAAATGTCTGATTCACCGATTAATCCCTTATCATCCCCGACCTATATGGTCACAGCTACCGATATCCTGAATAGTGAGTATATATAAGCCATGGGATGAAACTAAGCTCGATGGAAAATAGCAGTCGTTTCCAAAATTGTCCTGTGTAAGTACATCGAAAGGCATGTTAAGCACAACAGGCTAAACATCAACCAAATATATCCATGGTAGACAACATAATCTCCAAATGATAGCTTTAGTGTGCAGGTTTAAGCATGCTAGTTAAGCAAAACAAGAAGTGGAAATGTGTGTTAACGGCAACAGGCCTAACATTTAACAGCAAGCAAATATAGTCATTCAAACTAGTATTGTGCCGGTCTAAGTACACTAGTTATTGTTAAATTAAAATGGAAAGACATGTTAACTACAACATGCTTAACATCAACCAAATGTTTTTTTGACTCACATCAACCAAATGTAGTCATTCATAGTGGTATTGTTGAAACTGGTATTGATGAAATTGAACTACACAGTTCATACTTGCTCATATAGAACATCACATTGTGATAACTGAAATAAACAAGGCATACAAACAACCAAAGATAGCAATTGAAACTGGACATATGCTAACTACAAACAACCAAAAACCGTTAAAAGAGGCATATGCTCGCTACAACAGGCTTACATCAACCAAATATAGTCATTCATATTAGTATTGTTGAAACCGGTATTGATGAAATTGAACTACACACTTCATACTTGCACATATAGAACATCACTTTGTGAATAACTGAAATAAACAAGGCATACTACGAACAACCAAAGATAGCAATTGAAACTGGACATATGCTAACTACAAACAACCGAACAACCTAAAAACATTAAAAGAGGCATATGCTCGCTACAACAGGCTTAACAGGTCCCAAATATAGTCATTCCTATTGGTGTTGTTGAAACACCGTATTTATGAAATTGTACTGCACAGTACATAGTTGCACATATAGAGTATCACTTTCTGAATAACTGAAATAAGCAAGGCATACTACGAACAACCAAAGATAGCAATTGAAACTGGACATATGCTAACTACAAACAACCAAACAACCAAAAAACGTTAAAAGAGGCATATGCTAGCTATAACAACCTTAACAACAAGCAAATATATTCATTCATATTGGTATTGATGAAACTGGTATTGATGAAATTGTACCGCACAGTAAACAGTTGCATATTTACAACATCACATTGTGAACAACTGAAATAAACAAAGGCAAACTGCAAACAACCAAATATAGCAATTAAAACTGGACATATTCTCACTACACTACAAAAGGGGCTTGACAAAACAAATCATGGGTTCCCCCCTGTGCAGAGGCATGGCAAAACAAATCATGGGTTTCCTCACTTGTCACAGATGGGCTCGTTCCCATGGGAAGAGCACGAACTCTGGGTGCGCTCCATGTTGTCGCAGATGGGCTCCTTCCCCTTGTAAGAGCACGGCTGTAGGGTGCCCTCCCTGATGTTGCAGATGGGCTCTTTCCCCTTGGAAGAGCCGGAGAGGGTGCCCTCCTCGTGGTGGCTGTCGATAAGGTCTGACTTAGCAACTGTGGATCCCAAGCCAGCGTCGCAGAACATGTCATTCATAAATAACAAAAGGGGCTCAATGGTGATGTAGGATGGAAAATTCTTGACAGCGAGCCAGAGGAGATCAGCGGCGGGGCCATGGATGAGATCGATGGCAGTTGAACCCCAGGGGTTGGTGGTGGGCCACTTAACCTGTGACATAGCCCGCGTCAGGCCATCGCTGTCGATGACCTTGATGTTGTAGCCAGCGCCCATGACATACCAACATACTCTAGCCCGCTGGTTGAGAGCCTGCGGCCAGTAATGGTCGTCAGCTTCCTCGGTGCCCACCTCGGCGACGTCGGGCGAAGAGGCCGTGATAAACCTCTTTTGGGCCATTCGCTCCTCGAGGTCCACGGGAAGCATAGCCAGGCTTAGGCTGTGACTCTCTGGAGTGGGGGATGGGGATCTGTGGGAAAGGGGGCATATGGCAGGCGTCATCTAAGAAACTCAGGGCAGGTAGGGTATGGAGATCGATGAGTAAGGAAAAAATATTAAAAACTGCAACGCGTAAAATGGCGATGTGCAATGGAGGCCTTGTGGCGGCGATGACCTTGCTAGGGTTGAGTGAGGGAGGGGTTGTGGTGTGTGTGTGTGTGCGTGCCGGGGGGGGGGGGTGGGGTGTGTGTGTGGGAGGGGGGGGGGGGCAAGGTGGTGTTTGAGGAAATGACACGGCTACTGAAAATTTTACTATGCGAGAGTAAAATGCCGGGGCTATTGAAAATTTGGATGAAGGGATTGAGCAACAATGCATCGCACACGGTCCCAAATTAACAACAGTGTGCTAGAAAACTCTCCAGCTGGTAGATATTTTCGAGGGATGCATGCGGGAGCGGGAACAACAAACATCACACATGGCAAAACATAATAACCGTGTGTTATCAAACAGAAAACCATCCAAGTGGGTAGATATTTTTGAGATTGCGAGGGAAGCTTCATGGAGCCCAATGTACTGTGCTGATATGAGTGACAGGGGCACGGGGGCGTGGCACACGGGTAGTCTGAGTGAACCGTGTCTGTTGCGTCATCCGACTTGTCTAATGTTTATAAATTTGTCAAAAATAACGCGGAAAGGGTCAGAACACGAACACACTTGCATGTGGACCAAAAATATGTCTGAAAAGGGTGATTTGATGTTCAAATACCCAATGCACAACTTTGATGTGGCACATGTGTCACAAAGCGCACGGTAATTCTAGACCCGCCCCCACTTTGTGTCGGCGGGAGGGGAATCCTAGCTATGAACGCATGCCCCCCAAATAGCTAGGTCTAACATATCACCCTACCATAACACTAAACCTATAGGAGTCCATCATGGTCAAACCCCGGCCCCTTTCGCTTCCAGTCAAAGGTGGACCATGTGCGGGCCCACAAATGTGTGCTTCTGACGCGAGATGGGTGAGACCACATACGAACCACCCGCGGGTAGCCCAACTATATGTATGAAAAGGGTGGTGTGGTATTTAAATACCCAATTCACAACTTTGATGTGGCACATGTGCCTTGCAAATTAACCGGACATCCCCGACCCCACGGAGGTTCAGCAAAGTGTGAAGTAGTCCCCCCCACACTCTTTGAGTCGGTGGGAGGGGGCATCTCACCAAGATGGATCGTAAAACAGACCAAGAAGAATCCACGTTGGTCGTACAACCTCTCTCTTGTTGTTGGTCAAAGTGATGGATGTCCACGTGACCCCACAGATGGGGTAGCTCATCGATAATCACGCAAGTAGTGCCCAAAGACAACCACTGCCTGCATGTGGCACAAACATATGTTTGGAGTGTTGTGTGATGTTTGAATACCCAATGCACAACTTTGATGTGGCACAGTGTGCTTTGGAACTAGAAATCCACACACAGAGCGAGGTTTGACGACACGTTGTATATATGTATGTCACACCCCACTTCGAGCCAGTGACGGGGATTCATGCTTATGTACGTATGCGCTCAAACTTAGGTCTGGAATCTCACCATGACCTACTACAATAAAACGAACCAAAGAAGAATAATCCACCATGGTAACCTCTCTCGCTGTCAGTCAAAGTGATCATGGATGTCCACGCGGGCCCAAGAATATATAGGCTTGCCGCCGATAACCACGTGAGGGAGAGTACTGTCCGAAGACAACCACTGCATGCATGTGTCCCAAACACACACACACACACACACACACAAACACATATATATATATATATATATATATATATATATATATATATATATATATATATCATGGATGTCCACGCGGGCCCAAGAATATACAATAACCACGTGAGGGAGAGTACTGTCCGAAGACAACCACTGCATGCATGTGTCCCAAACACACACACACACACACACACATATATATATATATATGTGTGTGTGTGTGTGTGTGTGTGTGTGTGTGTACGGAGGTGATGCATGCATGTTTGAATACCATGCACAACATTGATGTGGCGCCTGCGTTGATAATCGTACAGCCGCCACACAGAGCGAGGTCGGTTCATGACGCGTCGTGTGCTGCCCCCCACCTCCGCCCACTTTGACCCGGCGGGAGGGATTCATGCATGCGTACACATGCATGCACTCAAACTATATTATGTAATCCCAGAGCATGACCTAAAACAAAAATAATCCCCTCCTAAGTCAAATTAACCTCTCTCACTGTCGATCAAAGTGATGGACCAAGCGGGCCCACAGATGGAAAGCATCGATATCGTCGATAATCGCATGAGTGGGTGCTAGAGGACAACCACCGTCGCTTTTCATGTGGGCCAAACATATGTATATATGGAGGTGTGTGTGGTTGTGATGTTTGAATACCCAAAATGCACAACTTTGATGTGGCACATGCCTCGAAAACCGTAAAGTCCCCACACGGAGAGAGGTTCATGAAGCATAGTATATGCTGGTCCCCTTCCCCCTCTTCAACACGTACTAGCTATATGCCCGTAATACAAAACAAAAAGAATTCTCTTTGATGGTCAAATTAATTAACCTCTCCCGATGTAGGTCAAAGTGATGCATGCATGGACGACGACCTCACGGGCCCAGAGATGGAAGCGTCACATGTGAGTGAGTGTCCTATGATAACCACCGCCTGCATGCATGTGGCCCAAAGAGGTGTTGTGTGATGTTTGAATAGCCAATGCACAACTTTGATGTGGCACCTACCTTGGAAACTGGAAAGTCCCCACATGGAGTGAGGTGTGTGTTCATGGAGGCGTACGTAGTATATATGCTAGTCCCCTCCCACCTCCTCGACGCGTACTATATACTCCTACCGCAACACAAACAAAAAAGAATCAACCTTGCTGGTCAAATTAACCTCTCTGGCTGTAGGTCAAAGTGATGGACGACGACCTCGCAGGCCCACAGAAAGCGTCACATGCGGGTGAGTGCCCTAGGACAACCACCTACTGCATGTGGCCCAAACATGTTTGTATGAAAGGGTTGAGTAATGTTTTAAATAACGAATTCATGACTTTGATGTGGCACCTGCCTCAAAAAACGGTCAATCCCACACGGTGGCTCATGACTCGTAGTGTATTGCCAGACCCCCCCGACACACACACGCACACACACACGCGCGCACACACACACACACACCGCACATCCACCACAACTACTAGGCATGTTAAAAATTTCCGCGGTGAACATATGTGACCAAAGGAGGGTCGTGTTATTTTTTTTAAAGAATCAGAGATCATTCAGACATTTTAGTACATTGATTGATTTTCTAGGGGTATAATGTGCAAAAATCAAATTTGAGCTACATGCACACGTGATAGTGCACCAAAATGGATTGGAAAAACATATGTGTGTCACTGGGTGCATGTTTATTCCCCATGCAAGAAATTTCAAACATTGAGAATCTTGATTTTTAAAATCTAGTAAATCCAAAACTTAGTTGAAATTCATGAAAATTGTCGTGTTGTCACACGGACACCAATAGAGTGTGGTATTGTACTTTTTTGTCAAATTTGAGACAAGTTTTGATGTAATCTTTGTCTTCTTACAAACATGAGATTATTAATAATTGGGAGCCAATATTGCAAACGGATTATTTATTCAAACCGTGGGTGTTAGATCAACAATGGAAACATGCCATGCTTCGGTTAAGCAATAAAGCGGCAACGTTAATCATCAAAAAAGAAAAACAATATACGTGCCGCCATGCGTCCCATGTGCCATGCGAGCAGGCGTGAGTTGACGGGACGCATGCGAGCAGTTTGTCATGCGGGCAGACCGGGAGGCGTGCGTGCAGGTGTGTGAATTGAAGTGAGGCGTGCTCGCTGCGCACTGTCATCAGGAGGCGTGCGAGTAGCTGTGTGAAATGACGGTAGGCATGCCAGCAGTCTGCTGCGCAGGCTCACCGGGAGGTGAGCCAGCCCTTTGACCACCGCCCGCGTCACTCCCACTGCTCCATATTAATGGCGCGCCTGAACCGTTGGTCATAATAGTCGGTCGCACCCCCATTCTCGCTACACACACAATCCTCTTTCTCCGCCTGCATCCTCGACGCCGCTCTCAGTCCCCACCGCCGTCAGTGTATGACTATGCCGCCGAAGCGCCCCATCGGAGGTAGTGGCAACGTCGGGGCTGCTGAAGCACTGGAGCACGGCGTGAAGATGGAGACAGAGGTTGCCGTCGCCGCCGACGAGGTCTCGATGGACCTTGACATCGTCGACGGCGTCGTGCTTCGACAGCCGGAGCCGGAGGTCCAGACCGACTCCGGCGACGATGGAGAACTGGTTAGTCATCTATACCCATTTGTGTGTCAAATATATCCTAGGGTTTCTCTGGTTACTCCTGCCTCCCCCTTTTTTGGAATACAAATCCTATGGTTATGTTCTCTTAATCCATGAAATCTGAGTAAGTTTCGTTAGATCCGTGTAGTGTATTGATTGTTTCAATGGTACAAATGAGAAGTGATTATTGTTTCATCCGTACAAATGATTTCTGCTAATAATCCGACTAGGGTTAGTGTTCGTGCTAATAATTCCTAGCCAGATCTTGACAATTGATTTTGAATGTCCTACATATATGTTTGTGCCATTTTTCTTCTTCAAGATTGGTCTATACATAGATGAGTGTGCTTAAAAATCAAACCATAATCTTTGGATATGTCTTAAAAAATAGCCATAAATTCCATAAATTCCTAATCCTACTTTACGACATGTAAAATTTGATTTGATGCCAAATTTTGGCATCTACCAAATGTTCGCCAGAGATTAGTTTGTATTCCAAATTTGATGCCACATTTTTTTACTATATGTATAGGTGCTATCTAACGCTGTCAACAGCAAGGATGAAGATGGACAGAGGAGGTACAAGAAGCAAAAGCTCAGGGAGCTTTATGCGGGAATTCATAACAAGCTCATTAGGACCAGGAATTGGGGCTTTCGATGCCCATTTTGCAACCAAAAGCTTCATGACACATATGAAAGTGTTCTGGTGCATGCAAGAGGACGAGCCATTTTCTCCTTCAGGCAGAAGTATTCTCGCAGGGTGGCGCACGCCGCATACACTGAGTACCTGGAGAAGCTTCACGATCGTGTCGACATATGAGATGTGGGATTGAACTATGTATGGCTATGTAGTGTCTTAATTATAAATGTGCTTGAGTACGCTTAATGACGGCTGGACTATATATGGTTAAACTATGCTTGTGTACGCTTATTATCTATGACTGTGACTATGCTTAATTATATCTATGTTTACTTATGTCTAAATGTGGAATATGGATGCAATCAGTTTGGTTGATGGAATTTTATGCATATTAGGGTGAATGTTTAGCGTGGGTAAAAAATTCAGATTCAACCGACGAAGGAAATGTGGAACCTCCCTAAAACTTGGTTATTTTCCTAGATTGGAACCGTGTGCAATGACTTCCATTTTCCTAGTTACGTTAATCACACACGGTTGGCTCTAGCAAACCGTTGCCTCCAAGACGCTTTGTGGGACAGAAAACCCTCACCACCCAATTCAAAAAGGAAAAAAAATAAAACCCTCACCATCCCCACAGCACAAAACCCTCACCCTGCCCGCCACCTCCTCCGGTCCCAATTCACACCTTCACTAGCTCCTTCGCGACTCTGCATGTCATCGCCTATCGCCGCGACAACCACTTAGCTCGATGCCTGTCGCCGCCATTGGCTGCTGGCAAACACCACCGCATTTTGCCACTGCCGCTTGCTACTGCCTATCGCCATCGACTTTCTCGATGCTGCTCGCTGTCGATCCAGCTCCGCCCGATTGGGGAATCCACAATATTGAGTTTTTTTTCTCATGGACAACAAGGTAACTAATTTACTAAAATATTTGCTCATCTCTTATCCTAGTCCGTCCGCCCCCTTTAGTCACCCATCCAAAATTGCTGTGAATTCATTGAGTCTACAGTGCATAAATTGCTGTGAATTCATTGAGTCTATAGTGCATAGACACATCAGGACTATGCGGGCTCGGCCAGACAGCCATGGAGTTCCATCTCACTGTACCAGATGACTTCAAGAGTCGCACGGTATGTTCAATCTCACCCTACCTTGGTTGGCATGGCCTACTTTCCTGAACATATACTATATGTTGCTACATTTGGATAAAAGGTGCCACGTGCAGCATATACGTCAAAGGGGATTTTTCTTCTTTCTATATTAGGCAAATTAATGATGTATTGTTCTTTCGATTACTTTCATATTTCCATGACATCATGGTTACATTATCTGTTTAATTATAAATTTTTGTCCTTTGATCTCAACTGATGTACTGTTCTTTCAATTACTCCCCTATTTGAATGTTACCATATTCTTTAACAATCTTACCATTTTCTGCAGTACACCCCTTGCTTTGCAACAGCATCTATAGTACACAATCTTGCCCTTTACATATCTAAAGACTACAGGGATGCCATATTGAACATAAACCATGGATTTACAATCGTTGCTTCTGTAAGACTTGATGAACATGGTTACCTCTATTTTGGCACGGGCCTTTGGATAGAAGTTTCTAAGTTTTTTGTAGTGAAAGCTGGCACTAAAATTGTACTGCACATAAAAGAGCTTGGTCATGACATATATGCTAACTTCCCCGATGATATCATCCGTCCAGACTTTGTTTGAAGTAAGTGTTCTTTTCAAGTATCTGCATGTTGACTTACCTAGCAATATCAAAGGAATTTTGTAGTATTTAAGCAACCAATTGTTATTCTATTTTCTTACTCTCTTCCTACCTAGTAACTTCTAGTTACCAATACACTTTTCTTTTGCCCTGTTTTAACTAAATATTCCCTATACTCCCACTTCTATCAGAAAGTGCCATCGACAAGGAGACTCCGGAGGTGGAGGACGAGGCTGCCAACAAGCGGAGGCAGGTTGAGCAAGAACTGCAAGCGACTCCAGCAGGCCTAGACTTCATCAGCAGCCTCCCTGATGATATGTTGATAGTCATCATCTCCCTCCTCCCAATCAAATATGGGGCGCGGACAACCGTCCTTTCCTAGCGGTGCCGCCCCCTATGGCACTCCACCCCTCTCGACCTCATCGATGCCCACAAGCTCTGCCATGGCCATCGCAAAAGCTTGGACGCATTGTCCCAGATCCTCGGCAGCCACCATGACCCAATCAGAGGCCTTATCACGGGCAAGTTCCGTTCCAACGGCAAGGACCGAGCCAAGCTTGATGAGTGGTCTCGATCCCCAGCCCTAGATCAACTCGAGGAGCTTAGTTTTAATGATGGGCATATGGGCTTGCTGCCAACGTCCGCGCTCCGCCTCGCGCCCATGCTGCGCCTCACCAGGTTCATGAAGTGCCATTTTCTCCCAATTAATGACACACCCACTTTTTTTCTACCAAAACTGAAGCACCTCGAGATCGTTGCTGTCTGCATCCCAAAGGATGACATGGAGCACCTGCTCCGCGGCTGTACTGCACTCGAGTACCTTCGTCTTCAGGCGATCAATGGGTTGAGTAGCTTCCACATCACCTTCATGACTCTTCGGACTATTTATGTGTGTTGTTGGTGCTGCAACAAGGGATCACATAAGGTGTATCATAGTATGGTCATTGAGGAAACACCTTCACTTGAGAGATTACTTGTAGTTGATAAACAAGGTCCAACAAGAATCAATGTCATTTCTGCGCTGAAATTGACATTGGTGGGCTACTCGTTTGTCAAATACTCCAAACTTGTTATTGGATCCACACCCGTTCTGGTACAACAGTCGCCTTCTTCCTCTCCTTCTTGAAATTAACATTATTTCTAATTTTGAAGATGTATGTTCGTCTGTCATCCAGAAAATGATTCCGACAAGCTTGACCCCGAATCTGCTCGCAGTGAAGGTCTTGGCACTAGAGTCTATCGGCCCCAACCTGGACCAAGTTGTCAGTTTCATGAGATGCTTTTCGTGCCTCGAGAAGCTATATATCAAGGTGATGCTCCTTTCATGTTAAATGTTAACCATAAGGGAGTTAATTTTTTGGTACCTTTTCCCAAGTTTACAATGACAATGTACTACGATTTCTGAAGGAATTTTCGAGGATTCCAGTACATACAGTTTCCCCATATTGGTTGCTTGATTCATATGGTTACAATCCATAAGCATTTCTACTTTGGATTCATCTGTACTTGTTTTTGTAGGGAAATTTCCATCCACTCCAATCTCTTGTGAATAAGCCTACATTTTTCTAGATTGTAATCAAATGCCCATGTTAATCATGTAGGATCAAAGATGGCACGTCACTCTATTAGTGTATTTTAGAAATCCTGCAAACCAAATAGGCCTGTAGTAGTGTTCTAAACTGCATATAGGCACTAATACGTTCTCTTCTTTTGTAGATAAGATTAGGCCCGGTGGTGGATAATGTGATACAATATAACAATAACATCAAATGCCTTGATCTGCATCTTTCAGAAATTACTTTGAACTCCTACCGAGGGACCTTACCGGAGATTATATTCGCCAGGTTCTTTGTTGTCAGAGAAAGCGTTCTAAAGGTAATGAGGTTTGCCTTACATTTATTTCGCAAAAATGAATGGTTTGTTGATCAGCGCCGGTGGCCGCAGCAGAATGGAAAAGGCTCCGAAGAAGCTGAACTTCATTTTGGAACTTCAGATGACAAAGTAATTGGAAGTCATTATGTCAAGCCCATACATGACTTGTCAATGGCTGATCCCTTTGCAGAAATGATGAGGTTTCAAAACAAGCCTTACAAGTGCTAATAACAGTTTGAACCTCTCTTATGTCCATGTTTAGCTGATCAGCGTGGGCGTCTGCAGCTGCATGAGCTGAATTTCATTTATAATATCAGTTTGAACCTTGTAATCTTTGAATTTGAGCCATATAACTCTGGAATTTGAACCGTGCAATATTTCAGGCTTTTGTGGTACAATCATTGATTTTTTGGCATTGTATGAGACTCGTATATTGGTAGTACTATTTTGACCTTAATATGCAATGTACATAGATTTTATTTACCATTCTCGAATGTGTTTCCCCTGTCAATCTCATCGCAAACGATCTGTATAGCTTACTTGACCACGATCTTTGACATTATTGCACACAGTTGGTTTCATCAACTGTGTGCCCTATAGAGCGCAGAATTAATAATCGCACTCGAGTGTCCATCATTGCCCTTCTATGTAACTTTGACCTCATCAGCCACTGGTAAACTTATGGTCGAAGTAATTCCACACACTTCATTTTTGCAAAGCTTTTTGCCAATAAACGCCCATGATTTGCCCCTCTTCTAGCCGACGTGTGGCCAAACTAGCCGGGCGGGAAGCCCGCGCGCAACTGTTGCGCGTGGTAATCGGGGCAGTTGCGTGGGAACATGCTCACCAATGATACATTTGGCGCCTCTTTGAGCCCACACGTGGTCAAACGAAACGTGTGTGGGGTGCTCAAGCGTGCACTGGAATCCTCCCCTATGAACGCGGTGACAAGACGATCGCGCCCCAGTATTGCAAGAAGCACACCCACGACGACAAATTCTTAGTGGGTATCCTGCGCGGCTCCAATGGCGCTCCGAGCGGCTGCCGACGAAGAGCAGCAGTTCACCATGCATGCCGTAGTGGACACCCATAGAAGGTTCACGGAGCTCTCGGTGGTGTACAACAACAACTCGGTCTGGGTGGAGCACTCCATCCATACCATGGAGCTGTTGCTTGTTGAGGAGAAGTACAAGGAGGTCAGGTTCGACCTCGAGTACACCCACGGTCATGCCGGGTCTCGTCACAATGTCGCCATCGCCCAGATGTGCGTCCGCAATCACGTCCTTGTCTACCACTACTGCCTAGCCACAAGGCCTTGCGAGCGTTTCGCCTGGTTTGTCAACAACCCCCACTACATGTTCGCTACGGTGGACATCACCAACGATGTAAAGGTGCTCAAGAATTCGAGCATTGCCTTCCAGAATCTTGTCGACATCAAGGGCAAATACAAGATCTGGGGCAGCAAGAAGCCTAAGGACTCACTGGTTCACCTTGCCGAGGCCATCATCGACCCCTACTATAGAGACATGAAGGATTTCTACAACAAGGACAAGCGTGCCTGGCACTCGGCTGGATGGAGAAACTCGACAAAGCTCACGTTGTGTACGCGGCAAAGGAGGCGTACACGAGCTACGAGATGTACAGGCGGATCGTTGACATGAGGAAGTGTCTCCTTCCCCAAAATGGCCAGGGATCCAGCCGAAAGCAGAGCAATGGCAAGCATCATCACAACAAGAAGTAGATGATTAGATGCTCATTTCTCCTAGTCTAGTATGCATGTAATTGCTTATTTTGGTGTGTGGAAATGTTATGTGTGTAGTCACTTATGTAATTGTATGCTTAATTTGGTTATGCAATCTTGTTTTTATAAGTATAGATGTTGATGTTCTATATACAGAGCGTAGATGTTGTGCAGACAGAGCAAATCACATCGCACATGGACTAAACAATGGAACCCGTCGGTGATGATTTCATCAATTGCTCACAATTGTATACCAGCAAGCGTTTTCTCACAACACACACGGCTTGTTAACAGGAATCATCTGTGTTGTTATCGGTCTTCCCACACATTTCTGATTACTGACTTGTTTGCCGCATATCACACGCATCTTGTCAAGTTGAACCATTTCTTTTGTGTTGCCTAATCATAAACAGTTCATCCGAGTGAACTGTATGTTGTATATCACACACCCACCTTCATCTGGCTGACCGTTTTTGTTGCGTTCCCTAATCACAAACAGTTCATCCGAGTGAACTGTATGCCATATATCACACACACCTTCATATGGCTGCCCATTTCTGTTGTTCTGGCTCATCACAAACCGTTTTTTGGATTAACCGTATGCCACACATCTCACACGCAACTATAATCTGAATCGTGTTTGATGTCTCCGCCATCGTTCTGTATCTTTTTTGACGGTTTTTTACATCACCGTCTGCAATTAATGCATCACAAACAGTTTCGTCGAAGGGTCTCTGATTGTACTGTCGCGTTTGGACCATCCTGCAGTAGTGTCTCCCACATAAAAACTTGTTATCGGTCTAGTAACTTAGCCAATTGCTTAGGGACAATTCCGCAAATCCTACCACCACTTCTCCACACTCGCTATACTAATTTAATTGTACTTTTATTAAAATAGCACCAAACTTTTATTTCCATGTTCTTTATTATCTTGCAAACGTATACAATTACACCTACAAAGTACCTCTAGTTTTATTCTTGTTCTAGGTAAAGCGAATGTTAAGTGTGCATAGAGTTGTATCGGTGGTCAATAGAACTTGAAGGGAATATTAATTCTACCTTTAGCTCCTCGTTGGGTTCGGCACACTTATTTATCAAAAAAAATCTGTAATTGATCCCCTATACTTGTGGGTTATCAATGAACATGGATGATCTCCCTTAATTTTCTTACAAAACTTGAAACAATGCCTTACGCCTAGCTAGGGGTGTAAAACAATAGTGCTTGTTGGGAGGCAACCCAATAGTTATCTTAAATTTTGATTTTACTTTGTGTTTTGATGTGTTGACACAATTATTGCTACTGTTATGATTGTGTTTTTGTGTTCCAATTAGTGTTTGTGCCAAGTAAAGCCTTTGGTATGATTTGGTTGACAGTTGACTTGATTCTATGCAAAAACAGAAACTTTTGCGCCCAGTACTAGAATTACTATAATTAACTGGACATGATAAAATTCTAATTTTTTACACATTATTCATATACAAATTGCCCATGTTTTCCTAAATTTTCAGATTTTTTCTAAACTTATAGTGTTTGTTTAGATCATTATAGACTGTTCTGTTTTAGACAGATTCTGTTTTCTATTGCATAGCCCACTTGTTTTGATGATGCTATGGATTATATCTGGGGGTACAAGTCATGCGGAAGTTAGAATATAGTAGGTATTATGCAAGAATAATATATGAATGGGTTCATAACAATACCTAAAGTTTATGATTTGTCTATTACACTAACGGATCTCATGAGGTTTCTGTTGAGTTTTGTGTGCTGAAGTTTTCAAGTTTTGGGTGAGATCACGATGGATGAAGGAATAAGGAGTGGCAAGACCCTAAGATTGGGGATTCCCAAGGCACCCCAAGGTAATATTCAAGGAAGACCCAAGCATCTAAGCTTGGGGATGCCCCGGATGGCATCCCCTCTTTCGTCTACAATCCATCAGTATGCTACTTGGAGCTGCATTTTTATTCATCACATGATATGAGTTTTGCTTGGAGTGTCTTGTGCCATATTAGTTTCCGATTTGTCTGCTTTTTAGTTTGCCACAATCATCATTTGCTGGACACACCTTTTGAGAGGGACACACATTTATTTGTGATTTGTTAGAATACTCTATGTGCTTCACTTATATCTTTTGAGCTAGGCAGTTGCTCTAGTGCTTCACTTATATCTTTTAGAGCACGGCGGTGGTTATATTTTAAAGAAATAGTTGCACTCTCATCCTTCACTTAAATCTTGTTGAGAGCCTAATAAATATGAAGTGGTAATTTGCACTGGTTACAAGACTAGTTCGAGAAGGATAGGTATTCAAGGGGGATATAATAAAAACTTTCATGTAGATCATTAAATATGAAACGTATGGTTTAATGATATTGATGTCGTAATATGAAAGGATATTGGTTAATGGTCATTGGTTAGTAGAAATATCGGCATTAAAGCTTGTTGTGAACTGCTCGTCTAAGTGTTGGTCATGGCATGGTGAGGAGGTTTGAGCATTTGTATTTCTGATTGAAATCCTTGAGTGCTGTTATAATCGAATGCGCGCGATGATTAACTCCTACCAACCAATTCCCTAGGGGCATGCAAGTAGTACTTTGCTTCGAGGGCTAATAGGCTTTCACAATAAGTATGTGAGTTCTTTATGACTAATGTGAGTCCATGATTATACGCACTCTTACCTTTCCGCAGTTTGCTAGCCTCTTCGGTACCGTGCAGTGCCCTTTCTCACCTCGAGAGTCGATGCAAACTTCATCGGTGCATCCAAACCCCGTGATATGATACGCTCTATCACACATAAGCCTCCTTATATCTTCCTCAAAACAACCACCATACCTACTGTCATGGTTTTATCACGGCAGATGTCCTAGGGTGAGGACTTAGTCGTGAGGCCAACGCAACTAGGTAGTAGCTTGAATGGGTTGGTCGGAATCGAGAGACGCGAGATTTTACCCAGGTTCGGCCCCTCACGGTGGAGGTAAAAGCCTACATCTTGCTTGATTGATATTGATGATGATGACGATCTCGATTACAAGGGCGGTGTTTCGCTACCTCTATTTCGAGAGCATCTACTTTGATCTTGTCTCAGACTTGTCTGTCTAAACCTGTCTAATTTAACCTGACCCTCTTGGGGTGCCCTGCCCCTCCTTATATAAGTTGAAGGGGCAGGTTACATGTAGAGTCCTAGTAGGATTAGGACTTAGCCTATTTCTGGCTTCTTATCATGGGCTTCTTAACGCCTGGGCTTCTCTCCGTGAGCTTCTTAACGCCTGGGCTTCTCATCTCCACGCGGCTCACCTTCATGGCTAAGTAGATGCCGGGTTAGGATCCGGGTTACAATCTGCCAGGTTACAAATGTCTGCCGGGTTAAGATCTGTCTACCGGGTTAGGATCTGTCTGCCGGATTAGGATCTGTCTGCCGGGTTAGAATTTACCGGGTTAGGATCTGTCGGGTTAAGTCCAGAGATGAATTAACATGGCTGCTTAAGTCTAGAGATGACTTAACATCATGAGCCGGGTTTAACCGCGGGTAATTCCCCCGACATTAGCCCCCAGATTAGCTTAAATACAAGCTTGTCATGCATTCATGCTAAACTTCTTGAAATAAGAATAGATAGTGAACCGGCTCCTGAAAATCTGGGTCTCTGTCATATCAATATGCCAATAATAACTCCATGCAGAAAAATAACCCATATGATATCTTGAATTGTCTTAAAAAATGCCTTGGCTTTGATAAAGAAGAAAATTTTAACTGATGTTGTACCAACTTTCAATGCTTCAGACTTGTCTGAATGGACTAAAGGAAATAATCTTTGCAAATTTCTCCATCAAAAAATATGAGACCTGGTTCACTCATAACTAAGAATTTGAAGGTGTACCTTCCTTATATCCATATTACCTATAGCCCCCAAGTCTTAAGAGGGGAACGTAGTGATAGCGTAAGACTTGCTTCAATATAATCATTGCAACTCTGGAGAAATCCGGGTTATTCAACTGAGTCACCAGTCATAAGTTGAATGTTTTATATTCCACATATGTAGCCCCCAAGTGCCGGGTTGCCTTGCCTGCAGCAACCTGGGACTTGTAACTGTCTTATGCTTTATAAAACTTCAGCTAGTGTAGCCCCCAAGGGCCGGATCATTATGCAATAATGAGCAGGGACTTTTGAAGATCTGATTATATAGACTTGAAGAGCACTGTGTAGCCCCCAAGGACCGGCTCAGTAAGATAACACTGGACTGGAATTAGAAAATGATGGAAGGCCGGCTCATCTGCCTGAGATAACTGGATCTGTTGACAATGTGATGATTTGAAAAGTAACTTGCATTAGCCCCCAAGTGCCGTGGTGCATGCTTGCAGTGACATGGGACTTGCATACTTGATATAATCATGATTTGAATAATGTAGCCCCCAAGTGCCGGGTCTTGTGCCTGCAGCGACTCGGGACTATTCCTTCCGTTGTAAAATTAATCATATCCACTGTCTGGATGATATTGCTGAATGTTTTGCATATCAATGTTGAACCATGCTCCCTGCTGTGAGCTGGTATTTTTGGATGAGGGAATAATAGCCATTACTCTGAAGGGAATTTGAAAACCTCAATCATCCAATACTGGTTATGATAACCATAATGAAAATCCAGCCATGTTGGCTATCAAAGATTGGAATAATGTAAACCGGTTTAAAAACCGGTTCCTGCAACATAAACCAATATATCCATGCATATATGATGCATTGTATGATGATGCAATCTATGATGATGTATGTGTATGATAACAGAGTATAGAAATGCTGGCTTTCGAGGCACGACAAAAAGACCGGCTTTCGAGGCTCGAGTCTTGCTTTAGTGAAGCTGGCATGATTGCCGTTCCTCCCGTAAGCCGGCTCTCACATGATATTTCTTGCCGTTTTAACCTTGACTAGTTCAGGGTCATATAGATTGGCTGTTAAGAGTACGGCAAATCACATAGTGGAGTAGCAACAAGCAGACAGGTGAGTTTATCCTCGCTTTCTGTAGGCCGGCTCTCACATGACAAAAACTGCCGTTTTAACCTTGACTAGTTCAGGGTCATAAAAGATTGACTGTCAAGAGTACGAGGGGCACCTGTTGTAGTAGCATCTTGCATACAGGCAGGTTTAACCCATAATATGGTGTTTATTTGCCGGCCAGGAGGGTAAGATAGCTAAACTCGTTGAGTTGGAAGCCCCCAAGTGACCTTATGATCAATTAATAAAGACTCTTACCTAGTAAATATGGGATGAAACGATAGAGGCCCCGAATTGTGGGGATGCCGGCTCTATTATGTTGATCATAATATGATAAGCCAATAAGGCAGGATACCCATGTTTGAACCATGCATCATGGCAGCAAGTTCTCTTTGGCAACCTTTAATTTTTTCCGAGAACTCGTACTTGCAAGAGATGGATTCCTCTTGAACCGGATGCTGCGCCGGATATTGAGAGCTCAAAACTTTGTGAGAGACAGATTTCCCTTGAGCCGGATTCTGAGCCGGAATTTTTTCTGATAATCCGAAATCTTTCTTTTTGAGCCGGAACTTTCTGATTGCTCGACACTTTTTGAGCTGGAAATTTTCTGACAATTTTTAAATTTTCACCAATGTGGTAGCAACCTCCGAGACCGGGTTGTCTTCCCTGCAATAACCCAGGGTTCTTGAATTTGTTGAAATCGGCCAATTCTGCCGAGTCATGTCTGTGTAGCCCCGAGTCTTAAGACGACGCGAGGAGTCGACTTGAGATTCTTCATACTTGGCCGTGGCATAAGACGGCATATAGTTGATAGCGGAACGCTGGAATGTGTTGAAGCTGGAGGCAAGGTGGCGAGTCGATGATCTTCGTGACACTCATTGTATATCCTTGGTGTTGATAACACGATTTAAATCCACGGAAGGTTGATGGTCGACCGTGGCGGGTTATAGATGATCCCGTATGAGTTGTTTCAATAATCCGGTCGATGGTTCGTCCCGGCTAGTTGTTGTAGTTAACCAAAACCGCAGTGGCGGCGACTTGTGTGCCTATCCATTTAGTCATCCGGTGCAGGCGGAGGCTGATATTATTATTTGATCCAGAGTTTGTTGGAATAGACCGGGCCGCAGGAGCGGCGATTTGCATGCACTCACTAAGCAGCTCATGCGGATAGGTGCGGCTCCGGTGTGTTGATGTAGACCGTGCCGCAGGGGGGTGACTTGCGCATGTCCGTTGAGCAGCGAGCAGGCGCGGTCCCGGCGAGTCTATGTAGACCGTGCCGGAGGGGGGTGACTTGCGCACGTCTGCTGAGCAGCGTGCAGGCGCGGCCCCGACGAGTCGATGTAGACTAGGCCGCAGGTCCTGCAGCTCGCACACCTGCCCATTGGTAGTGTTGACGTCGTCAACGGATGATGCAAACGGGAGCTCTGTACCCGTAGCTTGATGGTCTCTTTTGTAATGATGAATTGTTCTGCATAAAAAAAATTGTAGAGAGAGTAATTGTTCTCGAAGGAAATAAAAATGTATCAATAAAAACTTGACAGGATGGATTTCACCTGATATGTTTTATCGAAAATTATCAGCCGCGGGGTTGACGATGATCGCGGTGGAGTTGAAGTCCACCGCGGGTGAGTCGTATATGCTTGCAATAATTTGCATGTATACGCTGATGAATATTGAGCTGACCACACCCCTTTTTTGGCTTCCCCTTTACTCCACCAGGTCAAACCCCCTCTTGAAGCTGTGGGGGCGAGATGGCAGGCCGGCTCATGGCAGCTCGAGACATCGATGGAGCCTGGCAGAGGCGAGGAGGAGGAGCTCTGGCGCGGGTAGACGACACCGCCCGGTGGCAAACCGGCGCGGGCCGGCGCGTGGCCGGAGCTGGCAAGGCCGCCGGGGTAGAGCCAACACGGAGACGGCCCGATGAGGCGGGTTGCGCGGGGCAGGCAACGAGCAGGCACGCTCGTAGGGGGCGGAGCAGGCAGCGAATGAGGCCGCGGGCCAGCGCTGTAGGCCATAGCGGCGGGTTAAGACAGGGCGCGGCGGCGGCTCAGAGGCAACTCACGGGCAGAAGCGAGCGGGCGGGTCGCACGGAGGAGGCGACTTGGAGGCGGAGACGGCTAGGCGAAGTGGCAGAGACTGCTGCAGCTGAGGAGCAACGAGGTCGTGGTGGACTAGCAACGCCAAGCTCGAAGACGGGGCCACGACGGCGTGAAGCCAAGGTGCTCGGAGGCCTCGGCGGCTGCGGTGGCTTCGACAGCGCGGCGGTGGTGACGGCAGGGCCGGCTTGCGGTGATGGCTGCAGAGGCTCTCTGGCGACTCGGAGCAAGGCCAGAGACTTGGAGAGGTGGCGAAGGGTGACTTGTGGCTGAGGCCGAGGCAATTTGCGGCAGAGGAGGAAAGGACCCTTGGCCCGGCGTAGTGAGGCGGAGCAGCCGGAGACGGGCGGCTCGTCGTAGTGGTGACATAGTGAGGCGGCCGGCAGCTCGAGGTGCGGCAGCGGCCGTGGAGGTCCACGGTGAGGCGAGTCACAACGGCGGCGGCTTGGAGTGGGGCGCTCGACCACGGGGGAGCAGACGCAGCGCGGGAGGCTGACCGCGAGGAAGTGGAACAGTGAGACGAACAGCGAAGTCGGCGGCTACTCGCTGTGGGGAGGGTGTGAGGCTAGATACGACGGCGACTTGAGGCGGTCGGGACGGCCAGGCGTGACGGTGGAGACGGCTTTGAGGCCGTGTCAGCACATGAGGAGGTCCGCAATGAGGCAGAAGAAGGTGAGCTGGCGCGGGTAGCTTGCGGGCGAGGCCAGCTTGACCCGACGTGATAGCGGAGGCGAGACTGTTTTGAGGCAGGCGGCTCGAGGCGAGGCGAGGCCATGTCCGCGGTGAAGGCCAGCAGTGGAGGCGAGGCTGTATCTGAAGCCGTAGCGGTGGCGGAGGCGGCAGGTGGCTCAGAGATAACTCGGAGGCGGGCCCTCCTTCTAGCGCCTGTAGCGGTGGCACGGGTGGCTCGATGTGAAGGCGCTGGACATGAATTGGGCGGCGGCTAGCCAGCGACGAAGGCTGAGGCGGACGGCTGACTTGGCGACGGCAACGGCTGGTCGAGGTAAACCACGGCGGCAGCGGCGACTCGTAGCGGAAGCGAGGCCGGCGAGGCGCGGGCGGCTTGCCGGCGTAGGCACCCACTCACGGCTGCAGAGACGGTAGCAGTAGGAGCGGCAAGTGGGCGAAAGTAGGCTCCAGCCGCGACGGCCTCACCAGCGGAGTATGATTTTGTGCCACTGTCCAAGTCCTTTTCGGGTGGTGATTGGTTTGACCATCCACGTTCATATATATACTCTTGTTGATGTATGACGCCCCGTGGTATATTCTTGTTGTTGTTTGCTTCTTTGCTTGGTTGTGGCTGATTAAACCCTTTGGTTCCAGAACTACCTAGAGGTGAGGGCAAGGTGGAGCGGCAACTTGCAGGTGGCGGGGTCACATGGCGGCTTGGAAACTACTGCAGAGGCGCCTCGGCGACAGTCGACTCGCCGCGGCGGCTTGGAATAAGGCCCGACCCTCAGGGCGACGAAGTTTGGTAGCGGCATCTCGGTGGCGGGCCACTGCGAAGCCGGCTCGATGTGGAAGTGCAAGCAGTCGACGAGGCGTCGACGGGTGAATGAAATCGTCTACGGCGGCGGCGGAGAAACGACGGCTCGGGGCGGCCGGTTTGGAGGTGACGTCGGACCCTAGCCGAGGCGGGTCGACGATGGAATATTAGTCTGCGGAGATTTCTGCTTCCAGGTAGTGACGAAACACTAACTTGTTCTAAGATATCACCTCCACCTCCGGGTCATAGTTCTTTTTTCTTCTTTAATTGTTGCAACTGCAGCGTGTGTATGTATGACATAATGATACGGTCGATGAATCTTGGCGACTTGGCTTTTAATTTGATTGCTTGTTCGTCGCGCAGTATGCTCGATCCAAGACTTGGCTTTTAATTTGATTGCTTGTTCGTCGCGCAGTATGCTCGATCTTGTTCCCACTGTCCTAACTGCCATCGAAGTTACTTTTTTAACTCTGATCCGATTTGTACTGCTGCTGAACACCTTTCCATCTTAACTGATGAACTCAGAGTCGATGTAGATAATTCCAAGCTGGCTCTTCTTGATCCGGCTGATTACGAATCTCTCGCTCCGTTAAAGTGTTCCCTCCAAGAACACAATACCACCGTGCGAGGGCCCCACGGTGGGCGCCAACTGTCGTGGTTTTGTCACGACAGATGTCCTAGGGTGAGGACTTAGTCGTGAGGCCAACGCAACTAGGTAGTAGCTTGAATGGGCTTGGTCGGAATCGAGAGACGTGAGATTTTACCCAGGTTCGGCCCCTCACGGTGGAGGTAAAAGCCTATATCCTGCTTGATTGATATTGATGATGATGACGATCTCAGTTACAAGGGCGGTGTTTCGCTACCTTTATTTCGAGAGCATCTACTTTGATCATGTCTCAAACTTGTTTGTCTAAACCAGTCTAATTTAACCTGACCCTCTTGGGGTGCCCTACCCCTCCTTATATAAGTTGAAGGGGCGGGTTACATGTAGAGTCCTAGTACGATTAGGACTTTGCCTATTTCTGGCTTCTTATCATGGGCTTCTTAACGCCTGGGCTACTCTCCGTAGGCTTCTTAACGCCTGTGCTTCTCATATCCAGGTGGTTCATCTTCATGGCTAAGTAGATGTCGGGTTAGGATCCGGATTACAATCTGCCGGGTTACAACTGTCTGCCGGGTTAAGATCTGTCTGCCGGGTTAGGATCTGTCTGCCAGGTTAGAATCTGCCGGGTTAGGATCTGCTGGGTTAAGTCCAGAGATGACTTAACAGTACTGGTTAAGTCCAGAGACGACTTAACGTCATGAGCCGGGTTTAACCGCGGGTAATTCCCCCGACATTAGCCCCCAGATTAGCTTGAATACAGGCTTGTCATGCATTCATGCTAAGCTTCTAGAAATAAGAATAGATAGTGAACCGGTTCCTGAAAATCTGGGTCTCTGTCATATCAATATGCCAATAATAACTCCATGCCAAAAAATAACCCATATGATATCTTGAATTGTCTTCAAAAATACCTTGACTTTGATAAAGAAGAAAATTTCAACTAATGTTGTACCAACTTTCAATGCTTCAGACTTGTCTGAATGGCTTAAAGGAAATAATCTTTGCAAATTTCTCCATAAAAAAATATGAGACCTGGTTCACTCATAACCGATTATTTGAAGGTGTACCTTCCTTATATCCATATTACTTGTAGCCCCCAAGTCTTAAGAGGGGAACGTAGTGATAGCTTAAGACTTGCTTCAATATAATCGTTTCAACTCTGGAGAAATCCGGGTTATTCAACTGAGTCACCAGTCATAAGTTGAATGTTTTATATTCCACATATGTAGCCCCCAAGTGCCGGGTTGTCTTGCCTACAGCAACCTGGGACTTGTAACTGTCTTATGCTTTATAAAACTTCAGCCAGTGTAGCCCCCAAGGGCCGGGTCATTATGCAATAATGAGCAGGGACTTTTGCAGATCTGATTATATAGACTTGAAGAGTAATGTGTAGTCCCCAAGGGCCATCTTAGTAAGATAACACTGGGTTGGAACTTAGAAAATGATGAAAGGCCGGCTCATCTGCCTGAGATAACCGGGTCTGTTGACAATGTGATGATTTGAAAAGCAACTTGCATTAGCCCCCAAGTGCCGTGGTGCATGCTTGCAGTGACATGGGACTTGCATAGTTGATATAATCATGATTTGAATAATGTAGCCCCCAAGTGCCGGGTCGTGTGCCTGCAGTGACTTAGGACTATTCCTTCCATTGTAAAATAAATCATATCCACTGTCTGGACGATATTGATGAATGTTTTACATATCAATGTTGAACCATGCTCCCTGCTGTGAGCTGGAATTTTTGGATGAGGGAATAATAGCCATTACTCTGAAGGGGATTTGAAAACCTCAATAATCCAATACTGGTTATGATAACCATAATGAAAATCCAGCCATGTTGGCTATCAAAGATTGGAATAATGTAACCCGGTTTAAAAACCGGTTCCTGCAACATAAACCAATATATCCATGCATATATGATGCATTGTATGATGATGCAATGTATGATGATGTATGTGTATGATAACAGAGTATAGAAATGCCGACTTTTGAGGCACGACAAAAAGACCGGCTTTCGAGGCTCGAGTCTTGCTTTAGTGAAGCTGGCATGATAGCCGTTCCTCCCATAAGCCGGCTCTCGCATGATATATCTCGCCGTTTTATACTTGACTAGTTCAGGGTCATATAGATTGACTGCCAAGAGTACGGCGAATCACATAGTGGAGTAGCAACAAGCAGACAGGTGATTTTATCCTTGCTTTCTGTAGGCCGGCTCTCACGTGACAAAAACCGCCGTTTTAACCTTGACTAGTTCAGGGTCATAAAAGATTGACTGTCAAGAATACGGCGGGTCACCTGTTGGAGTAGCAACTTGCATACAGGCAGGTTTAACCCATAATATGGCATTTATTTGCCGGTCAAGAGGGTAAGATAGCTAAACTCGTTGAGTTGGAAGCCCCCAAGTGACCTTATGATCAATTAATAAAGACTCATACCTAGTAAATATGGGATGAAACGACAGAGGCCCCGAATTGCGGGGATGCCGGCTCTATTACGTTGATCATAATATGATAAGCCAGTAAGGCAGGATACCCATGTTTGAACCGCGCATCATGGCAGCAAGTTCTCTTTGGCAACCTTTAATTTTTTCTGAGAACTCGAACTTGCGAGAGATGGATTCCTCTTGAACCGGATGCTGAGCCGGATATTGAGAGCTCAAAACTTTGTGAGAGACAAATTTCCCTTGAGCCGAATTCTGAGCCAGAATTTTTTCTGATAATCCAAAATCTTTCTTTTTGAGCCGGAACTTTCCGATTGCTCGACACTTTTTGAGCCGGAAATTTTCTGACAATTTCTAAATTTTTACCAATGTGATAGCAACCTCCGGGACCGGGTTGTCTTCCCTGCAATAACCCAGGGTTCTTGAATTTGTTGAAATCGGCCAATTCTGCTGAGTCATGTCTGTGTAGCCCCGAGTCTTAAGATGACTCAAGGAGTCGGCTTGAGATTCTTCATACTTGGCCGTGGCATAAGACGGCATATAGTTGACAGCGGAACGCTGGAATGTGTTGAAGCTGGAGGCGAGGTGGTGAGTCGATGATCTTCACGACACCCATTATATATCCTCGGTGTTGATAACGTGATGTAAATCCACAGAAGGTTGATGGTCGATCGTGGCAGGTTATAGATGATCCCGTATGAGTTGTTTCAATAATTCGGTCGATGGTTCGCCCCGGCTGGTTGTTGTAGTTAACCAATACTGCAGTGGCGGCGTCTTGTGCACCTGTCCATTGAGTCATCCGGTGCAGGCGGAAGCTGATACTATTATTTGATCCAGAGTTTGTTGGAATAGACCAGGCTGCAGGAGCGGCGATTTGCGTGCACTCACTAAGCAGCTCGTGCAGATAGGTGCGGCTCCGGTGTGTTGATGTAGACCGTGCCGCAGGGGGCGACTTGTGCACGTCCATTAAGCAGCGAGCAGGCGCAGTCCCGGCGAGTCGATGTAGACCATGGCGTTGGGGGAGACCTGCGCACGTCCGTTGAGCAGCGAGCAGGCGTGGTCCAGGCGAGTCGATGTAGACCGGGCCGCAGGTCCTGCAGCCCGCACACCTGCCCACTGGCAGTTTTGATGTCGGTCGCCGGATGATGCAAACGGGAGCTCTGTACCCGTAGCTTGATGGTCTCTTTTGTAATGATGAATTGTTTTGCATAAAAAATTTCACAGAGAGAGTAATTGTTCTAGAAGGAAATAAAAATGTATCAATAAAAACTTGACAGGATGAATTTCACCTGATATGTTTTATGAAAAATTATCAGCCACGAGGTTGACGATGATCGCGATGGAGTTGAAGTCCACCGCGGGTGAGTCGTATATGCTCGCAATAATTTGCATGTATATGCTGACGAATATTGAGCTGACCACACCCCTTTTTTTGGCTTCCCCTTTACTCCTCCGGGTCAAACCCCCGCTTGAAGCCGTGGGGGTGAGATGGTAGGCCGGCTCATGGCGGCTCGAGACGTTGATGGAGGCCGGTGGAGGCAATGAGGAGGAGCTCTGGCGCGGGTGGACGGCACCGCCCGGTGGCAAACCGGCGCGGACCGGCACATGGCCGGAGCTGGCAGTGCCGCCGGGGCAGAGCCAGCATGGAGACGACCCGGCGAGGCGGGTCGCACGGGGCCGGCAGTGAGCAGGCGCGCTCGCAGGGGGCGGAGCAGGCAGCGAACGAGGCTGCAGGCCGGCGCGGAAGGCCGTATCGGCGGGTTAAGACAGGGCACCACGGCGGCTCAGAGGCAACTCGCAGGTAGAAGTAAGCGGGCGGGTCGCGCGGAGGAGGCGACTTGGAGGCGGAGACGGCTTGGCGAAGTGGCAGAGACTGCTGCAGCTGAGGAGCAACGAGGCCGCAGTGGTCTAGCAACGCTGTGCTCGGAGACGGGGCCACGACGGCGTGAAGCCAAGGTGGCTCAGAGGCCTCGGTAGCTGCGGTGGCTTCGACAGCGCGGCGGTGGTGACGGCAGGGCCGGCTTGCGGTGATGGCTGCAGAGGCCCTCCGGCGACTCGGACCAAGGCCGGAGACTTGGAGAGGCGGCGAAGGGTGACTTGTGGCCGAGGCCGAGGCAATTTGCGGCAGAGGAGGAAAGGACCCTTGACCTGGCGTAGTGAGGTGGAGCAGCCGGAGACGGGCGGCTTGTCGTAGTGGCGACGTAGTGAGGCGGCCGGCGGCTCAAGGCACGGCAGCGGCCGTGGAGGTCCACGATGAGGCGAGTCGTAGCGGCGGTGGCTTGGAGCGGGGCGCTCGACCACGGGGGAGCGGACGCAGCGCGGGAGGCTGAGCGCGAGGAAGTGGAACAGTGAGGCGAACAACAAAGACGGCGGCTACTCGCTGTGGGGAGGGCGTGACGGCCAGATACGACGGCGACTTAAGGCGGTCAGGATGGCCAGGCGCGACGGCGGAGATGGCTTTGAGGCCGTGGCGGCACGTGAGGCGGTCTGTAATGAGGTAGAAGAAGGTGAGCTAGCGCGGGCAGCTTGTGGGCGAGGCCGGCTTGACCTGGTGCGATAGCGGAGGCGAGACCATTTTGACGCAGGCGGCTTGAGGCGAGGCTTCGGCCGTGTTTGCGGTGAAGGCCAACAGTGGAGGCGAGGCTGTATCCGAGGCCATAGTGGTGGCGGAGGCGGCAGGCGGCTCGGAGATAACTGGGAGGCGGGCCCTCCTTCTAGCGCCTATAGCAGTTGCGCGGGCGGCTCGATGTGAAGGCGCTGAACATGAATTGGGCGGCGGCTAGCCAGCGACGGAGGCTGAGGCGGACGACTGACTTGGCGACGGCAGCGGCTGGTCAAGGAAAACCACGGCGGCAGCGGCGACTCGCAGCGGAAGGGAGGCCGGCGAGGTACGGGCGGCTCGCCGGTGGAGGCAGCCACTCGCGGCTTCAGAGACGGCAGCAGTAGGAGCGACACGTGGGCGGAAGCAGGCTCCAGCCGTGACGGCCTCAGCAGCGGAGTTCGATTTTGTGCTACTATCCAAGTCCTATTTTGGGTAGTGATTGGTTTGACCATCCACGTTCATATATACTCTTGTTGATGTATGACGCCTCGTGGTATATTCTTGTCGTTGTTTGCTTCTTTGCTTGGTTGTGGCTGATTAAACCGTTCGGTTCCAGAACTGCCTACAGGTGAGGGCAAGGTTGAGCGGTAACTTGCAGGTGGCAGGGTCACAGGGCGGCTTGGAAACGACTGCAAAGGCGCCCCTGCGACAGTCGACTTGCCGCAGCGGCTTGGAATAAGGCCCGGCCCTCGGGGCGACGAAGTTTGGCATCGGCAGCTCAGTGGCGGCCCACTGCGGAGCCGGCTCGATGTGGAAGTGCAAGCGGTCGACGAGGCGTCGGCGGGTTAATGAAATCGGCCACGGCGGCTCAGGGCGGCCGGTTTGGAGGTGACGTCGGACCCTAGCCGAGGCGGGTCAACGATGGAATATTAATCTGCGGAGATTTCCGCTTCCGGGTAGTGACGAAACACTAACTTGTTCTAAGATATCACCTCCACCTCCGGGTCATGGTTCTTTTTTCTTCTTTAATTGTTGCAACTGCAGCGTGTGTATGTACGGCATAATGATACGGTCGATGAATCTTGGCGACTTGTCTTTTAATTTGATTGCTTGTTCGTCGCGCAGTATGCTCGATCTTGTTCCCACTGTCCTAACTGCCATCGAAGTTACTTTTTAACTCTGATCCGATTTGTACTGCTGCTGAACACCTTTCCATCTTAACTGATGAACTCAGAGTCGATGTAGATAATTCCAAGCCGGCTCTTCTTGATCCGGCTGGTTACGAATCTCTCGCTCCGTTAAAGGGTCCTCTCCAAGAACACAATACCACCGTGCGAGGGCCCCATGGTGGGCGCCAATTGTCGTGGTTTTGTCACGGCAGATGTCCTAGGGTGAGGACTTAGTCGTGAGGCCAACGCAACTAGGTAGCAGCTTGAACGGGGTACATCAGAATCGAGAGACGTGAGATTTTACCCAGGTTAGTCGTGAGGCCAACGCAACACTGTTCATCATTTTTATACATGTTACGCTAGAATCATTGCAGATCCTGGCACACTGCCAGAGGCATTTAGATAGAGTCATATTATTTTAGTTATCGAGTTGTAATATCGAGTTATAAGTAAATAAAAGTGTGATGATCATCATTATTAGAGCATTGTCCCAGTGAGGACATGATGATGGAGACTATGATTCCCCCGAAAGTCGGGATGAGACTCCGGACGAAAAAAGAGGCCAAAGAGCCCACAAAAAAACGTGAGAGAAAAAGAGAGAAGGGGCAATGTTACTATCCTCTACCACACTTGTGCATGAGAGTAGCACCATGTTCTTCATATAGAGAGTCTCCCGAGTTGTCACTTTCATATACTAGTGGAAATTTTTCATTATAGAACTTGGCTTGTATGTTCCGATGATGGGCTTCCCCAAATGCCCGAGGTCTTCATGAGCAAGCAAGTTGGATGCACACCCACTTAGTTTTCGTTGAGCTTTCATACACTTATAGCTCTTAGTGCATCTGTTACATGGCAATCCCTACTCCTCTCATTGAAATCAATTAATGGGCATCTCCATAGCCCGTTGATTAGCCGCGTCGATGTGAGACTTTCTTCCTTTTTGACTTCTCCTTATTAATCTCTATCACCGCATTCTATTCCACCTATAGTGCTATATCCATGGCTGACGTTCATGTAATGCGTGGGGTTGAAAATGCTGAAGCACGCTAGAAGTATGATCCAATTGCCTGGTTTGACACCGGGGCACTCATGATTTATATTTATGAAGTGAAGGCAGAGTCATGCCATGCTAACATGATAAAATGAGTGGGGACAATATTGGTTAAGGATCGTTTATTTTGAAAAAGTAATGATTATGTTTCTTATAAAAGTAATGATTATGTTACTTCATTGTTTCTCAATAATTATACCATCAAAGATATTACATGATACACATGTTAGGTAGCATTTCACTATTATATTATACCATCATAAAGTGTGCCCCCTGAGCTCATGACTCCCACGCAACTCCATTTGACCTAATTCCACCTGTATAAGTTCCCAAATATTCCCAAACCAACAGAGAGCCACCCAAAACACTTTTTCCGCCGCGGCAAGCCTCTATTCTTTTGCGATCACATCTGGAGGCCTTTTTCGGTACTCTATCGGAGGGGGAATCAATCTCGGAGGGCTTCTACATCATCCTTGCTACCTTCCGGTGATGCGTGAGTAGTTCACCACGGACCTACGGGTCCATAGCTAGTAGCTAGATGACTTCTTCTCTCTCTTTGATCTTCAATACAATGTTCTCCTCGATCTTCTTGGAGTTCTATCCGATGTAATATTCTTTTGCGGTGTATTTGTTGGGGTCCGATGAATTGTGGGTTTATGATCAAATTATTCATTAAAAGTAATTCAGTCTTTTCTGTACTTTATTATGCATGATAGTTATAGCTTTGTATTTCTCTCCGATCTATCCGTTTGGTTTGGCCAACTAGATTGATTTATCTTTAGTGGGAGAGGTGCTTTGTAATGGGTTCAATCTTGGGGTGTCCTCACCCAGTGATAGAAAGGGTAGCGAGGCACGTATAGTGTTGTTGCCATTAAGGTTAAAATGACGGGGTTTATTCATATTGATTGGGTTTACATTGTCTACATCATGTCATCTTGCTTAAGGTTGTACTCTGTTTGTCATGAACTTAATACCATAGATGCATGCTGGATAGCGGTCGATTGGTGGAGTAATGGTAGTAGATGCAGGCAGGAGTCGGTCTGCTTGTCACGGATGTGATGCCTATATACATGATCATTGCCATGAATAACATCATAACTATGTGTTTTTTATCAATTGCCCAACAATAATTTGTTCACCCATCGTATGCTATGTGTTCAAGAGAGAAGCCTCTCGTGAAAACTATGGCCCCCGGGTCTCCTTTTACATATTATAAAAAACCAAAAATACCTTGCTGTAATTTATGCACTTTTATTTTGTTTTGCAATTTATTTATCTACCTATCACTATCAGAATTAATCCTTGCAAGTAACGAGTTCAAGGGGATTGACAACCCTCTTTCCTGCATTGGGTGCAAGTATTTGCTTTGGTGTGTGTAGGTGGTGCTAACGAAGGTTTGCGTGGCTCTCCTATTGGTTTAATAACCTTTGGTTCTCACTGAGGGAAATACTTATCTCTATTGTACTGCATCTCCCCTCCTCTTCGGGAAAATCCCAACGCAGTTTACAAGTAGCAACATCGTATGCAACATGCAAGCAAATATCACACTGCCATGCTAGAGAAAGCACCTGGGATGCTGGAGTAGGGTTGTTGGGACCATCATATTTACTTGGGACTTCTACTGCACTAGCAGCAGTAGTAGAATCTCTAGAGCGCCTCCTTACCGATTGCGCCAGATGACCGCCATCAACTTGCCTTACTTTTTTCCTTCCTCTCTCTTATTTTTATTGCCTTGTCAAGTCAAACCCACAAGAAAAATGAATAAAATTCACTTTTCAGAACTTATTGATGCATGATGCTGATGAACAATACTTCCATGTAAGGCAACCACATGATAGGAGGATTGAATACGTAAGGAAAAAGGACAACATTGCATATTCACACCTATGATGTGTAAACTAAGCAGAAGGCATTTCAACAAATTATAAGCAATGAAAGCTAGACACCATATGAAAGATGCAACGAATATCACTCTACCAAGTTAAAACTGTCTTATCATAATTGCATTTGAAGAAATTAGAAACAGTACAAGCTAGAAAACAATGCAAGATGCAACCTATATCACACTCCCAAGTTAAATGTGTCTTATGATAAGTGATGGTTGCAGATTACACAACAGTAGTACTTTGATGTAAGAACATGGTGTGATAGATAGATATTGTATGTTCTAGAAACAGGAACACGTGTCTTATTCACAAGTATAATGTGTAAACTAAGCAGATGCAATTCAACAAAATTAGAAGTAATAGAAGCTAGACGACATACATAACATGCAACCACATATAACATTGCCAAGTTAGAGCAAGCACCTATGATGGTGGGGTAGGGGAGATGTGCTCATCATCAACACAATTACGTTGACTGTCTATGCATGTGTTGTCTTGCAAATCTTCCTGGGAGGATGGCGGAGTAGAATCTGTAGAGACCCTCCTTTTCAGTTGGTCCGAAGGAGCACCATCATCCACTGCGTTGCTAATTTCCTTCCATTTTATTGATCTTGCATTGTCAAGTCAAACCGACAAGAAAAAGGAATAAAAATCATTCTTGAGAACTCATTCATGCATGATACTGATGAACACTACTTTGGTGTAAGGCAAACACATGATACAAGGATGGAATATGTACGAAAAATAGGACGGCATGGCATATTCACACCTATTTGTGTAAACTAAGAAGAATCCATTTCAACAAATTAGAAGCAATGCAAGCTAGACACCACATGAAAGATGCAACCAATATGACTCTGCCAAGTTAAAAGCGTCTCATCATAAATGGCGTTTCAACAAATTAGAAGCAATACATGCTATAAATAATATGCAAGATGCAACCAATATCACGCTGCATATACTAAAGGTGTCTCATCATAAGTGATTGATGTGGGATACACAAGAACAATAGTATTATGTAAGGAGATGGTTAATAGACAGATGTAGTATGTACCAAAAACAAGAAGGCATGTCACATTAACATGTATAATGTGTAAACTAAGCAGAATAGCAGATGCAATATAACCAAATTAGAAGAATTACAAGCTGGACACCATATGCAACATGCAACCACATATCACACTGCCAAGTTAGAGCAAGCACCTGCGATGGTGGTGTAGGGGAAATGCGGTCAGCAACTACAGAGCTACGTTGACTATCTTCATCTAGCCTTGCTATTTCTTGAGAATCATGTGGGGAGGATGACATTGCACTCATTAAAAGAGTAGCTTGTCTCAAACTAACCAACGGGCGTGACTAATCATAAGTGATTGATGCGGGATACACAATAATAGTATTTTGATGTAAGAACATAGTTAATAGACACATGTAGTATGTACCAAAAATAAGAAGGCATGTCATTATCAAAGGTATAATGTGTAAACTAAGCAGATGCAATTTAACCAAATTAGAAGCAATACAAGCTAGACACCATATGCAACATGCACCCACATATGACATCACGAAGTTAAAGCAAGCACCTAGGATGGTGGTTTATGGCGAATGAGATCATCAACTACAGAGCTACGTTTACTGTCTCCATCTGCTGACACTACACCCTTTAGAGTGCCCAAATGCTTTAGGCTTATCCATGAATTAGACTGGAGCGACTTCTCTCTTTTCTTTCGTGAATTTGACAACAGTGCATCAGAATCTGAAATACCCATGCTTAAAAAAACAATAGTGAGAGTATGGGTGAAGTGTGTGTAGAAGTATCAGATAGCAGGGGGTCAAAAATAAATGACGACAGACATGTGATAGCTCTACAACATACATGACACACAAAATTAGATTCTAGGCTTTTGAAATATGAGCACAGGGATGGCTAGGAAGTGCATGTACTCCTCCAGCAAACCACCACATGTGGTCCTATGAAAATAACAGTCGACTAAAAACAAATAGGCTAGTCGATTTTTTTCTGTACCGTCCGAGCTACAAGGAATGGGCAGATGGCCTTCGTCTACCTCCGCCATTCACTATTGATGATTTTTCTCGAACCGCCAGTGACCGCCGGCCTAGACCCCTGCTTTCGCCGCCCTACCCTCCCGTAGACCTCACCCCAATGTCGTGCTTGGCACCGCCCCCCGACAATCCCTTTAAACTCGGCCGACCTCCAGATTGGGTGCCAATAGCTCCTGCGCCCCACAGACCCCTAAGATAGACACCGAGGCGCTGCTTCCCTGGCCATCAGGCGGACTAGCGCCTCAGTGGGTGGTGCTTCCTTTAATTGGGAATCAACTGACTCTGAATTGAAATCCAGGCGGGTGATGGACCTCTAGCTAAGGTGAAATAGTAAATTGGGGGGGAGGGGGCTTGTGCATCGCAAGGTACTAGGAACATCTAGTATCATGAAGAAGGTGCAGTAAGAAGCGGTCAACTAGTGTCTTCTGTAGGATGAATACTGTGCGAGCAGACACGTAAGACTTGCACGAATAAGGGAGGATGAGTACCAATTTTGGCTGGCAGTGTTGTGTCCTCCTGTTTTTGCGTTGATCTTCTTGTTTTTATCTGGGTACCTGATGTTGTGGAGGACGGTCGAGGCCTGGATGAACCCATGGCCAAGTTGTTGAGTGTGTTGCAGTGGCCGTCTATCGGCAGATGGGAAGAAGACCCGAGGCGGCGAACGACAGCGTAGCGGGAACAACTCTGGTGCGCTGGACTGTCGCAACGTTGGAGCGGTACCAGTGAGGCGCAGGACGACGTGGTTGAAGTTGCGCAGTACAGTGCACATCGGCATCCTGGAGCCAGCTCCACCTCGTCCTCAACTGCTAAGCTGTGGAGGGCGTTGCGGTTGCAGTTGCGGTGGACGAAGATGTCGGGGTATCGGCTCCGGCGTGATGGAGGAGGGCGGCGGTTGATTGGTGCGATGGGGTGGCGGACAGAGGAGGCTGCGGTTTCATGCACTGGTATAGCGAGGTGCTATACAAACGGTTTTTAACCCTTTTCCGCGATGACATTCTGAATCTTTGACAAGTGAGTGTGTGCGATACGGGGGTCCTTCCCACACGACCCGGAAACCATCGGGGATAGGCCCTCCGGTTACACATGCTGGGCAAAATGAGATCGTGTGCGACGGGAGAGCGATCATGTGGGGACCCCGACTCATAAGTCGTGATCACCGAATGCCCGTGTACAGTGATCCCAGAGATCAATGCTCACTGAACACACAGAAACTGAATAACAAGAGTCTTACATCCAGTACATACCGTTTTACTCAAATATGACCTTTATGGCCAAGTCTTCATAAACTCGCAGCGGAAAATCTTCAACGATAGCGTGAACCCATGCCATCAGCCTTAACCCTACAGGCATTCTGACTGGGAAACGTCCTAGCTCGCATGTTCGTCACCAAAGAAATTCTTCATCTTACTCCTGTTCTTTCATGCCTGGCCAATAAAATAACCAGTGGCAAGCCAATGAGTACTTTGAATGTACTCGCAAGCAACCCAAGAGTGATAACAGAATAATTGTGCAAGGCTCTACTGCTAAATTGGCATTTTTGCGGAAGCTAGTTTTTCTCATGCAAGTATGATCAACATTTATCAAGGACATGAATGCGTCTGCAACAAGTATCAGAAGGTTACAGACATCAACATCAAGAAAGAGTTATGAACAACTCATGCTCAAGCTCATCGTGATTTCCTCACGAATCATATCAACAATATTACCAAATCATGTTGTTTGTCAGAAACATATGGACATAGTCTAAGCAGCAGCACCCAACTGTCCTTGACCGTGGACACGGCTATTCGAATAGTTTGACACTCTGCAGAGGTTGCACACTTTACCTACAAGATCCGGGGAACTTCCGTGTCATCCACGACCCGCGATACCTCAAGTACCCGGTGTAAGCACATGATCACTACCTTTCCCTAGCCGTGACTAACATAGAGTCCACTCGATTGGTAACAGCCCCCATGCCAAACATTATCACATAATAAATTTTGTGGAGCCACGCTCCCATATTCATCACATAACACAAGCATGGGGGTACCAACGGTGTGTTCGTTGCCCTATAAAAACAGTCATGGCCGCCTATCCAAGCATGACCCCGTCCCGAGAGTGACCACGCCACTCCTGTCACTAGTAATGCGGGCATCCATGCTAGCACGAACTAGGTAATCAATAATGCCCTTTCCCATATAAGGGTAGAGTGGCTGCGCATGTTTGGTTGGGACGGTCAACAAATCTTAAATCTAATCCGTCTCTGTAAACAACAGATATTCACTTGCTTTGGTGCACCACTTCTTCATCAAGTGGTGACCTAGTTCAACATTACCCACGGGCATTAGGGGCACCCGATGGGGTTTTCAAAGGATTGTAACCAAGAGATGATCATGGCATAGATGCAACATCATGCGTCAATATCAAGTATTTTTCATCGCATCTCTAGCACAAGGTAGAGCTACGAACATGCAAGTACCAACGGGCATGCATCAATGCAACGATTATATCAAGCTCATAATCAACAACGTCATCATGCATATGGAAAATTTATCGATGAACAAGAGAGGTGTATCATGGTCAAAGGGCTGCTTGCCTGGCTCCACAAGGTCTTCAATCCTTCTGGTCCATCGTCGAGTATTCCGTCTACTTCGTCAACTAACGTCGGAAACAATCACAATAAGCAACACAACATGGCAAAAATAAAAGTGCTCTAAAAATATGAATTTGACTTTTCTATGACTTCTCTGGTTATAAGAAAAATATCCAGAGTGGTTTCATTGGATTTGGATAAATAGATATTTTTGGACATTTCAATATGATGGAATCAAGGGATTTAATGGATCTGCAAGTTGCCTACAGAATGACTTTTTATAAAAATGAGTAAAAGTACCCATTAAATAATGCATGATTTTAGAAACATTTATAAATTGGTTTCACGTGATTTGGAGTTCAAATGAATATTTTATGGATTTTTGAAGCTAGTTTAGGAGTATAAATGACCTATTTATGAGATCCAGTGGAAACTAGGTAGAGTAAAAATGTTCACTATGGCTCACTAAATAGATAATGATTTATGGAGTCATTGGAAATTTGAATCATCGAATTTGGATTTGAAATGAGCCCTATGGAAATGTTTGAATCTGCTGAAAAAGAAGAAAACGGAAAATGCCTAACGGGCCAAATCCAGCGGCGGCAGCACGCACTGGGCGGGATTGAGCGGCGAGGCGCAACTGGGCCAGCCCAGCGGCTTGGCCGCGCTGGCGAAGGAGGTGACGCCGGAGACGTACTCCTGGAGTACGCCTGCTCGTGGGGGGTGGCGATTTCCACGGATCCCGCATTCACTTAACCTGACAGAGGGGGCCGGCTTAGCCACCGCTGCCGCTTATAGGCGGGCCCCCCTGCCAGCTGGCGGGGCACTCGTCCCCTACCTCACACCTGAGGCAGAGGAGCGACGGGGAGGCGCAATCGAGCGGCGCCGCCTCTCGCCCCGGCGGCTCCGGTCACTCCTGGCGACGCTCCACGCACCGGCGAGCTCGGGAGAGAATGCCGCATCCTTCCAGGCGGTGTGCGCACGCAGGGGAAGACCGTAGCGGCAGTGGCATGGATGGCCGCGTGCGGGGCCATCGGCCACTATTGGGCACGGCAAAACTGCCGCGGAGAAGGAAAAATGGAGTGGGGGAGAGCTCTGAGATGGTGGTGGCAGTCCCCTGGAGGCAGGAGACGTAGAGGAGGAGGTCCAAGTGGCGCGAATTTAGCCCGAGGCCGGCGGCAGCTCTCCGGCCATGAAGGTCTGTGGAGGGCATTGGAGGAGGAGGGAGGTGGTCCGGGAGGTTGCTGGGGAAGAGAGAGGGTGAATGCTGCAGGAGAGAGAGCTCGGGGAGGCCAGATAAGGTGGGGGCGATGATACCCCGCAGACCGCATGCACGGTGGCGGCCTAGGTGACGCCAGGGCCAAATGGGCACCCTAGGCCATGTCTGGCGCGTTCGTGGGTGTCGTCCAGGTTAGGGGAAAAGGATAGGGGGAGCGGGGCGAGCTCCTGGCAGGACCCGAGCTCGCGCGCCCACTGGCCGTGCCGGGCGGCGTCGGGCAAGGGCAGCAAGGGGTGAGAGAGAGGGGAGAGAAGGAGGCCTACACGACTATCATGCTAAGGACGTCGAGGGCCTCGACTGGCGTGAGGGGGAGACTCGAGGTGGTCGGGGGACTCGGCATCAAGGGCGGCTTTTGCGCACACCCGCGCGTCCACTTGTGTCTGGCAGCTGCAGGGGGGATTAAACAATGGGAAAGTGGCATTGGATGCCTTGTGTGCTCTCTGGAAGATAGTGGAGGTGGAGAGAGAGGGGAAATGCTGCTGTCCAGATAGGAAAAATGGGTCTATGTCCCCCTTAATCATTGCTCCTTGGGCAGCAAAGCACGCAGGAGGTAGAGTAGGACCAGATGAGGCTGTGGGAAAAGTTTCAGCTCATGGAGATCAGTGGAAGGGGTTGAAACATGCATTTTGAAATTATGCCAGAAGGTGTTTGATGGTTGTTTGGGCTAGCTAATTTGCTCAACTTGCTTTGAGACTTAACAGGAGTGAGTGGCATCACAAATTAGTAGTGCCCACAAATTTTTAGATCAAATGGAGAAAGTGGCCAATGCAACTTTTGTAAACCCTAGAAATCAACATAAATGGGTTTCCCAAGATTTAGTCATGCAAATCTTTTCTCCTTGATGCACCACTTGGTTTAGTGTCATCATTTGAGGATTTGAGCATGTCCACAAAAATTGGGATCAAAAGGAGAAAGTTGGCAATGTAGAGTTGCTCAAATTTGGATCTGGACAGGAATGGTTTTTGGGCACTTTGATCAAGTTATCTTGTTCTCCAACTTGTGATATTTGGACTAGACGAATAATTAGACCACTTGAGAATGCGTACCAAGTTTGGGTACATTTGGACATGTTTGGCAATGTAAAGTTGTTCAAACTTGGAAAAGGACAGAGATGGTTTTGAGAGGGTTTGATGGGGCTATTCTATTCTCCATGACATGAGACTTGGCAAGATCATCCAATAGGTCAATTCTGACAAGGTAGAATTTTCTTGGAATTTATGGAGAAACTTTCCTTTGTAAACATTTCAAAAGCTTGAAATGTCCAGAAAGGGTTTTTGAGGGATTTGACCAATATTTTGGTCATGACCATGTGTTTAAACTCATATATATGGACAATATATGTCCACTGAGATTCCCTAAAATTTATCAAATATTTTTGAAACATTAAAATAATTTTAACCTATTAAAGACATTTCTGGCCTAAAGAAAAAGCCTTTAAATAAAATATCAAAATAACTTTTAAAATAATATTTTTGTGGTTTTAGGGTGTCCTATGGCTAATAGGATTCAAATATAATTTTTGAAAGATTTTTGTCATCCTAACTTAGGTACTTGTAGTTCAAGCCTGAAGTCAGGGGTTTTGAAAAACCTAATTTAGAAAATACTTTTTGGCCAAATTATTTTTGTAAGAAAATACTTTTATGTCCTATACACATGGCATGATCATTGGGCAAAGGTTTAGATCAGGGGAAAGAAGTATAGGAGTTGGAGGATTTATTTGATTTTAGAGCACTTGCAAACAACCAACAAAACCCAAATCAAAGCAGAGGCCAAATCAACAGAAAAGTTTTTGTTGGATCAAATTTTTATGCCTAATTAATCCTAAATGTTGTGGCATGAAAATCAGGGTGTGACAGACCTACCCCCCTTACAAGAATCTCGTCCCCGAGATTCCCAAACTAGGCGCAGAAAGGAATACGGATACTTGGATCTGGGGTAGTCTTCACGCTCCTATGTGGCTCCTTCTTCGGTGTGGTTGCTCCACTGAACCTTGGAGTACTTGATGGTGTGGCTTTGTGTATGACGTTCTGCTTGATCCAGGTTGCATATGGGTCTCTTACGGTAGGTCAGTTCGGGCTGGAGGTCGATGGCTCGATGTTCTTGTATAGATCGGGATAGTTAGGAAGTTGGAAACACTTCCGGAGTTGTGACGCATGGAAAACGTTGTGCACATCGGGTAACTCAGGTGGCAAATCCAGCTGGTAACCGTCTTCTCTTCGTCTCGTAGCGATCCCGGAGGGGGTCGATAAGGCTTGGTGTGAGCTTTCCTTTGAAATGGAAATGATTGGTTCCTTTGAGAGGAGTGGCTTGTAGACACGCATGGTCTTCAACGCGGAAGTTTTCTTCTTGACGATGGTGGTTGGTATAGTTCTTCCTCCTTGACATGGTGGTCTTCAAATGTTCCCTAACCAGCTAAACGACTCTTCTTCCGTCTTCGGGTAGACGAGTAGGTCACCAAGTAATGATGACACCTAACTTGTCCAAGTACTCCATGAAGACTTTGTTCACGAGGTACCTAAAGTAGGATGGGGAATTGGTGGTGGTCACGGTTGAGTGTTGGCCAAGGTCTTCTCGATCTAGAGTCAAGGCCCAAGGTCATGATCTGACCATGTTGTGGCTTGGTAGGGCTTAAGGGTTTCAAGGATTCTAGGGTGCGAGTGAACGTTTATCATATTATCCTTGAGCACAGTTTCTGAGATGCCAATTGTTCTAGCTAGTCCTCTAAACAAATCACCTTATACCACCAAAAGCATCATCTCGCATAGGTCAACTCCAATCATCTCTCATGTTATTCATATCCCCATGGCTCCCGAGAGGAGGTCTAACAAAACCACACATGTCAACCATCTCCAAACTTATATCTATGCAAAAATCCATGGGTAGAACATACAAGCTGCTAAGCTTGAATTAAACATGACAATCCAAGTGCTCAACCTATTCATCCAAGGTCCATGATAGTGCATCTATATACTAAGGAAACACGTCGTATGCCAATCCAAGATCTTGTTTCCTTCCTATGAATCAACTCCAAGAGCCCATTAACTTCCATCAGTTACTATGTAATTCATTAATTCTACAAATCCAATGTCTATGGAGTTCCACATGACCTTCTAATGTCCTATAATCCCCAAATACTTGAAAGGGCTATCTCTACTATAGTCATTCCACCAATTTCCATTGTCGTGATCTGATGAACTCCTATGTCAAGCTTATATAGATCCCTAAATCAACTCCGACAATTAATCCAATCTCTTAGTTTACCGTCCACCGAGAAACATGGTATCATGATCGAGATCATCAGTCTAAATCCAATTTACTCCGAACCATGTAGACTTATTCTGCATCTATACTCCACTAGGATAACCTATTTAATCCAAATCTCATGTCCCACGAGAACTCCTACATGTTTCCCCCAAGTCATTCTCGTGATGTCAACTATCTCCTATGAATATCCCCTGGCTAAGTGAAATCCTTATTCTTCCAAGAATTTCATCTTGTGATCATAATTGTCCTACTAAATCCAATTTACTCCACGGTGATGAAAGCTATGCTACTCTATTACCATGATCCCACCAAGTTCATCTATCAGCATGATAGCCTCATATTTTCCCAAAGAGTCTCAAATTTTTCCTCAAGGTCACTGATATAACCTCATCAAGTCATTTGTCCTCAAATTGGTCTTCCCTATGGCATTGTCAGTTCTGGTGCTATCTTAGGATGATAATGTGCTTGTTCACTATGCCCACTAGCTTCACAATGAACCCAATGATGAGCAAAGGTTACTGAAGCTTAACTGGTTCTCTTGCAATCCCGTAGTTAAGCACATGGTTAAGGATTCGAGCTGGGTTATCTCATGAAGTCTCGAAGGGTCTAGGGATGGGTTTCTAATCCTAAGGGGTAAACATAACTCTACGGGGTTGCAATTGGTCGAGGAGGCTGTAGCAAAAGTCTTCAGGGCTAGTTGGTTGCCGAGGTAGAATCCTTGGTGCATCTTGTCATCCTGGTCTTCAGTTGATGAGAGAGACGAGAGGGAAAAGTAGCTTAGAGGGGGTGCCTAAAGGGGTTTCTATAGTGCAAGTGCAAACAAACAAGTGCCTAAAGGGTCAAACACAAGCATTAAGATATGGTAGGTGATCTAGTCGCGTACTTGTTGCCTAGGGCAAAAGGGCGACTTATATCAAAACACAAACAAATAAAAACAAGCAACACAGAACATGGTTCCATTCGAACCATCACACGGACTCGACTGCGCATAGGGGGTACACGACTCATCCTACCCTAGGGGTTCTCGGACTCATAAGTCGTGCTTGCTTCGTGTCTCGTGCAGTCTTATGGGTTTTCCTCAGGTGTCGCTACGTCTCTTGTAGTTGTTCGATGAAATGATCTGGGTTGGGCCTGAAGAATCTTCAACAATTTCTCGCCTGATGAGCTGACGGGGTGAAGGTGGTTCCTCGTAGCTGGCATTGACTCGGTCTTCTGTTGTCCTCTTAATCATGATGATCCCTTTTGCCTTCTAAGGCGTCAAGGGTTCCATGTAAGCAATCCTTTATGCAATGACATTAACAAGGCATAGTAGAGATCCAACCCGTCTGTTACGTTGATGACAACATCGACACCAAGAGCGGGGGATGAAGAGATCCGTTTTCCTGCTCACTATAGTGAGGCGGACCAAATGGCGAGGTTCTCATCCACCGGTGGCTGCCGATACAACAACGGTAAGGACATGGTTGCTCTATTAGCGATGTATATCATGATCTTGCATATCTTACACCCTGATCATCGCAGGACAAGGTTGCATCATCCTGGGGCAGTGTCAAGTATGTCACCATCTTTTGAGTCTTGGTTTCTTCAATTCTTGAGAAGGTGTCTTCTGTCTTGTCGTGGTGTCGCCAAACTTGTGTTCAGAAGATGTGGGTGAATGTTTTGGCAAGGCGTCTTCCTCCTAGATTATCCATGAGGATTACAAGGAATCCAGTGGTCAGGGGCATAAGGGTACTAGTGACCATTTGCAAAAGTTTTGAAGGGGAAGAGATCAATAAGGAAAATATATCTTAGTTTTCAAAAACTTCAGAAGGGAAGAGAAGTATAGATAGTTTTTTTGAAAATTAGTGATAGTTTTGGAAATAGTTTTACCCTAACTAACGACCATGCTAACTAAGGCTTCCTACAGTCAGGATGGCTCTGATACCAGCTCTGTGGGGACCCCGACTCATAAGTCGTGATCACCGAATGCCCGTGTACAGTGATCCCAGAGATCAATGCTCACTGAACACACAGAAACTGAATAACAAGAGTCTTACATCCAGTACATACCGTTTTACTCAAATATGACCTTTATGGCCAAGTCTTCATAAACTCGCAGCGGAAAATCTTCAACGATAGCGTGAACCCATGCCATCAGCCTTAACCCTACAGGCATTCTGACTGGGAAGCGTCCTAGCTCGCATGTCTGTCACCAAAGAAAATCTTCATCTTACTCATGTTCTTTCATGCCTGGCCAATAAAATAACCAGTGGCAAGCCAATGAGTACTTTGAATGTACTCGCAAGCAACCCAAGAGTGATAACAGAATAATTGTGCAAGGCTCTACTGCAAAATTGGCATTTTTGCAGAAGCTAGTTTTTCTCATGCAAGTATGATCAAAATTTATGAAGGACATGAATGCATATGCAACAAGTATCAGAAGGTTACATACATCAACATCGAGAAAGAGCTATGAACAACTCATGCTCAAGCTCATCATGATTTCCTCACGAATCATTTCAACAATATTACCAAATCGTGTTGTTTGTCAGAAACATATGGACATAGTCTAAGCAGCATCACCCAACTGTCCTTGACCGTGGACACGGCTATTCAAATAGTTTGACACTCTGCAGAGGTTGCACACTTTACCCACAAGATCCGGGGAACTTCTGTGTCATCCACGACCCGCGGTACCTCAAGTACCTGGGGTATGCACCCGATCACTACCTTTCCCTAGCCGTGACTAACATAGAGTCCACTCGATTGGTAACAGCCCCTATGCCAAACATTGTCACATAATAAATTTTGTGGAGCCAACACAAGCATGGGGGTACCAATGGTGTGTCCGGTGCCCTGTAAAAACAGTCATGGCCGCCTATCCAAGCACGACCCCATCCCGAGAGTGACCACGCCACTCCCATCACTAGTAATGCGGGCATCCATGCTAGCACGAACTAGGTAATCAATAATGCCCTTTCCCATATAAGGGTAGAGTGGCTGCGCATGTTTGGTTGGGACGGTCAACAAATCTTAAATCTAATCCGTCTCTGTAAACAACAGATATTCACTTGCTTTGGTGCACCACTTCTTCATCAAGTGGTGACCTAGTTCAACATTACCCACGGGCATTAGGGGCACCCGATGGGGTTTTCAAAGGATTGTAACCAAGAGATGATCATGGCATAGATGCAACATCATGCGTCAATATCAAGTATTTTTCATCGCATCTCTAGCACAAGGTAGAGCTACGAACATGCAAGTACCAACGGGCATGCATCAATGCAACGATTATATCAAGCTCATAATCAACAATGTCATCATGCATACGAAAAATTTATCGATGAACAAGAGAGGTGTATCATCGTCAAAGGGCTGCTTGCCCAGCTCCACAATGTCTTCAATCCTTCTAGTCCATATCCGAGTATTCCGTCTACTTCGTCAACTAACATCGAAAACAATCACAATAAGCAACACAACAAGGCAAAAATAAAAGTGCTCTAAAAATATGAATTTGAATTTTCTATGACTTCTTTGGTTATAAGAAAAATAACCAGAGTGGTTTCATTGGATTTGGATAAATAGATATTTTTGAACATTTCAATATGATGGAATCAAGGGATTTAATTGATCTGCAAGTTGTCTACAGAATGAATTTTTATAAAAATGAGTAAAAGTACCCATTAAATAAGGAATGATTTTAGAAACATTTATAAATTGGGTTCACTGGATTTGGAGTTCAAATGAATATTTTATGGATTTTTGAAGCTGGTTGAGGAGTATAAATGACCTATTTATGAGATCCAGTGGAAAATAGGTAGAGTAAAAATGTTCACTATGGCTCACTAAATAGATAATGATTTATGGAGTCATTGGAAATTTGAATCATCGAATTTGGATTTGAAATGAGCCCTGTGGAAAAGTTTGAATCTGCTGAAAAAGAAGAAAAAGGAAAATACCTAACAGGCTAAATCCAGCGGCGGCAGCGCGCACTGGTCGGGATTTAGCGGCGAGGTGCAACTGGGCTGGCCCAGCGGTTCGGCCGCGCTGGCGAAGGAGGTGACGTCGGAGACGTACTCCTGGAGTAAGCCTGCTCGTGGGGGGTGGCGGTTTCCACGGATCCCGCCTCCACTTAACCTGACAGAGGGGGCCGGCTTAGCCACCGCTGCAGCTTACAGGCAGGCCCTCCTGCCAGCTGGTGGGGCGCTCGTCCCCTACCTCACACCTGAGGCAGAGGAGCGACGGGGAGGCGCGACCGAGCGGCGCCGGCGCTCGCCTCGGCGGCTCCGGTCACTCCTGGCGACGCTCCACGCACCGGCGAGCTCGGGGAAGAACGCCGCATCCTTCCAGGTGGTGTGCACACGCAGGGGAAGACCGTAGTGGTAGTGGCATGGATGGCCGCGTGCGGGGCCGTTGACCACTATTGGGCACGGCAAAACTGCTGTGGAGAAGGAAAAAAGGAGTGGGGGAGAGCTCTGAGATGGTGGTGGCAGTCCCCTGGAGGCAGGAGACGTAGAGGAGGGGGTCCAAGCGGCGCGAATTTAGCCCGAGGCCGGCGGCAGCTCTCCGGCCATGGAGGGCTATGGAGGGCATTGTAGGAGGAGGGAGGTGGTCAGGGAGGTTGTTGGGGAAGAGAGAGGGCGAATGCTGCAGGAGAGAGAGCTCAGGGAGGCCAGATAAGGTGGGGGCGATGATGCCCCATAGACCACGTCCATGATGGCGGCCTAGGTGACGCCAGGGCCAAATGGGCACCCTAGGCCATGTCTGGGGCGTTTGTGGGTGTCGTCCAGGTCAGGGGAAAAGGATCGGGGGAGCGGGGCGAGCTCCTGGCAGGACCCGAGCTCGCGCGCCCACTGGCCGAGCCAGGCGGCGTCGGGCACGGGCAGCAAGGGGTGAGAGAGAGGGGAGAGAAGGGGGCCTGCACGGCTATCGTGCTGAGGACATCGAGGGCCTCTACTGGCGCGAGGGGGAGGCTCGAGGTGGTCGGGGGACTCGGCGTCAACGGTCGCCTGCTCTGCCTCGCGCTCCAGAGCGCGTCTTTGGCCGGCATCCGCGGCTTTTGCGCGCACCCGCGCGTCCACTTGTGTCTGGCAGCTGCAGGGGGAGTAAACAATGGGAAAGTGGCATTGGATGCCTTGTGTGCTCTCTAGAAGAGAGTGGAGGTGGAGAGAGAGGGGAAATGCTGCTGTCCATAGAGGAAAAATGGGTCTCTGCCCCCCTTAATCATTGCTCCTTGGGCAGCAAAGCACGCAGGAGGTAGAGTAGGACCAGATGAGGCCGTGGGAAAAGTTTCAGCTCATGGAGATTAGTGGAAGGGGTTGAAACATGCATTTTGAAATTCTGCCAGAAGGTGTTTGATGGTGGTTTGGGCTATCTAATTTGCTCAACTTGCTTTGAGACTTAACAGGAGTGAGTGGCATCACAAATTAGTAGTGCCCACAAATTTTTAGATCAAATGGAGAAAGTGGCCAATGCAACTTTTGTAAACCCTAGAAACCAACAGAAATGGGTTTCCCAAGATTTAGTCATGCAAATCTTTTCTCCTTGATGCACCACTTGGTGTAGTGTCATCATTTTAGGATTTGAGCATGTCCACAAAAATTGGGATCAAAAGGAGAAAGTTGGCAATGTAGAGTTGCTCAAATTTGGATCTGGACAGGAATGGTTTTTGGGCACTTTGATCAAGTTATCTTGTTCTCCAACTTGTGACATTTGGTCTAGATGAATAATTAGACCACTTGAGAATGTGTACCAAGTTTGGGAACATTTGGACATGTTTGGCAATGTAAAGTTGTTCAAACTTAGAAAAGGACAGAGATGGTTTTGAGAGGGTTTGATGGGGCTATTCTATTCTCCATGACATGAGACTTGGCAAGATCATCCAATAGGTCAATTAGGACAAGGTAGAATTTTCTTGGAATTTATGGAGAAACTTTCCTTTGTAAACATTTCAAAAGCTTGAAATGTCCAGAAAGGGTTTTTGAGGGATTTGACCAATATTTTGGTCATGACCATGTGTTTAAACTCATATATATGGACAATATATGTCCACTGAGATCCCTAAAATTTATCAAATATTTTTGAAACATTAAAATAATTTTAACCTATTAAAGACCATTTCTGGCCTAAAGAAAAAGCCTTTAAATAAAATATCAAAATAACTTTTAAAATAATATTTTTTGTGGTTTTAGGGTGTCCTATGGCTAATAGGATTCAAATATAATTTTTGAAAGATTTTTGTTATCCTAACATAGTTCAAGCCTGAAGTCAGGGGGTTTTGAAAAACCTAATTTAGAAAATACTTTTTGGCCAAATTATTTTTGTAAGAAAATACTTTTATGTCCTATACACATGGCATGATCATTGGGCAAAGGTTCAGATCAGGGGAACGAAGTATAGGAGTTGGAGGATTTATTTGATTTTAGAGCACTTGCAAACAACCAACAAAACCCAAATCAAAGTAGAGGCCAAATCAACAGAAAAATTTTTGTTGGATCAAATTTTTATGCCTTATTAACCCTAAATGTTGTGGCATGAAAATCACGGTGTTACGGATCAAATACAATTATACAGGCCCAATCGGTTCCGGTCCTAAGTATATCCCACACAGTCAGTCCCAGACAAACGTTTTCGTTTCTATGTACATCCCACACAGTCAATCCAAGGAATAAGTTTCCGTTCTTATGTACATCCCACACAGTCAATCCAAGAAGTACGTTTCCGTTCTTATGTACATCCCACACAGTCAATCCAAGAAGTATGTTTCTGTTCGTATGTACATCCCACACAGTCAATCAAGGGAAAACGTTTCTGTTCGTATATACATCCCACACAGTTTTATGTATAGCCTCGTGTGTGATAGGTGTAACGATAACACATGCTGTGCCTCGGTTAACCGTTTGCTTTTATTCAACTACATCACACACGATTTGATGAAGAAAACTGTATGGCATTGGGCTATCCATCACAACCGCTTTTACTACCAGAACCGTTTGCAAAGTTCCATGACCCATTTATCAGGTTTATTAGTTTACAATTAATAATTCCAGTATTACGCAAATTCACATTTCATATCGAACAGCTGTTTGCCAATTTCATATCAGGCACATAAATATATTTTAACATCACAGTACGATAGCTACCTAAAAACAACACAGTACAACATATAGCTAGTTCACATTCATAAGAACAATATTAGAACAATATATTCATTTCCCTAATCGAGGTCATCCAGTCTCGTCTTATCTACCTCTGCTTTCAGTTCAGTAAGAACCTGTTTTGCACTGACCAACTGGGAAAGTGCCTCCTCCTTCGCCAACACCATCTTAGCAAAGTCTAATTTAAAAAAATCTGAGCTCATTCTCCATCTTCCTTTTTTCCGCATCTTGAAATATTCTTCAGTGTTGACAACACTTTCTCTAAGCCTACCTCTGTTCTCTTCCTCATGCATGCTCCAAAGCTTTGCTAGGCACATCTTCAAAGACTGTGGCCACTCTTGATCAACCCACTCCAGGTAAGAACACTTCTGTTCATCCTATAATATTTAAAACTAGATCAATAACAATTGTAGGGGAAATGGGTTTTTAGCAACATAGAAAATCACCAAATACATATTTTGAAAAACTAAAGAAATAGGTTAATTATGACATATCTTCTCAAAAAGATCAATGTGCAAATGAATTAATTGCCACTGAGACAACAACCAAATTCTGAAACATCAGAAGCTATAATTAACTACAACAGCGCTACAAGTTCTTAGTCATGTACTATAAATAACAAATTGAACATTTTATGAGGAAGCTAAATATAACTGCAATAGCATAGCGATAGTGTTTGGATGACATAAAATTGATACTAACAGGTGTGTACATGCACACATTTAGTAACATAGAACTAATAGCACTAGGACTGTCCACTATGTATGCCAAAACTGGTGTTAAGACAATTGTTGCTACATTTGGCACTGGTGCCCTGCACTGGGGAGCCGATGCAGCGGAAAAAAATCAGGGAACCGAACCCTTGCTCCGATGCCCAGTTCCTTCGTGCCATAAAGATTTAGTATTTTACTACTTGGCTGCTCGGATGTGTGGACCAAACACTAGTGGAAAAAGTTCTAGCCACAACCTTCGTTGGTGGCGCGTCATTTACAGCCAACGCCACCACTATTTTTTTCAAATAGTTGTGGCGTTGGCTTATTTGGTACGACATTAGTAGGGGCATAGTGGTGGCGTTGGAAAACAGGGTAGCATCAGAAGTTTATGGGATCAACAATTTGTACCAGGCGTAATATAGTGCTGTCGTGGAATAGCATGGAACACCAGTACTATTATATTTAGTTGTGGCGTGCTGTTGGTTCCAACGCAACCACTTTGAATTACTTTTCTTCCTTTTTAGTTTAAGACTTGAAATATATAATTTTGAGCCTTCAAATATGTAGTTTGACACTTCCAATTTTTTTTCTTTTTAGTTTTTTATGTACTGGTGATCTTTTTTATAGTATATTATAGTTTACTTTTATTAAATTTTTATTATTTTAAATGGAAATAATGGCATTTTTTAAAATATGTATTTGAGACTTTAAATTTACTTTTTTTTTCTTTTTAGTTTAAGACTTGAAATATATAGTTTTGAGCCTTCAAATATGTGGTTTGACACTTCCAATTTTTTTCTTTTTAGTTTTTTTATGTGGTGATCTTTTATAGTATATTATAGTTTACTTTTATTAAATTTCTATTATTTTTAAATGGAAATACTGACATTTTTTAAAATATGTGAGACTTTAAATTTACGTTTTTTTCTTTTTAGTTTAGACTTGAAATATATAGTTTTGAGCCTTCAAATATGTGGTTTGACACTTCCAATTTTTTTTCTTTTTACTTTTTTATGTGGTGATCTTTTTTATAGTATATTATAGTTTACTTTTATTAAATTTATATTATTTTTAAATGAAATAATGACATTTTTTTCAATATGTATTTGAGACTTTAAATTTACTTTTTTTTCTTTTAGTTTACGACTTGAAATATATAGTTTTGAGCCTTCAAATATGTGGTTGACACTTCCAATTTTTTTTCTTTTTTTTTATGTGGTGATCTTTTTTATAGTTATTTATGTTTACTTTTATTAAATTATTATTTTTTAATGGAAATAATGACATTTTTTTAAATATGTACTTGAGACTTTAAATTTACTTTTTTTCTTTTAGTTTAAGACTTGAAATATAAGTTTTGAGCCTTCAAATATGTGGTTTGACACTTCTAATTTTTTTTTTCTTTTTAGTTTTTTATGTGGTGATCTTTTTTATAGTATATTATAGTTTACTTTTATTAAATTTCTATTATTTTTAAATGGAAATAATGACTTTTTTTAAAATATGTACTTTGAGACTTTAAATTTACTTTTTTAAAATATAGCATTGGGCCAAGCCCAAGTATTAGGAGGCCGTGGGGGTCAAAACCAGGGCAACGACACCCTCACCCCACTCCCTCTCTCTCGTTCCCCTTCCTCTCCCTCTCTCTCCGCTCGTCATCGCAACTCTTCCTCTCTCGCCGCTCTCTCCCCCTCTCTCCCTCTCTCGCCGCTCGTTGCCCTCCAATTTGATTGGAGTTCATTTCATTTTGAGCTAGGGTTTCTTCGACGGAGGAGGCGGAAGCGACGGAGGCGGCAGAAGCGATGCCGGCGGCAGAAGCGACGGACTGCTAGGGTTTATCACCTCGATCTTCGTCCCTCGGTGAGTTCATCGCCTCCATCTTCGCCTCCTGTAGTGTTCCTAATTAATGTAGTGTTCCTAATACTAAATTGTAGTGTTCCTAATGTAGTGTTCCTAATACTAAATTGTAGTGTTAAATTGTTAAATTGTAGTGTTCCTAATGCTAAATTGTAGGGTCTTTGGTAAAGGAAGAGCGTAAAACAAACTAAAATTAATGTAGTGTTCATAATGCTAAAAGGACTTGCTAGTTATCACTGCTAGTATTTGTAGTATATACAATTTCTTTGCTTGTTTATCACTTTCTTAGGTTTCTACAACATAACTAAAATGAAACAGAACTAAGGATAAATGAAGATAGCAGGTGGTATCATTATCGAGGCCTTTTAGTTGTATGGTAACATGAATGAACATATGACAGTGGCAGTGGCATTTTGTATCTGCATTTTGCATCAATGATCATCATGTGGATGTTTAGATCAGGGTTCCATTGTTTACTCACATAAAAGAACATAATTTCCTTTGTTTACTTGACAAGTTGACATGCCTCTGTATAGATCAGTTAGGTTGTAGAATTTGTGTAAGTGTATTAGATCACTTGCCATACTTTGATTGGCATTATTATCAACTTACTTGTTATTATTGTTATGATTCGCATTAGATCACTTACCATACTTTGATTGGCATTATTATCAACTTACTTGTTATTCTTGTTTGATCAGCAAGGCAATATTATCAACTTACAAATCATTTTCCAACTTGCAATACATAGCAAAGATGGGCATGGATGCAACTTACTTGTAACTTACTTGTTATTCTTGTTTGACATGTGTGTTTGGTTCTTGTCAGAACTAAGGAAATTTTTTGTTAGCACTAAGGAAATTCTTGTTTGACATCGTGATGCTATCTATATATATTTTTGTAGTGATTGGCATTACATCACTTGCCATGTGTGTTTGGTTCTTGTCATAATAACCTATACTTGTCATTATTTTGAAGTTCCAGCCATGACTAGCTGGAACAGCCACTACCAGTCCTCGTTCAACTTTGCGGCCTATGATGAAGTTGACAAAGGCGAAACAAGCACCAACCAGGTAAGATTACAAAAACATCCATGAGCATTGCAAACACATGGATATATACATATATCATCTAACCATTCTTTATTGATGATTTCAAATATTTGACTTGCCAGGCGTATGTACGAGACCCATCTCCAGAACCGGTCCAGCAGCAGCTACCGGTACGTGACATGGACATGCTCAGCCGTGAGCTTGTCGCGTCAAAGGAGAGTACAATGAAGGAACTTAAGGAGTTGAATGACTCCCTGAAGAAAGAGAAGGACGATATGATCGACGAGATCTCTGATCTCTGCGATAAGAAATTGAAGCTCATCGACCAGAAGCAGCTACTGGTCACCGATATCGAGTCTATGAAGAAGGAGATACGGCTCCTGAAGGCCGAGAGCGAGGAGCTGAAGACCCGCAAAGTCTATTTCAGAAAGGAGGGAGAGATAAATAGGAACAAGTTGCGTGAGATGAGTATCATTCTTCATCGTAGCTAGTTAGCGCGCGGATAACAAGTTGCGTGAGATCGATGACGATACTTTTGCTTGTATAGAGCTAGCCACCGGATAACTTTTGCTTGTAGGTAGTAGCAAGCTAGTTACTGAAAACTATAGTAATAGCTGGGTATATTTTGTGGATTTGAGACTTACCACTAGAAGTTTAAATGGCTGCACATATACTAATCGCTGGGTATATTTTTTTTATTGCTGAAAAATACAAATTGCTGGCGTTGCCTCACAATAAACGCCATAGATAACACAATATATTACTGGCGTTATCCAGGTGGCACGCCATCAGTACTACTGACGTGTCTGCCAACGACACCACTAAACTGTTTTCTCTGGCGCCATATTGGTGGCGTTGGGTCTCTACGCCAGAAAGGCACTTTTTGCCACGCCATAGCTAGGCTTTTCTCCACTAGTGAAAGTTGGATGCACAAACTGCTAAAGCAATGCCAAATAATTTTCTAATGGCACCACTGATGAGATGGCAACATTTTTAGATACTAGCTACAAACTGTGACACTGTCTTAACATCCAGAATAACATAGCACAATGACAGTGTCTGAATCACATCTAACAAATGATTTGTAACAACGAAAGTGGGGCTAACCTTCTCTGCGCATGCCAGAAACTTCCTCCCACTGTCTACAGATTCAAACGCAACTAACTTCACGCATGGAGATTGATGGTGACAACGAGCAGGCAGATCTTTAGCCACCCCGCTCCATTCGTTGCAACTAATGGTCCTAGGGAGCTACAAGAGGAAGAAATGACTCAAATCGACCGTCGGGTTAAAATCATTCATTCCAAGTCATAACCCGAGAGAGAGAAGAGAGGCATACCCGGGTGGTGAAAGAGTCGTCGTCGTCGGAGGAACCGCTGGAGAGGTCATTGAAGAAGACCATGGCGACCCCGGCGATAGGATGAGAGACAACGAGAGCGAGGAAGCAAGCGAGGAAGCGGCTATAGCTTTAGAAGTAAGGAAGGAGGAAATAGGGGAAATGTGACTTGTGGTCGGGGAGAAAAGGGGGTGGGGAAGGGGGGTAGATATTTCGGCGGTAGGCCAAATTTTTTGAAATGTGGAGGGAAACTTTGCGCGCGGTGCCGCCGGACACCATTCACTTTGAACAATTGTGTGCATCGCAAATGATTCTTCTGCTTTACCCGCATGGGATGAGTTTGATAATTCAAATTTTGGTGGAAATTTCCCTGGGTACTGTCCTCATCCACGTCATTGCATAATTTAGCATCGCTTGCTAATTTGGGCACACAAAAGAGCGTACAGCACACATACCACACTTACTGAATCGAGCAATTTTAGTAATTAAACAGAGCTAGTTGACCTAAACATTGCTCTAACAAAAGACCAGCATTAAAAACAAATCCTAAGTATGCATAATTTTAACAAAGCCGCCGCCACGCCGGCCTATGCATTGCGGGTGTGAGATGAGACATCAATGACTTGTCCTGGCGACATGCCGCCGTTGGTGGACTCTGCGTCCCCCTGCTGAAGTCGACCACATCCTTGTCCTCGTCCTCGTCCTCGGCGCCGCCCTCACGGTTGTAGTACTCGTAGTAGTGGCTGCGCCAGAGCTCGCGTTGGTACTCCACCGCCGATTCCTCAATGGACAGACTCTTGTCTACCTCGACCTCGGCCACACGCAACTCCTCCTCCCGGCGCTCCTCGATCTTCGCCGCCTCCTGCATCTCCAGCTCCCGCTTGGTAATCTCATGAGGAAGAAGGTGCTCTGTGGCCACCGCCGCCTTTTCGAACGTGGGTTGCATGCTGGATTCCGAGGTGGGCTGGAATATCTTGGCGTGTGCGTCCTCGATCTTGGCGTGGATGGCCTCAACCCGGGCCAGGGCGACATCGGCGGCACGGACGGTAGCTCAAGCGCTCTCGGTGTTTGCAGCCATTTCGGCTGCTGCAGCTGCCTTGTCGGCTGCCGCAGTCGCCCTCTCGGCAGATGCGGCCGTGCTCAATGCGGATGCGGCGACACTCTGGGTGTAGGCGGCCGCGCTCTCTGTGCAGGTGGCGGCGCTCGGGGAGGACGCGGCCACCGTACGGGCCCTCACGAAGCGTTTCCACGGCGTCATCTTTGCAAGAAGGGGTTGCAGGAATGGGGATCGGGATTCGGGGTTGCCGGCACTGGAGCAGACGAAGCCGGTGAAGCTTAAGGAGGAAGACTTAAATAGACCCACGAATTTTCATCGCAAACGGCTCCTACAAAAAAACTGTGTGTGATGTTGTTGATATTTTTTATAAGCTGTGAAAGACGAATTTGGAGTAAAGTGGCAACCGATGGTATTTTAAATGTACGAGAAAATTTGTAGTACTAATACAACTGTCATGTCAAAATTTGGAAAATTTCAGGGGTCATTTGACCTTTTAAGACATTTAAGTGATTTTCTAGCCATTTAATGACCGTAATTCAAATTTGAACTACATGTACATGCAACAGCTAACCATAACGGTTTGAAAATTCATATTTGTGTACTTCTGTGTGAGTTAATTCCATGTGCAGTAAATTGGAAGGAATTTTCAAACATATTGGTCTCACGGCTATGACACAAAGCATGGCCATGGCATTTAAATTCCAAAAATTAAAAAAATGATCAGAAACACATGAAACCTTGCATGACGTAATGGCATGGCAACAAGATGGTGTGGTAAAGAAATTGGCCTGTTTGATGGAAGTTTGGACAAACACCCCTCACAAACCGGAGCAACTCACTAGAAGGCTCATGGTTCCGAGAGGGAACAATGCATGTTTGATGACGAACGGGCGATAGCTTCCTCTTATGGCCTTCAAATTTTTTCTATAGTTAACATGCACTAATACAACTGTCATGTGAAAATTTGGAAAATTCCAGGGGTCATTTGACCTTTTTAAGACATTTAAGTGATTTTCTAGCCATTTAATGACCGTAATTCAAATTTGAACTACATCTACATGCCACAGCTAACCGTAACGGTTTGAAAAATCATATTTGTGTACTCGTGTGCGAGTTAATTCCATGTGCAGTAAATTGGAAGGAATTTTCAAACATATTGGTGTCACGGCCTGGACACGTGCATGGAGTGCCATGGCATTTAAATTCCAAAAAATTAAAAAAAGATCAGAAACACATGAAACCTTGCTTGATGTAATGTCATGCCACCAAGATGATGAGGTAAAAATTTTGGCATGTTTGACGAAAGTTTGGACACACACCCCTCACAAACTTGAGCAACTCACTAGAAGGCTCGTGGTCCTGAGAGGGAACAATGCATGTTTAATGACGAATGGGCGATAGCTTCCTCTTACGGCCTTCAAATTTTTTCTATAGTTAATGTGCGCTAATACAACTATCATTTAAAAATTCGGAAAATTCCAGGGGTTAATTGACCTTTTAAAGACATTTAAGTGATTTTCTACCCATTTAATGACCATAATTCAAATTTGAACTACATCTACGTGCAACAGCTAAGTATAACGGTTTGAAAAATCATATTTGTGTACTTGTGTGCGAGTTAATTCCATGTGCAGTAAATTGGAAGGAATTTCAAACATATTGGTGTCACGGCCTTGACACATGCATGCAAGGAGTGCCATTGGATTTAAATTCCAAAAAATTAAAAAAAGATCAGAAACACATGAAGCCTTGCTTGATGTAATGTCATGCCACCAAGATGATGTGGTAAAAAATTTGGCATGTTTGACGAAAGTTTGGACACACACCCCTCACAAACCGGAGCAACTCACTAGAAGGCTCGTGGTTCCGAGAGGGAACAATGCATGTTTGATGACGAACGGGCGATAGCTTCCTCTTATGGCCTTCAAATTTTTTCTACAGTTAACGTGCACTAATACAACTGTCATGTGAAAATTTGGAAAATTCCAGGGGTCATTTGACCTTTTAAAGACATTTAAGTGATTTTCTAGCCATTTAATGACCGTAATTCAAATTTGAACTACATCTACATGCAACGGCTAACCATAACGGTTTGAAAAATCATATTTGTGTACTTGTGTGCGAGTTAATTCCATGTGCAGTAAAGTGGAAGGAATTTTCAAACATATTGGTGTCATGGCCTGGACACATGCATGGAGTGCCATGGCATTTAAATTCCAAAAAAAATAAAAAATGACCAGAAATGCATGAAACCTTGCTTGACGTAATGTCATGCCACCAAGATGATGTGGTAAAAAAATTGGCCTGTTTGACGAAAGTTTGGACACACACCCCTCACAAACCGGAGCAACTCACTAGAAGGCTCGTGGTTCCGAGAGGGAACAATGCATGTTTGATGACAAATCAATGATAGCTTCCTCTTATGGCCTTCAAATTTTTTCTACAATTAACGTGCACTAATACAACTGTATTGTCAAAATTTGGAAAATTCCAGGGGTCATTTGACCTTTTAAAGACATTTAAGTGATTTTCTAGCCATTTAATGACCGTAATCCAAATTTGAATGGGGTCATTCTATTGGGGAGTAAATTGGAATGAATTTTCAAACATATTGGTGTCACGGCTTGGACACATGCATGGAGTGCCATGGCATTTAAATTCCAAAAAATTAAAAAATGATCAGACAATGTAAATATCTGGTGTTCAAAAAAGAAATTGTAAATATCTGGCAAGACAACCGGGCCCTACATGATTGGCACTCTATTTCGTGCCTCAAGGTTTGGAAGGTGAGTGGCGCGGGTTACTAATCAAACGCGGTTCTGTATTGGAAACCGCCAGCTATTAAGTTCACACACGGCTTTTGCTGCGGGAATCGTGTGTAATTCAAACTATAGTACTCGTAAATTCCGGCGACCGGCGTGTGTACTGTTCCCGTCGATCTAGATTCCGGCCACCAATAAATACTATCTTGCTCACGTCGTCCTGCCTGCATTCTCATCTACATCCTCCCCTCGCTCGCCCTCTCTCTCTCTCTCTCTCAAATCTCTGCCATGGTGCCACCGATCTGCCCACGTGCCGACGAGGAGGCGCCGCCCCCGAGGACGCTCAGTCGAAGAGTCGTGATGTGGAGGACCCCTACACGCCGCCGGACGAGGTTGCGCCGGACCCCCCAACTTTGGAGTGGTTTTGGGGCCAGTACAATCTTTGTCTGTGGAAGTCGCTGCCGCCGGCTGAGAAAGCCAGGCAAGTGGCGTTCAAGAAGGAGATGGCGGAGGAGGAAGCCAGGTACCAGGCGGCCTGTGAAGCCCGTGATGCCGCCTGGAAAAAGGAGGTGGTGGAGCTTTGGGGGCGGGTGTGTCATCGTGCGGAGGAGGTGTACGAAGACGGGTACTTCGCGAGGAAGGTCAAAGGCGCTAGGTGCCTCATCGCTGCGTGGAGGTGGGCCGATAAGCTCCAGCATGCCACCGACGAGGAGCTCTGGTGGGTGCCCAACGAAATGGCAAGATCGTTCGCGCTTGTCCGCCAACAAGAGGCATATCGACACGTCAAGCGCTGTGAGGCGGAGGAGGCGGAGTACTGCCTCCACGCTGGGAAGACGCCGCACATCAGGGAGCTGCTGGCGAGGGGCTGCCGAAATATTGCCCCCAGGAGGGATTATTAGTTTTAGTATTGTTCGTTTTCAATTTTATGCATTGTACCTAGTAGTTAAGTATCATCACGTATATGTGATGATATTATATATATTCCGTGATGAACTAATGAACAATTAATATATATTATGAATTCCATTTTCTATCTGTTTTCGTATACTAATTTGTATCTAGCTGTTATCATCCACATATATACAGGATGGAAAGCATATATGCACACATTGAAACAGAACATATAAGAACGGAAAATAGAGTACACACATTGAAACAGAGCAATAAACAGACAATATTATGATTGCTGTGAATACATAGCGATCCATGTCGAAACAACTCAACAAAATAAAACGCGTCCATGAGACCATGACTAGCAGCCCTTGCCTACTGTAGCTCTTGGCTCTAGCTGAACTCGTGCAGGCGTTCGTCTAAGCGGTCGACACGCTCGTGGTACATCTGGAGCACGATCTCAAGATCCAAGTTGGCTATTTCATCGGAGATCACCAGCTCGAGGATGCGACGGCCATGTTCCTCTACTGCACCCAGGTGGACACCTGGGCCAAGGAAGCGGTCGAGCCTAGCGACCAGCGTGTTGGCATCGAGCGGGCCGCGGACAAGGTGAACGAGGCGACCCATGGGAACGGCACAACGGGTGTCCGGTGCAAGTATAGCGTGGTCGGCCTCTAGTGCAAGTACGGCGCAGACGGCCTCTGCCCACTCCTGGCGAGGAATGGGGGTACTGACGGGACGTGTACCCAGCTACGACACCCTGTCGACAGCAGGCAAGCACCGATGGATCCGCTCTTGCTGTGCGGTGTGCCACGCCTCTCGCTCTGTGGTGCTCCAACGGTCTCGCTATGCGGCGAGCCGCAGCCTATCAGCGCAGACGCGCCTAGCTTGCTCTGTGGCGCACCATCGATCATGTTGTGTGGTGAGCTGCAGCCTCTCGGCGTTGACATGCCTATCTTGATCCGCGGCGCTGAAGCGCCATGCGCCAAGGGTCTGCTCAACCCTGGCGATGACGTGCATCACGGTGTCGTCCATCGCGTTGCCGGGGAGCGCCTCGGCCTCGACAGGCCGTGGCGCCTTCTCGTTTTCCTCGCCGAGGAGGTTGATGGCAGAGGTGGCGCTTTGGTGGGTTGGCATGCTTGGAAAAGGTGGATGGCTACAGGCTACGCTTGTTGCCTCGGTGCATCGCACGCCCCCTAGGTTTATGTGCAATATCGCTTGGTGGCGGTGGGAAACTGGTGAGGAAATGGCGGGAAATGGTGGCCTATTCATAAAATGCCATCAATTAATGGAAACTTAGCACAGAAGGAACATCGAGCTAGCACGACGCGTGCGGGTACATTGCTCGCCCAAGGCTATGATCCATATACTTGTGTGCCCAACAGAGCACACTATTCATAGTAAAGATTACTGTTCCATTTATCCTAGTAGAGCAGTGGCGGCAAGCGTCACAAGATGTAGATGATCGTTTATCCTAGTTAATTATGCATATAATAGTTTACTTTGGTGTGTGGAAATGTCATGTGTGTACTAGCCACCTATGTAATTGGATGTTTGCCGCGTATCACATACATCTTGTTTACACGAAATGTTTCTGTTCTCTTGGCTCAACACAAACAGTTTATCGGAATGAACTGTATGCCCTCCATTGCACACACCTTGATCTGGCTGCCCGTTTCTATTGTTCTGCCTCATCACAAACAGTTTATCCAAGTGAATTATATGCCGTATATCGCACACACCTTCATCTGGCTGCCCGTTTCTGTTGTTCTGCCTCATCGCAAACAGTTCGTTGAACTGAACCGTACGCCCAGCATCGCACACACAACTAAAATCTGAACCGTGTTTGATGTATCCGCCATCGCAAATGTTTTGCATCTTTTTTGATGGTTTTTTACATCACCGTTTGCGATTAATGCATTGCAGATAGTTTCGTCGAAGGGTCTCTGATCGTAGTGTTGCGTTAGCAGCATCCTACAGTAGTGGTGGCTGGTGGAGAGGGAGTTTTCACGCCCATGGAGTATGAATGGGGAATCGGACGGGGGGAGGGGAGCTAAGGGGGAACCATGTTTGGGTATGCGACGCGCTTGTTTAAAATTTGGGAAAGTACAAATTTTCCCCCTCTTAAATTTTGGACATGTTGCGGGTCGGGGGTAGGACTGTAATCTCAGGTGTCCCAAATAGTGGGCATGAGTGATTTCGGCCGAGCGCATGGGTGTTTAGGCGCCCATGGTGTATGAATGATTTTCGGAGGCGGCTGTGTGGCGTTTAGCTGAAGTCACAAACCTACCCCGATTTAGACATCTGGACGTCGGGCCGGTAGGTTTCACGCGTCAGAGTTAGAAAAGTAATTTCCTTCTACCAAACATTGGTCTCGCGCGGTTTCGAGCAAGGAGAGGTTCTTTTGGCGCTTCATTCGAAATTTTGAACCAGAAGCATTCACGTTTAGAGTACTCTTGAACTTTTAGGATTGACCTAAATAGACCTCGTTAAATTTGTCCTTGTAGGTTGAAAACCTCATTAAATTATGCGCTTATTTTGCAATTTTGACTCTTGAAAATCCTATAATTATGATTATTTTGGAATGGAGGATGTAAATTTGAATCTATTTTGTACATGACTATATGTTATGATGTACAAAAGCAAAGCAAGGATTGATGCCCCCTTAATTTAGGTATGATTTACAAATGCCATGATCCCGAATTCAAATAATCGAATGCACTTCATGATGAGTTCGAATATTTGAAACCATGTTAAGTTGAATTCAAATGTATGATAGTTCCTAGCTAGCTATTTAGAATGTTCACTATGTATCTATTGTATGTATAATGTGCTTTACACACATAACATAAACTATACACATGTTTATATTTGAATCGCTATTGGCTTTCAAAATACTGACTCTATGGATCAATTATGTCGAATAATACCATATGCTCAACTTCGATAGAATATGGATATTTGATAGACCAATGATTGTTCCATACGCGAATTGCAAATATCATTATCCCATCCAAATGTTTGGATACAATTTATATTTTAAATTAATGTGTACATCAGTCTTTTACGCGTAGATTCACTCTACCTCGACCCCTCCTCACACACACGCTATCTTTCTCTCTCACACATATGCGCACACACTATATATCCATCAGCCTTCTCTCTCGCATGCTCACACTTTCCCAGAGGTGTCTCTCGCATACACGCTATTTATATCACCCTCCCTCTCTCTCTCTCTCACAACTATTTACGACTCTTTTCACTAATCTCTGTCACAAGCACTCTTTCTCTCACATGCATACGCACGCATGATCTCCATTGACCCTTTCTCTATACATATACCTGCCTACATGTCTCCCACACGCACATTATCTTTAGGCCTATCTCGCACGCAGTGTCTCCACCTCTCTTACTAGTTGACGATTATGATTCTAGCAGAGCATTCAGTAGGATATCCCTTACCGTTAAGTTGGATGCACGGTAATAAGAGACAAGGATTTACCTTAGTTTGGGCCCTTGTGATCCAGTAAATACCCTACTCCCGGTCATGTATATTTGTGAGTATGGTGTGTACAAGTACACTACGTGAATATCAAGGGATTCTGTGTATACTATCAACGAACTAGGCCACGGGCTTGTATAACATACCCGGGGCCTAGGGTTACAAATCCTAGCCGGCTTTGTCAGCGGACACAGAGTCCTTCATGGCTTTGGTCTATTTGTCTTGTACGACTAGTCCTCCATGGGTCTCCGTATAATGCATCACGGGCCGACCAATGTGGCGCAGGATGGAACCGACCTAGGGGCCTCACCTCGACCCACCAGACCTCGCACACCCTCTACCCCTAGGTGTCCCTATCTTCTCACACCCACACACACCCCACACACTATTTCTGCTCATGTCTCTCTCCCCTTCTCCCTTGCATACACACACTCAAGGCCATCTCTCGCCGAGACATCCTATTCGTCTCTCTCTCTCTAGACCTCTAGACCTCTCTCATTTCTCGTGCTATATCTCTCTCATCATACCCCACCTCTATTCGTGCCTCTCTCGAATACGTACACATACCCTTTCTAGGCCTTGCCAAATATGTCAACTACGCATTCACACATGTTACATCTTATCATGTGCTCCATTGATCTAAAAAGCCCCTTGTTCACTTTTACTTCGCATACAAGATTCCTTTTGAATTAAAACTACACAAAGTGTGGCCAAAATTTTATTATAGAAAATCTACATCTATACAATATTAAAAAGTTATATGGAGTATGAAAGTTAATTGCATGATGCATCCAATGATATTTATTCCGCATTGTGAATGTTTATATTTTATACTATAAAGTTAGTCATAATAAAGAGAAATGAAGAGCATATCTCTCTGCTTCACACCCCCTCTCTCTACTCCCCTTTCACGTACACACACAAACTATCTCTCGGCCTCTAAAAGTACGACCCCGTTGCATTCACACATATTCCATCTTTCTCTCGTGAGATATACACCGACGGTCACTGTATTTGAAGCGAAAGCACGATACGTTCACGGACTTTAGAATACACTCATTACGGTCACCATATATGTTTTGTGGTTGTTATGCAGTCACAGGCTCACCGTAGAGCTCTGTATTTATTGAAGACATGATTAGTTGACCAGTTAAACAGTCCACGTGGCGCATTTAGTGTTGCATCATCAGCGCACATTATCTCACTACCATAGGGCCCACCTGTCGGCGGGTATAAGAATGAAAAAAAAATAGTTTATTGCATGGTGGGTATTAGAAGGGATTCAAAGTCGTGACCTCGGGTTCGCACCCGTGCGCGCTAACCACAGCGGACAAGGTGGCTTTGTATTGGTATGCTGAGCCGGTTCTTTTAATGCACATGAGCGAGTGTGGTGATTATACACACACACACGCATGCACACGAACTGCATGCATGTAATACTCGCACGCAACACTCACACGCAACACTCACATGCAGACACGCACGCATGCACACACACGTAGACACACATGCACACAACACTTACACATAGACACACACACGCATGCACACACCACACGACCAACACACACGCTCACGATCAAGTGTTCAACCTACACGTGCATGCACACATATCAGGCCCTGACACACACATACACAGCCAGGTGGTTCACGCGCAAGGGTTGGAGTCTTGTCGCGCCTGCATAAATTTTTGTTTATCTTATTTTTTTCCTCTGCCAACTGACAGCTGGGACCCACAAGGAACATGGACAATTCAACCATTCAACATTGTGCCACGTAGACTATTTAGCCGGTCACCACAGTGCAATACGATGCTGAACAGTGAGCGAGTGACCGTATAATCACCGCAAAACGTATATAGTGACCGTAATGAGCATATTCTGAAGTCTAGTGACAGTATTATGCCTTTCACTTCAAATATAGTGACCGCCAATGTATTTATCTCTTCTCTCTCTCTCTCTCTCTCTCTCCATGGAGCCGACTAGGCCAACCTCCCACACCTAAATTGGCGCATGCCACCACAATATTGTTGTACTGGTTTCATAAGAGCGAACAAGCATTCACGTCTACCGTACAAACTCTAGATATGAGTTACAAATGCTATGATGATGAATACAAATATTTGAATCCACTTTATGCCCAATTTCTCTCTATAGGCCCTCCAAAAGTACGTCCCTACATGTTCTCGCATGTTACATCTAACAACTATGCAATACAGTACTACTATACTATAACACAATAAATCATATGTATTTTAGTTTTAGATCTCATATTGTTACTTCAATTATTCATGTTGCATACATTAAAATTGCATTGAAATGTATGGATAGTATCATCTAGTGATATGAAAGGTCGGACTACACACACACACACACACAAAAAGGGCCCACTACACATCCAAGCATTTCACACCTTTCTCTCGCTCTCTCTGTTAAACTGACTATGCCAAACTACCCAGCCTACCGCGCGGGAAAAGATCCGCCCTCGCCTGTTTAATCGGGTTTGTATCGATGGATCACGTGAAACAACAAAACCAAGTGGTACCTGACTACTAGATACTACAGTAGTACATTACAAGTTACAGTTCACTGGGCCACCATGTCTTGTACTCCTCCGTCGTAAGAATGGAGCGCTCGCTTTCATAAATGTTCTACTCCCTTTTCTCGACATGTGGGACATCTAGCATCTGGGTCCACGTGCTATGCACCAAATAACAATGCAGAGCAGTAGGGGGAATGCACCCCGGTCGTGGCACCGCAGTAGTAATGAGCAATGAGGCATCAAATCACAAAGTTGCTGTTGGTAAACGTTGCATGGAAAACAAAACAAAAATTCTACGCACACGCAAGATCTATCCATGGAGATGCATAGCTACGAGAGGGGAGAGTGTGTCTACGTACCCTCGTAGACAGTTAAGTGGAATCGTTTATCAACGCGATTGATGTAGTCGTACACCTGCACGATCCGCCTGATCAAGTACCGAACGTACGGTACCTCCGCGTTCAGCACACGTTCAACTCGACGACGTCCTCGCCTTCTTGATCCAGCAAGATGGACAAAGTAGTAGATAAGTTCCGGCAGCACGACGGCGTGGTGACGCAACTATCTCCACAGGGCTTCCCCGAGCACTACGAAATATGACCGAGGATGAACTAGAGGGAGAGGGGCGCTGCACATGGCTAGGGAATCATGGTGCGTGTTGCCCCTCTCCCTCCACACATATATATAGGTGGAGGGGGGGAGAGGAGGCAGCCCTAGGGCGCCCCCAAGTGGCTTGCGGCTGCCCTAGAGGCCCGCCTAACCGCGCCCCCTTCCATATTTGAACATGAGGGAAGGAAAGGGGGCCTGGCTGCCTTAGGGCGCCTCCCCCTTCCTTCCCTTCCTGCTTGGTACGTGGGCAGGGGGTGGAGGGGCGCGCCAGCCCCCTTGTGGGCTGGTGTGCTCCCCCCTTTTGGCCCATAAGTCCCACTACTTACCGGTGGCCTCCCGGAAACCCTTCCGGCACTCCGATAAATACCCAGTTCTTTCTGAAACCTTTTCGGTGACCAAATATCATCGTCCTATATATCAACCTTTACCTCCGGACCAATCCGGAGTTCCTCGTCATGTCCATGAGCTCATCCGGGACTCCAAACAACATTCGGTCACCAATTCACATAACTCATATAATACAATATCATCAATGAACGTTAAGCGTGCGGACCCTACAGGTTCGAGAATGATGTAGACATGACCGAGACGCTTCTCCGGTCAATAACCAATAGCAGAACCTAGATGCCCATATTGGTTCCTACATATTCTACGAAGATCTTTATCGGTCGAACCTTTATGACAACATACGTAATTCCCTTTGTCTATCGGTATGTTACTTGCCCAAGATTCGATCGTCGGTATCTTCATACCTAGTTCAATCTCGTCACCGGCAAGTCTCTTTACTTGTTACGTAATACATCATCTCGTAACTAACTCCTTAGTTACTTTGCTTGCAAGCTTCTTGTGATGTGTATTATCAAGAGGCCCCAGTGTGACGCCCCCGACTCAATCGTGCACTAATCATACACGCAAACATGCACGATCAAGCACAGGGACTCACGGGAAGATATCACAACACAACTCTAACACAAATAAACGGAGATCCACAATATTACAGACCAGGGATCCGAAGATCCAAATACATAAGTCAGTCATACAAATATTATCTGAGTACAGACATAGTTAGACAAGTTTTGCCTTAAGAAGGCTAGCACAAACAATGACTCTAGATCGAAAGGCATTGGCCTCCTACCTGGGAGCCTTCGATCCTACTCCTGGTCGGCTGGCTCGATCCAGTAGTACGTGCCGTCTGGACCCTCCTGATAGTACGCTCCGGCTGGGACATCTGGCTCCTGGACTCCATCGTCTGATGTATCATCAAGGTGGGGTATGGGGAAAAGAGAAAGTAAAGCAACCGTGAGTACTCATCCAAAGTACTCAACAAGCAAGGATCTATACTACATATGCAACATTATCAATGGAGAAAGGCTGTATATGTGGACTGGGCTGCAGAAATGGCAGAATAGAGAGAAGGCCTAGCCCTATCGAAGACTAGCATCTTCACGAAGCCATCATCTTGCAGCAATAGAAGAGAGTAGAATAGCATTTTATTTAGCAAACATGTTGAAGCAAGCCTAGAGATCCTTCCTCGACTCCCAGCGAGAAAGCGATCCCGAAGCTTCAGTTAAGTAACAAGTATCCAGTTCAAGTAGTAGATCGGGATACACAAACTGAGCGTCCTTTACCGTAGGACCGGCTATCGATAGATCATTCATCCCTGCAGGGGTGCACTACTGTTACCCAACACGCTCGATCACCTCTGGCCGGACACACTTGCTGGGTAATGCCCGGCCTCGGGAGATCAACACGAAGCAGCGCCCTACCTAGGCTCGGCAGAGAGGTCAGCACGCCAGACTAACCTATGCACCCATAGGTCTTGGGCCTTCGCCCTGGGCACCCTGCGCATTGCGAGACTGGCCGGGGTGCAGGCGTGACACTGAACTCGTCAGTGAAGTATCCAGCCCAATCCCGACAATCAGCCCGCATGGTGAATCATGACGTCTGACGAGCTTTCGGGAGAAACGTACATCGTAGAGGGCCCCATTAAACCATAATCCCACGTGGTGGTAGTGCGTATAGGGCACGTCGACCCACTCAGGTCACACACCCAAATCCAATAGGCTCATTTAGTATCATGCGGAGACAATCAGAGTTTCTGAAGCTCCGCCACAATATCACACTCGAGTGCCCTTCCGGCACACCCGACATCGTAGATCCCCAGCGGGTACCCACCAGGGTGGACCCACGTGTAACAAAGGTCAAAGTAACCGTGTGGTCATATCATCAAGGGGGAAACCCCGAGGAATCACCCTCGGTGGATTCCACTCGATGAAATCATCAGGGTGAACGTATGAGGCATCACCCTCGAGGTTCACACTGAGGGGTTGCACGATAGAGTCGTATCGGAAGTGGAGAAGGAGGAATCACCCTCGATGACCACGACCGAACATCTACACTGCAGAGTATTCATCAAGAGTGCGTTACGAGGTATCACCCTCGGCACTCGAGAGTAACTATGCAGAGTCGTACAACTAAGGGGGTGTGAAGTGAGGTGTCGGTCACTGGTCGACGATCACGTTGATCGAGTCATCGATGATCAAGCAGGGGCAACAAGGGAAAGGTGGTGGGGTCACTGATGGTTCACTACCAACCTATACTAAACAGTTTAACTTAGGCAGGTAAAGTAACAATGAACAGGGTACAAAAGCAGGCTATGCATCAGAATAGGAGCATACATTAACAGTAGCAAAATCTAATGCAAGCAGGAGAAATCGAATGGGCGATATCTGGATGCTCAAGGGGGGGGCCTTGCCTGGTTGCTCTGGCAAGAAAGAGGGGTCGTCAACGGGCTGCTCGTCTGTAGTGTAGTCGAACTCGGCTGCAGCGTCGTCGGTCTCGGCGTCTATCGAGAGAGAAGGAGGGGGGAGAGAAACAATAAATTCACGGCAATAATGCAATCAATATGTATGACATGCCTAAATGATATGCCAGGGTGTTCTACTGCCTAACTAAATGATTTAGTTAATTTAGGAATTTATTCAGATTTATTTAGTTAAGGTTGATCACTATTCATTTACTGACATCAGTCTAAAAGTCCCACGTTCATATAGCTAGGGGCGTCTGGCAGGAATACGGAGGGCGTATTCGGGTTCATATCGAAATTCTGAGCAAGTTTCATGTATTAAGTATTTTCATCGGAGTTACGATTTATTTAATATGATTTTCTAAAGTTTTTATTAATTTCTGGAATTTATTTATTTATTTAAATTCAACATTATCCGAAACAGTGTATGCTGACGTCATCATGACATCAGTATGATGTCAGCAGGTCAACTGGTCGGCTGACCAGTCAAACCAGACAGGTGGGGCCCACATGTCATACACTATGGCTTTAACAGAGGGGTTAATTTAATTAATTGGGTTAATTAACAGGTGGGGCCCAGCAGTCAGTGACTGATTAGGATTTTAATCACTTTTATTAACCTAATTAGTTAATTAGGCACCTGACAGGGGGGCCCATATGTCATAGACACAGGGAGAGGGGCCCCACCAGTCAGTGACTGGGCAGTGCCCAGTCAGCTAGTTGACTCTGGGGCCGGCCTGGCCCACTGGCAGTGGCACTGGGGGTGGCCCCAGGCCAGCCACATCGGCGGCGGTGGCGGCCGGCCACCGGAGTTGCTCCGGCGAGCACCAGAGACGGCGGCGCGGCTCAGAAATGGCGCACATGGCACCATTGCGAGCACGGCCGGGCTCATTCGAACGGGCAGACGACGGCGGAGTGATTTAGGGTGACGGCGGGGGCTGCTGTGGTCGGTAGCGTCGACGGGGAGCAATGAGGCGGATGCCGGAGTTCGGCCGTCGTCGGGATCGGGGCTACGGCGTGCAAGAAGGGCAGCGCGAGGTGGCTACTACGTCTACCCGATGCGGCGAATGCAACAGACTTGGTTGCGAGGCCGTTTGGTCGCCGGATCGACGTCGGCGACGAGCATTGGTAGAGGCAGGGTTTCGGCAACGGCGGCGAGCGGGCTAGGGGCAAATGCGGCCGCGGAAAGAAGTAACAGAAGGAGGGAGGAGCTCACCGAGCGGCCAAGAAAGGCCCGTGTGAGCTTAGGAGCAGCAGAGGTCGACGGAGACGGAGATGAACGGCGGCGGCCGGAGATGCGTTCGGAAGGGGTTCGACGCTGCAGGGCCTCCGGGGCTCGATCCGGCAGCGTAGACGAAGCGGAGGAGCGAGGCGGAGCTGTTGGACTTGTCGGGGCGGCGAACGGGCGACGGTGGGCGTGAGCTTCACGGCGGCGCAACCATGGCAGCGTCGGGCGAGGTGGGGGACGGGGGGGGGGGGGGGGGAGAGGGGCGAATGGGGCGGCTAGGGTTCGCCAGGAGGGCGAGGGGGTCACTCTTATCCACCACAGCGAGCGCGGCGACGCGCTGTCGAGCGAGGGAGAGAGGGGGCCATGCCGCGGCGTGCGGGCGCGGCGACAGCGCGCGTGCGGTGAATAGGGGAGGTAGGGGACTGCGCTAGGTGGGCTGGGCCGCGCTGTAGCGATAGGCTCTAGTGCACAGTAGCGCGTTTAGGCCTTTTCCTTTTTGTCTTTTTCTGTTTCTTTCTTTTCTGTTTTGTCTTTTATTCTTATTCCAAATGACTTTTGTAAAATATGGCACTTGTTCTATTAATACCAGTGCAATATCCAACCCTGGTATAAAATGGTTTTGGGGCAAAATGTTTTCATATGGATTTTATTTAAATAAAAAGGTAGTAACCAGCTCTGTTTTTCTACTGTTAGAGTCACTAAGTTAATTTATTAATTGATGATTATAATTTTAGAACAGTCTCTGCAATATTTGTTATTTATTGAACATTTTAGTTTCTATGTTGGACAACTTTTATTTTCCACTTTCATTTAAATTTGAATTTTGACTTAGGAGTTGAAATGCAATATGATGCTAATGATGATCATGCATTGTTAATCACGCTAACTTGTCATTATCAAAAGTGATTACTGTGGCTAATGACATGGGGTGTTACAATTCTCCTCATCTATCAAGAATTCTCGTCTCGAGAATTAAGAGGAAGACTGAAAGAAAGCGGGGTATTCTTCGCGAAGACGATCCTCGCGTTCCCAAGTGGCTTCATCTTCAGAATGATTCGACCACTGAACCTTGAGCAATTTGATTGACTTCTAACGAGTCCGACGTTCAGCTTGATCAAGAATACGGATGGGATGTTCTGGATAAGATAGATCTTCTCGCAATTCAAGGATTTCATGATCCACAGCTCGTATAGGATCCTTGAAGCAGCGACGGAGTTGGGATACATGAAAGACATCATGTACTTGAGAAAGATTTGGCGGCAATTGCAACTGATATGCCACCTCTCCTCCACGGGCAAGAATACGGAACGGGCCAATCTAGCTAGGAGCTAACTTGCCTTTGATTCCGAACCGGTGAGTGCCTTTCAACGGAGTGACACGGAGGTAAGCTTGCTCTCCAGGTTGATAGACCATTTCCTGGTGCTTTCGGTCATAGTTGCTCTTCTGACGAGACTGAGCAGTTTTCAGATGTTCACGGACGATACGGACTTGTTCTTCAGCTTGCTGAACAATGTCCGGTCCGACGAGTGAACGTTCCCTAGTTTCTGACCAATTCAGAGGGGTTCGACACTTACGTCCGTAAAGAACTTCAAACGGTGCCATCTTCAGACTAGCTTGATAGCTATTGTTGTAAGAGAATTCGGCATACGGGAGAGATTCCTCCCATTTCTTACCGAAGGAGATGACGCAAGCTCGAAGCATATCTTCGAGCACTTGATTAACTCGTTCGACTTGACCCTGAGACTGAGGGTGAAAAGCGGTACTGAAGGACAGATGAGTTCCCATAGCTTCTTGGAAACTATTCCAGAATCTGGAGGTGAAGAGGCTGCCACGATCAGAACTGATCTCCAAGGGAACACCGTGGAGTGACACAATTCGGGAAACATACAAGTCTGCTAACTGAGTAGCAGTGATTGTCTCCTTAACTGGCAGAAAGTGAGCAACCTTTGAGAATTGGTCAATGACGACAAAAAATAGCATCATGACCCTTCTGAGATCTGGGAAAACCAGTAATGAAATCCATTTGGACCTTGTCCCATTTCCATTCAGGAATTTCAAGGGGTTGCAGAGTTCCAGCAGGCCTTTGATGTTCTGCTTTAATGCGGCGGCAAACGTCACACTCAGAAACATAACGAGCAATATCTCGCTTCATATTAGGCCACCAGTATCTCTGACAAATGTCACGATACATCTTTGTGCTACCAGGGTGAATAGACAGAGGAGTGTCATGAGCTTCTTTCATAACATGATCCCTCTCATCCTTGAACTTAGGTACGAAGAGACGGCGTTGGAAGAATAGGATCCCATCATCATCAAGATGGAATTCCGACGGCTTTCCTTTTTTGAGGTATCGCTTGATCCTTTCAACTTTAGAGTCATACCGTTGCATAGTCTTGATGCTGTGCTCTAAATCTGGTTCAACAACCAGGGTATTGAGATAACCCTGTGGAACAATATGGAGGTTCAATTTGCGAAGCTCTTCATCGCGAAGAGGTTGCGTTTCCTGAACCATATGGTTGCTGCAATAAGCCTTGCGACTCAAAGCATCGGCCATTACATTAGCCTTGCCAGGGGTATATGAGATATTCATATCATAATCGGCTATTGTCTCGAGCCATCTTTGTTGACGAAGGTTCAGATCTGGTTGAGTATATAAATACTTCAAATTTTGATGATCCGTGTATATCTCGCAACAGTTACCGAGAAGGTAATGTCGCCATAGCTTCAGGGCATAAATAACCGCAGAAAGTTCAAGATCATGCACTGGATAATTTTCTTCATGAGGACGCAATTGTCAAGAGGCATAAGCAATCACTTTGTGTTCTTGCATTAGGACACAGCCTAGTCCTTGACGAGATGCATCACAGTATATCACGAAATCCTTTTGAGAATCCGGGGGTGCTAGCACTGGGGCAGATGTTAACTTATCTTTTAGTGTCTGAAAGCTTTCTTGACATTTTTCTGTCCACTCAAATTTAACACCTTTGTGGAGCAGATTAGTAAGTGGCTTTGCAATCTTGGAAAAGTTCTCAACGAATCGACGGCAATAACTAGCGAGTCCGAGAAAACTTCTGACTTGCTTGACATTCTTCGGGGGAGCCCAATCAAGAATAGCCTGAACTCGTTCGGGGTTAACCGCAATTCCATCCTTGGAAATCACATGACCAAGATAGGTCACCTCAGATAACCAGAATTCACACTTGGAGAATTTAGCATACAACTGATGTTCTCGTAGCTTCTCCAATACAAGCCGAAGATGTTCATCGTGTTCTTCTTCATTCTTAGAATATATAAGGATATCATCCAAATAAACCACGATGAATTTGTCGAGGTAATCCATGAAGATATAGTTCATCAACCGGGAGAAGGTTGTTGGAGCATTGGTTAAGCCAAATGACATGACAGTGTACTCATATGAGCCATATCGAGTAACAAAGGCAGTCTTCGGGATATCCTCTTCACGAACACGGATCTGATGATAACCCAACCTCAAGTCGAGTTTCAAGAAGACAGAGGATCCAGCAAGCTGATCATAAAGATCATTGATTCGGGGTAGTGGGTATTTATTCTGGATTGTGGCTTGATTAATGGGCCGGTAATCTTGAACCAATCGATTAGTTCCATCCTTCTTCCTAACAAAGAGTGAAGGTGCTCCCCAAGCAGAGGAACTGGGGTGGATGAAACCTTTCCTAAGTGACTTGTCAATTTCTTCCTTAAGCTCGAGAAGGTGGTGCGGAGGCATCTTATAAGGACGCTTCGCAATAGGGACAGTGCCAGGCTTCAAGTCAATGACAAACTCGACAGCTCTAGCCGGGGGTATGCCTAGAAGTTCTTCCGGAAAGACATCCGGAAAATCTCGAATGACAGGAACGTTCTTGATTCCTTCCAGAGGTGAGGCGTTCAAAGCATTCAGAACATATATCTGAGCTTCAGCGTTCCGAGTAATGCGGGCGGTGTAGTTTACTATCTCATCGGAGGGGTGAAGAAGTTGGACAACTTTAGTGGCACAATTGATCGAAGCAATGTGAGATTTCAACCAATCCATTCCGAGAATGAGGTCTATAGTGGAAGACTTCAAGACGATGGGTGAGGCAAGGAATTCCAACCCTTTAATTTCGACGGTAACGTCAGGTGCTATCACGTCAGCATGACAATGACCTCCGGGAGTTTTAATGACTAACGGAGTATGCATCTTCTCATATCGAATGCCATGCATGAATGCAAATTTTCCAGAGATGAATGAATGTGATGCTCCTGAATCAAATAAAACAGAAGCAGGTACTGAGTTAACAAGAAGGGTACCCATCACAGTAGCAGGTTGATCCTGGACTTCTTCAATGTCAATGTTGTAAGCGTGTCCACGACCATGTGCAGCAGACCCAGTATTATAGTTGCGGGTCTGATTGTTGCCATGACCATTGCCACGGCCAGTACGAGGAAAAGCCAACTGATTTTGAGTCTAGCGGCAGTCTTTAGCCTGGTGTCCTGGTTTGCGGCACTTGATGCACAGACCATCTTCAGGACGAAGAGGAGCATTGTTTTGAACAGCTTGAGCTCTTGGCTGCCTCGGTGGTGGAGGAGGTAGACGTGGTGCAGCATAGTTGTTCTTTGGCGCAGAGGTATTTGGACGGAACACATTGTTGGGAATCCAGACTCGACACTTCTGTGCTGAGCCCGAAGATGAGCCAGCATCACGATAGCGTTTCTGCGAGTCCTTGTGTTTCATATGAGCGGTCTCAACAAGAATAGCCTTGTTCACAAGAGTAGAAAAGTTGTTGAAGTCTTGAGCAGCAAGGGCAAGCTCCAGGTCTAGGTGGAGTCCATTATAGAACTTCTCTTGTCTACGAGCATCTGTGGCGATGTCTTCTTCAGCATAGAGGGAGAGGTCAAGAAATTCCCGCTGATAGGCTTCGACAGTCTTGTTGCCCTGAGTGAGGTTGTGGAATTGGGTCTTCATTCGTTCCATAATTGCCTGAGGGATGTAACGTGCACGGAAAGCAGCCTGGAACTCATACCAGGTAATGACTGTTCCAGCAGGCAGTGTACGCTTGTGTGTGTCCCACCACTGAGCAGCGGGACCCTTTAGGAAAAAGGCCGCGAAGGTGACGAAGTTGGCAGGGGCGACATTAGCAGACTCCATCTCGTGAGTGATGTCGCGAAGCCAGTCATCAGCATCCAGTGGCTTGTCAGAGTTGCGGAACTGAGTGGGGTTGAGTCGCATAAACTCCGGCAGAGTTATTGAAGGAGGGTTCTGGTTCTGGTTGTTCTGATGCAGAAACTGAGCCATAATTCCAGTCATGAACTGGCGGTTGAGCTCGAATTGTTGCATGATAGCTGCCATATAGTCTGGCGGGGGTGGGTGTTCAGGGCCACGACCACGACCACCTGGTCTAACCATCCTGCTAAGTATCAACAGGGGGTAGTTTAGTAAAAGCAATGGCGAGCGTTTAGCGACAAGCATGATGTAACTCGACAACAATTTAAGCAGTGTTACAGATACATAACAGTAGTCAGTTAAGACATACAGATCCATACACAAAGTCGGGTACATGCGGACAGCATAACGGCGCAAATTAAAAGCTAGACATACTAGGTGGCACGCAGGCACGCGGTAGGGAAGTACACAATGAGACATAGCAAAGGCTACATCAACGTCGGGGAAAACCACTGTAACGGGGCAACTGCGAGTGCGGACGACGAATGTTCGTCGTGGAAGGATCCTGCGCTCCATGTGCACTCTGATGTAGAACCCGGTCTCGAGCTGTAAGAAGTGGTCCACGTGTAGGTGTGTGACCTCCAACAGTAGGCCAATCAATACCAGCATACATCTGAGTCCTGCGCGGGTAAAGGATGTGCTCCGGATGTATCCCTGCGCGAACAGCGGGTAGCAACTACGTCATAGCATCGTAGAGACGAGCTCGAGTGGCAACCAACTCGATGGCAAGAGCCCGAACAGTGCGATCCAGAGCCTGAGTGCACTGAATCAGAACGCGCGGGTCGTAGCAACAAGGCTCGTGTGGGGCACAGATAGCTGTGTAGTATCCAGTAGCATCTCCAGCAGGGGCATAAGGAATGTATCGGAACTCAGAGTCATCCAAGATATCAGTGAACTCTCCTCGGAGACGTGCGACAGCAGAGTAGGCGGCATCATGTATAGCCATCTCAATCGTCACGCCGATACCGTGGAAAAGGTGTAGCTCGGTGTCTGAGTCATTCTGTTGATCATAGATACGAACATCAGCGTGGTACTGCTCCTGGTTGAACTCGCGGTAATCCTCGTAAACCATGTACTCGGGGTACCAGCGGTAGCAAAGTCTGGTCAGGAGGGCGATCAGATTAGCTGGAAACCCAGGGGCATCACGAGCCCAAGTGCGAAGCACAAGCTGTGTCGTAGGACGCGATGGAAACAAACGGTCCATCTGAAACAGAGGAAATTCAGGATTGTCAAATGACAATGAGAAGTTTAATACAACTCGGAGAGAAAGGTTAAACAAAACAATGGAAAGGAAAGTGATTATCAGACTAATCAGACCAATGACAGGGAAATCGCACAGATATCCAGCTCTCCGGGTAGATGGGATTTACGAGATCCTAAGTGTCGGCGTTAGTAAAATTTTATTTAACCGGAATAGAAGAGAGATCAGAGTCCCAGAGTATAGACGAGGAATAAAAGATCCTAATACCACCCAGTTGGCGACGTGGGCCCGTAAGCCACACAGCCGAGTTAGTAAATTAGTTTTTGGTTTCTAGACTCAACTTCGGCCAAGGAATTTGGAAGGGGGCTTCCTACAGGAAGTCGGCTCTAATACCAACTTGTGACGCCCCCGACTCAATCGTGCACTAATCATACACGCAAACATGAACGATCAAGCACAGGGACTCACGGAAAGATATCACAACACAACTCTAACACAAATAAATGGAGATCCACAATATTACATAGCAGGGATCCGAAGATCCAAATACATAAGTCAGTCATACAAATATTATCTGAGTACAGACATAGTTAGACAAGTTTTGCCTTAAGAAGGCTAGCACAAACAACGACTCTAGATCGAAAGGCATTGGCCTCCTGCCTGGGAGCCTCCGATCCTACTCCTGGCCGGCTGGCTCGATACAGTAGTACGTGCCGTCTGGACCCTCCTGATAGTAAGCTTCGGTTGGGACATCTGGCTCCTGGACTCCATCGTCTGATGTATCATCAAGGTGGGGTATGGGGAAAAGAGAAAGTAAAGCAACCATGAGTACTCATCCAAAGTACTCAGCAAGCAAGGATCTATACTACATATGCAACATTATCAATGGAGAAAGGCTGTATATGTGGACTGGGCTGCATAAATGCCAGAATAGAGAGAAGGCCTAGCCCTATCGAAGACTAGCATCTTCACAAAGCCATCATCTTGCAGCAATAGAAGAGAGTAGAATAGCATTTTATTTAGCAAACATGTTGAAGCAAGCCTAGAGATCCTTCCTCGACTCCCAGCGAGAAAGCGATCCCGAAGCTTCAGTTAAGTAACAAGTATCCAGTTCAAGTAGTAGATCGGGATACACAAACTGAGCATCCTTTATCGTAGGACCGGCTATCGATAGATCATTCATCCCTACAGGGGTGCACTACTGTTACCCAACACGCTCGATCACCTCTGGCCGGACACACTTGCTGGGTAATGCCCGGCCTCGGGAGATCAACACGAAGCAGCGCCCTACCTAGGCTCGGCAGAGAGGTCAGCACACCGGACTAACCTATGCACCCAGAGGTCTTTGGCCTTCGCCCTGGGCACCCTGCGCGTTGCGAGACTGGCCGGGGTGCAGGCGCAACACTGAACTCGTCAGTGAAGTATCCAGCCCAATCCCGACAATCAGCCCGCACAGTGAATCATGATGTCTGACGAGCTTTCGGGAGAAACGTACATCGTAGAGGGCCCCATTAAACCATAATCCCACATGGTGGTAGTGCGTATAGGGCACGTCGACCCACTCAGATCACACACCCAAATCCAATAGGCTCATTTAGTATCACGCGGAGACAATCAGAGTTTTTGAAGCTCCGCCACAATATCACACTCGAGTGCCCTTCCGGCACAACCGACATCGTAGATCCCCAGTGGGTACCCACCAGGGTGGACCCACCTGTAACAAAGGTCAAAGTAACCGTGTGGTCATATCATCAAGGGGGAAACCCCGAGGAATCACCCTCGGTGGATTCCACTCGATGAAATCATCAGGGTGAATGTATGAGGCATCACCCTCGAGGTTCACACTGAGGGGTTGGACGACAGAATCGTATCGGAAGTGGAAAAGGAGGAATCACCCTCGATGACCACGACCGAACAGCTACACTGCAGAGTATTCATCAAGAGTGCGTTACGAGGTATCACCCTCAGCACTCGAGAGTAACTATGCAGAGTCGTACAACTAAGGGGGTGTGAAGTGAGGTGTCGGTCACTGGTCGACGATCACGTTGATCGATTCGTCGATGATCAAGCAGGGGCAACAAGGGAAAGGTGGTGGGGTCACTGATGGTTCACTACCAACCTATACTAAATAGTTTAACATCGGCAGGTAAAGTAACAATTAACATGGTACAAAAGCAGGCTATGCATCAGAATAGGAGCATACATTAACAGTAGTAAAATCTAATGCAAGCAGGAGAAATGGAAAGGGCGATATCTGGATGCTCATGGGGGGGGGGGCTTGCCTGGTTGCTCTGGCAAGAAAGAGGGGTCATCAACGGGCTGCTCGTCTGTAGTGTAGTCGAACTCGGCTGCAGCGTCGTCGGTCTCGGCGTCTATCGAGAGAGAAGGAGGGGGGAGAGAAACAATAAATTCACGGCAATAATGCAATCAATATGTATGACATGCCTAAAAGATATGCCGGGGTGTTCTACTACCTAACTAAATGATTTAGTTAATTTAGGAATTTATTCGGATTTATTTAGTTAAGGTTGGGCACTATTCATTTACTGACTTCAGTCTAAAAGTCCCACGTTCATATAGCTAGGGGCGTCTGGCAGGAATACGGAGGGCGTATTCGGGTTCGTATCAAAATTCTGAGCAAGTTTCATGTATTAAGTATTTTCATCGGAGTTACGGTTTATTTAATATGATTTTCTAAAGTTTTTATTAATTTCTGGAATTTATTTATTTATTTAAATTCAACATTATCCGAAACAGTGTATGGTGACATCATCATGACATCAGTATGATGTCAGCAGGTCAACTGGTCGGCTGACAAGTCAAACCAGACAGGTGGGGCCCACATGTCATACACTGTGGCTTTAACAGAGGGGTTAATTTAATTAATTGGGTTAATTAACAGGTGGGGCCCAGCAGTCAGTGACTGATTAGGATTTTAATCACTTTTATTAACCTAATTAGTTAATTAGGCACCTGACAGGGGGGGCCCATATGTCATAGACACAGGGAGAGGGGCCCCACCAGTCAGTGACTGGGCAGTGCCCAGTCAGCCAGTTGACTCTGGGGCCGGCCTGGCCCACTGGCAGTGGCACTGGGGGTGGCCCCAGGCCAACCACGTCGACGGCAGCGGCGGCCGGCCACCGGAGTTGCTCCGGCGAGCACCAGAGACGGCGGCGCGGCTCGGAAATGGCGCACAAGGCACCATTGCGAGCGTGGCCGGGCTCATTCGAACTGGCAGACGACGGCGGAGCGATCTAGGGTGAAGCCGGGGGCTGCTGTGGTCGGTAGCGTCGACGGTGAGCAACGAGGCGGACGCCGGAGTTCGGCCGTCGTCGGGATCGGGGCTACGGCGTACAAGAAGGGCAGCGCGAGGTGGCTACTACGTCTACCCGATGCGGCGAATGCAACGGACTTGGTTGCGAGGCCGTTTGGTTGCCGGATCGACGCCGGCGACGAGCAGTGGCGGAGGCAGGGGTTCGGCAACGGCGGTGAGCGGGCTAGGGGCAAATGCGGCCGCGGAAAGAAGTAACAGAAGGAGGGAGGAGCTCACCGAGCGGCCAAGAAAGGCCCGTGTGAGCTTTGGAGCAGCAGAGGTCGACGGAGACGGAGACGAACGGCGGCGGCCGGAGATGCGTTCGGAAGGGGTTCGACGCTGCAGGGCCTCCAGGGCTCAATCCGGCAGCGTAGACGAAGCGGAGGAGCGAGGCGGAGTTGTTGGACTTGTCGGGGCGGCGAACGGGCGACGGTGGGCGCGAGCTTCACGGCGGCGCAGCCATGGCGGCGTCGGGCGAGGTGGGGGACGGGGGGGGAGAGGGGCGAATGGGGCGGCTAGGGTCCGCCAGGAGGGCGAGGGGGTCACTCTTATCCACCACGGCGAGGGAGAGAGGGGGCCATGCCGCGGCGTGCGGGCGTGGCGACAGCGCGCGCGGTGAACAGGGGAGGTAGGGGACGGTGCTAGGTGGGCTGGGCCGCGCTGTAGCGATAGGCTCTAGTGCACAGTAGCGCGTTTAGGCCTTTTCCTTTTTCTCTTTTTCTGTTTCTTTCTTTTCTGTTTTGTCTTTTATTCTTATTCCAAATGACTTCTGTAAAATATGGCACTTGTTCTATTAATACCAGTGCAATATCCAACCCTGGTATAAAATGGTCTTGGGGCCAAATGTTTTCATATGGATTTTATTTAAATAAAAAGGTAGTAACTAGTTCTGTTTTTCTACTGTTAGAGTCACTTAGTTAATTTATTAATTGATGATTATAATTTTAGAACAGTCTCTGCAATATTTGTTATTTATTGAACATTTTAGTTTCTATGTTGGACAACCTTTGTTTTCCACTTTCATTTAAATTTGAATTTTGACTTAGGAGTTGAAATGCAATATGATGCTAATGATGATCATGCATTGTTAATCACGCTAACTTGTCATTATCAAAAGTGATTACTGTGGCTAATGACATGGGGTGTTACACCCAGAGATACCTCTCCGATACACGGAGTGACAAATCCCAATCTCGATCCATGCCAACTTAACAGACACCTTCGGAGATACCTGTAGAGCATCTATATGATCTCCCAATTACATTGTGACGTTTGATAGCACACAAGGTATTCCTCCGGTATCCGGGAGTTGCATGATCTCATGGTCAAAGGAATATGTATTTGACATTAGGAAAGCAGTAGCAATAAACTGAACGATCATATGCTAAGCTAACGGATGGGTCTTGTCCATCACATCATTCTCCTAATGATGTGATCCCGTTCTCAAGTGACAACTCATGTCCAAGGTTAGGAAACCTTAACCATCTTTGATCAGTGAGCTAGTCTAGTAGAGGCTCACTAGGGACACGGTATTTGTTTATGTATCCACATATGTATTTAAGTTTCCTGTCAATACAATTCTAGCATGAATAATAAACCTTTATCATGAATAAGGAAATATAATAATAACAACTTTATTATTGCCTCTAGGGCATATTTCCATCAGTCTCACACTTGCATTAGAGTCAATAATCTAGTTCACATCGCCATGTGATTAACACCCATAGTACTAAGGTGTGATCATGTTTTGCTTGTGAGAGAGGTTTAGTCAACAGGTCTGCCACATTCAGATCCGTATGTATTTTGCAAATTTCTATGCCTACAATGCTCTGCATGGAGCTACTCTAGCTAATTGCTCCCACGTTTAATACGTATCCAGATTGAGGCTCAGAGTCATCCGGATTGGTGTCAAAGCTTGCATCAATGTAACCCTTTACGACGAACTCTTTATCACGTCCATAACCGAGAAACATTTCCTTAGTCCTCTTTAGGTACCTAAGGGTAATTTTGACCGATGTCCAGTGATCCACTCCTGGATCACTATTGTGCCACCTTGCCAAACTTATGGCAAGGCACACAACAGGTCTGGTACATAGCATGCCATACTTTATAGAACCTATGGTTGAGGCATAGGGAATGACTTTCATTCTCTCTCTATATATTCTGCCATGGTCGGGCTTTGAGTCTTACTCAACTTCACACCTTATAACATAGGCAAGAACCCTTTCTTTGACCGATCCATTTTGAACTTCTTCAAAACTTTGCCAAGGTATGTGCTTTGTGAAAGTCCTATTAAGTGTCTCGATCTATCCCTATAGATCTTGATGCACAATATGTAAGTAGCTTCACCGAGGTCTTTCATTGAAAAATTCTTATTCAAGTATCCTTTTATGCTATCCAGAAATTCTATATCATTTCCAATCAACAATATGTCATCCACATATAATATTAGAAATGCTATAGAGCTCCCACTCAATTTCTTGTAAATACAGGCTTCACCATAAGTCTACATAAAACCATATGCTTTGATCATCTCATCAAAGCGTATATTCCAACTCCGAGATGCTTGCACCAGTCCATAGATGGATCGCTAGAGCTTGCACCAGTCCATAGATGGATCGCTAGAGCTTGCACACTTTGTTAGCACCTATAGGATCGACAAAACCTTCTGGTTGCATCATATACAACTCTTCTTTAAGAAATCTGTCATGGAATGCAATTTTGACGTCCATTTTCCAGATTTCATAATCATAAAATGCGGCAATTGCTAACATGATTCGGATAGACTTAAGCATCGCTACGGGTGAGAAAGTCTCATCATAGTCAACCCCTTGAACTTGTTGAAAACCTTTCGCAACAAGTCGAGCTTTATAGACAGTGATCTTACCATCCGCATCTGTCTTCCTCTTGAAGTCCATTTATTTTCAATGGCCTGCCTATCATCAGGCAAGTCCACCAAAGTCCATACTTTGTTCTCATACATGGATCCTATCTCAGATTTCATGGCCTCAAGCCATTTATCAGAATCTGGGCTCATCATAGCTTCTTCATAGTTCGTAGGTTCGCCATTGTCTAACAACATGACTTCCAGGACAAGATTACCATACCACTCTGGTGCGGAACATGTTCTGGTCGACCTACGAAGTTCAGTAGTAACTTGATCCGAAGTTTCATGATCATTATCATTAGCTTCCTCTCTAGTTGGTGCAGGCATCACAGGAACGGTTTTCTCTGATGTGCTACTTTCCAATTCGAGAGAAGGTACAATTACCTCATCAAGTTCTACTTTCCTCCCACTCACTTCTTTTGAGAGAAACTCCTTCTCTAGAAAGGACCCATTTTTAGCAACAAAGATCTTGCCTTCAGATCTGTGGTAGAAGGTGTACCCAATAGTTTCTTTAGGGTATCCTATGAAGACGCACTTCTCCAATTTGGGTTCGAGCTTATCAGGCTAAAGCCTTTTGACATAAGCATCGCATCCCCAAACTTTAAGAAATGACATCTTAGGTTTCTTTTCAAACCATAGTTCATATGGCATCGTCTTAATGGATTTAGATAGTGCCCTATTTAACGTGAATCCGACTTTCTCTGTCGGCGTTCTGGGACCGGGGGTGCCACCACTGAAGAGGGGGGGAACCCATTCTCATTCCCCAAGCCCTCGCAAGGCAGCTCATCCACTGTACTAGTTCATCCTCAACCTCCTCGTGAGGCCAATCCACCACAAAGCAGGAGTAGGGTTTTACACCGTGAGGTGGCCCGAACCTGGGTAAACTGCCGTGTCCATCTTCTTCCCCGCGCGAGTGTGTATCCGGCGAGGCTAGGCTGTAGGGCGACGAGCTTGAGACTCGAGAGGTTGAGATCTTTGCACACGACCCAGAGTTCGAACCTTCTTGGGTCTGTGGAGCCCTGAATCCGACAGTCTCTAATGCATACCCCCAAAATAATAAAGGCAAATCGGTAAGAGACATCATAGAATGCACCATATCTAATAAAGTACGGTTACGACGTTCAAACACAGCATTACACTGTGGTGTTCCAGGTGGCGTGGGTTATGAAACAATTCCACATTGTTTTAAATGAAGGCCAAACTCGTAACTCAAATATTCGCCTCCGCGATCAGATCGTAGAAACTTTATTTTCTTGTTACGATGATTCTCCACTTCACTCTGAAATTCTTTGAACTTTTCAAATGTTTTAGACTTGTGTTCCATCAAGTAGATATAACCATACCTACTCAAATCATCTGTGAAGGTCAGAAAATAATGATACCCGCCGCGTGCCTCAACACTCATTGGACCGCATACATCGTTATGTATTATTCCCAATAAGTCATTAGCTCGCTCCATTGTTCCGGAGAATGGAGTTTTAGTCATCTTACCCATGAGGCATGGTTCGCGAGTATCAAACGATTCATAATCAAGTGATTCCAAAAGTCCATCCGTATGGAGTTTCTTCATGCGCTTTACACCAATATGACCCAAATGGAAATGCCACAAGTATGTTGCACTATCATTATCAACTTTGCATCTTTTGGCATCAATATTATGAATATGTGTATCACTACGATCGAGATTCAACAAGAATAGACCATTCATCAAAGGTGCATGACCATAAAAGATGTTACTCATATAAATAGAACAACCATTATTCTCTGACTTAAATGAATAACCATCTCACAATAAACAAGATTCAGATATAATGTTCATGCTCAAGGCTGGCACGAAATAACAATTATTGAGGTCTAAAACTAATCCCGAAAGTAGATATAGAGGTAGCATGCCGACGGTGATCACATCGACCTTGGAACCATTCCCGACGCGCATCGTCACTTCGTCCTTAGCCAATCTTCATTTATTTCGCAGCTCCTATTTTGAGTTACAAATATGAGCAACCGAACCAGTATCAAATACCCAGGAGCTACTATGAGCATTAGTAAGGAACACATCAATAACATGTATATCAAATATACCTTTGTTCACTTTGCCATCCTTCTTATCCGCCAGGTATTTGGGGCAGTTTCGCTTCCAGTGACCATTTCCTTTGCAGTATAAGCACTCAGTTTCAGGCTTGGGTCCACCTTTAGGCTTCTTCACGGGAGCAGCAACTTGCTTGCCTTTCTTCTTGAAGTTCCCTTTATTTCCCTTGCCCTTTTTATTGAAACTAGTGGTCTTCTTAACCATCAATGTCGGTGTTCTGGGAACCAGGGTACCCAGACTTGCCTGCCTGCGACCCATGGTGTGGCTCCCTCGACGGCCTTGTACGGCACATCTCCAAGATCACCATGACAAGACCCTCACGAGGGGCCAGGCCTCGCGAGGAGAAAGACACCAAGACCTCCCAAGGGAGTGGCCTCCCGAGGAGCGGAGATTTCTATGTAGGTACCCAGCCTCACGAGGCTGCGATGACATGAGCCATGATGACCAAGGCCAGGTGGGCGCCAGCGGGCGCAGAGGAGGCAGTTTCCTCTTTGGTGCTAAGGAGGCAAGGACAGGCGTGGGTTCCCGAGGAATCCCCCAAAGGTTTCCATTCCGGTGCAACGAGACCAAGACCGCAGGCTCGGCAAGGCGGAGGTCATCACCGAGCCCACCGCTGCGTCACGACCAGAAGCTTTGCAGGAGAAGACCACCTTTTGTCAGGATAGGATGGACTACTTGTCCCCTTTCAAATTGGCCGTTGTGGTATCCCTTCCCGCCTAAGTTTCGAGAGAAGAGGACCAATGCCACTATAAATATAGGTTAGCCACCACCATAGAAGGGGTCGACTCATTCTCACCCCCGAGCTCTCGCGAGGTTGTTCATCCTCTGTACTAGTTCATCCTCAGCTCCTCGTGAGGCCAATCCACCACAAAGCAGGAGTAGGGTTTTACACCGCAAGGTGGCCCGAACCTGGGTAAACTGCCGTGTTCATCTTCTTCCTTGCTCACGCGAATCCGGCTGGGCTAGGCTGTGGGGTGATGGGCTCTAAGCTTGAGAGGTTGAGATCTTCGCACACGCCCCAGAGTTCGAACCTTCTTGGGTCTGCGGAGCCCTGAATCCGACATTTGGCGCGCCAGGTAGGGGCGTGTCGAAGTCCTTCTTCCACCGTTTGCTCCGCCTCCGTTCCGTCACCCCCATGGCCGACGCTCGCCGTGTCCGTGCCGAGCGTCGGGCCGCTCGTGTCGCCCAGACGGTGCCCGTGGGCAACGACGCTCCTCGCCGCTCTGCCTCCCCCATGGCTAACGCTGCCACTAACCCTGCTGCTCGTGAGCACCAGGATTCATCGCTGCCACCTTTCGTGCGGCGTGATGGCCGCACCGCAACTCCATCACCCACTCCAGCCACGGCGTCATCCTCCCACGCTCTCCATGGGCCGGCGAACACGTAAGCTGTGCTGCTCATGGCGCGCGAGCTCCTGTGTTATCGCCCTGCCAACGACCTCTACGACGACTGGCTTGCCGCATCGCTGAGCTCGTCAGTGCCGCTGGCGAGGCCCCTGCACCGTCCCGCTCGCTCCTTCCCCCGCCATCTCAGGCGGGCGACGTGGCTCACGGCGCGCCTCCTCCTCCTCTACTGTGCGGCGCCAACCCCGAGCCTAGGCGTGACGCGCCCCAGCGTGACCCACCACGCGGGGCGGCGGCGCGCGATGAAGCAAGCTGCCAGGTGATACAGCGCACGCGCTCCCGGCGCCACAGCGCCAGCACCAGGACCGTGCGCTACCAGAGGTCGCGGCGCACGGGCGTCAAGACCGAGCTCCACCCATGCTGCCCGCACCTGTGAGTGCGGAAGTCTACCGCGCTTTCACCCCGGAGCTGCGCTGCGTCATCTGGCCCGGCAAGTTCAATCCAGATCTGCCTCCATGTTACGACGGCACCCCTGACCCCGCGGAGTTTCTCCATCTCTATGCGCTGAGCATTGAAGCGGCGAACGGCGATGATTAGGTCATGGCGAACTGGTTCCCCATGGCCCTCCAGGACGGCGTGCGCTCGTGGCTCCTAAACCTCCCGGTGGGGTCGATCTCCTCCTGGGACGAGCTTCGCGAGCGTTTCATCGCCAACTTTCAGGGTACTCGCGACCACGCTCCTGCAGTGGGCGACCTACGGCACGTGAATTAGCAACCGGGCGAGACCTTGCACAAGTACATACAGTGCTTCACAAACGTCCGTCTTAGGATCCCGAAGGCGTCCGACGAAGCCATCATCTCGGCGTTCTCTAAAGGCATCCGGGATGTCAAGATGAAGGAGGAGCTCGCCATCAACGAGGACATGTGCTCGGCCCTGGAGATGTTCAACCTGGCGAACAAGTGTGCAAGGGCCGAGGAGGGCCACCTCTCCCTCCTGGAGCTTCCTGAGGCAGACCCCGAGGACAAGAAGGCCAAGGCTAAGGAGGCGAAGCACAAGGGCCCCGCCGTACTTGCGGCTGAACCTGAGAGGAAGCGCGGTCATGACCACGACGAACCCCCCAGGGCAACCGCCCGTTCTGCATCTTCCACAACGTACACAGCCACAACACCAACGACTGCCAAGAGCTCAGGGCCCTCCGCCATGGGCGCCTTGGTCACCGCCCCAAGCATGGTCATCGGGCCTACGGCCGTGGAGGAGGCCGCGGCGGAGGCCGCTGGGACAACCGCGACCCTCGTCAGGACTGGCGCGATCAGCCTCGTGAGGACCGTTGGCGCGATGAGCCTCGTGACGGGTTCTGGCGTGATCAGCCTTGTGAGGCCCGTCCTCAGGGCAATGCTGGCCTCCCTCCGCTTCCGCCGGCACCAAGGAGGAACGACGATAATTGGCAGGACGACGGGGCTGGGGGCTTCCAAGAACCTCATGCTATCGCCTGCATCCTGGGTGGTGCGCAGGCCCCAGCCTCACAATGCATCTTCAAGCAGCTCGCTCGTGAGGTGAACGCAGCCCTCCCGAGGCTCGAGGCCACGCGTCCCCTCAAGTGGTCGCAGTACGCCATCACTTTCGACTCCAAGGATCACCTAAAGTGCTTGGCCACCGGAGGCGCGCTTCCCATGCTCTGCACGCCCACCATCAGCAATGTCCTCGTCACCAAGACCCTCATTGATGGTGGTGTGGGGCTCAATGTTCTCTCTGTCGAGACATTCGAGACACTCCAAGTGCCCTATGATTAGCTTCTGCCAACCAAGCCTTTCTCAGGAGTGACCGACAGCTCCACCATCCCCCTGGGGTAGATACGCCTCCCTGTCACCTTCGACAACCGCAACAACTACCACACCGAGCTCATCGACTTCGACGTCGCTCACATCGGCCTCCCGTACAACGCCATCCTTGGATATCCGGCCCTCGCCAAGTTCATGGCGGGAACCCACCACGGCTACAATGTCCTCAAGATGCCAGGGAATGGCGGCATCATCACGGTCGCCTGCGATGAAAAGGATGCGGTGTGCTCCCTCGAGCGCGCCTACCAAGCCGCGATGGCTGACAATCTAGATGATGAGGGCGTCGTCCTACCTCCTGAGACCACACCCAAGAAGAAGAAGCAGGTCCTCCTCAAGAGTCGTCAGGGGGCTGGCGCACCTGCCGATGGCACTTCAGGCCCCGCACCCGCTGCTGGGACGCCTCTTCCTCCCGCATAGGAAGGCGTGCCCAGCGCCTCCCTCAGGATGGGCTTGGGGGCTCCTGTCTGGAGAGCCTCTAACCTGACCAGTGCAACGAGGGAGGTGCTCGGGCACCACTTGGAGGCGTGCTTCGAGGCACGCCCCCGCGAGCAAGGCGCACGGCGCGAGGCGCCAGGTGCTCGAGAGTTCATTGTCAAGGCGATCAAGGAGCTTCAGGAGGCGAGGGCCATGCGCAGCGAGCGTCGCCCCGCATGGCCTCCCAGTGCAGCTGCGGCCCCTGACGTGGGCAGCGAGCTGCGCGTCTGCGTCAACATCCCAGGCCTCAACAGGGCTGCTTCGCAGGACTTCTTCTGGCCGTCCCGTGTCGACCGGAGTGGGGGCTACCCCTGCAGCTACGTCCGCATGTCATTTGGCCTGCTGAACGTGGCCTCCTCATACCAGCACTTCATGCAGGGTGCCATGGCGGCTCACGAGGCTAGGCGCCAGGCGGTCCTGTCGGAGGAAGTGCTAGACCCTCACGAGCCCAACAGGCCTCGCGAGCTCCCCGGGCCTCAAGAGCCGCCCAGCTCGTGAGGAGCAGCTCCTATGGCACGTCTCTTCAGCTACCCCGACGCTCCTGCGACACTGATGCCAGGTGACTTTTTGGTTTGTTCAGATTGAGGGCGCCCCCCGGGCTGCATCATCCTCAGGCTGCTAGGGCCCAGCCCTGCAGTTGTATCGTGTTGCGCATGTATCAGAACTGGCCTTGCCTTTATGAATTTCCCAAGTATCTCAACTGCATGTCCGGTGCTTCGTCACCATGATGTCGCTGCACCCTCGCAAACCTGCCCACGACCGACTCATGATTAAGGACTGGCATGGCGTCTATGCTCGGGTCCGTCCCTGCAGCGTTGTCAAATCCAAGCGACCGACCTCTGTCCCGCGGGCCAGCTCTCGTGCGCGTCACCTCCCGGGGTCCTTGATGCCTTGTTCTCGCATGATCTAATCACGTGTGGGCAAGTAATGGCGCGCGGCCCAGTTCATACGACTGTAGTTTGGCGCTTCACCATAGCGGGAGCCGTGCACCGGGTGTTTTTCCGTGGGATCATTGCATGAGAAGACTTGGCATGGCGTCTGTGCTTGGGTCCGTCCCTGTAGCGTCGATAAAACCAATGGCTGAGCTCTGTCTGGCGAGCCGGCCCCGTTCACATCACCTCCTGGGGTCATTGGTGTCCGGCCTTCTCATGCGATAACCTCCGGAGGGCCATTCGGTGCAGGACCCCCCCCATCGCCCCACAGGTGTCACAAGCGCGCCCCACGCTGCAAAAATCAGGCGCAACCCGCCTTGAGGTAGGGCCTCGTGAGTCCTGTGCTGGCTCACGAGTGCCCAGATACACCTCCTCCAGTTCTGCCGTGCTAGCCATGTGTACGAACGGGGCTGTACATGCCCTGGAGTCTCCCCCCGAGGGAACTCCCACCCACGCACCATTGGAAGCCCCATGCTCTGCGCTGGCGGACGACACGGTCGAGGAGCGACTATGCCCACGCACCAGTGGAAGCCCCATGCTCCACGCTGGCGGATGACACGACCGAGGAGCGGCTATGCCCACGCCAAAGTGGAAGGACCATGCTCCGCACTGGTGAATAAACAACTGAGGGCGCCCTAGCGGCCGCACTAACCTCAGGATAGCCTATCGGCTCTTCGTACGGTCCTATCGCGCAGCTTCCCCCATAGGAGGCACGCGTGAGGGGGCTGGACACTGGGGCTGTGCTCAGACCAGGCCTGGCACATCCCACCTCATCAGGTCCCCGGTACCTGGTCTTCTCGCGTCCCTCCCAGGCAAAAGCTAGCGAGGAAAGGTATGAAGGACTACGGATTAGCTTATACGCTGCTCACATTTCCTTCACGAGGGCTGTTCGCACGTCAAGGGGGACCCCTGAGCATCGTGACTCAGGGGCCTCACTAGTCACGTAGCCCCTCGCCCCTTGGTCTCGTCCTACCGATCCGGACGGCCCAAGGGCGGTCGAGGTATGCGCGGGGCTGGGCCTTGCCGACACCAAACACAAAGGCAAACAGGAAGGAAACCAAGCACGGAAAGGAAAATCACGGAGTTCTAGCAAGTTATTACAAACGCAAAGTGTTTCGCGAATTCAAACAGAAGTTTTACGCCTCCACAAGGCATGGTAAATGTTGTAGGAATAAAACTAGGAAGAAGCGCCACCACCGCCTTGGTCATCGCCGCCGCTCGCCCCGGTCACCGAAAGCCCGTCGTCGACGTCGCTGCTACCATCATCGCCGCTGCCGCCAATCTCCACCGCCGGAGCCTTGACGGGGACACAGAGGAACTTCTCTAGCAACGCATCCACATGACCCTTCACGGCCCTCTTCAGCAGCAGCACGGGACTCAGGAGCGATCGAGCGGATCACCGTGCTGAAGTCGAAGCTGGGGTCCTGAAGGTAGAGATGGCCGAAGACGCGCGTCGCGGCCGCGGCGAAAAGCGAGCGGCACTCATCCTCCAGGATGGAGTCCACCTTGGCGGCATCACCCTTGAGCGCCTCCACGAGCTTGGAGGAGAGCCCCGCGAGGGCATCCTCAGGGGTAGCCAGTGGCTCCTCATACCCTCCCCTGTAGATGGAGCGTAGCGCGTCGCGAGCCTTGAGCTCGAGGGAGGGGAAGGCGCCGCGTTCCGCGGCTGCTTTCTTCTCAGCAGCAGCAAGGGCCTTCTCCCCGGCCTCCAGTTGGGCTACCAACTCGGAGACGCTCTAGGCGTGGGATGCCTGGGCATCAGCCACCACCTTCTTCAGTGTGGCTAGGTGGCCGCGCTCCGCGGCCTGGTCGATGGCCATCTGTTTCAGCTTGGCGTCGCGATCGGTGGACTTCGCTTCACGGGCCTTCAAGTCCTCTTCCCGCTGCTGAAGCCGTTGGGCATGCGTGGCTTGCTCATCCTGGAGGGCCTTCAGCTTGGCCTCCGCCTCAGCGTGGCAGTCCTCGGCGAACGCAACGTTGGCCAACGCTGCGTCGCGAGCCTTCTTGGCTTCGGCTGCCTCCTTCCTGCCTTCCGCGGTGGCGGCCTCGGCCCTGCCCTAGGCCGTTTTGGCAGACGTGTCGGCCTGGAGCCACCCCGAAATAAGCCCCAGGCGCTCCCTCACGAGGCACCTGTCAGCATCTTGGAGGTCGGCTCGGAGCTGACTGAGCGCGGCATAGGTTTCGTCCAGGGCACCTGGCCTGATGAGGGGGCCGCAGTTCGCCAGCGCAAGGGCTTGGGGAGGAGGCGGCACCGGCGCGTCGGCTGGCGACATCACCAGTGAAGCGGTGGTGAGGACGGCTTGGGGCACCGGAGGCTCCGAGGCCCCCTCGGGCATGGCGGGGATGGACGGCTCAGCGGCCTGCTGGCCCGTGGGGGCCGGATCCTCCCGAGGATGCACCACCACGTCCTGGGGGCCTGCTACATCATGAGGGGACGACAGACGGCCTCTTCCGCCTGTGCCGGAGTCACTACGGCAGCGGCGAGAGGTGGCGCCTCCGGAGTCCCGGCTCCCTCCTTCCTCTTCTTCACCACGATGCTCATCCTAGTCATCAGGAGGGGAGCACTGTGGGCACGGTGCCAATCTATGCTAAACAGAAGCAAGGTAAGGTACTTACTCGTCGGGAGCGATCCATGTCCTCTTCTTCTCCTTCTTGGTCGGGGCTGGGACACCCCCGCTTTTCCTTAGTGCGGCCTTGGTCGGGCTTGGGGAGTTGGTGGGGTGCTCTTCGGCTGACCCCGGCGCGGCACCATTGCCTGGCAAGGAGGAGGCATCGCCCTGAGGGGACAAGACCTGCAGGACCGCGCCCGCTCCGATGGCCGGAGGGGTGCCCCTCAGAGGAGGTGCCGCCCCGCTCTTCTTCGGGGTCACCTGGCCTGACCTTTGTAGGGCCCGGGGAGTGGCCCCGGACCTCGAGAGGACCCCGGTGGAGCATGAGGATTCCACGGCCGGGGGTTCGTCGGTGTCGGCGTCATCTGCGAAGCTGCAAAGGAGCTCGCTCTGAGACGGGGGAGATCTCTGCCACATCGTCCTCGTTCACCTCCGAGTCCTCCTCGCCCTCTTTGCCGGCACTGACGCCGGAGGACACCGACATCGGGGAGTTGGGGCGCTCAGGCGACGCGAGCCCCAGCTCGTTGAAGACGGGCATGGTGGCAACCAACGCTTCCCAGTCAGCACGGCGGTATAGTGGGATGTAGGCCCCCGGAAGGTCCCCAGGCTCACGCTCGAGCAGGGTGTTCATGGCCTTGTCCAGCTCCTCGCCCGTCCAGCTCTCAGGGCGCAGCCTGATGTCATCCGCCATGCCCTGGAACTCCCACATGGGGCGCGTGTGCTACTGGAGCGGAGCCAGGCGCTGCGTCAGGAACTCCTTCATGAGCATGCCCCCCGTCAGCGCCCGGGCATCCATGTTTGATGTCATCTTCCTCAGGACAGGTGCCGCCCGGGGGTTGGAGAACTTCTCATGGATCCACCTCTTGGGCCGTTCGGGCAGCGCAGTTGGCAGCTCCAGCTGCTCGTTGAGGCCCTTGGTGTCCATGAAGACCCAACAGCGCCGGAAGCTTTCCACCTTCTTCCCGGCCCTCATGAGCACGTTGTTCTTGTGGACCGCAACAAAGGACACGCAGCCGGACCGCTGGGTCGGATCGTGCAACCACAGAGAGAAGAAGTGTCGGAGGAGTGGAACTGAGGGCCTCACACCCATGAATGCCTCGCAGTAGAAGGCAAAGATGGACAGGAGGAGGATGGAGTTGGGTTAAAAATGCAGGGCCTGGACCTGGTAGTGGTCGAGGACGACAATGAAGAACTCGGAAAGAGGGGGGACAAGCCCCGCGAAGATGCCGTGGAGGAAGAAGGGGTAAACCGTCCATGCCAGAGTCCGCTGCTCGGTCGAGCCGGCCAGGATCGCGGTCTGCTTCCACTCGTTCTCATCGCTTGCTGTGTATGGGAGAACGAGGGCGAGGTGCCCCTCCTCGGTGATGGAGGATGCATTGAGTGCCGGCGCAGGAGAGGGAGAAGAGCTTGCGGCTTGCGTCGCGGGCTTCGACTTCTTGGGGGCCATCTCCGAGGTCACCGGTGCCGGAGTTGGAGAAGGAAAGGGGAAGCCAAGCTCGATTGGATCTGGAGAGGTCCTTGGAGGAGGAAAGGGGATCTGAGGCAAGGTGAGGAGGAGTAATGATAGCCTGGTGGTGTGAGCCAGCCTTTTGTCAGTCCGGACAGTTGCTGAGGTGATGTGGGGGAGTGGGGGGCGTCCGCGTCCTGTCAAGCGCCACACGTCAGCCTGGCCCACAGGCGATTGGGGCCCGCGGCGCTTCACCCTTGCCCCTTGGCTTCGCCTCGAAGCCAGCCCGAGCCCGCCTTGGGCCCGGGGGCTACTGTCGGCATTCTGGGAACTAGGGTACCCAGACTTGCCTGCCTGCGGCCCACGGCGTGGCTCCCTCGACGGCCTGGTATGGCCCATCTCCAAGACCACCAAGACAAGACCCTCGCGAGGGGCCAGGCCTCGCGAGGAGGAAGTCACCAAGACCTCCCGAGGGAGCGGCCTCCCTAGGTGGCCTCCCGAGGAGCGGAGATTTCTATGCAGGTACCCAGCCTCACGAGGCTGCGATGATGTGAGCCATGACGACCAAGGCCAGGCGGGTGCCAGCGGGCGCAGAGGAGGCAGTTTCCTCTTTGGTGCTAAGGAGGCAAGGATAGGCGTGGGTTCCCGAGGAATCCCCCAAAGGTTTCCATTCTGGTGCAACGAGACTAAGACCGTAGGCTCGACAAGGCGGAGGTCATCACCAAGCCCACCATTGTGTCACGACCAGAAGCTTTGCAAAAGAAGACCACCTTTTGTCAGGATAGGATGGACTACTTGTCCCCTTTCAAATTGGCCGTTGTGGTATCCCTTCCCGCCTAAGTTTCGAGGGAGGAGGACTAAGGACACTATAAATATAGGTTAGCCACCACCATAGAAGGGGTCGACTCATTCTCACCCCCAAGCTCTCATGAGGTTGTTCATCCTCTGTACTAGTTCATCCTTAGCCCCTCGTGAGGCCAATCCACCACAAAGCAGGAGTAGGGTTTTACATCACAAGGTGGCCCGAACCTGGGTAAACTGCCGTGTTCATCTTCTTCCTTGCTCACGCAAATCCGGCTAGGCTAGGCTGTGGGGCAACGGGCTCTAAGCTTAAGAGGTTGAGATCTTCGCACACGCCCCAGAGTTTGAACCTTCTTGGGTCTGCGGAGACCTGAATCCGACAATCAACACTAGATGCTCTTTCTTGATTTGTACCTCCGTGACCTTAAGCATTGCGAAGAGCTCGGGAATCGTTTTTGTCATCCCTTGCATATTATAGTTCATTAGGAAGCCTTTATAGCTTGGTGGCAGTGACTGAAGAACTCTATCAATAACACTCTCAACTGGAAGATCAATTCCCAGCTGAGTCAAGTGGTTATGATACCCAGACATTTTGAGTATGTGTTCACTGACAGAACTGTTCTCCTCCATCTTGCAGCTATAGAACTTGTTGGAGACTTCATATCTCTCTACCCGGGCATTAGCTTGAAATATCAACTTCAGCTCTTGGAACATCTCATATGCTCCGTGGCGTTCAAAACATCTTTGTAGTCCCAGTTCTAAGCCGTAAAGCATGGAACACTGAACTATTGAGTAGTCATCAGATCGAGCCTGCTAGACGTTCATAACATCTACAGTAGCTCCTGCAGCAGGTTTGTCACCTAGCGGTGCATCAAGGACATAATTCTTCTGTGCGGCAATGAGGATAATCCTCAAGTTACGGACCCAATCCGTGTAGTTGCTACCATCATCTTTCAACTTAGCTTTCTCTAGGAACGCATTAAAATTCAGGGGAACGGTAGCACGGGCCATTGATCTACAACATAGATATGCAAAAACTATTAGGACTAAGTTCATGATAAATTAAGTTCAATTAATCAAATTACTAATGAACTCCCACTTAAATCAACATCCCTCAAGTTGTCTAAGTGATACATGATCCAAATCAACTAACCCATGTCCGATCACCACATGAGATGGGGTAGTCATCAATGGTGAACATCTCTATGTTGATCATGTCTACTATATGACTCACGTTCGACCTTTTGGTCTCCGGTGTTCTGAGACCATGTCTGTATATGCTAGGCTCGTCAAGTTTAACCCAAGTATTCTGCATGTGCAAAACTGGCTTACACCTGTTTTATGTAAACATAGAGTCTATCACACCCGATCGTCACAAGGTGCTTCGAAACGACGAACTTTAGCAATGGTGCATACTCAGGGAGAACACTTTTATCTTGAAATTAAGTGAAGGGATCATCTTATAACGCTACCGTCGTTCTAAGCAAAATAAGATGCATAAAGGATAAACATCACATGCAATGAAAAATATGTGACATGATATGGCCATCATTGTCTTGTGCTTTTGATCTCCATCTCCAAAGCATCGGCATGATCTCCATCGTCACGTCGGGGTCGTCTTGCCAACTATTGCTAATGCATAGGGATAAAGTAAAGCAATTACATGGCGCTTAGTGATTGACACGCAGGTCATATAATAATTAAAGACAACCCTAAGGCTCCTGCCGGTTGTCGTACTCATCGACATGAAAGTCGTGAACTTATTACAAAACATGATCATCTCATACATCAACATATATCACATCATATCTTGACCATATCACATCACAACATGCCCTGCAAAAACAAGTTAGACGTCCTCTACTTTGTTTATGCAAATTTTACGTGGCTGCTACGACCAACTAGCAAGAAACATTCTTAACTACGCAAAACCACAACGGTGATTATCAAGTTTGCTATTTTAACCTTCTTCAAGAACCAGCCATAGTCAAATTCGATTCAACTAAAGTAGGAGAAATAGACACCCGCCAGCCACCTTTATGCAAAACAAGTTGCATGTCAATCGGTGGAACCGGTTTCATGTGCGTGGACATGTAAGGTTGGTCCGGGCCGCTTCATCCCACAATACCGCCGAATCAAAATAAGATGTTGGTGGTAAGCAGTATGACCATCACCGCCCACAACTTCTTTGTGTTCTACTCATGCATATCATCTACGCATAGACCTGGCTCATGATGCCACTGTTGGGAAACGTTGCATGGAAAACCAAAAAAATTTCTACGCACACGCAAAATCTATCCATGGAGATGCATAGCTACAAGAGGGGAGAGTGTGTCTACGTACCCTGGTAGACCATTAAGCGGAAGCATTTACTAACGCGGTTGATGTAGTCATACACCTTCATGATCTGCCCGATCAAGTACCAAACGTACGGTACCTCCGCGTTCAGCACACGTTCAGCTTGATGACGTCCTTGCCTTCTTGATCCAGCAAGACGGGCGAAGTAGTAGATGAGTTTCGGCAGCACGACAGCGTGGTGACGGTGGTGATGCAACTATCTCCGTAGGGCTTCACCAAGCACTACGAAAATATGACCGAGGATGAACTAGAGGGAGAGTGGCGCCGCACACGGCTAGGGAATCATGGTGTGTGTTGCCCCTCTCCCTCCACACATATATATAGGTGGAGGGGGGAGAGGAGGCAGCCCTAGGGCGCCCCCAAGTGGCCGGCGGCTGCCCTAGAGGCCTGCCTAGCCGTGCCCCCCTTGTGGGCTGGTGTACTCCCCCTTTGGCCCATAAGGCCCACTACTTATCGGTGGCCTCCCGGAACCCCTTCCGGCACTCCGATGAATACCCGGTTCATTCTGAAACCTTTCCGGTGACCAAATATCATCGTCCTATATATCAATCTTTACCTCTGGACCATTCTGGAGTTCCTCGTCATTTCCGTGATCTCATCCGGGACTCCGAACAACATTCGGTCACCAATTCACATAACTCATATAATACTATATCGTCAACGAACATTAAGCGTGTGGACCCTGCGGGTTAGAGAATGATGTAGACATGACCAAGATGCTTCTCCGGTCAATAACCAATAGCAGAAGCTGGATGCCCATATTGGTTCCTACATATTCTACGAAGATCTTTATCGGTCGAACCTTTATGACAACATACGTAATTCCCTTTGTCTATCGGTATGTTACTTGCCCAAGATTCAATCGTCGGTATCTTCATACCTAGTTCAATCTCGTTACCGGCAAGTCTCTTTACTCGTTTCATAATACATCATATCGTAACCAACTCCTTAGTTACTTTGCTTGCAAGCTTCTTGTGATGTGTATTTCCGAGAGGGCCTAGAGATACCTCTACGATACACAGAGTGACAAATCCCAATCTCGATCCATGCCAACTCAACAGACACCTTCGGAGACACCTGTAGAGCATCTTTATGATCACCCAGTTACGTTGTGACATTTGATAGCAGACAAGGTATTCCTCCGGTATCCGGGAGTTGCATGATCTCATGGTCAAAGGAATATGTATTTGACATTAAGAAAGCAGTAGCAATAAACTGAATGATCATATGCTAAGCTAACAGATGGGTCTTGTCCATCACATCATTCTCCTAATGATGTGATCGCGTTATCAAGTGACAACTCATGTCCATGGTTAGGAAACCTTAACCATCTTTGATCAACGAGCTAGTCTAGTAGAGTCTCACTAGGGACACAGTATTTGTTTATGTATCCACACATGTATTTAAGTTTCTGGTCAATACAATTCTAGCATGAATAATAAACCTTTATCATGAATAAGGAAATATAATAATAACAACTTTATTATTGCCTCTAGGGCATATTTCCATCAGTTGCACCCATCCTGCATTACAAGTTGGAGGGGAGCAACCATCATTTGACTCTTCGCAGAATCTGCTTCTCTCTCATCTTCTTCAAGTAAACCACGTGTTGCTTCTCCATTGTTCTGCCTCATGTGGGACACGGATCGGCTTGGTACATCACTAACACGTGGGACTGCATGTCAGCAAATCGTCGGGCCAACCTCCCCCGCCTTCCGCGCGGCAAAAACACCTCCTTTTTACTAATTTGGATATATTTTTAGATCAATATAATCGTGATTTGTATAGATTGCACCAAGGAGCAAAACCAAGTGGTATGCTTAAGGGCATCCACAATGTGTAGCCAAATGGTAAAATAGCTTTTAACATCGATGGGAACCATTGTGGAGGGTGCTGCCAAAGCCAAAAAAGAGGGAACCAAAGTTCCCTGGTGCGCCGATGCCAAATTGATTGAAGGAATAAAAAATGCAACCTCTCTCCTCTTTCGCCCTTGCATGGACTCATGCATAGAGCACATAGTCTACTCCCTTCTACCACAAATCACAAAGCAATGAGGCATCAAATCACAAAGCATGAACGAAGCAGCCATCATTTCACTCTTCGTTGAATCCGCTTCTCCATTGTCTTATTCCAGAAACCACCTTTCCCGCTGTAAGCTGGATGAACGAAGCTATTATGCTACATTTAATAATTGGAAATCTTGCATCTACTCCAACCTATTTTACAAATTCATCTGTTTTTCCTATGACATCAAACACACACTCCCAATCCTATACTCCAATCTAGTCCATTCCTATCCAAAGAGAACAATCCTATATTTTTACGATTCCTGTGTTTTGAGGATCCTACAAATCAAATAGTCCCAAGTGATTCCGATTGGTGGAGTGGTGGAGCACAATGGTAACATCTCATTTGATCGTGACTGTGTTTAAAATTTAGCTCGGACATCCACGCCCATGCAACATTCACCAAGTACTACCAGTTACTCAATGGGTACAAATAATAGTACTTATTAGTGACAAGACCAAATGTACATAGTGCATTATATGATCCAAAATTCTCGTATGTGCATCAATAGGCCAGCGGAAGCCTAGATAAGTGGTACTACTTGTTTGATGATGTGTGCAAGACATGCCAGGCATGTCCCAACACCTTCCTCACCAAGAAGCTTCTCCTTTCAAGACGAAGCACCGACAAGCTAACGACATGACACCGGTCCACCTTCATGTCGAAGCTGAAGTCACACTGTCGGCGTGGAAGCACGATCACCGATGGGGCAGGGGTGCCCCTTTGTGGTTCGGCATGGGGACGACCATGTTGCACAAAGAGCAGAAGCAGTGGGGGATAGCACATCGATGGACTCCTTCTCTTTTACCTAGGTTCGGGCTGCTTTGCAGCGTAAAACCCTACTCCTGCTTTGGTGGATTAATCTGGAAATGGAAGAAGGCTCGACGCGCTCAGGCCCGGCAAGGATGCCTTGGGGAAAGCAATGTGAGCTTACAAATGCTGGGGGTCAGAGTGTTCGAACCCCTTACTAGGTTGCCTCGGGCTTCCTTTTATAGGCTAAGGGGCAACCACAATGCAAAAACAGTCATTTGGGTGTGATTAGATAGCTAACAGTGCTATCATACCTAACTCTGGCAGTTAAGACAAAGTGCATTAAATGCACTGCTAGGTGTCGTGTCGAGGGTGAATCCCGGCAAGCCTGTCACGCCGCTGATCTGCCTCTTCTTATCAGCTTAACACGCCTCCTGGACGGGTGTCAATAAAGCTAATCTCTTCTCCCTAATGCTGCCATGTGCTCAAAAGGATACACCAGGTTGCTTAACACCTTGACACCGCATGGATGAGTGACTTGGGTGTGATGAGGTGGAGCGGTGGCGTCTTGGTGGGGATTCCTCGTTGAAAAGAGCTTGGCGAGGTTTGGCCTTGGCGACCCCGGTAGGCCTACCGGGGTAAACCTGGACTTGTCCTCGGGGCGGCCTCGACCTGGCCAGGCTCTTCTGCCCGGCAAGGGAGGCTTTCCCATGGTGATATCTTGTTGTCTTCTTCTTCTTAATTCTCTCCTTGATCTCATGAAGAGCGGCTTCTCTGGCTTGATTTTGTGTCATGCATTGATGCTGGATGTATGATCGACGGCACGCTTGCGCACGAGCTCGGTCGACAAACGCCAATGTTTGTTGCATCGATAGTAGCCCCTGGGCCTGGCCCACATGTGCTGTCGGGCATCATTGGGGTAGGCCCTAACACAGCGCAGGCGTGCATCCTGACCAAGATGCGACTAGATCCATGTTTCTGAGATCTTCGCTTCTTCAGGAATCGAATCAGTTCCCGGTTTCCCCGCGAGTCGTGCTGAATGGCGTGGGGCTACCCACGTAATTGATCATGGGACGCCCACATTCGGGGAGTTGATTGAAGCGTGTGCGTGGTTTGGGGAGGTAACTGCCAATTTACTCACCCCACCACTCCTGCCGTTTCAGCCACGTACGCCGCATGCACTGCGAAGGGTTGGTGGCGGACACACGGGACACGGGAATGAGTGTCATGGCAGAAGGCGCGGTGCCATGGATTGGCGCAGGAGGGTGGCTGGCGAATCTGGACGTTGTCAGTGACACAGATGAATTGGATTGGAGGAGAAGGGCGGTTACCATAGGGTGGTGGGGAGCCAGCCCCCTGCCACGCTCCGCTATAAAAGGGTGCGTGGAGGAGTACGAAAAGGCTCACCCACGCATCTTCTTCTTCTTCTTGTGCCTTTCTTCCACCATGGTGAGGGGAAGAGGGCACGGTCGAGCTACAACTGCGGCGACAAGGGCTTCCTCTTGGCACCGTATCCCTGCCCCTGCTGGAGACGTAGGGCAGGATCCAGTGCATAAGGCGGAGCCGCAAGACATGGTCGCGGCCGGTGCGGTGGTCGGGGCCGAGGAGGACGCGGCGGTGGATCGGCCACTCTTCCCCCAGCCGCTTCGCCTCTACTAGAGGGCCATGTCGGAGACACGGTGTTGGAGTTTCTTGTTAGGCTACGCGAGCCCCCGCACAGCCGTCTCCGGCTTGCCACCCCTTTTGCAAGGGTAATGGAGGTTGAACAGCCGCATGGGTTGAAGTTACACATGAGGGGTTGCTGTATGGCAACATGCGGGTGGACGTAGAGTTCCCCGCACCTCATGTCATGCTTCTCCGGCGTGGCTAGAAAACCTTTGCACATGCCCATAGCTTGGCGAAGGGGCACGTTCTCCACTTTAAATTGATGGAGGCTGACCTGCTCTCCATCAAGGTCTTCGGGCGCTCGAGTGTTGTGCGAAGAGCTCGACCGACGACGAAAGCTCCTCCTCGAGCGACAGCGATGAAGAGGGCACTGACGGCGAAGACGATGGCGCCGAGCGGGAGGACGGCGGCTCGGACTCCAGCTGAGCGCCGGACGTACCGTCACTGTCAGCTAGGCGCCGGTGGCACCATCATCTGCACCCAGCCTTCTCCCCGGCAGAGCAATTTGTCGGGGTGTCGGGCGTAGGTGTCTCCGCCTCCTCCAGCTGGACCCCGGTAGGCTTCCTCGTGGACTCCGGCTTCGCCTTCCCTGCTGGTGTCCCTCTTGCCGCATTCCTCTGGTCCTGGCGGTGGTGAACAGGGCATCGCCTAGCCGCTCTCTCCATCCCTGGCCTCTTCTTCCTTGTCGGGGCGATGCCCTCCCGATCTTCTCAGGCTGCGTCCTGCTAGTCCTGACGGGGTCGGGCTGGGCTTCTGCCCAGGCGCTCCTTTTGCCCTCTTTCCTTCTCGACACAACTCCTAGGAGGAGAGGGACAAGAAAGGCATTACGGGGACTTATCTTTTTTCAAATCAAAAGATGTAGGCACTTGCCAAACTTTAGTCCAAATTATGTAATCTTCCATCCATGCTTGTATCCTGTATGGTTCCTACTTGTTTATCCACGTGTTAATGAAAAACGAAATGCCTTCCGGGTACTTGTGCATGTATCATGTCCATGCTGAGGGATAGCCCTTTAATACTTCCAAGTAAACAAGTTTCCAAGGTAATACACCTTGCCGGTCCCTCCCGTTGCTACCGCTGGACCCGGTATGATGGGTTATGAGCATGGAAGGAGACCGGCCCCTCGCCAACTCCCCTCCAAATGCTACTGCAACCATCCTGATTGAAGTAAACCTTCAAATCAAAGTATGGGAGCACAGATGTTGAGAGCGACGAGGTTTTCCTATGCACAAGCTTTTCATACAGGAATGTACTTGTGGATGGGGAGGAAAACTTATCTATGTTTGTTGTCCTTCTTATCGCTCCGACAAGAAGGAGCTGCCGGGGATCAATATGCTAGGCCGCTCTCACTTCTTCCCTTTGGGGAGTTCATCCATGGCAGGGGCCCTGTTATCAGTACAGGGGAGAAAACAGCAGCATACGATCCTCCTTAAATGGATTAGTTATCATAGCAAAATCATACTTACGAAAACATGCATGCAAGTTTTGTGCTAGCGCTTCATTTTATTATCTTTGCATAGGGTCTTCGACTGGCTTTGTACAAACGGTTACAAGTCCAGGGGACTATGCTTGTACAAAATAGGTTGCTGGGGCAAGGCCCGGCAACCGCGCCTTACGGGTAGAACTTACGAAGATGCTCAATATTCCATGAGTTTTGCATTGGCATGCCATCTTCGGTCTCTAGACGGACCGCGTCGGGTCTGGTGACACGTACTACCCGGTAAGGGCCTTCCCACTTTGGTGTCAACTTGTTAGAACCCTTGGTGGATTGGACACGCCTAAGGACAAGGTCACCTTCCTCAAGGCTCCGGGCTTGGACCCTGTGACTGTGGTCGCGGCGCAGGGCCTACTGGTATCGTGCAACACGTACAGCCACCCGGAGACGGTTCTCCTCAAGGAGCATGGCATCGTCATGCCGTAGCCACCCTTGCGCTACTTCATCGTAGGCAAGTACTCCAGGTGACCCGTATATGAGTTTCTGGGGAGCACTGCTTCTGCCCCGTAGACCAGGGAGAAGGGAGTCTGACCAGTAGCTCAATTTGGTGTCGTTCTGATTGACCAAAGAACCACCGACAACTCATCAATCCAGCGCCTGCCACATATTCGCAGTCTATCAAAGGTTCTTGTTTTCAGCCCTCACAAAACTTCAGTGTTCATCCTTTCAGCCTGCCCGTTGCTCCTTGGATGAGTGATGGAGGCGAAAGAGACCTTGCTTCCAAGGTTCTGGATGTACTGCATGAAGGCGCAGCTTGAAAACTGGGTGCCGTTGTCGGTGATTACCCTGTTGGGCACTCCAAAATGACACACCAGTCCCTTGAAGAACTTGGTAGCTAACTGCGCCGTCACCTTTCTCACTAGTTCCACTTCGGGCCACTTTGTAAACTTGTTGATTGCAACGTACAAGAATTTAAAGCCCCCGATAGCACGAGGAAAGGGGCCCAAGATGTCGAGCCCCCAGACCGCGAAGGGCCAGGACAAAGGGATGGTCTGCAAGGCTTGAGCTGGCTAATGGATATTCTTGGAATGGAACTGGCATGCTTCACACTTGGTGACGAGCTCAGTTGCATCCTGGAGGGCGGTGGGTCAGTAGAATCCTTGCCGGAAAGCTTTCCCGACAAGTGTTCTTGATCCCAGATGTGAGCCACATGCACCTCCATGTATCTCTGCCAATAGCTCTAGTCCATTCTCTTGACTGATGCATTTCAACTTCACGCTGTTCGGCCTCTTTCTGTACAGAGTGTTGTCCACAAACTGGTACATACTTGACTGCCGGGCTACTTTCCCAGATTGCTCTAGATCGTCAGGAAGTTCTCTAGTTTGCAAGAATTGGACTATGTGTTGTGCGCATCCCGGAGCCTGGGGCTCCATGATAAGGACTAAAGGCATATCTTCAGCTGTGGGAGCATTCTCTTCTATGGCAAGAACCTGGGATTCAGCTTGAGAGTGCGGCTCCTTATCCAGCGCAGGACCTCCCATGGCAGCCTTTTCGCCAGTGGCTCTGGGGAGCTCTGTCGGGAAATGCTTGCCGGAGTTGAGTTTCCTTCGTTTTCTGGCCAAGGCTGATGGAGAAATTGTGGGCTGGGTGAGGTGGAGTACAAAAGTACCTGGTTCCATAGGAAGCTTCTGTGCCGCGCACTTCAACAGGTGATGAGTGATCCTGTTTTCCGCACGGGGCATGTGCTCTGTTTGCAACCCATCGAAGTGCTCTTCCAGCTTTCTCACCTCCTCCACGTATGCCTCCATTAGTGGGCTCTGATAATCCTTATTCACCTGCTTCACGACAAGCTGGGAGTCGCCGCATATGATCAATTTCTTGATTCCTAGCTCGACAGCAATCCAGAGCCCGACAAGGAGTCCTTCATATTCAGCTGTGTTGTTGGTGGCGTCTTCCCTGGGGAAATGCATTTGGATGATATACTTGAGGTGTTCTCCGATGGGCGCAATGAGTAATACTCCTGCGCCAACACCTTGGAGTGAGAAAGCACCGTCAAAGTACATGATCCATTCCTTCGGGGCCTCCTTGCCGGGGAGGATAGTTTCCATAGGTTCTTCGTCTGGAATTGGCGTCCATTCTGCTATGAACTCTGCTAACGCTCTGCTTTGAATAGTTGTTGTGCTCTCAAACTTCAGGGCGAAACTTGACAGCTCCAGAGCCCACTCTACTATCCTGCCGGTGGCCTCAGGGTTCCTCAAGATACGCTGTAGTGGGAGGCGAGTCACAACAGTGATCTCATGTGCTTGAAAGTAATGGTGCAGCTTCCTCGAGGCCATGAGAAGGCCGAAGATCATCTTTTGGACCCCAGAGTACCTTGATCTTGCCCCCTGCAAGAGGGAGCTGACAAAGTAAACTAGTCGCTGCACCATTTTCTTTCTTGGCACATCCTCCTATTCGCCAGTGCCGATCTATGGTTTCCCCCCGTTGCCGCCACTAGATCTTGCAGGGGATGAAGTTGGCTCTGTACCACCAGGTTCTGCCGCAATAGCTTCTCCGATGTCCACTTCCCTGTGTGCTACCAAGGCTGCACTAACCACTTGATTTGTTGCCGCCAGGTATAGTAGCAATGGCTCTTGTGGCTTGGGTGCGACCAAGGTCGGAGCAAAGGAATGGTAGGATTTTAAATCCCGCAGCGCAGTCTCAGCCTCTAGGGTCCATTTTATTGGACCAACCTTCTTCAAGATTTTGAAGAACGGCAAGGCGCGTTCAGCGGATTTAGAAATGAATCTGCTTAATGCGGCAACACAGCCAGTCAAGCGCCTCACATCCTTTACTGTCTTCGGGGATTGGATCTGTTCTATTGCATCTTCATCAAAATTTGGGGGACTAAAAATATCATCTTCATCAAACATAGCATCCCCAAGCTTGTAGCTTTGCATATCATTAGCATCATGCATATTCAAGGAATTCATACTAACAACATTGCAATCATGCTCATCATTCAAAAATTTAGTGCCAAACATTTTATAGACTTCTTCATCTAACACTTGAGCACAATTTTCCTTTCCATCATTTTCACGAAAGACATTATAAAGATGAAGCATATGAGGCAACCTCAATTCCATTTTTTTGTAGTTTTCTTTTATAGACTAAACTAGTTATAAAACAAGAAACTAAAAGATTCGATTGCAAGATCTAAAGATATACCTTCAAGCACTCACCTCCCCAACAATGGTGCCAGAAAAGAGCTTCGTTGACGGGATGTGAGTGCCGCTTACCTAGCCTCCCCGGCAACGACGCCAGAAAAGAGCTTGATGTCTACTATGCAACCTTCTTCTTGTAGACTCGTGTTGGGCCTCCAAGTGCAGAGTTTTGTAGGACAGTAGCAAATTTCCCTCAAGTGGATGACCTAAGGTTTATCAATCTGTGGGAGGCGTAGGATGAAGATGGTCTCTCTCAAACAACCCTGCAACCAAATAACAAAGAGTCTCTTGTGTCCCCAACACACCCAATACAATGGTAAATTGTATAGGTGCACTAGTTCGGCGAAGAGATGGTGATACAAGTGCAATATGGATGGTAGATATAGGTTTTTGTAATCTGAAAATATAAAAACAGCAAGGTAACTAGTAGTAAAACGGAGCAAAAATGGTATTGCAATGCTTGGAAACAAGGCCTAGGGTTCATACTTTCACTAGTGCAAGTTCTCTCAACAATGATAGCATAGTTAGATCATATAACAATCCCTCAACGTGCAACAAAGAGTCACTCCAAAGTCACTAATAGTGGAGAACAAACGAAGAGATTATTGTAGGGTACGAAACCGCCTCAAAGTTATTCTTTCTGATCGATCTATTGGGCTATTCCTATAAGTGTCACAAACAGCCCTAGAGTTCATACTAAAATAACACCTTAAGACACATATCAACCAAAACCCTAATGTCACCTAGATACTCCAATGTCACCACAAGTATCCGTGGGTTTGATTATACGATATGCATCACACAATCTCAGATTCATCTATTCAAACCAACACAAAAGAACTTCAAAGAGTGCCCGAAAGTTTCTACCGGAGAGTCAAGACGAAAACGTGTGCCAACCCCTATGCATAAGTTCACAACGTCACAAAACCCGCAAGTTGATCACCAAAACATGCATCAAGTGGATCACGTGAATATCCCATTGTCACCATAGATAAACACATGCAAGACATACATCAATTGTTCTCAAATCCTTAAAGACTCAATCCGATAAGATAACTTCAAAGGGAAAAATCAATTCATTACAAGAAGGTAGAGGGGGAAGAAACACCATATGATCCAACTATAATAACAAAGCTTGCGGTACATCAAGATCGTGCCAAATCAAGAACACGAGAGAGAGAGAGAGATCAAACACATAGCTACTGGTACATACCCTCAGCCCCGAGGGTGAACTACTCCCTCCTCATCATGGAGAGCGCCGGGATGATGAAGATGGCCACCGGTGATGGATTCCCCCTCCGGCAGGATGCTGGAAAAGGGTCACGATTGGTTTTTGGTGGCTACAGAGGCTTGCGGCAGTGGAACTTCCGATCTAGGTTTCTTTTCGAGGGTTTCTATATTTATAGGAATTTTTGGCGTCGAGAACAAGTCAGGGGGGTCCACGAGGAGCCCACAAGACCGGAGGGCGTGCCCTCCACCCTTGTGGAGGCCTCGTGGCTCTTCTGGCCCAACTCTTTTGCTTCGGGGGCTTCTTCTGGTCCATAAAAAATCACCATAAATTTTCAGCTCATTTGGACTCCGTTTGATATTCCTTTTCTGCGAAACTCAAAAACAAGGAAAAAATAGAAACTGGCACTGGGCTCTAGGTTAATAGGTTAGTCCCAAAAATAATATAAAATAGCATATAAATGCATATAAAACATCCAAGATGGATAATATAATAACATGGAACAATCAAAAATTATAGATACGTTGGAGACGTATCAGACGGGATGCCAAATACACATTTCTCTGGAGTAAGCTTCAAGTTCATCTTCCGCCAGTTTGCAAAAGTTTCTTCAAGATCTTCTATGAGTGAAGATTTGTCTCTGGTTTTGACCACGATATCATCCATGTATGATTCAATATTTCTGTGCAGCTATGGCTCAAACCCAATTTGCACGGCCCTTGCGAACGTAGAACCAGCATTCTTCAACCCGAAGGGCATACGCATGAAGCAATATGTGCCACGTGGGGTGATGAAAGCGATTTTTTCTTCGTCTTCCTTGGCCATGAAGATTTGGTGGTACCCAGAGTATGCGTCCAAAAAGGAAAGCAAATCACATCCATAGGTGGAATCAATGATTTGATCGATGCGTGACAAGGGGAAGGGATCCTTCGGACAAGCCTTGTTTAGGTCGGTGAAGTCGATGCAAAGTCTCCACTTCCCATTAGCCTTGCGGACCACCATTGGATTAGCTAACCAAATTGGATGCAACACTCCTCGGACCAAACCCGCTGCTTCTAGCTTCTTGATCTCCTCAGCAATGAACTGTTGTCTCTCCAAGGCCTGCTTTTGGACTTTTTGCTTGACAGGGCGGGCATGAGGACAGATAACAAGGTGGTGGTCGATTACCTCCCTGGGAACACCAGGGATATCGGATGGTTGCCAGGCAAACACACCGACATTCGCCCGCAGGAAGGTAACGGGCGCGCTTTCCTATTTGTCGTCAAGGGTAGCACTAATGGTGAAGGTACAATCAGTGCCATCCTGCCGCGCCGGAACTTTCTTGGTTGCCGGGGGAATAGCCTTGGATCTCTTGCTTGTTGAACTTTCTGGCAAGTCGCTTCCGGGTGCCACATACTCCGAAGAGATGCACTTCCCGGAGTCCTTGATAGGGTCCTTGCCAGTTTCCTTGACTTTCATCTCCTTTTTTGCGGGAGCCGGGGCCCCGACGGCCTCTGCTGCCACCGCATCTCTATACATCTGATCCACACAGATAACTACGTCTCTCTTGTCCGACGGATGGTGATGACTCTCATGGGACCAGGCATCTTCAATGTCTTATAGGCGTAGTGGGATGCCGCCATGAACTTGGCCAGAGTAGGCCGGCCAAGAATCCCATTGAATGGCAAGAAAAGTTCAACAACGTCGAACATAATCTTTTCTGTCCTGAAGTTTATTTCCCCGCCAAATGTTACCGGTAAGGTAATTTTCCCTTTTGGCTGGCTCCTTCCTTTGTTGATCTGGAGTTTCTTTAGCACACTTGGAGAAATCAGATTCAAGCCTGCCTCACCGTCAACCAACATTTTAGTGACCTTGAGGTTGCGGATTGTTGGTGAGGCCAACAATGGCAAACATCCTACCGCAGTGGTGCGGTCTGGATGATCCTCTATGTCAAAAATGATGGGCGTGTGGGACCACTTGAGTGGTTCTCGAGCGCTTTCTACTGGCTCTGCCGCATTAATCTCACGTGCCCACTGCTTGAGCTAGCAATGAGAGGAGTGCAAAGACACACCCCCGTCAATGCACATCGCTTCAGTAGCCTTCTGGAACTCCTGTTTGCTGGTTTCATCATCTTCCTCTTCACTGTCATCTTCATTTTCTTTCCTTTCACGGCCTCTGGCGGGTTTTTCTTTCTGCTGATCAGACTTGCGTGGTATCCGTTATGACAGCCACGGCCCTTCCCGGCAGTGCCATTGTGGTTTTTCTCCTTGTCGCGCCTTTCATACTCGGCCTTCTACTTCTCTACCAACTATTCGACTTGCTTGCAGTCTTGGAGATCATGACCCTTGGTCCTGTGGATCTTGAAGTATGGCCCGTCAGACTTGCCGGTATTATCAGTGGCCGCTTTTGCCCGGCAATCATCGCAAGCGGCGACTTCCTTGCCGGGCATCTCAACTTTCGCCTTCTTGCCGGCGCTGAGATCTCCAGTACTTTCGACGACCATCACTGCCTTCTCCTTCCACTTCTTGTTGTGTTTCTTGTTCTTCTTCTTGGGGGTGCAAGCGTCGTCGTCGTCCTCTGAATCAACTTCGACGCCAACCTCTTCCCCGGGAATCCTTTTCCCTTCTTCAGCACGAGCACATTTGTCCGCCAGCGTGTAGAGTTCACTGAAGGTCTTGGGCAACCGAACATTCATCTTTGCCCGCATTCTGCGGTTGCGCACATTCGTATGGAATGCGGCAATCACAGCTGCCGGGTGTATCTTTGGAATGTTGTGGTGGACTCGACTGAACCTCTGCAAGTACTTGCGTAGACTTTCTCCCTCCTTTTGCAAGAGGGTTTGTAGGTCACTAGGCCACCCTGGTTCTTGATGGCCGCCAGTGAAGGCGCCCACAAAGTCGTTACACAGGTTGGCATAAGAGGAAATGGAATCCTCCGGCAGGTGCATCAGCCAGGACCTCACATTTGGCTGGAGGGCCAGTGGAATGTAGTTGGCGAGCACCTTTTCATCCCTTCCCCCGGCAGCTTGAACAACGATCGTATTTCTCCGGTAGGTCAGGCTTGAAGGTGCGAGACGATGGCCACTGAACTTGCCGTAGGTCCCGCGTGTAGGCAGGGCACCCTACCTCATAAGGTAGGTACCCACCAGCACTGGGTGCAGGCTCGTCAACGTCAGCCCCGTTGCGCCTGTCGGACTGACGGCGTGTCTCACGACGCCGCTCAATGGTGATGCGAGCGTCTTGCTTCTTCCTTTCCCTCAACACTTGACGTTGATCACGCCGGAGTTGCGGATCAGACGAGGCCATTGATGCCTCATCATGCTCATCATTGTTAGGCGGTCGCTGAGTTCGCCGCGGCTGCCCTTGGGAGGGTTGCCGCGGTGGGGACTGCACGGTATGAGCGGTCCTTCTGTCTTGGCCACCAGTGGGAGTCACCGGCGTCGCCTGCGGGCGTCGCGATGGTTCCACGCAGTGTAGCTTGTTACCCTCAGCGAACCCGAGGAGACTTTGAATGGTAGCTCTCCATTCATCCATCCTGTCTGCTGCTGGAGGGAAGTCCAACAACAGTTGAGTTCTCGCTACTGCTTCAACCGGCGTTTCTGGCATGGTGTGGGAGGCAGAGCGCGACACCGCTCGACTTCTAGATGAACCAGAAGGTGCGCCGTCGGGCTCTCGCCGCCTTGGACCGGTCGCCATAGGAACTTGCCGTGGCCGAAGCTGCTCTTGTTAACCAGTCTCTTGATCCGCCGGGACCTTCCCGTGTGGGCGCAGTCGTTGGGGGTCGATGGTGCAGCTCGGGGTGTTGTTGCGCTCGCCCGACATGGGACGGAGCGCATGTCCTACCTCCGTCCCTCCGGGCGGTGCTGCCAATGGATCTCGGCCCACGCTGGAGCGGGCGTCAACGTCGCGTTGGTTGAGCACGCCGATGGGGTAAGTGGGAGGAAATTGTGTGTCTCCGTGACCCACACCGGCGAGAACTTGAGCGGCGGCATGCTAAGGAGGCTGGGTCGTGCCCGAAACCCCTGCTCCAGCCATAGCAGGGATGTTAGTTGCCCCGCCCGCCACGCCGGTTCCATCCGTCGAAGCCGCGGCGCCCGTGGCGCCCGCAGTTACGGGCAACGAAGCCTTCGAGGAGGAAGGATGCGTTCCAACTCCACTCTTCTTCTTGGGAGCCATGGAGGACGAAGGTCGATGAAGATTGACGCACTGGTCATTGCTTTTGGTTCGCACAAGTGACGCCCCCTAACAGGCGCGCCAAATATGTCGGCGTGGAAGCACGATCACATATGGGGCAGGGGTGCCCCTATGTGGTTCGGCATGGGGACGGCCACATTGCACAAAGAGCAGAAGTAGTGGGGGACAACACGGCGATGGACTCCTTCTCTTTTACCCAGGTTTGGGCCACTTTGTAGCGTAAAACCCTACTCCTGCTTTGGTGGATTAATTTGGAGGTGGAAGAAGGCTTGACGCGCTCTCGCCCGGCAAGGATGCCTTGGGGAAAGCAACGTGAGCTTAAAAATGCTGGGGGTCGAAGTGTTCGAACCCCTTGCTAGGTTGCCTCGCGCCTCCTTTTATAGGATAAGGGGCAACCACAATGGCAAAACAGTCATTTGGGTGTGATTAGATAGCTAACAATGCTATCATACCTAACTCTGGCAGTTAAGACAAAGTGCATTAAATGCACTGCTAGGTGTCGTGTTGAGGTCAAATCCCGGCAAGCCTGTCACGCCGCTGATCTGCCTCTTCTTATCAGCTTGACACGCCTCCTGGACGGGTGTCAATAAAGCTAATCTCTTCTCCCTGATGCTGCCACATGCTCGAGAGGATATATCTAGTTACTTAACACCTTGACACTGCATGGATGAGTGACTTGGGTACGATGAGGTGGAGCGGTGGCATCTTGGTGGGGATTCCTCGTTGAAAAGAGCTTGGCGAGGTTTGGCCTTGGCGACCCCGGCAGGCCTACTGGGGTAAACCTGGACTTGTCCTTGGGGCGGCCTCGACCTGGCCAGGCTCTCCTACCCGGCAAGGGAGGCTTTCCCAAGGTGATATCTTGTTCTTCTTAATGCTCTCCTTGATCTCATGAAGAGCGGCTCTCTGGCTTGATTTCGTGTCATGCATTGATGCTAGATGTATGATCGACGGCACGCCTGCAGACCAGCTCGGTCGACAAACGCCAATGTTTGTTGCACCGACACACACCCTCCTCCTTGATGCAATCGCTGATGATTCTCCTCCTGTACTATCTTCCTCACAACGCCGCCGAGGATAATCGTCTCCGACTCTATTTCGTTGGGACGTAGATCGATGAGCGGAGCCAGCCCTGAACTGTATGCTAGCATTTCTGTTGGTTGCATAGTCTGGACGGGTCCCTACATGGAAGAGCCTCTCCGACAGTAAACCGGTGCCCGTGTAACAGTGCATGGTCACATTCGAGTACTGTGGCGGCAGCTCGAGCTCGAACGACGTGGTTTTGTCACATCGAACGGTCAGGGTGACACGACAGTTGCTGTCTCCTATAGACTTCCTAGATGCAAAGAAGACGGTTGTCTTGGCTTCTAGGCGGCACTTGCGAATGACATGACTGTCATCTGCCTCAATGGTGTGCTCCATCGAACGCACTTCGCAAAAGCCGACCATCGCGATATCGTCGACACCACTGTAATGGGGAAGGAAGTCAATAGAGATATGATAAGTGCGATGATTGTGGCCGGAGGGGCTAAGAGGACGCCTTTTTATGGGATTTAGTAGAAAATGCAATGTCATTATAATTGGGATTTCATTGATGTATCGGGCGAAGGCAAAGAAACAAGTGTTATCTTCACAATTTTTTTGAGGGGGTTTTCTTCACAAGTTTAAAACGAGGAAAAGGAACACTCACAGAACGCGTGTCATCTTCGCATCAAACTAGCACACGGTCAATATGCCTTGCTGCTCAATGCCAATCGGCTTGGCATTTCACAGGCATGTGGGAACACATGTCAGCAATCCGACCATGGGCCAAACTAACCCGCCCTCCATCGCATTTCTAATAAGGATCTGTATCGATCGATGACGTGAAGGAAAACCCCGCCCTTCTTTTTAACATAGTACTAAAATCAAAGTCGCTCACCCTCGCAAAACAAATGTTATGATTACTAGTTCAAAATTAAAAGGCGGTACACTTACGCACGCCTATCGCGGTCGCACCGCACCCTCACACAGTCGGTTCGGCACGCCGCAAACCCAATGGAACGCGCCTTGGCTTTCCTTTTTCACTGACATGTGGTACCGCATGTGATCAAACCATACTCAGCCATCCAAATGCTACTCATCCCCACTAAACAAGAATCTCGTCCCGAGATTGAAGGCGTAAGGTAAGAGGAAGGGGACACAAAACTGACATAGTCTTCATAATCTAATTTGCACTTTTGGATGATATTGACCTTTGCACCATCTTGCTTCCGACATCTTGCTTCAAGATCCTCACCAACACAATGATGAAAAGAGAGGGAAACTCTATAGGAATGGATCTTCACAAAGATCGAGCAACTCACGATCAACTCATGGAATGAGACGTAAGATCATCTCTGAGCTGAGACACAAAACACACATCAGGAGTGATGGAAAGAAGTAGATGACGAAGGTTCAATTTGGCAGGCAACAACTCTTCACTTAAGAAGATGGTGAATGTGCGTCAAAATAGCGAGGAGATATATTGCCCTTAGTACCATAACGAGACACCTTAGGAGAGGTGACTCATTGAATTATTTCCTAAATCAAGCAAAAGGAATTACTTTTGATACTTGGATCATTGAAACTCTTTATACCAGACTTAAGCAAATGCCAAATGATCGTTGATGGAATTCGAAAGAATGGCATACTCAGATTGGAAAGGAAACTAGAGTTATGGAACAACTCGGCAAATGGAAGGCACATTCCAATTGATACCGAGGATATAACCTAGTGTCTGAGCGTGCTTTAAAGAACTTGAGTGTCGGCGTCAAAACCGGCAGACCTCAGGGTAGGGGGTCCCGAGCTGTGGATCTCGGATCGAGGGTAACATGAACGAAGGAGACGATGTGTACCCAGGTTCGGGCCCTCTTTATGGAGGTAAAACCCTACGTCCCGCTCTTGTTTATATTGACGAAAATGTATCAAGTACAGAGTCGATCTACCTTGAAATCGTATGTTGTGGTCTAACTCTAGGGTAAGGAGAATGATATTGCGTTGATATCCTTCTATGGGCTAAACCCTATGGCTTATATACACGCCAGGGAGGGTATCTAGGGTTACAAGGTCGGTATCTAGGATCAAGGCGGCAGGAGAGATCTTGGAGTATACATCAAGTCTTTGGGGGAGGCAGTCTTGATCGTGCCTCCTACATTCGACCTCCGGAGTCCATCTAGTCCATGAATGAGGACCCATTGGCCCAACCCGAGGAAGGCATGCCGACTAGGTTAGTACCCCCTAATCCAGGACACCGTTAGTAGCCCCCGAACTGGTCTTCTATGCCGAGGACGTCCTTCCTGACAATAAAAACCTCGGATCCGAAGTCCTTGGCTCGACAGATGATTTCCATCCTATAATTCTTGAATCACCCCTTCAGAGGAGTGATGCCAGCCAAAGCTTAGCCGAACTTGTACCATCTGCCTGAAGAGATCAGATAACTTAGCCTCAAAGGCCAACCACCTCGGTGTGAATAGTCTCACTTAGTCTGACAACTTTATCGGAACAACTCAACCCACGACAGGTCGAGCAGTTACTGCTTCCCCCAAATTGCGGCCCGAGGCAGCCTTTTTACTGGCACGTCCCATCGAGGTGGAGATCGTCCCCGTTTTCTCGGGGATATTATCAAGATTTTGTTTTCCCCCATTTGCTTAACGACATCTTTGATGGGAGTGGCATGTTTATCAGTGCAGTGGGGGGGACTCTTGGCCTTTCTCCAGCCTATAAGAGCAGAAGGAAGGACATCGCAACTAACCACACTCCCATTCTCCCCATCTACTGCCTCGTCTAGCTCCAGCGCCCAGATCCGATCCCACACACTTTTCCTTCAGCGAGTCCAACCACTGTCACCAACCATGGCCGACACCCTCAAGGGGCTCTGGGGTGGTTCGATCATGACAGATAGCACCATCCAGGAGCTGCACAGTGCAGGGTACCTGACCGCCGATGTTGCCGCCCGTGCTGTAGCCGCTGGCCAGCAAGTGCCTGCTCCAAATGTCGGGGAGCGAGTAGTCTTCGTCCCCCACCTCGTCTGAGGGTTAGGGTTCCCACTGCACCCATTTGTGTGTGGGGTAATGTTCTACTACGGCCTCGACTTCCACCACATGGTCCCAAACTCCATTCTCCACCTCGCCTCTTTCATCATAGTTTGCGAGGCCTTCCTTCGCTGCGAGCCGCACTTTAGCCTATGGCTGAAGATCTTTGGAATCAGGCCGAAGCCAAGTGGCTCCGACCTCACAGAGTGTGGAGGGGCCATGATCAGCAAAAATCAGGGGGCCGAATGGTTCAAGGCCACCTTCATCAAGACGGTGAAGGAGTGGCAGCGGGAGTGGTTCTACATCACCGAACCACTAGCCCCTGGCCAGGCCGTAGTCCTGGCTTTTTTGGCCGGGCCCCCAAAGAAGCTCAAGTCCTAGAGGGAGAAGGGAGTCGTCTGAGGGAACCCAGCGGAGGCCATGATCTAAAAGATCAAATGGTGGGTTACCAAGAAGAACCTCCAGCTCGCGAACGTCATCAACGTCATGCTCAACCGCCGCATGCTTCTGCTCCAGCTTTGGGCCACCCCCATGTGGGCGCAAAAGCCCAAGGACATGGGGCCCCTCACCGCCTTCTTCCGCTCCACCTTGGCAGCCATGTGGATGCGGCTCCTGAAGCTGTCCAAGGACAAGATCCCCAAGGAGGGGTAAGACCTTGGCTTTGAGGATGGCTATGAAGCCCCCCGGTAAGTGTTCTAACACACAAATCCATATTCCAATCTTCCGTAATGAGGGGCAGATTCTAACGAACCATTACACTTGACGTTTTGCAGAAGTGGTCGGCCTGGGTGGAGAAGGTGCACTGCCCAGCTCCACTACTCGAGGAGCCAATGACTCCCCAGTTCACGGCGCTCCTGACCGTGGAGCCTCATGTGGTGGCTCCCAAAGGGACGAAGTCCCTGAAGGGCAAAGCGAGTACTCGGACTCGGGAGACCTCGGTCACCCGGTCCGAGGGGACTCACGCCTCCTTCGCCCATGACAACGATATGAAGGAGGATGACAAAGAAGAGAACCTTCCCCCTAAAGGGATGAGGGCGGCATCAGAGGACGCTGAAGCTAGCAAGCAGCCCAAGGGCTCGAAGAGGCCGAGGAGGACCTCGGCCAGGGCCGCCGGTAAGTCGCCGGAGAGAATTGATCTCTCTGGCAACTCATAAGAAGACTTCCTCGTGTTGGGGAGGAATAAACCGACACCTCACGGGTAAGCCGTCATCTTTATGTATTGTCTTTTTATTCGACAAGCTTTCTTTAGCAAAGGTAAACTCATAAAGCGTCTTTTATTACGTAGTCTGCCAAGGGTGATCCCCAGTGGTTCCTCGAGCGGATTGCCATCCGCCAGCGGGACTCCAAAGCCCGTTGCTCCTTCGCCAGTGCATGACAAGCTAGGGGAGGCGACATCCACCTTGGCCCCCCGAGGCCAACATGACGAGGGCCGAAGAGGTGGCTGTGATGGCTGAGTCGACACCTCGGCCCAACAAGACCCGGGGGAGAAGCACCCCGAGGTCGTCGAAGAGGGGCTGGGTCAGTCATCGGTCTAGCGGATATCTGCTTCAGCTCCGCTACCACAGGTGGAGACCACTCGACCCGGCACAATGACGCCTGGGTCCGAGGTCATCCCGCCACCCCTATCGACTGCCCAAGGACGGGATGGCGCGGGGTGGATCGAGGAGGTGGAGGAGACCCTAAAGGGCTCCTCCATTAAGGAAGAGCACCATGCCTTAATAGGCGTGACGCTGCAGGGCTTCTGGTTGGTGGGGGCCGGCCTGCATGAGGTTTTCAAGAACCTCGTAATGAGCTTTGAGGTAAGCTTCTATCCTTGTACCAAAGTCATTTGTTCGTTTGAGCTTTCTGTTTTATGTATTGGTCTGAGAACATGATATCATGGCCTTCTAGACAACATAGGGAGTGAGTAGCCCCCGAGCCCAAAGCTGGTTTCAAGAAACCGGCCTTGGGGTCATATATTATTGTTAGGAGCTTGTTGTATAGCCCCCAGGGCGCTGCTTAAGGCAGTTGTCCTGGAATTTCAAACAGTTTGATTGTGGGCTTTGTAACAAGGATTTTTGCTGGTAGGTCTCGACCTTGGTTCCGAACTCCGTCTCCGAAGAGATTACATAGATGAACTGGAAACTCGAGAGGTCCTAGGAGGACCTCCACCTGGTGAACCAGAGATTCGAGTAGTCTTAAGGTAAGCAATTTGTGCGTGATATTTTACACGAAAAAGTTGTGATATGTCTTGCTAGGTAGAGAACTAAGGCTGAACTATTTTAATGACAATAGCATTAGCTAAGCTTGAGATGCTCAAGGCCGAGCTCAAGAAGGCTCGGCAAGAGGTGAAGTAGCATGAGGCTGCAGTCGCGAAGGCGGAGAAGGCCCGGGCCGCCGAGAAGGTGGCCAATGAGAAGGATCGAGCGCAGGTCCAAGAGGTTGAGGAGACCATGAAGGGCGTGTTTGAGGCACATGACAAGCTTCATGCGGAGGGGCAGCAAACGAAGGAGGAGCTTGAAAAGCTCCATCTTGCCCACTCCGAGCTCAAGACCACGATGCAGGCTGATCGCGAGGTGCTCCAACAGTTGGAGCAAATCACGTCGGGTAAGCTATACTTATTGCAGTGTGTGTTTGACAGCAAAGGGTGCGTCGAGCTCACCCAGCTATGGAATTCCGCAGAAGTCTTCGAGGATCTCCCACGGAGCATGCCGGATGTCATTGCGCATTTCGACCAGCTGGCGGGTCATGAGGTGGAGAAGGCCTTCTGGGGGCAGTTCCCGGGGTCTCCGTCATCACAGCTGCTGAATAATCGAATGAAGCAGCTGGCGGAGCTACTCCACATGGTGAGACCAGCACTTCAATACCTCTGTGTCGTGCTATGGCCTACCGAAGCCCTTCCAACCAGCCTCTTCGGCCTCGTGATGCACCTGCGAGGGGCAGTCTCGCGTGCCGATAGCTGGAGGAGGTCCGCATGCTTTGAAGGAGCGTAGAGGGCATATGCCTGCGTGAAGACACACTTCCGCGAGGTCGATGCAGTGACGGTAGCCAAGAGCCATCCTGCAGACAAGCCGCGCACTGTGAAGCAATTTTATCCCGAGGTGGAGGAAGGAGCCCGGGTTACTGAGGTCGTGTGTCCCAAGGACACTTTGTATTATCAGGTAGCACTTCGGAATGCCGAAGTTATGAAATGTATGAACTTAATGGTTTGCTGGAATGAGTATGGCTTTAAATTCCTCCACTTGTTTCCATTTATTTAATTATTTGACCTCCTGTGCGACCGTTCTAAACTGAAAGTGGCCAGGCGTCAGCTTCTTCCCTAGTGTAGAATATACAAAGGGTGTTCCGAGATGCGGCTTTGACCCTTGGCCGACGCCTCGGTGCCCGGAGGCAGCTCTGCTCATAGGAACCAGGCAATCAGACTATAATGGATTGATAACTTTTACTTAGTCTACGAAGTTTGACTATGGGGGCTGATAACGAGCCCCCGGTGTGGGAAGTGGTCAGCTTAGTAAGCCAAGGTCTAAACCCTAACACACTTCAGCTTAAAAAAAGTAAAGCCCTTCGTTTAACATGGGTGATCTCTATCGTCACATCGCTTAACGCGGTCCACGGATGGCCAATGAAAGGATCGAGAAGAAGGGTCTAGAGGGGGGTGATTAGACCCTTAACAAGTAAAAGTGGCAGTTTTTTGGTTTCTTCAAGTTAAGGTGGAGTTTAGCACATGCTAAAGCACTCACAATACATTTCAAGCAAGCATGACAAGAGTATAGGCAGAGGAAAGAGTAAAGCATGCAATTTGCAAGAATGTAAAGGGATGGGATTGGAGTGTGCAAACGCAATGGAGACGATGGGAATTTTTGGCGTGGTTCCGATAGCTGGTGCTATCGTACGTCCATGTTCATGGAGACTTCAACCCACGAAGGGTAACGGCTGCGTGAGTCCATGAAGGGCTCCACCCACGAAGGGTCCACAAAGAAGCAACCTTGTCTATCCCACCATGGCCTTCGCCCACAAAGGACTTACCTCACTTGGGTTGATCTTCATGAAGTAGACGATCTCCTTGCCCTTACAAACTTCTTGGTTCAACTCCACATCATGTCGGAGGCTCCCAAGCGACACCTAACCAATCTTGGAGACACCACTCTCCAAAAGGTAATAGACGGTGTGTTGATGATGAACTCCTTGCTCTTGTGCTTCAAATGATAGTCTCCCGAACACTAAACTCTCTCTCTCACAGATTTGATTATGGTGGAAGAGGGATTTGAGTGGAAAGCAACTTGGGGAAGGCTAGAAATCAAGGTTCAAATGGTAGGAATGGAATCTCTTGATCTCAACACATTAGTAAGTGGTTCTCTCTCAGAAAATGAATGGTGGAAGTGTAGGCACGTTCTGATGGCTCTCTCACACATGGAGATGGGGGTGGAGGGGTATATATAGCCTCCACATGAAATCCAACCGTTACACACATTTGACTCATCTCGGTGGGACCGATTAGTTAAACTCGGTGGCACCAGTCTGTTCAAACATATGAACATTGGGAATCTCGGTGGGACCGACTGGAACAACTCGGTGGGACCGATGTGCTAGGGCTTAGGGCAAACCTCGTCTCGGTTGCACTGATTGCATCAACTGGTGAGACCAAAGTGAAGCAATAAGGCAACAGAGAGTTGGCAAGCCATCTCAGTGAGACCGATTGCAAATCTCGATGAGACCGAAATAATTTCAACAAGTAATAGAGAGTTGGCAAGGCCATCTTGGTGGGACCAAGATCTGTATTGGTGAGACCGAACTGTTAGGGTTTCTGGCAATGGCTATGTCAAATGAACTCGGTGGCTCCGGGTAGAAAGAATCGGTGGGGCCGAGTTTGGATTTTAGGTTTGGACATATTTGGATGGAGAAAGTGGCTAAGGGTTTTGGAGCAATATCACTAAGTACTTGAGCAAGTAGACCATAAGCAACACCCCATCCCCTTTTAATAGTATTGGCTTTCCTATGGACTCAATGTGATCTTGGATCACTTAATGTCAGCGTGGAAGCACGATCACCTATGGGGCAGAGGTGCCCCTTTGTGGTTCGGCATCGGAACGACCATGTTGCACAAAGAGCAGAAGGAGTGGGGGACAGCACGGCGATGGACTCCTTCTCTTTTACCCAGGTTCGGGCCGCTTTGTAGCATAAAACCCTACTCCTGCTTTGGTGGACCTCTTGCTAGGTTGCCTCGGGCCTCCTTTTATAGGCTAAGGGGCAACCACAATGGAAAAACATTCTTTTGGGTGCGATTAGATAGCTAACAGTGCTATCATACCTAACTCTGGTAGTTAAGACAAAGTGCATTAAATGCACTGCTAGGTGTCATGTCGAGGGCGAATCCCGGCAAGCCTGTCACGCCGCTGATCTGCCTTTTCTTATCAGCATGACACGCCTCCTGGACGGGTGTCAATAAAGCTAATCTCTTCTCCCTGATGCTGTCACATGCTCGAGAGGGTACACTTGGTTGCTTAACACCTTGACACCGCATGGATGAGTGACTTGGGTGCGACGAGGTGGAGCGGTGGCGTCTTGGTTGGGATTCCTCATTGAAAAGATCTTGGGCGGGTTTGGTCTTGGCGACCCCGGCAGGCCTGCCGGGGTAAACCTGGACTTGTCCTCGGAGTGGCCTCGACCTGGTCAAGCTCTCTTGCACGGCAAGGGAGGCTTTCCCAAGGTGATATCTTGCTGTCTTGTTCTTCTTAATGCTCTCCTTGATTTGGTTTGGTGAAGAGGTGGTTCGCCTAAAGGCTCCGCCGGTCTGTGCACGGGTGAGGGGAAACAAACACCGCTGTTTGTGTACACCGACAGTAGCCCCCGGGCCTGAGCCAAATGTGCTGCGAGTGCATTGGGTTAGGTCCCCAAGCAGTGCACACACACGTGGCAGTAACCTCCTGTCCACGTGGAATGACTTTACCGCCTTATCAATCACACGTCCGCCTCGTGTAATTACCGCGAGTCATGCGGTCGTGGTTTTGCAACAGTTACTGGGGGAGTGCGCCTGAAAAAGGCGGTTTTTACAGGGGGAGGGATAGTTGCTGAGCCAGCCCCTTCGCATTTTCCCAATAAAATAGAGGAAACACGAAGGAGCGTGGCCCATTCACCCCCTCGCCCCTTTCGCTTCATCTTCCTCCTCAAGCCAAAACTGCCTCCGCCGCTCCCACTTCCTTCCTCCGCCATACCGGATCTTTCCCTCCTCATTGCCTGAGGAAATGGGGTGCAAGATGAGCACCGTGAAGGGAAAACAGGCGGCCAATCCCGAGGATCAGAAGGCGGAAGAGAAGAAGAGAGAGGCAGAGGAGCTGGCTCTATGGCGGTAGAGAAATGTGGTTTTCTCGCCGTCGAACTTGGACGGCAACACCTTGATCCAGAGGTATGCCTTCATGTGGGGGAAGATAACCAAAAGGGCATGAAGAGCCATTCATCCTCCGTGAGGGGTCCAAGGTTCCGAGTGATTCATACCCATTCTTCTGTGCTTATTTCTACTGCGGGCTTTCTCCTCCCTTCTCCAACTTTTTTAGTGCGACGATGTACTCTTTTGGATTCCGTTGCTGGATTTCACGCCAAATGCAATGACGTGTATGGCGGTGTTTGCCCACTTCTGCGAGAACTTCATTGGAGTTTACCCCAATGTGGATCTGTTCCATCACTTCTACACCCCCCCGCATCAAAGATAAATCCATTTCAGGAAATATATAATGGATCCCGCGGGGGAGGCGAGAAGATTGGAATTACCTTGGGGGGCAACTGCACGTCAAGTGGGAATAGTGGAGGGGCGACTGGTGCTGGATCCAGGACCCGAAAGCCCCTTCTTTCTGCTCGCTGTGAACAAGTGTGTGGTGCGTGACAAGGATTGGAACGATCTGGGCGAAACAGACTAGGAGCTCTGTCCAGTTCTGAACAGGGTTGGTCACCTCAAAGCTGCCGGGCTCACCATTGAGCATGTCGCTGATTTCCTCCGGTGCCATATTGCGCCACTGCAGCAAAGGGACCATTTTGCTTGGGAGTATAAGAATGTTGCGGACTGGATGCGGCTGTATCCCGACCTTGCCAACAATTTGACGGTCACGAACCATGCCTGGCTGTGTGAACAGTTGTTCCACAAGTCCGGCACCTTCCATATGCTAGCAAGGATCATCCCACTGCATATCAACTCCGCTAGAGATCAGATCCTCAAGTGGATGCCAGACTGCAACGCCAATGGGGTTAAGGCAGATTGGCCATTGTCCAGCTTGGAGGAGGAGACAAGCTGGACTTCGAGGTTGGAGGAGAAGGCCACCAGAAAGGAGACAGACTTCACCAAAGGCACGACTGAAGAGGAGCAGAAGTATATCCATAGCAGGCTTGAAGAAGCCCGAAGGCTTAAGGCTACCGCGGCTGCTGGCGATGGCGATGAAGGGAACCCTTCAGAGAAGGAGCGTGCTGATGAGGAGATTGCTGAGCTTGAGGCGCTGGATGCCACGGTTGCTGGGGCCGAAGCTGTCGGGGCAGATGCTGCCATGGTACCCGAGGAGGAGGAGGGGCTCGAGGCGGGCCCTCAAGCTCTGGAGCAGAATCATCGGCTCCGCAAGAGAGGTAGCCAAGAGCCGGTGGCCGGGTCTTCGTCTCGGACTCCGCCCAAGGTGAAGAAGACGACCGCCAAGAGCACCAAGGAGGACATCTCTCGCCGCCATTCAGCTCGCCTTGCCCGAGTCCCGTCACCACCTCCTCGGCAAAGGACTGTGACGGGCATTGATCCCACGCCATCATCAAGCCCCGTAGCGAGCAGAACTCCACCGCCACTCAAGAGAGACAGAGAACCCCCCCCCCGCCACTGGTGTACGAGATGGACGCCATGTTTGATGATTTAGAGTAAGGAAGAATCTCATAATTCCATAACTCTTAATGCTTTCCTTTGATCCTTGATTGATTTTGTGTTCGCTAGCCTTGACAGGGATGAAGAGAACTTGGCCCAATGGGCCAAACGAGCCAAGACGATGAAGGAGCAGGGGATGACATCGAGCATTGGACTGGCAAGGGTTGTTGGGGGTGATCCGGCATCGAGCCCCCGGGCTAGCCCTCCGCGAGAAGGCATGGGCCAGACCGCGTCTGCCAGTGGCCATGTTGAAATTCTTCTGCCGCCCGCTAAGGGAGCAGGAGAGAACCTTCAGGAAGAAGCCCGGCAGGAGACAGCGGCTGCTTCAGCCCCTACCATGAGCAATACTCAGGGGAGGGAATCCCCGGCAAGGGCTCCTTCTGTCGGGTCTATCTGCGCCGAGGTTACCCCCACGGAGGAAGTGAATGTCGATCGTCTGCCAGCAACAGGCGTCGTCGAGGAAGGAGAGGTCTCTTCCCACCAGCTGCCAGCAGGTAAATTAACCACCCTTGAAATCTTGTTGAAAATTTCTGCATTTCTCAATTCTTGATTATTGATCCTTGTATTATTCTTGCCCTCATCCCCTGGCAGCCCCCATTCCTGAAGAGAAAGAACTCTTGGAAGAAGTGACCAACATAGGGAAGGACGCCGCTGCGGAGGCCCTCAGAATTGCCACCGAGGAAGGCCACGTCGAAGCCCACAAGGACATCCAAGCAACCCCTGAAGGAGAAGGGGAAAACCCTGTAAGCTCGACTGGCCCCATCATGGAAGTGGAGGAAAAGATGCCCCTTCAGAGTGATGCATCGCACTTGAGAATGGTTCCCACCATAAGCAGTTTTGGCGATGGTGATAGTCCAACCTCCCCCGGCAGCCCCCGGTTCATCGTCTCTTACCGGGGTGAACTTTGATGAGGAGATTAGCCATATCCTTGCTCCCTTGACCCAGAGGGCCCAAGAAGCAAATGTTTCTACTGACCATTCCAAGGATTTGGCATTTCTGGAGTCCGTGGCTGTAGGGCTGAAGGAAACGCGAGAGAGGTATGACCAGAGGTGGCAGGTAGTCCAAAAGGAGCGTAGGGCTCAGTACGTGGCCACCCAACAACTGAAGGATAAGGTGGAAGAGCTGCGCACTTGGTATAATACCCGATCCCATGAACTCAGAGATCAAGAAGAGAGGATGGCCATTGTTGCGGAGAGGGCAAGAGCTCGCGACAACAAGTTGTCAGAGCGTGAAGCTGAGCTCATCGTCAAGGCCAAAGATCTTGCTGTTCATGAACAGGCTCTGTCCGACACTCTGTGCAACAAGTATGATGAGCTTGAAGGCCTTGTTCAGTAGCGATTCAAGGACCTGGAGGATAGCAATAAGAAAGCTATTGACTCACAAGCCCTGGACGCGGCAGCAAAACTCAAGGAGGTGACCGATAACCTTGCCGCAGTTTCCAGTGCCAAGACAGAGATGGAGACCCGCATGGGGAAACTGGAGGAAGATCTTGCCGGGGGCAAGAAAGAGGTTGAGGATCTCCGGGAGGAAGCACAAAAGGCAGCCACCACATTAGAGGGGCTGTGATCACAGCTTGCCACCAAGGACCAAGAACTGAACACTGCCTCCAGGTCCATCGAAGACATGACTGGCAAGCTTGCCACCCTTGAGAAAGATCTTGAGCAGGCCAAGGACCGGGAAAGGGCCTTGACGGAGGAGATCAACATTGCTGGAGTTCTCCGAAAGGATGCTGAGATCAAGCTCAAGGACCAAGCCAAGTTGTATAACATCTGGATACAGAGCATGGTCGATATAGCCGAGCGCATCTCCTCCCAGATCTCCAAGATGAACATGAAAGGTTGGGCCTTCACTGTCAATGAGCACGAAGCCCCCAGCGTCATGCTGACGCACTTTTCTAAGGGCCTCATTGACGGGCTGAAAACGTATGAGGATGACAGAGCTGTCAGCTTCGCCAATGAGTCCCAAAAAATTTGCCCGGGACGCCATCTTCACCCTCCTCGTCAATTATGTGCATCGCCATCCCGACGTCAACATCTCTGATGCTTTCAAAAGGTTTCCTGCCGAGATAGATACTTCTGCACTGACCAAGTTGTCGGGCCTCTGGCCGACAAGGTTCTCCGAGTGCCCCGGGTCCAAGGAGGCCGCCGGGACTGATTTCTCTTGCTTCGTTTATCCTATTGCTGTCAAACAAAAAGACATGATCCAGCCTTGTGTCAGGCTTTGCTACCTTATGGTGTGTAATAGTACTCTTAAGTAGTTGTATGAACTGATGCTATTCTTCGAGTTTAAATTGCCCTCTGCTCTTGTATGATTATAAATCCTGCGCATACTAAGAGCTTGCCGGGGCGGACACTAGCTGTGACGCTGCAAAGACGGGTCCCTAGCGTTTTGCAAGCATGTGTGCCATTGGCAAGTTTCCCATCGACATTGTCGATGCGGCTTTCCTGGACTGTTGAGCGGACTCAAAATAGACAAGGACGCAAGCGATAATGGAAGAGTCTTTTCGCATTTCGGATTCCACATGCAAGTGCTAGGATTTAAACTAAAGGAGTTGCGATGATCATATGGAAGGATCTTTGAAACTAAGCAAAGTTTCACAACTTATCTTTCTCTTTTTTTTGAAGGCGTGAATCCTCCTCTCCCACGGCAGTCCCACACATAGAAAGCTGCGCTCAGCCCGTATGCAACACGGTTGTGAGGCACCGTCACATGTGGAGGGGCTTACCGGGGTTAAGTGGAAACACACCCCACCGTGATCTTTGGACATATTTGGATGGAGAAAGTGGCTCAGGGTTTTGGAGCAATATCACTAAGTACTTGAGCAAGTAGGCCATTAAGCAACACCTCATCCCCTTTTAATAGTATTGGACTTCCTATGGACTCAAAGTGATCTTGGATCACTTAAATAGAAATGAAGAGTCTTCAGCTTTTGCCAATCTTTATCCTTAGAATTTTGAAGGGGTTCCACACCCTCTTGTCCTTGCCACTCCACTGTTGGACTTATCTGAAATGTACTGGATAAAACTATTAGTCCAAAAAAATATATGTTGACATTAATTACCAAAATCACCCAGGGAGCACTTGTGCTTTCAATCTCCCCCTTTTTTGTAATTTATAACAACATACATCAAAGCTTCAAGTAAATGATATGAAGAGTAATAAGTAAAGCTTTGGAAGAACATGTAACATGCATAAGCTCCCCCTACATGTATGCAATCATGTGATGATAAAATTTAAAGACATATGAATGCATAGCATGACAGAGTAAGTAATGAGTTACATGTATCTTGGTCATATGCATCAGAGAAAAACAAGTGTGATAGGTTGTACCTTCATGCTTTATGAATCCCTCTTGCAAACAATATGTGCAAAAGCAAGAGATCATCATACACATGAGTGTGATGCATATACTTACCTTGTGGTTCTTGAGCTGACTCTTGAAGAAGCAATCTTGAGAAAACAAGGTTAAATAACACAAGAAAACTCCAAACAAGAAGGGTTTTGAGATCCACAAGATTACCAAGATTGGGATGACATGCAATGGGAGAGTACTACAAAGCGAGTACTTCATTTAGATATGGGCATGTCCCCAAAGAATTATGGATTTGCAATAAATTCTAATGATATTTCTCCCCTTAAGCATTGGATACTCTTTCTCCCACTGAATCTAACAAAGGATAATGGGAGAAGATAGGGTGAAATAAGATCAGAGCAGAAATGAATAAGATTAAGAGTATAAATAGCTCAAATCATATACTATCATACTGACATGTATTTCCCCTCTTGAAGACATGTGACTTCTCTTCTCTTATTAAAATGCATCTCTAGAAGAGCTTAGATGTGCTCTCTCTCTTGATAAGCTTTGATGTGCTCTTCTCTCTCCCCCTTTGACATCAATTTCCAAGAAGGGTAACTTCATGAACATGAGCCAAGTGAGTGTGGTCCTTGAGAGACACTACAAAGAAGCATGTAGCTTAAGATGCTGGTAGAGGGAAAGAATCATTGAGTGGAGCTGAAGAAAATAGGCAATATAAGATGACAGAAAAGTTTTCTCAGCAGTGAAATCGGTGGTGCTGATCTGTTTCAATCGGTAACTCCGAGATAGCAGAGCCACTGAAGGTGCTCATCGGCAAGACCGAGTGAGTCCGTTTTGGTAGAACCGATGGACAGCATACAGGTAGAACTTGTATTTCGGTCTGTCCGATAGGCTGAAATCGGTGACGCCGAGTTCAATGTAGAGAAAAAGCTTTGTCAACTCAACTCACTTTGCAAATGAAATTTCACGAAGATTTTCAAGGAATTTTCATAAGGATTTGCAATGAATTAAACTTAGATACAGAGACAAATAAAACAGAAATCAAAAGAGATCTAGATGAAGTTTTTTTAATTCAGAAGGGAAACACAAGAAGAAACGTGATGGCACCAATCTGTTCAAACATATGAACGTTGGGAATCTCGGTGGGACTGACTGGAACAACTCGATGGGACTGATGTGCTAGGGCTTAGGGCAAACCTCGTCTCGGTGGCACCGATTGCATCAACTCGGTGAGACCGAAGTGAAGCAACAAGGTAACAGAGAGTTGGCAAGCCATCTCGATGAGACCGATTGCAAATCTTGGTGAGACCGAAATAATTGCAACAAGTAACAAAGAGTTGGCAAGGCCATCTCGATGGGACCGAGATCCATATCGGTGAGACCGAACTGTTAGGGTTTCTGGCATTGGCTATATCAAATGAACTCAGTGGCTCCAGGTAGAAAGAATCAGTGGGGCCGAGTTTGGATTTTAGGTTTGGACATATTTGGATGGAGAAAGTGGCTGAGGGTTTTGGGGCAATATCACTAAGTACTTGAGCAAATAGACCATTAAGCAACACCTCATCCCCTTTTAATAGTATTGGCTTTCCTATGGACTCAGTGTGATCTTGGATCACTTAAATAGAAATGAAGAGTCTTCAGCTTTTGCCAATCTTTGCCCTTAGCATTTTGAAGGGGTTCCACATCCTCTTGTCCTTGACACTCGACTGTTGGACTTATCTGAAATGTACTAGATAAAACTATTAGTCCAACAAAATATATGTTGACATTAATTACCAAAATCACCCAGGGAGCACTTGTGCTTTCAGCCGACCAATTTGTGCCTGCCTAGATAGTCAGTTTTCGGCTTTCTCCACTGAGGCGCTCTGCCAATTAACCTGTCGGCACAATCGGAGTGGTTCTCCCATTACACCCTTAGCCGAATTCATCGGGAACATAAGGAGTACACATAGGATCCGGGCAACCCAACTATTGACCGAAATCTAGGTTCGAAATTGAAGCATATAAAGCCAAAATTCAAGACGCCGAACACTTCGGACTTGTAAGGCAGGGGAATGAGGGCCCTTGACGGCTGTATCTTGAAAGATGTTCTTGTAGTGCAAAGGGAATGCTTGAAGAGGAATGTAGGTAATACCTTTAGAGGGCATAGTTTGTTATTTTTATGACCTTCAAGCTGTTACATGCCGAGCTACTAGGAGAGAAACTAAAAAGAACACAACGTAAGAGAGTGCATGAGGAAGAAAAATACATGGCTGATATTGACATCGGGCTTTAAGAGCCCTGGCCGCATCCTGCCGCATGTCTGCGCTTCCGGGCTGTTGACCAGCTTGCCATCATGAACGGTGGTGATTTGAGTAGGACTGGTGCAATCTCAACCTTCTATACGCCCCAGGCGCTTGTTGGCCGAGCCCCTTGAATGAGGTCTTGCAGGAGTCTATTGTGTGGTTTAAGCCACATTGATGAAGTCATGCTCGCCGGCTCTTTGACAAAGACCTGCGGGTATGAGGGCTCGAAGCTACGTCGGTCCTCGGTCGAGCCGTTCCGGCATTTCGATGAATTTTGGCTCCTCGGCGGCCCAAGGAATCTTGAGTGCAAAATTATGCACCCTGGGGCCATAGTGCCCCATCCACAAAGGGCACGCAAGGAGCCCATATCCCTATTTAGGGTGTGGGGATATGTGGCCGAGGTCGATTTGCACAGCCCGCGTGCGCTTCGAAGAGCTAGTGGTGCATTTATCACTGCGTGCTGCCTCCTCAGATTCCTGTACCTCGGCTGCATAAGCCGCGGTCTGCTCCTCAGTCCGAAGTGAGCGCTTGGTGTTACCATTGATTGTAATAACACCATTGGGTCCTGGCATTTTTGTTGGAAATATGCCATAGAGGCAATAATAAAATGGTTATTATCATATTTCCCATTCATGATAAATGTCTATTATTCATGATAGAATTCTACTGATCGGAAACTTAAATACATGTGTGAATACATAAACTATATTGTATCCCTAGTAAGCCTTTACTAGACTAGCTCATTGATCAAAGATGGTTATGGTTTCCTAACCATAGACATGAGCACTCATTTGATAACGAGATCACATCATTAGGAGAATGATGTGATGGACAGAACCAACCATAAGCTTAGCATCAGATCATTTAGTTATTTGCTATAGCTTTCTTCATGTCAAGTATCAGTTTCTTAGACCATGAGATCATGCCACTCCCGGATATCGGAGGAATGCCTTGTGTCCTATCAAACGTCACTTCATAACTGGGTGATCATAAAGGTGCTCTACAGGTATCTCCGAAGGTGTCTGTTGGGTTGCATGGATCGAGACTGGGATTTGTTGCTCCATGTGACGGAGAGATATCTCTGGGCCCTCTCAGTAATGCAACATCATAAGAAGCTTCATGTGACTAGTGAGTTTAGTCATGGGATCTTGTATTACCAAACGAGTAAAGAGACTTGCCGGTAACGAGATTGAACTAGGTATGAAGATACCAATGATCGAATCTCGGGCAACTAACATATCGCCAGACAAAGGGAATTGCATACAGGATTGATTGAATCATTGACATCGTGGTTCAGCCGATAAAGATCTTCGTTGAATATGTATGAATCAATATGGGCATCCAGGTCCCGCTATTGATTATTGATCGGAGAGGAGTCTCGGTCATGTCTGCATGTTCCCGAACCCATAGGGTCGCACGCTTAACGTTCGGTAGTGCTAGGGTAGTGTTGAGATATTAATAGTGGAAAGTACGAAGGTTGTTCGGAGTCCCAGATGGGATCCGGGACATCACGAGGAGCTCTAGAATGGTCTGGAGGTAAATATTCATATATGGAAAGTTGTTTTCGGGGTTCCGGAAAAGGTTCGGGTTTTTTCGGTATTGTACCAGGAAAGTTCTAGAAGGTTCTGGAGTGGGGCCCACCTGCATGGGGGACCCACATGAATTAGGGTAGTGGGTAAAGCCCCCACAACCCTGGTCTAGGTGCACGAAGATCCTCCCTTAAAAGGAATAGTATCATATCCCGAAGGGATAAGATCATAATGCCTAAAAAGGGGATAGCGATCGGTGGGGAGGCAAAGGAGGGATTTCCTTCCTCCCCCTTTGACCAATGACCCTAGGGCCTTGGAGGGCACGCTACCAGCCCCTTCCACGCCTATATATAGGTGGGGAGGCGTTGGGGGCAGCCCCCTTGGACCCTTGCCTGTTACCTCTCCCAACTCCTCCCACGTTTCACTGGTACGCGCTTGGCAAAGCCCTGCCGGAATTCCACTGCCACCACCACCACGACGCCACCGTGTTGGTTCAGATATCATCTACCTCATCTACCTTACTTGTTGGATCAAGAAGTAGAGGACGCTGCCGAGCCGAATGTGTGCTAATCTCGGAGGTGCCGTCCGTTTGGCACTAGATCGGATTGGATCACGACTGGATCATGAAGAGTATGACTACATCAACCACATTACGATGCTATGCTTTCATTCCACAAGGATATGTAGACACACTCCCCTCTTGTAGCTATGCATCTCCTAGATTGGATTTGGGTGTTTCATAGGAATTTTTTTGATTTTCATGCTTCGTTCCCCATCAGTGGCATCAGAGCTAGGTCTATGCGTAGATGTATATGCATGAGTAGAACACCAAGAAGTTGTGGGCGTTGATGTTCAGATTGCTTACTTCCCTTGTCTTATTTGGATTCGGCGGTATTGTGGGATGAAGCGGCTCGGACCAACCTTACATGTCCACGCACATGAGACCGGTTCCACTGTTTGACATGCAACTTGTATTGCATAAAAGTGGCTTTGCAGGTGTCTGTCTCTCCCACTTTAGTTGAATCTGATTTAACGTGGGCGGTCCTTGTAGAAGGTTAAAAGGCAACTTGTATATCACCGTTGTGGTTTTGCATAGATAAGAACGGTTCTTATAGTTTGCCCTAGCAGCCACATAAAAATTGCAACAACAAAGTAGAGGATGTCTAACTTGTTTTTGCAGGGCATGTTGTGATGTGGTATGGCCAAAACATGACATGATATATGTTAATGTATGAGATGATCATGTTTTGTAATAGGTTCTTGACTTGCATGTCAATGAGTACGACAACCGGCAGGAGCCATAGGGTTGTCTTTAATTTATTGTATGACCTGCGTGTCAACAAATAACACCATGTAATTGCTTTACTTTATCGCTATGCATTAGCAATAGTTGGTGAGAAAACCACGCAACGACACGATGATGGAGATCATGGTGTCATGCCGGTGATGATGGAGACCATGTCGGTGCTTTGGAGATTGAGATCAAAAGCACAAGATGATAATGGCCATATCATGTCACATATTTTGATTGCATGTGATGTTTATTTTTTATGCATCTTATTTTTCTTAGGACGACGGTAGCATTATAAGATGATCCCTTCACTTAATTTCAAGATAAACGTGTTCTCCCTAAGTATGCACCATTGCGAAAGTTCGTCGTTTTGAAGCACCTCGTGATGATCGGGTGTGATAAACTATACGTTCGCATACAACGGGTGGAAGCCTGTTTTACACATGCGGAATACTTGGGTTAAACTTGACGAGCCTATCATGTACAGACATGGCCTCGAAACATAGAGGACCGAAATATCGAACACGAGTCATATAGTCGATATGATCAACATGGAGATGTTCACCGTTGATGACCACCCCATCTCACATGATAATCGGACATGGGTTGCTTAATATGAATCGTGTGAACACTTAGACAACTTGAGGGATGTTGATTTAAGTGGGAGGTCACTAGTAATTTGATTAACTGAACCCATTATCATGAACATAGTCTAAATTGTCTTTGCAAAATTATGTCGTACATCAATGGCTCGTGCTGTAGCTCCCCTGAATTTTAATGCGTTCCTAGAGAAAGAAAATTTGAAAGATGATGGAAGCAACTATGCGGACTGGGTCCGTAATTTGAGGATTATCCTCACTGCTGCATAGAAGGCTTATGTCCTTAATGCACCACTTGGTGATGCACCCCCTCAAGTATCGCCTGCAAAAGTTATGAACGTCTGGCAGGCACATTCTGATCACTACTCGATAGTTCAGTGCGCCATGCTTTACGGCTTAGAACCGGGGCTCCAAAGACATGTTGAGCACCACAGAGCACATGAGATATTCTAGGAGCTGATATTGGTATTTTAGGCTCATGCCCGGGTTGAGAGGTATGACACCTCCGACAAGTTCTTTAGCTGCAATATGGAGGAGAACAACTCCGTTAGTGAGCATGTACTTAGAATGTCTGGGTACTACAACCGCTTGAATCAATTGGCAGTTAGTCTTCCGGATGAAGTAGCGATTGATAGAGTTCTTCAGTCACTGCCACCAAGCTACAAGGGCTTTGTGATGAACTATAATATGCAAGGGATGGAGAAAGCAACCCCTGAGCTCTTCGTGATGGTTAAGGCCGCAAATGTAGAAAATCAAGAAAGAGCATCAAGTGTTGATGGTCAATAAGACCACCAGTTTCAAGAAGGGTAAGGGAAAGAAAGGGAACTTCCAAAAGAATGGCAAGACAGTTGCCGCTCCCGTGAAGACACTCAAGGCTGGACCTAAACCTGAGACTGAGTGCTTCTATTGCAAGGGGAAGGGCCACTGTAAGCGGAACTGCCCCAAGTACTTGGCAGATAAGAAGGCTGGCAACGTCAACAAAGGTATATTTGATATACATGTTATTGATGTGTACCTTACTAGTGCTCGTAGTAGTTCCTGGGTATTTGATAATGGTTTGGTTGCTAATATTTGTAACTCAAAACATGAGTTGTGGAATAAACAAAGACTAGCTAAGGATGAGGTGACGATGGGCGTCGGAAATGGTTCCAAGGTTGTTGTGATCGCCGTCGGCACACTCCCTCTACGTTTACCTTCGGGATTAGTTATGAACCTAAACAATTGTTATTTGGTGCCTGCGTTAAGCATGACCATTATATCTGGATCTTGTTTGTTGAGAGATGGTTATTCATTTAAGTCAGAGAATAATGGTTGTTCTATTTATATGGATAATATCTTTATGGTCATGCACCCCTTGTGAATGGTTTATTCTTGTTGAATCTCGAACGTAGTGATACACATATTCATAATATTGATGCCAAAAGATGCAAAGTTAATGATGATAGTACCACTTACTTGTGGCACTGCCGCTTAGGTCATATTGATGTAAAGCGCATGAAGAAACTACATGCTGATGGACTTTTGGAATCACTTGATTATGAATCATTTGATACATGTGAACCATGCCTTATGGGCAAGATGACTAAAACCCTGTTTTCTGGAACAATGGAGAGGGCTAGTGACTTATTGGAAATAATACATACTGATGTATTCGGTCCGATCAGTGTTGAAGCACATGGTGGACATCGTTATTTTCTTAGCTTCACAGATGATTTGAGTAGATATGGGTATATTTACTTAATGAAACACAAGTCTGAAACATTTGAAAAGTTCAAAGAGTTTTAGAGTGAAGTGGAGAATCATCATAACAAGAAAATTAAATTTCTACGATCTGATCGTGCAGGTGAATATTTGAGTTACGAGTTTGGTATGCATTTAAGACAATGTGGAATCGTTTCATAGCTCACGCCACCTGGAACACCACATCATAATGGTGTGTCCAAACATCGTAATCGTACTTTATTAGACATGGTGCGTTCTATGATGTCTCTTACCGATTTGCCACTATCATTTTGGGGTTATGCGTTAGAGACAGCCACATTCACTTTAAACAGGGCACCGTCGAAGTCCATTGAGACGACACCGTATGAATTATGGTTTGGCAAGAAACCTAAGCTTTCGTTTCTTAAAGTTTGGGGATGTGACGCTTATGTCAAAAGGCTTCAGCCTGATAAGCTCGAACCCAAAGCGGAGAAGTGTGTCTTCATAGGATACAATAAAGAGATCATTGGGTATACCTTCTATCACAGATTCGAGGGCAAGATTTTTGTTGCTAAGAATGGGTCCTTTATAGAGAAGGAGTTTCTCTCGAAAGAAGTGAGTGGGAGGAAAGTAGAACTTGATGAAGTAATTGTACCTTCTCTTGAACTGGAAAGTAGCACATCACAGAAAGCAGTTCCCATGATGCCTACACCAACTAGAGAGGAAGCTAATGATGATGATCATGAAACTTCGGACCAAGTTACTGCTGAACTTCATAGGTCGACCAGGACACGTTCCGCACCAGAGTGGTACGGTAATCCCGTCCTAGAAGTCATGTTGTTAGACAACAGCGAACCTACAAACTATGATGAAGCAATGATGGGCCTGGATTCCGACAGATGGCTTGAGGCCATGAAATCCGAGATAGGATCCATGTATGAGAACAAAGTATGGACTTTGGTGGACTTGCCCATTGACCGACAAGCCATTGAGAATAGATGGATCTTTAATAAGAAGACATACGCTGAAGGTAATGTCACCGTCTATAAAGCTCGACTTGTCGCAAAAGGTTTTCGGCAAATTCAAGGAGTTGACTACGATGAGACTTTCTCACCCGTAGTGATGCTTAAGTCTGTTAGAATTATGTTAGCAATTTCCGCGTACTATGATTTTGAAATCTGGCAGATGGACGTCAAAACAGTGTTCCTTGACAGTTTCCTTAAGGAAGTCTTGTATAGGATGCAACCGGAATGTTTTGTCGATCCTAATTGAAGATGCTAACAATGTATGCAAGCTCCAGTGATCCATCTATGGACTGGTGCAAGCATCTCGGAGTTGGAATATACGCTTTGATGAGGTGATCAAAGCTTTTGGTTTTATACAAACTTACGGAGAAGCTTGTATTTAGAAGAAAGTGAGTGGGAGCTCGTTTCTGATAAGTATATGTGAATGACATATTGTTGATTGGAAATGATGTAGAATTTCTGGAAAGCTTAAAAGGTTGTTTGAAAGGAGTTTTTCAAAGGAAGACCTGGGTAAAACTGCTTCCATATTGGGCATCAAGATCTATAGAGATAGATCAAGATGCGTGATAAGATTTTTACAGGGCACATACCTTGACGTGATTTTGAAGGAGTTCAAAATGTATTAGTCAAAGAAGGGGTTCTTTCCTATATTGTAAGGTGTGAAGGTGAGTATGACTCAAGGCTCCACCACGGCATAAGAAAGAGAAAGGATGAAAGTCATCACCTATGCTTTAGCCATAGGCTCTATAATGTATGCCATGCTGTGTACCAGACTTGATGTGTGCCTTGCCATGAGTCTGGCAAGGGGGTACAAAGTGATCCAGGAGGGGATCACTGGGCAGTGGTCAAAATCATCCTTAGGTGCGTAAAGAGGACTAAGGAAATGTTTCTCGGTTATGGAGGTGATAAAGAGTTCGTCGTAAAGGGTTACGTCGATGCAAGCTTTGACACTGATCCGGATGACTCTGAGTCACAAACCGGATACATATAGCGGAGCAGTCATTTGGAATAGCTCCAAGTGGGCATGTTAATAGCATCTACACATAAAGATTTGCTAAGTACACACGGATCTGAATGTTGCTAACCCGTTGACTAAAACCTCTCTCACAAGCAAAACATGATCAAACCCTAGATCTCATTAGGGGTTGATCACATAGCGATGTGAACTAGATTATTGACTCTAGTGCAAGTGGGAGACTGTTGGAAATATGCCGTAGAGGCAATAATAAAATGGTTATTATCATATTTTTCGTTCATGATAAATGTTTATTATTCATGCTAGAATTGTATTGATCAGAAACTTAAATACATGTGTGAATACATAAACGACACCGTGTCCCTAGTAAGCATCTACTAGACTAGCTCGTTGATTAAAGATGGTTATGGCTTCCTAACCATAGACATGAGTTGTCATTTGATAACGGGATCACATCATTAGGAGAATGATGTGATGGACAGACCCAACCGTAAGCTTAGCATCATATCGTTTAGTTATTTGCTATAGCTTTCTTCATGTCAAGTATCAGTTCCTTGGACCATGAGATCATGCCACTCCCAGATACCGGAGGAATGCCTTGTGTGCTATCAACCATCAATTCATAACTGGGTGATCATAAAGGTGCTCTACAGATATCTCCGAAGGAGCCTGTTGGGTTGCATGGATCGAGACTGGGATTTGTTGCTCCGTGTGACACAGAGATATCTCTGGGCCCTCTCGGTAATGCAACATCATAAGAAGCTTCATGTTACTAATGAGTTTAGTCACGGGATCTTGTATTGAGTAAAGCGACTTGTCGTTAACAAGATTGAACTAGGTATGGAGATACCGACAATTGAATCTCGGGCAAGTAACATAGCGCCAGACAAAGAGAATTGCATACGGGATTGATTGAATCCTGGACATCGTGGTTCAACCGATAAAGATCTTTGTGGAATATGTAGGAATGAATATGGGCATCTAGGTCCCGCTATTGATTATTGATCCGAGAGGAGTCTCGATCATGTCTGCATGTTCCCGAACCCGTAGGTCGCACGCTTAACGTTCGGTAGCGCTAGGGTAGTATAGAGATATTAATAGTGGAAAGTCCAAAGATTGTTCGCAGTCCCGGATGGGATCTGGGACATCACGAGGAGCTCTGGAATGGTCTGGAGGTAAATATTCTTATATGGAAAGTTGTTTTCGGGGTTCCAGAAAAGGTTCGGGTTTTTTCGGTATTGTACCGGGAAAGTTCTAGAAGGTTCTAGAGTGGGGCCCACCTGCATGGGGAGACCCACATGAATGTGGGTAGTGGGGAAAGTCCCCACAACCCTGGTCTAGGCGCACCAAGATCCTCCCTTAAAAGGAATAGTATCATATCCCGAAGGGATAAGATCAGAACCCCTAAAAAGAGGGATAGCGATCGGTGGGGAAGGAAAGGAGGGATTTCCATCCTTCCCCTTTGACCAATGAACCTAGTGCCTTGGATGGCAAGCCACCATCCCTATCCACACCTATATAAAGGTGGGGAGGCATTGGGGGCAGCCCCCCTTGGACCCTTGCCCGTTACCTCTGCCAACTCCTCCCACGTTTCACCGGTACGCGCTTGGCAAAGCCCTGCCGGAATTCCGCTGCCACCACCACCACCACGCCGCCATGTTGGTTCAGATCTCATCTACCTCCTCTCCCTTCCTTGTTGTATCAAGGAGAGGACGCCGCTGAGCCAAACGTGTGCTAATTTCGGAGGTGCCGTCCGTTCGGCACTAGATCGGACTGGATCGCGATTGGATCGTGAAGAGTACGATTACATAACCCACGTTATGATGCTAACGCTTTCGGTCTACAAGGGTATGTAGACACACTCCCCTCTCATAGCTATGTATCTCCTCGATTAGATCTTGGGTGTTTCGTAGGAATTTTTTTGATTTTCATGCTTCGTTCCCCATCAATTTTGAGCTTGAGATAAGCGTAATGCCGGACTGCATTGAAGCACGCGAAGGCTGTGCGCCCTAGAAGCGCGTGGTATCCGCTTCAGAAGCGGATGATGTCGAAGATTAACTATTCACTTCTGAAGTTCTCGGGCAAGCCGAAGACCTCCAGGGTGATCGTTTCGGTACAACGGGCTTCAACGCCTAGGATGACACCCATAAAGGTGGTGGTGCTCAGCTTGATCCGGGATGAGTCAATGCCCATCTTCCTAACCGTCTCCTCAAAAATGAGGTTGAGGCTACTTCCTCCATCCATCAAGACGCGTGTCAGATGATAGCCATCGACAATTGGGTCCAGGACGAGCGCTGCCGATCTGCCATGCCTGATGCTGGTCGGATGATCATACTTGTCAAATGTGATCGGGTAAGCCGACCAGGGATTAAACTTCGGGGCGACTGGCTCCAACGCATAGACGTCCCGAAGTGCACGCTTCCTTTCCCTTTTGGGGATGTGAGTAACATAGAACATATTGACCTCGGTTATGTCATATGGAAACTTCTTTTGGCCTCCATTACAGGCCTGCCGAGGTTCATCCTCGTCTTTGCCGCGACTTTGGGTTTTATTTTGACCCTCTGTCGCTACCTTGCCAGCTTCCTTAAACACCCAACAATTCATGTTCGTATGGGTTGCCGGTTTGTCCTGGGTGCCGTGGATTTGGCACAGTCGGTCCAGGATCCTGTCGAGCTGTCTAGGTCCGTCTTTGCTCCCTTTAAAGGGCTTCCTTTTCTGTCCGGATTAAGTTCGGTGAACCCCGCGTTGATCACAACGTCCAACGTGTCGCTTCCGCCATTTTTTTACCTGCGCTTATTTTTATAGCGCTTGGGCTTTCCATTAGCGCCGCGTGTTTCTGAGGTGCCTGTCTCACCATTGTGAGTACTATGGGCAGCCTAACTGTCCTCTCCCACGCGAAAGTGAGTCATTAGCGAGGTGAGGGCTGCCATAGTCGTCGGCTTATCCTGGCCGAGCTGGTAGGCCAACCATTCATCTCAGATGTTGTTCTTAAATGCGGCGATTACCTCGGCTTCGGAGCAGTCTATGATCTGGTTCTTCTTGGCGAGGAACCTGTTCCAGAATTTTCGGGCCGATTTGCCTGGCTGCTGGGTGACATGGCTGAGGTCATCAGCATCTGCAGGTCGGACGTACCTGTCCTAGAAGTTTGCTTGAAAACCATCCTCTAGGGCCTCCCAGCTGCCAATAGAATGAGGAGGCAGGCTGTTAAGCCAATGCATAGCTGGCCCTTTAGTTTGATCGGTAAATATTTAATGGTGTGGAGATCGTCTCCATTGGCGATGTGTATATGGAGGAGGAAGTCCTCGATCCATACTACTGATCGGTGGTGCCATCGTACGATTCTATATTGATGGGCTTAAATCCTTCAGGGAATTTATGTTCCATCACCCTGTCTGTGAAGCAGATCGGGTGAGCCGGACCTCAGAACTAAGGAGCATCCCGTCGGAGGTCCGGAGAGAGACGTGAAGGTCTCGGGCGCGGTCGTTCCTGTCCATCCAGACATCGTAGCCATCGAGCCCGGCGGACGCGCGTCCTCTTGATCCGTAGACGGACCGAGGAGGTGCCCTGTTTGCCTCAATGCGACGTCCAACGTCGTGAGGATCTAGGAAATCCATGGGGTCCATGCCATAACGGCGTGGAGGTGGTCGATTGTTGATGTTTTCCCTCATTGGCCTGTCCTGCCCTCTAATGGGTCGGTCCTGGTCGTCAGCAAACTCTTCATCAAAATCCGGCAGAAGAAAACTACGTGGGCATGATTTCGGCGTGCTACGGTGCCGGTCTTCCATGTCTTGCTCGACAGAGAGCACTTTGACCCACTTTTCATTCAGTGTCGGTGATGGCCTGCAGCTGCTGCTACTGCTGCTTGCGCTTCACGCTCCGAGCCGTTGATACATCTCCAACATATCTATAATTTTTCATTGTCCCATGCTATTAAAGTATCATTCTTGGATGTTTTATACTCATTTACTTGCAACTTTATATCATTTTTTGGGACTAACCTATTGACATAGTGCCCAGTGCCAGTTGCTGTTTTTTGCTTGTTTTTTTACTTCACAGAAAATCAATACCAAACGGAGTCCAAATGCCACAAAATGTTTTGGAGAATTTTTCTGCCCAGAAGACACTCGGGGAGCCCAAGAAGTGCACCAGAGGAGGACCATGGGGCCCACTAGGCACCAGGGCGTGCCCTGGTGGGTAGTGGGGCCCATGGGAGGCTTCTCCACCGACTATCAGCTCTATAAATACTCTAAAATCACAAAAACCCTAGGGGAGTCAAGAGAAAATAGTTGCTGCCGCCAGAAGTTCCATAACCACGACATCCAATCTAGAGGCCTTCTCCGGCACTCTGCCGGAGGGGTCAACGATCATGAAGGGGTTCTTCATCATCACCCTTGCCCCTTTGATGATGTGTGAGTAGTTCACCATAGACCTTCAGGTCCGTAGGCAGTAGCTAGATGGCTTCTTCTCTCTTTTTTGATCTTTAATACAATGTTCTCCTCGATGTTCTTGGAGATCTATTTGATGTAATGACTTCTTGCGGTGTGTTTGTTGGGATCTGATGAATTGTGAGTTTATGATCAGTTCTATCCATGAATATTATTTGAGTCTTTGTTGAACTCTCTTACGTATTATTGTTATAGCCTAGTATTTCTTCTCTGGAACTTTGGTTTGGTTTGGCCAACTAGATTGATTTTTCTTGCCATGGGAAGTGGTGCTTTGTGATGGGTTCGATCTTGCGGTGCTCAATCTCAGTGACAGAAAGAGACATGACACGCATGCATCACTGCTATTAAGGATAAAAAGATGGGGTCTATTCCTACATGAATAGATCTTTTCTACATCATGTCATCATTCTTATTGCATTACTCCATTTTTCCATGATCGTAATATAGTAGATGCATGCTGGATAGCGGTCGATGTGTGGAGTAATAGTAGTAGATGCAGGCAGGAGTCGGTCTAATAATCTTGGACGTGATTCCTATATACATGACCATTGCCTTGGATATCGTCATGATTACTTGCTTTTCTATCAATTGCCCAACAGTAATTTGTTTACCCACCATATGCTATTTTCTCGAGAGAAGCCTCTAGTGAAATCTAGGGCCCCCGGGTCTATTTACTATCATATTATTTTCAAATCTATTAATCCAAAAATCCAAAAATACCTTGTTGCACTTTTTTTTGTGTGTTTTTGCTAGATCTATTTATCCAATCTCATACAATTTAATCTATCTCAATACCGAGGAGGGATTGACAACCCCTCTTATGCGTTGGGTTGCAAGTTTTTGTGGTTTGTGTGCAGGTGTTGTTTACATAGTGTTGCTTGGTTCTCCTACTGGATTGATAACCTTGGTTTCATAACTGAGGGAAATACTTACCATTGCTACGCTGCATCATCCTCTCTTCTTCAGGGAATTAACAACGCAGATACAAGCAATTAGGAAGAATTTCTGGCGCCGTTGCCAGGGAAGATAAAGTCTTCCATTCACGTGTCAATTTCTGGCATCGTTGCCGGGGAGACATCATAAACATCTATCAAGTACCCACGCATAAATTCTCATCTCCTTGCAATTACTTTATTTGCCATTTGCCTCTCGTTTTCATCTCCCCCACTTCTAAAACATTTTTTTACAAAAATACAAAAATACTTTTCATTTGCTTTTTTCTTTTGACGGTTTGTTTGTTTGCTTGTTTTGCCTTTATGACTCAAAAAAAGAATAGAAACAAGAAATTATAGATGTATCCTCATCCTCTTGCTAATCTTTTTAAAAGGTCCAATTATGATGAACCAATTGCTAGTGATTTGAGTGCACTAGATTATCTTTATGAAGTTTTGCTCGAAAACCATGAATCTGAAAATTGTGATAGTGTTAGAGGAGGAAATTTATAAAGTGATTCACCATAGCTCCTTGAAAGAAAAGCATGATTGCAATGATATTATTATAAATTCTATTAATGTCAATTGTGTTAATTATATGCAAAACCCCAAGCTTGGGGATGATAATTTTGTTGTGTCCACTACTTATTGTAATGATCATGATTGGGGTGATTCTTCTTATGATCTTGAAAATTTATTTAAGCCTCATGATGAATATGATATTGATAATAGTGTTTGCAATAATATTGAAAGTGGGTTTGGAAGAGTGTCAACTCTAGGTAATAAAGATCCCACTACTTTGGAGAATGATCAATCTTATGAAAACTTTCATAAAAGTGGGCTTGGAGAGGTCATGACTTTATTTGATGATAATCCCACTATTTTGGAAGAGTGTCAACTTTGCATGCATGTGGATCATGAAGAGAAAATTTTATATGATAGCTATATTGTTGAATTTGATTATGATCTTACATGTAATTATTATGAAAGATGAAAATATGGTTGTAGAAATTTTCATGTTACTAAACTACCTCTCATTATGTTGAGATTGCTATTGTTTCTTTCTTTTTCCTTGCATATGCTAGTTTTCGCTTGCCTATATAATTTGTTTGCTTATGAAATGCCTATGCATAGGAAGTATGTTAGACTTAAATATGTTTGTCACATGTTTTATGATGCTCTCTTCGTGTTTCAGTTCTTATCTTTCATGTGAGCGTCAATAAAATCTTAAGCCTATCTTAATGGCTATAAAGAAAGAGCTTGTTGGGAGACAACCCAATAATTATCTTTTCTGTTTTTCAATAAATACACAATTATGCCTCTGTTATGATTGTGTTTTTATGTTTTAATTAGTGTATGTGCCAAGTTATGCCTTTAGGATGGCTTGGGTGATAGTTGATTTGATCTTGTTGAAAACAACATTTTTATGTCCAGTAGCAGAATTATTAAAAATCACTGAAGCGACGAAAAACTGGGAATTTTTTACACAAGATTGATATAAGAATTTCCTCTGTTGTCCTAATTTGTCAGATTTTTGGAGTTATAGAAGTATGAGTAAAATTCGAGTCTTTAGAGACTGTTCTGTTTTTGACAGATTCTATTTTCGTTGCATTATCTGCTTATTTTGATGAATCTATGGACTATACTGGGGGGTTTTAGCCATTGTAAAGTTAGAATATAGTAGGTATAATGCAATAACAAAATACGAATGAGTTTTCAAAAGTACTTAAAGCAAAGATTGGTTTTCTTATACTAACGGATCTCACGAAGGTTTTTGTTAAGTTTTGTGTGATTGAAGTTTTCAAGTTTTGGGTGAGATCACAATGGATGAAGGAATTAGGAGTGAAAAGAGCCTAAGCTTGGGGATGCCATGGCACCCCAAGGTAATATTCAAGGAGAACCAAGCAACTAAGCTTGGGGATGCCCCGGAAGGCATCCCCTCTTTCTTCTAACGACCATCGGTAATTTTACTTGGAGCTATATTTTTATTCGTCTCATATCATGAGTTTTGCTTGGAGCATCTTGTATTATATGAGTCTTTGCTTGTTTTGCTTTTTATTTTGTCACAATCATCCTTTCTGGACACACCTATTTGAGATAGCCATAATTATGCTATGATTTATTAGAATTGCTCTATGTGTTTCACTTAATTTTTTGGAGCTATGGAATTGCTCTAGTGCTTCAGTTATATCTTTTTGAGCATGGTGGTACTTTAATTTTGAAGAAATATGCTCTCATGCTTCACTTAGATTATTTTTAGAGTTAGTAATTTTGAAGAAATCCTCTCATGCTTCACTTATATTATTTTGAGAGATGAAAATTTTGAAGAAATATTTATGCTCTTATTCTTCACTTAAATTTGTTTGAGAGCTTGTTATAAGTAATGGTAATATATGAAACTAGTCCTAAAGTGATTGATATTCAAGAGGGATAATAAAAACTATCATGAAGATCATTGGATATTAAAACTTGATTCCTTGCAATAGTTTTTGTGATATGGAGATAGTAATATGCCAGTCATGTTGGTGAGTAATCATGCTTTAGTAAGAATATTGGAGTTAAGGTTTGTGATTCCCTATGCAAGCACGAAAGTCAATAGTTATGCAATGAAGTTATATCCTACTTATGGTGCATTATTCGGTGTTAGTTATGTTTAATGCTCATTTATGATCGTTTTCGTTTCTTGGTTGGTTGCTTCTCAATCTATTTGCTAGCCTTCCCTTGTACTAAGTGGGAATACTACTTGTGCATCCAAACTCCTTAAACCAAGTTGTGCCAAATGAGTCCACCATACCTACCTATATGCGGTATTTCCATGCCGCTCGAAGTAAATTTGTATGTGCCAACTCTAATTTTCAAATGAATTTCCTTTTTGTGTGCCCGTACCGCTCATGAAGCGGCAGGGGGTGGCCAATATTTTTCCATGCTAGATGTGTTATTCTCAAGATGAGTGTTTATTCACTTGTCATTGCACGAGAGTGTGGCCGGTAATAGGGATGCCCAGTCCCGAATTGAAAAAGAAATTTACTTTATGTTGTCAATAATAAATTCCTTGGAAAGTGTTGGTATGGAAGGCACCCGTGGATACGGCTGGCCATGGATTGTGAAAGAATGGTGGAAAAAGGAATAAACTTTATTTTATGTTTGGGAACCGCCTATGATGTATCTAGCATGGAAAGTATTGGGAATTCTTGGTCGTTTTCATTGACAGCAAAAGCATGCCTCTCAAAAAAAATTATCTCTCAATTTAAGCTTTGAGCTCTGGCACCTCTACAAATCTCTGATTCCCTCTACGAAGGGCCTATCTATTTACTTTTATGCAATTTTTTTTATTGAGTCTCCATCTTCTCTTATAAAGCACCAACTAGGGAGCACTATTATCATGCTTGAGCATTGGATGTAGCTATTATTTGAGTTTGTTTCATGAATGGATCAATGATTGAGCATAATGGGCTAGGGATAGTTTTTTTTAGTGTTGATATTTTGAAAGACATGGTTGCCTATTGATATGCTTGAGTATTGAGGTTTTCATGTCAAATTATAGACTATTGCTTTGAATCATCTAAAGTCCAAATGTCCATGCTACAAAAGAAAAGAATATGTGATGAATATGATGGGTAGCATTCCACATCAAAAATTCTATTTTTATCATTTACCTACTCGAGGACGAGCAGGAATTAAGCTTGGGGATGCTGATACGTGTCTAGCGTATCTATAATTTTTGATTGTTCCATGCTATTAAAGTATCATTCTTGGATGTTTTATACTCATTTACTAGCAACTTTATATCATTTTTTGGGACTAACCTATTAACATAGTGCGCAGTGCCAGTTGCTGTTTTTTACTTCGCAGAAAATCAATACCAAACGGAGTACAAATGCCATGAAACTTTTTGGAGAATTTTTTATGCCCGCAAGGCACCCGGGGAGCCCAAGAAGTGTACAAGAGGAGGCCCGTGGGGCCCACTAGGTCCTGGTGGGTAGTGAGGCCCATAGGAGGCTCTCTACCGACTATCAGCTCTATAAATACTCTAAAATCCCAAAATCCCTAGGGGGGTCGAGAGAAAACAGTTGCCGCCGCCGCAAGTTCCAAAACTACGAGATCCAATCTAGAGGCCTTCTCCGGCACTCTGTCGGAGGGGTCAACGATCACGGAGGCGTTCTTCATCATCACCCTTGCCCCTCCGATGATGCGTGAGTAGTTCACCACAAACCTATGGGTCCGTAGGTAGTAGCTAGATGGCTTCTTCTCTCTTTTTTGATCTTCAATACAATGTTCTCCTCGATGTTCTTGGAGATCTATTTGATGTAATGACTTCTTGCGGTGTGTTTGTTGGGATCTGATGAATTGTGAGTTTATGATCAGTTCTATCCATGAATATTATTTGAGTCTTTGTTGAACTCTCTTATGCATGATTGCTATAGCCTCGTATTTCCTCTCCGAAACTTTGGTTTGGTTTGGCCTACTAGATTGATTTGTCTTGCCATGGGAAGAGGTGCTTTGTGATGGGTTCGATCTTGCGGTGCTCAATCTCAGTGACAGAAAGAGACATGACACGCATGTATCGTTTCTATTAAGGATAAAAAGATGGGGTCTATTCCTACATGAATAGATCTTGTCTACATCATGTCATCATTCTTATTGCATTACTCCATTTTTCCAAGAACTTATTACACTAGATGCATGCTGGATAGCGGTCGATGTGTGGAGTAATAGTAGTAGATGCAGGCAGGAGTCGGTCTACTAATCTTGGACGTGATGCTTATATACATGATCATTGCCTTGGATATCGTCATGATTATTCGCTTTTCTATCAATTGCCCAACAGTAATTTGTTTACCCACCGTATGCTATTTTCTCTAGAGAAGCCTCTTGTGAAATCTATGGCCCCGGGTCTATTTGCTATCATATTATTTTCAGATCTATTAATCCAAAAATCCAAAAATACCTTGCTGCACTTTTTCTTTATTTATTTTATTTTGTGTTTTTGCTAGATCTATTTATCCAATCTCATACAATTTAATCTATCTCAATACCGAGGAGGGATTGACAACCCCTCTTACGCGTTGGGTTGCAAGTTTTTGTGGTTTGTGTGCAGGTGTTGTTTACATAGTGTTGCTTGGTTCTCCGACTGGATTGATAACCTTGGTTTCATAACTGAGGGAACTACTTACCATTGTTAAGCTGCATCATCCTCTCCTCTTCAGGGAATTACCAACGCAGATATAAGCAATTAGCCGTCGCAATGAGGCGCCGCCGGAAGCGCTCTTGTTCAAGAGGGTCCTCGTGGATGATGTAGTCCTCGGTACCAAGGATCTCGTCCTCTTCGGGTTCCGGCATGTAGTTATCGTCTGCCCCCTTCAAAGAGGTCGTTGGGATATGAGTCCTCGAGATGTCTGTCGGGTGTGCCGTTCCGCACTGGGGAAGCTTGAGGGTCCTCCTCAGGGTTACCGGCATCACCGGCTGTCACGTTGCCGTTGTTGGCGGTTGCGTTATTTCCGCTAGGTTCCCTGTTATTGCCTCTTCTACGTCTCCGCCAACGTCTTGGAGTGGTATTGGGGGTGTCCACCATGTAGACATCATAAGTTAATGTAGCAGTCCACCTGCCGGTGTTTACTAGGGGCGAGGTGTCTTCTGTGGGGCCATCAGCATCTTCATCCATGTCCGTGGCCTCGCCGTAGTCTAGCACATCAGTTAAGTCATCGACCGTGGCGACTAGGTGGGTGGTGGGTGGGATGTAAATTTCTCGATCGTCGGCTTTGTCTGATCCGATCATAAACCGAAGTCTTGCCGTCCGATATGGACATGCTTTGGATACGGTCGGGCATCTCATTGAGGTGGGACAACTCTTCAGGATTCATGACTGGGTTGTAAGTGGGGCTGACTCGAAGTATGCCCGGTGTATAGCTTGACGCGTCTTTGGCGCGAAGGGGATCTGGGTGCGATTCCAGATTCTGTGCCAAGGTCAGTTCTAATCCTGACGTAATTTCAAAGGTGGGAGCCGGATCTACGTCCGAACTGGAGATTTAAAGGAGACCGGCCGTAGTGGTTATTTCGAGGATCTCTGGTGACGCCGCAATGGAGATCGGTTCTGAAGCCGAGCCTCCGGAGCCGGACGAGCTCTCAATTCGGCCGGGGGCCCATCCTGACATGATGAGTTCGCTGCCGGAATCCATGGTGTATTCAAGGCTACCGAAGGTCACGATCCGACCTGGGGAGTAGTTCTCGACGAAGGCCAGATGTCCTATCGAGTCAGTGCAAAAGACCATGCTGCCGAACACAAAAAGCTAGTCGGGGGCGTAAACGCTCCCATGTCCGGTGGCGCAGTTGATCTGCAAGTGAGCCATTGATACGTCTCCGTCGTATCTACTTTTCCTAACACTTTTGCTCTTGTTTTGGACTCTAATTCGCATGATTTGAATGAAACTAACCCGGAATGACGCTGTTTTCAGCAGAACTACCATGGTGTTGTTTTTGTGCAGAAATAAAAGTTCTCAGAATCGGACGGAACTTTTTGGAGAGTTATTTTGGAATAAATAAAAAATACTGGAACCAAGACCCACTGGAGGGGGGGCAGCTACCCACTAGGCACCAGGGCGCACCACCCCCCTCTGGCGCGCCCTGGTGGGTAGTGGGGCCCACGAGGCTTCGATGACGCTAATTCCGGTGCTATAAATTCCTATTTTTCCAGATAAAATAGGAGTGGAAGTTTCATTGTGTTTTATGATACGGAGCCGCCGCCACCTCATGTTCTTCATCGGGAGGCCAGATCTGGAGCCCGTTCGGGGCTCCGGAGAAGGGGAATTTCGGTCTTCGCCATCATCAACCATCCTCCATCACCAATTTCATGATGCTCACCGCTGGAAGTGAGTAATTCCTTTGTAGGCTTGCTGGAAGGTGGTGGGTTGGATAAGATTCATCATGTAATCGAGTTAGTTTTGTTAGGGCTTGATCCCTAGTATCCACTATGTTCTGAGATTGATGTTGCTATGACTTTGCTAGCTTAATGCTTGTCACTAGGGCCCGAGTGCCATGATTTCAGGTCTGAACCATTTATGTTTTCACCATTATATCTATGTTCGTGATCTGATCTTGCAAGTTATATGCACTTGCTACGTGTTATGATCCGCATACCCCAAGGTGACAATAATTGGGATTCTTTCTGGTGATTACCGTAGTTCGAGGAGTTCATGTATTCACTATGTGTTAATGCTTTGTTCTGGTTCTCTATTAAAAGGAGGCCTTAATATCCCTTAATTACCTTATGGACCCCGCTGCCATGGGAGGGTAGGACAAAAGATGTCATGCAAGTTCTTTTCCATAAGCACATGACTATTTACGGAATACATGCCTACGTTATATTTATGAACTGGAGCTAGTTCTGTTTCGCCTTAGGTTATGACTGTACATGATGAATATTATCCAACGTTATCACCCATCCAATGCCTATGAGTTTTTCACATATTTTTCTTGCTAAGTTACTATTATTGTTGCTGCTGTTACACCTGCTACAAAACTACTGCTACTGTTACTATCGTTACCGTTACCACTGCTATAAAAAACTATCATACTACTGTGCTACTTATCACTTTGCTGCAGATATTTAATCTTCAGGTGTGGTTGAATTGACAACTCAACTGCTAATACTTAGAAATATTCTTTGGCTCCCCTTGTGTCGAATCTATAAATTTGGGTTGAATACTCTACCCTCGAAAACGGTTGCAATCCCCTATACTTGTGGGTTATCAAGACCTTTTTCTGGCGCCGTTGCCGGGGAGCATAGCTATATTTGTTGAGTCACTTGGGATTTATATCTATTTATCACTATAAAGAAATCTTAAGGATGATAGAACCAAGATCGTTCCCTCTAAGACGAGGGGAGGTAAGGAACTGTTATCTAGCTCTGCACTTGATTCACGTTCTGTTTTGAGTAAGCTTGCAACACCACCACATGCTATTAATCCTGATATGCTATAAGTTATTGATGATGCTACTTCTACTATGAATGATTTTTATGACGATGCTAGTACTCTGCTTGATAAGAATGTGCCACTGGGTGAATTTCTTGATGAACAAATTGCTAGAGCTAAAGAAAATGAAATTACTGAAACTGATGAAATTATTGAAACTGATGAAGTCCTTGAAACTGAAAATTATGAAACACCTATTAGACCTAGCTCTCCTAGATATGAATTGCCTAAGATACCTGAGGATTATGTTATGGATGGAGAGGTTGCTAGGGATTTTCTTGCATGTAAGGATAGATATGATCTTAAGAAATTATTATGCAAGTTGAAAGAAAAAACTTTGAATGCTAGAATGAAATGTGATCGTAAGTTTGCCACTTCACCTATCTTTGTTACTGATGAGTATTATGAATTCTCTGTCGACCCAGAGTTAATTACGTTAGTTGAATCTGATCCTTTCCATGGCTATGAAACTGAAACTGTAGTGGCACATCTGACTAAGTTAAATGATATAGCCACCCTTTTTGCTAAAGATGAGAAAATTTGCTACTACTATATTCTTAAGTTGTTTCCGTTCTCATTAAAGGGTGATGCTAAGATATGGTACAATACTCTTGCTCCTGGTTGTGTCCATAGTCCCCAGGATATGATTTATTACTTCTCTGGAAAATATTTTCCTGCTCATAAGAAACAAGCTACCTTATAGGAAAATTTTAACTTTGTGCAAATTGAAGAAGAGAGTCTCCCACAAGCTTGGGGGAGGCTTCTCCAATTACTTAATGCTTTGCCTGATCACTCTCTCAACAAAAATGAAATACTTGATATCTTTTATAATGGACTAACCGATGCTTCTAGGGACTTCCTAGATAGTTGTGCTGGTTGTGTTTTCAGGGAACAAACTATTGACCAAGCTAAGGAATTACTGACTAATATATTGAAGAATCATGATGATTGGACACTTTCTAAACCACCACCTAAACCCACTCCAAAGAAGAGGGGTATTTTATTTCTCAGTCCTGAAGATATGCAAGAGGCAAAGAAATGTATGAAGGAAAAAGGTATTAAAGGTGAATATGTTAAGAATTTAGCACCTATTGAATAAATACATGGTCTTGACACACCACCACAGGTGGTGGAGGTAAATTCTCTCGTGAAATGTGATGAAGGTGATATTCCGCATAATAAACCTCCTAGCCCAATGCTTATATGAATTTGATAACTACATCATGAAATAAGATCACTTCAATGCCTATGTTATGAAACAACTAAAACAAAATTCTGATATGATTGCTCGCTTGAGTGACTTGTTATTTAGAATGACTAATGATGTTAGAGGTGTAGGAAAACATGCCTCTATGGTTCAAACCCAGTTAGAACAGGTTGCTAAATCTCAAAGAGAATTGCTTAGTGAAATGAACAATTATATGAATGATTATGCTGTTAGAGTAGCGACTAGAGGAGGTAAAATGACTCAGGAGCCACTTTACCTGAAGGTCACCCTAAAATAATTGAACAAGATTCTGAAAGAATTAATACTGATGCAACTAGTCTTCTAAAAAAAGAAAAAGAAAAATGATAGGACTTTGCATACTTCTAGTGAACCACTAGTAGAAAAACCTTCTGATAATGATGTCTCTATCTCAGATGCTAAAACTCAATCTGGTGATGAACATTCACCGAGTTATAACGAAAATGATAATGATGATGTTCATGAAGATGCTCAACAAGACAATGAAAAAGAACCAGATAATGATGTTGAGATAGAACCTGCTGTTGAACTTGATAGCCCACAACCTAAAAATAAATGTTATGATAAAAGAGAATTTGTTGCTAGAAAGCATGGTAAAGAAAGAGAACCATGGGTTCAGAAACCCATGCCCTTTCCACCTAAACCATCTAAGAAAAATGATGATGAAGAATTTGAACGCTTTGCTCAAATGCTTAGGCCAGTCTTTTTGCGTACTCGTTTGACTGATATTTTAAAGATGGCCCCTTATGCTAAATACATGAAAGATATTGTTACTAATAAAAGAAAAATACCTGAAGCTGAAATCTCTACCATGCTTGCTAATTATTCTTTTAAGGATGGAGTACCTAAAAAGCTAGGAGATCCAAGAATACCTACTATACCATGCTCCATTAAAAGAAATTATGTCAAAACCGCTTTATGTGATTTAGGAGCCGGTGTTAGTGTTATGCCTTTATCTTTATACAAAAGACTTGATTTGAATAAACTCACACCTACTGAAATATCATAGCAAATGGCTGACAAATCAACTGCCATACCTATCGGTATTTGTGAGGATGTGCCCGTTGTTGTTGCAAATGGTACTATCTTGACAGACTTTGTTATACTTGAGATGCCCGAGGACGACAACATGTCGATTATCCTTGGTAGACCCTTTTTGAATACTGTAGGGGATGTTATGGATTGCAATAAAAGCAAAGTCACTTTTCATATCAACGGTAATGAGCATATGGTGCACTTTCCAAAGAAACAATTTCAAGTGAATGGTATTAATGTTATTGAAAAGTCTCTGACAATTACTGTTGGAAGTTTTCAACTCCCTCTACCTACTGCCAAAAAGAAATATGAAATACTTATTGTTGGGGATATGCATATCCCTGTTGAGTTAACTTAGTGTTTTTACGAAAATTCTTTAGGTTCATGTTAATCGGAAGTGGTTGTTAATAAGACTTGATCAACCTTATTAATGGATTACTTTTGAGAGACATGTGGTCGATGAATTTAGTAAGCACAACTTTCTGCACCACCTTTTGTTTTTTGTAATTTTTAGTTAAATACAATAAAATGCTATGTCTATCCTGTTTTCTGAATTTTCCGTCCAATAAAAAAGTGCTCTAAATGACCTGAAATTTTGACACTTTTTTTTCTGAATATTTAAGAATTTCCGATATAATTAACTTCACAGGGGGATGCCCCTGGTGCCCACTAGGCACCAGGGCGCGCCAGCTACCCCAGGCGCACCCTGGTGGGTAGTGGGCCCCACGTGGCCTCCCTCACTTATCCCTTCAGCTCACTTCATCACCTACCTCCAAAAAAAATCACTCCAGCTCTCTCTCTCTTGTGTTCTTTCTCACAAACCAGCGGATTTCGATCTCTTTGCTCGAAGCTCTGTTTCTGAAACTGTTTTGGGGGATTGCTACTTGGTATGTGACTCCCCCATTGCTCCAATTAGTTTCTGTTCTAGTGGTCTATTCTAGTGGTTTATATTTTGAGTAATTAGCTATTCTTGGTGCTGCTGTAAATGAGCTTGCATGTTGAATTCTTTGAGTTCCAAGTAGTTTGAATGCTTGATATAACCTCTAGACATCCATATGAGTAGTTGGTAAAAATCTTGTGAAGTTTTATTAAAAAATTGTGTCCCAATTTTTTTTCTTCAGAAATTTGTTCATAGGAAAATAGCTTTCTTTCGAAGGAGTTCATCTAAGAAGAATGCCAAAGGAGTCACCGGTGAATCATCATGTTGTGACATCAACACTCCACGATGGATGGAGGTCCGCTTGTGTGAATGGATGCACATTGCCTTCATGGATGTAGCCGGATTCCACCAAGAGTTCGCGCAATTCATTGCGAATTCTGGACTTACCAACTTCCTCGCAGATGAGTGTGACCAACACCACGTCCTTACAAATTCCTTTCTACAAAATTTCCATTTCTTAAGTAGGAACGAGCCTCCTGAGGTGCGGTTTAATTTATACTCTGAAACTCACCAAATATCGCTTACTGAATTTTGTGAGATATGTCTAATCCCCTCTGATGGGGAGTTAAGAAAACCTAGACCAGCAGAGTATCAGAGTTTCATCCGCACCCTAACTACGGGCCAGGAGTGGGACGCTCAGGTGCCGCCGCCACAACACTTTTACATGGGACCGGACAGCTACTACGGATGGTGATTACCAAGCTAGGCGAAAAGCCTAAGCTTGGGGGAGTACGTATTTCCACTGACATTACATTCATGTTCGCACATTTCATTCCAGTTGTCGGTGTACACACTTTTTCATTGTATTATCCATGTTAGTTTTATTTTCTCGCTTTCTTCTTGTGTATTTGAAAAACTTTGAGAAAACCCAAAAATAGTTCTTGCTTCTTGTCGGTTTTTCTTTCTAGCTTAATTACTTGTAGTATTAAAAGAAAACCCAAAAAGATTTCTCATTTCCTCTTTTGCTTGTTTGGAGCTTTCCCGTGTAAATAGTTTTTCTCATTTTTGTTTTTTTCTTCTTTAATTTTCTTCTTCCAAGAAAAACTCCAAAAATATTTCAGTGTGTTTCTCTGAAATTATTTTCTTTTTGTTGATTCGTACGAAGGAGAAGACCACAATGAAATTGTTGAGTGGCTCTCATAAGCATTGTTGTTGATCTAACAAAGAGCCCATATTATTTTGTCTTCTCCTCTGCCTTCAAAACTTTTGTAAATGGTCGCTAGTACCCTTAAGCCCCTGACCACTTGATTTCTTCTAATCCTCGTGGATGACCTAGAAGGAAGACGCCTTACCAGACATTCTCCCACATCTTCTGAACACAAGCCTGGCGACACCACAACAAGACGGAAGATACCTTCTCAAGGAATGAAGAAACCAAGACTCAGAAGAGGTGACACCCTTAACACTGCCCCGGGATGATGCAACCTTGGCCTACGATGATCAGGGTGCAAGATATGCAAGATCATGATATATAACGCTAGTAAGAGCAACCTTGTCCTTACGTTGTTGTATCGGCGATCACTGATGGATGAGAACCTTGCCATTTGGTCCGCCTCACTATAGTGAGCAGAAAAACGGTTCTTTGCATCCCCCACTCGTGGTGACGATGTGGTCATCAATGTGACCGACAGGTTGGACCTCTAGCATGCCTTGTGAAAATCATTGCATAATGGATTTCCTACCTGGTACCATTGACGCCTTAGAAGGCAAAAAGGGATCGCACAATTAAGAAGACAATAGAAGACCGAGTCTATGCCAGCTACGAGGAACCACCTTCACCCCGTCAGCTCATCAGGTGAGAAGTTGTTAAAGATTCTTCAGGCCCAACCTGGATCATTTCATCGAACGACTACAAGAGACGTAGCGACACCTGAAGAAGACCCAGAAGACTGAAAGTCCTTCTCTTCGACACACGAAGCAAGCACGACTACTGAATCCGAGAACCCCTAGGGTAGGATGATTCGTGTATCCCCTATGCGAAGTCGAGTCCGTGTGATGGTTCAAATAGAACCATGTTGTGTGATGCTTGTTTTTTACATGTTTATGTTTTGATATAAGTCGCACTTTTGCCCTAGGCAACAAGTACGCGGCTATATCACCTACCTTACCTTGTTGTTTGTGCTTGGCCCTTTCGGCACTTGTTTGACTACACTTGCACTATAGCTCCCCCGTTAGGCACCTCCTGTATGCTACCATTCCCTCTTATCTCTCTTAGCAACTGAAGACCAGCAAGACAAGAAGCACCAAGGAATCCACCTCGGCAACCAACTAGCACTGAAGACTTTTGCTACAACATCCTCGACCAAGTGCAACCCCGTAGAGTTATGTTTACCCCTCATGATTGGAAACCCATCCGTAGACCCTTCGAGACTTCAGGAGATACACTAGCTCGAATCCTTAACCACATGCTTAACCTATAGAATTGTGAGAGAATCAGTTAAGCTTCCATAACCTTTGCTCCTTACTGGGTTCATTATGGAACTAGTGGACATAGTGAACAAGCACATTATCATCCTAAGATAGCACCAGAACTGACGGTGCCATAGGGAAGACCGATTCGAGGATATATGAATAAAGGATGAATGACTTGATGAGGCTATACTAGTAACCTTGAGGAAATATCTGAGACTCTTTGGTGGATTATGAGGCTTTCATGTCGGTAGACGAACATGGAGGGATCCTGCTAATAGAGTAGCATAACTTTCTTTACCCCTGAGTAAATTGGATTTAGTAGGATAATTATGATCGTAAGCTGAAATTCTTGGAGGTGTAAGGATTTGACTTAACCAGGGGATATTGATAGGAAAGTGGTAATGATACAAAAATGACTTGAAGGAACGAATAGAAATTCTCGCTGGACGTGATATTTGGATTGAGATTAGTGATCCTAGTAAGGTGTAGGTGATAAGTAAGTCTACATGGTTTGGAGTAAAATTGGGTTCAGTCCGACAATCTCGATCTTAGTACGCTAATTCTTGGTGGAAAGTAAACTAGGAGATTGGATTATTGTCAAAGTAGATTTGGGGATCCTTATAAACTTGACACTTGAGGTTATTAGATCACGATAATGGAAATTGGTGGACTTACTATAGCAAAGAAAGCCCTTCCAAGTATTTGGGGATTATAGGACATTAGAAGATCATGTGGGATGCCATGGATACTGGTTTTGTAGAATTAATGAATCATGTAGTGATTGATGGAATTAATGGGCCGCTGGAGTTGACTCATAGGAAGGGAACAAGATCTTGGAGTGGTATACGACGGGTTTCCTTAGGATAGACATGCACTATCTTGGACCTCGAAAGAATAGGATGAGCACTTGGATTGTGGTGTTAAATTCCATCTTAGCAGTTTGTATGTTCTACCCATGGATTTTTACATAAGGATAACCATACATTGGAGTTTGGAGATAGTTGACATGTATGATTTTGTTAGACCTCCCCTCGGGAGCCATGAGGATATGAATAGCATGAATGATTATTGGAGTTGACCTATACGATAGGCTGCTTTTGGTGGTATAGGCTGATTTGTTCGGAGGACTAGATAGAACAATTGGCATCTCAGAAACTGTGCTCAAGGAAAAGATGATAAACGTTCACTCGTGCCCTAGAATCCTTGAAACTCTTAAGGCTTTACCGGGCCACAACAAGGTTGGATCTTGACCATGGGCTTTGACTCTAGGTCGAGAAGACCTTGGCCAACACTCGACCGTGACCCCCACTAATGCCCCAGCCTATTATGTGTATCCCATGAACATAGACTTCATGGAGTACCTGGACAAGTTGGTTGTCATCTTTATTGGGTAACATACTTGTCTACCCGAAGACGGAAGAAGAGATGTTCAGCTGGTCAGGGGACATCTGAAGACCGCCATGTCAAGGAGAAAGAATTATACCAACCACCGTTGGCAAGAAGTAGACTTCCGTGTCAAACACCATGGGTGTCTATGAGTCACTCCTCTCCAAGGAGCCAAGCGTTTCCATGTCAAAGGGAAGCTTGCACCAAGATTCATCGGCCCCCTCAAGATCACTACAAGATGTAGAGAAGACATTTACCAGTTGGAGTTTCCACCTGAGCTATCCAATGTGCACAACGTTTTCCATGTGTCACAACTCCGGAAGTGTTTCCAACTTCCTAACAAACGCGACCACCAAGCCACCGACCTCCAGCCCGATCCGACCTACCGCGAGAAACCTATTAGACACCTGGATCAAGAGGAACATCATATATGAAGCCGCACCATCAAGTACTTCAAGGTTCAGTAGAGCAACCACACCGATCCACATAGGAGCATGAAGACTACCCCAGATCCAAGTTACCATTTTCCTTTCTGCGCCTAGTTTGGGAATCTCAGGGACGAGATTCTTGTAAGGGGGATTGGTCTGTCACACCCTGATTTCCATGCCACAACACTTAAGGTAATAAACCATGATAAAATGTGGTTTAACAAAAACTTTTGAGTGTTTTGGTGTCTGCTTTGATTTGGATTTTTGTTTGCTGTTTGCAAGTGCTCTAAAAATGAAACAAATCCTCCAACTCTTATACTTCATCTTCTTAATCCAAAACTTTGCCCAATGATCACGCCATGTGTATAGGACAGAAGAGCATTTTCTTGCAAAAATAATTTGGCCAAAAAGTATTTTCTAAATTAGGTTTCTCAAAACCCCCTGACTTTAGGCTTGAACTACAAGTACCTAAGTTAGGATGACAAAAATCTTTAAAAAATTATATTTGAATCCTATTAGATATAGGACTCCCTAAAACCACAAATTTATAATTTTAAAAGTTATTTTCATATTTTATTTAAAGGCTTTTTCTTTAGGCCAGAAATGGTCTTTAATATGTTAAAATTACTTTTATAATTCAAAAATATTTGAGAAATTTTAGGAAAGCTCAGTGGACATATATTTTCCATATATATATATATATGAGTTTTCAACACATGGTCATGACCAAAATATTGGTCAAATCCCTCAAAAACCCTTTCTGGATATTTCAAGCTTTTGAAATATTTACAAAGGAAATAATGTCCATTAAATCCAAGAAAATTATAGCATTTTATAGATGCCCTACTTGATGATCCTGCAAAGTCTCATGTCATGGAGAACAACACAACCCCATCAAACTCTCTCAAAACCATTCCAGTCCAGATCCAAATTTGAGCAACTCTTCATTGCCAACTGTCTCCTTTTGATCCCAAATTTTGTAGGCATGCTCTAATCCCCAAATGATGATACTACACCAAGTGGTGCATCAAGGAGAATAGGTTTGCATGACTAAATCTTGGGAAACCCATTTCTGTTGATTTCTAGGGTTTGCCAAAGTTACATTGGCAACTTTCTTCAAATAAGCTCAAACTTTGTGGCCAACCTTATTTTTATCTACCATTTGATCCTGTTCAATCTCATGGCAAGGAGGATCTTTTTTACTTGCCCAAACCTACATCAAACACCTTCTGGCAGAAATTTAAAATACATGTTCTGGCCATTTCCACTAATCTCCTTGAGCCCAAAATTTTCCCACAGCATGTGCTAGTCACCCTCTACCTGCTGCATCTTTCCCTGCCCGAGGAGCCATGATGAAGGGGGTGGAAAGCCCTTTTTCCCTCTCTGGACAGCAGCATTTTCCCTCTCTCTCCACCTCCCCTCTCTTCCAGAAAGCACCCATGGCATCCAATGCCACTTTCCCATTGTTTACTCCCCCCTCCAGCTACCAGACACAAGTGGCTGTTCCCATCCCACAAAAAGGCACGCCATGCCAGCCAAAGACGTGCTCTGGAGCACGTCATCGCGCTCCCGACCATTGACACCGCGTTCCCAAGCACCTCGGGCCTTCCCAGCGCGCCAGTCGAGGCCCTCGACATCCGCAACACGACAGCTGTGTAGGCCCCCTTCTCTCCTCCTCTCTCTCACCCCCTGCTGCCCGTGCCCGACGCTGCCCGGCTCGACCAGTGGGTGCGCGAGCTTGGGCCCACCAGGAGCACGCCCTACTCCCCCTCTCCTTCTCCCTCGACCTGGAGCTCGCCCATGAGCACCCCAGGCACGCCCCAGAGCGCCCGTATGGCCTCTGGCGATGCCCTGGGCCATGGCCGTGAGCCCCGTACGTCGCCCAGACCCGGCCAACCCTCTCCCCGCGCTCTCAATCCTTCTCCAAGGCCAGAGCCAAGCCGCGGACTGCCGCCAAAATTTGGGTGCCTCAGCCCCTCTCCATTCCCCCTAGCCACTCCGGTGCCCTCGTACCACCACCGCAAGGCCCTCCATGGTCGTTGTTCGTCCCCGGGAAGGCCATGCGCTCACGACCAAAGATGACCGACGGCCTCCTCCGCGGCCATCCAAGCCATCGCCGCTACAGCCCTCCCCGGCGTGCGCAAAGCACATGGATGGGTGCGACGTGGTCTCCTGAGCACGCCGGTGGGTGGAGCATCGCCGGAGACACTCTGTAGCCCCGGCAATCACCGGCGGGAGCCTCTCCTCCCCGCGGCCGGAGCGTGCATGGGAGGTTGAAGACAGCCTGTCGCTGGGCCCCATGCGTCAGCGACCCAGCGGGCGGGCCCCGTCCTTTTATGTGGAAACGGCTCGAGCCGGATTCGCTTACCCCGCACAGAGGTGCCCTCTGGAAACACGCCTTCGACGTCACCTCTTCCACCCGCGCAGCCGAACCGCTGGGCCGGCCCACTTGCTATTCCGCGCTCTGTGTGCACTGTCGCCGCCCAGACCCAACCCATTTTGGTAAATTCTTTTCCTTTTCTTTTTTTTGTAAGATTTGTAAAACCTTTAAAGAATTCAAATAAAGTCCAAATCTGGTGATTCAAATTTCTAGTGACTCCATAAATCATGCTCTACCTCATGGGGTACCTTGTATATTTTTCCAGAAAACTTTACTTCACACATATATAATAAAACTCCATTTTCCTATTCTAGGTCCAAATGCAATGATTCAAATTCATATGAGCATCTAAGTTCATAACTTAGTTTATGAACATTTTTTCCTATGCTTTCTCTGCCATATCAAACATTGGTCCATTCCTTCATGCGTGGTCAACTTTGTAAATTCATAGGAAATTCATTTGAACTCCAAGTCTAGTGAAACCAACTCCTAGATGCTTCTAAATTCATGCCTTGTTAAATGGGGGCCCTTACTCATTTTTCAAAAGTATATTTCTGTAGACCTCTTGCAAATCCATTTATCTCTTGATTCCATCATATTGAAATGTTCAAAAATATCTATTGATCCAATTCCAATGAAACCACTCTAGTTATTTTTCATATAAATAGAGATATCCTAGAAAAGTCAAATTCCTATTTTTAGAGCACTTTTATTTTCTACCTTATTGTGTTGCTTATTGTGATTGCTTTCGACGATAGTTGCCGAAGTAGACGGAGTACTTGGAGATGGACCAGAGGAGTTGAAGACTTTGTTGAGCCAGGCAAGCAGCCGTTTGACCATGTCTATGAAACCCTTCTCTATGCATGTCATATAGCACCTTATTGTTGTTGCATCGGGAATCATGGTGAGGATGGTAACCCCTTGATGGGTTGCCTCCTTACTTCCTTGTTGATACTTGCATTGTGCCTGACCCTACCTTCCTATGAGGGTTATGTGGGTGGGAGTAGATAGGATGCTAAAGTAGTTGCTACGCAAATGGGATGGGTGTATGCATGGTGATGGAGACAAATATATATTTTCAAAGACTTTTCGAAAACCTCGTCGGGTGCCACTAATGCCCGAGGGAGATGTTGAGCTAAGTAACCACTTGATGACGAAGTGGTGTACCGAGGCAAGTGAAGGTGTTGTTTCCAAAAACGGATTGGTTTAAGTTGCGACCGTTACTCCAACCTTACATGCGCAACCACACTACACTTATACGGGAAAGGGAATTATTGATTACCTAGTTCGTGCTAGCATGGAGGCCCGCATTACTAGCAACAGGAGTGGCATGGTCACTCTCGGGACGGGGTCATGCTTGGATAGGCGGCCATGACTATTTTTATAGGGCACCGGACACACCGTTGGTACCCCCGTGCATGTGTTATGTGATGAATATGGGAGCGTGGCTCCATAGAATTTAAAATGTGAATATGATTGTGGCACGGGGGATGGTATCAATCGAGTGGACTCCATATTGGCGGTGTCTAGGGAAAGGTAGTGATCGGGTGCTCACCCCGGGTACTTGAGGTACCGCGGGTCGTGGCTGACACGGGAGTTCCCCGGATCTTGTGGGTAAAGTGTGCAACATCTGCAGAGTGTAAAACTATTCGAATAGCCGTGTCCACGGTCAAGGACAGTTGTATAACCGCTCTTGGGCTATGTCCATTAATTATGAACCCTGGTGTGTGTGTGAGGGAGAAAACTACTTGAGTTGAGTCGAATGACTTGACATGTTGATTAAGTTGGAGTTGAACCAAGCTCTCTTTATGTTGATATTTGTAACCTGTTCACATGGTTATCTGAATTCTTATGATGCATGCTTTACAAGTTGCCAGGACATGTCATTGCACTCAAAACTAGCTTTCTGCAAAATTACCTATTTAGTGCTATATCATGCATTGTTGTATCTTGTTCCAAATCATGGGTTGCTTGCGAGTACATTCAAAGGTACTCACTGGCTTGTCCCTGGCTATTTACTTGGCCAGGCTTGGAAGAATAGGAATAAAATGAAGAGTTCTTTGGTGATGAACATGCGAGCTAGGACGCTTTCCCAGTCAGAATGCCTGTAGGGTTAAGGCAGATGGCATGGGTCCAAGTTATCAACAAAGATTTCTGCTGTGATGCTATATTCAAGACTTGACCATAATGGTCCTATTTGTGTAATCCGGTATGTAATGGATGTAAACTCTTGATATTGAGTTTCTGTGTGTACAGTGAGCATTGATCTCTGGGATCACTGTACATGTGCATTCAGTGATCACAACTTATGATTTGGGGTCCCCACACCACATAAGTTTGTTATTGTCCCACCATATAGCAGCTGGTCTTTGCAGCTAATGAGTGGTAAAGGGTTCCTTTTAGGCTTCTTCGGTATGAGCAATTTCTAGCTTTTTTCAATGGTCCTTAACCAATCATCGACTTCCATAGGATTTACTGCTTGACTGAAACTTGGCGGTTTGGTCCTCTAAAAATCTAACAGCCACTGGTACAGCAAGGTGATATACAAACGGTTTTTAACCCCTTTCTGCGATGGCGTTTTGAACCATCACCAAGTGAGTGTGTGCGATAGGGGGGTCCTTCCCACACGACCCAGAAACCGTCGGGGATAGGGATCCTTGATGCATACAATTGTCCCTATAAAACTAATTCTAATATCTTGAATATCCGAAATTCTTCATCCTTGCAACTCGTTTGTGCTCGCATTGCCATCGCAATCGGTATTCTGTGGTGCTACATTTACGATGCATGACCCATGACAAACATTTCACGATTATAGAACGTGTACGATAAGCAGACAATCACAAACATTTACTTTTCCTCGACTGTATGCGATTCGATGTAAGAGCACATACAGTTGTCCATATAAAACTGTATGCAAAGCTTGAATACATCCCACACGATTCATCCGTCGTACCCGCGTTGGATGAAGACCTATCACACACGTTCTTCTATGACCAATCATTTGCGATTATTATGACATCATAAACAGTCCATAATTGCCAAGTGTGTGTGATAAGGTGACTTTCGCAAACATTTAATAAGAAGGAACTGTGTGCGATGTTTTTGTTAATCGCACATGTTTTTTCTTAGCTGATCGTGTGTGCAGTAGAGATTGATCGCACATGTAGTGGATCCAAGAAACGTGTCTGATCTCCATGTCTATCGCAGATGTTTCACTTTCGCAAACTGTGTGCAGTGTTATCCCAAATTTAATCCCTAATTTAAATTTCACATATTTTGAATTTGAAAGTAGGCAATCATTTATTTCATATCGAACCATGTTTATTACAAATATTGGTTCAACCACGAATGCATAATTCGATGCACAGGTTCATATACTGAAGAACTACAGAAGCACCAAGTAAAGAATGATGAACCACAGTTGTAATAAAGACTATAAAGAGAGAGGCAAAAGACATTTTGGTTGCTGGAGAAGGTGAAGCAGAATGCCCATATTGTGCCCTCCTCCATGCGTAATGCGCGCACGACTCTAGGCCAACCCCTTGTGATGGCTGCCCGTCCATCCTTCACTGTCTTCATTAGGACTTCTCGATGTTCATTGTAGTTTGGATGAAATACTTTAACTTTCATTGTGTGTCCACCAATCATGTACTTTGCGAGGTAATATTGACTAAACTACTTCGGGAACCACTGCGAATGAAAAAGATTCAAACATTGTTGTCTAACAACTCATTATGGGCAGTAAAAAGAGAAGGCTGCAGAGTTTGTAGTTACCATCCTACAGCTCGATGTTGTGTTGTATAGAGCGTAAACAAATAATTTTCTTGCCACCGTTCGTATCTTTTTGCTAATAATCCTTATCAGTTTCCTCACTTGATGCTTGTTCATGAATATCTCATTGCCCCATACGCAAAAAGGGTCGATGCGTGGATCCTTGCCAAGGGCATATGTACCTACAAGCAACAAGTCAATATTAGAAGCTAACAAGTGTCCAGGCCTAGATCTATATGCACTACATTATGGAACAACGGGGGGAGTACAAGCCGAGGGATGAAACTAACCTCGGCAGAAAATGGTGGCCACTCCCGTTGTTGTCCTGCATACACTACAAAAAATTACACTTCCGTGATGATACGTGTTTGTCACAGTAGGTCACGTTTTCTGTCATGCATGTACATCCATGACGATTTTATGACAGAATCAAGCTAGTCATACCTGTGTTGTCGTAGAAGCGTTCCATGACAATACCAAAATTATCATCACGGAAGTGTCCACTTCCATGACGATAAATGGCGCGTCATGGAAGTGCTTTCGTCAAGGGTAACCGACACATGGCATCCATCGTAACGGGTCACCGTTAAGCTATCGGGTTCCGGTTTGAATCCGATAACCCATTAACAGCCCGGACCAATGGGGAATTTCCACATGTAAAATTCTCAATGGCCAAAGGAACCACGTGTCGGCTCACCATTGGGACAGATGTCATCCACTCATTGGACCGGAGAAGCCTATGATACGTCAACACGTGGCATGGCCCAACAGAGGCCCATTCCGGTGAAAAGGCTGGCCCGTTTGACTTGGTCAAAAGGTAGCTGGCCGGCCCACGAAAAACATGTTAATGGCATGTTCACATACAGCCCATTTACAACCCGCTAACTCATGGCCCGTTACGGCCTATCCGAATTAGGCCTAATAGCGTCATCTGGGCCGTCCAATATGATTCCAGCCCGTTGTAACTTCCGGCCCATGTATGGCCCATGACGTCTTTCGGCCCATACGAGGCCCTTTGTAACTCTGGGCCCATTAAAGGCCCGATGTGAAACTGGCCCATAATGAACAGTGTATCACTTTATACCCATTAATGGCCCATTATTCCGTAGGCCGTTTCTAGCCTGTGTTAACTTTCGGCCTTGTAAGGGCCCATTTATTCTTGGGCTCATTTCCAGAATTCGGTTACTTACGGTCCGTTACTGGCCTGTTCCGCTTGTGGGCCAAATTCAGCCCGTGGTTACAGTCGGCCCATTTGTGGCCCATTAACCCGTTGGGCTGTTTTCATAGCGTCATCAAATACGACCTATTAAGGGCCCGTTATGGTAGGGCCATAAACAGACGATTTCCACTCTAGCCTGTTTACGACCCATTTTGCAGACCGTTATTGGTCCATGAATAGTACGGCCCATGTTTGGCCAAACGATTATACGACCCGTAGAAGGCCCATTGATTACACGGCCCGTAGAAGGCCTATGGATCCTATGGCACGTAGGAGGCCCATGGTCACTACAGCAGGTAGCAGGACCATGGTTACAACGGCCGTGTGTTGCCATTGTTATTGTGGCCTAGTTATAAAAATAGGTTATTTTGGCCACTAGAAAAACGCGAAAAAAGAACTGCAGTGACTAAAAGCAAATAACTAAACAAGACAATAAGGAAATAAATAAGCAAGCAACTAACGCTAGGCTATTACAGCTAATATACATATTACATCCACTGGGCATCAAAGTTCACCACCAGTGCAAATATAGGGAACAAAGCAGCATATTACATACACTGACCGTCTAAATTGGCCACCAGTGCAAATAAACGCGGCAGCAAAACAAGTCCATAACTAAAAAAACTTCAAAAGAGCTCAAGAAACGTGATCCTGGGTATCCACCATGCTGGCAATAAGCTTAGCAAGCTTATTAGCTTTCTCCTGTTTCGCGCTAAAATCCTCCAATGCTTGCTGTTGCACCAAAAAGTATGCATCTAAATTCTCCAAGGACTTCCGCAGTCCTTCGGCTTCTTGTCACAACACAGCTGATCGATGTCTTTCAGCTTGTAGTTGAGACTCAAGAAACCGAACTGATTTAGACAGTGAGTTCGAATAGCTTGTGCCAGAGGTAGTGGCCAGTAACTCAAACACTACACCAAGACAGGACTTTAGGGTTGTCTCACTGTCTTCAAGATAGTTTTCCATAGCTATTTTATCAGCTTTGTTGGAGACCAACAAGGATGTCTCACTATCCTCAACCTTATCTGCATTACTTCCTTTACCATTGCTTAATAAGGCACTCTTCCCCAATATTCTATCAGCATTCTAACAGAAGAAACAAGCTGACACATAACATGTTTAGCATGTAGTATATGAAACTCATTTCGGTGAACCAGTTCATTAGTAAGGTGGACAGGATTAAACTATCAAGTCTTCTATTGCCAAGTAGTACATAATAAAAGCATCAAACAAACATATATCTATGTCCTATGGTCATTGCATTGTCTTGCTAAATCAAAATAGATAGAGACACGATTCAAATCATATCAGTTCAAGACAAAGTAGCATTGAAAGAATACAAACCATGGGAAACTACATGGCACAACAAGATTTCAAATGGGTACCACGGGTCTACATGTACAACAACACTATTGGCTCTGTTGTGATGCTAGTAATGTGCATGATATGAGAAGTCAACTATATACACAATTGAAATTGAAATCAACATAGCTATTTATAAGAGCAAACCTGTTAAAGAAACATGCTTAAACATACCTATTGTGCCATTGGAGTTTCGATTGGATCCTTCAATTTAAAAATAAGTTTGTATGAGTAAATACAGTGATACAAGAGCAAAGAAGTATGCACAATAGCAATGGAATCTTAAATGAGAACAGTTGTTCTTCAGGTTTAAGCACTTGTTCTACATGAACAGAGTACAGTAAGACGCAGGCATATAGTACTTCAAACTAAAAAATGAGCTCATAGACCTTACCACATTCTTGGTTCGGGACCAGTACAGAACAAGGCATTCCCAGTCATTGTCCCGTAAATGTGTCTCAGGAGAATGTAAGGGAATTTGATGAGTTTCTTTGCCAGTGAAGTACATTTTCTTCAGGTAGTTCCGATACTGCCACCAAGCATTCTTGAAGATAGCAGAGGTATTAGCACAGGTTACCTCATCCTGAGTTTCCAAATCGGTCCTTCTCTATAGAGAAAAATGGGAAAATTTGCTGTCTTATAACCATCATGGAGGTAGAATGTATGGGACAAAGCAAAGTAATTGCCATGAATAACATTACTTAGACATAACTCCTCGATGAACACCTGCAACTGGCATTTTCCTTCATCTTTAGTATAATATTTCGGTGATGGGAAGATACGCATATAGGATTTAACAGCATCAAATGCGATAGATGCTAAACTACGAATGGCTGGTTGTGCTTCCTCCACAGGAATAGGTGTACTAACTGGTGGAGTTGGGGTTCGTCGTGGTAGTACTGGCGCTTTGGGCACTAGAGCTGCATTCCTAACTGCTCTTGTTTGGGAGCTCTGTGGTGGAGATGGTGATGTGTCAACATCAACTGGGTTACTATCTGCTGGGGTTGGGGTTAGATTGGGTGAAGCTGGTTCTCTGTCCATCACAGTAGGGGTACAATATGCGAGAGTCTGGGTTATGTGTGGTAGGGCTAGTTCTCGTGCATGTACAACCGGGGTGCTATCTCCACCAAGAGGTAGCATTGTTTTATTTGAAGACCGTGTTTTTACTCCGCTAGATACTGCCATCACCCGCTCCAATTCAAATGGCTGATAAAGAGGAAACATAGTTGAATGTACAGACCTTGTATGAGAGACAGATGCAATAGATAGTGTGGAAAAAAGAGGGCATGAAATAGTTGACATGTATATTGTTTAACTAAAAAGGATAGCATGACATAATTTCACATATATGATGTCTATCTAAACTCGATAGCATAGCATGACATAATTCTAAGATATGATGACTAACTAAACAGGATGGCATGAGATAATTATATGATGTATTTAGTAAACAGGTTTGCATGACATAATTCACATACATGTTAACTAAGTAATCAGGATCGCATGATTTAATTCACATATGTGATTTATATACTAAGCAGAGGGCATTCGCATATATGATGTCTGAACTAAGAACATGGTGTTGAATATTCTATATATGATGTCTAAACTATGCAATTCAGGACACTATATGCATGATATCAGCAGTATAACCGTGCCAAGTTAGAGCATACACCTCGGTGGGGGAATAGGACTGGTCATCTGTCTCTGAATCCATCTCCGAGGAGCTATCGGGACCCAGCAAGAGATCTGCTTCGATAGGTAGCACTGTCTGCTCTGAAGACCTTATTTTCACTCCAGATTTTTCCATGACCCACTCAAATGGCTGATTCACAGAAAGAGTAGTTTAATGTACAAACATTGTCGACAAATGGAAATGTAATGAAGAAAAGGATTGGCAAGATATCATTCAAATATATGATGCCTGGTTAAACAGGATGGCACTGCATATTTCACATATATTATGGCTGGCTAAAAGAGATGAGACTGCATAATTCTCATATATGATATAGAAACTAAACAGGTGGCATTACAGAACATGTCTAAACTAAGCAGATGACATATATGATGTCGAAAGTAGGCACTGCAAGGCAACATATGCATGATATGACCAACATCATCATGCCAAGTTAGAGCAAACACCTTGGGGGGTAAATAGGAGTGGTCAGCTGCGTCTGAATCCTCCTCAAAACAGATATCTTCCTCTGGATTACAATATGGAGAGGGGGGCAAGGTTTGCCATTGAACCCACCATGGAGCGATGTCTGCATGACATTGTATTGCCGCGCAAAACTCTTCTCTTTTTCTCTACATGTTGAACATGACTGTGTACAATATCTGACATGCATACGAAAAAAATATAGTGAGATTATGTTAGGAGAGCATGCAGAAATCTAGAGTGATGGTAACAACCAGTGGATGGATCCAAAAATAATGATAGCAGGCTGATGATAGCTTTAATTTAATAAAAAAGATAGATGATGATTGCTTTACTATTTGTTTCCCACCCAAGATGAACAACATAGGCATACCCTAGGTGAACCAGATAATAGACAGAGATACTATTCATTGCGGCCTTGATATGTGCCCCACAAGTAATTTTAAAACTCAAGTTTGAACATTAATTTAGACCTGACTTGGAGTCTAAGAGGTGAACATGACGATAAAGTAGCAGGTAATATTAAGCAATGCATAACATAAGCAGAAACAAAAGAGTGCGACCTCTCTTGTGGACCCGTGTACTCCTCAGGTTCATCTGCTGAGTCGATGATGGTGATGCAGTTGCGGTGGGTGCCAGCGGCAGGGAAGGAGATCTGAGGCGGCGAAAGACGGTCAGGAGTCGTAGTGTCTGGTTTGGTGGATGCTTCTGTCGATGGAGCAGCTCAGGTGAGGTGGACAACGTCGCGGCAGGAGCAGGACAAACCACACAAAGTTTTCTTCGACACCTATCTGTAACTGAAGTAATTCTGTAGGGGCTCCTTTGGCTTGCAGGATTCTAAAAACGCAGGGATAGGAGAAACACCGGAATAGGATAGGAATGCAAGTGGGAAACAGAGCATTTGTAAACACAGGATTTCTGTCAACTTGGGTGTTTGGTTCACAGGAATTGGAAGAGCAGAGGAATGCAAAGAAACATGGCCAAATTAAAGTGAAACCATACGAAAGCGTGTACAGTTAGAATGTTATTCTGCCACTAATGCACTTGGTCTTGTTTTCATGCATAGGATTTGAAAAGTAGTTCCAGGTGGATGTTTTGCTCCATTCCTTTCAACGAAATGCATGAATAATTGATTAGTAGAGTGCCATAGGAAAATTTCCTATTGCTATGTTTTTCCTTCACTTTTTCCTTTGAACCAAAATAGCCCTAATGGATCGACAGAATGTAGAGTAATAAGTGATGCGACAAGTGTACAACCTCTTTGGCGTAGCCGTGTTGACCTCAGCATCATTGGGTTGGTCGCTGAAGAAGTTGCGGCAGAGGTGGCTGTCCGAGGTGTGGAGGAAGATCTGAGGCGTCTATAGATAGCATCCAGGGCACTGCTCTGTTGTGATGGATGCTTCTGTCATTGGAGCAGCTCCGGTGAGCCGTAAGACATGGAGGTTGAAGCAGTACAAGACAGACATCATTAATCTCAAGTGGGATTCTAATGGCATCTCTAATAAATGATGTAAAATACATTACCAAAAAGTGATAGATGTAAAATTTACATCACCAAAAAACACCTGACTACAACAGATGAGGTAAAAACTGCTGACTCTGAACTTAACTGTCGAAACAGAAATTTACTGTGGAATCTGAATGTTACTGTCGAAACTAAATGCACTGGTAGCAGGGAGGCACTTCACATGTAGTTTAGGCCGCTCGAGCACTAGTAGTAGAGAAAATGTTAATCTAAATCAGCAGGCGATCGATGGGGAACACGGTAGCAGATAACAGCTGGAGCAGCAGCGCCTGGAGGAGCAGCGCGAACTAGAGCCAGAGCAGCAACTCGTGTAGCTGTAGCAGCTGCTACTTCTTGAGCTTGCGTTGGTTTTTTCCTTGAAGAGGAAAGGGTGATGCAGCAAAGTAGAGATAAGTATTTCCCTCAGTTAAGAACCAAGGTATCAAATCAAGTAGGAGATACAAGCAAGTCCCCAATCTATGCACCTGCACAAACAATGAAACACTTGCACCCAACGCGATAAAGGGGTTGTCAATCCCTTCACGGTCACTTGCAAAGCTGAGATCTGATAGAGATAGATATAAAAGCTTACTAAAATGTTAAAAAAAAGTAAATAAAATGCAGCGAGGTATTTTTGGGTTTTTTGGTTTATAGATATGAAAATATATGATGGAAAATAGACCCGGGGGCCATAGGTTTCACTAGAGGCTTCTCTCTTGAAGGCAAATAATATGGTGGGTGAACAAATTACTGTTGAGCAATTGATAGAAACGCGCAAAGTTATGACGATATCCAAGGCAATGATTATGCATATAGGCATCACGTCCATGTCAAGTAGACCGAAATGATTCTGCATCTACTACTATTAGTCCACACATGTAGAGGGATAAACTCAAGCAATATGATGAAAACCCCATCTTTTTACCCTTGATGGCAACAATACAATACGTGCCTCGCTACCCCTACTTTGTCCCTAGGTGAGGGCACTGCAAGATTGAACCCAAAACTAAGCACCTCTCCCATTGCAAGAAGAACCAATCTAGTTGGCCAAACCAAACCGATAATTCAAAGAGAAATACAAAGATCATGCATATAAGAATTCAGAGAAGATTCAAATAATATTCATAGATAATTTGATCATAAATCCACAATTCATCGGATCTCGACAAACACACCGCAAAATAACATTACATTGGATAGATCTCCAAGAACATCGAGGAGAACATGGTATTGAGAATCAAAGAGAGAGAGGAAGCCATCTAGCTACTAGTTATGGACCCGTAGGTCTGTGGTAAACTACTCACGCTTCATCGGAAGGGCAATAGAGTTGATGTAGAAGCCCTCCGTGATCGAATCCCCCTCCGGCAGGACGCCGGAAAAGGCCCCAAGATGGGATATCACGGGTATAGAAGGTTACGGCGGCGGAAAAGTATTTTGGTGGACGCTTCTGGTCGTTTTGGAATATTTGGGAATTTATAGAGGAAGAATTAGGGTTAGGAGAGCTTCGAGGGGTCCACAAGCTCTCAGGGCGCGCCCCCTGGCTTGTGGAGTCCTCGGGACTCCCTTGCCTTCAACTCCAAGTTTGCTGGGTGTCTTCTGGTCCAAGAAAAATCATCGCGAAAGTTTTATTCCGTTTGGACTCCGTTTGATATTCCTTTTCTGTAAAACTCAAAAAACAAGAAAAAAGCATAAACTGGCACTGGGCTCTAGGTTAATAGGTTAGTCCCAAAAATAATATAAAATAGCATATTAATGCATATAAAACATCCAAAACAGATAATATAATAGCATGGAACAATAAAAAATTATAGATACGTTGGAGACGTATCAAGCATCCCCAAGCTTAATTCCTGCTCGTCCTCGAGTAGGTAAATGATAAAAACAGAATTTTTGATGTGGAAAACTACCTAACATATTTATCCATGTAATTTTCTTTATTGTGGCATGAATATTCAGATCCATAAGATTCAAAACAAAAGTTTAATATTAACATAAAAACAATAATACTTCAAGCATACTAATAAAGCAATCATGTCTTCTCAAAATAACATGGCCAAAGAAAGTTATCCCTACAAAATCATATAGTCTGGCTATGCTCCATCTTCATCACACAAAGTATTAAATCATGCACAACCCCGATGACAAGCCAAGCAATTGTTTCATACTTTTGATGTTCTCAAACTTTTTCAACTTTCACGCAATACATGAGCGTGAGCCGTGGATATAGCACTATAGGTGGAATAGAATATGGTGGTTGTGGAGAAGACAAAAAGAAGGAGATAGTCTCACATCAACTAGGCATATCAATAGGCTATGGAGATTCCCATCAATAGATATCAATGCGAGTGAGTAGGGATTGCCATGCAACGGATGCACTAGAGCTATAAGTTTATGAAAGCTCAAAAAGAAACTAAGTGGGTGTGCATCCAACTCGCTTGCTCACGAAGACCTAGGGCAATTTGAGGAAGCCCATCATTGGAATATACAAGCCAAGTTCTATAATGAAAAATTCCCACTAGTATATGAAAGTGACAACATAGGAGACTCTCTATCTTGAAGATCATGGTGCTACTTTGAAGCACAAGTGTGGTAAAAGGATAGTAGCATTGCCCCTTCTCTCTTTTCTCTCATTTTTTTATTTTTTTTATTTGGGCTTCTTTGGCCTCTTTTATTTTTGTAAAAGTCCGGAGACTCATCCCAACTTGTGAGGGAATCATAGCTTCCATCATCCTTTCCTCACATGGGATAATGCTCTAATAATGATGATCATCAAACTTTTATTTACTTACAACTCAAGAATGATAACTCGATACTTAGAACAAAAATATGACTCTATATGAATGCCTCCGGTGGTGTACCAGGATGTGCAACGATCTAGCATAGCAATGACATAAAAAAATGGACGAGCCATGAAAACATCATGCTAGCTATCTTACGATCATGCAAAGCAATATGACAATGATGGAGCTTGTCATAATAAAATGGAACGGTGGAAGTTGCATCGCAATATATCTCGGAATGGCTATGGAAATGCCATAATAGGTAGGTATGGGGGCTGTTTTGAGGAAGGGTATATGGTGGGTATAGTGCACCGGTGAAAGTTGCGTGATACTAGAGAGGCTAGCAATGGTGGAAGGGTGAGAGTGCGTATAATCCATGGACTCAACATTAGTCATAAAGAACTCACATACTTATTGCAAAAGTCTCTTAGTTATCAAAACAAAGTACTACACACATGCTCCTAGGGGGATAGATTTGTAGGAAAAGGCCATCGCTCGTCCCCGACTGCCACTCATAAGGAAGACAATCAATAAATAAATCATGCTCCAACTTCATCACATAACAGTTCACCATACGTGCATGCTACGGGAATAAAAAAACTTTAACACAAGTATTTCTACCAATCCACAATTACTCACTAGCATGACTCTAATATCACCATCTTTATATCTCAAAACAATCATAAGGAATCAAACTTCTCATAGTATTCAATGCTCTTTATATGAAAGTTGTTATTATATCCCTCTTGGATGCCCATCATATTAGGACTAAATTCATAACCTATTCAAATTACCATGATGTTTAGAGAGACTCTCAAAATAATATAAGTGAAGCATGATAGTTCAACAATTTCTATAAAATAAAGCCACCGCCGTGCTCTAAAAAGATATAAGTGAAGCACTAGAGCAAAATTGCCTAGCTCAAAAGATATAAGTGAAGCACATAGAGTATTCTAATAAATTCACGATTCATGCGTGTCCCTATCAAAAGGTGTGTACAGCAAGGATGATTGTGGCAAACTAAAAAGCAAAGACTGATATCATACAAGACACTCCAAGCAAAACACATATCATGTGGTGACTAAAAATATAGCCTTAAGTAAATTTACCGATAGACGAAGACGAAAGAGGGGATGCCATCCGGGGCATCCCCAAGCTTAGATGCTTGGTTGTCCTTGAATATTACCTTGGGGTGCCTAGGGAATACCCAATCTTAGGCTCTTGCCACTCCTTATTCCATAATCCATCAAATCTTTACCCAAAACTTGAAAACTTCACAACACAAAACTCAACAGAAAACTCATGAGATCCGTTAGTATAAGAAAATAAATCACCACTTTTTGGTACTGTTGTGAAATCATTCTTTATTTATATTGGTGTAATATCTACTGTATTCCAACTTCTCCATGGTTCATACCCCCCGATACTACCCATAGATTCATTAAAATAAGCAAACAACACATAGAAAACAGATCTGTTAAAAACAGAACAGGCTGCGAAGATCTGAATTGTTCTAATACTTATTTAACTCCAACAATTCTTAAAAATTAGGAAAAAAGAGGCAATTTGTATATAGATCTTGTGTAAAAAATTCAGGGTTTTTGATGCTCCAGTGAATTTAAACAATTCTGTTACTGGACGCAAAAGTTTCTGTTTTTCAGCAAGATCAAATCAACTATCACCGTAAGCCATCCCAAAGGTCTTACTTGGCTCAAACACTAATTAAAACACAAAAACAAAATTACTACAGAGGTAATAATGTGTAATTATTGAAAAACAGAACCAAAAACAAAAACATAAAAATAAAATTGGGTTGCCTCCCAACAAGCGCTATTGTTTAACGCCCCTAGCTAGGCATAAAACATAGATCTAGGTATTGTCATCTTTGGTATGCAACTCCTTCTTAATCAAATATTCCAAAACTTTTCTTAGCAAATATATCCTTTCCTTTATTTCCCTTTTAGTAGGTGAACTTAATTCATGAAAAGGACTTTGATTAGTGATTTTGACATTCATAAACCCGTAATCTGGATCATCACCATATATATCATCATATAAAATATGTATCTCATTTTTAATCGGTTCCCTAGTCATATTTTCCAACCAATCATCATTAAATCCTACATAAATTCCCCTTGTTATCCAATCAAATTTATCATAAGTCTCAAGGTACAAGGTTTGAGTGATTTTCGAGTAGGGAACTCTCCTCCTAAGATTGTCGCTGTAAGATTGATAATCTCTAGATTCCAAACTACGCATGGTTTCTTTATCATGGAGAATTTCTTCAATTGGAGGATGTTCAACATCTTTATTATAGAAAGCAAAAATTTCCCTAGCCTCTTGTATTATAAAATCAAATTCCTACATAAGGATGATAGTGGCAATCATTTTTAGCTTTAGGATGATTAATTTGGGAAGTTCATAAAACACCTTTTGCAAAGCGGGATGGATATGCACAAATTTTCTTTCTAATTTTTCAATAAGCATGACAATGGCATCCGTATAACAATTTGTATCGAGAAGAGTAGATCTTTTACTAATAGGCATAGTTCCCGTACAATAAAAGAATTCTTGAATAACACTTTTCCCAATAATATTACCGTCTCCCACATGAAAAGTTTTTGCTTTATAATTAGGAGGAGTTTCAGTTTCATGATCTAAAGAACATGATCCAAGTTTTTCCTCAAGATTTATACTAGCAAGACCCTCAAAATTTTCAATGATAACCTCCCTAGATTCAGACATGATGGCAACAAGCCGATTTAACAGACGAGCAACCAACAACCAAACGAAAAGACGAACGGAAGAAGGGAAAATAAACAGGCAAATCTTTTTGTATTTTTCTAAAAATCATTTTAGAAGTGGGGGAGAGGAAAACAAGAGGCAAATGGCAAATAATGTAATGCAAGAGATGAGGGTTTATGATGCGTACATGGTAGGTTTGATGTAGATCTCCCCGGCAACGACGCGAGAAATTCTTCCTGCTACTTCTTGAGCTTGCGTTGGTTTTTCCCTTGAAGAGGAAAGGGTGATGCAGCAAAGTAGAGATAAGTATTTCCCTCAGTTAAGAACCAAGGTATCAAATCCAGTAGGAGATACAAGCAAGTCCCCAATCTATGCACCTGCACAAACAATGAAACACTTGCACCCAACGCGATAAAGGGGTTGTCAATCCCTTCACGGTCACTTGCAAAGGTGAGATCTGATAGAGATAGATATAAAAGCTTACTAAAACATAAAACAAAATAAAAGTAAATAAAACGCAGTGAGGTATTTTTGGGTTTTTTGGTTTATAGATCTGAAAATATATGATGGAAAATAGACCCGGGGGCCATAGGTTTCACTAGAGGCTTCTCTCTTGAAGGCAAATAATACGGCGGGTGAACAAATTACTGTTGAGCAATTGATAGAAAAGCGCAAAGTTATGATGATATCCAAGGCAATGATTATGCAGATAGGCATCACATCCGTGTCAAGTAGACCGAAATGATTCTGCATCTACTACTATTAGTCCACACATCGACCGCTATCCAGCATGCATCTAGAGTATTAAGTTCATAAAGAACGGAGTAACGCCTTAAGTAAGATGACATGATGTAGAGGGATAAACTCAAGCAATATGATGAAAACCCCATCTTTTTACCCTTGATGGCAACAATACAATACGTGCCTCGCTACCCCTACTTTGTCACTGGGTTAGGACACCGCAAGATTGAACCCAAAACTAAGCACCTCTCCCATTGCAAGAAGAACCAATCTTGTTGGCCAAACCAAACCGATAATTCGAAGAGAAATACAAAGATCATGCATATAAGAATTCAGAGAAGATTCAAATAATATTCATAGATAATCTGATCATAAATCCACAATTCATCGGATCTCAACAAACACACCGCAAAAGAATATTACATCAGATAGATCTCCAAGAACATCAAGGAGAACATGGTATTGGGAATCAAAGAGAGAGAAGAAGCCATCTAGCTACTAGCTATGGACCCGTAGGTCTGTGGTAAACTACTCACGCTTCATCGGAAGGGCAATAGAGTTGATGTAGAAGCCCTCCGTGATCGAATCCCCCTCCGGCAGGATGCCGAAAAAGGCCCCAGGATGGGATATCATGGGTATAGAAGGTTACGGCGGCGAAAAAGTATTTTGGTGGACGCTTCTGGTCGTTTGGGAATATTTGGGAATTTATAGAGGAAGAATTAGGGTTAGGAGAGCTCCGAGGGGCCCACAAGCCCTCAGGGCGCGCCCCTGGCTTGTGGAGTCCTCGGGACTCCCCTGCCTTCAACTCCAAGTTTGCTGGGTGTCTTCTGGTCCAAGAAAAATCATCGCGAAAGTTTTATTCCGTTTGGACTCCGTTTGATATTCCTTTTCTGTAAAACTCAAAAACAAGGAAAAAACAGAAACTGGCACTGGGCTCTAGGTTAATAGGTTAGTCCCAAAAATATTATAAAATAGCATATTAATGCATATAAAACATCCAAAACAGATAATATAATAGCATGGAACAATCAAAAAATTATAGATACGTTGGAGACGTATCAGCAGCCCATGTACCAGCATCAGCAGTGCGAGCGAGAGCAAGAGCAGAGCAGCAGCACGAGCAAGGGGGAGCAGAGCAGTAGCGCGAGCGAGCGAGAGCCGGAGCTGCAGCAGCAGCACGAGCGAGCGAGCGAGAGCCAGAGCGGCAGCAGCAGATCCGGCTGGTATGGCCGCCGCCGCCGAAGGGGCTCACATTGGGGGAGAGACGCCGTGGAGATGTCGCCCGCGGAGCCGGTTTTGAGGTAGCCGTGCCATGAGGGTGCGGGATCGAGCATCGTCGAAGCTGGGAGGTCGAGTTAAGGAGAAGGTGCGATGCGATGAGGGTACAACCTCTTTGGTGGCGCCGAGTAGGGCTCGGCTTCGTCCAAGGAGTCGGTGAGGATGCTGCGGTTCCGGTGGAGTAGGTTAAGGCAGCACTGTGGGGATGGATCAGCCGCGATAGATGAGGTGATCGTCGGAGCAGCTCCTTGGAGGTGGAGGACGGGGCGGCTGAACTGGCGCGACGATGAGATCGACGACGGATCCTCATTCGGGGATGTGGATGAGGGACGTCGAGCTGTTGCGGTGAACGACGTCGTAGGCGAAGAGGCTCCGGCTGGGCAGCGGTGGGGTGGCGGACGGAGGAGGGTGGGGTTTCACGGCTGGAGCAGAGAGGTTATGGCGGCCTAGGATTTCGAATGGCGAAAAGGAGGTGATGGGAGGGGGAACCATGACTTAGGGACGCACTTGTCCAAAATGTAGGGTGTGTAACAAAAGTACCCCCACCGATTTGAACTAGCGGCCCTTTCGGCTCAGGGTTAGAAGGGGGATTTCGCGTGTCGGGATTTGGCAGCTGGAGGGAGTTTTTGCGCGCATTGTAATTTTGGGATAGCAAGGCACGGGTTGTGAAGGCGCGAGTTTTGGGGACACGATATCTGAATTTTCGGGATAACAAGGCGCGGGTTGAATTTTAGGGACAAGCCTAATGTGTAATTATGTACGTACCAAATCAATTCGCACTTCCCTCAACGAAAAAATGAAAAAAATAAAACTATCCGCACCACACAAAGAGAGAGTCTTGTCCCGTTTTACTGTACAAATGCTATTCAAAGCTATGAATCCATGTTATGTCCAATTAAATTTTTTTGCTGGCTGTATAATGAATGTAACCTACTCATACGAACATTTTAGTGCATTCCAAATGTCTATACTACCGCTGCAATTCAAACTAAATTTGAATTCGTTTCTCTATTATAAGAATCTACAATCATGATTGTTGCCAACTTAAACCATCATTCGTATATTATCTTAGCAACACACCACATGATTACTATAGAGATAGATATGAACTATGTGTACTATATGAACTCAAATTCAAAATTTTGAATACACTTGATGTTGATTCCAAATAATAGTACATTTGATGTACTAACCAGATCTTCATAATCTAAACCATGTTTCATATGTACACTGTGTTTATCATACAAAGTATCGTGCCCCGCCCCTACATTATGAGAAGTATTTAGCCCTGAGCTGCAAAAGCCACACATTATCACAAATTCCAATAAATGTTCCATATATTATATGTAGTATAACATATTCATAACCACACCATGCGTATCACCATTATATATATTCATGCATGCGTCGGTTTAAAACACTATGATATCTTCTTCAAATATCTGAATCCACTTTTTTATAATGAATTATGATCTATGTTCATCTTTTACACCCACACAATCCTCTTCTCTTTGTAGCTAGAACTAACTTTCTCTCGTGCATGCACAAGCCCACCCCCCTCTCACCCTCCCTTAGCGTCCCCTCCATTGCGCACATTCATTATTTCTCTTTAGGTCGTTCACCCGTGGTGTGTGTGGGCCCCCCGGCTCCTTCTTTCCGGCACACACCGGTCGATATAGCTCTCTAGCCAAGTGTGCCTACCACAAACACACACTTTCCCTCTTCTCTTCTCACCGTCCATGCCCACTATGTCCAATACGGTTCCACGCAGGTGCACACTCCCACCCCTCTTTTCATCGATCTCATACTCGCACACTCCTCCCCCCTCGATATAGTAGGCCTCTCGCACCACTTCCTAGCTGCATCCCTCTCCCACTGTCCATCTCTCTGGACCTTATTTGCTTCTAACACATGCATGCATGTATACCTACCGATGTCCCTACATATAGCTAGGTCGACTATAAGTCTTTTTCCTCATGCACCGATCGACGTACCTCACTAGTTATGTCTCTCCCTTTCTCTGACACATGACGATTGATCTTCCTATGTAGTTACTTCTGCTTACCACAACCATATCACCCCCCCTCATCATCCTTGCATACCTCCCGACCCGTCTCTCACATGCATGTGCATAGACAGACAGACATCCCGTCTCTTATTGATATTGCACTCGTACCCTCCGTTTGTCTAGCAGGCCTCTCCCACCATTTGTGAGAAGCAACTCCACCACCAACCCTCTGACACTCTACCTTTGTCTCTCTCCCAACCTTATTTGTCTGCGACACATATGCATGGATGCCGATCGATCTCCCTCAATACATAGCTAGGTCTCTCTCCTTCTCCACACATATACCAGTCGATAGGTCTCTGCCCCTCCCCCCCCCCTCCACACACACAGATAGTCGAACGTTGTAGGTAGGTATCCATGCCATAGAGGCAAACTGCACCTCTGCCCTCTCACATTCCAGTAGGCCAGCCGCCCGGTATCTTTGACGTGGGCAAACACAAATTCGATGGCACTCTTTATCGATCGCGCACCCACACACTTCATCCCTGTTTTCGATTCTATCGATATCTCACGCCGATGATCCCTCCACTCTCTTCTCGTGGATCGCTCCCTTTATATAGGATATATCCATGACTCTGTTTCACACACATTACATATTTTTCATTTTTTCTTTGAGATATCATCGACACATTGCTTCTGTTTCGCACAAACCATCTCTCTCACACCCACCCACGTACGTACCTGCACGTAAAGAAGAGGTGCACGCACGACGCCCGTACTCACATCTTCTTCCCGGCCACACCCGCGCGGGTACACGATGGAGTTAATTTCTATACGAAAAGGCAGCCCACGTGATAATTTGACGCGTGTAGCGGTTGTTTACTCGAAGGAGGGTCGTGTACCACACGTACACGGAACAAAGTTCGACTTGACGCGTTAGTATTAAATAAAGTTATATTCCTCAATGGCACGTACAGAATATAAAACGATTGTCATCGGGAAAAAAGAAATACGCTCCACTATATACAATGGAGCCTGCCTGCCGGGGTTTGTCTCTCGTCAAACTATCTCACACAGGGCGGCGGTGGCCTCTCTCTCTCACCGTTGGTCACTGATCCGGCCGCATCCCGTCCGCCGGCGGAAATGGAGGATGTGCATCGTTTCTCCGTTCGACGGCGTCGAGGCAGCACGTCCCGATCTTCGGTACCCGTCGTTCTCTCTGACCAAGCTCCGGCGTGGTACGGACTTTGCCACTTTCTCGCTACCGCAGTATGGGTAGATCCCGGCCGCCGGTGCCCTCCTAGTTACATCCCGACGACCCTCAGGTATAGCTTCCTCCGGCCTTGCTCCACTGCCCATCTTCCCATGTTGCTGCATGTGGAAAATCATGCATGTGGATCTTCTTTAGTTCTTTGCTTAGAACGTATCTCGGCCGGCATACTTTCCATCTTGCAATCTCGTCCTCAAACCATTTTTGATAAACCACCATGCTGCTATCTTTCCCTTATGATATGGAATATGCTTCTTTTTTGTCAGCGTATGTGCCTTCAACTCCTGTTATTGGGCAGTAATTGTTTCCTTTCTACCTCTTTTTGCAAACAGGGCTATCCATTTCACCTCGTTGCTATTGCGACCTTTTGGTGAACTGCACAAATCACTTTTTTCTTAAGAGTGTTTTGTGCAGTTCTGCCAAAATGTCACACGGGCAATGTTTTTACATTTCTATGGGACTGCAGAAAGGGAGATTGGTTTTGCTATCCTCCTCATCCAACTCCGTGCCTAATCTTCTCCCACAAGTAGTTAGTCCTGAAGAGCGATCGCAGAGGTGACCGGCTTCTATTTGTGTGTGTTATGTTTCATTATCTAGTTCCACTATTATTGTAATCACACTGACTGGATATCTTTGCAAATAGGGATGATCAGCTCGATTTTAGTGGAACTACACAAAATGATCGGATTGTGATGTCCTCCATACACCTCTTTCTTGGCTACAGAGCTGCGTGAAACTAGCTGCCAACCAATGAACACTGTGCCCAGGAAACGGAGCCATGCCTACGAATAACATCGATCAATTATATATTTTTCTTTATTTGTACACCTTCTCACTACTTTGTCTTCAATTGTGATGTGAATATTGGCGCTGATCTGTGAACCATTGAGATGCATTAGCAGCCATGGTAGTTTCATTTGTATTTGATGGAATGTTGTAACGAGACAATCTTGAGGCAAGAGGACACATGAATCCTAAGTTGAAACCTTTTTTTTCTGCGGGAACCAAAGTTGAAACCTTCATAGCATTACAGTACAATTTCATTATGCTGGAAAATGATGCGTACATACAAACAAATCCTGAAAGATTGACAGCAATGCCAGAAACAATTCAACTTCGTTTCGTTGACATGTGGGACATCCTTCATCCGGCTCCACCTGCCATGCAGCAATATTGAGTGCACAACTGCAGGGGAGATTCACCCCAGTCGTTGCGCCACAGTAATAATGACTAGCGAGCAGTCAAATAACAGAGCCCCACCTTAGCCACAGTAAGTTGCTCGAACGAAGCAACCATCATTTCTCTTTTCGTTGAATCCGCTGGTACTCCAATATTCCCAGAGTAATAAGTTGCTCGGGCGAAGCAACCATCACTTCACCTTTCCCACAGTTAGTACTACCTCCTTTTTTTTATTCTAGAAACCACCACACGCGAATATTGGACGGTAGCAGCACAACAAAGTGTACTAGCACTACTCAATTCAAAAATCGAAACCAACCAATGAACTACTACTAATGGTGAGCGTTTGCTAGTATCATGTACTTCGTCTGTCCGTGTATATAGGGCTTAATGCGTTTTTCGAGACTAACTTTGGCCCTGTTTGGATCCATGGGTTAGAGTTAGTTTGAGCTAGTTGGGGCTCAAATAGCCCTAAAGTATCCAAACATGAGGGTTAGATTGGAGCAAGTTGCACCTAACCCACTAAAAAAACTATCCCATCCAAGAGGTGCTAATTGGAGCTAGTTCTCATTGGGCCCACTGAAAAATACTTTTCTCTATCTATCCCGCCAGCCAAGTGGTGCTAATTGGAGCTAGTTCTCATGGAGCCCACTAAAAAATCACTTTTCACTCTCCATCAAGTGCATTTATTGTCAATCTAACCCTGTCATCCAAACACCTCTTTGGCTAGGGTTAGTTCAGGGTTAGTCATGAGTTAGTCTAACCTCTAGCTAAGTAGAGTATCCAAATAGGAGCAGTATAGGACATGCAAGTTGCTCAAAGCATACCGTCAATTTCGTACGTGAAAGGATCTTCAAATGATATAATTTTCAAATTATATAAAAATCTTATCAATAGTCAAAGGCAACCTCGAAGAATACATTAGGCCCTATATATACGTATGGATGAAGGGAGTAGTACTAATCACAACGCATGCATGCGTGTGGAGTACTACAGTACTAAACAAGAATGTTTTACATGCATTGGTTAATTATATCTTAGTTATGGCACTTAACAATTTAATGCACAAAACAAGAACGGTTGACGGGATTAGCAGAAAGCAAATCGCCTTTTTAGCGGGGATTTTCATCATTCTATGAAGGTGCAAAACCAAGTGTTACTACTACACCAAACAAGTTCAAAACGAGAAACTAGACCCACTCACGGCACATCACACCTGTCTCGTCTGGTTCGTCGGTCAAAGCGCTTCCTCTTCTTGGCATAACAATAGAGTACAATAATTTTTTTAGAATGCTCTTGGCATGTCGCTAACATGTGGGAGCGAGTGATGAGGTAACCAACCTCAATAGATTGCAAAATCGCCAGCCCGCCACACTTTGAGAGAGACGAGGAGCGAGAAGCGATACGGGCTGGTGGATTACTAGAGCTAGGTGTCGCACGGAGGCCAAGAAATATGGTGATAGCGTGGGTGGGCCATGTATGATGTAACTACACTGGGCTGCCGTGTTTCGGACTCTTCCGGTCTACTGTGGAGAAGATTGGGTAGATTTTATATCACTGAATAAAAATATTAAGAGTCCAGATGCTCCACTGTGAGGTTTCTTGCTCCTTCTTGGTCATCAAAAAGCGTTCTTCTAAGTTTTGCCGACATGTGGGACATCCAATATCCAGGTCCACGTGTCATGCAAGAAAATGGAGTAAAGTATAGTAGGAGAGACTCACCAACGGTCACGAACGTAGGTGGAGTACGTGCACGAATCACCCGAAAAAAAGGAATACCAGCACGAAGAGAAGAGGTGCAGGCACCGATGCAAGTACTCTTTGCCTCTTTCCCTAATACTCACGCGCGGGTACACGGTGAGCTCATTTCTGTATGAAGAGGCAGCTCACATGATAATTTGGCGAGTGTAGTAGTTTTTCATGGGAACCATGCGTGGACGAATCAAAGTTCGATCATGACGCGGTGGTGCTCTTTTTATAAATTAAGTTATTCTATTCGATGGCACGTAAGCAACATTATTTTCTCAATGGAACATGAATCGTGCATGCACTGAATGACGGAGCACGGGATGGTAGCCATGGACATGGTCAACCCTTTTTGGAGACTAATACACTACTTTCGATGTGTCCAGTCAACTCGCAAACGAGGAGAAGCTTTGCTTACTACTAGTACGACCTCTCCCTCGCTCACGCGCGCGCGCAGTGGCTCGCAAGACGAGGTGAAGCTTTTGCTTTATGATAGTACACTTAATACAGGCGGTGGACGTGCAGTAGTTCATTCGGTGTTAGATTGCCAGAAGTATATATACTATAGTACCATCATCATTGTTCGACTTCCGGAAGAGGCGAAGAGCCAAGCGCACGGTCACCTACTCACAGAATAACTGGCCATGTTTGCACGAATTTTTTTACGTACAATCTAAGTGGATTGCTCCACTGGTCATCACACGTGAGCCAATCGATTCACACCCTTCAGCACTCCATTTTGTCTTGCATTCCTTCCTCCGTCCAGCACACTGACAAGTGGGCCCCATGCTCATGTATGCCAACGTGGTAGTCAATTATTTTGTCAGAGTCAGCTATCACACCCTTTCGATGCCACGTCAACGTACCCACTAGAAACACGTTAGACTTGTTTGGTTCAACCACCTCCCTAGGTGTTTGGAGAGGAATTGGCTGGCGTGAGGCGGTTCTATAGGTGGGCAGGCGGCAAAAAACAGGGGAAAACGCGCGAACCAGCTAGACGAGGGAGGGAAGCTTCTACATTCGCGGGGGACGTGGCATTGGCAATTGGGCGGCAACACGCGGTCTTCCGGGTACGCAATAAAGGATGCGAAGAGGCTTCCTATATCGGCAAGGACCAGCTTCCCTACCGATTGCTCATTCAATAGAACTCCCAAGTTAACTGTGCTGAGGCTGGAGTAGTTGGCTTAAATGTATATAGTGCTCCGTCCTATTAGTTGAACCTCGAGGTCTTTGTTTTGTAATTTTTGACATTTTTTGTTTTTTGAACACATGTTAATCACAGGTCTATCGCGTTACTTTTTGATAAAAAAAACTTGAACACATGTTAATTGGCTTGAAAGAAGGTCTATCGTGTTACTTCACGATATCTTTCCAAAAAAAGTGATATGACTTATGTCAACTTATAAGGCATGTCTGTCAAATTAACCTTGAGGTACTTGTTCTCAAATTAACCTCTGGGCCTTGCAGGAGTACTTGTTTTTTGAACACATGTTAATCAAAGGTCTATCGCATTACTTTTTGATAATTTTTGTTTTTTGAACACATGTTAATTGGCTTGAAAGAAGGTCTATCATGTTACTTCACGACATCTTTCCAAAAAAAGTGATATGACTTCTGTCAACCTATAAGGCATGTCTGTCAAATTAACCTCGAGGTACTTGTTCTCAAATTAACCTCTGGGCCTTGCAGGAGTGCTGCAATGTGTCAGCGTCAATTGCAAGATGAGCCAGCAAGCTAGCAGTGGATTTGCCAACATGCTCAAAGTGCACGCAACATTGAGTAGAAAGAAGCATGCCCAGGAAATTAATGCGTGCTTAGGGAGGCCTTTGCTCAAAGAGCAAGTGTATATAAGGTACAGTCGGCAGGCTATAAGGACGAGGAGCAAGAAGGGATACGGGCTGTTGGATATACTATAACTAGGTGTCCCACGGAGCTAACATTACAACCAACTTACGAAAATAATGGTAGCCGGTTTTACGTGTTTATAATGGTATTATCATTGGACTGCCATTTAGGATAAATGATGAAGTGGATGAGAGAGACCATAAGAAAATGCATGTCTTCTCTTGATTAATAGATGATCTATTAGCAACAATATGTCTCACCAAATATTTATTGTGTTATCAAAGATAATACTAAAAATAACCCACTCCAACATATTTTGATGTCTCCTCTAGATTACGTGGCATGCTTAAGATAAATCTATCTTATCAAGCACTGTGCATGCTCTAAATAGTAACAAATTAACATTTGGTTAGTCGACAATAACATGTGAGATTATGAATATATCTTTTTGCAAATATATCAGAACAAATGTTCTTTTTTTCCAGTAGAAAAGAATGTTCCGTGTGACTAATTACCTCCATGCTGGTTTTGACTACTTCAATTTAAAAATGAACCACGTGTTTTCTTTGGTAACACAAAATTAGTAACTAAATGGTGATTGGACACCATGTCCTGCCATGTACGTATGTGCAACAAGCAAGATTTATTCATGTATAGGGCAGGCTTGTACTCCCTATAAGAGTGTTTAGATCACTACTACTTTAGTGATCTAAACACTCTTATGTTAGTTTACGGAGGGAGTACTTCTTAGAGAAAAGTAAAGAAAAGAAATGGGGAAGCTGACTACGACGGCATGTGAAGTTGTGAACCCACATGTTGTATGAGCACGTGCCCTGCAAGTCTCCACGGCTTCGCATGAATGTTCGGGATGGTTCACAGATAGCGCGGTAGTTTCTGCGTTGCAGCAGGATGTGCAAGGTGGCAACAATCTGAGTGCTAAAGAGTTGATCCAATGGCTGGTTTTGTTTGGATTTTCCAACTATTGACCATTGGATAGAGTGAATCAATGGCTTACATTCAAAGTTATTCTCACACTATAGAATGGTATAGGAATGTGGAGAGATTTGGTTGATTTTATATCGCTGAATAATATGAAATATTATGAGTGCAGACGCTCCACCGCGAGGTTCCTTGCTCCTTCTCGGTCGTCGGGAATCTATGTTCTTCCACTCTCTTTTTTTGACGTGAGCTTTGTTCATCCTTTTGCCAACACGCGGGGCATCTAGCATCAAGGTGCACGTGTCATGCAAGAAAATGGAGATAAGCAATGTGTAAGTGAGTCGTGCACTTCGATGGCACGTACTACGCAATATTTTTTCTCCTCGATGGCATGTGAATAGTGCACGTACTCAATGACGGAGCACGGGATGGTAGCCATGGACATGGTCGGTCCTTTTTGGAGAGAGTACTAAATAACTTTGATGTGTCCTGTCAACTCTCAGAACGACGAGAAGCTTGCTTACTACGCCTTCTCCCTCGCCCACGCACGCGCGGTGGCTCGCAGCACGAGGAGAAACTTTTTCTTACAAGCGGTGGACGTGCAGCAGTTCATTTGGTGTCAGATTGCCAGAAGTACTACTGTAGTAGTACCATCATCATTGTTCGACTTCCGGAAGAGGCGAATAGCCAAGCGCAAGGTCACCTACTAACCTATAGTACAGTACTATAGCCAAAGCTGGTCCACCTTTTTAGAGCATGGTTAATTAATATAGGCGGCTCTTGCAGCGGCACATCATTTAGAGTAAGTACTCTCTCCGTTTCTTTTCTTTCATTCGTAGGAACTTAAAACGCAGGAATAGGAAAAATAAAGGATTGGAGTGGCATGTCCAGTTGAATCTCATAGCATTAACACAGTGTTCCCCTAAAAAAACTAGAGTGTTTGACACAGGAGAAACAAAGGAAGTGAAAAAAAAGTTGGAGTGGATGCTAGATTGCCAATTAACACATGATTTCATAGGAAAAAAATCCTATACCATTCTATCCTATGAATCAAACGACCAATGTAGGAAAATTATGAGGGGGGTCTCTCCAACAGTGTTCCTCGGCTCGCACCTAGCATCACGGGGGTGGAACTTGGAGTCATTCATCTGGTACATGTGGCATCTCAGATCTGGACACAACGTGACGTACACCGTCAAGGTCCACGGTCAAGGGGGTCAGGGCAGACGCGACCTCTCACTGCGTCCGCCATTGAAGCGGCGCGCTGGCCGAGGGTGTCGCCCACTGCACTCCCAGTTGTACCCGGCTTCTCGCCGCATTCAAACACCTACATTTAAACCCGCGTGAAATGCGAGAAACCCACTCCGGCCACACACGTCCGTTCAGGAGCGGGACGCCGGCCAAGCTCCTCCTTCCACCATTTTCTCCACTCTTTCAGCGGCATCCGACAAGTAGGAAGAGCAGTTCTCCGGCATAAAAGCCGTTCGGGTGGCCTGCCGAGCCGGGCAGGTACGAGCGAGGCAGCTCGCTGCTCCACCTACATCGCCTAGCCTATTGGAGCCAGTTGCCGCAATAAGCCAGCGCGTGGTTCCGCAGCTGGCCGCTCCAATACAGCTCGAGGAAGAGTGCCGACTTGCTCCACGCCGGCTTGTCGGGGAGCACGGTGGCACGAGCATCGTTGCTGCCCTCGACGTCGCCGCGTCGTACAGCGCCTCTAGTGCCTGCGACTGCGCTATCCGCCGTCGACGCGTGCGTAGCCGCATCATGCTGGCAGAGAAAGAAGCCGCCGAGGATGTCGACGAGGTGACGCAGCTACGCGGATGTCGACGAGGTGACGGCCAGCACGTCTCCGCCCGCTGCCATCATCGAGGAGAAGTAGAACACGGGAGGCCGCCACCAATTGTATCCCATGAAGGCCACCGCCGAGGCGACACCGGCGAAAACAGCCGGTGTCTTGCATGATTCTTCTTCAGCCGGATGCTGGAGGAGGACAAAGAGATCGGCCAGCGACCATTTAGATTAGGTATATCTTCGTCGAAAAAAGAATTAGTTTAGGTATATTAATTCTACCTTTATCTCTGGACTAGCGCAGCTTATTTAATGTAAATGTAATGAAATCCATCATGTTTATATGAAATCCGGCTGTGTTTGCACGAATTTGCGTCCACGTTCACGCTCTCGGGCGAGCGCTGTCCGTCGCTAGAGTGGGACGACGGACTCCGTCTCTGACAACCCCGCAAAGTGCGTCACCACTTTTGTGATGGCCAGGACGCGGCGAAAGAATGACGTCCTTCATAACGCGCGCTCGTCTAGACGGCTCGGTAGCTCATGACACGGCGAAAGAAGGACGTCCTTCATAACTAGCTATAAGTTACTCAATTTACCTCTCTCCTCATTAACTAGTTGCCACATAGGCGAATTTGCCGAGTTGGACCTGATGTTACTCTTGAAGTTACTCCCACCGTGGTTAGTCTTAGGCCTTGTTCAGTTCAACCTCCTCCCAAGGGGTTTGGAGAGGAATGGAGGGGAATTTGGCTTGTACATGATTTAATCCCCCACAATCCCTGTTAATCCCCATTAAAACCCCTTGAACCGCACATGCCCTTAAGGTTAAAAATGACCGGGATTACAGAGGACAGGGTACAAACTTCAAGGATTTAAAGGTGAGGGTTTGTTTCCGACTAGCTCTACAACCTCAAGTTTATAAATCGGATTTCACTCTCCCCTCACGCACACGCCCGGGTACACTCATGGTGGAACGCATTTGCACACGAAAAGGCATGTAACATGACAATTTGGGACATCTAGTCATCCACTTAATGTGGGGTCTGGGACCAAATGCCAGCCATACCAAGTGCGACCTGAACGCTATGGCGCGGTTATTCATCAAGTTTCTTTTTACTGGTACGTTAAATGAAAAAAAGATGTCTCCGCGCGTAGTCAATTTAAAACAATCGCTACAGAGAGAAAAACAATTACTCCCTCCGTCTAGGTGAATAAGACATCTTAGGTTGTGCACCGTGACCAAGGAGGAGGGGAAAACGAGAAAACTTAATGTTTACTTGCTAATTAATAGCCTTGCATGCAATGAACTAACCACTGCATGTCGTGTTTATTAGTCTTAAGTCATTGAAAGCATGCACGCCACACATCTCTTATTGGTTGATATGTAAGAAACAAGAAATGAGGTGAGAGTTAATGCACCGTGCCTAAGTGTTTTGGGATTATTTGGTTTTCGTAACGTGACATATACACCTAGACGGAGGGAGTACGACTCCACTAGTCCACTTCGGGACTTGCTTGCTAGGGTTATTCTCTTCTTCTCACTCTCTCACCCTCTCCAGATCTAAACAAGACCGCGGTGTCCACTCTCTTTGTCTCTCTCCCTTTTCTCTCCGGTTGACACAGATCAGGCCGGATACCTTCCGCTGGTGGTCACCGGTTGCGAGGGAGGAAGCCGACGCGCGCCGTCTTCTCTTACCTGGCGCTAGCGTGGGAGGTCCTCCTCACCCTTGCTCCCCGCCGTCGAGTTGGCAGATCCCGCCGCCTACCTCGCCACATCCCGCCGACCGGAGGTATAACTTATTTTAGAACCGGCCTTGTACTAATGGCCCAGCTCCCCACGTCGCTGCATCACTTTTTTCATCAAGTTAGGATTGCTCCCCAAGTCGCTGCATCCTCCATGTGGATATTCTTCTAGTTTTACAAAGCCCCCCATGTAGCTAGCTCCGTCGGCTTGTTGAACACTCGAACACCACCTAAATTTTTACTATTAGAGGAAAAAAGGTACTGTAGATATTGGCTAACGAACTGATCTCTTAGTTGGAAAGGGAAATAAAGATGTTGGCCTGACCGGTCTCTTGGTCGAAAAAGGATAGAAAATGGGGGCTGTTGGGTCGACAATGCAACCGAGAATGAGCACGTCTAGATTTCTTGTGGTCACATAGGAAAGGTCACTGAAGAGAACAAAAAATGCACAAATCCAGACATGCTTTGCATGTTTGCCGCACTCGGCAACACCTCTGCCTCACCACTTTATGCCTCGGTGGATGTAAAACTTGCTTGTGCCTCCCTTGTCGCTATGCCCTTACTGTTGCTGTTAATCTAACATCACAGGTAAAATGAAACAATGCCACTGTTAATGTGATGTCGCTGTTCAGTAATGCTGTTGTCAATCTATTGCCATTGATAAAATGAATCAATGCCACCACCATTTTATGAAAGGCTTCTGTCTTGCTTTATTTCTCACAAAGAGTGTTTTGGGCCGTTACACTAAACTCTGACACCGGTAACATAGCTGCATCTCCGTTGAACTACACAAAATTTAATTGCACAATGGTTGACACGACGATGTGTTTCTCCTTTCTGTATCACCCTTTGTTAGAACGATCGTTCTTGTTAACCGTGGATGTATGTACTGATCAAGTGCTACTCCCAATCTGTCATCACAGAGTAATAATGCAATTGTTATGCATGTTAATGCAAGGCCCCGTTAATCTAGTGCCAGTGTTGATTTGATGTTATGGCACTTCTTAGTTAATGGCACTTTTTCATACTGTCACTGTAATGCCATTGATAACATATGAGATGCTTCTGTTAAGCATATGCCGCTGCAAAAAAATGACACTGCTTAAATAACCCTGTTACATATTTGTGCAAACAGGGTTGTCTATCTCCATATGGTGTCTATTTGTGCAAAGGGAAGCACAAACCTCAATTTTAGTGGAACCTACTGTCAGCTGACCTCACGGTGCTCCAGGTATTCCTACATTCGTAACTAGGTAGAATGACCAACGCAAGATGAAATAAGCTTATTCGTACGTTGACTTGCTGTTTGCAGTGTGGAACGAGCCTGTCATGTGTAGAGGAGCAAACAAGCACTACAGCCGCGCCGTCAATGCAAGATAAAAGCGACCGAGTCATTGATAGCCTGGCCAGCGAGTAGGGGTCGTGCAAACAATGGTGCATTATTTTAGTGGAACTGCACAAAAAAGATATTGGGGTTAGTCGGAGAAATTTTCTATAGCCACACGGAAGGAATTGCGCTCATCGATTGCATAGAATTTCCTCTGTGCCACCATAGGAGATCCCAAGGTGGAAATCAACTAACCACCTATAAAATTATGCATAATCGTCCTCACGCAGGTTAGTATCCCCTTCGTCCAGATGATCGTGTTTTGTCATGCCGAGCTATTGATATGTGCTACTGTTTTGCGACACCGTTTAGGTACAATGCTTTCCTATCTTTTCACATTCAGGACAATGAAGATGATTTCAGTGGAACTGCACAAAATGGTCTGATGTTGAGTGATCTCTATTGCCTCCTCTGTTTGCTACAATGTGTCAGCATAAATTGCAAGATGAGCCATCAAGTTAGCTGTGGAGTTGCCAACATGCTCAAATTGCACGCAACATTGAGCAGAAAGAAGCATGCCCAGGAAATTGATGCGTGCGTAGGGAGGCCCTTTGCTCAGAGAAGCATCGATCATTTTTTCTTTATTTCTGCACCTTCTCATAGCTTTGTCTTGGTTATAGTCTTGTGAATCATTTAGATGCGTAAACATGCTGAACTTAAGTCCTTGTGAATGTTAGCTAGTAAGCATACCGTATCTTGTGAAGCTTAGTTTAGAGTGGATGTTAGCGTGTCAACCTTTACAATCTATGTGTATTGTGGGCATGTAATTTGACCCCTCATTTTGCCGTGCTACAACCAGTGTGAGTGTCTGCATGCAGTACACCATCCTCTAATTTGGTGGATGCCAAGCCGGCTCGACAAGAAGCTATAACTTTTTTTCAAGTTGAAAAATGTTACTGATGAGGAGCCACAATTAAGCTGGAGGCGTCTCTTTTTTTCTTACGAATGGGCAATAAGCTGGAGAGCTAGAGAGTGTCTCTAATGGGCTGCCTCTAGTGTTAAGGCCCTCCAGTACGAAACACTGGCAGCCGACTAGGCCGATACAAAAGCCTATCCATCTTAAAGCCCATTTGTTTTTTGTTTTTTGCGAGGAAAAGCCCATATTTATTGAAGAGGGGGCGATCCCAGAAAAACCCTCCTTCCTCCTCGCTTCCACTTATACTGCAGCTTGCTGGACTCTCCCGCTTCCGTTGCCCCCCAATTCCCCCTGCTCCCCATCTTCCTCACTCATACAGAAAACCCCCGCTCACCTTCTTCCTCACTCGTACAGAAAACGCCTGCTCCTCTTGTACCACTCCTACAGAAAACCCCAGCCCTCCTTCTTCCCCACTCGCACTGCCACTAGGCTCGTCTCTGGCTACCCTGCTCAAACCCATGAGCTCGGCGCAACGCCCGCAAGGAAAATGTAGTCGGCTGGCCCCAGCGCCAAGAAGATGAGGCTCCCGCCAGCGACGACGCCGGTCGTAGATCCCGCACCCAGCAGCGCGGGGAGAAGTGGCAGGCCCCCCACCGGATCTGAGGAACTCGTAGAATCTCGGGTGGACCACATCAGCGATCTCCTGGACGCCATCCTTGGGGAGATCATCTCGCTTCTCCCCACCAAGGATTGCTGCCGCACCCAAGTCCTCTCAACTTGGTGGCGCCCTCTATGGCGTGACACGCCCCTTAATCTCAACTATCGTCAGCTATTTGTCGTTCATGATTTTGAACTCCTCAGAGCCATCATCTCCTTCCACCAGGGCTCCGTTCAATGCCTTTGCATCACGACATGCTACTTGCTGTCCATACCCTGCACGGTGGACGCCTGGCTGACATCCCCTGAATTCAAAAAACTCTAGCAGTTTGAGTTCTACCATTACCACAAAAATTACATACCACGAACCGAAGGCCAAGAACTTGTGCCCACACCACCATTGTCCATCTCATGGTTTCCCTCTTCTCTCCACACTGCCACCTTCGCCCGGTGCCATCTACCAGACGATCTGGTACAAATGCTTCGACTCCCACTGCTAAAAAAACTTTCGCTTGTGGTGGTTTATCTGTCGGAGGCCTCACTACACAGCATCGTCCACTCCAGTTGCCCTGCCCTGGAGCGCTTGTTGATTGTTTTGGGAATAGAAATCCCTATCGGTTGTCTCCAAATAGAGTCACCTCACCTTAAAAGCATTGGAATTTGTTTTGAAGGACAACAGCTCATCATCGAAGATGCCCCTTCACTTGAAAGGTTGCTACTTCATTATTGTTATATACCTTCGCAAATAACTGTTGTCTCTACGCCTAATGTGGAGACCTTGGGTGTAATTCTTGATCCGTTTAATTATCAGAAGTTGGTGTTTGGCTCCACACTTATTCAGGTACCGTATATTATCATCTACACATTTGTAATCATAAGCTACATTTTTCATTTGTGCGCATAAGTTTTATATCATCTTGGAGTACTCTTTGGGTACTAATATTATGTTATATGCTCAATGAAGAGTTCGTCCATGGATAGCCTATCAATGGTGCTGGATTCTGTCAAGATCTTATATATCGGAATGTTTAGTTATGATCTGAACACAATTATTGGCTTGCTGTGATGCTTTCCATGTCTGGAGAATTTGTATATAAAGGTGATGATTTCATGCACATTGAAAGCCCATATATATTGTACTAGAATTAACCGTTCAGCTGTCGCTCTTTCGACATACTCTTTTTTTAGACCTTAACTGTTTTCAATCTTCATGTCTACTTAGGCACTAACACATGGAGAAAAACATATAACCAATTGGTGGCATAATAAGCACCGGGATTTTCTCAGTTCTCATGACATTCGTTTGAGGACAATAACGATGGAAGGATATGCATCCAACCAGGCAAACAGAAGCTTTGTCACATTCTTCCTGTTGAATGCGAGGTTACTATTGTCCATAAGGCTTAAGTTTTTCAACAAGAAATTTCTCACAGATGGATATGCTGAACAGCAAAAAAATAAGTTTCAGGTGGACAAATGGGCTTCTGAACCTGCTCGGCTTCTTTTTAAAATAACTTGTCGTCATGTTCGAGTAAAAAAATTCGCATAGGATGTTGATTTTATGGATCAGACCGATCCATTTGTTTGTGACTGCCAAAAATAGTGGTTGGGTTAGATGTTATTGCCATGTTCAATCTGGGTTTTGTCTAAATTTGATGAACAATTAATCCTTTGGATTTTGTACCATTTGTAAGCTTGAGTTAGATGTTGTTGCCCTTTTTAACTCGCCTGTGACTGTCATATTTTCATTGAAACAAGGCAAATGGCTTGCCATTTCCTTTATTAAAGAGAGAAATACTGTAACAACAGGGACCCAGTAGCTCACCCAGTTGTTTTTTAGTTTTATCAACTGCGCTGTGCGGGGGCTGTGACCCATTAGCCTAGGCTTTTATTTAAGCACATGACGAGCCCAGTTGATATCTTTTTTCTTTCTGAAAATGGATAGCCCAGTTCTTTTTTTTGGACAATACCCAACCCAGGCCTACTTGCTTTTCTCAGCCCTACTGGGTTGCAAATCTTTAAAGACGAGGAAATGTATTCTGCTTCCCCAGAAAATGGACTATAAGTAGTAAGAAATGGGCTGTAAATTTTAAAAACACAGAAAACCGGTAACTAGATAAAAATTTCATTTTTTCAGGATTTCAAGATTTTAAATTTAAATGTTTTTTTGCAGGAAAAATTTCATTGTATTTTAATTTGAAATAAAATTATTTTTAAAATTATTTTTAATGTGACTCGAAATTTCGTGATTAAATAGTTCGGACCCCACCGGAATATGCAAAATTTTGTTGAATTTTTTAGTAGTTGCCAGAATATGGTCTGTAATGCTAACAAAAAGAATATGGGCTTCAAAATATCCTTAAGAATTAGCAAATGGACTGTAAGTTATTAAAAATAATGGCAAATGGGTTGTATGCTTTTTTCCACAGATTTGGAGGCTGACTTGTGGGCCTACTAGGTTGACGATGACGTTGTCCTTTTTTTTGACTGGTATGCAAGGCTTTGTCAACTTAGTCAACATAGAGCAGTGACTATTGGATGTCCATCCAACTGCCGTCGTGCTTCTTCAATCTCTGACTTCCTGCTCTAGCCGCCCAAACCAGCACTGGCGGGACTGCCTGCTCCCTCTTCCATGGCCGGCTGTGCTGCCGCGCAGGCCTCACCGGCCCACCCTACTCCCACCACTGGCCAGGCCATCCCTCTACCCACCCGCACCTCCTGTTATTTTCCAGCGATGGCAGCCTCACCCCACAACCGACAAGTCAGCCCTCATACTCCCCTCAGCGTGGGCATCCACTGCTGTGGCTTCGCCGGCTCCGTGTCATTCCATTCCTAGGCCTCACCATCGTCCACCGTGTTTTTTTTGTTTTGACATGGGTCGTCCACCGCATTGGTGCTCTCGGCGCGGCGTGGTCAACATGGTCATCAAACGATAGCCATCAAAAGAGGGATGTAAGTGGAGAGGCTGAAAGTAGGGACCCACACAAGCAAGTGCCTCCTTATTACGTGAAAAAAATGATTGCTCCTGCTGACAACTGGGACCCACCGGCAAAATCTTCGCACGGAAGGAAGTGCCTCCTTATTATGCAAAAAAAACTATTCCTCCCGATGACAGCTGGGACCCGGCAAATTTTGTGGCTGACTTGTGGGCCTACTAAGCTGACGCGTACGCAGGGCTTTGTCAACTTAGTCAATAAATGATTCTAGCAGCTGGACCGTTGGATGTTAATCCAACAGCCATGCTACTTCTTCAACCTCTGATCTTCTTGCTCCAGCTGCCCAAACCAGCACTGGCGGGACCGCCTGCTCCTGCCTCCTGTGGGTCGCAGTGCTGCAGCACAGGCCTCACCGCCCCACCCTAATCCCACCACCGGCCAGGGCTTCCCTCTACTCACCCACACCCCATGTTATTCTTCGGCGACGGCAGCCTCACACTGCAGCGGAACCAGTGAACCCTCGTACCCCCCTCCGCGTGGGCATCCACTGCCTCATCTTCCTCGGCTCCACATTGTTCCCTTAGCAGGCCATGCCATCGTCCACCGCCTTGGTGCTCTCGGCGTGGCGTGGTCAACGTTGTCAATGAATGACAGCCATCGTAAGACGATTGTACATGGTGAGGTTGATAGTTTGACCGACAACCTAGATCTTCGCACGCAAGGAAGTGCCTCCTTATTACCCGCAAAAAAATGATTCCTTCCCCTGACAGCTGGGACCCACCAGCTATATCTTCGCACACAAGGAAGTGCATCCTTATCCTCCCTGACAGCTGGGACCCACCCGGTCGAAGCGTACGTAGCATTGTTTGTCTGGTCACGAACATGTACGTACATACAGGTCGATCGGTCTCTCTGCAACGATGAACCATGGCCGAGCAAGCAGCGGGACGTGTAGTAGTAGAGCGCCCGACGTAGAAGTTCAGGCAGTCCAGTCAAAACCGTGTACACGTACATACAGCCAGATGCCAAAAAATACGGCCACGTACGTACATACGGGCGGGGTCTCGAACGCCTACTCGCGCATACGTACAGCCAGGGCTCGTGTACATGGAGAGGTAACAGGCGGCAGCAACGGTGTCCTATTCATCGGGAAGCCAACCGGCTGGGTCGAAAAGGAGAAACAAAGTCATGTTCATTGGGAGGTAACAGACTGGGTCGGAATGCATCCTGTTCAACGAGAACCAACCGGCTTAGACGGAACAGCCGAAACGGGGTCTGGCGTACTGCAAAACGGAGGAAATGGACTTCTGTTCGAGCTCCTATGGTCGAAATGGGGTACTGTTGATTGGGAGGGGTGTGGCGTACCGCAAAGCGAAGGAAACGGACTTGTGTTGGAGTGCCTACAGTCGAAACAGGGTCCTGTTCATCGGGAGGGGTGTGGCGTACTGCAAAATGGGACTCCACGGACTACTGTTCATCCACCATCTACTACCTCGCTCCAGCCTCCACGGGCTACTGTTCATCCACCATCGACTTCCTCCAGCCTCCACCTGCTACTGTTCATCCACCGTCGACTTGCTCCTGCCTCCACCAGCTACTGTTCATCCACGGGGTCGCCTCCACCGGCTACTGTTCAACCAGCCCTCCACGGGGTCATGTTCATCCACTCTCCACCGGCTGCTATTCAACCAGCCCTCCACGGGGTCCTGTTCATCCACCCCACCTCCTCGATTGGGATCCTGTTCATCCAGCGGCAACGACCTCTACTACCATGGGGTCCTATTCATCCAACCCCCACCGGGAACTGTTCATCCAACCCCCAACAACGGTCACTGTTCATCAATAGGCAACAGGTTCGATCGGCTTCAGTTAGCAGCAGTAGCGAAGGAATCGCTCAATCGGGTTCAGTTAACAGCCAAGGGATCAATCGCTCGGGTTCAGTAACATAGCCAGTGCAATCACTCGGGTTCAGTAAGCGAACGCCTCGCTCGGGTTCAGTTAGAGCCCAACGCCTCGCACACACGCACGTACGTGTACGAGAGAAACGCGCAAACCTCCGTGCATCGCTCGGCCCTGACCACCCCGCCGTAACCGGGAACTCCCCGATATTTTCCTCGCCCTCGCTTCTGCCATGATTTTTTCTGTCATGATTTTTTGTCATAGAAGTAGGAGCCCACAACATTTATGATGATATGTGCTTTTGTCACAATTATCGTCATAGAAGTGTCATAAGCATGACATAATTTTTTTTGTTCGGCCCAAAATGTCATGGATGTGTCTTTTTTTGTAGTGATAAGTAGTGGAAAGGCATGATAAGTACACCAACCTTAACATCAAACAAATATAGCAAAGGTAAACAACATCATCTCCAAATGATAGCTTGAATGTGTTGGTTTCAGCATGCTGTTAAAGCAGATATAAAATGGAAGGGAATGTTACCTACAACAGGCTTAACATCCATCAAATATTGCAATTCAAACTGGTATTGTTGAAAATGAATAGAACGTAGGTCATGCTTAAACATCACACTGGATAAATGTGTAAAACTGAAATAAAGGGCATGTGTTAACTACACTAGGCATAACTGGAACCAAATATAGTCGTTCAAACTGGTATTGATGCAATCGAGTGGCACAGTTCCGACTTGCACAAAATGAACATCACATTGTGACTGACTGAAATAAACAAGGCATAAATGATCAGTATAGCAACCAAATATAGCCATTGAAAACTGGACAGAGTCTCACTGCAACCAACCTAACAAGAAAATACAGATAAACATGGCATATGCTTGAAAATTGGACAAATGCTCACTGCAACCAACCTAACAAACAAATACAGATAAACAGGGCATCTGCTTGAAAATTGGACAAATGCTCACTGCAACCAACATAATAACCAAATACAGATAAACAAGGCATCTGCTTGATAACTGGACAAATGCTCACTGCAACAAACCTAACAACCAAATACAGATAAACAAGGCATCTGCTCGATAACTGGACAAATGCTCACTGCAACCAACCTAACAACCAAATATAGATAAACAAGGCATCTACTCACTATAAACAACCAAATATAGCTATTCGTGAGACTGAAGTGGACAATTCATACTTAAACATCACATAACCCTATTGAACATTACATTTTTGCATAACTGAAATAATTAAACACGGCACAGTTAAAACACCGCATGGCAAAAGCTACTACAACAAAGGATACGGGTTGGCAAGCTAGAAAAGGTAAGATTTGCTGATAGGATGTTGCCTCACATGTCATGGACGGGATCCTTCCAGTTGGAAGAGCACAGACCCATGGTGCACTCTCTAATGTCACAGATGGGTTGTTTCACCTTAGAAGAACCTTTGTGGGTGCCCTCTTCTTGGTCGTGGTCGATGAGATCTGACTTGGCAATTGAGGATCCCAAGCCGCTGCCGTAGAACGTGTCCTTCAGAAATGACAAAATGGGGTCGATGGCGTACAAGGATCGCAAATCCTTGACCGCGTGGCGGAGGAGATCAGCGGCAGGGCCGTTGAAGAGATCGACGACGGTTGAACCAGAGGGTTTGGGGATGGACCACTTAACCTGTGACATGGCCCGCATGAAGCCGTCATTGTCGATGAGCTTGATGCCGTAGCCAGCTTTCCCAAGATACAGTAATACGCTAGCCCGTTGACGTGAAGCCTTCGGCATGGCAACGTAGTCAACGTCTTCGCCGGCTTCTGCGGCGAGGTGTTGCTCCCGGATCGACAGGTCAGTGCGAACGGCGGCCACCTCGCCAACGTCCGCCGGAGAGGCCATGATAAACCTCTTTTTGGCTGAACACTCGTCGGGCTCCCCGGGATACGTGGTCGGGCTTAGGCTGCGACATTCTGGAGCAGGGGATGTGGATCTGGCAGGGAGGGACACCGCAAGCCTCATCTAAAAACTCAGGGGAGTGGGGCGACGGTATGGGAATTGCTGGGTAACCTCAACTTCATTATCTAAGCTAGGAGGAACGGGCAGACTGACAGGGGTTGGCGGCGGTGGTGGCGGCGAGCTAGGGTTCGAGGGGGGAGGGGGGCGGGTGGGGGACTGTGGAGGGGGGCGGGGTGGTGTTTGAGGGTACGCCGCGGCTACTGAAAATTTTAGTAATGGTGGGTGGAGATGGTGGTGGACGAGGGAGGGCGACGGTTCAAATGCCTCGGCTAGTGCAATTTTACTATAAGGTCGGTGCTGGAGGAGTGGGGGCGATGGTTGAAGTACCGGGGCTACTAAAATTTGGGTAAAGGAATTGATGCGGGGCAGGAGCACCCAAGATCGCACACGGTCCAATAAGAATATGCGTGTATGATAATAAGGAAAAGCGGCGAAACCGCCGATTTTTGTAACGCTCAAGGCGGGTAGTTTGTTTTTAGATTTCTAGCTAGCTGGTCTATCGCACATGGTTCGGCCTAATTTTCAGACGCAGACGTGGAATTCAATCTAAATAAACTACCCGCCTTTAGCTTGCGCAGGTGGTGATTTTACAGCGCACTAGCATCGCACATGGTTAAGCCAATACCTCCACCTTTGCTCGCGCTTGTGCAGTCGTGGTGATTCACAGCGCACTTGCATCACACACGGTTGAGCGTCATCCAAGTTTTTGCAGCAAATAAACGTCAGAGAGGGTCAGAAGACAACCATACTAGCATGTGCCCCAAATATATATGAGTGAAAAGGGTGGTCTGTGAAGTTCAAAATTCCAATGCACAACTTTGACCGCGCAGGCCCACGGTTGGGCGCGTCGTCGAAGATCGATGAGAGGGGCCAGAAGTCAAGAACCACCTGGAAGTGACCAAATATATGTAGGAATATAGGGTGTGATGTTTAAAACTTTAAATACACAATGCACAACTTTTGGTGGCACCTGCCTCGCAAACTCGAAAGCACCCTTGGATATATCTATAATGACATAATGTCATAGCTACCTAGCTAGGGTGCTTGACCCACCTCCCACTTCGTGTCAGTGGGGCCAATGCACGTAATGATACTTTGGTCATACATGCATGTCGCCATGACCTACCATAAGACGGACCAGTGAATCTATCGCTTGGTCAAACGACAACTGTTGTTGTCGATAAAAAATGGATAGAATATATATATATATAAACCGCTTGGGCCAATAGATTGAACCATCATAAAAAATCGCACGAGAGGGACCACAAAACCAGCACCGCCTGCATGCGGCCCAAAATGATGTACGTTGGAAGGGGTGATGTGTGTTTTCAATATCGAATAATGTACAATTTAGATGTGGCGCCTGCCTCTCGATACAGACAACAACCATGAAATCCAGGTAATTAAGGATGAGATACGCAGGGTACGGTGTCGGTCAAACCCACCAATCCGAGCGTGTGGGAGGGAATCCTGACAATGCATGAGCTCGAACTTTGGTTGAACGACATGTGACGTTGACCGGCCCTAACACGAACTAGGAGGAATCCATTCATGGCCAACACATACCCCTCATTATCGGTCAAAGGGATGATATATATACACTCGGGGAGCCCACAAATATGTGTGTCGTCACAAAAACCCGCACAAGGGAGACGTGGTCGATCAGAAGACCCCCTATACACTGCATGCGGCCCGAAAATATGTATGAGTGGTGTGTGATGTGTTCAAATCCCCAATGCACAACTTCGATGGGGCACCAACTACATTACAAACTGAACACCTTACTCGACCCTAAGGCATGTTCAATATGTATGATGTCAGTTCCCCAACTTCGAGGCGGCGGGGGGGGGGGGGTGTCGTCCAACGCATGCGCTCAAACTTTATTTGGTCTAACATGGCACACATAGCAATAGGAAACCATCATGGTCAAACCCTTCTCGTATGTTGGGTCAAAGGGATAGATTGTGTGGGCCCCCCTCGTTATCGGTCAAGGATGATATATATAGACCTCGGGGAGCCCACATATATGTGCGGCCTCTATAAACTGCAGAAGGGAGACATGCTCGATCAAAACACCTAGCCCCCTATACCCTGCATGCGACCCGAAAAAAAATGTATGGGTCTGGTGTGTGATTTGTTCAAATCCCGAAAGCACAAATTCGATGGGGCACCAACTACATCAGTAACATTACAAACTGAACATCGTACCCCCGCAGTCAGGTTAAAGTCGTACGATGTCGGGAACGCAACTTCAAGGCAGGTGGGGGGGGGGGTAGGGGTGCAGTCCAACGCATGTGCTGAAACTTGATTTGCTCTAACATAGCACACACAGCAAAGAGTAAACCCTTCTTATGCGTTGGGTCAAAGGGATAATTTGTGTGGTCCTACAGATGTCGATCATTCTTCGATTTTTGAGAACAAAAAATAACCAATAAAAAACATATTCTACAAATTAGCAAAACAAGGATCCCAAGGTTTATATAATAGTCATGATAGGTCACTATAGAGATATTTAGATGATAAATGTCTATAATGACCATATCATGGCATTTAAATGAAGCTTGAGATATGCAACTTCCCACCGGTTCAACCATCCTTAGACTACTCCAGCCTGAGCACGCTTAACTTCTGCATTCTATTCGACTAGGTTAGCGGATGGGAAGCCGCCCCTTGCTGATAAGAATTGCCTCCTTGCCTTTAAGGCGTTTCACGCTGATCACCCTATGGGGCCTACTCCCTACTATTACACATGTTTGTGCTTTTAGAAACTATGTGCAATATTTACATGGCCGGTGTGTCGCCGTCTAGCCTTCTATGAGCACTGACACTGGCAGTGGGAAACCGATGGGAGGAGTGGCGGGAAACGATAGCGTGTTTGGATATATAACAACATTAATATGGAAAACTTAGTAGAGAAGGAAACATGAGCTAGCACGACACATGCGCACAGTGCTTACCCTCGGGTGACAGACGGTTGACCAGAACTGCTTTAAATATTCAGGGTTCGTTTGGCCTTTTTTATACATTATAATTAAGTCCTATAAGCATTAATTTAATGTGCATAATTCAAATTAGTGCACCAAAATGGCTACAAAAATCATACATGTGTCCTTGGATGCATGTTTAGGTCCCATGCAAAGAATGAGAATGAATTACAACTGTCTCGACATCTGGCTCGGCATCGAACATTGAGAATCTCGGTTTTTAAATCCCCGTAAATCCAAAACTCACCCAAAAATCATGAAACTTGGCATGGTGTCATGACATGGCACATATATGTCGTTTATATATTTTTTCATTTGGGGGCAAGTTTATTTACAAGCCTCTTACAAACCGGAGCTTCTCTCAAGAAGCCTCGTGGTTCCGCTAGGGAAATGTGTCCCCTTGTGGGCAAAACGATAATCACTGTCTCTTTTCGTCCTTGTATTTTTTTCAACATGCAACATGGAACGACAGGATATCCGTGCTGAAATTTAAAATTATTCAGGGTTTGTTTGGCCTTTTATACATGAATTGAGTTTCCTAGGCATTTAATGTCCATAATTCAAATCTAAACTACAAATACATGCTCCAGTTCACCAAAATGGCTAGAAAAATAATACATGTGTCCTTGGGTGCATGTTTAGGTCCCATGCAAGGAATGTGAATGAATTACAACCGTACCGGTGTCCTGGCTCGTCCTCAAACATTTGGAATCTCGATTTTTAAATCCCCGTAAATCCAAAACTCACCCGAAGATCATGAAACTTGGCATGGTGTCATGACATGGCACATATATGTCGAGGAATTATTTTGCCTATTTTGGGGCAAGTTTTATTACAAGCCTCTTACAAACCAGAGCTTCTCTCAAGAAGCCTCGTGGTTCCGATAGGGAAACGTGTCCCCCTTGTGGGCGAAACGATAATCACTGCCTCTTTTCGCCTTGTATTTTTTTCTACAGGCAACATGGAACGACAGGATATCCGTGCTGAAATTTAAAATTATTCAGGGTTCGTTTGGCCTTTTTATACATTAATTGAGTTTCCTAGGCATTTAATGTCCATAATTCAAATCCGAACTACAAATACATGCTCCATTTCACCAAAATGGCTAGAAAAATCATACATGTGTCCTTGGGTGCATGTTTAGGTCCATTCATGAATGGGAATGAATTACAACCGTACTGGCGTCGTGGCTCGTCCTCAAACATTTGGAATCTCGGTTTTAAATCCCCGTAAATCCAAAACTCACCAGAAAGTCATGAAAGTTGGCATGGTGTCATGTCATGGCACATATATGTTGTGGTAAAAGCATTGTCTAATTTGGGCCAAGCTTTATTACAAACCTCTTACAAACCGGAGCTTCTCGCAAGAACCCTCGTGGTTTCAATAGGAAAACGTGTCCCCTTGTGGGCGAAACGATAATCGCTCCCTCTTCTAGCCTTGTATTTTCTTCTACACGCAACATGAAACAACGGGAGATTCACGCTGAACTTTGAAATTATTCAGGGTTCATTTGACCTTTGTTATTCATTATTGAGTTTTCTAGGCATTTAATGTCCATAATTCAAATCCGAACTACAAATACATGCTTCAGTGCACCAAAATGGCTAGAACAATTGTACATGCGTCCTTGGGTTGCATGTTTAGGTCCCATGGAAGGAATGGGAATGAATTCAACCATCTCGGCATCCTAGCTCGGCCTCAAACATTGCGAATCTTGGTTTTTAAATCTTCGTAAATCCGAAACTCACCAGAAAATCATGAAACTTGGCATGGTGTCACGACATGGCACATATATGTTGTGGTAAAAAAATTGTCCAATTTGGGCCAAGCTATATTACAAGTCTCTTACAAACCGAAGCTTCTCTCAACCCTTGTGGTTCTGGTAGGTGAAATGATAATCGCTGCCTCTTCTCGCCTTGTATTTTTTTTCTACAGGGAACATAGAATAACAGGAGTGTCGTGCTGAAATTTGAAACTGCTAAGGGTTTGTTTGGCCATTTTATATATTAATTGAGTTTTCTAGGAATGAATTACAAACGTCTTGTCATCCTGAAACATTGAGAATCTCGGTTTTTAAATCCGAGTAAATCGAAAACTCACCCAAAAAACATGAAACTTGGCATGGTTTCATGACATGGCACATATATGCCGTGGTAAAAAAATCGTCCAGTTTGAGACAAGGCACACACATTAATGGCCAATGAAGTCCTTTTGAAACAAATAGCTGACACGTTAATATTGCAAACGGTTGTATTATAGGAACCGTGTGTTTCGGTAACCATTTAAGTGCGGCCACGCATCCCTCTTTTCTTATGGGATAGTACCACCTCTGTCCTTGTTCATTGGTCATCTTTGTATTTTGTGCCAAAATTTAACCATACTCGGTGGTGTGCGTGCAGCTATTTGATTAGATGGGACGAGCGTGAGAAGTCTGCCGTGCAGGCTCGACGGGATGCGTGCGAGCAGTCGGTCGCACAGGCTCAACGGGACGCGTGCATCCTATCCACCTCGCAGGCTCGACGGGACACGTGCGAGCAGCAAGGCCGCCCATGCTCACCGGGAAGTGAGCTCGTTGACCTCCAACCACCAGCTGCCCGCCTCGCTCACAACTTCTCCATTAATGGCGGCCGAACCGCTGTTTAACACGCGGTTAATTAAAGCACCTGGACGGAGGGTGTTTGCTTGTGATCCCATGGCCCCGCTCAACGTTAGCATTTGCTTTGTTCGTGTTTTCAACTTGTGTTCCGAATAATTTAAAATGTCACATAAGGAAACGGATAATACGACGACAAATAAAATGGCAACGGATAATACGACGATAAATAAAACGGCAACGGATAATACGACGACAAATTTACAATGGCGCGGATAATAATTGTCTTAGATATTCCAGATAATTTAAAATGCCACATGCGGCAAAGCCCGGAAGACACGGGGGCAAGAGAAGAGGGAAATCACAGACAACGATCGGGGTCGCTACTGTCTCTACTCCTTGATGGATCGCCGGGCGACAACATCCTCCAGCTCCTTCAATTCCTCACGACTTTGCTTGGCAGCAGCCATGGATTCCTCCACCTCCTGCTCGCGCTCGATCCGGAGCTTCCTCAAGTCACCCATTAGTTCCTCGACGACCGCTTTTAGCTTCATCCCCGAGGCACTGCTCTGCTCATGCAGCATCTTCCAGCCGGCGGCCTCCTCCTCCTTCTCGGCGAGCGCCTTGAGGAGCTTCGCATTGTCACCCATGAGTTGCCCGACGAGGCCGGTCGCCTTCTCAGCCGAGGCATCACTGATCTCGAGCAGCTTCATCAAGCCGTTGACTAGCTCCTGCTGCTTAATGAGGCCAGCGAGAATGTCGCCGTCGCTGGCCAAGGACTTCAGCAACGCCAGCTCATCGCGATCGCCTACACGGCGAGTGCGCTTGTGAGAGCCCTCGCGTGCCAGTGAGAGCTCGTCCGAGGGCTCCGCGGCGCGACGGGACATCTCTGCTGCGGCTGCCGCGTTGCGACGGGACCTCTCTAGTGCTTCTGCGGCCTTGGTCTTTGCTCCCTGGTTATATGTCCACCCAAAACTCCTCCTACCGGTCATGGCGGAATGACTTGACCGGAAAGACCTGTTTTGTGGGTGGTGAGAAGAGGAACTATGAAGTAATTTTCGAGTGGGTAGTTTTTATAGCCCGGTGCTAAGTGTGAATGACATTTAGGTTTGATCCCTGTGAACAGATTTGCAATTACTTATTGCTTTGTAATCTGGAATGTGACGAGAAACAAGTCAAAATTATTGATGGTTCTGGGTTCGAAGCCCGAAACACAACTTCATATGGCTGCCCGTTTTTGTTGTTCTGGCTCATCGCAAACAGTTCTGATGGATCAACCGTATGCCATGCATCGCACACGCATCGGAAGCCCAAAACGGTTCCCGGATGGCGTACGTGGGCCCGCGTTCTCGGATGTACATGTACGTGTCTGCCCACTATCACACACGGTCTAGATAGCACGATCGTGTCCAATGGATACGCTGTCGCGCCCCCCACGGGGTGCCAGAAGATTAACCAGAATTGCAATATGCAGGTGTGGTTGCTCGCTGTTGAGGCAGCCGCGGCGCACTCTGCTCGCATCCGTTCGTGCGTTTTTCTCGCCATTGAGGCGGCCATGGCTCGCTCTGCTCTGGCATCCCTCCGCACACTCTACTCGCTGTTTAGGCGCCCTCGGGTCGCGTCCCTCTGCGCGCTCTGCACGCCGTTTAGGTGCCAAGGCTCACTCGGGTCGCGTCCCGCCGTGTGCGCTCTGCTAGCAGTTGGGGCCAACGCACGATCACGCTGGGGAAGCTTTAGTTATTTGATCTTAGATTATGTTAATTAACTATACATTCTGGCTCTAGAGGTATAATTAATTAACCTAAACTATAATCTCCGGCGCCCGTTCCTGTTGCGCAAATCCGTCCTGTCGTCGGCCGTTGGGGGTATGCCGGTATGTGTGGGTAAGGTGCTAGCAAGTGGATCAGTAACGAGTAGCCGACGGCGGCCATTGCTGTGGTTATTTATAGCTAGCAGCTGGCTAGGGGATTGGGGATTTTACAATTCACCGCTGTGGAGCGCGGGAAGCCTTCGCTAGAGCGCAGTAAGCTTTCACCGGAGCGCGGGAAGACTAAGTGGAGCACACAACCCGACAACCATATGTGGTGTCATGTGTTACCACACACGTGTTAACATAAGGAAACGTATGTGTAACTTACTAATCATCACACACGCATCATGTGCGATACTCCTAGCCATCGCAAGCAACTAGTATGCATTTTTCAAAGTTTTTACTACACACAGAATCGCACACGAGTTAACTCTAGTAACCGTCTGTGTTATATTTTCTCATCGCAAACAGTTCATCCGAGTGGGTTGTTTGCCGCGTATCACACACATCTTATTTACACGAATCGTTTGTGTTCTTTTGGCTCATAGCAAACAGTTCATCTATGTGAACTGTATGCCGCATATCACACACATCTTGTTAAACTGAACCATTTCTGTTGTGATCCTAATCAAAAACAGTTCATCCGAGTGAACCATATCCCGTATATCGCACACACCCTGATCTGGCCGACCGTTTCTGTTGCATTCCCTAATAGCAAACAGTTCATCCGAGTGAACTGTATGCCGTATGTCGCACACAATGATATAGCTGCCCGTTTCTGTTGTTCTATCTCATCGCAAAGAGTTCTTATGGATTAACCGTATGTCACGCATCACACACGGAATAAGAATATGAACCGTGTTTGATGTATCCGCCATCGCAAACATTTTGCATCTTTTTTGACGGTTTTTCTACATCATCGTTTGAGATTAATGCATCGCACATAGTTTCGTCGAAGGGTCTCTGATTGTAGTGTCGCGTTAGCAGCATCCTGCAGTAGTGAGCTTGGAGTGTGTACCATTATGATTATTCTGTCCAACCATAGTCTGCATGCTTCTCAAGAATTCCATCAGATCCTAATTTCTCTTTTCCTCAAACATCCGCATAATCTGCTCTATTGTGGGTGCTTGAGGTGGAGGAGGGGGTGGCTGATATGGTTCTAGAGATGTCCTCCTTGTCTGGCGGATCAACGAACTGGGATGTCATCGCCACCATGATTGCTGCTGCCACGCCTTGTCATCCTATATTTCTTTCCCAATACAAAACATCGAGATGAGCAACATCTATAAAGGGAAAAATTAGAAGGTAAAGCAACAACCCCAGAAAAAAGCGAGGGAAAAACCAAGGCGAATAATAGGAAGCAACATAATTATACATAACATCACACATCATACATGGAAATACAACATCAGGGATAGTACTACTACATGCATAAGATCATACATCGACGTCATAATCGTCTACTTGCGGCTGCAGAAATTGCACTAGCAAGCTGAGGATCCTGCTGGTGTCTCCTCTATCTCGGACTCTGAATTGGAACTGATGATACTAACACAAACCTCCGGAGCAATAGAAACACGACGACGCTGATGGGATGGCTCTCCCTCAGAGTCTAGGGCAGGATGGCTCCGAAGCATAGGAAAGGCTGGGATAGCGAGAAGTAAAGGCCACTCAGTTGAAGACTCATGAGGAGTCACTGTCGAGGTATCCGAGTTACTCTGGGAAAGTACAGATGTACTGGACCTGGGTGGGGGTATAGTAACCGGAGGGATGAGTGGTGTAAACGAAAGTGAAGGAGGAGTAAACGTAGCTCGAGCAGCAGCAAGTGCGTCCTGAGTGCGGTTCAACTCCTGAGACAAACTGTCGATCAGCAGATATCCGACCTTTATGTACCGGGACATGTGGCTGGCTGAACGATCACACTCTGGGTCAATGTTAGGGAAACAGACTCGCCCTATGTCGAACAAGGATGGGTATAAATAGAAACCTAGGTGTGTCTGCATGTGAATCTCGTTGTATCGCAAGTCGGTGAGAGCCTCAAATGCAGTGAACTGGGTTGCCTGGTCAGGTGTAGAAGCAGTGCCGCCCTTGGAGGAGCGGGTGTAGGTGCCCACCAAGGTGCTGTTGTGCATAATGACCTCCGCGTGATACTCGTACACACCGTCTGCAAGCTGCTCTCGATACACCTAGTACATAGGGTCATCACCGTCGGGGTAGAGTCAGCGCCAAACGTTGCGAAGTAGGTGCGAAAAAGTGGAAGGTGTCGGCTTAGGCTGATACGGATACGGAACTGGTGCCATCTAAACTCACAACATTACCTACTCACCAACAAAATTAAACTATATGCACGCAATGTGACAACCAAGTGCAAATGCACACTCAAATCATCACAAAGACTTATATATACAATTTTCTAACTGTCGGCTGTCTAGGGTGTCCTACAGTCAGCACGGCTCTGATATCAAGCGTTGTGCCACCCCGGCTCAGAAAAACCGGTTTACCTTGCATTGCCAGCCCAGAGATCAAGTCTTCTGGCAGCACACAACAACTTCGTACAGAAATAACCGCTTTATTGATCTCTTGCGGATACAAAGATTCGATGATTACATAACAAACAAGGCCAAGTGGCACACATGGTGCGGCTGCACTTATGTACATTATTTAGTAGACAACTCAGGGGCCTCGACGATAAGGGAAACTTCTACTCGACGGCGGAAGAACGAGGTAGCGGAACTCCACTCCACAAGGCTACTGGGACACGGCCTAGAATGCGAAGTACCGGTCGACATCAAATCCTTGCACAACTTTTCATGCATCTGGCATGACACGCCAGGTGAGTACTTTGAATGTACTCGCAAGCTCACAGCAAACAAAGCAAACACCACAAACAATAACAAGGCATTTAACAGATTCAATCATGAACATGAACATGATGCTTTCAGTTTTAATGTGCATGTGGATTACCATCATGGTCCCTTGGGCTAACTTACCATCTCAGGGTTACCTCGTAACCACCATCGGTATCTTACCATGATGATCATCGCTCGATCACATCAGCAATACCAACCATAGTGATCCTCACACGATCACCAACTTGTGCCATCTTGTTGTTCTTAAGTGTGCAAGTTAATATTTTTTGTTGACCCATAGTGTGACCTACTACGAACTGTGTCCATAACCGAGGACGCGGTTATTGATAGACTATACACTCTGTAGAGGTTAGTACACTGTACCCACACTGTGGAACTCATGGCCTCGTGCTCCTATTCGAGTGGACCAATGATGTTCGAAGAAAACCAATCTATTGCATGACACTCCCTCGACCACTGCGACAAACTCCCCTTTGGGCTATGTCATAGGTGGCCTCAATGTCAACTCGTGATATCCGCCACCTTTGTGGTAGCCACCATCATGGCAAAACTAAACATAATCGTCCCAAACAGGGACATCGGTATCATAAAACTCAGGCACCCAAGGTGAGCGCATAACCTTCCCTAGTAGGAGGCACCGGCGAGAGGCATGATAATAGACCAAATTAGGGCCTCCCCATCCAGGCGAGTGTGGTTGCACTGGTGATCTCGATTCAGTGGCACCATGACTCGGTCAATAGTTTGTTCAAGTTGAATTATAGTCAAGTTTAACTTGAATAAAAATGATTCGAGTCATAATATGCAATATGGTGCATGGGGACATGATAACATGAACATAAGTAATAGATGCATCATTTTCAGGACCCCGATCCTAAGTCACACCGATCTAGCATGTAACACATCATATCACTTTGTGGCCTCACGCACGGTATCCCCACGGGTGCCACCTTACCTGGCCCAGGACCGTTTGCGCCTTTTGGCTCACGTATATGATAGTGTCGCTAGCATTCATATGACAGAGAACCCGGGCCGACATGCCTAGTCGTAAACCAAAGGTGGCACTAACTTACAGGGACATGGTACTAACTTACAGGGACGGGCATACATGACCCAGCAATGCACGTGTCGGTCAGCAGCGAGTGAAACCGGGCTGTAGCAAGCTAGCAGGACTCCGGTAAGCACCGCGTGACATTTCCCTGTAGGGACAGACACACGAGCAAAGAAGGACACATGCCGATCATTCCATGTGTTCCGGAGCAGTAGCAAGCTACCATGGCTCAGTGGAAGCACTAGGAGACATTTCCCCATAAGAGAGGCTACCAAGAATAAACAACTAGGTGTCGGATCCCCACACATAGCAATACACGTTACACGTACGCATAACATGCAAGTATGTGCTGTACAACATGGCATCACAACATAACTCAACAACTCATATAGATAAAGGCCCAGAAGAGCCACATAGCATTTATTACAAACAAGGGTCACATGACCCAACATACAGAGCATACAAGCAACGGAAGCATAATATATCTGAGTACAGACAACTACAAATGAAACAGGCTGAGAAACCTGACTATCTACAAGACCCTCCCAAGGGTACAAGATCGTAGCTGAGATAACAAGCTAAACATCGAAGTCCACGCGGAACTACTAGTGAGACCGAAGTCTCCTCTGCAAAAACATAAATTAAGCAAACATGAGTACAAATGTACCTAGCAAGACTTACATCAGAACTAGCTACATATGCATCAATATCAACAAAGGGGGTGGTGGAGTTTAACTACAACAAGCCAGCTTTGACTCAGTGGCTATCCTGTACTACAACTGCTAGTAACTCTTTTGAGGTGGCGCACATGAGTCCACATATTCACCATATCAATACACCACTATGCATCCGCTCCCGTCTCCCTACGAGAAGGCCATCCATAGCACTCACGCTTATCTTGCGCATTTTAGAGTATCCACTTCCAGTTATCTATGAACAATGTAAGTGTTCCAAGTAGTCCATATCCGCGGACGCGGCTATTCGAATAGATCATATATACCCCTGCAGGGGTGTACTTCTTCACACACGCTCCCAGCACTTATCGCCGCTTACATGACATGTACTCGGAAACCTTCAAGCGGAAGCCCAGTGAGGGTGTCGGCCATGACCTGACTAACCACACAAGTCTCTATTCCAGGTTTATTGCCTATTCAGGTTCCATCCACAGGGAGTCCGGCCGAGGTTTCCTCTACGGCCCCAAACGATGTGTGCAGGGTCCCCGAGCCCACCAAACGGGTGCCCCGATACACCGTGCCATGAGCCTACCGCATCACAGCCCACCACTAGGGTCAACGCTGCGCACGGCCTCCAGCATAATACAGACACCAGAAACTACTTGCAACTCCTGGATAGAGGACAAGGCGATTAATAAGCCGAGAGGGTCCATTGGTTTCGGGCCCAACGCATGGTAGTAACTGTTCTTGGATCACAAACACGGAACTCAGTTCCTGAGGACGATTTCAATGAGTCAACAGACCATGTACTCCTACATGGCCTCTCATCGCTACCTTTACCAAATCGTGTTCACACACTTAGCTCTCAACAGTAGGACATGTTCACCTCCATTCCAATCCATCCCAGATGAATCAGACCTGACAAAACTCTAAGCATAGCAGGCATAACAAGCAAGCATAAATGAGTAGGCACATCATGGCTCAAACAACTCCTACTCATGCTAGTGGGTTTCAACTTTTTGCTGTGGCAATGACAGGTCATGCAGAGGAATGGGGTTCAACTACCGCAGCATATAACAGATGAATCATTGTTGTCCTAATGCAGTAAAAGAGAGCAGGAGCGAGAGAGTGGGATTGTATCGGAGTGATCAAGGGGGTTTTACTTGCCTGGCACTACTGAAGATAGTAATAGCTGTTCATCAGTGTCATCGATCTCATCGTCGGAACAACGTCTACTGAGAGGGGACAAACACCGGCAAACAAGAGGAAACACAATCAATGCAAATGCAACAATATGAAGCATGATCATGACATGGAAATAATGTTGTTGATTGTGCTAATGCAACTAGCAACAAGTGGAAGGGAGTCCATTTGACCCAAAGGTTCAAATGCAAACTCTAATTTAAGCATTTAAAATGCCATTTGAATGTTTTCACTTATACAGCAGGTATAAGTTGGTTTTTCATGCATGAAAGTAGCATAAATGGATAGATTGGATTTTTCTAATAATTCTTCATATATAATTTATTTAATTTGGAGTTACAAATTATTTTCTACGAATTTTTGAAGTTTTAAACATTTTTTGGAATTTTCAGATTTATTTAGAAATAAACTAATTCCAGAAAAGGAATTACTATGTCAGCACTGCGTCATCATGACATCAGCGAGTCAATAGGGCGGCCCAGGTCAAACTGACCAGTGGGTCCCGCATGTCAGTGACTAACCTAACTAATCTAGTTTAATTAAACCTAAGCTAGGTAATTAGCAGGGGCTGGCCCCACATGTCAATGACCCAGGGGAGTCAAACCCCAGGTTAAACAAGTCAAACCGACCGGCGTTAAGCCGTCGGTGACATCCAGAGATGGCGGCGATGCTCAGTTTTTGCTCTCCGACGACCAAATGGACGGCGGAGGGCGTCTATGCGACAATGAGGGTCGTCCGCTTCGGGTGGTGCACGCAGCAGCAGCTCCGGTGGCCTAAGTCGATGGCGGCAGTGACTTGCGCGGTGGCCGGAGCTACGGGAACGGCGGGTTCGGCGCTACGGAGCTCGGGAGGGGAAACAATTGGTGGATACAGGATCGTGGAGGGACACTGAGCATGTTGGTGTGCTCTCCAGCGAGCTACGCCGTCTGAAACGACGGCGACGACATGGCCGACGGCGAGAAGCGCTCGGGTGCGGTGGTTAGCTAGGCTAGGAGAAGCAAATGACCGCAGGGAGAAAGGTGAAGCACGCTAGAGCTCACAGCGGGGTCGTAGCACAGCTCAATTTGCTCGGGGGTGGCTCGGAGATGGCGAATCAACGACGGTGGTGATCAGCTCCTGAGGTGGAAGACGGTGGCGATGACGATGCTATAGCACGTCCCGGCTGGCTTGGCTTAGAGGAGATGATGAGGAGGACGGCGCGGAGCTCGTGGGCACAACAGAGGGGCGATGGGGTATCTGTGGCCGCGGTGGTCCTCGTCGGCGTTCTCGGATGCGTCCGGAGAGGAGCGAGGGAGAGGAACAGAGGAGGGAGAGTGGCACGGGGTAAGGCTGAGGGGGTTCTGGGGGTGTGCCATGGCATCGCGGGAGGTAACCAGCGCGAGCAGGCAAGCTGGAGGTGGCCGGGGCGTGTGGTCGCGCGCGTCGGACACGCGCCCGTCGTCCTCCTGGCAAGAGGAGGAAGACGACAGGGGAGGTGAGGTGGGCCGAGCCGGCTTCAGCAGCAGGCTGCACAGGTAAAGGAGGCCCAGGTGAGTCCTTCTCTCTCTCTCTTTTCTAATTCTTTCTGTTTTCTATTTATTCTGTTTTGTTTTGATTTAGTAAAAATACTAAACCACTTTTATAAATTGTGGAATTATTTGTGGGAGCTCTCTGTCATATACCAGTGACCCACAATTACCTTCAGAATATTTGGAGCATTAAAATATTTATAGAAATTAAATGCCCCAATTCAAATACATTAAGATTTAATTCAAAAATCCAGGAATGACCTAGAAATATGTTCATCATTTTTTGCAGAGGTTTTCACCTTTATCAGAAACCATGAACATTTTCAAAGGGCATTTTGGGTTCATTGAAAAAGATTTTATATGAACCTATTTGAATTGCATTTGTGCTAGGGTTAATCAATCCCCATTTCAAATTTCTTGAATTTTAACATGATGACATGAATGCTTTCATGCAACTAGTTACAAGCAATTCTAGGGGTGTGACAACTCACCTCCACTAAACAAGAATCTCGTCCCGAGATTCAAGACGTGAGGTAAGAAGACAGAGGGGACACCAAGCTACCACAATCTTCTTGATCCAACTGCCCTCATCGAAGATAGTGATTCATTGCATCATATTGATCTTGACGTCTTTGCCTTCGAGTTCTTGGTCCAACACGATGACGACAGAAAGAAACTCTACATGAATCGATCTCCTCGAAGATCGAGCATTCAAGATCAACTCATGGAGTGAGACGTAAGAACATCTCTTGAGTTGAGATATAAAACACACATCAGGAGCAATGGAAAGAGTTAGAAGACAAGGGTTCAATTGGGTAGGCAAAAATTCCACGCTGAAGAAGATCGTGCACGGTTTCAAGATAGCAATGAAATAATTGCCATGATTCCATAACGGGACACCTTAGGGAAGGTGACTCATAGAATTATTCCCTTAAGTGGCAAAAGAATTACTTTTGATATAGAGATCATTGAAACTCTTCACACCAGCCTGAGGCAATTCCTAATTGATCGTTTGAAGGAATTCGAAGAAATGGCATACTCAGTTGGAAAAGAAACTAGAGTTATAGGACAACTCGGCAACGGGAGGCACATTCTAATTGATACCGAGGATATAACCCAGTGACTGAGCGTGCTCTCAAAAACTTGAGCATTTCCATATTCATCAGGGTTTTACCAACATCTATGCCAAGATCTTGGCAACACTCCATCCTACCCTGATGAATAGTGGTGGAGGATGCAGATGCAAAGGAAGACAACACTTTCTTAGATTTCACCTTAGCAAGGCCAAGGGAACGAAATCTGGATGGTCGACCGAGAGACATTTAGCACTCCGCTTCTAATGTTCTCCTTGATGTTCTAGCTGCCACTGTCATGCTTAATAGCATCAACATGGCCATCAAGTGAAGGTCAGACTTCGGGAGCACAAAGAACCCATAAGGAACAACTTCTAAAATAAGTCACTCGAAATCCTCATGGAGAAGATGGTCAAATTGCTCAATCAAGATACTACAATGATAGATCTTCCGGCTAGGTGTGTCGGCCAAAACATCAACCTTGTCCGGACCTACATCATGGATCTTGGAAAAGTTCCAACCATCATATCTGCCTGAGATTCAGATCTGGTTGGTAACGGAATATTTCAGACTGCATGTCTAGAACGAAAGTTTGCAACACAAACCGACGAGATGACGTTGCAAGATTCTCGGGAAATGAACTATGGTAGCAAGCTCCAAAACATGAGCTAGATTACAAGATACATGTGAACAGAATGTCTAGGATAATCATTTCCACATGAAGATCTTATGACAAAACACTACCGAGTTCTGGTTGGGATTCATCATCGAGGATATCGAAGTCCTTGCATAAGGCATGCTCTTATGAAGGAACTCCTTCTCCTTGAACAAATCAATCAGTGGCTTGGTGTGCTAGGGAATACATATGGAATGGAGGTAATTAATCTACCAAACCACAGAATACTTTGCACATGCATGACTGACTTGGGATGATTCCAGGGGAAGCAAAACTAACTTTCCCGAATTCATGGCGGCAACTTGCATCGAATGCACATGAGTTAAAGGAAGTCACTTCTTTCATCAAATATATACTTCATGAACTGGCATGAAGGAAATGCTTAAAAAGTTTCCAACACCAGCTTGATGTTCAACATGAATCATGGAGGTGTCGGGGACAAATCCACGATCACCCATGGGACCCAGGGAAGGACTCCTTTACGTTCGGCAGGGAGAGACGGTCGCACGAAGAGCAGATCTAGCGAAGAACACGACAGCGCACGCGAGAGATTTACCCAGGTTCGGGCCGCACGGATGCATAAAACCCTACTCCTGCTTTTTGGTGTATTATCTGGATGATTGTTCTAGCTCCAGGAGCACTACAGTACAGAGCAGCTGCGTACAATACTGGAGTTCTCAATCTCCCAGTTCCTAATCCCTCTCCATGTTGCCTATGGGCCTCCTTTTATACACACAAAGGGGTCACCAACAGGTGGCAAACAGTAAAGGTAGAGGTGGAAAGTTGCTACAGTAAGGCCATTATTACTAGGATGACATGTCCTACCTACCACTGACGGCAGGGGACAAGGGCATTAAATGCCCATGGCTTAGCTGTCCAGATACATGTATCTGGACGTCTTGGACGTGGGAAAAGCCTATCCCACCTGCTCCTGCACCGCTAGCTACAGAGCACCGCCGTCTACACAGTGCCCTGCCACGCACGCTTGGAAGGACCCAGAGCGCCACGCTGGCAGAGGCACTGGAGCAGCAGCACAGTAGCACAGTGGTACAGTAACGCTTGCCGCGGCAAGACCCTGCCGCACTTGATAGCTTGCCGCAACCAATAGCTTGCCGCGCAAGGTAACTTGCCGGGGCAAGTACCTTGCCGCAGCTGCTATCTTGCCGCAGCCAATACCTTGCCGCAGCCAATGACTTGCCGGGGCAAGTACCTTGCCGCGGCAAGTACTCTGCTACAGCATTTACATGCTTATCACTGACGGGTCAGGACAAGCGCATTAAATGCTCTGTCTAGGTGTCCCTTAGCTTCTTGGGGATGGGAAAAGGGGCCATCCCATCAGCACCACTTGGCACAGTGCTCTGCCACGCATGCCTGGAGAAGGGTCCAGAGTGCCATGCTGGCGGCCGCACTGGAGCAGCAGCATAGTGGCTTAACCTTGCCGGGCAGGAACCTTGCCGGGCTCAGCTAGTCATCCCGGCAAGAACCTTGCCGGGGCCTTGTCTCCAGTCTAGCCGTCCCCCGGCAAGCCTTGCCGGGTTCAGCTGGTCATCCCGGCAAGAACCTTGCCGGGGCCTTATCTTTAGTCTTGTCGAGTCCTGAGTTTGCCGGCCCTGATCTCTCCGGCAGTAGTAGACTTGATCTTCTGGTCGACCTGCCTGGAGTCTTGTCTTGCCAGCTCTGCCTTGCCGGCGTTGCGTGGACCCATTCCCGGCAAGTAGACCTTGCCGGGAACCGGGCTTCGAATGTACTCTTGGGTGGATTCCTCCTCTGCCATGTCCTTCCCGCCTGGAGGCTGCGACTTGCCGGTGCATGTCCAGGGGTAGTAAACACCCCCCTGTTTACTACACCGACAGGAGCCCCCGGGCCTGGGCGGATAGGCGTGCACAGTGGTTGTCCGGGCTAGGCCCAACGACGCGCACCGGCAACATGTAGATCTGTTCCCTGCCGTTCCTCCCGCCTGGAGGTCGCAACCCTGTTGCTGCAATGGCACGCATAAAGAAACAATTTACCTTAATTAGGCCAAGCTTTATGGCACAAGAGATATTCCTTCATGCCAAATGAATGCATGCTTCCCCCTTGATTGATTCCGTCCTTGCACATATCTTATACCCTACGCTGTCTGGAAACCCTGCCGGTGCGCACGCTTGCCGCGAGCGCTAGGTGCGGGTCTTTAGCAGCCTGCTGGAAACGCCGCTGCCGGCAAGGCGACTTGCCGGGCCAGAACGCAGCTGCTAAGTTTGCCGAGCGGACTCGAGGCGAAACCAGAGCGCGGACTAACCACGGCAAGGTCCTTTCGCGTGCAGGTCGATATACGAGAACGAGGAATCAATCAAGATGACCCACGCTTGCTGGAAAGCTTTCCGGTGCGCACGCTCCGGGCAGCGGCGCTTGGGGATCGGGTCCTTAGCAGCTCGCCGGGAACGCCGCCTCCCGGAATGGTTTACCTTCCCGGTTCTGGTGCAGCTGCTCACATCGCCGAGCGGACTCGAGGCGACTAGGAGCGCAACTAGCCCCGGGAAGGCTCCTTCGCGTGTAGGTGTAAGAAGCGAGTGAGGACAGTAAAATGAATGCAATTGCCGAAAAATCTGTGCAACTTAGCTTTTTCTGCTAGGGCGCCGCTAGCCCCCGAGCTTGTTTCTTGCTCAAAGAGTGGTTGTCGGAGCCCCCGGCAAGGGAGGCTCTTAACTCTGGCGGAGAACTTTGACGTTCTCGACGCCAGCTTCCGGCAAGGGGTTGCCGGGAAGGCTCTTGACTCTGGCGGAGAACCTTGACGTTCTCAACGCCAGCTTCCGGCAAGCTTATTGCCGGGGAGGCTCTTCAGGGGGTTACTCTCTGGGGCGCTGCCAGCCCCCGAGCTCGCTTTCCATGCGTGTTCCTGCAACACTGACTGGGCATGAAATGCCACAACAGCGTTTGAGCACAACAAGTTGATTAGCTTCTGGTTAATGTCGGATTCGCTGCAATCTTGGCTCCTGCTGAATATTCCCTTGCTTGCCGGAACACTTTTCGGTGCGCACGATCTAGTCAGCAGCGCTTTGAGGAACGGATCCTTAGCAGCTTGCTGGGAACGCCGCCTCCCGAAAAGGTTTACCTTCCCGGCTCTGGCGCAGCTGCTCAGGTTGCCGAGCGGACTCGAGGCAACTAGGAGCGCGACTAGCCCCGGGAAGGCTCCTCAGCATACGGGTTTACGCAGGAACCTTAGAATAAAACTCGCTAAGTCCTTCTCCTTAAACGACTGCATTTTTGCACAGTGAGCCCCCCACGCTTGCCGGAATACTCCCCGAATGCGCACGTTCTGGTCGATGGCGCTTAGGATCGGGTCCTGTTCAGCAGCCTATCGAGAACGCCGCCTCTTCGGGAGCTTAACGCCTTAGAAACAATCGCAGCTGCGTCTGTATTGTTGGGCGGACCCAAAACAACCAGGAGCGCAGAATGTTTCAGGAGCGCTCCTTCGCGCACAGGTTATGCACAAAAATATCGTCCAGGATAAGACTTAACAGCAGAAAGTAATTAAAGCTTTAAAACTTAGCTTTTTGCGAAGGTTCAGGCCCTTCTTCTTGGACGCTATGGCGGTGAAGATGATGAAGAAACTACCGCGCTGATCGCCAGATCAGGTTCGCGCAGCCCCTCACCCCTACCTGGCGCGCCAAAGATGTCGGGGACGAATCCACGATCACCTATGGGACCCAGGGAAGGACCCATTTACGTTCGGCAGGGAGATACGGTCGCACGAAGAGCAGATCTAGCGAAGAACACGACAGCGCACGCGAGAGATTTACCCAGGTTCGGGCCGCACGGATGCGTAAAACCCTACTCCTGCTTTTTGGTGTATTATCTGGATGATTGTTCTAGCTCCAGGAGCGCTACAGTACAGAGCAGTTGCGTACAATACTGGAGTTCTCAATCTCCCAGTTCCTAACCCCTCTCCACGTTGCCTATGGGCCTCCTTTTATACACACAAAGGGGTCACCAACAGGTGGCAAACAGTAAAGGTAGAGGTGGAAAGTTGCTACAGTAAGGCCATTATTACTAGGATGACATGTCCTACCTACCACTGACGGCAGGGGACAAGGGCATTAAATGCCCATGCCTTGGACGTGGGAAAAGCCTATCCCACCTGCTCCTGCACCGCTAGCTACAGAGCACCGCCGTCTACACAGTGCCCTGCCACGCACGCTTGGAAGGACCCAGAGCGCCACGCTGGCAGAGGCACTAGAGCAGCAGCACAGTAGCACAGTGGTACAGTAACGCTTGCCGCGGCAAGACCTTGCCGCACTTGATAGCTTGCCGCAACCAATAGCTTGCCGCGCAAGGTAACTTGCCGGGGCAAGTACCTTGCCGCAGCTGCTATCTTGCCGCAGCCAATACCTTGCCGCAGCCAATACCTTGCCGCAGCCAATGACTTGCCGGGGCAAGTACCTTGCCGCGGCAAGTACTCTGCTACAGCATTTACATGCTTATCACTAACGGGTCAGGACAAGCGCATTAAATGCTCTGTCTAGGTGTCCCTTAGCTTCTTGGGGATGGGAAAAGGGGCCATCCCATCAGCACCGCTTGGCACAGTGCTCTGCCACGCATGCCTGGAGAAGGGTCCAGAGTGCCATGCTGGCGGCCGCACTGGAGCAGCAGCATAGTGGCTTAACCTTGCCGGGCAGGAACCTTGCCGGGCTCAGCTAGTCATCCCGGCAAGAACCTTGCCGGGGCCTTGTCTCCAGTCTAGCCGTCCCCCGGCAAGCCTTGCCGGGTTCAGCTGGTCATCCCGGCAAGAACCTTGCCGGGGCCTTATCTTTAGTCTTGTCGAGTCCTGAGCTTGCCGGCCCTGATCTCTCCGGCAGTAGTAGACTTGATCTTCTGGTCGACCCGCCTGGAGTCTTGTCTTGCCAGCTCTGCCTTGACGGCGTTGCGTGGACCCATTCCCGCAAGTAGACCTTGCCGGGAACCGGGCTTCGAATGTACTCTTGGGTGGATTCCTCCTCTGCCATGTCCTTCCCGCCTGGAGGCTGCGACTTGCCGGTGCGTGTCCAGGGGTAGTGAACACCCCCCTGTTTACTACACCGACAGGAGGAGATAAAATGTTGCTGATGGGTTCAACAACAATTCATCTAAATTTTCATTAAGATGGAATTCCACAACTATGTGAACAAAGTGATTGCATTGGTCGGACCAAAAGAATATAATGACGTGTGCTCGAGGAATAACCACGAGTAACACAACATTACGGAATTCATTGGTACTGACTTGATTTGACAATAGCGCACATTCAAATCAAAGTTTTGACAAGACAATATCCAACAACTGATCACGAGGACCAATCGATGAAGATATCATCTTTCTTCAACCCATACACACTGAAAAGATATCCCTTAGAGATGAACTAAGTTAGACAAGCTTCCATCTTTCAACTCTCCAAGTTGTTGTGTAGCTTGACCAACTAGTTCAGGGTATCCAACACAGATTCTTGGAAAAGGGGTGGTTTATAAAAAAACCAACTTGATCGCGAACTCAACATAACGGTCAAGGGACAAGCTGGTGATACTTCCAAGAAGATATTTGAAAAATCACGAGCCACCGTTATGTTACTAAGCTCGAGAACAATCTTGCTTTTCAGGGCAAGACGATATGACCAAAAGAGCGAGGGACTGACACAATCCTAACTCATTGATCGAGGAGTGCACCAGGAAAAATTGACTAGGTAGCACAATCAGTCTTAGAATAGTGATTCAATAACCAACGCGCGAAGAATGAGATTATCGTCTATTAACTACCAAGCAACGGGGTTGCTAGGTGTATTGATTTCACACATCATAGTTCACTTGTCGGTATTCCGGTTACAATAACACGGGAACCAAGGAATGAACAACGATGGCAAGAAGTATCACTATATCAAGAAGTTATAAGAGGTGGTGCAATTCCCATGACATACTTGACATAAAGAGGGTAACACTCCATGTAGAATAGAACAAAAGCTGGATTGGCATTTTGATCTGCGGAATACAACTACTTTGACCCAATCCTGGATATGGATGAGGTACTGGAGTTTGTTTCTCCTAGTCATTCTGAATAGGATGGCTTGACGGACCACAAGAATAATAGGCATCGATGAACACGAATGCACACATACCCTTGACTATCTACTAATAGACGAAGGTCGGAATACAACTAAAGAGGGACAACTTAAGGAACATATAACTTTCTGAGTTGTGGATGCATAGATTAGTATGTCGAGCAAAGCTCAACATTTCTTCCGGATAACCTGTGCAGAAAGGTAGGACTGGCAGAGTCACAATATAGAATGAAGAACTCATGAAGAGCACTCTGGTTGTGATCTTTTGGTTCAAAAGAACTTCTACCTTATTGGTTCATGGTTTTGGAAGAACGATATACCATGGACCTCAAAGACTATCACAAGGGTTACTAATATCCTAAGGGAACGAGCAACACTATCAACACGAGGTAAGTAGAGTGAATCTTGGGTTCAAGAACCCATGAATAGAATACCTACTAACTAAATAACATCACGAGATGCTTTCAAGAATGGTGGCCAGAATCATCACACTGAGAACACAACACGAAGTTGGTTTACTGGGTGGTTCTCTAAGATACCCTAGTGTCATAATAATAGCTTCAACATATATGTCGAGGCAATAAAGTACCTCAACACACTAATTAGTGTGGTTAATCTGGCCCAAAGGAACATCAGGAACGAGAAGAAGGGATTTACAATTGAATCAGACTATTTAGAAACCTGGGATGACTCGGACAGCATAACGGCTGTAATGCTCAAAAAGATTATGAGACATCCTGCAAAATGGTGGCGTAACCACTTAACATCATAATATCAAGGTTCCGAGACCAACTGTTAACACACAGAAGTAGTAGAAACTGAACTGAGGCTTGAATCCATCAATCCTATAAGTCTATGGATTAGTAACACGTGATCCTGATAGAAGAATGAGAAGCTTAGTTCTTAATCCCCGTAGGAAAGAGGAGGGTGACTCAGATAAGAAGGACATAAGGTAAAGGAGTAAAAGAGCCTTACGTTCCCTTCCGCAATCAATTCCCGTATATAACTAAAGCATTTCTAGACACGACTTTGACCTGTTTGGCTTGGCAATCCTACAGGCAGTCAGGCTCTGATACCAAAGCTGTCAGGACCCCAATCCTAAGTCACACCGATCTAGCATGTAACACATCATATCACTTTGTGGCCTCACGCACGGTATCCCCACGGGTGCCACCTTACCTGGCCCAGGACCGTTTGCGCCTTTTGGCTCACGTATATGATAGTGTCGCTAGCATCCATATGACAGAGAACCCAGGCCGACATGACTAGTTGTAAACCCAATGTGGCACTAACTTACAGGGACAGGCATACATGACACAGCAATGCACGTGTCGGTCAGTAGTGAGTTAAACCGGGCTGTAGCAAGCTAGCAGGACTCCGGTAAGCACCACGTGACATTTCCCCATAGGGACAGACACAGGAGCAAAGAAGGACACATGCCGATCATCCCATGTGTTCCGGAGCAGTAGCAAGCTACCATGGCTCAGTCGAAGCACTAGGAGACATTTCCCCATAAGAGAGGCTACCAAGAATAAACAACTAGGTGTCAGATCCCACACATAGCAATACACGTTACACGTATGCATAACATGCAAGTATGTTCTGTACAACATGGCATCACAACATAACTCAACAACTCATATAGATAAAGGCCCAGAAGAGCCACATAGCATTTATTACATACAGGGGTCACATGACCCAACATACAGAGCATACAACCAACGGAAGCATAACATGTCTGAGTACAGACAACTACAAAAGAAAAAGGCTGAGAAGCCTGACTATCTACAAGACCCTCCCAAGGGTACAAGATCGTAGCTGAGATAACAAGATAAGCATCGAAGTCCACGCGAAACTACTAGTGAGACCGAAGTCTCCTCTGCAAAAACATAAATTAAGCAAATGTGAGTACAAATGTACCTAGCAAGACTTACATCAGAACTAGCTACATATGCATCAGTATCAACAAAGGGGGTGGTGCAGTTTAACTGCAGCAAGCCAGCTTTGACTCGGTGGCAATCCTGTACTACGACTGCTGGTAACTCTTTTGAGGTGGTGCACACGAGTCCACATATTCACCATATCAATACACCACTATGGATCCGCTCCCGTCTCCCTACGAGAAGGCCATCCATAGCACTCACGCTTATCTTGTGCATTTTAGAGTATCCACTTCCAGTTATCTATGAACAATGTAAGTGTTCCAAGTAGTCCATATCCGCGGATGCGGCTATTCGAATAGATCATATATAAACCTGCAGGGGTGTACTTCTTCACACACGCTCCCACCACTTATCGCCGCTTACACGACATGTACTTGGCAACCTTCAAGCGGAAGGCCAGCGAGGGTGTTGGCCAGGACCTGACTAACCACACAAGTATCTAGTCCAGGTTTATCACCTATTCAGGTTCCATCCGCAGGGAGTCCGGCCGAGGTTTCCTCTACGGCCCCAAACAATGTGTGCAGGGTTCCCGAGCCTACCAAATGGGTGCCTCGGTACACCGTGCCACGAGCCTACCGCATCACAGCGCACGGCCTCCAGCATACTACAAACACCATAAACTACTTGCAACTCCTGGACAGAGGACAAAGGCGATTAATAAGCCGAGAGGTTCCATTGGTTTCAGGCCCAACGCGTGGTAGTAACTGTTCTTGGATCACAAACACGGAACTTAGTTCCTGAGGACGGTTTCAATGAGACAACCCACCATGTACTCCTACATGGCCTCTCATCGCTACATTTACCAAATCGTGTTCACACACTTAGCTCTGAACAATAGTACATGTTCACCTCCTTTCCAATCCATCCCAGATGAATCAGACCTGACACAACTCTAAGCATAGCAGGCATAACAAGCAAGCATAAATGAGTAGGCACATCATGGCTCAAACAACTCCTACTCATGCTAGTGGGTTTCAACTATTTACTGTGGCAATGACAGGTCATGCAGAGGAATGGGGTTTAACTACCGCAACATATAACAGTTGAATCGTTGTTGTCCTAATGCAGTAAAAGAGAGTAGGACTGAGAGAGTGGGATTGTATTGGAGTGATCAAGGGGGTTTTGCTTGCCTGGCACTTCTGAAGATAGTAATAGCTCTTCATCGGTGTCATCGATCTCATCGTCGGAACAACGTCTACTGAGAGGGGACAAACACCGGCAAACAAGAGGAAACACAATCAATGCAAATGCAACAATATGATGCATGATCATGACATGAAAATAATGCTGTGGATTGTGCTAATGCAACTAGCAACAAGTGCAAGGCAGTCCATTTGAACCAAAGGTTCAAATGCAAACTCTAATTTAAGCATTTAAAATGCCATTTGAATGTTTTCACTTATACAGCAGGTATAAGTTGGTTTTTCATGCATGAAAGTAGCATAAATGGATAGATTGGATTTTTCTGATAATTTTTCATATATAATTTATTTAATTTGGAGTTACAAATTATTTTATATGAATTTTTGAAGTTTTAAACATTTTTTGGAATTTTCAGATTTATTTAGAAATAAACTAATTCCAGAAAAGGAATTACTACGTCAGCACTGCGTCATCATGACATCAGCGAGTCAACAGGGCGGCGCCGGTCAAACTGACCAATGGGTCCCGCATGTCAGTGACTAACCTAACTAATCTAGTTTAATTAAACCTAAGCTAGGTAATTAGCAGGGGCTGGCCCCACATGTCAATGACCTAGGGGAGTCAAACCCCAGGTTAAACAAGTCAAACCGGCCGATGTTAAGCCGCCGGCGATGTCCAGAGATGGCGGCGATCCTTAGTTTTTGCTCTCCGATGACCAAATGGACGGCGGAGGGCGTCTACGCGATGAGGAGGCTCGTCCGCGTTGGGTGGTGCACCCAGCAGCAGCTCCGGTGGCCTAAGTCGACGGCGGCAGCGACTTGCGCGATAGCCAGAGCTACGGGAATGGCGGGTTCGGCGCTACGGAGCTCGGGAGGGAAACGGTTGGTGGATACGGGATCATGGAGGGACGCTGAGCACGTTGGTGTGCTCGCTCGCGAGCTACGGCATCTGAAATGACAGCGGCGACATGGCCGGCAGTGAGAAGCACTCGGGTGCAGTGGTTAGCTAGTCTAGGAGAAGCAAATGACCGTGGGGAGAGAGGTGAAGCATGCTAGAGCTCACAGCGGGGTCGTAGCGCAGCTCAATTTGCTCGGGGGTGGCTCGGAGATGGCGAATCAACGACGGCGGTGATCATCTCTCGAGGTGGAAGATGGTGGCGATGATGACGCTTTCAACACGTCCCGGCTGGCTTGGCTCAGTGGAGATGATGAGGAGGACGGCGCGGAGCTCGTGGGCACAACAGAGGGGCGAGGGGGTATCTGTGGCCGCGGTGGTCCTTGTCGGTGGTCTCGGATGCATCCGGAGAGAGCGAGGGAGAGGAACAGAGGAGGGAGAGGCGCACGGGGAAAGGTCGAGGGGGTTCTGGGGGTGTGCCATGGCGTCGCGGGAGGTAACCAGCGTGAGCAGGCAGGCTGGAGGTGGCCGGGGCGTGTGGTCGCGCGCGCCGGACACACGCCTGTCGTCCTTCTGGCAAGAGGAGGAAGACAACAGGGGAGGTGAGGTGGGCCGAGCCGGCTTCAGCAGCAGGCCGCACAGGTAAAGGAGGCCTAGGTGAGTCCTCTCTCTCTCTTTTCTAATTCTTTCTGTTTTGTTTTGATTTAGTAAAAATACAAACCACTTTTATAAATTCTAGAATTATTTGTGGGAGCTCTCTGTCATATACCAATGACCCACAAATATCTTCAAAATATTTGGAGCATTAAAATATTTATAGAAATTAAATGCCCCAATTCAAATACATTAAGATTTAATTCAAAAATCCAGGAATGACCTAGAAATATGTTCATCATTTTTTGCAGAGGTTTTCACCTTTATCAGAAACCATGAACATTTTCAAAGGGCATTTTGGGTTCATTGAAAAAGATTTTATTTGAACCTATTTGAATTGCATTTGTGCTAGGGTTAATCAATCCCCATTTCAAATTTCTTGAATTTAAACATGATGACATGAATGCTTTCATGCAACTAGTTACAAGCAATTCTAGGGTTGTGACAATCATACTCAATCATGGCATATAACATGAGCTCTACTATCTACAATAATAATATGACATGAAATGTATTTAATGCAACACGTTTTATAAAGTAAATCATTTAAAAATGAAGCATATAATGAATTAAAATTCAAGTGAAACCATTGTCAATGCAATGCCATCCTTGCAAATGAATGTTGTGGCTTGCCTTAGTTCAGAGGAGTGTCACATAACTCCTGGTCTTCTCCCTCACAACTAGTTTCTTCCAAAAATAAATTTAACTGTAAAAAGAAAATGTCACATAAAGCATTTTATTTCACCAGAAATTCTACACAGCAAGGAAAGTTCTCAAATTTTCCACACAGAAGTTTTAGTTCAATACAAAACTATAGTAAAAAAGTTTCAACTTATTTGGACTTATGGTTTAGGAATTAGAGCTGGTCAAAGTTCTGGTCAAAATATACATTTAAATGAATTTAACAGAAATTCTAGAGGAGGCCACGTCGAAGGCTTATTTTCCATGGGCGCCTCCACTTAGAAAACTCTTTGGGAGAGAGGGAGGCTGATGGGTGGGTCCCCATATCAGGGTTAAGAGAGAGAGAGAGAGAGAGAGAACAAGGGCACGACAGCTCTATCGCCGGTGGTTCTCCGGCGAGGAGGCCACGATGGTCGTCGTCGAGGGTCAGGATGGATCTAGGACGACGTGAGTGTCATGTATGTACCCGAAATGTGGATGGCGGTGGATGGACGGCGAGGCTAGGTTCTTCCCCAGAGACGGCAGGTGGCGGAGCTCGTCGGAGTTGTCGTTGCCCTCGATAATTTGACTAGCTGGCTGCACCGTTGCGTGTAGGGGATCACCACGAGCTCGCCTGAGGCGGTGGATGAAGAAGAAGGTGAACGGAGTGAGTGGACGGCCGAGGTGGATCCGCGGCCAACTCTAGTGAGGATCGGAGCAAGGAGGCCCTCCTGGCCTTGCCCCTCTTGCTGGTGATTGATTTGTGGCCAATGGGAGTGAATGTGATGGTTAGAGAGTCTCGGGAGTGCTCTATTTATAGGCGGAGGAGGTAGCCGAGCACTGAGAGGCACCGCAGTGAAGCTGCCGGCGTTCTGGTGATGCGTGTGGCTCAGGCACGGGTTGGGAAAGAAGTAGAGGGGCGCGGAGAAGATTTGGATGCACGCAGGCATAGTGGAGCGCACTAAGTGGGGCATGTCACACAATTGCGTTCAGTGTTCCGCTCGAATGTGCCGTGTCCACGTTCGGTGTGCTGCCTGCCGCCGTCGGGGAGGGTCAGGAGGTGGACAGGTGGACGCGGGGGAGCTAGACAAGTGGCACGGATAAGCTGCAGTGGCGCAAGGAGGAAGATTGGACGGTACCCGAGGGCCCCGGCGCCCAGAGCACGACCAACGCATGTCGAACTCCTCAGTTCTGCGCGATCACTGCATGCACTGTCATAAGCGGTGCTTTTGGGCTGTGCAGACCGTGTCTATAGTGTTGTCCCTTTAACGTGGTGCTGCAAAATGCCCTTGTCTTGCCACCTAGCTCAAAGGATGTGACAAGAGCTTGCTGGAAAGTTTCTGTACAGAAACTTGGGTAGGAAGTGTAGCTAAATTGGCTTGAAGAAGAAGGCTGATTTTTGGTGGTTAAGCTTCACTTAGGAAGGTAACCATGTGGTAAAAATTTCGGCTCCATTGGGTAAAGGAAAAATATACTTGCTTCACAAACTGCCTTTACTAACTAGAAGCAAAACTATTTTCCCTAGCTAAAAATTTGCAAAGGACCATGGCATAGTTTTGCATGAGGAGGTGAGGCATGACTCAAAGGATTTTAGGGATTTTTGAGCAATAAAAATGAGGGTTGCTTCTTAGCATAGAGAGAAAAAGGTGCTTTTCTGAGAGAAAATGAATATAATGTCATAAAGAAAATTATGGCATGGCAAGAGAGTGAGAGACATGAGATTTTGGGAGGGATCTAGGATGATAGGCTTCACTTGAAAGAATGTAAAAAATATTTCCAAGTGCTATGTCCAAATGAATTGACAGAAAACCCATTTGCAAATGAAATATTCACTAAACCAAATAAATAGAAAAAGGCAAAAACCAGGGTGCCACACAATGACCTATTCATTCCGCATTATGGAAATGTTCTCTCAGGCCTCTTTCCGCGAAACTGCTGAACACTCGTTTCTCCTGCCAAGGTTAGAGGAGTTACGACACACGCCTCCCCTGCTGTTATGAAAACGTTCTTGGGCATCGCCCCATACGAACCTCTTTTCGTAGGGTGCTGGATACCCTTTTCTCCTCGTTGCGAGACGAGTCACTATGATGTGATTCCACCCTACCACAAAGAAAATGTTCTCGGGATCTTTCTCATATGGACCGCTTTTCAGTAGGGCATCGGGTACTAGTTTCTTTCTCCCCACATGGTAGGAGGAGTCACAGCGCCGCATCTCTCCTACCCCCATGGAATGTTCTCGGGCACACCCCATATGAGCCTCTTCCCATAGTGTGCTGGACAAACCGCTTGTCTCCTCACTGCAAGAAGAGTTACAATGACACGTTCCTCCTGCCAGCATGGAAACATTCTCGGGCATCCCCTGTATGAACCTCTTTCCGCAGGATGCAGAGCGTGCGTTTCTCTCTGAACATGGTATGCGAAGCCACCATCACCTCACATGACCTCCACCAAGCCAACAATGAAGGCTGGTGGCCACTGAAGACACTATGTCCCATCCCCCTTGACGCTCGTCTGGCGTACGTGCGACGAGCACGGCCCGAGGGCTACAATCACATCATCGGGCACGGGCCCAGGGGCCTGTTTGCAACTACGGGCTGATGGCATGTCAGACAAAGTTGTGACGGTGGCAGGTGGCCCCTCACAAAGAAGACCAAACAAGCCCAAGACAAACATTATAAAAGTCATAATCACAGTACAACTTCACGAAACATCTACATCCTCCAAATCCGGGCCCCCATCTAAAGGGCTCTGGGCAGGAGACAAGCCTCGAGAAGGTCCATAACCTTCAGTAATGTCACGATCATACAAGCTAACAAGCTCTATGGTATAATCAGCAACAGCATCCTGAGCCTCGCGCTTCGGCTTCGGGATCCGGGGGCTTCAGCAGTTCACCAAAGGGAAAATGGGCGTCGTGAATGAAGAGGTTGGTGAAGATGCAGTTTCCGGCCTGCTCCAACGCTTCACGAACCTCCTTCCCGATGGCCATGCACATGGCCCGCTCGCCCTCCTCAAGACCGACATCAAGCTCGTGAAAGAATTGCATGTAGCTGCCTATGTCATCAGACCGACGGAAGACATGCGCGTTCACACTAAAGCCTAAACCACTTGCCGCATCAAAGGCGCACTGACAAACATCATGAAGCATGGTGTTTTGCATCATGCATTGTTCTCGAAGACGATGCAGTTTGTCCTCTCACTGTCTGTAGAGTTCCTCCATCTCAGATTAGCAGCCTTCGTGTCGGCCAAGCGCGATCTCCCGGGCGTTGTCAGAGTAAATGACCATGGGTAGCCCCATCAGCTCCCTTTGGTATTTCAAGACATCAGGGCAGGCTGCGCCCCTCAAACATCAAGGATAAGGGCCGCCTTCTTGAGGCTGGCTGGTCCAAGCAGCCGGTTGCAGGGAGGCGGCGGAGTCCACAAGACGGCCATGAAGTAGGCCGACTCCTGGCAGGCGGCCTCCTGGGATGCCGAGTCCTAGCAGGCGGCCCCTCGCGCCCTCAAAGTCAACACCAACATAAACATGATGAGACAGGGCATGGCTATAGTACAGGCCTGCCGCCCCCGAATCCAGGGCAGGGCGTGGCCATGGTACTGCATACCGAGCAGGTATCCTGCGCCCAACGCAGGACTATTGCCATGCCACTCATGACGACACCCATGGCAGAGGGAGCCATGCTCCCGTGACAGGCGGCCAGTACGGCCCACAGGCGGCGGGCCCTACCTGTCCGTGACAAGCCAGAAGGCTGCAAGCCCAGACCAGTCGGCTCAGTGGGAGGCTGGCTCCCAGCAGGCGACCCTCCTCCTCCCTCGAAGTCCGTGCGCCATTAACCAGATACGACGGGGTATGGCTACAGTGAGTTCCCGCCAGGCGGCGGGACTGTATCCACGTTCTCCCCGACCAAGCATGCATCATCAGTGGCACGGCTATAGTGCTACACAGCCAACAGGACCCGCAAGCGGCGGGCCCAGCTTGTCGGCCGAGGACGAGACCGCCGGGGGGACCCACCAGGCGGCAGGCCCCTGCAGTCGGCGGAGAAGCCGGCGACCAGAGACACTGACGGCCGGGTCCTATGCCTGGCCGGATTACCATTGTATCCCTGGGGGGTAGGCCTATATAAACCCCCCAGGTCACCCCATGCAAGGGGGTTGGCAGTTGGCTCCTGGGCAGAGGCCTTGTCGAGCACTCACAGCAACACACACACACGCAGAGAGAGTGGAGTAGGGCTAGCCTTGCCCTTCTTCCTCCTCCAACCAGGAGGCTCAAGGAGCAAGCTTGTAGCCACCTGTTGAGATAGTGATCATGCGGAAACCCCGCAGAGCAGGACTAGGGGTGTTATCTCCTAGGAGAGCCCCGAACCTGGGTAAGATTCGCAAGCGTACACGGTCTCGCTCACTCCCGCTTCTAGAGCCCGGCGACGTACTTTTGTCCCCATCCACGATAAGCCATCCCCTGGCATATGTCGTACGATACCCCCGACATTTGGCGCCCACTGTGGAGCTAGGTGCACCGTCGTCCGGAAACACGTTCTGGACGGGAACCCTCTTCCTCCCTGGCGATCACAGCCAGCCCGGCACGCCTGACGGCGTTAGCGCCAACACGCTGCACGGCGTGGAAGTTGTTTGTGCCGCAAGCAACCTCGCCGATCTCATCGGCGGGATCCGCCTCTTCGACGAGCCCGCACTCGACGCGGGTGCAGCTAGCTCCGAGAGCTGCCTCGTCGATCTCGTCGGCAAGCTGCACATCGCCGACGAGCCGGTCTCCGACCCAGAGTCCGTTGGCTCCACCGACCTGCTCGTCGACATGGTCGTCGACGCCGACGTCACGCCTCCTGATGCCTTCCCAGGTGACGTGGTGATCTTCGACGATCCACTTCCCGCTGCAGACAGCAGCACCGGCACCAACACCGTCACTGAGGTGCTGGTCATCAGCCACGACGGAACCTCCGACCAGGCCGGCCGGGACCCGTTGCAGGCGGCAATGCAGGACCTGTCCGCTCCCGTAGCGCCCGGTGCGAGCGGTGAAACGCTGGAGGCATGCCGTATCGCACTTCTCGACAGCGCCAACAAGTTGGCGGCCATGAGACGCCTCACCGAGGCTTACCACCACGAGATCGACCATGCCGTTTGCGGCACACCGGCTGCTGACGAGCCCAGCCGTGTGGGCACGGTCCGGCAGCGCGGCACCGCCATCGCCAGCATGTTGGGGGCCGACCGCCCGGTCTACGCCATGCCCATGGAGAACTTGCGCGCTGCCCAGGCAGCGGCAGACGAGCTGGACCGCCTAGAGGGCGACGAACATCGCTGCATGACGGAGCGCGTCCAGCAGCTCATCGACGCGGCCGCCGCACAGCAAGAAGCCGGCCGCCGCGTGGTGGAACCCGGCCTGCAGGCTGGGAACCTTCCCCCTCGCCGGGAGCACGGCGCGACCTCCCGGACGCCGATAGCCGGCGCCCGCGACCGAGGAGACCCAGAGCCGGTTGCCAGCCGCAGCCACACCCGCATCTCCATTGAGCGCGACCAAGACGGCTGCCCACGAGCAGTGGAGCGGCGGGACGATCGTCAGCCCCCACCCCCGCGCGGGGAGAGGCGCGCCTCCCCACCGCCTGTTGAGCATCCAACTCTCGGGCGCCGGCTGGGCTCCCGCGAAGGAGTCGGAGAGAATGACGCCCGCAACCGGATCGACCGCTTGGCTCGGTCCCTGGCGTTGGAAGAAGAAGATGCAATCGGCCCGCCTTGTTTCGGCCCCCGCATTCGCAATGAGCCCTTCCCCAAAGGGTTCTCGCTCCCTCGGGACACTCCTAAGTACAACGGCTCTGTGAAGCCGGAAGATTGGCTAGTCGACTACTCCACTGCCATCAACATAGCGAATGGCAACAAGCGTGTCGCCGTGAAGTATGTTCCGCTCATGCTCCAGGGCACGGCCCGGACATGGCTGAACAGCCTCAAGCCCTACAGTGTCAACAGCTGGCTAGACTTCACCGAAGTTTTCATCCGCAACTTCCCCAGCACCTACAAGCGGCTGCCCAAGCCTCGCCAGCTCTCCCTATGCATCCAAGGCCCGATCGAGTCCACCCGCGAATACTTAATGCGGTGGGCTGAGCTGCGCAACTCCTGCGAAGGGGTTCATGAGGTGCAGGCCATTGAATACTTCACTGCCGGGTGCCGGGAGGGCACCCTACTCAAGCACCGGCTCCTCTGCGATGAGCCGGCCACGCTCGACGAGCTGTTGATCATAGCGGACAAGTACGCCACTGCCGACTCCTCCATGAAGTCGGAACTCCGGGTGGTTGCGTCAGGAAAGATGCTCCCTCCGGCTCCTCAGACACCGGCTGGTGATTCCAGTCGGCGTCAACAGTCAAACGACAATAAGCGCAAGGCCCCGCAGCCGGCTACCACTAGCCGGCAGGTGGCGACAGTCGAAGACCAGCAGCCAGAAGAGCAGCCCGGCCCCAAACGCCAGAAGGGCGGCAAGCCTGCCTGGTTGCCCGCCTTCTCGTTTGAGCAAACCCTCGACGCTCCCTGCAAGTTCCACAGCGGCGCGAAGCCATCCAACCACACCACCCGGAAGTGCCACTGGCTCACCCGCATCACCAGAGGCAAAGGGCTACCTCCGCCGCCTGCTGGCCCGCCGCCTCCGCCTCCCCAGCAGCCGGCGGTCCGACCAGTCGGCGCGATCCAAGACGAGTTTCCTGAAGAGCATGGAGCTTACGTCGTCTTCACCAGCGTGACTGACGATAGGCACAGCCGGCGTCAACAGCACCGAGAAGTGAATACTGTCACCTCTGAAGCCCCAAAGTTCATGCACTGGTCGGAGAAGCCGATCAGTTGGAGCCGAGGTGACCACCCGGAGGTGATGCCTTCTCTGGCTTCCTATGCCCTGGTGTTGGATGCCACCTTCGCAACAGAGAGGCGAGATGCTCGTTTCTCCCGAATTCTGATAGACGGCGGTAGCAGCATCAACATCCTCTACCGCGACACCATGGAGAAGTTGTGCATCAAAGAGAAACAGCTCCAGCCCAGCCGGACTGTCTTCCATGGCATTGTGCCTGGCCTATCCTGCTCACCAATCGGCAAGATCAAGATAGATGTCCTCTTTGGAGACAAGAGTCACTTCCGCCGAGAGCCAATCTGGTTCGAGGTGGTTGACCTTGAGAGCCCCTACCACGCGTTACTTGGCCGACCTGCTCTGGCCAAGTTCATAGCGGTCCCCCACTACGCCTACCTCAAGATGAAGATGCCGGGCACCAAGGGCATTATCACCATAGCCGACGACTACCAGGAGTCTGTCGAGTGTGCTGCAGCCAGCAGTCGGCTGGCCGAGTCCCTTGTGATTGCTGCCGAGAAGCGGCTCCTTGACCGGGTTGTGGCCATGGCCGGCAAGCAGCCGGACCTATCGCGAGATCCCAAGGAGTCAGAAGCTCAGGTCTATTTCCAGCCGGCTAAAGAAACCAAGAAGATACCCTTGGACCCAGAGCACCCGGAGAAGTTTGCTGTCATAGGAGCTCACCTTGACAACAAATAGGAAGGCGAGCTCGTCGATTTCCTCCGTGAGAATCGGGACATCTTTGCATGGTCTCCAAAGGACATGCCGGGTGTTCCGACGGATTTCGCCGAGCACAAGCTACATGTCAGAGCAGATGCAAAACCAGTCAGACAACCCCTCTGCCGCCTGTCGGAGGAGAAGAGAGGAATTGTTGGTGAAGAGATAGCCCGGCTTCTAGCAGCCGGCTTCATTATGGAAGTATTCTTCCCAGAGTGGCTAGCCAACCCAGTCCTTCTACTAAAGAAGAACAACAAATGGCGCATGTGTATTGACTACACCAGCCTCAACAAAGCTTGCCCGAAGGATCCGTTCGCCTGGCCTCAGATTGACCAAGTGATCGACTCCACAGCCGGATGCGAGTTGTTGAGTTTCTTGGATGCCTATTCGGGGTACCACCAGATTAAGTTAAGCCCGGCCGACCGCCTGAGGACCGCCTTCATCACACCATTCGGAGCCTTCTGCTACCTGACCATGACATTTGGCTTGAGAAATGCCGGTGCCACGTTCTAGCGTTGCATGCAGAAGTGCCTCCTCAAGCAACTCGGCAGAAATGCCCACATCTATGTAGACGATATTGTGGTGAAGACGGAGAAGCGCGGTACCCTCCTGGAAGATCTCAAGGAAACTTTTGATAATCTGCGCCGTTTTCAAATCAAGCTCAACCCAGAGAAGTGTGTCTTTGGAGTGCCAGCCGGCCAGCTCCTCGGTTTCCTTGTCTCAGAGCGTGGCATAGAGTGCAACCCTGTCAAGATCAAGGCCATCGAGAGGATGGAGAGGCCCACCCGACTGCGAGACGTTCAGAAGTTCACCGGCGGCTTGGCATCCATCAGCCGCTTCATCAGTCGGCTGGGCGAGAAGGCTCTTCCCCTGTACCAGCTGATGAAGAAGACCACTCATTTCGAGTGGAACGACAAGGCGGACGAGGCATTCCTCCAGCTCAAGAAGATGTTGACCATGCCGCCCGTCCTGGCCGCCCCGGCTGCCAAGGAGCCTATGCTTCTCTACATCGCAGCCACTAGCCGGGTGGTCAGTGCAGTTATGGTGGTAGAGCGCCAAGAGGACGGCAAGGCGCTGCCGGTCCAGAGGCCCGTCTACTAATTGAGTGAGGTGCTGTCAGCTTCCAAGCAGAACTACCCCCACTACCAAAAGTTGTGCTATGGCATGCATTTTGCCGCCAAGAATCTCAAGCCATACTTTCAAGAGCATCCCATCGCGGTCGTCTGCACCGCCCCGCTTGCGGAGATCATAGGCAGCAGAGACGCATCGGGCCGAGTGGCCAAGTGGGCCATCGAGCTGGCCCCCTACACCATCTTCTACCAGCCTCGCGCCGCCATCAAGTCCCAAGCACTGGCCGACTTCCTCATCGACTGGGCCGAGACCCAGTACCTGCCGCCAGCTCCAGACTCCACTCATTTGCGGATGCACTTTGATGGCTCGAAGATGCGCACCGGTTTGGGAGCCGGCGTCGTCCTCACCTCTCCCAAAGGTGACAAGCTCAAATACACACTGCAAATCCACTTTGCCGCCTCCAACAACGTGGCCGAGTACGAGGCGCTAGTACACGGACTCCGGCTGGCCAGGGAGATTAGCATCCGCCGGATTCTGTGCTACGGCGACTCAAACTTGGTGGTCCAACAGTCGTCCGGCGACTGGGACGCCAAGGATGCGAATATGGCGAGCTACCACTTCCTCGTCCAGCAGCTCAGCGGATATTTTGATGGGTGCGAATTCCTTCACGTGCCACGGGCCGACAACGAGCAAGCAGACGCCCTGGCACGGATCGGCTCCACCAGGCAAGCCATACCAGCCGGCGTGTCCCTTCAGTGCCTCCGCAAGCCGTCCATCAAGCCTTCCCCGGAATCAGAATCCATCTTCGTGCCGGCTGCTCCTGAAGTAGTCGGACCCGGCCCGGGGGCTGCAGCAGCCGGCCCGGGGACTTCGGCAAGCGGCTCGGGGACTGCGATAGTCGCACCCGGCCCGGGGACTCTACAACCCGGCCCGGGGGCTGTCGCAGCCGGCCCAGGGACTTCGGCAAGCGGCACGGGGACTGTAGCAGTCGCACCCGGCCCGAGGACTTCGCAACCCGGCCCGGGGGCTGCAGCGGCTGTCCCGGGGACTTCAACAACGCGGCAAGACACGGCCGACTCCACCCCACCACCTCCCGACCCAACCGCCCTAGTTTCAGTGGCCGTAATGACAGTGGACAAAGTCAAAGCACCATCATGGGCGCAGCCCATCCTCAACTTTCTGGTAAGCGGAGAGCTGCCAGTTGATGAGATCTCGGCCTGGCAGGTGCAACGCCGGGCAGGAGCTTACACGATAGTAAACAGAGAGCTTGTCAGGCGCAGCGTGACCGACGTTTTCCAACGCTACGTCGAACCAGATAAAGGCAAGGCAATCCTCAGAGACATACACCAAGGCGAGTGTAGCCACCACGCGGCCTCCAGATCCCTTGTCGCCAAAGCTTTCCGCCATGGTTTCTTCTGGCCGACTGCTTTGGAGGACGCCAAGGACCTGGTCAAGAAATGCAAGGGGTGCCAAAAATTCAGCTCCAAGCAACATCTGTCGGCTTCTGCACTCAAGACCATCCCCCTTACCTGGCCCTTTGCCGTCTATGGGCTGGACATGGTGGGCCCATTCAAGACAGCACGCGGTGGCATGACCCATCTGCTGGTCGCCGTGGACAAATTCACCAAGTGGATTGAAGCAAAACCAATCAAGAAACTAAATGGTCCGACTGCTGTGACCTTCATCGCGGATCTCACCGTCCGGTACGGTGTACCACACAGCATCATCACCGACAATGGCACTAACTTTGCCAAAGGCGCCTTGGCCCGTTTCTGCTCGATGCAGGGCATCCGACTGGACTTAGCGTCCGTTGCCCATCCGCAGTCAAACGGCCAGGTAGAACGAGCAAACGGCCTCATCTTATCCGGCATCAAACCCCGACTGGTCGAGCTGCTGGAGAGCTCGGTCGGCTGCTGGATCGACGAGCTGCCAGCCGTCCTCTGGAGTCTCCGCACCACTCCGAACAGATCAACCGGTTTCACTCCCTTCTTCCTCGTATACGGGGCCGAGGCCGTCATCCCAACTGACATCGAGTTCGACTCGCCTCGCGTCACCATGTACACGGAGGCGGAGGCGAAGGAAGCATGAGAAGACGGCATCGATCTGCTGGAAGAAGGCCGGCTGTTGGCACTCAGCCGGTCCGCCATCTACCAACAGAGCCTGCGCCGCTACTATAGTCGGAAGGTCAAGCCACGATCCTTCCAAGAGCGAGACCTTGTGCTCCGGCTGATCCAGCGAACAGCCGGCCAGCACAAGCTCTCGGCCCCTTGGGAAGGGCCCTTCATCATCAGCAGAGCCTTGGGCAACGACTCCTATTACCTCATCGATGCGCAGAAGCCCATGGCGCGCAAAAGGGACGATTCCGGCAAGGAAGCAGAGCGCCCATGGAACGCAAATCTTCTCCGAAGATTTTATAGTTAAATACAGTATGTACCACGCTACCTTTTGTACTAAGGGCAAAGGCACCAGGTCCCTCGAGGAGCACTCAGGGGCTACCTTTCTTATCTGTATGATAAGTTTCATGCCTGTGAGTATGTTATTTCATTCCTCCGCCCGGCACTGGGTCCGACCAGTCGGCCCGGGGGCTTGCCGCCTTGTACTATGTTGGTTCTACCTGCAGTCGGACAAGTAGTGTGCCGGCATCTAAGCCCACCCTTGCCATAAGCCGCAGCTCGCAGAGCGACTGTCTGGCAGGCAAGGGTCAAAGGCAAGAAATGGTGCTCACATGAAAAATGGCTAAGGACGAAAGCACCCACATAGGCTAAGTCGGCTCCTCGCCTAGTCGTCCGGTTGCTGAGCAGCCGGCCGGCCGGCTTCTCACTTAAATTGCTACATTCTAAGCGGCCAAAGTACTTGTCTTCCCAAAATGGCCAAGTACTTGACCCGGCCAGCAGACCAAGAATGGCTGTCTGGCCGGCAAGGCGGCAGCCAAGGGAAAGCGGCAAAGGAAAAAGCCAAAGGAACAGAAAGCAAGACAAGTCAGAGCTCGGCGAAGCACATCTTGTGCGAGAATTAAATCACATAGCAAGAGGCCCTCGGCCAGCATTCAAAAAAGTTTGAATACACCCAGCGGGTGGAACTGTGCGAATTTAACAAAGTTTGTTCTAAAGATTACCAAAGTAGGAAAACATAAGATAAGTTGGCAGCCTAGGCCAAACGAGCAACAGGCGGGTCCGGCAGGTTGGTGGAGTCGGCGGCGCCAGTTGGTGGAGTGGCCATCTGGCGAGTCTCGGCTTGGTCGCCTTCAGCAGCAGTCAGTGCACTCGCACGCGGCTCGTTGCTCGAGGCCCGATCGAGCTGAAGCTGGGTGTCCACTCCGCCCTCCGGTGCGTCACCTTCACCATCCTCATCTTCCTCGTCCTCGCCTTCATCGCTTGAGGCGATTTCTTCCACCGAGTCCTCGCCATCATCCGGGTTCAGCCCGAACCAGTCCATCGGCACCTCGGCACCTTCCTCGTCCAGCTCGGGGAAGAAGACGCCGGTGTCGGTGTACTCGGCGATCACCACAGCACGATGGGTGAGCGCAGGCCCCGCTGCCGCCAACTCTTCCATGGCCTCCTGCCGGAACGTGGCCAGCTGGGCTAGGTCCAGCCCAGGATACCACGCCTTGACGAACTCCAAGGCTCTTCGGGCAACTGCCCGAGTGGAGGAGCCCCTCCAAGCCTCGAAGCGGCCGATTGCTGCCTCCAACCAGTCGGCGGTCCGACTGGGGGTGCGTGGAGCCTGGCCGCCTGGCCAGAGGGCGGAAACCAGCTGAGACCCGGCGCGCTGAAGGCGGCGGAGCAGACGGTGAATCGGCTGTAAACGTGTCCTGACGGCCAGGAGCTGCACATTCATGTTCCGAGGCGCGTCGGGCGGGATCTCCACTCCTTCCCTCCTACACCGGTCGCGCCGCGCCTCGATGGCCTGGCTGACGGCGACGGCGTGGCCAGGAAAGAAGTCTACGCAAAAGAAAAACAAAGATCAGAAGCTGACTCCCGATGCAGTCGGCAGCTATTCCAAAGAAAGAACCTTATCGTCGATCATGTCCTCAATCTCGCCGTAGCTAGCGGCGAGGATCGCCTCCTTCTCGTCCCACTTTGAGCATTCGACCTCAAACTCGGCCTGAAGGGTGCCTTCTGCCTCCTTGAGCTTCCGGAGCTCCGCCTTGTGCTGGTCCGCCTGGTCCGCCAACTTCTTGGCCAGACGGTCGCGCTCCAGGGCCGCCTTACGGCGCTCCTCCTCCTTGACGCGCAGCTCGGTCTGGACTTCACCCAGATGCTGCTGCAGTGTGGTGTTAGCTCCTGCAAAAATGAGAAAGAGAGGACAATCAACAAAGATGACCAAAAAAGAAAGTGGTTGCCAGAAGATCCGGCCCGTCTGCTCAGCAGTCGGCCCGAATCTCGGGGGCTACACCCAGCGGGTGCGCTGACGCGCCCCCGCGAGGAAGTAGACAGAATGCTTACACCGGCTTTCAGTGAGGTCGGCGGTCCGCTTAGCCAACTCCAAGACCTGTGAGTTGAAGGCGGCTGCGCGGATGTTGTGGTAGTCCTGCAACGAAGACAAAAGAAGAGAAAACAAGTTAGCACTCAGAACCTACCTTAAAGTTCTGAGCCGCCTGCTCAGTAGCCGGCCCGGAACTCGGGGGCTACACCCAGTGGGTGCGCTGGCACGCCCCCACGGAAGACTGCAAGAATCAGAAAAAACAAAGCAAAGAAGAATACCCGAACGGCCGTCCGCGTCGCCAAGAACGCCTTCGTACACTGCTGGAGGGCGGCGCCTTGGGCCTGGAGCTGGGCCTGAACGTCCTACGCGGCCTTGTTCAGCACGCCCGTCCCGCCCCCAGGCGTCCATTCCTGTGGGGGGGCACTGGTGGCCTCTGCGTCTAGGGCCGACGAGCTCGCGGCCCCGACCTCCTGCGCCCGCGGCGCCGAGGCCGCCTTCGCCGCACGCCGGCGCACCGAAGGGCGGACCACGGGAGTCGCCCCCACCACCAGCTCGACACTGATCGGCGACGCCGGTGGCACGTCAGGCCGATTGCCTCGGGCCTCAGCAGTCGGCGCTTGCGGGGGCACCTCCGCCTCCGAGACGATGGCGTCGCCTCCTCCCCTCTCCTCGATCGGCTGGTCATCGCCGGCTCCTCCAGTCGGCACCGGGATCTCTGGCGCTGGCGGTGCCGCGCGCAACGGAATGACAAGTTGCGGGCCTGGCCGCGCGCGGTTTCTTCCGCCTGCGCCCTGGCGGCCGCATCCGCCCGAGCCTTCGCGGCGGCGTCCGCCCGCGCTGCCTTGGCCGCCTCCGCCTCCTGCCTCTCTGCCTCCTCCCGCTCCTCGCGTGCCTCCCGTGCGTTCCTCTCCGTCGCCGCCCGGAGGTCGGCGAGCGGGTCCACGCGGTGGTTATTGGCGGAGCCTTCCGCCTCCCCGATCACGGAGGCGGCGGCAGACCGCTCAAGAGTGAGTGGGGCCCTAATTCAAGCAAGACAAGAGAAAACTCAGAAAAAGTTTGCAAGGAAGAAGAAAGGAAAACACAGCCAAGCACTTACGCGAACACCATCGGGGGCTGCTTCGGGGCCCTTTGGAACTGAGCCGCTCTTGCGGCGGCCTCTTGCCACCTGGTCGCGGCGGCCGCGTTCTTGGACTTCTTCGGCCGGCTGCCGAACAGCAGCGAGCCAGCCCGGCGCTTTTTTGGGCAGCCTGGTGCGGTCGGCGCGGCTGAGGAGCTCGGGCCCGCCCTGTCGGTGCCGTGTGGGCGGCATGGCTCGTTCTCCTCCTCATCGTCGTCCAGCCAGTCCTCAAGGCCGCCTCCTCCCCCGGAGCCGCCTGCTCCACCGCCGCCACCTGTGGCGTCGTCCTCCTCCATGGCGGCCGCCCCCAAGTCGGGGTCTTCCACGTCGCTCCTCGTTCGATCCGGCATATACTCCTGGCCTGGATCCAGAGCGCCGGCGGCCGACTGGGCTGGGAGGACCTGCACCATGGCCGACTGATCAGACGGCGAAACAACAACTCGGACCAGCGAAAGAGAAAAAGAATTACAAAGACTTACCGTAGGCGGCGGATGTGCGCGGTCGTACGGCCGCTTGCCGAACCGCCAGTCCATCTCTGACAGCTTACAGTCGGAGATATAGTTGACCAGTCGGACCATCTCCACGTCCGGCAGCTCCCGTGTGCACATCCGACATGGGTCCCGGTGCCCGCTCATGCACCTGATGATGTGAGGCCGGGCTTGGAGGGGGAGAACTCGGCGCGTCACGAAGGCGGCCAGCAAGTCCGAGCCCTTTAAGCCCTCCAACTCCGTCATCACATGAAGTCGGGCAAGGGCGGCGGAGGAGGCGGCCGATAGCGAGCTCGGCTTGAGCCGCCAGTTGGCGCGCGTCTCTGCCGGCGGGCCGGCTGCGTAAGCCGGCAAGTTGACGTAATCGCTAGTCGGATGGATGTTTCTGACATAGAAATAAGATTTCTGCCACAGCTTGGCAGACTGCAGCAGAGAGATGGAAGGGAAGCAGTTCCCGGTGCCCAGGCGCCGCACTGCCACGCAGGCTCCGCACTGAGCCGCCTGGCCCTTGGCGGCGGTGCCAAGTTTGAGGTAGAAGCACTCCCTCCAGAGTTCGAGGGTGGGGAGAGTGCCGAGATATCCTTCGCACATGGCGACGAAGGCGGCCAGCAGCACCACTGTGTTTGGCGTGAGGTGGTGCGGCTGGACTTGGTAGAAATCAAAGAAAGAGTGGAGGAAGTTGCTTGCTGGAAGGCCGAAGCCGCGAAGGAAATGAGACCGGAACATGACGCGTTCGTCGTCCTCCGGCGCCAGCGAGATTTCTGCCTCAGGAGGGATGCGCACCTGCACATTCGCCTCTCAGGGCAGCCGACGTGTTTGGCGGAGGAAGGAGAGGTGGTCTTCGTGGACGTTGGAGCCGTCCCAGTCGCCGGCTCGTGAACGCGCCATGGGCGACGGAGCTCGTCGCAGGCACGACGCGGTGGCGAGCGGACGAGGCTGCAGCGGAGCAAGGAAGCCACTGCGAGAGGACGCACAGCGACGGTGAGCTACGGCAGCGCTTCGGCGGGAGGAAGGAGCGCTGCGGCGGCAGGAAGAAGAAGGAGGGCGAAGGGGAGGAGGGCGCCTGTACATCTGCCACCCCCTTCTCCCCCTACTTATAGCCCAGGCGGCAAAGCCGAGGGGGCGGGGACGTGGGGGGCTGTGGGGATTAACTGCGCCCACTCCCCCACGATTCCCGCGATTATGGCGCGAGTAAAGGCGTGCATTAACTGCCACCGAATACCAACCGTCCACCTCGGCCGCAGCAGATCCGCGCGCGCTAAGGCACTGTAGTGGCGGGCCTCGGCCTGCGACGCAGTCCTGTCACGCGCGTGGGCTGATAGGCCGGCTTGGCCTGACGACGCCACGTGGCCGACCTGCACGGGCGGCAAGTCTGATGCCTGGCTGGCATGCCGCCTTGTTCCCACCATGACATTTCGAAATCGCCAGGCGGCCTGCCTGGTCATGGCCGACACCTACCAGTCGGCACCTCGAAAGACGGACGAAGCAGAATACCAGACAACCCGGAATATGAAGCCGCTGAGGCTTCTCGCCCCTTCAGCCGCAGCGCCTCATCAGCTTCGGGGACTACTGTCGGAGTAAATGACCATGGGTAGCCCCATCAGCTCCCTTTGGTATTTCAAGACATCGGGGCAGGTTGCGCCCCTCAAACATCAAGGACAAGGGCCACCTTCTTGAGGCCGGCTGGTCCAAGCAGCCGGTTGCCGGGAGGCGGCGGAGTCCACAAGACGGCCATGAAGTAGGCCGACTCCTGGCAGGCGGCCTCCTGGGATGCCGAGTCCTAGCAGGCGGCCCCTCACGCCCTCAAAGTCAACACCAACATAAACATGATGAGACAGGGCATGGCTACAGTACAGGACTACCGCCCCCGAATCCAGGGCAGGGCGTGGCCACGGTAATGCATACCGAGCAGGTATCCTGCGCCCAACGCAGGACTGTTGCCATGCCACTCATGACGACACCCATGGCAGAGGGAGCCATGCTCCCGTGACAGGCGGCCAGTACGGCCCGCAGGCGGCGGGCCCTACCTGTCTGTGACAAGCCAGAAGGCGGCAAGCCCACACCAGTCGGCTTAGTGGGAGGCCGGCTCCCAGCAGGCGGCCCTCCTCCTCCCTCGAAGTCCGTGCGCCATTAACCAGATACGACGGGGTATGGCTACAGTGAGTTCCCGCCAGGCGGCGGGACTGTATCCATGTTCTCCCCGACCAAGCATGCATCATCAGTGGCATGGCTACAGTGCTACACAGCCGATAGGACCCGCAAGCGGCGGGCCCAGCTTGTCGGCCGAGGACGAGACCGCCCAGGACCAGCAGTCGGCGGAGAAGCCGGCCACCAGAGACACAGATGGCCGGGTCCTACGCCCGGCCGGATTACCATTGTATCCCTGGGGGGTAGGCCTATATAAACCCCCCAGGTCACCCCATGCAAGGGGGTTGGCAGTTGGCTCCTGGGCAGAGGCCTTGTCGAGCACTCACAGCAACACACACACACGCAGAGAGAGCGGAGTAGGGCTAGCCTTGCCCTTCTTCCTACTCCAGCCAGGAGGCTCAAGGAGCAAGCTTGTAGCCACCTGTTGAGATAGTGATCATGCGGAAACCACGCAGAGCAGGACTAGGGGTGTTATCTCCTAGGAGAGCCCCGAACCTGGGTAAGATTCGCAAGCGTACGCGGTCTCGCTCACTCCCGCTTCTAGAGCCCGGCGACGTACTTTTGTCCCCATCCACGATAAGCCATCCCCTGGCATATGTCGCACGATACCCCCGACAGGCGTCCAACACCTCTCGCAAGAACTCAAGCCTTGACCTCTCGTCGCGAAGATCCGCCAGAGTTTTGTCCACCTCTTCTTCATGGATCTTAATGTCAAGCTCTCGATCATCGATCACCTCTTCACGGGCCCTCAAGGCTCGCTCATGGCCCATAAGTGTTTCCTCCAACTGGTCTATGGCTTGGTGGGAACCCCAAAGTAAGTCTTCACTGGTTAGCAGTGAGAGCTGTCGCCGGCGCCTCCCGGGGCAGTCTCCACATCCAAAGCCCTTTTTTTACTGGGCCCCACATTGCTTCCTTTGAGTAATCTCACCCTGGAAGGGAAACCCCTCTCCCCAAGGGAAGAAAGAGGGTGCTGCATGTATGCGATTTCTTCCTCGTCACAAGCAACCTCCTCGGAAGCGACCAGGTCAAGGGATCCCTGCGAGGGGGTACTGTCTGGGGGCTGGCCTCTAATGGGGTCATCCTGCATGTTTGGAGCATCTGTGGTGGTGTTTGATTCGGCCCGAATCAAGGTGGTGCCTTCGAACGAAGGCATGCCAAGTATGTCCCCGCCATATATCGCGACAGCCTCCACGACGACCAAGGGGATCGAAGCGGCAGCCGGCAGGTCCTTCAGGTCACACCAGAACCAGTGGAACAAGACCAAGGCTTCTTGGTCCACCCCTGCTTCCCCAATGGTGACACTGCGAGGTGGGATATTGGCGGCCGGGTGGCCCTCCGCCGCGTTAGGCCTGGGTATACCGACTTTCGGATCCGACTGCCCAGCCTCCAGGGCGGATCGCTTTGCCAGGCGCAGCCTCGCGGCAGGTAACCTAAACAAGAAGCCACAAGTCTCAGAAATCATGAAAACTTCTCCTCCATCCAGTAAGAGAGGGCAAGAGGATGTCACAAGCGCTTACTCATCAGAGACACGCCATGTCTTCTTTAGCCTTCCTCCCATGAAAATGATGATCAGAGGACTGACGACTCGGTCTCCTTCCTGCCCGCCAGGAGGATGTGCGGGGGGTGATCTTCCCATGGCAGGTCATGTTCTAGAATAGCCCCCGTCCCCCTTAATAGGCCCTAGGGGTGTAGCCGTCTTCGGACCATCGTCTGGTTTGCTGAAATTAGGGAAACAAGTAATGATCATGGAATGGACTTTCAAGCTGAGGGAAGGAAAAGATGGCGGCTAGACTTACCCGTAAAGGCCAATGATATGAGTTTGACGATGTCGTCTGTCGCTGTACTAAGATTTGGGTCCCTAGTACCCCAGACTTATGCATAGGAGTGGCAATTCCCCGGCAAGGAGGCTTGTCGGAGGATAACTCAAGACAAGGCTTGCTGGGGATCGTCAAGAAGATCTCTAGGCCAGCGAAGCCGCTCTTGTGAGATCAAGGAGCGCATCAAGAAGACCAAGATTCAAGACCCAGTTGTTTCTCTCAACTGGGGAGAAGAACGAGACAAAGCGTCAAGATTAGCACCAACGGCAACCCTTGCTGTCAAGGGTGAGCTGACAAGGTGAAGGCCTGACAAGCTCCGTGGCCGGCAAGCTCTCGCTAGCCACCAGTGCTCCACCTCATCGAGCAGTTAGTCACTAATCGATGAGGTGTTGATCTCGCAGGCGGTTAGGTGGGATTTGTCGGGCACTTGGCAGCATGCTAGAAGGAGATTTACCTTTAATGACACCCGTCCAGGAGGTGTGTCAAGATAAAAAGAGGTAGCTGGGCGAGCGGTGCAACAACCTTGCCGGGGCTCCTCCTCCACACGACACCTAACAGAGCATTTAATGCTTTTCTCCTTGTCCTGCAGAGTTAGGTATGACAGCACTATTTGCTATCTAATCAACATGTAATTACTGTTTTGCCACTGTGGTAACCCCTTAAGCTATAAAAGGAGGGCCAGGGCAACTTTTACAAAGGCGGATCGACCTTCTGCACAACTTGCACGTGTAGCTGCTCTCCCTCCGTAGCTTGCCGGGGAAGCGCTCCTTGTACTTGTGCCCTCACACACACCCAATATACTAAGCAGGAGTAGGGTTTTACACCTCAAGGTGGCCCGAACCTGGGTAAAACCAGTGCGTTCTGTGTTGATTATGCTCTTTGCATTTGTGCATCTCCCTAGCCAGACCACAAGGGGCTAGATGGCCCCATAGATGGTCGTCCACCACGACATTTTTGGTGCGCCAGGTAGGGGGATCATTGGCGTGAATCTGGATCATCAGATTGTGCATTGATTTCATCAAGCTTCATCACCATCTTCATCATCAATGGCGCCCAAGAAGAAGGGCACCACGACAACAAAGCCCTTTGCTTCTAGAGATCCCTCACACGCGTCCGCCGGCGGCGCAGGCGACGCCACCGCTGCGAGCAGCATGAATGCCGTGGCTGGCACGACCGACGCAGGCGGCGCAGTCGCCGTGCTAGCCACTGTGGGAGCGAGAGGTGGAGGTGCCGGAGGCGGTCATCTTCCTCAACCCTCTGGCGAGAACAATCACGACGGCGTGGGCTGGGCGGATGGACAAAACCCACCTCCTTGATCCACCGACGAGCGTAGCTACCGAAGCAACACAACACGGTCAGGCATGAGCCAAGATCTTCCTGCTGCACCAGCCAGAGGTGTAGCGTCAAGACACACGTCGCGACCATCACAAGGTGGGCACGACGTGACCCCGAGCGACACTGGTGAGCACAGACAGCAGTGCCCACACGGCAAGAAGCCTGTTGATCAAGTCCAAGATCCCCAGGCACCACTTCCGCCAAACCAACTCACTGTTGCACCTGAGCCTCGGCGGCAAGATCGCAATGGTGCTCCTGCTGGCTCTGCCAGGAGTCGAGTGACATTGCTTTCTTCGCCCCAGGCCATGTCGGCAATAGCAGCGGAGGCGATGGCATGAGCCCAGATGCTGCTGAACTTCCCTCCAACAGCAGAAAAGATAGATGAGTGGAGAGCCACCATCCAGAGCTTGATTGGATTCACTGAGTCAAACAAGTCACAGCAGGCGGAGCCCTCACGGCGTCCGCAAACAACACCAGTAGCTCAAACTGATGGCCATGTTGTAGGTGGTGCCCAATAGTGCGGTCACCTCCACGGCAATAGCCTCAGTAGTAGCAGCACCAGCAATCGCGGCAAACCTAGTGAGCTGCGGAGCCCGATGAAGCATCGATGGCCTCCTAAGATCCACAAACACGGCGAGATCAATGGCAAGTACTGCATGACAGGCGGGTAGAGAATGCCCGCACCACCATTGAATGATGCCGGAAAGCGCGCCAGCAACACGATGTGTGTAACGGCCGTGTCATTAACGAACCTACGCTCGGTGATTGGCAGGCATCTACCTTGCAAGGTTGGGTGCCAGGCTTTCACTGGCGAGCTGTAGCGAGTCCGCTAGCCGTTCGTCCGGGCCTGCAGGCCGGAATCATCAGAAGAATGCGGTGGCAAGCTAGCCCCCGGCAGAGTTCTTGGTGTTCCACAACCTTTTGTACATGTTCATTTATGTATAAATACTGGCATTGTTGTGATTATGCTTTCACTTGTATGAAATGACTGACGAACGGCCAGGATCCCCAAACCACTCCTTTCTCTCCTTTCCTTTTTCCAAGGGACAGAAGGATTCCTCGCATACAAGTTTCCCAGTGGAAGTGGTGGTGACGATAGGATGCCATTTAATGGCGTTCGAATGATCATTTTATGTGACATGAAGTACAACAAAGAAAAGCTAAGTTGGAATATTTCCGGCCAAATATTCTTTGTTACATTTTGCAATTTCCCTTGAATGATCATGTGTTTGTATGAGAAACCTACACGAGAAGGAACCTTGCCACGATCATTTGCACCTTTACTTTGTTTCGAGTCCGCTCAACAATTTAAGTGGCTGCATTGAGAACGCCGAAGGAAAACTTGCCGGCGGCAACATTACCAGCGGGCTGACGTTCCTCAAGCGCTCACGGCAAGTGCTTGCCCCGGCATGCTCCTGGCATGCGTAGGGGAAAAAATCATACAAAGACAAAGAGGAACAAGGGAGATAACATGCATTCATACAGCTACTTAAAGTTGTACTACATCACAAGAGTAGTGCAGATCTAACATAAGATCAAATGTATCTTTCACATGATAGCACATCGGTGAATATAACGACAACCTTAATCCCGGTGACTGCCTTGAACCCCGGGAACTTGGAGAGCCTTGTTGGTGAGAGGAGCAGTGATCCTATCGGCGGCTGTGAGATCAGCATCATGCAGCAACCTCTTGAAGATCCTGGAGAGATCAAGGCCGGGATTGCGATGAGCAAGGTTGAGCAACACTGTGTAAAGGACGCTGCGCACAAACTGCCGAGATTCATTGGCAAATGAAGCGGCCTGTCATCATGATATGTCTTCAGCGCTTCGATGAGGCCATCAAAGAATTTGGTCAATCTGACACTGTCGACCTCGTGATCATTGACGGTGAAGCTCCAACTCTTCATGTCCATGACAGCAAGTTGTGAAGTAAGGCGCTCAGCTGTGTCAACAAGCTTTGACGTCGAGAGGGAGTGTATATCACGCAGTTGAGCAAGATTATTTATGGTGTCTTTCCAGAGAGTTTCTGCCACGACAAGCTTCTCCGCCGAGAGCTTTTCCCATTCCTTGGTGGATTCAAGATTCATTTCCAGGCTGGCAAGTTTGGATTTTAAGTCCTCGCACTACAAAAAAATACACTTCTGTGATGATACGTGTTTGTCACAGTAGGTCATGTTTTCTCTCATGCATGTACATCCATGATGATTTTATGACAGAATCAAGATAGTCATACCTGTGCTGTCGTAGAAGTGTTCCATGACAATACTGAAATTATCATCACGGAAGTGTCCACTTCCATGACGATAAATACAGCGTCATGGAAGTGTTTTCGTCAAGGGTGACCGACACGTGGCTTCCACCATAACGGGTCACCGTTAAGCTATCGGGTTCCAGTTTGCATCCGGTAACTTGTTAACAGCCCAGACCAATGGGGATTTTCCACGTGTAAAATTCTCATTGGCCACAGGAACCACATGTCAGCTCGTCATTGGGACAGAGAGGTGCCTATGATATGTCGACACGTGGCACGGCCCAACAGTGTCCCATTTAGCTTAGAAAGGGCGGCCCATTTGACTTGGTCAGAAGCTAGCGGGCTGGCCCATGAAAAGACTCTTAATGGTCTGTTCGCATATAGCCCATTTTATGGCCCGGTAACTCACGGCCCGTTTTAGTGTTCCTGAATTCGGCCCAACAACGTCATGTGGGCCGTCCAATATAATACCAGCCCGTTTCACTTTCGGCCCATGTATGACCCATGACGTCTTTCGGCCCATATGAGGCCTTTTGTATCTTTGGGCCCTTTAGTGTCCCGCTGTGATTCTGGCCCATAATAAACAGTAAATTTCTTTATACCCATTAACGGCCCATGATTCACATGGGCCGTTTCCAGCCTGTGTTAGCTTTTGGCCTACTAACGGCCCATACATTCTTGGGCTCCTTTCCGGCCCTCGATTACTTACGGCCCATTACAGGCATGTTCTCCTAATGGGCCAAATTCAGCCCGTGGTTAGAATCGGCCATTTGTGGCATGTTAACCCATTACGCCGTTTCCAACCCATCATGTATTCTGTCCCATTAACGACCCGTTATGCCTGTGATAGAATTAAGCCTTTGCTGTCTTTCGGCCTGTTAACGGCCCGTTACCGTGCTGGCCCGATACCAATTACGCCCGTTTATGGCCCATTTCGGCCCATTTATCTGATGGCCTGTAGGAGGCCCATTGATTCTACGGGCCGTTGGAGGCCCATTTATCTGACGACCCGTAGAAGGCCCATTGATCCTATGGCCCATAGCAAGCTCAAGGTTACCACGGTCTGTATCTGGCCCATGGTTGTTGCGGCCACTAGCAAACGAAGGAAAAAGAGGACTAGGGAAATAAATAAGCCAGAAACTAATGCTAGGCTATTAAGGCGATTGCACAGATTACATCCACTGAGCATCAAAGTTCGCCACCAGTGCAAATATAGGGAACACCCTACACTATACAAAAATGGCTTGTTGTTTTTTTCAGCCGGTCGCTGCACGTTAAGAACAAATTTTTTATTGCAACAAAATAAATTACAACCATAAAACAAAAGGAAGGTTGGCATAAAAGTTAACAGTCTGGCAGATAAATGCACCACCAGAAGTTCAGAAGCTCAGTTCATTTGACCTGACTATTACATTTTCATGTTGTACTGTCTGATGGAGCACCATAACCTTCGCCTTCATTTCTCCTAGGCTCCTGAACAACATAGCAAATGTCTGATAGTCTGGTTTCGAAACCATGCATATCTTGATGACATCGAACAATGGTTGTCCTTGTTTCACAAAGGGTCTCTGTTAGGGATTGTACTTGTGTCTGGAGCGCAGATATAACATTGTTTTGAGCTTACATATCCTGATCATGAGGCAGTTTGGACGAGATTGCATTAACAACCAACCCAGTATTACGCAGGAACGTGCTTTTGGCACTGTTAGTGGACAGGTACTGACCCACTACAGCAAGAGGTGACATTGCGGTTATAGTTGCCTTGTCACTTTCAGAAGGTGGCGGTTCCACCATTTGTTCCATAGCTTGCTGAAAAGTTGAGTTTGTACATTAGTAGTACCAGAACAGAAGATTTTAGGGAGGCAGCAAAACCAAACAGAATAGCTTTGGTCTATATACAGAACTTATTCTGTTGAACCCATGTAAAATATTAGTTGTATTTTACTGCAAAGTACATAATAAAACCAGGTTCCAAACATATGACCATGTACCATGGCTAATGTATTGTCTATTTCTTCACATTGTATTGACAGCTAAGGATAAAGAGACAAAGTTTATAATACGGTAAGCATAGTATGACATCATTCATATCACAAAACAACTAAGAAAAGACAAACATGCAATTGTAACGTTGGGTAGACAATTCCAGCACGGAACTAGATTACAGATCAAGATCAAAGGAACATCACTCCTCTCTTTTAAACTTTTTAAGGTGCAATGATACGCTAAGACAATTGTCTATAAAATTGAAAAGAGTAATAGACATTGGCTGCAAACCATGCAATTCAATGCACAAGGCAGAGTAAGTAGTAGTTAAAAGGCATGAGGATTAAGGACTTACAACAGCGGCTTTAACTGGTGTAGTCATGCCCTTCGTCTTGCTGGTGTGACAGTCCTTGAAGATTTCCACAGCATTTGGTTCAGGTACTTTTTGGTCCTTGCGGGCTTTCCTCTGCATTTGGAACAAGTCAATATAGCTACGAGATCATCTTGGCTAGTTACAAGAGCCTCGCAGTGTGCAATATAGCTACAAGATCCTATCGTTTGTTGGAATTTCACTTTCATACGATTGGCCTTGTTCTTTGAATAGTTCACCTATAAGAAGATAGATTTGTGAGGCACATGCCTAAATAGGAGTTCAACATGTGATCTGATCACATATATATAACGTACTTGATACTTTGGATCAAACTAGTGTTTAATAAGGCCTCTCCAGTCTTCATTCGATATATTTTCCACTGGAGATGTTTGGGTAAGTTCACTGGTAGCCTTGCCTTGAAAGTGAGTTTTCCTCAAGTTATACCGATACTATCACAGAGCAGACTTGAAAACATGGGTGCATGCTTGTCTGGTCGCATCATCTTGGCTATCCAACTTGAACCTCATCTGTTGAAAATTATGGGAGTCTCATTACCAGCAACCTAGAAAGTATGGGACAGAGCAAGACGATATTATTAATTTCCATACATAACCATACTTACAGGTAAATGGTCGAGGAAGGTGTTAAACTGGGCTTCGTCTTTTCCATTCCTGTACTGAATCCATGTTGGGAGGATACGTGCATGACACCGGACAACAACGGCTGCCTCTGTTACTAACTTGACTGACTCTGTAGCATCACGTGGCCTTTTTAAACCTGCCTCAAAACGGATCTCCATTCTTCCTCCTCTAGATTTAGTTAACCTATCGAGCATTATCCCTGATGTCTGTTTCCTCTTGCACCTAGGTTCTAGTTCAATAACGAACATGGGAAGTGTTAGTGTACATCAAACTGTGAGACTACATATAAAGAAGCATGCAACTGTAACTTGACTCGAGCAACTACCTTCTTGCTGTTGAAGCTCCCAAGGTTCATCTGATCTTGTCAACTTGTCTTGTGTCAAGAGTGCTTCGGAAGTAGTGTCAGGTGGCAAGGGAGCTTGGGAACTTGCTGCTAGCAGAGTTACCGAACGAGTAACTCGTGCAGATGTTGGTACTGTGGAAGAAGGTGTTGCAACAACTAGGGTTGTCTTTGCTTGTTTGGTGGCAGCTATTCGTTTGTGTTTGGATTGTTTTGCAGCTAGTGTAGTAGGGGATACCGTGTTTGTACAATTTTCTGGTGGACTTCGACCTTCTATTGCACCATCAGTACCAGCAGAATCTGCATAAATCTTCCGCTTCCGTTTCCGTGCGTCCTGAGTACTAACACCATCCCCTACCATTCTATGTTCCTTCCTCTTTCTCTTTGCCATGCCAAGTCAAGCCGACAAGAAAAACGAATAAAAATTTAGTTCTTCAGAACAAATTGATGCATGATACAGACAAACTGAACTTTAATGTTAGACAACCGCATGATAGGAGGATGTAATATGTACGAAAAACAGGACGGCATGAGATAACCAGAACTATGATGTGTAAACTAAGCAGAAGGCATTTCAATAAATTAGAAGCAATGCAATGGAAGGTAGACACCATATGAAAGATGCTACAAATATCGCTCTACCAAGTTAACAGTGTCTCATCATAACTGGCATTTAAACAAATGTGAAGCAGTACAAGAAATAAATCATATGCAAGATGCAAACAACATCACACTACCAAGTTAAAGGTCTCTCTTCATTAGTGCCATTGCATATTCACAACATTGCATATTCACAGCTATAATGTGTAAACTAAGCAGAATGCATTTCAACAAATTAGAAGCAATGAAAGCTAGACACCATATGTAAGATGCAACGAATATCACTCTACCAAGTTAAAATTGTCTCGTCATTAGTGCCATTTCAACAAATTAGTAGTACAAGGTAGAAAATAATGCAAGATGTAACCTATATCAGACTCCCAAGTTAAAGGTGTCTTATGATAAGTGATTGTTCCAGGTTACACAACAGTAGTACTTTGATGTAAGAACATGGTGTGATAGACAGATATTGTATGTTCTAGAAACAGGAACACGTGTCTTATTCACAAGTATAATGTGTAAAGTAAGCAGATGGAATTCAACAAAATTAGAAGCAATACAAGCTAGCCATCATACATAACATGCAACCTCATATCACAGTGCCATGTTAGAGGGAACACCTGTGATGGTGGACTAGGGGAGACATGTTCATCATCAACACAGCTACGTTGAGTGTCTATGCATGTGTTGTCTTCCAAATCTTGGTGGGGGGATAACGGAGTAGAATCTGTAGAGGCCCTCCATTTCAGTTGGTTGGAAGCAGCACCTTTATCCACTGGCTTGCTAATTTCCTTCCGCTTTATTGATTTTGCATTGTCAAGTAAAACCGACAAGAAAAAGCAATAAAATTCACTCTTCAGAAGTAATTCATGCTTGATACTGACAATCACTACTTTGATGTAAGGCAAACACATGATACGAGGATGGAATATGTATGAAAAACAAGACGGTATGGCATATTCACAACTATTTGTGTAAACTAAGCATAAGTAATTTAATCAAATTACAGGCAATACAAGATAGACACCGTTTGCAACATGCAAGACAATATCACACTGCCAAGCTAGAGAAAGCACCTGGGATGCCGGTTTCGTCGGAAGACCGCCATCAGTCCCTACCTTAATTTTTTCCTTCCTCTTACTTAATTTTATTGCCTTGTCAAGTCAAACACACAAGAAAAATGAATAAAAATTCACTTTTCAGAACTCATTGATGCAGGATGCTGATGAGCACTACTTTAATGTAAGGCGACCGCATGATAGGACGATTGAATGTGTAAGAAAAAAGGACAACATTGCATATTCACAGCTATGATGTGTAAACTAAGCAGAAGGCATTTCAACAAACTAGAAGCAATGAAAGCTAGATACCATATGAAAGATGAAACGAATATCACTCTACCAAGTTAAAACTGTCTCGTCAGAAGTGCCATTTCAACAAATTAGAAGTAGTACAAGCTAGAAAAGAATGCGAGATGTGACCTATATCACACTCCCAAGTTAAATGTGTCTTGTGATAAGTGATTGTTGTAGGTTACACAATAGTAGTACTTTGATGTCAGAACATGGTGTGATTGACATATATTGTATGTTCTAGAAACAGGAACATGTGTCTTATTCACAAGTATAATCTGTAAAGTAAGCAGATGGAATTCAACAAAATTAGAAGCAATACAAGCTAGACATTATACATAACATGCAACCACATATAACAATGCCAAGTTAGAGGGAGCACATGTGATGGTGGACTAGGGGAGACGTGCTCATCATCACCATAGCTATGTTGAGTGTCTATGCATGTGTTGTCTTCCAAATCTTGTTGGGGGGATGGCGGAGTAGAATCTGTAGAGGCCCTCCATTTTAGTTGGTTGGAAGGAGCACCTTTATCGACTGCCTTGCTAATTTCCTTCTGCTTTATTGATTTTGCATTGTCAAGTAAAACCAACAAGAAAAAGCAATAAAATTCACTCTTCAGAACTCATTCATGCATGATACTGACAATCACTACTTTGATGTAAGGCAAACACATGATACGAGGATAGAATATGTAAGAAAAACAGGACGGCATGGCATATTCACAACTATTTGTGTAAACTAAGCAGAAGTAATTTAATCAAATTACAAGCAATACAAGCTAGACACCATATGCAACATGCAAGACAATATCACACTGCCAAGCTAGAGAAAGCACCTGGGATGCCGGTTTCACCGGAAGACCGCCATCAATCCCTGCCTTAATTTTTTCCTTCCTCTTACTTAATTTTATTGCCTTCTCAAGTCAAACCCACAAGAAAAATGAATAAAAAATTGCTTTTCAGAACTCATTGATGCAGGATGCTGACGAGCACTACTTTAATGTAAGGCGACCGCATGATAGGATGATTGAATGTGTAAGAAAAAAGGACAGCATTGCATATTCACATCTATGATGTGTAAACTAAGCAGAAGGCATTTCAACAAATTAGAAGCAATGAAAGCTAGACACCATATGAAATATGCAACGAATATCACTCTACCAAGTTAAAATTGTCTTGTCATAAGTGCCATATCAACAAATTAGAAGTAATACAAGCTAGAAAAGAATGTGAGATGTAACCTATATCACACTCCCAAGTTAAACATGTCTTATGATAAGTGATTGTTGCAGGTTACACAACAGTAGTACTTTGATGTAAGAACATGGTGTGATTGACAGATATTGTATGTTCTAGAAACAGGAACACATGTCTTATTCACAAGTATATTGTGTAAAGTAAGTAGATGGAATTCAACTAAATTAGAAGCAATACAAGCTAGACATCATACATGACATGCAACCACATATAACAGTGCCAAGTTAGAGGGAGCACCTGTGATGGTGGACTAGGGGAGACGTGCTCATCATCAACACAGCTACGTTGAGTGTCTATGCATGTGTTGTCTTGCAAATCTTGTTGGGGGGATGACGGAGTAGAATCTGTAGAGGCCCTCCATTTCAGTTGGTTGGAAGGAGCACCTTTATCCACTGCCTTGCTAATTTCCTCCCGCTTTATTGATTTTGCATTGTCAAGTAAAACCGACAAGAAAAAGCAGTAAAATTCACACTTCAGAACTCATTCATGCTTGATACCGACAATCACTACTTTGATGTAAGGTAAACACATGATACGAGGATGGAATATGTATGAAAAATAGGACGGCATGGCATATTCACAATTATTTGTGTAAACTAAGTAGAAGCCATTTCAACAAATTAGAAGCAATGCTAGCTAGACACCACATGAAAGATGCAACCAATATGACTTTGCCAAGTTAAAAGCGTCCCATCATAAATGGCATTGCAACAAATTAGAAGCAGTGCATGCTATAAATCATATTAAAGATGCAACCAATATCACACTGCATATACTAAAGGTGTCTCGTCATAATTGATTGATGCGGGATACAAAAAAATAGTAGTTTTATGTAAGGACATGCTTAATAGACAGATGTACTATGTACCAAAAACAGGAAGGCAAGTCACATTAACAGGTATAATGTATAAACTAAGCAGAATAGCACATGCAATTTAACCAGATTGGAAGAATTACAATCTAGACACCATATGCTACATGCAACCACATATCACGCTGCCAAGTTAGAGCAAACACCTGCGATGGTGGTGTAGGGGAAATGCGGTGATCAACTACAGAGCTACGTTGAATATCTTTATCTAGCCTTGCTGTTTCTTGAGAATCATGTGGGGAGGCTGACACTGCATTCTTTAAAAGAGGATCGTTTCTCACAGTAATCCATAGGCCTGACTGTCTCATCATAAGTGATTGATGAGGGATACACAAGAACATTAGTTTGATGTAAGAACATGGTGAATAGACAAGTGTAGTAGTATGTACCAAAAACAGGAAGGCATGTCATATTCAAAGGTATAATGTGTAAGCTAAGCAGATGCAATTTAATCAAATTGGAAGCAATACAAGCTAGACACCCGACTGGAGTGGTGAGCATGATCATCGAGGACCTGAGAGCCTAGTGGGAGGCGGGCTGCTTCACCACCATCGTGGCTTTTTAGTTGGCTTGCAGGTGATGCTTGTCTGTGCTGGGCTTGTCACTGGCTCGACTAGTTCCCTGACTAGCTATTTGGCTTGGTGCTCCCTGGATGGTGGTTCATGTAAAAAATATCTTTCCTTATCTTAATAAAGACTGACTTCGGCCTTTCGAATACAAGCTAGACACCATATGCAACATGCAACCACATGTGACACCGCAAAGTTAAAGCAAGCACCTGGGATGGTGGTTCATGGCGATTGAGATCTTCAACTCCAGAGCTACGTTTACCGTCTCCATCTGCTCATGTTGCACCCTTTAAAGTGCTGAAACGTGTCTTGCCTACCCGCGTACAAAGCTGGAGCGGCTTCTCTCTTTTCTTTCGTGTTTCTATCAACAGTTTGGCAGAGGCTGAAATACCCATGCATAAAAAACAATAGTGAGAGTATGAGTGAAGTGTGTGCAGAAGTAGTGCACTGTAAATGTAGCAGATAGCATGTGGCTGAAAAATAAATGACAGGAGACATATGATAGCTCATAGGTCTACAACATTGCATGGCAAACGAAATTAGATTCTACTCCGTATGATTTTGTAATATATGAGCACAGGGATAGCTGGGAAATGCAGGTACTCCTCCAGCACACCACCACATGTGGTCTTATCAAAATAACAGTCGACTAAAAATAAATAGATCAGTCGATTTTTTTCTAAACCGTTCGATCTACAAGGAACAGACAAATGGCCTTCGTCTACCTCCTGCCAGTCACTGTTGACAATCTTTCTCGAACCGCCAGCGACCACCGGCCCAGACCCCTGCCGTCGCCGCCCCACCCTCCCCTCGACCTCACACCACCGCCGTGCTTGGCAGCACCCCTCGGTCATCCCTTTAAGCCTGGCTGACCTCCAGATCGGGCACCAGCAGCTCCTAGGACCCACACACCCCTAAGATAAACAACGAGGCGCTGCTTCCCCGGTGTAATAGGCAGACTAGCGCCTGTTACGCCGGGGAATGCTTCCTTTAATTGGGAATCAACTGACCAGGAATTGAAATCCAGGGGGTGACGGACCTCTAGCGAAGGTGAAATAGTATATGAGGAGAAACCTTGTGCATCGTGAGTTACTAGGAACATCTAGCATCAGGAAGAAGGTGCAGGAAGAAGCGGTCAACTTGTATCTTCTATGGGATGAATACCGTGCAAGCAGACACATAAGATTTGCACGAATAAGGGAAGGGAGTACCAGTTCTGGTTGCCAGTGCTGTGTCCTCCTGATTTCGCGGTGTTGTTCTTCTTTTTACCGAGGGAACCAATGTTTTGGAAGAGGGTGGAGCCTTGGACGAACCCATGGCCAAATTATTGACTATGTTGCGGTGGCCGTCTGTCGGCGGAGGGCAAGCAGATCCGAGGCGGCGAAGGACAGCGTAGCGGGAACAGCTCCGTTGCGGTGGACGGTGGCGACATTGGAGCGTAGCGGTGAGGCGCAGGACGGTGTGGTTGAACTGGCTCAGGTACGGCGCACGTCAGTGTCCTGGAGGCAACTTGGCCTGTGCTTCAACTACTAGCCGTGGAGGGCGTTGCGATTGCGGTTGCGGTGGACGACGACGTCGGGGTATCGGCTCCGGCGTGATGGAGGAGGGCGGCGGTTGATGGGTGGGATGGGGTGGCAGACGGAGGACGCCGGGGTTTCGCGGCTAGTGGAGAGGTAGTTTTGGCGCCCACGAAGTACGAAAGGGGAATCAGATGGGAGGGGGGGGGGGCGGGGGGAGCCGGTTTGGGACGCGCTTTTTTTAACAGATGGGACGCGCTTGTTTGAAATTTGGGGAAAGTACAAACTTTGCCCCCCTCTTAAATTTCAGACCTACTATGGGTCGGGGGTAGTACGGTAATCCCAGGTGTCCCAAATAGTGGGCATGAGCGATTTCGGCCGAGCGCATGTGTTTTTAGGCGGCCACGGTGTATGAATGTTTTTCGGAGGCGGTTGCGTGGCATCTAGACGAAGTTACAAGCCTACCCCGGTTTAGACCTTTGGACGTCGGGCCGGTAGGTTTCATGGGTCAGAGTTAGAAAAGTAATTTCCTTTGGTCTCACACGGTTTTGGGCGAGTAGAGGCTCTTTTCGCGCTTCGTTCGAAATTTTGAAACAGAAGCATTCATGTTTAGAGTACTCTTGAACTTTGAGGATTGACCTAAATAGACAACATTAAATTTGACCTTGTATGTTTGAAAACCTCATTAAATTACGCGCTTCTTTTTGAAATTTTGACTCTTGAAAATCCTATGACTACGATTATTTTGGAATGGAGGAGGTAATTTTGAATCTATTTTGTACACAACTATATATGCTATTATGTACAAAAGGAGAGCAAAGATTGGTTCCCCCTTAATTTAGGTATGATTTACAAATGCCATGATCTCGAATTCAAATAATTGAATGGACTTCGTGTTGAATTCAAATTTTTTAAACCACTTTATGTTGAATTTAAATGTATGCTAGTTCCTAGCTAGATATTTAGAATGTTCATTGTGTAACTTTTGTTTGTATAATGTGCTTTACACACACAACATGAACTATACTCACGTTTATATTCGAATTGCTAAAGCGATGCATTGTCTGAACTTCAAAATACTGACTCTATGGATCAGTTATGTTGAATAATAACATAGACATGCTCAAACTCGATAGAATATGGATGTCTGATGGATCAATGACCGTTCCTTAGGTGAACTGAAAATATCATGATCCCATCCTAATATTTGGATACAAATTATATTTTAAATCAATGTGTACATCAGTCTTTTACGTGTGGATTCACTCTCCAAAAGCCCCTCCTCACACGCGTGCTAACTTTCTCTCTCAGACATACGTGCATACGGTGTATATCCATCGAGGGTCTCTCACACATGCTCACACACTATCTCCTGAGGTGTCCTTCTCGCACACATGCTCTCGATATCACCCTCCCTCTCTCGCAACCATTTACGACTGTTTTCACTAACCTTTGTCACAAGCACTCTTCCTCTCATATGAATAAGCATGCACGATCCCCATCGACCCTTTCTCTATACATAGACCCTCCTACGTGTCTCCTGCATGCACATTATCTTTAGGCCTATCTCACACACATTGTCTCCACCTATCTTCCTAATTGACGAATATGATTCCAGCAGAGCATTCTGTAGGATGCACCTTAAAGTTAGGTTGGATGAATGGTAATATCAGAGACAAGGGGTTACCTTAGTTCGGGGACCTAGGGTTACAAATCCTAGCTAGCTTTGTCAATGGACACAGAGTCCTTCACGGCTCTGGTATCTTTGTCTTGTACGACTAGTCCTCCATGGGTCTCCCTGAAATGCTTCACGGGCCGACCAATGTGGCGCAGGATGGAACCGACCCAAGGGCCTCACCTCGGCCCACCGGACCTCACGTGGTGACACACCCTCTACCCCTAGGTCTCATTATCTTCTCACACCCACACATACCAACACAGACACCGCACAAACTATTTCTCCTCATGCCTATATCCCCTCCCCCTTGCATGGACACACTCAAGGGCATCTCTCGCCGAGACATCCTATTCTTCTCTCTCTCTCTCTCTCTCTTTGTAGACCTCTCTCATTTCTCGTGCTATCTCTCCCTCGTCGCCCCCCCACCAGCCCCTCTATCCATGCCTCTCTCAAATACATACACATATCATCTGTAGGCCCTGCCAAATACGTCAACTACACATTCACACATGTTACATCTTATCATGTACCCCATTGATCTAAAAATCCCTCTCTTCATGTTTACTTCGCATACAACATTCCTTTTGAATAAAACCACACAAAGTGTGGCCAAAAATTTATTTTAGAAATTCTACATATATACAACATTACAAAGTTATATGGAGTATGAAAGTTAATTTGCATTGCATGGTGCACCCAATGATATTTATTCCGCACTGTGAATTTTTATATTTTTATACTAGATATAAAGTTAGTCATAATAAACAGAAACGAAGAGCATCTCTCTCTCCATCACACACACCCCCTCTATGCCCCTTTCACGTACGCACACAAACTATCTCTAGGTCCTCTAAAAGTACACCACCAGCACATTCATGCATGTTTCATCTTTCTCTCGTGATATATGCAGCGACGATCACTGTATTTGAAGCGAAAGCACGATACGTACATTGGACTTCAGAATCCACTCATTATGGGCACCATTTATGTTTTGTGGTTATTATACAGTCACGGGCTCACCGTACAGCTCTGTATTTGTTGAAGACACGACTAGTTGACCAGTTAAACGCTCCACGTGGCACATCTAGTGTTGCATCACATTATCTCACTACCATTGGGCCCACCTGTCAGCGTGTATAAGAATGAAAACAAATGATAAAAAATATTGAATGGTGGGTATTCGAAGTCATGACCGCGGGCACAGCGGACAAGGTGGCCTTGTATTGGTATGTTGAGTCGTCTGTTTTAATACACAAGAGCTAGTGTGGTGATTATACACACACACGCATGCACACGAACTGCATGCATGCAACACTCACATGTACACACACATCCATGCAACACTCACACACACACGCACGCATGCAACACTCACAAGCACACACGCACGCATGCATGCATGCACACACCACACGACCAACACACACGCTCACGCTCAAGTGCTCAACCTACACGTGTATGCTCACACATCAGGCCCTGACAGACACATACAAAACTAGGTGGTTCCCGCGCACGGGTTGGAGTCTTGTCGCGCCTGCGTAAATTTGTGTTTATCTTACTTTTCCTCTACGAACTGACAGGTGGGACCCACAAGGAACGTGGTCAATTTACCAGTCAACATAGTGCCACGCAGACTATTTGGCTGGTCAACGGAGTGCTATCTGATGCTGAAGGTGAGCAAGTGACCGTATAATCACCGCAAAACATATATAGTGACCGTAGTGAGCGTGTTCTGAAGTCCGGTGACAGTATTACACTTTTCACTTGAAATACATAGACCGCCAGTGTATTTATCTCTTCTTTCGCTCTCTTTGTGGAGCCGAGCAGGCCAACGTGCCAGTGCCTAAATTGGCGCACGCCACCCCATTATTGTTGTACTGGTTTCGTAAGAGCGAACAAGCATTCACATCTACCATACAAACTGTAGATATGAGTTACAAATGCTATGAAGACGAATACAAATATTTGAATCCACTTTATGCCCAATTTCTCTCTGTAGGCCCTCCAAAAGTACATCTCTACACGTTCTCGCATGTTACATCTAACAACTATGCAATACAGCACTAGTACACTCTAACACAATTAATCATATGTGTTTTTAGTTTTACTAGATCTCATATTGTTACTTAATTATTCAGTTTGCATACATTAAAATTGCCTTTGAAATGTATGGCTAGTATCATCTAATGATATGAAAGGTCAGACTACACACACACACACACACACACACAAAAGGGCCCATTACACATTCAAGCATTTCACATCTTTCTCTCGCTCTCTTTGTCAACCCGCCTATGCCAAACCACCCTGCCTACCACGCAGGAAAAATCCCGCTCTCGCCTGTTTAATCGGGTTTGTATCGATGGATCATGCGAAACAGCAAAACTATAGTAGTACTACAGTACAAGGAACATTTCACTGGGCCGCCGTGTCGTGTACTCCTCTGTCGTAAGAGTGGAGTGCTTGCTTTCATAAATGTTCTAGCCCCTTTCGCCGACATGTGGGACATCAAGCAACCGGGTCCACGTGCCATACCGAAATAATAGTGCAGAGCAGCAGGGGGGACGCACCCCGGTCATGCGCGACGGTGTATTAATGAGCAATGAGGCGTCAAATCACAAAGCTGCACCTTTCCCGCAGTTAAGTTGGAGGGACGAAGTGATGCTCAAAAAAAAGTTGGAGGGATGAAGCAACCATCATTTCACTCTTTGTTGAATCTGCTTCTCCCTCATATTCTTCAAGTTAACCATGTGTTGCTTCTGCCGTTGTTCTGCCTCATGTGGAATGCGGATCGGCTTGGTAAATCACTGACACGTGGGACCGCATGTTAGCAAACCGCCAGGCCAACCTCCTCTAAAGATAAGAAACCTCCCCCACCTTCCACGCGGCAAAATCACTTCCTTTTTACTAATCTTGATATTTTTTTAGATCAATATAATCGAGATTGTTATAGATAGCACCAAGGAGCAAAACCAAGTGGTACGCTTAAGGGCATTCACAATGTGTAGCCGAATGTGAAAATAGCTTTTGGCATCGATGGGAACCATTGTGGAGGGTGCTGCCAACGCTAAAAGAGGGAACCGAAGCTCCCTGATTGATTGATTAAAGGAATAGAAAAATGCAACCTCTCTCCTCTTTCTCCTGTGCTTGGACGCATGTACAGAGCACAGAGTCTACTCCCCTATCCCTTCTATCAAAAATCACAGAGCAGTGAGGCGTCAAATCACAAAGCAGTGAGGCATCAAATCACAAGGCACGGACGAAGCAACCATCATTTCACTCTTTGCTGACTCCACTTCTCCATCGTCTTCTTCGAGAAACCACCTTTGCCGCACTAAGCTGGACGGACGACACTATTGTGCTAGTAGTATTACATTTAGGCCTCCTTTGGTTCAACGGACTTCCTGGATGCAAAGAAGGCGGTTGTCTCGGCTTGCAGGCGACACTTGCGAATGACTTACCGTGTTCTGCCTCAATGGTGTGCCCCATCTAACGCACTTCGCCAAAGCCACAGCGATCGAGATATCGTTAACGTCACTGCAATGGGGAAGGAAGTTGAAAGTGCAACTAATCCCCAGGTGGTTTTGGTAATTCATAACAACATATAGCTCATTGAACTAATATCCTTTCAAGATAGATGTTTCAGAAAGTTCAATGATTGGCATGGCACATGGACTGGAGATGTGGACCCCTCAAAATGCTAAGGACAAATATTGGCAAAAGCTCAAGACTCTACATTTCTATTTTAGTGATCCAAGATCACATTGAGTCCATAGGAAAAGCCAATACTATTAAAAGGGGATGAGGTGTTGCTTAATGGCCTACTTGCTCAAAATGCTTAGTGATACGCTCCAAAGCCCTCAACCACTTTCTCATATCCAGATATGTCCTAAACCTAAAGTCAAACTCGGCCCCACCGATTTGATCTATCTGGCGCCACCGAGTTCCTTTGACATAGCCACTACCAGAAACCCTAATCAGTTCGGTCTCACCGATAGGGATTTCGGTCTCACCGAGATGGGATTGCAAACTCTCTGTTTCCCTTCGTAATGTTTCAGTCTCACCGAAATGAGCGATCAGTCCCACCGAGTTCGCAATGCAAACTCTCTGTTTCCCTTTCATAACGTTTCGGTCTTACCGAAAGGAGCGATCGGTCCCACCGAGTTTGCCTGACCAACTCTCTGTTTGCTCATTGCTGAAATCGGTCTCACCGAGTTCATGCAATCGGTCACACCGAGATGAGGTTTTGCCCTAACCCTAGCACATCGGTCCCACCGAGTTGAGTATATCGGTCCCACCGAGATTCCTAACGTTCACATTTTGAATTGAATCGGTCTCACCGAGTTCTTCTATTCGGTCTGACCGAGTTGAGTCAAATGTGTGTAACGGTTGGATTTTGTGTGGAGGCTATATATACCCCTCGACCCCCTTCTCTATTCAAGAGAGAGCCATCAGAACAAGCCTACACTTCCACTACTCATTTTCTGAGAGAGAACCACCTACTCATGTGTTGAGATCAAGACATTCCATTCCTACCACAAGAATCTTGATCTCTAGCCTTCCCCAAGTTGCTTTCCACTCAAATCATCTTTCCACCATATCCAAATCTATGAGAGAGAGTTGAGTGTTGGGGAGACTATCATTTGAAGCACAAGAGCAAGGAGTTCATCATCAACACACCATTTATTACCTTTTGGAGAGTGGTGTCTCCTAGATTGGTTAGGTGTCACTTGGGAGCCTCCGACAAGATTGTGGAGTTGAACCAAGGAGTTTGTAAGGGCAAGGAGATCACCTACTTCGTGAAGATCTACCCGAGTGAGGCAAGTCCTTCGTGGGCGATGGCCATGGTGGGATAGACAAGGTTGCTTCTTCGTGGACCCTTCATGGGTGGAGCCCTCCGTGGACTCGCACAACTGTTACCCTTCGTGGGTTGAAGTCTCCATCAACATGGATGTATGATAGCACCACCTATCGGAACCATGCTAAAAATCTTTGTGTCTACATTGCGTTTGCCTTCTCCAAACCCTTCCATTTACCTTCATATGCAATGTTTTACTTTCCGCTGCTACACTCGTAGAATTGCATGTGTAGGTTGATTGCTTGACTTGTGCTAAGTTGCTAAAATCTGCCAAGACTTAAAATTGGGAAAAGGCTAGATTTTTATTTGGTCAAGTAGTCTAATCACTCCCCCTCTAGACCTACTTTCGATCCTACAGAAGTTAAATAGTTACTACCTTCATTTTTTTGTATACAAGGCCAATATCAAAATTACAATTTGCAGAAGGCCACTAACACTAATCGAGGCAAAATTGATGGGGTTTGCCTCATACTAGCAACCAAGGGCATTAATATACCCTTGCATGCATGCGAAAGTGAGAAGGTTGGTTTGCATGGTGCAGCATTAATCAAGCAATGGGGAGTGAGATGGTTAGCTCTTTGGGCGTTGGAGAAAAAATACGCATTAATTGACACGTCAAACGAGGATTTGTATCAATCGATCCTACGAAGGAAAACCCCACCTTATTTTTAAGACAGTACGTACTTGTATCCTGTTTGGGTCTATGCCTTGCATTGCCATACTTTGCCACACATTTTTGCCAAGCTTGCCTAAAGTTTTTGAAAATGAAAAGGAGGTACACTTGCGCACGCCTGTCGCAGTCGCACCGCACCCTCACACAGTTGCTCATGCACGCCGCAAACCCAACCAAGGGAATGCACCCTCACTGACACATGCTACCGCATGTGATCAAACCAAACTCAGCCATCCAACCGCTGACACCTAATTTTCGTTCATATAGTATGTTTATCCAACCGCATGTTGGGGAAGGTCCGTGCAGCCCTTGCGATGGTCTGTTGGGGAAGAAGAAGAGGTGAGGAAGAAGAAGGGTTAGGAGAGGTAGGATATTCATCCAACCGCCTGAAATGGTCGACTGACCCAAATGATGAAAGTCAGGCCACTTGCATAAATATATGTTTTTACACAACAAAAGATCCCTAAAAACAACAACATAAAGAAAAACTATCACTGCTCGCGGAACGAACCAGCCGTAGCTGCCGACGTGTGTATCCGCACCGTGGTTGTCCTCGGCCTCCAGCTACTCGTTCACATGGAGCGTGCGGGCACTCTGCACGGACGCGAGCACCCCCCGATTCACATCCATGACGTTCGGTTCTGCCTGTAGGAGGGCCTCGATGGCAGTGGCATCCGCGCGATCTGCGTCGAGTTGAGCCTCTGCCTCCCGGTTCAAGTCCAGGACGTCCGGTTTCGCCTACAGGTGGGCCTCGATGGCAGCGGCATCCGCGCGCTCCGCGTCAAGTTGAGCCTCCGCCACCCGGTTCACATCCACGACATCCGGTTCTGCCTGCAGGAGGGCATCGATGGCAGCGGCATCCGTGCGCTCCGCATCGAGTTGAGCCTCCGCCCCCTGGTGCTCCTTTAGGATCGCCAGGTTGAACCGCTGGTCCGCCTGCACCATGGGGGACCCAGACGTCGGCACGAAGTCAACGTCCATCATCTCATACGCATCAGGGGCCTTCTGCACCGCAAGCTTCGCCATGAACATTGGATTGGCTTCCTCCTCCTCGGAGCTTGGCTCTAGAGAACTCAAGGATTGGCCCATCGCAAAGCAAGCTTGGGAACGGAGGTCTGTGGCGCCGACCGCCGCCGCAATTTCTGCGCGGCGCTCCGGCGTCAGCATCTTGTGGTACGTGATCTTGAGGCGCACCATGGCTTTTCGGCGAACTAGGGGACGGCTGATGCGGACTAACGGATCGAAAGGTGGGAGAATGGGCTAGAGAGGAGGTGTGGTTTTGGGGTAGTGGTGACCTACCGGCAAGTAGCTGGCGTAGGCTGAGCAGCAAAGGTTTCGATGGGAATAGTGGTTCCGATGACGATCGATCAATCGGTTTTGACTGTGCGGAGTTTACAAAGCCGGACGGCTGGAGCCTGGAGAGTTGTGGGGTGGGATGGGACCAAAGTTCGGAGTTTCATGTGGCACACGTCTGGACCTCCCCACCGTTCCTGTCAACAACGAGGCAGTGACTTCGTAAATCTCAAGATGATAAGCCGGCTCAGTCTCTCGAAGGTGCTCATAGGAGTAGGGTGTGCGTGTGTGCGCTCATAGGGCTAAGTGTATGTGTGCTTGTATGAGCGCTTGCGTCTGTACTATGTTCAAAAAAGGAGTACTCAAAGTATGCAAGTTCATAAGGAACGGACAGTGCACATCCCTCTTGTCGCGTTCGCGTTGCATCCCGGCACGGTGGACCCTGCATGTCGCTCACCGAATGGAACGCGCTTCCTCTTGCATTTTCGCTCGCTTGTGGGACCGTAGTTGAGAGCAAACCGATGGTAGGCAAACTTTCCCCTCCCCCCCCCACCCCCCAGAGTCAGACGTCCCTGCCCAGAGACGTGGATGGCTAGATGGGGAGATTGTAGCACGTGGGACCGTAGTTGAGAGCATGCGCCAGAACAAAGCATTCACGTGTTTGAAATTGGAAACCATTTCTGTTTGAATACAAATCTAGGAGTACGTACGAATCTAACAATATTGATTGGGCGTTGTTGAATGTTGATACTTTTTTCTGTAAGTTTCATTAAAGTAGAGATACCTTGACTACACACAAAACTTATATGTAAACTAAAAAGGATAGGAGGGAGTATATTGTACGTTCAAAAGCGAAACGAACATTGAATACCCTTTATATATGATTTGCTGATGCTATGATCACTGGTTCAAACTTTTGAATCCGCCTTAGGTATCACACATGCACCCACTCATTCTCTCTCGGTTTCATCTCGGGGTCTCTCTTTCTCCCTCCCTCCCTCTCCCTCTCTCTGTCTGTCTCTCTCTCTCTCTCTCTAGCTCTGTCTCTCGCTCACGCACACATAACACCTCTCTTCCTCTTTGTGCATGTCACACCTAATTGATCTCTCGAGGTATCAGGATTGTATCTCGCTCGTCAGGTCTCTCTTCGACACACGCCTAGGTCACCCTACCATGCATTAATTGTAACCAAGCCTTTCATCTATCTTTTTTAAGCATACCTTCATCTTTATCTCCGCCCCTCTCTAGATCGGTCGATCTCCGGACCCACCCTAGTCCTCTTTCAATCGATCCATAGCTAGATGGTACACGACCGACGCGCAAACACGGAACCCCCCTTCTCTCCACCCCACACGATCATTTCTATCATATAAACACACCAAACCTTTATCTCCTTGCACGACACGCAGTCGATCTCTCAACATCTATCGATCTCGTCAAGATGTGTCATGGCATGAACCGAATGGGATGTCAAAACTAAGATGAGAAGCGACACGTAGTGGAGGCAACGCGAAACTTTAAACGAACCGTTTGTCTGTATGCATGTGGGACAAATTACAACATTGGAAATACGGGCATGATCTAGGCCCACATGCGAATGACACTCGGTGGAATGTTCAAATGAGGCATGCGGGAGGATGGACTCGACCGGAGGCGGCATGATCGATGGAGAAGAGGGTTGGAGAGGAATGAGAAATAAGCAACGCCACATGATTATACTTGGACGGCTCAAATAAACATTAAGTTGTCTCGTTTTTCCTTCCGTCTTGGTCACGGAATAAGATACGTAGGGACTAGTATAGTTACTACTACCGGAACATGGTAAGTTGGACCCCCTAAATGCGGGCACGGACCGGGCACACCTCAATTATTCCTTCAAACAGTCGGACACCTAAATTAGCACACCATATGGCTACTTAATCAAGTGTTATGCTTCACAAGTTGAAAAGGAAAAGGGTGGTACTGTACCCAAAACCACCACACTTGGGGCTAGGGTAACAACTTGGTACTGTAACACATTTGAACCAGGGCACAAAAACCACCTGTTTTGCGCCTAATGCGTAACGCGGAGCACTAACGCTCAAATTTGTCTGAGAAAATAGGGAAACTGACATGTGGGGCCCACCTATCGGGATGATGTGGCGCAGACTAGTCCAATGGAGGAGCTGCTCACGACCTCGTCGCCACCGGCAACCGTTCCTGTGGGTCATGGGGGCTAGCAACATGGCGCAGCTCCCACACCGCCTCTAGACATGGCGACCGCGGTGAGCGACACGCTCATCGTCGCTGGACACGCTCGGCTTCAGGGTGCTGAGGGTGGCTCTACCACTGTGGCATGACCAGCAGATCAACACCTACTAGTCGAGGATGCACGGGGCGCCGAAGTGCGCGCGCGCCGCGATGCGTCTGTGGAGTGTTCTAGCACGGCCAACTGCATCCCCAGGACCTAAGACCATGCCGGCTCGTCCTGCTTTTTCAATGACATGTGGGATCGCATGTGAGCAAAGGGCATCTCCAAACATTGCCACGCCCGCAGCTAACTACCCTGGCACACAAAAAACCCTCGTCCCTCGCGCCGTCGCGCGCGTGCGTTCCCAGCCGGCACCAGCTGCCTGCATTCATGCCGTCTGTCCGTATGCCATCATTAAGCAGGCTCGTTGCCCGAGGAACCAACTCCGGCGACTTATTGACGCACCCGGACGATTGGCCTCATCGGAATGCGCTACTTAAAGCGGCAACGCCCAGCTAAACTCCACACCATAGCGCATCCTCCTACCTGGCACCACATCCACCATGACCGCGAGCGGGAACGCTCTACGGGAGAGCTTGTCTTCGGGGATGAAGCTCGAGGTCACCGCCCTCACTCAACTCGCCGCTCGCAATGCAATACCGGCGTAGCCGGATGCGGACGCGACTGCACAAGCGGTAGCCACGCTGGTGGCCGATGACGGGAGCACCGCCAGCCACGCGTCCTACTTGCCGTCGTCCAACGTTCGGTGGCGCATGTGGCAGGTGAAGTGACGGACTGTCCATGTCCATCATCATGGACCTCACGTCTACTGGCACCGCCGAGGTCGGGGACTCCTCCGAGAATGAGTAGGGCATGGGAGGCGGCAGGGCATGGTGTGCCAACTGGCCGGTCCATCTCCCATGTTCTACTCTTCCTCGCCGAAGACCGCACCTTCACTTCATGGGTCTTGAAGCCCGCCTCCGTTCATGGAGACGGCAGATGGAGGACGACGTCGCCGATACGGAAGTACAAAGGAAAGTGGACATCGGTCGCCGCAGTAGAATAGGTTTAGGGTCGGGTTTCTTTTCCTTTTCTGTCCTATAAAAGTTCAAAATGTAATGAAAATCTACCGTGTTTGAATGAATCTCATCCGGTGTATATGAGCTTTCACAATAATAGTAAGATATATTGTATGAAAATATATGGAATGATGATTCATTTTTGTGTGTATAAAATTGGTCTAAGTTTAGAAGGTTTGACCCGAGACAAAGCTAACATGCAAAGTAAATAAACACATCGGGTCTACATACACAATTTATCTTATGCACTCCAATAGTACGTCCACTACACATTCACGCATTTCACATCTTTCTCTCGCTCTGTCTGTCAAACAAACTAAGCCTTGTCCTAAAAAATAAAGTGCTAAAAAACCAACTAAGCCAAGCTCCCAGCATATCGCGTGGGAAAAGACCCAGCCGTGCCATTTTAGTCGGGATTACCGGATTACTAGTAGTATCGATGGATCGCGCGAAGCACCAAGTTTAAAAGGAAAAAGGCGGTACACTCACAGCACGCCTGTCGCGGTCGCATTACGTCCCTCACACGGTCGGTCCTGCACACGGCTCACCCAAATGGAATACGCTTTGGCTTGCCTCTTCACTGACACATGGGACCGCATTTGGAGAAATCGACCATGCACCAAACTCCCCCGCCCACCACGCAAAAATTCCCCCCAAATCCCAAATTCAACTGCCCTTCGGCCAACTAGCCAATAATATTCCCCAAACCGCCTCCCCCCACCCCCCTCCACTCCATTCGCTCCGCCAAAGCCGCCCTCCCCGTCGCGCCCATACGTCGGTGCCGCGGTTCATCGAGGGGATGCACGGCGATCCTCTCGCTCCCACAGTACGCTCTCATAGACTGTCATCCTCCAGCCGCGCCACCACCGCTGGCGACGTTCTTATGGAGATGCACGACGGTCAGCTTCTCCCAAGGTACACGCATTCTAGACTGAGGCCTCGTGCATATCGGAGTAGCGCTGATTGTTAGCTGATAGACGCTGTTAATCTCACTGCTTGCCGAAATAGATTACAGTCAATATGCTCTGCTTAAGAAGCTTCCTTTCCCTGTTCTGCACTCAATCTGCTTTGCTGAGATGGCATGCCATGCCCGATTAGTTGCTAAAATATCCTGCCATATATTTATTGTGAAGTAGATTGCCATGGTCTTGTAGACAATCTGTTAGGTGAAATAGCTAGACACCATTTTATACTCGATCTTTGTTCCTGAGATGGCCTTTGATGGTTGTGTGCTTGGCCTCATTGATTGCTAAAATAGCCTGCCATAATTTAGCACTCAATCTATTTGCTGAATTAGCTTTACATATATTTCGTTACTTAGATCTGCTTGTCCAAATATCTTGCCATAGCTTTAGACATCGACATAGGTATTTTTTTTCTGGACTTTATAAAAAAACATATATGTTTTTCCTGTAATATCTAGTAGAAGAACTAATTTGTATGTCTAACAGATGGACAGGACTTGGATAACTTTTGCTCGAAGATTCTCCACTGCATATGTCGAGGGGGTTGAAAACTTCATGAACTTTATCAAAGCTGAGTACGGTGGTCTGAAATTAGATGTGCTCTGCCCGTGTAGCAGTTGTATGAATTCAGTTTGAAGAGCCCAGTCAACCGTGCAAAATCATCTACACTTGTATGGGATGTCGGTCACATATACTAGGTGGGTTCATCATGGTGAAGCTGTGAACGTCAATGTTACTGACTATGTGGAAGCAGCAGATCACCATCTTGATCTGCCTGATGCTCAGGTGGAAGAGGACGAGGAGGAGGTGGCAGCGGAGCCAGTGAGTTTGACCAACATTGAATCAATGTACGAAATGCTCGCGTATTTCATGAACTTTCACCTGCACAAGAAAAATGGTGGGCCCGCATGTTGGAACAATGCAACGTGGTAGTCACCCCACGAAATAAGCTGTCAGTATTCTCAGCTATGGTCACCTTTCTTCAGGTGAAGACATCTGAGCGGATGACCAACAAATCATTCGATGCGATGTTGGCTGCTTTCCGCAAATCTTACCCAGATGCGTCTGAGCTACCACACACCTACAGTAAAATGAAGAATTTCCTTCATGTAGTTGGAATTGGATATGATATGATCCATGTTTGTAAGAATAATTGTGTTCTGTTCCAGAAGGATTATGCCAACTTAAGTGAATGCCCAAAATGCAAATCATCAAGATGGAAAGATGGCGATGCTGTGAAGAGGATTCCTCATAATGTTCTGAGACATTTTCCAATTATACCAAGATTGCAGAGGTTGTTTCCTGATGCTGAAACAAGAGAGGATGTACTGTGGCATTCTAGGAACAAGGAGTATAGAGATCAGAATGTAATGAGCCATCCATCTCATGGTACTGACTGGATAAGCTTCAATCAGAAACACAAAAAATTCATTGCTGAGCCGAGAAACATTAGACTTGGCTTAGCTACAGATGGATTCAACCCATTTGGCCACCAGAGCGCCACATATAGCATGTGGCCAGTGCTTGTTATCCCTTACAACATCCCACCAAATGTCTGCACCAAAGAATCAAACTACATGATGGCCTTGCTCATCCCAGGTCCAAAAAGTCCTGGAAAGGATTTTGATTTATTCTTGTAGAGGAACTTCAAAAGATATGGAGAGGTGTTCTCACTCGAGACCTATATAGCAGCCCACCAACTGATTTCTTTATGTGTGCTATTATAATTTGGTGCCTCCATGATTATCCGGCTTTGGGCACTATGTCAAGGCGAACGACACATGGTTACAATGCATGTGTTCGCTGTGACAAGAATCCGCTGTCATACACAATACTTAGCAAGATCTGTTACATTGGACACCACTGTTTCCTTGCCAAGGACAAGCTGTGTCCTACAAAATACCGAAGACATGTGTTCAATGCAAAGCATGAAAACCATGATGCGCCAAAGAGGCTCACCGGCGATGAGTTGCAAGAGGAATTAGAGAAGGTCAGGCATATTACACCAGGAAACCAACCTGATAATGGTAGCCGGAAAAGGAAGCATGGCAGGGCAGAAGAGAGACAATTGTTTACCCACAGGTCCACTTTGTGGGACTTGGAGTATTGGAAAGATTTGGATCTGCGACATAATATTGATGTGATGCACATCGAGAAAATTATATGTGACAGCATTATTGGCACACTTCTTAATATTGAAGGCAAGACGAAAGATACCTTAAAATCTAGGATTGATTTGACACACCTGGGTATCAGATCTGATTTGCAGGTGAAAGATGATGGTGCATCATGGGATATGGCACCAGCTGTGTACATCTTGGACAAGGTAAAAAGAAAAGAATTCTGCAAGGTCCTGTCACATGTGAGATTCACACATGGATTTGCTTCCAACCCTGAAAGGAGAGTCAGTGCAGATGGAAACAAGGTACAAGGGTTGAAAACTCATGACTGTCACATCCTACTTCAAAGGGTTTTACCTGTTATCCTTAGAGGATTGGGCCGCCCTGACTTATACAGAGCAGTTGTAGAGTTGGGACAATTCTTCAGGGAACTCTGCAGTAGAAATGTCAGGATAGATGCTTTGGAGCGTCTTAGAGACAAGATACCAACTACCCTATGCAACCTTGAGAAGATATATCCTCTAGCCTTCTTTGATGTGATGGTACATTTGGCTGTTCATCTACCTGATGAGGCACTACTTAGAGGTCCAGTACAGTATGGCTGGATGTACCATATTGAAAGGCAGCTAGGCACTTTCAACGGCTATGTTAGGAACAGAGCTAGACCTGAGGGTTCCATTGCAGAGGCCTACATTTCTACAGAAGCGTTGACATTCTGCTCAAAATACATTGAAATAGCTGATCAACTTAGCAAAAAGGTGGGTGAAGACAATCCCAAGCTCAATGTTTTCGATTGTTCTGTTCGAGTTATAGGGAAGAGTCGACAAGATGACAAACCTAAAGATTTGAACAAAATGATTTGGTTTGTGTTGAATAACTATCCTGAGATTCTACCTTATATCGAGTAAGTGCTAAGTACTACAGCTTATACATCATAATCTACTAAACTTGCAGCACATTCTTACATATTTAAATGTTTGACACGATCACTATGTTGTGCAGCATCTACAAAAAGGAGTTACTGGCGCAAAATCCAAGAAACATTGACAAACTGGTTATGGTAGGATTTGCGAAATGGTTCAAGAGCCATGTAAGCTTTTGAATTGCACTGTTAGTTTTTTTAATATATTGAGTACATAAGATGATCAACTTGTTTATTTTCTAACCATAGGTTAAGAAGATGCGGGAGGATGGGCAGGCAGTTTATGTTGCCCTTTACGCACTAGCAATGGGTCCTGATACTCGGGTAAGACATTATGAATCTTGTGTTGTTGGAGAAGTGCGCTATGACACCCTTGCACGCGACGAAGGCAGGAAGACACAAAACAGTGTCATCATGAGCATGGATACGTAAGACGATGAGACAACTGAAATGTATGCAAACATAACAGACATTGTTCAGTTGCAGTATATCTCCAGTTTGGAGGTTAATTGATGTGTGGTTCTGTTCTGCTGTCGTTTGTACAACCTGTTTTCCAGGATCGCAAAACCCAAAGCTGATGATTATTTCAAATCCATCAATGTCAAGGCGGCGTACCACATCGACGAGCCTTTTATTTTGGCAAATCAAGCAACACAGATATTTTTGTTGGAAGACACATATGCATGTAGCGATGACTGGAGAGTATTGCGAAGGTCTGAGCAAAGGAATTCGTTTTATGAAGTTGCACAACAAGATTATGCTTACACTACTCCTGATGTAGAAGATTCCACATATGTTCGTAGTATCTTTGAGGACCAACACGTCAATAATGCTGGCAAAAAGATTCCCTGTCGGGCTGTGGATGTACGAGAGTTGATCAATAAGACGCCAACGTTCGAGGACATTGATGATGAAGAAGAAGATGACACTGGGGGGAATTACGATTCAGACTGATACACATGGCAAAGATGTTGACGCTGCTACTGCGGATGATGATTAGATTGCTTTTGTCGTATTTGCCTGTGAGAAGACGACTTTTTATCTACTATGTGAATTGTGTTCTCTATGACAACTGAAACCTAATGAAGTTGTTGTTTAGTATTTTGTTGTGAGAACATCACTTATTATGTATGTTGATTTGTGTTTGGTGATTGTATGACGACTAAAACATGATGACATTGTTGTTTAGTTGTACTCATATTTGGTTGTGAAACTTGTATTTGATGGCATAGTTTGCAGTTGGACTGCAATTTGCTCTATGTCTTCAAATGGGAACAAAGCTGACCCGACAGGGCCTCTGCTAATTTATTTATTTATTAGCAAAAGGGCCTATGTTATTTTTTATTTATGAGCAAAAGGGGATACCCCATGATTTCCATTAATAGAAATCATTAGATGTTCACAACACTACGCCCAGCCTGCTAAACAGGTTTCATTCATTACTAGTTTCATCAAAGTGCTCATGTCATAGCCACTGAATACATCACGAGTGCTACATACACTGCAAATAAAGAGACAATCATCCTATAGAGCACAACGATTTTGCCCATTATCTTCACAAGCTCTTTCATCTCCTCATTGCTGTCAAGGCCGTTCAACAGCTGTTGCTTGGCCATGATCAAAGGAACTGCATCTTTAACCTTCTGCTCTGCATCTTCCTCTTCTGCCGTTCCTTCAGTTACTTGTCCAACACCCCAACCTGCTGGTATTGGGATTCCTCCGTGTTGGGGATATAACCCCGCGGTATAACCTGCCCTAATAGGGCCGGGTCAGATCATTGGCGACTTATGAAGCTGGGCCTCAGGTAGGCCAGTATGATCAGGACGCAGGACCAGAAGGGCGGCTCACAAGATGGGCCGGCTTAGGGCCCAAAGTCAGAAGGCAGCCCAGAGGTGTAAGCCGCCATATGATGACTTGTCTTATAAGGCAAGGCGACTTAGAGTAGGGCTCGGTCACAGATCGTAACCCGACCCGGACTCTTGTAAGCTGGAGGTCTCGACCTGTATATAAAGGTGACTCCCTGGCACAGAATAGGGCAAGTTACAATCAATCAAAAGCTAGGTCAAGCGAATCTGCTCCCTTGTAATCGATACTCAAGCAATAAGCAACAAGAGCAGGAGTAGGCTTTTACCTCCACCATGAGGGGCCGAACCTGGGTAAACTCGTGTCTCTCGTCCTGCTCAACCCCGACAAGTTAATCACCATTGCGATGGCCTCACGTCTAAGTCCTTTCACTAGGACATCTGCCGTGAGAAAACCACGACAGTTGGCGCCCATCATGGGGCCAGCGCACGATGGTTTCGAGTTCTCGAAGGGCACTTTCCCAGGGATCGAGGGATACACCGTTGGCAGGATAACCAAGAGTCGTCGCGGCAAGCTCTACATCGACGACGCTGGCTGGGGCCCCGAGGCAGACTCAATTGATTACGGGTACTGGGTCACCTTCGGCGGAATCCACGTCTTCATCGGCAAGATCGGTGGATCTGAGCCTAAGCCGGACATCTGCACCAACCTCATTGAGCCAGCTCGGTGCGCGGAACCCGCCCGGATCCAAGCCGGTCGGAAACATGCTTTCGTGGGCTTCACGCAAGGTGTGGAACTTGCGGAAAATTTCGCATCTGGAGGAGAGACTCTCATCTACTCAGGTGATGAGTCCTCGACCGGAGAGACGGAGTCAATCTATCAGCTTCGAAACGGCGGGCTTGGTTGCTGTTTCGATGGTGACAGTATTCCGGACCCCTATGAGCCACCGTGCCAAGCCGCCATCTTCATGGCAGGCATTGCGCCGGCTCTTTACAGCACGGCGGCTGGAGCGACAGCAGTGACAGACCCTTCAGGGTCCGGTTTAGCTAGGCCTCCGGCTCAAGTCTTATCTGACCTGATGGGAACCCTGATGACCCTGCTGGCGACTGAAGTTACTGCAAAAAACCAGGCTAAGCACAATACAGAGATCGCAAAGCTTAGGGAGCAGATGACCAAGGCACAAGAAGATATCAACGCTGAAAACACCCGGATGGCAACAGTGCAGGCTCAGATTAATGCCAAGACGGAGCGCTCGAAAGAATAAGCTTGGCGTTTAAGTCTGGATCAGAACGCCTCCAATGCAGTCCTCCGGAGGAGGCACCAGACCCATTTGCCCTTAAATTATGAACCCGTGAATCTGTTCAACACACCGGGTGCGGGACCAAGTACTCGACCGGTTGTACCCCCGATTGCAGAGGCGCCCGAGAATAGGGCGGCGGCTCAGCCTCGTCACCAAAGCCGGCCCATAGGGGCTAGACCCCGCCTTAGTGTTTTGCAACACATTACCTCTCTTTCTAAGCCGGCATGTATCAACGACGTCCAGCACCTGGTGGGTCGTATTGTAGCCCTGAGCGAGTTCATAAGCCGCCTTGGAGAGAAGGCGATTCCCCTGTATCAGATGATGAAGAAGACTGATCACTTCGTCTAGAGCGATGCTGCTAACGGGGCGTTTGAGGCGCTTAAGAAACAGTTAGCTGAGCCACCCATCTTGGCTGCTCCCATAGACAAAGAGCCTTTGCTCCAGTACATGGCGGCTAATAATAAAGCCGTTAGTGTGGCAGTTGTCGTGGAGCGCAAGGAGGCGGGTAAAGAGTATCCAGTACAGCGACCATCTTACTATGTTAGTGAAGTCCTCACGGAGTCCAAGAAAAGATAGCCACATTGGCAGAAGCTGGTGTTTGGGGTGTTCATTGCCAGTCAAATACTTAAGCATTATTTCCTTGGACATCCAATCACAGTGGAGCAGAACTGACTACTGTGAGCTTGGGTCGCATCATCTGAAGTATGTGCCCAGAACAGCCATCAAGTCTCAAGCTTTGGTGGACTTTATAAATGATTGGACAGAGCTGCAAACACCTGAGGAGAAGCCTAACAAGACATATTGGACGATACATTTTGATGGGTCCAGGCAATTGGAAGGCTCGGGGGGTTGGAGTTATTCTAGAATCTCCACGAGGTGATAAGTTTTGTTATGTTTTAAGGCTCATGTTCCCTTGTACTAACAATGCAGCTGAGTATGAAGCTTTACTCCATGGGCTTCATATGGCTAAGGAGATGAACCTAAGCTGGGTTAGACGTCTGGGCGACTCAAACTTGGTGGCACAGCAAGTCTCAGGAAAGTGGGATTCTAAAGTCCCACTCATGGCGGCTTATCGTCAAGCAGTGAATAATATCGCTGGTCACTTTAAAGGTTACCAGGTGGATCACATAGACCGTCGGAAAAACGAGGCGGCTGATGCACTGTCCCGGCTTGGGTCTCAGCGTAAGCCAGTGCCCCCCCAATGTGTTCCTTGATGTGTTGCACAATCCTTCGGTTAAGTTGCCTCTGGAGGAAGATCTTGCTATACCTGACCCGAAAGGATAGTTGGTGGCGGCTCTTTGTGCTATCCCAGACTGGATGATGCCTTATCTGGCTTACATGACTTGCGGCGAGTTACCTGAAGATGAAAATTTGGCACGATAGATTACAAGGCGGTCTAAGTCCATGACTATTGTCAATGGCGAGTTACACAGATGAAGTGTGGCTGGTGTGTTCCAACGCTGTGTTTCCCCTGAAGAAGGCCGTGAAATTCTACAAGAAATTCATGCAGGTGATTGTGGTCATCATGTCGGGTCACGATCTTTGGTGGGTAAGGCCTTTCGACACGGATTTTTATGGTTGACGGCTCATGCTGATGCAGAGGATATTGTTAGCAAGTGTGATGGGTGTCAGATATTTGCAAGGCAAGCTCATGTGCCAGCTCAAGAATTGCGGATGATCCCAATCACTTGGCCGATTGCAGTCTGGGGGCTTGATATGGTCGGGCCGTTCAAGAGTTCTAAAGATAAGAAGACCCACCATTTGGTGGCAATTGATAAGTTTACCAAGTGGGTTGAAGCAGAACCAGTTAGCAATTGTGAAGCAACGACTGCAGTTCAGTTTGTCAAAAAGTTGATCATCTGCTTTGGTTATCCTCATAGTATTATAACTGATAATGGGACAAATTTTTCTAAAGGTGCTATGAAGGAGTTCTGTGAAAGCGAACACATCCGCCTTCATGTATCCTCAATGGCTCATCCACAGTCCAATGGTCAGGCAGAGCGTGCTAACCAGGAGATATTACGAGGGATCAAGCCCCGACTTATGGTTCCTCTGAATGAACGCTGGGTTGTTGGGTTGAAGAGCTTCCTGCAGTTCTTTGGAGTATCAGGACCACCCCCAACAGATCAACAGGCTACACGCCCTTCTTCATGGTCTATGGTGCAGAGGCGGTTCTCCCAAGTGATATTCGTCATGACTCGCCAGGGTAGCAGCATAAGTTGAAGTAGACAACGAGACGGCGCGTCAAAATGCTCTGGGTGCCTTGGATGAAGAACATGATGTCGCAGCAGCTCGATCGGCGATTTATCAACAAGACCTGTGTCGCTATCATAGTCGCAGAGTTCGAAGTCGGACGTTCTAGGAGGGTGACTTAGTGTTTCGGTTGATTCAAGATCAGACAGGCATGCATAAGCTGTCACCGCCTTGGAAAGGACCATTTGTGGTAAGCAAAAACCTCAACAACAGGTCATATCATCTCATCGACATACGTGAGGACAATAAGTCACGTACCTCTGAGGAGGAGACCAACAGGCCTTGGAATATTGCTCATCTTCGGCCTTACTATACTTGAGCCACCGACTCTCGTCATTGTACATAGTTTTGTCAATGTATATATCTTTTTATGATCAACATAATAAAGTCGGCATCCCGAAAATTCGGGGCCTCTGCCATTTCATCTCATATTTACTGTGCATGAGTATTTATTAATTGATCATTAGGTCACTTGGGGGCTTCCAACTCACCGAGTTTAGCTTTCTTACCCTCTTGACCGGCAAATAAACGCCATCATATGGGTTAAACCTGCCTGTCTACTTGATGCTACTCCAAAAGGTGACTCACCGTACTCTTGACAGTCAATCTTTTATGACCCTGAACTAGTCAAGGTTAAAACGTCAGCTTATGTCATGAGAGAGCCGGCTTATAGAAAGCGAGGATAAACCCACATGTCTGCTTGTTGTCTCCCCAAAATGTGGCCCGCCGTACTCTTGACAGTCAATCTTTAATGACCCTGAACTAGTCAAGGTTAAAACGGCGGATTATGTCACGTGAGAGCCGGCTTACGGGAAGTAAAATAAACCAAGGCTATTATGCCAAGCTTCTTTGAAGCAGGACTTGAGCTTTAAAAGCTGGTCTTTTGTCGAGCCTTGAAAGCCAACTTATACATGTTATGATTATATTTTCTATTTTTTTTGTTTTTGCAGGAATTGTTATACTCTTGATCATATTTATGGGCAAACTCCTGGGTCAGCAGAAGTCCGGGTTAGCATTGATCATTGTTGAGCTTATTGAGGCTATGAGCCGCCGAGTTATGAACTTAAAGATTTTCATGACAAGAGTCATTGGGTTATTAACCCGCCATTGCTTCTAAGCAATCAAGTGTTGTGACTATAAGTCACCAGTTTGGGTAACGTTGAGCTATATTACACCTCTATACAGCCTATACATCAAGATATCAGATGAGCAACCTTATTCAAAAGATGGTGCAAAGCAAGTATATATAGCAAGCTCGATCAAACATCCAAAGAGAGTTGGTGCGACAGTGCTGGACCAAATAGTTACAACATGCACGAAGGCACGACAAAGCAGCCACATGTTTTTTAGCTAAGCCTATTACATGGCTTTAGTTCAACCCAAAAGTTTCTGGCAAAGTTTTTCCGGAGTTATGCTACTCCTTGAGCCGGCCTCTGAACCGTATGGGTTAGTGCTCTTCGTGTTAACACCTTACTGCTGCCTTGTAGTGGAGGTCCCCGGGTCATCTTGAGCCGGCTCTTCATCGTTTGCATTCTGAAGATTGTGTGAGGTCCAGTCCACACCCATTAAAGCCTCAAAGATTGCTTCATCGTTGATGATAGAGGAAGGGTCAATATCAGGGGCAAAAATATGCTCACGCCTTTGCGGAGTTAGGTCCATAGCGTCAAAGGAGGGCACCTTGATTCGAGTATTGTCGTTGTCATAAGCCGGCTGGTATTTCTTAAGATCCAGTTCTTGGGCAAGTTGACAGGCCAATGGCCGCATTCCCTTGATGCATTTGGCAAAATATGCTTCACTGAAGATAGACCCATCATTGTTATACTCTGGAAACCCACCAGCCATTTCTTTTGGATCCAACTCTGATTGATAAGCCTTCGCCCGGCTTAGCGAGGTTATTGCTCTTGCACGGGTGGCTGAGAGCTTCAGTTCCTCGATTTGTTTGGGCATTGTTGATAGTTGATCCAATACATATTTGATCAGTTGTGGTGGTTTCTTGCCATTGGATGCAGCCACCAGAGTGCGAAGGCTTCCAGCATATAGTTTTTCCATCAAAGAGTAGACGGCTTTTAGTTTTACCAACACACTTTGCCCAAGGTTGGGACTCCTGGCACCTGTCATGCAGTCAAAACAAGAGTCGCCAAGCGAGTTAGATTGAAATTTTTCAAGCCACCAGGCGAGTTATTTTACTTGGTTGAAAGTATTACTTACCAAAGATAGTGGTCGTCCTTTGAGAGACATGCTATTTTAAGCTGGCCAATTCTTCAGCTACTGGCTTAAGCTGATTTTCGGCATCTTCCGCACGTTTCAACAAAGCGGCCCTTTCAATTTCAAAGGCGGATCTCTCAGAATCAAAGTTTGCCTTGATTTTTTCAAAGTCTTCCAAAGAAGATTTCAAGCTTGATTCAGCCTTGGCGCGTTCAGCTTGTTCAGATTCCAAGTTTTTCTTTAAACCGGCTAGGTTTGACTCGCCCAGGCTTAAAGCTTCTTGCAAATTTAAAAAGAAGTTTGTCATTCAAAAAGGACAATATAAGTCTGCTTGATTGGTTAAGTCGGCATTTGACAAAGATGTTATGGCAAATCTACTCAAGTCCCAAACACATTGCACGCAATATCCTTGGCACTTGGGGGCTAATCTACATCACTTTTTTCAATATATACTATAGAAGACCTAGCTCATCCTAGCAAGATAAGCCGGCCCTTGGGGGCTACGGGTAATTCTTCAAAGTGATCGTATTGAAAGACCCGGCTCATCTCATGAAAGATAAGCCGGTCCTTGGGGGCTACATCATGTTTCTTAAAAGGCGTATTCAGAGAACCGGCTTATCATTTGCATGATAACCCGGCCCTTGGGGGCTACACTTTGGAATCTACACATTTTCTTCAAGTCTTAACCATACTCAAAGATTTTCCTACGATCAAGACTTGGGGGCTACATAAGGATATATAATGGGAGAAAATAGAGGGTACCTCGTATTTCTTCTTCATCATGTTTACTAAGCCGGCCTCCATATCCCGGCTTAGCTACGCGGCTTAAGTAGCCAGCATGAAGGTCTTCAACACTGAGATCTTCATAACTAGGCAGATCAAGTTTGGATTTGCCCTTTTCCAGCAAAGGCGTCTATTCTTTGGCCGTGTGTTTGGCTAACACATTGGAGGTCTCAAGTGTTTTTGACTCGCCCCAATGATAGCAATATCCTCGTTGTTCTTCTCAGGAGGAATCTATTTAGTTGTGTTGATAGGGCTTGAGGCAACAATGGGGCTCGGTGGGTTAAGGTTGTCCGCTGGGTTATCATCAGCATCATTGGCCTCAGAGGCCGTTACTTCAGTTTGCGGGGGCGGATCATCTTGGCCATCATGATGGTCTTCAGTTTCTTCGATATTGGCCTCAGGGGTCACCAACACTTGATCCGCTGACTCAGGGATCTCGGGGGTCTTTGAAGAGTCGCCCACTTTTTGTTTCTTGCTTTTGGCTTTGGCCCAGTGGTCAGAGTAGAAGGTTTAAGAACACATGACAATAAGTTTAAAGCTATCAATAAGTACAAAGTACTCACCCTGGGTTAATAACAAAGGCAGGTAGATGGGTTGAAGATGGTGGCGACTCCTGGTAATTGGAATCAGAGGGATTAAGAGGATGTCTCATAAGTCCGGCTTTGGGTAAAGAAGGAGTTGGACTGTGTGGCACCTCAGCAGGCCTCTTACGGGCAGAGGGTTCATGAGCTAACCCGGCCACCAGATCTGCAGAGCAGCCACTCCAGGTTTGGCGCCTTGACTCATGTTGAGTTTCTTCAAAATAAAGTACGGATCTAAATGAGCATCTGGATGAGAAAAGCTTACTTTCCGGATGACCCGCCTTATCTTCTTTGGAGGCAAGGAGTCTGAGCCGGAGGAGATAGAGATTACCTCAGAGTCATCAGCCCGGCTAGTTGCTGCCTCATCCTGAGAACAAGAGGCGTCAGCTAATTCAATAAAGAGGCGGCTAAGACAGTCAAGTTCTACCTCTAATTGACCATCAGCATCTGCTGACTCACCCACAGCAGCCGGCTCAGTGACAGCGACTGGTTTGTTCTTTTTCTGCCTTGGGCCAGTCCTGGTTTTGGCCACGACAGTTTTCCTCTTCCTGTTCCAAAAAGCAGAGTCGGGCTATGTAATGAAGAGGGATTAGCAAGTGAGACACAGAATAAATCAAAGATATTTAAGCTGGATATAAGTGAGTACTTACAGGTGGGGCCGGGTTGAGCTTGAAGAATGGTAACAACCCTATCTTGTCACAATTTTCTTGAGGCTCCCCAAGCAAACTCTTTACAATTTTATTGACCTCATCAGCGGTAAAATTATCAGAGCTGTACGCTAAGGGTCATTTGACTTGCCTGAATATTCGCACACTAAGCCGGGCCGGCGGCTTAAGGGGAGGATTTTCCATGAAACCCAGCACCAGGCTAGGTCAACTCCAGTTAACCCATTGGCTAGCGAGGCCTTTACTTTTGAATAAAGTGGGAGTGCCTCAGCATGTTCATCTAGAAGAAGCTTGCTTGGCGGGTCAAAATCTATGGGGAGGCAGTCAGCCCTATAACCCGACAGAGGGTTCTCATTAGCTGGAGAAGTATTCTTACAATAAAACCAAGTCTTAACCCATCCTTTAGGGTGACTTGGTAGGGTGGCTGAAGGAAAACCGCCATCCCTGCGTCTCTGGATTGAGACTCCACCCAATTCTTGACTGGGCCACCCGCACATTCAGTTGGGCGGTTCATATAGAAGAATTCTTTAAAGAGAGCGACAGTGGGCTCCATTTGTAGATATAGTTCGCAGAAAATTTGAAAGTGGCAGATATTTGATACTGAATTTGGGCCTATATCTTGAGGATGAAGATTGAAATAGTGCAAGACATCCCGAAAGAACTTTGACCCGGACAATGTGAAGCCTCTGAGGATATGATTAGTAAAAACTACTACTTCTCCTTCACCAGGTCTAGGGACATTATCCCCTTGACTGACTCGCCAGCCAAATTGCTCCTGAGTCACCAAGAGACCATGGTCTTGATAGTCTTTGAGGATGGTTTCGGTGACAAGGGAAGGCCCCCAATTGCAGATGGTGGCTTTTGACATACTGAGCCGTCTAAGTGCAAGGAAAGACTGCGGAAATATAAAGGGATGAGTTACTTAAAAAGTAATGACTCATTATATGAATAAAGCAGCATAAGGGTAAGTCACTCTAAACAGTGGCGAGTTATTTAAAGGAGGCCATCTCTAAAGCAATTGGCGAGTTATAGATATGTTGGTAAGCCGCCTAAGATACAAGGGCGGGTTAGCTAAGTTTGGGATTGCTGAAATTTTGCTAAGTATGGAGCAAACACGTTTCAGATTGAATTGCTATATTTGTGGATCTATGGGTAGTTCAAAAATAAAAATAAATGCTAAATCTAATGGTGGTGGTGGAAGAACTGATGAGTTGCTCATGGGGTTTAGTGGAAGTATGATCTATTTAAGGACAAGATTGTCCTTGAATCTATTGCCGCAGCATTTATATGTGCATATTAGAAAAAGAGCAAGATCTGCTCAGGAAATGGGGGAGGTAACAGTAAATGGCAGGTGAGAAAATCGAGGAGGCACGGTAATTTCTGGAACAAACAGATGCCTTGCTACAAACAAAAAGATGCCTCGGTTTTCGGGATAAGTGGATTTGCACAAGATTCGTTATGACGTAATGAAGGTTTTCCTAAAATTATGAAGATGACATCATCTTTTTGTATGGTGAGTTAAGAATGTTCTTTAGAACTGAGATTGCAAAGACCCAAGGAGAAGACTCGCCAGAATGAAGAATTGAAGATTGACATGAACAAGTTCAAATCAATCTAGGGCCTGATGTTGGGGATATAACCCCGCGGTATAACCCGCCCTAATAGGGCCGGGTCATTTCATTGGCGACTTATGAAGCTGGGCCTCAGGTAGGCCAGGACGATTAGGACGCATGACCAGAAGGGCGGCTCACAAGATGGGCCGGCTTAGGGCCCGAAGTCAGAAGGTGGCCCCGAGGATGTAAGCTGCCATATGATGACTTGTCTTATAAGGCAAGGCGACTTAGAGTAGGGCTCGGTCCCGGATCGTAACCCGACCCGGACTCTTGTAAGCTGGAGGTCTCGACCTGTATATAAAGGTGAGTACCTGGCACAGAATAGGACAAGTTACAATCAATCGAAAGCTAGGTCAAGCGAATCCGATCCCTTGTAATCGATACTCAAGCAATAAGCAACAAGAGCAGGAGTAGGCTTTTACCTCCATCGCGAGGGGCTGAACCTGGGTAAACTCATGTCTCTCATCCCGCTCAACCCCGACAAGTTAATGACTGTTGTGATGGCCTCGCATCTAAGTCCTTTTACTAGGAGATCTGCCATGACAAAACCATGACACTCGGCTAACCAAATAATCAGCGTAGTTCCATTCCCCCACATCAGCAACTTCCCAGAAATACAAATCACACAAATCTTCCCTTTTCTGCACGAATCAAATTGGAAGATCATCAACCAAACTATTAAAAAAATCAGCAACTGAAAGCTGGCGAAAAACACTTAATCATATTATTAACCCATGATTCGGGCATTTGTAGAAGATTCGGCCAAGGTTGAGGATTGTAGTTAAGACACGACGGATGACTATGCATGATTTGCAGCAGTGGCACCACACCAACGATAGCGGGTTGCGATGAGCAACCAGCTGCGGTGAGTGTGCCGGCGGGGGTGTGATGAGACCCATGGGCGATGGTACGGGTGGCGACATGGCGCATATCTGGTTGTTGCCTGCTGAAGAGCAGGTGGACGAGCCGCCAGTGGACATGGTTGCGGCGGCCAGAGCTTCTGATGCTAGCCAGAGTAACTAGAGAAGAGGAGAAGCGAACATTGGATATGTCAGTGCAGAGTAGCATAGCACTATATATAGTCATAGTCTAGGTTTGGATTCGAACCAGCTACAGGAGCACGTCTCTCTTTTTTCTAAAACTCAACAACGTCTCTTTACTGGTACACTAGCTTGTTCTGTATGCCTTCTCAAGTCTTTGATTTTCTTTTTTTTTTGCGAGGAAGGAAGGAGGAGAAAATTGAGGGTTCCTTGGACTCGAACCCAAGACCTCTCAGTTGAAAACCAAGGGTGCTACCCACTTATGTGGTGAACGTTCCCTGGGAGGAGGACGACAAACGAATGCATTTTCCTGGCAGTTTTAGTTGCGACGCAAGATCAAATGGTGGCAGTTTCAGGAATGTTATCTGGCGAACGAGCCCAGTTTTTCTTTTCTTCCTATAAAAAAGTATGCTACGTGGTGTCGGCTTAGTCAACAAACGATTGTGCCAACCTTGACCGTTGGATTGACATTAAACGTCTGATATGTTTCTTCGGTCTCTTCTTCCTCCAGCCGCCAAAGCCAAACCAGCGCCAGCGGGGCCGCCTGCTCCCGCCTCCCATGGTTGGCTATGCTGCCACGCAAGCATCGCGGCCACATCGCACCCTAAAACTCTATGCATCTTCCCCGGCTCATGTTCGTTCCCGTCCGAGGCCTCACCATCGTCCTCTGCCTTGGTTCGCTCGCCGCGGCGCCGCCCTCACTACAAAAAAATACACTTCCGTGATGATACGTGTTTGTCACAGTAGGTCACATTTTCTGTCATGCATGTACCTCCATGATGATTTTATGATAGAATCAAGATAGTCATACCTGTGCTGTCGTAGAAGTGTTCCATGACAATACCAAAATTATCATCACGGAAGTGTCCACTTCCATGATGATAAATGGCGCGTCATGGAAGTGCTTTCGTTAGGGGTAACCGACACATGGCATCCACCGTAATGGGTCACCATTAAGCTATCGGGTTCCGGTTTGGATCCGATAACCCGTTAACAGCCGGGACCAATGGGGATTTTCCACATGTAAAATTGTCAATGGCCAGAGAAACCACGTGTCGGCTCACAGTTGGGACAGATGTCATCCACTCATTGGACATGAGGCGCCTATGATATGTCGACACATGGCACGGCCCAACAGAGGCCCATTTCGATGAAAAGGCCGGCCCGTTTGACTTGGTCAAAAGGTAGCGGGCCGGCCCACGAAAAGCCTGTTAACGGCATGTTCGCATATAGCCCATTTACAGCCTGCTAACTCACGGCCCGTTATGGCCTATCCGAATTAGGCCCAGTAGCATCATCTGGGCTGTCCAATATGATTCCAGCCCATTGTAACTTCCGGCCCATGTATGGCCCATGACGTCTTTCGGCCCATACGAGGCCCTTTGTAACTCTGGGCCCATTAAAGGCCCGAGGTGAAACTGGCCCATAATGAACAGTGTATCCCTTTATACCCATTAACGGCCCATTATTCCTTTGGCCATTTCCAGCCCGTGTTAACTTTTGGCCTTCTAAGGGCCCATTTATTCTTGGGCTCATTTCCAGAATTCGGTTACTTACGGTCCGTTACTGGCCTGTTCCGCTTGTGGGCCAAATTCAGCCCGTGGTTACAGTCGACCCGTTTGTGGCCCGTTAACCCGTTGAGCTATTTCATAACGTCATCAAATACGGCCTAATAACGGCCCATTATGGTCGGGCCATAAACAGACGATTTCCACTCTAGCTCGTTTATGGCCCATTTTACGGACCATTATTGGTCCACGAATAGTACAGCCCATGTTTGGCCAAACAATTATATGGCCCGTAGAAGGCCCATTGATTATACGGCCCGTAGAATGCCCATGGATCCTACGGCCCGTAGAAGGCCCATGGATCCTACGGCCTGTAGGAGGCCCATGGTCACTACAGCAGGTAGCAGGACCATGGTTACAACGGTCCATATGTTGCCATGGTTATCGTGGCCTAGTTATAAAAATAGGTTATTGTGGCCGCTAGAAAAACACGAAAAAAGAACTGCAGTGACTACAAGCAAACAACTAAACAAGACAATAAGGAAATAAATAAGCAAGCAACTAACGCTAGGCTATTATGGCTATTACAAATATTACATACACTGGGCATCAAAGTTGGCCACCAGTGCAAATATAGGGAACAAAGCAGCATATTACATACACTGGCCGTCTAAATTGGCCACCAGTGCAAATAAATGCAGCAGCAAAACTAGTCCATAACTGAAACAACTTCAGAAGAGCTCATGAAACGTTATCCTGGGTATCCACCATGTTGGCAATAAGCTTAGCAAGCTTATTAGCTTTCTCCTGTTTGATGCTAAAATCCTCCAACGCTTGCTGTTGCACCAGAAAGTATGCATCTGAATTCTCCAGGGACTTCCGCAGCACAGCTGATCGATGTCTTTCAGCTTGTAGTTGAGACTCAAGAAACCGAACTGATTCAGACAGTGAGTTCGAATAGCTTGTGCCAGCGGTAGTGGCCAGTAACTCGAACACTACACCAAGACAGGACTTTGGGGTTGTCTCACTGTCTTCAAGATAGTTTTCCTTAGCTGTTTAATCAGCTTTGTTGGAGACCAACAAGGATGTCTCACTATCCTGAACCTTATCTGCATTACTTCCTTTACCATGGCTTAATAAGGTACTCTTCCCCAATATTTTGTTAGCATTCTAAAAGAAGAAACAAGTAGACACATAACAGGTTTAGTTCAAATCATATCAGTTCAAGACAAAGCATCATTGAAAGAATACAAAGCGTGGGAAACTACACGACACAAAAAGATTTCAGATGGGTACCACTGGTCTACATGTACAACAACACTATTGGCTCTGTTGTGATGCTAGTAATGAGCATGATATGAGAAGTCAAATGTATACACAATTGAAATTGAAATCAACAGAGCTATTTATAAGAGCAAACCTGTTAAATAAACATGCTTAAACATACCTGTTGTGCCATTGGAGTTTTGATTGGATCCTTCAATTTAAAAATAAGTTTGTATGAGTAAATACAATGATACAAGAGCAAAGCAGTATGCATGATAGCAATGGAATCTTAAATGAGAACAGTTGTTCTTCAGGTTTAAGCACTTGTTCTACATGAACAGAGTATAGTACTTAAAAATAAAAAATGAGCTCATAGACCCTACCACATTCTTGGTTCGGGACCAGTATAGAACAAGGCGTTCCTAGTCATCATCCCGTAAATGTGTCTCAGGAGAACGTAAGGGAATTTGGTGAGTTTCTTTGCCAGTGAAGTACGTTTTCTTCAGGTAATTCCGATACTTCCACCAAGCATTCTTGAAGATAGCAGAGGTATTAGCACAGGTTACCTCATCCTGAGTTTCCAAATCGGTCCTTCTCTATAGAGAAAAATGGGAACATTTGCTGTGTTATAACCATCATGGAGGTAGAATGTATGGGATAAAGCAAATTAATTGCCATGAATAACATTACTTACACATAACTCCTAGACGAACACCTGCAACTGGCATTTTCCTTCATATTCAGTATAATATTTCCATGATGGGAAGATACGCAAATAGGATTTAACAACATCAAATGCGATAGATGCTAAACTATGAATGGCTGGTTGTGCTTCCTCCATAGGAATATGTGTACTAACTGGTGGAGTTGGGGTTCGCCGTGGTAGTACTGGCGCTTTGGGCACTGGAGCTGCCTTACTAACTGCTCTTGTTTGGGAGTTCTGTGGTGGAGATGGTGCTGTCTCAACAGGAACTGGGTTACTATCTGCTGGGGTTGGGGTTAGATTAGGTGAAGCTGGTTCTCTGTCCATCGCAGTAGGGGTACAATCTACGAGAGGCTGGGTTATGTGTGGTAGGGCTGGTTCTCGTGCATGTACAACTGGGGTGCTATCTCCACCAAGAGGTAGCACTGTTTTATTTGAAGACCGTGTTTTTACTCCGCTAGATACTACCATCACCCGCTCCAATTTAAATGGCTGATAAACAGGAAACATAGTTGAATGTACATACCTTGTATGAGAGACAGATGCAATAGATAGGGAAAATCATACAGATTTTATGAAACCATGTGCGATGGCTCGAATCCATAGTCAATCCTACTTTCAATAGGACCAGTTGACAATTGAAGTGGAAAAAAGAGGGCATGAAATAGTTCACATGTATATTGTTTAACTAAAAAGGATAGCATGACATAATTTCACATATATGATGTCTATCTAAACTAGATAGCATAGCATGACATAATTCAAAGATATGATGACTAACTAAACAGGATGGCATGAGATAATTATATGATGTCTTCAGTAAACAGGTTCGCATGACATAATTCACATACATGTATCTAAATAATCAAGATCGCATGATTTAATTCACATATGTGATTTATATACTAAGAAAATGGCATTCACATATATGATGTCTGAACTAAGAACATGGTGTTGAATATTGTGTATATGATGTCTAAACTATGCAATGCAAGACACCATATGCATGATATGAGCAGTATAACCATGCCAAGTTAGAGCATAAACCTCGGTGGGGGAATATGACTGGTCATCTGTCTCTGAATCCATCTCCGAGGAGCTATCGGGACCCAGCAAGAGATCTGCTTCGATAGGTAGCACTGTCTGCTCTGAAGACCTTATTTTCACTCCAGATTTTTCCATGACCCACTCAAATGGCTGATTCACAGAAAGAGTAGTTTAATGTACAAACATTGTCGACAAATGGAAATGTAATGAAGAAAAGGATTGGCAAGATATCATTCAAATATATGATGCCTGGTTAAACAGGATGGCACTGCATATTTCACATATATTATGGCTGGCTAAAAGAGATGAGACTGCATAATTCTCATATATGATATAGAAACTAAACAAGTGGCATTACAGAACATGTCTAAACTAAGCAGATGACATATATGATGTTGAAAGTAGGCACTGCAAGGCAACATATGCATGATATGACCAACATCATCATGCCAAGTTAGAGCAAACACCTCGGGGGTAAATAGGAGTGGTCAGCTGCGTCTAAATCCGCCTGAGAATAGATATCTTCCTCTGGATTACAATCTGGAGGGGGGCGGGGAGGGTTTGCCATTGAACCCACCATGGAGCGATGTCTGCATGACATTGTATTGATGCGCAAAACTCTTCTCTTTTTCTCTACATGTTCAGCATGACCGTGTACAATATCTGACATGCATACGAAAAAAATATAGTGAGATTATGTAAGGAGAGCATGCAGAAATCTGGAGTGATGGTAACAACCAGTGGATGGATCCAAAAATAACGATAGCAGGCTGATGATAGCTTTAATTTAATAAAAAGACAGATGATGATTGCTTTACTATTTGTTTCCCACCCAAGATGAACAACATAGGCATACCCTAGGTGAACTAGATAATAGACAGAGATACTATTCATTGCTTCCTCAATATGTGCCCCACAAGTAATTTTAAAACTCAAGTTTGAACATTAATTTGGACCTGACTTGGAGTCTAAGAGGTGAATAGGATGATAAAGTAGCAGGTAATATTAAGCAATGCATTACACAAGCAGAAACGAAAGAGTGCGATCTCTCTTGTGGACCCGTGTACTCCTCAGGTTCATCTGCTGAGTCGATGATGGTGATGCAGTTGTGGTGGGTGCCGGCGGCAGGGAAGGAGATCTGAGGCGGCGAAAGACGGTCAGGAGTCATGATGTCTGGTATGGTGGATGCTTCTGTCGATGGAGCAGCTCAGGTGAGGTGGACGACGTCGCGACAGGAGCAGGACAAACCACACAAAGTTTTCTTCGACACCTATCTATAACTGAAGTAATTCTGTAAGGGCTCCTTTGGCTTGCAGGATTCTAAAAATGCAGGGATAGGAAAAACATCGGAATAGGATAAGAATGCACGTGGGAAACAGAGGATTTCTAAACATAGGATTTCTGTCAACTTGGGTGTTTGGTTCACAGGAATTGGAAGAGCAGAGGAATGCAAAGAAACATGGCCAAATTAAAGTGAAACCATATGAAAGTGTGTACAGTTAGAAAGTTATTCTGCCACTAATGCACTTAGTCTTGTTTTCATGCATAGGATTTTGAAAAGTAGGTCCAGGTGGATGTTTTGCTCCATTCCTTTCAATGAAATGCGTGAATAATTGAATAGTAGAGTGCCGTAGGAAAATTTCCTATTGCTAAGTTTTTCCTTCACTTTTTCCTTTGAACCAAAATAGCCCTAGTGGATCGACATGAATGTAGAGTAATAAGTGATGCGACAAGTGTACAACCTCTTTGGCGTAGCCTTGTCGACCTCAGCATCATTGGGTTGCTCGTTGAAGAAGTTGCGGCAGAGGTGGCTGTCGGAGGTGTGGAGCAAGATCTGAGGCGTCTGTAGACGGTGTCCAGGGCACTGCTTTGTTGTGATGGATGGTTCCGTCGTTGGAGCAGCTCCGATGAGCCGTAAGACGTCGAGGCTGAAGCAGTTCAAGACAGACATCGTTAATCTCAAGTGGGATTCTAATAGCATCTCCAATAGATGATGTAAAATACATTACCAAAAAGTGATAGATGTAAAAATTACATCACTAAGAAACACCTGAGTACAACATATGAGGTAAAAACTGTTGACTCTGAACTTAACTGTAGAAACAGAAATTCACTATGGAATCTGAATGTTAATGTCGAAACTGAACGCACTGGTAGCAGAGAGGCACTTCACATGTAGTTTAGGCCGCTCGAGCACTAGTAGTAGAGAAATAGTGATCTAAATCAGTAGGCGATCGACGGGGAACACAGTAGCAGATAGCAGCCGGAGCAGCAGCGCCTGGAGGAGCAGCACGAACTAGAGCCAGAGGAGCAACTCATGTACCTGCAGCAGCCCGTGTACCAGCATCAGCAGCGTGAGCGAGAGCAAGAGCAGAGCAGCAGCACGAGTTAGGGGGAGAGCAGAGCAGCAGCGCGACTGAGTGAGAGACGGAGCAGCAGTAGCAACACGAGCGAGTGAGAGCCAGAGCAGCAGCAGCAGATCAGGCTGGTATGGACGCCGCCATCGAAGGAGCCTCGCACTAGGGGAGAGCCGCCGTGGAGATGTCACCCGCGGCGCCGGCTTCGAGGTAGCCGCACCATGGGGGTGCGGGATCAAGCACCGTTAAAGCCGGGAGGTCGAGTTAAGGAGAAGGTGCGATGCGATGAGTGTACAACCTCTTTGGTGGCGCCGAGTAGGCCTAGGCTTTGTCCGAGGTGTCGGTGAGGATGCTGTGGTTCTAGTGGAGTAGGTTAGGTGGCGCTGTGGGGATGGATCAGCCATGATAGACGAGGCGATCGTCGGAGCAGCTCCTTGTAGGTGGAGGACGGGGCAGCTGAACCGGCGGGACGACGAGATCGACAACGGATCCTCATCCAGGGAGGTGGATGAGGGACGTCGAGCTATTGCGGTGGACGACGTCGTCAGGGAAGAGGCTCCGGCTGGGCAGCGGTGGGGTGGCGGACGGAGGAGGGTGGGGTTTTGCGGCTGGAGTAGAGAGGTTATGGCGGCCTGGGATTTCGAATGACGAAAAGAAGGTGATGGGAGGGGGGAACCATGACTTAGGGATGCGCTTGTCCAAAATGTAGGGTGTGTTACAAAAGTACCCCCACCGATTTGAACTAGCGGCCCTTTCGGCTCAGGGTTAGAAGGGGGATTTCGCGTGTCGGGATTTGGCAGCTGGAGGGAGTTTTCGCGCGCGTTGTAATTTCGGGATCACAAGGCGCGGGTTGTGAAGGCGCGAGTTTTGGGAGCATGATATCTGAATTTTCGGGATAACAAGGCGCGGGTTGAATTTTAGGGACAAGCCTAATGTGTAATTATGTACGTACCAAATCTATTCGCACTTCCCTCATCGAAAAAACGAAAAAAATAAAACTATTCACACCACACAAAGAGAGAGTCTTGTCCCGTTTTACTGTACAAATGCTATTCAAAGCTATGAATCCATGTTATGTCCAATTAAATTTTTTCACTGGCTATATAATGCATGTAACCTACTCATACAAACATTTTAGTGCATTCCAAATGTCTATACTACCGCTGCAATTCAAACTAAATTTGAATTCGTTTCTCTATTTGAATAAGAATCTATAATCGTGATTGTTGCCAACTTAAACCATCATTCGTATGTTATCTTAACAACACACCACATGATTACTATAGAGATAGAAATGAACTATGTGCACTATATGAACTCGAATTCAAAACTTTGAATACACTTGATGTTGATTCCAAATAATAGTACATTTGATGTACTAACTAGATCTTCATAATCTAAACCATGTTTCATATGTACACTGTGTTTATCGCACAATGTATAGTGCCCCGCCCCCTACATTATGACAAGTATTTAGCCCTGAGCTGCAAAAGCCACACATTATCACAAATTCAAAAAAATGTTCTATATATTATATGTAGTATAACATGTTCATAACCACACCATGTGTATCACCATTATATATATTCATGCATGCTTCGGTTTAAAACACTATGATATCTTCTTCAAATATCTGAATCCACTTTTTTATAATGAATTATGATCTCTGTTCGTCTTTTACACCCACACAATCCTCTTCTCTTTGTAGCTAGCGCTAACTTTCTCTCGTGCATGCACACGCCCGCCCCTCTCACCCTCCCTTAGCGTCCCCTCCATCGCGCACATTCGTTATTTCTCTTTAGGGCGTTCACCCACGGTGTGTGTAGGCCCCCCGGCTCCTTCTTTCCGGCACACACCAGTTGATATACCTCTCTAGCCAAGTGTGCCTACCACAAACACACACTTTCCCTCTTCTCTTCTCACCGTCCATGCCCCCTATGTCCAATACTGTTCCACGCAGGTGCACACTCCCGCCCCTCTTTTCATCGATCTCATACTCGCACACTCCTCCCCCCTCGATGTAGTAGGCATCTCGCAACACCTCCTAGCCGCATCCCTCTCCCCCTGTTTGTCTCTCCAGACCTTATTTGCTTCTAACACATGCATGCATGTATACCTACCAATCTCCCTACATATAGCTAGGTCAACTATAAGTCTTTTTCCCCACGCACCGATCAATGTACCTCACTAGTTATGTCTCTCCCTTTCTCTGACACACGACGATTGATCTTCCTATGTAGTTACGTCTGGTTACCACAACCATATCGTCCCCCTCATCATCCTTGCATACCTCCCGACCCATCTCTCACACGCACGTGCATCGACAGGCAGACATCCCCACTCTTATTGATATTGCACTCGTACCCTCCGTTTGTCTAGCAGGCCTCTCCCACCATTTGTGAGAAGCAACTCCACCACCAACCCTCCGACACTCTACCTTTGTCTCTCTCCCAACCTTATTCCTCTGCTACACAATATGCCTGGAATGCCGATCGATCTCCCCAATACATAGCTAGGTCTCTCTCCTTCTCCACACATATACCGTCGATCTACCTCTCTATAGTTAGGTCTCTGCCCCTCCCCCCCCCCCCCCCCCCACACACACCGATAGTCAAATGTTGTAGGTAGGTATCGATGCCACAGAGACAAACTTCACCTCTGCCCTCTCACAATCCAGTAGTCCAGCCGCCCTGTATCTTTGACGTGGGCAAGCACAAATTCGATGGCACTCTTTACCCATCGCGCACCCACACACTTCATCCGTGTTTTTGATTCTATCGATATCTCACGCCGATGATCCCTCCACTCTCTTCTCGTGGCTCGCTCCCTCTATATATGAGATTCCATGACTCTGTTTCACACACATTGCATATGTTACATTTTTTTGTTTGAGATATCATCGACACATTGCCTCTGTTTCGCACAAACCATCTCTCTCACACCCACCCACGTACGTACCTACACGTAAAGAAGAGGTGCATGCACGATGCACATACTCACGTCTCGTTCCCGGCCACACCCGCGCGGGTACATGGTGGAGTTCATTTATGTACGAAAAGGCAGCGGTTGTTTACTCAAAGGAGGGTCGTGTACCACGCGTACACGGAACAAAGTTCGACTTGACGCATTAGTATTAAATAAAGTTATATTCCTCAATGGCACGTATAGAATATAAAACGATTGTCATCGGGAAAAAAAGAAATCCGCTCCACTATATATAATGGAGCCTGCCTACCGGGGTTTGTTTCTCGTCACACTATCTCACACAAGGCGGCGGTGGCCTCTCTCTCACTATTGGTCACGGATCCGGCCGCATCCCGTCCGCCGGCAAAAAGGGAGGATGTGCATCGTTCCTATGTTCAACGGCGTCGAGGCAGCACGTCCTGATCTGCGGTACTCACCATTCTCTCTGAACAAGCTCTGGCGCGGTAGGGCCTTCGCCACTTGCTCGCTTTCGCAGTATGGGCAGATCCCGGCCGCCGGTGCCCTCCTAGTTACATCCCAATGACCCTCAGGTACAGCTTCCTCCGGCCTTTCTCCACTGCCCATCTTCCCACGTTCCTGCATGTGGAAAATCTTGCATGTAGATATTCTTTAGTTCTTTGCTTAAAACATATCTCGGCCGACGTACTTTCCATCTTGCAATCTCGTCCTCAAACCATTTTTGATAAACCACCATGCTGCAATCTTTCCCTTATGACATGGAATATGCTTCTTTTTTGTCGGCGTATGTGCCTTCAACTCCTGTTATTGGGTAGTAATTGTTTCCTTTCTACCTCTTTTTGCAAACAGGGCTATCCATTTCACCTCGTTGCTATTGCGACCTTTTGGCGAACTACACAAATCACTTTTTTTCTTAACAGTGTTTTGTGCAGTTCCGCTAAAATGTCACATGGGCAATGTTTTTACACTTCCGTGGGACTGCAGAAAGGGAGCTTGGTTTTGCTATCCTCCTCATCCAACTCTGTGCCTAATATTCTCCAACAAGTAGTTAGTCCTAAAGAGAGATCGCAGAGGTGATCGGCTTCTATTTGTGTGTGTTATGTTTCATCATCTAGTTCCACTATTATTGTAATCGCATTGACTGAATATCTTTGCAAACAGGGATGATCAGCTCGATTTTAGTGGAACTGCACAAAATGATAGGATTGTGATGTCCTCCATACACCTCTTTCTTGGCTACAGAGCTGCGTGAAACTAGCTGCAAACCAATGAACACTGTGCCCAGGAAATGGAGCCATTCCTGTGAACATCATTGATCAAATATATATTTTTCTTTATTTGTACACCTTCTCACAACTTTGTCTTCAGTTGTGATGTGAATATTGGCGCTGATCTGTGAACCATTGAGATGCATTAGCAGCCATGGTAGTTTCATTTGTATTTGATGGAATGTTGTAACGAGACAATCTTGAGGCAAGAGGACACATGAATCCTAAGTTGAAACCTTTATTTTTCTGCAGGAACCAAAGTTGAAACCTTCATAGCATTGCAGTACAATTTCATTATGCTGGAAAATTATGCGTACATATAAACAAATCCTGAAAGATTGATAGCAATGCCAGAAACAATTCAACTTCATTTCGCCGACATGTGGGACATCCTTCATCCAGCTCCACCTGCCATGCAGCAATATTGAGTGCACAACTGCAGGGGAGATTCACACCGGTCGTTGCGCCGCAGTAATAATGATTAGTGAGCAGTCAAATCACAGAGCCCCATCTTCGCCACAGTAAGTTGCTCGGATGAAGCAACCATCATTTCTCTCTTTGTTGAATCCGCTGGTACTCCAATATTCCCAGAGTAATGTAAGTTGCTCATAGTAAGTACTACCTCCTTTTTTTTATTCTAGAAACCACCACACGCGAATATTGGATGGTAGCAGCACAACAAAGTGTACTAGCACTACTCAATTCAAAAATCGAAACCAACCAATGAACTACTACTAATGGTGAGCGTTTGCTAGTACTCCCTCTGTCCCAAAATTCTTGTCTTAGATTTGTCTAAATATGGATGTATCAAGTCACATTTTAGTATTAGATACATCCGTATCTAGACAAATCTAAGACAAGAATTTTGGGACGGAGGGAGTATCATGTACTCCGTTTGTCCACGTATATAGGGCTTAATGCGTTTTCCGAGACTAACTTTGGCCCTGTTTGGATCCATGGGTTAGAGTTAGTTTGAGCTAGTTGGGGCTCAAATAGCCCTAAAGTATCCAAACATGAGCAAAGCGCCTTTTTAGCGGGGATTTTCATCATTCTACAAAGGTGCAAAACCAAGTGTTACTACTACACCAAACAAGTTCAAAACGAGAAACTGGACCCACTCACGGCACGGCACGCTTGTCTCGTTTGGTCCGTCGGTCAAAGGTCTTCCTCTTCTTGGCATAACAATAGAGTACAGTAAAAAATTTAGAATGCTCTTGGCATGTAGCTAACATGTGGGAGCGAGTGATGAGTTAACCGACCTCAATAGACGTCAAAATCGCCAGCCCGCCGCACTTTGAGAGAGACGACGAGCGAGAAGCGATACGGGTTGGTGGATTACTAGAGCTAGGTGTCGCACGGAGGCCAATAAATATGGTGATAGCGTGGGTGGGCCATGTATGATGTAACTACACTGGGCTGCCATGTTTCGGACTCTTCCGGTCTACTATGGAGAAGATTGGGTAGATTTTATATCACTGAATAAAAATATTAAGAGTCCAGATGCTCCACCACGAGGTTTCTTGCTCCTTCTCGGTCGTCGGAAAGCGTTCTTCTAAGTTTTGCCGACACGTGGGACATCCAGCATCCAGGTCCACGTGTCATGCAGGAAAATGGAGTTAAGTATAGTAGGAGAGACTCACCAACGGTCACAAACGTAGGTGGTGTACGTGCACGAATCACCCGAAAAAAGGAATACGAGCACGAACAGAAGAGGTGTAGGTACCGATGCAGGTACTCTTTGCCTCTTTCCCTAATACTCACGCGCAGGTACACGGTGAGCTCATTTCTGTACGAAGAGGCAGCTCATGTGATAATTTGGCGAGTGTAGTAGTTGTTCATGGGAACCACGCGTGGAAGAATCAAAGTTCGATCATGACGCGGTGGCACGTTTTGTTTAAATTGAGTTATTCTATTCGATGGCACGTATACGCAACATTATTTTCTCAATGGAACGTGAATCATGCACACACTGAATGACGGAACATGGGATGGTAGCCATGGACATGGTCAGCCCTTTTTGGAGACTAATACACTACTTTTGATGTGTCCCGTCTACTCGCAAATGAGGAGAAGCTTTGCTTACTACTATAGTACAACCTCTCCCTCGCTCACGCGCGTGCGGTGGCTCGCAGGACGAGGAGAAGCTTTTGCTTTACGATAGTGCGTTTAATACAGGCAGTGGACGTGCATCAGTTCATTCGGTGTCAGATTGCCAGAAGTATATATACTATAGTACCATCATCATTGTTCAACTTCCGGAAGAGGCGAAGAGCCAAGTGCACGGTCACCTACTCACAGTATAACCTGTCGTGTTTGCACGATTTTTTTTACGTACAATCTGAGTGGATTGCTCTAGTGGTCATCACACATGAGCCAATTGGTTCGCACCCTTCCGCGCTCCATTTTGTCCTGCATTCCTTCCTCCGTCCAGCATGCTGACAAGTGGGCCCCATGATCATGTATGCCAACGTGGTAGTCAATTATTTTGTCAGAGTCAGCTATCACACCCTTTCGATGCCACGTCAACGTACCCACTAGAAACAAGTTAGACTTGTTTGATTCAACCTCCTCCCTAGGTGTTTGGAGAGGAATTGGCCGGTGCGAGGCGGTTCTATAGGTGGGTAGGCGGCAAAAAACATGGGAAAACGTGCGAACCAGCTAGACGAGGGAGGGAAGGTTCTACATTCACGGGGGACGTGGCATTGGCCATTGGGCGGCAACATGCGGTCATGCGGGTACGCAATAAAGGATGCGAAGAGGCTTCCTATATCGGCAAGGACCAGCTTCCCTACCGATTGCTCATCCAATAGAACTCCCAAGTTAACTATGCTGAGGCTGGAGTAGTCATCAGATGGGTGACTGAATGGGAAGTGGACTCGATGTTAAAACTAATGGGATGGGTCACTGTAAATGTTTAATTGGCATAAATGTATATAGTGCTCCGTCCTATTAGTTGAACCTCGAGGTCTTTGTTTTGTAATTTTTTTACATTTTTTGGTTTTTGAACACATGTTAATCGAAGGTCTGTCGCATTACTTTTTGATATTTTTTGTTTTTTGAACACATGTTAATTGCCTTGAAAGAAGATCTATCGTGTTACTTCATGACATCTTTCCAAAAAAAGTGATATGACTTTTTTCTACCTATAAGGCTTTTGGAACTCCTGCTCGCTGGTTTCCTCTTCATCTCCTTCATCACTCTCATCCTCGCAATCCTTCTTCTCACGGCCGTTGGCGGGTTTCCCTTGGTACTGAGGAGCCATGTCAGGGCGACCTGTTCTGCCACCTCGGCCCTTCCCGCCAGTGACATCTTGGTCTTTCTCTTTATCATGCTTCTCGTACTCAGCCCTCTGCTTCTTGACGAGTTGCTCAACCTGATGACAGTCCTGAAGATCATGGCCCTTGGTCCGATGGATCTTGCAGTATGGCCCATCACCCCTCCCAGCCTTCCCGGCGGCCGCGGCTTCCAGCAATCAGTGCACGCGGCAGCCTCCTTTCCGGGAACCTCGGTCTTTGCCTTCTTGGCGGTACTAGGTGCACTCGATCCTTCGACGGTCATCACTACTTTATCCTTGTGCTTCTTGTTGCGCTTCTTGTTCTTCTTCTTCTGGCTGGTGGCGTCGTCGTCGTCCTCTGAGTCGATCTCGACGCCATCTTCTTCACCAAGGAGTCATCTCCCCTCTTCCACTTGGGCACACTTATCCACCAGAGTGTATAGCTCATTCACAGTCTTGGTTAATCGAACGTTCATTTTAGAACGTATCCGGCAGTTGCGCACGTTGGACTGGAACGCGGCTATCACAGCTTCCGGGTGGATGTCCGGGATGTTCCTATGTACCCGGCTAAACCTCTGCATGTACTTCCGCAAAATCTCTCCTTCCTTCTGCGGGAGTAGCTGCAAGTCGCTGGGCCGCCCTGGTTCTTGATGGCCGTCTGTGAAGGCACCAACAAACTCATGGCACAGGTCAGCCGAGGTCGAGATGGAATTCTCTGGCAAGTGCATCAGCCAAGACCTCACATTTGGCTTGAGCGCCAAAGGGAAGTAGTTGGCGAACACCTTCTCGTCTCTTCCCCCGGCAGCTTGAACAGCGATGGTGTAGATGCTCAAGAACTCTGCCGGGTTCAATCTTCCATCATACTTCTCTAGTATCTCCGGCTTGAACATGCGAGCAGATGGCCGACGGACTTGCCACAGCTCGTGAGTGAAGGCGGGGCACCCAACCTCGAAAGGTAGGTACCCACCCTCACCGGGTGTGAGCTCGTCGACGTCGGGGCCATTGCGCCTATCAGACTGGTGTTGGGTTTCGCGGCATCATTCGATGGTGACGCGCGCGTCCTCCCTCCGCCTGTCTTCCAGGACTCGTCACTGGTCTCATCGTGCCCGAGGAGCGGATGAGGCCATCGATACATCGTCAGGTTCTTGGTTGCGTGGTTCTGGTTGCGGCCCCTGCGCTGGCTACCGTGGAGGGGATTGCACCGTGGGGGTGGCCCCTTCGGTACGGCCAGCGGCTCGGGCCGTTGTCGCCGCCTGCAGAGGCCGTGATGGGCCCGCTCGCTGTGACCCTCCCACCTCAGCGAAACCAATTAGGCTCTGAATGGTGGCTCTCCACTCATCCATCTAATCGGCCGCCGGCGGAAATCTCAACAGGAGTTGGGCCCGCGCCATGGCCTCTGAAGCAGTGCTCGGCATGGATGACGATGTAGACTGTAACGTCGCCTGGCTTCTGACGTTGCCGGTAGTGGTAGCGTCATGCTCCCGTCACCGTGAGCCAGTCTCCAGGGCGGCGTGGAGACGAGGTGGATGTGCTTGGGGGTCGGCGGCTCCGTTCAGCGCATTGGCTTGGCCCGCCCGTCCTGGGGGTGGCGCGTGCCCTGCGGCCGCACCCGCAGCTGGGACAGCGGGAGGGTTGCGGTTCGCCCCAGGGCGAGCGCCACCGCTGTGGCTGCGCCCTTCGGTGGGGTGGAGAGGCGTGGACAGATGATCTCTCCTCCTACACCTTGCGGAGCGTGGCCGCTGGGATGTTGTTGGCGTTGTCCTTCTCCGGTGCCTCCTGCTCCCGTTTCGGCCACAGGGGAGGTGGCGACAACGCCGCCTATGCCGGCCACATCCCCCGCATCGTCCACATCCCCGTGCGCCCCCATAGCCCCCACGGCATCGGCAGCCACGTGTGAAGGGGCCTTCGAGGTGGACGGGTGAGCTGCGGCACCGGGTTTCTTCTTGGGTGCCATGGATGATGAAGCCGTCGATGAAGAAGACGATGATGAAGATGACGCGCTGCGTACGCTCTCGGGTTCGTTCAAGCGCTTCCCCCTACCTGGCGCGCCAAAGATGTCGTGGGAAAACACGGCCACCTATGGGGCGATCCGCCCCTTGTGGTTCGGCAGGGGAGAAGGACGCATTGCACAAAGAGCGGAGGGCACGGGGCAGCGCGGCAGTGATCACACGGGCAGTTTTTACCCAGGTTCGGGCTGCCGCGAGGCATAAAACCCTACTCCTGCTTTGGTGGATTGATGAGAGGACCGTGGTGGAGACGCAACACTCTAGCCCGGCAAGGTCGCCTCGGGGCGAGAGCAGCTACGCGCGTATGAGTATACAAGGGTCCAAATCCTTTCTAAGGTTGCCATGGCCCTCTTTTTATAGGTCAAGGGGCCCCCACAATGGCAAATCATTCATTGCGTACTGATTAGATAGCGAACAGTGCTATCATACCTAACTCTGCAGGCAGGATAGAGCGCATTAAATGCGTCGCTTAGTGTCACATCGTAGCGTAACACGTGATGTTCGGCCACCTTCTCGCCTGCCGGCGTGACACGTCCCTGGACGGGTGTCATTTGGAGGTGATTTCCTCCGGAAGTGGTTGCCACGTGCCCAGAAATGGCCACTTAGCCACTTGGGGGCTCGACACCGCATCGATCGATGACTTGGGTTGCTCTGAGGTGGAGCGGTGGTGCCTTGGCGGGGTAATCCGCCCTCAGCGTCCCCGGCAAGCCTGCCGGGGTAATCTTGACACTTGTCTTCGGGGCAACCTCGTCCCCGCCAGGCTTGCCTGCCCAATAGGGGAGGTTTTTCCTTAGTGGTATCTTGCTCCTTTTGTTGGTCTTGGTCTTCTTGATCTGCCCTTTGATTTCTCAAAGAGTTGATCTCTCCTGCTTGGTCCTGTCTTTGATGCGGCAACCTTGTTCTCGAACCTATGTACAGTCTGGTCAACACACCTGGGGTTTGTTGCACCGACATCCTGCAAGGCCCAGAGGTTAATTTGAGAACAAGTACCTCGAGGTTAATTTGAGCATTGACGGGGTGCATCTTTGCACTCCTCTCACCGCCGACTTAAAAAGTGGGCGCGTGAGGTGAATGGCATGGAGCCAGCAGCAGATTCTCGGAAGCCGCTCAAGTGGTCCAGCACGCCCATCATCTTTGATGAGGAGGATCACCCTGACTGCACTACCGCGGTAGGGTGTTTGCCATTGTTGGTTTCACCAACAATCCGCAACCTCAAGGTCACAAAGATGTTGGTTGACGGCGGGGCCGGGTTGAATCTGATTTCTCTGAAGGTCATCAACAAACTCTAGATAGCAGATGAAGAGCTCAAGGTTACTGGTACATTCCAAGGGATCAACCCCGGCAGGAGTCGTCCTAAGGGGAAGATCACACTGCCGGTCACATTCGGGGGAGTTAAACTACCGGACTGAGAAGATCGTGTTTGATGTGGTTGACCTCCCCCTACCGTACAATGGAATCCTTGGTCGCCCTGCCCTGGCCAAATTCATGGCAGCATCCCACTATGCCTACAACACTTTGAAGATATCAGGGCCAATGGCGTCATTTCTATTCCATTAGACAAGAAAGACGCAATCATATGCATGGACAAGATGTACCGGGAAGCAGTCGCTGTAGAGGCCGCGGAAGCCACTGCTCCCACCAATGGAAGCAAGAAAAAGAAGAAAGCCAGCAAGGATGCCAGCAAGGAATCCGGGAAGCATACCTCTTCGGAGTGCACTGTGCCTGTTGATGACTTGCCGGAGAGTTCCAATAGCAAGAGATCCAAAGCTGCTGCACCCACTGTGAAGAAGGTCCCGACAGGGCTAGCTGGCGCTGATGGTACATTTACCATCAGTGCCACCCTCAATGACAAATAGGAAAGCGCGCTCGTTGCCTCCCTGCGGGCGAATGTTGATGTGTTTGCCTGGCAACGATCTGACATCCCCGGTGTTCCCAAGGAGGTAATCGAGCACCACCTTGCTGTCTGCCCACATGCCCGGCCCATCAAGCAGAAGGTCCGGAAGCAAGCTTTGGAGCGGCAGCAATTTATTGCCGAGGAGATCAAGAAACTCGAGGCAGCTGGTTTGGTCAGAGGAGCATTGCATCCAACATGGTTAGCAAATCCAGTTGTGGTGCGCAAGGCGAATGGGAAATGGAGGCTTTGCATAGATTTCACAGATCTGAACAAGGCATGCCCGAAGGACCCATTCCCCTTTCCGCGCATCAACTAGATTGTGGATTCCACCTTCGGATGTGACCTGCTCTCCTTCCTAGATGCCTACTCTGGATACCACCAAATCTTCATGAACAAGGAGGACGAAGAGAAAATCGCGTTCATAACCCCATGTGGCACGTACTGTTTTGTATGGATGCCCTTCGGGTTGAAGAGCGCTGGATCCACTTTTGCAAGAGCAGTTCAGATCGGCTTCGAGTCCCAGCTGCACACAAATGTTGAAGCCTACATGGATGATATTGTGGTCAAAACCAAGGACAGAATGACTCTCATTCAGGATTTGGAAGAGACCTTTGCAAATCTGCGGAGGATCAACTTGAAGCTGAACCCGGAGAAGTGTGTGTTTGGCGTTCCTTCCGGCAAGTTACTTGGCTTCTTTGTGTCCCACCGGGGGATAGAGGCCAACCCCGACAAGATCAAGGCTATCAAGCAGATTCAAGCACCCAAGACAGTCAAAGACGTGAGACGTTTGACTGGATGTGTTGCCGCGCTTGAGCAGGTTCATTTCCAAGTCCGCCGAACGTGCCTTGCCTTTCTTCAAAATCTTAAAGAAGGCAGGGCCCATGGAGTGGACCCCGGAGGCAGACACTGCACTACAAGATTTGAAGACCTACCTTTCCTCTATTCCCAGCTTAGTCGCTCCTAAACCACAAGAGTTGTTGATGCTATATTTAGCAGCGACCAATCAAGTGGTTAGCGCAGCACCGGTGGCACAACAGGAGGTAGATGAAGCAGCAGCCGTCGCCGTCATCCCCTCTGGAGAGGAAAGTGAACCCGTCCCGGCAAGGTCAGATGTAGTTCAAGACAAGGAAGAGCAAGGTAGTGGAGACAGTTCCAAGATCACTGCAAGGAAGAAGGTGGTGCAGCGCCCAGTGTACTTCATCAGCTCCCTGCTGTAGGGGGCTAGGTCGAGGTACTCTGGCATGCAAAAGTTAGTTTTTGGCTTCATCATGGCCTCAAGGAAACTGCGCCACTACTTCCAAGCCCACGAGATCATGGTTGTCACCCGTTTCCCCTTGCAAGGCATACTCCAAAACCCCGAGGCCACCGGCAGAATCATGGAATGGGCTTTGGAGTTATCCATCTTTGGTTTGAAGTTTGAAAGCACGTCTACTATTCAGAGCAGAGCACTGGCAGAGTTCATTGCGGAGTGGATGCTAACCCCTGATGAAGAAGTACTGGAAACAGTCATCCCCGGCAAGGAATCGCCCCAAGAATGGATTATGTATTTTTGATGGTGCCTTCTCCCTACAAGGTGCAGGAGCTGGCATGCTTCTCGTTGCTCCCACTGGGGAGCACCTTAAGTACGTCGTTCAAATGCATTTTTCCTGGGAGAAGGCTACCAACAATACTACAGAGTATGAAGGGCTCCTTGCCGAGCTCAGGATTGAAACAGAACTGGGAATCAAGAAGCTGATCATCCGCGGAGATTCGCAACTTGTGGTGAGACAAGCCAACAAGGATTATCAAAGCCCGTTGATGGAGGCATACGTCGAGGAAGTGAGAAAGTTGGAGGAGCGCTTTGACAGATTGCAAACAGAGCACATACCCCATGCGGAAAACAGCATTGCTGATCATCTATCAAAGTGTGATGGGAAAAAACTCCCTGTGGAACCAGGGACTTTTGTTCTCCATCTGACTCAACCCTCCGTATCCCCAGCAACAATGGCCAGCAAAAGGAGGAAATTGAACTTTGGCAAGCCTCTCTCGGCAGAGCTTCCCGAAGCCCCCGGTAGAGAGCTTGGTGGGAACAACTCCCCTTTGATCAGTGAGCTGCACCCTCCCACCAAACTACCAGTCCTTGTGGTCGAGGCATGCACTCCCATCGACGGGGAGGTGCCGCTAGCCCTCGTTACCGAGCCCCAGGCTCCAACTTGGGCGCGGCACATTGTTCATTTCCTCCAAACAGGAGAACTTCCCGAAGAGCAAGAAGAAGCTGAAAGAGTAGCCCGGAGGGCCAGTATGTATCAGTTCGTTGATGACACACTATACAGAAGAAGGCCCAACAGTGTGAAATTGAAGTGCATTTGCTGGGAATAAGGAAAGGAACTGCTGGCAGAGATACACAAAGGTATGTGTGGCTCCCACATCGGATCAAGGGCCTTGGTTGGGAAAGCTTTCTGGCAAGGTTTCTACTGGCCCACAACCCTCCAAGATGCAATTGAGCTAGTCACCAAGTGTGAAGCCTGCCAGTTCCACTCCAAGAATATCCATCAGCCTACTCAAGGTCTCCAAACAATCCCTTTGTCATGGCCATTTTCGGTCTGGGGGCTCGGCATCTTGGGGCCCTTCCCCCATGCTACCGGGGGCTTTGAATTCTTGTTCATCACAATCAACAAGTTTACAAAGCGGCCAGAAGTGGAGCTCGTGAGAAAGGTGACCGCGCAGTCAGCTATCAAGTTCTTGAAAGGATTGGTGTGCGGCTTCGGGGTACCTGCCCGAATCATCACCGACAATGGCACCCAATTCACAAGTCGTGCCTTCATGCAATACGTTCATGCCCTCGGAAGCAAGGTCTCATTTGCCTCTGTGGCCCATCCCAGAAGCAACGGGCAAGCTGAGAGGGCGAACGCTGAAGTGCTGCGAGGTCTCAAGACAAGAACTTTTGATAGACTGCAGAAGTGCGGCAGGCGATGGATCGACGAGCTGCCGGTGGTTCTTTAGTCCCTCCGTACGACACCAAATCGAGCTACCGGGCAGACTCCCTTCTCCCTAGTCTATGGGACAGAAGCAGTTATCCCCACGGAACTCATATTCGGGTCTCCTCGAGTGCTTACCTATGATGAAGTAGCGCAGGAACATCACTGGCGTGACAACGCTGTGCTACTTGAGGAGAACCGTCTTCAGGCTGCTACGCGTGTTGCACGCTACCAGCAAGCCCTGCATCGCTGTCACAGCTACAGGGTTCATGCCCGGAGTTTTGAGGAAGGCGACCTTGTCCTTAGGCATGTTCAGTCCGCCAAAGGTACAAACAAGTTGACGCCAAAGTGGGAAGGCCCTTACCGGGTAGTATGAGTCACCAGACCTAGCGTAGTCCGTCTGGAGACCGGAGATGGCATTCAATTGCAAAACTCATGGAACATTGAGTATCTCCGTAAGTTCTACCCGTAAGGCGCGGCTGTCGGGCCCTACCCGGCAGCCACCCTTTTGTACAAGCTTTGCCGAAGTTGCATGTAACCCTTTGTACAAAGCCAGGCGCAGACCCTGAGCAACAGAGAAATAAATGAAGCGCTGGGGGCCCCCTGAAACTTGCATGCATGCATAAGCATATCATGAGCATAGCATGATCATATAGATGAGGTCACATGTGGCATTCTCTTCATCTACACTAAGCTGCAGGGTTCTTGCCATGGAAGTGATCCTGAGGAGAAGAAATGAAGACAAGTCTACGTGACGATCCCCGGCAGACCAAACAGATAAGTTCCTTCTTATCCATACTTGTTCTGTAATTTGAAAACTTGCGCATATGAAAACCCTGCCACCTTCGAAACATAGGTGCTCCTACCCTTTGACTCAAACGCTAATTTGGTCAGGGTGGTCGCAGTGGCCTTTGATGGAAAAGGTTCGGCGGGGGGCTGGTCCCTTTTTGTGGTTTTGTGCCCAGCCGGCCTAGCCCCGCGGCAACAAACTGAGGGCACCGGCAGGATAGCCTGCCGGGGAAACTTGTTTACTTAAATTAAAAGAGGAATTTCACCTCTGCATGTATATGATACTTACACAAGTACCCGACAAAGCTTGTCTTTTTCATTAATATGCTGATGAGCAAGTACAGATCTTACAGAACACAAACATGGATAAAGAAGTTTACATTATTTAAACTAAAGTTTGACCGATGCCTACATATTTTAAACTGAAAAAAGATAAGTGCCCCGTGATGCCTTTGCCCTGCCCCTCTCCTCCTCAAAATCGTAGGGGAAGACGAAGAAGTTGAAAGGAAGGCCGGGCTGGGATTCGGTGCCTCCCTAAGATCAGGAGGGCGCCATTCCCAGGCTAGGAGGAAGAAACCGGAGGGCAGGAACAGATGGTGGCGTTGCCGAGGCCCAGCCGGTGATGATGGTGCTGCCGGCATTCACATCATGCCGGAGCGGTCGTCCTCACTCTTGACGCGTCGTGGGTTGCCGCCTCCCTCCTCATCAGTGTTGCTCGAAGAGGCACGCCTGCCGTCGCTCGAGCCCCCGTCACGGCAACCGGGGCAGGTGCGAAGCGCCCCGGGAGATCCCACAGAGAGCATGGTTGTCTCCATCGACCTGAAGCTAGGAAGATGCCGTCCCCTGGAGAAGCACACATGGGCACAAGGAACCCGCCCGCACGCAAGAGAGGCAGTACTTCAAAAGGGGGATCTGCCATAAACAATGGCGAACCGCTTCCGTGGTCTCCCTTCAACGTCACAGGTGAAGGGAGGATAGGCCATGGTCGAATACCACACTTTGTGTCTATTATGGACTTCGGCGTGGTGTCGCCCACATGACCCCTTCCTAAGATTGGGAACGCGGATGGCCTAGTGGCGAGCACGCCGGAGTCGCTACCCCCGACGCTGCCCCCGCACCGCCCGCGCACCCACCTAAGGCCTCCTTCGCCCATACCGAGCATCAGGATGCCACTCCAAGCCGGACGCTTTGTGCGGGGATAGGGAGGGGGCCCTATTTCGACAAAGGCACGGCCGTGCCCTTCTTCCCCTCCCCTCGCCATGATGAAAGCACAACACCAGAAGGCAGGGGATGGGGAGGAGAGGTGGATGGATGAGCACTTCCGCCCTCCTTGCCTCCCCTTTTATAGACAGGCTGGGGGTTGATCCCTCGGTGGGTAACCGCTGTCCCTCTCCACCAACCCAAGAAGACTGGGGCCCTGCCATGATGCTCTCTCCCGCACCTCACGCCGCCGTTACCTACCCCACTCAATGCATGCAACATACATGGCGGAGGATAAGAACGTGGTGGGAAGAGTGAATTGGCAGTTACTCACCCATGCGTTAAAGTCATTCATGGGCCATTACAAGGATGGTCCCACTACAACTGGCGTTACAGGACGCACGGGAAAACCGGAAACTGACTCAAGCTCAGATTAATGAAGAAGCAAACAAGACCTCAAAGGGTGAGCTACCGCAGCCTCCCCGCCTGTGTACTAGACAGGGCCTACCATGACGATGCTCGGCAGCGCGTTCAGGCCAGGCCCAGGGGCTCCTGTCGGTGCAACAAACCCCATGTGTGTTGACCAGACTGTACACAGGCTCGAGAACAAGGTTGCCGCATCAAAGACAAGACCAAGCAGGAGAGATCAACTCTTTGAGAAATCAATGGGCAGATCAAGAAGACCTAGACCAACAAAAGGAGCAAGATACCACTAAGGAAAAACCTCCCCTACTGGGCAGGCAAGCCTGGCGGGGACGAGGTTGCCCCGAAGACAAGTCTCAAGATTGCCCCAGCAGGCTTGCCGGGGACGCTGAGGGCGGATTACCCAGCCAAGGCTCCACCGCTCCACCTCAGTGCAACCCAAGTCATCGATCGATGCGGTGTCGAGCCCCCAAGTGGCTAAGTGGCCATTTCTGGGCACGTGGCAGCCACTTCCGGAGGAAATCACCTCCAAATGAAACCCGTCCAGGAACGTGTCACACAGGCAGGCGAGAAGGTGGCCAAACGGCACGGCAAGGCTTGCCGGGCTACGCTACGATGTGACACTAAGCGGCACATTTAATGCGCTCTGTCCTGCCTGCAGAGTTAGGTATGATAGCACTGTTCGCTATCTAATCAGTACGCAATGACTGATTTGCCATTGTGGTGAACCCTTGACCTATAAAAGGGGGGCCATGGCAACCTTAGAAAGGATTCGGACCCTTGTATACTCATATGCGCATAGCTGCTCTCGCCCCGAGGCGACCTTGCCGGGCTAGAGTGCTGTGTCTCCACAACGGTCCTCTAATCAATCCACCAAAGCAGGAGTAGGGTTTTACGCCTCGTGGCGGCTCGAACCTGGGTAAAAACTGCCCATGTGATCGCTGTCGCGCTGCCCCGCACCCTCCGCTCTTTGTGCAATGCGTCCTTCTCACCTGCTGAACCACAAGGGGTTGATGGCCCCATAGGTGGCCGTGTTTTCCCACGACACAGGAGTACTTGATTTTTGAACACATGTTAATCGAAGGTCTATCGCGTTACTTTTTGAAATTTTTTGTTTTTTGAACACATGTTAATTAGCTTGAAAGAAGGTCTATCGCGTTACTTCACGACATCTTTCCAAAAAAAGTGATATGACTTCTGTCAACCTATAAGGCATGTCTGTCAAATTAACCTCGAGGTACTTGTTCTCAAATTAACCTCTGGGCCTTGCAGAAGTGCTGCAATGTGTCAGCGTCAATTGCAAGATGAGCCAGCAAGGTAGCAGTGGAGTTGCCAACATGCTCAAAGTGCACGCAACATTGAGTAGAAAGAAGCATGCCCAGGAAATTAATGCGTGCTTAGGGAGGCCTTTGCTCAAAGAGCAAGTGTATATAAGGTACAGTCGGCAGGCTATAAGGACGAGGAGCAAGAAGCGATACGGGCTGCTGGATATACTATAACTAGGTGTCCCACGGAGGTAACATTACAACCAACTTACGAAAATAATGGTAACCGGTTTTACATGTTTATAATGGCATTATCATTGGACTGCCATTTAGGATAAATGATGAGGTGGATGAGAGAGACAATAAGAAAATGCATGTATTCTCTTGATTAATAGATGATCTATTAGCAACAATATGTCTCACCAAATATTTGTCGTCTTATCAAAGATAAGACTAAAAATAACCCACTGCAACATATTTTGATGTCTCCTGTAGATTACGTGACAGGCTTAAGATAAAACTGTCTTATCAAGCACTGTACATGCTCTAAATAGTAACAAATTAACATTTGGGTAGTCGACAATAACATGTGAGATTATGAATATATCTTTTTGCAAATATATCAGAACAAAATGTTCTTTTTTTTCTGGTAGAAAATAATGTTCAATGTGACTGATTACCTCCATGCTGGTTTTGACTACTTTAATTTTAAAATGAACCACGTGTTTTCTTTGGTAACACAAAATTAGTAACTAAATGGTGATTGGACACCATGTCCTGCCACGTACGTATGTGCAGCAAGCAAGATTTATTCATGTATACAGGGCAGGCTTGTACTCCCTACAAGAGTGTTTAGATCACTACTACTTTAGTGATCTAAACACTCTTATATTAGTTTACGGGGGGAGTACTTCTTAGAGAGAAGTAAAGAAAAGAAATGGGGAAGTTGACTATGACAGCATGTGAAGTTGTGAACCCACATGTTGTATGAGCACGTGCCCTACAAGTCTCCACGGCTTCGCATGACTGTTCGGGATGGTTCATAGATAGCACGGTAGTTTCTGCATTGCAGCAGGATGTGCAAGGTGGCAACAATCTGAGTGCTAAAGAGTTGATCCAATGGCTGGTTTTGTTTGGATTTTCCAACTATTGACAATTGGATAGAGTGAATCAATGGCTTACATTCAAAGTTATTCTCACACTATAGAATGGTATAGGAATGTGGAGAGATTTGGTTGATTTTATATCGCTGAATAATATAAAATATTATGAGTGCAGACGCTCCACCGCGAGGTTCCTTGCTCCTTCTCGGTCGTCGGGAATCTATGTTCTTCCAAAAAAAAATTTGATGTGAGCTTTGTTCATCCTTTTGCCAACACGCGGGACATCTAGCATCAAGGTGCACGTATCATGCAAGAAAATGGAGATAAGCAGTGCGTAAGTGAGTCGTGCACTTCGATGGCACGTACTACGCAATATTTTTTTCTCCTCCATGGCATGTGAATAGTGCACGTACTCAATGACGGAGCACGGGATGGTAGCCATGGACATGGTCGGCCCTTTTTGAAGAGAGTACTAAATAACTTTGATGTGTCCCGTCAACTCGCAGAACAACAAGAAGCTTTCTTACTACGCCTTCTCCCTCACCCATGCACGCGCGGTGGCTCGCAGCATGAGGAGAAACTTTTGTTTACAAGCGGTGGACGTGCAGCAATTCATTTGGTGTCAGATTGCCAGAAGTACTACTGTAGTACCATCATCATTGTTTGACTTCCGGAAGAGGCGAAGAGCCAAGCGCAAGGTCACCTACTAACCTATAGTACAGTACTATAGCCAAAGCTGGTCCACCTTTTTAGAGCATGGTTAATTAATATAGGCGGCTCTTGTAGCGGCACATCATTTAGAGCCAGTACTCTCTCCGTTCCTTTTCTTTCATTCGCAGGAACTTAAAATGCAGGAATAGGAAAAATAAATGATTGGAGTGGCATGTCCACTTGAATCCCATAGCATTAAGATAGTGTTCCCTTAAAAAAACCAGAGTGTTTGACACAGGAAAAACAAAGGAAGTGAAAAAAAAGTTGGAGTGGATGCTAGATTGCCAATTAACACATGATTTCATAGGAAAAAAATCCTATAGCATTCTATCCTATGAATCAAATGACCAATGTAGGAAAATTATGTGGGGGGTCTCTGCAACAGTGTTCCTCGGCTCGCACCTAGCATCATGGGGGTCGAACTTGGAGTCATTCATCTGGTACACGTGGCATCTCAAATCTAGACACAAGGTGACGTACACCATCAAGGTCCATGAAGGATAATGTTGTCCTCAAAACCGGACGTACACGGTCAAGGTCCACGCTCAAGGGGGTCAGGGCAGACACGACCTCTCACTGCGTGCGCCATTGATGCAGCGTGCCGGCCGAGGGTGCCGCCCACTGCACTCCTAGTTGTACCCGCCTCCTCGCCACATTCAAACACCTACATTTAAACCCGCGTGGAATGCGAGAAACCCACTCCGGCCACACACGTCCGTTCAGGAGCGGGACGCTGGCCAAGCTCCTCCTTCCACCATTTTCTCCACTCTTTCGGCGGCATCCAACGAGCAGGAAGAGCAGTTCTCCGGCATGAAAGTCATCTAGGTGGCCCACCAAGCCCGGCAGTTACGAGCGATGCAGCTTGATGCTCCACCTACCTCGCCTAGCCCATCAAAGCCAATTGCCGCACTAAGCCAGCGCGTGGTTCCGTAGCTGGCCGCTACAACACAGCTCAAGGAAGAGTGCCGAACTGCTCCACGCCGACTTGTCGGGGAGCACGGCGGCACGGGCATCGTCGCTGCCCTCAACGTCGCCGCGTCCAACGCCTCCAGTGCCTGCGACAGCGCCATCCACCGTTGACGCGCGCGTAGCTGCGCCATGTAGGCAGAGAAAGAAGCCACCGCGGATGTCGATGAGGTGACGCGGCTACGCGGATGTCGACGAGGTGACGGCTAGCACGTCCCCACCCGCCGCCATCATCAAGGAGAAGTAGAACACGGGAGGCCGCTGACGATTGTATCCCATGAAGGCCACCGCCGAGGCGACGCCGGCGAAAACAGCCAGTGTCTTGCACGATTCTTCTTCAGCCTGATGCTGGAGGAGGACAACGAGATCGGCCGGCGACCATTTAGATTAGGTATATCTTTGTCCAAAAAATTTAGATTAGGTATATTAATTCTACCTTTAGCTCCGGACTAGCAAAGCTTATTTAATGTAAATGTAATGAAATATGTCATGTTTATATGAAATCCGGCCATGTTTGCACGAATTTGCATCCACGTCAACGCTCTCGGGCGAGCGCTATCCGTCACTGGAGTGGGACGACAGACTCCGTCTCTGACAACCCCGCCAAGTGCGTCACCATCTTTGTGAGGGCCAAGACGCGGCGAAAGGACGACGTCCTTCATACCGCGCGCTCGTCTAGACGGCTCGGTAGCTCATGAAGCAGCACCAACAACATGCCTTGTGCGTCTAGTACTCCATTGCAGTCGTTGTTGCTGCATGCGCAACTCGATTTGCAGTTGCAGGTGAGCACGGTGACAGTGCGTGGCCATCCATCAATAGTGGCCGGTATGAGGATGACATTGCCATGTGCATCCTATTTGTACTAGAAATCATGAATGAAGAGTATAAACATGCTTACGTACAACCTCAGTGGATTGCTCCAGTGGTCATCACACGTGTAGTGTCATGCAAAGCTTTATTTATTAGGTTATAGAGTCATTTTGTTTTGGTATGTGTGATGTTACTCATCATAGAATGAGTAACTAGCTATAAGTTTCTCAAATTACCTCTGTCCTCATTAACTAGTTGCCACTTAGGCGAATTTGCTGAGTTGGACCCGATGTTACTCTTGAAGTTACTCCCACTGTGGTTAGTCTTAGGCCTTGTTCGGTTCAACCTCCTCCCAAGGGGTTTGGAGAGGAATGGAGGGGAATTTGGCTTGTACATGATTTAATCCCCCATAATCCCTGTTAATCCCCATTAAAACCCCTTGAACTACACATGCCCTTAAGGTTAAAAATGACCGGGATTACAGAGGACAGGGTACAAACTTCAAGGACTTAAAGGTGAGGGTTTGTTTCCGACTAGCTGTACAACCTAAAGGTTTATAAATCGGACTTCACTCTCCCCTCACGCACACGCCCGAGTACACTCACGGTGGAGCACATTTGCACACGAAAAGGCAGGTAAAGTGACAATTTGAGACATCTAGTCGTCCACTTAATGTGGGGTCTGGGACCAAATGTCAGCCATACCAAGTCCGACCTGAACGCAGTGGCGCGGTTATTGATCGAGTTTCTTTTTACTCATACGTTAAATTAAAAAAGATGGCTCCGCGCGTATTCAATTTAAAACGATCGCTACAGAGAGAAAAACAATTACTACTCCACTAGTCCACTTCGGGACTTGCTTGCTAGGGTTGTTCTCTTCTTCTCACTATCTCACCCTCTCTAGATCTAAACAAGACCACGGTGTCCACTCTCTTTGTCTCTCTCTCTCTCTCTTATCTCCAGTTGACACAGATTCGGCCGGATACCTTCCGCTGGTGGTCACCGGTGGCAAGGGAGGAAGCCGACGAGCGCCATCTTCTCTTACTTGGCACCGACGTGGGAGGTCCTCCTCACCCTTGCTCCCCGCCGTCGAGTTGGAAGATCCCGCCGCCTGCCTCGCCACATCCCGCTGACCGAAGGTATAACTTATTTTAGAACCAACCTTGTACTAATGGCCCAGCTCCCCACGTCGCTGCATCCCTTTTTTTCATCAAGTTAGGATTCCTCCCCACGTCATTGCATCCTGCATGTGGATATTCTTCTAGTATTACAAAGCTCCCCATGTAGCTAGCTCCGTCGGCTTGTCGAACACTCGAACACCACCTAAATTTTTACTATTAGAGGAAAAAAGGTACTGCAGATACTGGCTAACGAACCGATCTCTTTGTTGGAAAGGGAAATAAAGATGCTGGCCTGACCGGTCTCTTGGTCGAAAAAGGACAGAAAGTGGGGGGTGTTGGGTCGACAATGCAACCGAGAATGAGCACGTCTAGATTTCTTGTGGTCACATAGGAAAGGTCACTGACAAAAACAAAAAATGCACAAATCCTTGCATGTCTGCCACACTCGGCAACACCTTTGCCTCACCACTTTATGCCTCGGTGGATGTAAAACGTGCTTGTGCCTCCCCTGTCCCTATGCCCTTACTGCTGCTGTTAATCTAAAATCATAGGTAAAATGAAACAATGCCACTGTTAATGTGATGTCACTGTTAAGTAATGCTGCTATCAATCTATTGCCATTGGTAAAATGAATCAATGCCACCACCATTTTATGAAATGCTTCTATTCTCATAAAGAGTGTTTTGGGCCGTTACACTAAACTCTGACACCGGTAACATAGCTGCATCTCCGTTGAACTGCACAAAATTTAATTGCACAATGGTTGACACGACGATGTGTTTCTCCTTTTCGTATGACCCTTTGTTAGAACGATCGTTTCCGTATCATGGTGCTCCAGGTATTCCTACATTCGTAACTGGGTAGAATGACCAACGCAAGATGAAATAAGCTTATTCGTACATTGACTTGCTGTTTGCAGTGTGGAACGAGCCTGTCATGTGTGGAGGAGCAAACAAGCACTGCAGCCGCGCCGTCAATGCAAGATAAAAGAGACCGAGTCATTGATGGCCTGGCCGGCGAGTAGGGGTCATGCAAACAGCGGTGCATTATTTTAGTGGAACTACACAAAAAAGAAATTGGGGTTAGTCGAACAAATTTTCTAAAGCCACACGGAAGGAATTGCGCTCATCGATTGCATAGAATGTCCTCCGTGCCATCATAGGAGATCCCAAGGTGGAAATCAACTAACCACCTATAAAATTATGCATAATCTTCCTCACGCAGGTCAGTATCCCCTTCGTCCAGATGATCGTGTTTTGTCATGCCGAGCTATTGATATGTGCTACTGTTTTGTGACACCGTTTAAGTACAAAGCTTTCCTATCTTTTCACATTCAGGACAATGAAGATGATTTCAGTGGAACTGCACAAAATGGTCTGATGTTGAGTGATCTCTATTGCCTCCTCTGTTTGCTGCAATGTGTCAGCATAAATTGCAAGAAGAGCCATCAAGCTAGCTGTGGAGTTTCCAACATGCTCAAAGTGCACCCAACATTGAGCAGAAAGAAGCATGCCCAGGAAATTAATATGTGCGTAGGGAGGCCCTTTGCTCAGAGAAGCATCGATCATTTTTTCTTTATTTCTACACCTTCTCACAACTTTGTCTTGGTTATAGTCTTGTGAATCATTTAGATGTGTAAACATGCTAAACTTAAGTGCTTGTGAATGTTAGCTAGTATGCATACCGTATCTTGTGAAGCTTAGTTTAGTGTGAATGTTGAATAGCGTGTCAACCTTTACAATCTATGTATATTGTGGGCATGTTATTTGACCCCTCATTTTGCCGCGCTACGACCAATGTGAGTGTTTGCATGCAGTACAACATCCTCTAATTTGGTGGATGCCAAGACGGCCCGTGAAGGAGCTATATCTTTTTTTTCAAGTTGAAAAATGTTACCGATGAGGAGCCATAATTAAGCTGGAGGTGTCTCTTTTTTTATTTCGAATAGGCAATAAGCTGGAGAGTTGGAGAGTGTCTCTAATGGGTTGCCTCTAGTGTTAAGGCCCTCCAGTACGAAACACATGGGCAGCCGACTAGGCCGATACAAAAGCCTATCCATCTTAAAGCCCATTTATTTTTGTTTTTTGCGAGGAAAAGCCCATTTTTCTTGAAGAGGTGGCGATCCCAGAAAAACCCTCCTTCCTCCTCGCTTCCACTTATACTGCAGCTCGCTGGACTCTCCCGCTTCCGTCTCCCCCCAATTACCCTCGCTCCCCATCTTCCTCACTCGTACAGAAAACCCCCGCTCACCTTTCTTCCTCACTCGTACAGAAAACGCCTGCTCCTCTTCTTCCTCGCTCCTACAGAAAACCCCAGCCCTCCTTCTTCCCCACTCGCACTGCCACTAGGCTCGTCTCTCGCTACTCTGCTCAAACCCGTGAGCTCGGCGCGACGCCCGCAAGGAAAATGGAGTCGGCTGGACCCAGCGCCAAGAAGATGAGGCTCCCACCAGCGGCCGCGCCGGTTGTAGATCCCGCACACGGCAGCGCGGGGAGAAGTGGCGAGCGCCCCCCCCCCCAATAGATCTGAGGAACCCATAGAATCTCGGGTGGACCGCATTAGCTATCTCCCGGACGACATCCTTGGGGAGATCATCTCGCTTCTCCCCGCCAAGGATTGCTGCCGCACCCAAGTCCTCTCACCTTGGTGGCGCCCTCTATGGCGCGCCACACCCCTTAATCTTGACTGTCGTCAGCTATCTGTCGTTCCTGATTTTGAACTCCTCAGAGCCATCATCTCCTCCCATCAGGGCTCCGTTCAACGCCTCTGCATCCCTACACGCTACCTGCTATCCATACCCTGCATGGTGGACGCCTGGCTGACATCCCGTGAATTCGAATAACTCCAGTAGTTTGAGTTCCACCAGTACCACAAAAATTATATACCACGAACCAAAGGCCAAGAATTTGTGCCCACACCACTGTTGTCCATCTCGTGGTTTTCCTCCTCTCTCCACACCGCCACCTTTGCCCGGTGCCATCTACCAGACGATCTGGTACAAATGCTTCGACTCCCACTGCCAAAAAAACTTTCATTTGTGGTGGTTTATCTGTCAGAGGCCTCATTGCACAGCATCATCCACTCCAGTTGCCCTGCCCTAGAGCGCTTGCTGATTGTTTTGGGAATAGAAATCCCTATCAGTTGTCTCCAAATAAAGTCGCCTCACCTTAAAAGCATTGGAATTTGTTTTGAAGGACAGCAGCTCATCATCGAAGATGCCCCTTCACTTCAAAGGTTGCTCCTTCATTATTGTTATATACCTTTGCAAATAACTGCTGTCTCTGCACCTAAACTAGAGACCTTGGGTGTAATTCCTGATCCGTTTAATTATCACAAGTTGGTGTTTGGCTCCACACTTATTCAGGTACCGTATATTATCATCTACACATTTGTTATCATAACCTGCATTTTTCATTTGTGCGCATAAGTTTTATATCATCTTGGAGTACACTTTGGGTACTAATATTATGTTATATGCTCAATGAAGAGTTCGTCCATGGATAGCCTATCAATGGTGCTGGATTCTATCAAGATCTTATATATCGGAATGTTTAGTTATGATCTGAACACAATTATTGGCTTGCTGCGATGCTTTCCATGTCTGGAGAATTTGTATATAAAGGTGATGATTTCATGCACATTGAAAGGCCATATATATTGTACTAGAATTAACCGTTCAGCTGTCGCTCTTTCGACATACTCTTTTTTTAGACCTTAACTGTTTTCAATCTTTATGTCTACTTAGGCACTAACACATGGAGAAAAACATATAACCAATCAGTGGCATAATAAGCACCGGGATTTTCTCAGTTCTCATGACATTCGTTTGAGGACAATAACGATGGAAGGATATGCATCCAACCAGGCAAACAGAAGCTTTGTCACATTCTTCCTGTTGAATGCGAGGTTACTATTGTCCATGAGGCTTAAGTTTTTAACAAGAAATTTCTCACGGATGGATATGTTGAACAGCAAAAAAATAAGTTTCAGGTGGACAAATGGGCTTCTGAACCTACTCGGCTTCTATTTACAACAACTTGTCGTCATGTTCCAGTAAAAAAATTCGCACAGGATGTTGATTTTATGGATCAGACCGATCCATTTGTTTGTGACTGCCAAAAACAGTGGTTGGGTTAGATGCTATTACCATGTTCAATCTGGGTTTTGTCTAAATTTGATGAACAGTTAATCCTTCGGATTTTGTACCATTTGTAAGCTTGAGTTAGATGTTGTTGCCCTTTTTAACTCGCCTGTGATTGTCATATTTTCATTGAAACAAGGCAAATGGCTTGCCATTTCCTTTATTAAAGAGAGAAATACTGTAACAACAGGGACCCAGCAGCTCGCCCAGTTGTTTTTTAGTTTTATCAACTGCGCTGTGCGGGGGCTGTGACCCGTTAGCCCAGGCTTTTATTTAAGCACATGAAGAGCCCAGTTGATATCTTTTTCTTTCTAAAAATGGCTAGCCCAGTTCTTTTTTTTTTGGACAATACCCAACCCAGGCCTACTTGCTTTTCTCAGCCCTGCTGGGCTGCAAATCTTTAAAGATGAGGAAATGCATTCGGTTTCCCCAGAAAATGGACTATAAGTAGTAAGAAATGGGCTGTAAATTTTAAAAACACAGAAAACCGGCAACTAGATACAAATTTCATTTTTTCAGGATTTCAAGATTTTAAATTTAATTTTTTTTGTGGGAAAAATTTCATTGTATTTTAATTTGAAATAAAATTATTTTTATAAATATTTTTAATGTGACTCAAAATTTCGTGATTAAAGAGTTCGGACCCCACTGGAATATGCAAAATTTTATTGAATTTTTTAGCAGTTGCCAGAATATGGTCTGTAATGCTAACAAAAAGAATATGGGCTTCAAAATATCCTTAAGAATTAGCAAATGGGCTGTAAGTTATTAAAAATAATGTCAAATGGGTTGTATGCTGTTTTCCACAGATTTGGAGGCTGACTTGTGGGCCTACTAGGTTGACGATGACGCTGTCCTAATTTTGTTTTTTGACGCGTCCGCAAGGCTTTATCAACTTAGTCAACACAGAGCAGTGACTGTTGAATGTCCATCCAACCGCCGTCGTGCTTCTTCAATCTCTGATCTTCCTCCTCCAGCCGCCCAAACCAGCGTTGGCGGGACTGCCTGCTCCCTCCTTCCGTGACCGGCTGTGCTACCGCGCAGGCCTCACCGGCCCACCCTACTCCCACCGCTGGCCAGGCCATACCTCTACCCACCCGCACCTCCTGTTATTTTCCAGTGATGGCAGCCTCACCCCACAACCGACCAGTCAGCCCTCGTACTCCCCTTAGCGTGGGCATCCACTATTGTGGCTTTGCCGGCTCTGGGTCATTCCCTTCCTGGGCCTCGCCGTCGTCCACCGTGTTTTTTTTACATGGGTCATCCATCGCGTTGGTGTGCTCGGCACGGCGTGGTCAACATGGTCAACAAACGACAACCATCGGAAGAGGGATGTAAGTGGAGAGGCTGAAAGTAGGGACCCACACAAGCAAGTGCCTCCTTATTACACGAAAAAAATAATTGCTCCTGCTGACAGCTGGGACCCACTGGCAAAATCTTCGCGCGGAAGGAAGTGCCTCCTTATTATGCAAAAATAATATTCCTCCCGATGACAGCTGGTACCCGGCAGATTTGGTGGCTGATTTGTGGGCCTACTAAGCTGACGCGTATGTCGGGCTTTGTCAACTTAGTCAACAAATGATTCTAGCAGCTGGACCATTGGATGTTAATCAAACAGTCGTGCTGCTTCTTCAACCTCTGATCTTCTTGCTCCAGCCGCCGAAACCAGTGCTGCCACGCAGGCCTCATCGCCCCACCCTAATCCCACCGCCGGCCAGGGCTTCCCTCTACTCACCCACACCCCGTGTTATTCTCCGGCGATGGCAGCCTCACACCGCAGCGGAACCAGTGAACCCTCGTACTCCCCTCCGTGTGGGCATCCACTGCCTCGTCTTCCTCGGCTCCGCATTGTTCCCTTAGTAGGCCTCGCCGTCGTCCATCGCCTTGGTGCTCTCGGCGCGGCGTGGTCAACATTGTCAATGAATGATAGCCATCGGAAGACGACTGTACACGGTGAGGCTGATAGTTGGACCCACCACCTACATCTTCGCACGCAAGGAAGTGCCTCCTTATTACGCGCAAAAAAATGATTCCTCCTCCTGACAGTTGGGACCCACCACATATATCTTCGCACGCAAGGGAGTGCCCCCTTATCCTCCCAGACGGCTAGGACCCACCCGGTCGAACCGTACGTAGGGTTGTCTGTCTGGTCGCGAACGTGTACGTACATACTGGTTGATCGGTCTCTCTGCAAGGATGAACCGTGGCCGAGCAAGCAGCGGAACGTGTAGTAGTAGAGCCCCCGACGTAGCAGTTCAGACAGTCCCTTCTAATCTGTGTACACATATGTACAGCTTGATCACAAAAAATACGGCCACGTACGTACATACGGGCGGGGTCTCGAACGCCTACTCGCGCATACGTATGGCCAGGGCTCATGTACATGGAGAGGCAGCGGACGGCAGCAACGGCGTCGTGTTCATCGGGAGCCAACCGGCTTGGACAGAATAGCCGAAACGAGGTCTGGCTTACCGCAGAACAGAGGAAACGGCCTTTCTGTTCGACTGCGTACGGTCGAAACGGGGTCCTGTTCATCGGGAAGGGTCTGCATGCCACAAAACGGAGGAAACGGACTTCTGTTCAAGTGCCTATGGTCGAAACGGGGTCCTGTTGATCAGGAGGGGTGTGGCGTACTGCAAAACGGAGGAAACGGACTTATGTTGGAGTGCCTACAGTCGAAATGGGGTCCTGTTCATCCACCGTCTACTGCCTCGCTCCAGCCTCCACGGGGTTACTGTTCTTCCATCGTCGACTTCCTCCAGCCTCCACATGCTACTGTTCATCCACGGGCTACTGTTCATCCAGCCTCCACGGGGTCCTGTTCATCCACCCCCAACCGGCTGTGGTGCGGTGGCCTCCTCGGTGTCCTGTTCATCCAACGGCAACAGCCTACTACCACAGGGTCCTGTTCATCCAACCCCCACCGGGAACTGTTCATTCACAGCCAACCAACCGGCCTGACTCACCATGTCTCAACTTGTTCTACATACCGCGCGCACGGTTGCAACGGTCGCTGTTCATCGAGAGGCAACCCAACACCGGCTGGCTACGTCTCGCATGGGGCTCGATCGGCTTCAGTAAGCAGCAGCAGTGATCGATCACTCGGGTTCAGTTAGCAGCAGCAGCGAAGGAATCGCTCGGGTTCAGTCAGCAGCGAATGAATCGCTCGGGTTCAGTTAACAGCCAAGGGATCGATCACTCGGGTTCAGTAACATAGCTAATGCGATCGCTCGGGTTAAGTTAGCCAACGCCTCGCACACACGCGCGTACACGAGAGAAATGCGCAAACCACAGTGCAACGCTCGGCCCCGACCAACCACCATAACCGGGAACTCCCCGATATTTTCCTCGCCCTCGCTTCTACCACGATTTTTTTCCGTCATGGACTGCCCAAAGAATGTCATGCAGGTGTGTCCCCGGCCTGCCCAGGATGAAAAGCCCATTTTCTGTCATGATTTTTTGTCATAGAAGTAGGAGCCCACCACATCTATGATGATACGTGGTTTTGTCACAATTATCGTCATAGAAGTGTCATAAGCATGACATAAAAAAATTCCGTTCGAGCCAAAATGTCACGGATTGTGCGGGAGCTGTGGCCCATCTAGCCCAGGCTTTTATTTCATATCTTTACCACATGACTAGCCCAATTTTTTCTTTCTTTCTGAAAATGGCTCGCCCAGCTATTTTTTTTTGCAAAATAACCAACGGAGGCCTACTTGCTTTTCTACGCCCTGCTGGGCCGGAAATCTTTTAAGATGAGGAGGGATGCATTCAGCTTGCCCAAAAAATGGGCTATAAGTAATAAGAAATGGGCTGTAAAATGAAAAAATACAGCAAACAAGCAAATAGTTCCAAATTACTTTTTTCTTTCAAATTTTGATATTTTAAATTTCATTCTTTTTGTGTGGGTAAAATTTCATTGGATTTAAATTAAGGTATGTTTAGTTTTTAAATTAATTTGAATCTGGCTAGAAATATCGGGCTGTATGCTGTTTGGGACAGATTTGGAGGTTGACTTATGGGTCTACAAGGTTAACGTGTAGGAAAGGCTTTGTCAACTTAGTCCACAAACGATTCTAGTATAAGTGACCATTGGATGTTAATCCAACGGCCGTGCTGCTTCTTCAATATCTGATCTTCTTGCTCCAGCCGCCCAAACCAGCGGTGGTGGGACCGCCTGCTCCCGCCTCCCGTGGCCGACTGTGCTGCCGCATAGGCCGCACCGCTCCACCCTACTCCATCGCTGGCCAGGCCATTCCACTACTCACCCACACCTCCTATTATTTTCCAGCGACGGCAACCAAACCAGTAAACCCTCATACTCCCCACCGCGTGGGCAACCACTGCCGAGTCTTCCCCGGCTCCGGGTCGTTCCCTTCCTAGGCCTCGCCGTCGTCCACCGCCCTGGTGCTATCGGCGCGGCGTGGTCAACATGTCAACGAATGACATCTGATACGTCTCCAATGTATCTATAATTTTTTATTGTTCCATGCTATTATATTTTCTGTTTTGGATGTTTTATATGCATTAATATGCTATTTTATATTATTTTTGGGACTAACTTATTAACCCAGAGCCCAGTGCCAGTTTCTGTTTTTTCCTTGTTTTTGAGTTTTGCAGAAAAGGAATATCAAACGGAGTCCAAATGGAATAAAACTTTACAATGATTTTTCTTGGGCCAGAAGACACACGTAGGACTTGGAGACCAAGGCAAAAGAGTCCCGAGGCGACGGCAAGGGTGCAGGGTGCGCCCCGGGGCGGCGCCCCCTGCCTTGTGGGTCCCTTAGAGCTCCTCTAACCCTATTCTTTGGCTTATAAATTCCCAAATATTCCCAAACCATCAGAGGCATCCACGAAAATACTTTTCCGCCGCCGTAACCTTCTGTACCCGTGAGATCGCATCTTGGGACCTTTTTCGTTGATCTGCCGGAGGGGGATTCAATCACGGAGGGCATCTACATCAACCATATTGCCCTTCCGATGAAGCGTGAGTAGTTTACCTCAGACCTACGGGTCCATAGCTAGTAGCTAGATGGCTCCTTCTCTCTCTTTGATCTTCAATACCATGTTCTCCTCAATGTTCTTGGAGTTCTATCCGATGTAATATTCTTTTCCGGTGTGTTTGTCGAGATCCGATGAATTGTGGATTTATGATCATATTATCTATGAATATTATTTGAATCTTCTCTAAATTCTTATATGCATGATTTGATAACTTTGTATTTCTCTTTGAATTATCGGTTTGGTTTGGCCAACTAGATTGGTATTTCTTGCACTGGGAGAGGTGCTTAGTTTTGGGTTCAATCTTGTAGTGTCCTCACCCAGTGACATAGTAGGGGTAGCGAGGCATGTATTGTATTGTTGCCATCAAGGATAAAAAGATGGGGTTTTCATCATATTGCTTGAGTTTATCCCTCTACATCATGTCATCTTACTTAATGCGTTAATCTGTTCTCTTGAACTTAATACTCTAGATGCAGGCAGGAGTCGGTCGATGTGTGGATTAATAGTAGTAGATGCAGAATCATTTCGGTCTACTTGACACGGATGTGATGCCTATATGCATAATCATTGCCTTGGATATCCTCGTAACTTTGCGTTTTTCTATCAATTATTCGACAGTAATTTGTCACCCACCGTATTATTTGCCTTCAAGAGAGAAGCCTCTAGTGAAACCTATGGCCCCCGGGTCTATTTTCCATCATATATTTTCAGATCTATAAACCAAAAAACCAAAAATACCTTGCTGCAATTTATTTACTTTTATTTTGTTTTACATTTAATAATCTTTTATATCTATCTCTATTAGATCTCACCATTGCAATTGACCGTGAAGGGATTGACAACCCCTTTATCGCGTTGGGTGCAAGTGTTTGATTGTTTGTGCAGGTGCATAGGTTGGAGACTTGCTTGTACCTCCTACTGGATTGATATATTTGTTCTCTAACTGAGGGAAATACTTATCTGTACTTTGCTGCATCACCCTTTCCTCTTCAAGGGAAAAACCAACGCAAGTTCAAGAAGTAGTAGGAAGAATTTCTGGCGCCGTTGCCGGGGAGGTCTACATCAAGCCTACCAAGTACCCATCATAAACTCTCATCTTTTGCATTACATTATTTGCCATTTGCCTCTCGTTTTCCTCTCCCCCACTTCTAAAATGGTTTTAAAAAAAACACAAAGAAGATTTGCCTTTTTATTCGCCCTCCTTCCGTTCGTCTTTTTGTTTGCTAGATTTCCCATATGGCTCAACCCAAAAGCTTTGATCCTTATTTTAGGAAGTTGGAAGAGATTGAAAGTAATGCTAAAAGTTTCATGACTTTACAATATGAGTATAATAATCTCTTTAGAAACGAGCTTAAAGAACAAAAAACTATGATGGAGTATATTAATAAAGAGCTTAATGACATGTCTAAGGAATTTTATGGTTTGAAATCTCAGTTTGCTCAGCTTGAAAATTTAGTAGACCAAATTTCTGATAAACAAGCTACTTTAGTAAATAAGATGGCCGCTAAACCGGAGTCTTTGAATAATGATGAAGATCTTAAAGTGATTGATGTGACCCCTATTGAATCTTTGTTTTCTAATATAAATCTTGATAAAGGTGGGATTGGAGAGGTCAAAACTTTAAGTAGCAATGAACCCACTCTTTTGGATTTCAAGGATTTTTATTATGATAATTTTTATTTGATAGATTGTATTTCCTTGTTGCAATCCATGTTGAATTCTCCTCATGCTTATAATCAAAATAAAGCTTTTACTAAACATATCGTTGATGCTATGATGAAATCTTTTGAAGAAAAACTTGAGTTGGAAGTTTCTATCCCTAGAAAGCTTTATGATGAGTGGGAACCTACTATTAAGATTAAAATTAAAGATTATAAGTGCCATGCTTTGTGTGATTTGGGTGCTAGCGTTTCCACGATTCCAAAAACTTTATGTGATGTGCTAGGTTTCCGTGAAGTTGATGATTGTTCTTTAAATTTGCATCTAGCAGATTCCACTATTAAAAAACCTATGGGAAGTATTAATGATGTTCTTATTGTTGCAAATAGGAATTATGTGCCCATAGATTTCATTGTTCTTGATATAGATTGCAATCCTACATGTCCTATTATTCTTGGTAGACCTTTCCTTAGAACAATTGGTGCAATTATTGATATGAAAGAACGAAACATTAGATTTAAGTTTCTGTTAAGGAAAGGCATGGAACACTTTCCAAGAAATAAAATCAAGTTGCCATATGAATCTATTATGAGAGCTACTTATGGATTGCACACCAAAGATGACAATACCTAGATCTATTGCAATACGCGGGGCATTAAATAATAGCGCTTGTTGGGAGGCAACCCAATTTTATTTTTGTGTTTTTTGTTTTGCTTCTGTTCTTGAATAAAATACACATTATTACCTCTGTAGTAATTGTGTTTTGGTGTTTTAATTAGTGTTTGAGCTAAGTAAGACCTTTGGGATGGCTTACGGTGATAGTAGATTTGATCTTGCTGAAAAACAGAAACTTTTGCGTCCAGTTGCAGAATTTTAATAATTCACAGAAGCGACTAAAATCTCTGAATTTTGAACACACGATTGATATATAAATTTCCTATGTTTTCCTAATTTTTCAGGATTTTTGGAGTTACAGAAGTATTAGAACAATTCGGATCTTCACAGACTGTTCTGTTTTTGACAGATTCTGTTTTCTTTGTGTTGTTTGCTTATTTTGATGAATCTATGGGTAGTATCGGGGGGTATGAACCATGGAGAAGTTGGAATACAGTAGATATTACACCGGTATAAATAAAGAATGAGTTCACAATAGTACCAAAAGTGGTGATTTTATTTTCTTATACTAATGGATCTCATGAGTTTTGTGTTGTGAAATTTTCATGTTTTGGGTAAAGATTTGATGGACTATGGAATAAGGATTGGCAAGAGCCTAAGCTTGGGGATGCCCAAGGCACCCGAAGGTAATATTCAAGGAAAACCAATAGCCTAAGCTTGGGGATGCCCCTAAAGGCATCCCCCCTTTCGTCTTCAATCCATCGGTAAATTTACTTGAGGCTATATTTTTATTCACCACATGATATGTGTTTTGCTTGGAGCGTCTTGTATGATATGAGTCTTTGCTTTTTAGTTTGCCACAATCATCCTTGCTGTACACACATTTTGAGAGGGACATGCATTAATCATGAATTTATTAGAATACTCTATGTGCTTCACTTATATCTTTTGAGCTAGGCAATATGCTCTAGTGCTTCACTTATATCTTTCAAGAGCACGGCGGTGGTTTTATTTTATAGAAATTGTTTAACTCTCTTGCTTCACTTATATTATTTTGATAGTCTCTAAACAGCATGGTAATTTGCTTAGGTTATGAATTTAGTCCTAATATGATGGGCATCCAAGAGGGATATAATAAAAACTTTCATATAAAGTGCATTGAATACTATGAGAAGTTTGATTCCTTATGATTGTTTTGAGATATAAAGATGGTTATATTAGAGTCATGCTAGTGAGTAATTGTGGATTGGTAGAAATACTTGTGTTAAAGTTTGTGATTCCTGTAGCATGCACGTATGGTGAACCGTTATGTGATGAAGTCGGAGCATGATTTATTTGTTGATTGTCTTCCTTATGAGTGGCGGTCGGGGACGAGCGATGGTCTTTTCCAACCAATCTATCCCCCTAGGAGCATGCGTGTAGTACTTTGTTTCGATAGCTAATAGACTTTTGCAATAAGTATATGAGTTCTTTATGACTAATGTTGAGTCCATGGATTATACACACTCTCACCCTTCCACCATTACTAGCCTCTCTAGTACCGCGCAACTTTCGCCGGCGCATTACACCCACCATATACCTTCCTCAAAATAGCCACCATACCTACCTATTATGGCATTTCCATAGCCATTCCGAGATGCATTGCCATGCAACTTCCACTGTTCCATTTATTATGACACGCTTCATCATTGTCATATTGCTTTGCATGATCATGTAGTTGACATCGTATTTGTGGCAAAGCCACCATTCATATTTTTTATACATGTAACTCTTCAGTCATTGCACATCCCGGTACACCGCCAGAGGCATTCATATAGAGTCGTATATTTGTTCTAGTATCGAGTTGTAATTCTTGAGTTGTAAGTAAATAAAAGTGTGATGATCATCATTTTTAGAGCATTGTCCCATGTGAGGAAAGGATGATGGAGACTATGATTCCCCCCACAAGTCAGGATGAGACTCCAGACAAAAAATAAAATAAAAAAAGAAGAAAAAAAAGAAGGAAAAAGAGAAAAACAAAGAGCCCAAAGAGCCCAAAATAAAAAAATAAGAGAAAAGAGAGAAGGGGCAATGCTACTATCCTTTTTCCACAATTGTGCTTCAAAGTAGCACCATGATCTTCATGATAGAGAGTCTCCTATTTTGTCACTTTCATATACTAGTGGGAATTTTTCATTATAGAACTTGGCTTGTATATTCCAATGATGGGCTTCCTCAAATTGCCCTAGGTCTTCATGAGCAAGCGAGTTGGATGCACACCCACTTAGTTTCTTTTGAGCTTTCATACACTTATAGCTCTAGTGCATCAGTTGCATGGCAATCCGTACTCACTCACATTGATATCTATTGATGGGCATCTCCATAGCCCATTGATACGCCTAGTTGATGTGAGACTATCTCCTTCTTTTTTTCTTCTCCACAACCACCATATTCTATTCCACCTATAGTGCTATATCCATGGCTCACGCTCATGTATTGCGTGAAAGTTGACAAAGTTTGAGAACATCAAAAGTATGAAACAATTGCTTGGCTTGTCATCAGGGTTGTGCATGATTTAATACTTTGTGTGATGAAGATGGAGCATAGCCAGACTATATGATTTTGTAGGGATAACTTTCTTTGGCCATGATATTTTGAGAAGACATGATTGCTTTATTAGTATGCTTGAAGTATTATTGTTTTTATGTCAATATTAAACTTTTGTTTTGAATCTTATGGATCTGAATATTCATGCCACAATAAAGAAAATTACATGGATAAATATGTTAGGTAGCATTCCACATCAAGAATTCTGTTTTTATCATTTACCTGGTCGAGGACGAGCAGGAATTAAGCTTGGGGATGCTTGATACGTCTCCAACGTATCTATAATTTTTTATTATTCCATGCTATAATATTATCTGTTTTGGATGTTTTATACGCATTAATATGCTATTTTATATTATTTTTTGACCTAACTTATTAACCCAGAGCCCAGTGCGAGTTTCTGTTTTTTCCTTGTTTTTGAGTTTCACAGAAAAGGAATATCAAACGGAGTCCAAACAGAATAAAACTTTACGATGATTTTTCTTGGACCAGAAGACACACGTAGGACTTGGAGACCAAGGCAAAGGAGTTCCGAGGCGACGACAAGGGTGCAGGGCGTGCCCCTTCCTTGTGGGTCCCTCGGAGCTCCTCTAACCCTATTCTTCGGCCTATAAATTCCCAAATATTCCCAAATCATCAGAGGCATCCACGAAAATACTTTTCCACCACCGCAACCTTCTGTACCCGTGAGATCCCATGTTGGGGCCTTTTTCGGCGATCTGCCGGAGGGGGATTCGATCACGGAGGGCATCTACATCAACCCTATTGCCCTTCCGATGAAGCGTGAGTAGTTTACCTCAGACCTACGGGTCCATAGCTAGTAGCTAGATTGCTCCTTCTCTCTCTTTGATCTTCAATACCCTGTTCTCCTCTATGTTCTTGGAGTTCTATCCGATGTAATATTCTTTTGCGGTGTGTTTGTCGAGATCCGATGAATTTTGGATTTATGATCAGGTTATCTATGAATATTATTTGAATCTTCTCTGAATTCTTATATGCATGATTTGATATCTTTGTATTTCTCTTCGAATTATCAGTTTGGTTTGGCCAACTAGATTGGTATTTCTTGCAATGGGAGAGGTGCTTAGTTTTGGGTTCAATCTTGCGGTGTCCTCACCCAGTGACGTAGTAGGGGTAGCGAGGCACGTATTATATTGTTGCCATCAGGGATAAAAAGATGGGATTTTCATCATACTGCTTGAGTTTATCCCTCTACATCATGTCATCTTACTTAATGCATTACTCTGTTCTCTTGAACTTAATACTCTAGATGCAGGCAGGAGTCGGTCGACGTGTGGAGTAATAGTAGTAGATGCAGAATCGTTTTGGTCTACTTGACACGGACGTGATGCCTATATGCATAATCATTGCCTTGGATATCGTCATAACTTTGCGCTTTTCTATCAATTGCTCGACAGTAATTTGTTCACCCACCATATTATTTGCCTTCAAGAGAAAAGTCTCTAGTGAAACCTATGGCCCCCGGGTCTATTTTCCATCATATATTTTCAGATCTATAAACCAAAAAATCAAAAAATACCTTGCTGTAATTTATTTAATTTTATTTTGTTTTACATTTTAGTAATATTTTATATCTATCTCTATCAGATCTCACCATTGCAATTGACCGTGAAGGGATTGACAACCCCTTTATCGCGTTGGGTGCAAGTGTTTGATTGTTTGTGCAGGTGCATAGATTGGAGACTTGCTTGTACCTCCTACTGGATTGATACCTTGGTTCTCTAACTGAGGGAAATACTTATCTCTACTTTGCTGCATCACCCTTTCCTCTTCAAGGGAAAAACCAACACAAGCTCAAGAAGTAGAAACATTCATCGGAAGAGGACTGTACGTGGAGAGGCTGACAGCTGGGTCCACGATCGTACGCAAGGAAGTGCCTCCTTATTACGCACAAAATAATGATTCCTCCACATGACAGCAGGGACCCATCTGAAGGGTCTCTGTATTTCGCGAAAAAAATGTTCCTCCCGCTAACAGCTTGGACCCACCAGCTATATCTTCGCACGCAAGGAAGTGCCTCCTTATTACGCACAAAAAAAATGAATACTCCCCCTGCTAGCTGGGAGCCACCATATTTGGAGGCTGACTTGTGGGCCTACTAAGTTGATGGGGATGCAAGATTTGTCAACTTAGTCAATATAAACGATTCTAACTGCAGTGATCATACGATGTCCATCCAACGGCCGTCATGCTTCTTCAACCTCTGGTCTTCTTGCTCCAGCCGCTCAAACCATCGCCGCCCGTGCCACCTGCTCCTACGTCTCGTGGCCGGCTGTGCTACCGCGCAGGCCTCATCGCCCCACCCTACTCCCATCGCTGGCCTGGCCATCCCTGTAGTCACCCAGACCTCCTGTTATTCTCCGGCGACGGCAGCCTCACACTGCAGCCGAACCAGTAAACCCTCGTACTCCCCTCCATGTGGGAAACAACTGTCGAGTCTTCCCCAGCTCCAGGTCATTCCCTTCCTCGGCCTCGCCATCGTGGCCTTGGGGAGAGCTGCTACACGCGTACAAATGTGAGGGGGTCTGAATCCTTTTCTAGGTTGCCTTGGGCCTCCTTTTATAGCTCAAGAGGTAACCAAAGTGGCAAAATAGTCATTATCTCATGATTAGATAGCTATCTGTGCTATCATACCTCACTCTGGCACTTAGGACAAAATGCCATAAATGCTACCTTAGGTGGCGTGTGGGGGTGCATCCCCGGCAGGCTTATGTCGCCGCTTAACCATCTTCTGCTTATCATCTTGACACGCCCTTGGATGGGTATCAAATGGGTGTGATCTACTTATCATTGAGCTGTCACATGCTTAGTGAGAGCCACTTAATCACCTAGAGGGCTCGACACTGCATCGACAAGTGACTGGCGTCGCGATGCGGTGGAGCGGTGGTAGCTGGCATGCGCCTGCCGGGCCATCTTGGAGGGGTGTGCGCTTTGGTCTCTGGTTGCCCCGGAGGCGCAGCTGGCGGGGGTTTGCCTTTGCTCTTGCTTGTGGTATCAACCTTGTCGGCCTCGCCTGGCTGGTAAGGGACACTCCTCTTGGGATCTTGACTTGTATGTTTAGCTTGGTCTTCTTGATACGCTCCTTGGTCTCACGAAGAGCGGCTTCTCTGGCTCGGCCTTGTGTTGGCTCTAAATGTGCTTAACAGGCCCGGCTACATTGAGGTAGCCATTCCCCTAGCAGGTCCTGCCCATCGGGGCAGAGGCTTTCTGTCCATGCACAAGTCAGGGGAAACAAAACACCCTTGTTTGTGTACCCCGACAAAACTCGTCTTGCGGGCATAGTCAATGTTCCCTTCATACTTCGTCAACCAATCCGTGCCTAGGATTACGTTCAATCCCTGTGACTCCAATACAATGAGGTCTACGGGAAACTCATGATTTCTGATGCTGAGGTTCGAGTGACAACCTAAGGTTGCTGTCATCTCACGTCCTCAGGAACTGACCTGGAGAGGGCTCCTAAGGTTTCTAGTGGGCAAACCATACTTTTCCACAACTACCCTTGATATGAATGAATGTGATGCACCAGAATCAAAAAGTACCAATACTGGACGTGAATTTTACAAGAACTTACCAACCACAGTCTCTGGTTCATCGTAAACCTCCTCCACATCAATGTGGTTAACATGAGCATGGGGAAAGGAATTGGGTTTCTTGGTTGTTGAGCTTCCATTGCCATTGTTGTTTCCATTTCCCTTCTTGGCCTCGGGACACTTGGTGGCATAATGTCCCATCTTCTTGCACTTGAAACAGGTAATATGACACAGATCCTTTTGAGCCAGAGCGGGGCGGTGCTAGTTGCCATTGCCTCCATTGCCATTCTTGAAGTTGTTGTTGGGACGATTTTTCCCATTTCCTCCATGAGTATGCCCTCCATGTGATGTAGACTCGACTAGATGGCGAGTCGTTTGTCGGCCCAAACTTTCACGGTACTAGCAGCAGCAACAAGAAATTCCGGTCGAGCAAAGATACAAGACCGTAATATCAAAAACTGGCGTCGAGTAGATGAATCAACTCCACACGTAGCAGCAACAAAATCCCTCACAGATCAGCAAAAGCAAACACGATATTTGGTGTCCCCCGACATGGGACGTTTTCTGACTTTTATTCAACACACATTCGAAACAAAACTTTACCCTTTACACGGCCAGATCGGCCAGTATTTAACGAGCACGCAGGCTCTATTTCCTAAACCGACTCAAACCTTCCCTACTCCACATAACAAACCAGATCTCTTTTCCTAGTCAAAACAGAACCGAAGTACTACTAGGACTCTCTCTTATCTCAACTAATTAATCTCACCTAATTAATTATTCGGGACAAGAAATCATATAGAAACAAACTTGGACTACGTACTAGTGCTAGATGTAACGGATTCAGAAAATATTCGGTAGGGTTCCTGTGCAACACACGGAGTTCTGAACATTGGCCTGACTTCATCTGGTTCTTCTTCTGGTGATAGTATTTTAAGTGCAATTGTACCCACCATTAAAATATTAGAATTTGTAGCTTGATCAATCTTTGTAATGCAGTAGTGGACACATCACCATGGGTGTGGTGAGTGTGTCCTCCTGATCCGGTGTTTCCCGAGTATGGGGTGTAGCAGCGCTTCTGCTGAGCTCCAGAGTTGTACTTGCCATGTGCATACTTCCTTTTACGGTTATCTATCTGATGTTGCTTGCCTTCAAGAATGATGGCCTTGTCTACCAACACCTGGCAGTTGTTGAAGGTAGCCACCATCAGCTGCATTCCCAGTTCATCATTGAGTCCTTCCAGAAACTTCTACTGCTTTGCGGCATCTGTGGCCACATCATCTGGGGCATAGCGAGCTAACTGACTAAATTCGTCCATGTACTGCCCACTGTCGTGGGAAACCACAGCCACCTATGGGGCCAAGGGCCCCTTTTTGGTTTGGCAGAGGGACTGAGCACATTGCACAAAGAGCGGAGGAGTGCAGCGTAGCGCGGCAGAGATCACACGGGCAGTTTTACCCAGGTTCGGGCCGCCGCGAGTCGTAAAACTCTACTCCTGCTTTGGTGGATTGATGGTGGATGGTGGTGGAAATGTAGCACTCTTGCCCGGCAGGGTTGCCTCGGGGCGAGAGCAGCTACGCGCGTATCGGTGTACAGGGGTCCGAATCCTTTCTATGGTTGCCATGGGCCTCCTTTTATAGATAAAGGGGTCACCACAGTGGCAAATCAGTCATTGTGTGCTGTTAGATAGCAAACAGTGCTATCATATCTACTCTGCACGCAGAGCAGTACGCATTAAATGCGCCGCTCAGTGTCACATCATGGCCTGCTCGGCACGCCTTGCTGGGCTGTTTGGCCACCTTCTCTCCTGTCTGCATGACACGTCGCAGGACGGGTGTCATCTGGAGGTGATTCCTGTAGGAAATGGCTGCCATGTGGCAAAAGCCAGCCACTTAGTCATCTTGGGGCTTGACACCCCACCAATCGGTGACTTGCGTCGCTGTGAGGTGGGGCGGTGAAGCCTTGGCAGGGTGTTTCGCCTTCGTATGCCCCGGCAGGCCCGCCGGGGCGGTCCTGAGGCTTGCTTCCGGGGCAACCCTGCCCTCGCCAGGCTCTCCTGCCCGGCAAGGGAGGTTTTCCCTTAGCGGTGTCTTGCTTCTTGGCTTGACTTGGTCTTCTCAACTTGCCCCTTTAATTCCTCAAAGAGCCTATCTCTTCATCTTGGTCTTGTCTTGGATGTTGCAATCTTGCCGGGTTCGTGGCTCACTGTCCATGCACAAGTCAGGGGAAAACATACACCCCTGTTTGTGTACCCTGACACCCACAGTACGATTTCCCTGGCGTAAGTTGCAGAACTCCCGCTTCTTCAAACTCATGGCTCCAGCTGAGACATGAGCAGTGCGAAAGGCCTACTGAAATTGATCCCATGTGACTGTGGCAATGGGATAAGTGGCGGTATAATTTTCCGACCAAGAGGCTGCGGGTCCATCCAGCTGATGTGCGGCAAAGGCACCTTCTCCGCATCCATGCATCCAGTAGTTACTAGCTTCCTTCCGATCTTGCGGAGCCAATCATCAGCAACAATTGGTGCGGTGCTGCCAGAGAACACCGACGGATTCAATCTTAAGAAACGGGTTAGGTTGTCGACGGGGGGTGGTGGTGGTGGATTGTTGTTGTTGTTGCCTTGGTTCTGGATCAGCATCTGCATCAAGGCATTCTGCCGCTAGATCAGCTGAGTGAGCTCCGGTGGGAAGTTGAATCCGGGGTCATGTCTTGGAGGCATCTGATGTTTTAGAGTGGATGAGAATTAGAATAGAACAAGGGTCTAAAGAGAAAATAACACTACCCATATGCATGCAACAATCATTATCACACCAATCATTCATTTATTCAACTCAATCATAGTTCAAACTCGAGATATAAGTCTTATGAAAATGGAAAACATCGGCCTAATCGATCAACGAGAAAATAAAAATAACATGGCGGTCATGACTAAGTGTCCTCCTCAGATATCCATGTTGTCGCCTCCTCCAGTGGTGCGTCTTCTGGTGGTGCGTCTTCCGGTGGTGCGTCTTCTCTTGGTGCGTCCTTCAGTGGTATTCTCCTCGTAGTCCTCATCATTGCTCATGAGGGTCCATCGTCACCATTCGGATAAAGGTCTTCTCCCAGGTCCATCTTCTCTTCCATCGTGGCAATATAAGTCTTCAAGTTCTGGATCCTCTCCATAAGGTCCTTGACTTCCTCTTCATGCTCTTTGTGGTCCTCGCATGCTTTATCCTCCAATTCCAGTTCACAGAACAATAGCTTCCTGAACATCTTCGTGCTTCTGCGCGTCTGAACCTCCAGAGTCCTGATGTGAGCCTCCAAGTCTTGGAAAAATGGGAGGATGGAGTCGTCATTCAAGATGCGCACGATCTCTCCATCTGCAGTTCTGCGAGAGATCATGGTGAGGTCTGGTCCGATGAGCTAGGCCCTGTACTCCTCCCGAATGTGTCCAAGTGCACGATGAATAGCCATGTTCCTCCAGAGGATCCAAGTGGGGGAAGTAAACTAGAAGTCAATGGGCGCTGAGAAGCTTCCGAAGGTCCTCCCTGGTATGTGCACCACCATCCTATAACGAGTGTCTATCAGAAGTGCCATGATAGGAGTCTTGATGATAGAGGGCAGAGCAATCTTCAATTTCCTGATGATCTAAACCAGCTGCTTGCCGAAAGGCATCGTCTCATCCGGCTGGCAAAACTCGGGCAGCAAGACTGGGATGAATTCGGCGGCCATCTAGAAGGTTGAAATAGGGGAGAAGTCAGAAATGAACAGGGGAGAATTATGAAAAAAATAAAAACATAACAATAAAGTAATTTCTTCCTATGGCTTTCTGATCCTAGGGGTTACATCATACGGTAAGCGTGTGCTCTGAACACCATCTTTGTGACGACTTGACCCAAAAATGGTCAAGTCTCTGTGTATCTGTACCATCCCAAGATCATGCTGGCACACACAGTACATTGATGAAAATATCAAAGTTCAATCACACCTGATTTATTACACGTATCTCATATAGAGTCTTTATTACATCAGAACAAATTCATCCGAAGGCCAACTCCTGAGATAAACTACAGCGGAAACGTAGAATGTAGTGAGTCCATTTGACTCTAAAGGGCAATCACCGAGCCTAGATCGTAGCCTCACTCCTGGTCGAAATAAACCTCTGCAACATAAGACGTTGCAGCCGTGTAGATCAGCATTTTTTAATATGCCGGCAAGTAATAGAGAAAAGAATAATAAAATGCTAACACTGTATGCAAATTTTGGTTGTGGGGCTCTAAGTTTAAGTTTTTGCGAAGAGCAAATTTTTTCCTGCAACAAAAGGACTTTCTTGCAATTACTACAAAATGTTTGTTGTTATTGAGATGGTTCCGCCAACCAATATCTCATACTTGAAATCATTATTAACCCAAAAATTAATTAATTATGTTTGGTGTTTAGAGTTCTGAATAAATCCAATTCCAGAGGCTCAGATGTCCGTAACCGGGGCCAAGGCTAATCGATTAGAATTCCACTCTACAGAGTCTTGTGCACTTTACCCACAAGAATCGTTCCCTCCTTTATGTCCTCGTACTACATGGTGTTTGAAGACGGGATGAATGAAACATGGTCTTCCGTAGACCTCCTCTGGGCCACTGCCGGTGCCCATCCATTTCCTACCATTCTTCTACATCTGCTGGCACCGTCCGTCCAGAGTCACGCCTAGGGTCGACCAAGCCAGAGCCCATAGTGACTTGCGGCTGCACAGGTAAGCTTCCGATCAAGGTATATCCATATGTCTCTTCGTGCCTGGGTGAAGCTTTCCGCAAGATGTCATGGCTCTTCTCCATGCATCCTTGGGTCAACCACTGTGTCATGGTTTTATCGCGGCAGATGTCCTAATGTGAGGACTTAGTCATGAGGCCATCGCAACTAGGTGATTGCTTGTTGGGGCTGAGCGGGACGAGAGACATGGGTTTACCCAGGTTTGGCCCCTCACGATGGAGGTAAAAGTCTACTCCTGCCTTTATGCTTATTGTTTGAGTATCGATTACAAGGGAGCGGATTCGCTTGACCTAGCTATTGATTGATTGTAACTTGCCCTATTTTGTGCCAGGGACTTGCCTTTATATACATGTCGAGGCCTTCGGCTTATAGGATCATGATCCGTGACTGGTCCTAACTCTAAGACGCCTTGGCTTTTACGACAAGACACCGTATGGCGGCTTACACCTCCAGGCCGCCTGCTGCCTTCTAGCTTTGGGCCCTAAGATGACCCATCTTGTGAGCCGCCCTTCTCGTCCTCTGTCTTGTCGTCCTGGCCTATCGGAGGCCCAGCTTCGAGAGTCGCCAATGACTTAACCCGGCCCTCTCAGGGCGGGTTATATCGTGGGGTTATATCCCCAACATTAGGCCCCAGATTGATTTGAACTTGTTCATGTCAATCTTCAATCCTTCAGTCTGGCAAGTCTTCCCTTTGAGCCTCACAATCTTGACTTTTGAGAAACTTCATAACCCGCCATATGAAAAGATGATGTCACCTCCACAATTTCGGGAAATCCCTCATGAAGTCATAATGAATCTTGTGTAAATCCACTTATCCCGAAAACCGATGCGTCTTTTTGTTCCAGAAATTACTGCGCCTCCTCGATTCTTGCACCCACCATTTACTGTTACCTTTCCATTATAAATAGGCACAAGGGTCTCTCTTTTTACTTTTTACCTCATCTTCTCCGCTTCCTCTCCTTGCTGAAGCTTTCCACGACCAGAGCTCCGCCACGCTCATCGACCTTCGCCAGTCATCTAGCTCGAGGCCACAACGTCGCCCCGCCTTCGCCGGAGTTCAACGGTGCTTCTCTGCTTTCCGCTGGCGCGACCAGGTATCCCTTTTCGTCCCTCTCAGATCCACACTAAGTCGCTTGAGTTCTTAGTGTTCGTTGGCATTCCTTCGTTCCTTGTTCATCATATTTTATGCAGATCTTGTATTTTCTACTGAGATACCCATAGAAATGTTGCGGTAGTAGTTTTATCATCAGCCTTGCATTTGGACAGACTAGGCTTCCTCCAGAATCTTTGAGTAGTTCATCAGTTCTTCCGTCACCACCATTAGGTTTAGCAATTATTTTTCTTTTTTGAACTGTCTGTAGATCCACAACTATAGTTGTTCTAGTTTGAAACTTGTTTGTCCATACTTAGCAAAAAATTCAGTCATCCCGAACTTAGCTAACCCGCCCTTGTATCTTAGGCAGCTTACTAGCATATTTGTAACTCACCAAACTTTAGAACCTACATCTGTAACTAAACTGATTCGCTGTTTAAAGCAATTTACCATTATGTTGTCTTATTCATATTATTGTGATGACGAGTCATTACTTCTCAAGTAACCCGCCATATTCTATTTCCGCAGTCTTCCATTGTATTTAGGCGGCTCAGAATGTCGAAAACCACTATTTACAATTGGGTGCCTTCCGTAGTTACCGAGACCATCCTTAAAGATTATCAAGAGCAAGGCCTCTTGGCGGCTCAAGAAGAAATCGGCTGGCGAGCCGGCCAAGGGGAGGATGTTCCCAAACCCGGCGAAGGGGAGGTTGTGGTTTTCACTGACCACATCCTTAGAGGCTTCACTCTGCCTGGGTCCAAATTTTTTGGGGATGTTTTGAACTACTTCAACCTTCATCCTCAAGATTTAGAGCCAAACTCCATATCCAACATCTGCCACTTTCAAATCTTCTGTGAAGCATATCTGCAAATGGAGCCAATTGTCGCTCTCTTCAAAGAATTTTTCTATATGAACCGCCAAACTGAATGCGTGGATGGCCCGAGCTTAACACTTGGTGGAATCTCAATCCAAAGACATAGACATGGTTGTTTTTCTGCCGCCACCCTACGTAGTCACCCTAAGGGATGGGTGAGAACTTGGTTTTATTGCAAGAACACCACCCCAACCGGTGAGAACCCTTTGCCGGGTTACAGAGTTAACCGCCTGCCCATGGATCTTAACCCACCCAGTAAGATCATTCTAGAGGAACATGCTGAAGCACTCCTGTCTTATTCAAAAGTAAGGGCCTTACTGGCCAACGGGCTGACAGGGATTAATCTAGCCTGGTGCTGGGTTGCATGGAGGATCCTCCCCTTAAGTCGCCGTCCCGGCTTAATGTGTGAATACTCAGGCGAGTCAAATGATCCTTAGCGGTACAGCTCTGACAATTTTACCGCTGATGAAGTCAACAAGACCGTAAAGAGTCTGCTCGGGGAGCCTCAAGAAAACTATAACAAGACGGGGCTGTTACCATTCTTTAAGCTCAACCCAGCCCCACTTGTAAGCATTCCTTTATATCCGGCTTATAAATCCATTCTTTACTTTGTATTTTTCCTTCTAACTCTTTGATTTTTTGCAGCCCGACTCTGCTTTCCAGAATAAGAAGAAGGAGACTCATGCAACAAAAAACAAAAGTGCGCCAATCCGGAAGAAAAACGGACCCGTCGCTGCAACTGAGTCGGCTGCCGTGGGCGAGTCAGCAGACACTGATGATCAATCAGAGGTAGAACTCGACTCTCTTGGCCGCCTCTTTATCGAATTAGCTGACACCTCTTGTTCTCAGGATGTAATAGCAACCAACCGGGTTGATGATGCTGAGGTAATTTCCATCTCTTCCGGCTCAGACTCCTCGCCTCCAAAGAAGACGAGGCAGGTCATTCGGAAAGTAAGCTTTTCTCATCCAGATGCTCATTTAGACCCGTACTTTATTTTGAACAAAACTCAGCATGAGTCAAGGCGCCAAACTCAGAGTGGCGGCTCTGGAGATCTAGTGGCCGGGTTAACTCATGAGCCCTCCACGCGCAAGCGATGTAACGAGGTGCCACACAGTCCAACTCCTTCTTTGCCCAAAGCCGGCCTTATAAGGCAACCACTTAACTCGTCTGATTCCAATTATAAGGAGTCGCCCTCATCGTCAGGAGACTCGTCTTCTACACAGCTGCCTGCCTTGATCATAAATCCTGGGGTAAGTAACTATCCTTTAATTGCTGACAGCTTAAACTGTTACCATGTGTTTTTGAGCCTATCATCTTCATCACAGGGCCCAAGCAAAAATCAAGAAAAGGAAATTGGGCGACTCTTCGAAGACCCCCGAAATCCCTCAGTCGGAGGACCAGGTGTTGGTAACCCCTGAGGCCAACATCGAGGAACCTAAAGACCATCAAAACAACCAGGATAACCCGCCACCACAAGCTGAAGTAACAGCTACCGAGGCTATGGGTATTGATGCTAACCCGATGGATGACCTTGACCCGCCAAGTCCTATTCCTTCCTCAATTCCTGTCAAGCCAACTGAAGAGATCCCTCCTGAGAAAAATGACGATGACATTGCCATTACTGGGGCGGGTCAAAAAGTGCGGGAAACCTCCAACGTGCTAACTAAGCACACACCCAAGGACGAGATACCCTTGCTTGAAAAGGGCAAATCAAAACTTGAGCTACCGAATTATGAGGATTTCAGTGCTGAGGAATTGTACGCTGGCTACTTAAGCCGCCTGGCCACAAGCCGGGACATGGAGGCCAGCTTAGTTAACATGATGAAGAAAAAATATGGGGTTTATCCATGCGTGAGTTTACTATGTCTACATCATGTCATGTTGCTTAAGGCGTTACTCCGTTCTTTATGAACTTAATACTCTAGATGCATGCTGGATAGCAGTCGATGTGTGGAGTAATAGTAGTAGATGCAGAATCGCTTCGGTCTACTTGTCTCGGACGTGATGCCTATATACATGGTCACTACCTTGGATATCATAATGATTATTTGCTTTGCTATCAATTGCCCACCTATAATTTGTTTACCCACCGTATGCTATTTTCAAGAGAGAAGCCTCTAGTGAAAACTGTGGCCCCCGGGTCTACTTTTATCATATATTAAAATCCAAAATACCTTGCTATAATTTTTATTTATTTATTTCATTTTGTATTTTATCTATCTATCTATCACTACAAAATTATATCTTGCATGTAATCGTCAAGGAATTGGCAACCCCTTGTTCGTGTTGGGTGCAAGTATTTGTTATTCTGTGTGTAGGTACTGCTAACAAGGTGTTGCGCGATTCTCCTACTGGATTGATAACCTTGGTTCTTAACTGAGGGAAATACTTATCTCTACTGTACTGCATCATCCCCTCCTCTTCAGGGAAATCCCAACGCAGCTCACAAGTAGCAAGAAGAATTTCTGGCACCGTTGCCGGGGAGTCATCATCAACATCTATCAAGTACCTACGCATAAACTTTCATCTCCTTGCATTTACATTATTTTCCATTTGCCTCTCATTTTCATCTCCCCCACTTCTAAAACGTTTTCACAAAAACAAAAGAATATTTTTTGTTTGCCTTTTTGCTTGTTTGCTCATTTGCTTGCTTTTTCCCTTCATGTCAACACTCAAAAATAGAAAAAGAAATAAGAAAAATTAAGATGGATCCTCATCCTCTTGGTAATCTTTTTAAAAGATCCAATTATGATGAACCAATTGCTAGTGAGTTGAGTGCACTAGATTATCTTTATGAAGTTTTGCTTGAAATTCGTGAATCTGAAAATTGTGCTGAAGTAATTCATGATAGCTCCTTGAATGAAAATCATGATTGCAATAATGTTATTATAAATTCTATTAATGTCAATTGTGTTAGTGATATGCAAAACCACAAGCTTGGGGATGATGATTTTGTTATGTCCACTACTTATTGCAATGATCATGATTGGGGTGATAATTATTCTTATGATCTTGAAAATTTATGTAAGCCTCATGATGAATATGTTTGCGATAATATTGAAAGTGGGTTTGGAAGATAGTCAACTTTAGCTAAAAATAATCCCACATATTTGGAGAGTATTCAATCTTATAATTTTTTGATGAAAGTGGGTTTGGAGAGGTCAAGACTTTAGTTGATGTTAATCCCACTATCTTGGAAGATTATAAAACTTTTATGCATGTGGCTCATGAAGAGAAAATTTTATATGATATATATATATATATTATTGAATTTGATTATGATCTTACATGTAATTATTATGAGGGAGGGAAATATGGTTGTAGAAATTTTCATGTTACTAAATTACCTCTCGTTATGTTGAGATTTTCAATGTTTTATTCCTCTTCTTTACATATGCTAGATATTTCTTGTCTTGATAATTTGTTTTCTTATAAAATGCCTATGCATAGGAAGTATGTTAGACTTAAATGTGTTTGTCACATGTCTTATGATGCTCTCTTTGTGCTTCAATTATTGTCTTTCATGTGAGCATCAATAAAATCTCAAGCCTATCTTAATGGCTATAAAGAAAGAGCTTGTTGGGAGAAACCCAATAGTTATCTTTTTCTGTTTTTTGGTGTGAACACAATTATGCTACTATTATGGTTGTGTTTTTGTGTTTACATTAGTGTTTGTGCCAAGTAAATCCTTTGGGATGATTTGGATGATAGTTGCTTTGATTCTGTGCAAAAATAGAAACTTCTGCACCCAGTAGCAGAATTATCAAAATTTGCTGGGATGTGGAAATTTTTTGAATTGTTTACACAGATTGATATACAAATTTACCACGCCGTCCTAATTTTTCAAGATTTTTTTAGTTACAGAAATATAGTCATAATTCAGATTACTACAGACTATTCTGTTTTTGACAGATTCTGTTTTTGTTGCGTTGTTTGCTTGTTTTGATGAAACTATGGATTGTATCGGTGGGTATAAGCCATGGTCAAGTTAGAATACAGTAGGTATAATGAATAATAAAATATGAATGGGTTTACAATAGTACTTAAAGTAGTGGTTTGTTTTATTATACTAACGGATCTCACGAAGGTTTTGTTGAGTTTTGTGTGCTAAATTTTTCAAGTTTTGAGTGGGATCACGATGTATGAGGGAATAAGGAGTGGAAAGAGCCTAAGATTGGGGATTCCCGAGGCACCCCAAGGTAATATTCAAGGACTCACAAGCAAATAAGCTTGGGGATGCCCCGGAAGGTATCCCCTCTTTCTTCTACCGACCATCGGTAATTTTACATGGAGCTATATTTTTATTCATCACATGATATGAGTTTTGCTTGGAGTGTTGTGTATTATATGAGTCTTTGCTTTGTTTGTATTTTAGTTTGTCACAACCATCCTTGCTGGACACACCTATTTGAGAGGGACACACATTTTTCATGATTTGCTAGAATACTCTATGTGCTTCACTTATATCTTTTGAGCTAGGCAGTTGCTCTAGTACTTCACTTATATCTTTTTTAGCACGGCTGTGATTATATTTTGAAGAAATATTTGCAATCTCATGCTTCACTTATATCTTTTTGAGAGTTGATAATAGTAATGGTAATTTGCACAAGATATGAATTTGGTACCAGTGTGATGGATATTCAAGAGGGATATAATAAAAACTTTCATGTAGATCATTAGATATGATAAGTTTGATTCCTTGCAATAGTTTTAGTACATGGAGATGATAATATGTGAGTTATGCTAGTTAGTAATTGTGCTTTAGTAAGAATATTGGTGTTAAGGTTTGTGATTCCCTATGCATGCACGTAAAGTCAATAGTTATGCAACGAACTTATATCCTACTTATGGTGCATTATTCAGTGTTAGTTATTCTCAATGCATGTTTATGACTGTTTTTGTTTTCTGGTTGGTTGCTTCTCAATCTATTTGCTAGCCTTCATTTGTACTAAGAGGGAATACTGCTTGTGCATCCAATTCCTTAAACCCAAAGCTGTGCCAAATGAGTCCACTATATCTACCTATATGCGGTATTTACATGCCGTTCCAAGTAAATTTACATGTGCCAACTCTAATCATTCAAAAACAATTCATTTTGTATGCCCGTACTACTCATGAAGTGACAGGGGGTGGTCAATATCTTTCATGCTAGATGGGTTATTCTCAAGATGAGTGTTTATTCACTTGTCATTGCACGAGAAAATAGCCGGTAATAGGGATGCCCAGTGCCGAAATGAAAAATAATAATAATAACAAATTCCTTGGAAAGTTTAAAGTTTGGAAGGCACCCGTGGATACGGCTAGCCATAGATTGTGAAAGAATGGTGGAAAGGAAATAAACTTTATTTTCTGTTTGGGAACCGCCTATAATGTGTCTAGCATGGGAGATATTGGAAACTTTAGGTCGTGATGTTGACAGGAAAAGCATGACTCTAAAAATAATTTTATCTCTCTATTTTAAACTTTGAGCTCTGGCACCTCTACAAATCTCTGCTTCCCTCTACGAAGGGCCTATCAACTTTACTTTTAAGCAATTTTTATTTTGAGTCTCCATATTCTCTTATAAAGCACCAACTAGAGAGCACTATTGTCATACTTGTACATTGGGTGTAGTTAATATTGAGTGTGTTTCATGAATGGATCGATGATTGAGCATAATGGGCTAGGGATAACTTTCTTTAGCTTTGATATTTTGAAAGAAATGGTTGCTTGTTGGTATGCTCGAGCATTTATATTTTCATGTCAAACTATAGAATATTGCTTTGAATCACTCGAATTCAAATATCCATGCCACAAAAGAAAAGATTATATGATGAATATGATAGGTAGCATTCCACATCAAAAATTCTGTTTTTATCATTTACCTACTCAAGGACGAGAAGGAATTAAGCTTGGGAATGCTTGATACGTCTCCAACGTATCTATAATTTTCTATTATTCCATGCTATTATAGTATCAATCTTGGATGTTTTTATATGCAATTACAAGCAATTATATATCATTTTTGGGGACTAACCTATTAACTTAGTGCCCAATGCCAGTTGCTGTTTTTTGCCTGTTTTTGCTTTTTCAGAATATCAGTACCAAACGAAGTCCAAATACGATGAAACTTTTTGAAGATTATTTTCTTGACAAAAGAGACACTAAAAGCTTTGGGAGAGGGCCAGATGATGAAGCGTGGGCCCACAAGGCACCAGGGCGCGCCATGGTAGCTCGTGGAGCCCATGATGCTCCATTTGACCTAATTCCACCTCTATAAATTCTCGAAAATCAAGAAACCAATGAAGAGCCACCTAAAAACTATTTCCGCCGCCGCAAGTTCCCGTTCTCGCGAGATCCCATCTGGAGGCCTTTTCCGGCACTCTGCCGGATGGGGGATCAATCACGGAGGGGCTCTACATCAACCTTGCTGCCCTTCTGATGATGTGTGAGTAGTTTACCGCAGACCTACGGGTCCATAGTTAGTAGCTAGATGGCTATCTCTCTCTCTCTCTCTCTTTGATCTTCAATACAATGTTCTCCTCGATGTTCTTGGAGTTCTATTTGATATTATCACTTTTTGCGGTGTGTTTGTTGGGATCCGGTGAATTGTGAGTTTATGATCAGATTATCCATGAATATAATTTGAGTCTTCTCTGATCTCTTCTATGCATGATTATTATAGCTTTGTATTTCTCTCCGATCTATTGATTTGGTTTAGCCAACTAGATAGATTTTTCTTGCAATGGGAGAGGTGCTTTGTGATGGGTTTGATCTTGCGGTGCTCAATCCTAGTGCCAGAAGGGGACATGACATGTATTTGTATCGTTGCCATTAAGGATAAAAATATGGGTTTATTCATGCGTGAGTTTACTTTGTCTACATCATGTCATCTTGCTTAAGGTGTTACTCCGTTCTTTATGAACTTAATAATCTAGATGCATGTTGGATAGCAGTCGATGTGTGGAGTAATAGTAGTAGATGCAGAACCGTTCCGGTCTACTTGTCTCAGACGTGATGCCTATATACATGATCATTGCCTTAGATATCGTCATGATTATAGCTTTTCTATAATTGCCCAACAGCAATTTGTTTACCCACCGTATGCTATTTTCAAGAGAGAAGCCTCTAGTGAAACTACGGCCCCCGGGTCTACATTTAGCATATATTAAAATCCAAAAATACCTTGCTGCATTTTTCTTCATTTATTTTATTTTGTATTTTATCTATCTAACTATCACTACAAAATTTAATCTTGCAAGTAATCGTCAAGGGATTGACAACCCCTTGTTCATGTTGGGTGCAAGTATTTGTTATTTTGTGTGCAGGTACTGCTAACGAGGTGTTGTGTGATTCTCCTACTAGATTGATAACCTTGGTTCTTAACTGAGGGAAATACTTATCTCTACTATACTGCATCACCCCCTCCTCTTCAGGGAAATCCCAACGCAGCTCACAAGTAGCAAATCCATGTTAAAGGATTATGTTTCCATAGCAGCGGAAGTGATTGGTCAGTTGGAGAAGGACCTGAAGCAGGCCCGGAGGACCAACTTTATGCGGAATCCCAAAGACAAGCCGATCATCTCATGTTGACTCACTGTAAGGAAGAGGTCACTATGCTGAAGGCGAAGAATGACCAAGAAGCCCAAGAGCTTGATCTGCTAAGGGCTCGGCTAGCAGCTACCGAAGCGAAAGACCAGAAGACTAGTGAAGTTGTGTCCAGTAAGCGCCTCTTACCTTTTCTAAGAAAGGAGTACTAGATACAATATCATGTCTATTTAGTATTTTAACATGCAGTTGAACTAGTGCTTCTTTCAGGTCAGCCGAGAGAAGACCTCGCCAGAGCGCCCGAAGACGTCCTTGCACAGCTAACCGAAGAACATGAAAGGGCTCGAAAGGCGATGAAAGCCGTATGTAAAGCTCTATGGCCTGAGTAAAAACTGCCCGAGGGAATGTCCGAGCTTGCCGAAAGTCTCAAAGGGGCGCGGTGCCACTTGCAGGCCTGGAAGATATCGGCCTGTAGGGAAGGAGCGCGAGAGGTGTGGGCCATGGTCAAGACCGGATACACAAGGGTGAAGACGGAGCATCTTCGCCAAAGTGGGCCATGTTGGTCCTGGCGGGAAAGAGGTACTGACCAGTCTGGCATATGATGCCGTGATGCCCGCCGCATGCTTTTCGTAGCAGGACTGTTCCCTTAAATCATTGATAGATGGGCTTGACAAGTTTTAAGATATGTGTAATGACTATGTATTTATGTACTTTACATCATTCAAACTGCGGTTGTTGTACAAACTTTGCTAGCCAGCCTTCCACTTCTCCATCCTTGGCCATGGGCCGAGGGGTGCTTCCTACTTCTAATCCGATCAAGCAGACCAGGTATTTGGGCAAGCGAGGCAATACAGCTATGGGGCTCGAAAAATAAAGTGAACCAGTGCGTATGTTATATTACGTTTAGGCGTAAGAAACATCTTCCGCGAAAATTAGTTCCTCCAATGGTTCCTTTCCTTAGGTGATCATGTGTGATCCTGATGATCTGCCTGATCAAGCGATATATATTCGAGGAGGGCACAAAGCCCCTGGTTACTTGCGTGTACACATGAGTACTCATGTTTCCATCGCTGCCGACGAACTATTTTCTTAAGAATGCTAGCTTTCGGCTTCACCCATCCGAGGTGCGAATCCGGTTGACCCGGTAGCAACAATCGCATAGGTGCTCCCTTTACCCCTTAGCCGAACAAGCGGGAACGTAAGGGGTAATCACGGGAGCCAGGCAACCCAGCTTGGCCAAAACATAAGGCAAGTTGATGCATATGAAGGCAAAAAATGACTATATTTGAAAGGAGGCACCGATAGTGCTAGAGATACACCTTGGCTTCGAAAAAACCAGTAGCATAGTATATGACGTACACGTAGTATGTGTCCGATGTGAGTACATCACTTCGGATCGACCGGGCATAACTTTAGCAAAAAAGGCTTCTAACAACTAAAAGAAAAGGAAAACTTGTGTTTATTTAAATGCTAGTGAAAAGGTGAGGCGAGGCTGGCCATGGTTAACCATAAAATCGTCGGAGCAGGGTGGTGTTCCAAGGAAATGGCTCCAGTTTGTTATCCGTAGGGTCTCGGATGCGATATGCTCCTCTAGTGAGTACTTGGTCTATAATGAATGGTCCGTCCCACTTTGGGTAGAGCTTGTGTTTCTGCTTTTTCGGATGGAACCGCATGACCAAGTCACCTTTGTTGAATGCTTTGCTCCGGATCTCCCTGCTCTGGTAGCGTCGTGCCTGTTATTGGCAAAACATGGAACGTCCCTGAGCCTGATATGTCTCCAACGTATCTATATTTTTTTATTGTTCCATGTTATTATAGCATCAATCTTGGATGTTTTATATGCAATTTTATATCATTTTTTGGGACTAACCTATTAACCTAGTGCCTAGTGCCAGTTGTTGTTTTTTGCTGGTTTTTGGCTTTTAAGAAAATCAATATCAAACAGAGTCCAAACAGAGAAAAATCTTTGGATTAATTTTTTCTGGACCAGAAGGGACCCATGAATGTTCGGTAGAAGACCTGAGGAGTCGCGAGGAAGCGACAAGCTCAGGGGGCATGCTCCCTAGGCTTGTCGGTCCCTCATGGCACCTCCTGACCTCATTCCACTTCTATAAATTCCCATATATTACCAACACATCATAGAGCCACCCGAAACACTTTTTTTGCCGCCGAAAGTTTTTGTTCTTTCATGATCCCATCCGGAGGCCTTTTCTGGCACTCTACCGGAGGGGGAATCGATCACGAGGGCTTCTACATCATCCTTGCCGCCTTTGCGATGATGCATGAGTAGTTTACCAAATACCTACGGGTCCATAGCTAGTAGCTAGATGGCTTCTTCTCTCTCTTTGATCTTCAATACAATGTTCTCCTTGATGTTCTTGGAGTTCTATTCGATGTAATCTTCTTTTGCGGTGTATTTGTTAGGATTCGATGAATTTTTGGTTTATGATCATATTATTCATGAATATTAATTGAGTCTTCTCTGAATTCTTTTATGCATGATTATCATAGCATTGTATTTCTCTCTGATCTATTCGTTTAGTTTAGCCAACTAGATTGATTTTTCTTGCAATAGGAGAGGTGCTTTGTGATGGGTTCAATCTTGTAGTGCTCCATCCCAGTGACAGAAAGGGACATGACACGTATTTGTATTGTTGCCATTAAGGATAAAAAGATGGGGTTTATTCATATTGATCGAGTTTACTTTGTCTAGATCATGTCATCTTTCTTAAGGCGTTACTCTGTTTTTGTTAACTTAATACACTAGATGCATGCTAGAAGCGGTCGATGGGTGGACTAATAGTAGTATATGCAGGCAGGAGTCGGTCTACTTGTCTCGGACGTGATGCCTATGTACAAGATTATTGCCTTGAATATCGTCATAACTATGGGCTTTTCTATCAATTGTCCAAGAGTAATTTGTTTACCCACCGTATGCTTTGTGTTCGAGAGAGAAGTCTCTAGTGAAAACTATGGAACCTGGGTCTACCTTTATCATATATAAAATCCAAAAATACCTTGCTGCACTTTTACTTATTTTATTTTCTGTTGCAATTTACTTTATCTACCTACCACTATGAGATTTGATCCTTGCAAATAACCGCATAGGGGATTGACAACCCCCTTGTTTATGTTGGGTGCAAGTATTTTCTTTTGTGTGTGCAGGTGCTGCTAACGAGGTTCTATGTGGTTCTCCTAATGGATTTATACTAAGGGAAATACTTGTCTCTACTGTACTACTCCATCCCCTCCTCTTCGAGGAAATCCCAACGCAGCTCACAAGTAGCAGGAAGAATTTCTGGCACCTTTGTCGGGGAGACATCACCAAAACCTATCAAGTACCTTTGCATAAACTATCATCTACTTGCTCTTATTTTTATTTGCCTTTGCCTCTCGTTTTCATCTCCTCCACTTCTAAAACAATTTTACAAAAAACACAAAAAAAATCGTTTGCTTGTTCGCTTGCTTTGTCGCTATGTTTCAAGAAAACATCAAGTTGTGTGAGTTTTCCAATACTAATCATAATGATTTTATGAGTACTCCAATTGCTCCTCCCTCCACTAGTGTAGAGTGGTGTGATATCAATTCCGCTTTGCTAAATCTTGTTATGAAAGAACAATTTTCTAGTAGTTCTAATGAAGATGTTGCATCCCATCTTAATACTTTCGTTGAATTATGCGATATGCAAAAGAAGAAAGATGTGGATATTGATATTGTCAAGTTGAAATTATTTCCATTCTCACTAAGAGATCATGCTAAAACTTGGTTTTCATCCTTGTCGCGAAATAGTATTGATTCTTGGGATAAGTGTAAGGATGCTTTTATTGCCAAGTATTTTCCTCATGCAAAAATTATTTCTCTTAGAAATCAAATTATGAATTTTAACCAACTTGAGCATGAACATGTTGCACAATCTTGGGACAGAATGAAATTAATGATAAGAAGGTGTCCCACTCATGGTTTAAGTTTATGGATGATTATACAAAATTTCTATGCGGGACTAAACTTTGTTTCTAGAAATCCTCTGGACTCTGCCGCAGGTGGAACCTTTATGTAAATCACATTAAGATAAGCTATAAAACTCCTTGATAATATTATGTCCAATTAATCTCAATGGCATACCGAAAGAGCTCCAACTGGTAAGAAGGTAAATTCTGTTGAAGAAATTACTACGTTGAGTGATAAAATGGATGCTCTTATGAAAATGGTTGCTAGTAAGAATGCTCATGTTGATCCTAATGATGTGCCATTATCTACTTTGATTGACCAAAATAATGATTCCATTTATGTGAATTTTGTCTCTCGTAATAATTTCAATAACAATGCTTATAGAGGCAATTTTAATCCTAGGCCGTATCCCGAAAATTCCTCCAATAATTATGGTAATTTTTATGGAAGTTCTTACAATAATAATAATAATAATAATAATAATAATAATAGAATACCTACTGATCTTGAAAGTAATATTAAATAATACATTAGTTCTCAAAAGATTTTTAATGCTATAGTGGAGGAAAAATTGAATAAAGTTGATGATATGGCTAGGAACATGGATAGAATTGCTCATAATGTGGAAAATCTCAAATCTAAAATTTTGCCACCTAAGCTTGATATTGATGAGTCCATTAACGCTATCTATGTCTCCATTAATGAAAGTAAAGAAAGAACCGCTAGATTGAGAGCTAGGCGAGAATTCCTAGAAAAGGCTATTCCGCCCAATTTTTACCGTAGTCATATTGAAGATATTAAAATGATTGGTGTCTCACCCATAGAAACTTTATTTAGTAACATAAAACATGATGAAAAAGGGACTGTAGATGAGTCAACTTTAGTTAGAAGGCGTCCCAATTGTTCGGAGGGTGATGATCTTAGTGGAACAATTGATAAAAGTGGGTTTGGAGAGGTCAAAACTTTAAATAGTGGTGTGTCCACTACTTTTGATTTCAAGTACTTTAATTATGATAGTTGTTCTTTAAATGAACGTATTTCCTTGTTGCAATCCATGATGAATTCACCCAATGCTTATGAATAAAATAAAGCTTTTACTAAACATATTGTATAAGCTATGATGAATGGGAACCTACTATTAAAATAAAGGTTAAAAATTATGAGTGCAATGCTTTATGTGATTTTGGTGCTAGCGTTTCCACTATGCCAAAATATTTATGCGATGTGCTAGGCCTTCATGATTTGGATGAATGTTCCCTTAATTTGCACTTAGCGGATGCAACTATTAAGAAACCATTGGGTAGAATAAATGATGTGATTATTCTTGCAAGTAGAAATTTGTGCCCGTCGATTTCATTGTGCTTGATATTGATTGCAATCCGTCTTGTCCCATAATACTTGGTAGGCCTTTCCTACGTACCATAGGTGCTATTATTGATATGAAAGAAGGTAATATAATATTCCAATTCCCATCAAAGAAAGGAATGGAACACTTCCCTAGAAAGATAATTAAGCCACCATATGAATCAATTATGAGGGTCGCCTTTGGAATTAATTTGAAAGATGAAAATACTTGAAACTATGCCTTACGCCTAGCTCGGGGCGTAAAACAACAACGCTTGTTGGGAGGCAACCCAATAGTTATCTTTGTTTTTTCCTTTTTCTTTTCTCTTTTTTTCACACAATTATGTTACTGTTATGATTGTGTTTTTATGTTTAAATTAGTGTTTGTGCCAAGTAAAGCCTTTGGGATGATTCGGTTGATAGTTAGACTTGATTCTATGAAAAAACAGAAACTTTTGCACCCAGTAGAAGAATTTTTTAATTTCACTGGAACGTGATAGAATTATGAATTTTTTATAGATGATTTATACAAGAATTTCCCATGTTGACCTAATTTTTCAAAAAAAAAATGGAGTTATAGACGTATTGGGTTTGTTCAGATCATTACAGACTTCTGTTTTTAACAGATTATGTTTTCGTTGCATAGTTTGCTTGTTTTAATGAATATATGGATTGTATCGGGGGGTTTAAGTCATGGAAAGTTTAGAATACACTAGGCATTATGCGATAATAAAATATAATGGGTTTACAATAGTACCTAAAGTTTATGATTTGCTTGTTATACTAACGAATCTCATGAGTTTCTTGTTGAGTTTTGTGTGCTGAAGTTTTCAAGTTCTAAGTGAGATCGCGATGGATGAAAGAATAAAGAGTGGCAAGACCATAAGCTTGGGGAGGCCCAAGGGACCCCAAGGTAATATTCAAGGATACCCAAGCGACTAAGCTTGGGTATGCCCCGGATGGCATCCCCTCTTTCGTCTACCAACCATCGGTAAATTACTTGGAGCTATATTTTTATTCATCACATGATATGAGTTTTGCTTGGAACGTCATGTATTATATGAGTCTTTGCTTTGTTTGCTATTTAGTTTTCCACAATCATCTTTTCTGCACACACCTTTTTGAGAGCGGCAAGCATTTATTCTAGATTTGTTAGAATACTCTTTGTGCTTCACTTATATCTTTTGAGCTAGGCAGTTGCTGTAGTGCTTCACTTATATCTTTTAGAGCACGGCGGTGGTTATATTTTAAAGAAATAGTTGCACTCTCATGCTTCACTTATATCTTTTTGAGAGTCTAATAAATAGTAATGGCAATATGCACGGGTTATGAAATTGGTCCTAATATGATAGGTATTCAAGAGGGATATAATAAAAACTTTCATGTAGGTCGTATGATAAGTTTTATTACTTCCAATAGTTTTGAGATATAGAGATGGTGATATGTGGGTTGTACTAGCGAATGATTGTGGTTTAGTAAGAATATTGGTGTTATGGTTTGTGATTCCCGAAGCATGGAGGTATAGTCTTCCATTATGCTAAGAAGTTGGAGCATTATTTATCATTGATTGTCTTCCTTATGAGTGGCGGTCGGGGATGAGCGATGATCTTCTCCTACCAATCTATCCCCCTAGGGGCATGCATAGTAGTACTTTGCTTCGAGGGCTAATAAACTTTCGCAATAAGTATGTGAATTCTTTATGACTAATGTGAGTCCATGGATTATACGCACTCTCACCTTTCCGCAATTTGCTAGCCTCTTTGATACCGTGCATTGCCCTTTCTCACCTCGAGAGTTGGTGCAAACTTCGCCGGTGCATCCAAACCCCGTGATATGATACACTCTATCACACATAAGGCTCCTTATATCTTCCTCAAAACAGCCACCATGCCTACCTATTATGGCATTTCCATGGCCATTCCCAGATATATTGCCATGAAACTTCCACCATTTCGTTCATTATGAGACACATCATTATTGTCATATTGCTTTGCATGATCATATAGCTAACATAGTATTTGTGGCTCAGCCACCGTTCATCATTTTTATACATGTTACGCTAGATCATTGCACATCCTGGTACACTACCAGAGGCATTCACATAGAGTCATATTTTGTTTTAGTATCGAGTTGTAATTTTGAGTGGTAAGTAAATAGAAGTGTGATGATCATCATTATTCATTACTAGAGCATTGTCCCAGTGAGGAAACAAATAAAAAAATAAAAAAGGCCAAAAAGTGACCATAAAAAATGAGAGAAAAAGAGAGAAGGGCAATGTTACTATCTTTTTCCACACTTGTGCTTCAAAGTAGCACCATGTTTTTCATATGGAGAGTCTCCTATGTAGTCACTTTCATATACTAGTGGGAATTTTTCATTATAGAACTTGGTTTGTATATTCCAATGATGGCTTCCTCAACTGCCCGAGGTCTTCTAGAGCAAGCAAGTTGGATGCACACCCACTTAGTTTTCATTTTGAGCTTTCATACACTTATAGCTCTTAGTGCATCTGTTGCATGGCAATCCCTACTCCTTGCATTGGCATCAATTGATGGGCTTCTCCATAGCCCATTGATTAGCCGCGTCGATGTGAGACTTTCTTCCTTTTTTGTCTTCTCCATATTAATCTCTACCACCGTACTCTATTCCACCCATAGTGCTATATCCATGGCTTGTGCTCACGTATTGCGTGGGGGTTGAAAAAGTTAAAGCGCGTTAAAAATTATGAACCAATTGCTCGGCTTGTCATCGGGGTTGTGCATGATAAATACTTTGTGTTAAGAAGATGGAGCATGACAAGGCTATATGATTTTGAAGGCAAAGTGTTCTTTAGCATTTATATTTTGAAAGGCATGTTTGTTTATTGGTATGCCTGAGTATTATTTTCTTTATTTCAAATTATAGAGTATTGCTTTGAATCATTCAGATCACTAATGTATTTGTTTTTTGCTTGTTTTTGTCTTTTCAGAAAATCAATATCAAACAGAGTCCAAACGGAGAAAAAAGTTTGGATTAATTTTTTCTGGACCAGAAGGGACCCACGAAGGTTCAGGAAAAGACCTGTGGAGTCACCAGGAAGTGACAAGCTTAGCGGGCATGCCCCAAGGGCGTCCCGCAGGCTTGTGGGGCCCTCGTGGCACCTCCTGACCTAATTTCTCCTCTATAAATTTCCAAATATTCCCAATACATCAGAGCGCCACCCGAAACACTTTTTCCTCCGCCGTAGGTTTATGTTCTTCCGTGATCCCATCTGGAGGACTTTTTCGGCACTCTGCCGAAGGGGGGATCGATCAAGGAGAGCTTATACATCTTCCTTGCTGCCCTTCCGATGATGCATGAGTAGTTTACCGCAGACCTACGGGTCCATAGCTAGTAGCTAGATGGCTTCTTCCCTCTATTTGATCTGCAATACAATGTTCTCCTCGATGTTCTTGGAATTCTATTCGATGTAATCTTCTTTTACGGTGTGTTTGTTGGGATCCAATGAATCGTGGGTTTATGATCAGATTATTCATGAATATTAATTGAGTCTTCTCTGAATTCTTTTATGCATGATTATTATAGCATTGTATTTCTCTCCGATCTATCCGTTTAGGTTGGCCAGCTAGATTGACTTTTCTTGCAATGGGAGAGGTGCTTTATGATGGGTTCAATCTTGTGGTGTTCAATCCCAGTGATAGAAAGGGACATGACACGTATTTGTATTGTTTCCATTAAGGATAAAAAGATGGGGTTTATTCATATTGCTTGGGTTTAGTTTGTCTACATCATGTCATCAGGCTTAAGGCATTACTCTATTTTTATTAACTTAATACCCTAGATGCATGCTGGATAGCGGTCGATGGCTGGAGTAATAGTAGCAGATGCGGGCAGGAGTCGGTCTACTTGTCTCGGACGTGATGCCTATATACATGATCATTTCCTTGAATATTGTCATAACTATGTCCTTTTCTATCAATTGCCCAACAGTAATTTGTTCACCCACCGTATGCTTTTTGTTCGAGAGAGGAGCCTCTAGTGAAAACTATGGCCCCTGGGTCTACCTTTATCATATATAAAATCCAAAAATACCTTGCTGCACTTTTATTTATTTTATTTTGTTTTGCAATTTATCTATGTGCCTACCACTACGAGATTTGATCCTTGCAAATAACCGCTAAGGGGATTGACAACCCCCTTGTTTGCGTTGGGTGCAAGTATTTGCTTTTGTGTGTGCAGGTGCTACTAACGAGGTTCTGTGTGGTTCTCCTACTGGATTGTTAACCTTGGTTCTTAACTGACGGAAATACTTATCTCTACTGTACTGCTTCATCCTCTCCTCTTCGAGGAAATCCCAACGCAGCTCATAGGTAGCAGAGCCACATCTCGCTCTTCCTTGAGGGCATCGAGGTCGTTCTGCCGATCCAACTCGGCCTCCATCTCTTCATACATGCATACTCTAGGGGCATCATGAATGAGGTCACATGGTAGGACGGCCGCTCATAGCACGGAGTCGAGCTCCTCCACCCAATGGCAGTCGGCCTCCTTTAAGGAGCAGACCAAATGTGGCTTGATACCACTTAATACGAGTCTGTTAGCTTGTTTGACTTGTCCATTGGTTTGGGGATGGTAAACAGAGGCATAGTCAAGCTGGATGCCCATCTTTGTGCACCTTGCCTTGACTTCCTTGGCTATGAAATTCGTACCATTGTCCGTAATGATGCTATGGGGAACGCCATAGCGGTGTACCATGCTTGAGATAAATTCGAGGACTTGTGATGCTTCGGTTGTTGTGACCGGCTTTGCCTCAATCCATTTCGTGAATTTATGGATCATGATGAGTAAGTATTTCTTCTTGTTTGAACTCGCTTTAAGAGGGCACACCATGTCGAGCCCCCAGACCGCGAAAGGCTAGGTTATGGGGATGGTCCAAAGAGCCGTGGGGGCATGTGACTTTGGTTGGCAAAGACCTGACAGCCGAGGCAATGCTGAACCAAGGTTTGTGCATCGTCTTTGACCCTAGGCCAATAAAATCCAGCTCGGAAAGCCTTGCTAACTAAAGCTCGAGCTGCGGGGTGACGGCCGCTCATGCCGGAGTGTATTTCAATGAGGAGCTGGCATCCTTCCTCTTCGGTTATGCACCTCTGGAGGACGCCCATAATGCTTATTTTATATAGCTCGCCTTCATGGACCCAGTAGGCCTTTGATCGGCGAATTATCCTTCCTGCTTCGGTTTGGTCGTCGGGAACCTCGTTATGAAGTAAATATCCGAGGAAGGGCTCGGTGTCAGTGTCAAAACCGGCGGATCTCGGGTAGGGGGTCCCGAGCTGTGGATCTAGGATCAATGGGGAACAAGGGACGATGAACATAGTGTTTACCCAGGTTCGGGCCCTGTCGAAGAGGTAAAACCCTATGTCCTGCTTGATTTTATTTGATGTGTATGATATGGTTACAGAGTCGATCTACCATGATATCAGGCGAGCTAAACCCTAGGTTCATGGGGTGATGGATGTTGCTCTAGCCCTAAAGACTAAAACCCCTTGGTTTATATAGACACCAGTAGGGTTAGGGTTACATGCGATCGGTTACAATGAAGGAAAGATTATGCTAACCCTTGACTTGGAGGGCACACCACGACTCTGAAGATCTCCAATCCGGCCATGAGTCCGCACTCTAGCTTGGCCTCATAATGGCCCATCAGTATGGCCCATATGCAGTAGGCCGATGACCCGAGGACCCCTTAATCCAGGACTCCCTCAGTAGCCCCTGAACTAGCCTCCAACGCCAGGGCTTGTGTCCGGCATCCGCACATTTCACGGTCTTCGGCTTGCGAGGCGAGTTCTTCATCTGGTCTTGTGCATACTCAGAGTTGAGTGGTATCCGAAATCCAGAGCGTTTACTTTACTTAGCTTCGAAGGCCAAAGTGCTCAAGTATGGACTATTCCCATGTCTGGCAACTTTTGTCGAAGGGTCGCATCCGGTCATAACACCGAACGGCCAGAGGTTCTCGATGCGCAGCTCGAGGCCGCCCCTCCATTGGCATGTCTCATCAAGGCAGAGATTGTACCCCGTTTTTTAGGGGATATGATCAATGATTTCGATTCCTCACCCGCGCATAATGCCATGAGCATATCGGGATGTGGAGAGGCCTGCGGCATGAAAAGAGGAACTCTTGGCTACTCCGTGGCCTATAAAAAAGGGGAACAACTACAGTATCGATTTATGCCTTCTTCCACCTCCCGCTGTTGCCTTTCCAATCTCCAGAGCTCCAGCGCCCTGCCATACTCTTTCACAGCGACTCCCTTCCCCGCTTCCTACTCACTTCGCCCATGGCCGGATCCGGAGCTAATGGCAAGTGGGAGGCCTCCATCATCACCAACAATGACATCGAGGAGCTAAAGCAAGCCGGCTACCTGTCGGCCGACATCGCTCACCGGGCCCCCGAGAAGGGCCAGGTGGTTCCCACGCCCAAGCCAGGCGAGAGGGTGGTTTTCCTCCCCCACTTTATCCGGGGGATGGGATTCCCGTTGCACCCCTTCATGCGGGGATTGATGTTTTTCTACGGGCTAGATTTTCATGATCTAGCCCCCAATTCCCTCCTCCACATCTCTACCTTCATCATCATTTGCGAGGCCCTTCTGCGGGTCCAGCCGCACTTCGGCATGTGGCTGAAGGTGTTCAATGTCAAGCCGAAGGTGGTCGGCGGCGCCCAGGCGGACTGTGGTGGAGCGATGATAAGCAAGCTCACTCGAGTCCAATGGCCAGAGGGCACGTTCATCGACACCGTCAAAGTGTGGCAAAAGGAATGGTTCTATATAACAGAGCCACGGGATGCGGCCTGGGCGGCCACCCTCGAGTTTAGATCTGGACCCCCCGCGAGACTGACCTCGTGGACCAAGAAAGGTCTTAATTGGGGATCCGCCGATGAGGTGAAGAAACTACATAAGCGTGTTTCCAACATGATGGAGACCGGAGCCAAACTGACAAACGTAGTTCAGATAATGCTCCGTCGGCGCCTCCTCCCTTGCCAACAGAGCATGAGTCCAATGAGGACTCACAAGCCCGAAGACCTGGCCACTGTGCAGCACCTCTTCGGTACCACCTACGACAAGGTGTGGAGCCTGCTGTTCAAGCCCCATAAGGAGTGGCCAGCCGAGAAAGAAGACATCGGTCTCAACGCCACAAATCCTCTGAGGAAGGTAATTAATCCTTTACCCAATGTGTATTCAGGCGCTCATACTATCCAGAGTTCAGTCTAAGTCCTGTTTTGTTGCCTTAACAGGGCTGGCTCAAGAAGACCGAAAAGATCAGTAGTCCGGCCCCGCTGCCCGAAGAGCCTCAGCCAGCCCAGCTAGGGGAGCTGCTAGTAGTGGCGCCTTACAAGGTGCCAAAGAAGACGGGGAAGAAGAAGAAGGATCTGCCGGAGGCACGGGGGGGCCTCCACTTGAGAGAGCGTCCGGACACCAAGGCCGGAGATGCAGCGGCCCTGTCTGCCCAAGAAGGGGAGGAGGACGAATACAAGGAGGAAAGTGCCTCCTCCCACTCCAAGAAGAGGCCAGTGTCCGAAGACGTCGAGGAGGTTCAACCTCTTCGGGCCCCGAAGAGGCAGTGCAGGCCCAAGGTGGTCCTGCCCGACAGCTCGGACTCCGACGAGGAGTCCGTGGCGTCCGACAAGGTTCTGGAGAGGGAACCCAGGGTCAAGCGCCCCGCCATGAGGTGTGCACTGCTACTTCTTGAGCTTGCGTTGGTTTTTCCCTTGAAGAGGAAAGGGTGATGCAGCAAAGTAGAGATAAGTATTTCCCTCGGTTTGAGAACCAAGGTATCAATCCAGTAGGAGACAACGCACAAATCACCGAATACCTGCACAATCAATCAAACAACTTGCACCCAATGCGATAAAGGGGTTGTCAATCCCTTCACGGTTATTTGCAAAAGTGAGATCTGATAGAAATAGATAAACGATAAAGTAAATATTTTTGGTATTTTTGTTTTATAGATCGGAAAGTAAAAGATTGCAAAATAGCAGATCGGAAACTTGTATGATGGAAAATAGAAGATTATATGATGGAAAATAGACCCGGGGGCAATAGGTTTCACTAGAGGCTTCTCTCAAGATAGAAAATAATACGGTGGGTGAACAAATTACTGCCGAGCAATTGATAGAAAAGCGCAAAGTTATGACGATATCTAAGGCAATGATCATGAATATAGGCATCATGTCCGTGTCAAGTAGACCAAAACGATTCTGCATCTACTACTATTACTCCACACATCGACCGCTATCCAGCATGCATCTAGAGTATTAAGTTCATAAAGAACAGAGTAATGCATTAAGTAAGATGACATGATGTAGAGGAATTAACTCAAGCAATATGATGAAAACCCCATATTTTTATCCTCGATGGCAACAATACAATACGTGCCTTGCTGCCCCTACTGTCACTGGGAAAGGACACTGCAAGATTGAACCCAAAGCTAAGCACTTCTCCCATTGCAAGAAAAACTAATCTAGTTGGCCAAACCAAACCGATAGTTCGAAGAGAATTACAAAGATATCAAATCATGCATATAAGAATTCAGAGAAGATTCAAATAATATTCATAGATAAGCTGATCTTAAATCCACAATTCATCGGATCTCGGCAAACACACCGCAAAAAAGTATTACATCGAATAGATCTCCAAGAACATCGAGGAGAACATGGTATTGAGAATCAAAGAGAGAGAAGAAGCCATCTAGCTACTAGCTATGGACCCGTAGGTCTGTGGTAAACTACTCACGCTTCATCGGAAGGGCAATGGTGTTGATGTAGAAGCCCTCCATGATCGAATCCCCCTCTGGCAGGGTGCCGGAAAAGGTCCCTAGATGGGATCTCACGGGTACAGAAGGTTGCGGCGATGGAAAAGTCTTTTCGTGGATGCATCTGTTGGTTTGGGGATATATGAGTATATATAGGCGAAAGAATTAGGTCAGGAGGTGCACGAAGGGCCCACAAGGGTGGGGGCGCGCCCTACCCCATGGGCGCACCCTCCGTCCTTGTGGCCACCTTGTGGCTCCTCCGACTTCATCTCCAAGTCTCCTGGTTTCCTTCTGGTCCAAGAAAAATCATTGCGCAAGTTTTATTCCGTTTGGACTCCGTTTGGTATTCCTTTTCTGCGAAACTCAAAAACAAGGAAAAATAGAAACTGGCACTGGGCACTAGGTTAATAGGTTAGTCCCAAAAATAATATAAAATAGCATATTAATGCATATAAAACATCCAAAACAGATAATATAATAGCATGGAACAATAAAAAATTATAGATATGTTGGAGACGTATCATGCACCTAGATATTTCTTGTTTACTTTGTTTTACCAACCTCTTTACTGATGGGAACCGATTGATATCATAGCCCACCACGCGGCCACCCTGCCGAGCAGACATCGGAGGGGACCTCTTCACCCATGGATAGCGGATCGGCATCGCGCCCCGCACCTACCCTGGTCCCCGAAGAGGCCACGGAGGTGCTGTCCCGAAGGACCCCTCCGAACACGGGGGAGGGGGGCGACACAGTCATGGCCGAGGTTGATGCCTCGGTCACTGAAGATTAGGAGGGTGTGTCTCTCCTGGTCAATGCGGGAGGGGGGTCCGGACCATCTGGACCCTCCCAGCCGGCCGCACCTGAGCCCCGAAGGCCCTCACAGGTGCTGGTCCCACCTTCTGACAGGGAAGGGGTTGAGGTCCCGCCGCCCGCGCCGAACACCAACAACCAGGTGGCGGCGGGCTGGCCGGACGCGGTGGAGGAGTTAGTGAACAACTCCGTTATCGTCGACGGGCACCGCGCCCTTATGGGTGCGGTTCTGCGGGGTGTTCGGTCAGTCCATACTGGACTGAACGATGCCGTTCAGGGCCTTTTGACAGGTTTCAAGGTGAGTCAAGTAATGTTCTTTCCCCATGATGGCTCGTGTCCGCGTCAGTATTTCCCCGAAGAGGAAGGGATGATGCAGCACAGTTACGGTTGGTATTTGCCTCAGTATGAAACCAAGGTTATCAACCAGTAGGAGAACCAAGAAACACTATGTAAACGGTACCTGCACACAAAGAACAAATACTTGCAACCCGACGCGTAAGAGGGGTTGTCAATCCCTCTTGGGTAAATGATAGATTGGTTTGTATGATTTTGGATAAATAGATCTCGCGATAAAACAAAATAAAATAAATAAAGAAAAAGTGCAGCAAGGTATTTTTGGGTTTTTAGAATAATTGATCTGAAAACAAAAGCAAATAAAAATAGATCTCAAAGCAAATATGATAAAGAATAGACCCGGGGGCCGTAGATTTCACTAGTGGCTTCTCTCGAGAAAAATAGCATACGATGGGTAAACAAATTAGTGTTGGGCAATTGATAGAACTTCAAATAATTATGACGATATCCAGGCAATGATCATTATATAGGCATCATGTCCAAGATTAGTAGACCGACTCCTTCCTGCATCTACTACTATTACTCCACACATCGACCGCTATCCAGCATGCATCTAGTGTATTAAGTTCATGGAGAAACGGTGTAATGCAATAAGAATGATGACATGATGTAGCCAGGATCTATTCATGTTGGAATAGACCCCATCTTGTTATCCTTAATAGCAACGATACATACATGTCTTGCTGCCCCTTCTGTCACTCGGAAAGAACACCGCATGATCGAACCCATCACAAAGCACCTCTTCCGATGGCAAGAAAAATTGATCTAGTTGGCCTAACTAAACCAAAGATTCAAAGAAGAAATACGAGGCTATAAGTAATCATGCATATAAGAGATCAAAGAATCTCAAATAACTTTCATGGATAAATAGATCTGATCATAAACTCAAAGTTCATCGGATCCCAACAAACACACCGCAAAAAGAGTTACATCAAATAGATCTCCAAGAGACCATTGTATTGAGAATCAAAAGAGAGAGAGGAAGCCATCTAGCTACTAACTACGGACCCGTAGGTCTACAATGAACTACTCACGCATCATCGGAGAGGCACCAATGAGGATGATGAACCCCTCCGTGATGGTGTCTACATTGGATCTGGTGGTTCTGGAACTTGCGGTGGCTGGAATTGTGTTTCGTCGACTCCCCTAGGGTTTTTGGATTTTCAGGGTATTTATAGAGAAAAGAGGTGGTGCGGGAGGCGGCCGAGGTCGGCACAACCCACCAGGGCGCGCTTGGGCCCCCAGGCGCGCCCAGGTGGGTTGTGCTCCCCTCGGAGCCCCCCTCTGGTACTTCTTTGGCCCAATAGGTGTCTTCTGGTCCAGAAAAATTCTCCAAAAATTTTCGCTACGTTTGGACTCCATTTGGTACTGATATTCTATGAAGAAAAAAACAAGCAAAAAACAGCAACTGGCACTGGGCACTATGTCAATAGGTTAGTCCCAAAACATGATATAAAGTTGCTATAAAATGATTGTAAAACATCCAACAATGATAATATAACAGCATGGAACAAGCAAAAATTATAGATATGTTGGAGACGTATCAGCATCCCCAAGCTTAATTCCTACTCGTCCTCGAGTAGGTAAATGATAAAAACAGAGTTTTTGATGTGGAATGCTGCCTAACATGTTCATCACATATTCTTTTCTTTTGTAGCATGGACATTTGGACTTTTATATGATTCAAAGCAATAGTCTAGGTTTGACATGAAGATTTAAATACTCAAGCATATCAACAAGCAACCATGTCTTTCAAAATATCAACACTAAAGCAAGTTATCCCTAGCCCATCATGCTCAATCATTGGTCCATTCATGAAACACACTCGCATATTAGCTACATCGAATGCTCAAGTACGATCATAGTGCCCCTTAGCTAGTGCTTTATAAGAGAAGATGGAGACTCAAAAAAATAAAAAATTGTATAAAGTAAATAGATAGGCCCTTCGCAGAGGAAAGTAGGGATTTGTAGAGGTGCCAGAGCTCAAAGAGAAAAAAAATAGAGATAAAACATTTTGGGTGGCATGCTTTTCCTGTCAACGAAAACGATCGAGTAGTTCCCAATACTTTCCATGCTAGATATATCATAGGCGGTTCCCAAACAGAAAATAAAGTTTATTCCTTTTTCCACCATACTTTCACATTCCACGGCTAGCCTTATCCACGGGTGTCGTCCATACCAACACTTTCCAAGGAATTTATTATTTGACAACATAAAGTAAATTCATTTTTCATTTCGGGACTGGGCATCCCTAATACCTTTGCCGTACTCTCATGCAATGACAAGTGAATAAACACTCATCTTGAGAATAACACATCTAGCATGGAAAAATATTAGCCATCCCCTACCGTTTCATGAGTGGTACGAGCAAACAAAAAGGAAATTATTTTGAAAATTAGAGATGGCACATACAAATTTGCTTAGAACAGCACGGGAATACCGCATATAGGTAGGTATGTTGGACTCATATGGAAAAACTGAGTTTAAGGATTTTGGATGCACAAGTAGTATTCATACTTAGTACAAGTGAAGGCTAGCAAAAAGATTGAGAAGCATCCAACCAAGAAATGAAAAACCACATAAGCGAGCATTAAGCATAACTAACACCGAATAATGCACCACAAGTAGGATGTAATTTCATTGCATAACTACTGACTTTCCTTCTTGCATAGGGAATCACAAACCTTAACACCAATATTCTTACTAAAGCACAATTACTCACCAACATGACTCACATATCACTATCATCATAACTCAAAACTATTACAAAGAATCAAGTTTATTTTGTCCAATGATCTTCATGAAAGATTTTATTATATCCCTCTTGAATATCAATCACTTTGGGACTAGTTTCATATATTGCAATTTCTTTTGGCAAGCTCAAACAAATTTAAGTGAAGAACATGAGCATAAAAAATTTCATCTCTCAAAATAATATAAGTGAAGCATGAGAGAATTTCTTCAAAATTACTAACTCTCAAATAAATCTAAGTGAATCATGAGAGCATTTCTTCAAAAAATATTAAAGCACACCATGCTCAAAAATATATAAGTGAAGCACTAGAGCAATTCCATAGCTCACAAAAAATTTAAGTGAAGCATAAAGAGCAATTCTAAAAATCATAGTATAATTTTGGCTCTCTCAAATAGGTGTTTCCAGCAAGGATACTTGTGACAAACTAAAAAGAAAAACAAGCAAGGACTCATATAATACAAGACGCTCCAAGCAAAACTCATGATATGTGACGAATAAAAATATAGCTCCAAGTAAAATACCGATGGTCGTTAGAAGAAAGAGGGGATGCCACTCGGGACATCCCCAAGCTTAGTTGCTTGTTTCTCCTTGAATATTGCCTTGGGGTGCCATGGGGCATCCCCAATCTTACGCTCTTCTTACTCCTTATTCCTTCATCCATCGTGATCTATCCCAAAACTTGAAAACTTCAATCACACAAAACTTAACAAAACCTTCGTGAGATCCGTTAGTATAAGAAAACCAATCTTTACTTTAAGTACTGTATAAAACCATTCAATTTTTTATTGCATTATATCTACTGTATTCTAACTTTGCCATGGCTTATACCCCCCGATACAATCCATATAATCATCAAAATAAGAACACAATGCAAAGAAAACAGAACAGTCTGTAAAGACTCGAATTTTACTCATACTTCTATAACTCCAAAAATTCTGAGAACTTAGGACAACAGAGGCAATTTGTATATCAATATTTTTTTAAAAATTCAGAATTTTTCTTTGCTTCTGTGAATTTAGACAATTATTTTACTGGACGCAAAAGTTTCTGTTTTTCAACAGGATCAAATCAACTATCACCCAACATGATCCCAAAGGCTTTGCTTGGCCCAAACACTAATTAAAACATAAAAAAACACAATCATAATAGAGGCATAATTGTGCAAACACTCAAGAACAGAAATAAAAAGGCAAAAATAAATTTTATTCATTGGGTTGCCTCCCAACAAGCACTATCGTTTTACGCCCCTAACTAGGCATAAAGCATAGATTCAAGTATTGTCATCTTTAGTTTCCAACTCCACAATCAAACACTTAGATTTCTTCAAAGATTTAGCATACAAATTTTCAATAAAAATACTCCTAGGAATAAGTTTGAAAAATTCATTCTTGCAAGTGGGGTCTTTTATCACTTCAACAAAATCGGTGTGAATACTAATCATCTTAAGATCTTATTTGTTATTATTAGAAGTTGCACCCTTGTTTTTAGCGACTTGAGTAATCTTGCCAATTTTTACGAGAGTTTTTTTAATAGTTTTAGCGGAAGCAAAAGCCGTGCTTAGATTACTAAAAATTTCATCCAACTTATCAATTCTAGCGGGGCTCTCCTCTATTCTCTCGTTGAATGCGGGTTCTTTTTCTTTTAGTACTTTAAGAGCATCTCCCACTTTTGACCCAATTCTATTAGCAAGATTGTGCATCCTTTTATCTAATTTTTCAATGTTTTCTTCATTGAGTATTTTCTTTTTAATAGCATCTAGCCTTTCCATAACATGCTCGAGAGTTAAAGTTGTTTCATTAATCATAAGAGGTGGTGAACCCACTAGATTTCTCATACCATAAAAAGCATCTAGAGAAGGACACATCAAGAAATTCCCACCGGTAATCGTATCAAGGATGAATCTATACCAAGTAGTGATGCCCACATAAAAACAGCGAAGAACAACAACGGTAGATTGCTTACGAACAGATCTATTATGAGCATTGCAAATCCTATACCAAGCATCTTTTAGATTCTCCCCTCCCCTTTGTTTGAAATTAAGAACCTCATTCTCGGGGGGTGCACGCAATAGAGGAAGAACTATCCATAACTACAAAAAGTGGCAAACAAAATTGCACACAAAAACAGATCTGACGAGAAAAACGGCGAACGGAAAAAAGAGGCCGAATAAAACGGCAAATTTTTGTGAAGTGGGGGAGATGAAAACGAGAGGCAAATGGCAAATAATGTAAATTGCAAGGAGATGAGATTTGTGATTAGGAACCTGATAGATGTTGATGATGTCTCCCCGGCCACGGCGCCAGAAATCCTTTCTTGATGGCTCGTGTCCGCGTCAGTATTTCCCCAAAGAGGAAGGGATGATGCAGCACAGCTACGGTAGGTATTTCCCTCAGTATGAAACCAAGGTTATCAAACCAGTAGGAGAACCAAGCAACACTATGTAAATGGTACCTACACACAAAGAACAAATACTTGCAACCCGACGCGTAAGAGGGGTTGTCAATCCCTCTTCGGTAAAAGATAGATTGGTTTCTATGATTTTGGATAAATAGATCTCGCGATGAAACAAAATAAAATAAAGAAAGAAAAAGTGCAGCAAGGTATTTTTGGGTTTTTAGAATAATAGATCTGAAAACAAAAGCAAATAAAAATAGATCTCAAAGTAAATATGATAAAGAATAGACCCGGGGCCGTAGATTTCACTAGTGGCTTCTCTCGAGAAAAATAGCATACGGCGGGTAAAGAAATTACTGTTGGGTAATTGATAGAACTTCAAATAATTATGAAGATATCTTGGCAATGATCATTATATAGGCATCACGTACAAGATTAGTAGACCGACTCCTGCCTGCGTCTACTACTACTACTCCACACATCGACCGCTATCCAGCATGCATCTAGTGTATTAAGTTCATGGAGAAACTGAGTAATGCAATAAGAATGATGACATGATGTAGACAAGATCTATTCATGTAGGAATAGACCCCATCTTGTTATCCTTAATAGCAATGATACATACGTGTCTTGCTGCCCCTTCTGTCACTGGGAAAGCACACCGCACGATCGAACCCATCATAAAGCACCTCTTCCCATGGCAAGAAAAATCGATCTAGTTGGCCTAACTAAACCAAAGATTCAAAGAAGAAATACGAGGCTATAAGTAATCATGCATATAAGAGATCAAAGAAACTCAAATAACTTTCATGGATAAATAGATCTGATCATAAACTCAAAGTTCATCGGATCCCAACAAACACACCGCAAAAGGAGTTACATCAAATAGATCTCCAAGAGACCATTGTGTTGAGAATCAAAAGAGAGAGAGGAAGCCATCTAGATACTAACTACGGACCCGTAGGTCTACAATGAACTACTCATGCATCATCGGAGAGGCACCATTGAGGATGATGAACCCCTCCGTGATGATGTCTAGATTGGATCTGGTGGTTCTGGAACTTGCGGCAGCTGGAATTGTGTTTCGTTGACTCCCCTAGGGTTTTTGGATTTTTTGGGTATTTATATAGCAAAGAGGTGGTGCGGGAGGCGGCCGAGGTGGGCACAACCCACCAGGGCGCGCCTGGGCCCCCAGGCACGCCCAGGTGGGTTGTGCTCCCCTTGGAGCCCCCCTCTGGTACTTCTTTGGCCCAACAGGTGTCTTCTGGTCCAGAAAAATTCTCCAAAAAGTTTCGCCATGTTTGTACTCCATTTGGTACTGATATTCTGCGAAGTAGAAAACAAGCAAAAAATAGCAAATGGCACTGGGCACTATGTCAATAGGTTAGTCCCAAAAAATGATATAAAGTCGCTATAAAATGATTGTAAAACATCCAAGAATGATAATATAATAGCATGGAACAAGCAGAAATTATAGATACGTTGGAGACATATCACCCCGCAAAATGGTTTTAACTTGTTTAGCCAAAGTTTGAGCAGGTCATATATATATAACAGCCCCCGAGACTCTGTAAGGATTGCCAAAAACCTTACAGAGGGTCAAATATCTGTAGGCCAGTAATTAAAATATCATGAGTGATTTGATATCGATGCATCGTCCTTGGTCGCGGCTGCTGCCCTGGAGGAGATGGATCCGAAGCTCAAACGCTCCGATGAAGAGCTTGACCTCGTCAACAAACGGCTTGATGAGGTACAAGGTAAGCTTCTATCGAGATGCAAACTTAACACCGCCGAACACTTACGGTCTGGATTGTATGCTGAGCCCATGGTGTTTGGTGACTGCAGTTGCCGCCGCAGATGTTGAGGGCTTCAAGGCGTCGCTCAAGAAGGTCGAGGCTGAGGCGGCCGAAAAGAAAGCGGCTGCCGAAAAGGCGGCGGCCGAACTTGAGACGGTGAAGACCGCCGATGAGAAGCACGAGGCTCGAGTGGCCGAAGTGCAGGGGGAGCTCAAGGATGCCGTCACAAAATGTGAGGCCCTTGAGCAGAAGCAGAAGGAGCAGTCCTCCGAGCTGTCCAAGGTGGAGAAAGAGCTCCAGGAGACGAGGACCAAAGTGCGGGGTGCCCGCGAAGAACTCTGCCAAGTGAGGAGATTGCGGATGGTAAGCCGTACTTACTGCAGAGTGTTTTTGGTGGCAACAGGTTCGCCTTGCTGACGCGGGTCTGGCACTCCGCAGGCGTTTTGCCAAGCTTCCCAGGAATGTGGCGGATGCGGCGGAGCACTATGCCAAGCGGGAGGAGAACTCCAATCAACGGCTCTTCTGGGTGCATTTCCAGGTGCCCGAGCATCCTCCCCTCCTCAGCCACCAGTTGAAGCAACTAATGGAGCTGCATCGGATGGCCGGACTAGCCATGAAGGATCTCTGTGTCCGACTGTGGCCCTCGGAGCCGATTCTGAGCAGCTACTTTGGTCGGGTGCAAAAGTTGCATGATGCATCGCCCCGGATTGATGTCGTGAAGTGCTTTGCATGCCTTGAGGGAGCTAGGCTGGCCTTTGCAAAGACCATGATACATTGGCCCAAGATCAAGCCAATGGATATGGCCACTAGCCCTCTGCCGGTTGGGAAAGAGCATCGCCGCCCCAAACAGTACTTTGCGCAAGTTATGGATGGTGATCGGGCGATAGAGGGCCAGTGTTCTAAGGATGTAATCTTTGAGTGATTGTATCGAGTAGTCAACTGAACCTTTTGCTTTACGATGCGGCCCGTTTATATACTACGGTGTTTTTATTTTGACTCTTGTGCGACCGTTTATTATTCTGAAAGTTACCAGTCGTTGGCTTCAGCCCCCAAGTAAATGGTGCAAGGGGTGTCTCATCTCCGCACTGTTACCCTTAGCCGATGTCTCGGTGCCTGAAAGCGGTAGTGCGTGAGAGGGACTAGGCAATCGGACTATTCAGTTTTATTGCTTTCACTTAGCCATAGGAGCTTGACGGTGGGAGCTAATGACTAGTCCCCATGTTTTGTGATGTACGTGGGAGCCAAAGCATGCCTTTGTAATCACATGGTTTGTGTTAGGACGAACCCTGCGTATGACATGGATAAATCACCAACGATTTCTTAGTTTAACACTTGTCATCGGATCGCTGACCAGTTCTCGCTTACTATGACGGTCAGTTTTCGGCTCTCTCCCCTGTGGTGCTTAACTGGACTAGCCAGAAGTACAATCACGGGGGTTCTCCCTTTACCTTCTTATCCGAACATGCGGAACATAAGAAGGAAAGCACAGGAGCCGGGCAACCCAACTATTGACCCAAGACATAGTTCGAAACTAATGCATATAGTGCAATATCCGAGACACCGAACACTCAACGAAAACTGGTGCCGGACTTAGTACGTAGAGCTGATGGGAAAATCAAGCCTTTGGTCAATTAACCGATTTATATTTGTTACACAATGTGTGCATGCCCAGTTGTTTGAAGAGCAGGAAAAAAGAGAAAGAGAAGAAAGAGGGCTAGATAATGTGGATGCCCGAACACCATAAAAGATGCTTTTATTTTCCATAAGCTATGGACGTCTATCCGTACAATTTGAACTGCTGAAGCATTTATGATAATTAAGAAAAGAAATTTTTACAGAGAAAGGTTTACACAGGGCCTTGATGTGTGGGTCAAAGCCTCAACTGTGCCATGTTGCATGTCTGCGCCTTTTCTTCTGCAAGGTGGAGGGGGTGAATTGGACGTCCGTGTAGAACACCGCATGCTGGTGAGGGGTGCCTTCAATAGGGACCTTGAGATGTAGCCTTGCCGTCATAGCTTGATGTTGAGCGAGTACGGAGTCCTGCCCGTTGTCGTTCGAGGATGCGGTGATGCCATAGTTCGGTTGAGCTGAACACATGGTGTTATGTGTTTAATATGAGCCCCCACGGCCACCCATGGTATCTTGAGCGCGAAGTTGTGCTAACGAGGCACGTAGAGCGCGATGAAGGCGGGCATGCCATGGGGAGCATATCCCTATTTGCGGCGTACGCAGGAGGGTTCCCATGACGGGGATCGGGCTCGAGCCCATTTAATTGTATCTTTTGCCTTTACGGCGGGCTGATACTTCGGCCCATTGGCGACGGATTGTTCTTCGGCTGCCAGGGCTGCAATGTGTTCCTCGGTTCGGAGTGAGCGCTCCGTGTTGCCGTTGATTGTTATGACACCCGCGGGACCAGGCATCTTCAGCTTGAGGTATGCGTAATGCAGGATGGCGTTGAATTTGGCAAACGCCGTTCGGCCGAGGAGGGCATGGTAGCCACTGCGGAATGGGGCGATATCGAAGATTAAGTCTTCACTTCGGAAGTTGTCCGGCGAGCCGAACACCACTTCCAAAGTTATCATTCCTGAGCAGCGGGCCTCTATGCCTGGAATAACCCCCTTGAAGGTGGTGCTGCTGGGTTTGATCCTTGACGGATCGATCCCCATTTTCCTCACTGTGTCTGCATAAATCAGATTGAGGCTACTGCCTCCATCCATTAGAACTCTCGTGAGGTGGTACCCATCGATAATGGGGTCAAGTACCAGGGCCGCTGATCCTCCATGACAGATACTGGTCGGATGGTCCCTGTGGTCGAAGGTGATCGGGCAAGCCAACCATGGGTTGAACTTCAGCGCCACAAGCTCGACGGCATACACATCCCACAGCGCGCACTTCCTCTCCTTCCTTGGTATATGGGTGACGTAGATCATGTTCACCGTCTTGACCTCGGAAGGGAAGGGTTTTTGGCCTCCACTGCTCGGCCTGCAAGGCTCCTCATTGTCCTCGCTTCGTGGGCTTTTGCCCGAGTCTTCGGCTATGAGCTTGCCGGCCTGTTTTATCACCCAACAACTACGGTTGGTGTGGTTGGCAGGCTTTTCGGCGGTTCCATGAATCTGGCAAGGCCTATCCAGGATTGCGTTTAGCTTGGTTGGGCCGTCCTGGTTGCCATTAGAAGGCTTTTTCCGTGACCCAGACTTCGGATTACGGAATCCGGCATTGACTGTCGTTTCGTCCATTTCGCCGTCATTATGGCAGTGTTTGTTCTTGCTCCTTCGTGGCTTCCTGTTCCCGTCCCGAACTTCCGAGGTGCCGGGGGTGTCGGGGTTGGTGCTTCTACGAGCCAGCCAACTATCCTCTCCGGCATAGAAGCGGGTCATCAGGGAGGTGAGCGCTGACATCGTTCTTGGCTTGTCCTGGCCGAGCTGGCGTGCCCGAATACTATGCTTAAAGGCGGCTATAGCTTCATCGTCCGTATAGTCAATGATCTGGTTCTTCTTGGTCAAAAACCGGTTCCAAAATTGTCGGGCTAACTCACCGGGCTGCTGGATTACATGGCTCAAGTCATCGGCATTCAGGGGCCGGACATAAGTGCCCTGAAAATTAGCTCGGAAGGCGTCCTCGAGCTCCTCCCAACATCCTATGGAGTCTTCGAGGAGGCTGTTTAACCAGTGTTGAGCCGGACCCTTGAGCTTCAATGGTAGGTACTTCATGGCGTGAAAGTCATCCCCTCGTGCCATGTGAATGTGCAACAGAAAATCTTCGATCCATACTGCCGAATCTATTGTCCCGTCATAGGGCTCAATATTTACCGGTTTGAAACCTCCCGGGAATTTATGCTGCATCACTCTATATATGAAGCAAAGAGGATGAGTGGCGCCCCTGATTCGGGCTACATCACGCCGGAGATCATCTATCATCTGGGCTCATTGCAACTCCCGAGCTCTATCATTTTGGTCTAGCCACGATTTGTATCTGTCCCGTCTAACAGGAGGATCTCTTTTAGGTCCGTAGATGGACCTCGTCAGACTTGCCCGAGCGTCCAAGTCACGGCATAGGTCGTACTCATAGCCTGGTCATACTGGCTCCTTGCCTTGATGGCGAGGGTGAGTGGGAGGTTGTTCGGTTTTATCAGCTATCTGGTCCCGTCCTAGAGGGGGGCAGTCCGGCTGGTCTGCCCGAGTGTGCCTTGCGGGCGCTGGCTCTACGGCCTCATCATTGAATTGCGGTAGTAGCCTTCGCTTCGGGTAGCTTTTGATCTGTTGCTTGTGGCTGTACTCCTCTTCGGCATCTAGGACTTTAGTCCATCTCTCATTAAGGGTATCCTGTTCAGACTTTATTTTTTGCCACTATTTTTTCAGGCTTCGTGTAGTGGCAATTAGCTGCCGTTTAAACTGCTCTTGATCCAACGGGTCTTCGGGGACGATGACAACCTCGTTGCCCAAACTGACCTCCTCTTCGGAAGGGGGGAGGTAGTTGCTGTCTTCGGAGTCATCGAGGTATTCAAGATCGAGTGGGTCCTCATGCTCCTCATGGTTGTTTCGTGGCTGTTCGTCGACGCCGGGATCGCCGAGGTTGTCCGCGTTGTCCGGGGTGGCATTTTCTCCCGTGTCCGTGTTGCTCGCATGGCTTTGACGCGCCTTGGAGCGACGGTGCTGTCTGCGGCGTTTTGGCAGCTCATCGCTGGGCCTGCCGTTATCCTTCCCGGGAGTGTCGTCATCTTCTTTCGGGGTGTCCACCATTTAGACGTCGTAGGTGGATGTGACCGTCCAACGGCCGGTGACGAGGGGAGCAACATCAGTGTTAGGCGTGGCTCCACTATCCTCATCCATGTATTCGGCGTTTTTTGAGGTGTAGTCCAACATGTCGGTTAAGTCCTCGACTGTGGCCACTAAGTGAGTGGTGGGTGGGACGTAAAATTCCCTAAAATCTGCCTCAAGGTGCTGCTGAACGCTAGCTGAGGGTGGGTCCTCCCGAATAGCCATCATCTGGATTCAATCCAATGCCTCATTTAATAAGGCGAGGGTCGCCGGACAGGTACGCGGTGGCCGTCGAGGGCCGGTCTTCGACGTAGCGGGGTAAGGCATGATCTAGGCCCAGGCTGGATCCTGGTCTTCAAGGGCCGAGTTGACCTCGAGGCCCGGGGTCGGCCAGTCATAAGAGATCGAGGACAAGACCTGGTCTTCGGAGACTGTTTCCATATTGGGGCTCGAAGCTGAGTTGATGAGGGGGAGTTCGGCCAGGGATGATTCCTGGCCTCCGAACATCGACCCGTCGCTGGGGCTCAAGGCCGGAGGCATGTCATGAGTAGAGGGTTCGGCCGAGAGTGACTCCTGGCGTCCGAACACCGCTTTCGCGTCGAGGCCCGAAGTTGGGTCTCCGGCGAGCGTTACAAGCGTGGTTGAAGGGGATTCCTGGCCTCCTGTCAGGGTGGAGCCATCCGAGCTCGAGGCTGGCTGAAGGATTGAGGTTGATCCGTAGATTGGATTGGGGGAAAGCTCTGGAGCGGGCACAGCGGGGCCCACAGGGGGACGGGGAGAGGATGTGAATCCGGTGAAGACCAGATTGCCTCGGGCGTCCGCAACGTACTCCAAGTTGCCGAATCTAATATGGTGCTTAGGGGCAAAATTGTTGATTTGGTCTAGATGACCAGTTGGGTTGGCGTGCAGCACGATGTTGCCGAATCCGAAGAGTTGGCCGGGGACAAAGAGGTCCTTGGAGCTGACGCCCTCTCCGAGGATCATGCAAGCCATCGATCCTTCGGCGACCCAACAACGGAACTCTCAATGAAAGCACCAATGTCGGTGTCAAAACCGGCAGATCTCGGGTAGGGGTCCCGAGCTGTGGATCTAGGATCAATGGGGAACAAGGGACGATGAACACGGTGTTTACCTAGGTTCGGGCCGTCTCGAACAGGTAAAACCCTACGTCCTGCTTGATTGTATTTGATGTGTATGATATGCTTACAGAGTCAATCTACCACGAGATCAGGCGAGCTAAACCCTAGGTTGATGGGGTGATGGATGTTGCTCTAGCCATAAAGACTAAAACCCCTTGGTTTATATAGATGTCACTAGGGTTAGGGTTACATGCGATCGATTACAATGAAGGGAAGATTATGCTAACGCTTGACTTGGAGGGCACACCATGACTCTGAAGATCTCCAATTCGGCCACGAGTCCGCACTCTAGCTTGGTCTCATAATGGCCCATCAGTCCGGCCCGTATGCAGTAGGCCGACGGCTCGAGGACCCCTTAATCCAGGACTCCTATCGGATTCGAGGATCCACAGACCCTTGAGAGGTTTGAACTCTGGGGTGCGTGCGAAGAACTCTCCCTCCCCAGTCTTCCTGCTTAACGATTCCACAGCGTAGCTTGATGAACCCAAGGAACAAGAGACTCGGCAGTTTATCCTGGTTCGGGCCACCTTGCGGTGTAATACCCTACTCCAGCTTTGAGGTGGATTGCCTCGGAGGGCTGAGGATGAACTAGTACAGAGGTGGAACGACCTCAAGAGGTGAGGTGTTCTTGAGCTCGATGAGCTAGTGAGGTGGTGAGGGTGGAATGGATCTGGTCCAGCTCCGGTCGATCCGATCCCGCTCTACGGTGGTGGTTAAGTCCTATTTATAGTGGCGTTGGTCCTCTTCCCAAATGTAGGCGGGAAGGGATCCCACAACGGCCAAATTCGAAGGGAGACAACTAGTACAAGTTATCCTGACAAAAGTAGTCTTCGCCTGCAAAAGCCTATGGCTGTGACGCTGCAGTGGGCTCTGCGATGACCTCCGTCCTGCCGTCCTGGCGGTCCTGGTCTTATTGCATCGATATGGATACCTTTGCTTGATTCCTCAGGACTCCGCGCCAGTGCTTGCCTCCTTTGCACCAAAGGGGAAACTGGTACACTACGCCCGCTGGTGCCCGCCTGGTCCTAGTCGTCATGGCTCACGTCAGGTGAACCTTGCGAGCTACAGCTTGCATTGATATCTCCGCTCCTCGGGAGCTAGCCTGGGGAGGCCGCCCCCCGTGGAGGACTTGGTGTCGTCCGCCTCGCGAGGCTTGGCCCCTCGCGAGGGTCTTGAGTTGTTGTTGCTGAAGCTGGGCCATACTAGGCCGTTGATAGAGCCATGCCACGGGCCGCAGGCAGGCAAGTCTAGGCACCCCCGATCCCAGGACGCCGACAGTAGCCCCCGGGCCTAAGGCGCGCTCGAACTTGGCTTCGAGGCGAAGCCAAAGGGCAAGTGCAGAGCGCCGCGGGCCCTAACCGCCTGCGGCCTCGGTTGCCGCGTGGCAATTGATGGGACGTGGGCGCCTCCGCTTCCCCACGCTTCCTCGGCAACTGCTCGACTTGACGAGACCCTGCTGCATGCAAAAAAAATCATCATTACGCGCGATCATGGAGGCCGGCGGTCGACCTCTGTTGGATTCAGGGTTCCGCAGACCCTTGAGAGGTTCGAACTCTGGGGTGCGTGCGAAGAACTCTCTCTTCCCAGTCTGCCTGCTCAACGATTCCACGACCTAGCTCGACGAACCCAAGGAACAAGAGACACAGCAGTTTATCCTGGTTCGGGCAACCTTGCGGTGTAAAACCCTACTCCAGCTTTGTGGTGGATTGCCTCGTGGGGCTGAGGATGAACTAGTACAGAGGTGGAACGACCTCAGGAGGTGAGGTGTTCTTGAGCTCGATGAGCTGGTGAGGTGGTGAGGGTGGAATGGATCTGATCCAGCTCTGGCCTTCTCCTATGGTGGTGGCTAAGTCCTATTTATAGTGGCCTTGGTCCTCTTCCCAAATGTAGGTGGGAAGGGATCCCACAACGGCCAAATTCGAAGGGAGACAACTAGTACAAGTTATCCTGACAAAAGTAGTCTTCGCCTGCAAAAGCCTCTGGTGGTGACGCTGTAGTGGGCTCCTCGATGACCTCTGTCCTGCCGTCCTGGCGGTCCTAGTCATGTTGCACCGATATGGAAACCTTTGCTTGATTCCTCGGGACTCCGCGCCTGCGCTTGCCTCCTTCGCACCAAAGAGGAAACTGGTACACTGCGCCCGCTGGCGCCTGCCTGGTCCTGGTCATCATGGCTCACGTCAGGTGAACCTCGCGAGGCGCAGCTTACATTGATATCTCCGCTCCTCGGGAGCCAGCCTGGGGAGGCCGCCCCTCGTGGAGGCCTTGGTGTCGTCCGCCTCGCGAGGCTTGGCCCTTCGCGAGGGTCTTGAGTTGTTGTTGCTGAAGCTGGGCCATACCAGGTCGTCGATGGAGCCACGCCACGGGCCACAGGCAGGCAAGTCAGGGCACCCCCAGTCCCAGGACGCCGACAGTAGCCCCCGGGCCAAAGGAGCGCTCGAACTTGGCTTCGAGGCGAAGCCAAAGGGGAAGTGCGGAGCGCCGCGGGCCCTAACCACCTGCGGCCTTGGTTGCCGTGTGGCGATTGATGGGGCGTGGGCGCCTCCGCTTCCCCACGCTGCCTCGGCAACTGCTTCAACTTGACGAGACCCTGTTGCATGTAGAGAAAAATCATTATTACGCGCGATCGTGGAGGCCGGCGATCGGCCTTCCCTTGTCTATAAATGAGGAGAGGGGCGAAGCCCCCTTTGCTCGTCTTCGTGTTCTTGCCACCCGCTCCTTCTTCTTCCTTCTTGCCTCGCCATCTTGCCGTGGTGCTCATGGCGCCGATTAGGAGGTTCTCTGCCGCGGAGAAAGGGAAAACCCCTCGCGAGGAGCAGGGACCACTTCCACCGAAGAAGACGCTCAGCCGTCCCCACGATGTTGGCGAGAGGCTGGAGGTGATGCGACCCTGGCTCGAGCGTCCTCCGCCGGGCTTCCCGCTCCCTCTGTACGCCCGAGCTCAAGACTCCGGAGAAGGTGGCGACGCCCCGCGCCGCGCGAGCCTGGCTGAGGTCGTACGGGCGACTAGCCTGCGAACCCACGCCAAAAGTTCTTCGCGCGAGTTCGTGGTGTGGGCGGCGATGCCACCGCGCTCGTGGATCCAGCTCCCGCGGTTCTTCGCCGAGGAGATGCCGCCGAGGGGGCCACTCAAGCTGCGGTTGCAGCGCGCCGGGTGCTGCAGTCCGGCCATGGGGGCGGAGGTTGAGGTCGTCCCCCCAGGCAAGATCTTCATGACCCGAGGATGGGGCGAGGTCGCCTGCGCCTGCCGCGCGGAGGGAGCCCTCACCATCCACTTCGAGTACGACGGCGCCTCCACACTGTTCTTCAAGGTCTTCGACGAGGAGGGCCGCCGCCTGGAGTGCTGCCCCGGAGGAAGCGGCCCTCGTGGCACGACTGCAGGCGCCGAGCCCGCCTCCGGGCCTGCCGACAGCTCCTCCAGTAGCAGCAACGGCTCCTGGGAGTCCAGCGACCCTCCCGAGCCTAGCGAGTCTCCGGAGTCGAGCGACAACAGCTACGTGCCGCCAAGCTCCCGCCGTGTCCGGAGCGCGGCGGCAGCGTCCGCTCGACGTCGACGATGACCTGGATGGGGTTGGCGTCGGCCTCATGCGGCCCACTGTTGATGACGGCGTCAACGGTGATGGCCGCTACTAGGGTTTCTCGAGATTTTTCTTCTTTTGTTCCCTGCGAGGAGCCAAGGCGAACCCCGTGGGGGTATGTAAGGGAATTGTAGTGCTTTTGCTTCAATGTTTGTTATTCCTGATGTGAGGTTATAGCTGCGTGTTCTCGCTTCGGCATTGCCCCCCTTTTTGTTCTCGCGGTAGCCTTGCGCTCTACGCCAGCAGGTCCCAGTCCCCAGGCAGGCTTCAGCCGTCGCTGGTATGCCAGGTCGCGATGCCGTGGTCAAGGTCAAGAGGTGAGCGGCCCGAGGTCCGGTAAGAGCTCCTGAGGCGCGATGCTCAAGAGGTCCCCTTTGGTGTGCAAACAGCTCCCTAAAGGCCGAAAAGAGAAGTTGCATTGCCGGAGCGAGGTTACGGAAGTTAAAAAATTCCAGGCAGCGGGTTCGCGCTCATTCGCATAGGTAACTTATCTTGATGAACTTGAGGTGATTCCTTCGCGCAGCACCCGATTTACGCTTTGGCGGTGGTGCTATCAGGTAGGGCTCGCGCCGGCCTCCCCTTTTCTCGCTTATCTGAATGCTCTGCGTCCTCGGGTCCCGACCCTCGAGCAAGGCTCAGCCGCTGCTGTTATGCCAGGTCGCGATGCCGTGGTCAAGGCCAGGGGGTGAGGGCTGGAGAGTCAGTAGGAGCTCCTGAGGCGCGGTGCTCAGGAGCCCCCCCTTTAACGCGCAAGCGAATCGTGTAAAAAAGGGGCGGGCGCGGGACCGCCTGTAGTTAAGCTCTGGAGATTCCTGCGGGTTAGTCCAAGGAGAGGATATAACTTATAGTCGCGTTTGTTGTCCTGCCGCTGGTCTTTCCGCAAGAAGATGAAGGCACTGAGGATCTGGTGAGGTGACATGCGCGGGGCGGGCCGCGAGCCAGAGCTCGATCCCTCAGATTTGTCCGCGTTGCAGGGACAGACCCGAGCACAAGCGCCGTGCCAGCATGTGTAGCCCTCGTTGCGGGGTGAGCAAGAGGCAGGTTAGCAACGCGGGAGGCCGCGAAACTCAACGAGCAAGCAGGTGATAATCATAAAGCGACCGATGGCAAGAGTAAGGCTAGTTCTGATAGATGCAAAGCGATACATGCCACAGGGACGGACCCACGCGGCTTGGGAATGATGCAGCCCGAAGGGCGCCCTCAATGGAGTGAATCAAGATGCAAAAGGATACATGTCGCAGGGATAGGCCCACGCGATCTGGGGATAATGCTGCCCGAGGGGCGCCCCCAACTGAATAAAATGGAAAATGTCACCTGGTATTGTTGCTGAAGAGATGTTGGAGTAGCTGAGGATGTGTGCTGAAGAAGTCGCTCCTCACGAGTCGCCTGGGCCTTGAACCTCGGGAGCCTCCGGAGGCTCAGGAGGCTCACGGAGAACCGTCGCCATCTCCACCAGGACCGCCTGGCACCTGGTCTCCTGAGCCGCCAGGACGCGCCGCAGGTGGCACTGGAAGGTGACAGCCACGTTCGGCAGGCCGTACGGCATGCGAACGTAGCTGTGAGGGGGGCCCTCGCACCGACCAACATGCGATGGCCAGAAGCGCTCCTGAGACGCAGCCCTGTTTAGCCCGGGGTAGCTGATGCAGACGCGCAGCTCACCATCCTCGCCAGGACAAGGAGCCGAGCCAGGTGGCGGGCAGCGGTCGCCGCGCATGGCTCTTGCCTCTTGAAGCTCCTCGATTGCCTTGATGACGAACTCCTGAGCACCGGGCACCTCGTGCCTTGTGCCCTCTTGGCGGAAACGCGCGCTGAAGCACGGCTCCACGTGGTGCCCGAGTGCCTCCCTCGTGACGTTGGCTAGTTCAGAGGCCCATCCAGAGGGGAGCCCCCGAGCCCAGCCTGAGAGGTGCGCCGGGCGCGCCTTCCTATGCAAGAAAGGGTGGCGCCCCATCCGAGGACGCTGGTCCTGAGGTGGTGTTGGTGGAGACGCCGTTCTCCTGAGGCCCTTGGCAGAACAGTTGTTTCTTCTTTTTGGGGATAGCCTCAGGAGCGTAGATGGTGCTTTCGTTGTCTGGTTCCTCAACCGCTGCGGCCTGGTAGGCATGCTCGAGAGAGCACACCGCGTCCTTTTCCTCGCAGGCAATCGTAATGATGTCACGGCTCCCTGGCATCTTGAGGATATTGTAGCCATGATGAGTCACCGCCATGAACTTGGCTAGGGCTGGGTACCCAAGGATGGCATTGTACGAAAGATGAATGTGGGTGACGTCGAAGTCGATGAGCTCAGTGCAGTAGTTGTCGCGCTGGCCGAAAGTGACAGGGAGGCGGATCTGCCCTATCCGGGTGGTGGAGCCGTCGGTCACTCCTGAGAAGGGCTTGGTGGGCTGCAGCTAATCATAGGGCACTTGGAGGCGATCAAACGTTTCGATGGAAAGAACATTGAGCCCCGCACCACCATCGATGAGGGTCTTGGTGACGAGGACGTTGCTGATGACGGGAGAGCAGAGCATCGGGAGGGCGTCGGCGGTTGCCGCGCACTTGAGATGGTCTACCGAGCTGAAGGTGATGATGCACTTGGACCACCTGAGCGGGCGTGTGGCCTCGAGCAAGGCGACAGCCGCGTTCACCTCATGGGCGAACTGCTTGAAGATACGCTGGGAGCCTGGGGCCTGAGCACCGCCCAGGATGCAAGCGACGGCACGAGGCTCCTGGAAGCCCCCAGCCCCCTCATCCTAGTGGTGGTCGTTGTTCCTCCTTGGTGGCGGTGGCAGCGGAGGGAGGCCGGCGTTGCCCTGAGGACGGTCCTCACGAGGCTGATCTCTCCAGGCGCCCTCGCGAGGCTGGCCCTGCCAGCGGTCCTCACGAGGCTGGTCATGCCACTCCTGGCGAGGCCCGCGGTCGTCCCAGCATCCTCCGCCTCGGCCTCCTCCGCGGCCGTAGCCTTGATCGTTGCGCTCGGGGCGTCGACCGAGGCGCCCGTCGCAGATGGCCCTGAGCACATGGCAGTCGTTAGTGTTGTGACTGTGTATGTTATGGAAGAGGCAGAACGGACGGCTGCCCTTGGATGACTCTGGGTGGTCACAGCCGCGCTTCATCTCTGGTTCAGCCGCAAGCACGACCGTCCCCTTGCGTTTCACGTCCTTGGCCTTGGCCTTCTTGTCTTCTAGGTCGGCCGCTAGGAGCTCGAGGAGGGAGAGGCGTCCCTCCTCAGCTCTCGCGCACTTGGTCGCCATGTTGAACATCTCCAGAGCCGTGCATAGGTCCTCGTGTATGGCGAGCTCCTCCTTCATCTTGACATCACGGACGCCATCATAGAATGCTGAGATGATGGCCTCGTCCGACACCTTGGGGATCTTGAGACGTACGATGTTGAAGCGCTGGATGTACTTCTGCAGGGTTTCCCCTGGCTGCTGCTTGATGCGTCGCAGGTCGCCCGGGTAGGCGGGCGGTCACGGGTGCCTTGGAAGTTGGCGACGAAACGCTCGCACATCTCGTCCCAGGAGGACATCGATCGTGCGGGCAGGTTCAGGAGCCATGAGCGCACGCCATCCTTGAGAGCCATGGGGAACCAGTTCGCCATGACCTTCTCGTCGCCGTTGGCCGCCTCAATGCTCAGCTCGTAGAGTTGTAGAAACTCAGCAAGGTCGGGGGTGCCGTCGTAGCGTGGAGGCAGGTCAGGCTTGAACTTCCCCGGCCAGACGACGCTGCGTAGCTCGGGAGTGAAGGCTCGGCGGCCCGCGGTGGTTACGGGAGCCCGACGTGGAGGTGGAGCTTGATCTTGGCGCCCGCGCGCCACAACCACAGGCGGCGCGCGGTGTTGGTGTGGGGGCGCTGGGAGTGCAAGAGCATCTTCCTGTGGCCGATGGACCTCCTGGCAGCTTGCTTCTTCGCGCGCGGGCGCCCGGCGCGGCTGGTCACGCCGTGGGGCCACGCGCCTTGGTTCGAGGGCGACGTCTTGACGGGGAGGTGGCGGAGGCGTCCCGTGGGCTACGTCGCCCGTGGCAGGTGGCGGGCGAGGCAGCGAGAGAGAGGGCACGGGCGAGCCTCCTGCAGCGCTGATGAGCACGGCGATGCGCTCGAGCCAGTCCTCGTAGAAGTCATCGACGGGGCGGTAGCGCAAGAGCTCGCGCGCCATGAGCAACGCAGCTTGCGCGTCCGCCGGCCCGCGACGAGCGTGAGACGACGAACCCGCCGGGGTCAGCGACGGAGTGGCCGTGCGCCCATCATGCCGCACGGAGGGGTGCAGCGACGAAGCCTGCTGCTCGTGTCCCGCCGGGCCGGTGCCGGTGTTAGCACCAGGCGATGGAGAACGTCGGGGAGGCCCGACGCTCAGCATGGGCTCGGCGGGCGTCAGCCATGGAAGCGGTGGAGCTGCGGCGGGTCAACCGGCGGGAGAAAGGCTCCGACGCACCCCTACCTGGCACGCCAAATGTCAAATTCAGGGTTCCGCAGACCCTTGAGAGGTTCGAACTCTGGGGTGCGTGCGAAGAACTCTCTCTCCCCAGTCTGCCTGCTCAATGATTCCATGGCCTAGCTCGACGAACCCAAGGAACAAGAGACACAGCGGTTTATCCTGGTTTGGGCCACCTTGCGGTGTAATACCCTACTCCAGCTTTTTGGTGGATTGCCTCGGGGGGCTGAGGATGAACTAGTACAGAGGTGGAACGACCTCAGGAGGTGAGGTGTTCTTGAGCTCGATGAGTTGGTGAGGTGGTGAGGGTGGAATGGATCTGATCCAGCTCTGGCCTTCTCCTATGGTGGTGGCTAAGTCCTATTTATAGTGGCCTTGGTCCTCTTCCCAAATGTAGGCGGGAAGGGATCCCACAATGGCCAAATTCGAAGGGAGACAACTAGTACAAGTTATCCTGACAAAAGTAGTCTTCGCCTGCAAAAGCCTCTGGTGGTGACGCTGCAGTGGGCTCCTCGATGACCTCCGTCCTGCCGTCCTGGCGGTCCTGGTCTTGTTGCACCGATATGGAAACCTTTGCTTGATTCCTCGGGACTCCGCGCCTGCGCTTGCCTCCTTTGCACCAAAGAGGAAACTGGTACACTGTGCCCGCTGGTGCCTGCCTGGTCCTGGTCGTCAAGGCTCATGTCAGGTGAACCTCTCGAGGTGCAGCTTACATTGATATCTCCGCTCCTCGGGAGCCAGCCTGGGGAGGCCGCCCCTCATGGAGGTCTTGGTGTCGTCCGCCTCGCGAGGCTTGGCCCCTTGCGAGGGTCTTGAGTTGTCATTGCTGAAGCTGGGCCGTACCAGGCCGTCGATGGAGCCACGCCACGGGCCGCAGGCAGGCAAGTCTGGGCACCCCCGGTCCCAGGACGCCGACAACCTCCCCTTGGCTATAAATGAGGAGAGGGGCGAAGCCCCCCTTGCTCGTTTTCGTGTTCTCGCCACCCGCTCCTTCTTCTTCCTTCTTGCCTCACCGTCTTGCCACGGTGCTCATGGCACAATTAGGAGGTTCTCCACTGCGGAGAAAGGGAAAACCCCTCGCGAGGAGCAGGGACCACTCCCACCGAAGAAGAGGCTCAGCCGTCCCCGCGACGCTTGCCAGAGGCTGGAGGTGATGCGACCCTGGCTCGAGCGGCCTCCGCTGGGCTTCCCGCTCCCTCTATACGCCCAAGCTTAAGACTCCGGAGGAGGTGGCGACGCCCCGCGCCGCGCGAGCCATGGTCGTGGTGGCCAGGCTGAGGTTGTACGGGCGACTGGCCCACGAACCCACGCCGAAAGCTCCTCGCGCGAGTTCTTCGTGTGGGCGGCGATGCCACCGCACTCATGGATCCAGCTCCCGCGGTTCTTCGCCGAGGAGATGCCGCCGAGGGGGCCACTTGAGCTGCGGCTGCAGCGCGCCGGGTGCTGCAGTCTGGCCATGAGGGTGGAGATCGAGTTTGTCCCCCCAGGCAAAATCTTCATGACCCGAGGATGGGGCAAGGTCACCCGCGCCTGCCGCGCGGAGGGAGCCCTCGCCATCCACTACGAGTACGACGGCGCCTCCACGTTGTTCTTCAAGGTCTTCGACGAGAAGGGCCGCCGCCTGGAGTGCTGCCCCGGAGGAAGCGGCCTTCGTGGCGCGGCTGTGGGCGCCGAGCCCGCCTTCGGGCCTGCCGACAGCTCCTCCAGTAGCAGCGACGGCTCCTGGGAGTCCAGTGACTCTCCCGAGCCTAGCGGGTCTCCGAAGTCGAGCGACGACAGCTACGTGCCACCAAGCTCCCGTCGTGCCCGGAGCGCAGCGGCGGCGTCCGCTCAACGTCGACGATGATCTGGATGGGGTTGGCGTCGGCCTCGCGTGGCCCACTATTGATGACGGCATCGACGGTGATGCCCACTGCCAGGGTTTCTCGAGGTTTTTCTTCTTTTGTTCCTTGCGAGGAGTCAAGGCGAACCCTGTGGGGGCATGTAAGGAAATTGTAATGCTTTTGCTTCAATGTTTATTATTCCTGGTATGAGGTTATAGCTGCGTGTCTCGCTTTGGAATTGTTCCCCTTTTCGTTCTCGCGGTAGCTTTGCGCTCTACGCCGGTAGGTCCCAGTCCCCAGGTAGGCTTTAGCCGTCGCTAGTATGCCAGGTCGCGATGCCGTGGTCAAGGCTAGGAGGTGAGCGGCCCGAGGTCCGGTAAGAGCTCCTGAGGCGCGATGCTCAAGAGGTCCCCTTTAGCGTGCAAGCAGCTCCCTAAAGGCCGAAAAGAGAAGTGGCATTGGCGGAGCGAGATTACGAGAGTTAAAAATTCCAGGCAGCGGGTTTGCGCTGATTCATATAGATAACTTATCTTGATGAACTTGAGGTGATTCCTTCGCGCGACGCCCGATTTGCGCTTTGGCGATGATGCTATCAGGTAGGGCTCCCGCCGGCCTCCCCTTTCCTCGCTTATCTGAATGCTCTGCGTCCTCAGGTCCCGACCCTCGAGTGAGGCTCAGCCACCGCTGGTATGCCAGGTCACGAAGCCATGGTCAAGGCCAGGGGGTGAGGGCTGGAGAGTCAGTAGGAGCTTGTAAGGCGTGGTGCTCAGGAGCCCCCCCTTTAACGCGCAAGCGAATCGCGTAAAAAAAAGGGCGACCGGTGAGACCGCCTCCAGTTAAGCTCTGGAGATTCCTGCGGGTTAGTCCAAGAGGAGGATATAACTTATAGTCGCATTTGCTGTCCTGCCGCTGATCTTTCCGCAAGAAGATGAAGGCACTGAGGATCTGGTGAGGTGACATGCGCGGGGCAGGCCGCGAGCCAGAGCTCGATCGCTCAGATTTGTCAGCATTGCAGGGACGGACCCGAGCAAAAGCGCCGTGCCAGCATGTGTAGCCCCTGTTGCGGGATGAGCAGGAGGCAGGTCGGCAACGCGGGAGACCGCGAAATTCAACGAGCAAGTAGGTGATAATCATAAAGTGACCGATGGCAAGAATTAGACTAGTTCTGATAGATGCAAAGTGATACATGCCACAGGGAAGGACCCACGCGGCTTGGGGATGATGCAGCCCGAGGGGCGCCCCCAATGAAGTGAATCAAGATGCAAAAGGATACATGTCGTAGGGACAGGCCCACGCGATCTGGGGATAATGCTGCCCGAGGGGCGCCCCCGACGGAATAAACTGGAAAATGTCACCTGGTATCGTTGCCGAAGAGATGTTGGAGTAGCTGAAGATGTGTGATGAAGAAGTCGCTCCTCACGAGTCGCCTGGGTCCTGAACCTCGGGAGGCTCTGGAGGCTCAGGGGGCTTGTGGAGAACTGTCGCCATCTCCACCAGGACCGCCTGGTGCCTGGTCTCCTGAGCCACCAGGACGCGCCGCAGGTGGCGCTGGAAGGTGACTGCCGCATTCAGCAGGCCGTCTGGCATGCGAACGTAGCTGTGAGGGCGGCCCTCACACGGACCAACACGCGATGGCCAAAAGCGCTCCTGAGCCGCAGCCCTGTTGAGCCCGAGGTAGTTGATGTAGACACGCAGCTCACTGTCCTCGCCAGGACAAGGAGTTGAGCCAGGTGGCGGGCGGCGGTCGCCGCGCATGGCTCTTGCCTCCTGAAGCTCCTCGGTTGCCTTGATGACGAACTCCTGAGCACCAGGCACCTCATGCCTTGTGCCCTCTTGGTGGAAGCGCGCGCTGAAGCACGCCTCCACGTGGTGCCCGACCGCCTCCCTCGTGACGTTGGCTAGTTCAGAGGCCCTCCGGAGGAGAGCCCCCGAGCCCAGCCTGAGAGGGGCGCTGGGCGCGCCTTCCTATGCGAGAGAGGGGGGCGCCCCATCCAAGGGCGCTGGTCCTGAGGTGGTGCTGGTGGAGACGCCGTTCTCCCGAGGCTCTAGGCAGAGCAGCTGTTTCTTCTTCTTGGGGATAGCCTCAGGAGGGTAGATGGTGTTTTCGTTGTCTGGGTCCTCAACCACCGCGGCCTGGTAGGCGCGCTCGAGAGAGCACTGTTGGTGTCAAAACCGGCGGATCTCGGGTAGGGGGTCCCGAACTGTGCGTCTAAGGTCAATGGTAACAGGAGACGAGGGACACGATGTTTACCCAGGTTCGGGCCCTCTCTATGGAGGTAATACCCTACGTTCTGCTTGATTGATCTTGATGAATATGAGTATTACAAGAGTTGATCTACCACGAGATCGTAATGGCTAAAACCCTAGAAGTCTAGCCTGTCTGATTATGATTACCCCTATGGACTAAACCCTCCGGTTTATATAGACACCGGAGGGGACTAGGGTTGTACAAAGTCAGTTACAGAGAAAGGAATCTTCATATCCGAACGCCAAGCTTGCCGTCCGGACACGGGAGAGAGTCTTCTGTCTTGTATCTTCTTGGCCCATCAGTCCGGCCCACATTACGTAGCCTGGACGCCCGAGGACCCCTTAATCCAGGACTCCCTCAGTAGCCCCTTAACCAGGCTTCAATGACGATGTGTCCGGCGCGCAGATTGTCTTCGGCATTGTAAGGCGGGTTCCTCCTCCGAATACTCCAAAACAGATTTCGAGCACAGAAAACATGTCCTGCTCTACAAAACAAGTACCACACACAACCGCAGAGAGTATAATATTTCACGAGTCCAATCCGCTGACAACTTTTTGTAACGCGACACCACGTTCTTGAACGGTCATTGTTTCGAACCGTTCTTTAGCCTCCCGCTCCACGCTTTAAGATGCGGTTTCCAGTGGCACGCCTTGTCACAGCAGAGATCGTGTCCCTTTATTACGGGATTCTCATCAATACGGACATGGGTAATCCAACCGTGTCGTCTGCACGGCCCTTGGGAATAGGCGAGTTTTAAGGCGAGTGGGGAGGCGCTTGATATTCACTGCCTTTATAAGGAGATAAGGATTCACCCCTTTCACCCACGCCTTCTCTTTCTCTGCCTCTCCATTCTCGAGCTCCAGCGCCACGGTTCTCATCTTTTCCGCCTCAAAGAAGCACTCCGACCATGTCCGGATCCAGAGTGCAAGGCAAGTGGATGGCCTCCTCCATCAAGGAGAAGGACATCATGAAGCTCCGGGAGGTGGGGTATTTGGCCAAGGAAATCGCCCATCGGCTTCCGGCCAAGGGACAGATCATCCCCACCCCCAAGCCTCATGAGAGGGTGGTGTTCATCCCCCACTTCGTCCGCGGGTTAGGGTTTCCTCTCCACCCTTTCGTCCGCGGACTCATGTTCTACTACGGGCTAGATTTCCATGATCTAGCCCCAAATTCTTTCCTCAACATCTCGGCATTTATTGTCGTGTGCGAGGCCTTCCTCCGCATCCCACCCCACTTCGGACTGTGGCTCAAGATTTTCAATCTGAAGCTGAAGGTGGTGGATGGCCAACACGCAGAGTGCGGAGGCGCCATGGTGAGCAAGATGCCCAACGTCACCTGGCCCAAAGGTACCTTTGTGGAGACCGTCAAAGGGTGGCAGCAACTGTGGTTCTATATCACAGAGCCCCGTGACGCCACCTGGGCCGCGGCTCCTGAATTCAAGTCCGGAGCCCCAATGCGGCTCACCTCCTGGCTAGAGAAGGGCCTGAATTGGGCGTCGTCGGACGAGCTGACAGCGCTGCAGGCGCGTATCCAGAGTATGGTGGACAAGAACATCAAGCTTGTCAATGTGATCCAGGTGATGCTAGTTCGCCGGATCCTTCCATGCCAAAGCCGGACATGCATCTATGGTAGTTCGATCCGGCCGAGCACCAGACCTTGCAACAGTTCTTCGGAACTACTCACGAAGACATCTGGAAGGTGCTTTTCAAGGCCAACGAGAAATGGTCGGAGACGACCGAGGACCGTGGGCACGACCTGGCCCATCCCGCCAGTCCGGTAAGTCTTTTGCGCTTCAAGGTGTATCCTTTACTTGCTTACTCAGGGAAAATGCCTAAGCCTCCCTATTTATTTATTTTTTCAGGGCTGGACGAAGAAGGCAGAGTGGATTAAGTGTTTGGCTCCGCTGCCCGAGGAACCAGCCATCCCGCTTCTGACGAAGATGCTGGTCCCGGCGCCCTACCAGGCGCCGAAGAAGAAGGCCAAGAAAAAGGCCAAGGAGACCAGAAGTGGCCTTCGTCGCAAGGGAACTTCGGCCGCGACGTCCGAAGACGCCGAGACTCACTCCTCCGCCGCAAAGGACGACGAGGAGGAGGAGGAAAGCAACTCTCCCCCTGAGGGGGGAAGGAAGAAAAGGGCGGCCTCCATAAATCTGGAGGCAGAGGTGTCCAAGAAGGGGAAGGTCTCCCTCGCGGATAACTCCGCATGGGACGTCGACAGCAGCCTAGAGCGGCGCCCCCGAGATAAGCCCCTGGCCGAATCGTGAGTACTCAAAGACCCTGACGCATTCATATATCCAGCCTCTTTTCTCCATAGTTTTAACATGTTGAATCATGTACTTGCAGTTCGGCTCGTTCCGACCTCGAGCGATCCTCATCTTCGGGGAATTCACTGGACCCGAAGGTGATGGACAGCGGGTCCCTTCAGGCGGCCTCCTCTCCCAAGGCCATGGATGACACCGAGGCATTGTCCCGAAGGATCCCAGGCCAGGGAGAGACGCAGGAGGCCGTCAGTGCGGCGCCAGAGGGTGAAACCTCGGCCGGCGGACACATGGGGGAGCAAACCCCCATGGAGACTGGCAATGGGGGCCAGGTCCAATTCGGCCCCCAGCCGAATACGGTCCCGGAGACCTATACGGCTCCAGAATCCGGCAAGCAGCCTCCTTCAAAAGAAGGGGGTGTGCCTATTTCGCCGGTGACCTCTGTCCAACCAGAGGCACCGGACACCCTACTGGAAGCGCTGCGAAGTGCTTCCATTGTAGAGGAACACCGTGCCCTCATGGGTACGGTGATTGAGAAGATTCAGTCCATGAAGAGCGGACTGACCGAAGCCTGCACAAGCCTTCTAACAGGTTTTGAGGTATGAAACGCAATTATGTAAAAAGAATGTCACAGTATAGACAGTAGCCCCTGAGACACTGTCCGGTGGTCGAAAAGAAAAGCCGGACAGAGGATCAAACAATTTTCGCAGGATACTAACCATACATGTCTATGTGAAAAAGCAGGCTTCGCTGCTGGCTGCGACCTCCCATGCTGCCGAAGTCTGCGGACTGAAGCAGAGTCTGGAGCGGGCCGAGGAAGAACTCAGCTGTGTGAAAAAGCAGCTGGAGGACAAGCAAGGTATGCCATGACCTTCTGTATATCAGAAAGGATAAATGATTTGTATTGACCATAGTGCCATGATATTTGTAGGAGCGGCGACCGAGGTGGAGGCCCTTAAAAAGGCGCTGGCCGAAGCCCAGAAGAGAGCGGCGGAGGAACAATCCGTCCGCAAAAAGCACGAGGCCAGGGTTGGTGAGGTCCAACAAGAGCTCTAGGACGCTATAAAGAAATGCGAGTCCTTGGAGCGCAAGATTACGGATCAAGAGTCCGAGCTTGCTAAGGCCCACCAAAGCACGCAAGAGGCCCGGTGTCGGTGTAGTGAAGAGGGGGTGTTCATTACCCCTGGACACGCACCGGCGAGTTGCAGCCCCTAGGCGGGAAGGGCATGGCAGGGGAGCGAGCCTTCCTGGGAGAAGACAACTAGGAACAAACACAAGAATATCCAAAAAGCATTCAAGTCAATAATTGGAAGGCAGAAGACCAAAGGCCGAAGCCCCAGCAAGATTCTTGTTGGTGAGGCCCGGCAAGATTCTTGCTGGTGAGGCCCGGCAAGATTCTTGCTCGTGAGGCCCGGCAAGATTCTTGCTGGTGAGCCCCGGCAAGATTCTTGCCGGGCAGCAAGAATCTTGCTGGTGAGCCCCGGCAAGCTTGGCCCCGGCAAGAGCCCCAGCAAGATTCTTGCTGATGAGCCCCGGCAAGATGATCCCGGCAAGCTTGGTCCCAGCAAGATGACCCTGCCAAGCTGCCACCGCTCCAGTGCAGCGACCAAACCTGTCAGATGGGTTTTGTCCTCCTGGATGCGTGTCAAGGCACCAACGGCGGGTGGGTATAAGCGGTGCTGATGGGACGGCCCCTTTTTCCATCCCCAAGAAGCTAAGGGACACCTAGACAGAGCATTTAATGCGCTTGTCCTGAGCCGTCAGTGATAAGCATGTAAATGCTGTAGCAACTTTCCACCTCATGTGAACCCTGTAGCTACTTTACACCTCAATGTATGTACATTTTGCCACTGTGGTGACCCCTTTGAGCGTATAAAAGGAGGCCCAAGGCAACGGCTACAGGGGAGGAGGACTTCTGGCCCATTCTGCATGTGTAGCTGCTCTTTAAACGTACTGTTCACAATGAGCGCTCCTGAAGGCTGGGCTCAAGAACATTAATAAGAACACAAAGCAGGAGTAGGGTTTTACGCTGATCAGCGGCCCAAACCTGGGTAAAATCTTCCCGCGTCGATCGTTGGTTCTGCTCTTTGCGTATACCTCTCCCCCCGCCGAATCGTAAAGGGGTCCCTTTGGATCCCATAGGTGTCGTGCCCCGACATCTTTGGCGCGCCAGGTAGGGGGATCGAGGTTGCGCGAACCTGATCCAGCGGTCGGCGCGTCAGCTTCATCGTCCATGGCGACTTCGCTCCACATACAGAAAGCTAAGTTCTAAAACTTTAATGCTTTTTGCTGATTTGATTTTATCCATGATGATGTTCTTTGCACATAACCTGTGCGCAAAGGAGCACTCTTGAGACATTCTGCGCTCCGGGTTGTTCGGGTCTGCCTAGCAACACCTGTGCAGCCGCGTTTGTTCTTGGAGTGTGAAGCTCTCGAGGAGGCGGCGTCCTCGATAGGCTGCTAACTAGGATCCATTCCTAAGCGCCATTGACTAGGACGTGCGCGATCGAGATGCATTCCGACAAGCGTAGGGGACAACTGTGCAAAAACAAAAACATGTGGAGAAGAGCTCTAAATAAAGTTACGCACAAGTTAAAATGCTTTTAAGATGCTAATTAACTTGTCGTATTTAAACGCAGTTGTGGCCCGGGGGCTGGCAGCGTCCTCTGGACCAATCTTCTCGACGTCGAGAACGACGAAGTTCTCCGCCATAAGCCTTCCTGGCAACAAGCTTGCTGGAAGCCAGCGTCGAGAACGACGAAGTCCTCCGTCATGAGCTTTCCCGGCAACTCCTTGCCGGAAGCTAGCGTCGAGAATATCAAAGTTCTTCGCTAAAGTCAAAAGTTTCCCGACAACCACCCTTTGAGCAAAAAATAAGCTCGGGGGCTGGCAGCGCCCTCGCAAGAAAAGCTAAGTTGCCAAGATTTATTACATTCATTTTGCTATCCTCACTTGCTTCTTATACCTACACGCGAAGGAGCCCTGTCGGGGCTAATTGCGCCCCTAGTTGTCTCGAGTCCGCTTGACAATTTAGGTGGCTGCATAAGCACCGAGGAGGTAAACCTTTCCGAGAGGCGGCGTTCCCGGTAAGTTGCTTAGGACCCGTTCCTCAAGCACTGCCGACTGGAGCATGCGCACCGGAAAGCTTTCCGGTGAGCGTGGGTCGCCTTGATTAATTCTTTGTCCTTGTACATCAACCTGCACGCGGAGGAACCTTGTCGTGGTTATCCCGCGCTCTAGCTTCGCCTCGAGTCCGCTCGGCAAGCTTAGCAGCTGCATTCTGGCCCGGCAAGTCGCCTTGCCGGCGGCGGCGTTTCCAGCAGGCTGCTAAAGACCCGCATCTAGCGCTCGCGGCAAACGTGCGCACCGGCAAGGTTTCCAGACAGCGTAGGGACTAAAATAAGTGCAAGGACTGAATTAATCAAGGGGGAAGCATACATTCATTCAGCATAAAGTAACATGCATTGCATGCATAAAGATTGATTTAACTAAGATAAATTGCTTCTTTATATGCGCCATTGCAGCAACAGGCCGGCAAGACGGCAATGAGACATTCACGGTAGACGGCTGCGGCAGCAGGGTGACTATATGGATCGAGCACCGCACCCACAGTACCCTATATGGGGAAAGCTCGGGGACTGGCTCCTCGTTGCACAGTGTGGCACTTCCTTTTGGGCACACGACTCCTGTTGCCGTCCTACTCTGTCTGCCCACACTGCCGGCAAGCCCAAGGCCTGGAAACCGCAAGCTCTCTTGAGTCATCACCAGCATGCAGTTAAAAGTCAAGAGTAATGGTTACTTCTCACCGCGCGTGTAACGGTGCATGTTTTTGGGCCTAGCCCAGACAAACACTATGCGCGTTTGTCCGGCCCAGGCCCGGGGGCTCCTGTCGGTGTAGTGAACAGGGGGTGTTCATTACCCCTGGACATGCACCGGCGAGTTGCAGCCCCCAGGCGGGAAGGGCATGGCAGGGGAGCGAGTCTTCCTGGGAGAAGACAACTGGGAACAAACACAAGAATATCCAAAAAGCATTCGAGTCAATAATTGGAGGGCAGAAGACCAAAGGCCGAAGCCCCAGCAAGATTCTTGCTGATGAGCCCCGGCAAGATGATCCCGGCAAGCTTGATCCCGGCAAGATGACCCCGCCAAGCTGCCACCGCTCTAGTGCAGCGACCAAACCTGTCAGATGGGTTTTGTCCTCCTGGATGCGTGTCAAGGCGCCAACGGCGGGTGGGTATAAGCGGTGCTGATGGGACGGCCCCTTTTTCCATCCCCAGGAAGCTAAGGGACACCTAGACAGAGCATTTAATGCGCTTGTCCTGAGCTGTCAGTGATAAGCATGTAAATGTTGTAGCAACTTTCCACCTCATGTGAACCCTGTAGCTACTTTACACCTCAATGTATGTACATTTTGCCACTGTGGTGACCCCTTTGAGCGTATAAAAGGAGGCCCAAGGCAATGGCTACAGGGGAGGAGGACTTCTGGCCCATTCTGCATGTGTAGCTGCTCTTTAAACGTACTGTTCACAACGAGCGCTCCTGAAGGCTGGGCTCAAGAACATTAATAAGAACACAAAGCAGGAGTAGGGTTTTACGCTGATCAGCGGCCCGAACCTGGGTAAAATCTTCCCGCGTCGATCGTTGGTTCCTCTCTTTGCGTATACCTCTCCCCCCGCCGAATCGTAAAGGGGTCCCTTTGGATCCCATAGGTGTCGTGCCCCGACACCCGGGTTGAAGCCCAGGGCGCCCTCCACGAAATCCTAGAGGCCAGGAAAATCACGGCGGGTAAGGCCTTTATAATGCAAAGCAAATTTGTGAAGGAAAGGTGCCTCTTACTGACCCGGATTTGGAGTTCTCCAGGAGCGTTAGCGGATCTGCCGCGCAGCATTGCTGATGCTGCGGATTTCTTCCAAGCCGAAGAGGGGAGCTCAACGGAGAAGCTGTTTTGGTCGCAATACCTTGCGCCGGAGCATCCGGTGCCCTTCAGCGATCAGCTAAAACAGCTGGCTGAACTGCATAGGGCGGCCGAATTGGCCATGAAGGATTTGATAATCCGCCTATGGCCTGCCGAAGCCATACCCAACAACTACTTCAGGCTCGCGAAGCGACTGGTTGCTGCCTGCCCTCTGCTTGATGCCATCAAGCGGTCAGTCTGCATCGAAGGTGCGCGGATGGCCTTCGCCCGTGTCAAGATACAGTGGGCGAAGATGAACATCGTCAAGCTCGCGACCGAGGGACCGCCCGCGGGCAAGGAGCACTGCACGCCCGAGCGATATTTTGAAGATGTCCTGGAGGGATCCCGCATTGTAGCGGAGCAGTGTGCAAAAGACATTATCTTTGGATGAATATGTTATCTTGTCCTGTATAATGAAACAAAACTGATATGTAATATAATGTTAGTTATTTATATCCAGATTTTTCCTCCTGTGCGGCCGTTTTATTAAATCTGAGAGTTGGCCAGTCGTCGGCTTCAGCGCCCACGTAGGTAGTACAGGGGTGTTCGGGATAAAATCTAAACACTCTTGATCCAAAGTTTGCTCCTTGAAGGAGGTGTTTAGAGCAACGAACCAGGCAATCGGACTATGTGGCTTTATCACCCTCACTTAACCATAGGAGTTTTATAATAAAATTTAGGCGCAGCCCCTAGTATTCGTGAGTCCGAACTAGGGTGCTCTAAACACCTGATCGGGTAGAGACCGATTCGTGGCATAATGCGGAAAAAATCGCAAAAGATTTGTAACCTCCGAAGAGCTGACCGGCTCACGCCGCATCATGACAGTCAGTTTTCGGCTTTCTCTACTGAGGTGCTCATCCGAATAAACCAGGGCGCAATCGCAGTAGTTCTCCCTTTACTACCCTAGCCGATATAGCGGAACGTAAGGTAGTAAGCACAGGAGCCGGGCAACCCAACTATTGACCAAAGACATGATTCGGAGCCAATGCATATAATGCTAAATTCGGGGTGCCGAACTATACTGTAAAAAGTGTTCGGACTTTGCTGCCGTAATATGGGGCGCAATAAAGCCCCTGGCGAATTTAAGCCGTACCAAAGTGTACGGGTGCAATTGATAAGATTATCAAGAAAAAAAGAAAAAATGAAGTAGTAAGCTATTGCCGCAGAAGTTGGGCCGCGAACTGTTTCCATTATAATTTTATTGATACGTCAAAGCGTATAAGTAGTGCGATAAGCAACAGGGCTATTTAACATGCCATGACCAAGGGAGAGCTGAGTGCGGGTCCTGAGAACAGGTAGAGTGATCGTCAAAAAGACCTCCTAGAGATTCTCGTATACCTCAATGCTTCTTGCTGTCTTGGTGTATCTATCCTTCGAAAGGACCGATGATCAGGCCGTCTTGAGGGGCCTGTGGAAAAGAAACCTGAAAAGCATGAAAAAGAAAAAGTGAAAGTATGTGTGTCCAGGGGAGGTCGAGCTGTATTATGGACCACAATCTAGTTATGCCTCCGTCTATGCCCATGGTATTTTAAGTGCGTAGTTATGTACGCGTGGTACATATGCCGCTATTTGGCCGGGACGGAGACGGAGGCCGGATTGCTAGTCTAACTCTTGACGCGCGGGACTGTTATGCTGCGGAGTAGTCCGGATCCGCTTGACAGTGTCTGGGAGCTTGGCTGCTGAATTAAGATTCTGCTTGGCTAGGCCGCTCTGTACTTCCGCTGCCAAGGCCGCGGTGTGCTCCTCGGTACGGAGGGAGTGCTTCGTGTTTCCATTAACTGTTATGACACCGCGTGGTCCCGGCATCTTGAACTTGAGATAAGCATAGTGTGGCACCGCATTGAATCGAGCAAATGCGGTTCGTCTGAGCAGTGCGTGATAGCTGCTACGGAAGGGGACGATATCGAAGATCAGCTCTTCGCTTCTGAAGTTGTCCGGGGATCCGAAGACAACCTCCAGCGTGATTGAGCCTGTACAGCGGGCCTCTACACCTGGTATGACTCCTTTAAAGGTAGTTTTTGTGGGTTTGATCCTTGAGGGATCGATGCCCATTTTGCACACTGTATCCTGATAGAGCAGGTTCAGGCTGCTGCCGCCGTCCATGAGGACGCGCGTGAGATGGAATCCATCAACAATTGGATCGAGGACCAGTGTGGCTGAACCACCATGACGGATACTGGTCAGATGGTCCCTGCGATCGAAGGTGATCGGGCAGGACTACCTTGGGTTGAACTTTGGGGCGACTGGCTCCATCGCGTAGATGTCCCTGAGCGCTCGTTTGCGCTCCCTTTTGGGGATCTAAGTGGCATATATCATGTTCACCGTTTTAACCTGGGGAGGGAACCTCTTCTGTCCTCCTGTGTTCGGCGGACGGGACTCCTCGTCGTCGTCCTCGCTTTGCGACCCCTTCTCCTTGTTTTCGGCATTTAACTTGCCGGCCTGTTTAAAAACCCAACAGTCTCTGTTGGTATGATTGGCTGGTTTATCAGGGGTGCCGTGGATCTGACATGGACGATCGAGTATGCGGTCCAAGCTGGATGAGCCCGAATTGTTTCTTTTGTATGGCTTCTTCCGCTGGCTGGACTTGGAGCCGCTGAAACCGGCATTGACCGTCGTGTCATCGGCAGTGCCACCATTGCTTCAGCGCTTGTGCCTGTTGTGTCGGGGCTTGCCATTGCTATTCTTGACTTCCGAGGTACCGGCATCGCTTGCAGTGTTATTGCTATGGGCTAGCCAACTATCCTCGCCTGCACAAAAGCGGGTCATGAGTGCTGTGAGGCCTGCCATGGACTTCGGCTTTTCTTGGCCGAGGTGACGAGCGAGCCATTCATCGCGGATGCTATGCTTAAAGGCCGCTAGGGCTTCGGCATCTGGGCAGTCGACGATCTGGTTCTTTTTAGTTAGGAACCTAGTCTAGAATTTCCTGGCCGACTCTCCAGGCTGTTGAACTATGTGACTTAAGTCATCGGCATCCAGAGGTCATACATATGTGCCTTGGAAGTTGTCGCGGAAGGCGTCTTCCAAGTCCTCCCAGCTGCCAATAGAGTTTTCAGGCAGACTATTTAACCAATGCCGAGCTGGCCCCTTGAGTTTTAGTGGGAGGTATTTGATGGCGTGAAGGTCATCGCCGCGAGCCATATGAATATGGAGAAGAAAATCCTCGATCCATACCGTGGGATCTGTTGTTCCATCATATGATTCGATATTCACGGGTTTAAACCCTTCTGGGAATTCGTGCTCCATTACTTCATCAGTGAAGCAGAGGGGATGTGCGGCGCCTCTATATCGGGCCACGTCGCGACGTAGTGCGGATGTAGTCCGTCTGTGGTTTTCGGCCCGGACGTGGTTATGCTCATTGCGTCTGGCTTGATAGCCATCGCCGCGCGCAGGGCATGCCCCCGTGATCCGTAGATCGATCTGGACTGACCTGCTCTATTCTCCAGGTCTTGCCACAGGTCATATTTGTATTCCCGAGCTGTTATGTCTCTGCTTTTACGGTGAGGTAGTATGGGCTGGTGTTCGGCTTGAGCTGCCGCTTTGTCCCGGCCACGTGGTGGTCGGTCAGCCGCATTATGTGTTGATGGTACGGGCTCCAACGCCTCGTCATCGAATTGAGGTAACAATTTGTGCTTCGGGTAACTTTTAATGGGGCGCTCGAGTCCATGTTCCTCGGCTGCTAGGACATCAGTCCATCTGTCGTTAAGTAGATCTTGATCAGCTTGAAGCTGCTGCTGTTTCTTTTTCAGGCTCCTCGTAGTGGCTATTAGCCAGCGTTTGAAGCGCTCCTGCTCGACGGGTTCCTCAGGCACAATAAAGTCTTCGTCGCCGAGGCTCACCTCATCTTCGGAGAGTGGAAGATAGTTGCTGTCCTCTGAGTCTTCATTTATGGCCTGTTCATCAGGGCTGACTTGCCCATCTTCCCTATCGTTCTGTTCGGAAGTCAGCTCGACGGGAACTTCTTTGTCTTCGGCATCGTCCGGAGTATTGTTTTCTCTCGTGCCGGTATTACTGTCTTTTCCACGGCGTGATTTAGAGCGGTGCCGCTGACGTCGGCGCTTTGGCTGTGTCTCAGGAGGTTTATCCTCGACTTGATCTTTCTTGTTATCGCCGTTATTCTCTTTGGGAGTATCCACCATGTACACGTCATACGAGGAGGTGGCTGTCCAGCGCCCAGTAAACGGTGGGTTTTGGGCCTGCTCCTCTCCGGCATCGTCGTCCATACCGTCGATGTCTTCGGAGTCGTAATCGAGCATGTTGGTTAAGTCTTCGACAGTGGCAATGAAGTGGGCGGTGGGTGGGAAGCGAAATTCTCCGTCATCAGCCTCCAGTTCAAACCGGATATAATTCGGCTGTGAGTCCCCCGCTAAGGAGAGGGTTTTTAATGAATTTAGCACATCACCCAAAGGTGAGTGCCGGAAGATGTCCGCGGAGCTGAACTCGACGATCGGCGCCCGATCGAGCTCGATGGGCGCGGACGCACGCGGTTCGGAACCTGTAGTCGGAGACGAATCCGAGGTTCCGGTGACACAGATCCCGTTCGAAGTTGGGTCTGTGTGCGGCTCCAACGCTGCTGAGTCTGCGGCCTCCGTGGCGGGGTTGAGCTTCCTGTCCCCGGATGGCGCAATCTGCTCCAGATCTAGGGCCAGAGCAGTTATGGGCGCTATCTCCCCTGTATGGTCCGATGACAGATTTAGGTCATGTTCATCGCGGTGGCAGGGAGCAGCTGCCATGGGCTCGAATCCGTCGAAGATCAAGTCTCCGCGGATATCAGCAATGTAGTTCAAGCTTCCAAACCTGACCTGATGGCCAGGGGAGTAGCTGTCGACCTGCTCTAGATGGCCAAACGAGGTTGCCTGCAGTATGAAGCCGCCGAATACGAAGATCTGGCCGGGGAGAAAGACCTCCCTCAAGGCAGCATTGTTGTGGATGATTGATGGAGCCATCGAGTCTTCTAGCGACGTCACAGCGGAACTCTCAATGAAAGCACCAATGTCGGTGTCAAAACCGGCGGATCTCGGGTAGGGGGTCCCAAACTGTGCGTCTAAGGTCGATGGTAACAGGAGACGGGGGACACGATGTTTACCCAGGTTCGGGCCCTCTCTATGGAGGTAATACCCTACGTCCTGCTTGATTGATCTTGATGAATATGAGTATTACAAGAGTTGATCTACCACGAGATCGTAATGGCTAAAACCCTAGAAGTCTAGCCTGTCTGATTATGATTGCCCCTACGGACTAAACCCTCCGGTTTATATAGACACCGGAGGGGACTAGGGTTGTACAAAGTCGGTTACAGAGAAAGGAATCTTCATATCCGAATGCCAAGCTTGCCGTCCACTCCAGGGAGAGTCCCATCCGGACACGGGAGAGAGTCTTTTGTCTTGTATCTTCATGGCCCATCAGTCTGGCCCACATTACATAGCCTGGATGCCCGAGGACCCCTTAATCCAGGACTCCCTCAAGCACACCGCGTCCTTTTCCTCGCAGGCAATCGTGATGATGTCGCGGTACCCTGGCATCTTGAGGACATTGTAGCCATGATGAGTCACCGCCATGAACTTGGCCAGGGCTGTGTACCCAAGGATGGCATTGTACGAGAGACGAATGTGGGCGATGTCGAAGTCGATGAGCTCGGTGCGGTAGTTGTCGCGTTGGCCGAAGGTGACAGGGAGGCGGATCTGCCCTATCGGGGTGGTGGAGCCGTCGGTCACTCCTGAGAAGGGCTTGGTGGGCTGCAGCTGATCATAGGGCACTTGGAGGCAATCGAACGTTTCAATGGAAAGGACATTGAGCCCCGCACCGCCATCAATGAGGGTCTTGGTGACGAGGACGTTGTTGATGACGGGAGAGCAGAGCATCGGGAGGGCGCCGGTGGTTGCCGCGCACTTGAGCTGGCCTGCCAAGCTGAAGGTGATGATGCACTTGGACCACCTGAGCGGGCGTGTGGCCTCGAGCCTGGGGAGGGCCGCGTTCACCTCATGGGCGAACTGCTTGAAGATGCGCTGGCAGGCTGGGGCCTGAGCACCGCCCAGGATGCAAGCGACGGTGCGAGGCTCCTGGAAGCCCCCAGCCCCCTCATCCTGGTGGTGGTCGTCGTTCCTTCTTGGTGGCGGTGGCAGCGGAGGGAGGCCGGTGTTGCCCTGAGGACGGTTCTCACGAGGCTGATCTCTCCAGGCGCCCTCGTGAGGCTGGCCCTGCTAGCGGTCCTCACGAGGCTGGTCTCTCCAGGCACCCTCGCGAGGCCCGTGGTCGTCCCAACGTCCTCCGCCTCGGCCTCCTCCCTGGTCGTAGCCTCGATCGTTGCGCTCGGGGCGTCGACCGAGGCGCCCGTCACGGATGGCCCTGAGCTCATGGCAGTCGTTGGTGTTGTGGCTGTGTACGTTGTGGAAGACGCAGAACGGACGGCTGCCCTTGGATGACTCTGGGTGATCGCAGTGGCGCTTCATCTCTGGTTCGGCTGCAAGCATGGCCGCCCCCTTGCGTTTCACGTCCTTGGTCTTGGCCTTCTTGTCTTCTGGGTCGGCCGCTGGGAGCTCGAGGAGGGAGAGGCGTCCCTCCTCAGCTCTCGCGCACTTGGTCGCCATGTTGAACATTTCCAGAGCCGTGCACAAGTCTTCGTGTATGGCGAGCTCCTCCTTCATCTTGACATCGCGGACGCCATCAGAGAATGCTGAGATGATGGCCTCGTTCGACACCTTGGGGATCTTGAGACGGACGTTGTTGAAGTACTGGATGTACTTCTGTAGGATTTCCCCTGGCTGCTGCCTGATACGTCGCAGGTCGCCCACGGCAGGCGGGCGGTCACAGGTGCCCTGGAAGTTGGCGACGAAACGCTCACGCATCTCGCCCCAGGAGGAGATCGATTCTGCGGGCAGGTTCAGGAGCCATGAGCGCGCGCCATCCTTGAGAGCCATGGGGAACCAGTTCGCCATGACTTTCTCATCGCCGTTGGCCGCCTGGATGCTCAGCTCGTAGAGTTGCAGGAATTCAGCAGGGCCGGGGGTGCCGTCATAGCGGGGAGGCAGGTCAGGCTTGAACTTCCCCGGCCAGACGACGCTGCGTAGCTCGGGAGTGAAGGCTCGGCAGCCCGCGGTGGTTACGGGAGCCCGGCGTGGAGGTGGAGCTTGATCTTGGCGCTCACGCGCCACCACCACAGGCGGCGCGCGGTCCTAGCGTGGGGGTGCTGGGAGTGCAGGAGCATCTTCTTGCGACCGATGGACTTCCTGGCAGCTTGCTTCTTCGTGCGCGGGCGCCCTGCGCGGCGGGTCACGCCGTGGGGCCGCATGCCTTGGTGCGAGGGCGTCGTCTTGACGGGGAGGTGGTGGAGGCGCTCCATGGGCTACGTCGCCCGCGGCAGGTGGCGGGCGAGGCAGCGAGAGAGACGGCGTAGGCGAGCCTCCTACGGCGCTGACGAGCTCGCCGATGCGCTCGAGCCAGTCCTCATAGAAGTCGTCGACGGGGTGGTAGCGCAAGAGCTCGCACGCCATGACCAACGCAGCTTGCGCGTCCGCTGGCCCGCGACGAGTGTGAGACGACGAACCAGTCGGAGTCAGTGACGGAGTGGCCGTGCGCCCATCACGCCGCACGGAGGGGTGCAGTGACGAAGCTTGCTGCACATGCCCCGCCGGGCCGATGGCGGCGTTAGCAGCAGGCGATGGAGAACGGCGGGGAGGCCCGCTAGCGGGCGCTGTCTGGGCGACACGAGCGGCGAGGGCGGCCCGATGCTCAGCACGAGCTCGACGGGCGTCAGTCATGGAAGCGGTGGAGCAGCGGCGGGTCGACCGACGGGAGAAAGGTTCAGAAGCACCCCTACCTGGCGCGCCAAATGTCGGATTCAGGGTTCCGCAGACCCTTGAGGGGTTCGAACTCTGGGGTGCGTGCGAAGAACTCTCCCTCCCCAGTTTGCCTGCTTAACGATTCCAAAGCCTAGCTCGACGAACCCAAGGAACAAGAGACTCAGCAGTTTATCCTGGTTCGGGCCACCTTGCGGTGTAATACCCTACTCCAGCTTTGTGGTGGATTGCCTCGGAGGGCTGAGGATGAACTAGTACAGAGGTGGAACGACCTCAGGAGGTGAGGTGTTCTTGAGCTCGATGAGTTAGTGAGGTGGTGAGGGTGGAATGGATCTGGTCCAGCTCCGGTCGATCCGGTCCCGCTCTACGGTGGTGGCTAAGTCCTATTTATAGTGGCCTTGGTCCTCTTCCCAAATGTAGGAGGGAAGGGATCCCACAATGGCCAAATTCGAAGGGAGACAACTAGTACAAGTTATCCTGACAAAAGTAGTCTTCGCCTGCAAAAGCCTCTGGTGGTGATGCTGCAGTGGTCTCCGCGATGACCTCCGTCCTGCCGTCCTGGCGGTCCTGGTCTTGTTGCACCGATATGGAAACCTTTGCTTGATTCCTTGGGACTCCGTGCCTGTGCTTTCCTCCTTTGCACCAAAGGGGAAACTGGTACACTGCGCCCGCTAGTGCCCGCCTGGTCCTGGTCGTCATGGCTCACGTCAGGTGAACCTCGCGAGGTGCAGCTTGCATTGATATCTCCGCTCCTCGGGAGCCAGCCTGGGGAGGCCACCCCCCGTGGAGGTCTTGGTGTCGTCCACCTTGCGAGGCTTGGCCCCTCGCGAGGGTCTTGAGTTGTTGTTGCTGAAGCTGGGACGTACAAGGCCGTCGATAGAACCACGCCACAGGCCGCAGGCAGGCAAGTCTGGGCACCCCCGGTCCCAGGACGCCGACAACTCCCTCACTCGGTCCATGGCGCGATAACTGCCATCACCTTGTTAGCCGAGGATGTTTGTTTGACTGCCCAGCCTACTATTATGCCTTGGCGGTGTTTTGCCGGAGCTCGCAGGGGCCATGGTGGAGCCTACAGGGGCCGTGGCGGTGTTTTCGCCTAGCCAAGTAATGGATGGTTTAAAGAGCTACTGGAGAAACGTATTTTCTAGGACCGGGTCACGCATGGCTCCCATCTGAGGGAGTACATCAGCGGCTTGATTGTTGTCTCGTGGCACATGGTGAAACTCCAAGGCCTCAAAACGGGCCGAGATAGCTAAAACAGTGTTTCAAAATATGGCCATTTTTTTATCCTTGGCGTCGAACTCCCCATTGACTTGTGATATTGCAAGGTTTGAGTCACCTAGGACTTCCAGCCTTTGGACTATGATACATCAATTTTGCATCATGTTTTTCTACCGATATTTATTATGTTTTGGGTCATTGTTTCACTCTATGATACAATTCTTATGCCTTTTCTCTCTTATTTTTCAAGTTTCATATGAAGAGGGAGATTGCCGCCAGCTGGAATTTTGGACCGGGAAGGGCTACATCAAATATAGTTATTCTACACAACTCCAAATTACCTGAAAATTTATGGAGAATTATTTTGGAATATATAAAAAATATTAGCGGAAGAAATACCAGGAGGGGACCCACCAGAGAGCAACAAGCTCAGGGGGCGCGCCCTACCCCCCAGGGCATGCCCTATGGGCTTGTGGGCCCCTGGCAGGCCTCCAGTGCCCATCTTATCCTATATGATGACATTTACCCTAGAAAAAATCATAGAGAGGCTTTCGATATGAAGCGCCACCGTCTCGAGGCAGAACCCGGGCAGGAGCACTTTATGCTCTCTGGCGGAGTGATTTCGCCGGGGAAACTTCCCTCCGAGAGGGGGAAATTGAAGCCATCAACATCACCAACGACCCTCTAATCGTGGGAGGACCAATCTTCATCAACATCTTCACCAGCACCATCTCATCTCAAACCCTAGTTCATCTCTTGTATTCAATCTTTGTCTCAAAACCTCATATTGGTAGGTGTGGGTTGCTAGTAGTGTTGATTACATCTTGTAGTTGATGCTAGTTGGTTTATTTGGTGGAAGATTATATGTTCAGATCCTTAATGATATTCAATACCCCTCTGATCTTAAATGTGAATATGATTTGTGAGTAGTTACTTCTGTTCTTGAGGGCATGGGAGAAGTCTGGTTATAAGTAATCATGTGAATTTCGTATTCATTCGATATTTTGATGATATGTATGTTGTTGCTTGCTTTAGTGGTGTCAGGTGAACGTCGACTACATTACACTTCACCATACTTGGGCCTAAGGGAAGGCATTGTGGATTAATAAGTAGATGATGGGTTGCTAGAGTGACAGAAGCTTAAACCCTAGTTTATGCGTTATTTCATAAGGGGCTGATTTGGATCCATTTGTTTCTTGCTATGGTTAGATTTATCTTAATTCTTCTTTCATAGCTGCGGATGCTTGCGAGAGTGGGTAATCATAAGTGGGAGGCTTGTTCAAGTAAGAACAGCACCCAAGCACCGGTCCACCCACATATCAAATTATCGAAGTAACGAACGCGGATCAAACAAACATGATGAAAGTGACTAGATGATAATTTCCATGTGTCCTCAAGAACGCTTTGCTTGTTATAAGAGAACGTTCCGGCATGTCCTTTGCTATAAAAAGGATTGGGCTACCTTGCTGCACCTTTGTTACCATTGCTACTTGTTACAAGTTACCTTGCTATCAAACTATCTGTTAACGATAATTTCAGTTCTTGCAGAGAATATCTTGCTGAAAACCGCTTGTCATTTCCTTTTGCTCCTCGTTGGGTTTGACACTCTTACTTATAGAAAGGAGTACGGTTGATCCCATATACTTGTGGGTCATTAGACTCTCATAGATGCCGCTATCCGCAATCTATGCAGTAGTGCCTCATATTCGGCCGAATTGTTTGAATCGATGTACATTATTTGCAATACCGTATATTGTCGCCGGTTGGTGATGTGAGGACTACTCCAGCCCCCAGCCCAGCCAGCATCTTGGAGCCATCAAAGTACATTTTCCAATGGGAGTATGTGTTGTACTCCCTAGGGAGTTTGGCCTCCGTCCATTTGGCCACGAAATCTGCCAGCACCTGGGATTTGATAGCTCGGCGTGGGCGGAATTTTGAAGGATAGTAGCTCGATGGCCCACTAAGCGATGCGGTCGGTTGCATCTCTATTATTAATGATGTCACCGAGAGGGACTTCGGATGCGACTATGATGGAACACTCCTAAAAGTAATGCCGCAGCTTTCGGGATGCCATGAACACAACATAGCCAATTTTCTGATAGTGCGGATACCTTGTTTTACACGGGGTCAACACTTTGAAAACATAGTATACGGGTCTTGGCACCTAGAACTTATGGCTTCAGCGTCCCGTTCGACCACAAGTACAACATTGACGACCTGGTTAGTGGCCGAAACGTATAATAACATCGGCATGCCTAATCTGGGTGCCACGAGTATAGGGTTTGTGGCAAGAAGCCTTTTGATTTCCTCTAGGGCATCCCCTACCTTGCTGGTCCATTTGAAGTTATTGGTCTGTTTTAGGAGTTTGTACAATGGTAGTGCCTTTTCTCCTAGTCGTGATAGAAATTGACTGAGGGCGGCCACGCAGCCGATGAGTTTTTGAACGTGTTTGAGTTCGATAGGTACTGCCAAAGCTGTGAGGGCTCAGATCTTGACAGATTGGCCTCGATTCCTCTATGGGAAACGATGAATCTGAGCAATTTTCATGCTGGTACTCCAAAGACGCATTTTTCTGGGTTTAGCTTGATATGATATACCCGGAGACTGGCGAATATGTCGCCGAGTGTCGGTGCAACAAACCCTGGGTCTGTTGCCCTGACTGTGCACAGGCACGAGAACAAGATTACAACACCAAGGCTGCGTCAAGATACAAGAGACCAAGATCTTCGAAGAACCGGCAGGCAGATTAAGAAGGCCAAGACCAAGGCAGAGAAGCGAGACACCACCGGGAGAAAAGCCTCCCTTGCCGGGCAAGCGGACCTGGCAGGGACAAGGGCTCCCCCGGAAGGGAGCATTCAAGACGTCCCGACAGGGCCTGCCGGGACTCACGAGGGCAAAGACACCTCACCAAGCCATCTCACCATGACCCACATCGTTGATCAATGCGGTGTCAAGCCGCAAAGTGACTAAGTGGTAGCCATTCGCCACATGGCGGCCTCTTTCTATAGGAAATACCTACAGATGACACCCGCCCTACGTGCCAAGCAAGCAGGCATGGAGCTGGCAAGACGAGCCCGGCAAGGCTTGCCGGGCGAGCAACGATGTGACATTGAGCGGTGCATTTAATGCACTCTATCAGCCTGCAGAATTAGGTATGATAGCACTGTTTGCTATCATATCAGTGCATAATGATTGTTTTGCCACTGTGGTGACCCCTTAACCTATAAAAGGAGGCCCATGGCATCCGTAGCAGGGGTTGGAAAGTTGAACACCCCCACGCTCGTACGCGCGTAGTCACTGCCCTCCCAGGGCGAGCCTACCGGGCAAGTGTACTACGCTCCACCACCACCTTTCCACCATCAATCCACCAAAACAGGAGTAGGGTTTTACGCCTCGCGGTGGCCCGAACCCGGGTAAAATTGCCCGTGTGATCTCTGTCGTGCTGCCCCACGTTCTTCTGCTCTTTGTGCAACGCGACATCCCCCTGCCGAACTAGCAAGGGGCGCCTTGGCCCCATAGGTGGCCGTGGTTTCCCGCGACATCTTTGGCGCGCCAGGTAGGGGGATCGCTTGTGCGAACCTGAAAGCATGTGCAGCGCGTCATCTTCATCACCATCTTCGTCTTCGACGGCGCCGTTGGCAATGGCGCCCAAGAAGAAGCCCGGTGTTGCTGCTCACTCATCCACCTTGAAGGCGCCGCCGCTTGTGGCCACCAATGCTGCGGGGGACGCGGAGGCGCACGAGAGTGTGGACGCCGCTGGGGCTGTGGTCGGGGCAGGCGGCACCGTCACCACTTCCCCTGCGGTCGAAGCAGGAGCAGGAGACACCAGAGGAGAGCAACATCAGCAACACCTCGATGGCCACGCTCCACAAGGTACGGATGAAGGGGCTACTCCATCCGCACTCCTTCCCCCCGCCGACGGGCACAGCCGCAGCGATGGCGCTCGGTCTGGGGCTAATCGCCGCCCTCCGACCGCCCCCACCACAGGGGCGGCCGTAGCGCGTGTACCTCCCCCGGGACGAGTCGACCAGGCTGCTGCGCCTAGTGGAGCTGCTGACCCTCAAGCACCATCACTGCGCCACCATGCCATCCAGGTGGCTGCCCGGCAACAGCAAGGACGTGATACGGTCGCTGCTAGCCCCATCAAGAGCCAAGCGACGACGTGATCTGCGTCATCATCGCCCATACCAAGTACTGCTACGGAGGCCATGGCGCGGCTCAACTGCTGCTGAGGTTTCCGCCAGCAGCCGAGCAGATGGATGAATGGCGTGCCACCATCCAGAGCCTGCTCGGCTTCGCCGAGGCTGGGGGCTCGCAGCGAGCTGGCCCGCCACGGCCTCCCCAAGCGACGACAACGGCCCATGCTGCTGGTCGTACGGAAGGGGCCACCCCCACGGTACAATCCCCGCCACGGCGGCCAGCGCGGGCGGAGCAGAATCAAGAACCTGATGGCATCTCGACGGCCCCTTCTGACCCTCGAGCGCATCCAGGCCGACAGCGTGCCCCGGAGGACAGGCGGGGTGGAGACGCGTGCGTTGTCGTTGAGCAACACCGCTACGCCCACCGCCGGGCCAATGGGTGCAACGGTCCCGACGTCGACGAGCCTGCACTTAATACTGGCGGGTACCTACCTTTCGAGGTTGGGTGCCCTGCCTTTAGTCATGAGCTGCGGCAAGTCTGTTGGCCGTCCATCCGCACGTTCAAGCCAGAGATACCCGAGAAGTACGATGGGAGGCTGAACCCGGCAGAGTTTCTGAGCATCTACACCATCGTTGTTCAAGCTGCCGGGGGAAGAGATGAGAAGGTATTCGCGAACTACTTCCCTTTGGCTCTCAAGTCCAATGTGAGGTCTTGGCTGATGCACCTGCCAGAGAACTCCATTTCGTCATGGGCTGATTTGTGCCATGAGTTCATCGGCGCCTTGACTGGCGGCCATCAAGAACTAGGTCAGCCCAGCGATCTGCAGCTTCTTCAGCAGAAAGAGGGAGAGACTCTCCGGAAGTAATTACAGAGATTTAGCAGAGTCCACAGAAACATCCCAAATATCCATCCAACAGCTGTGATAGCTGCCTTCCAGTCCAATGTGCGCAACCGGAAGATTCGTTCCAAGATGAATGTACAGTTGCCCAAGACTGTGAAGGAACTTTACACCTTGGTGGATAAGTGTGCTCGGATGGAGGAGGGAAGAAAACTGCCCGGAGAGGAGGATTGCATTAATGTTGATTTAGAGGATGCTGACGAGTCCACCAGTCGGAAGAAGAGCAAGAAGTGCAATAAGAAGTGCAAGGATAAGACGGTAATGTCTGTTGAAGGGTCAGGTATCCCTAGTACCGGCAAGAAGGTTAAGGCCGACACCCCTGGCAAGGAAGCTACCGTGTGCTCTGACTGCCGGGAGGCCGCGGTCGCCGAAAAGGCCGGGAAAGGTGATGGACCATACTGCAAAATCCATCGGACCAAGGGCCACGACCCAGGAGTTCCAGAAGGCCACTGACACCCTGTGCATTGACGGGGGTGCGTCCCTACACGCCTCTCACCGCCAACTCAAGCGGTGGGCACGTGAGGTTAATGCCATGGAACCAGCACCAGGGGCCCGGGAACCACTCAAATGGTCACGCACGCCCATCATTTTTGACAAAGAGCATCATCCTGACCGCACCACCGCGGTAGGATGTTTGCCGTTGTTGGTCTCTCCAACAATCCGCAACCTCAAGGTCATGAAGATGTTGGTGGACGGTGGGGCCGGGTTGAATCTGATTTCCCCAAAGGTTATCAGCAAGCTTCAGATAGGAGAGGATGAGTTAAAAGTCACCGGCACGTTTCAAGGAGTTAATCCCGGCAGGAGTCATCCTAAGGGAAAGATCACGTTGCCTGTGACATTTGGGGGAGAGCTGAACAACCGGACTGAAAAGATTGTGTTTGATGTGGTTGACCTCCCCTTGCTGTACAACAGAATCCTTGGATGCCCAGCCCTAGCTAAGGTCATGGCGGCATCCCACTATGCCTACAACGTCTTGAAGATGCCTGGGCCAGTTGGAGTCATTTCCGTCCCATCAGATGAGAAAGACGCAATTATTTTGTGTGGACAAGATGTACCGGGACGCAGTCCCGGCAGAGGCAGCGACAGTGGCAGTTCCTGCCAAGGAGAACAGAGGGAAGAAGAAGGATAGTAAGGGCTCCGACAAGGAATTCGGGAAGCGCGCCTCTTCAAGTGCGCTGCGCCTGTTGATGACTTGCCGGAGAGTTCCAACAGCAAGAGATCCAAGGTTGCTGCTCCACAAGTGAAGAAGGTCCCGGCAGGGCTGGCTGGCGTTGATGGTACTTTCACCATCAGCGCCACCCTCGATGACAAATAGGAAAGCGTGCTCGTTGCCTTCCTGTGGGCGAATATCGATGTGTTTGCCTAGCAACCATCTGATATCCCCGGTGTTCCCAGGGAGGTAATCGAGCACCACCTTGTTGTCTGCCCACATGCCCGACCTGTCAAGTAGAAAGTCCGGAAGTAGGCCTTGGAGAGGCAGCAGTTCATTACAGAGGAGATCAAGAAACTTGAGGCAGCTGGTTTGGTCAGAGGAGTGCTGCATCCAACATGGTTAGCAAATCCAGTGGTTGTCCGGAAGACCAATGGGAAATGGAGACTTTGCATAAACTTCACAGATCTCAACAAGGCTTGCCCGAAAGACCCATTTCCCTTGCCACACATCGACCAGATCATGGACTCCATTCAGGCTGCGATTTGCTCTCCTTTTTGGATGCATATTCTGGGTATCATCAAATCTTCATGTCCAAGGAAGATGAAGAGAAGACCTCGTTCATCACCCCATGTGGTACGTACTGTTTTATCCGCATGCCTTTCGGATTAAAGAGTGTTGGGTCTACTTTTGCAAGGGCAGTCCAGATTGGTTTTGGGCCACAGCTGCACAGAAACATTGAGGCTTATATGGATGATATTGTGGTCAAAACCAAGGACAGATCAACCCTTATCCAGGATTTGGAGACGATTTCCAATTTGCGCAAGATCAACTTGAAGCTCAACCCGGAGAAGTGTGTATTTGGTGTTCCCTCCGGCAAGCTGCTCGGGTACTTTGTATCCCATCGGGGGATCGAAGCCAACCCCGATAAGATCCAAGCCATCGAACAGATCCAAGCACCAAAGACGGTCAAATATGTAAGGTGTCTGACAGGGTGTGTTGCCACGCTAAGCAGATTCATTTCCAAGTCTGCCGAGAGCGTCTCGCCGTTCTTCAAAATCTTGAAGAAGGCAGGGCCCATGAAGCGGACTCCAGAAGCAGATGCGGCTTTGCAAGAGCTGAAGGCCTACCTATCTTCTGTGCCCACCTTGGTTGCTCCCAAACCGCAAGAGCCATTGCTGTCATAATTGGCGGCAACCAATCAAGTGGTTAGTGCAGCCTTGGTGGCGCAGCGGGAAGTGGATGAAACAAAGAGTGAGCAAAGACCGGCAGAGTCAGATAGGGATCAGGACAGGGATAAGCACGGCAGCAAAGACAACCCCAAGGACACGGCAAGGAAGAAAGTGGTGCAGCGCCCAGTGTACTTCATCAGTTCCCTGCTATAGGGGGCTAGATCGAGGTACTCTGGCATGCAAAAGTTGATCTTTGGCCTCATAATGGCCTCAAGGAAACTGCGCCACTACTTCCAAGCCCATGAGATCATGGTTGTCACTCGCTTCCCATTGCAAAGGATACTCCAGAACCCTGAGGCTAATGGCAGAATAGTGGAGTGGGCTTTGGAGTTATCCAGTTTGGTTTGAAGTTTGAGAGCACATCAACAATCCAGAGCCAGGCATTGGCAGAGTTTATTGCAGAATGGATGCCAACCCCTAACGAGGAAGTGCCAGAAACAGTTATCCCCGGCAAGGAGGCGCCCCAAGAATGGATTATGTATTTTGATGGTGCTTTTTTCCTACAAGGTGCAGGGGTTGGCGTCCTTCTCGTCGCTCCCTCTGGGGAACACTTGAAGTACGTCGTCCAGATCCATTTTGCCCGGGAAGAGGCAACCAACAATACAGCAGAGTATGAAGGGCTCCTTGCCGGGCTCATGATTGTCGCGGAATTGGGAATCAAGAAGCTGATCATTCGAGGAGCTTCACAGCTTGTGGTGAGACAAGTCAACAATGATTACCAAAGTCCATTGATGGAGGCATACGTTGACAAAGTGAGAAGATTGGAGGAGCACTTTGACGGGTTCCAAACAGAGCACATACCTCGTGCAGAAAACAGCATAGCTGATCACCTGTCAAAGTGTGCTGCCCAAAAGCTTCCTGTGGAACCAGGAACTTTTGTTCTCCATCTTACTCAGCCCTCCGTATCCCCAGCAACAATGGCCCGGAAAAGGAGAAAGCTGGACTCCGGTAAGCCTCTCCCGATAGAGCTATCCACTCCTGGCAGGGACCCTGCCAGAAACAACTCCTCACAACATGCCGGACCGCACCCTCCAGCCAGACCCATGGTCCTTGCAAACGAGGAATGTGGCCCCACAGTTGAGTAGGTGCCGCTAGTCCTTCTTGCTGAGCCCCAGGCTCCAACTTGGGCAAGGCACATAGTCCCTTTCTCCAAATCGGTGAACTCTCCAATGACCAAGATGAGGCTGAAAGAGTAGCCCGGAGGGCCAGTATGTTCCAGTTTGTCGATGACACTCTATACAGAAGGAGGCCCAATGGTGTGAAATTGAAGTGCATCTGCCGGGAAGAAGGGAAGGAACTGCTGGCTGAGATACACAAAGGCATGTGCGGCTCCCACATTGGATCAAGGGCACTGGTTGGGAAAGCATTCCAACAAGGATTCTATTGGCCCATAGCCCTCCAAGATGCGGTTGAGCTCATCACCAAATGTGAAGCCTGTCAGTTCCATTCCAAGAAAATCCACCTGCCTGCCCAAGCTCTTCAGACAATCCCTTTATCATGGCCATTTTCGGTCTGGGGGCTCGATATCCTCGGCCCTTTCCCCCGAGCGATCGGGGGCTTTGAATTCTTGTTCGTTGCTATCGACAAGTTTACAAAGTGGCCGGAAGTTGCTGCCATGAGAAAGGTGACTGCTCAATCAGCTATCAAGTTCTTGAAAGATTTGATGTGTCACTTTGGAATCCTGGCAAGGATCATTACCGACAACGGCACCCAATTCACGAGCCGCGCCTTCATGCAATATGTTCATGCCCTCAGAAGCAAGATCTCGTTTGCTTCTGTCGCACATCCTAGAAGCAACGGGCAAGCTGAGAGGGCGAACAATGAAGTGTTGTAGGGACTCAAAACAAGAACCTTTGATATGCTGCAGAAGCACGGCAGGCAGTGGATCGATGAGCTGCCGGTAGTTCTAAGGTCCCTCAGAACGACACCAAATGAAGCTACCGGGCAGACTCCTTTTTCCCTGGTCTATGGGGCGGAAGCAGTTATCCCCACGGAACTCATTTATGGGTCGCCTCGAGTGCTTGCCTACGACGAAGTAGCGCAAGTTCAGCACCGGCGTGACAACGCTGTGCTACTCGAGGAGAACCGTCTCCGGGCTGCTACGCGTGCTGCACGCTATCAGCAAGCCCATCGTCGCTATCATAGCCGCAGGGTTCATGCCCGGTGTTTTGAGTAAGGCGACCTTGTCCTTAGGCGCGTTCAGTCCACCAAGGGTACAAACAAGTTGACGCTGAAGTGGGAAGGCCCTTACCAGGTAGTACGAGTCACCAGACCTGGCACAGTCCGTCTGGAGACCGGAGATGACATTCAATTGCATAACTCATGGAATATTGAGCATCTTCGCAAGTTCTACCCGTAAGGCGTGGCTGTCGGGCCCTGCCCGGCAGCCACCCTTTTGTACAGGCCTTGCCTCAGTTGCATGTAACCCCTTGTACAAAGCCAGGCGATGACCCTGAGCACCAGAGAAATAAGCGAAGCGCTGGGGGCCCCCCCGACCAAGTTGCATGCATGCATAAGCATTTCATGAGCATTTGCATATGCATATAGATAGGATCGCATCCATTTGCATATGCATATAGATAGGATCGCATCCCACATCATTCTCATCTGCATAAAGCTGCAGGTTCCTGCCGAGAACTCGGTTTCTGCAAGAAGATGCGGAGATGAACCAACGCTGCGATCCCCGGAAACCAAACAGATAAGTTCTACCTCTTGTCCATAAGTATTCTGTAAGCTAAAACTTGTGCATAAGAAAACCCCGCCACTCTTCAAAACTTAGGTGCTCCCATCCCTGGCTCGAACGTTGCTTCGGCCTGGACGGTCGTAGTGGCCTTTGATGAAAAGAAGTTGGCGGGGGGCTGGTCCCTCTATTTCTTGCCGGTAGGCTCAGTTCCCCGGCAACGAAGGAAGGGTACCGGCAAGATAGCCTGCCGGGGAAAACTCGTAAAATAAAGAGTCATTTCACCTCTGCGTGGACATATACATGCACGACTTCCCGGCAAGGTTCATCTTTTTCATTAATATGCTGGTCATACAAGTACAAACCTTACAGAACACAGACATGGACTCGAGAGATTACATTATTTGAACTACATTTTGGCAAATGCCTACGAAATTAAGATTGAAAAAAGATAAGTGCCATGTAATCTCCTCTTTTCGTTTTCCCTCCACAAGGCACTGCGGTGGAAGGAGGAAAAGACGAGAAAGGGCACCCAAGCAGGAGCCCATCCCGGTCCCGTCGCGACCCACCTGGCGAAGCCTGACAAGATCGAGAGTGGCGAGGCTGCGAAGGAGGAGCGCGGGAGCAGGGCGGCGTTCCCTGGTCACCACCTCCAGGACCAGCAAGAAGCCCCGGCTTGGGCCCTGGTGGAGTCATCCACCAAAGCCCAGCCGGAAGACTGCTGGAGGGGAGGCAAAGACACCAAGGGAGGGGAAGAGCGGAAAGACGAGGCGGTAGGTCTTCGGTCGGAGGCGAAGGCATCCACGCCATCGTACTCCGACCTGACCTCCCACCACCCGCCTTCTCCGCCTTCCCTCGTTTTCCCTCTGTCACCATCGCCTTCGGGGAGCGCCAGGACTCCAGCCCGACGCCTTCCCCGGAGAGACGGCGAGCGACCAAGACGGCCAGGGGGCTCGGGACACGCCCCTCCCCGCCTTGGCGGGCAGGAAGGCGCGCCTCTCGTCGACATCATCCCCATGGCTCTCGGATGGGGCAGTGCTGGGTTTACCGATGATTCCCAGCCCTGCCTCCCGAGCACGCCCCAGAGACGCCAAGGACCCGATCGCCAAGACCATGAGCAGCGGTGACCCGAGGATGGACACCGCACTACCCAACGGGCAGACGACCGTGGCAGAAGGAGCAAGCATTCGCTCACAATGGGAGAGCTTGGTATCTCCTGCACTACGAGTAGCCCGTCCATGATGCCTTCTCCGAGCATGGACCAGTCTCACTCCCCGAACGCCAACACTCAACAACTCTAGGCGCAAGCTGGAGCCCGGAGCTTGGCCCCGAGCCCTTCTCTTCAACATGACCAATGAAAGGCAGAAGCGGGGGAAGGAAGGATCCAGAGATGGATGGCTCAGCTATCCCTCCGCCCCTCCTTTTATAGGCGGAGCAAGAAAGGGAGCCGCTCCCTCAACAAACAATCGCCGCCCCTCTCCGCCAATTCAAGAAGACCAGGCCCTCGCCTTGATGCTCTCCCGCACCACGCGCCTCCGTTACCTACCCCGCGCAATGCATGCCGCATACGTTGCTAAGGATAAGGGCGTGGTTGGAAGAGTGAATTGGCAGTTTCTACCCCGTGCGTTAAAGTCATTCACGGGCCATTGCAAAGATGGCCCCACCACGATTGGCTTTACACAACGCACGGGAAAACCGAAAACTGGCCCAGAGTCGAGATTAATGAAGAAGCAAAGAAGACTCCAAGAGATCAGCCTCTTCAGCACCCCTACCTGTGCACATATTAGGACCTACCCCAACGACGCCCAGCAGCGCAATCGGGGCAGGCCCGGGGGCTTCTGTTGGTGCAACAAACCCTGGGTCTGTTGCCCTGACTGTGCACAGGCACGACAACAAGATTATAACACCAAGGCTGCGTCAAGATACAAGAGACCAAGATCTTTGAAGAACCAGCAGGCAGATTAAGAAGGCCAAGACCAAGGCAGAGAAGCGAGACACCACCGGGAGAAAAGCCTCCCTTGTCGGGCAGGAGGACCTGGCAGGGACAAGGGCTCACCCAGAAGGGAGCATTCAAGACGTCCCAGTAGGGGCTGTCGGGACTCACGAGGGCAAAGACACCTCTCCAAGCCATCTCACCATGACCCACGTCGTTGATCAATGCGGTGTCAAGCCGCAAAGTGACTAAGTGGCAGCCATTCACCACATGGCGGCCTCTTTCTATAGGAAATACCTACAGATGACACCCATCCTGTGACGTGCCAAGCAAGCAGTCATGGAGCTGGCAAGACGAGCCCGGCAAGGCTTGCCGGGCGAGCAACGATGTGATGTTGAGCAGTGCATTTAATGCACTCTGTCAGCCTGCAGAATTAGGTATGATAGCACTGTTTGCTATCTTATCAGTGCATAATGACTGTTTTGCCACTGTGGTGACCCCTTAACCTATAAAAGGAGGCCCATGGCATCCGTAGCAGGGGTTGGAAAGTTGAACACCCCCACGCTCGTACGTGCGTAGTCACTGCCCTCCCAGGGCGAGCCTACCGGGAAAGTGTACTACGCTCCACCACCACCTTTCCACCATCAATCCACCAAAGCAGGAGTAGGGTTTTACGCCTCGCGGCGGCCCGAACCTGGGTAAAATTGCCCGTGTGATCTCTGCCGTGCTGCCCCATGTTCTTCTGCTCTTTGTGCAACGCGACATCCCCCCTGCCGAACCAACAAGGGGCCTCTTGGCCCCATAGGTGGCCGTGGCTTCCCGCGACACCGAGATCTTTGACGAGCTGACAGACGTCATTGGTTTTCACAACCACGTCGTCCACATAGGCCTCGGCTGTCTTGCCGATATGGTCCTTTAGGCAGGTTTGAAACATGCGCTGATAGGTTGCCGTACGACATTATGGAAGTTGTCACTTCCTGAACTGACTACTTCATCTTAATTTGAAGGTACCCTGAATATGCATCCAGTAAACATAAAGAGTCATGTCCCGCTGTGGCGTCAATGATCTAGTCGATACGTTGTAAGGGGAAAGGATCCTTAGGGCAAGCCCTGTTGACATTGCTACTTCTTGAGCTTGCATTGGTTTTTCCCTTGAAGAGGAAAGGGTGGTGCAGCAAAGTAGAGATAAGTATTTCCCTCAGTTTGAGAACCAAGGTATCAATCTAGTAGGATGAACACACAAGTCACCAATGGTTGCACCAACACAAACAAAAAAATACTTGCACCAAACGCGATAAAGGGGTTGGCAATCCCTTCACGGTTACTCGCAATTGTCAGATCTGATAGAGATAGGTATAAAAGATAAATAAAAGTGCAAAATAAAGTAAAGGTAAATAAATTGCAGCAAGATATTTTTGGGTTTTTGGTTTTATAGATCTGAAAATAATATGATAAAAATAGACCCGGGTGCCATAGTTTTCACTAGAGGCTTCTCTCTTGAAAGAACGCATACGGTGGGTAAACAAATTACTGTTAAGCAATTGATAGAAAAGCGCAAAGTTATGACGATATCTAAGGCCATGATCATGAATATAGGCATCACGTCCGTGACATGTAGACCGACTCCTGCCTGCATCTACTACTATTACTCTACACATTAACCGCTATCCAGCATGCATCTAGTGTATTAAGTTAACAAGAACGGAGTAACGCCTTAAGCAAGATGACATGATGTAGAGGGATAGATCCAATCAATATGGAATAAACCCCACCTTTTTATCCTTAATGTCAAAAATACAAATACGTGCCTCGCTACCCCTACTGTCACTGGGTGAGGACACCGCAAGATTGAACCCAATACAAAGCACCTCTCCCATTGCAAGAAAAATCAATCAAATTGGCCAAACCAAATCAATAGATCGGAGAGAAATATAAAGCTATCTTAATCATGCATAAAAGAGTTCAGAGAAGACTCAAATAATATTCATGGATAATCTGATCATAAATCCACAATTCATAGGATCTCAACTATCGGTGTACTAGAATAGGGGTACCCTAGTACCCCGTACTTGTGCACGGGCAGTAGTAGCATCCCACGGCCAGGCTTGCGGGAGGACAGCCAGAGAGAAGCTCAAGATTATTAAGCCATTCAAGAACAAAGTATACAAAGCAAGAGTTAAGGCCCCGGCAAGAGGAGCTTGCCGGGAGGGACAGCTGAGGCCCAGCCTGGGCATTGCTGAAGCAGAGTACTTGCCGCAGCAAGGTACTTGCCCCGGCAAGTCATTGGCTGCGGCAAGGTATTGGCTGCGGCAAGATAGCGGCTGCGGCAAGGTACTTGTCCCGGCAAGTTACCTTCCACGGCAAACTATGGGTTGCGCCAAGCTGTCAGGTGCGGCAAGGTCTTGCCGCGGCAAGCGTTACTGTACCACTGTGCTACTGTGCTGCTCCGGTGCCTCTGCCAGCGTGGCGCTCTGGGTCCTTCCAAGCGTGCGTGGCAGGGCACTGTGTAGACGGCGGTGCACTGTAGATAGCGGTGCAGCAGCAGGTGGGATAGGCTTTTCCCATGTCCACGACGTCCGGGTACATGTATGTGGACAGCAAAGGCATGGGCATTTAATGCCCTTGTCCCCTGCCGTCAGTGGTAGGTAGGACATGTCATCCTGGTAATAGTGGCCTTACTGTAGCAACTTTCCACCTCTACCTTTACTGTTTGCCACCTGTTGGTGACCCCTTTATGCGTATAAAAGGAGGCCCATAGGCAACGTGAAAGGGGAGAGGAACTGGAAAAGGGAGAACTCCAGTATTGCACGCAGCTACTCGGTACTGTAGCGCTCCTGGAGCTAGAACAATCATACTGATAATAAACCAAAAAAAGCAGGAGTAGGGTTTTACGCATCCGTGCGGCCCGAACCTGGGTAAATCTCTCTCGTGCACTGTCGTGTTCTTCGCTAGATTTGCTCTTCGCGCGACCGTCTCTCCCTGCCGAACGTAAAGGGGTCCTTCTCTGGGTCCCATAGGTGATCGCGGATTCGTCCCCGACATCTTTGGCGCGCCAGGTAGGGGGCAGACAGGTTGTGTGAACCTAATCTAGCGATTTGCGCGCTAGTTTTTGGGCCATTCTCCGTCTTATGGCTCCAAAAAAGAAGACTTCAGCCATCGGTGCGTCCACGTCCAACCCGCCTGCTCCCGTGCAGGAGGGTGCCGACGTGATTGCGGCTGCTGGGGGGGACTGGACGAGCGAGAGATCCTATTACTTCTCCACCTGTCCAAAACCGGGCCACGCAACGCCAATCTTGGGCTGCTGGGTCTGGGAACGCAGCGTGCTCGCTGCATGCTGGCCCTGCAAGCTCCAAAAAACCGGTGCTGCGCGTTCTGGAACGCTGCGCCGGTTCAGACGCCGCGGCCTTCGCAAGAAGCCCGTGACAGGCAGCTCTGACCGGCCAGGGTGCCAGGCGCTCCCTGGATAATGAACTTGCGCATCAATCTCAAGATGCGCGGGGTCACCATACGCAACAACACGTTGGCGGGGTCGAGGTGCGGTCGCCTGGGCGTGGAGATGCTCCTTCTAACACCGTTAGGAGTAAGAGCATCCCACAGTCCTCACGCCACTCGATACCTCCCTCACCAGCAGAAGCGTTGGCGCGTGCGCAGCTGCTCCTGAACTTCCCTCCACCAGCAGATAAGCTTGACGAGTGGAGGGCAACCATTCAGAGCCTTCTCAGCTTCGCTGATGCCGACCCGGTGCGCGTGGCCGACAAGAGAGCTGGTGACGAAGCTGTCACCAACAAGAACGGCGAGGAGGCAACAACCGTACACTCCCCACCCAAACGGCCTCGGTCGCCGACACGTCGAAACGACGCCCGTGGCGATGATTCCACGGCGTCGTCTGACCCGCGAGCTCATCGTGACCAGCGCCTCGTTCTTCAGGAACGCAGAGGAGAAGACACTCGTACCACTATCGAGCGAAGGAGAGAAGCGCATCGTCAGTCCGACAGACGCGTAGGGCCCGCTGTTGACATGCATGCGCCAGGGGATCCTGGCGACTTGCCGTACGCGGTAAGTTGTCCAGCGTTCATCCGTGAGCTGCGGCAGGTCCAGTGGCCCAATCGCAAGGCTTTCAAGCCTGACGTGCCGGAGAAGTATGATGGCAAGACACACCCGTCGGAGTTCCTCAGCATTTACACCATTGCGGTGCAAGCTGCCGGGGGACGAGACGACAAGATTCTTGCTAACTACTTCCCGCTCGTGTTAAAGCGCAACGTCGTCTCATGGCTCATGCACTTGCCGGAGAACTCCATTTCTTCATGGGCGGACCTGTGCCATCAGTTTGTTGGTGCCTTTACTGGCGGTCATCAACCTCATGGCCAGGAGAGTGATCTTCACCTCATCCCCCAGAAGGAAGGAGAGCCCCTGCGCAAATACATTCAAAGGTTCAGCCGCGTACAGTAAAACATCCCAGATGTTCACCCCGCTGCGGTTATTAGCGCGTTCCATCAGAACGTGCGTAACCGCAAGATGCGGGAGGAAATGGCGATGACCAAGGTCAGAGACATTGGCCAGCTATATGCTCTCGCCGACAAGTGTGCGCGCGCTGAAGAGGGAAGGAAACTTCCCGGTGAAGGTGTTGGCGCAAGGGGGAGCTCTGACAGCGAAGGTACCGCCCCGGCAAAGAAGGGCCGGCGGCGGAACAACAGGAAGAAAAAGGGCAAAGCTGTGCTTGCCGTCGAGCAGTCCAGCGGCAACGGCAGCGCCGACAAGGCCAAGGTCGAGGGCTCCGGCAAGGAGATTGCCGCGTGCGCCAACTGTCAGGCCTTGGCGGCTGCCGACAAGCAGGACGGCTCCGACAAGCAATATTGCAAGATCCACCGCACCAAGGGACACGATCTCCAGAACTGTCGACGAGTCGAGCAGCTTGTCGAACAGCAGAAAGCTGAGTATGAGAGGCGCGACAAGGAGAAGGCCCCAGAAGGTGCTGGCGGGTCCGGCAAGAAGCGCACTGCCTGAGGAGGGCGTCGCGGCAAGGCCAAGCAGTAGCAGAGAGACAGGCCTCCTCGTGGCCGCGACAAAGATGATGATGATGATGATCTAGATGATGAAGAATCCAGTGAGCACGAATTTCAGAAAGCCGCAGAAGTCTTGTGTGTTGACGGTGGTGCTTCGTTGCATTCTTCTCACCGCCAACTTAAACAGTGGGCGCGAGAGATCAATGCGGTGGAACCATCTGTTGACGCCAGAAAGCTTCTGAAGTGGTCCGACACGCCTATCGTCTTTGACATTGAGGACCACCCTGACCGCACAACGGCGGTCGGGTGCTTGCCGATGTTGGTTTCACCAACGATCCGCAACCTCAAGGTCACGAAGATGTTAGTTGACGGTGGGGCCGGCTTGAATCTGATTTCGCCCGCTGTGCTCCGGAAACTTCAAATCTCTGACGGCGAGCTTGAGGAAACTGGTACTTTCCAAGGAGTCAATCCAGGAAGGAGCAGGCCGAAAGGGAAGATCACGCTGCCAGTGACATTTGGCGGCGAGCTGAACTACCGGACCGAGAAGGTCACCTTTGATGTTGCCGATATTCCATTGCCTTATAATGGGATACTTGGCCGTCCAGCGCTCGCCAAGTTCATGGCAGCCTCTCATTATGCCTACAACGTGTTGAAGATGCCAGGTCCAGTAGGTGTTATCACAGTTCCCTGCGACAAGAAGGATGCACTTATTTGCGCCGACAAGATCTACCGGGAAGCAGCTACCGCAACTGCCGCCAAGGCACTTGCCGCTGAAGCTCTCGGGCGGGAGAACAAGAGGAAGTCCGGCAAGAGCTCCTGTGCCCACTCCGGCAAGCGCACCTCTTCGGAGTGCTGCGCTGCCGTCGAGGACGCACCAGAGAGCTCCACCGGCAAGTGTAAGAAGAACAAAGCCGCTCCGCCGGCGACAAAGAAGGTGCCCGCCAAGGAGGATGGCACTGGTGGTTCCTTCACCATCAGTGCCACACTTGACAACAAATAGGAAAACGCGCTCGTTGCTTTCCTGCGGGCGAATGTCGACGTATTTGCATGGCAACCGTCCGACATCCCCGGTGTTCCCAGGAAAGTAATTGAGCACCACCTTGCCGTTTGTCCCCACGCGAGGCCCGTCAAACAGAAAGCCAGAAAGCAAGCTGTGGAGCGGCAAGAGTTTATTGCGGAAGAAATCAAGAAGTTGGAAGCAGCAGGCCTCGTTAGAGGAGTGCTCCATCCTACGTGGTTGGCCAATCCGGTTGTCGTGCGCAAAGCGAATGGAAAATGGAGGCTTTGTATTGATTTCACTGATGTCAATAAAGCTTGTCCCAAAGACCCATTTTCTTTGCCCCGCATAGACCAGATTGTTGACTCCACGGCAGGATGTGATTTGCTTTCATTTCTTGACGCATATTCAGGGTATCATCAAATCTTCATGGCTGAGGAAGATGAGGAAAAGACCGCATTTATCACACCCTGTGGCACATACTGTTTTGTACGTATGCCATTTGGTTTGAAAAATGCTGGTTCGACATTTGCAAGAGCCGTCCAGATTGCTTTTGAGCCTCAGCTGCACAGAAATGTGGAAGCCTATATGGATGATATAGTGGTCAAAAGCAAAGACAGGGCTACTTTGGTTCAAGATCTAGAAGAAACTTTTGTAAATCTGCGCAAGATCAACCTGAAGCTCAACCCCGAGAAGTGCGTGTTTGGAGTTCCCTCCGGCAAGCTTCTCGGGTTCTTTGTGTCTCAACGTGGAATTGAAGCCAATCCTGACAAGATCAAAGCCATTGAGCAAATTGAAGCACCGAAGCGCGTCAAGGATGTACGATGACTTGCCGGCTGTGTTGCTGCCCTCAGTAGGTTTATCTCCAAGTCAGCTGAGCGCGCCCTGCCATTTTTCAAAATCTTAAAAAAGGCAGGTCCATTGAAATGGACTCCGGAGGCGGAGGCAGCGCTGCAAGACTTGAAGAGATACCTCTCCTCCCCTCCAATACTTGTCGCGCCTAAACCGCAAGAGAAGTTGTTGCTGTATCTAGCGGCAACCAATCAAGTGGTTAGTGCTGCGCTGGTAGCGGAGAGAGAGGTGGATGAGGAGGCAGTAACTGCGGCAAGCACGACCAGCGACAAGCTGGGGGCAACAAGTTTTGCTGCCGACAAGGATTCGTCTGCGCAGTCAGGCGAAGTGATACAAAAGAAGAAAATGGTGCAGCGCCCGGTCTACTTTGTGAGCTCTCTTCTGCAGGGAGCTAGGTTAAGGTATTCTAGTGTGCAGAAGCTGCTTTTCGGCCTTCTCATGGCCTCGAGAAAGTTGCGCCATTACTTTCAAGAACATGAAGTTACCGTCGTCACTCGCTTCCCGCTGAAAAGGATTTTGCAAAATCCAGAAGCGACGGGCAGGATTGTCGAGTGGGCGTTGGAGTTGTCGAGCTTTGGTCTCAAGTTTGAGAGTACATCAACCATACAGAGCCGAGTTTTGGCAGAGTTTGTCGCAGAATGGACACCAACGCCAGACGAAGAAATCCCAGAGATGACTCTCCCCGGCAAGGAGACAAGCAAAGAGTGGCTTATGTACTTTGATGGTGCCTTTTCGCTGCAAGGCGCCGGTGCTGGCGTACTGCTTGTCGCACCCACCGGAGAGCACCTCAAGTACATGGTCCAAATGCACTTTCCCAAGGAACAGGCGACGAACAATACTGCAGAATATGAGGGTTGCTTGCCGGTCTCAGGATCGCGGCAGACCTTGGGATCAAGAAGCTTATTGTCAGGGGAGATTCGCAGCTTGTCGTCAGGCAAGTGAACAAGAACTACCAATGCCCATTGATGGAAGCTTATGTAGATGAGGTGAGGAAGTTGGAAGAACGCTTTGACGGCCTACAAATGGAGCACGTCCCACGTGCTGAGAATGACATTGCCGATGGTTTGTCAAAGCGCGCCGCACTCAAATTGCCTGTGGAGCCAGGCACTTTTGTGCTCCAACTAACTCAGCCATCCGTGACGCCATCAGTAGAGCAAGGCAGGAAGAGGAAGTTGGCTTCTGGCGACTACTTCCCGGCAGAGCTCTCCGAAGCCGCCGGCAAGAAGGCTGCCAAAGCCAGCGCCAAAGATGCAGAGGGGCAACTTGCTCCGACAAGGCCTCACGCTCTTGTCGTTGAAGCGGGTGCTCCTAGGCTAGAGGCAAAGGGGCAACTTGCTCCGACAAGACTTCGGGTCCTTGTCGTTGAAGCAGGCGCTCCTGATCGAAGCGCTGAGGAGCAAGATGCTCCGACGAGGCCTTGGGCTTCCGTCGTTGAAGCAACTGCTCCCGACAAGCTTGTTGAAGGACAGCACCCTCCAGCAGGGCCCCAGGCTCTTGTCGTTGAGGCGGCTGTTCCCGCCAAGCTCGTCGGGGAACGGCCGGCTCTGGTAGAGCGACGAGCTCTTGCCGTAGGGCCTGATGTTCCCACAGCAGAAGAAATGCCTTTAGTCCTCGTTGTCGAGCCACAGGCTCCAGCGTGGGCGCAGCAGATCGTCCGTTTCCTTCAGACAGGAGAACTTCCCGAAGAGCAGGAAGAAGCGGAGAAAGTAGCCCGACGGTCCAATATGTATCAATTTGTCGATGACATGCTGTGCAGAAAAAGACCAAACGGTGTGAAATTGAAGTGTATTCCCCGGGAAGAAGGACAGGAGCTGTTGGCGGAGATTCATGGAGGCATATGTGGTCACCACATAGGGTCAAGAGCCCTTGTTGGAAAGGCTTTCAGGACAGGTTCTTTTGGCCACCCGCCCTCCAGGATGCAACGGCATATGTAACCAAGTGTGAAGGTTGCAGTTTCATTCCAAGCAGATTCATCAGCCAGCTCAAGCTCCACGACAATCCCTCCCTGGCCATTTTCGGCCTGGGGGCTCGACATCCTCGGCCCCTTTCCCGTGCCCACCGGGGATCGGAGTACCTGTAGGTTGGCCATCGACAAGTTTACGAAGTGGCCAGAAGTGGAAGCAGTGAGGAAGGTGACAGCACAATCAGCCATCAAGTTCTTCAAGGGAATTGTTTGTCGCTTTGGTGTTCCTAACAGATCATCACCGACAACGGTACCCAGTTCACGAGCCACGCCTAATGCAGTATGTCGAAGACCTTGGCGCCAAGGTCTGTTTCCCTTCTGTTGCTCACCCCCGAAGCAACGGTCAAGCTGAAAGGGCAAATGCTGAAGTGCTGCGTGGGCTCAAGACGAGAACTTCGACAGGCTGCGCAAGGCGGCAAAACTGGATCGAGGAGCTGCCAGTGGTTCTTGGTCGATCAGGACGACGCCAAATCGAGCTACTGGCCAGACGCCTTTTGCTATGTTTTGGAGCAGAGGCAGTTCCCCCACGGAATCGTATACGGGTCACCTCGAGTGCTCGCTTACGATGAGCTTGGAGCAAGAGCAACTGCGGCAAGATGACGCTGTGCTCCTCGAGGAGGATCGTCTTCAGGTGCTGTGAGAGCTGCTCGCTACCAGCAAGGCTTTCGTAGCTACATACCGCAGCCAAGTCAATGCCAGAAGTCTCGAGGAAGGCGAACTTGCTTCGGCACGTTCAGTCGGCCAAGAATTCAAACAAGTGACGCCGAAGTGGGGAAGGCACTTTCGGGTGAAACGAGTCACCAGGCCCGCGCGTCCGCCGGAGACCGGGGATGGCATTCCAGTGATCAATTCTGGAACATTGAGCATCTCGTAAGTTTTTTCATAAGGCGCGGTTGCCGGCCTTCCCGGCAACCACTCTTTGTACAAGTCTTGCCGTTGTTGCATGTAATCCTTTGTACAAAGCCAGGCGCAGACCCTGGCATAAATAAAGCTTTTATTTCGCAGTTTTTGACGATTTCATGTTTACTTTATTTGCATGATTATATGACATACTGTGCAGTACAGGCCTCCCCGGTAAGCATTAACGAGCCGCCAAGCTCCATATCTTTATTTCTCTTCTTTCTTTTCTACAAAAAGACAGAAGCTTCCCTCGCGCACAAGTTTGCCGGGGGGGATGGGATAATGATATGGACCAAGCGTCGTTCAAAGAAACTTTGCCTTGCGTGGGGTAGAGGCAGCGGCAAGTGCAGTGACAGACCTTTGCCGCGGAGAGATCCGCGACAAAGCTAAGTGCCAAAGTTTGAATAACCAAATTCTTTTTTAATTTTCAAGGTTATTTCCTTGAACGATACTACTTTTGCATGGAAAACCTGTGCGCGACGGAACCTAAGGTAATCGGCGCGCCCTTACCTTGTTCGAGGTCCGTCAACAACCTAAGTGGCCGCACTAAGCGCGACAAGGTTGCTTGCGGCACGCGGCACCGCCAGCAGGCTGCTGGAGTCCCGTTACCCAGCGCTCGCGGCGATGGTGCGCGCACGGCAAGTTTCCTATAAGCGTAGGGCAAGTCCACATAAAGAAAGAAATGCTCAAGGGAGATGACAGCATAACGTCAAAATATTGCATGTTATATTACAGATAAGTTGCCGCGGCTTAAACATATTGTTCTTTAACATGTCTAGCGGCGGCAAGGAGGGAAAGAATGGGCCTCTCAATTGCGGTGCTCGCTTCGACTCTCTGGATTTGGTCCACCCTCTCCACGATGGGCGCGACAAGGGCCTCTAGTGGCGCGGGGTCGTATCCCTTCGGCAAGCTTTTGAAGATGTTGCTGAAGTCGACCGCCCGGGGTTCTGTATGCTATCTTCACCAACAACTCGGAGAACTCCCCGGCAAGCCTGCGTGACTCGTCGGCCAGTTGAGCCTTGTGATTGACTGGAGCTGTTGGAGTGCTTCTACTACTCCGTCGAAGAACTCGGCTAGCTTGACGCTAGTTTGCGTTGTCTTGTGGTGGAGTACCCGAAGTCCGGCACCTTCAGGGCAGTCAGTCCTTGTCGATGTCCTCGGCTGCGCTGGCAGGCCTGTCTGTGAAGATCCCCACGTTATCCCTGAACTTCTTGTGGGTTGCAAATAGCGTCTTGAAGCAGACCCTTTCTTCTGGAGCTCTGCCATTGAAGCCCTTCGCGCTTTTGGTGGGTCGAGCGTCTCCTTCAGCGTGGTCAGTTTCAGCTTCAGGTCTGCTTGGAGTCATTGGGCGGCGGCAAGCAGATTGTTTCTTGGCTATGGTAACTTGCATCTCCGCCAAAGTGTGGGTCACCTTGCCCTCTCACTTTCAAGCGTTGAGAGCTTGTCACCGTTTGCCTTGAGGGCGGCTCTAGTTTGCACTTTTCCTCCGTTTCCTTCCTGTTCACTTCTGCAGCAGCGACAGCGTTGGTGGCCTCCACCAACTTGCTGGGGTACTCTTGGGCCAAGGCTTCGATTTCCTTCTGGTGTTTTTGTGCCTGCCCCGGGTCCGCTTGCGACAAGTCTTGCCACCTCCTCGTCTTTTCGTCGGAGGGTTTCGGCAAGTTTCCTTGCGCTCGGCAAGTTCTTCTCGTGGGCATCAAGGTCCACTTTCCGCTGGTTCAGATCAGCGGACCCCGAGCAGACAAATCCTTGGCGGTCTCCTCCTGTTTTTGTTCAATTGTTGCTTCATCAGGAAAAGGGCCTGCCGTTCTTCGGCCAGCTGTGCCGCTTGGCCTCTAACGCATTAAGAGATCGCGCGGCGGACATCCGCCAAGATCTCCACGCGCCTCAACATGTCAGCTTCGGCCTTCTCGATTGAGCCTCCCTAGAAGCTAGCTTTTCGTCGGGCGCGATGAAGATTCAGTAGCTTTTGAAGCAGTTGCTCCTCTTCAGACGTGCTGCTATGCTGGCGCCTGGCGCATCCACAAGCTGGAGCCCGGCAGCGGCAAGGATCTCCTCGTCCACAACATCCTCCTCGGTTGGCGCTCTGGAGCCCACCGTCCAGGGGAGGCTGACGTAGACGTTCTCGCCGACCCGGACGTATTTGCTTGGCGGAGGCGAGTTGGGCGCTCCCGCCTCGTCAGTGGTTGAAGGACCCGTGGTCGAGGAGTAGCGCCTGGCGCTCCTGTGGCCTCAGGGCCGTCAGTACGACCACCGGTCCCTCGCCGGCCTCCTCAGCAGCCTTCTGGGCGGCCTCAGCTTCAGCAGCCTTGGCGGCTTCATCGGTGGGGGCGCTTGGCGGTATTATCCTCGGCGGCTTGCCGGCCTCTTCGGCAGCCTGGCAGCTTCTTCGGCGGCAAGCTTGTCGGCTGCCAGCTTGTCGGCCTTGCAGCGGCGGCCTTGGCGGCTCGTCGTCGACGGCCCCTGCGGTGTTCTCCTCGGCAGAAGAGTCAATGTTCATTGGCTCCACCGAGGAGGGCTCTGCCAACCCGAGAAGTAAGTAAAGCAAAAGAGCTTCAGGAAGAAATTCAAGAAGCCCAAAGAAAGAAAGCAGAAAGAGTTTTGCGGGGCAAGTGGGTTTACCCGTGTTGAGCTCAGGAGCGGTGGGCTCCCTCCCCGTCAAAGTTTGTCATGGGGGTGGGGTCGCCAGCGCTGGTGCTTGGCGCTTCGGCGCTTGCCGGCTCCTCTTCGTGGCTCGGCTCGCTAGTGGGAGCCCTTACACGGAGATCTTCTCCTTGGCGGAGTGGTCGAGGGGGGTGGTACTTGGAACACCTTCAGATGGCTCCACTTGCTGCTCCTCTCCTACACGCCCAAAGATGTCAGTAACAAAATGCTTGTTCCTTAGCGACCGCCAGCGAAAGGTAGTTGAAATACTTACGCTGGGGGCTGCAACGAGGGCTGGGCTCCGAGCTGGTCGGGACGGTCTCAGACGCTCTCCCGGTGGTTGCGGGGGTCATCTTCGACGACCACCCAAGGTCTTGCTCGTCGAGACCCTAGCTCTCTTCCTTGTCCTCTCCGCCAAAGTTTCCTCCCTGCGGAAGCAAGGCCGGGAGCGCGACAAGTGAGGACAGAAACAAAACGTTACAAAGATTGAGGGTCGCGGCAAGGGAACTTACCCTTCCTCGTCGTCTCTTCGCTGAGAGCGGGAAAAATCAAAGTCCGCCTCCGTGTGAGGAGGGGGAGGAGGGGGAGCTGGCTCTTGGCCGCTTGGCGGGGGGTAGTAGCAGCGGTCTTTGATGACCCTGCTCCAGTTGCCGGGGCAGCGTGAGACACTCCCCGCACCAGCCTTGCCGCGGTCGAGCGGTCGAACGGCGCTCCGGCGGTTGTTGAACTTCTTGCCGCTCAGCCACTTTGCCAAGCCTGCGAAGGCGTTTTCCTCAGAGGGGTGGGGACTCTAACTGCGGTGGGCTTTCGGTGCCCTCCTTGGAAGAGGAGCCCTCATCCTCGAGCTGCTGACTGCGGCAGGCTGGCTTGGCCCGACAATCCTTGCCGGGTGCGGCGAGCTCGCCCTTCCCGGCAAGCATCCCCTGCTCGGCAAGGCTCTCCTTTTGTGCCTCGTCGAGCTCCGCCAAAGTATAACCAAAATCGCCAGCTTCCCTGGCGAGCCTGTCCTCCTCCACTCTTCGAGCAATGAATTCTATTTCTTGCTCAGTGGTGTTGCGGACGAGCCACTCTTCCACCGGACCTGCTTTTCGACCGTGGAGTCAAAGAATCGCCGCACGTCTTCTTCGAGCGGCACGTCCCAAGTTGCTTCAACGCTGTGCGCATTGCAGAGTGGCATCATAGTGATGATTGCACTCAATGCGGAGTTGTTGCAAAGGGGCACGATGTGCTTCGGCAGCGTGAACGCCTTGTCGCGCTTCTCTGGATCTGTCTCTTGCTTGAACAGTTCTCGCATGAAGAAGAAGTCATGCTGCAGAACTGTGAAGTTGTTGATCAGTCCAGGGCGCAGCTGCATGATATCGGCTGGGTTCTTCCAATCAGAGGCCGGCCTTCCTCTCTGCTGCAGAGGAGCAATGCGGCGGCGGAGGAAGTCTGCACCAACCATCCCTATGGTGAGCCCGGCCTCCCGAGCCGTATGATCCTAGCAGCGGCAATCTCCAGCTTTTTGTCCTGGGGATCCAGATCGCTCAGTCTGTGCCACGCGCTGCTGGGGTCTTGCGAAGCTCACAGTATGGTGGCGGCTCGTCGTCAATGATCCAACACCATTCAGACCGGATTTCTCCCCATCTTGGGCGGAGATCCCCCTTCAGATAATGCCTTGGCGCCCAATCTTGAAACGAACGAGACGCCAACAGTGAGAGGCTCCCCCTTCAGCACGGGGGGAGTGAGTAATGCCTGAACAGCGCGGTGTTGGGTGCGACGCCGACGAAGTTCTCGCACAGGTGCGCAAATATTGCCATGGTGGATACGGCATTCGGTGTGAGATCAGCAGACGGAGGTTGAAGGTGTACATGATCGCTGAAGAAATCCGAGTACGGTGGGCAGAGCCCGACCAAAAGTAGCAAGCGAAAAGAAGGGGTACTTGCTCACTTCGCTCTCGTCGGTGGCTGGGCGAAGCGGGTGGCCGGATGCGCCTTGGTCCTCGCGGCCCACATGCCCTGGAACTTGGCTTCAGATCCGCCCCCGTGAGGTCGGAGCGAAGAGCGCGTACTTCTGCCTCTTCATTTGCGCCTGGGTCTCCATCCTGAGGACTTCCCGTCTTCCCTTTCTCCTTTGGGAGGCATGGCGAAGGCGGAGCAGAGGACCGAGGGAGATGCGGACGCGCGCGGTGGGCGGGAGGATTGGGAAAAACGCTTTTGTTTAGAGCGGAGGAAGAAGAAGGCGGAGATAGGGAGATCGAGAATGGTGAGAGGGGGTGTGTGAATGCTTTGCAGGTCCCTCCTTTTATGGGGAAAGATGCGGAACCATCCGCCCCTTCGTCATTCGAGGTAACTGCGACGCTTCCCACGCTCCGCATTCAACGCGCGACGCGTGGGGAGAGCGTGCAATTAAACAGCATAGAGACGTTTCGGCTTATCCCAGCCACGCGTGGCCGTGCACTGTTTGGGCCTGGCCCAACAACGCCCGGCACCGTGTGTGGCCCAGGCCCGGGGTCCTGTCGGTGTACTAGAATAGGGGTACCCTAGTACCCCGTACTTGTGCACGGGCAGTAGTAGCATCCCGCGGCCAGGCTTGCGGGAGGACAGCCAGAGAGAAGCTCAAGATTATTAAGCCATTCAAGAACAAAGTATACAAAGCAAGAGTTAAGGCCCCGGCAAGAGGAGCTTGCCGGGAGGGACAGCTGAGGCCCAGCCTGGGCATTGCTGAAGCAGAGTACTTGCCGCGGCAAGGTACTTGCCCCGGCAAGTCATTGGCTGCGGCAAGGTATTGGCTGCGGCAAGATAGCGGCTGCGGCAAGGTACTTGCCCCGGCAAGTTACCTTGCACGGCAAACTATGGGTTGCGCCAAGCTGTCAGGTGCGGCAAGGTCTTGCCGCGGCAAGTGTTACTGTACCACTGTGCTACTGTGCTGCTCCGGTGCCTCTGCCAGCGTGGCGCTCTGGGTCCTTCCAAGCGTGCGTGGCAGGGCACTGTGTAGACGGCGGTGCACTGTAGATAGGGGTGCAGCAGCAGGTGGGATAGGCTTTTCCCACGTCCACGACGTCCGGGTACATGTATGTGGACAGCAAAGGCATGGGCATTTAATGCCCTTGTCCCCTGCCGTCAGTGGTAGGTAGGACATGTCATCCTGGTAATAGTGGCCTTACTGTAGCAACTTTCCACCTCTACCTTTACTGTTTGCCACCTGTTGGTGACCCCTTTGTGCGTATAAAAGGAGGCCCATAGGCAACGTGAAAGGGGAGAGGAACTGGAAAAGGGAGAACTCCAGTATTGCACGCAGCTACTCGGTACTGTAGCGCTCCTGGAGCTAGAACAATCATACTGATAATAAACCAAAAAAAGCAGGAGTAGGGTTTTACGCATCCGTGCGGCCCGAACCTGGGTAAATCTCTCTCGTGCACTGTCGTGTTCTTCGCTAGATTTGCTCTTCGCGCGACCGTCTCTCCCTGCCGAACGTAAAGGGGTCCTTCTCTGGGTCCCATAGGTGATCGCGGATTCGTCCCCGACATCAACAAACGCACCACAAAAGAAAATTACATCGAATAGAACTCCAAGAACATCGAGGAGAACATTGAATTGAAGATCAAAGAGAGAGAAGAAGGCATCTAGCTACTAGCTATGGACACGTAGGTCTGTGGTAAACTACTCACACATCATCGGAAGGGCCAAGGTTGATGTAAAGGCCCTCCATGATCGAATCCCCCTCCGCCAGAGTACCGGAATAGGTCTCCAGATGGGATCTCACGAGGACATAAACTTGCGGCGGCGGAAAAGTATTTTTGGTGTGCCCTCTGGTATACAGGGAATATTTGGGTATTTATGGAGCTAAGATTAGGGTTAGAGGTGCCACGGTGGGCCCACAAGCTCGGGAGGCACCCCCCCTAGGGCGCGTCCTCCAAGCTTGTGGCCCATCCATGGCTCTTCTGGCCTCCTCCCGAAGCGTCCTAGGTGTCTTCTGGTCCAAGAAAAATCGTCAAAAAATTTCATTCCATTTGGACTCCATTTGGTATTGATTTTCTGTAGAAGACAAAAACATGATAAAAAACAGCAACTGGCATTGGGCACTAGGTTAATAGGTTAGCCCCAAAAAATGATATAAAATAGCATAATAATGCATATAAAACATCCAAGATGGATAATACAATAGCATGGAACAATAAAAAATTATAGATACGTTTGAGACATAGCAAGCATCCCCAAGCTTAATTCCTGCTCGTCCTTGAGTAGGTAAATGATAAAAATAGAATTTTTGATGTGGAATGCTACCTAACATGTTTATCATGTAATCTTTCTTTATGTGGCATGAATATTCAGATCCATAAGATTCAAAACAAAAGTTTAATATTGACATAAAAACAATAATACTTCAAGCATACTAATAAAGCAATCATGTCTTCTCAAAATATTATGGCTAAAGAAAGTTTTTTTTTTGAGAGAAATGGCTAAAGAAAGTTATCCCTACAAAATCATATAACCTTGTTATGCTCTATCTTCTTAACACAAAGTATTTATCATGCACAACCCCAATGACAAGCCAAGCAATTGGTTCATACTTTTAATGCTCTTAAGCATTTTCAACTCTCATGTAATACATGAGCGTGAGCCATGGATATAGTAATATGGGTGGAATAGAATATGATGGTGGAGGTTGTGTGGAGAAGACAAAAAAGGAGAAAGTCTCACATTGACGAGGCTAATCAATGGGCTATGGAGATGACCATCAATTGATGTCAATGCAAGGAGTAGGGATTTCCATGCAACGGATGCACTAGAGCTATAAGTGTATGAAAGCTCAAAAGAAAACTAAGTGGGTGTGCATACAACTTGCTTGCTCATGAAGACCTAGGGCAATTTGAGGAAGCCCATCATTGGAATATACAAGCCAAGTTCTATAATGAAAAATTCCCACTACTAATATATGTGAGTGGCAAAATAGGAGGCTCTCTATCATGAAGAACATGGTGCCACTTTGAAGCACAAGTGTGGAAAAGGATAGTAACATTGTCCGTTCTCTCTTTTTCTCTCATTTTTCTTTTTTTTTTCTTTTTCCTTTTTTCTTTTTGGGCTCTTTGAACTCTTTTTTTATTTTGGGCACTTTGGCCTCTTTTTTCATTTTAAGTTCGGAGTCTCATCCCGACTTGTGGAGGAATCATTGTCTCCATCATCCTTTCCTCACATGGGACAATGCTCTAATAATGATGATCATCACACTTTTATTTACTTACAACTCAAGAATTACAACTCGATACTAGAACAAAAATATGACCCTATATGAATGCCTCTGGCGGTGTACCGAGATGTGCAATGATCTAGCGTGACATGTAAAAAATATGAACGGTGGCCAAGCCACAAATACTATGTCAACTATATGATCATGCAAAGCAATATGACAATGATGGTATGTGTCATAATAAAACGGAATGGTGGAAGTTGCATGGAAATATATCTCGGAATGGCTATGGAAATGCCATAATAGGTAGGTATGGTGGCTGTTTTGAGGAAGATATAAGGTGGCTTATGTGTGAAAGAGCGTATCATATCACGGGGTTTGGATGCACCGGTGAAGTTTGCACCAACTCTCAAGATAAGAAAGGGCAATGCACGGTACCGAAGAGGCTAGCAATGGTGGAAGGGTGAGAGTGTGTATAATCCATAGACTCAACATTAGTCATAAAGAACTCACATACTTATTGAAAATTTTTATTAGCCCTTGAAGCAAAGTACTACTACGCATGCTCCTAGGGGGATAGATTGGTAGGAAAAGACCATCGCTCGTCCCCGACCGCCACTCATAAGGAAGACAATCAAAAATAAATCATGCTCCAACTTCATCGCATAACGAGAGACCATATGTGCATGCTTCAGGAATCACAAACCTTAAAACAAATATTCTTACTAAACTAGCATGACTCTAATATCACCATCTTTATATCTCAAAACAAATGCAAGGAATCAAACTTCTCATATATTCAATGATCTTCATGAAAGTTTGTATTATATCTCTCTTGAATACCCATCATATTAGGACTAAATTCATAACCTAAGCAAATTACCATACTATTTTTAAGACTCTAAAAATAATATAAGTGAAGCATGAGAGTTCATGATTTCTTCAAAATAAAATCACCGCCGTTCTCTAAAAAGATATAAGTGAAGTACTGGAGCAACTACCTAGCTCAAAAGATATAAGTGAAGCACATAGAGTATTCTAATAAATTCATGATTAATGTGTGTCCCTATCAAAAGGTGTGTACAGCAAGGATGATTGTGGCAAACTAAAAAGCAAAGACTCATATAATACAAGATGCTCCAAGCAAAACACATATCATGTGGTTAATAAAAATATAGCCTCAAGTAATTTACCGATGGATCGAAGACAAAAGAGGGGATGCCATCCAGGGCATCCCCAGGCTTAGATGCTTGGTTGTTCTTGAATATTACCTTGGGGTGCCTTGGGCATGCCCAAGCTTAGGCTCTTGCCACTCCTTATTCCGTATTCCATCGAAACTTCACCCAAAACTTGAAAACTTCACAACACAAAACTCAACAAAAAACTAGTGAGATCCGTTAGTATGATAAAAAAAAATCTCCACTTTTAGGTATTGTTGTAAACTCATTCCAATTTTATATTTGCATTATATCTACTGTATTCTAATTTCACCGTGGCTCATACCCCCCGATAATACCCATAGATCCATCAAAATAAGCGAACAACACAACGAAAATAGAATCTGTCAAAAACAGAACAGTCTATAAAGACCCGAATTAAAGTCATACTTCTGTAACTACAAAAATTCTGAGAATTTGGGAAAACATAGACAATATGTATATAAATCTTGTGTAAAAAATTCAGAGTTTTTCTACGTTCCATCAAATTCAACAATTCAGCCACTGGACACAAAAGTTTCTGTTTTTCAGCAAAATCGAATCAACTATCATCCAAATCATCCCAAAGGTCTTACTTGGCTCAAACACTAATTAAAACATTAAAACACAATCATAATAGAGGTATAATTCCATATTTATTGAAAAACAGAAGCAAAAACATAAAATATAAAATAAACTTGGGTTGCCTCCCAACAAGCGCTATTGTTTTACGCCCCTAGCTAGGCATATTGCATAGATCTAGGTATTGTCATCTTTGGTATTCAATCCATAAGTGGCTCTCATAATAGATTCATATGGCAACTTAATTTTATTTCTTGGAAAGTGTTCCATTCCCTTCCTTAACGGGAATTGAAATCTAATGTTTCCTTCTTTCATATCAATAATTGCACCAATTGTTCTAAGGAAAGGTCTACCGAGAATAATAGGACATGTAGGATTACAATGTATATCAAGCACAATAAAATCTATGGGCACATTATTCCTATTTGCAACAATAAGAACATCATTAATCCTTCCCATAGGTTTCTTAATAGTGGAATCCGCTAGGTACAAATTTAAAGAACAATCATCAAGTTTATGGAGACCTAGCACATCACATAAAGTTTTTGGAATAGTGGAAACGCTAGCACCCAAATCACACAAAGCATTGCACTCATAATATTTAATCTTAATTTTAATAGTAGGTTCCCATTCATCATAAAGCTTTCTAGGGATTGAAACTTCCAACTCAAGTTTTTCTTCAAAAGATTTCATCATAGCATCAACGATATGTTTAGTAAAAGCTTTATTTTGATTATAAGCATGAGGTGAATTAAGAATAGATTGTAATAAGGAAATACAATCAATCAAAGAACAATTATCATAATTAAAGTCCTTGAAATCCAAAAGAGTGGGCTCATCACTAGTTAAAGTTTTGACCTCGCCAAACCGACTTTTATCATTTTTTTCATTAAGATCTTCACTCTCCAAATTATTGGGACGCCTTCTAGCTAAAGTTGACTCATCTCCAGTCCCTTATTTATCAAGTTTTATATTATAAAACAAAGATTCAATAGGAGTCACACCAATCACTTTAAGATCTTCTTCATGATTATCGTAAAAACTAGAAGAACACACTTTTTCTAGCCATTCTCTCTTAGCACGCATCCTAGCGGTTCTATCCCTACTTTCACTAATCGAAATTTGAATAGATTTCAGAGACTCATTAATATAAAGCTTGGGTGGCATAGATCTAATCTTAAAAGAATCAATCTCATGAGAAATTCTATCAACGTTTCTAGCCAAATCATCAATCTTGAGCAATTTTTCTTCTACCATAGCATTGAAAATCTTTTGGGAGTTAATAAAATATTTAATATTATTCTCAAGATTAGAGGGTATCTTATTATAATTTCCATAAGAATTGTTGTAGGAATTACCATAATTATTAGAGGAATTACTAGGAAACGGCATTGGATTAAAATTGCCTCTATACGTGTTATTACCAAAATTGTTCCTACCAACAAAATTCACATCCATAGATTCATTATTATTCTCAATCAAAGTATACAAATGCATATCATTAGGATCAATAGGATCATAATTGCTAGCAAACAATTTCATAAGTTCATCCATCTTTCCACTCAAAGTATTAATTTCTTCAATAGCATGCACTTTTTTACTAGTGGAAGATTTTTCGGTATGCCATTGAGAGTAATTTGCCATAATATAATCTAGCAGTTTGGTAGCTTCTCCTAATGTGATTTCCATAAAAGTACCACCCGCGGCGGAATCTAAAATATTTCTAGATGCAAAATTCAATCCGGTATAAAAAATGTGTATGATCATGCATAAACTTAAACCATGAGTAGGGCAATTTCTTATCATCAACTTCATCCTCTCCCAAGATTGTGCAACATGTTCATGATCTAGTTGCTTAAAATTCAATATATCGTTCCTAAGGGAGATGATCTTAGCGGGAGGAAAATACTTGGAAATAAAAGCATCCTTACACTTATTCCATGAATCAATACTATTTTTAGGCGAGGATGAAAACCAAGTTTTAGCACGATCTCGTAGTGAGAACGAAAATAGCTTCAATTTAACAATATCATTACCCACATCTTTTTTCTTTTGCATATCACACAATTCAACGAAAGTATTTAGATGGGATGCAACATCTTCATTAGGACTACCAGAAAATTGTTCTTTCATAACAAGATTCAACAAAGCGGCATTAATTTCATAAGATCCTGCACTAGTGGCAGGAGCAATCGGAGTACTAATAAAATCATTATTATTAGTGTTGGAAAAATCACACAGCTTAGTATTTTCTTGAGACATCATGACAAAGCAAGCAATCTAGCACACAAGCAAACAAAAAGCAAACAAAATAACAAACGAAAAGAGGGAAAATAAAAGGGCAAATATTTTTGTGATTTTCTGAAAATGTTTTAGAAGTGGGGGAGAGGAAAACAAGAGGCAAATGGCGAATAATGTAAATGCAAGAGATGAGAGTTTATGATGGGTACTTGGTAGGCTTGATGTAGATCCTCCCCGGCAACGGTGCCACAAATTCTTCTTGCTACTTCTTGAGCTTGCGTTGGTTTTTCCTTTGAAAAGGAAAGGGTGATGCAGCAAATAGAGATAAGTATTTCCCTCAGTTTGAGAACCAAGGTATCAATCCAGTAGGAGGAACACACAAGTCACCAATGGTTGCACCTACACAAACAAACAAATACTTGCACCCAACGCGATAAAGGGGTTGTCAATCCCTTCACGGTTACTTGCAAGGATGAGACCTGATAGAGATAGGTATAAAAGATAAATAAAAGTGCAAAATAAAGTAAAGGTAAATAAATTTCAGCAAGATATTTTTGGGTTTCTGGTTTTATAGATCTGAAAATAATATGATAAAAAGAGACCCGGGGGCCATAGTTTTCACTAGAGGCTTCTCTCTTGAAAGAACGCATACGGTGGGTAAACAAATTACTGTTGAGCAATTGATAGAAAAGCGCAAAGTTATGATGATATCTAAGGCAATGATCATGAATATAGGCGTCACGTCTGTGACAAGTAGACCGACTCCTGCCTGCATCTACTACTATTACTCCACACATCGACCGCTATCCAGTATGCATCTAGTGTATTAAGTTAACAAGAACGGAGTAATGCCTTAAGCAAGATTACATGATGTAGAGGGATAGATCCAATCAATATGGAATAAACCCCACCTTTTTATCCTTAATGGCAACAATACAAATACGTGCCTCGCTACCCCTACTGTCACTAGGTGAGGACACCGCAAGATTGAACCCAATACAAAGCACCTCTCCCATTGCAAGAAAAATCAATCTAGGATGCCAAACCATATCAATAGATCGGAGAGAAATACAAAGCTATCTTAATCATGCATAAAAGAGTTCAGAGAAGACTCAAATAATATTCATAGATAATATGATCATAAATCCACAATTCATGGGATCTCAACAAATGAACCGCAAAAGAACATTACATCGAATAGAACTCCAAGAACATCAAGGAGAACATTGTATTGATGATCAAAGAGAGAGAAGAAGTCATCTAGCTACTAGCTATGGAGCCGTAGGTTTGTGGTAAACTACTCACACATCATCGGAAGGGCAGCAAGGTTGATGTAGAGGCCCTCCGTGATCGAATCCCCCTCTGGCAGAGTACCAGAACAGGTCTCCAGATGGGATCTCACGAGGACAGAAACTTGCGGCGGCGGAAAAGTATTTTTGGTGTGCCCTCTGGTATACGGGGAATATTTGGGTATTTATGGAGCTGAGATTAGGGTTAGAGGTGCCACGATGAGCCCACAAGCTCGGGAGGTGCCCCCCTAGTGCGCGGCCTCCAAGCTTGTGGCCCATCTATGGCTCTTTTGGCCTCCTCCCGAAGCTTGCTAGGTGTCTTCTAGTCCAAGAAAAATCGTCATTAAGTTTCATTCCGTTTGGACTCCGTTTGGTATTGATTTTCTGTAAAAGACAAAAACATGGAAAAAAAACAGCAACTGGCACTGGGCACTAGGTTAATAGGTTAGTCCCAAAAAATGATATAAAATAGCATAATAATGCATATAAAACATCCAAGATGGATAATATAATAGCATGGAACAATCAAAATTTATAGATACGTTGGAGACGTATCAGACATCTTTGAAATTGACGCAAAGGCACCAGGATTTGTCCTTCTTGGGTACCATAACCAGATTAGCTAGCCATTCGGGGTGCTTAATGTCATGAATGAATCCAGCTTCAAGGAATTTAGCCAGCTCCTCGCCCATGGCTTGATGCTTGGGCTCGAAAAATCCCTGAAGTGCCTGTTTAACAGGTTTTTAACCCTTAATAATGTTGAGGCTGTGTTCGACTAGGTTTCTTGGGATTCCTGGCATATCCGAGGTGTGCTAGGCGAAAATGTCCCAGTTTTTCGGAAGGAAATTTCATACTACCTCATTGATTTCTGGGTCCAGCTCGGCTCCGATGGACGCCATTTTGTTCAGGTCCGTTGGGTGTACTTGAAAATTGACGATCTTATCGGCTGGCTTGCACGAGGTTGATTTGGATCTTTTGTCAAGAATGACATCGTCCGAGCTGACCGTGGCCCGAAGTGCAGTAAGTTCTTCGGTTGCAAAGGTTCCGGCTAGTGACTCGAGGGCTAGCGAAGCCGTTTTGTTCTCGGCTCTAAGCGCCCTGTCCGGGTTGCTGGTGATGGTTATTACTCCATTGGGCTCGGGTATTTTGAGCTTCATAGACCCGTAGTGGGGTATGGCATGGAATCTTATGAATGCTTCTAACCCCAAGAGGGCGTGCTAGCCACTTCGTAAGGGCACGATGTGGAAGGTCAACTCCTCGGACCTATAGTTCTCGGGAGTGCCGAAGACCACATCGAGGGTGATCTTTCCCTTGCATCGCGCTTCCTTGCCGGGGACAATTGCTTTGAATGTGATTGACCTATGCTGGATGCGAGTTGTGTCGAATTGCATTTTTTCCAATGTGCCCTCATAAATGAGGTTTAAACTGCTGCCGTCGTCCATTAATACCTTATGCAATCGGCATCCGTCCACTATGGGGTCGAGTACGAAAGCGGCTGGGCATCGGATCAGGTCGACCACCAGCAGATCATGCTGCTCAAACGTGATCAGTGTGTCCAACCACGTGGACGAGGGTGTACGTATTGGGGCGTGGACGAGCTCTTGTAGGGCCCATTTTCTCTAGTTCCCATACTTATATGTTTGATAGATCATCAGGACCTCAGCCTCTTCCGAGGATTTTGTGGAATGACTGGTGGTGTGCCTATTTGTGAGGAGGGCCTCGCCACCCTTAGCGACTTGCTTCACAACCCACCAAGCTCGAAGGCTATGGGTTGGATTAGTGTTGAGCAATGTAGAGTTTATAGGACATGGTTGGTCTAGCAGTCCATCTAGGGCGGTCTGGTGTCTCGTCTTCATTATTTTTTGTGGTGATTCTGCTGGCACAGGGCACCTACGTGGCTCCCGTTGTGCGAGGTCATGCGCTTTTTGTTTATCCAAGTCTACTGATCCCTGGGTCACCTAGGTCTCCTCAATGGTGAAAACTTTTGACACCAATTATGAGAGCACGGAGAAATTCCGGACTCGATGCTAAGCGAGGGTGTTTAACAAGCCCTCATCATGAAGTTGTGGCGAAAGGCAGCCAATGCTTCTGCCTCGGGGCAATTGACTATTTTGTTCTTAACAGGCAAGAACCATGACCCGAATTGCCAAATTGTCTGTTCCAAATGCTGTTTTACGTACAGCAGGTCCCAGACATCGGGAGGCCCAAGTTACTTGGATAGTATTCGATGTGGGAGGTGGGTGGGACAAAAAACCCTAACCCATTCGGGGAGGGCTCCGAAGCGCCCTCGCGTCCATCACAGGACGCATTCATCAGGGAGACGTCTAGACTTGTCTCAACATCTAAATCACCTGTCTCACCTGTCTAATTAGTTCTGTGCTTATTCCCCGTAGGAGAATTCGGATCCGAGGTTCCTTTGAACTGGGTTCTGTTGGCCGAGCTCAAGAAGGGAGTGTAAAAATCCAAGCAGGTTTCCTGGTCATGCTCTATCACCTCGAAGGGGAGCGTGTCTCGGGATCCGGAGGGCCTTCAGGCGGCTCATCTGCAAGAGCCACTGACACGCCCATGGCGTTGAGGGAAATCCGATCGCCGATTGGCGAGGCCATCGACCCTTGGCGATCTAACAGCAAGCTCTCAATGAAAGCACCAATATCGATGTCAAAACCTGCAGATCTTGGATAGGGGGCCCGAGCTGTTAGATCGGATTAATGGGTAACAAGAGAGAACACACGTGAAGTTTACCCACGTTCGGGCCCTCTCTATGGAGGCAAAACCCTATGTCTTGCTCTTGCTTATATTATGGTAGTGTCAAGGTACAGAGTTGATCTACCTCGATATCGTGAGTTGTGGTCTAACCCTAGGAGTATGATGAATGTGTGAATGGGTGTATAGACGGCCTCTACAGACTAAACCCTCTGGTTTATATAGGCACCAGGGGTACCTAGGGTTACACATGGTCAGTTGCCATCTAAGGATTTACATGCCGAATCTAGTCGAATATGCTTGAAGTACATGCCAAGTCTTTGGTTGCCACACGTTGAAGGCCTCCGGAGTCTTCCTTCCTTAGCGGGTTGGTAGTCTGGCCCATACATTAGTCCGGCCTGGCAAGGACCCCCTAGTCCAGGACACCGTTGTTGGCATTCTAGGATCAGGGGTACCCAGACTTGCCTGCCTACGGCCCGGCGCGTGGACTCATCGACGGCCCCGTACGGCCCAACCGCAACACTCCCAAGACAAGACCCTCGCGAGGGCCTAGGCCTCGTGAGGTGGACGACACCAAGAGCTCCAAAGGAGCGGCTCCCCGGGCTGCCTCCCGAGGAGCGGAGATCTCTATGCAAGCCTCCCGCCTCGTGAGGCTGTGATGACGTGAGCTATGATGACCAAGGACAGGTGGGCGCCAGCGGACGTAGAGGGGACAGTTTCCACTTCGGTGCTAAGGGAGCAAGGGCAGGCGTAGGTTCCCGAGGAAGGCCCCAAAGCTTTCCTTTCTGGTGCAACAAGACCAAGACCACGAGCTCGGCAGGACGGATGCCATCGCCGAGCCCACCGCTGTGTCATGGCCAGAAGCTTTGTAGGTGAAGACCATCTTTTGTCAGGATAAGATGTACTCCTTGTCCCCCTTCAAATTTGGCCATTGTGGAATCCCTTCCCGCCTAAGCTATGAGGGAAGAGGACCAAGGCCACTATAAATATGGGCTAGCCATCACCGTAGAGGGGATCCCCCGATCGGACCCTTGACCAATCCATCCCCACCACTTGAGCCCTCGCGAGGCTACTCATCCACTGTACTAGATCATACTCTACCTCCTCGTGAGGCCAATCCACCAAAAGCAGGAATGGGGTTTTACACCGCAAGGTGGCCCGAATCTGGGTAAATCTCTGTGTTGTTTCCTTCCGCACGATCCAGCGTACTCATCGAGATCAGGTCATGGGCACGGCGAGCTAGCGTGGATGTGAAGCGAGATCCTTCGTTCACGCCCCTGAGTTCGAACCTTCTTGGGTATGCGGAGCCCTGTATCCGACATTTGGCGCGCCAGGTAGGCACGTGTCGAAGCTCCTCCTCTTCATCAACCGCGTCCCGTTCTCGCTCCTCCGTGCCAATGGATGATGCTCGCCGAGTCTGCGATGAGCGCAGGGCCGCTCGCGTCGCTCAGACGGTGCCCGTGGGCCGTGGCATCCCGTGCCGCTCTGCCTCTCCCGTGGCTAACGCTGCCACCGACCCCGTTGCTCATGAGCAGTAGGACTTGCCGCTGCCACCCTCGGTGCGGCGTGATGGCCGCACCACCACTCCTTCTCTCACTCCTGCCACGGTGTCGTCCTCCCACGCTCGCCACGTGCTGGTGAACTGAAAGTGCTAGTTATCAACTAGAGGGGGGGGTGAATAGGCGATTTTTATAAAAGTCTTCAAAACACAAGGTCTTTGAAGACAAACAATCAAATTGAACCTATATGATATGCAGCGGAAGATAACCTACTCTAGACAGACCATAGTCAAGTAAGCAATATAATGAAAGCACAAAGACTACTAGCAGCTAGGTAGAACAGATCGAAATGGAAGACGATATGAAGCCAAATAGGTGAAAGTCTTCACACAGTGAAGTCAAACAGATCATACAAACAAGCAATGACTTCACGAAGACAAACTAAAATGTAAAGGAGGTGGGGGATAGAACCAGTAGCTTGGTGAAGACAAGGATTTGGTAGACCAGTTCCAGTTGCTATGAAAACTGTACGTCTGGTTACGGAGGTTGAGATTCAACTCAGAAGACCACGTCTTCACCTTATTCCCCTTGAGCTAAGGACACCCAGTCCTCGCCCAATCACTCTGGTAAGTCTTCAAGGTAGACTTCTAAACCTTCACAGACTCCGTTCACCGGCGATCCACAATTACTCTTGGATCCTCAGAACGTGACGCCTAACCGGCTGGAGGATACACAGTCCTCAAGTGTAACAAGTCTTCAGGTCACGCGGACAGAAAGACTTCAGTGATGCCTAACACTCTTTGGCTCTGGGTGTTTTGGGCTTTGTCCTTGCAAGGATTCTCTCTCTCAAAGGCTTCGGATGTGGGTTGCTCTCAAATGACAAAAACCGTGTACTGACTCTGAGCAGCCACCAATTTATGGTGGAGGGGGTGGGCTATTTATCGCCAGCAGGCAACCCGACATGATATGTCTGAAATGACCCTGGGTCACTAAGGAACTGACACGTGTCCAACGGTCGGATTCCAGACTCACGCGGCAACTTGACTTGGGCTACAAGCCAAGCTGACTCATCCAAATCTGGATAAGATTTTCTCTCGTTGTCTTCATACGAAGACATAGGATTTGGGTTGAGCATCACATCAGTCTTCTGACTTTGTTCACTTGGACCCCACTTAACAGCTCGGTGGTTCCCATGACTCAATATAGAATAAAAAGGAAACTATGAAAGAAACTATGTCCTCGCACTCCATAGTCTTCCAGTGAATGTCTGCACACGTCATTTATTTTCAACGTGAATATCTTCACGAACCACCATTGTCTTCAATATCTTCATACATTTTTAGGGTCATCTCTGGTAGGTAAACTGAATCAATGAGGGACTACTACCTGTGTTATCCTGCAATTCTCACAAACATATTAGTCCCTCAACCACGTTTGTCGTCAATAATCCAAAACCAACTAGGGGTGGCACTAGACGCACTTACAATCTCCCCCTTTTTGGTGATTCATGAAAAACTGGTTGAAGTTTTCAACGGGGATAAAATTATGTGGAAGTTAAAGAACGTGGTCATTGGCCTCATAAGTTGAAAAGGCTCCCCCTGAAGATGTGCATATAAGTAATTTGCCATTGAATGCAAATGCACATGGTAGGTTCTGCTTTGTGGAGATCTTCAACTCATGAAGACAATTCGTCATGCATACACCAATGTCTTCATAGTGCCTTCAAGCTTGGCATGAGGAGAATGCCCTTTGATTGGCCATAGAGTATGCCTTAGTATATGATAGATAGTGCAGGGCAGGTACTCGAGGTCATTGACAAGAAATTCCTTGGGGTATTCAGCATCAACAAGCAAAGGCTTCATCATACTGAGCATCTGGCTCATGTTGGGCTCGGGCTTCTGAAAGATGCTCTGCAATTCTTGTTCATAACGCTGACAACCTGGCTCATAGAGATCACCAGGAGTGGGCAGGGAAGTTAGCTCAATGATGTCTTGAGCTTTGGCTTCGTGATGTACATCACCTGACATCCACTCAAGGACCCATGTCTTCGGATCCCTGTTGTAGCCTGATATATGGAGAGTGGCATAGAATTGCAGCAAGAGTTCTTCATTCCAATGCTCCTTGTCGATGACAAATGGGAGCAAGCCAACTTCATGAAAGCAGTCAAGAGCTTCTTCAAGGCATGGCAGACCAGCAATAGCATCACAACACAGGCATTTGTGAGGAAAGATCATGTCCTGGTTGTACAGAATACACGAGTAATAGCTTCGTTGCTGGTGGCGACAGAACCTGTCAGAGGAGATCTTTGGCTTCTTTTATGGATTCTTGGCCTTGTCAAAGAATGTGTTGTGCTCTCTGAAGCTGAGCACACTGAATGAGCCTTGAGTGGTAATAGCACTGGGAAGCCTTGGCAGCCTGGGCTTTGGCTTCTGCGTCTGAGGCCTTTGCTCCACATGATAATCATACTGAGGACCAGGAGAAGCCGGTGGTGTCATGATTGGCCACTTGACATTTACAAGCTCACCATGATAGAACGCCCGTTCCATAGTTTGAGGTACAGGAGGAGCAGCAGCAACATCCGAGGTGGATGGCTGAATATCTTCAGTGGCATCTTTGGCTTCAGTCTGAAGAGTGGCTTCAGGCTGCACATTGTCATCAGCCATGACTATGTCAGTGGCTTCAGCAGTGGTTGTATTGGCAGACTCATTTGCCGCGGCTTCAGTGGCTTCAGGAATAGGGGGATCTCGCACAATCACATCTTCATTCTCTCTTGTTTCAATGGTAGGAGGAATAACAGCTTGTTCTTCTTCTTTGTCCTCGGCTGATGCAGCCAAAATATCTTCAGCCTCTTTGGCCTCAGATTCTTGAGCAGTTTCTGTAGGGATGGCTTCAGGGAACACTTGATGTGCTACTGATCTTGTGGCTTGCACATCCTCTTCAGGAGTGCTCGACATGGATACCATTGGCCTTGGGCCTCGGCGAAGCCTTCAGAAAGAGGGTGACACCTGCGGTGAGGGAGTGGTCTTCTCCATGTCTTCAGGTGTGTCTTGTGGAGTCTCAATCACAGGAGTAGTGACTTGAGCTGGTGGGGTGCGAGGAATGACCTCGTGGAGCGGAGTGTTGGGGTGGTGCTCTTCCCAGAAATCATCTTGTGTGATTGGCGTCGTGGGGCCGCCAATGCTAATATGTTCACTGCTCGTTGGAGCAGGCGATGATACCGGCTTGGGCATGATCTGGGGGAACTGAGGAAGGACTTCATCATCGACTACATTGTCTTCATGACCAATGTCTTCAGCTGCGATGGTGTCAGCAGCTGGAATATCTTCAAACTCATGAGCCTCTGTGGGAGCAGGTTCATGAACAACCAAACGACGCTCGTAGTTGGAGGATGCAGGAAGGGCAACAGAAATGGGTTCAACAAGCAGCGGCTTTCCAGGAGCAGATGAGGCAGTTTGTGCTTGGGCTCTTCTTGAAGCCTTAGAGGACCTCTTCAGCCTCTTTTGAGAAGGAGCGGCATCAGAGGCTTCTTGATGCTTTCACTTCTTAGCCTCAGCCTCAGCCTGCTTTGTCTTCTTCTTCTCAGAAGCAGCTAATGGGATCTTTGGCTTCGAGCCAGTCATACTGGCAGGGAAGACAATGCTTGGTCTTTCCTGCCTTGGAGCTTCGGTTTCAGCTTCTGCGGGCTTCTTCTTCTTGGCGGCCAATCGGGGGTCAATTCTAGGTCGCCCAAGGGCCTTTCTCTTCATGGCTTCATCGTGAGCCTGTACACACTTCTCTGCATAGTACTTCATGCGCTCTCTAGAGCCTTTGGCTTCATCGCGACGCTTATGGAATTCATCCTTGAGATCTGCCATCATCTTCTTGAAGTTTTGAACATCAGAGACACTGAGCGTTGCCATTTGCTTCATGAATAGAGCTTTCTCATGGTCTATTTTGTTCTTTAGCTCAACAATACTTTGGACAATAGCAAGCTCTTTGGCTATGCAGCCTTGGAATGTGACGCTGATGTCAATTGGCAGCTGCAGATCATCAATGGTGAGAGTAGTATCTTCGAACCATTCATCGATGAAGTTGTTGAGTATGTCAGCATCAAAGAGAGGCAAATCTTTGCAGATTTCTGCCTCCTGCTTGCTCTTGATTAGCATTTCCAGAGCATCATCAGTAAGAACTTCATCACTGGACAGATCTATGACATCATCTTCAGTGCACAGGATGCTTGCAGGAGTAAGGCCTTGCCCAGAGATTTTCTTGGGCTTCTTGGAGATGCGAGACAAGTCTTCAGACTGCACACTGGATTCAGGTGGTGCAGATTTCAATGGCTTCACACTTGAAGCTTTTGGTGCAGCAGAAGATTTTGAAGCCTTTGCCTTCTTCTTTGGTTTCGGGGGCTCTGGAACTTTAGCGTGTTCCTCTTCTTCAGAAGCTTCTCCAACAGTGGCCCTTTGAGTGGCACAATGTGCCAAGAATGAATCAAAGTCATCAAAGGGGCCAATTAGATTTGACTCAGCCTTCGACTGCCATCTGACCTGGGAGCAGCTGGACCTGGGTTGAAGTCAATCCCAAGGTCCTTCTTGTTTTGAGCTGCTGAAGCCTTAGCAAACTGGAGATTGGCTTCAAACAGATCATCCTCACGACACCATCGAAGACTGGATGGGTCAGCATTTTCAGGCATTGGGACTCTGACCATGCAAGGAAAGAAGCCTTTAGCAATGGCTTCAGCCTTTGTCTTGGGGTGAAGCTTCTTGTACATAATATCCGCCCGTGGTGGCCTCACAACATTCTTATCCGCGTACTCTGGAGTCACAAAGTAATAAAGAAACCATTCTTCTGCCCAATATCTTCTAATCCATTGGACTCTGGAGTTGCGCTCACCATAGGTTTCTTCCGGGTCAGACTTGTACATCTCATATAGATCTAGGGGCAAGTCCAAAGCAGTGTTGTCACGGCGCTGTCTGCCACCCTTCTTTACAGATTTGCCAGAAGCCATTTGATTTAGACTGAAGGGCTTCACAACTGTGTTTGGCTTCAGGCGACTGGTCAGACAGGAACTGGCTTCAGGAGATTCAATATGCTACTGTAAAAACTCTGCAAATGAATGCAGACTATGAGAACCAAGGGACTCTCCGACGGACATGTACCTGTGACAGCATTAGAGATGCGAGGGAAGGGGAAGAGGTCATATGCTTTCTCAGAAGATTTTGAAGATAAATCAGTTTGAAGACAATGACCTCATAGCGCGAAGACATTCACTTATAGATGTAAGTTGGTTCCATATTTGTACGAATCCAAAAATAAGCACAAGTGAGGAATCAAACTAGATGTGAAGCATTCATAAGTGAAAGTTCTTTGCAGATTATGAGATTCACAATCGACAGGGTCCAGATTTGGAAGTGTAAAAACATCTTTTGGAGGATATGGATACTTCAATGGATCAAATAAATGGTAAAAAGTGAGTTCTTATTTACCGCACGAAGAACTGCTAGACAAGAAGGATGGAGGCCGAGCAGTCCAATCTCCCATGCCCTAACTTGGCGGTGGAAGACACCTACGGCGGCGGTGGGGGAGAAGATGTCTGCGGCCGGCGTGAAGACGACGTCGAAGAAGTCATGGCAGCGAAACGCTTCGTCTTCGGCGACGACTGATGCTAGCGGTGGCGCTAGGGTTTGAGCGAGACGGCGAGGGTAGAAGAAATAATGACCGCAGGGGTTGAATGTTTATAAGGAAGAGGGACGATGCAGTGTAGTTACTCAGGTGCCCCTAGTGGTTCACATCTGAAGGACACGTGGCAAGTATGCAACATATCGAAGGTTGTGCCACGACCCCACGCGCGCCTGGTTTGTCGGGTGGTCGTTTCGGCTTCTCCGGATTCAGGCAAAGGGGATACAGATAATAAACACCTTTTAACTTTGGTCTCTCTATCTTCGACTGACAAGGACATAGTGAAGACAATCGACACGTGTCAATAGAATTCATATGAAGAGACGGATAGAGTTAGAGGGATAAGCACGGAAGGGGTTAGGGTCCGATCACATATATATATATATATATATATATATATATATCAGAGAAGACCAAATCGAACATTGCGAAGATAAATCATGAAGATAAGGCAATGTTGAAGACAAACCATGTTTGAGGATAACGCAACATGACGCCAAACAAAAATCTTCAAGAAAGATTGGTGGTGGCGTTACCTACCGTATAGGAAGTATTAGACCCAGACACGGCGCACAATTATCGTGGCACTCCGAAGTCAAATTTTGCTTTAATATATCCACACTTAGAGTGTATGTCTTCATGAGTTGAAGACATACGTTACTTTGTGTGTTACACACCTAAGTCATCAATATGCATAAGCGTTAGGATGTGTGTCCATTCACAGGACATTCGAGGATTCTAAGATATTTAGCTCACACCACAGCATGCAAAACCTTTTCTCATCCAAGGGCTTCATGAAGATATCAGCCAATTGCTCTTCAGTGTTGACGTGAATGATATCAATGTCTTCCTTCAACACATGGTCTCTGAGAAAGTGTTGACGGATCTGTATGTGCTTTGTCTTCGAGTGCTGAACTGGATTGTGAGCAATCTTGATGGCGCTCTCATTATCGTAGTAGAGGGGCACCTTCTTCATGTTGATGCCATAATCCTTGAGAGTTTGCTTCATCCAAAGAAGCTGAGCACAGCAAGATCCAGCAGCAATGTATTCAGATTCAGCAGTGGAGAGTGACACACAGTTCTGCTTCTTTGAAGACCAACAGACAAGAGATTGTCCAAGAAAGTGAGATGTGCCTGATGTGGACTTGTGATCAAACTTGTCACCAGCATAATCAGCATCTGAGAATCCAACTAGATCAAACTCTGAGCCCTTTGGATACCATAATCCTAGTGTTGGGGTGTGAGCCAAATATCGAAGAATTCGCTTCACCACAAGGTGATGCAATTCCTTTGGTGCCTCTTGGAATTGGGCACACACGCAAACGCTAAGCATTATATCAGGCCTAGATGCACATAAGTACAATAAAGAACCAATCATGGAGCGGTATACCTTTTGATCGAACTCTTTACCATTGTCGTCAGAGCCCAATTGACCTTTGGTTGGCATTGGCGTCGTGTACCCTTTGCAGTCTTGCATTCCAAACTTCTTCAGGCAATCTTTGAGGTATTTTTCTTGTGATATGAAGATGCCATTTCTCTGTTGATGAATTTAAAGACCAAGAAAGAATTTCAGCTCTCCCATCATGGACATCTGATATTGCTCTTGCATCATATGCCCAAATTCATCACTGTATCTCTTATCAGTGCAGCCGAAGAAAATGTCATCCACATAGATTTGGCATACAAACAGTTCTCCATCATATGTCTTCGTGAAGAGAGTGGGATCTAGAGAACCAAGTTTGAAGCCTTTGCTCTTTAGGAAGTCTTTGAGTGTGTCATACCAAGCTCAAGGTGCTTGTTTGAGGCCATACAGTGCCTTGTTGAGTTTGTAGACCATATCAGGACGCTTTGGATCTTCAAAACCAGGTGGTTGAGTAACATACACTTCTTCTTCAATTTTGCCATTGAGGAAGGCACTCTTCACATCCATTTGGTATAGAAGGATGTTGTTGTGTTTAGCATAGACTAGCAGTATGCGAATGGCTTCAATCCTAGCCACGGGAGCGAAGGTTTCATCGAAGTCAATTCCCTCTACTTGTGTGTAACCTTGAGCAACGAGACAAGCTTTGTTTCTGATAACTTGGCCATGTTCATCTTGTTTGTTGCGGTAGATCCATTTGGTGCCAATAATGTTGTGCTTGCGAGGATCGGGACGCTTAACTAGCTCCCAGACATTGTTGAGCTCAAATTTTGAAGCTCTTCTTGCATAGCTTGAATCCATTCTGGTTCCATAAAAGCTTCATCGACTTTCTTGGGTTCGGGTATGGACATGAATGCAAAGTGCCCACAAAAGTTTGCTAGTTGCATTGCTCTTGATCGAGTGAGTGGACCAGGTGCATTGATGCTATCAATTATCTTCTCAATCTGAACTTCATTGGCCACTCGAGGATGAACAGGGCGAAGATTTTGCTGTTGCTGATCATTGTCTTCATCTTCAGCATTATCTTCAGGCTCAGCATTGTCTTCTCGTTGAGTAGGAGCTGGAATGATGATTTCTTCTTCAGCCTATTCCTCGGTGGGTATGATTTCTCCAGTACCCATTAGCTTGATAGATTCACTAGGAGAAGCTTCATCTAGCACATTTGGCAGGTGTTCTCTTTGCGAGCCATTAGTCTCGTCAAACCGCACATCTACCGTTTCAACCACTTTATAGTGAAAGAGGTTGAAGACTCTGTAGGTGTGCGAATCCTTTCCGTAACAAAGTATAAAACCTTCATGTGCTTTCGATGCAAATTTGGAAGTGTGATGTGGATCCTTGATCCAGCACTTAGCACCGAAGACTTTGAAATAGCTTATGTTTGGCTTCTTACCAGTGAGTAGTTCATAAGATGTCTTCTTGAAGAATTTGTGAAGATAAACTCAGTTGATGATATGGCATGCGGTGTCAATGGCTTCATGCCAGAACTTTCTTGGAGTCTTGTACTCATCAAGCATCGTACGAGTCATCTCAATAAGGGTCCTGTTCTTGCGCTCCACTACGCCATTCTGCTGAGGTGTGTATGGAGCAAAGAGCTCACGAGTGATGCCCAATGTATCAAGATAAGTGTCAAGGCCAGTGTTCTTGAATTCTGTGCCATCGTCCCTCCTGATGTGCTTGATCTTGATGCCATAGTTGGTCATGGCATGATTGGCGAAGCGTCTGAAGACATCCTGCACTTTAGTCTTGTAGAGAATTATATGCACCCAAGTATATCGAGAGTAATCATCAACAATCATGAAGTCATAAAGATGTGCAGTGGTAGTAAAGGTAGAGTAGTGAGTAGGTCCAAATAAGTCCATGTGTAGTAGCTCGAAGGGACGTGAAGTCGTCATGATTGTCTTCGAGGGGTGTTTTGCCCTAGTCATCTTCCCGGCTTCACAAGCACCACATAGATGATCCTTCTTGAACTTGACACCCTCGATGCCAATGATATGCTTCTTCTTCACGAGTGTGTGCAAGTTCCTCATGCCTGCATGTCCTAGGCTCCGATGCCAAAGCCAGCACTCTGAAGCTTTTGCTAGAAGACATACGGCAAGCTGTGGTCCTGCGGAGAAACCTACCATATACAGATCACCTCTTCAATAACCTTCGAAGACTAGAGATTTGTCAGAAGCCATAAGTACAAGGCAACAATATTTTCCAAATATCACTATCATGTCCAGATCAAAAAGCATTGAGACAGACATTAAGTTGTATCCAAGGGATTCAACAAGCATCACTTTATCCATGTGTTGATCCTTTGAGATAGCAACTCTACCTAGACCCAATACCTTGCTTTTACCAGTGTCAGCAAATGTGATGTGGCTTTTAGTAGACGGTCGTAGGGTGGAATCCATGAGAAGACTTCGATCACCAATCATGTGGTTAGTGCATCCACTGTCCATAATCCATTCAGTAGCTTTCAGAGTTGTACCCTACAGTGCAGCTAGCGGGATAGGCTTCACCAAGAGTATTGTGAAGCGTAAACATTTGACGAACAAGCATACTATGAAAGTTAAGATTCTTGGATGGTAAGATGGGATGATCATCAAGAAATCCAGGGATGAAATAAATGGTAAGACCATTTTGGCATTTTATCTTGCGTCCCAGAAGATGTTTTAGGTCCCCAGCATTATCTTCAGAAGTCAATGATTTCCGGCTGGAGACCGTTCCCTGCAAGAGAAGTTAATTCTTCTTAACCACCCACATTTTAAGGGGTGGCTTAGAAGCAATGAGTCTAAGTGTAGCATCTGAGAATTGTGGCTTTGGAACCCTAGCAAATAGTTTTGCAGGAGGTGAATAGTACTCATAAGAATATGCAGAAAAATTCTTTGACTTATGAGCATAGCGGTTTGAAGAAACATGCTCATATACATGAGTCTGATGTTGGTTTCCCTGCAAAACATTGGCGTTAGGGTGACCATGTGAGGTCATCTGTCTGTATGAAGCCTTTGGGCCATATGAAGCCTTTGGTCGGGGGTTTGTCTTCTTCCCAGGTGGTGTCATGATGACATTCACGGGAAGCTTCTCAAGACAACTTTTAGGAACCCAGATCTTCTTCATAGGGGGCCCATTTCTGCAGTTAGTACCAATAAACCTGGCGAACACTTCACCATTCTGATTCTTGAATAGTTATAGTTTGAGTCAAATGACTCATCGATGATAACAGGGTTAGCACAAGTGAAGCCAGATAAAGTGGATGGATCCACTGAAGGACCTTTTGCAGCAACTCATGTGGTTTGGGGGTACTGTTCAGGCGTCCAGTAAGAGCCATCAGCATTCATTTTCCTCTTGAAACCAACACCCTCTTTCCTAGGGTTTCGGTTCAGAATCTGTTTCTTGAGGACATCGCATAGTGTTTGATGCCCTTTGAGGCTTTTGTACATGCCTATTTCAAGCAATGTCTTCAACTTGGCATTCTCATCAGCAATAGTAGTTGCATCCTCAGACGAGGGGTTAGTTACCACAGCAGCAGTTGAAGATATTGCAACTTCAAAAGCAGTAGAGCATTCAGCAATAGAGACAGCATTGTCACGTTCAAGGCATTTTAAACAAGGTGGCACAAAATCTTCCTGAGCGGAACTGGTCTGTTGAGGGAGTAGTGAATCATTTTCCTTTTGAAGATCTTCATGAGACGCTCTCAGTTTCTCTAGATCTTGCTTCCTTTGAAGATAATCATAGGAAAGCTTCTCATGAGTAGCTGAGAGGGTTTCATGACGACTTTCAAGTTCCTCATACTTAATGCAAAGATTTTATGCCTTTAATTAAGGACTGGGTTTGATTCATTTCCTCGTCCAACAGGTCATCGCTTTTGTCTAGCAATTTTTGAATCCTTTCCTTGGCTGTTTGTTGTTCAGTTGCAATTTTAGCAAGAGTCTTATAGCTGGGTTTGGATTCACATTCAGAGTCATCTTCACTGGAGGTCTGAAAGTAAGCATCTCGAGAGTTTACCTTGGCACCTCGTGCCATGAAGCAGTAGGTTGGAGCAGAGTCATCTTCATCATCGGCTTCAGCATCGACGACATGACCATTATCTTCAGTGTTGAAGATGGACTTGGCGACGAATGCCGAAGCTAGAGCCAGGCTTGCCACGCCTGAATCAGACTCCTCTTCAGACTCCGCCTTTGCCTCTGCCTCCTCAGAAGCAGACTCCTCCTCTGAATCCATTTCCTTGCCAATGAATGCACGAGCCTTGCCAGACGAGCTCTTCTTGTAGGATGAAGACTTTGAAGAAGACTTTGAAGAAGACTTCGAGGATTTCTTCTTCTTCTTATCGTCAGAGTCATATTCCTTGCTCTTCTTCTTTTTCTTGTTTTCCTTTTCCCATAGAGGACAATCAGAGATGTAGTGACCTAGCTTCTTGCATTTATGGCATGTTCTCTTCTTGTAGTCACGAGTGGAAGCCTCATCATTTTTGGAGCTGGATCGTGAGGACTTTCCGAAGCGATTCTTCTTGGAGAACTTTTGGAACTTTCTCATGAGCATTGCTAGCTCTTTGCCAATGTCTTCAGGATCACCAGAACTGCAGTCAGATTCTTCTTCAAATGAGGAAACAACTTTTGTCTTCAAAGCACGGGATCGGCCATAATTGGGGCCATAGATATCTCTCTTCTCAGATAGCTAGAACTCATGTGTGTTGAGCCTCTCAAGTATGTCAGATGGATTGAGATCTTTGAAGTCAGGGCGTTCTTGAATCATCAGGGCCAAGGTGTCAAATGAGCTGTCAAGTGATCACAGTAGCTTCTTCACTATTTCATGCTTGGTGATTTCAGTGGCGCCAAGTGCGCGAAGCTCATTTGTGATATCAGTGAGGCGGTCGAAAGTGAGTTGGACATTCTCATTGTCATTCCTCTTGAAGCAGTTGAAGAGATTGTGTAGCACATCAATCCTTGAGTTTCTCTGTGTTGAGACGCCTTCGTTGACCTTGGACAGCCAGTCCCAGACTAGCTTTGCAGTTTCCAGAGCACTCACACGACCATGCTGCCCTTTGGTCAGATGACCACAGATGATGTTCTTGGCGGTTGAGTCCAGTTGTGCGAATCTCTTGACATCAGCAGCAGTGACACCTTCACCGACTTTGGGAACACCAGTTCTGACGACATACCAGAGGTCAATGTCAATGGCTTCAAGATGTATGCTCATCTTATTCTTCCAGTAGGGGTAATCACTGCCATCAAAGACGGAACATGCAGCAGAGACCTTGATTATCCCTACAATCGACATAGCTAAAACTCCAGCTGGTTAAACCGAATCACACAGAACAAGGGAGCACCTTGCTCTGATACCAATTGAAAGTGCTAGTTATCGACTAGAGGGGGGTGAATAGGCGATTTTTATAAAAGTCTTCAAAACACAAGGTCTTTGAAGACAGACAATCAAATTGAACCTATATGATATGCCGCGGAAGATAAACTACTCTAGACATACCATAGTCAAGTGAGCAATATAATGAAAGCACAAAGACTAATAGCAGCTAGGTAGAATAGATCGAAATGGAAGACATTATGAAGCCAAACAGATGAAAGTCTTCACACAGTGAAGTCAAACAGATCAGACAAACAAGCAATGACTTCACGAAGACAAACTGAAATGTAAAGGAGGTGGGGGATAGAACCAGTAGCTTGGTGAAGACAAGGATTTGGTGGACCAGTTCCAGTTGCTGTGATAACTGTATGTCTGGTTAGGGAGGCTGAGATTGAACTCAGAAGACCACGTCTTCACCTTATTCCCCTTAAGCTAAGGACACCCAGTCCTCACCCAATCACTCTCGTAAGTCTTCAAGGTAGACTTCCAAACCTTCACAGACTCCGTTCACCGGCGATCCACAATTACTCTTGGACCCTTAGAACGTGGCACCTAACTGGCTGGAGGATACACAGTCCTCAAGTGTAACAAGTCTTCAGGTCATGCGGACAGAAAGACTTCAGTGATGCCTAACACTCTTTGGCTCTGGGTGTTTTGGGCTTTGTCCTCGCAAGGATTCTCTCTCTCAAAGGCTTCGGAGGTGGGTTGCTCTCAAACGACAAAAGTCGTGTACTAACTCTGAGCAGCCACCAATTTATGGTGGAGGGGGTGGGCTATTTATAGCCAGGAGGCAACCCGACATGATATGTCTGAAATGACCCTAGGTCACTAAGGAACTGACACGAGTCCAACGGTCAGATTCCAAACTCACGCGGCAACTTGACTTGGGCTACAAGCCAAGCTGACTCATCCAACTCTGGATAAGATTTTCTCTCATTGTCTTCATACGAAGACATAGGATTTGAGTTGAGCATCACATCAGTCTTCTGACTTTGTTCACTTGGACCCCACTTAACAAATCGGTGGTTCCCATGACTCAATAAAGAATAAAAAGGAAACTACGAAAGAAACTATGTCCACGCACTCCATAGTCTTCAAGTGAATGTCTTCACACGTCATTATCTTCAACGTGAATGTCTTCACGAACCAACATTGTCTTCAATATCTTCATACATTTTTAGGGGTCATCTCTGGTAGGTAAACCGAATCAATGAGGGACTACTACCTATGTTATCCTGTAATTCTCACAAACACATTAGTCCCTCAACCACGTTTGTCGTCAATACTCCAAAACCAACTAGGGGTTGCACTAGATGCACTTACAATCTCCCCCTTTTTGGTGATTGATGACAAACTGGTTGAAGTTTTCAACGGGGATAAAATTATGTGGAAGTTAAAGAACGTGGTCATTGGCTTCATAAGTTGAAAAGGCTCCCCCTGAAGATGTGCATATAAGTAATTTGCCTTTGAATGCCAATGCACATGGCAGGTTCTGCTTTGTGGAGATCTTCTTCAACTCATGAAGACAATTCATCATGCATACATAAATGTAATGAAGATAATGATATGCACAATGAGAAATGGTCGTCTGCAGATTGACTTTATGCGGAATTTATCATCGCAACAAACGGTAGTAGAAAAAAGTAGCAGACGACCATCAAAGTTTAAGTGTTCCAACTCAAACATAGCAGTTCAAGAACGAGAGTTGTAAAAACTTAGCAAAAATAAGCACCCGACCCATATAGACCCGCCTGAAGACTATCAACTCATATGATTCTCCCCCATTTGTCAGGAATGACCAAAAAGGAGTGAAGACATAGAGTGTCTAAGCATCCCCAAAAGGTGTTGGTGAAGATGTTGGGGCAGCAGGGTCGATGTTGGAGTTGGGCGGTGCAGAGGAGCCTGATGCAGAATCCTGATGACGTGAAGCCATAGCTGGTGAAGTGGCATCATCTTCTTCATCAATGACTCGCGCAACAACAGTTGCAGCCGAAGATGAGTACTCTGAATACTCTGAATCTTCAATAGAAGGAGTGCGATGCCAACTTGTTGATTGAGGAGGCCTGGAGTCAAACTTGAACTTTTCAGTGAAGCCATCTGCTTGAAGATCATCTTCAGAGCATAGCAGAATGAGGCTCTTCCAGGCACACCGACAGGCTTCATGGGTAACAAATGAGTTCTTGGTGGTGAGGTTGCGTATGCGATTGACATCAACAAGTAGACTTTTCATCTGGCACTTCATCCAATCATGAAGCCTATCCTGCTTCTGATGAAGTGAAACAAGAAGCTCTCGGTCATTCAGCACACGAGCACGCTTCTGAGGCCATTGGGCAACGGTGCTGGTTGTAGCATCAGTGTTGGCACAATGCGGTAGCCGAAGCTGACCAGGAAGAGGACCAGCAACAGTAGAGGTTGGGTTCGGCACATGAATCCCTTCGAGAGGTTGAGTGAAGCTTTGGAACGCAACGAACAGGCTCCTTGGCAGGCTCAGGATAGATGGCTTCATGTGACATATCTACTTCAGGCAGAAAGACAACGTGATTGCACGCTGAAGCTTGATAATTGATGGTAGAGTGAAGCTTGATCAGGCGCATGACCCATGGAGCATAGAACTTGAGGCCAAACAGATCAATACTAGAAGCAGCCAACTGACAGATGAAGAAGTCTTGAGTGTTGAACCTGATGCCATTGATGATGTGGAAGACCATTGTCTTCATAGTGCCTTCAAGCTTGGCGTCAGGAGAATGCCCTTTGATTGGCCATAGAGTATGCCTTAGTATATGATAGATAGTGCGGGGCAGGTACTCAAGGTCATTGACAAGAAATTCCTTGGGGTATTCAGCATCAACAGGCAAAGGCTTCATCATACTGAGCATCTGGCTCATGTTGGGCTCGGGCTTCTGAAAGATGCTCTGCAATTCTTGTTCATAACACTGACAACCTGGCTCATAGAGATCACTAGGAGTGGGCAGGGAAGTTAGCTCGATGATGTCTTGAGCTTTGGCTTCGTGATGTACATCACCTAACATCCACTCAAGGACCCATGTCTTCGGATCCCTGTTGTAGCCTGATATATGGAGAGTGACATAGAATTGCAGCAAGAGTTTTTCATTCCAATGCTCCTTGTTGATGACAAATGGGAGCAAGCCAACTTCACAAAATCAGTCAAGAGCTTCTTCAAGGCATGGCCGACCAGCAATAGCATCACAACACAGGCGTTTGTGAGGAAAGATCATGTCTTGGTTGTACAGAATACACGAGTAATAGCTTCATTGCTGGTGGCTCCAGAACCTATCAGAGGGGATCTTTGGCTTCTTGTATGGATTCTTGGCCTTGTCAAAGAATGTGTTGTGCTCTCTGAAGCTGAGCACACTGAATGAGCCTTGAGTTGTAACAGCACTGGGAAGCCTTGGCAGCCTGGGCTTTGGCTTCTGCATCTGAGGCCTTTGCTCCACATGATAATCATACTGAGGACCAGGAGCAGCCGGTGGTGTCATGATTGGCCACTTGACAGTTACAAGCTTACCATGATAGAACGCCCGTTCCATAGTGTGAGGTACAGGAGGAGCAGCATCAACATCCGAGGTGAATGGCTGAATGTCTTCAGTGGCATCATTGGCTTCAGTGTGAAGAGTGGCTTCGGGCTGCACATTGTTGTCAGCCATGACTGTGTCAGCGGCTTCAGCATGGCTCTCAAGGATGGCGCGCGCTCCTGGTTCCTTTACCTCCCGGAGGGATCGATCTCCTCCTGGGACAAGCTTCGCAAGCGCTTCATCGCCAACTTCCAGGGCACTCATGACTGTGCCCCTGCAGTGAATGATCTGCGGCGCATGAAGCAGCAGTCGGGCAAGACTCTGCACAAGTACATACAGCACTTCTAGAATGTTCGCCTCAAGATCTCGAAGGCGTCGGACGAGGCCATCATTTCAGCGTTCACCGATGGCGTCAGGGATGTCAAGATGACAGAGGAGCTCGCCATCCACGACGACTTGTGCTCAGCCCTGGAGATGTTCAACCTAGCGAACAAGTGTGCAAGGACCGAGGAAGGCCGCCTCTCCCTCCTCGAGCTTCCGGAGGCCGACCTTGAAGACAAGAAGGCCAAGGCTAAGGAGGCTAAGTGCAAGGGCCCCGCTGTGCTGGCAGCTGAGCCTAAGATGAAGCGCGGCCGTGACCATGATGAGCCTCCCAGGGGTAACCGCCCATTCTGCGTCTTCCACAACGTACACAGCCACAACACCAACGACTGTCAGGAGCTCAGAGCACTCCGTGACAGGCGCCTCGGCCGCCGCCCCGAGCGCGGTGACCATGGCTACGATCATGGAGGAGGCCGCGGCAGAGGCCGCTGGGACAACCGCGACCCTTGCCAGGACTGGCACGACCAGCCCCGCGAGTACCGCTGGCGGGATCAGCCTCGCGACGGCCCCTGGCATGACCAGCCTTGTGAGGACTGCCCCCAGGGCAATGCCGGCCTCCCTCCGCTGCCGCCGCAAGGAAAAATGACGACAACTGACAAGAGTATGGGGCTGGGGGCTTCCAGGAACCCCGTGCAATCGTTTGCATCCTGGGTGGCGCCCAGGCCCCTGCATCGATTTGCATCTTCAAGCAGTTCTCTCATGAGGTGAACGCGGCTCTCCCTAAGCTTGAGGTTGCGCGTCCCCTCAAGTGGTTGCAGTACGCCATTACTTTCGATCCCAAGGACCACCTCAAGTGCTCGGCCGCCACAGGCGCACTTCCCATGCTCTGCACGCCCACCATCAGCAACGTCCTCGTCACCAAGACTCTCATCGACGGTGGCGCTGGGCTCAATGTCCTCTCTATGGAAATGTTCGACACACTACAAGTGCCCTATGACTAGCTCCTACCCACCAAGCCTTTCTCAGGGGTGACTGATGGCTCCACCACACCCCTGGGGCAGGTGCGCCTTCCCGTCACCTTCGACAAGCGTGACAACTACCACACCAAGCTCATTGACTTCGACGTTGCCCACATCGGCCTCCCGTACAACGCTATCCTCGGGTACCCTGCCCTCGCCAAGTTCATGGCGGCAACCCACCATGGCTACAACGTCAATGTCAGGGTGCAGCGGCGTCATCACGGTCGCCTGCAATGAGGAGGACGCGGTCTGTTCTCTTGAGCATGCCTATCGTGCCGCTGCAGCCGAGAACTCTGACGACAAGGGTGGCGTCCTGCCCCCTGAGGCCACCCCCGCGAAGAAGAAGCGGCTCCTCCCCAAGGGTCGTCCAGAGGCCAAGAAGCCCTCTGGCGGCGCCTCAAGCCCCGCGCCTGCTGCTAGGGCACCCCTTCCTCCCGCATAGGAAGGCGCGCCCAGCGCTTCCCTTGGGACGGGCTTGGGGGCTTCCTTCTGGAGAGCTTCCGACCTGACCAGTGTGATGAGGGAGGTGCTCGGGCACCGCTTGGAGGCGTGCCTTGATGCACGCCCCCACAAGCAAGGAGCGAGGCACGAGGTGCCGGGGACGCGAGAATTCATCACCAAGGCGATCAAGGAGCTTCAGGAGGCGCAGGCCATGCGTGGCGAGCATCGCCCCGCACCACCCAGTGCAGCTGCAGCCCCTGATGCGGGAGGCAAGCTGTGCGTCTGCGTCAACATCCCAGGCCTCAATAGGTCCGCTTCACAGGATCTCTTCTGGCCGTCACGTGTCGGCCGGAGTGGGGGCTACCCCTGCAACTAAGTCTGCATGTTGTTCGACCTGCTGAACGTGGGCGCATCATACCAGCCTGGCGCAGCGTGCTATGGCGTCTCACGAGGCCAGGCGCTCGGCGGTCGTGTCTTAGGAGGTCCCGGACACTCGCGAGCCCCCTGGGCCTCGCAGGCCTCCCAGGCCTCCGGAGCCACCCAGCTCATGAGGAGCAATCTTCACGGCACGCATCTTCAGCTACCTCGACGCGTCTACAACACTGGTGTCAGGTGACTTTTTGGTTTGTTCAATTGAGGGCGCCCCTCGGGCTGCATTATCATCGGGCCGTCAGGGTCCGCCCCCGAGGCTATGTCGTTTCTTTCATGTACCTTGAACTAGTTGTGCTCCCATGAGCCGCTATGGCTGGTAACCCTACGCATAATGATGTATCGCTTCTGGAGTCACCTTCGCGAGCTTCGCGCGTTGCCAGTTCTCCTTCTGAGCGTCCCATGAGAGGGGGCTACCGGCACGGTGCCTGTGCTTGGGTCCATCCCTGCAGCGTTGATAAATCTAAGAGACTGAGCTCTGACTCTCAGGCCGGCCCTGCACACGTCACCTCACCAGGTCCTTAGTGCCTTCATCTTCTCGCGGAATGATCACGAGCAGATCAGCGAGCGCGCGATGCTTCTCGTATCATGTAGTTGCCTAATTCGCAGGAACCTCAGGAGACGGGCATTCAAGCAATGTTGTCGACACCCTGCTACCTCAAAAGGGCCGGCTCTGGCAGGGTAGCAGTTCAACTCGCAAAGGTTAAGTAAATTAGTCCGCCCGCCTTGGCTGCGGGTCAAGGCCCTCTTCCCTAGCTACCCCCGCAAGGCGGAACCGCTCCTTTTCCGCGCAGACCGCTTGCACGTTGAAGGGGGGCTCCTGAGCATCGCGCCTCAGGAGCTCCTACTGGCTCTCATGCCCTCACTCCTGGCCTTGACCACGGCATCGTGACTTGGCATACCAGCAGCGGTCGAGCTCCGCTCGAGGGCCGGGTCCTGAGGACGTAGAGCATCAAGCTCAGCAAAGAGAGGGGGCGGTGCGCCTCGTGAGGGAATATGGGGAGAGGGGTGTGGCCCAGTGGCATAGGCGTTTTTCCAGAATATGATGGGCGTCAATTTCTTCACGCACCCCTAGTGGGACTTGTGCTGGTTCCTTTCAGAACAGGAGGTGCGCACAGGATCAAGAGCCCCGGGAAAGCACGCCCTTACGATGCAGGAGCGCTTCATAGATTACCCAGAGCTAAGTTACCCTCTCCATGCCAGGCGCAAGCCCTACTATTGATACCACGCTTCTGTTTTCGCGATCTCATTTGGATAAAAACCCTTTCCCATCTGAAAGCTGCTTGCGCGTCAAGGGGGACCTCTTGAGCATCGCACCTCAGGAGCTCTTACCGGACCTCGGGTCGCTCACCTCCTGGCCTTGCGCACGGCATCACGACCTGCATACCAGCAATGGCAGAAGCTTATCTGGGGACTGGGTCCCGGCGACGCAGGGCACTAAGCTATCGTGAGGAGGAAAGGGCTTGAGCTCAAACGATGGACGCCGACACAACTCAGAAACGCGATAAACATTAAGATACAAGGCGCGAGCACCGCAGTCTCTTACATACCCCCACGGGGCTCTCCATGATTTTTGGTGCAGGGAATAAAAGCAAGAGAGGCAGCCCCCCGAGGGCTGCAACTCAGGAGGTGCCGGCTCCAGCGTTGCAGCACCTAGTCGGTGTCCCCTCCTCCTTGACCCGGGCGTGGCGACGCGGCGGATCGTTGTAGTCGTCGTCGCTCGAGCTCCCCTCGGAGAAGGTGCCGCCGCTGCTGGAGGCCTCATGGCTAAGGGCAAGTTCACTGCCGAGGACGTCGCCGCCCTGCCGGCCGTCGCCATCGGAGGGGCGATCGCCGCCGCTGCTGTCGGCCTCCGGGCAGCACTCCAGGCGCCTATCATGCTCCCCGAAGATCTTGACGAAGAGCGTCGTCGCCCCATCGTACTTTAAGTGGAGGGCGTGCCTCCCCGACGGGCCGCAGGCGCGGGCAAGCATGTGCCACCCATAGGTCATGAAGACGTGGCCTGAGGGGGTGGCCTCTACCTCCGCCCATGAAGACCGGTTGCAGCAGCCGTCGGGCTGCAGCCATAGCCTGACAGGTCCTCTCGCCGGCAGCTCCTCCGCAAAGGAGTGCGGGAGCCGGATCCAGGAGCTCGGAGGCCTCTCCATCCACACCACAAACTCGCGGGCCATGACATCTAAGTGGGCCCACGGGCGAAGTGGATGGGAGACCACCGCGCGCCTTCCCCTTGGCCTCTGTGGCTTCCGTGACCTCGCCCGCGGGGGATCGCTGCGGGCGTCACCGTGGACTTGTGAGGGCGGCCGCGCCCCCTCTTAAGCGTCGGCGCCTCTGGCCACTCCTTGGGGGCGTTGCCCTTCTCTTTAGTGGTGAACCTCCTCATTGGCACCATGGTTGCTTCGGCAAGGTGGTGGTTGTGGCGGACATAGGAGAAGACAGGGCGAGAAAACAAAGATGGGATGGGGCACTGCCCCCTCGCTCTCTTATAGGCGATCGTGGGCCAACCGGCGCCCCTCCACCTTCACGCAATGATGGCCTCGCAGCATGCATGTCTAAGACTTTCGTCAGTCGGGGTGGTTGCCGAGGCGACGTGGGGAAGCGGAGGCGTCCATGTCCCATCGTGCGCCACACGTCGAGCCTGGCCCGCAGGCGATTGGGGCCCGCGGCATTTCACCCTTCGCCTCGAAGCCAGGCTGGGCACGCCTGGGGCCCGGGGGCTACTGTCGGTGTTCTGGGATCTGGGGTACCCAGACTTGCCTGCCTGCGACCTGGCGCGTGGACTCATCGACGGCCCCGTACGGCCCAACCGCAACACCCCCAAGACAAGACCCTCGCGAGGGCCTAGGCCTCGCGAGGCGGATGACACCAAGACCTCCAGAGGAGCGGCTCCCCCGGGCTGCCTCCCGAGGAACGGAGATCTCTATGCAAGCCTCCCACCTCGTGAGGCTGTGATGATGTGAGCTATGACGACCAAGGATAGGCGGGCACCAGTAGGCATAGAGGGGAGAGTTTCCTCTTCGGTGCTAAGGGAGCAAGGGCAGGCGCAGGTTCCCGAGGAAGGCCCCAAAGCTTTCCTTTCTGGTGCAACAAGACCAATACCACGAGCTCGGCAGGACGGATGTCATCGCCGAGCCCACCGCTACGTCATGGCCAGAAGCTTTGCAGGCGAAGACCACCTTTCGTCAGGATAAGATGTACTCCTTGTCCCCCTTCAAATTTGGCCGTTGTGGAATCCCTTCCCGCCTAAGCTATGAGGGAAGAGGACCAAGGCCACTATAAATATGGGCTAGCCATCACCGTAGAGGGGATCCCTTGATCGGACCCTTGACCAATCCATCCCCACTACTTGAGCCCTCGCGAGGCTGCTCATCCACTATACTAGTTCATCCTCTACCTCCTCATGAGGCCAATCTACCAAAAGCAGGAGTAGAGTTTTACACTGCAAGGTGGCCCGAACCTAGGTAAATCTTTGTGTTGTTTCCTTCCGCACGATCCAGCGTACTCATCAAGATCAGGTCATGGGCATGGCGAGCTAGCATGGTTGTGAAGCGAGATCCTTCGTTCACGCCCCTGAGTTCGAACCTTCTTGGGTCTGCGGAGCCCTGAATCCGAGAACCGTCACCTAGGCAATCTGCTAAGTTACTAAACCGATCATCATTGCAAGTTTATATGTGGGAGAGGTCTGTGCTAGCATGCTATACCTTACTTGGAATTTTATGCACTTATGATTGGAACCATTAGCAAGCATCCACAACTACTATCAACTTAATTAAGGTAAACCCAACCATAGCATTAAGATATACTGGTCCCCTTCAATCCCGTATGTATCAATTTTCATGGTCCGACGAGGTTTCTGTCACTCTTGCCCCCATATGCATAGTCCAATGAACATAGAACTAACCATATGGTGTGATACACATGCGTTCTCATATGATGGGCACCAAAGGATAGTAACATAACTACAAGCAACTCAAAACAATCATGGCAATTCACTAATTAACCCAAAGGACAGCAAGAATCTACTCATACACAATAGCAATGACACAACTCATTGGAAAATAATTCATAGCACCAAAACACCATGTTCAAGTAGGCGATTAGAGTGGGTTGTGGGGAAGTGGACCACTGAAAAGAGGTGAGGAAGGTGATGGATATGTCGGTGAAGAAGACGATGTTGATGAAGATGATTGCCGCGATGATGGTTCCCATGGTGGTACTTTGGTGCCACTGGGAGAGAGAGAGGGAGAGGCTCCCCTTCGGCTTCTTCCTCCAAGGCCTCCCCCTAAATGGGAAGAGTTTCTAACCTCAGGTCCTTGGCCACAATGGCTCCTAGAGTGGCGAGATCCCCTTCGAGATTGGATCTCTTCTCTCTATGTTTCTATGTTTTTTGGTACTGTTTCTAAGGTTGAGCATTGTCTCTTAAATATCTGGAGATCTGTAACTCCAATCAGGCTAATTTTTTTACATGTTTTTTCCCATAAATTAGCTATCTTGTGCCAAAGTAGAGCTCCAACCGACTTACGGTCTACTCACATGGCCGGTCTACACGGCGAGGGCCCTGGGCGTGCCATGTGGCCGTGCCACTCCCTTGTGCACCACCTTACGTTGATTCCTTTGCCCAAAATTCTGATATATTCCAGAAAAATTTCACAAAAACGTTCAACGCATTCTGGCTCCGTGCATTTTTGACCTATATTTCCAAAACAATAAAAAAATGGGACTGAATGTTGGCACAAGATTAATAGGTTAGTCCAAATAAATATTGCACAAAAAATTGACGTAAATATAGCATGAATACTTCAAATTATAGATACGTTGTAGATGTATCAGGGCGTACCATGGAACGGCCTCCTCGGGGTCATGTTCATCGAACGCCAATCGCCTAAGGCCGCAATGGGGTCTTGTTCACCGACCATAACATGTGCAAAAGCATCAAGGATTGTACATCGAGAGCCAACTGGCTGGGTTAACTCTACATTTCACACACGAGGGCTCCCTCGCAATTGCACACTCATGTATGTGTAACATATGCATTAATCGACCAGGGCCTCCTACAATATTGCACACGATCACAATGACTCACACATATGCAGGCTTCTCACACCATGTGCACTGTTGCAGGCTAGCGAGAGACTCGCATCGATCGATCAGGCCAACAAACTACCATGCACGAGCAGTGATCGATCGCCCGAGTCTCACATTGATCACTCAAATTCAGTAATTTGAAGGGCTTGCTCGGTTTCAGTAATACAAAGGGCTCACTTGCACACGCACAAACCACCCCTCCCGACCACTCACCGTAAACCATGTGAGGCGGAGAAATCCTCAAAAATTATCACCGTCACTTCGAACATGATTTTTTATGCTATGGAAGGCACGAAGAACATCATGGAGGTGCGCCTCCGGCCCGCCTAGAATGATAAAGCCATTTTCTATCATAATTTTTTCATAGAAGTAGGTGTCCACCACACCCATGATGATACATGTTTTTGTCACTATTATCTTCATGGTATCATCACTTCCATGACAAAAAATATATATTTTTAGACCGAAATGTCACGGAACTGTCTTTTCTAGTAGTGCATGCACATGGAGGAGGGCACACTATGAGCATTCCGCTTCCTCAAGGTTGCCAACGACCTGATTGCTCTTTGGCTAGAATGTATACCTCTATGATGACGATCGACCCTCATGTGACCAATCGAAATGTGTTTGTACTAATGATCTGCAACAATTAATAATGGATATGTATGTTGTATTGGTTGATATGGATTGTGTTGTCTGCCTTTGAATTGCATGTATTAAAGTATTATTTGATATGATTCATAATGTATAATGTATTGTATTAAACATAAAACGTATTGTGGTGTTCATGCCAATGAACGCAGTTTGGGGAAACAAACTGTGTGTAATGCTTAAGTGTTGATAGAGGCGAAGGTGTCCCGATGTTTCGATGAGATAGCTATCATTTTTCTGTGGGAGTCGACTTTGACGATCCGACTATGAACGTGCGCAGATGTCGCGCCTTAGCTATCGCTAAACCAACTTTTGAGGGGTTATTGACCATGCCGAAGCACGATTAACTTGACCACGAGGGTCTATTTCCTGTGAGCATACGAAGAACAAGCAAGAAACTGAGATTGCAATCTGGATATTGTGAATATAAGATTAAAGCTTTATTGATGAAAGTGGGGTTCTGTGACGTCTTGGTCTGGTCGTTGAACACAAACGAAGTATGCGAGTTGCAGCTATGGAGAACTTTAATCTAAACAAAACCCAAAGTCTAAACGATGCCCTAAGGGGTTGTATATATGGAGGAAGAGGGGGATTTCGTGACCCTTGGAGGAGGGGTCCGAAACCAACCCTAACTCTTGTTTCCCCACACATACGGACTCTAAAAATAGCCTATACTTAAGTATTTCGAAATTGCATGGGCCTGGCCCAAAAATAAGGTGGCGCAGCACCTATTATATGCTATGGACGAAAAAACTATGAAAGGGCATCTTGTATATTTCGTCCATGTCCTTGTATGTCATCAAGGAGGCTTCAGAGTACTGAAATCTGCACTAGAAACGCCGTTCTGGTTTCCTTCGTGCGCGCCTTCATCTCCATGCTTGTTTCTGCTCCAGTGTTCATCCCTCTTGTCCATGCTAGGCCCTTCATTAGTAATCAACACAAATGGATCAAATTTAGGCAGCATCATATTCTCATGAACATTAGAATTGTTACCAATAAACGAAAGTACCTGGTAATTCAATTGGCGTGCGCGAGCTCTAGCGATTGGTCCAGTATGTATAGCAGCAGGGGTTGTGGGTGTAACAATAGTATTGATGTCCTCATCATCCTCCCCTTCTTGAAATGAAGTCGTCCTCGACGGAAGCTCATCTTCCTCACCCAAATAAGGCTTCAAATCTTGAATGTTAAAAGTGGGACTAACCCCAAAATCTGCAGGCAGCTCAAGTTTTATGCATTATCATTTATTTTCTCTAACACCTTAAAAGGACCATCAGCATGTGGCATTCGCTTTGATTTGCACTAATTAGGAAATCTATCCTGACGCAAATGTAACCAAACAAGATCTCCAGGTGCAAACACAACATGTTTTCTACCCTTATCTCCAGCAAGTTTATATTTAGAATTCATATGCTCAATGTTCTCCTTAATTAACTCATGCATTTTTAAGATCAATTCAGCGCGTTGTTTAGCATCAAAATTAACCTTCTCCGAAGATGGAAGAGGCAACAAATCAATAGGTGCACGAGGTAGAAAACCATACACAATCTCAAAAGTGCACATCTTAGTAGTAGAATGCAGCAAACGATTATAAGCAAATTCAATATGAGGCAAGCATTCTTCCCATGTTTTCTTGTTATTCTACAAAATAGCCCTAAGCATAGTAGACAATGTTCTATTGACTACTTCAGTTTGCCCATCAGTTTGGGGGTGACAAGTAGTACTAAAAAGCAGTTTAGTCCCCAACTTAGCCCATAAACATCTCCAAAAGTGGCTAAGAAATTTAGTATCATGATCTGAAACAATATTATTTGGCACACCATGCAAGCGAATAATTTCACGAAAGAACAAATAAGCACATTAGCAGCATCATCGCTTTTATGACATGGTATGAAGTGTGCCATTTTCAAAAATCTATCCACGACAACAAATATGCTATCCCTCCCCTTCTTTGTTCGAGATAATCCTAAAACAAAATCCATAGATATATCCTCCCATGGAACACTAGGTACAGGCAAAGGCATATATAAACCATGAGGATTGAGTCGTGAATTAGCTTTTTGACATGTAGTGCAGCGAGCAACAAAATGCTCAACATCCCGTCTCATCTTTGCCCAAAAGAAATGTGTAGCAAGTACGTCCTCCGTCTTCTTCACGCCAAAGTGTCCCATTAATCCTTCTCCATGCGCCTCCTGCAACAACATAAGACGAACGGAGCTAGCTGGAATGCATAGCTTGTCAGCACAGAACACAAACCATCATTAATGACAAACTTGTTCCATGTTCTCCCTTCTTTACAATTTTGCAGCACATCTTTAAATTCAGCATCATGCACATATTGATCTTTGATGGTCTCCAAACCAAATATTTTAATGTCAAGTTGTGAAAGCATAGTATTACGACGAGACAATGCATCAGCAATAACATTTTCTTTACCCTTCTTGTGTTTTATGACATAAGAGAAAGTCTCAATGAATTCAACCAATTTAGCGTGTCTACGGTTCAGTTTTGCTTAACTTTTAATATGTTTCAAAGATTCATGATCAGAATGTATAACAAATTCTTTGGGCCATAAATAATGTTGCCATTTTTCTGAAGTTCGAACAAGAGCATATAATTATTTATCATAAGTAGAATAGTTTAGACTAGGCCCACTCAATTTTTCAAAAAAGTATGCAATAGGTTTACCATCTTGTAGTAACACACCTCCTAATTCAATTCCACTAGCATCATATTCGAGCACAAAAGTCTTATTAAAATCAGGAAGTTGGAGTAAAGGAGCATGTGTCAACTTATCTTTCAATACCGTAAAGGCTTCTTCCTATGCGATACCCCAAACAAAAGGCACATCCTTCTTCGTAAGCTCATTGAGAGGTGCAGCAATGGTGTTGAAATCTCTCACAAAACGCCTATAGAAACCAGCGAGTCCAAGAAAACTCCTCACTTGTGTGACCATTTTGGGCTGCGGCCAACTCTCAATAGCTTCAATCTTGGCTTATCAACTTCAATTCCCTGTGGAGTAACAACATAGCCAAGAAAAGATACTCGGTTGGTGAAAAAGGTGCGCTTCCCAAGGTTACCAAACAAACATGCATCACGTAGAGCACTAAAAACAGCACGTAAATGTTCCAATTGTTCTTCCAAAGATCTGCTATAAATCAGTATATCATCAAAATAGACTACCACAAATCGTCCAATGAAAGCACGTAAAACTTCGTTTATTAATCTCATGAAAGTACTAGGTGCATTAGTTAACCCAAAAGGCATGACTAACCACTCATATAATCCAAACTTAGTTTTAAATGTTGTTTTCCATTCATCTCCCAATTTCATACGAATTTGATGGTATCCACTACGCAAATCGACTTTGGAGAATATTGTAGAGCCACTCAATTCATCAAGCATATCATCTAGCCTAGGAATAGGATGACGATAACAAATAGTAATATTATTAATGCCTCTACAATCAACACACATATGCGATGTACCATCCTTTTTTGGCACTGGTATAATAGGAACAACACAAGGACTAAGAGATTCGCGTATATAACCTTTGTCGAGCAGCTCCTGTACTTGACGCATAATCTCCTTCGTCTCCTCTGGATTGGTACGGTATGGTGCAGGTTGGGTAGTGATGCACCGGGAATTAAGTCAATTTGATGCTTAATCCCTCGAATAGGTGGTAATCCCGGTGGCACGTCTTGTGGAAAGATGTCAGCAAACTCCTGCAAAATGTTAGTGACTGCAGGAGGCAAAGAGGAAGGCACGTCCTCGAATGAAAATAATGCCTCTTTGCACACAAAAGCATAGCAAACAGATTTGCTGCAATCTAGATCATCAATATTAGATTTGGTGGCAAGTAAACATCCACTTTTCAATTTAATTTCAGAAGCAACACTAGATGGTTTATTATTAGGTTTCATTTGTTGCTCAAATTCTTTTGCCACTATCTGATTTTCACTCTTATTTTGCTCCTGTTTTGCTTTACTAGCTTGAGTAATATCATCTTTCAAAATGGAATCAGGAGTCATAGGAAGCAAAGTAATATGTTTATCCTTATGAACAAGAGTATACTGATTGTTTCTACCATGGTGTACAGATTTTTTATTGAATTGTCATGGTCTACCAAGTAATAAGGAACATGCTTGCATGGGTACTACATCACAATCAACATAATCAGCACATGTAGCGATACTAAAATGCACACGAACAGTACGTGTTACCTTAACCTTGCCATTGTTGTTGAACCATTGGATGTAGTAAGGATGTGGATGTGGTCTTGTGGTGAGAGAGAGCTTCTCCACCATATCCACGCTAGCCAAGTTGTTGCGGCTCCCTCCATCGATGATGATGCGAATAGAACGTTCCTTCCCAACTCCCTTTGTATGGAACAAATTGCGCCTCTAATTTTGCTCAACTTGTGTGACCAGCACACTCAAAACACGTTGAGCAACTAAACTTCCATACCTGTCAGCGTCTTCAGCAGCCATGTATTGTGTCTCTTGTTCAGAATCATCTCCACCGTGTTCTTCACTTGTAATAAGAGCCAAAGTCTCCTCATCATAGTCACTAGCGGACTCATACCCACCATCCTCAGTAGCAATCATCACACGCTTAAATGGGCATTCTCTCACATAATGACCTCCACCCTTGCAACAATGACAAATAATACCATGTGTTTGCCCTGTTGATGACATGGATGAAGAAGAGCTCTGTGCAGGCCCAGAAGGTGTGCTCTTGGAAGATAGTGGTGGTTGTGCCTGCTTTCTTGTATCACGGTTGGAGGTGGCAGCTGACGGGGGTGCCGGTGCAGTAGAATGTGTGGAAGTAGACGCAGTGTTGGGGATATAACCCCACGGTGTGACCCGCCCAGGAGGGGCCGGGTTACACCGTTGGCGACTCAATAGAGAAAACCTAAGTAGGCCCAAGAAGGAAACATGAAGACTGGGGGCGGCTCATGAAGCGGGCCTGTTGAAGGCCCAAGACTAGGCGACGGTGCTATAACCCGGAGATGTGAGCCGCCCGATGGTGGCTTGCCTAGCAAGGCAAGGCGATTTAGAACCCAAGTTGGACACGTTGTGTGATCCGGCTTGGACTCTTGTAAGCCCAGGACCTCGACCTATGTATATAAAGGCGAGATCCTGCGGCGGGTTAACTCAAGTTACGATCAATCGATAGCTAGGTTAAGTGATTCCGCTCCCTTGTAATCGATACTCAATCAATACAACACAAAGAAGGACATAGGCTTTTACCTCATTGGTGAGGGGCCGAACCTGGGTAAACTCGCGTCTCTCGTCCCAATCAACCCCTTCAAGTTGCCCTACATTGCGATGGCACCACACCTAAGTCCTTTCACAAGGGCATCTGCCATGACAAAACCACGACAGTTGGCGCCCACCATGGGGCCAGCGCATGGTGGTTTTGAGTTCTTGAAGGGCTCTTTCCCAGGGATCGAGGGATACGCCGTTGGCAGGATGACTAAGAGTCGCCGTGGCAAGCTCTACATCATCGATGCTAGCTGGGGCCCTGAGGCCGACTCAATCGAGTACGGGTACCGGGTCCCCTTTGGTGGGATTCACGTCTTCATCAGCAAGATCGGCGAATCAGAGCCTGAGCCGGAAATCTGCACCGTCATCGTCGAGCCAGCTCGGCGTGCGTGACCTGCTAGGGTTCAACCCGTCCGGAAGCATTTCTTCATTGGATTTGCGCATGGCACGGACCTTGCGGAGGATTCTGTGTCCGGAGGAGAGACTCTCATCTACTCAGGTGATGAGTCCTCGACTAGAGAGACGGAGTCAATCTACCAGCTTCAAGACGGCGGGCTTGGGGCTATTCCAATGGTGACAGTATTCCGGATCCCTACGAGCCGCCGTCTCGGGCTGCTATCTTTATGGCTGGTATAGGACCGGCTCTCGACTCATCAACGGCGGCGGCTATGACGTCTGGATCAACCGCTGCTACGACAGCTGGGGCTAGTGGCTCAGCTCGACCGCCGGCTCAAGTTTTGTCTGAACTTTTGGGCACTTTGACGACCCTGTTGGCAACAGAGGTCACTACGGCAAATCAAGCACAACATAATGAGAGGTTGCAAAGGTGCGAGATGAGGTAGCCAAGGCTCAGGAGGAGCTTAATGCAGAGAACACCAGGATGGCAACGGAACGAGCTCTGATGGATGCCGAGTCACAGCGTATAAGGGCGGAGGCTTTTCGCCTGAGTCTGGATCAGAATGCGTCCAATGATGTTCTTCAAAGGAGGTACCAAACCCGCCTGCCTTTGCCGTACGAGGCGCGGAACCTTTTCAACACACCTGGGGCAGGGCCAAGTAACCCGCTGGGTACAGCCTGGGTGGTTGAAGTCCCAGGGAGCGGGGCAGCGGCTCAGCCTCGATTACAGACCCGCCCCGCAGGGATCAGACTCTGCCTCGATGTTTTTCAACACCATCTGGTCACTATTCTAACCCGGTAGATAACATGATAGTGACGGCTACCCGGTTCAATGCAATCCCTATTACGGATGAGACGCCTTTTGCAGCTGAGGCACGGAACACAATTGAGCTCTTACAGACGGTGGTCGCACAGCAAGAGAAATATTCACACAGTCGTGAGCGGGTGCACTCGACCCCCCTCCCAAGTCACAGTTACAGCTGGTGCATTGAGTCACCGGCGGTTTCCAGTAGCGAACGACATCATCGACTGAATCAGGATGACCCACCCCGTGGGAATAACCCGCCCCTTACTCATGCTCAGGCAATTGTGGACGATGCCAGAGCTCACCGAGGGGTGGAGGCCGCAGCTGCGGCTCGGCTAGGGGCTTATCAGCAGCCTCCGGTGACCCCTTCGACGTCAGTAGGGGCTGGTGTGATTTCCAGGTCGGTTGGGGTACCTTGTTTAGTACCAGCTTTACGTAATGAACGTCTGCCTAAGGATTTTAAGGGTCCTCGTAAGGTGGCTAACTACACAGCTGACCTCCCCCCCGAGGCTTGGATTGAGAGTTACGAGTTAGCCATGGAGATGCTGGATGTCAATGATGTTGTATGTCCTAAGTACTTTACTATGATGTTGGATGGACCAGCCCGAACCTGGTTAAAGGGAATGCCTGCTAATTCCATCAATTCGTGGGCAGAGTTGAAAGCGCGGCTCATTCAGAACTTTAAAGGAACGTGTAAGCAGCCTCTGACGATCATTGATCTTGATAACTACGTGCAGCGTGAGGATGAGTCGGCCCATCACTGGGTCCGGCGGGTCTCTGCTATTATTCACTCTTCGGATAGTATTGCGGCGGGTCAGGCGGTTCTGGTTTTGGAGAAGAACTGTCACTTTACCCCCTTAAGCAGGCACTTAGGTGGCTTAAACATCATTGTAATGACATGGGTGAGCTTATGGCGGCTCTCATTAAATATGCGGACTCTGATACCACCAAGGACCCTGGATCTAACGATGAGAAATCCAACAAGGGCAAGAAGGGCGGTAATGGTAAGGGTCAGCAGCAGAATGTGGTAGGAGGCAATGGAAACAACCCAGGCAATGGTGGTAAGCGAAGACACCTGGATGGCGGGTCAGATCTAGTAGCTAATACCAACGTCGGGTCTAAAAACCAGCGCCGTAATGGCAATGGTAAGTCGTCCTTTGGAGGGAAAAACTTCAATATCGAAGCAATGATGAATGAACCTTGTCTGAAACACAGTCTGCCTAATAAGCCGGCCACCCATGCTTGGAAAGATTGCTTTATCATGCGAGAATATAGAAATTATAGCTTTAATCAGAATAACGGTAATAGCAATGGGCCGCCTGGCGGGTCAGGGTCTGGTCCCCAAGGGTCCGGCTTTGGGGGCGGCGGCTCAAGTTCTGGTTATCAAAGTCAGGGTAATCATGGTGGGTACAATCAGCAGTCTAGTCAGAATAACCAGCAGCAGAATAATCAATCAGGATATCAGAGTAACCCAAAACAGCTCAATGGTGGCCAGTACCATGTTTTCACCACAAGCCTTTGCAAACGAGACCAGAAGGTTCATAAGCATGTGGTCAATACTACTGAGCCGGCGGTGCCTCAATACTTGCGGTGGTCAGAACATCCAATCACGTGGAGTAGGGAGGATCACCCGCCCCGGGTTGAGAATCCGGGTCATCTGGCATTAGTGGTAGCCCCTCAGGTCAGGAGTTATATATTCACTAAAGTGTTTATGGATGGTGGTAGCAGTATCAACATCTTGTATTATGACACCTTTCGCCGGATGAACTTAATTGACAAAGATCTTAAGCCGTCCTCTACAGTCTTCCATGGTGTAGTGTCTGGTAAGTCGGCGTGTCCTGTGGGAAAGATTGCTTTGGAAGTTGCTTTTGGGGATGATTATGACTACAGAGCTGAGACGTTGTGGTTTGAGGTAGTTAAGATCAAAAGTCTATATCATGCCTTGTTCAGACGGTCGGCTTATGCTAAGTTCATGGCTTGCCCTTGCTATGTTTATTTACAGCTTAAGATGCTAGGGCGGAAGCGCACAATTACAGTCCACGGTGATCGAAAAATTGCTCTGGAGTGTGAGGAAGGAGACGCGGCTTATGCAAAGTTAGCTTGTGCTACTGAGGAGCTTAAGTTTTACAAGGATAATGTTGACCCGGCTGATATGACCCCTTTAAAGAAACCCACGACTAAACAAGACCCTTTATTGAAGTTTAAGTCCGCTGATGATACCAAGCAGGTTGACTTTGTCCCTGGCGACTCATCTCAGCAGTTCACAGTGGGGACTAATATGGATCCTAAATAGGAAAGCGCGCTCATCGAGTACATCCATGAGAATCAGGACATCTTTGCATGGAAACCTTCTGACATGCCGGGTGTACCGAGAGAATTCGCTGAGCACACTCTTAATGTGGACACTAAGTTTAAGCCGGTTAAGCAATTCCTTCATCGTTTCAATGAAGAGCGATGTAAGGCTATTGGAGAGGAGGTAGCCCGGCTCTTAGCAGCTGGGTTTATTGTGGAAGTCTTTCATCCTGAGTGGTTGGCTAACCCTGTGCTTGCACTCAAGAAGAATGGCACGTGGCATATGTGTGTCGACTACACAAATCTCAACAAGGCTTGTCCAGCTCATCCATTTGCTCTCCCCTGTATCGACTAGATCATTGATGCAACGGCGGGTTATGAGAGTTTATGTTTCCTGGACGCTTATTCTGGTTATCATCAAATCAAGATGGCAGTTAAAGACTAAGAGAAGACGGCTTTCATCACGCCTTTTGGGGCTTTTTGCTATGTTTCTATGCCTTTTGGGCTCAAAAGCGCTCAGGCGAATTATCAACGCTGTGTTCAGAATTGTTTTCACAGTCAGATTGGGCGCAATGTGCATGCTTATGTGGATGATATTGTGGTCAAGTCTAGAAAGAAGGAGACTCTCCTGGATGATCTGAAGGAGACTTTTGACAAAGTCTGGATCTATAAAATGATGCTTAACCCAGCCAAGTGTGTTTTTGGTGTGCCTGCAGGTAAACTATTGGGATTTCTAGTCTCGGAAAGGGGAATCGAAGCTAACCCGGAGAATATCAAGGCCATCACCACCCTTTCTAAGTCAGCGTGTGTCAATGACGTCCAGCGTTTGGCGGGTCGTATTGGAGCTTTGAGCCATTTCATAAGTCATCTGGGAGAGAAGGCAATACCCTTATATCAGATGATGAAGAAGACGGATCACTTTGTCTGGAGTGATGCTGCTAATGAGGCGTTTGAGGCGCTCAAGAAACAGTTAGCTGAGCCGCCTGTCCTTGCTGCTCCTATTGAGAAAGAGCCTTTGCTCCTGTACATGGCGGCTAATAGTAAGGCTATGAGTGTGGCAGTTGTTGTGGAGCGCAAGGAGGCGGGTAAGGAGTACCCGGTTCAACGGCCTGCTTATTATGTCAGTGAAGTGTTAATTGAGTCAAAGCAACGATATCCACATTGGCAGAAACTGGTGTATGGGGTGTTCATGGCCAGTAGAAAGCTGAAGCATTATTTTCTTGGCCATCCTATTACTGTGGTCAGTTCTGCACCTTTAGGAGATATTATTCAAAACAGAGAAGCCACAGGCCGGGTTGCTAAGTGGGCAATTGAACTTGGACCTCATACTTTGAAGTATGTGCCAAGAACAGCCATCAAGTCTCAGGCTCTGGTTGATTTCATAAATGATTGGACAGAGTTGCAGATACCTGAGGAAAAACCTGACAACACATATTGGACAATTCACTTTGATGGGTCCATGCAGTTGGAAGGCTCGGGGGCTGGAGTTATTTTGACTTCCCCGCGAGGTGACAAATTTTGTTATGTTTTAAGGTTAATGTTTCCTTGTACTAATAATGCAGCTGAATATGAGGCTTTACTCCATGGCCTTCGTATGGCCAAAGAGATTAATTTAAGCCAGGTCAGGTGTCTGGGCGACTCAGACCTTGTGGCTCAGCAAGTCTCAGTCAAGTGAGACTCTAAAGACCCGCTCATGGTGGCTTATCGTCGGGCGGTTGACAATATTGCTGGTCACTTCAAGGGTTATCAGGTGGATCACCTTGATCGACGGAAGAATGAGGCGGCTGATGCCTTAAGCCGGCTTGGCTCTCAACGTAAGTCGGTGCCTCCTAATGTGTTGCTTGACGTCTTACACAATCCTTCCATCAAATTACCATCTGAAGAAGACCTTGCTGTCCCTGACCAGGAGGCGTAGCTAGTGGCAGCTCTTCATGCTATTCCAGATTGGACTTTGCCTTATTTGGCTTATATGACCCGGGGCGAGTTACCCGAGGATGAAACTTGGGCTAGGCAAATAACCAGGAGGTCTAAGTCTATGACTATCATTAACGGCGAGTTACACCGATGCAGTGTCACGGGCGTTTTCCAACGTTGTGTTTCTCCTGAGGAGGGCCGTGAAATTTTACGAGAGATTCATGAAGGTGATTGTGGTCATCATGCCGGCTCTAAGTCTTTGGTGGCTAAAGCTTTTCGTCATGGGTTTTATTGGTTGACGACTCATACTGATGCAGAGGACATTGTTAGCAAGTGCGATGGATGTCAAAAGTTTGCAAGGCAAGCTCATGTGCCAGCTCAGGAATTGCGGATGATCCCAATAACTTGGTCATTTGTGGTCTGGGGGCTTGATATGGTTGGATCATTCAAAAGGTCTAAAGATAAGAAGACCCACCTTTTGGTGGTGGTTGATAAGTTCACTAAGTGGGTTGAAGCAAAGCCTGTTAGCAATTGTGAAGCAGCAACTGTAGTGCAGTTTGTGAAAAAGCTGATCTTTCGCTTTGGTTATCCTCATAGTATCATCACTGATAATGGTACTAATCTCTCTAAGGGTGCCATGAAGGAGTTCTGCAATAGAGAGCATATTCGTCTTGGTGTTTCCTCAGTGGCTCATCCACAGTCTAATGGTCAAGCAGAACGAGCTAACCAGGAGATTTTGAGAGGCATCAAGCCCCGGCTTATGGTTCCCTTGAAGCGAACACCGGGTTGTTGGGTTGAGGAGCTACCGTCAGTGCTTTGGAGTATCAATACAACCCCCAATAGGTCAACACGCTATATGCCTTTCTTCATGGTCTATGGGGCCGAGGCAGTTCTCCCAAGTGACATCTGTCATGACTCGCCTAGAGTGGCGGCTTATATTGAAGTTGATAATGATACGGCACGTCAGAATGCACTTGATGCTCTGGATGAAGAGCGTGACCTTGCGGCGGCTCGTTCGGTAATATATCGGCAAGACCTACATCGCTATCATAGCCGTAGAGTTCGAAGCCGGACCTTTCAGGAAGGTGACTTAGTGCTCAGTTTGATTCAAGATTAGACAGGGATGCATAAGCTTTCGCCTCCTTGGGAAGGACCCTTTGTGATCAGCAAAAATCTCAATAACGGGTCTTACTACCTCATTGACATCCGAGAGAACAAAGAATCCCGCGCGTCCAAGAAGGAGACCAATCGGCTGTGGAACATTGCTCACCTTCGGCCTTATTATGCCTGAGCCACTGGCTCTTACAATTGTACATACTTTTGTCGATGTATATATCTTTTTATGATCAATATAATAAAGCCGGCATCCCTAAAAAAAATCAAGGTCTCTGTCATTTCATTTCTGTGTATCTTAGTCTTTATTAGTTAATCATAAGGTCACTTGGGGGTTCCAACCCACCGGGTTTAGCTTTCATACCCTCTTGACCGGCCTGAGTTGCCACAATATGAGTTACACCTGCCTGTTTGCAACTTGCTACTCCGCCAGGTGACCCGCCGAACTCTTAACAGTCAATCTTATTTAAGACCCTGAACTTGTTAAGTTAAAACGGTGGCTTGTGTCACATGAGAGCCGGCTTATAGTGAGCTAGGATAAACTCAACGGCTATGCGGCCTTGAAAGCAAATATGAGGCCTGTGAGCCAACTTTTCCAGTCGTGTTTTAAAAGCCGGCTTAACAAATTCTTGAGATTGGCCTTTTTGCTGCTCTGATTTCTTTTGATGTTTTTATGCTCTCAGGGCTTTTGCTTTTATGCAAATTTTGACTACCCAGGTCTTAAGGCTCCGGATTACGTTGCTCATGTTTGAGTATTTCGGGTTGTCACCCGCCTTGGCTTTTGACTTTAAGTCGCCGGTATGTTTTGGCTTGAATAGTCGTGTTTACGATTTTTTCAGTAGTTGTATAAGGCTACAAATCTTTGGGTTGTCACCCGCCCTGGTTTTTGACTTTAAGTCGCCGGTATATATGTTGATTGGTCTTCGGCAAAATGTACAAGGCTTCAAGTAAAGACAAGAATTGTGGTACGGCTCATATGAACGGTTAAATCAAGCAGGCAACAAAGTTCATCTGCTAAAGTTGAGATAAGCATGCACGAAGGCATGACAGGGCGGATCACTGTTTTAAGCTACTCTATTACAAGGCTTCAAATTGCGCCCAAAAGATTTTGAATCAAGTGTTTTTTGGAGCTGCACTCCTATAACCCGGCCTCAAAGCTGTCCGGCTTATGATCACCACAATTAGTTCTCTTCTTGACGCCTTGACGGTTCCGGATCATCCTGCGCCAGCTCTTCATCGTTCGCCATCTGAAGGTCAGTCGATGTCCAGTCGATGTCGGTTAAAGCTTCGAATGTGGCTTCATCATTAAGAATAATGGAAGGGTCAAGGTCAGGGGCAAAGATATGCTTACGCCTTGGTGGTATGAGATCTACAGCGTCATGAGCTGTCGACTTAATCTTATTGTTGTTATCGTCGTAAGCCGGCGTGTACTTGGTCAAATTCAGCTCTTCTATCAGCTTGCATGCCACGGGCCACATCTCTCTGACGCATTGGTTGAAGTCTTTCTCTTCAAATATTGAGCCGTCATCCCTGAACTCTGGGCATCCAGTGGCTATTTCGTCCGGGTCAAGCTCTGATTGCCATGCCTTGGCCCGGCCTAGAGCAATAATGGCTCCGGCACGGGCGGCTGATAGTCTGATCTCTTCAATTTGAGCCGGCACTGTCAAGAAATGATCCAGCACCGTCTTTATTTGAGTTGGAGGTTTCTTCCCACCTGCCAAGGTGACAAGGCTACGCAGTGTTCCAGTGTATAGCTGCTCAGTCAATGAATAAGCCGCCTTTAGTTTGAGCAGCATATTCTGGCCAAGACTGGCGCTTGTGGGGCCTGTTCAATTTTTCACATGAGAGTCGCCAGACGGGTTAAAAATTCTATGTTACGAATTACCAGATGGGTTAAAAAACATGCTGAGTTGCACGTTAAACTTACCAAAGATGGCCGCTGACATTTGAGAAATATGTTCGTTTAAGCCAGCTAACTCTTCAGTTACCGGTTTAAGTTCAGCTTCAGCGTCCTCTGCTCTTTTTAGTAGCGCAGCCTTATCAGTCTCCCAGGTGGTTCTCTCAGCAGCAAAATCTGCCTTGATCTTCTCAATTTCTTCCAGTGAAGATTTCAGCTTTGACTCGGCTTTGGAAGTTTCAGCTTGTTGCAGCTCAATGTTCTTCTTTAAGTCGCCAAGTTGCGACTCTTTCATGTTCAACTCCTCCTGAAATACAATATTGAAGCAGCGGTTACCACACAAGGAGTAAGTTTTAGTGATACAGTTATATTAAGTCCCAAGCACATTGCAAGCAATATACTTGGCACTTGGGGGCTAATGTAGGTCATTTCAATTTCTGTTAAGACCCGGCTCATCTTGTCAGTTTAAGACGGCCCTTGGGGGCTACATATTTGATTCTATCAAGGTCATCAAGACCGGGCTCATCTTGTCAGTTTAAGCCGGCCCTTGGGGGCTACATATTTGGTTCTATAAAGACAATAAAAGACCCGTCTCATCTTTTCAAAGATAAGCCGGCCCTTGGGGGCTGCACTTTGGAAATTTCACAAGTCTAAAGCATAGTCGACATTTTTCTTATACTTCAGACTTGGGGGCTAGTATGGACATATATATATGCACAAGGCTAAAGAGGGGTTGGATATGTTCATACCTCATATTTCTGCTTCATCAACCGGACTAACCCAGCCTCCATATCATGGCTTGTGTTAAGGCGGCTCAAATAGCCCGCGTACACATCACCTGCACTATAACACGAGTAATCTTCCAAGTTCAGCTTAGCTTTGCCTTTCTCCAGTGAAGGCGTTTCTTCCTTGGTTGAATGCTTGGCTAGGACTCTGGAGATCTCGGGTGGCTTAAAAACTGACCCGGTAACAGTAATGTCATCAACGTCAGCAGCTGATAACCCACAAGTATAGGGGATCGCAACAGTTTTTGAGGTAGAGTATTCAACCCAAATTTATTGATTCGACACAAGGGGAGTGAAAGAATATTCTCAAGTATTAGCAGCTGAGTTGTCAATTCAACCACACCTGGAAGACTTAATATCTGCAGCAAAGTATTTAGTAGCAAAGTAGTATGGAAGTAACAGTAACGGTGGCAAAAGTAACAGTAGCAATTTTGTAGCAATCATAACAGTGGCAACAGAGAAGTAACTTAGCAAAGATCAATATGTGATAAGCTCGTAGGCAATGGATCAATGATGGATAATTATGTCGGATGGCATTCATCATGCAACAGTTATAACATAGGGTGGCACAGAACTAGCTCCAATTCATCAATATAATATAGGCATGTATTCCGAATATAGTCATACGTGCATATGGAAAAGAACTTGCATGACATCTTTTGTCCTACCCTCCCGTGGCAGCGGGGTCCTATTGGAAACTAAGGGATATTAAGGCCTCCTTTTAATAGAGTACCGGACCAAAGCATTAGAACTTAGTGAATACATGAACTCCTCAAACTACGGTCATCACTGGGAAGTGTCCCGACTATTGTCACTCCGGGGTTGCCGGATCATAACACGTAGTAGGTGACTATAACTTGCAAGATAGGATCAAGAACACAAATATATTCATGGAAACATAAAGGGTTCAGATCTGAAATAATGGCACTCGGGCCCTAGTGACAAGCATTAAGCATAGCAAAGTCATAGCAACATCAATCTTAGAACATAGTGGATACTAGGGATCAAACCCTAACAAAACTAACTCGATTACATGGTAAATCTCATCCAACCCATCACCGTCCAGCAAGACTATGATGGGAATACTCATGCACGGCGATGAGCATCATGAAATTGGTGATGGAGGATGGTTGATGATGACGACGGCGATGATTTTCCCTCTCCGGAGCCCCGAACGGACTCTAGATCTGGTCTCCCGAGGAAGAACAGGAGGTGGCGGCGGCTCCGTATCGTAAAACGCGATGAATCCTTCTCTCTGATTTTTTTTCTTCCCGAACGTGAATATATGGAGTTGGAGTTGAGGTCGGTGGAGGTCCAGGGGGCCCACAAGGACAGAGGGCGCGCCCTGGGGGGGTGGGCGCGCCCCCCACCCTTGTGGACAGGGTGTGGGCCCCCTTCAGTTGATTCTTTCGCCAATATTTTTTATTTATTCCAAAACTGATCTCCATGAAGTTTCAGGTCATTCCGAGAACTTTTATTTTTGCACAAAAATAACACCATGGCAATTCTGCTGAAAACAGCGTCAGTCCGGGTTAGTTCCATTCAAATCATGCAAATTAGAGTCCAAAACAAGGGCAAAAGAGTTTGGAAAAGTAGATACGATGGAGATGTATCAACTCCCCCAAGCTTAACCCATTGCTTGTCCTCAAGCAATTCAGTTGACAAACTGAAAGTGATAAAGAAAAACTTTTACAAACTCTATTTGATCTTGTTGTTGCAAATATGTAAAGCCGACATTCAAGTTTTCAGCAAATATTATGAACTAACCATATTCACAATAACATTTAGGTCTCACATTTACTCATATCAATGGCATAATCAACTAGCGAGAAATAATAATAAATCTCGGATGACAACACTTTTCCAAAACAATCATGATATGATATAACAAGATGGTATCTTGCTAGCCCTTTCTGAGACCGCAAAACATAAATGCAGAGCACCCCTGAAGATCAAGGACTGATTAGACTTTCTAATTCATGGTAAAAGAGATCCAGTCACAGTCATGCTCAATATCAATTAATAGCAAAGCATACAATGACAGTGGTGCTCTCTAACTGGTGCTTTTTATAAGAGAATGATGACTCAACATAAAAGTAAATAGATAGGCCCTTCGCAGAGGGAAGCAGGGATTTGCAGATGTGCCAGAGCTCAAGTTTTTAAAATAGAGATGAATATAATTTTTGAGCGGTATGCTTTCATTGTCAACATAACAACCAAGAGATCTCAGTATCTTCCATACTACATACATTATAGGCAGTTCCCAAATAGAATGGTAAAGTTTTTCTTTACTCCCCCTCAACCATGAAGCACACTCCACGGCTGGTCCGAAACAACGGGTACCATCCATACAAGCAACAATCCTGGGGGAGTTTTGTTTTAATTTATTTTGATTTGATTTGAGCATGGGACTGGGCATCCTGATTACCAGCCATTTTCTCATGAATGATGAGCGGAGTCCACTCATCGTGAGAATAACCCACCTAGCATGGAAGATACCGACAGCCCCCAGTCGCTACATGAGCGATTCGGGCATAAAAAACAGATTATCATTTGAAGGTTTAGAGTTTGGCACATGCAAATTTACTTGGAACTGCAGGTAAATACCGCGTATAGGAAGGTATGGTGGACTCATATGGAATAACTTTGGGTTTATGGAAGTGGATGCACAAGGAGTATTCCCGCTTAGTACAGGTGAAGGCTAGCAAAAGACTGGGAGCGACCAACTAGAGAGCAACAACAGTCATAAACATGCATTGAGAGTAACCAATATTGAATGCAAGCATGAGTAGGATATAAATCACCATGAACATAAATATCGTGGAGGCTATGTTGATCTTGTTTCAACTACATGCGTGAACATGTGCCAAGTCAAGCCACTTGAATCATTCAAAGGAGGATACCATCCTATCATACTACTTCACAACCATTTTAAAAGCATGTTGGCACGCAAGGTAAACTATTATAAGCTCCTAGCTAATTAAGCATGGCATGAGTAACTATAATCTCTAATTGTCATTGCAAACATGTTTCATTCATAATAGGCTGAATCAGGAATGATGAACTAATCATATTTACAAAAACAAGATAGGTCGAGTTCATACCAGCTTTTCCTCATCCCAATCATTTTATCATATATCGTCATTATTGCCTTTCACTTGCACGACCGAACGATGTGAATAATAGTGCACGTGCATTGGACTAAGCTGGAATCTGCAACATTTATTCAAAGGAGAAGACAAGGTAATATGGGCTCTCTGTTAGATCAACAATAATGCATATGGGAGCCACTCAACATTTTCATCGTGGTCTTCTCTCCTCGACCCCCAAAGAAAAGAAAAGAATTTCAAAAAAACACACTGAAATGTTTTTGGAGTTTTTGTTTTTCTGAAGAAAGTAAAACAAGAACGAGAAAAACTATTTACACGGGAAAGCTCCCAACAAGTAAAAGAAGAACGAGAAATCTTTTTGGGTTTTCTTTAATACTACAACTAAGCATGGAAAGTAAACTAAGCTGCAACTAATTTTTTTTGTTTTTCTCAAAGGTTTTTCAAACACACAAGAAGAAAGCGAGAAAAAGAAAATAAACTAACATGGATAATACAATGAAAAAGTATGAACACCGACAACTAGAATGAGTGTGTGAACATGAATGTAATGTCGGTGAGAAATATGTACTCCGCCAAGCTTAGGCTTTTGGCCTAAGTTGGTCTAGGGCCACCACTGGCCCGGATGATATCCGAAATCGTAGTTGGGGTCGTATTGTGCTGCGGCAGCTACTGCTTGGCGAGCTGCCTCCTGGAGGCGAGCAGCCTCCGATGTTCTCTCATACTCGTTTGCCTCCTCTCTAGTTATAAAATATCTCCCATTTACCTGAAAGTTAAAGAAGGCAAGAGTAGGAAGGGTAATATGGACAGCACGCCGTCTGTCAAAGATTAGCCGGTACTCGAGGGACTATTCGTTCCTCTCAAGAAACTGATAACGCACCAAAGCATCATAATCAAGAAAAGCAGGTGGCAACTCCATGTCATTCTCCCTTATGGGTACTCCAAGATAATTAGCTAAACGAGTTGCATAAATCCCGCCAAATAAATCTCCCTCTTTAGCATTATGATGTAACCTCCTCGCAATAATAGCCCCCAAGTTATAACGCTTATCACCTAACACCGCACACTTGAGGACACTAAGATCTGGAACACAAAGGTGGCAATGCTCATGCTTACCATTAATGCATCTACCTATAAAGAGAGCAAAATAATGTATGGCAGGAAAGTGAATGCTCCCTATGGTAGCTTGTGTGATATTTCTAGTTTCTCCCACGGTGATGCTAGCAAGGAAATCATTGTATTCAGCTTTGTGAGGCTCACTAAGAAGGCCCCATTGTGGGATTTTGCAAGCAGTTTTAAAATCTTCAAGGTCCATGGTATATGATTCATCATAAAGATCAAATAAAACAGTATGGGTATTACGCTTAGATGAAAATTCAAACCTCCGCACAAAGGAATCGATGAGGTAGTAGTATTGTCGGCACTTATCTGACACGAAGTCCTCAAGGCCGGCATTTTGTATGTATGCATCAAACTCATCCTTGAAAACTGCATGAACCATGAATTCATCTGACGGCCATTCACAAGGACGCACTTGAGCTTCGCTTGGTGGTTCAAGGTCTGGCTCAGGTATCGTGGGCCTAGGTGCTTGCTTCCTCGAAGAACCACCTTGGTACATTTTCCTAGACATTTTTCTTCCTCTGAATTTTTTTTGAAATTTTTAGTGACTCAAAATGGAAGTGAACCAAACTCAACAAAATTGATAGCAACTACTCCTACAAGTTCCTAGAGGCTATATCATGCATCAAAACTACTTTGGACCATATAAATTTGACATGCAAGCTCAAGAACAGGGTCACCACAGCAGCAAAAATTTGCAATAAATAAAGCACTAGAACAAAAACTAATTGGACCATTGGAGGAGTCACATACCAAGGAACAATCCCCCAAAGCAGTTTTGTGAATGGAGCTTTGAGCAAGGAGATCAAAAATGGCAGCAAAATGAGCAAGAACACGAGTTTGAGCTATGGGATGATTTTTTCTGGAGGAAGACGAAGTGGATGGTTGCTGGAAGAAGTGGAGGGGGGCCACATGGGACCCACAAGACTGGGGGCGCGCCCAGGGGGGTAGGGCACGCCCTCCGTCCTTGCCGACAGGTGGTGGGTCCCCCTGGTGTGTTCTCAGTGCCAGAAATTCTCAAATATTCTATAAAAAATCATACTAAATTTTCAGGGCATTTGGAGAACTTCTATTTTCGGGTCATTTTTTTTATTTCACAGACAATTCAGAAAACAGACAGAAAATACTATTTTTGATTTATTAAATCTAAATAACAGAAAGTAAGAGGTGGGTACAGCAGGTTGTGCCTTCTAAATTCATCCATCTCATGCTCATCAAAAGGAATCCGTTAACAAGGTTGATCAAGTCTCATTAACAAACTTCTTTCGAATAACATGGAACCGGAGAATTTTCGAATAACACTAAGTTACCTCAACAGGGATATGCATGTCCCCAACAATAAGAATATCATATTTTCTTTTGATAGTAGGGAGAGGGAATTCAAAACCTCCGATAGTAATAGTTGAAATTTTTCCAATAGAATTGATACTATGAAGTTGAGGTTGTTTCTTCGGAAAGTGTACTGTATGCTCATTACCATTAACATGAAAGGTGACATTGCCTTTGTTGCAATCAATAACAGCCCCTGCAGTATTCAAAAAGGGTGTACCAAGGATGATCGACATACTTTCGTCCTCGGGAATATCAAGAATAACAAAGTCCGTTAAGATAGTAACGTTTGCAACCACAACAGGCACATCCTCACAAATACCGATGGGTATAGCAGTTGATTTATCAGCCATTTGTAAAAAGATTTCAGTAGGTGTCAACTTATTCAATTCAAGTCTACAATATAAAGAGAAAGGCATAACACTAACACCGGCTCCAAGATCACATAAAGCAGTTTTAACATAGTTTCTTTTAATGGAGCATGGTATAGTTGGTACTCCTGGATCTCCAAGTTTCTTTGGTATTCCACCCTTAAAAGTATAATTAGCAAGCATGGTGGAAATTCCAGCCTCCGGTATCTTCCTTTTATTTGTAACAATATCTTTCATATACTTAGCATAATGAGGCATTTTAAGCATATCAGTTAAACGCATACGCAAAAAGATAGGTCTAATCATTTCAGCAAAGCGCTCAAAATCCTCATCATCCTTTTTCTTGGATGGCTTAGGAGGAAAGGGCATGGGTTTCTGAACCCATGGTTCTCTTTCTCTACCATGTTTTCTAGCAACAAAGTCTCTCTTATCATAACATTGATTCTTTGATTGTGGGTTATCAAGATCAATAGCAGGTTCAATCTCTATATCATTATCATTACTAGGTTGAGCATCAACATGAACATCATCATTAACATTATCACTAGGTTCATGTTCATCACCAGATTGTGTCTCAGCATCAGAAATAGAAATATCATTTGGATTCTCAGGTGTGTCTATAACAGGTTCACTAGAAGTATGCAAAGTCCTATCAGTTTTCTTTTTCTTTTTATTACTAGGACTAGATGCATCAGTATTAATTCTCCGAGAATCTTGCTCAACTCTCTTAGGATGCCCCTCAGGATACAAAGGTTCCTGAGTCATTTTACCACCTCTAGTCATAACCCTAACAGCATTATCATTATTCTTATTATTCAACTCATTAAGCAAATCATCATGTGCCTTAAGTACTTGTTCTACTTGAATTGTAACCATGGAAGCATGTTTACTAATAAGCTTAAGATCATTAACAGTTCTACTCATATAATCACCCAAGTAATCAAGCATGTGAGCATTATGTTTCAATTGTCTACTAACATAAGCATTGAAATTTTCTTGTTTAACAATAAAATTATCAAACTCATCCAAGCATTGACTAGCAGACTTATTATGAGGAATATCACCTTCATCAAATCTATAAAGAGAGTTTACCTCTACTACCTGTGTCGGGTTATCAAGACCATGTATTTCCTCAATAGGCGGTAGATTCTTAACATCTTCAGCTTTAATACCTTTTTCTTTCATAGATTTCTTTGCCTCTTGCATATCTTCAGGACTGAGAAATAGAATACCTCTTTTCTTTGGAGTTGGCTTAGGAGTTAGCAATTCAGCTTGCTCAATAGTTCGTTCCCTAAAAATACAACCAGCACAACTATCTAGGTGGTCCCTAGAAGCATCAGTTAGTCCATTATAAAAGATATCAAGTATTTCATTTTATTGAGAGGATGATCAGGCAAAGCATTAAGTAATTGGAGAAGCCTCCCCCAAGCTTGTGGGAGACTCTCTTCTTCAGATTGCACAAAGTTAAATATTTCATGTAGGGCAGCTTGTTTCTTATGAACAGGGAAATATTTTTGAGAGAAGTAATAAATCATATCCTGGGGACTACGCACACAACCAGGAGCAAGAGAATTAAACCATAACTTAGCATCACCCTTTAACGAGAAAGGAAATAGTTTAAGAATATAGTAGTAGCAAATTTTTTTCCTTATGAGCGAATAGGGTGGCTATATCATTCAGTTTAGTAAGATGTGCCACAACTGTTTTAGATTCATAACCATAGAAGGGATCAGATTCAACCAAAGTAATTAACTCAGGATCGATAGAGAATCCATAATCCTTATCAGTAACAAAGATAGGTGAAGTAGCAAAATTGGGATCATATTTCATTCTAGCATCAAGGATTTTTCTTTCAGCTTAGCTAGCAATTTCTTAAGATCTTCTCTATCATTGCAAGCAAGAAAGTTTCTAGCAGTTTCTTCATCCATAACATAACCCTCAGGTACAATAAGCAATTCATACCTAGGGGGAGAATCATAATCTTCAGTTTCAATAATATCATCGGTTTCAGCAAATTCATTTTCTCTAACCCTAGCAAGTTGTTCATCAAGAAATTCACCTAGTGGCACAGTATTATCAAGCAAAGCAGTAGTATCATCATAAGCATCATGCATAGCAAAAGTGGCATCATCAATTATTTGTGACATATCAGAATTACTAGCAAGTGTAGTTGTCGCAAGTTTACTCAAAACAGAAGGTGAATCAAGTGCAGAGCTAGATGGCAGTTCCTTACCTCCCCTCGTAGTTGAGGGGAAAATCTTGGTTCTAGTATCTTTCAAATTCCTCATAGTGATCAACAGATATAAATCCCAAGTGACTCAGAGAATAGAGCTATGCTCCCCGGCAACGGCGCCAGAAAAAGGTCTTGATAACCCACAAGTATAGGGGATCGCAATAGTTTTCGAGGGTAGAGTATTCAACCCAAATTTATTGATTCGACACAAGGGGAGCCAAAGAATATTCTCAAGTATTAGCAGCTGAGTTGTCAATTCAACCACACCTGGAACACTTAATATCTACAGCAAAGTATTTAGTAGCAAAGTAGTATGGAAGTAACGGTAACGGTGGCAGAAGTAACAGTAGCAATTTTGTAGCAATCGTAACAGTGGCAACGGAGAAGTAACTTAGCAAAGATCAATATGTGAAAAGCTCGTAGGCAATGGATCAATGATGGATAATTATGTCGGATGGCATTCATCATGCAACAGTTATAACATAGGGTGACACAGAACTAGCTCCAATTCATCAATATAATGTAGGCATGTATTCCGAATATAGTCATACGTGCTTATGGAAAAGAACTTGCATGACATCTTTTGTCCTACCCTCTCGTGGTAGCGGGGTCCTATTGGAAACTAAGGGATATTAAGGCCTCCTTTTAATAGAGTACCGGACCAAAGCATTAGCACTTAGTGAATACATGAACTCCTCAAACTACGGCCATCACCGAGAAGTGTCCCGACTATTGTCACTCCGGGGTTGCCGGATCATAACACGTAGTAGGTGACTATAACTTGCAAGATAGGATCAAGAACACAAATATATTCATGGAAACATAAAGGGTTCAGATCTGAAATCATGGCACTCGGGCCCTAGTGACAAGCATTAAGCATAGCAAAGTCATAGCAACATCAATCTTAGAACATAGTGGATACTAGGGATCAAACCCTAACAAAACTAACTCAATTACATGGTAAATCTCATCCAACCCATCACCGTCCAGCAAGCCTACGATGGGATTACTCACGCACGGCGGTGAGCATCATGAAATTGGTGATGGAGGATGGTTGATGATGACGACGGCGACGATTTCCCCTCTCCGGAGCCCCGAACGGACTCCAGATCTGGTCTCCCGAGGAAGAACAGGAGGTGGCGGCGGCTTCGTATTGTAAAACGCGATGAATCCTTCTCTCTGATTTTTTCTCCCCGAACGTGAATATATGGAATTGGAGTTGAGGTCGGTGGAGGTCCAGGGGGCCCACAAGGACAGAGGGCACGCCCTGGGGGGGTGGGCGCGCCCCCCACCCTTGTGGACAGGGTGTGGGGCCCCTTCAGTTGATTCTTTCGCCAATATTTTTCATTTATTCCAAAACTGATCTCCGTGAAGTTTTAGGTCATTCCGAGAACTTTTATTTCTGCACAAAAATAACACCATGGCAATTCTGCTGAAAACAGCGTCAGTCCGGGTTAGTTCCATTCGAATCATGCAAATTAGAGTCCAAAACAAGGGCAAAAGAGTTTGGAAAAGTAGATACGATGGAGACGTATCAGCAGCGGCAGGGCTTTTGTGAGTAGACTTGCCAGGACTGGGCGGCTTAAGACTTGGCGAGTCTTGATGGGCAGCCGGGTTGATCTCAGTATGCATCACCTCAAAGATGGTGGTATCAGCTTGCGGTGGCGGGTCATTGACAAGGTCTTCGGGATTTTGAATTGAACCCTCAAGGGCCTCGGGCACCTGCCTCTCCGGCTCAGCATTTTTGGGGTCCTTTGAAGAGCCGCCCACCTTCTGTTTCTTGCATGCCTTTGCTACGCCTCTATGGCAAGAATACAAGGGTTCATGAGTATATCACTAGTAGAAATGAACAAATGGAAATACTTACCCATGAGCGATCTTGAAAGTAGGCATTTGAGTTCCAGTAGAGTCGCCGGAGGACGGAGGCGTCCCCTAATAATTTGAATCGGAAAGATTAAGAGGTTGACGAATGAGACCAGCTTTGGAAGGGAAAGAGTCGAGTTATGAGGCACCTCATTTCGACATTTTCGAGGGGCAGGCGTGTTGGGCAAGCCGTCGACGAGATCTTGAGTGCCGTCACTCCGGGTCATACACCTTGAATTGTGCTGCTGTTTCTTCAAAAGAAAGTTGGGGTCCAAATGAGCAAGAGGGTGTGAAAATCTTACTTTTCAGATGACCCGCCTTGTTTTCTTTCTTGGCAAAGGTTCTGAGTCGGAGGAAATTATAGTTACCTCTGCTGTGTCGGCATGACTGGTCTCTGCCTCTTCCTGAGAGGAGTCAGCGTCAATAAGTTGTGTAAAGAAAAGACCAAGGGAGTCAAGTTCTACCTCTAATTCCTCATCAAGTGTGAGTAGTTCTTCAGCTGTTGGCTTCCTACGGTGAGCTAGAGCACGCGACTTTCCTTTATCCTTCTTAATTGGCACGGCGGCTTATAATTTCTTCTTCCAGAAAGAAGAGTTGGCCTATATACAAGTACATATGTGCAATAAGTTAAGGATATAAAACGCAAAAGATGGATATATAAGGTAAAGGGTTCATTTACGATACTTACAGCTGGAGCAGGGTTAAGCATGCAGAAAGGGTTCAATCCCACTTTACGGTAATTCTCCAGAGGCTCTCAAAGCAATGTTTTATCCGAATCAGTGATCTCTTTATCGATCAAGGATGTCTGGTTATAGCGTTGAGAATCCTTCTGATCACCTGTGTATTTACACATTAAGCCGCTGCGCCGGCTCAATGGCAAAATTCTCCAAGAGACCCAACAGCGGACCAGATCAACTCTAGATAAGCCATTAGCTACCAGAGCCCTTATCTTTGAAAACGTGGATGAATGTTTAGCCCGTTCTGCAGCAGTAATATGATCTGGAAGTTTGTGGCTAGGGCTGAGCTCGAAAGGGCGGAAACCCGGCAGGGGATTCTCACCGTCTGGAGAAGTGTCTTGGCAGTAGAACCAAGTATAGTTCCAATCTTTGGGGTGACTAGGTAGTACGGCTGCAGGGAAAATGATGTCTCTTCGCCTCTGAATGGAAATTCCACTGAGCTCAAGACTAGGCCCATCTATCATCTCAGTTTGGCGGTTGAGATAAAAATATTCTCTGAATAGATCAACCTCAGGCTCTTGTTGAAGGTACACTTCACAGAAAACTTGAAAGTTGCATATGTTGGAGACGGAGTTGGGGCCAATGTCTTGAGGATGAAGGTTATAAAAGTGCAAAACGACCCGGAAGAACTTTGAGCCGGGCGATGAAAAGCCACGAAGTAGGTGATCCGTGAAAATCACAACTTCACCTTCTTGGGGCCGAGGGGGCATTCAGAGCCTGGAACCCGCCAGTGAATGGCCTCCTTGGCGGGTGAAACCCCCATGGTCACATAGTCATTGAGAGAGCCTTCTGTGACTTTGGAAGCAACCCAGTCACAGGAGGTGGGTGCTTTAGTCATGGTGGGCCGGATAATAAGCTGTGACCAAGGATATGGCGGGTTAAAATTACCATGGAAGCTGTTTAAATGATTATGCAACAATTCAGTAAGGACGAGCTAGCTGTAGCTAAAAGGCTATATATTATGGTTATGAGCCGCCCTAGCCATGGAATGGATCAATCATCAGGTTATGAGAGTATGGCGGGTCAAGCTATAAAAAGTATGAGCCGGCAAGGTATCCCTAGAATTCATGGCAGGTTATGGTGATATGTTCAAGATTAAATGATGGGAGGAATTAAAGAAGACTCGCCAACCAGAAGCAGTGAACATTGACATGAACAAGTTCAAATCAATCTGGGGCCTAATGTTGGGGATATAACCCCGCAGTGTGACCCACCCAGGAGGGGCCGGGTTACACCGTTGGCGACTCAGTAGAGAAAGCCTAAGTATGCCCAAGAAGGAAACATGAAGACTGGGGGCGGCTCACGAAGCAGGCATGTTGAAGGCCTAAGATCAGGCGATGGTGTTATAACCCGGAGATGTGAGCCGCCCGATGGTGGCTTGCCTAGCAAGGCAAGGCGATTTAGAACCCAAGTTGGAGACGTTGTGTGATCCGACTTGGACTCTTGTAAGCCCAGGACCTCGACCTATGTATATAAAGGCGAGATCCTGCGGCGGGTTAACTCAAGTTATGATCAATCGATAGCTAGGTTAAGCGATTCCGCTCCCTTGTAATCGATACTCAATCAATACAACACAAAGCAGGACATAGGCTTTTACCTCATTGGTGAGGGGCCGAACCTGGGTAAACTCGCGTCTCTCGTCCCAATCAACCCCTTCAAGCTAACCTACATTGCGATGGTGCCACACCTAAGTCCTTTCACAAGGGCATCTGTCGTGACAAAACCACGACACGCGGTGTCCATGATGAAGGTCGACCTGCAGAAAAGTTAGTTCACGCCAATGCCTGTCGATCCTGCACTTCACGTTCAGCTTTGCAAGCAAGATGAAATAAACGAGTGATATTGTTATACTCCTTATACTCTAAAATGGCCTGATTCTCTCTATTTAATCCACCCATAAAATGTGCAAGCATAGCCTCATTATCCTCAACAATACCAAATCTAATCATGCCAGTTTGTAATTCCTGATAATACTCCTCTACAAAAAAAAATCCTTGTCTCAAACGCTGCAGTTTTTGAAGTAATTCACGTTGATAATATGGTGGAACCCAACGAGTATGCATAGCAGTTTTCAAAGCAGCCCAAGTAGTAGGGATATTATCATGATACAATCTACAATGTTCAGACCACCAAACAGAAGCAAAACTAGTGAATTCACAAACAGCAGCAGCAACACGTCTATCCTCAGGATATTGTAAGCATCTAAAACGTTGTTCAGTTTCTAACTCCCAAGAAAGATAGACATCAGGAATGTATCTATCCTCAAATGGTGGAATATTCAATTTCAGTTTAGGAATATGGTCATAATCTCGTACCTCAGGTGGTGGTGCTGCCCTACCATTGCGATTATATGCATGAGGATGACATGGTGGTGGTGGTGCTGGTAGTTGCACGTAGTTTTCATTTTGATCAACCTCATCCTTGTAATAGTCCTCCTCCTCTGCAGTAGCAGCAGGAGCTACAGAAGCATCAACAGCAGTAGCAGTGACACCAGAAGTTTGTCCTGGCTCAAGAGGAACACGCTGAGCTCGCCCTACTGGACCGCGACGTGGAGGTGGTTGTTGATGTTGTTGCAATGATGCAGCAGATGCGGGTGGTGGTTGTGGTAGACGTGTGAGTACTTCATCGAACTTGGTGTCCAACTTGGTGTCAATTGTCTTCTCAATGTCATCAATCCTCTCCGATGCCTTTCCAAAGCTCGCCATCATGTCTTCCACCTGTTGGCCCAACATTTGCTGAAATTTATCATGAAGCTCCTTCTTCGTCATGTTCTCCCAGTCAATCTTGTTGTCTTGTGATCCTGCCATGGTTAGCAGCAATAGAAACACACAAGAATATGATCATACAGACTACTAGAAATTAGTGGTCGTGGGGTGTGACAAATCCGTCAAGAAAATCTCAAATTCTTACCAGTTCTTACCTAGCAGCAGGTGTTGATAGGCAACCGTTGTAGTCAAAAGTCTCAAAGCTTGGACATAGCGATTGCCAGGTGGTGTCCAACGCACGATGTAGATGTATGTGGAGCTGGGAAGGCTTATGATATGGTAGCAAAAATGTCAGCAATAATCAATTCGGAGATGCAAAGTTGAATAAACGCTCAACGACGGTACTGTGCTGGTCCTAGGCTAGACCGTGCTAGAGACGCGAGCCTAGAACATGAACAAAATCATGGCGCTGCACGGAAACAAGCGAAAAGCACACTATGAATTTTTTTGGCGCACTTTTTTTGCGCTCTTTTTTTCGCAGAAAATCACTATAATGGCGAGTGTCTCAAAACTCTTCCCAAGTCAAGATAACAGGATAAGCACGAAATTTTTGCGACTAATTTTTTTTTATTTTTTTCGACTGCCCAGACCAAAATTTGGAAACTGCTCAAAAAACTTTCTACAATGGTGTCTGTCCCAAAACGTTCGGGAACACCTAAAAATAGGATAGCCAGAAAAAAAATTGACAAGTGCGTTTTCGGAAAATTTTGGGCCTAAACGGAGGGTGGTTTCCGGACTCTTTTTTCTTGGAAACCAACCTCTTTTACGGACAGCAAAAGATTGATGGAATCCGAAACCTACTCACAGAAGGAAAGACGAATATGACTACAGATGGATCTCGAAAGCAAACCGAATATTGGATGGACTCGGATTGGCGATGGACAGGCTGTGGTATATGTGGACTCGGATTGGTGGCGTGGTATATATGGACTCGCGTTGGTGGTGGATATGTGGTATATATGGAATCAGATTGGTGGCGGATATATGGTGGTATATGGCAGTGGTGATGTATCTGGTGTGGTGGTGGTATATGGCAGCGGTGATGTATCTGGTGTGGTGGTGGTATATGGCAGCGGTGATGTATCTAGTGTGGTGGTGGTATATGGGAGTGGATGATGATGGTGTGGCGGCAGCGTGCGTACCCGTGAATAGAACTCGAAACTCTAAAGAACTAGACGCTAATACTAGCAACTAGACATGACGATGCAACCGCAAATTAAACAAAGCAAACGACTGAAAAGATTATGCAATGGCTCAGACTGGTTCGGATAGAATGAACTAACCCTTTTTTTTTGGCTTTTTTGTGGACTATAGGTATGAAGAACAGACTCGATCTAAACTACAAAAAACTAGAAAATCTCACTGAGTAACCTGGAAATCTGATACCACTTGATAGAGGCGAAGGTGTCCCGATGTTTCGATGAGATAGCTATCTTTTTTTGTGGGAGTCAACTTTGATGATCCGACTACGAACGTTCGAAGACGTCGCGCCTTAGCAATCGCTAAACCAACTTCCGAGGGGTTATTGACCACGCCGGAGCACGATCAACCTGACCACGAGGGTCTATTTCCTGTGAGCAAATAAAGAACAAGCAAGAAACTGAGATTGCAATCTGGATATTATGAATATAAGATGAAAGCTTTATTGCTGAAAGTGGGGTTCTGTGACGTCTTGGTCTGGTCGTTGAACACAAACGAAGTACGCGAGTTGCCGCTATGGCAACCTTTAATCTAAACAAAACCCAAAGTCTAAATGACACCCTAAGGGCTGTATATATGGAGGAAGAGGGAGGAATTTCGTGACCCTTGGAGGAGGGGTCCGAAACCAACCCTAACTCTTGTTTCCCCACACATACGGACTCTAAAAATAGCCTATACTCAAGTATTTCAAAATTACATGGACCTGGCCCAAAAATAACATGGCGCGACACCTATTATAAGCTATGGATGAAATTTATGAAAGTGCATCTTGTATATTTCTTCCATGTCCTTGTATGTCATCAACGAGGCTTCAAAGTACTGAAATCTGCACTAGAAACGCCATTCTGGTTCCCTTCGCGTGCGCCTTCATCTCCATGCTTGTTTCTACTCCAGTGTTCATCCCTCTTGTCCATGCTAGGTCCTTCATTAGTAATCAAAACAAATGTATCCAATTTAGGCAGCATCATATTCTCATGAACATTAGAATTGTTACCAAGAAACAAAAGTACCTGGTAATTCAATTGGCATGCGCGAGCTCTAGTGATTGGTCCAGTATGTATAGCAGCAGGGGTTGTGGGTGTAACAATGGTATTGATGTCCTCATCAAGTGCAATACAAATGATTTATAAGAGGAACACATATGTGATGAACATATTAAAGCACATGTTTCACCTGTCAGGACAGGTGTGCAATACTTATCTACTATACAAACAGTTTTTTGAAATGAGGCATGTGGTATAGACAGTTTAACACACACGTTACATAAGAAAAGTAACGTTTGAAATTACTACGTCACCGTAAAGGGTTTAAGTGTGGAAACTGTTAGTATTCTAACATCATCACACATAATTGGTCTGAACGAAAGTCCGTGATTGCCCAAATAATCATAGGCGGTTCCTTCAATAGAAGACGTGTGGGACGATCTTGTTATCGCAGACATTTTCGCTTTGGTCAGTGATGGACCCCCCCCCCCCCCCCCCCCCCCCCCCCATCACAAACCCACACGAGCACACATTTTCGAAAACAGTCTGCGATTGGGGCCCAATTCGAACCGTGTGAATAACGATCATGTGTACTAGTGTCTCTAGATCATCAGGACCTCCTAAGGGAGAAGGATCTATCTAGACTAGCAAGCCCTCCCCCCTTGTGGATTTGGGAAGAACTACCCTGGCTACTCTCTCTTAGTTGATTGTAGATCTTGTTACCAAGTATGGATTTGTCGAAATAGTGCATGTGTGATTTGGATCTTTTCTTTGATTGTATGTTCCCCCTGTGTTCTTGTTATTCCTCTTGGTCCATCTTCAAAGTGTGCCCTACATCACCAGGCTACCGTTTTATTGAGACATGAAGCCGAGGAAGGTAACCAAACTGACCCGTACACATGAGTTATTTCGTTGCATTAATCTATCCATTCAAATCATGCCACCCAATCAAGTCATGCATGTATTATCTTCAAAGGAATCAAGCCATGCATGCATGTCATACACAATTTTCTTACGTTAAATTTTGTGTTGTCATAAATGGTATTTTGCGGTGGACACTGATGACCCACAAGTATAGGGGATCAATTGTAGTCCTTTCGATAAGTAAGAGTGTTGAACCCAACGAGGAGCAGAAGGAAATGACAAGCGGTTTTCAGCAAGGTAATTTCTGCAAGCACTGAAATTGCCAGTAATAGGTAATTTGATAGCAAGATAATTTGTAACGAGCAAGTAACAGTAACAGTAACAAAAGTGCAGCAAGGTAGCCTAATCCTTTTTGTAGCAAAGGACAGGCCAGAACGGTCTCTTATAATAAGAAAAGCATTCTTGAGGGCACACAGGAATTTCATCTAGTCACTTTCATCATGTTGGTTTGATTCATGTTCGCTACTTTGATAATTTGATATGTGGGTGGACCGGTGCTTGGGTGATGTTATTACTTGAAAAATCCTCCCACTTATGATTAACCCCCCTCGCAAGCACCCGCAACTATGAAAGAAGAATTAAGATAAAATCTAACCATAGCATTATACATATGGATCCAAATCAGCCCCTTATGAAATAGCGCATAAACTAGGGTTTAAGCTTCTATCACTCTAGCAACCCATCATCTAATAACTACTCCACAATGCATTCCCTTAGGCCCAAAGATGGTGAAGTGTCATGTAGTCGACATTCACATAACACCACTAAGGGAATCACAACATACACATCATCAAAATATCGAACGAATATACAATTCACATGATTACTTGCAACATGATTTCTCCCGTGGCCTCAAGAACAAGGGCAACTACTCACAAATAATATTCATGCTCAAGATCATAGGAGTAATAAATATCATAATGGATCTGAACATGTAATCTTCCACCAAATAAACCGGCTAGCATCAACTACAAGATGTAATCAACACTACTAGTCACCCACAGGTACCAATCTGAGGTTTTGATACAAAGATTGAACACAAGAGATGAACTAGGGTTTGAGATGAGATGGTGTTGTTGAAGCTATTGATGAAGATTGGCCTCCCAAAGATGAGAGGGTTGTTGGTGATGATGATGGCTTCGATTTCCCCCTCCCGGAGGGAAGTTCCCCTGGCAGAATCGCTCCGCCGGAGGGCAAAAGTGCTCCTGCCCAAGTTCCGCCTCGAGACGGCGGCGCTCCGTCCTGAAAGTCCTCTCCTTATTTTTTCTAGGTCAAAATACCTTATGTACCAGAAGATGGGTACCAGGGGTGGGCCGAGGAGCCCACTACCCACCAGGGCGCCTGGAGGGGGTGGCGCGCCCTGGTGCCTAGTGGGCACCTTGGTGGCCCCCTCTGATAGTTCTTTTCTCCAGTATTTTTTTATATATTCCAAATAATTCTCCGTAAAATTTCAGCTCATTTGGAGATGTGCAGAATAGGTATCTCTGACATAGCTTTTTCAGGTCCAAAATTCCAGCTGTCGGTATTCTCCCTCTTTGTGTAAACCTTGCATATTATGAGAGAAAAGACATTAGAATTACTCCACAAAGTGTTATAATGAATAAAAACACTATAAATAACAGTAGGAAAACATGATGCGAAATGGACGTATTAGACACTTGAAGTAAAATATATAGTTCATACTTGATGGCGCGTCAAGTTAAATTCAATTTTTTTATACACCATCTTTTCACATACTTCGTAGGTTTTATTATTTTAAAATTTTGAACCAAGAACACTCTTATATTTGTCTTTTCATTAGTTTTAGTCCTTTTAAGCACACTCGACTAATCAACAATTTGTGCGAGCCACCTGATACGTCTCCAATGTATTTATAATTTATGAAGTATTCATGCTATATTTATATAAATTCTATATGGTTTTGGTCCAATTTTATATTATTTTTATGGACTAACATATTAATCCAGTGCCAGTTCCTGTTTTTTGCATCTTTTTTGTTTAGCAGAAAACCCATATCTATGAAGGTTCAAAGATGATGAAAATTTATGATGATTTTTTATGGACCGAGAAGGAGCCTAGAAGCTTTGGGAGGCAACCAGAATAGGGCTGAGGGGCCCACAAGCCACTAGGGCATGCCCCAGGGGATGGTCGAGCCCCTGGCTCATGGGCCCTCGGGCACTCCTTTGGTGTGATTTCAACGCTGAAAATCCTATAAATAGAGAAACCCCTAGAAAGTAGCCTAGAATAATTTCTCCGCCGCCGCAAGCCTCTATTCGGAAGCGATCTCATCTGGAGGCCTTCTTCGGCACCCTGCCGGAGGGGAAAACCATTGGGGAGGCCATCTTCATCAACCTTGTTGCCTCCAAGGTGATGCATGAGTAGTTCATCCTCGGGGCTGAAGGTTTGTACCAGTAGGTGTGTGTTTGATCTCGCTCCCTCTCTCTCTTGTGTTCTTGATTTGGCATGATCTTGATGTATCATGAGCTTTGTTAATAAAGTTGAATCACATGATGTTCACCTCCCTCTCTTATTTTTGTGGTGAATTAAGTCTTGCTCTTTGAGTTTTCTTTATGTTGGATTGAATATTTTTTATTTGAGATCACTTGATGCAGGCCTTGACTTATGGATACCCTTGGTGACACTGGGGTGTTCTAGGTGACATAAAGGTTATTTGATATATGTTTCATATGGTGTTGTCGTAGCTAGTACGATCTCTAGGGCTATTTGTGACACTTTGGGGTGGCTTAATAGATTGATTGGAAAGATGACTTTGAGGTGGTTTTGCTACCTACACAATTTCATCTTACTTTCTCTAATAGAAATAGAAACTTTGGAGTGATTCTTTGTCACACTTTTAGGGATTATCATTTGATTCAATTATGTTAATGATGTTGAGAGATTGCACTAGTGAAAGTATGAAGCCTAGGCCTTATTTCCAAGCATTGAGACATCATTTTTGCTCAATTTTATCACTTTCTACCTTGCTGGTTTTATTTGTTTAGATTATAAAAAACTATTTCTACCATCCATATTACACATCTATCACCATCTCTTCGCCGAACTAGTGCACCTATATAACTGACAATTGTATTAGGTGTGTTGGGGACACAAGAGACTACTTGTTTTTGGTTGCGGGATTGTTTGAGAGAGAACCATCTCCGTCCTACACCTCCCATGGACTGATAAACCTTAGGTCATCCACTTGAAGGAAATTTTCTACTATCCTACAAAACTCTACGCTTGGAGGCCCAACAAAGTCTACAAGAATAAAGTTGTGTAGTAGACATCACCACCCCCGTTGTTTGCCATGCGTCCCATGGGCCCCACCTAACCACATTACCCTTTTTAGAAATATCTCGGGGTATCCATCCTCTTCCTCTCCCGCCTCTTCCTCGTGTTTATCCCTCATAGACATATCTACAACAAAGCATCAAATGCCACACCATCACCACTGGCCATCCGACATACTACTACTGGGCGCTCGCTTGCTGTTGCAAGGCAGGAGACAAGGCTTGTTGCTGCTGCAAGGCTGATGACGAGGTTTGGTCCAATGGTGATGCACCAAACGAGGTCTGCTGCAATGACGAGGAGTCAGATGACATCTACTTCGGCTGGGCAGTAGCACCGAGCCATGGATGTTGTGACGATGAGGTCCCGCAACTAGGGTGGCAGGTTCACAACATCACCTACTGCTTTGTTCAATGAGATCACCCTGCTGCAACATCACCTGTGTTGTGACGAGGAGAGGCAGGGTGTTGCTAGCTTGTCGGTTGCAACATCACCTAGTGCTATGAGGGCCTACTGCAAAGCCATCCATCGACGACAAGCTCAACACCGGGTGGTCGGATGTCTGCGGCAAAGCTGCTGCATGCTATGATGATGGTCATCGATGCTGCAAGTCCTGCGGGGAGGGACGGCGAAGCCTACTGTGACGTGGAGCAACATGGTGCTATGAGCCAACGGTTGTTGTGGAGAATGCTATGTGAGGGTTGCTGAGTTGCTCGAGGGGTTCCGCAACTACTCTAACATGGTGTTGCGTCACACGATAGAGATGGAATGGAGTAGGGGAGAAGGAACATGCTTGTACGATCAGGTGCATCGCATTGGAAGGCAGGGGAGGTTGTTGTTTTTCCTCCCCTATAGCCGGCCGACGACTAGCAGCCTTCCATGTTTATGCATTTCTTTTAACAAGTTTCCGCAGCAACACACGTGGAGTAGTAATCTATTTTTAAAATATATTTTTATGAAATTTCAAATATGTGGATATTATTTAATAAATTCTAGTTCTATACCCCGACCTTCCTCCCCTAGGCTGAAGTGTGACTCTTCATCCACACGTGGGCCAAAGTGGCCCTTTTCGTTCAAGTTTGGGCTAAAGATCACCCGTCACATCTACGACGCTTAAAGTATCTACCTGATATTAGTGCGACACGCATACATGTGCGGTACATGTGTCAACCGCATGGTAAACATGTGGTGATTCATTACTTGCATCACTGTAATTCCACCAATGCACCTGTACGCATGCCAGTTAACGAAAAAGGTCTATTTAATCAGCACTGGTACGCCACATACTTGATCTGGTGGCCTATTGCCACTGCTTGACAATCTGGGTCGGATCCTTCATGGATCGGGTGGAAACGATGTTGCAGGACGCCACGGTCGATTCCCAAGCGTCCCTTTCCTTGGGTTGTTGCCAGGTTGCTTGAACAACTCTTCTTGATACGCACCATGTTGTTGATGTGGAATTCTAGCGAATATATATTTGATCTTGACAAAGATCTGCATGCCACCATAGACTCCATTTTTTCGAGAAGGGGTGCTTTATTACTTAAAAGGTTTAATCATTACACCCGGCCTCTGCATAACTAAGATGCACACAGCCAAACAAAGTCCTCTCACACAAACGAAAATAAAAAGGCAAAATACAAAGAAACAAGTAGAGTCCGTATAACGCCTAAAGTGTAGGGGGAAATCCTAAGATCATACCGCCATCCATGTTGGGTAAAAGTATCCCTCACCGTAGCCTCCAATTGTGTACACACCTCCGTAAATAGGTCTCAATTCTCCACGTGTTGTAGAGAGGACCATAAACGAAGAGTCCTGGTACATCTGTAGATAACCTGCATCAGTGAAGTACTTTTATTGTAAAAACCTTATCATTTCTACATAGCAAAAGCGACCAAATAACGGCAAGCGCTCCCACCCTAAGAAGAGTTCTAAACCTGTGATCAATCCCATGTAACCAGTTGCCAAGTTTACATTAACAACACTACAAGGAGGATACAAGCCAGAAGCTATTTGGATGACTGACGATATAGAACGACCAATTGGCATTGGGAGAAAAATGTTTTATTGTCTCATCATGGTGACAAAATACGAATTGCAAACTTCCCATGCCAATTCCTCTTAATAAGGTTATCTTTAGTAAGTATGACTCCGCGACGAAGATACCATGCAAAGATTTTATTCTTGAGAGGTATCTTCATCTTACAGACCTTCTTGTTATTATCTACTGGCACATCAGACTGATTAATGCTCTATACATATACTCCACTGAGAATTGTCCATTCCCATGTAGGTTCCATCGGAATATATCAGAACCATGTGACAATTGCACTGTGGAGAACCGCTGGAGCAGGATGTTCCATGATTGGAGTCTGGGTCCAATTAAATCCCTTCTGAACATCACATTTGATGGAAATGATTCCATTACCGTGGCAATAGTATCACCCTTGTGACACATAATGTTGCATAGAGCTGGATATTGTTCCCGCAGTGTGGCATTTTCTAGCCACTTATCCTCCCAGAATCTAATTTCTGAGCCATCATTAATCAAGAAGGATCCATAGCAGAATAAATATTTCTTCATAGCCATTAGACCCACCCAAAAGTGAGAATCCCCAGGCTTTCAGTATACTTGGGATACCGCCTTGGAACCCACATATTTCCTCCTTAGGAGGGTTTGTCATACACCATCTTCTGTCAGTAATTTAAACAACCATTTGTCGAGGAGGGCCCCATTCTTAACCTCAAGCTCATGAATGCCCAACCCACCTTGGTCTTTGGGATGGCAAACCACACTCCATTTACCCAGTCGATATTTCCTTCTCACGCTATCTCCTTGCCAAAAGAATCTTGATAAGAAATAATCCAATCTATGTAAAACTCCTTTCGGCAACTGGAAGAAGGAGATCATATATAGTACCATATTACCTAGTACTGAATTTATGAGGACCAATCTTCCACCCAAAGACGACAGTTTACTGATAACACACAAGTATAGGGGATCACAACAGCTTTCGAGGGTAGAGTATTCAACCCAAATTTATTGATTTGACACAAGGGGAGCCAAAGAATATTTGCATGTATTAGTAGTTGAGTTGTCAATTAAACCACACCTGGAGAACTAAATATCTGCGGTAGAGTGACCAGTAGCACAATAGTATGATAATTTGATAGCAGTGGTAACAATAGCAATAGTAACGATAACAACAACAGTAGCAGTTTTATAGTGATTGTAACAACAACAGCAGCAGTAGTAACTTCGCAAAGATCAATATGCAAAAATCATAGGCATTGGACCAGTGATGGATAATTATGTTGGATGACATTCATCATGTAACAGTCATAACCTAGGGCGACACAGAACTAGCTCCAATTCATCAATGTAATGTAGGCATGTATTCCGTATATAGTCATAGGTGCTTGCGATAAGAACTTGCATGACATCTTTTGTCCTACCCTCCCGTGGAAGTAGGGTCCATAAGGAAACTAAGGGATATTAAGGCCTCCTTTTAATAGAGAACCGGAACAAAGCATTAACACATAGTGAATACATGAACTCCTCAAACTACAGTAATCATCGGAAAGAATCCCAATTATTGTCACCTTGGGGTATGCGGATCATAACACATAATAGGTGCGTACAACTTGCAAGATAGGATCAAGAACACAAGTATAATCATGAAAACATAAAGGGTTCAGATCTGAAACCATGGCACTCGGGCCCTAGTGACAAGCATTAAGCATAGCAAAGCCATAGCAACATCAATCTCACAACATAATGGATACTAGGGATCAAGCCCTACCAAAACTAACTCGATTACATGATAAATCCCATCCAACCCATCACCGTCCAGCAAGCCTATGCTACTTCTTGAGCTTGCGTTGGTTTTTCCCTTGAAGAGGAAAGGGTGATGCAGCAAAGTAGAGAGAAGTATTTCCCTCAGTTTGAGAACCAAGGTATCAATCCAGTAGGAGGAACACACAAGTCACCAATGGTTGCACCTACACAAACAAACAAATACTTGCACCCATCATGATAAAGGGGTTGTCAATCCCTTCACGGTTACTTGCAAGGATGAGATCTGATAGAGATAGGTATAAAAGATAAATAAAAGTGCAAAATAAAGTAAAGTTAAATAAATTGCAGCAAGGTATTTTTGGGTTTTTTTTTATAGATCCGAAAATAATATGATAAAAATAGACCCGGGGCCATAGTTTTCACTAAAGGCTTCTCTCTTGAAAGAACGCATACAGTGGGTAAACAAATTACTGTTGAGCAATTGATAAAAAAAGCACAAAGTTATAACGATATCTAAGGCAATGATCATGAATATAGGCATCACGTCCGTGACAAGTAGACCGACTCCTGCCTGCATCTACTACTATTACTCCACACATCGACTGCTATCCAGCATGCATCTAGTGTATTAAGTTAACAAGAATGAAGTAACGCCTTAAGCAAGATGACATGGTGTAGAGGGATAGATCCAATCAATATGGAATAAACCCCAACTTTTTATCCTTAATGGCAACAGTACAAATACGTGCCTCGCTACCCCTACTGTCACTGGGTGAGGACACCGCAAGATTAAACCCAATACAAAGCACCTCTCGCATTGCAAGAAAAATCAATCTAGTTGGCCAAACCAAATCAATAGATCGGAGAGAAATACAAAGCTATCTTGATCGTGCATAAAAGAGTTCAGAGTAGACTCAAATAATATTCATAGCTAATTTGATCATAAATCCACAATTCATCGGATCTCAACAAACGCACCGCAAAATAAGATTACATCGAATAGATCTCCAAGAACATCGAGGAGAACATTGTATTGAAGATCAAGCAAGAGAAGAAGCCATCTAGCTACTAGCTATGGACCCGTAGGTCTGTGGTAAACTACTCACACTTCATCGGAAGGGCAGCAAGGTTGATGTAGAGGCCCTCCGTGATCGAATCCCCCTCCGGCAAAGTACCGGAACAGGTCTCCAGATGGGATCTCACGAGGACAGAAACTTGCAGTGGCGGATAAGTATTTTTGGTGTGCCCTCTGGTATACGGGGAATATTTGGGTATTTATGGAGCTGAGATTAGGGTTAGAGGAGCCACGGGGGGGCCCATAAGCTCATAGGGCGCCCCCCTAGGGCGTGCCTGGTGAGCTTGTGGCTCACCCGTGGACCTTCTAGCCTCCTCCCTAAGCTTCCTAGTTGTCTTCTTGCCCAAGAAAAATCGCCAAAAAGTTTCATTCTGTTTGGACTCCGTTTGGTATTGATTTTCTGTAAAAGACAAAAAAAATGGAAAAAACAGCAACTGGCACTGGGCACTAAGTTAATAGGTTAGTCCCAAAAAATGATATAAAATAGCATAATAATGCGTATAAAACATCCAAGATGGATAATATAATAGCATGGAACAATCAAAAATTATAGATACATTGGAGACGTATCAAGCATCCCCAAGCTTAATTCATGCTCGTCCTCGAGTAGGTAAATGATAAAAACAAATTTTTGATGTGGAATGCTACCTAACATGTTTATCATGTAATCTTTCTTTGTGTGGCATGAATATTCAGATCCATAAGATTCAAAACAAAAGTTTAATATTGACATAAAAACAATAATACTTCAAGCATACTAATAGACCAACCATGTCTTCTCAAAATATTATGGCTAAAGAAAGTTATCCCCAAGAAATCATATAATCTTGTCATGCTCTATCTTATTAACACAAAGTATTTATCATGCACAACCCTGATGACAAGCCAAGCAATTGGTTCATACTTTTAACACTCTTAAGCATTTTCAACTCTCACGCAATACATGAGTGTGAACCGTGGATATAGCACTATGGGTGGAATAGAATATGATGGTGGAGGTTGTGTGGAGAAGACAAAAAAGGAGAAAGTCTCACATTGACGAGGCTAATCAATGGGCTATGGAGATGCCCATCAATTGATGTCAATGCAAGGAGTAGGGATTGGCATGCAACGAATGCACTAGAGCTATAAGTGTATGAAAGCTCAAAAGAAAACTAAGTGGGTGTGCATCCAACTCGCTTGCTCACGAAGACCTAGGGTAATTTGAGGAAGCCCATCATTGGAATATACAAGCCAAGTTCTATAATGAAAAATTCCCACTAGTAATATATGCAAGTGACAAAATAGGAGAATCTCTATCATGAAGAACATGGTGCTACTTTGAACCACAAGTGTGGAAAATGATAGTAACATTGTCCCTTCTCTCTTTTTCTCTTATTTTTATTTTTTATGTTTTTTTATACTTTTCCTCTTTTTTATTTTGGGCTCTTTGACCTCTTTTTTGGCTCTTTGGCCTCTTTTTTTATTTTAAGTCCGGAGTCTCATCCAGACTTGTGGGGGAATCATAGTCTCCATCATCCTTTCCTCACATGGGACAATGCTCTAATAATGATGATCATCATACTTTTATTTACTTACAACTCAAGAATTAAAATTCGATACTAGAACAAAAATACGACTCTATATGATTGCCTCCGGCGGTGTACCAGTGTCGTGGGTGGACACGATCACCTAGGGGGCCATGAGCCACTTGTGGTTCGGCATGGGGGAGATCACGTAGCACAAAGAGCAGAAGCCATGAGGCAGCACGATGACGAAGACTCTGGTCGTTTTTACCCAGGTTCCGGCCGCTGAGAAGTGTAAAACCTTACTCCTGCTTTGGTGGATTGGATGAGGAAACACAATGAGCACGCATTGCTCGATCCCGGCAAGGTGGCCTTGGGGAGAGCTGCTACGCGCGTACAAGTGTGCAAGGGTCCAAATCCCTTTCTAGGTAGCCTTGGACCTCCTTTTATAGCTCAAGGGGTAACCACAGTGGCAAAATAGTCATTATCCTATGATTAGATAGCTAACAGTGCTATCATACCTAACTCTGGCAGTTAGGACAAAGTGCATTAAATGCACTGCTAGCTGTCGTGCTGAGGGTGAAGCCCGGCAAGCCTGCCGTGCCGCTTAATCATCTTCTACTTATTATCTTGACACGCCTCTGGACGGGTGTCAAATGGGTGTGATCTGTCTTCCAACGAGCTGCCACGTGCTTAGTGGAAGCCACTTAACCACTTGCGGGCTTGACACCGCACCGATAAGTGACTTGCGTTGTTGTGCGGTGGAGCGGTGTTGCCTTGGCGGGAATGTTGGTCCTGGCGACCCCAGCAGACCTGCCAGGGTTATCCTGGATTTGCTTTCGGGGCAGTCTCGACCTGGCCGAACCCTCTTGCTCGGCAAGGGAGGCCTCCCTAGAGTGATGTCTTGTTGTGTTGTATGTTGACTTGGTCTTCTTGATTCGCTCCTTGACCTCACAAAGAGCGGTTTCTCTGGCTTGGCTTTGCTTTGTATGTTGGTGCCGGACACGTGATGCCAGCACACCTGTGTATGGGTCTGGTCAACAACTGCGAATGTTTGTTACACCGACAGGAGCCCCAGGGGCCTAGCCCATACGTGCTGCCGAGCATTGTTGGGGTAGGCCCCTGGGGCTCCTGTCGGTGTAACAAACATTCGCAGTTGTTGACCAGACCCATACACAGGTGTGCTGGCATCACGTGTCCGGCACCAACATACAAAGCAAAGCCAAGCCAGAGAAACCGCTCTTTGTGAGGTCAAGGAGCGAATCAAGAAGACCAAGTCAACATACAACACAACAAGACATCACTCTAGGGAGGCCTCCCTTGCCGAGCAAGAGGGTTCGGCCAGGGGCAGTCTTGTTGGGGTAGGCCCTAACAAATGCACAGGCGAACACTTTGGCCGTAACACCATGGGAGCCACGTCTTCCTTGATATCTTCCTTGCTTCTTCATTAACCTGTGATTGGATCAGTTTTTTATTTCCCCGCGAGTCGTTCTAAATGACGTGGGGCTACCCACGTAATGGTTCGTGGGCCGCCCACGTTCACGGGGAGGTAACTGCCATTTTACTCACCCCACTATTGTTGCCATTTCCGCCACGTACGCCGCATGCATTGCGCAGGGTTGGTGGCGGAGGCGCAGGGCGCGGGAATGAGTGCCATGGCAGAAAGCTCGGTGCCGCGGATAGGCGCAGGAGGGCGGTCTGAGATTCCGGATGTTGCCCATGATGCCGATGGACCGGATTGGTCGATCGTGGCGGTTGCCATGGGGTAGTGGGGAGCCAGCCCCCTGCCATGTTCTACTATAAAAGGGAGCACGAAGGCGGGCGAAAGGACTCACCCATGCACCTCCTTCTTCTTCTTGTGTCCTCTTCCACCATGGTGAGAGGGAGAGGACGCGGGCGTGCTCCTGCGGTGGCGACGAGGACCTCTTCTCGGCAGTGCGTCCCTTCCCTGGCAGGAGATGCGGGGGTAGAATCCAGCGCACAAGGAGGTGCTATTGGACATGGACGCGGTCGGCGAGGCCCTCGGGGCCGGGGAGGACGTGCAGGTGCACTGATCGCCCCTCCTCCAGGCCCCCTGGCTCTGATGGAGGGCCATATTGGGGACACACCACTGGAGTTCATCGTCAGGCTGCGCGGGCCCCCGCGCAGCCGCCTTCGGCTCCCTACACCTTTCGCAAGGGTAATGGAGTTGGAACAGCCTCACGGGTTGAAGTTGCACATGAGGCGCTGCTGTAATGGCAACATGCAGGCGGACGTTGACTTCCCCGCACCCCACGTGATGCTTCTCCGTCGCGGCTGGAAAACTTTCGCACGTGCCCACAGCTTGGCGGAGGGGAACGTACTCCATTTTAAGTTAATGGATGCAGATCTGTTCTCCATCAAGGTCTTCGGGCGTTCGGGCACTCGCTTAGGGTGCTGTGCGGAGAGCTCAACCAACGAAGAAAGCTCCTCTTCGAGCGACAGCGATGAAGAGGACACTGACGGTGCAGATGGTGGCTTTGAGCGGGAGGACGGCGGCTCGGAGTCCAGCTGAGCGCCGGACACACCGTCACCGTCAGCTAGGTGTCGACGGCACCATCATCTGCACCTGGACTTCTCCCCAACAGAGCGATTTGCCGGGGTGTTGGGTGTGGATGCCTCCGCCTTCTCCAGCTGGACCCCGGCAGGCTTCCTTGTGGACTCCGGCTTCGTCTTCCCTGCCGGTGTCCCTCCTGCCGCGTTCCGCTGGTCCTGGTAGTGGTGACCAGGGCATCGCCTAGCCACTCCTTCCGTCTGTCGCCTTCATCCTCGCCCTCCCAATCTTGTCAGGCTACGTCCCGCGGGCCCTGACGAGGCAGGCTGGGCTTCTGCCTAGGCACCCCTTTTGCCCTCTTCACCTCCCTCTGTAGCTCCTAGGAGGAGAGGGACAAGAAAGGCATTACGGGGCACTTATGTTTTTTCAATCTAAAAACTGTAGGCACTTGCCAAACTTTAGCTTAAATTATGTACCCTTTCATCCATACTTGTACCATGTATGGTTTGTACTTGTTTATCTGCGTATTAATGAAAAAAGATATGCTTGTCGGGCACTTGTGCATGTATCATGTCCATGCTGAGGAACAATTCCTCTATACTCCTAAGTAAATAAGGTTTTCCGAAAAGAGACCTTGTCGGTCCCTCCCGTTGCTACTACAGGGCTCAGCCTGGCGGGTTAAGAGCGTAGGACAGAATCGGCCCCTCGTGAGCCCTTTTTTTTAAATGCCACTGCGACCAGCCTGACTGAAGTAATCTTCGAATCAAGGGATGGGAGCACAAATGTTTTTAGGGCGACAAGGTTTTTCTACGCACAAGTTTTTCACACAAGGTCATGCGATGGATGGTTAGCGGAACTTATCTGCACTACGCTGTCGGGGATCGATACACCAGCTTGTCCTCACTTTCCCCCCTTCGGGGGGTTTATCCGCGATAGGAGCCATGTTTGTTAGTACAGGGGAAAACAGCAGCATACGATCTCATGTATATGGTTTTGTTAGTATAAGGGACTATAGCAAAGTCAGACTTAAATAAACATGCATGCAAGTTTTAGGCGTCAGCGCTTCATTTTATTATCTTTGCACAGGGTCTGCACCTGGCTTTGTACAAAGGGTTACATGCGCATTGGCAAGGCTTGTATAAAAGGTGGTTGCCGGGAGCTAAGCCCGGCAACCGCACCTTATGGGTAGAACTTGCGAAGATGATCAATATTCCATGAGTTTTGCAATTTAAGGCCATCTTCGGTCTCCAGACGGACTGCGCCAGGTCTGGTGAATTGTACTACCCGGTAAGGGCCTTCCCACTTTGGCGTCAACTTGTTGGAACCCTTGGCGGAATGAACAGGCCTAAGGACAAGGTCGCCTTCCTCAAGGCTCCGGGCATGGATCCTGCGGCTATGATAGCGGCGCAAGGCTTGCTGGTAGCGTGCAGCATGCACAGCGGCCCGGAGACGGTCTTCCTCAAGGAGCACGACATCGTCATGTCGGAGCTGCTTTTGCTCTACTTCATCGTAGGCAAGTACTCGAGGTGACCCGTATATGAGTTCCGTGGGGAGCACTGCTTCTGCCCCATACACTAGGGAGAAGGGAGTCTGGCCGATGGCTCGATTCGGTGTCGTACGGAGGGACCAAAGAACCTCCGACAGCTCATCAATCCATCGCATGTCGCATTTCTGCAGCTTGTCAAAAGTTCTTATCTTGAGTCCATGCAGCACTTCAGCATTCATCCTCTCAGCTTGCCCGTTGCTTCGGGGATGAGCAACAGAGGCAAAAGAGACCTTGCTCCCAAGGCTTTGGACATACTGCATGAAGGCGCCGCTCGTGAACTGGGTGCCGTTATCGGTGATCACTCTGTTGGGTACTCCAAAACGGCACACCAATCCCTTCAAGAACTTGACAGCTGATTGTGGGGTCACCTTCCTCACTGGTTCCACCTCAGGCCACTTTGTAAACTTGTCGATTGCAACGTACAAGAATTCAAAGCCCCAGCTGGCACGAGGGAAGGGGCCCAAGATATCGAGCCCCCAGACCGAGAATGGCCAGGATAAAGGGATCGTCTGGAGAGCTTGAGCTGGTTGATGAATGTTTTTGGAATGGAACTGACAGGCTTCACACTTGGTGACGAGCTCAGTTGCATCCTGGAGGGCTGTGGGCCAATAGAAACCCTGCTGGAAAGCTTTTCCAACCAGGGCTCTTGATCCAATGTGAGAACCACATATACCTCCATGTATTTCCGCCAATAGCTTCAGCCCATCCTCCCAGAAAATGCACTTCAATTTCACCCTGTTTGGCCTTTTTCTATACAAAGTGTCATCGACAAACTGGTACATACTGGACCGTCGGGCTACTTTTTCAGCTTCTTCATGCTCTTCGGGAAGTTCTCCTGTTTGGAGAAAACGGGCTATGTGCTGCGCCCAAGTTGGAGTCTGTGGCTCGACAACAAGGACTAAAGGCACCTCCTCATTCGTGGGAGCGCTCCATTCCATTGCAAGAGCTTGTGGTTCTGCGGGAGGGTGCAGCTCACCAACCGAAGCGAGATTATCCCCACCAGCCTCTCCTCCCGTAGCTTCGGGGAGCTCTGCCAGGAAATGCTTGTGGGGGTTCCTCAATATGCGTTGTAGTGGAAAATGACTGACAACTGTGATCTCATGGGCTTGAAAGTAGTGGCGCAGTTTCCTCAAGGCCATGATGAGGCCGAAGATCAACTTTTGCACTCTAGAGTACCTTGACCTAGCCCCCTGTAACAGGGAGCTGACAAAGTAGACTGGCTGTTGCACCACTTTCTTCCTTGCCGCGGTTTTAAGATCGCCTTCATTGGCATGTTCCGCCTCTTCCTGATTTGCTTCTGTCGCGACGGGTTCAGTTCCATCTCCGAAGGGTGCAGTTGCTGTAGCTGCTTCCTCTTTCGGGGTCCACTTCATCGGGCCAGCCTTTTTCAAGATTTTGAAGAAAGGCAAGGCACGCTCGGCAGACTTGGAGATGAACCTGCTTAGTGTGGCAACGCATCCAGTCAAACGCCTCACATCTTTAACAGACTTGGGTGCTTGTATCTGCTCGATTGCTCGGATTTTTTCAGGGTTGGCCTCTATCCCCCACTGGGACACAAAGAAACCAAGGAGCTTGCCGGACGGAACACCAAACACACATTTCTCAGGGTCTAGTTTCAAATTGACCTTGCGTAGGTTTGCGAAGGTCTCTTCTAAGTCTTGAATGAGTGTTGATCTGTCCTTGGTCTTGACCACTATATCATCCATATAAGCTTCTACATTCCTGTGCAGCTGGGGCTCAAAACTAACTTGTACTGCTCTTGTAAAAGTGGATCCGGCACTCTTTAACCCGAAAGGCATTCGTACAAAGCAGTACATGCCACATGGAGTTATGAACGTGGTCTTCTCTTCATCTTCTTTGGCCATAAATATCTTATGGTACCTGGAGTACACATCCAAGAAAGATAGCAAATCACATCCAGAGATGGAATCAACAATTTGGTCAATGCGCAGCAGGGGGAAAGGGTCTTTTGGACATGCTTTGTTCAAGTCCGTGAAATTAATGCATAGCCTCCATTTCCCGTTTGCCTTGCGCACCACCACTGGATTCGCCAACCAAGTTGGATGCAGTACCCCTCTGACCAAACCAGCCGCCTCAAGTTTCTTGATCTCCTTGGCAATAAACTGATGCTGCTCTAAAGCTTGCTTTCTGACCTTCTGCTTGACGGGCCGAGCATGAGGACAGACAGTGAGGTGGTGCTCGATTACCTCCCTGGGAACACCGGGTATGTCAGACGGTTGCCAAGCAAACACATCGGCATTCGCCCACAGGAAGGCAATGAGTGCGCTTTCCTATTTGTCATCAAGGGTGGAACAGATGGTGAATGTACCATCAGTGCCATCTTGCCTTGCCGGAACCTTCTTCACGGCAGGCGAAGCAACCTTGGGTTTCTTGCTAGTGGAACTCTCCGGCCGGTCATCAACAGGCGTGGCGCACTCCAAAGAGGCGCGCTTCCTAGAGTCCTTGTCGGCATCTCTGCTAGCCTTCTTTCCCTTCTTTGTATCCTTGGTGGGAGCTGGGGCGTCGGCTGCCTCAGCTGCTACCGCGTCCCGATACATCTGGTCCACACATATGATCGCATCTTTCTCATCTGACGGGATGGAAATGATACCCATCGACCCTGGCATCTTCAAGGTGTTGTAGGCATAGTGGGATGCTGCCATGAACTTTGCTAGAGTTGGACAACCAAGAATCCCATTGTAAGGCAGAGGAAGCTCAACAACGTCAAACACGACCCTCTCGGTCCGGTAGTTCAATTCCTCGCCAAATGTCACAGGTAATGTGATCTTCCCTTTGGGCTGGCTCCTGCCGGGGTTGATTCCTTGGAATGTACCCGTGGCCTTGAGTTCTTCATCAGGGATTTGTAGCTTGCCTACGACTTTAGGGGAGATCAGATTCAACCCAGCCCCGTCGTCAACTAGCATCTTTGTTACTTTGAGGTTGCGGATTGTTGGGGAGACCAACAACGGCAAACACCCTACCGCGGTAGTGCAGTCGGGGTGATCCTCTTCGTCAAAGATGATAGGCATGCGGGACCACTTAAGTGGCCTTCGGGAATCCGCAGTTGGCTTCACGGCATTGACTTCACGCGCCCATTGCTTGAGCTGCTGGTGAGAGGAGTGCAAGGATGCACCCCCATCAATGCACATGGCCTCAGTTGCCTTCTGGAATTCTTGCTCACTAGTTTCTTCTTCATCATCTTCATCACTCCTGTCATCTCCTTCTTTCTTTTCGCGGCCTCTAGCGGGCTTTTCCTTCTGCTGTGGAGTCTGGACGCGACGGCCTCCTCTGCTGCCGTGGCCTTTCCTACTAGCACCTTCTTGGCCTCTCTCCCTGTCGCGCTTCTCATATTCAGCCTTTTGCTTCTTGACAAGCTGCTCAACTTGATGACATTCTTGGAGGTCATGGCCCTTGGTGCGGTGGATTTTGCAGTACGGCCCGTCAGATTGCCCGGCCTTTTCCGCTGCCGCGGCCTCCCGGCAATCAGCGCATGTAGCAGCTCCCTTGCCGGGGGCCTCGGTCTTAGTCTGCTTGCTGGAACTAGGATCACCTGAGCTCTCGACGGCCAACACTGTCTTCTATTTGCACTTTCTATTACACCTCTGGTTCCTCCCCTTCGAGTTGGTGGCACCGTCATCGACATCTGAGTCAATTTTGATGCCAGCCTCCTCTCTGGGGAGTCGCCTCCCTTCCTTAGTACGAGCACACTTATCTGCCAAGGTGTACAGCTCGTTGACGATTTTGGGCAGCCGGACATTCATCTTGGCCCGCATCCTTCTGTTGCGCACGTTCGAATGGAACGTGGCAATCACGGCTGTAGGGTGTATCTCTGGAATGTTGCGACGCACTCGACTGAACCTCTGCATATACTTACGCAAATTCTCCCCTTCCTTTTGTGGAAGGACCTGCAGATCACTGGGATGTCCAGGCTCTTGGTGGCCACCTGTGAAGGCGCCAACGAACTCGTTGCATAATTCTGCCCATGATGAAATGGAGTTTTCCAGCAGGTGCATCTGCCACGATCTCACATTTGGCTTAAGTGCCAAAGGCAAATAGTTGGCGAACACCTTCTCATCTCTGCCCCCGGCAACTTGAACAGCAATCGTATATATGCTCAGAAACTCTGTCGGGTTTAACTTTTCGTCGTATTTTTCTGGCAGCTCAGGCTTGAAGACGCGGGCAGATGGCCAGCGGACCTGCCGCGGCTCACAGGTCAAGGCAGGGCACCCAACCTCGAACGGCAAGTACCCGCCAGCACTGGGTGCGGGCTCGTCATCGTCTAGGCCATTGCGCCTGTCAGATTGATGGCGTGCCTTTCGGCGACGCTCTATGGTGACGCGTGCATCTTCCTTCCACTGTTCTTCCAGAACATGCCGCTGATCACGATGGATTTGCGGGTCAGATGAAGCCATTGACATCTCGTCGGGCTCGTCGACCCGTTGAGCTCGCTAAGGTTGCTGCTGGGCCTGCTGTCACGGAGGGGATTGCGCCGTGGGCGCAGCCTCCTCAACACGGCCAACGCCTCAGGGTGCTGTCGCTGTTCGCTGGCATCGTAACGGCTCCGCATGTTGTGATTTACCGACCTCGGCAAAGCTAATTAAACTCTAGATGGTGGCCCTCCACTCTTTCATCTTGTCAGCCATCGGCGGAAAGTTCAACAGGAGTTGGGCTCGCGTCATTGCTTCCGCGACCATGCTCGACATGGTAAATGAAGCGGACCGCGACATCACTCGACTCCTGGCGGAACCAACAGGAGCGTCGCCGCGTTCTTGCCGCCGTGGACCGGTTGCCAAGGCGGTCTGGAGTTGAGTGGGGCGTGTCTGGGGATCGACGGCCCCGTTCGCCGCTCCGCCTTGCCCATCTCGCTCCGGGCAAGGCATGCACTTCGAAGCCGCGCCCGTAACGGCCGGGACTGGAGAATCATGGCTTGCGCCCGAGCGGGTGTCGCTGTTGCGACCGCGTCTGCCAGTGCAGCGGCGAGGTGGAGACCAGGTGTGCCCTCCACCCGCAGCTTCCGGGCCAAGCTCGTCAGGACGCAGTCGGTGCTGCCCATCCCCGGCGTTCCCCGCTCCAGCTTCGGCCGCGGGGGACACAACGGCGGCGCCGCCTGCACCAGTCGTGTCGCCAGCGGCACCTGCCTCACCTAACACTGCTGCGGTGCCGACGGTGTCCGCGGCTGCGTGCGTGTGGACCTTCGAAGTGGAGGAATGCGCGGTCGCACTAGGTTTATTCTTGGGCGCCATGGATGGAAAAGTTGATGATGGAGAAGATGATGATGAAGATCGATGCGCTGTTCGCAATTTCTGGTTCGCGCAAGTGATTCCCCCTACCTGGCACGCCAAAGATGTCATGGGTGGACACGATCACCTAGGGGGCCATGAGCCCCTTGTGGTTCGGCATGGGGGAGATCATGTAGCACAAAGAGCAGAAGCCATGAGGCAGCACGACGACAAGGACTCTGGTCGTTTTTACCCAGGTTCGGGCCGCTGAGAAGCGTAAAACCCTACTTCTGCTTTGGTGGATTGGATGAGAAAACACAATGAGCACGCAGCGCTCGACCCAGCAAGGTGGCCTTGGGGAGAGCTGCTACGCGCATACAAGTGTGCAAGGGTCTGAATCCCTTTCTAGGTAGCCTTGGACCTCCTTTTATAGCTCAAGGGATAACCACAGTGGCAAAACAGTCATTATCTTATGATTAGATAGCTAACAGTGCTATCATACCTAACTCTGGCAGTTAGGACAAAGTGCATTAAATGCACTGCTAGGTGTCGTGCTGACGATGAAGCCTGGCAAGCCTGCCGTGCCGCTTAATCATCTTCTGCTTATTATCTTGACACGCCTCTGGACGGGTCTCAAATGGGTATGATCTGTCTTCCAATGAGCTGCCACGTGCTTAGTGGAAGCCACTTAACCACTTGCGGGATCAACACCGCATCGATAAGTGACTTGCGTTGTTGTGCGGTGGGGCGGTGGTGCCTTGGCGGGGATCTTGGTCCTGGCGACCCCGGCAGGCTTGCCGGGGTTATCCTGGATTTGCTTCCGGGGCAGTCTCGACCTAGCCGAGCCCTCCTGCTTGGCAAGGGAGGCCTCCCCAAAGTGATGTCTTGCTGTCTTGTATGTTGACTTGGTCTTCTTGATCCGCTCCTTGACCTCACAAAGAGTGGTTTCTCTAGCTTGGCTTTGCTTTGTATGTTGGTGCCAGAAACGTGATGCCAGCACGCCTGTGTATGGGTCTGGTCAACAACTACGAATGTTTGTTGCACCGACAACCGTGATGTGCAATGGTCTAGTGTGACATGTATAAAAATATGAACGGTGGCCAAGCCACAAATACTATGTCAACTATATGATCATGGAAAACAATATGACAATGATGGTATGTGTCATAATAAAACGGAACGGTGGTAGTTGCATGGCAATATATCTCGGAATGGCTATGGAAATGCCATAATAGGTAGGTATGGCGGTTGTTTTGAGGAAGATATAAGGTGGCTTATGTGTGAAAGAGTGTATCATATCATGGGGTTTGGATGCACCTGTGAAGTTTGCACCAACTCTCAAGGTGAGAAAGGGCAATGCACGGTACCGAAGAGGCTAGCAATGATGGAAGGGTGAGAATGCGTATAATCCATGGACTCAACATTAGTCATAAAGAACTCACATACTTATTGCAAAAGTTTATTAGCCCTTGAAGCAAAGTACTACTATGCATGCTCCTAGGGGGAAAGATTGGTAGGAAAAGACCATCGCTCGTCCCTGACCACCACTCATAAGGAAGACAATGAAAAATAAAGCATGCTCCAATTTCATCGCATAACGAGAGATCATACGTGCATGCTTCGGGAATCACAAACCTTAACACAAATATTCTTACTAAACCACAATTACTCACTAGCATGACTCTAATATCACCATCTTTATATCTCAAAACAAATGCAAGGAATCAAACTTCTCATATATTCAATGATCTTCATGAAAGTTTTTATTATATCCCTCTTGAATACCCATCATATTAGGACTAAATTCATAACCTAAGCTAATTGCCATACTATTTTTGGGACTCTCAAAATAATATAAGTGAAGCATGAGAGTTCATCAATTTATTCAAAATAAAACCACCGCCGTTCTCTAAAAAGATATACGTGAAGCACTAGAGCAACTTCCTAGCTCAAAAGATATAAGTGAAGCACATAGAGTATTCTAATAAATTCACGATTAATGTGTGTCCCTCTCAAAAGATGTGTACAACAAGGATGATTGTGGCAAACTAAAAGGCAAAGACTCATATAATACAAGACGCTCCAAGTAAAACAGATATCATGTGGTGAATAAAAATATAGCTTCAAGTAATTTACCAATGGATTGAAGACAAAAGAGGGGATGCCATCCGGGGCATCCCCAAGCTTAGATGCTTGGTTGTCCTTGAATATTACCTTGGGGTGCCTTGGGCATCCCCAAGCTTAGGCTCTTTCCACTCCTTATTCCATAGTCCATCGAAACTTCACCCAAAATTTGAAAACTTCACAACAAAAAACTCGTGAGATCCATTAGTATGATAAAACAAATCTCCACTTTTAGGTATTGTTGTAAACTCATTAAAATTTTGTATTTCCATTATATCTAATGTATTCTAACTTCTCCATGGATCATACCCCCCGGTACTACCCATAGATCCACCAAAATAAGCGAACAACACAACGAAAACACAATCTGTCAAAAACAGAACAGTCTGTAAACACCCGAATTATAGTCATACTTTTGTAACTCCAAAAATTCTGAAAATTAGGAAACATAGACAATCTGTATATCAATCTTGTGTAAAAATTCAGAATTTTTCCACGTTCCAGCAAATTTTAACAATTCTGCTACTGGACGCAAAAGTTTCTGTTTTTCAGCAAAATCAAATCAATAATCTTCCAAATCATCCTAAAGGTCTTACTTGGCTCAAACATTAATTAAAACATTAAAACACAATCATGATAGAGGTATAATTGCATATTTATTGAAAAACAGAAGCAAAAACAAAAAAACAAAAAATAAAATTGGGTTGCCTCCCAACAAGCGCTATTGTTTTACGCCCCTAGCTAGGCATATTGCATAGATCTAGGTATTGTCATCTTTGGTATTCAATTCCTTTCTTATGAAATCTTCTAAAACCTTTCTTACTAATTCTCTCTTATCATGTTCTTCCCTTCTAGCGGGAGAGCTTAGAGCATGGAAAGGACTTCGATTATTAATTTTGACATTCATAATTTCATACTCAGGATCATCCCCATAACATCTTCATAAGAAACATGTATCTCACTTTTAATAGGTTCTCTAGACATCTCTTCAATCCATTCTTTATTAAACCCTTCATCAATTCCCTAAGTAACCCAATCAAATCTATTGTAAGCATCAATGTATAAGGCTTGGATAATTTCTGGATAGGGGACTCTTTTTCTTAGATTGTTATTAAAAGCAACATAGTCCTTAGATTCTGTCGGGGACGAATCCGCGATCACCTATGGGACCCAGGGAAGGACCCCTTTACGTTCGGCAGGGAGAGACGGTCGCACGAAGAGCAAATCTAGCGAAGAACACGACAGCACACGAGAGAGATTTTACCCAGGTTCGGGCCGCACGGATGCGTAAAACCCTACTCCTGCTTCTTGGTGTATTATCTGGATGATTGTTCTAGCTCCAGGAGCGCTACAGTACAGAGTAGCTGCGTACAATGCTGGAGTTCTCCATCTCCCGGTTCCTCCCCTCCTCCACGTTGCCTATGGGCCTCCTTTTATACGCACAAAGGGGTCACCAACAGGTGGCAAACAGTAAAGGTAGAGGTGGAAAGTTGCTACAGTAAGGCCATTATTACTAGGATGACATGTCCTACTTACCACTGACGGTAGGGGACAAGGGCATTAAATGCCCATGCCTTAGCTGTCCAGATACATGTACCCGGACGTCTTGGACGTGGGAAAAGCCTATCCCACCTGCTCCTGCACCGCTAGCTACAGAGTACCACCGTCTACACAGTGCCCTGCCACACACGCTTGGAAGGACCCAGAGCGCCACGCTGGCAGAGGCACCGGAGCAGCACAGTAGCACAGTGGTACAGTAACGCTTGCCGCGGCAAGACCTTGCCGCACCTGACAGCTTGCCGCAACCAATAGCTTGCCGCGCAAGGTAACTTGCCGGGGCAAGTACCTTGCCGCAGCTGCTATCTTGCCGCAGCCAATGACTTGCCGGGGCAAGTACTCTGCTACAGCAAACCTCAGGCTGGGCCTCAACTGTCCCTCCCGGCAAGCTCCTCTTGCCGGGGCCTTGACTCTTGCTTTGTATACTTTGTTCTTGAATGGCTTAATAACCTTGAGCTTCTCTCTGGCTGTCCTCCCGTAAGCCTGGCCGCGGGATGCTGCTACTGCCCGTGCACAAGTACGGGGTACTAGGGTACCCCTATTCTAGTACACCGACAGGAGCCCCCGGGCCTGGGCCACACACGGTGCCGGGCGTTGTTGGGCCAGGCCCAAACAGTGCACGGGCACGCGTGGCTGGGATAAGCCGAAACGTCTCTACGCTGTTTAATTGCACGCTCTCCCACGCGTCGCGCGTTGAATGCGGAGCGTGGGAAGCGTGCGCAGTTATCTTGAATGACGAAGGGGCGGATGGTTCCGCATCTTTCCCCATAAAAGGAGGGACCTGCAGAAGCACTCACACACCCCTCTCACCATTCTCGATCTCCAAATCTCCACCTTCTTCTTCCTCCGCTCCAAAACAAAGCGGTTTCCCAATCCTCTGCCACCGCGCGCGTCCGCATCTCCCTTGGACCTCAGCTCCGCCTTCGCCATGCCTCCCAAAGGAGAAAAGGGGAAGACGGGGAAGTCCTCAAGGACGGAGACCCAGGCGCAGTTGAAGAGGCAGAAGTACGCGCTCTTCGCTCCGACGCTCACGGGGGCGGATCTGAAGGCCAAGTTCCAAGGCATGTGGGTCGTGAGGACCAAGGCGCATCCGGCAACCCGCGTTCGCCCAGCCACCGACGAGAGCGAAGTGAGCAAGTACCCCTTCTTCGCTTGCTACTTTTGGTGCGGGCTCTGCCCACCGTACTCGGATTTCTTCAGCGACGTCATGTACACCTTCAATCTCCGTCTGCTGGATCTCACACCGAATGCCGTATCCACCATGGCAATATTCGCGCATCTGTGCGAGAACTTCGTCGGCGTCGTACCCAACACCGCGCTGTTCAGGCATTACTTCACTCCCCGTGCTGAAAAGGGGGAGCCTCTCACTGTTGGCGTCTCGTTCGTTTCAAGATTGGGCGCCAAGGAGCATTATCTGAAGGGGGATCTCCGCCCAAGATGGGGAGAAATCCGATCTGAATGGTGTTGGATCATTGACGACGAGCCGCCACCATACTGTGAGCTTCGCAAGACCCCAGCAGCGCGTGGCACGGACTGGAGCGATCTGGATCCCCAGGACAAGAAGCTGGAGATTGCCGCTACCAGGATCATACGGCTCAGGGAGGCCGGGCTCACCATAGGGATGGTTGGTGCAGACTTCCTCCGCCGCCGCATTGCTCCTCTGCAGCAGAGAGGAAGGCCGGCCTCTGATTGGAAGAGCCTAGCCGATATCATGCGGCTGCGCCCTGGACTGATCAACAAATTCACAGTTCTGCAGCACGACTTCTTCATGCGAGAACTGTTCAAGCAAGAGACAGATCCAGAGAAGCGCGACAAGGCGTTCACGCTGCCGAAGCACATTGTGCCCCTTTGCAACAACTCCGCACTGAGTGCAATCATCGCTATGATGCCGCTCTGCAATGCGCACAGCGTTGAAGCAACTTGGGACGTGCCGCTCGAAGAAGACGTGCGGCGATTCTTTGACTCCACGGTCGAAAAGCAGGTCCGGGTGGAGGAGTGGCTCGTCCGCAACACCACTGAGCAAGAAATAGAATTCATTGCTCGAAGAGTGGAGTAGGACAGGCTCGCCAGGGAAGCTGGCGATTTTGGTTATACTTTGGCGGAGCTCGATGAGGCACAAAAGGAGAGCCTTGCCGAGCAGGGGATGCTTGCCGGGAAGGGCGAGCTCGCCGCACCCGGCAAGGATGTCGGGCCAAGCCAGCCTGCCGACGAGTCAGGCAGCTCGGAGGATGAGGGCTCCTCTTCCGAGGAGGACATCGAAAGCCCACCGCAGTCAGAGTCCCCAGCCCCTCTGAGGAGGAAACGCCTTCGTAGGCTTGGCAAAGTGGCTGAGCGGCAAGAAGTTCAACAACCACCGGAGCGCCGTTCGACGCGCTCGACCGCGGCAAGGGCTGGTGCCGCGGGAGCGTCTCACGCGGCCCCGGCAACTGGAGCAGGGTCAGCAAAGACCGCTGCTACTACCCCCGCCAAGCGGCCAAGGAGCCCAGCTCCCCCTCCTCCCCCTCCTCACACAGAGGCGGACTTTGATTTTTCCGCTCTCAGCGAAGAGGACGACGAGGAAGAGTAAGTTCCCTTGCCGCGACCCTCAATCTTTGTAAGATTTTGTTTCTGTCCTCACTTGTCGCGCTCCGGCCTTGCTTCCACAGGGAGGAAACCTTGGCGGAGAGGATAAGGAAAAGAGCTAAGGTCTCGACGAGCAAGACCGTGGTGGTCGTCGAAGATGAGCCCACGGCAACCACTGGGGGAGCGTCTGAGACCATCCCGACCAGCTCGGAGCCCAGCCCTCGTCGCAGCCCCCAGCGCAGCCCCCAGCGTAAGTATTTCAATTACCTTTCGCTGGCGGTCACTGAGGAACAAGCATTTGTCACTGACATCTTTGGGCGTGTAGGAGAGGAGCAGAAAGTGGAGCCATCTGAAGGTGCTCCAGAAGTACCACCCCCCTCGACCACACCGCCAAGGAGAAGATCTCCGGTAAGGGCTCCCACTAGCGAGCCGAGCCACGAAGAGGAGCCGGCAAGCGCCGAAGCGCCAAGCACCAGCGCTGGCGACCCCACCCCAATGACAAATGTTGACGGGGGAGGGGAGCCCACTGCTCCTGAGCTCAACACGGGTAAACCCACTTGCCGCAAAACTCTTTCTGCTTTCTTTCTTTTATCTTCTTGAATTTCTTCCCGAAGCTCTTTTTGCTTTACTTCTCGGGTTGGCAGAGCCCTCCTCGGTGGAGCCAATGAGCATTGACTCTTCCGCCGAGGAGAACACCGCAGGGACCATCGACGACGAGGCCGCCGCTGCCAAGGCCGACAAGCTGGCAGCCGACAAGCTTGCCGACGAAGAAGCTGCCAGGGCTGCCGAAGAGGCCGGCAAGGCCGCCGAGGATAATACCGCCAAGGCGCCCACCGATGAAGCCGCCAAGGCTACTGAAGCTGAGGCCGCCCAGAAGGCTGCTGAGGAGGCTGGCGAGGGAGCCGGTGGTCGTACTGACGGCCCTGAGGCCACAGGAGCGCCAGGCGCTACTCCGACCACGGGTCCCTCAACCACTGAAGAGGCGGCAGCGCCCAACTCGCCTCCGCCAAGCAAATACATCCGGGTCGGCGAGAACGTCTACGTCAGCCTCCCCTGGACGGTGGGCTCCAGAGCGCCAACCAAGGAGGATGTTGTGGACGAGGAGATCCTTGCCGCTGCCGGGCTCCAGCTTGTGGATGCGCCAGGCGCCAGCAGCAGCAGCACATCTGAAGAGGAGCAACTGCTCCAAAAGCTGCTGAATCTTCATCGCGCCCGACGGGAGAAGCTAGCTTCCAGGGAGGCGCTCATCGAGAAGGCCGAAGCTGACATGTTGAGGCGCGCGGAGATCTTGGCGGACGTCCGCGCGCGATCTCTTAATGCGTTAGAGGTCAAGCGGGCACAGCTGGCCGAAGAACGGCAGTCCCTCCTCCTGATGAAGCAAGACATTGAACAAAAACAGGAGGAGACGCCAAGGAGTTGTCTGCTCAGGCCGGTGATCTGAACCAGCGGAAAGTGGACCTTGATGCCCACAAAGAGGAACTTGCCGAGCGCAAGAAGAAACTTGCCGAAACCCTCCAGCAGAAAGACGAGGAGGTGGCAAGACTTGTCGCAGAGCGGACCCAGGGGCAGGCACAAAAACAGCAGAAGGAAATCGAAGCCTTGGCCCAAGAGTACGCCAGCAAGTTGGTGGAGGCCACCAACGCTGTCGCTGCTGCAGAAGTAAACAGGAAGGAAACGGAGGAGAAAGTGGCAAGACTAGAGGCCGCCCTCAAGGCAAACGGTGACAAGCTCTCAACGCTTGAAAGTGAGAGGGCAAAGGTGACCCACACCTTGGCGGAGATGCAAGTTACCATAGCCAAGAAGAACAATCTCCTTGCCGCCGCCAACGACTCTAGAGCAGACCTGAAGCTGAAGCTGACCACGCTGAAGGAGGCGCTCGACACCACCAGAAAGCGCGAAGGGCTTCTAATGACAGAGCTCCAGAAGGAAAAGGGTCTGCTTCAAGACGCTATTGCGACCCATAAGAAGTTCAGGGATAACGTGGGGATCTTCACAGACAAGCTTGCCAGTGCCGCCGAGGACATCGACAAGGAGCTGACTGCCCTGAAGGTGCCGGACTTCGGGTACTCCACCGACAAGAACACGCAAACTAGCGTCAAGCTAGCCGAGTTCTTTGACGGAGTAGTAGAAGCACTCCAACAGCTCCAAGTCAATCACAAGGCTCAACTGGCCGACGAGTCACGCAGGCTTTGCCGGGGAGTTCTCCGGAGGTTGTTGGTGAAGATAGCGTACAGAAACCCAGGCGTCGACTTCAGCAACATCTTCAAAAGCTTGCCGAAGGGATACGACCCCGCGCCACTAGAGGCCCTTGTCGCGCCCATCGTGGAGAGGGTGGACCATATCCAGAGAGTCGAAGGCGAGCACCGCAATTAGAGAGCCCATTCTCCTCCCTCCTTGCCGCCGCTAGACATGTTAAAGAACAATCTGTTTAAGCCGCGGCAACTTATCTTGTAATATAACTTGCAATATTTTGGAGTTAATGCATGTCATCTCCCTTGAGCAATTTATTTCTTTGTGTGTACTTGCCCTACGCTTATAGTGAACTTGCCGGTGCGCGCACCATTGCCGCGAGCGCTGGGTGCGGGACTTCAGCAGCCTGCTGGCGGTGCCGCTGCTGGCAAGCAACCTTGTCGTGCTCAGTGCAGCCACTTAGGTTGTTGAGCGGACTCGAAACAAGGTAAGGGCACGACCGATTACGCTTAGGTTCCGTCGCGCACAGGTTTTCCATACAAAGAGTAGTATCGTTCGAGGAAAATAACCTTGAAAATAAAAAAGAATTTGATTGTTCAAACTTTGGCACTTAGCTTTGTCGCTGATCTCTCCGCGGCAAGGTCTTGTCACTGCTTGCCGCTGCCTTCTTCCCGGCAAGGCAAAGTTTCTTTGAACGACGCCTGGTCCATATCATTATCCCATCCCGCCCGGCAAACTTGTGCGCGAGGGAAGCTTCTGTCTCTTTGAGAAAAAGAAAGAAGAGAAAATAAAGATATAGGAGCTTGGCGGCTCGTTAATGCTTACCGGGGAGGCTGTACTGCACAGTATGTCAGATAATCATGCAAAATAAAAGTAAACATGAAATCGTCAAAAACTGCGAAATACAAAAGCTTTATTTATGCACAGGATCTGCGCCTGGCTTTGTACAAAGGATTACATGCAACAGCGGCAAGACTTGTACAAAAGGTGGTTGCCGGGGAAGGGCCCGGCAACCGCGCCTTATAGAAAAAAGTTACGAAGATGCTCAATGTTCCAGGAATTGATCACTGGAATGCCATCCTCGGTCTCCAGGCGGACAGCGCCGGGCCTGGTGACTCGTTTCACCCGATAAGGGCCTTCCCACTTCGGCGTCAACTTGTTTGAATTCTTGGCCGACTGAACACGCTGAAGAACAAGGTCGCCTTCCTCGAGACTTCTGGCATTAACTTTGCGGCTATGGTAGCGACGCAAAGCTTGCTGGTAGCGAGCAGCTCTCACAGCAGCCTGAAGACGATCCTCCTCGAGGAGCACAGCGTCATCTTGCCGCAGTTGCTCTTGCTCAAGCTCATCGTAAGCGAGCACTCGAGGTGACCCGTATATGAGTTCTGTGGGGAGAACTGCCTCTGCTCCATAAACTAGAGCAAAAGGCGTCTGGCCAGTAGCTCGATTTGGCGTCGTCCTGATCGACCAAAGAACCACTGGCAGCTCCTCGATCCAGTTCTTGCCGCACTTGCGCAGCCTATCGAAAGTTCTCATCTTGAGCCCACGCAGCACTTCAGCATTTGCCCTTTCAGCTTGACCGTTGCTTCGCGGGTGAGCAACAGAAGCGAAACAGACCTTGGCGCCAAGGTCTTCGACATACTGCATGAAGGCGTGGCTCGTGAACTGGGTACCGTTGTCGATGATGATCCTGTTAGGAACACCAAAGCGACAAACAATTCCCTTGAAGAACTTGATGGCTGATTGTGCTGTCACCTTCCTCACTGCTTCCACTTCCGGCCACTTCGTAAACTTGTCGATGGCCACATACAAGTACTCGAAGCCCCCGGTGGCACGGGGAAAGGGGCCGAGGATGTCGAGCCCCCAGACCGAAAATGGCCAGGAGAGAGGGATTGTCTGGAGAGCTTGAGCTGGCTGATGAATCTGCTTGGAATGAAACTGGCACGCTTCACACTTGGTTACTAGTGCAGTTGCATCCTGGAGGGCGGTGGGCCAAAAGAAACCTTGCCAGAAAGCCTTTCCAGCAAGGGCTCTTGACCCTATGTGGTGACCACATATGCCTCCATGAATCTCCGCCAACAGCTCCTGTCCTTCTAATGACAGAGCTCCAGAAGGAAAAGGGTCTGCTTCAAGACGCTATTGCAACCCACAAGAAGTTCAGGGATAACGTGGGGATCTTCACAGACAGGCTTGCCAGCGCCGCCGAGGACATTGACAAGGAGCTGACTGCCCTGAAGGTGCCGGACTTCGGGTACTCCACCAACAAGAACATGCAAACTAGCGTCAAGCTAGCCGAGTTCTTCGACGGAGTAGTAGAAGCACTCCAACAGCTCCAAGTCAATCACAAGGCTCAACTGGCCGACGAGTCACGCAGGCTTTGCCGGGGAGTTCTCCGGAGGTTGTTGGTGAAGATAGCATACAGAAACCCGGGCGTCGACTTCAGCAACATCTTCAAAAGCTTGCCAAAGGGATACGACCCCGCGCCACTAGAGGCCCTTGTCGCGCCCATCGTGGAGAGGGTGGACAAAATCCAGAGAGTCGAAGGCGAGCATCGCAATTAGAGAGCCCATTCTTCTCGCTCCTTGCCGCCGCTAGACATGTTAAAGAACAATCTGTTTAAGCCGCGGCAACTTATCTTGTAATATAACTTGCAATATTTTGGAGTTAATGCATGTCATCTCCCTTGAGCAATTTCTTTCTTTGTGTGTACTTGCCCTACGCTTATAGGGAACTTGCCGGTGCGCGCACTATTGCCGCGAGCGCTGGGTGCGAGACCTCAGCAGCCTACTGGCGGTGCCGCTGCCGGCAAGCAACCTTGTCGCGCTCAGTGCAGCCACTTAGGTTGTTGAGCGGACTCGAAACAAGGTAAGGGCGCGACCGATTACGCTTAGGTTCCGTCGCACACAGGTTTTCCATACAAATAGTAGTATCGTTCAAGGAAAATAACCTTGAAAATAAAAAAGAATTTGATTGTTCAAACTTTGGCACTTAGCTTTGTCGCTGATCTCTCCGCGGCAAGGTCTTGTCACTGCTTGCCGCTGTCTTCTTCCCGGCAAGGCAAAGTTTCTTTGAACGACGCCTGGTCCACGCCTGGTCCATATCATTATCCCATCCCCCCCGGCAAACTTGTGCGCGAGGGAAGCTTCTGTCTCTTCGAGAAAAAGAAAGAAGAGAAAATAAAGATATAGGAGCTTGGCGGCTCGTTAATGCTTACCGGGAGGCTGTACTGCACAGTATGTCAGATAATCATGCAAAATAAAAGTAAACATGAAATCGTCAAAAACTGCGAAATACAAAAGCTTTATTTATGCACAGGGTCTGCGCCTGGCTTTGTACAAAGGATTACATGCAACAGCGGCAATACTTGTACAAAAGGTGGTTGCCGGGGAAGGGCCCGGCAACCGCGCCTTATGGAAAAAACTTACGAAGATGCTCAATGTTCCAGGAATTGATCACTGGAATGCCATCCTCGGTCTCCAGGCGGACAGCGCCGGGCCTGGTGACTCGTTTCACCCGATAAGGGCCTTCCCACTTCGGCGTCAACTTGTTTGAATTCTTGGCCGACTGAACGCGCCGAAGAACAAGGTCGCCTTCCTCGAGACTTCTGGCATTAACTTTGCGGCTATGGTAGCGACGCAAAGCTTGCTGGTAGCGAGCAGCTCTCACAGCAGCCTGAAGACGATCCTCCTCGAGGAGCACAGCGTCATCTTGCCGCCGTTGCTCTTGCTCAAGCTCATCGTAAGCGAGCACTCGAGGTGACCCGTATACGAGTTCCGTGGGGAGAACTGCCTCTGCTCCATAAACTAGAGCAAAAGGCGTCTGGCCAGTAGCTCGATTTGGCGTCGTCCTGATCGACCAAAGAACCACTGGCAGCTCCTCGATCCAGTTCTTGCCGCACTTGCGCAGCCTGTCGAAAGTTCTCGTCTTGAGCCCACGCAGCACTTCAGCATTTGCCCTTTCAGCTTGACCGTTGCTTCGGGGGTGAGCAACAGAAGCGAAACAGACCTTGGCGCCAAGGTCTTCGACATACTGCATGAAGGCGTGGCTCGTGAACTGGGTACCGTTGTCGGTGATGATCCTGTTAGGAACACCAAAGCGACAAACAATTCCCTTGAAGAACTTGATGGCTGATTGTGCTGTCACCTTTCTCATTGCTTCCACTTCTGGCCACTTCGTAAACTTGTCGATGGCCACATACAAGTACTCGAAGCCCCCGGTGGCACGGGGAAAGGGGCCGAGGATGTCGAGCCCCCAGACCGAAAATGGCCAGGAGAGAGGGATTGTCTGGAGAGCTTGAGCTGGCTGATGAATCTGCTTGGAATGAAACTGGCACGCTTCACACTTGGTTACTAGTGCAGTTGCATCCTGGAGGGCGGTGGGCCAAAAGAAACCTTGCCGGAAAGCCTTTCCAGCAAGGGCTCTTGACCCTATGTGGTGACCACATATGCCTCCATGAATCTCCGCCAACAGCTCCTGTCCTTCTTCCCGGGGAATACACTTCAATTTCACACCGTTTGGTCTTTTTCTGCACAGCATGTCATCGACAAATTGATACATATTGGACCGTCGGGCTACTTTCTCCGCTTCTTCCTGCTCTTCGGGAAGTTCTCCTGTCTGAAGGAAACGGACGATCTGCTGCGCCCACGCTGGAGCCTGTGGCTCGACAACGATGACTAAAGGCATTTCTTCTGCCGCGGGAACATTAGGCCCTACGGCAAGAGCTTCTCGCTCTACCAGAGCCGGCCGTTCCCCGACGAGCTTGGCGGGAACAGCCGCTTCAACGACGAGAGCCTGGGGCCCTGCTGGAGCGTGCTGTCCTTCAACAAGCTCGTCGGGAGCAGTTGCTTCAACGACGGAAGCCCAAGGCCTCGTCGGAGCATCTTGCTCCTCAGCGCTTCGATCAGGAGCGCCTGCTTCAACGACAAGGACCCGAAGTCTTGTCGTAGCAAGTTGCCCCTTTGTCTCTTGCCTAGGAGCACCCGCTTCAACGACAAGAGCGTGAGGCCTTGTCGGAGCAAGTTGCCCCTTTGCGTCTTTGGCGCTGGCTTTGGCAGCCTTCTTGCCGGCGGCTTCGGGGAGCTCTGCCGGGAAGTAGTCGCCAGAAGCCAACTTCCTCTTCCTGCCTTGCCATACTGACGGCGTCACGGATGGCTGAGTTAGTTGGAGCACAAAAGTGCCTGGTTCCACAGGCAATTTGAGTGTGGCGCGCTTTGACAAACCATCGGCAATGTCATTCTCAGCACGTGGGACGTGCTCCATTTGTAGGCCGTCAAAGCGTTCCTCCAACTTCCTCACCTCATCTACATAAGCTTCCATCAATGGGCATTGGTAGTTCTTGTTCACTTGCCTGACAACAAGCTGCGAATCTCCCCTGACAATAAGCTTCTTGATCCCAAGGTCTGCCACGATCCTGAGACCGGCAAGCAATCCCTCATATTCTGCAGTATTGTTCGTCGCCTGTTCCTTGGGAAAGTGCATTTGGACCACGTACTTGAGGTGCTCTCCGGTGGGTGCGACAAGCAGTACGCCAGCACCGGCGCCTTGCAACGAAAAGGCACCATCAAAGTACATAAGCCACTCTTTGCTTGTCTCCTTGCCGGGGAGAGTCGTCTCTGGGATTTCTTCGTCTGGCGTTGGTGTCCATTCTGCGACAAAGTCTGCCAAAACTCGGCTCTGTATGGTTGATGTACTCTCAAACTTGAGACCAAAGCTCGACAACTCCAACGCCCACTCAACAATCCTGCCTGTCGCTTCTGGATTTTGCAAAATCCTTTTCAGCGGGAAGCGAGTGACGACGGTAACTTCATGTGCTTGAAAGTAATGGTGCAGCTTTCTCGAGGCCATGAGAAGGCCGAAAAGCAGCTTCTGCACACCAGAATACCTTGACCTAGCTCCCTGCAGAAGAGAGCTCACAAAGTAGACCGGGCGCTGCACCATTTTCTTCTTTTGTACCACTTCGCCTGACTGCGCAGACGAATCCTTGTCGGCAGCAAAACTTGTCGGGGGAGCCCCCAGCTTGTCGCTGGACGTGCTTGCCGCAGTTACTGCCTCCTCATCCACCTCTCTCTCCGCTACTAGCGCAGCACTAACCACTTGATTGGTTGCCGCTAGATACAGCAACAACTTCTCTTGTGGTTTAGGTGCGACAAGTATTGGAGGAGAGGAGAGGTATCTCTTCAAGTCTTGCAGCGCTGCCTCCGCCTCCGAAGTCCATTTCAATGGACCTGCCTTTTTTAAGATTTTGAAAAATGGCAGGGCGCGCTCAGCTGACTTGGAGATAAACCTACTGAGAGCAGCAACACAGCCGGCAAGTCGTCGTACATCCTTGACGCGCTTCGGTGCTTCAATTTGCTCAATGGCTTTGATCTTGTCAGGATTGGCTTCAATTCCACGTTGAGACACAAAGAACCCGAGAAGCTTGCCGGAGGGAACTCCAAACACGCACTTCTCGGGGTTGAGCTTCAGGTTGATCTTGCGCAGATTTACAAAAGTTTCTTCTAGATCTTGAACCAAAGTAGCCCTGTCCTTGCTTTTGACCACTATATCATCCATATAGGCTTCCACATTTCTGTGCAGCTGATGCTCAAAAGCAATCTGGATGGCTCTTGCAAATGTTGAACCAGCATTTTTCAAACCAAATGGCATACGTACGAAACAGTATGTGCCACAGGGTGTGATAAATGCGGTCTTTCCCTCATCTTCCTCAGCCATGAAGATTTGATGATACCCTGAATATGCGTCAAGAAATGAAAGCAAATCACATCCTGCCGTGGAGTCAACAATCTGGTCTATGCGGGGCAAAGGAAATGGGTCTTTGGGACAAGCTTTATTGACATCAGTGAAATCAATACAAAGCCTCCATTTTCCATTCGCTTTGCGCACGACAACAGGATTGGCCAACCACGTAGGATGGAGCACTCCTCTGACGAGGCCTGCTGCTTCCAACTTCTTGATTTCTTCCGCAATAAACTCTTGCCGCTCCACAGCTTGCTTTCTGGCTTTCTACTTGACGGGCCTCGTGTGGGGACAAACGGCAAGGTGGTGCTCAATTACTTTCCTGGGAACACCGGGGATGTCGGACGGTTGCCATGCAAACACGTCGACATTCGCCCGCAGGAAAGCAACGAGCGCGCTTTCCTATTTGTTGTCAAGTGTGGCACTGATGGTGAAGGAACCACCAGTGCCGTCCTCCTTGGCGGGCACCTTCTTTGTCGTCGGCGGAGCGGCTTTGTTCTTCTTGCACTTGCCGGTGGAGCTCTCTGGTGCGTCCTCGACGGCAGCGCAGCACTCCGAAGAGGTGCGCTTGCCGGAGTGGGCACAGGAGCTCTCGCCGGACTTCCTCTTGTTCTTCCCCCCGGGAGCTTCAGCGGCAAGTGCCTTAGCGGCAGTTGCGGTAGCTGCTTCCCGGTAGATCTTGTCGGCGCAAATAAGTGCGTCCTTCTTATCGCAGGGAACTGTGATAACACTTACTGGGCCTGGCATCTTCAACACGTTGTAGGCATAATGAGAGGCTGCCATGAACTTGGCGAGCGCTGGACGGCCAAGTATCCCATTATAAGGCAATGGAATATCGGCAACGTCAAAGGTGACCTTCTCGGTCCGGTAGTTCAGCTCGCCGCCAAATGTCACTGGCAGCGTGATCTTCCCTTTCGGCTTGCTCCTTCCTGGATTGACTCCTTGGAAAGTACCAGTTTCCTCAAGCTCGCCGTCAGGGATTTGAAGTTTCCGGAGCACAGCGGGCGAAATCAGATTCAAGCCGGCCCCACCGTCAACTAACATCTTTGTGACCTTGAGGTTGCGGATCGTTGGTGAAACCAACATCGGCAAGCACCCGACCGCCGTTGTGCGGTCAGGGTGGTCCTCAATGTCAAAGACGATAGGCGTGTCGGACCACTTCAGAAGCTTTCTGGCGTCAACAGATGGTTCCGCCGCATTGATCTCTCGCGCCCACTGTTTAAGTTGGCGGTGAGAAGAATGCAACGAAGCACCACCATCAACACACAAGACTTCTGCGGCTTTCTGAAATTCATGCTCACTGGATTCTTCATCATCTAGATCATCATCATCATCATCTTTGTCGCGGCCACAAGGAGGCCTGTCTCTCTGCTGCTGCTTGGCCTTGCCGCGACACCCTCCTCGGGCAGTGCGCTTCTTGCCGGACCCGCCAGCACCTTCTGGGGCCTTCTCCTTGTCGCGCCTCTCATACTCAGCTTTCTGCTGTTCGACAAGCTGCTCGACTCGTCGGCAGTTCTGGAGATCGTGTCCCTTGGTGTGGTGGATCTTGCAATATTGCTTGTCGGAGCCGTCCTGCTTGTCGGCAGCCGCCAAGGCCTGACAGTTGGCGCACGCGGCAATCTCCTTGCCGGAGCCCTCGACTTTGGCCTTGTCGGCGCTGCCGTTGCCGCTGGACTGTTCGACGGCAAGCACAGCTTTGCCCTTTTTCTTCCTGTTGTTCCGCCGCCGGCCCTTCTTTGCCGGGGCGGTACCTTCGCCGTCAGAGCTCCCCCCTGCGCCAACACCTTCACCGGGAAGTTTCCTTCCCTCTTCAGCACGCGCACACTTGTCGGCGAGAGCATATAGCTGGCCAATGTCTCTGACCTTGGTCATCGCCATTTCCTCCCGCATCTTGCTGTTACGCACGTTCTGATGGAACGCGCTAATAACCGCAGCGGGGTGAACATCTGGGATGTTGTACTGTACGCGGCTGAACCTTTGAATGTATTTGCGCAGGGGCTCTCCTTCCTTCTGGGGGATGAGATGAAGATCACTCTCCTGGCCATGAGGTTGATGACCGCCAGTAAAGGCACCAACAAACTGATGGCACAGGTCCGCCCATGAAGAAATGGAGTTCTCCGGCAAGTGCATGAGCCATGAGACGACATTGCGCTTTAACACGAGCGGGAAGTAGTTAGCAAGAATCTTGTCGTCTCGTCCCCCGGCAGCTTGCACCGCAATGGTGTAAATGCTGAGGAACTCCGACGGGTGTGTCTTGCCATCATACTTCTCCGGCACGTCAGGCTTGAAAGCCTTGCGGTTGGGCCACTGGACCTGCCCCAGCTCACGGGTGAACGCTGGACAACTTACCGCATACGGCAAGTCGCCAGGATCCCCTGGAGCATGCATGTCAACAGCGGGCCCTGCGCGTCTGTCGGACTGACGATGCGCTTCTCTCCTTCGCTCGATAGTGGTACGAGCGTCTTCTCCTCTGCGTTCCTGAAGAACGAGGCGCTGGTCACGACGAGCTCGCGGGTCAGACGACGCCGTGGAATCATCGCCACGGGCGTCGTTTCGACGTGTCGGCGACCGAGGCCGTCTGGGCGGGGAGTGTACGGTTGTTGCCCCCTCGCCGTTCTTGTTGGTGACAGCATTGTCACCAGTTCTCTTGTCGGCCGCGCACACCGGGTCGGCATCAGCGAAGCTGAGAAGGCTCTGAATGGTTGCCCTCCACTCATCAAGCTTATCTGCTGGTGGAGGGAAGTTCAGGAGCAGCTGCGCACGCGCCAACGCTTCTGCTGGTGAGGGAGGTATCGAGTGGCGTGAGGACTGTGGGATGCTCTTACTCCTAACAGTGTTAGAAGGAGCATCTCCACGCCCAGGCGACCATACCTCGACCCCGCCAACGTGTTGTTGCGTATGGTGACCCCGCGCATCTCGAGATCGATGCGCAAGTTCATTATCTAGGGAGCGCCTGGCACCTGGGGCGTCAGGACGCTGCCTGTCACGGGCTTCTTGTGAAGGCCGCGGCGTCTGAACCGGCGCAGGCGTTCCAGAACGCGCAGCACCGTTTCTGGAGCTTGCAGGGCCAGCAGCAGCGAGCAGCGCTGCGTTCCCAGACCCAGCAGCGCCTAGATTGGCGTTGCTGGCCCGGTTTTGGACAGGTGGAGGTAATAGGAGCTCTCGCTCTCCAGTCCCCCCAGCAGCCGCAATCACGTCGGCACCCTCCTGCATGGGAGCAGGCGGGTTGGACGTAGACGCACCGATGGCCGAAGTCTTCTTTTTTGGAGCCATAAGGCGGAGGATGGCCCAAAAACTAACGCGCAAATCGCTAGATTAGGTTCACACAACCTCCCTTCCCCTATCTGGCGCGCCAAAGATGTCGGGGATGAATCCGCGATCACCTATGGGACCCAGGGAAGGACCCCTTTACGTTCGGCAGGGAGAGACGGTCGCACGAAGAGCAAATCTAGCGAAGAACACGACAGCACACGAGAGAGATTTTACCCAGGTTCGGGCCGCACGGATGCGTAAAACCCTACTCCTGCTTCTTGGTGTATTATCTGGATGATTGTTCTAGCTCCAGGAGCGCTACAGTACAGAGTAGCTGCGTACAATACTGGAGTTCTCCATCTCCCGGTTCCTCCCCTCCTCCACGTTGCCTATGGGCCTCCTTTTATACGCACAAAGGGGTCACCAACAGGTGGCAAACAGTAAAGGTAGAGGTGGAAAGTTGCTACAGTAAGGCCATTATTACTAGGATAACATGTCCTACCTACCACTGACGGCAGGGGACAAGGGCATTAAATGCCCATGCCTTAGCTGTCCAGATACATGTACCCGGACGTCTTGGACGTGGGAAAAGCCTATCCCACCTGCTCCTGCACCGCTAGCTACAGGGTACCGCCGTCTACACAGTGCCCTGCCACACACGCTTGGAAGGACCCAGAGCGCCACGCTGGCAGAGGCACCGGAGCAGCACAGTAGCACAGTGGTACAGTAACGCTTGCCGCGGCAAGACCTTGCCGCACCTGACAGCTTGCCGCAACCAATAGCTTGCCGCGCAAGGTAACTTGCCGGGGCAAGTACCTTGCCGCAGCTGCTATCTTGCCGCAGCCAATACCTTGCCGCAGCCAATGACTTGCCGGGGCAAGTACTCTGCTACAGCAAACCTCAGGCTGGGCCTCAACTGTCCCTCCCGGCAAGCTCCTCTTGCCGGGGCCTTGACTCTTGCTTTGTATACTTTGTTCTTGAATGGCTTAATAACCTTGAGCTTCTCTCTGGCTGTCCTCCCGTAAGCCTGGCCGCGGGATGCTGCTACTGCCCGTGCACAAGTACGGGGTACTAGGGTACCCCTATTCTAGTACACCGACAGATTCCAAACCACGTAAAGTTTCTTTATCATGAATAATTTCTCCTATTATGGGATGCTCAAAATTCATATTATAGTAAGCAAAGATTTCCCTAGCCTCTTGGACTATGTAATCAAATTTGCTCCTAAGGATAATGGTAGCAATTTTCTTAGCCTTAGGATCAAGTATGTTGGGGAGTTCATAAAACATCTTTTGTAAAGTCGGATGGATGTGTAAAAATTATCTTTCCAATTTAACCACAAGCATAGAAATTGCATCCGCATAGCAATTTGTATTATCAAGGATGGTTCCCCTATCTATAGGCATAACTCCCATGCAATCGAAAAATTCTTGAATAACATTCTTCCCATTAATATTACCATCACCCACATGGTAGATCTTTGTTTTAAGATTGGCAGAAGTGTCAGTTTCAAAAGGATCATGATTAAGAACACAAGATTCAAATTTTTCCTCAAGATTTTCACTAGTTTTTTCAATGATAACCTCCCCAGATTCAGACATGAAGGCAAAGCAAGCAATCTACCACACAAGCAAACAAAAAACAAACGAAAATACGAACCGAAGGAAGGCGAATAAAAAGGAAAATATTTTTGTGTTTTTCTGAAAATGTTTTACAAGTGGGGGAGAGGAAAACGAGAGGCAAATGGCGAATAATGTAAATGCAAGAGATGATAGTTTATGATGAGTATTTGGTAGGCTTGATGTAGATCCTCCCTGGCAACGGCGCCGGAAATTCTTCCTGCTACTTCTTGAGCTTGCGTTGGTTTTTCCCTTGAAGAGCAAAGGGTGATGCAGCAAAGTAGAGATAACTATTTCCCTCAGTTTGAGAACCAAGGTATAAATCCAGTAGGAGGAACACACAAGTCACCAATGGTTGCACCTACCCAAACAAACAAATACTTGCACCCAACGCGATAAATGGATTGTCAATCCCTTCACAGTTACATGCAAGGATGAGATCTGATAGAGATAGGTATAAAAGATAAATAGAAATGCAAAATAAAGTAAAGGTGAATAAATTGCAGCAAGGTATTTTTTGGGTTTTTGGTTTTATAGATCTAAAAATAATATGATAAAAATAGACCCCGGGGCCATAGTTTTCACTAGAGGCTTCTCTCTTGAAAGAACGCATATGGTGGGTAAACAAATTACTGTTGAGCAATTGATAGAAAAGCGCAAAGTTATGACGATATCTAAGGCAATGATCATGAATATAGGCATCATGCCCGTGACAAGTAAACCGACTACTGCCTGCATCTACTACTATTACTCCACACATCGACCGCTATCCAGCATGCATCTAGTGTATTAAGTTAACAAGAACGGAGTAACGCCTTAAGCAAGATGACATGATGTAGAGGGATGATGCAATCAATATGGAATAAACCCCACCTTTTTATCCTTAATGGCCACAATACAAATACGTGCCTAGCTACCCCTACTGTCACTGGGTGAGGACACCGCAAGATTGAACCCAATACAAAGCACCTCTCCCATTGCAAGAAAAAGCAATCTAGTTGGCCAAACCAAATCAATAGATCGGAGAGAAATACAAAGCTATCTTAATCATGCATAAAAGAGTTCAGAGAAGACTCAAATAATATTCATAGATAATCTGATCATAAATCCACAATTCATCATATCTCAACAAACGCACTGCAAAAGAAGATTACATCGAATAGAACTCCAAGAACATCGAGGAGAACATTGTATTGAAGATCAAAGAGAGAGAAGAAGCCATCTAGCTACTAGTTATGGACCCGTAGGTCTGTGGTAAACTACTCACACATCATCGGAAGGGCAGCAAGGTTGATGTAGAGACCCTCCATGATCGAATTCCCCTCCGGCAGAGTAACGGAAAGGTCTCCAGATGGGATCTCACAAGGACAGAAACTTGCGGTGGCGGAAAATTATTTTTGGTGTGCCATCTGGTATACGGGGAATATTTGAGTATTTATGGAGCTAAGATTAGGGTTAGAGGAGCCATGGGGGGCACAAGCTCATAGGTCGCGCCCTCCTAGGGCATGCCTAGTGAGCTTGTCGCTCACCCGTGGACCTTCTGGCCTCCTCCCGAAGCTTCCTAGTTGTCTTCTGGCCCAAGAAAAATCGTCAAAAAGTTTCATTCCATTTGGACTCCATTTGGTACTGATTTTCTGTAAAAGACAAAAACATGGAAAAAAAATAGCAACTGGCACTGGGCACTAGGTTAATAGGTTAGTCCAAAAAATGATATAAAATAGCATAATAATGCATATAAAACATGCAAGATGGATAATATAATAGCATGGAACTATCAAAAATTATAGATACATTGGAGACGTATCAGCCTACGAAGGAATTACTCACTCCCGGTGGTGAGCATTGTGATATTGGTGATGGAGGATGGTTGATGATGACGATGGCGTCGAATCCCCCTCTCTGGAGCTGTGAGCAGACTCCAGATCAGCCCTCCCGATGAAGAACAGGAGGTGGCCGCGGCTCCGTATCGTAAAACATGATGATTCCTTCTCTCTGATTTTTTTCCCGACGAATAGGTACTTATGGAGTTGGAGTTAGGGTTGCGGGAGCTTCCAGGGGCCCACAAGCCTGCCAGGCGTGCCCTAGGGGGTGGGCGCCCCTTGGGCTTGTGGCGCTCTGATGGGCCCCCTCTGGTAATTTCCTTCACCAATATTTTTTATATATTCTGGAATAATTCAACGTAAATTTTTAGCTCAATCCGAGAACTTTTATTTCTACACAAAAACAACACCATGACAATTCTACTAAAAACTGCGTCAGTCCAGGTTAGTTCCATTCAAATCATGCAAATTAGAGTCCAAAACAGGAGCAAAAGTGTTTTGAAAAGTAGATATGTTTGGGACGTATCAACTCCCCCAAGCCTAACTCATTACTTGTCCTCAAGCAACTCAGTTGACAAACTGAAAGTGATAAAGAAAAACGTTTACAAACTCTTTTTGTTCTTGTTGTTGTGAATATGCTTAACTAATGTTCAAGTTTTCAGCAAGGATTATGAACTAACCATGTTCATGATAACATTTAGGTCTCACATTTACTCATACCAATGACATAACCAACTAACGAGCAATAATAAGATATCTCGGATGCCAACAATTTGTCAAAACAATCATGATATAATATGATAACATGGTATCGCACTAGCCCTTCCTGAGACTGCAAAACATAAAAGCAGAGCACCTCTGAAGTTCAAGCAACGACTAAACATTGTAATTCATGGTAAAAGAGATCCAGTCATGTCACACTCAATATTAACTATACTCAATGCATAAGAATGACAATAGTGCTCTCCAACTGGTGCTTAAATGAGAGGATGATGACTCAACAATAAAAGTAAAATAGAATAAAAGTAAATGGATAGGCCCTTCATAGAGGGAAGCGGGGATTTGCATAGGTGCCAGAGCTCAAAGCTTAAAACAGAGATGAATATAATTTTGGGAGGTATGCCTTTCCTGTGAACGTCACGACTGAGAGTTTTCAATATCTTCCATGTTAAACAAATTAGCAGCGGTTCCCAAGCGGAAAGGTAAAGTTTACTCCCCCTCAGCTAACAAACACAAGCCATGGCTAGCTGAATCCTTGGGTGCCTCCATACAACAACTTTCCGGGGGAGTTTGTTTCATTATTTTGCAATTTGATCATGGGACTGGGCATCCCGAATACCAGCCCCTCTCGTGTAAGGACAAGTGTATAAACACTCATCATGAGAATAATCTGCTTAGCATGGAAGATACTAACCGCCCCCTATCGCTCCATGAGCGGTACGGGCACACAAAATAGATGTTTATTTGAATGATTAGAGGTGGCACATGCAAATTTACTTGGAACGGCAGAGTAATACCGCATATAGGTATATATAGTGGACTCATATGGAACAACTTTGGGTTTAAGGATTTGGATGCACAAGCAGTATTTCCGCTTAGTACAGGCGAAGGCTAGTAAATAGATTGACAAGCGACCAACCAGAGAGCAAAAACAGTCATAAACATGCATTGCGAATAATTAACATTGAATACGAGCATGAGTAGGATATCAAAAACCATGAACATAAATATCATGGAGGTTATGTTGGTTTTGAATCAATTACATGCATGAACATGTGCCAAGTCAAGCCACTCGAATCATTGAGAGGGAGATATCATACTATCATACTATAGCATAACCATTGTAATGCATGTTGACACTCAGGATAAATCATTATCCACTCCTAGCTATTTGAGCACGGCATGAGCAACTATAATCTCTAGTTGTCATCACAAACATGTTTACTCATAATAAGCTGAATCAAGAGCGATGAGCTAAACATATTTACAAAAACAAAAACAAGAAGAGTTCATACCAGCTTTTCTTCAACTCAATATCTTCATCAAATCATCGTCATTATTGCCTTTCACTTGCACGACCAAATGATATGAAAATAATAATAGTGCAAGTGTGTCGTGGACTAAGCCAGAATCTGCAAACATTTTATTCAAAGCAGAAGACAAGGTAATATGGGCTCTTTGTTAGATCAACAATAATGCATATGAGAGCCACTCAACAATTTCATCGTGGTCTTCTCCTTATGACAACTCGAAGAAAATAAAAGAACTTAAAAGAAACACACTGAAATGTTTTTGGAGTTTTTGTTTTCCTGAAGAAAGAAAATAAACAAAGGAAAGAAAATCGAAACCGAGAAAAACTATTTACACGAGAAAGCTCCCAACAAGCAAAAGAAGAACGAGAAATATTTTTGGGTTTTCTTTTTAATACTACAATCTACTGAAAAAGAAAGAAAAACTGAAAAGAAGCGAGAAATATTTTTGGATTTTCAAAGTTATTCAAATACACAAGAAGAAAGCGGGAAATAAAACTAACATGGATATACAATGAAAAAGGATGAACACTGACAACTAGAATGGTGGTACATGAATGTAATGTCGGTGAGAAATACGCACTTCCCCAACCTTAGGCTTTTGGCCTAAGTTGATCTACGGCCATGGGTCGAAGTATCCTTCTCCAGGATAGTGTTAAGGCTCATCGGGGTTCCACTGATAAATGTGATCCTGCGGATCCCACTGGTAAACAGGCTCTGTGATGCCTTGGGCTCAGGTGCTGGCTCTGGCTCGACCACTTGGGGCGGAATCAAGCCCCAATAAGTGTAAATGTCTGCGGGCATAATAGTGTACCTGCCTAAAGAAAGATCGAAGAAAGAAGGTGCAGGTAGGGTAATAGTCTCACGAGTGCCCTGACTGAAAACCAAGTTATACTAAAATATCAGCGTGCCATTATTAATAGTCATGCCCAATCATGCTATTGTAATCAAGGTGCCTAACAGGTAAAAGCTTCTCCTCCACCTCATCATGTCTAACAGGAATGTCAAAATGTCTAGCGAGGCAAGAAGCATAAATACCACCATAAATGAATCCCTTCTAGCGGTTAGTGTGTAACCGTCGAGCAATCATAGCACCCAAACTAAAAGTTCTATCGCTATAAAGAGCATGGTGTAAAATAGCAAGATCGGGCAAGCTGAGTGATCCACTCTCCCACCGTCCAGTCAAACACCTCTCGACGAATAATGAGTAGTAATGCAAAACGGGAAAATGTAAGCTAACAACTCTAGACTCAGAAACTCCTCTCGTCTCTCCCACAGTAACTTCTGATATAAAATCAGCAACGTCACGGGGGTGTGGCTCTATAGGGCTGCCCTCAGGTGGAATCAAACAAGCCTCACAAAACTCATCAAGTGTCATCTCTCTAGGAACATCATATGAGTGGGTGGTTCTGTCCTAGAGTGGAAGCGAAAACTTTGCACAAAGGTATTTGTGAGGAGAAGGTACTGGTCACACTTATCTTCGAGGAAGGGGATGATACCGGCGTCGTTCACAAAATGATAAAAGTCATCGAGAATTCTCGTATCCCTCAAGAAAGTGTTGCACGACCATTCGCACGACTGCACTTCAGTTGCACGAGGAAGGTGATATTTGGGCTTCGGAGCGTCCTTAGGATTTTGGCTCGAAGATCCTCTGAACCTTCACTTGAGCATTTTCTTTTTCTGAAAAAATTCTAAATTTTTTAGTGACTCGAAATAAAAGTGAACCAAACTCTACAAAGTTGATAGCAACTACTCCCATAAGTGTCTAGAGGCTATATCATGAATCAAAATTAATTTGGACCATATAAATTTAACATGCAAGCTCAAGAACATGGTCATTACAGCAGCAAAAATTTGCAATATATAAAGCACTAGAACAAAAACTAGTTGGACCATTGGAGGAGTCACATACTGAAGAATAATCTCCCAAAACAGTTTCAAAAATGGAGTTCCGAGCAAGGAGATCGAAAATTGCAGTCAAAGGAGCAATAATACGGGTTTGAACAAGCTAGTGATTTTTTCTGGAGGAAGAAGAAGGGAGTGGGCTGTTGGGATAAGTGAGTGGGTCCCTGTGGGACCCACAAGCACACTAGGCGCGCCTTGGGGGTGGTGCGTCCTGTGAGCCACAGGCTCACAGGTGCACCCCTCCTGGGGTGTGTTCACTGCCAAAAATTCTTAAATATTCTACAAAAATTCATACTAGATTTTCAGGGCATTCTGAGAACTTTTATTTTCACATCATTTTTTTATTGCATGGAAAGTTCAGAAAATAGGAAAATCATGGCATTATATTAACTTCAAATAACAGAGAGTAAATAGTGGGTACAGTAGGTTGTGCTCACTAAATTCGTCAACCACATGCCCCTAAAAAGAATCCATTAATAAGGTTGATCAAGTCTTATTAACAAAGCATTTTCGAATGACATGAAACCAAAGAATCTTCGTATAAAACTAGGTTACCTCAATGGGGATATGCATCTCCTCAATAATAAGAGTTTCATATTTCTTTTTGACTGAAGGAAGAGGAAATTTGAAACCTTCAATAGTAATTGTCGAAGCTTTTTCAATAATATTGATACCATTCACTTCGAATTGTTTCTTCAGAAAGTGTACCATATGCTCATTACCATTAATATGAAGAGTGACCTTGCTTTTGTTGCAATCAATAAAAGCCCCTACAGTATTCAAAAAGGGTCTACCAAGGATAATCGACATATTGTCGTCCACGGGCATATCAAGTATAAAAAAGTCTCCCAAGATAGCAACATTTGCAACTACAACAAGCACATCCTCACAAATTCCAATAGGTATAGTAGTAGATTTATCAGCCATTTGCAAGATATTTCTGTAGGTGTGCACTTATTCAAATCAAGTCTTCTATATAAATAGAAAGGCATAACACTAACATCGGCTCCTAAGTCACATAGAGCAGTTTTAACATAACGTCTTTTAATGGAGCATGGTATAGTATGTATTCCTGGATCTCCTAGTTTCTTAGGTACTCCGCCCTTAAAAGAGTAATTTGCAAGCATCATGGAAATTACAGCTTCAAAACATCAGTCAAACGAGTACGCAAAAAGACCGGCCTAAGCATTTCAACAAAGCGTTCAAATTCTTCCTCATCCTTATTCTTAGGTGGTTTAGTTGGGGATGGCATGGGTTTCTAAACCCATGGTTCTCTTTCTTTACCATGTTTTCTAGCAATAAAATCACTTTTATCATATCTTTTATTTTTAGGAGGTGGGTGACGTGGCTTGAGACTGCGTCGATATTTCCCCAAAGAGGAAGGGATGATGCAGCATAACTACGGTAAGTATTTCCCTCAGTTATGAAACCAAGGTATCAATCCAGTAGGAGAACCAAGCAACACTATGTAAACAGTACCTGCACACAAAGAAGAAATACTTGCAACCCGACGTGTAAGAGGGGTTGTCAATCCCTCCTCGGTAAAAAGATAGATTAAATTGTATGAGATTGGATAAATAGATCTAGCAAGAACGCAAAATAAAATAAGTAAAGAAAAAGTGCAACAAGGTATTTTTGGGTTTTTGGAATAATAGGTCTGAAAACAAATATGATAAAAGATAGACCCGGGGGCCGTAGATTTCACTAGTGGCTTCTCTCGAGAAAATAGCATATGGTGGGTAAACAAATTACTGTTGGGCAATTGATAGAAGAACAAATAATTATGAGGATATCCAAGGCAATGATCATGAATATAGGCGTCAGGTCCAAGATTAGTAGACCGACTCCTACCTACATCTACTACTATTACTCCACACATCGACCGCTATCCAACATGCATTTAGTGTATTAACTTCAAGGAGAAACAGAGTAATGCAATAAGAACGATGACATGATGTAGACAAGATCTATTCATGTAGGAATAGACCCCACCTTTTTATCCTTAATAGCAACAATACATGCATGCCTCGCTACCCCTTCTGTCACTGGGTGAGGACACCGCAAGATCGAACCCATCACAACGCACCTCTTCCCATTGCAAGAAAAATCGATCTAGTTGGCCTAACTAAACCAAAGATTCGGAGAAGAAATACGAGGCTATAAATAATCATGCATATAAGAGATCAAAGAAGACTCAAATAGTATTCATGGATATAGATCTGATCATAAACTCGCACTTCATCGGATCCCAACAAACACACCGCAAAAAGTCATTACATCAAATAGATCTCCAATAGAACATTGTATTGAGAACCAAAAAGAGAGAAGAAGCCATCTAGCTACTGCCTGCAAACACGTAGGTCTATGGTCAACTACTCACCATCATCAGAGGAGCACCAATGAGGATGACGAACCCCTCCGTGATCGTGTCCCCCTCCAGTAGAGTGCCGGAATAGGGCTCTAGATTGGATCTCATGGTTCTGGAACTTGCGATGGCTGGAATTGTGTTTCGCTCGCTCCCTAGGGTTTCTGGAATATTTGGGTATTTATAGAGTTGAGAGGCGGTGGAGAGGACCTCCGTGGGGCCCACAACCCATCAGGGCACGCCAGGGGCCCCTATCATGGCCTGGTGTCTTGTGGGCTCCACGGGCCTCCCCTTGGGTGCTTCCTTGGCTCCCAAATTGTCTTCTGGTCCAAAGAAATCTCCAAAAAGTTTCGCTGCGTTTGGACTCCGTTTGATAGGGATATTCTGCGAAGTAAAAAACAAGCAAAAAATAGCAACTGGCACTGGGCACCATGTCAATAGGTTAGTCCCAAAAAATGATATAAAGTTGCTATAAAATGATTGTAAAACATCCCAGAATGGTAATATAACAGCATGGAAGAATGAAAAATTATAGATACGTTGGAGACGTATCAGCATCCCCAAGCTTAATTCCTGCTCGTCCTCGAGTAGGTAAATGGTAAAAACAGAATTTTTGATGTGGAATGCTACCTATCATGCTCATCACATATTCTTTTCTTTTGTAGCATGGACATTTGGACTTTTAGATGGTTCAAAGCAATAGTCTATATTTGACATGAAGACTTCAATACTCAAGCATATCAACAAGCAACCATGTCTTTCAAAATATCAACACTAAAGAATGTTATCCCTAGCCCATCATGATCAATCATTGATCCACTCACGAAACATACTCGAATATTAGTTACATCCAATGCTCAAGTATGATCATAGTGCTCCCTACTTGGTGCTTTATAAGAGAAGATGGAAACTCAAATGAAAAATAAAAATTGCATAAAAGTAAATAGATAGGCCCTACACAGAGGGAAGCAGAGATTTGTAGAGGTGCTAGAGCTCAAAGCTTAAATTGAGAGATAAAAACAATTTGAGCGGCATGCTTTTCCCGTCAACGAAAACGATCGAGTAGTTCCCAATACTTTCCATTCTAGATACATCATAGGCGGTTCCCAAACATAAAATAAAGTTTATTCCTTTTTCCACTATTCTTTCACAATCCATGGCTAGCCGTATCCACAGGTGCCTTCCATACCAACACTTTCCAATGAATTTGTTATTTGACAACATAAAGTAATTTTCTTTTTCATTTCGGGACTGGGCATCCCTATTACCGCCACACTCTCGTGCAATGACAAGTGAAAAAACACTCATCTAGAGAATAACGCATCTAGCATGGAAAAATATTGGCCACCCCCTGCCGCCTCATGAGCGGTCCGCGCACATAAAAAGGAAATTCATTTTGAAAATTAGAGTTGGCACATAAAATTTACTTAGAACGGCATGGAAATATTGCATATACGTAGGTATGGTGGACTCATATGGCAAAACTGGGTTTAAGGATTTTGGATGCACAATTAGTATTTCTACTTGGTACAAGTGGAGGCTAGCAAAAAGATTGAGAAGCAACCAACCTGTGACGCCCCCGATTCAATCGTACACTAATCATACATGCAAATGTGTACGATCAAGATCAAGGACTCACGGCAAGATATCACAACGCAACTCTAGACACAAATTAAAATAATACAAGCTTTATATTACAAGCCAGGGGCCTCGAGGGCTCGAATACATAGCTTGATACACAAGAGCCAGCGGAAGCAACAATATCTGAGTACAGACATAAGTTAACAAGACTGCCTTAAGAAGGCAAACACAAAAGCAACAATGAAAAAAGAGGCAAGGCCTCCTGCCTGGGACCTCCTAACTACTCCTGGTCGTCGGCGGTCTCCACGTAGTAGTAGGCACCCTCGGGGTAGTAGTAGTAGTAGTCAACGGGGGTGGCATCTGCCTCCTGGGATCCACCATCTGGTTGCAACAACCGGAAAGAAGAAAGAAGGGGGAAAAGGGGTAGCAAAGCAACCGTGAGTACTCATCCAAAGTACTCGCAAGCATCAGATCTATTCTAAGTATGCATTGGTATCAAGGGAAGGGATGTATCTGTGGACTGAACTATAGAATGCCAGAATAGAGGGGAATGCCTAGCCTATCAAAGACTAGCATCTTCAAGTATCTTCAAGCATCTTGGAGCATTCAGAAGAGTATAGAATAGCATAATATAATTAACAAACATGTTGTAATATTAATGCCCAGAGATCCTTCCTCGACTCCCTGCGAGGAAGCAATGCTGGAGCCAATGAATCCATCTCATATCTCAAGTATCCATTTCTAGTTGTAATAGATCAGGATACCATTCCGAGTGTCCATTACCGTGGACATGGTTATTCGAATAGATAAACTTCCCGGCAGGGGTGCATCACATTACCCAACACGCTTAATTACTCTAGCCAAACACACTTTCTTGGGTCCATGCTCGGCATCGAAAGATCAACACATCGCAGCCCTACCTAGGCTCAGCAGAGAGGTCCCCGCTGGTCTACATCCTATGTGCTCCGGGGTCTTGGGCCCATCGCCCATCGCACTCCGGGTCGTTGCGCGCAGGGTGAATACTAGCGCCACCTCAGATGGTCGACGCGATCCGACCGTGCCGCAATGCTGAACTGGATGTCTGACAAAGCTTCGGCTGATACCACGATGGTGAGTGCCCATATCTGTTCCCGAGTGGTGGTTAGTGCGTATAGGCCAGCGGCCAACTCAGAACAAATACCCAAACCCTTAGTGTATTAGGAGCTCACGGAGACGAGCAGAGACTCACGATAATGTGACCCTGTCACCCCGTCTCGAGGAAATATGGCAAGGCCAGGCCCAACCCTCTCTCTCTCTAGGGCGGTCTACCTGCCCGGCCGTGCCTCGTAATTATCTCGCGGGTGCTCTCCGGGCCTGCCCGACTTACACATCAACTCGCGGGTACCCCTCAGGGCCGACCAAACTAACCAGAGACTGTCGGGAACTTAGGTCCACCTCTACCGGGATGGTACCGCCTGTCCCTTCAGTCCCGTAGTAACAGTGCATGGGGGCTGCAGGTAAAGGTAACTGTGTGTCTGTAACATCAAGGCGAAAACCCGAGGAATCACCCTCGATGGAATCCACTCGATGTAATCATCAAGCTGAACTTAGGAGGAATCACCCTCGAGGTTCATACTTGAGGTGTTGCATGACAGAGTCGTATCAGGAGTGGTGAAGGAGGAATCACCCTCGATGACCACGACCGAATAGCTACACTACAGAGTAATCATCAGGAGTGTGTTACGAGGTATCACCCTCGGCACTCGATAGTAGCTCTGCAGAGTCGAGCAACAAAAGGGGGCCTGATGTGATGTGTCGGGCTCTGGACGTCAATCACGTTGATCGAGTCATTGGTCATCAAGCCGGGGTAGCTGGGACAAGGTGAGGGGTCACTGATGGATCACTAACCAACCTACACTAAACAGTTTAGGATAAGAGGTAAGGTACAAGAGCAGGTTACAAAAGCAGGCTATGCATCAGAATAGGAGCAAACAATAACAGTAGCAAAATCTAGTGCAACCATGAGAGAGAATAGAATGGGCGATATCAGAATGATCAAGGGGAGTTTGCTTGCCTGGAAGCTCTGCTGAAAAGGAAGAAAGGTCATCGGTAACGTAGTTGATCACAGTGGCATCAGCAGCGGTCTCGAGGTCTACCGGGGAGAAGAGGGGGAAGAAACAATAAGTATAGAGCAAACAAGTGAATACTATGTATGACAAGACCAAAGCAGCGCTAGGGGTGTTCTAACGCAGTACTACACGATACCGGTGAAGGGGGAAAACATCCGGGAATGTTTTCCCGAAGTTTGCATTTTTCGGACAGATGAAACGGAGGGGGCCAGTTACATGATCGCTATCCTAGGGACATGTGACAGACGAACGAAGGGCATATCCAGATTCATCTTGTTTTTCTGAGCAATTTTCATATATAAATTATTTTCATCCGAGTTACGGATTATTTTATATTAATTTTTAACATTTTATACATTTTCTGTAATTATTTTTAATTATTAAAACGAATTAAAAATAGTGTAATACTTTTTATACCCACTGTGGGCTAGCCACAGTGGATGACAGGTGGGTCCAGGGGGGCTGAGTCAGTAGCCCAGTCAACAGTTGACTGGTCAAACTGACTGGGGGGCCCACTATCAGTGTCTCATATTTTAACATGGCATTTAATTTAAATTAAATAGGGGTGGGACCGCACTGTCATAGAGTCGTTAACTTAACATAGCTTAATGAACTGAATTTAATTATTTTAATTCGTGGTTAGTGGTTAATTAAACTGGCGAGCCCACGCGTCAGTGGGCTAACCCATTGTTTAGGCGCGCGCGCGTGTGTTGTGCACGCCGGCGAGGCACAGAGGCGACGGAGGTGCTCGGGAGCACAGCTCCGGCGATGGCCTGGCATGCGGGAGGACGCGTTGGAGGGCGCGTGGAGCGGCGCGTCCAGCGGGGGCAGTGGCTCGGTCTGAGACGGCCGGAGACGTCGACGGCGTCGAGCGGCGCGGCGCCGGAGCTCGGCCTAACCGTGGGAGCCCGGGCATGGCTGAAGCAACAGGGCCACGCACGCGGGCGGCGTTGGTCATGGCAGGGCATGAGCAGGCGAGGCACGGGCGCGCCTGGGCACGGCCAGGGCAGAGCGGGGACGAGTGGGGTTCGGCGTGGCGGCGGGGCTAGCGGGACGCGACGGGAGCATGGGCGGCGTGTGCGGTCAGGGCGCGGCCTGGCCGGGGCAAGTACGACTGGGGCGCGGCAAAGCAGAGAAGGAGGAGAGGAAGCCGGGGTTCACCGAGCCCTATAGTTGAGCGAGGTGGGCTCGGGGAGGAGTCAGGGTCGGGCACCTCCGACGTGGCTGCGGCGAGATAGCGTCGGGCGGCGGTCGATGACGAGCGGCGATGGGGTCAGGGCGCGGAGTCGGGGCGGCCTCGGTCAATCCAGATCGAAGGGGGAGAGAGGAGATGAACGAGGGGAAGTGAGGGTGGGGGCTAGGGTTACGGGGAGTGGAGACGGATATGTAGGAGTGGGAGGGCCGGCTGGGCCGGCCTGGCGGCCTGCTGGGCCGAGGCCCAGTGTGGTTTTCCTTTTTTTCTTATTACTTATTTCCCTTTTACCTTTTCTGTTTCTCTTTTTAGTTTTTATTTTAGTTTTATAAAATATATAGAACCTAAATTAGTATCAATAATTAGGCCACTGCCATATTTAGCTTGGACCAAAAATAAATTAGTTTAGTATTTTTATAATTTAAAAAGCAATTAAATTATTGTTTAGGCCACTATTTTAATTACTTTAGGGCATTTAAGCACTTTGCAAAAATGTTAGTTCACCACCAATATTAACAAATGAATATTTGCCACATGATGAACATTTTATTTTTGACATTTGAAAACTTTTATAGTTTGACTTCAATTTAAATTTGAATTTGAACGGGGTTTGAATCTACGCGAGTTTATCAACAGTAGTCATGGTTATGTGGCATCATTAGTAGAGGGTTATTGTACCTTGATTATCAGGGTGTCACAATTCCCCTCCACTACAAGAAATCTCGTCTAGAGATTTAGGAGGGGGAGTAAGGGGGAAACACTAGGTTATGAAATTTCTAACGATTCTTCTCGGTCTTGGTTGCTCTTCTCGAAGAGGTCGATCCACTACATTGATGTCTTTATTTCTCTGCTCCAGGTCATCATGATGAAGTTGTCATCCTTTCTTCGCAGTCTTCATCGTACTTACGAATAGGTTAGGGGCAACTTGACAATGATAGGATGATATAAGGGGTAATCATATGGGATTATCCCATGAATGAACTCATGAGTATCTCTCGAGTTGAACAAATGAAACACATCGAGAGCAAGAAGGTACAATAAGAAGTTTCAAGCGGATAGACGTCCGATGTGTGAAACAGAGTGTGAAAAGGGGTTCAGAGCAACGAGAATAAGTATTGCGTCTGATACCAGAATAGATCGTCTCTCAGAAGGTGGCTCATGATTTTCATATGAAGCCAAGCATGAGGAATAACTTTAGAAACAGGTGTGTACAGGAGAGTCAGGTTTCGATCCTATGGAACTGTGGATTATGGGCCCACCATGTGGGTTAAAAGCAGGAAGGGTGCTAACATTTTGCACGGTCATGATAGCAAGGCAGGTCAGAGGATAGCCTGTCAGTTATGTTGGCCAAAATGTTGGTACCAAGGGCGAGGGACGAAGAGAACCATTTTCCTGCTCGTTAAGACGAGGCGGACCAATAGGCAAAGTTCTCGTCCATCGGTGGCTACCAGAATGTCATCAACAATAGTAACAAGGCCTCACTGACTGAGTTTGTACACCGAGGTGTTTACATAAGCAGGGAATTATCACTGCTCAGATATGTTAGGTTACAAGAAAGGTTAAACAAAACAATGGAAAGGAAAGTGTAGACTCGAATCAGTTATCGGTGTTCTCGAGTGTCTAACAACTCAGAACCCGTGGAAATTTGAATCGGCGAGAAATAATAGTTGATGAAGAACTCATAAGAAGTTACGTAGTTCCGTGATATTCTCGAGATACCAGAGGGTAATACTCGAAGGTAGATCAAAGTAGAGGTTGGATAGGTGAAATGATCTAAAGAATACAAGTACTTTAACTTGTCCGAGAAATGGAATCAAAGGGAACAATCATGGTCGGAACCAAGGTTGCAAAGGACCAAACATAGATACAAGATGAACTTATCACAAGGGGATTATTATTATTACAAGAAGCTTCCATGATAAGTTCCACATCAGGTCCATGAGCATGAACACAAAGGTTCAAGGTCGACTCCCACTTCTCTAATGCACAACTTTCCATTCAGTTCTCGCATTCGAAGAAGTTGTAGCGTTGAAATTTTACCTGATGAAAAGCCAGTAAAGTATAAACCATATAACTTTCGAGTTCACACGAATTTAGGGAATACATAGATTCAACCCATATGGCCATCTTAGGAACATATACCGCAAACTTCAGGAGTAAATATCTCAAGCTTGAAAGTAGAGCATGGTTGAGAAAGCAGAGGATACAATTTACCAAGGCATTATGTGTCCGAGGACAGGCTCACAAGGTTATTGAAAATGGAAGACGCTGTCGAATAAAATCCAATAAAGGATCTGGTGGTCCACAAGGGATCTGATGTGAGCAACGGTACTCAACCAGAAGAAGAAAGAATGCAAGGAGGTCAGGTTATAGAAACAACTGACTAATTCAAAGCTCGAATGCAAAGGAATTATGATTTCCAAATCAAGGGATCAGAAGCAAACGCTCTGATTAAGGATGGATAAGTTGAATAGACTCAGAATGACAATCAATCAAGGCTTGATTCGCTGAACACCAGCTCATGTTCGGAGTGACGTCTAGGCCATGGGAAGAATTCTAATTGTGATTGATGATTGCGAGCATTCACAAACATATCGAATCAAATGTTCAAAATGACGATGACAAAGGATACTACTGAGTATTGTCAGACATATGGAAAGTATCCATAATGTAAGCAGACAAGGAGGAACAAGAGTAATAGGCTACTGAGGATTTTTGGAAGATCGAATAGTATTCCAAAGAATTTTGTGAAACACATGAACTGTGGACGAACGGATACTCGGCAAGCGCGAGTAATTATCCGTAGGGGTATTCATGTGGCAAAGAGCTGCGAGGCAGTAGGCTCAAAGGATTCTCGGGACAACAGAGAGTATTTCGGGGCATCTTTTAATAACAAGATCAACTAGGAATAAAAGTAAGAATGACAGGTGTATGTATTTATCCATAGGGATATTTCGGTGGTAGGGAATTGCAAAAGCAACGGGCACAAAGTCTCGAGAGAACATCAAAGAGTATCTTCGGAATCCTTCGATGCACCAAGCAATCACCTGGAGTGAGGGGCTCTCCGGGAGGAAGTAATTACGAGAACCTAGAGTTAGAATTAGCAAAATCATTTAACCCGAATAGAAGAGAGATCAGATTCCCAGAGTATAGACAAGGAATAAAATATCCTAATACCACCCAATGGTGGCGTGGGCTCGTAAGCCACACAACCATGTTAGCAAAAGTTTATCAGTGACTAGACTCAACTTCGGCCAAGGGGTTGGAAAGGGGGTTCCTATAGGCCGTCAGCTCTGATACCAACTTGTGATGCCCTCGATTCAATCGTACACTAATCATACACGCAAATGTGTACGATCAAGATCAGGGACTCGTGGGAAGATATCACAACATAACTCTAGACACAAATTAAAATAATACAAGCTTTATATTACAAGCCAGGGGCCTTGAGGGCTTGAATACATAGCTCGATACATAAGAGTCAGCGGAAGCAACAATATCTGAGTACAGACATAAGTTAACAAGACTGCCTTAAGAAGGCAAACACAAAAGCAACAACGATCGAAGAGGCAAGGCCTCCTGCCTGGGACCTCCTAACTACTACTGGTCATCGGCGGTCTCCACGTAGTAGTAGGCTCCCTTGGGGTAGTAGTAGTAGTCGACGCGGGTGGCATCTGGCTCCTGGGATCCACCATCTGGTTGCAACAACCGGAAAGAAGAAAGAAGGGGGAAAAGGGGTAGCAAAGCAACCGTGAGTACTCATCCAAAGTACTCGCAAGCATCAGATCTATTCTAAGTATGCATTGGTATCAAGGGAAGGGATGTATCTATGGACTGAACTACAGAATGCCAGAATAGAGGGGAAGGCATAGCCAATCGAAGACTAGCATCTTAAAGTATCTTCAAGCATCTTGGAGCATTTAGAAGAGTATAGAATAGCATAATATAATTAACAAACATGTTGTAATATTAACGCCCGGATATCCTTCCTCGACTCCCTGCAAGGAAGCATTCCCGGAGCCAGCAAATCCATCTCATATCTCAAGTATCCATTTCTAGTTGTAATAGGTCAGGATACCATTCCGAGCGTCCATAACCGTGGACATGGCTATTCGAATAGATAAACTTCCCTGCAGGGGTGCACCACATTACCCAACACGCTTGATTACTCTGGCCAGACACACTTTGTTGGGTCCATGCCCGGCCTCAGAAGACCAACATGTCGCAACCCTACCTAGGCTCAGCAGAGAGGTCCCCGCCGGTCTACATCCTAAGTGCTCCGGGGTCTTGGGCCCATCGCCCATCACACTCCGGGTCATTGCGCGCAGGGTAAATACCAGCGCCACCTCGGATGGTCGACGCGATCCGACCGTGCCGCAATGCTGAACTGGACGTCTGACAAAGCTTTGGCTGATACCACGACGTCGAGTGCCCATATCTGTTCCCGAGTGGTGGTTAGTGCGTATAGGCCAGCGGCCAACTCAGAACAAATACCCAAACCCTTAGTGTATTAGGAGCTCGCGGAGATGAGCACATACTCATGATAATGTGACCCTATCGCCCCGTCTCGAGGAAATACAGCAAGGCTAGGCCCAACCCTCTCTCTCTCTCTAGGGCGGTCTACCTGCCTGGCCGTGCCTCGTAATTATCTCGCAGGTGCTCTCCGGGCCCACCCGACTTTCACATCAACTCACGGGTACCCCTCAGGGCCGACCCGACTAACCAAAGACTGTCGGGAACTTAGGTCCACCTCTACCGGGATGGTACCACCTGTCCCTTCAGTCCCGTAGTAATAGTTCATGGGGGCTATAGGTAAAGGTAACTGTGTGTCTGTAGCATCAAGGCGGAAACCCGAGGAATCACCCTCGATGGAATCCACTCGATGTAATCATCAAGCTGAACTTAGGAGGAATCACCCTCGAGGTTCATACTTGAGGTGTTGCACGACAGAGTCGTATCGGGAGTGGTGAAGGAGGAATCACCCTCGATGACCACGACCGAATAGCTACACTACAGAGTAATCATCAGGAGTGCGTTACGAGGTATCACCCTCGGCACTCGATAGTAGCTCTGCAGAGTCGAGCAACAAAAGGGGGCGTGATATGATGTATCGGGCTCTGGACATCGATCATGTTGATCGAGTCATCGGTCATCAAGCCGGGGCAGCTGGGACAAGGTGAGGGGTCACTGATGGATCACTAACCAACTTATACTAAGCAGTTTAGGATAAGCAGGTAAGGTACAAGAGCAGGTTACAAAAGCAGGCTATGCATCAGAATAGGAGCAAACAATAACAGTAGCAAAATCTAATGCAAGCATGAGAGAGAATAGAATGGGCGATATCGGAATGATCAAGGGGGGTTTGCTTGCCTGGAAGCTCTGCTAAAAAGGAAGAAAGGTCGCCGGTGACGTAGTTGATCACAGTGGCATCAGCAGCGGTCTCGGGGTCTACCGGGGAGAAGAGGGGGAAGAAACAATAAATACAGAGCAAACAAGTGCAATACTATGTATGACAAGACCAAAGCAGCGCTAGGGGTGTTCTAACGCAGTACTGCACGATACCGGCGAAGGGGGAAAACATCCGGGAATGTTTTCCCGAAGTTTGCATTTTTTGGACAGATCAAACGGAGGGGGACGATTACATGTTTGCTATCCTAGGGATGTGTGACAGACGAACGAAGGGCATATCCAGATTCGTCTCATTTTTCTGAGCAATTTTCATATATAAATTATTTTCATCCGAGTTACGGATTATTTTATAATAATTTTTAATGTTTTATACATTTTCTGTAATTATTTTTAATTATTAAAACGAATTAAAAATAGTGTAATACTTTTTATACCCACTGTGGGCTAGCCATAGTGGATGACAGGTGGGTCCAGGGGGGCTGAGTCAGCAGCCCAGTCAGCAGTCAACACTTGACTGTTGACTAGTCATAATGACTGGGGGGCCCCACTGTCAGTGTCTCATATTTTAACACGGTGTTTAATTTAAATTAACTAGGGGTGGGACCCACTATCATAGAGTCATTAACTTAACATAGCTTAATGAACTGAATTTAATTATTTTAATTAGTGGTTAGTGGTTAATTAAACTGGGTGGGCCCACGCGTCAGTGGGCTAACACACTGTTTAGGCGAGCGCGTGCGTTGTGCACGCCGGCGAGGCACAGAGGCGATGGAGGTGCTCTGGAGCACAGCTCCAACGACGGCCTGGCGTGCCAGAGGACGTGTGGAGCGGTGCGTCAAGCGGGGGCAGTGGCTCGGCCTGAGACGGCCGGAGACGTCGACGGCGTCGAGCAGCGCGGCGCCGGACCTCGGCCTAACAGCGGGAGCCCGGGCATGGCGGAAGCAATGGGGCCGCGCGCGCGGGTGGCGTTGGTCGCGGCAGGGCGTGAGCAGGCAAGGCAGGGGTGCGCCTGGGCGCGGCCAGGGCAAAGCGGGGGCGAGTAGTGTTCGGTGTGGTGGCGGGGCTAGCGGGACGCGACGGGAGCGCGGGCGGCATGCGCGGTCAGGGCGCGGCCTGGCCGAAGCGAGTACGACCGGGGCGCGGCGGAGCAGAGAAGGGGGAGAGGAAGTCGCGGCTCACCGAGCCCTATAGTTGAGCGAGGTGGGCTCAGGGAGGAGTCTGGGTCGGGCGCCGGCGACGTGGCTGCGGCGAGGTAGCATTGGGTGGCGGTCGGTGACGAGCGGCGATGGGGTCGGGGCGTGGCGTCGGGGCTGCCTCGGTCGATCCAGATCGAAGGGGAAGAGATGTTGTAGGGTGTAACCCTAGATGGAGATCTTTCACGAATTGGAGGGGAATCCCATGAAGAACACAAAGAACACAAAGGGCAATCATAAGGGAAACACTCAAGAACAAGTCCAATCACATATCCACTAGACTCAAATCCACACAAGATCCAAAAAGGTACATAAACAGCAAGAGGAACATGGATACATGGTAAAGTTTGTCCCAAATCCCAAAGGGAGATGAGGTCTTGAATCCCTAAGGATCTTCTCCAATGGAGGCCTTGAGCTCCAATGGAGGCCTTGAGCTCCAATGGAGGCCTTGAGCTGCAATGGAGTCTTCTCCCTCAAGAGGAAACCCACAAGGGGAGATACATGAGCTAAGCTCTAATGTCTAGATCTTTTCTTAGCTTAGTCTAAATGGAGGAGGAAGAGGAGTATATATAGGTCCAAGGGGTAAGCAGGGGCGAAATGGGGATTACATGGGCAGAGCCCGCAGCAACACTCAGGGGGCCCGTGTGCATGGGGTAAGTGGAGCCCGTGCGCACGGGGTCTCCAGAGACCTGACGCATTAGCCCGTGCGCACGGGGTCTGTGAGGCCCGTGGACACGGGGGTCCCGTGGGCACGGTACACGCCCGTGCGCACGAGGTCTTTAGGACCGTCCAGCCTGGGAGGCCCATGCGCACGGGGTCACCTGGGAGCTTCTGCCTTCTTCTTGGTCGGTTCCTTCTCCGCTTCTAGGCTTCCCTCCTAGATGGTTTAGTTGTACTCTTCTGCATGAACTCGTCCTCGCTATGTGTGAAGCTTCGACAATACCTATGAATGCACACGGAAGGAATGTCAAGTAGTATACCATCCTCGAAGGGGTTAAGTGAACACGTGTAAAGGAGATGATTCACCTTTATGTATGTGAAGTAGATGTGGCACGTGTCACTTGCCAAACAAACTCTTGACATGGTGATGTCCGTAGGATGCTCCGCATCATCCCCTCCCCCTTGGGAAAGATCCGACCTCAGATCGAAAACCAAATCACCATGGGAAAGAGATGATGTCGCCGTGTAGAAGTTGACGATCACCAAGCATTCATCATCTTGTTGCTCGAAATGGGCACTCTCCAATGTCGCACCGTCTTGGACTTCCTTCAAAAGGAGCAAAGACAACAAACACTTGGAAAAACAATTGTGGTTAGCGTTAGTGCAAAACCAAGCATTCAAGAGGTGATTCACCCAACAAGTGTTGTCATCAAGCATAGCATATGGTTTGACAAAGAAGTGTGGCATGGCATTCAAGCATATAAATTGAGCACAATCAAGGACATCATGGAAACAAGCATGCAAATGGGAGGTAGAGATGCAAATATGTTTGACAAGTGAACAAGCATCTACCTCAAGAGCATACCAAGAATGCACAAAGTGCTCAACAAAAGGTCTATGGTAGGCATAGGAATCATTCACAACACCGAATAAAATGAAGTGTCTAAACACATGGGTCAAGTGCAAGACAATCCAAGCATAACATGCATAGGGTGTAGCGAAGATAGTATGGCACTCAACACAGTGGAAAGAGCAATAGTTCATCATGTGTGAGGCAATCAAGTCAATCATGTGACAATCAAAGGTGCATGGCATACGTGAAGAAATGACATTGTTGCAACCAAACATATGATAGGAGCAAATAATGAACAAGTTGGATGCAACACACAAGGCATGTATGTCATGAGGCATAGTAATGTGAAAATCATGAAGGAAAGCACTATCTCTAACATGTGTGCAATCAAGTGGTCCAAGATGACCAATAAGTCTCATGATGGAAGCAACACAAGTAGTATGATCCACAATATCCATGCTCATGGTTTTGTGTTTCTCAAAAGAGAAGGATATCACCTCGAAAGCATGTCCTTGTGCATCCTTCACAATACTGAAGCGCAAGCAAGTGTGATGTAGACTCATTGTTGTAGAAGGTGGTTCGCTCTCAAGAGCTCGAATTGTCAACTCACGTGAAGTGGAAGTCGACACGAAGTCCAAGTATCCTACACATGCACACAACAAAACAAAGAACATATGCGCATGGTAGATAAACACATCACCCATCATGATGGTTCTCTTCTCTTGCACATAAACATTAGAAGCAAAGGTGCATGAATAATATGATGAAATGGCTATACTCATGGCACTAGGCATATGGTGCAAAGAAGGAAGATAAGCATGCTTCACACGAAATATGTTAAAAGCTCCAAACATATGCGAGAGAGCTATGGGGGCAATCTCATTAGCAAGACTAAAAGCATTGTTGCACTCAATACAAGGCAAATCATCTAGCATGAGAGATGCAACATATATAGACATATGACAACATGTAATAGCAATCATGTGCAAAGCATGGCAATAGTGGCTATCAACCGCATGAAATGAGCAAGTATGAATCATGGGTGATGCACTACATGAAGCAAGCATATCAATCATGTCGTGCAAACTAGTGGAGCAAAGATGCAACACACTAGAGGATATCATGGCAATCATGTCATGTGAGCAAATAATAGGCATAGGCAATGCACATGACATATGGCAAGCACGAACACAAAGCGAGGTCAAAGTACCATCATGGGCATGGGGCACAAATGGAACATGGCAATAACAAGAGAGATCTCCACCAAACTTGCAAATACACATACAAATACTAGAATCATGGATCATGTGTAATGCAAAGCATGGGCCACAAATGCATGGCAAAGTCACAGGAATGAGCACATCATGCAAAGTGAACATGGCAATATGGCCATAAAGTGAGAAGTGGTATATAACCCATAACCATGTAAGGATGGCAATTTTACCCATGGGTACGGGTACCCGCGGATACCGTACCCACATGGGCAGGGTATGGGCACAATTTCATACCCACGGGTAATACCCATACCCTACCCGTTAAGTCATGGGTAGGGCACGGGTATAGCCTTTCGCCCATGGATATACCCATACCCTACCCGTTTATACTGTCATGTGAACCCTACCCGTGATTCACAAGTGTACCTATGTGAAAGTTGTGTCGTGAGCTTATGAACCTATGTTAAATTTGTCACCAATTGTCAATTTGAATTGAGATAATTGTCATGTACTCATCTATCTATTATTGAGTTGAGATCAATGATTTTTTTGTCAAATGTGCTATAAATTAATGTAAAATTGTGAATAACTTGTGTACTATTTGATCTACCCGTTGGGTACCCAATGGGTATGGGTACCCGTCGGGTATGGGTACGGGTAAAGTTTCATACCCATGGGTACGGGTATGGGTAGAGTTTTGTACCCATTAACTAAATGGGTATGGGTATGGTATTTCTCTAACCGCCCCATACCCTACCCATTGCCATCCTTATAACCATGTGAGGGCCATGTAGAAGAAATGCGTGAAGTCTTTGCGCGAAGGGAGCGGTGGTAAGAACAATCCACGGGATCCCAAATCATCATTGCTCTCTAGAGCTCGTTTCGTCAACTCCGACGAGTATGCATGGGTACCTACACAAAAGAGACACAAACCAAAGAAAGTGTGTGTATGGTAAATGTACACATCATCCATCATGATGTGTATGTGCATGTGAGCGTTAGCACAAGATAAGCATTGCTCAAAGAAATTTGAGGCATGGTATATGAACATGTCATCCATCATGAAAGAATAGTTGTTATGTATGACACGATGGGGACACAAATTGAGAATGCAAGTATATGGCACATCAATAGCATGTTTATTCATGGGAAACATATTGTGCACACAATCATGGGAATCATGCAATGGATGGGATGGATCAAAATCTCCTAAAATGTATGAGGGAACTATGGGTGTCTCCTCATGAGCAATAGAGGAAACATCATATGGAGAATATGAACAACATCCAAAACAATGCATATCTGAAGCTAGGTTGTCATGGCATGGCATATGAGATAAATGATGCGAAGGGAGCATATAAATATCATCACAAGAAAAACAAATGCCAATACCCATTGGTTTGTCATCTATGCCATATGTGCAAATTGGGTTTATTTTAGTGGCATATGCATAGTCACTATTATGAGATTGCAAATATGACATATGATTGATCTCATGCATAGCATATGACAAGTCAAGCGAATTGTCAAACATGATGTGACCAAGAGAATTACCACAAGAAATCCTATGTAACATGGCATCACAACTAATAGACTCCACATGACAATCATAAAACTCATCATAAATGGGTAAATCATCGCATGGGGAAACCATACTAGCATGAAGCATGGTAATAGGTGGATCAACATCATGCAAGCAATCAATGTCAAGATAGTCCACTAGTGGGACAAGAGCATCACCATCACCTATGTTACCTATGTCATTCCACTCATGTGGTGTAGGTGAGGTGCTAAGGACCAAATCATGGTCATCGTCATCATGATAGAACCATGTGGGGGGTGCATCATATTCCACCATGGTCATCATCTTGTCCAAAGGGAGGACAAAGTCATCGAGGATCGGCGCGTCATCATTTATGGGACCTAGCACCAAATGAGAAGACACAAGAGAGGTAGAGGGTAAGTTGTTAGAAATCAAAATGGCCTCACATGCCCTATCAACTACCTCATTCTCACTATGTGGTGGTGGCTCACTCACTCCCTCAAGGTAGGTGCACTCAATGTCACATATGGTGGAGTCACTCAAATCACTCAAGTGGTGGTGGTGGCTCTCCCCACATGGGAATTGGGGCAACTCGTCATATATGGGGCTAGTGGTGAAGTCACTCTCACTCTCAATATGGTGGCAAAAGTCACTCAAGTCATCATATGTCACCGTGGTCGAAGGGAAAATACCATGCTCAACCATCTCGTAGTCGTCCTCGTGGATGAAGGCCGAAGATGGCACATCATCACTCTCGCCGTGGATGAAGGCCGAAGATGGCACATCATCAATCTCATCATGGATGAAGGCCAAAGATGGCACGTCCTCACTCACGCCTCCAAAGATTGAAGCATCGTCTTGGAGCTCATCGGGCTTGGATATCTCGGTGGTACTAGCCTCATGCTCGCCGTCTTGAAGTGTGCTTGGGGTCGAGTAGACTTGGCCTTCATGAGTTCTTGCTCCGCCTTGAGAGCACCAATGTAGTTGTCATCGAGGGACTTGTAGTTCTCGAGGAAGATAGTCTTGGAGATGTCGTTGTTCAATCCCATCATGAAGTAGAACTTCGTCCAAATGGGGTCGTCCACACCGGCTCGTCGTAAGGCTTTCTTCATGTTCTTGAAGTACTCGTCGAGGGACTTCAATCCTTGTATGGTGTTCTCCAATTGGCGTTGAAGATGTTCCGTGTAGGTGGAAGGCACAAATTCTCGCCTCATCACTTTCTTCATCGTGGGCCAAGTCATGGTGAAGCTAGTTGAAGGTCTATGAAGCCACCATGTTGATGTGTAGTCATGGAAGGTACTTGTGGCGCACTTCACTTGATCTTCGGAGGGGACTTGGTGTAGCTTGAGGTAGTCGTCCATCTTGCGCTCCCACTCGAGGTGCTTTTCGGGGTCATGAGTCACAAAGAATGGAATCTCATCATCGTCGGTAAAGTCGTAGTAGCTCATGGAAGTAGTGGACTTGAGCTCGTGGAGTAGGCGAAGATGCCGTACGTCCGAAGGAGAAGATGCCTTGAAGTCACTTGGCGAAGATGCCAATGTTGTTGAAGAAGCCACATCCTTGGGGTTGATGTCGTGGCTCTGTACAGCCCGTGCGCACGGGGGTGTAGAAAGCCGTGTGCACGGGGGTCAAAGGCTCGTGTGCACGGGGTTGGCAGAGAGGCCAACACACGTCCGAAAGGTCGCTCTTCCGTTCTTGTGGCACGCCCTTGATGATCTTGAGCGGCCTGATCTTGTTGGTGTCGATGTCGTGGTGTACTTGCCGGAGATGGTAGCTCGGAAGTCTTTGCACTTGAGTGTCTTCTCGAAGATGATGAAGACCGTTTGCGGTTTTTGATGAGGACCTTGAGCTCCTCCATGTGCTTGTCCATCTTGGAGTCAATGAAGTTCTTCATGGCATCGAACTCGTCATCGTGGTTGTAGACCGGAGATGATGTGATTTGCCTATCCATCACAAGACTCGAGCAAAGGTGAGTAGGAAATGAGATAAACAATACCAAGCTACCTTTTCCCAAAGTTGAGGATGTATCTTGTGTCACTCAATGTGAAATGAAAGAATAGTGGAATTGGTACCGGACTTGTTCACTCACACCTACAAAGTAAAGCTTATCGAGTGGCTTGGATAGGACAAGTTGCACAAATTCATGCAAATTGAAGTCTAAGATATTGTAAATGTTAAAATAAATCCAAAGGACTCAAAATGCAAATCAAGAGATCACAAATATAGAGGAGGGCCATAAAGAAACACACACGGTGGGATAATGGGGCTTGTGCAACTATAGGGATGAGCAATACAAAATTGCCTAACGAAGACTAAGCTCGTGTTGCACAAACACTAGGATAGCACTAGCTTGATTGTACACTTGGACACGATTCACCACTTGGCACCAACCTATATGTATGCAACAAGAATGTGTCCTATTCCATGCATCCTCATGCACAAGTATCTCTTTTCATGCTCAACTCTCTTTTGCTTATAAGCTTATGATCTTTCTTTCTTGCTTAAAAGCTTTTTTTGCTCTTCTCTTCCTTCCCACTTTTCTTATTGAGCCTCAACCACAAACATGAGATAAGTATGACAAGATATGCACGGGAGCAAGCAATGGCACTATATAATATATCAAATGATGCAACAATATGATATCGTATCACTGTGGTGCCCAAGTTTTCGCGAAGCCCGGCAATACTTGGATAGCTAGTCTCAATAGGTATGAAGGTATTCACAAAGATGGTGGGGCTATCAAGATGTAATTGCAAGGAAGGAAAAGTTTATAACGGAATGGATACCTTCGTCACACTTAACCTTTCACGAAGTTGGGGGTAACCGGCCTTGCTTCTAGTTGAAGATGGTCTCAAAGGATGGATGGTCATTGTCGATGCGGAATGTCGTGGTGGATGAAGTCGATGGAACGATACAAGTGTCTGGTGGTGGATGAAGATGTAACCATCCCTAAGTAGCCGAAACACCTTAGGAGACTCAAATCACAACTCAAACAACCACAAATACCAAAGGAACCAAAATGGGTTAGTTTGCAGAAGTTTTATGCGGTGGTGCGGATGGCCTAGGTAAAAGATGCAAAATCCACAAAATTTGATGGATTCAAATGGTGGTAAAACCAATATGAGCAGCTCAGGCACATCGCTAGCTTTTCAACGAGCCAAAGAACACCCAAATCGGAGTTCGGGAGTGGGAGTTATGGCCGAAAACATAAAGTGTGCGCGACTGTTTCTGGGAGGGCCGTGCGCACGGGGTCAAAGGGCCGTCGACATGGGGTCCCATGCACATGGTACAAGCCCATGGACACAGGGTCTCCAGGGATGTTTCGGGGGCCTGTGCGCATGGGGTCTGGGGCCCGTGCGCACGGGGTGGGCGGAAATTTCGTGATTTTGAGGTCAAATTCGAGGGGGGGAGAAAAATTGGGGTATGGGGACGCAATTGAGGCGGCGCGGCGCCAGACCTCGGCCTAACAGCGGGAGCCCGGGCATGGCTGAAGCAATGGGGCCTCGCACGCGGGCGGCGTCGGTCGTGGCAGGGCGTGAGCAGGCGAGACAGGGGTGCACCTGGGCGCGGCCAGGGTAGAGCGGGGGCGAGTGGTGTTCGGCCTGGTGGCGGGCCTAGCGGGACGCGACGGGAGCGCGGGCGGCATGCGCGGTCAGGGCATGGCCTGGCCGGAGCGAGTACGACTGGGGTACGGTGGAGCAGAGAAGGGGGAGAGGAAGCCGGGGCCCACCGAGCCCTATAGTTGAGCGAGGTGGGCTCGGGGAGGAGTCGGGGTCGGGCGCCGGCGACGTGGCTGTGGCTAGGTAGCGTCGGGCGGCGGTCGGTGACGAGCGGCGATGGGGTCAGGGCGCGGTGTTGGGGCAGCCTCGGTCGATCCAGATCGAAGGGGAAGAGATGTTGTAGGGTGGAACCCTAGATGGAGATCTTTCACGAATTGGAGGGGAATCCCATGAAGAACACGAAGAACACAAAGGGGAATCACAAGGGAAACACTCAAGAACAAGTCCAATCACACATCCACTAGACTCAAATCCACACAAGATCCACAAAGGTACATAAACAACAAGAGGAACATGGATACATGGTAAAGTTCATCCCAAATCCCAAAGGGAGATGAGGTCTTGAATCCCTAAGGATCTTCTCCAATGGAGGCCTTGAACTCCAATGGAGTCTTCTCCCTCAAGAGGAAACCCACAAGGGGAGATACTTGAGCCACTACAAAAAAAATACACTTCCGTGATGATACCTGTTTGTCACAGTAGGTCACGTTTTCTGTCATGCATGTACATCCATGACGATTTTATGACAAAATCAAGATAGTCATACCTGTGTTGTCGTAGAAGTGTTCCATGACAATACCAAAATTATCATCACGGAAGTGTCCACTTCCATGACGATAAATGGCGCATCATGGAAGTGCTTTCGTCAAGGGTAACCGACACGTGGCATCCACCATAACGGGTCGCTGTTAAGCTATCGGGTTCCGGTTTGGATCCGATAACCCGTTAACCGCCCAGACCAATGGGGATTTTCCACGTGTAAAATTCTGATTCGCCTTAGTATCCATGTGTCAGCTCCGCGTTGGGACAGGTGTCATCAAGCGAGTGGACGGGACAAGCCTATGGTACGTCGACACGTGGCTCGGCCCAACAGAGGCCCGTTTAGGTTAAAAGGCCGGGCCTATCAAAATAAGCGGGCCGGCCCATTAGCGGCCTACTTGAGTCAGGCCCATTCACAAGCACGGCCCATACAAGTTACACAGAATCGGCCCATCAAAGGCCCATTCCAGATTTGACAATTTCCAGCCCATCGCCCGTTCCAGCCCGTTAACGGCCCGCTATGTCTTTGGGCCCAATTACGGCCCGACCTTCTTTCGGCCTGTTAGCAGCCCATCATCAGTTCCAGCCCGTTAACGGCCCGTAATGTCTTACGGCCTTTTCTCGGCCCATTCTACAGTTGGGCCAACTTCTAGCCCGTTGTGACTTTAGGCCTTTCCTCGGCCCATTCGGTAAATGGGCCAATTCCTAGCCCATTTTGTCTTTCGGCCTGTTAACGGCCCGCACAACAGTTGGGCCTTTGACTGTGCAACCTAATTTTGGCTCCATTAGCGGCCCATGTTCTGCAAGGCACAATTTCAGCCCGACGCGACTTTCGGCCTATTAAAAGCCTAGTTTGCAAATTGGGCCTCTTCTTGCCCAAAACACTTTTGGCCTCTTACTGGCTCGTAAAGTAAAAGGGCCGAGACAAAATTGACATTTATTTCGGCCTGCTAGAGGCCCACGGGCCATTTCCATTTATACGGCCCTATTGAGCTTTCGGCCTGTTAATGGCCTGCTAAGAGCCGTTGTTACGGTGGGCCACATCATTTGGGATCCACTAAATATTAATTTGACCAGCCCAATTAAGGCCCGCTTTGACTACACATGTTTGTTCGTTCGTATGGCGTCCAGGTAATGTTTGGGCGTGTTGGCCCCCATTTCAACGATATAGCATATTCAAAGAATTATCCTACTCTATACTATTGCCTCTAAAAAACATACACTATACAATAAAGAGACTAAGGCATAGAAACGTAGAATAATCCTACACTATACAATAAAGAAATTACAGTCGATTATACCCACTGGGCATTATAGTTCGGCACCAGTGATAATAAAGCATACACAAACACAAATTACATACACTGGGCAAATAAAGCTCATACATCATGGACACGCATCAACAGAACTTACCATTTGAAATATAATCTCTTCAGAAAATAGGATTGGCTGGATTCAGATAGCACAAATTTTAGTCTGCAAAATCTCCAATTCCTTCGTGGTTACCTCAGTGTCTCATTTCATTTTTTTGACTCCTGCATCTAATACTTGCAACTCCGGTCTCAACTTGTTGATTGCATGTTGAGAATCATGTACATGTTGTCTTGCCACCTCTAGTTGATGCTCGAGAACATCAGCACATTCCAATTCCAATCCATAATCATTTGGTAATGGCCATGCCACACTGCTCGCAGATCTTTGTGTTGATGTCACTTCATCCTGAAATGTTTCTGTAAGTACACATGACTAGGGCAAAAATATAGTTACAACAGTGAAGCGAGCAAGACAGAATATTTTGTACATGGCAAAACAGGACTAACAATAATGTTACACGTCATGAAGCATAAGTAGGTGCTATTTTAAAAATTATAAAAATGGTAGTCTGTGCAGCCCGCATACAGAAATATCTCTTAGCTCACCAGAGGAGCATGATGTTGGGGCCAAATCCAAAACACAGATAGGTTACAAATTTAGACCACACGCAGCTACTGAGCATATAAGTAAGCAAGCAGTTGGCCATTCTGTAGCTCAATTAAAGTCTTAGGGAGCATAATGAATAGCAGAGGGATTCATACAAACCTACTACAGCAAGCAAAACTATGCAATCATTAGCCTAGTATAAACTAGATTGTGAGCCTCATGCAGTAATAGTTGGTTAATAGACTTCAAAGCTTCAGGCACACTTCACCAGAGTAATTAAATGGTAAGGCCTTTAATTATGTCAACTAATAGTTATACAAGTACTCAACATCAGGCATCATTGTTTGGGCATCTCATTAACTGAGGACAAATAAAGCAATTGAAAAGAGCAATTTAACTATGCCTGAAACAAACAAGCAATTGAACTGTTTAGTTGGCAGCATGCATACATGCACGCCTCAATAACATCCATGGCCTAGCTACATTTACTATATAAAGGAACAAGTAATGTAATATTGTTTGCCCCCTATGAAGTATCTCGACTAGTATGTAATCAATATCCTAGTAATGATAGGGAGGCTAATGATGTGAATATGCGTTTGGTTATGACATTTATGACATCGACAACTCTACCATGGCAGGAAGTAGTTTCACACTGTTCACTACTATAAGATGTTTTAGATATTTAAAAGTAGACTACATCAGTAATGAGTGAACAGACACATTAAAATGTGTTTACATACATCTGATTTACAAAAAAGTTAGAACATCATATAGTAGTGAGCGGAGGGGGTTTTAATCAATGGCCCAATGACTGGGTTACAGGTGAAGAACCCTACGAAGCACAATGTCAGACAAATAGGATGTCCTGGTAATTGTAATACAGTGACTTACCATAACTGGTTGAATAGGCTCAGCGCTGCTCCTCCTTCTCTTGCAAGGCTCCTTCCTAACATCTTTTACTTGGAAATCCTCAATCTTATCTTCACTGCACCCCCTCTGCAAGGTAAGACAAACTAGTTACTGGTCTCCTTGGAAGATAAATATGCATACTTTCCAGTCTGTGAAGAACACAAAAGGATGAGTTTATAACAAAACAACACCACATAATGAAACATGCCACATCTCTTGCACACAATGAAATGAGCATTTACTATGTGTGCACTGTGTAAAAACTAGGCATACCATCGAACTGGATCTCCAGGTACTCTTGGAGAGCCTACTTTATTGTACAGCCAAACCTTTATGTCACCTATGAGTTATACAAGCCCCCACTACAGCAACCCTTAGTGTTTAAATCATTGACAAGCTCTGTTAGGTCAAGAACAACAAGTAATCAAAGCAAACAGTCCTAGTATGGCTGGCTGATACAAACAAGCAATTGAACAGATATGTGAGCAAATCTTACGTATCAAGAAAAGAAGCATAGAAGGAGGCTTAAAGACCATCACTTGACTGACTAGATTTAAGGGGCATTTAAACATCATGTGCAACGTATGAACTAACATAAACATTGCATATTTCAGATTCTATAATGAAATGCACATGTATTAGGTTATGCCATGTATGATGCCTAAATGTACACTATAGCAGGCAGGAGTGATTCATCATTGCACGCACAATTGAATTGCAGGTTAAGGGCCAGTTCTATTCCGCCTTTTCAGAGCTTATTGTCAAAATAAGCCATAAAAGATGTAAAGAAGTCATCTTTGAGTTATGGGCTTGGGCATAACTTATTTCGCTTTGGAGGGGGGTGCTTCGGGTAGAAGCTCACTAAAAATTGAAGGGAAGGGGAATAGTGAAATGACTCTGCTCTCTGCCTATATTACACTCAAAATGCCACTGCTCACGCCCGCGTCACACCTGACCCTCAAGTAAAAACAAACACGCAAGCCTTCATTGCCCTGCCCACTTGCATCTCCTCTCCCCTTTCCCTCTACCTCAATCCCCTGCCTGCAGTGCTAGGGTTCCTCCAGCGAGCCGTCGCCACTGGTCCCATCTGGCCTGGTCCTCGACGATGCTTTGTCCAGCTAGGCTACATGGCCGGCGGGTAGGGCCAAATCTTCCCGGTTGCTCCTCCCTCTGGCGCCACCCCTCATTCTCATGATTTCCAGCAGGTGCTCCGTTGTGGTCCATCCAACGCACTACTCCGGCGGGCGCCGCACAACTACGGCCGATGCTCCACTCCGGCAGAAGGCACCTTGTTCCCCCTCCCCTCCTCCCAGGCCGTGGCCTTGAGGTGCTGTTGAAGGATGAGCTCATCCAACAAGGTGAGGATCTCCTCTGATTTTTTGCCAAATTTTCATTCTGATCCACTATACGATGAATTGCTATGAGCTGCTGCTGCTATATGATGCATTGCTATGAGATGCTCCTGCTGCTGCTATATGATGAATTGCTATGAGCTGCTGCTGCTATATGATGAATTGCTATGAGCTGCTGCTGCTATATGATGAATTGCTATGAGCTGCTGCTGCTATATGATGAGTTGCTATAAGCTGCTCCTGCTGCTGCTATATGATGAATTGCTATGAGCTGCTCCTGCTGCTGCTATATGATGAATTGCTATGAGCTGCTGCTGGTATATGATGAATTGCTAGCTGTTGCTGCTGCTGCTGCTGTGTGATGAGTTGCTATGAGCTGCTGCTGCTATATGATGCTTTCAGGTGGTACTGCTATATGATAATAACCAGCCACTTGGACCATCGAATTTTGATAGATAATTGCTCTTCATTTAAATTTAGGTCATGCATTCTTCATTTAAATTAGGCAATGGGATCTCTATGGAAGACATTGACCAAAGTAGATTGTGCCAAGTAGATGGTATCTTTGTATTTGCATTTTGAACAAATATTGATGGTCTGTTTTCCTATCATATTAATTACTGCACTGGGTTCAATTTGTGATGTTTGCAAGTCAAATTAATTTTCATATGGGTAGCAAAATGACAAAATATAATGCAATCTAGACTTTCCACTTATCATACCACAGATAAGCTGAAAAGGCAGGCAATAAAAAGAATTGGTTGGCTTATTATCTGGAGCTTATATTCAAAGGTGCTTATTTTCTTAGGATAACTCAAAATAATTGTCCCTAAGAAACTTGGCCAAGAGAACTGACATACAAATAACATGTCACGATGATTGCAATGGAGGCCCAGTTCTTTTGCCAGATTCTACCAGAATCTGACCCCTACCCAGATTCTCCTAGAATCTTTGAGCCCCATTTGTTTTACAATCCTATCTAGTTAGGGTCTAATTAGTTAGGATTGTAAAACAAATGGGGGTCAAAGATTCTAGGAGAAGCTAGAGAGGGGCAGATTCTGGGAGAATCCTGCAAAAGAACTGGGCCGGAGTGACCTACCAAAGCACACTGTATAGGCTCACCGCTGCCTCTCCTTTTTTGTGATGTTACATGAAATTGCCACATACATCTTGTACTTTTTCATTGCGTAACCCTATCTGCAAGTTGACACGGCTAATTTCAGATATCTCTACATGATAATACATTGCATATCCCTTGCGCATATTTAAACCACCAATTAACGATTGTGTGCGTAGCATAAACTAGCCATGACTCTGTGTGCTGGACTAGCAGGCACTCTAAGGGAGCCTAATGTAGTGCACTGGAATTCCTACATGCCACCTACGATTTTGTGTAATGTACTACCTTTGTTCCTAAATATATGTCTTTGTAGAGATTCCAGTATGGACCACATACAGATGTATATAGATGCATTTTCGAATGTAGATTCACTCATTTTGCTCTGTATGTAGTCTATAGTGGAATCTCTAGAAAGACTTATATTTAGGAATGGATGGAGTATCATGTATGACATCTACATCTCTAATTTAGCAGCCAGTAGTGGAAATCATTGTCTGCACAAAGGGATTACTGGTCAAAAATACTAGCAAAGCACGCTGGCAGGCACACAACAATACAAGAGAGAGAGACGCACTTACAAGATCATAGCAATGCCTCAGTCCAGGATCATGGTTGGCCAAGTTGTTAGATCCAGAAGAAACATCGTCCTTGTAGTTTTTGCCAGCTGCATAACATGTAACAGCGACCTGTTAGTATATTTGAAGTACATCAGGCAGGTGATGCTGGACGGGTTTAAAGGTGACAAGTACCTAGGCCGTGGCGGGTGCTTGGCATCTTGCCAGACGGTGGGAATCAGGTTAGAAATGTCAAGGGTGATGACGTTGCGCTGGCTGTCAGGGTCCGGTAAGGAGATCTAGAACCGTCGAGTAGGGTGTTTGTGGAGCGGCTCCGGTAGGGTGGACTACGGTGTGGGCGAAGCGGATCTGAGGCTGTGGACGAGGGCGTTGGTGAAGCTGCTTTGGTGGTTGGGTTCAGGATGGTGTCGATGATGCAGATCTGCGGCCGTGGACGGGGCGTCAGAAGCTGCTCCGGTAGGTTGGACGAGGGTGCGACGAAGCAGATCTGAGGCCGTGGACTTGTGCGTTGGCAAAGCGGCCCCGGTAGGGTTGAGAATGGTATAGGCGAAGCTACTCCGGTAGGGTTGAGGATGGTGTTGGCAAAGCGGCTCCAGTAGGGTTGAGGAAGGTGTCGGCGAAGAGGATCGGAGGCCGTTGACGGGGGCATCGGTGGGGCGGCTCCAGGGGTGTGGATGAAGCGTCTCTGGTGGGGAGTACGAAGGAGCCGCTGCAGATGCGTTGCGGTTGACGAGAGTACCGGCGAAGCAGATCCGGCGCCGTGGACAAGGCCGGCACTGAATGGGCTGTGGTACAGTGGTGGATGAGTAGTTGTTTCTAGGGGAGGTGGGAGGGGTAGATGCGGCCGCAGAAGCAGATCCGGCGAGGTGGACGCCACTGGCAGTGAATGGGCTCTGGTACGCCGGTGGATGAGCAGTCTAGGGTTTCAAGAGGGAAGGGGTAGAAAGGCCGATGAAGTACGGACGGCGTGATGTAAGATGCTCTCGTGCTGTGGAGTTAGTCGTTTTTGCGGGAGGGGGAGAGGAAATGGGGGTGCCGTGTGGTGGGGGGAACTGGAAGTTACCCAAGCAGCCCCGACCTATTATGTAAATGAGGGCCGTATTGTAACTATTGTTCTCCGTGCACCAAGGACAAAAGGGGAATTTCGCATGCTAAAGACTAGGTGGCGGAAATTTTAGAAGGAGGCAGGAGATTTTGCCGCCCGCGGGATCGTTCGTATCCAGTTTCAACTAATTTTGGACAGTGCTAGCGGGAAGGTCATGCGAGACTGTGTACACGGGGCACACGTCAGCAGTTAATAACTCGTATGAAGTCCACCCCAGAAAAAAAGACAATAACTCGGGATGATGCACCGATAACTTGGACGTTCACACGGGCGCGGCCAATCGTACGGGTATAGAGGCGCGTTCAAAAAAAATGGATCAAATGCTCAGCCTATGTATTTCTCGTGTAAATATATAATTTAGTGACATTGGTTATTTACTTTAAACATAAGGCATTGACGTGTTATTGTAGAGGTGCACAAAAAGAAATGGATATTGTAGTCCCGCAAAAGAAATGGATATTGTAGTCCGCTACTTAAAAGTGTTACCTCATATGATTACATGGCCTCCATTTCATAAATTGCGTACCCGTTGAATTCATATATTAATATTACAAATATTACTCCATAATAGAACCTTAAATCATCCAAGACTAATGAATTTGAATGCAAGACTAACAATGGTGCATGTACATGATAGCTATAGTGGTTGTTTGAAGAAACATCACTGTAACTTTGGCATGCACAATTGAAAAGGATTATTTGGAAAAAAATGTGATATGTGAGTGTCCAATCTTTATAGCGTTGAATCGAAATTGTATCTTTGGCCACGATACGAAGTAGATATTGATTTATGTTCAAGCGATGCACGTCCACGATCGCTAGATAGTGATACATGCATGAATTGTGCAATCTCTCTCACACGCATACATATCTCATTTCTCCGTGGGCATCGGAATCACACACGCGCACTTCGTGTATTTCTCTCCCTCCGTCAAGGTTAGAATTCGTCTTTCTACCCCGTCCTACAAGTCTCTCACACAGAAACACACACGCTCTCTCTGTCGAACACGCCCACCCCATTAATTCTGCCCACCCACCGCCACTAATGTCTCAAAGTATAATTATGTCTCGCACACATATGCCTAAGGTTAACTCGAGTTCCAGAACCATATGAATACATACAATGAGATTCCAGCAACGCACCTTTTGTTTTGAGATTTCGCTCTCTCTCTCTCTCTCTCTCTCTCTCACACACACACACGCGCGCGCGCACGCGCGTAGACATTGTTTCTCTCTTCATTTTTTTCCGGCACTTGCATGCACACCGCTTGTTTATCTCCGTGATGCTTTAAGTATGCCTCGCACACATGCTATCTACCTATCCCTTAATATAGATATGTATCACACAAACTCCTTCTCCCTATATCTAAGTGTCACTGCCCCCTCCCCCACACCCACACACACACACACACACTTCCCGACACCGAAGGAGTAGGGTGACACCTCGATCTTGATACTAATCTATCTACTGGGTTCTCTCTCAAACACACACACACACACACACTACCCGACACCGAAGGAGTAGGGTGGCACTTCGATCTTGATAGTAATCTATCTACTGGCTTCTCTCTCAAACACACACACACACACACTCGCTAGTTGTGCCTCTGTGCCTACCGCGCGCACACTCTCGATACGTCTTTCTCTCCCTCCCCCTCCCCACCCCCCCCCCCCCAACAATGATAGCAGAAGCGTGACAACTCGATCTTGATCTTAATCTATCAATTGGCTTCTCCCTCAAACACACACACACACACACATACACACACACACTAGTTGTGTCTCTGTGCCTCGCTCACACACACTCGATACGTCTTTCTCTCCGTAGCCCCCTCGATATGTAGACTTCTCGCGCGTGCACAGCTGTAGTGACGATGACGCTGAACCCAGTGTGCCTTGTTTTTACTGGCCTCGTGTGATAGTTTTCACCCTATTTTTTGTTAATTAACAAGGCAACCTTTTCTTTGTTACTACTAGTGAATTTGAGATCATTCAGGGCAGACATAAAATATATCACTTCAACACAATTATTGCAGTAACTATTTAAAAAGAAACGAGCAAGATGCACGTGCGTTGCACGGAACATCAAGATGCATTTGTATGAGTAGTTTATCTTGTGAGAGAAAAGGATGAATGAGGGAAGGCCTTATTTGCAAATGTGGAGAGGGGTGTGGGTATCTTTTTGCAAATTGCCATAGTTTCCCTCCTATCCGTCAGATATAAATCGGACGGCCTATATTGCAGGATGGCAGGCACACCATCATCACCAACTCTGTTTTCTACTCCCTCCATTCCTAAATATTTGTCTTTTTAGAGATTTCAACAAGTGACTACATACGGAGCAAAATGAGTGAATCTACACTCTAAAATATGTCTATATACATCCGTATGTGGTAGTCCATTTGAAATCTGAAAAAGACAAATATTTAGGAACGGAGGGAGTATAAGAGTAGACATAGAGATATATCTCCAGCATTGTCCACAACGAACATCTGTTGGACTGGTTAGCACCAGATGCTCACAACGCGATGACCTGAGTTCGAATTCTGTCTTTAACTTTAGATTTTTATATTATATTTTTTTAATATATACTTCTTTCGCTACTGTACTGACAGTGGAACCCATAGAGTACTTAGAATACAAGATTAAGGATGGATTTGTTTCTTTTTAACTTTCTGTACGAATCTGTAGCCACCCTGCAAGTCATGTACATTGTACATGCAATTAACTTTTTATAGAGGGAGAATCATACACGCAATTAACTCAAATGGATTGGATGTGACTCTATTATTTCCAGCATAAGAGCATCTCCAACGGCAGCCGGCAAATTTCCTCTCGCTTCCTTCCGCGGAGGACGACATCCAACGCCAGCGGCATACATTTTCACAACTCTAACCAACCAGAGGAAATTCATGCAAACACGGACTGATTTCATATAAGCATGAAGGATTTCGTATAAAAAAGCCGGATCTTCATATAAACATGACGGATTTCATTACATTTACATGAACTAAGCGGTGCTAATCCGGCTCTCGTGGTATAATTAATACCTAATCTAAATGGCCGCCCGCAGATCCCTTTGTCTTCCTCGTGTCCGGCAGACACTTGCGGGGTCGACGAAGGTCCTCGGAAGAGACGAAGTAGCAAAGAAACCACCTGTATACGCAGTCGTCGCCTCGGTGGTGGCCTTCATGGGACCCAAGTGGCGGCGGCCTCCCGTGTTCTACTTCTCCTCGATGATGGCGGCGGACACGGAGAAGCTGGCCACCGACTCGTCGCTCTCCATGCACCTGGCTTCTGTCTCTGCCTGCATGGCGCTGCCGCAGGCACGGGAGGCGCGGCCATAGACACGGGAGGCGCGGCCGCAGACACTGGTGGCGCGGTACGACGCAGCAGCGACGATGCCCGCGTCGCCGTGCTGGCCGCCATGCCGGCGTGGAGCAACTCGCCACTCCTCATCGAGCTGAACTGGAGCGGCGAGTTGCTGAACCACACGCCGGCTTGGGGCGGCAACTGGCTCCATTGGGCCAAGCAAGGTAGGTGAAGCACCGAGCGGCCTCGCTCGTATCCGGAGGGCTCGGCGGGCCACCCAGCCGGGGAGTATGCCGGAGAACGGCTCCTCGGAAGCCATCAGAAGAGTGGAGAAAATGGTGAAGGAGGAGATGGGGGAGCGGCGAGGGGTGCGATTCTTGCCTGCTGTCTGGCCTCGTTTAAATAGAGGGCGGACGGTAGGAGCTTGGCCGGCATCTGGCCTCGTTTAAACTGAGGGCGGACGGGAGGAGCTCGGCCGGCATTGCGTTTAATTCTGGCCCGCTCATGAACGGACATATGGCCGGAGTAGGTTTCTTGGTTTGCATGCGGGTTTAACAAAGGCATTTGATGGAGGCAAGGAGGCATGTTCAGCCGGGCGTGCAGCGGGCGGCGCAATACTATTCGATTTGACAGCTACTAGTAAACTAGGACAGTTCCCGATACGGCTTTAATGCAGACAAGGGAGAGGGTAGCGGTTCCCGAAATGTTGAACGGCCAATGATGCATCCTCCTTCAATTAGCATCCTGAATGCATGAGGGAAGTAATGGGAGGGGGACGGGGAAAAGAGGCAGCACGATGTGAATGCTACGCAGTTTGCACTCATATAAAGGCACCCCTCCATTCCAATGCATCTACCACATCGTACGCACCTAAGCACCTACACTAAGCGCAAAAGTGCTCACTCCAGACCCATGGCGGCGATGCGCGCGATTGGCCAGCGGCTGTGCCAGATGGTCCATGACGCCGGCCTGCGGCATGGCACCGAGGATCGTCTCCAGACGGTGTTGGCGACCGGCTGGTTCATGGCCATCGTCGATGCCAGCTACGACTCTCAGTTGGACCAGATGATCGTTGCCACCATCAACAAGTTCACCATCGTCAAGAAGCTCGCGGACAACATCGCCGTACTCCTCCAGCCCGCACGCCCGGGCTCCTCATTGCCTGCCACCCTAATCGGCCTCCATGGCGAGAACCTCTTTCAAGCACCGGTGGCCCTGCGACTGCTCGCCAACGCAACAAAGAATGTCCACCTGGAGGTCGCGCTCGCCGCGAGGCGCCTCGCCCTACAAGAATTCGTCGACCTACACATCCACGTGTACGAGGAATTTGTGTACATAGGTATCTTCAAGGCCGGTGAGGACGCTACGACGTTGGCCTTCGTCAACCGGCTGGAAGCCTAGGACTCCTTTGTTGAGAAGCACCTTGACCTCGCCACAAAAGTCGCCGCTCCTAAGCCGCCGGTCGATGGCCCAGCGCACTGAGTCGAGGAGGAGGAGGTCGTATGTTGATGGATGCATCTTTCTTCTTGCCTCCTATAACCACCACTGCGATCGCATCATCATGGCCTTAATTCTTATTGTGCTATTGCATTCTTGTTCCAGTCAATACACACATGTGTGATCCGTTTGCTCACATTTGGAGGCAATTATATGCATCACTGTAACTAGTACTCCATCCATCAATTTATAAGTTGTGCTTACCTTTTCCATTAACTTTGTAATTTACGTTCGATGCTTGACCTGACCTATGAACTACTCCTAAATTCAAAAACTGAGACCGAACCTATAAATTCAAAACTACTCGTGCAGCACGCGCTGTCATGTTCGCAAGTTCAAAACGAGAAACTGGAACACGTACATGAAGCATGTCCCTTCCCTGCCGCATACCACACTGTCGTTCCCCCCCCCCCCCCGGTCAATGCGCATTGGCTAGGCTTTATATCTCTACTCTTATTAAAAACAGAGTTGGTGATGATGGTGTGCCTGCCATCCTGCAATACAGGCCATCCGATTTATATCTGACGGATAGGAAGGAAACTATGGCAATTTTGCAAAAAGATACCCACACCCCTCTCCACATTTGCAAATAAGGCCTTCCCTCGTTCATCCTTTTCTCTCACAAGATAAACTACTCATACAAATGCATCTTGATGTTACGTGCAACGCACGGGCATCTTGCTAGTCACTACAACATGTGGGACCGCATGTGACTAAACCGACGATGCGCCAACCTAGCTACTACCCTGCTTATCTGGCGGGAAAAGCCCCGCCCTAGCATTTCCAATCGTTATTTCTATCTATCGATCATGCCAAGGAGCAGAACCAAATGTTACAATTTATACATGTTTCTCTACTCCCATAAAAGACTCAGTTGGTGATGGTGGTGTGTCTGCCATCCGTCATTTCTGACCATTAGATCTGCATCTAACGGCTGTGAGGTAAGTTGTGGCATTTTTGCAACAATAGCCCACTTCTCTGCTCCAATGTGCTGAAAACCCCTTATTATCTTGAAAGCAACCACATCCCTCCCTCACCTCATCAAAACAGCCTGAGAAGTATATTTTGAGTGAAAAGTAATATATTTGTAGTGGTATATATGTATATCAAAACAAGAGTGTTTTCTTTCAAATTTGTGAACAAGTACTATTCTACTTTGGATACGTTGCAATGCACGGGCACATTGCTAGTAAAAGGAAAAGGCCTGCTGTGTTCGCGTCACAGCCCCACACGCCCAGGAACCGGGAGTACTCCACGGCCCGTCCGGCATGCCACATACCTAGGGAAGGCGTGTTGCCTAGCATTTTCACTTCGATGTGGGACCGCAATTGAGCAAACCGACTATCGGCAAATCGCACCCCGCCCGCTGCATTGGAAAACAAAAATGAGGAGGGGAAGATCTAGCTGCAGCACGGAAGCCAAGAAATTTGGTGTCAGATGGGACTCATTGATAGAGTAGGAGCACTTCGTACTACACCTACTATGAAGTTTGTACTACTACTACTACCACTATACAACTAGGTATGTGCACGGCACAGCATCGTAGGAACAAAAAATGGGAAGATCTTGTTTTGGGTGATTTATCTTTATTTCAGTCAATGTAGTATGAATAATATGATGTGGGGGGCACCCATGAAGCCACGTGGCACGTCTGGAGGTCTTATTTAGAGCTTCTTGTGTGGATCGATCACACTGTCGTGCTGGTCGTTCGAGAAGAACGTGTATGGGTACTTATAGTAGATCCGAATCGCAGCTACCTGGACCATTGGATCAACATCAATCAACGGTTTATATCGTGTATGTGCAAATACACGCATCGACTCCGGAAAAATAATGAATATAGAATGTATAATACATATACCACATATTGGGTTTCTCTAAAGTCAAACTTTGTATACTTTCAACAATTTGTAGGAAAAAGTATTAACATATACACCACCAAATATATATCATTTGATTCATCATTGCTTTTATTTCCACATCGTGTAAATTTGTTAGTGTAAATGTTCATATTGTTTTCACCAAATTCGGTCAAGCTTTATAAAATTTGGATGCAGTCAAAGCTATATATGTGCGGAGTAAATTACAAATGGAGGGAGTGGAATAGATATAGATATAACTATACAAATAGAAAATATATTAATATAGTCTGTAGATATAAATAAGGCTACTACCCTTTTTCTACGTTAGAACTCGCGTTGTTGTGTACACATTGTTTTGTTTTCGCTATAATTTGCATTTGCGGGGTGTGTGTAGGACTACCGCCTTTTGTTCAGTACCAACAACCCCACCATTATCCTTAATTACTTCATATTGGCAATTACGATTGCATTATCTTAGTTCTAGCCGATTCTTCGATTGCTTGGAGGAACTCCATCTCGTTATTCAGGTTGATTTTGTGCATACGACAAGATCACCGTGCTGCCGAGGTCTATCCAGCTCTCTCACACGCAAACAGACGTTGTCTGTGTGTCCCTTCATCGCACACACACTATCGCTCTCACATTTCCACATCCTCGTAACCTTGTCGATCCCAACGTTACACGCACCTCTCTCTCTCTCTCTAACACACACACACACACACCCTCTCTCTCTCCCTTTCGGACACTCCTCTCTCTACGACACACAAAGTCTTTCGAACATGCATATGCCCCTCTGTCATTAGGTATCGCTGCCCCCGCCCCCCTCTTTGTCACACAAATATTCTCTCTCTATATATATATCTCTCACAATAATACATGCATAGTCTAAATTGAAACCAATTACAAAAATGAGCTTCGATTACAAAAATCAAATCCACTCCCAAACAGAATAAGAAAATAGGGTGAAATCGTGCACACAAATGTTTGTTGCGTGCATGAATGTCAATGATATGGATGTACTACTCGTACATCACACAGACCCATTTCACACAAATTACATTAAACCCTTCTCAAAATATGGTGCGCATGTGATGTTTGTTGTACTGCTCCTGCCAGCCTTCCTCCGACACGTTCCAACATATTGTGCTACTTCCGATTCTATTTTTCTCCTCGGATCATGTGAAACCACGAAAAGGTCACCCCCGCCCCCACTGGTACTGTAGCTTGAAGCTCCCATACGGACACAACACCCACCGGAGCACGCAACCGTTGCTGAAGTGGACGGCGCCGCGGCCTGGGAAGAGGACGGAGTCTCCGACATCGCCGAGGTGGAGCACGCCCTCTACGGCCGCGAGTAGCGTGCGCTGACTGTCCACGCAGAGGACATTGTGATCTAGCGGCTCGCCCTCATCGTCCACGAGGGGTAGCTATGCTCCAGCAACATGCCCTGGTCGGTCACGAGGAGGTGCATCGCATCCTCGCCGCTCACAATGTGGACGAGCAGGTTCTCCAGCAGCATGCCCGTGAGCATCGCATCGTCGAGAGCACGCCCGCGAACATCGCAATGTCGCCGCTCTCGACGTGGATGAGCATGTGCTCCGACAGCACGCCCGCGAACATCGCATCCTCGCCGCTCACAATGTGGACGAGCGCGTTCTCCAGCAGCATGCCCGCGAGCATCGCATCATCGCCGACCGCGAACATCGCATCATCGCCGCTCTTGACGTGGATGAGCACGTGCTCCGACAGCATGCCCGCAAACATCGCATCCTTGCCACTCAGGCGCACAAGCGTGTGCTCCAACAGCACGGCCGCGAGCATGGCATCCTCGCGGCTCACGAGGTGGTTGAGCGGGTGCTCCAGACAGTACCCCAGGAGTCGGAACGCGAGCACCACGCCCTCGGCTACGAGGAGTACTGCATGGTGCCCATCGTGGTTTAGGAAAATCCCGTGACTCCGCCACTCCCTGGAGAAGAGCGAGCTCCAGTGGGTGCTCGAGGAGTCCCGCGTCGATATGCAGGTGGCGGCGGACGTGCAAGATTATCCTTCGAGCTCTCCTCCTCTTACGAAGACACCTCCACCGCCCCCGTCGTACGTCCTCTGCCTCGGCTCCGGCGGACATTTGGAGTTTAGTTTTATGGAACATTAATATTTGGACTAATGCAAAAAAAACAACCTATGACTAACAGGCATAAATAGATGATGTGGCGGCATTGCATGCTGGAGTATATTGCAATTTATGGATTGCATGCATGACTAGCTTATGTGGCTTGGTTGCATGGCTAGGAAAGGCCAGAGAAAAATAAATAGATAATGTGTTTAGAGTGCACTCCACTTTTTTTCAGACGCTTAGGTGCACCGGATGCCGTGCCATGCTACAAAATGTTTGAAAAAAAATCTGCTCCAATGTTTTAAAAATCTATTATTATCTTGAAATCAGCCACACCCGCCCCTCATCTCATCAAACCAGCCCGAGGAATATGTCTTCAGTGAAGCATAATTTATTTTTACTGATATATGTATATCAAAACTAGAGTGTTTATGTTTCAAGTTTGTGAACAAGTATTATTCTACTACTTTGGATCCATTGCAACGCATGGGCCGGCACATTGATAGTAGTAAGAAACAAATTCTGGGTTTGGCACGAGTTCGTACTGCGGGAGCACCACAAGGCCTGGCGCATGAGTTACATTTCCCTCTCGGGGCCCACGGGACCGAGCTTCAACGGCTATTGCACCTGCCTTTGAGTCAATGATATGTGGACCCTAAATGCGGTTGGCCCGCAAGTCATTCTCATAAAAGCAGAGGGGCGGTGGGACCGAGAGGGGTGAGTCGCAGGTCGGCGGACGTGTGGTGTCATGGGTTCGAGCGGCATCATGGGAATCGAGTGGGACGAGGCCCTGCTCCCCTCCCATGCTCCGATCCATACTCCCACACCACTAATTTTCATCCAACGGTTATATTGTAATAGATATCCTCGTCTGGGTCATCTATAGCCTAAAAAAAGGTAAACAAAGGCCGTATTTCCAGGAAATAATTTCCTACATGAATCTGTACACGCATGCAAGACCCTTTCCTTTCCTGCTCGTCCTCTGAGCGTGGAAACAGGTGCCTGCCTAACCCATGTAGCACGCTGCGCCACCAGCGAGTAGCACCTCCTCCACGCCAACATCGGCGTCTGGGCCCTGCACATGCAGCTGCTCCCGTAGTATTTTACCCGCATGTTCGACTGCAGTACCACACCGATCTTGGACAAGACCATGGAGCTTGTGGCCAAGAAAAGTCTCTGCCCGGCCGACACATGTCGAGGTGCTTGTCTGTTGTGACGTGCCGCATGACGTTTACTAGCTCGCGCTCCGGATGATCTCAGGCGGGAGCCAGTGATCTACCCGGGGCACATAGCTCAACTTGGGCTCGAGATTCCGACCGCTTGCACCGTCCCGAGGATGTACCACTCAGCGGCGAGGCTGGAATGCTGGATACGTATAGGCGTGTGCTCATGGGCGGGAGCAACCTGCTAAATGGATACCGGTTTGTGAACGTCACGTACTCGACGTAGTTGAGCCAGCGAGCCTGGAGACGTTCCTGCCGTCATACGTTGATGTGCAGCTCAACGGCGTGTGGCCACGGGCCAGCGTAGGTCGGCTACAGGGAAGCGGCATCGGTGTGGTTCGAGATGCCCAGCTGGCCGTTGTCGTGGTGGCATTCGCAACTCACTCGTTCGAGATGAACTGGCCGGTGGTGGCCTGGCCGTGGCGAGGGTGCCACAGCTGGACGTTGGGGTGTTACGAGGCATAGATGGCCACATCGGCGGGTACTACCTGTATTACAGAAGTAGAAGGGCCTTTATTTTATTTATTATATTTGTGGCTGAGGAGTGATGCCCGGGACAAAATGTGTCACGGCCGCTGGATGAAAATTGGATGGTGCGGGAGTACAAATCGGAGCCAGGAGCAGAGCATGCAATTCGCGTCCAATCGCGTGTGGTTGTGGTAGAAACTTGATGGTCGTCGTAGTTCAGCTGGCCCACATGTCATGCACACAAAGGCAGAGGAGCGATGGGGCCGAGAGGGGTGAGGCGCATGTCGGGGGACGTGGTGGCGTGGTTTGGAGCGGCGTCGTGGGAATCACGTGTGGTAGTGGTAGAAACGTGATGGTCGCCGTGGTTCAACTTCCATGGACAAGCTGTCATGTCTACTAACACATTCATTGCGGTAGACATGACACATGCATTGCATACCTCTCACTGCAAGGAGTAGTAGTAGAGAAAACTAGGCGGATAAATAGTTCATTACACTACTGGAATCTGGTAATTTGCCGTCTGCCACCTCTTTGCCGTCCGCCAGCTGACGGCAAAGAGCCTCTTAGCCGTCCGCTTCCACAAAGCGGACGGCAAAGAAAGTGCAGATGGCAAAAAGTCTATTTGTCGTCCGCTGTTTCTTTGCCGTCAGCCAGCTGACGGCAAAGAGCTAGAAGGCAGACGGCAAAGGGCCAGGTGGGCCCCACGGGGCACGGCGTGGCTAGGTCAGGTTCTTTGCCGTCCGCCAGCGGACGGCAAAGAGGAGACGTGGGCTAGCCCTAAACGGCCGCCCTCTTTGCCGTCTGCTAGCAGACGGCAAAGAAGGGCCCACTTAACGGGCCAGCTCTCTCCCCCATCTCTCTCTCCTTTTCTCTGTTTCCCTCCCCGCGCCCGCCTCTCTCCTCCCTCACCGCTCTGCCGCCTCCGCCCCGCCCGCCAGTCCCACCCACCGACCCAGCCCCACCGGCGTCCCGCCCTCCCCACCCCCCCCCCCCCCCCCCGCCTCGCCCCTCCCGCCGGCCGCCCTCCTCCCCCCCCCGTCCGTCCCCACTCCCTGCTTCTCCTACTCCCCCCCTTCCTCCCCTTTCCGACTTCCCCCTCCTGCCCCTCCACACACCGCCCCTCGCCCTCTCCAGCCCTCTCCCGCCCCCCAACCAGCCGCACCCGCCTCCACCGGCGATCCCCTGCAGGTTTGTTCTTCCCCTTTTTTTAGTTTGTTTTTTTAGTTTCTTCTAGTTTAGTTTCTGTTTTAGTTTTATTTTAGTTTAGTTTTAGTTTATTTTAGATTATTTTTAGTTTAGTTTAGAAGAAGAAGAGGAGAGGAAGGAGGAGGAGGAGGGAGGAGAGGAGGAGGAGAAGAAAAGAAGAAGACGAATAATAAGAATAAAGAGAAGCTACCTACCTCCTCTCTCCTCTCTCCTCCTCCTCCTCTCTCCTCCGTCCCTCCTTCTCCTCCTCTGCTCCTCCTCTCTCCTTCCTTCCCCCTCTTCTCCTCCCTTGGCCTCGTTGTTTTCGCTCTTTTCCCTCTTCGCCCCTCGCCGCCAGCCCACACTTCCTCCGCTCCCCCGGCCCCGCCGACGCGGTCCCGGCCCGGCCTCCTCGTCCTCGTCTTCGCCCCCCTTCCTCCTCCCCCTCCCGCCGCTCGCCGCCCCGCACCTCCGCCGCCGCGCATCCCCTCCCTCCTCCTCCTCTCCTCCTCCTCCTCCTGCCTCCTCCTCTCCTCATCCCCTCCTCCTCCTCCTCCTCCTCCTCCTCCATCCTCCGCCTCCTCCTCCTCCTCCTCCTACTCCTCCTCCCCTTACTCCTCTTCCTCCTCCTCCCCTTCCCCCAGAGTACCCCCCTCAGCATAGGTTAAAAGACACGTTTTTATACTTTCTTATTTAGGGTTCCGCCACGTTTTGCAGTTTCTTTCTTTTCTTTAGTTGAATGTTTTTATACTGCTAGCTAGTTGCCTAGTTTGCTGACCCAAAGAAGTTAAAATAGTTATTATATGAAATTCAACTAAAGTCAACATTTTTGACGACTAGTGCTACTAATAAATTCAACTAGAGCCATCATATGTCCACAAGTGCATTGTTTTTTGAATGAGAAATGATAACTTGGTGTAGTTGATTATCTTCTGCCACCGCAGACTCCGCTCTGCCACACCGGAGTACGAGTTGGATGCTTTCGAGTTCTTCAGTATCATACTTGGGACTTCAGTATCATCCACGAGGCAGGTATATAAAAGGAGAGATCTCCCCTTCACCCATCTCATTATGATAACTCTGTTGTTTGCTACATCACTCATTGTCCCAAACTACAGAGGCTGCCTGACACTTTTATGAACATGCTGGGTGAAGATCCGCCAAATAATGTGAAGCTGCGACAGGCCGGCAGCGGGTTTCGCAGGCTGTGGGACGTGGAGTTGGTGATCAAGGAGGGCCACATGTACCTGTGTCGTGGCTGGGAGAAGTTCTACCATGCCTACGACCTGCGGCAGGGGTACTTCCTTCTCTTCAGGTATGACGACGACGCCACCATGCTCATCGTGAAGGTGTTCAACGCGACTATGTGTCACATGCGCTACGCTGACGACGATGATGCCAGTACGTTCTGCCTCTTCTTATTCCTCTACATTTGGCTTTGTCTCGCATCGATTGTTAACGGTCATTGTTGCATTTGGACAGGCAATGGGAGCAGCAGCAGTGACACTGGCTACAGCCAAAGCAGCAGCGATTCTGGCTGTAGCAAAAGCAACAGCGATTCTAGCTGTAGCAAAAGCAACAGCAAGGAGGATGATCCGGACTGGAGTGGGGAAGAAGAGGAGTAGAGTGGGCATCAGGCTGAGGATTACCTAGTGATGGTGGTGGCTGAGGATGACCTAGCGATGGTCATGCCTGTCCTGCCTGAAGATGGCCTCGCGATGGTGGTGGTGCCTGACAATGACCTCGCGCCGGTGGGCGACATGACCACGCCAATTGTGGTAGAAGACTACATCCCACTGCCTCACACCGCCTCGCCGCTCTTGGCGCATCAGGCTGAGAAAGGAGAAGGAGAAGAACAATGAGAACTGAACTATGTCAGGTATGTTTGATCTCCAAAATGATCTATATATACTTAGCTTTGTTTCCTCCGAAATGACATAAGTTAGCTCTAATATGCTTAGTTACCTATGTTAGCTCTAATATGCTTAGTTACCTATGTTAGCTCTAATATGCTAAGTTATCTCTACTATGCTTACTTTCCTATAGGTTAACTCCAAAATTACTTATGTTAGCACAAAATGACCAAGTTTACATAATAAGCTTATAGTCTTCTTCTTCTTCTTCTTCTTCTTCTTCTTCTTCTTATTCTTCTAGTCTTCTTCTAGTATTCTTCTAGTCTTCTTCTTCTTCTTCTTCTTCTTCTTCTTCTTCTTCTTCTTCTTCTTCTTCTTCTTCTTCTTCATTTTCTTCTAGGTTAGCTCCATTTTACTTAAGTATGCTTACTTCTTATAGTCTTGTTCTTGTTCTTCATTTTATTCTTCTTCTTCTAACATCTTGTTTATCATTTTGCAGATTTGATTTAATTCACGGAAGCTTGCATGGATGGAGTGCTTCTTTTCCATTTGTGCTTTTATTTTGTATCAATGAACTTGCATGGTTGGAACTTGTTATATGGATGGATGGATAACGGTGTTGGATGAACTTCCGGACCACTCCCTCTCTCTACGACACACAAAGTCTTTCGAACATGCTAGGCCCCTCTGTCATTAGTTATCGCTGCCCCCCCCCCCTCTTTGTCACCACAATATCTTCTCTATCTATATATATCTCTCTCACAATAATACATGCATAGTCTATTGAAACCAATTACAAAAATGAGCTTCGATTACAAAAATCAAATCCACCCCAAACAGAATAAGAAAATAGGGTGCAAATCGTGCGCACAAATGTTTGTTGCGTGCATGAATGTCAATGATATGGATGTACCACTCGTACATCACACAAGACCCATTCACACAAATTACATTAAACCCTTCTCAAAATTGGTGCGCATGTGATGTTTGTTGTACTGCTCCTGCCCAGCCTTCTCCGACACGTTCCAACTATTGTGCTACTTTTCCGATTCTATTTTTCTCCCTCGGATCATGTGAAACCACGAAAAGGTCACCCCCGCCCCCACTGGTACTTAGCTTGAAGCTCCCATACGGACACAACACCCACCGGAGCACGCAACCGTTGCTGAAGTGGACGGCGCCGCGGCCTGGGAAGAGGACGGAGTCTCCGACCAGTCGCCGAGTGGAGCACGCCCTCTAACGGCCGCGAGTAGCGTGCGCTGACTGTCCCACGCAGGACATTGTGATTCTAGCGGTCTCTCGCCCTCATCGTCCACGAGGGGTAGCTATGCTCCAGCAACATGCCCTGGTCGGTCACGAGGAGTGGGTGCATCGCATCCTCGCCGCTCACAATGTGGACGACAGGTTCTCTCCACAGCATGCCCGTGACATCGCATCGTCGAGAGCACGCCCCGAACATCGCAATGTCGCCGGTCTTCGCGTGGATGAGCATGTGCTCTCCAGCAACGCCCGCGAAGCATCGCATCCTCGCCGCTCACAATGTGTGACGAGCGCGTTCTTCCAGCAGCATCCGCGTAGCATCGCATCATCGCCGACCGCGAACATCGCATCATCGCCGCTCTTGACGTGGATGAGCACGTGCTCCCGACAGCATGCCCCGCAACACATCGCATCCTTGCCACTCAGGCGCACCAGCGTGTGCTCCAAGCACGGCCGCGAGCATGGCATCCTCGCGGCTCACGAGGTGGTTGAGCGGGTGCTCCAGACAGTACCCCAAGGAGTCGGAAACGCGAGCCACACGCCCTCGGCTACGAGGATACTGCATGGTGGCCCATCGTGTTTTTAGGGAAAACCCGTGACTCCGCCACTCCCTGGAGAAGAAGCGAGCTCCAGTGGGTGCTCGAGGAGTCCCGCGTTCGATAGCAGGTGGCGGCGGACGTGCAAGATTATCCTTCGACGCTCTCCTCCTCTTACGAAGATCACCTCCCACCTCCCCCCCCGTCGTACGTCTCACTGCCTCGCTCCGGCGGACATTTGGGAGTTTAGTTTTATGAACATTAATATTTGGACTAATGCAAAAAAAACAACCTATGACTAACAGGCATAAATAGATGTGTGGCGGCATTGCATGCTGGAGTATTATTGCAATTTATGGATTGCAATGCATGACTAGCTTATGTGGCTTGGTTGCATGGCTAGAAGGCCAGAGAAAAATAAATAGATAATGTGTTAGAGTGCACTCCACTTTTTTTCAGACGCTTAGGTGCACCGTGATGCCGTGCCATGCTACAAAATGTTGAAAAAAATCTGCTCCAATGTTTTAAAAATCTATTATTATCTGAAATGCAGCCACACCCGCCCCCTCATCTCATCACAACAGCCCGAGAATATGTCTTCAGTGAAGCATAATTTATTTTTACTGATATATGTATATCAAAACTAGAGTGTTGTTTCAAGTTTGTGAACCAGTATTATTCTACTACTTTGGATCCATTGCAACGCATGGGCCGGTCACATTGATAGATAAAACAAATTCTGGGTTTGGCCAGCGAGTTCGTACTGCGGGAGCACCACAAAGGCTTGCGCATGAGTTACATTTCCCTCTCTGGGGCCCACGGGACCGAGCTTCAACGGCTATTGCACCTGCCTTTGAGTCAATGATATGTGACCCGAAATGCGGTGGCCCGCAAGTCATTCTCATAAAGCAGAGGGGCGGTGGGACCGAGAGGGGTGAGTCGGCAGGTCGGGACGTGTGGTGTCATGGGTTTCGAGCGGCATCATGGAATCGAGTGGGACAGCCCTGCTCCCCTCCATTCTCCGATCCATACTCCCACACCACTAATTTTCTCCAACGGTTATATGTAATAGATATCCTCGTCTGGGTCATCTATAGCCTAAAAAAAGGTAACAAAGGCCGTATTTCCAGGAAATAATTTCCTACATGAATCTGTACACGCATGCAAGACCCTTTCCTTTCCTGCTCGTCCTCTGAGCGTTGGAAACAGGGCCTGCCTAACCCATGTAGCAACGCTGCGCCACCAGCGAGTAGCACCGCCTCCACGCCAACATGCGCGTCTGGGCCCTGCACATCCAGCTGCTCCCGTAGTATTTTATACCTCCGCATGTTCGACTGCAGTACCACAGCAACCGATCTTGGACAAGACGCATGGAGCTGTGTGCCAGAAAAGTCTCTTCTGAGGCCCGGCCGACACATGTTCGAGGTGCTTGTCTGTTGTGACGTGCCGCTGACGTTTTTACCTAGCTCGCGCTCCCGGAATGATCTCAGTCGGGAAGCCAGTGATCTACCCGGGGCACATAGCTCAACTTGGGCTCGAGATTCCGCACCGCTTGCAACCGTCCCGAGGATGTACCCCACTCAGCGGCGAGGCTGGAATGCTGGATACGTATAAGGCGTGTGCTCATGGCGGGAGCACCTGCTAAATGGATACCGGTTTGTGAACGCACGTACTCGACGTAGTTGACCAGCGAGCCTGGGACGTTCCTGCCGTCTACGTTGATGTGCAGCGCTCAACGGCGTGTGGCCACGGGCCAGCGTAGGTCGGCTACAGGAAGCGGCATCGTGTGGTTTCGAGATGCCCAGCTGGCCGTTGTCGTGGTGGCATTCTCGCAACTCACTCGTGTCGAGATGAACTGGCGCGGTGGTGGCCTGGGCCCGTGGCGAGGGTGCCACAGCTGGAACGTTGGTGGTGTTACGAGGCATAGATGGCCACATCGGCGGGTACTGACTACCTGTATTACAGAAGTAGAAGGCCTTTATTTATTTATTATATTTTGGCTGAGGTTGATGCCCGGACAAAATGTGTCACGCCGCTGGATGAAAATTGGATGGGTGCGGGAGTACAAATCGGAGCCAGGAGCAGAGCATGGCAATTCGCGGTCCAATCGCGTGTGGTTGTGGTAGAAACTTGATGGTCGTCGTAGTTTCAGCTGGCCCACATTTCATGCACACAAGGCACGAGGAGCGATGGGGCCGAGAGGGTGAGGCGCATGTGGGGGGACGTGGTGGCGTGTTTGGAGCGGCGTCGTGGGAATCACGTGTGGTAGTGGTAGAAACGTGATGGTCGCCGTGTTTCAACTTCCATGGACAAGCTGTCATGTCTACTAACACATTCATTGCGGTAGACATGACACCATGCATTGCATACCTCTCACTGCAAGGAGTATATAGAGAAAACTAGGCGGATAATAGTTCATTACACTACTGGAATCTGGTAATTTGCCGTCTGGCCACCTCTTTTTGCCGTCCGCCAGCTGACGGCAAAGAGCCTCTTAGCCGTCCGCTTCCACAAAGCGGACGGCAAAGAAAGTGCAGATGGCAAAAAGTCTATTTGTCGTCCGCTGTTTCCTTTGCCGTCATCCAGCTGCGGCAAAGAGCTAGAAGGCAGACGGCAAAGGGCCAGGTGGGCCCCACGGGCACGGCTGTGGCTAGTCAGGTTCTTTGCCGTCCGCCTAGCGGACGGCAAGAGGAGACGTGGGCTAGCCCTAAAACGGCCCCCTCTTTGCCGTCTGCTAGCAAACGGCAAAGAAGCCCACTTAACGGGCCGAGCCGTCTCCCCTCTCTCTCTCTTTCTTTCTCTGTTCCCTCCCCCGCTCCCCCCGCCTCTCTCCTCCCTCACCGCTCTGCGCTGCCGCCGCCGCCCGCCAGTCCCACCCCCGGACCCACCCCACCGTCCGTCCACCCCTCCCCACCCCCCCCCCCCCCCCCCCCTCGCCCTCCGCCGGTCCGCCCTCCTCTGCCCACCCCGTCCTCCCCACTCTCCCCCTTCTCCTGATCTTCCCTTCTCCTTTCCTCCCTTTTCCTTACCCCTCCTGCTTCCCTCCACAACGTCCACACTCCCCCTTCCACCCGCCCTCTCCCCCTGCCCTTCCCTTCTAACCATCCCGCACCCGCCGACCGCGCCCTCCACATTATATGCATCACTGTAACTAGTACTCCCATCCATCAATTTATAAGTTGTGCTTACCTTTTCCATTAACTTTGTAATTTACGTTCGATGCTTGACCTGACCTATGAACTACTCCCTAAATTCAAAAACTGAGACCGAACCTATAAATTCAAAACTAACTCGTGCAGCCACACGCTGTCATTTTCGCAAGTTCAAAACGAGAAACTGGAACACGTACATGAGCTGTCCCTTCCCTCCCCCTGCCGCATACCACACTGTCGTTCCCCTCCCCCCCCCCCCCCCCGTCAATGCGCATTGGCTAGGCTTTATATCTCTACTCTTATTAAAACAGAGTTGGTGATGATGGTGTGCCTGCCATCCTGCAATACAGGCCCATCCGATTATATCTGACGGATAGAAGGAAACTATGGCAATTTTGCAAAAAGATACCCCACACCCCTCTCCACATTTGCAAATAAGGCCTTCCCTCTCGTTCATGCCTTTTCTCTCACAAGATAAACTACTCATACAATGCATCTTGATGTTACGTGCAACGCCGGGCATTTGCTAGTCACTACAACATGTGGGACCGCATGTGACTAAACCGACGATGCGCCAACCTAGCTACTCACCCTGCTTATCTGGCGGAAAAGCCCCGCCCTAGCATTTCCAATCGTTATTTCTATCTATCGATCATGCCAGGGAGCAGAACCAAATGTTACAATTTATACATGGTTCTCTACTCCCTAAAAGACCAGTTGGTGATGGTGGTGTGTCTGCCATCCTCATTTCTGACCATTAGATCTGCATCTAACGGCGGTGTGAGGTAAGTTGTGGCATTTTTGCAACATAGCCCACTTCTCTGCTCCAATGTGCTGAAAACCCCTTATTATCTTGAAAGCAACCACATCCCTCCCTCACCTCATCAAACAGCCTGAGAAGTATATTTTGAGTGAAAAGTACTATATTTGTAGTGTATATATGTATATCAAAACAAGAGTGTTTTCTTTCAATTTGTGACAGTCACTATTCTACTTTGGATACGTTGCAATGCCGGGCACATGCTAGTAAAAGGAAAAGGGCCTGCTGTGTTCGCGTCACAGCCCCACACAGCCCAGACCCGGGAGTAACTCCACTGCCCGTCCGGCATGCCACATACCTAGGGAAGGCGTGTTGCCTAGCATTTTCACTTCGATGTGGACGCGCAATTGAGCAAACCGACTATATCGGCAAATCGCACCCCGCCCGCTGCATTGGAAAACAAAAATGAGGAGGGGAAGATCTACTGCATGCAACAGGAAGCCGAAGAAATTTGGTGTCAGATGGGACTCATGATAGAGTAGAGCACTTCGTACTACACCTATATTAAGTTTGTACTACTACTACTTACCATACTACAACTAGGTATGTGCACGGCACAAGCATCGTAGGAACAAAAAATGGGAAGATCTTGTTTGGGTTGATTTTATCTTTATTTTCATCAATGGAGTAATTATAATATGATGTGGGGGGCACCCCTGAAGCCACGTGGCACGTCTGTGAGGTCTATTTAGAGCTTCTTGTGTGGATCTGTCACACTGTCGTGCTGGTCTTCGAAGACGTTATGGGTACTTATAGTAGATCCGAATCGCAGCTACCCCGGACCATTGGATCACATCCATCAACGGTTTATATCGTGTATGTGCAAATACACGCATCGACTCTCTGGAAAAATATGAATATAAATGTATTACATCATACCACATATTGGGTTTCTCTAAAGTCAAACTTGTATACTTTCATCAATTTGTAGAAAAAGTATTAACATATACAACCACCAAATATATATCATTTGATTCATCATTGCTTTTATTTCCACATCGTGTAAATTTGTTAGTGTAATGTTCATATTGTTTTCACCAAATTCGGTCAAGCCTTATAAAATTTGGTGCAGTCAAAGCTATATATGTGCGGAGTAAATTACAAATGGAGGGAGTGGAATAGATATAGATATAACTATACAAATAGAAAATATATTAATATAGTTCCGTGTAGATATAATAAGCTACTACCGACGCCACTCTACACCCCACAATCTAAATCTCTACTGTGATGATACGTGATTCGTAGTCTTGTTGACGCTACTTGTTCCGTTTATGACTTGTGAGTTCATAATTTGCATTTGCGGGGTTGATTAGGCTACCCTACCGCTTTTGTTCAGTACCAAAACCCCACCATTAATCCTTAATTACTCAGTTGCAATTACGATTGCATTATCTTAGTTCTAGCCGATTCTTCGATTGCTTGAAAACTCCATCTCGTTATTCAGGTTGATTTTGTGCATACGCAAATCACCGTGCTGCCGAGGTCTATCCAGCTCTCTCACACGCAAACAACGTGTGTCTGTGTGTCCCTTCCTCGCACACACACTATCGCTCTCACATTTCCACATCCTCGTAACCTTGTCGATCCAACGTTTACAACACGCACCTCTCCTCTCTCTCCTCTAACACACACACACACACCCTCTCTCTCCTCCCTTTCGGACACTCCCTCTCTCTACGACACACAAAGTCTTTCGAACAGCTAGGCCCCTCTGTCATTAGTTATCGCTGTCCCCCCCCCCCCTCTTTGTCACCAAATATCTTCTCTTCTATATAATCTCTCTCACAATAATACATGCATAGTCTAAATTGAAACCAATTACAAAATGAGCTTCGATTACAAAAATCAAACCACCCCCAAACAGAATAAGAAAATAGGTGCAATCGTGCACACAAATGTTTGTTGCGTGCATGAATGTCAATGATATGGATGTCACTCTACATCACACAGACCCATTCACACAAATTACATTAAACCCTTCTCAAAATATGGTGCGCATGTGATGTTTGTTGTACTGCTCCTGCCAGCCTTCCTCCGACACGTTCCAACATATTGTGCTACTTTTCCGATTCTATTTTCTCCTCGTGATCATGTGAAACCACGAAAAGGTCACCCCCCCGCCCCCCACTGGTACTTAGCTTGAAGCTCCCATACGGACACAACACCCACCGGAGCACGCAACCGTTGCTGAAGTGGACGGCGCCGCGGCCTGGGAAGAGGACGGAGTCTCCGACATCGCCGAGTGGAGCACGCCCTCTAACGGCCGCGAGTAGCGTGCGCTGACTGTCCACGCAGGACATTGTGATCTAGCGGCTCCGCCCTCATCGTCACGAGGGTAGCTATGCTCCAGCAACATGCCCTGGTCGGTCACGAGGAGTGGGTGCATCGCATCCTCGCCCGCTCACAATGTGGACGAGCAGGTTCTCCCAGCAGCATGCCCGTGATCATCGCATCGTCGAGAGCACGCCCGCGAACATCGCAATGTCGCCGCTCTCGCGTGGATGAGCATGTGCTCTCGACAGCAACGCCCGCGAACATCGCATCCTCGCCGCTCACAATGTGTGACGAGCGCGTCTCTTCCAGCAGCATCCCGCGTAGCATCGCATCATCGCCGACCGCGAACATCGGCATCATCGCCGCTCTTGACGTGGATGAGCACGTGCTCCCGACAGCATGCGCCCGCAACACATCGCATCCTTGCCACTCAGGCGCACCAGCGTGTGCTCCACACGGCCGCGAGCATGGCATCCTCGCGGCTCACGAGGTGGTTGAGCGGGTGCTCCAGACAGTACCCCAAGGAGTCGGAAACGCGAGCACCACGCCCTCGGCTACGAGGAGTACTGCATGGTGCCCACGTGGTTTAGGAAAAACCCGTGACTCCGCCACTCCCTGGAGAAGAAGCGAGCTCCAGTGGGTGCTCGAGGAGTCCCGCGTCGATATGCAGGTGGCGGCGGACGTGCAAGATTATCCTTCGACGCTCTCCTCCTCTTACGAAGACACCTCCCACCTCCCCCCCCGTCGTACGTCCTCTCTGCCTCGCTCCGGCGGACATTTGGGAGTTTAGTTTTTGGAACATTAATATTTGGACTAAGCAAAAAAAACAACCTATGACTAACAGGCATAAATAGATGTGTGCGCGCATTGCATGCTGGAGTATTTTGCAATTTATGGATTGCAGATGCATGACTAGCTTATGTGGCTTGGTTGCATGGCTAGGAAAGGCCAGAGAAAATAAATAATAATGGTGTTAGAGTGCACTCCACTTTTTTTCATACGCTTAGTGTGCACGTGATGCCGTGCCATGCTACAAAATGTTGAAAAAAAATCTGCTCCAATGTTTTAAAAATCTATTATTATCTTGAAATCAGCCACACCCGCCCCTCATCTCATCAACACAGCCCGAGGAATATGTCTTCATTGAAGCATAATTTATTTTTACTGATATATGTATATCAAAACTAGAGTGTTGTTTCAATTTGTGAACAATATTATTCTACTACTTTGGATCCATTGCAACGCATGGGCCGGTCACATTGATAGTATAAAACAAATTCTGGGTTTGGCAGCGAGTCGTACTGCGGAGCACCACAAGGCTGGCGCATGAGTTCATTTCCCTCTCGGGGCCCACGGTGACCGAGCTTCAACGGCTTATTGCACCTGCCTTTGAGTCAATGATATGTGGACCCTAAATGCGGTGGCCCGCAAGTCATTCTCATAAAAGCAGAGGGGCGGTGGGACCGAGAGGGGTGAGTCGGCAGGTCGCGGACGTGTGGTGTCATGGGTTGAGCGGCATCATGGATCGAGTGGGACGAGCCCTGCTCCCCTCCCATTGCTCCGATCCATACTCCCCAACCACTAATTTTCATCCAACGGTTATATTGTAATAGATATCCTCGTCTGGTCATCTATAGCCTAAAAAAAGGTAAACAAAGGCCGTATTTCCAGGAAATAATTTCCTACATGATCTGTACAACGCATGCAAGACCCTTTCCTTTCCTGCTCGTCCTCTGACGTTGGAAACAGGTGCCTGCCTAACCCATGTAGCAACGCTGCGCCACCAGCGAGTAGCACCGTCCTCCACGCCAACATGGCGTCTGGGCCCTGCACATCCAGCTGCTTCCCGTAGTATTTATACCTCGCATGTTCGACTGCAGTACCACACACCGATCTGGACAAACCATGGAGCTGTGGCCAAGAAAAGTCTCTGGCCCGGCCGACACATGTCGAGGTGCTTGTCTGTTGTGACGTGCCGCATGACGTTTTACCTAGCTCGCGCTCCCGAATGATCTCAGGCGGGAAGCCAGTGATCTACCCGGGGCACATAGCTCAACTTGGGCTCGAGATTCCGCACCGCTTGCAACCGTCCCGAGGATGTACCCCACTCAGCGGCGAGGCTGGAATGCTGGATACGTATAGGCGTGTGCTCATGGCGGGTAGCACCTGCTAAATGGATACCGGTTTGTGAACGCACGTACTCGACGTAGTTGAGCCAGCGAGCCTGGGACGTTCCTGCCGTCATACTTGTTGATGTGGCAGCTCAACGGCGTGTGGCCACGGGCCAGCGTAGGTCGGCTACAGGAAGCGGGCATCGTGTGGTTTCGAGATGCCCAGCTGGCCGTTGTCGTGGTGGCATCTCGCAACTCACTCGTTCGAGATGAACTGGCCGGTGGTGGCCTGGGCCCGTGGCGAGGGTGCCACAGCTGGAACGTTGGGGTGTTACGAGGCATAGATGGCCACATCGGCGGGTACTACACCTGTATTACAGAAGTAGAATGGCCTTTATTTATTTATTATATTTGTGGCTGAGGTTGATGCCCGGACAAAATGTGTCACGCCGCTGGATGAAAATTGGATGGTGCGGGGTACAAATCGGAGCCAGGGACAGAGCATGCAATTCGCGTCCATCGCGTGTGGTTGTGGTAGAAACTTGAATGGTCGTCGTAGTTTCAGCTGGCCCACATTTCATGGCATCACAAGGCACGAGGAGCATGGGGCCGAGAGGGGTGAGGCGCATGTCGGGGGACGTGGTGGCGTGTTTGGAGCGGCGTCGTGGGAATCACGTGTGGTAGTGGTAGAAACGTGATGGTCGCCGTGGTTCAACTTCCATGGACAGCTGTCATGTCTACTAACACATTCATTGCTGGTAGACATGACACATGCATTGCATACCTCTCACTGCAAGGAGTAGTATAGAGAAAACTAGGCGGATAATAGTTCATTACACTACTGGAATCTGTAATTTGCCGTCTGCCACCTCTTTGTGCCGTCCGCCAGCTGACGGCAAAGAGCCTCTTAGCCTCCGCTTCCACAAAGCGGTACGGCAAAGAAAGTGCAGATGGCAAAAAGTCTATTTGTCCGTCCGCTGTTTCCTTTGCCGTCATCCAGCTGACGGCCAAAGAGCTAGAAGGCAGACGGCAAAGGGCGCAGGTGGGCCCCACGGGGCACGGCTTGGCTAGGTCAGGTTCTTTGCCGTCCGCCAGCGGACGGCAAGAGGAGACGTGGCTAGCCCTAAACGGCCGCCCTCTTTGCCGTCTGCTAGCAGACGGCAAAGAGGGCCCACTTAACGGGCCGAGCCTCTCCCCTCTCTCTCTCTTTCTTCTCTGTTTCCCTCCCCGCGCCCGCCCGCCTCTCTCCTCCCTCACCGCTCTGCCGCCCCGCCGCCGCCCGCCAGTCCCACCCCCCGGACCCAGCCCCACCGCCGTCCCGCCCTCCCCGACCCCCCCCCCCCCCCCCCCCTCGCCCCTCCCGCCGCGCCGCCCTCCTCTGCCCCCCCCGTCCTCCCCACTCTCCCCCTTCTCCTTACGCCTCCTCCCTCCTCCCTTCCGACTCCCCCTCCTGCTTCCCTCACAACCGCCCCTCGCCCCTTCCGCCCTCCTCCCCCGCCCTTCCCTTCTCCTCCCGCCCCCCGACCCCGCCCTCCACCCGGCGATCCCCTGCAGGTTTGTTCTTCCCCTTTTTTTAGTTTTTTTTTTTTAGTTTCTTCTAGTTTAGTTTCTGTTTTAGTTTTATTTTTAGTTTAGTTTTAGTTTATTTTAGATTAGTTTTTTAGTTTTAGTTTAGAAGAAGAAGAGGAGAGGAAGGAGGAGGAGGAGGGAGGAGAGGAGGAGGAGAAGAAGAAGAAGAGAATAAAAGAAAAAGAAGAAGATCATCCTCCTCCTCCTCCTCCTCCTCCTCCTCCTCCTCCTCCTCCTCCTCCTCCTCTCTCCTCTCCTTCCTCCCTCTTCTCCTCCCTTGGCCCGTTGTTTTCGCTCTTTTCCCTCTTCGCCCCAATCGCCGCCAGCCCACACTTCCTCCGCTCCCCCGGCCCCCCGACCGCCGTCCTCGGCCCGGCCTCCTCGTCCTCGTCTCGCCCCCCTTCCTCCTCCCCCTCCCGCCGCTCGCCCCCCGCACCTCCGCCGCCGCGCTCCCCTCCCTCCTCCTCCTCTCCTCCTCCTCCTCCTGCCTCCTCCTCTCCCATCCCCTCCTCCCCCCCCCTCCCCTCCTCCTCGCCTCCTCCTCCTCCTCCTCCCCCTCCTCCCCACCCTCTTCCTCCTCCTCCCCTCTCCCCCAGAGACCCCCCTCGCTGGTTAAAGACTAACGGCCCGTTTTTACTTCTTCTTTGTTTTCCGCCCTTTTCAGTTTCTTTCTTTTCTTTAGTTGAATGTTTTTATACTGCTCTAGTTCCTAGTTTGCTGACCCAAAGAAGTTAAAATAGTTATTATATGAAATTCAACTAAAGTCAACATTTTTGACGACTAGTGCTACTAATAAATTCAACTAGACATCCTCATATGTCCCAAGTGCATTGTTTTTTGAATGAAAATGATAACTTTGTGTAGTTGATTATCTTCTGCCACCGCAGACTCCGCTCTGCCACACCGGAGTACGAGTTGGATCTTCTTCGAGTTCTTCAGTATCATACTTGGGACTTCAGTATCATCCACGAGGCAGGTATATAAAAGGAGAGTCTCCCCTTCACCCATCTCATTATGATAACTCTGTTGTTTGCTACATCATCATTGTCCCAAACTACAGAGGCTGCCTGACACTTTTATGAACATGCTGGGTGAAGATCCGCCAAATAATGTGAAGCTGCGACAGGCCGGCAGCGGGTTTCGCAGGCTGTGGGACGTGGAGTTGGTGATCAAGGAGGGCCACATGTACCTGTGTCGTGGCTGGGAGAAGTTCTACCATGCCTACGACCTGCGGCAGGGGTACTTCCTTCTCTTCAGGTATGACGACGACGCCACCATGCTCATCGTGAAGGTGTTCAACGCGACTATGTGTCACATGCGCTACCTGACGACGATGATGCCAGTACGTTCTGCCTCTTCTATTCCTCTACATTCATTTGGCTTTGTCTCGCATCGATTGTTAACGGTCATTGTTGCATTTGGACAGGCAATGGGAGCAGCAGCAGTGACACTGGCTACAGCCAAAGCAGCAGCGATTCTGGCTGTAGCAAAAGCAACAGCGATTCTAGCTGTAGCAAAAGCAACAGCAAGGAGGATGATCCGGACTGGAGTGGGGAAGAAGAGGAGTAGAGTGGGCATCAGGCTGAGGTTACCTAGTGATGGTGGTGGCTGAGGATGACCTAGCGATGGTCATGCCTGTCCTGCCTGAAGATGGCCTCGCGATGGTGTGTGTGCCTGACAATGACCTCGCGCCGGTGGGCGACATGACCACGCCAATTGTGGTAGAAGACTACATCCCACTCGCCTCACACACCGCCTCGCCGCTCTTGGCGCATCAGGAGCAGAAAGGAGAAGGAGAAGAACAATGAGAACTGAACTATGTCAGGTATGTTTGATCTCCAAATGATCTATATATACTTAGCTTTGTTTCCTCCGAAATGACATAAGTTAGCTCTAATGCTTAGTTACCTATGTTAGCTCTAATAGCTTAGTACCTATGTTAGCTCTAATATGCTAAGTTATCTCTACTATGCTTACTTTCCTATAGGTTAACTCCAAAATTACTTATGTTAGCACAAAATGACCAAGTTTACATAATAAGCTTATAGTCTTCTTCTTCTTCTTCTTCTTCTTCTTTCTTCTTTTCTCTTTTCTTCTTCTCTTCTTCTTCTTCTTCTTCTTATTCTTCTAGTCTCTTCTAGTATTCTTCTAGTCTTCTTCTTCTTCTTCTTCTTCTTCTTCTTCTTCTTCTTCTTCATTTTCTTCTAGGTTAGCTCCATTTTACTTAAGTATGCTTACTTCTTATAGTCTTGTTGTTCTTCTTCATTTTATTCTTCTTCTTCTAACATCTTGTTTATCATTTTGCAGATTTGATTTAATTCACGGAAGCTTGCATGGATGGAGTGGTTCTTTTCCATTTGTGCTTTTATTTTGTATCAATGAACTTGCATGGTTGGAACTTGTTATATGGATGGATGGATAACGGTGTTGGATGAACAATGTGAAACTTTTGTAATATATATGTGTTGGTTATGTATGTATATATGATGAAACTAGTGTGTTGGATATGCTTGTTGTGTATATATGTATATCTGTGAATTGCTGTCAAGTTGAATGAATTGAATTAAAAACAGGGATGTACAGGCTCTTTGCCGTCAGCTAGCTGACGGCAAACATGCCACGTGGCAGCTACCTGTGATTCCTGGGACTGGCATGTTTGAGCACTTTGCCGTCTGCCAGCGGACGGCAAAGACGTTAGCCTCTTTGTCGTCCGCTGGCTGACGACAAAGCACGCCATTAACCCCTAACGGCCCTCACCCCACCTCACTGCCGTCCATGATCTTTGCCGTCTGCTGGCCACCAGAGGCGGACGGCACAATCCTTTGCCGTCCGTTTCCAAGAAGCGGACGGCAAAGAAGGCCTTTGCTGGCACGTGTTCATTCGGACATTTTGCCGTCTGCTGGCGGACGGCAAAGAGGTTTGCCGTCCGTGATCTATGCCTTTGCCGTCCGCCGTGGCGGACGGCAAAGAAGCTGATTCCAGTAGTGTTATAGTCAAGCGGACCTATATCAATGTACATAGAGTACACTTGTTCCAAAGACGTGCACACCAGCAAAATAGTTCATCTATATCAATGTACACAGAGAGGAAATATAATTTTTACAAGAGAGGAAATAGTTCATCCATCTATAATGCCCTGCTGCTGGTGCAGCTTCTTCTTCTACTACTACTTCTTTCTTCTTCTTCTTTTTCGTTTTCTTCTTCTTCTTCTTCTCATTTTCTGTGGGCGACGGCTTCGCAACAAGCTCTTTCGACATTGCAGCTATCTCGAAACTTACACGGGTATCGAGGGTAGCATATTTTATCCGCTCGTAGGTCAAGGGATAATTCTCCCATCCAGACAACCTTAATCCTAGCATCTCGTCACCCTTCTCAAGATTTGTTCCGAGCATAGAATTTGCTACGTCGAACAGGGATGGTGTTTTTTTTATCACAATCCTCTACATGAATTCTGGTTTGTAGGTCAGCGATGTTTTTCAAGTCAAGGTTGTACAGTGCCAGCTTCTCTTTGTCCCCTTCGATGGCTGCCCCACAGAAGTATATGTCCTCCCGAGACATGAAATCGTGGAGCTCAGCTGGTATGGAGGGCGCGTGTATGATGTGATACACCAAAACTTCATCTTCGAGGCACAGCTGAAGGATGGCGATGCGTTGGATCTTCCCAGTGCCATGCTCCGTGTACTCTGCGTCGAGACCGACGACCTTCATCTCCACCTTTTGGAGGGAGTTGGATACATTGTTGATCCACTCCCGAACAACCCTTGGTTGGTCGGTGACGGTGGCAACTATGCTCAACGAGCCTTCGACGAGGACATGCTTGACGCTAAAAACCTGCATAGGGATCTCTTTCGCCATTTGGAACCGCTGGACCGGAGGGCTATGGTTTGGAGAATTAGGATTAAGATGGCTAGTCTAACTGAAGAAGATGATTATTTAAAGGGGCTTGGGAATTACTCAAGGAGGATGTGAATCCAGTCCAGTGGGGTTTGAATGCAAATGAAGGAGAGGTGAGGAAGCCGAGGAAAATCAGTTCCTGATGGAGAAGTAAATGGGAGAAGTGGCATGCAGGCAGTTGATTAGACGGCTAGGTAGACCAACCTGCAAAATGAAAAGGCTATGCGGGTAGCGTACTGAGGAGTGGTCTGTGTCCGTGTACATGCCCATCCTTCTATCGCTACATGTGCCACTGGTTAGTTGAGGTCACTCTTTCGAATCACCGTGGCGTAACATTTTATGATTACTTTTTATTTCTGCACCCCTCCTGACAGGTGGGATCTACGCAAAACCCACTTGGGTGGACGAACATATATACAAACATATCCATCTCTTTGCACACACAAAATATGTCGTAGCTGGTTCGGATTGATATTGGCGCATGCCTGCGAGAAACAACCTTTTTTGGTTAAGGAATATATGCGGTTATCCTAAAAAAAGAAAAAGCCCTTCTTCGCGCTTCCGCATACATGAGAATTTGGTTCTGCTCGCAATATGGATGCTGCCTGGAGGATGAAGTGAACCCAGAGGCATGCTAGCACGGGAGACCTATTTCCGCTATACAGTACTACTCCGTATGTTACTACTAGTAGTAGTACAACTATGGTACACTTGATGGTCAAAATATTATTCATTCGGTCCTCACAGTGAAGTGACAAGACCCTGCGCCCGAGGTGACACTAGTGCAGGCGGCGTGTTCGGGTTACCAAAGCCAGCCTCACCTTGTACACTGTGCAGTCATTGTCACCGCCGTTGTATAGCATGCCTCGCCTCGTCTCCCTCTCCCCGTCTAGCACAATTCCATCTCCATCTCCGTCTCGCCAGAGATCCTGAGGTCACTCTTCATCATCTCACTTTGCCCCCGCGTACTCTCGCCTCGCTCGCCTCCCCTAGTACCACTATTCCCTCGCTAGCCGCTCCAGCACCGAGAGCCTTCTCTCCCGTAAATCAAGCCCCCCAAAACCCCACCTTCCATACTCCACCATGGTCGAACACGAACCGCGCAGCATCCATATGAGCCGCGATTGGAGCAATCTCCCCAGTGACATCCTCGACCTCTGTTGTTCGTGTATGGATATGTTGAGCGCCTTGCGGCTTGCTCCATGCTCGAGGGACATGCACACGGCCATCATCGAAGCGAGGCCTAAGCTTTTCAAGACACCCTGCTTGCTGCTATCTGGTCTTGCGAGATTTGCTCACCATGATACGGAGGCGTACATGATGCCCGTCGACTTCAATCCGACCTCCATTAGCCGAAACTTCTTTGCAGGTATGTAGTGGGTCGCCGTACATCATTTTCCTCGACTTCGATCCGATCACCATCACCCGAAACTTCTTGGCAGGTATGTACTGGGTCGGCATGAACTCCCACTGGATGGCTGCCATCAGAGAAGACAGGAAAAAGTTGGTGCTCGTGAACTTCCAGACCTCCCATGAGATTATCCTTCCTCCGTTGGAGTATGTAGGGTTTTACCGTTGTGGTCCAAGTCATCTAGATTACCACGTAAGTTGGACGGACCTTGTTTTGCAGAAGATTGTAATCTGCCAAGTGCCCACACGACACGCGGATTACGCAGACTTCAAGCTAATTGCCTTGTTCGACCGCGAACTCGCCTACCTTTACGCTGGTGCCTTCCTTAGCTGGAGACGACTCAGCTCGCAGTGGATCGTCAAAGCTGATACACACTTCTGTGATGCTATTGAACACAATGGCATCATCTACGCGATCGACAAAGCAGATGGCACCACGTATTACTGGGACGGCGCGTGTAAGTTGTTTTCATCTGATGTTAATGATAACGCCATGACACTGTTTGAACTTTTTGTGATGATTGGCATATCCCTGTTTGAGCACAATTTGAGTAGAACTATGGCAATGTATTAGAGACGCCATAAATCAGCTATATTTGGAATGAGTTAATTCATGCGATTGTGACCATGTCATTACAGCCAATTTGTACCCTTGAATAATCAAACGGTTAGGAAGATATGGATATTCTCCTTACTTTATAGTAATCTATATACTACTAAATATGAGTGTGTATCAATAGCCATTTTAGTTTCCTCATTTTCGTGATGTAGAAACATGCATCACACTGTTGGTTTCATCTAACCATACATTAGGGAAGTAAATGTGCATATGGAGAACTCTATATTTGGAAGTAGGGAAATCCTGTAATGCTTACCATGTGTACATACCTATATTCGCCCTTCAACAATCAATGGCTAGAATAATATCCTCACAAGAATTTTGCCCACAGAACATGAGTATATAACAATGCATGGTCTGTTAGTTTCCTTGAAGAATTTGTTTGTGAGGACAGAACATGATTACATAACATGCATGACATGGTAGTTTCCTGTGAAGAATCGATTGTGAGATAACATGAGTATAACCATGCATGGCACTTCTATATTTTCGAACCCAGTATACATTTCCCTATATTTTACTCTCAGTTCCAACAGGGACAGATCAATGATGTTTCTTGCATTATCCTACTCATACTCTGAACAATGCTGATCTTACATTAACAATGCATGTCCTTTTTGATATGATGCAGTGTCCCTACAGTTACTGCCCTTTGTAATCACACCACCTTTGCCAAAAACAGGGAAGCACAACTGGTTCCTTGCTCGATCAGACGACGGCAAAAGACTGATGATCATTCGCACACATGAGCCTGAAGAGTTATATTGCAAAAAAACCACTATGTACAAGCACCGTGAAATACGTGAGTATCCGGACAGTGGTTGTTACGTCTATGAGCAGGATACCAGCTTGTTGGGGCCTTTAGGATTTTTGAGTTGGAGGCGGGTAAACAGCCTTGGTTCACACTCTCTGTTTCTCGGACTCAATTATCCGATTAACCAGGAGATCACCGTTGGCAAGGACCTTGATGGCAGAGAGGCTCTGTTTGCTAGGGAAAACTGTGTCTACACGGCGAGCCCTAGGACTTCGGGAGCAGACTCCCCTGATTGTCAACGATACAGCCTGCAGCCAAAAGAAGGTGAGAATGACAAAGGCATCTGGATTAACTTTGATCCTTGGATGTCTCAAGTCTGACAGGCAGTGATGTGGTTCAAGCCTTCAGGTTGATAGGTAATTGGGTTGTTGCATCGAAAGGGTGGATTTCTGGTGTCTCTGAATCACTGGTGGCTGAAGCGGGGCTGCAAATTAGGATGGTGTTGTATCATCCCTCTTCGAATGACTTGTTGTCTTTGCTGCTTGTTCTGGATGGGTAGTTCTCTCTTTTGTATGCATACTCCTTGTCATTTGGCCATCCTCGTCTATGTCACTCTTACTATGTAATAGTTGCCTCTATTTAGAATGTCATTCTTGTCTGGATCACGAGAGTCTGAGCAGTGCAGATGGGTGCGTTTTGGTGGTGTAGCAAGACTTCTTATGAACTATCATGTCTTGATGTTTATGTCAGTAGTAGTCACTAGTCAGTGTTTGAATGTTGTATATATCGTTGTTTCGAACTGTTTATTGTCTTGAACTGCTGGTGGGCTAAATGAGGGCATCACCATTCTCTAGTGTTCAGAGTATATCTCCTTTTTGCAAGTTATATAATTTGAGCTCAGTGTCTTTTCGATGATGTACACTTGTTTGGGCCAGTGAGGTGTCATTGAATATGGGCCGACTAGTAACGCAATGCCAAACAGGTCAATTATGACTCTCAGGCCGGGCGCTCAAAAAAAGAAAGAAAAAGGACACTTAGGCCGACATGTGGGCGCCGCCGGTGTTTTCGTGCGCTTGCGCGCCGAGAGCATATTGGCGCGTGTTCGAAATTCATGCCACCTTTTCATCCCCGATCTCCCGCCCCTCCCCCACCTCTGGAATCTCGATTCCTACTCCAGTTCCCCCAAATCCCCCTCCTGTACTCCCTGTACTCAAGCGCACTAGCTATCATGTCGCCAGTCAACGTAGATCTTCGAGCGGGAGATCCTAAGGTCCGTCCTGCCTTCGGGCGCTGCATGCTGTCGCTCAACAGTGGCATGGCGGCGCTTGACGACCAGTTTGCCGGCAAAGTGCTGATGGTAACCATCAATGGCGACCGGCTTCCTGTCTCGCCAGACGACCTTGTCAAAGCTCTTGGCATTGTGCACGGCATCCAAATAAGTGACTTGCTCATCGAAGTCTGTCCGCCACCGGCTGATTTCTTCGTCAGGTTCCGAACAACTTTCGATTGTAGTCGTGTGTTCGAATCTTCCCGGCGTTTGTTCTGCGATGGTGCGCTGGTGAGCTTTGATCGATGGCACCCAGGATGGGGCTCGGTGCCCTTTGAGCTTGAGTTTTTAACAAAGCTTGCCTTCCATGGCATGCCTCGACGTGCTTGGAACAGTGAGTCCATGAATGAGCTTATCAACGACCTAGGAGGTGAGCTCGTAAGTATGTTTGTTCCTCCAGACAGCTGGGCTCTGACGGTTATGGCATGGATGAAGAAGCCGTCCACCATACCGAAGGTGATTGGTGTTGAGATACCGGTGCAGGAACCGGGGTTGTACTATTCGTCGCCACCAAGGCCGCCGCAGACCATGTGAGGGATGTACCTGTATCGAGTGTTCGTGCATGTCGAAGAAGTGGTCAATCCATCAATCGAAGTCATGCCACCGTTGCTGGTGCCAGGGTCCATCGACGACGTCCATTACAGGAGTCAATGTCAGACTTTCCCCGTGTTGCTCGGAACGATGGATGGCACAGGGCCTACTCCATCACGCGGCGGAGGCCACTGCTTCTTTGGGAGAAGAGGCAGGGCTGGCTGCTGCCTGGATGTGCTCTAATTTGAGGTAACAACTGAATCTTCTCAGATACTAGTTAAATCCGAGCTATCGGTGTGAAGCACTGATGTGCCAGTACATTTGAATGTGACTTGTTCTATTTTTGTACCTGAACATTTTTTAGAAAGGGGTGTACGTCAACTTAATGTGCTAGCAGAACTTATTGTGTTGTCTGTCTGTTTTCTTTGCACAGCATTCAAGATATTTCCCTGTCATTGATAAAGACGATGAACAGTTATGTATGAGTTCGTTGGTTTCAACATAGCCCTACCCGTAGGGATCCACTGCTTCCACCCTGATTGTGATGCCTGCGTGATATTTTTGTATGCAAGTTCAGTGTGCTATGATGTTCTATATGATTGTGTCAACTATATAAGTTTTTACTGAGCATCAGCAATGCATATGGCTGAAAGATGTATTTACGAGCATCGACCGATGGGTCTCTCTCTCTCTCTCTCTTTCTCACACACACACACACACAAGTGGGACCATTGGATTATTTCTTCGCTCGTGACAGGTTTTAATTAGGTTCCACTGTACTCTAACATTTTTCTTAAGTTATTAATTAAGCTCAGCGACTTCAAAAAGTTGTACAGAAGCCTTGTTTGGGCCTTTTCAGGCGTCGTTGAATGTGGGCTGAGTAGCCATGTACAGTTGTACTGTACTACACAGGGCTTTTTTGTTGAACATCAGCAATGCAACTGGGCCGATAGTTGTACACAAGATCCTAAAATAAGCGCAGCCTAGCCTATGTTTCTTTTAATAAAATGCACAGCTCAGTTCATTTTTTATATAATAAGATTACTAAGCCCAACTTAATTTTTTATAATATTCCTATCTCACTATTATTTTTTATATGAAATGCTTAGTCCAGACCATCATTGTTTTTTCACCCATCCCAGAAAATGGGTCCATTTCTACTAAAATCAAATGGCTTGTAAATTATCAGAAATGATAAATGGGTTGCATGTACGCAATATTATTTTTCACCCAGCCCAGTAAATAGGTGTATTCAAATAAATAATCAAATGCATTGTAAATTATCATAAATAGTAAATCGGCATTATTATTTTTACCCAGCCTAGGAAATAGATTACTTTTTGAGTCAAAGCCCAGGAAATAGATGTATTGGCAAACAAAATGAAATGGATTGTAAAACCTAAATAAATGGGTTGCATTCCGCCACAGCTTTCGAAGCTGACTTTGCTGGCCCACTAGACGAAGCCTGCGCAAGGTGTTGTCCATTTAGTGAACAAAACGATTTTATGGTCTAAAACAAAAAGTCAACAAATTATTCTGACATATGTAGTCGTTGGATTGACATCCAACGGCGATCCTGCTTCTTCAATCTCTGGTCTAGTTGCTCTTGCTCCAGCCACCAAAACCATCGCCGGCTGGAGCGCCTGCATCTGTCTCCCATGGCCGGCTGTGCTGTCGCGCAGGCCTCACCGCCCCACCCTACTCCCAACAGTGGCCAGGTCATACTTGTACTCTCCCACACCTTCTGTTATTCTCCGGCGAAGGCAGCCTCACCCGGTAGCCGAACCAGTCCCTCGTACTCCCCTCTGCCAGAGACTCCAGTGCCCCTTGTTCCACGACTCTAGATCGTTCCCATCTTAGGCCTCGCCGTCGTCCACCGTCGTGGACCGCTCGACGATGTGTGGTCAACAACGAGAGCCAGCATGGAGTACATCGAGAGTCTGATAGCTAGGAACCACCAGCTACATCTTCGCATGCAAGCTAGTGCCTCCTTATTATGCGGGAATAAATGATTCCTCCCCCTGACAGGTTGGACCCACCAACTACAATTTTTGCACGCAAGGATGTTCATTCTTATTACGCGAAAAAGTCCCCCCATGACAGCTGGGACCCACGAGCTACATCTTCGCACTGAAGGAAGTGCCTCCTTATTACGCGCAAGAAAAATGATTCCTCCCCCTGCTAGCTCGGACCCACCTGATTCAGAGGCTGACTTGTGGGCCTACTAAGTTGACACGTACGCAGGGCTTTGTTAACCTAGTCAACAAACGATTCTAGCAACAGTGACCGTTGGATTAACATCAAACGGTCGCGCTGCTTCTTCAATCTCTGATCTTCTTGCTCCAGCCGCCGAAACCAGCGCCGGCTGGACCGCCTGCTACTGCCTCCCGTGGCCTGCTATGCTGCCACCGCTGGCCATGCCATCCCTCTACTCACCCACAGCTCCTGTTATTCTCCGGCGACGGCAACCTCACACCACAGCTGAAGCAGTCAACCCTCGTACTCCCCTCCGCATGGGCATCCACTGCCGCATCTTCCCTAGCTCCGCGTCGTTCCTTTCCTAGGCCTCATCGTCGTCCACCGCCTTGGTGCTCTCACACGGCGTGGTCAACGTGGTCAATGAATGACAGCCATCGGAAGAGGACTTTAGGCTATGAGGCTGACAGCTGGACCCACCGGCTACATCTTCGAACACAAGGAAGTGCCTCCTTATTACTCACAAAATAAAAATGTTTCCTCCCCCTGACAGTCGGGACCCACCAGCTATATCTTCGCATGCAAGAAAGTTTGTCCTTATCCACCCTGACAGCTGGGTCCCACCCGGTTGAAGCGTACGTAGCGTTGTCTGTCTAGTCGCGAATGTGTACGTACATACTGGTCGATCGGTCTCTCTGCAACGATGAACCGTGGCCGAGAAAGCACGACACGTGTAGTAGTAGAGCCCCCGACGTAGCAGTTCAGCCAGTCCCTTATAAACTGTGTACACATACGTACAGCCCGATCGCAAAAAATATGGCCACGTGCGTACATACGGGCGGGCTCTCGAACGCTTACTCGCGCGTACGTACGGCCAGGGCTCGTGTACATGGAGAGGCAGCAGACGGCAGCAGCAGCGTCGTGTTCATTGGGAGCCAACTGACTTGGACGGAACAGCCAAAACGAGGTCTGGCTTACTGCAAAACAGAGGAAACGGCCTTTCTGTTCGACCGCGTATGGTCGAAACGGGGTCCTGTTCATCGAGAAGGATCTGGCGTACCGCAAAACAGAGGAAACAGACTTCTGTTCGAGTGCCTACGGTCGAAACGGGGTCCTATTGATCAGGAGGGGTGTGGCGTACCGCAAAACGGAGGAAACGGACTTGTGTTGGAGCGCTACTGTCGAAACGGGGGTCCTGTTCATCGAGAGGGGTGTGGCGTACCGCAAAACGGAACACCACGGGCTACTGCTCATCCACCATCGACTTCCTTCAGCCTCCACTTGCTACTGTTCATCCACCGTCGACTTCCTCTTGCCTCCACCAGCTACTGTTCATCGACGGGGGTCCTGTTCATCCAGCCTCCACCGGCTACTGTTCAGCCAGCCCTCCACGGGGTCCTGTTCATCCAGCCTCCACCGGCTACTGTTCAACCAGCCCTCCACGGGGTCCTGTTCAACCAGCCCTCCACGGGGTCCCTCCACCGGCGACTGTTCATCCACCCCCACCAACTCGATCGGGGTCCTGTTCATCCAGCGGCAACGACCTCCACTACCACAGGATCCTGTTCGTCCAACCCCCACCGGGAACTGTTCATCCAACCCCCACCGGGGACTGTTCATCAAGAGGCAGCTTCGATCAGCTTCAGTTAGCAGCAGTAGCGAAGGAATCGCTCGGGTTCAGTTAACAGCCAGGAATCGATCGCTCGGGTTCAGTAACGTAGCTAGTGCAATCACTCGGGTTCAGTAAGCGAACGCCTCGCTCGGGTTCAGTTAGAGCCCAGCGCCTCGTTGATACGTCTCCAACGTATCTATAATTTTTTATTGTTCCATGCTATTATATTATATGTTTTGGCTGTTTTATATTAATATGCTATTTTATATTATTTTTGGGACTAACCTATTAACTTAGAGCCCAGTGCCAGTTTCTGTTTTTTCCTTGTTTTTTAGTTTCGCAGAAAAGGAATACCAAACGGAGTCCAAACGGAATAAAACTTTCGTGATGATTTTTCTTGGACCAGAAGGAAACTAGGAGACTTGGAGATGAAGCCGGAGGAGCCACGAGGTGGCCACAAGGACGGAGGGCGCGCCCCCCACCCTTGTGGGCCCCTCGTGCACCTCCTGACCTAATTCTTTCGCCTATATATACTCATATATCCCCAAACCAACAGAGGCATCCACGAAAAGACTTTTCCACTGCCGCAACCTTCTGTACCCGTGAGATCCCATCTAGGGACCTTTTCCAGCACCCTGCCGGAGGGGGATTTGATCACGAAGGGCTTCTACATCAACACCATTGCCCTTCCGATGAAGCGTGAGTAGTTTACCACAGACCTACGGGTCCATAGCTAGTAGCCAGATGGCTTCTTCCCCCTCTTTGATTCTCAATACCATGTTCTCCTCGATGTTCTTGGAGATCTATTCGATGTAATACTTTTTTGCGGTGTGTTTGCCGAGATCCGATGAATTGTGGATTTATGATCAGCTTATCTATCAATATTATTTGAATCTTCTCTGAATTCTTATATTCATGATTTGATATCTTTGTAATTCTCTTCGAACTATCGTTTGGTTTGGCCAACTAGATTGGTTTTTCTTGCAATGGGAGAAGTGCTTAGCTTTGGGTTCAATCTTGCGGTGTCCTTTCCTAGTGACAGTAGGGGCAGCAAGGCATGTATTGTATTGTTTCCATCGAGGATAAAAAGATAGGGTTTTCATCATATTGCTTGAGTTAATTCCTCTACATCATGTCATCTTACTTAATGCATTACTCTGTTCTTTATGAACTTAATACTCTAGATGAATGCTGGATAGCGGTCGATGTGTGGAGTACTAGTAGTAGATGCAGAATCATTTCGGTCTACTTGACACGGACGTGATGCATATATTCATGATCATTGCCTTAGATATCGTCATAACTTTGCGCTTTTCTATCAATTGCTCGGCAGTAATTTGTTCACCCACCGTATTATTTTCTATCTTGAGAGAAGCCTCTAGTGAAACCTTTGGCCCCCGGGTCTATTTTCCATCATATAAGTTTCCAATCTACTATTTTCCATCATATAATCTTCTATTTTCCATCATATAAGTTTCCAATCTACTATTTTCCATCATATAATCTTCTATTTTCCATCATACAAGTTTCCGATCTACTATTTTGCAATCTTTTACTTTCCGATCTATAAAACAAAAATACCAAAAATATTTACTTTATCATTTATCTATCTCTATCAGATCTCACTTTTGCAAATAACCGTGAAGGGATTGATAACCCCTTTATCGCGTTGGGTGCAAGTTGTCTGATTGTTTGTGCAGGTATTTGGTGATTTGTGCGTTGTCTCCTACTGGATTGATACCTTGGTTCTCAAACTGAGGGAAATACTTATCTCTACTTTGCTGCATCACCCTTTCCTCTTCAAGGGAAAAACCAACGCAAGCTCAAGAAGTAGCAGGAAGAATTTCTGGCGCCGTTGCCGGGGAGATCTACGCGAAGTCAAGACATACCAAGTACCCATCATAAACTCTTATCTCTTGCATTACATTATTCGCCATTTGCCTCTCATTTTCCTCTCCCCCACTTCTAAAATGATTTTTGAAAAATTTGCCTTTTTATTCGCCCTCTTTTTCGTTTGCCTTCTTTTCGTTCGATCTTTTGTTTGCTTGTGTTATCATGTGCCTTCTTTTTGCTTGCAACTTCGCTTGCTAAAAGTTTATGGATCCTCATCGACTTGCTAATCTTTTTAAGAGATCCAATTATGAAGAACCAATTGCGAGTGAGTTTTGTGCACTAGATTATCTTTATGAAGTTTTGTTTGAAATTCGTGAATCTGAAAATTGTGATAAAGAAATTTATGAAGTGATTCACGATAGCTCCTTGAATAAAAAAGCATGATTGCAATGGTTTTACTATAAATTCTATTGATGTGAATTGTGCTAATAATGTGCAAAACCCTAAGCTTGGGGATGCTAGTTTTGCTATGTCCACTACTTATTGCAATGATCATGATTGGGGTGATTCTTCTTATGATCTTGAAAATTTATTTAAGCCTCATGATAATAGTGTTTGCAATAATATTGAAAGTGGGTTTGGAAGAGTGTCAACTCTAGGTAATAATGATCCCACTACTTTGGAGTATAATCAATCATATGAAATTTTTGATAAAAGTGGGCTTGGAGAGGTCATGACTTTATTTGATAACCCCACTATTTTGGAAGAATGTCAACTTTGTATGCATGTGGATCATGTTGAGAATATTTTATGTGATAGTTATATTGTTGAATTTGATTATGATCCTACATGTAATTATTATGAGAGAGGAAAATATGGTTGTCGAAATCTTCATGTTACTAAATTACATCTCGTTATGTTGAGATTGCTATTGTTTCTTTCTTCTTCTTTGCATATGCTAGTTTTTGCTTGTCTTGATAATTTGTTTGCCTATAAGATGCCTATGCATAGGAAGTATGTTAGACTTATATGTGTTTTTCATATGCTTTATGATGCTCTCTTTGTGCTTCAATTCTTGTCTTTCATGTGAGCATCATCAAAATTATCAATGCCTAGCTAAGGGCGTTAAACAAAAAGCGCTTGTTGGGAGGCAACCCAATTTTATTTTTGTTTTTGCTTTTTTGTTCCTGTTTTGCTTTGAATAATTCATCTAGCCTCTGGTTAGATGTGGTTTTGTGTTTTAATTAGTGTTTGTGCCAAGTAAGACCTTTGGGATGGCTTACGGTGATAGTTGATTTGATCTTGCTGAAAAACAGAAACTTTTGCGTCCAGTCTCATAATTTTAATAATTCACTGGAGCATTGAAAACCCTGCATTTTTTATACGAGATTTATATACAAATTGCCTCTGTTGTCCTAATTTTTCAGAATTTTTGGAGTTACAGAAGTATTAGAACAATTCGGATCTTCGCAGATTATTCTGTTTTTGACAGATTCTGTTTTCTTTGTGTTGTTTGCTTATTTTGATGAATCTATGGGTAGTATCGGGGGGTATGAACCATGCAAAAGTTGGAATACAGTAGATATTACACCAATATAAATAAAGAATGAGTTCACAACAGTACCAAAGTGGTGATTTATTTTCTTATACTAACGGAGCTTGTGAGATTTTCTGTTGAGTTTTGTGTTGTGAAGTTTTCAAGTTTTGGGTAAGGATTTGATGGACTATGGAATAAGGAGTGGCAAGAGCCTAAGCTTGGGGATGACCAAGGCACCCCAAGGCAATATTCAAGGACAACCAAGAGCCTAAGCTTGGGGATGCCCCGGAAGGCATCCCCTCTTTCGTCTTCGTCTATCGGTAACTTTACTTGAGGCTATATTTTTATTCACCACATAATATGTGTTTTTCTTGGAGCGTCTTGTATAAATTGAGTCTTTGCTTTTTAGTTTACCACAATCATCCTTGCTGCACACACCTTTTGAGAGGGACACGCATGAATCGTGATTTATTAGAATACTCTTTGTGCTTCACTTATATCTTTTGAGCTAGGCAATTTTGCTCTAGTGCTTCACTTATATCATTTTAGAGCACGGCGGTGGCTTTATTTTGTAGAAATTATTGAACTCTAATGCTTCACTTATATTATTTTGATAGTCTTTAAACAGCATAGTAATTTGTTTTGGTTATAAACTTAGTCCTAATATGATAGGCATCCAAGAGGGATATAATAAAAACTTTCATATAAAGTGCAATGAATACTATGAGAAGTTTGATTCCTTATGATTGTTTCGAGATATAAATATGGTGATATTAGAGTCATGCTAGTGAGTAATTGTGAATTTGAGAAATACTTGTGTTAAGGTTTGCGAGTCCCGTAGCATGCACGTATGGTGAACCGTTATGTAACGAAGTTGGAGCATGAGATATTTTTTGATTGTCTTCCTTATGAGTGGTGGTCGGGGACGAGCGATGGTCTTTTCCTACCAATCTATCCCCCTAGGAGCATGTGCGTAGTACTTTGTTTTGATGACTAATAGATTTTTGCAATAAGTATGTGAGTTCTTTATGACTAATGTTGAGTCCATGGATTATACGCACTCTCACCCTTCCGCCATTGCTAGCCTCTCTTGTACCGCGCAACTTTCGCCGGTACCATACACCCACCATATACCTTCCTCAAAACAGCCACCATACCTACCTATTATGGCATTTTCATAGCCATTCCGAGATATATTGCCATGCAACTTTCCACAGTTCTGTTTTATTATGACACGCATCATCATTGTCATATTGCTTTGCATGATCATGTAGTTGACATCGTATTTGTGGCAAAGTCACCGTTCATAATTTTTTTTATACATGTCACTCTTGATTCATTGCACATCCCGGTACACTGCCGGAGGCATTCATATAGAGTCATATTTTGTTCTAGTATCGAGTTGTAATTTTTTGAGTTGTAAGTAAATAGAAGTATGATGATCTTCATTATTAGAGCATTGTCCCATGTGAGGAAATTAAAAAAAAGAGGACAAAGAAGCCAAAAAAAGAGAGAAAGAAAAAAAGAAGGAAAGAAAAAAAAGAAGAAAGAAAAAAAAAGAGAAAAAGAAAAAGAAAAAAATGAGAGAAAAAGAGAGAAGGGGCAATGTTACTATCCTTTTTCCATACTTGTGCTTCAAAGTAGCACCATGATCTTCATGATAGAGAGTCTCCTATGTTGTCACTTTCATATACTAGTGGGAATTTTTCATTATAGAACTTGGCTTGTATATTCCAACGATGGGCTTCCTCAAATTGCCCTAGGTCTTCATGAGCAAGCAAGTTGGATGCACACCCACTTAGTTTTCTTTTTGAGCTTTCATACACTTATAGCTCTAGTGCATCTGTTGCATGGCAATCCCTACTCACTCACATTGATATCTATTGATGGGCATCTCCATAGCCCGTTGATACGCCTAGTTGATGTGAGACTATCTTCCTCTTTTTGTCTTCTCCACAACCACCTTCTATTCCACCTATAGTGCAATGTCCATGGCTCACGCTCATGTATCACGTGAAAGTTGAAATGGTTTGAGAACGTCAAAAGTATGAAACAATTGCTTGGCTTGTCAACGGGGTTGTGCATGATTTGAGTATTTTGTGTGATGAAGATGGAGCATAGCCAGACTATATGATTTTGTAGGGATAAGCTTTCTTTGGCCATGATATTTTGAGAAGACATAATTGCCTTGTTAGTATGCTTGAAGTATTATTGTTTTTATGTCAATATTAAACTTTTGTTTTGAATCTTACGGATCTGAACATTCATGACACAATAAAGAAAATTACATGGATAATATGTTAGGTAGCATTCCACATAAAAAATTCTGTTTTTATCATTTACCTACTCGAGGACGAGCAAGAATTAAGCTTGGAGATGCTTGATACGTCTCCAACGTATCTATAATTTTTTATTGTTCCATGCTATTATATTATCTGTTTTGGATGTTTTATATGCATTAATATGCTATTTTATATTATTTTTGGGACTAACCTATTAACCTAGAGCCCAGTGCCAGTTTCTATTTTTTCCTTGTTTTTGAGTTTCGCAGAAAAGGAATACCAAACGGAGTCCAAACGGAATAAAACTTTCGCGATGATTTTTCTTGGACCAGAAGGAAACCAGGAGACTTGGAGATGAAGTCGGAGGAGCCACGAGGCGGCCACAAGGACGAAGGGCGCGCCTAGGGGGTAGGGCGCGCCCCCATCCTTGTAGGCCCCTCGTGCACCTCCTGACCTAATTCTTTCGCCTATATATACTCATATATCCCCAAACCAACAGAGGCATCCACAAAAAGACTTTTCCACCACCACAACCTTCTGTACCCGTGAGATCCCATCTAGGGACCTTTTCTGGCACCCTGCCAGAGGGGGATTCGATCACTAAGGGCTTCTACATCAACACCATTACCCTTCCGATGAAGCGTGAGTAGTTTACCACAGACCTACGGGTCCATAGCTAGTAGCTAGATGGCTTCTTCTCTCTCTTTGATTCTCAATACCATGTTCTCCTCGATGTTCTTGGAGATCTATTCGATGTAATACTTTTTTGCGGTGTGTTTGCCGAGATCCGATGAATTGTGGATTTATGATCAGCTTATCTATGAATATTATTTGAATCTTCTCTGAATTCTTATATGCATGATTTGATATCTTTGTAATTCTCTTCGAACTATCGTTTGGTTTGGCCAACTAGATTGGTTTTTTTTTTGCAATGGGAGAAGTGCTTAGCTTTGGGTTCAATCTTGCGGTGTCCTTTCCCTGTGACAGTAGGGGCAGCAAGGCACGTATTGTATTGTTGCCATCGAGGATAAAAAGATGGGGTTTTCATCATATTGCTTGAGTTAATTCCTCTACATCATGTCATCTTACTTAATGCATTACTCTGTTCTTTATGAACTTAATACTCTAGATGCATGCTGGATAGCGGTCGATGTGTGGAGTAATAGTAGTAGATGCAGAATCGTTTCGGTCTACTTGACACGGACGTGATGCATATATTCATGATCATTGCCTTAGATATCGTCATAACTTTGCGCTTTTCTATCAATTGCTCGGCAGTAATTTGTTCACCCACCGTATTATTTTCTATCTTGAGAGAAGCCTCTAGTGAAACCTATGGCCCCGGGGTCTATTTGCCATCATATAAGTTTCCAATCTACTATTTTCCATCATATAATCTTCTATTTTCCATCATATAAGTTTCCAATCTACTATTTTCCATCATATAATCTTCTATTTTCCATCATACAAGTTTCCGATCTACTATTTTGCAATCTTTTACTTTTCGATCTATAAAACAAAAATACCAAAAATATTTACTTTATCGTTTATCTATCTCTATCAGATCTCACTTTTGCAAATAACCGTGAAGGGATTGACAACCCCTTTATCGCATTGGGTGCAAGTTGTTTGATTGTTTGTGCAGGTATTTGGTGATTTGTGTGTTGTCTCCTACTGGATTGATACATTGGTTCTCAAACTGAGGGAAATACTTATCTCTACTTTGCTGCATCACCCTTTCCTCTTCAAGGGAAAAACCAACGCAAGCTCAACAAGTAGCACTCACACACACGCGCGTACGTGTACGAGAGAAACACGCAATCCCTCTGTGCATCGATCGGCCCCGATCACCCACCGTAACCGGGAACTCCCCAAAATTTTCGTCGCTCTCGCTTCTACCATGATTTTTTCCGTCATGGACGGCCCAAAGAATGTCATGCAGGTGCGTCTCCGGCCCGCCCAGGACGAAAAGCCTATTTTCTGTCATGATTTTTTGTCATATAAGTAGGAGCCCACCACATCTTTGATGATACCGGGTTTTGTCACAATTATCATCATAGAAGTGTCATAAGCATGACAGAATTTTTTTTCGTTTGGGCCAAAATGTCACGGATGTCTTTTTTTTGTAGTGAGCTAAGCTCTAATGTCTAGATCTATTCTTAGCTTAGTCTAAATGGAGGAGGAAGAGGAGTATATATAGGTCCAAGGGGTAAGCAGGGGCGACATGGGGATTACATGGGCAAAGCCCGCAGCAACACTCAGGGGGCCCGTGTGCACGGGGTAAGTGGAGCCCATGCGCACGGGGTCTCCAGAGACCTGACGCATTAGCCCGTGCGCACGGGGTCTGTGAGGCCCGTGGACACGGGGGTCCTATGGGCACGGTACACGCCCGTGCGGACGGGGTCTTCAGGATCATCCAGCCTGGGAGGCCCGTGCGCACGGGGTCGCCTGGGAGCTTCTACCTTCTTCTTGGTTGGTTCCTTCTCCGCTTCCAGGCTTCCCTCCTAGATGGTGTAGTTGTACTCTTCCGCATGAACTCGTCCTTGCTATGTGTGAAGCTCCGACAATACCTATGAATGCACACGGAAGGAATGTCAAGTAGTATACCATCCTCGAAGGGGTCAAGTGAACACGTGTAAAGGAGATGATTCACCTTTATGTATGTGAAGTAGATGTGGCACGTGTCACTTGCCAAACGAACTCTTGACATGGTATTGTCCGTAGGATGCTCCGCATCAAGAGAGGAGGGGAACGAGGGGAAGTGAGGGTAGGGGCTAGGGTTACGGGTAGTGGAGAGGGATATGTACGAGTGGGAGGGCCGGCTGGGCCGGCCTGGCGGCCTGCTGGGCCGAGTCCACGTGCGGTTTTCCTTTTTTTTGTTAATTTTCTTATTACTTATTTCCTTTTACCTTTTCTATTTCTCTTTTTAGTTTTTATTTTTATTTTAGTTTTATAAAATAGAGTTAGAGCCTAAATTAGTATCAATAATTAGGCCACTGCCATATTTAGCTTGGACCCAAAATAAATTAGTTTAGTATTTTTATAATTTAAAAAGCAATTAAATTATTGTTTAGGCCACTATTTTAATTACTTTAGGGTATTTAAACACTTTGCAAAAATGTTGGTTCACCACCAATATTAACAAATGAATATTTGCCACAAGATGAACATTTTATTTTTGACATTTGAAAACTTTTATAGTTTGACTTGAATTTAAATTTCAATTTGAACGGGGTTTGAATCAACGTGAGTTTATCAACAGTAATCATGGTGACGTGGCATCATTAGTAGAGGGTTACTATAGCTTAATTATCCGGGCGTCACACAACCAAGAAACAAAAATTCACATAAACAAGCATTAAGCATAACTAACACCGAATAATGCACCACAAGTAGGATGTAATTTAATTGCATAACTATTGACTTTCGTGCTTGCATAGGGAATCACAAACCTTAACACCAATATTCTTACTAAAGCAAAATTACTCACCAACATGACTCACATATTACTATCATCATGTCTCAAAACTATTACAAAGAATCAAGTTTATTTTGTCCAATGATCTTCATGAAAGTTTTTATTATATCCCTCTTGAATATCTATCACTTTGGGACTAATTTCATATATTGCAATTGCTTTTGACAAGCTCAAACAAATCTAAGTGAAGAACATGAGCATAAAAATTTTCATCTCTCAAAATAATATAAGTGAAGCATGAGATAATTTCTTCAAAAAATTTACTAACTCTCAAATAAATCTAAGTGAAGCATGAGAGCATATTTATGCAAAAAATTAAAGCACACCGTGCTCAAAAAGATGTAAGTGAAGCACTAGAGCAATTCCAAAGCTAAAAAAAATAAGTGAAGCACATAGAGCAATTCTAACAAATCATAGCATAATTATGGCTCTCTCAAATTTGTGTGTCCAGCAAGGATGACTGTGACAAACTAAAAAGCAAAACAAGCAAAGACTCATATAATACAAGACGCTCCAAGCAAAACTCATGATATGTGATGAATAAAAATATAGCTCCAAGGAAAATTACAGATGGTTGTTAGAAGAAAGAGGGGATGCTTTCCGAGGCATCCCCAAGCTTAGTTGCTTGGTTATCCTTGAATATTATCTTGGGGTGCCATGGTCATCCCCAAGCTTAGGCTCTTTTCACTCCTTATTTCTTCATCCATCAAGATCTCACCCAAAACTTGAAAACTTCAATCACACAAAACTTAACAAAACCTTCGTGAGATCCGTTAGTATAAGAAACAAATCTTTGCTTTAAGTACTATTGCAAACCCATTCATATTTGTTATTGCATTATACCTACTGTATTCTAACTTTACCATGGCTTATACCCCCGATACAATCCATAGATTCATCAAAATAAGCACACAATGCAACGAAAACAAAATCAATCAAAAACAGAACAGTCTATAAAGACTCGAAATTTACTCATACTTCTGTAATTCCAAAAAATCCTAAAAATTAGGAAAACGTAGGATATTTGTATATTAATATTGTGTAAAAAAAATCAGAATTTTTCGTTGCTCCTTTAAATTTTAACAATTCTGTTACTGGACGCAAAAGTTTCTGTTTTTCAACAGGATCAAATCAACTATCACCCAAAGCTATCCCAAAGGCTTTACTTGGCACAAACACTAATTGAAACATAAAAAACACAATCATAATAGAGGCATAATTTTGCAAACACTCAAGAACAGAATAAAAAGGCAAAAATAAATTTTATTCATTGGGTTGCCTCCCAACAAGCGCTGTCATTTTATGCCCCTAGATAGGCATAATGCATAGATTCAAGTATTGTCATCTTTGGTTTTCAACTCCTCAATCATACAACTAGAATTCTTCAAAGATTTAGAATGCATATTTTCAATAACAATACTTCTAGGAATAAGATTGAAGAATTCATTCTTGCAGGTACCTTTCACCACTTCAACAAAATTGGGGTGAATACTAATCATTTTAAGATCTTCCTTGTTATTATTAGAAGTGGCACCCTTGTTCCTAGTGACTTGAGTAGACTTGCAAATTTTTATGGGAGTTTTTTCAATAGTTTTAACAGAAGAAAAGGCCGAGCTCAAGTTACTAAAAATTTCTTCCAACTTATCAATCCGAGGACTTTCTTCTATTTTTTCGTTAACTACGGTTTCCTTTTCCCTTAGTAATTTAAAAACATCTCCTGCTTTTGACCCAATTTTATTAGCAAGATTATGCATCCTTTTATCCAAATTTTTAATTCGTTCTTCGGTGACCATCTTCTTTTCAATAGCATCTAATATTTGTATAACATGCTCAAGAGTTAAGATTGTTTCATTAATAATGATAGGTGGTGCACCCACTAGGTCTCCCATGGCATTAAAGGCATCCAAAGATGGACACATCAAGAAATTCCCACCAGTAATCGTATCAAGGACGAATCTATACCAAGTAGTAATGCCCACATAAAAACTGCAAAGAAGAACAATGGTAGATTGCTTATGAATAGATCTATTATGAGCATTGCAAATCCTATACCAAGAATCTTTTAGATTCTCCCATACCCTTTGTTTAAAGTTAAGAACCTCGTTCTTGGGGGTACACGCAATAGAGGAGGAACCAGGCATAACGACAAAGTAGGCAAGCAAAGCAAGAGATCTAACAAGAAAAAGGCGAACGAAAAAGAGAAGGCAAATTTTTGTGAAGTGGGGGAGATGAAAATGAGAGGCAAATGGCAAATAATGTAAATTGCAAGGAGATGAGATAGATATTGGTGATGTCTCCCCGGCAACGGCGCTAGAAATTCCTTTGACGTGGCTTGAGACTGCGTCGGTATTTCCACAAAGAGGAAGGGATGATGCAGCACAACTACAGTAAGTATTTCCCTCAGTTATAAAACCAAGGCATCAATCCAGTAGGAGAACCAAGCAACACTATGTAAATGGTACCTGCACACAAAGAACAAATACTTGCAACCCGACGTGTAAGAGGGGTTGTCAATCCCTCCTCGGTAAAAAGATAGATTAAATTGTATGAGATTGGATAAATAGATCTAGCAAGAACGCAAAATAAAATAAGTAAACAAAAAGTGCAGTATGGTATTTTTGGGTTTTTGGAATAATAGATCTGAAAACAAATATGATAAAAGATAGATCTGAAAGCAATATGATAGAAGATAGACCCGGGGGTCGTAGATTTCACTAGTGGCTTCTCTCGAGAAAATAGCATACGGTGGGTAAACAAATTACTGTTGGGTAATTGATAGAAGAATAAATAATTATGACGATATCCAAGGCAATGATCATGAATATAGGCATCACATCCAAGATTAGAAGACCGACTCCTGCCTGCATCTACTACTGTTACTCCACACATCGACCGCTATCCAGCATGCATCTAGTGTATTAAGTTCATGGGGAAACAGAGTAATGCAATAAGAACAATGACATGATGTAGGCAAGATCTATTCATGTAGGAATAGACCCCACCTTCTTATCCTTAATAGCAACGATACATGCGTGCCTCGCTACCCCTTCTGCCACTGGGTGAGGACACCGCAAGATAGAACCCATCACAAAGCACCTCTTCCCATTGCAAGAAAAATCGATCTAGTTGGCCTAACAAAACCAAAGATTCGGAGAAGAAATACGAGGCTATAAATAATCATGCATATAAGAGATCAAAGAAGACTCAAATAATATTCATGGATATAGATATGATCATAAACTCGCACTTCATCGGATCCCAACAAACGCACCGCAAAAAGTCATTACATCAAATAGATCTCCAAGAGAACATTGTATTGAGAACCAAAAAGAGAGAAGAAGCTATCTAGCTACTGCCTACGGACCCATAGGTCTATCGTGAACTACTCACGCATCATCGGAGGAGCACCAATGAGGATGATGAACCCCTTCGTGGTCGTGTTCCCCTCTGGCAAGTCACCGGAATAGGGCTCTAGATTGGATCTCGTGGTTTTGGAACTTACGGCGGCTGGAATTGTGTTTTGACGACTCCACTAGAGTTTCTGGAATATCTCAGTATTTATAGAGCTGAGAGGCAGTGGAGGAGTCCTTTGTGGGCCCCACCACCCATAAGGGCGCGCCCTGGTGTCTTGTGGGCTCTACGGGCCTCCCCTATGGTGCTTCCTTGGCTCCCAAGTTGTCTTCTGGTCCAAAAAAAATTTCCAAAAAGTTTTGCTGCGTTTGGACTCCGTTTGACAGGGATACTCTGCGAAGTAAAAAACAAGCAAAACACAGCAACTGGCACTGGGCACTATGTCAATAGGTTAGTCCCAAAAAATGATATAAAGTTGCTATAAAATGAAGGTAAAACATCCAAGAATGATAATATAGCAGCATGGAACAATAAAAAATTATAGTTACATTAGAGGCGTATCAGCATCCCCAAGCTTAATTCCTGCTCGTCCTCGAGTAGGTAAATGATAAAAACAGAATTTTTGATGTGGATTGCTGCCTAACATGTTCATCACATATTCTTTTCTTGTGTAGCATGGACATTTGGACTTTAGATGGTTGAAAGCAATAGTCTCTAATTGACATGAAGACTTCAATACTCAAGCATATCAACAAGCAACCATTGAGGGAGTCCTGGATTAAGGGGTCCTCGGGCGTCCAGGCTACGTAATGTGGGCCGGACTGATGGGCCATGAAGATCCAAGACAGAAGACTCTCTCCCGTGTCCGGATGGGACTCTCCTTGGCGTGGACGGCAAGCTTGGCGTTCGGATATGAAGATTCCTTTCTCTGTAACCGACTTTGTACAACCCTAGTCCCCTCCGGTGTCTATATAAACCGAAGGGTTTAGTCCGTAGAGGCGATCATAATCAGAGAGGCTAGACTTCTAGGGTTTTAGCCATTACGATCTCGTGGTAGATCAACTCTTGTAATACTCATATTCATCAAGATCAATCAAGCAGGAAGTAGGGTATTACCTCCATAGAGAGGGCCCGAACCTGGGTAAACATCGTGTCCCCCGTCTCCTGTTACCATCGACCTTAGACGCGCAGTTCGGGACCCCCTACCCGAGATCCGCCGGTTTTGACACCGACATTGGTGCTTTCATTGAGAGTTCCGCTGTGTCATCGCTAGAAGACTCGATGGCTCCATCAATCATCCACAACGATGCTGCCTTGAGGGAGGTCTTTCTCCCCGGCCAGATCTTCGTATTCGGTGGCTTCATACTGCGGGCCAACTCGCTTGGCCATCTAGAGCAGATCGACAGCTACGCCCCTGGCCATCAGGTCAAGTTTGGAAGCTTGAACTACGTTGCTGATATCCGTGGAGACTTGATCTTCGACGGATTCGAGCCCATGGCAGCTGCTCCCTACCACCGCGATGACCATGACCTAAATCTGTCATCGGACCATACCCAGGAGATAGTGCCTGTAACTACTCTGGCCCTATATCCGGAGCAGATTGCGCCATCCGAGGATGGGAAGCTCAACCCCGCCACGGAAGCCGCAGACTCAGCGGCGTTGGAGCCGCACGCAGACCCAACTTCGAATGGGATCTGTGTCACCGGAACCTCGGATTCGTCTCCGGCCACAGGTTCCGAACCGCGTGCGTCCGCGCCCATCGAGCTCGATCGGCCGCCGATTGTCGAGTTCAGCTCCGCGGACATCTTTCGGCACTCACCTTTGGGTGATGGCTAAACTCATTAAAAACCCTCTCCTTAGCGAGGGACTCACAGCCGAATTATATCCGTTTTGAACTGGAGGCTGATGACGGAGAATTTCGCTTCCCACCCACCGCCCACTTCATTGCCACTGTCGAAGACTTAACCGACATGCTCGATTACGGCTCCGAAGACATCGACGGTATGGACGACGATGCCGGAGAGGAGCAGGCCCAAAACCCGCCGTTTACTGGGCGCTGGACAGCCACCTCCTCGTATGACGTGTACATGGTGGATACTCCCAAAGAGAATAACGACGATAACGAGAAAGATCCAGTCGAGGATAAACCTCCTGAGACACAGCCAAAGCGCCGACGTCAGCGGCACCGCTCTAAATCACGCCGTGGAAAAGACAGCAATACCGGCACGAGAGAAAACAATACTCCGGACGATGCCGAAGACAAAGAAGATCTTCCGGACAGGACGATAGGGAAGATGGGCAAGTCAGCCCTGACGAACAGGCCATAAACGAAGACTCGGAGGACAGCAACTATCTTCCACTCTCCGAAGATGAGGTGAGCCTCGGCGACGAAGACTTTATCGTGCCTGAGGAACCCGTCAAGCAGGAGCGCTTTAAGCGCCGGCTAATAGCCACTGCGAGGAGCCTGAAAAAGAAACAGCAGCAGCTTCAAGCTGATCAAGATCTACTCAACGACAGATGGACTGATGTCCTGGCAGCCGAGGAATACGGACTCGAGCGCCCCATTAAAAGTTACCCGAAGCGTAAACTGCTACCCCAATTCGACGACGAGGCACTTGAGCCCATGCCATCAACACGTAATGCGGCTGACCGACCACCACGTGGCCGGGGGAAAGCGGCAACGCAAGCCGAACACCTGCCCATACTACCTCGCCGTAAAGGCAAAGACACCACAGCTCGGGACTACACATATGACCTGCGGCAAGACCTGGAGAACAGAGCAGGTCAGTCCAGATCGATCTACGGATCACGGGGGCATGCCCTAGCGCGCGACGACGGCTATCAAGCCAGATGTAACGAGCATAACCACGTCCGGGCCGAAAACCGCAGACGGACTACATCCGCACTACATCGCGACTTGGCCCGATATAGAGGCGCCGCACATCCCCTCTGCTTCACTGATGAAGTAATGGAGCACGAATTCCCAGAAGGGTTTAAACCCGTAAACATCGAATCATATGATGGAACAACAGATCCCGCGGTATGGATTGAGGATTTTCTTCTCCATATTCATATGGCTCGCGGCGATGACCTTCACACCATGAAATACCTCCCACTAAAACTCAAGGGGCCAGCTCGGCACTGGTTAAACAGTCTGCCTGAAAACTCTATTGGCAGCTGGGAGGACTTGGAAGACGCCTTCCGCGACAACTTCCAAGGCACATATGTACGACCTCCGGATGCCGATGACTTAAGTCACATAGTTCAACAGCCTGGAGAGTCGGCCAGGAAATTCTGGACTAGGTTCCTAACTAAAAAGAACCAGATCGTCGACTGCCCGGATGCCGAAGCCCTAGCGGCCTTTAAGCATAGCATCCGCGATGAATGGCTCGCTTGTCACCTCGGCCAAGAAAAGCCGAAGTCCATGGCAGCCCTCACGGCACTCATGACCCGCTTTTGTGCGGGCGAGGATAGTTGGCTAGCCCGTAGCAATAACACTGCAAGCGATGCCGGTACCTCTGAAGCCAAGAATAGCAATGGCAAGCCCCGACGCAACAGGCACAAGTGCCGAAGCAATGGTGGCACTGCCGATGACACGGCGGTCAACGCCGGTTTCAGCGGCTCCAAGTCCAGCTAGCGGAAGAAGCCATACAAAAGAAACAATCCGGGCTCATCTAGCTTGGACCGCATACTCGATCATCCATGTCAGATCCACGGCACCCCTGATAAACCAGCCAATCATACCAACAGAGACTGTTGGGTTTTTAAACAGGCCGGCAAGTTAAATGCCGAAAACAAGGAGAAGGGGTCACAAAGCGAGGACGACGACGAGGAGTCCCATCCACCGAACATAGGAGGATAGAAGAAGTTCCCTCCCCAGGTTAAAACGGTGAACATGATATACGCCACTCATATCCCCAAAAGGGAGCGCAAACGAACGCTCAGGGACATCTACGCGATAGAGCCAGTCGCCCCAAAGTTCAACCCATGGTCGTCCTGCCCGATCACCTTCGATCGCAGGGACCATCCGACCAGTATCCGTCATGGCGGTTCAGCCGCACTAGTCCTCGATCCAATTGTTGATGGATTCCATCTCACGCGCGTCCTCATGGATGGCGGCAGCAGCCTGAACCTGCTCTACCAGGATACAGTGCGCAAAATGGGCATCGATCCCTCAAGGATCAAACCCACAAAAACTACCTTTAAAGGAGTCATACCAGGTGTAGAGGCCCGCTGTACGGGCTCAATCACACTGGAGGTTGTCTTCGGGTCCCCGGACAACTTCAGAAGCGAAGAGTTGATCTTCGATATTGTCCCCTTCCGCAGCGGCTATCACGCACTGCTCGGATGAACCGCATTTGCTCGATTCAATGCGGTGCCACACTATGCTTATCTCAAGCTCAAGATGTCGGGACCATGCGGTGTCATAACAGTTAATGGAAACACGGAGCGCTCCCTCCGTACCGAGGAGCACACCGCGGCCTTGGCAACGGAAGTACAGAGCGGCCTTGCCAAGCAGAATCTTAATTCAGCGGCCAAGCTCCCGGACACTGTCAAGCGGATCCGGACTACTCCGCAGCATAACAGTCCGGCTCGTCAGGAGTTAGACTAGCAATCCGGCCTCCGTCTCCGTCCCGGCCAAATGGCGGCATACGTACCACGCGTACATAACTACGCACTTAAAATACCATGGGAATAGACGGAGGCATAACTAGATTGTGGTCCATAATATGGCTCGACCTCCCCTGGACACACATACTTTCACTTTTTCTTTTTCATCCTTTTCAGGTTTCTTTTCCACAGGCCCCTCAAGACGGCCTGATCATCGGTCCTTTCAAAGGATAGATACACCAAGACAGCAAGAAGCATTGAGGTATACGGGAATCTCTAGGAGGTCTTTTTGACGATCACTCTACCTGTTCTCAGGACCCGCACGCAGCTCTCCCTTGGTCATGGCATGTTAAATAGCCCTGTTGCTTATCGCACTACTTATACGCTTTGACGTATCAATAAAATTATAATGGAAATAGTTCGCGGCCCAACTTCTGCGGCACTAGCTTACTACTTCATTTTTTCTTGATAATCTTATCAATTGCACCCGTACACTTTGGTACGGCTTAAATTCGCCAGGGGCTTTATTGCGCCCCATATTACGGCAACAAAGTCCGAACACTTTTTACAGTATAGTTCGGCACCCCGAATTTAGCATTATATGCATTGGCTCCGAATCATGTCTTTGGTCAATAGTTGGGTTGCCCGGCTCCTGTGCTTACTACCTTACGTTCCGCTATATCGGCTAGGGTAGTAAAGGGAGAACTACTGCGATTGTGCCCTGGTTTATCCGGATGAGCACCTCAGTAGAGAAAGCCGAAAACTGACTGTCATGATGCGGCGTGAGCCGGTCAGCTCTTCGGAGGTTACAAATCTTTTGCGATGTTTTCCGCATTATGCAACGAATCGGTCTCTACCCGATCAGGTGTTTACAAAACCCTAGTTCGGACTCACGAATACTAAGGGCTGCGCCTAAATTTCTATTATAAAACTCCTATGGCTAAGTGAGGGTGTTAAAGCCACATAGTCCGATTGCCTGGTTCATTGCGCTAAACACCTCCTTCAAGGACCAAACTTTGGATCAAGAGTGTTTAGATTCTATCCCGAACACCCCCGTACTACCTACGTGGGGGCTGAAGCCGACGACTGGCCAACTCTCAGATTTAATAAAACGGCCGCACAGGAGGAAAAATCTTGATATAAACAACTAACATTATATTACATATCAGTTTTGTTTCATTATATAGGACAGGATAACATATTCATCCAAAGATAATGTCTTTTGCACACTGCTCCGCTACAATGCGGGATCCCTCGAGGACATCGTCAAAATATCGCTCGGGCGTGTGGTGCTCCTTGCCCGCGGGCGGTCCCTCGGTCGCGAGCTTGACGGCGTTCATCTTCGCCCACTGTATCTTGACACGGGCGAAGGCCATCCGTGCACCTTCGATGCAGACCGACCGCTTGATGGCATCAAGCAGAGGGCAGGCAGCAACCAGTCGCTTCACGAGCCCGAAGTAGCTGTTGGGTATGGCTTCGGCAGGCCATAGGCGGATTATCAAATCCTTCATGGCCAATTCAGCGGCCCTATGCAGTTCGGTCAGCTGTTTCAGCTGATCGCTGAAGGGCACCGGATGCTCTGGCACAAGGTATTGCGACCAGAACAGCTTCTCCGTTGAGCTCCCCTCTTCGGCTCAGAAGAAATCCGCAGCATCAGCAATGTTGTGCGGCAGATCCGCAAACGCTCCTGAAGAACTCCAAATCCGGGTCAGTAAGAGGTACCTTTTCTTCACAAATCTGCTTTGCATTATAAAGGCCTTACCCGCCGTGATTTTCCTGGCCTCTTGGATTTCCTGGAGGGCGCCCTGGGCTTCAACCCGGGCCTCTTGCATGCTTTGGTGGGCCTTAGCAAGCTCGGACTCTTGATTCGTAATCTTGCGCTCCAAGGACTCGCATTTCTTTACAGCGTCCTGGAGCTCTTGTTGGACCTCACCGACCCTGGCCTCGTGCTTTTCACGAACGGATTGTTCCTCCGCCGCTCTCTTCTGGGCCTCGGCCAGCGCCTTTTTAAGGGCCTCCACCTCGGTCGTCGCTCCTACAAATATCATGGCACTATGGTCAATACAAATCATCTATCCTTTCTGATATACAGAAGGTCATGGCATACCTTGCTTGTCCTCCAGCTGCTTTTTCACACGGCCGAGTTCTTCCTCGGCCCGCTCCAGACTCTGCTTCAGTCCAGAGACTTCGGCAGCATGGGAGGTCGCAGCCAGCAGCGATGCCTGCTTTTTCACATAGACATGTATGGTTAGTCTCCTGCGAAAATTGTTTGATCCTTTGTCCGGCTTTTCTTTTCGACCACCGGACAGTGTCTCAGGGGCTACTGTCTATACTGTGACATTCTTTTTACATAATTGCGTTTCATACCTCAAAACCTGTTAGAAGGCTTGTGCAGGCTTCGGTCAGTCCGCTCTTCGCGGACTGAATCTTCTCAATCACCGTACCCATGAGGGCACGGTGTTCCTCTACAATGGAAGCACTTCGCAGCGCTTCCAGTAGGGTGTCCGGTGCCTCTGGTTGGACAGAGGTCACCGGCGAAATAGGCACACCCCCTTCTTTTGAAGGAGGCTGCTTGCCGGATTCCGGAGCCGTATAGGTCTCCGGGACCGTATTCGGCTGGGGGCCGAATTGGTCCTGGCCCCCATTGCCAGTCTTCATGGGGATTTGCTCCCCCATGTGTCCGGCGGCCGAGGTTTCACCCTCTGGCGCCGCGCTGACGGCCTCCTATGTCTCCCCCTGGCCTGGGATCCTTCGAGACAACGCCTCGGTGTCATCCATGGCCTTGGGAGAGGAGGCCGCCGGAAGGGACCCGCTGTCCATCACCTTCGGGTCCAGCGAATTCCCCGAAGATGAGGATTGCTCGAGGTCGGAACGAGCCGGACTGCAAGTACATGATTCAACATGTTAAAACTATGGAGAAAAGAGGCTGGATATATGAATTCGTCAGGGTCTTTGAGTACTCACGATTCGGCCAGGGGCTTATCTCGGGGGCGCCGCTCTGGGCTGCTGTCGACGTCCCACACGGAGTTATCTGCGAGGGAGACCTTCCCCTTCTTGGACGCCTCTGCCTCCAGATTTATGGAGGCCGCCCTTTTCTTCCTTCCCCCCTCAGGGGGAGAGTTGCTTTCCTCTTCCTCCTCGTCGTCCTCTGCGGCGGAGGAGTGAGTCTCGGCGTCTTCGGACATCGCGGCCGAAGTTCCCTTGCGACGGAGGCCACTTCTGGTCTCCTTGGCCTTTTTCTTGGCCTTCTTCTCCGGCGCCTGGTAGGGCGCCGGGACCAGCATCTTCGTCAGAAGCGGGATGGCTGGTTCCTCGGGCAGTGGAGCCGAACACTTAATCCGCTCTGCCTTCTTCGTCCAGCCCTGAAAAAATAAATAGGGAGGCTTAGGCATTTTCCCTGAGTAAGCAAGTAAAGGATACACCTTGAAGCGCAAAAGACTTACCGGACTGGCGGGATGGGCCAAGTCGTGCCCACGGTCCTCGGTCGTCTCCGGCCATTTCTCGTTGGCCTTAAAAAGCACCTTCCAGATGTCTTCGTGCGTAGTTCCGAAGAACTATTGCAAGGTCTGGTGCTCGGCCGGATCGAACTCCCACAGATGGCAAGTCCGGCTTTGGCATGGAAGGATCCGGCGAACTAGCATCACCTGGATCACATTAACAAGCTTGATGTTCTTGTCCACCATGCTCTAGATACGCGCCTACAGCGCTGTCAGCTCGTCCGACGACGCCCAATTCAGGCCCTTCTCTAGCCAGGAGGTGAGCCGCATTGGGGCTCCGGACTTGAATTCAGGAGCCGCGGCCCAGGTGGCGTCGCGGGGCTCTGTGATATAGAACCACAGTTGCTGCCACCCTTTGACGGTCTCCACAAAGGTACCTTTGGGCCATGTGACGTTGGGCATCTTGCTCACCATGGCGCCTCCGCACTCTGCGTGTTGGCCATCCACCACCTTCGGCTTCACATTGAAAATCTTCAGCCACAGTCCAAAGTGGGGTGGAATGCGGAGGAAGGCCTCGCACATGACAATAAATGCCGAGATGTTGAGGAAAGAATTTGGGGCTAGATCATGGAAATCTAGCCCGTAGTAGAACATGAGTCCACGGATGAAAGGGTGGAGAGGAAACCCTAACCCGCGGACAAAGTGGGGGATGAACACCACCCTGTCATGAGGCTTGGGGGTGGGGATGATCTGTCCCTTGGCCGGAAGCCGGTGGGCGATTTCCTTGGCCAAATACCCCGCCTCCCGAAGCTTCGTGATGTCCTTCTCCTTGACGGAGGAAGCCATCCACTTGCCTTGCGCTCCGGATCCGGACATGGTCGAAGTGCCTCTTTGAGGCGGAAAAGATGAGAACTTGGGCGCTGGAGCTCGAGAATGGAGAGGTAGAGAAAGAGAAGGCGTGGGTGAAAGGGGTGAATCCTTATCTCCTTATAAAGGCAGTGAATATCAAGCGCCTCCCCACTCGCCTTAAAACTCGCCTATTCCCAAGGGCCGTGCAGACGGCACGGTTGGATTACCCACACCCGTATTGATGAGAATCCTGTAATAAAGGGTCACGATCTCTGCTGTGACAAGACGTGCCACTGGAAACCGCATCTTAAAGCGTGGAGCGAGAGGCTAAAGAACGGTTCAAAATAATGACCGTGCAGGAACATGGTGTCGCGTTACAAAAAGTTGTCAGCGGATTGGACTCGTGAAATATTATACTCTCTGCGGTTGTGTGTGGTACTTGTTTTGCAGAGCTGGACACGTTTTCTATGCTCGAAGTCTGTTTTGGAGTATTCGGAGGAGGAACCCGCCTTGCAATGCCGAAGACAGTCTGCGCACCGGACACATCGTCATTGAAGCCTGGTTCAGGGGCTACTGAGGGAGTTCTGGATTAAGGGGTCCTCGGGCGTCCAGGCTACGTAATGTGGGCTGGACTGATGGGCCATGAAGATACAAGACAGAAGACTCTCTCCCGTGTTCGGATGGGACTCTCCTTGGCGTGGACGGCAAGCTTGGCGTTCGGATATGAAGATTCCTTTCTCTGTAACCGACTTTGTACAACCCTAGTCCCCTCCGATGTCTATATAAACCGGAGGGTTTAGTCCGTAGAGGCGATCATAATCAGACAGGCTAGACTTCTAGGGTTTTAGCCATTACGATCTCATGGTAGATCAACTCTTGTAATACTCATATTCATCAAGATCAATCAAGCAGGAAGTAGGGTATTACCTCCATAGAGAGGGCCCGAACCTGGGTAAACATCGTGTCCCCCGTCTCTTGTTACCATCGACCTTAGACGCACAGTTCGGGACCCCCTACCCGAGATCCGCCGGTTTTGACACCGACAACCATGTCTTTCAAAATATCAACACTAAAGAAAGCTATCCCTAGCCCATCATGCTCAATCATTGATCCATTCATGAAACACACTCGAATATTAGCTACATCCAATGCACAAGTATGATCATAGTGCTCCCTAGTTGGTGCTTTATAAGAGAAGATGGAGACTCAAATAAAAATAAAAATTACATAAAAGTAAATAGATAGGGCCTTCACAGAGGGAAGCAGAGATTTGTGGAGGTGCCAGAGCTCAAAGCTTAAATTGAGAGATAATTTTTTTGAGAGGCATGCGTCGACGAAAACGACCGAATAGTTCGCAATACTTTCCATGCTAGATACACCATAGGCGGTTTCCAAACATAAAATAAAGTTTATTCCTTTTTCCACCATTCTTTCACAATCCATGGCTAGCCGTATCCACGGGTGCCTTCCGTACCAACACTTTCCAAGGAATTGATTATTTGACAACATAAAGTAAATTTCTTTTCATTTCGGAACTGGGCATCCCTATTACCGCCACACTCTCGTGCAATGACAAGTGAATAAACACTCATCTCGAGAATAAGACATCTAGCATGGAAAAATATTTTCCACCCCCTGCCGCTTCATGAGTGGTACGGGCACACAAAAAGGAAGTTCATTTTGAAAATTTAGAGTTGGCACATACAAATTTACTTAGAACGGCACGAAAATACCGCATGTAGGTAGGTATTTTGGACTCATATGGCATAACTGGGTTTAAGGATTTTGGATGCACAAGTAGTATTCCCACTTAGTACAAGGAAAGGCTAGCAAATAGATTGAGAAGCAACCAACCAAGAAACAAAAATTCTCATAAACGAGCATTAAGCATAACTAACACCGAATAATGCACCACAAGTAGGATGTAATTTCATTGCATAACTATTAACTTTCGTGCTTGCATAGGGAATCACAAACCTTAACACCAATATTCTTACTAAAGCATAATTACTCACCAACATGACTCACATATTACTATCATCATATCTCAAAACTATTACAAAGAATCAAGTTTATTTTGTCCAATGATCTTCATTAAAGTTTTTATTATATCCCTCTTGAATATCTATCACTTTGGGATTAATTTCATATATTACATTGCTTTTGACAAGCTCAGACAAATTTAAGTGAAGAACATGAGCATATAAATTTTCATCTCTCAAAATAATATAAGTGAAGCATGAGCGGATTTCTTCAAAAAAAATTACTAACTCTCAAAATAATATAAGTGAAGCATGAGAGTATATTTCTTAAATAATTAAAGCACACCGTGCTCAAAAAGATATAAGTGAAGCACTAGAGCAATTCCAACAAATCATAGCATAATTATGGCTCTCTCAAATAGGTGTGTCCAGAAAGGATGATTGTGACAAACTAAAAAGCAAAACAATCAAAGACTCATATATACAAGACGCTCCGAGCAAAACTCATGATATGTGATGAATAAAAATATAGCTCCAAGTAAAATTACCGATGGTTTTTAGAAGAAAGAGGGGATGCCTTCCGGGGCATCCCCAAGCTTAGTTGCTTGGTTATCCTTGAATATTATCTTGGGGTGCCATGGGCATCCCCAAGCTTAGGCTCTTTTCACTCCTTATTCGTTCATCCATAAGGGTCTCAAACAAAACTTGAAAACTTCAATAACACAAAACTTAACAAAACCTTCGTGAGATCCGTTAGTATAAGAAACCAATCATTGCTTTAAGTACTATTGCAAACCCATTCATATTTTGTTATTGCATTATACCTACTATTTTCTAACTTTACCATGGCTTATACCCCCCGATACAATCCATAGATTCATCGAAATAAGCACACAATGCAAGGAAAATAGAATCTGTTAAAAACAGAATAGTCTGTAAAGATCGAAACTTACTCATACTTTTGTAACTCCAAAAATTCTGAAAAATTAGGACAATGGAGGAAATTTGTATATAAATCTTGTGTAAAAAATTCAGAATTTTTTGTCGCTCTTGTTACTCGACGCAAAAGTTTCTGTTTTTTAATAGGATCAAATTAACTATCACTCAAAGCTATCCTAAAGGCTTAACTTGGCACAAACACTAAGTAAAACATAAAAAACACAATCATAACAGAGGTATAATTGTACAAACACTCAATAACAGAAAGAAAAAAGCAAAAAAAAATCATTGGGTTGCCTCCCAACAAGCGCTATCGTTTTATGCCCCTAGCTAGGCATTGATAATTTTGATGATGCTCGCATGAAAGACAAGAATTGAAACACAAAGAGAGCATCATAATACATGTGACAAACACATTTAAGTCTAACATACTTCCGATGCATAGGGATATTATAGGCAAACAAATTTTCAAAACAAGAAATATATAGCATATGCAAGGAAGAAGAAAGAAATAATAGCCATCCCAACATAACGAGAGGTAAATTATTAACATGAAAATTTCTACAACCATATTTTCCTATCTCATAATAATTACATGTAGGATCATAATCAAATTCAACAATATAGCTATCATATAAAAAAAATCTTCATGATCCACATGCATAAAAGTTTTATAATCTTCCAAGATAGTGGGATTAACATCAACTAAATTCATGACCTCTCCAAACCCACTTTCATAAAAAAAAGTAAGATTGAACACTCTCCAAATATGTGGGATTATTTTTATCTAAAGTTGACGCTCTTCCAAACCCACTTTCAATATTATTGCAAACATTATTATCAATATCATATTCATCATGAGGCTTAAATAAATTTTCAAGATCATAAGAAGAATCACCCCAATCATGATCATTGTAATAAGTAGTGGACATAGCAAAATTAGCATCCCCAAGCTTGGGATTTTGCATATTATTAGCACAATTGACATTAATAGAATTTATAGTAAAATCATTGCAATCATGCTTTTCATTCAAGGAGCTATCATGAATCACTTCATAAATTTCTTCATCACAATTTTCAGATTCATGAATCTCAAGCAAAGCTTCATAAAGATAATCTAGTGCACTCAACTCACTAGCAATTGGTTCATCATGATTGGATCTTTTAAAAAGATTAGCAAGTGGATGGGGATCCATATCAATAGATTTTAAGCAAGCAAAGATGCAAGCATATAGAAGGCACATGGCAGCACAAGCAAACAAAAGATCAAACAAGAAAAAGGCAAACGAAAAGAAGGCGAATAAAAAGGCAAATATTTTTGTGAAGTGGGGGAGATGAAAATGAGAGGCAAATGGCAAATAAAGTAAATTGCAAGGAGATGAGAATTGTGAGTAGGAACCTGATAGATGTTGATGATGTTTCCCCGGCAACGGCGCCAGAAATTCTTCCTGATTGCTTGTATCTGCTTTGGTATTTCCTCGAAGAGGAGTGGATGATGCAGCACATCAACGGTAAGTATTTCCCTCAGTTATGAAACCAAGGTTATCAATCCAGTAGGAGAACCAAGCAACACTATGTAAACGGTACCTGCACACAAAGAATAAATACTTGCAACCCAACGCGTAAGAGGGGTTGTCAATCCCTCCACGGTAAAAAGATAGATAAAATTGTATGAGATTGGATAAATAGATCTAGCGAAAACACACACAAAATAAGTAAAGAAAAAGTGCAACAAGGTATTTTTGGGTTTTTGGAATAATAGATCTGAAAACAATATGATAAAAGATAGACCCAGGGGCCGTAGATTTCACTAGTGGCTTCTCTCGAGAAAATAGCATACGGTGGGTAAACAAATTATTGTTAGGCAATTGATAGAAGAGCAAATAATTATGACGATATCCAAGGCAATGATCATGTATATAGGCATCATGTCCAAGATTAGTAGACCGACTCCTGCCTACATCTACTACTATCACTCCACACATCGACCGCTACCTAGCATGCATATAGTGTATTAAGTTCATGGAGAAACGGAGTAATGCAATAAGAATGATGACATGATGTAGACAAGATCTATTCATGTAGGAATAGACCCCATCTTTTTATCCTTAATAGCAACGATACATGTGTGCCTTGCTACCCCTTCTGTCACTGGGCGAGGACACCGCAAGATCGAACCCATCACAAAGCACCTCTTCCCATTGCAAGAAAAATCAATCTAGTTGGTCAAACCAAACCGAAGTTTCGGAGAAGAAATACGAGGCTATAACAATCATGCATATAAGAGATCAAAGAAAACTCAAATAATATTCATAGATAGATCTGATCATAAACTCGCACTTCATCGGATCCCAACAAACACACCGCAAAAAGTCATTACATCAAATAGATCTCCAAGAACATCGAGGAGAACAATGTATTGAGAATCAAAAAGATGGAAGAAGCCATCTAGCTACTGCCTACGGACCCGTAGGTCTATGGTGAACTACTCATGCATCATCGGATGAGCACCAATGAGGATGATAAACCCCTCTGTGATCGTGTTCCCCTACTGCAAGGTGCCGGAATAGGGCTCTAGATTGGATCTCGTGGTTTTGGAACTTGCGGCGGCTGGAATTGTGTTTCGACGACTCCCCTAGGGTTTCTGGAATATCTGAGTATTTATAGAGCTGAGAGGCGGTGGAGGCGACCTCCGTGGGCCCCACCACCCATAAGGGCGCGCTAGGGGCCTCTAGCGTGCCCAGGTGGGTGGTGGGCCCCACGGGCCTCCCCTCATGCACTTCCTTGGCTCCCAAGTTGTCTTCTGGGCTGAAAAAAATCTCCAAAAAGTTTCGCTGTGTTTGGACTCCGTTTGATATGGATATTCTACAAAGTAAAAAACAAGCAAAAAACAACAACTGGCACTGGGCACTATGTCAATAGGTTAGTCCCAAAAAATGATATAAAGTTGCTATAAAATGAAGGTAAAACATCCAAGAATGATAATATAATAGCAGGGAACAATCAAAAATTATAGATACGTTGGAGACGTATCACTCCCCGGCAATGACGCCAGAAATAGGTCTTGATAACCCACAAGTATAGGGGATCGCAACAATTTTTGAGGGTATAGTATTCAACCCAAATTTATTGATTCGACACAAGGGGAGCCAAAGAATATCTGCAAGTATTAGTAGTTGAGTTGTCAATTCAACCACACCGGGAGAACTAAATATCTGCGGCAGAGTGATCAGTAGCACAATATTATGATAGTTTAATAGCAGTGGTAACAATAGCAATAGTAATGGTAACAACAACAGTAGTGGTTTTATAGTGATTGTAACAGCAACAGTAGTAACTTAGCAAAGATCAATATGCCAAAATCGTAGGCATTGGATCGGTGATGGATAATTATGTTGTTGGCATGTATTCCATATATAGGCATGTATTCCGTATATAGTCATACGTGCTTGCGATAAGAACTTGCATGACATCTTTTGTCCTATCCTCCTGTGGCAGCGAGGTCCATAAGGAAACTAAGGGATATTAAGGCCTCCTTTTAATAGAGAACTGGAACAAAGCATTAACACATACTGAATACATGAACTCCTCAAACTATGGTAATCACCGGAAAGAATCCCAATTATTGTCACCTTGGGGTATGCGGATCATAACACGTAATAGGTTCGTACAACTTGCAAGATAGGATCAAGAACACCAATATATTCGTGAAAACATAAAGGGTTCAGATCTGAAATCATGGCACTCAGGCCCTACTGAGAAGCATTAAGCATAGCAAAGTCATAGCAACATCAATCTCAGAACATAGTGGATACTGGGGATCAAGCCCTAATAAAACTAACTCGATTACATGATAAATCTCATCCAACCCATCACCGTCCAACAAGCCTACGAAGGAATTACTCACCCCCAGTGGTGAGCATCATGAAAATGGTGATGGAGGATGGTTGATGATGACGACGGCATCGAATCCCCCTCTCCGGAGCCCCGAACAGACTCCAGATCAGCCCTCCCGATGAGGAACAAGAGGTGGCCGCAGCTCCGTATCGTAAAATGCGATGATTCCTTCTCTCTGATTTTTTTCTTGATGAATAGGTACTGATGGAGTTGGAGTTAAGGTTGCGGGAGCTGCCAGGGGCCCACAAGCCTGCCAGGCGCGCCTCTGGGCTGTGGCGCCCTGGTGGGCCCCCTCTGGTAATTTCCTTCGCCAATTTTTTTTATATATTCTGAAATAATTCTCCGTAATTTTTCATCTCAATCCGAGAACTTTTATTTTTGCACAAAAACAATACCATGACAATTCTACTGAAAACAACGTCAGTCCGGGTTAGGTCCATTCAAATCATGAAAATTAGAGTCCAAAACAAGAGCAAAAGTGTTTGGAAGAGTAGATACGTTTGGGACGTATCATTTACCTTTCCAACTGCTAAGTCTTTTTTGCAGTCTTTCCTCGATGTGTTTCCATTCAACATTTGTGAGTCTCCGATAATGTATCGGTATCCCCAAATATGTGATCAGAAACTGGCCCAACCCACATCTGAATAGTTCAGCGCACATGTGGGCCTCGTCTTGAGCCTCGCCAAAGCAAAACAATGCACTCTTATGAAAATTGATCTTAAGACATGAGAGTTGCTCGAATGCTGATGAAATTAATTTCAGATTTCTCGCTTTCTCGAGGTCATGATCCATGAAGAGAATTGTATCGTCGGCATATTGAAGTATAGAGAGATAACCATCAACTAGATGATTTACCACCCCATCAATTTGCCCATCAACCTTGGCATGCTTAATCATGATCGCTAGCATATCCGCCACTATATTGAATAGCATGGGCGATAATGAGTCACCTTGTCGCAATCCCTTCTTTGTCTGGAAATAGTGTCCAATGTCATCATTGACCTTAATGGCAACACTACCTCCAGAAACAAAGCTATGGATCATAGCACGCCACTCTACAGAAAATCCTTTCATTCCAAGAGTCTGTTGAACAAAGGGCCACTTGACTTTGTCATAAGCTTTTTCAAAGTCTACTTTGAGTACCACCCATTCAACTTTTTCCGATGTAATTCATGGTCTGTCTCATGAAGGATAATAACTCCATCTAGGGTGTGTCTGCCTTGCATAAAAGTTGTCTGTGAAGGGCGAACCACATGTTCAGCAACCGAATTTAGCCTAATAGTCGCAACCTTCATGAATATTTTAAAACTAACATTAAGGATGCAAATAGGTCTATATTGTTGTATCCTTCCAGCCTCATTAACCTTAGGTAATAAAATAATCTCATCGAATTTTAAGCGAAACAATTCTAGTTGGTGAGCATGTAGGTCGCTAAACAAAAGTAGGAGATCCGAGTTGATGACTTCCCAGAAGTTATGATAGAGCTCAGCGGAAAACCATCCGAACCTGGGGCTTTGTTATGCTCCATTAGGAAAACTGCCTTTCTAACTTCCTCCTCGGAGTATGGGGCTGTTAGAAGGTTGTTTTCCTCATCAGAGACCTGGGGATGTCATTTGTTCTGGACTCATCCATCGAGAAGCTTCCTTCCTCTAGGGCTCCGATTTTTTTAAATAATAACTAGCAAAAAGGCCCTGCGTTGCAACGGGTAAAAATAGAAAAATGCGAGCACCTTTGCCTGCTAAAACCACTATCGATGATTAATTTTGCACTATATAAATATAGTGGAACAAAGTTTTTGAGGGATTAATTTAGATGGTATGTCATTTTATTCACTATTCGGAAATATGATGCAGCAAAAGCTAAGAATGATGTGGCTGATAAATCACATCTTGTAGAATATACATGACCATTGATGTGGATATAAACATTAAGGGGCAGCAGAACTACTTGGCTTTTTTCGCGGGTTTAATAGGAGTTTTATTCCATAGTAACACAGTTATAATTCAGAGGTAAGATTTTCTCTATAGATGAAGGTCCTTGATCCAACCACACAGTCGTGTTATGATACGACTATATCTTACTAAGCAATCTGCAACCTCTATTCTGATCTCTATGAATTTTCTGAGGAATAAACACTATAAGAGAAACGATCCAAGTTATTACCAGAAAGAACGGACAACGCCACCGCTGAATCCGATTGCACGATGACAGGCATGTCAGAATATTGCATAGCTAGCCCCATGCCAATTATTATCGCATGTATCTTGGCTTCGAGAGCTTTGTTGCAATGGAATAACTATCGATATGCAGCGAATATCACCGAGTCATCCTGCTTCTGAAGCACCATTCCGGCCGTTGCTGAATCGCCAGCTTCCACGAACACACCATCGACCGAGAGAGCGACCATGTTTGCCGGCAGTGCTGCAGCAGAACTACTATTTTGTAGAATAATACAGTATTGTACCCCTCCTTTGTAGAACAATAGCAAAGAACCCGTTTAAATTTATGTATGTATGTTGATTGAATCCTAATGGCATGGAGCCCATAGCTGACATATCTTTTGTAGTCTAATAGTGAAAATCCTAGGCATCAATTTTGAAGTAATGATATGTTAATCAAAATCAAACTATTAACACTCGGCATAACACAATAAAGTTTGTGTTGTAAAAAAGATATTTGTTGCACATATAATACTCAAAGTTGTACTAAGGTTGAGATACTTATTTTGGAACGGAGCGAGTATTACGTGTCTAGATACATCTATATATAGACAAATGTAAGACAACTAATTTGAGACAGGGGTAGTATATAAGAATACTGAGGCTAACACTGACGTGTGATACTCTTCAGACATGAAAAATAATAATTCAATGTGGTGCAGCATGAAGCGCCAATTTAATCTCCATCATGGCTCACGAATCCCACTCTCTCCCTTCAAGGTGTCTGGTGCAGAACAGGTGATGTACTCCACCCTTTTGTCATGCACTCACGAAATTGGGGAGCCCCAGCTTGTTCCATCATGGCACACCAATCCTACTCTCTCCCATTTCTCATGAATCCCATCATATTATTAGCCAACATATAATCTGATGTTCTCTCTCTTCTCTTCCTTTTATTCTGCCACAAACACCTCACAAATTCTGTTTAATTTGGCCAACATATAATCCGATAGTTTCACTCCCTCTGTCCCATTAAATCCAACATGTATGTCTCATGTGTCACGCCCAATATGCGATCCTTTCCGAGAGGAACTCAAAGGTCCCACCAAAGATAGAGCCGCATATTGAAGACGCTTTTGCAAGGTGGATATCATTACATCGTACCATTTACAACTCAAATGGGGATACATACAAAGGCATACAATTACCGCATGAATACATGAAACATCATATCAAAAGAGCAACATCCGACTACGGATGAAATCAAACGAAAAACAAGAACGACATCCACCCTGCTAGCCCAGGCTGCTGACCAAGAACCTATCCCTCGATCGAAGAAGAAGAAGCAGAAGAACTCCAAAACAAGCAAGCATCGCTCTCACGTCATATCATCGCATTACATGTACCTGCATCTGTTGTTGTAGTAATCTGTGAGCCACGAGGACTCAACAATCCCATTATCATGGGTATCAAGACTAGCAAAGCTTAATGGGTATGGAATGGATAAGTGGTGAGGTTGCAGCAGCACTAAGCATTGTATGGTGGCTAACTTACAAGTACAAGAGTAAGAAGAGTTACTATGCATAACGGTCGCAACTAGTAATGATCAATAAGTGATCCTGAACTACTTACATTCAAACATAACCCCACTGTGTTCTCTTCTTGAACCCACTCGAAAAGAGACAGTTAGGTTACGCACGCGGTTGGTGTATTTTATTTCGGATCTGGTGTCATGGGAAACCATGGCCACCTATGGGGCCATGAGCCCCTTTTGGTTCGGCGGGGGGATGGGCACGTTGCACAAAGAGCGGAGAAGCGTCACACAGCGTGGCAGAGATCACACGGACATCTTTTACCCAGGTTCGGGCCGCCGTGAGGCGTAAAACCCTAATCCTGATTTGGTGGATTGATGGTGGAAAAATGGTGGAGGAACGCAGCGCTCTTGCCAGGCAAGGTCGCCTCGGGGAGAGAGCAGCTACGCGCGTATGAGTGTGCAAGGGTCTGGATCAGCCAACCCCTTCTACGGTTGCCATGGGCCTCCTTTTATAGATCAAGGGGTCACCACGGTGGCAAATCAGTCATTACATACTGATTAGATAGCAAACAGTGCTATCATACCTAACTCTGCACGCTGACAGAGAGCATTAAATGCGCCGCTCAACGTCACATCTTAGCTTGCCCGGCAGGCCCTGCCGGGCTGTTTTGCCAGCTTCGTGCCTGCTTGCTTGACACGTCTCAGGACGGGTGTCGCCCTGGGGGTATTTTCTGTAGGAAGCGGCTGCCATGTGGCAAATAGCAGCCACTTAGTCACTTTGGAGCTTGACACCACACTGATCGATGACGTGCGTCGTGATGAGGTGGTGCGGTGGAGTGGTTTGCCTCCGTAAGCCCCGGCAGGCCTGCTGGGACGATCTGGAAACTTGCTTCTGGGGCAAACCCCATCCTCGTCAGGCTCGCCTGCCCGGCAGAGGAGGTTCTTCCCTTAGCGATATCTTGCTTCTCTGGCTCATCTTGGTCTTCTTGATCTGCACTTTGGTCCTTCAAAGAACGGGTCTCTCATGCCTTGATCTGATCTTGAGTTTGTAATCTTGTTCTTGCGCCTGTTGGCTTACCGTCCGTGCACGAGTCAGGGGAAAACATACACCCCTGTTTGTGTTCCCCGATATCTGGTGTCAAGTTCTCTACAACCGGATATTAAAAATTCCAATCTGCCACATAACCGCGAGCACGGCTTCTCGTAAGATTTAACCCTGCAGGGGTGTTCCAACCTGGACCATCATAAGCCAACACAAGCTGCGGTGGAAACACCTCAACCTCAAGAAAACCCGATCAACCTCGAGCCAGCCCGAAGTATCCTCGGAATCCCGATGCACAAGACATTTTGACAATGGTAACACAAGTCCAGCAAGACCTCCCGGTGTGTCGACACCCTGATAGGAGTCGCACGTATCTCGTTCTCAGGACACGGCCAGATGAGCTAAGCGTACAGTAACTGACGTCCCGAGTTACCCCAGGTAGCCCGCACGGTGCTCTAGTTTGGACCAGCACCATCAGCACTGGCCCCCCTGTATTATGTTGAATAACGAACCTCGGGTAGCGCTAACTCCCTATGCATCAAATTTATTATCATGTTTATTATGTTGGGCAAATGTTAAAACCAATGTTGGGCCTTGCTGGAAGCGGTTATTCAAAGCGAACTGTCAAGAGGGTCCCATTCCCCTGAGCGCGTTAGGAACGATAATCAAGGAACATAACACCGGTTTAACGGAAACTAGGGTGGCAAGAGTGGAACAAAACACCAAGCAAAAGGCCGAGCCTTCCACACTTTACCAAGTATATAGATGCATTAATTAAATAAGAGATATTGTGATATCCCACGATATCCATGTCCCAACATGGAACAACCTACAACTGCACTTGCAACTAGCAACGCTATAAGAGGGGCTGAGCAAAGCGGTAACATAGCCAAACAACGGTTTGCTGGGAGGGTGAAAAGGTTAGAGGCTGTTTCATGGCAATTGGGAGGCTTGATAAACAGGTGATAGGTAGCGCGACATAGCGATAGCATCGAGACAACTAGCAAAGCAAAGATAGTAGTGGTATCCAGTATAATGATCATCTTGCCTGAAATCCCGCTCGAAAGAAGATCGATTCCATGAAGTAGTCGAACCAACGTAGTCGAACGAATCCTCACAATCGCAACGGTACAGGAACTATCGAGAAGAAGCACAACCGGAAAGAAGCAAACAACACGGTAAACGCACAACACATAAACATGGCATGATGCACTCCCAAGTATGATGCATGACAAGGCTACATGATGCTACTCATGGCAAGAGATGATGCATACAAGAACCCCACATCCAAGCAAGTTTAAATGAGGCCGGAAACAACATATAACAATTCCGGAAAGTCCCCATATGCAAATGTTGAAATTGGTACTGATCATTATGTTAAAGTTGTTAAACAGCAAGTTAAAGTGCACCAAGTTAATCTATGCATTTTTCTACCCCATTTACATATAAAGTTTATTTAATTCGGAGCTACGGTTATTTAGTTATACAATAAACCATTTTAACATAACATTTAAGCAAATTAATACAAACAGCAAGTTTAAACATTTTTAACATGGGTGAAAGTTGCATATTATGAAACTATATGAAATTCTAAACATTTTACATATAGAAATCATTTTAATCCGATGCACTATTAAATCTATATGAAAATTACAAAATGTAACACTATGCTGAAATCTGTGCAGTTTGTATGCAAAAAAGAAAAGACAAAAGCAAGAGGATGACAAGTGGGGCTAGGAGGGTGGTCAACCGAGTCAATGTGGAAAGGTCAACAGGGGCGTTGGGTCCCAGCTGTCATACTCAAGGGGATGACAAAACAAAAGAAGCAAATAATTGCCAAGACTAGGATTTGATCGCAGATGTGGCTCTAGCCACCAGGCTAGGTGCGGTGCTTGTGACACAATTGGGTTTGGCCTGAAATGAAACAGGAGCTGATCCTCTGAAGATGCAAAAATTGTAGAAAAAGGATGCAGCCGTGGGGATTTGAACCCTGGTCGCCTAGGTGCCAACGAGCTGGGCTAACCAGTAGGAGCTGAACTGATTCGCGTACAAATAACAGAAGTGCACTATCTGAACCAATAGCTCGAGCGAACCTGACCAAACAACAGAAACAAAGGGCCGGCCTTGGCTGTGCTCGCGATGGAGCTCAACAACAAGTAGCAGGTGCTCGCCTGGGTGCCTTGGGCCGCGCGGGGTGCTCGCGTGCAGGTGTGGAAACGAGGGTGTACGTGCAGTGCATGCCACAAAATAAGAACGTGAACCAAAACGCTAAGCTTCAGCCATGGAAGCACGGGGATCTCGCCAGCGTTGGCAGCGAGCAAACGCGGCGGCGCCAGCGGCTGGCGAGGTGTGCAAGTGCAGCAAGGGCGGCAACAAGGTGTGCGGGTGCGCGGAAAACAAAGCCTCGACTTCAAACGGCCATGGCGATAGCACGGCACCATCGGCTCGGACGCCACGGGATCGATGGCTACGGCAACGAAACTCGAACCAAAGAGGGGCTGGGAGGAGCGGCTGCTCACCGTGGGGATGCTGATGGAGTTGAACAAGGTCGGCGGTGCCTGGGGACGGCGAGAAGACGCGCTGGTCGAGGCGGTAGTGCTCGGGTCTGTGAAGCAGAGGAAGTAGGGGAGGAAGACGTCGAGGAGGAGGCCTTGGAGTCCTTGTGGTCGTGTGCGAGGATGAGGAAGATGACGGGGATCGCGACGCTCCCGAGGAAGAAGACGGACGGAGACGGTCGAATTAACCCGAGCTCGAGCTCAAGCTCAGTTCGGCCATAGCGATGGCGTTGCATGGGGAAACTCACCTAGGCGGCGGCAAAGCAGGGAGAGGGACGGAGCTGGGCGAGGATGGCTAGGCCGAACCCTAGGGCTGGTTTTAAAGGAGCTAGGGCGCTCCTCCGGCCGTCAAATCTAGGGGCTGGCCTACATGGCTCTGGTGGATGCCCTGCCATACAGGAAAGGAGAAGAAGAACAGGGGCGCTGGTGCTGGTGGGCTCGGTGGGCCGAAAGTGAACAGGTAAGTGGAAGGTGGGCTTTCTCTCTCTCCCCCAATATTACTACTCTATCTATATTAAAATAAACAGAGATAACAAGGAAAACGCCAGGGAGATAGGAGACGGTTATGAGAGATATAAGAATATCCCCAAGACGTTGGAATTATGCACTATTTGAAATAATTGGTTTGGGCATTTTTAAAGAAAGAAAATTATCGCAAGTTTGAATTAAATTCAAACTTGAGGCAATTTTGATTCCAACCAAATCAAGTCCAAAAGAGCTGAAAATTGGCAGAGAGGGTCTAGGCCTAGTTTAAGATTAATAGGGAAAGAATGAACATTTTTCGGGAACAAAAAAATGTCAGTAGAAATAAAAGGCCAAACTTTGAAAGGATGAAGAGGGAGATGGGGTTTGCTTGGAGATGGATTTGTTTGAATGATGAAGATGCCAACAACAGTGAAGATGAAGAGGAAGAGATCACACCATATCATACACAATCAAAATGAAAATGCCACAACAAGCTAGATGAGCATGATGCACGATGCAACAAAAGACAAGGGCAACATCCATAATATAAATAGCATGCAACAAGGCAAGATCAAATCACAAAATAGCATAGGTCTTGGTCTTGGGGTGTCACATCATGGATCTCAGGTCTTAGCTCACGCCAGACAATGCACTAAAAACGTATATAAATTGATGTGAATAAGTTTAAGGGAGCAAGGTGGGACTAATCTTCTGCAGCTTAGACTGGACGGGAGGTTATAAGCTCTATCTCTTTTTCGGCGCTTCTTTTTGTGAGTTCCAGCAGAGCCCATTCTTGTTGCTAACGGCCCAATGGAGAAGACCTAGTAACACGCCTAGGCAGGTAGCAGAGGCCCAGTTGAGAAATGTAGCTTGTAAGAAGTACGTACGAAGAAACGAACCTTTTCTACAGACTTGTACATATAGCTAAGTAGAATTCAGACTCATGTATATGTATATATGAAGAAAAGTTGAATTAGGATTCTTATTATGGCTACGTGTGTGTTCAGCTGGCCCACAACCTCCACGTCTGGCTGTAGTCTACAAGTAGGGAATAACTTTGTTTAATGTAGATCAACTAGCAGAAACATCTGGCTAGCGTGGTGGGAGTTCCATCTTAGGTTGAGGCAGGTCACGAGTTCGAATTCTTTCATCAGCTTCCTTTTTCTAGCTTTTCTCGGATGTCCGCTTGGGTGGCCCATGGGGGTACGTGTATCGTTGGGCCAGTGCGTCGACAAAATTTGCGTTTGATGGGTGACACCAAAAAGCTAACGACGGACTTTTTCTCAAATTTTGGAGGAGGTAGGGGAATAGTACCACCTCATAGGAACCGGTCAAAGAGACCATGTATGAAAGAAGTGAAAAAAAAACGACGATGAACCCGGCGGGAGCAATGCGTGCTTTTATTAGTAGGTAAAGACTAGTGATATAAGATTTAAGTTGCTCATGCCCCTCAATCGTGCCCTCATCCTGTTGTAGGGAATGAATAATTTTCTTCCGGTGTCTGCCATTGGAGACTCGATGGAAATATCTAGTATTCAAATCACCTTTCAGGATAAATTGAGAGTTAGAATGTTGGTACCATTTGAGTTCCTCTTCACACAGCATGCTAGCTATTTGTGTGTTTGAACGACTCTTGATCTCGATTTCATGCTCAGATAGAGGTCTAACCTCTGCCAAAGCTTCTAATTCATCAATGATAGACGAAAGACGAAGCTTCTCCTTTTTGAGGATACCCACCGTCTGCCTAGCCCAGCCACCAAGGAATTTATGTAATGCATGCATTTTGTTATTCCATTTGTGTATTGGGGTATGCCCGACCACCGGTTTATCCCACACCTCCTTGACCATGTCATGGAAGCCATCCCGAAGCAACCACCCAAGTTCAAACTTGAACTTGCGACTATGTTATGGTCGTGGAAAACCTAAGTCAGGAGAATGGGTACGTGGTCTGATATAGCCTCGATATGAGGGAGAGCACACACAGGCACTATAGGAAATTTAGATTCATAGTCGGTATCCATTAAAACGCGATCTAGTTTCTCATATGTCAATTCTGGAAGACTGTTCACCCAAGTGAATTGTCTTCCAATCATGGAAACCTCTCACAGACCTAGACTATCGATGATAACGTTGAAACGGAAAGGCCAATGATTATCAAACCTACCACGGCTTTTCTCATTTGGAAATCGAAGCAAATTGAAATCCCCACCTATAAGAATGGGGCAGGGATTATCTTTTGCCAGATTAACCAATTCACGAAGAAAATCGGCCTTGAATTCATCCTAGGCTGCCCCATACAGGGCGACGAGTGCCCATGTGAAGTTGTCGGCCTTGTTGCGAATTTGGAGTTTAATGTGAAACTCACCATCCGAACTAGCCAAAACATCCATAGTCCATGTATTTACGCCAAGTAAAATGCCCCTAGAACGACCTCTAGGCGGTCGTGAAACCCAAGTAAAGTCTATCCCAAGAGAAAGACGGTTAAGCAAACTTACTAAGAAATCACATCTCCCCGTTTCAGAGATAGCCAAAAAATTAAAATTGTATTCCCTATTACACTCCACAATGAATAAATGTTTAGCCAAGTCACGAAGACCTCTGCTATTAAAAAACATTCCATTCATGAGGAAACAATAGGAGGTTTAGAACATATTGCCCTCTTATGGGACTTACTCACTTTTTTTGAACGTGCAATCTTTGATTTACGTCCACATGCTGTAAGCTCAATCAATAAACTAAGCCCGGGTTCATCTAGGCCCACGTCTGAAACCGCTCCTACTAAATGAGAGAGTAGCTGACCATTTGATGTGGCATGCAGCTCCTCCTCATCAGTATGGGATGCATAAGACTTGCTAGAAACATGTGGAGTAACTTTTAATCGGTCATATTCCAAATGTTTCAAAGCATTAGTTGAAATAGAAATATCCTTCTCATTCATTCCTAGACTAACACCCACATTATTCAACTTAGAAATGATGGCTATATTGGAAAGAGCTAAAAAGGATCTGGGTTAAGATGTAATACCTTGGTTGTTGAGGTTTTGCGTTGCTTTATGCTGCATAGCCTTGGACAAGGAGTCCTCATCTATGTCCATCGAGCCGTCATCGGCAACCGTATGCCGACAACTTCGGCGTGTAGGTGTCACCCTGAGCATTGGTCGTGGCACCGAAACTGTTGCCGGAGGAGGTGATGGTGGTGGAGTAGCAACCCCCTGGTACGTCCATTTTGCATCATGTTTTCCTACTGTTATTTATAATGATTTATGCATAATAATGATCTATGGAGTAATTCTAATGCCCTTTCTCTCATAATATGCAAGGTTTACACAAAGAGGGAGAATGCCGGTAGCTGGAATTCTGGACCTGAAAAAGCTATGTCAGAGTTACCTATTCTACACATCTCCAAATGAGCTGAAAATTTACGGAGAATTGTTTTGGAATATATATAAAATACTGCAGCAAATAACTACCGAAGGGGGCCACCCTGGTGAGCACAAGACACCACAGCGCGCCTGGGCCCCCAGGCGCGCCCTGGTGGGTTGTGCCCTCCTCGGCTCACCTCCAGTGCCCATCTTCTGGTATATAGGTCATTTTAACCTAGAAAAAATAAGAGGTGGACTTTCGGGAAGAAGTGCTGCCGTCTCGAGGCGGAACTTGGGCAGGAGCACTTTTGCCCTCCGGCGGAGCGATTCCGCCGGGACAACTTCCTTCCCAGAGGGGGAAATCATCATCATCGTCATCACCAACAACCCTCTCATCTTTGGGAGGGCAATCTCCATCAACATCTTCAATAGCACCATCTCCTCTCAAACCCTAGTTCATCTCTTGTGTTCAATCTTTGTACCGGAACCTCAGATTGGTACCTGTGGGTGACTACTAGTGTTGATTACATCTTGTAGTTGATTACTATATGGTTTATTTGGTGGAAGATTATATGTTCAGATCCATTATGCTATTTAATACCCCTCTAATCTTGAGCATGATTATTATTTGTGAGTAGTTACTTTTGTTCTTGAGTTCACGGGAGAAGTCATGTTGCAAGTAATCATGTGAACTTGATATGTGTTCGATATTTTGATGATATGTATGTTGTGATTCCCTTAGTGGTGTCATGTGAACATCAACTACATGGCACTTCACCATATTTGGGCCTAATGGAATGCATTGTGGAGTAGTTATTAGATGATAAGTTGCTAGAGTGACAGAAGCTCAAACTCTAGTTTATGCGCTACTTCGTAAGGGACCGATTTGGATCCAAAAGTTTAATGCTATGGTTAGATTTTATCTTAATACTTTTCTCATAGTTGCGGATGCTTGCGAGGGGGTTAATCATAAGTAGGAGGTTTTTTCAAGTAAGAACAGCACCTAAGCACCGGTCCACCCACAGATCAAATTATCAAAGTAGCGAACACGAATCGAACCAACATGATGAAAGGGACATGGTGAAATTAATGTGTACCCTCAAGAACGCTTTGCTTATCATAAGAGACCGTTTTGGCCTGTCCTTTGCCACAAAAGGATTGGGCTACCTTGCTGCACTTTATTTACCATTACCGTTACTTGCTCCTTACAAATTATCTTGCTATCAAACTACTTGTTACCGACTATTTCTGTGCTTGCAGAAAATACCTTGTTGAAAACCACTTGTCATTTCCTTCTGCTCCTCGTTGGGTTCGACGCTCTTACTTATTGAAAGGACGACGATTGATCCCCTATACTTGTGGGTCATCAAGACTCTTTTCTGGCGCCATTGCCGGGGAGTGAAGCGCTTTTGGTAAGTGGAAATTGGTAAGGAAAAATTATTACTACGTGCTGAAATTTATTGTCACTTGTTACTATGGAGAACCATCCTTTGAGGGGTTTGTTCGGGGTATCTTCACCTCGACCGGAAACACAATTAGTTGCTCGTCAACCTACTGCACCTACTAAAAATATTGGTTATGAAATTCCTTCGGGTATGATAGAACAACTGCTAGCTAATCCTTATGCAGGAGATGGAACTGAACATCCTGATATGCATTTGATATATGTCGATGAAATTTATGGATTATTTAAGCTTGCAGGTTTATCCGAAGATGAAGCTAAGAAGAAGGTTTTTCCCTTTATCTTTGAAGGGAAAAGCATTGACATGGTATAGGCTATGCAATGATATTGGATCTTGGAACTGGAATCGATTGAAATTGGAATTTCACCAAAAAAATTATCCTATGTATCTAGTTCATCGTGATCGGAGTTATATATATAATTTTTGGCCTCGTGAAGGAGAAAGTATCGCTCTAGCTTGGGGGAGGCTTAAGCCAATTTTATATTCATGCCCCAATCATGAGCTCTCTAGAGAAATTATTATTCAAAAATTTTATGCTCGGCTTTCTCATGATGATCGATCCATGCTTGATACTTCTTGTACTGGTTCTTTTATAAAGAAGACTATTGAATTCAGGTGGGACCTTTTGGAAAGAATTAAATGCAACTCTGAAGATTGGGAACTCGACGAAGGTAAAGATTCAGGTATTAAGCTTGAATTTGATTGTGTTAAATCTTTTATGAATAATGATGCTTTTCACAAGTTTAGCACTAAATATGGACTAGACTCTGAGATAGTAGCCTCTTTTTGTGAATCATTTGCTACTCATGTTGATCTCCCTAAGGAGAAGTGGTTTAAATGTCATCCCCCTATCAAATAAGAAATTAAAGAACCAGTCATAGTTAAAGATGAAACTATTATTTACAATGTTGATCCAGTTGTGCCTACTGCTTATATTGAAAAACCACCTTTCCTTGTTAGGATAAAGGAACATGCTAAGGTTTCAACTGTGAGCACTTAAACCTGCTGAACAAATTAAAGTAGAACCTAGTGTTGCTATGGTTAAAGATCTCCTGGCAGAAAATATTGATGGGCATGTTATTTACTTCTACGATGATGCTGCTAGAATTGTCAAACCCGATGAAAAAGATAAACATAGACCTCTTGTTGGCATGCCTGTTGTCCCAGTTAAAATAGGAGATCATTGTTATCATGGTTTATGTGACTTAGGTGCTAGCGTGAGTGATATTCCTTTTACCTTATACCAAGAAATTATGAATGACATAGCACCCGCTGAAATAGAAGACATAGATGTTACTATTAAACTTGCTAATAGAGACACCATCACACCACTTGGGATTGTTAGAGATGTTGAAATCTTGTGTGGGAAAATAAAATACTCTAGTTCTTGGTTCCCCACAAGATGATTTTTGTCCCATTATCTTTGGTAGACCTTTCTTGAACACCGTGAATGCTAAAATAGATTGTGAAAAAACAAACTGTCGGTGTTAGCTTTGGTAATGAGTCTCATGAGTTTAATTTCTCCAAGTTTAGTAGACAACCACATAAGAAAGAATTACCTAGTAATGATGAAATAATTGGTCTTGCTTCTATTGCCGTGCCCCCTACTGATCCACTAGAACAATATTTGCTAGACCATGAAAATGATATGCATATGCATGAAAGAAATGAGATAGATAAAATTTTCTTTTGGAAGGTGTTTTATTTGCTCGGAGTTCCCGTTTGATACCCGATAAAGCAAATCTAGGTTTTCGCTTTCCTTGCGATGGGCCTGGCCGAGGGGGAACATGTCAAGTATCCGCCCGGGATCATGTTTTCTTAGGTTTATTCTGGATGTACAATGCAATTTCGGTAGTCATTTTCCATTTCAGTGAACAACGACCTCTGCTCAAACATAATTTGCCTATTGAAACTCTAGGAGGTCCTCCTCTGCCTAAAGGTGATCCTGTGTTTGAATTAAAGCAATTTCCTGACACTTTGAAATGTGCTTATCTTGATGAGAAAAAGATATATCATGTTATTATTAGTGCTAACCTTTCAGAACATGAAGAAGAAAGATTATTGAAAATTCTGAAGAAGCACCATGCTTGTAACACCCCCGGTGGTTAGCCACAGTAATCCCATTTTGATAATGCCAAGTCAGCATGATTATCAGTGCATGATCATCATTAACATCATATTGCATTTCAACTCCTAACCTCAAATTCAAATTTAAATGAAAGTGGAAAATAAAAGTTGTCCAACATAGAAACTAAATTGTTCATTAAATAGCAAATAAATCAGAGACAATTCTAAAATTGAAACCAACATCATTGGAGTTGGGTAAGTGACTCAAACATCTTCAAACAGCGACTAAAAACAATATTTAATAACCATTTATTAAATCTAATTTAAGTATGAAATGATGTTTTGCCCAAACTAATTTTAGGTGTTAGGAAATAAAGCACTGGTATTTATGGACTAGGTCTCCCTTTTTACAAAATTCGGTTTGGGGCCTAACTATTTACTAAACAGAGGTATATGAATTTATAAAAAGAGAAAAGAAAAGTAAAAAGGAAAAGCCCCCCCCCCCCGGACCAACTGGGCCAAGGCCCAGCCGGCCGGCCCACTCCCTCCCTATATGGCCTCCCCCTGGAGGCCAGCAAACCCTAGCCCACCCCGCACTCTTCCCTCGCTCCTCTGCTTCCCCCGACCCGATCCAGATCGAGGGGCGGCGACCCCGGCGACCGCGCCGCCCCGCTCCCCGTCGCCGTTCGACGCCACCAAGCCGGCGCCCCTTCGCCACCTCGTCGGACCGCCAGCCGCCGACGCCTCGCCTCCTCCCCGGAGCCTGCGCTCGCCGCCTCCCTCGTCGCCGTCGCTGCCCTCCCTCGCTGGACCGCCGAACCCCCGCCGCCTCCTCGTCCTCCCCCTCAACGGCTACCCCGAGCCTCGCCGGCCCCCGAACCCCGGCAACGAATGTGAGCCCCGCCGCCGCCTCCCTCTCTCTCCCCGTCCCCGTCGCCCGTCCCGGTCGCCGCACTCCGGCCGCGCCCTGGCTCGCCCGCCCACGCCGATGGCCGCGCTCGCTGCGCCACTTCGTGCCCCCCCGCGTCCCTCTGTGCTCGCCTCGCTCGCCGCACGCCTCGCCCGCGCAGCCTCGCTGCTGCCGCTGTCTTGCGCCGCCGCCCGCGCTGCTACTGCTGCTCCGCGAGCTGCTCGCCGCCCGCGCACGCCGCTGCTCGCCAGCTGCCGCCGAGCCCAGCTTGCCGCCTGCGCCCGCGCGCCACTCGGCGTCGCCTCGCCACTCCCCGCGCCGGCGCGCGCCCGTAGCCGCGTCGCCGCGCGGGTGCGTGTTGACCCGCTCCATTGGCCGGACCTGTCCGGCCCCGAATGGGCCTGGCCGCGGACGTGTCCGCCCCGGGCCACTGCCATGTGGGGCCTGCCCTGGAATAAAAAAAAAGAATTAAAAGAAATAGATAATTAATTATATAATTAACCTAATTAACTCTGTTTAATTAAACTAACTAATTAATCTGTGATTAACTTAATTAAACCCTAATTAATCTTAACAGACTGCTGATGTCATGCTGATGTCATGCTGACGTCATGCTGACGTCAGCAAGACACTGTTTCGGATAATGTTAATTTAAATAATTAATTAAATTCCAGAAATTAATAAAAACTTTAGAAAATCATATTAAATAATCCGTAACTCAGATCGAAAAACTTTGTACATGAAAGTTGCTCAGAACGACGAGACGAATCTGAATACGCGGTCCGTTCGTCCGTCACGCGTCCCTAACTATCCGAACTTGCAACCGTTCCCCTCTTATCCTCTGTCCGATAATTCCAAAGACCCGGGAAATATCGTCAGATATTCTCCCGCTCCGTCTGTTACGTGTGATGCTGCGTTAGACTACCCCTAGCACCGTGTATCGTATTTGTCATGCTCATGTTTGCTATATATTTATACTGTTTCCTCCCCCTCTTCTCTCTCGATAGCCCCCGACCCCGACGTCGTCCCCGAGCCCGACGCAGCTCCGGAGCCCGAAGACACCATAGACGACCTTGCCCTTGCCGCCGAGCAACCAGGCAAGCCCCTCCTTTGATCATCCCGATATCGCCCATTCTAATTTCCCATGCTTGCATTAGAATTACTGCTGCTGCTGCTTTACCTATTCTGATGCATAGCCTGTTCATTGTAACCTGCTGTTGATAATTACCTACATATCCTAAACTGTTTAGTCTAGGCTGGGTAGAGACCTATCAGTGACCCCACTTATCCCGACTGCCGCGCTGGATCGTCAGAAGACCCGATCAACGGGATTGAAGACCAGGACCCGACACCGCACATCACCCCCCCTTAGTTGTAACGACACTGCAGCGTTACTATCGAGTGCCGAGGGTGAAACCTCTTGTAGCACTTCTGATGTTAACTCTGTAGAGTAGCTATTCGGTCGTGGTCATCGAGGGTGATTCCTCCTTCACCGCTTCCGATAACGACGCTGTCGTACAACACCTCAAGTGTGGACCCAGTGAGGGTGATTCCTCCTAGTTCATCTTGACGGATACATCGAGTGGGAATTCAATGAGGGTGATACCTCGGATTCCCTGATGTTATGGACACACGGATACTTGGACTTTTCAATGTTACTTGGAAAGGCGGGTCGACCCTGAGGGGTACCCGCGTGTGATGTGAAGGCGGGTTGCCAGTGTGGTGCCCGAGTGGTGAATACGAGGCGCGGCCGGGCATTCTTAACCCTTGCCGCAAGTCCTCGAGATGGGGCGACGGGGTCACATCTTTCGTGAGTCTCTGCTCGTTACCGCAAGCCCTAGTCCTAACGATTTGGATATTTGATCCGAGCAGGCCTCTGGCCTGATAGCACTAACCATCACGTGGGCATAGTATGGGCGTTCTGCATCGTAGCATCAGCCGAAAGCTCTGTCAGACGTCTAGTTCAGCCTTGCGGCCGGGACGGACCGGCGCCCCCCTGGTGCCTGGCTTCCCCCTGCACGCAACGACTCGGAGTGCACAGGGCGATGGCCCAAGACCTCTGAGCGCTTAGGATGTAGACCGACGGGGACCTCTCTGCTGAGCTGTAGGTAGGGTTGCGATGTGTCGTTTGGCCGAGGCCGGGCATGACCCAGGAAAGTGTGTCCGGCCGAAGTTAATCGAGCGTGTTGGGTAAGTTGGTGCACCCCTGTAGGGAAGAACACTTCTATCGATAGCCGGTCCTACGGTAAAGGACACTCGGAGTTGTATCCTGATTGATACAATTTAGAACTGGATACCTGTGATGAGACCTGTATGTATGGCTCTGGGATTGCTTTCTCGCAGGGAGTCGAGAAAGGATCTCAGGATGAGGTTGATATTATTACTGCTACATTATATTGTATTGTTCTACTCTCTTCTACTGCTGCAAGACTGCTGAAGATGCTAGTCTTCGATAGGACTAGGCCTTCTCTCTATTCTGGCATTTCTGCAGCCCAGTCCACATATACAGCCTCCCCTTGATAATGTTGCATATGTAGTGTAGATCCTTGCTTGCTGAGTACTTCTGAGTACTCACGGTTGCTTTGTTTTCCTTTTTCTCCCCATATCAGTTTGACGTGACCAGAGGACGGAGCCCCCTGAGACAGATGCCCCGACGATCGTTACTACTACTACCCAGAGGATGGATACTACTACGAGTTGACTGACGACCAGGAGTAGGATCGGAGGGTCCCAGGCAGGAGGCCTTCGCCTTTCGATCGTAGTGTTTTATTTTGCCCCGCCGTTCTAAAGGCCTTTCTGTTTCTATTTCATATCTGTACTCAGATATCTGATGCTTCCGCTGACGCTTGTTCGCAAGCTTATGTATTCGAGCCCTCGAGGCCCCTGGCTTGTAATATAAAGCTTGTATGACTTTATTTATGTTTTAGAGTTGTGTTGTGATATCTTCCCGTGAGTCTTTAGGCTTGATCGTGTGCATTTGCGTGTATGATTAGTGCACGATCGGGCCGGGGGCGTCACAAGTTGGTATCAGAGCCGACTGCCTGTAGGAACCCCCTTTCCAACTCCTTGGCCGAAGTTGAGTCTAGAAACCGGAAAACTGTTTTACTAACTTGGCTGTGTGGCTTACGGGCCCACGTCGCCAATTGGGAGGTATTAGTATCTTTTATTCCTCATCTTTACTCTGGGACTCTGACCTCTCTTCCTTTCGGGTTAACTAAAGTTTACTAACGCCGACACTTAGGATCTCGTAATTCTCGTCCACCCGGAGAGCTGGATATCTGTGCGATTTCCCTGACATTGATCTGATTAGTCTGATGATCATTTTCCTTTCCATTGTTTTGTCTAACCTTTCTCTCCGAGATCGGTTATACTTCTCCTTGTCTTTGGACAATCATGAGTTCCCTCTGTTTCAGATGGATCGTTTGTTTTCACCACACCCTGCGACGCAGCTACCAGCTGTTCGAGCAGGGATACATCCAGAGTACATTCTTTATCCACTGGGGCAGATGTCAATCCGTTACAATACCCCAGTACTATCTCCTCCAGATACCCGCAAAGACTTTGTGATCTATTGTGACGCATCCCGTGAAGGATTAGGCTGTGTCCTAATGCAAGAGCGTAAAGTGATTGCTTATGGCTCTCGTCAGTTGCGCCCACATGAAGAGAATTATCCGGTACATGATCTAGAACTAGCTGCTGTCATCTATGCACTACAGTTATGGCGACATTACCTCCTCGGTAATCGTTGCGAGATATACACGGATCATAAAAGCCTGAAGTACTTGTTCACTCAACCTTCTCTAAACCTCCGTCAGCAAAGATGGATGGAGACCATTGCGGACTATGACTTGGGTATTTCTTATACCCCTGGCAAGGCTAACGTGATGGCTGATGCCTTAAGCCGCAAGTCCTATTGCGACAACCTCATGGTTAGGCGAGCTCAACCTCGTCTTTTTGAAGAACTACGCAAGCTAAATCTGCGTATTGTTCCACAGGGTTCTCTTAATAACCTTGTGATACAACCAGATCTTGAGAAAGCTGTTAAGAATGCGCAAGCTAAAGATGCTGAAGTTGATCTGATGAAGAAAGATCTTCACCTTGAAAAGTACAGGGATTTCTCGCTGTTTGAAGATGGAACCTTGTATTTCAAAGACCGCATTGTGGTACCTCGCTTCGAGCTTATGACTGACAAAGTCATGAAGGAGGCACATGATACCCCGTTGTCTATTCATCCGGGTAGCACCAAGATGTATCGTGATCTCCGTCAAAGGTACTGGTGGTCTAGAATGAAGCAGGACATTGCTCGATATGTTGCTGAATGTGATGTTTGTCGTCGCGTTAAAGCAGAACATCAGAAGCCTGCTGGAATTCTGCAACCGTTGCCTATTCCTCTATGGAAATGGGATAAGGTTCAGATGGATTTCATTACAGGACTTCCCAGGTCACAGAAGGGTCACGATGCTATTCTTATCGTCGTCGACCAACTCTCCAAAGTTGCACACTTTCTGCCTGTCAAGGAGACGATCACTGCTAGTCAGTTAGCAGAGTTATATATCTCCAGAATTGTTTCACTCCACGGTATTCCGAAAGAGATCAGTTCAGACCGTGGCAGCATATTCACTGGTCATTTCTGGGAAAGTTTCCAAAAGGCTATGGGAACTCATATTACCTGGAGTTCAGCTTATCATCCTCAATCCCAAGGCCAAGTTGAACGAGTTAATCAAGTGCTTGAAGACATGTTGCGAGCTTGTGTTATATCGTTTGGCAAGAAATGGGAAGAATCTCTTCCATATGCCGAGTTCTCCTATAACAACAGCTATCAAACCAGTCTGAAAATGGCCCCCTTTGAAGTTCTCTATGGACGTAAGTGTCGAACCCCTCTGAATTGGTCAGAAACTGGGGAACGACCGCTCGTGGGTCCAGATATTATTCAACAAGCCGAAGAACAAGTTCGTATTGTCCGGGAAAATCTCAAGGCGGCTCAGGACCGCCAGAAGAGCAACTATGATCGCAAACGATGGGGTTTGACTTATCAACCTGGTGATCAAGCTTATCTTCGTGTCACCCCTATGAAGGGCACTCACCGTTTTGGAATCAAGGGCAAGCTAGCTCCACGCTACATTGGTCCTTTCCGCATTGTTGCAAGACGTGGTCAAGTGGCGTATAAATTGGAATTGCCGCCGCAATTCTCTCATATCCACGACGTCTTCCATGTGTCGCAACTTCGTAAATGCTTCAAGGAATCTCCGCACCGATCTGTGGATCACGAGATGCTTGAATTGCAAGATGATCTATCTTATAAGGAGCATCCGATCCGCATTCTCGATGAAGCTGAACGTCGAACCCGTCAGAAGGTTACCAAGTTCCTCAAAGTGCAGTGGTCAAATCATACTGAAAATGAAGCCACTTGGGAACGCGAGGATCATCTTCGCAAGGAATACCCCGAACTTTTTCCTTCTACTTCTTAATTCTCGGGACGAGAATTCTTGTTAGTAGAGGAGATTTGTAACACCCCCAGTGGTTAACTACAGTAATCACCCTTTTGACAATACCAAGTCAGCATGATTAACAGTGCATGATCATCAATTGCACCATAATGCATTTCAACTTCTAACTCAAATCCAAATTTAAATGAAAGTGGAAAATAAAAGTTGTCCAACATAGAAACTAAATTGTTCATTAAATAGCAAATAAATCAGAGACAATTCTAAAATTGAAACCAACATCATTGGAGTTGGGTAAGTGACTCAAACATCTTCAAACAGCGACTAAAAACAATATTTAATAACCATTTATTAAATCTAATTTAAGTATGAAATGATGTTTTGCCCAAACTAATTTTAGGTGTTAGGAAATAAAGCACTGGTATTTATGGACCAGGTCACATGTTTTACAAAATTCAATTTGAGCCCTAACTATTTACAAAACAGGGGTATGGATAAATAAAAAGAGAAAAGAAAAGAAAAAGGAAAAGCCCCCCCCCCCGGCCCAACTGGGCCAAGGCCCAGCCGGCCGGCCCACTCCCTCCCTATATGGCCTCCCCCTGGAGGCCAGCAAACCCTAGCCCACCCCGCACTCTTCCCTCGCTCCTCTGCTTCCCCCGACCCGATCCAGATCGAGGGGCGGCGACCCCGGCGACCGCGCCGCCCCGCTCCCCGTCGCCGTTCGACGCCACCAAGCCGGCGCCCCTTCGCCACCTCGTCGGACCGCCAGCCGCCGACGCCTCGCCGCCTCCCCGGAGCCTGCGCTCGCCGCCTCCCTCGTCGCCGTCGCTGCCCTCCCTCGCTGGACCGCCGAACCCCCGCCGCCTCCTCGTCCTCCCCCTCAACGGCTACCCCGAGCCTCGCCGGCCCCCGAACCCCGGCAACGAATGTGAGCCCCGCCGCCGCCTCCCTCTCTCTCCCCGTCCCCGTCGCCCGTCCCGGTCGCCGCACTCCGGCCGCGCCCTGGCTCGCCCGCCCACGCCGATGGCCGCGCTCGCTGCGCCACTTCGTGCCCCCCCGCGTCCCTCTGTGCTCGCCTCGCTCGCCGCACGCCTCGCCCGCGCAGCCTCGCTGCTGCCGCTGTCTTGCGCCGCCGCCCGCGCTGCTACTGCTGCTCCGCGTGCTGCTCGCCGCCCGCGCACGCCGCTGCTCGCCAGCTGCCGCCGAGCCCAGCTTGCCGCCTGCGCCCGCGCGCCACTCGGCGTCGCCTCGCCACTCCACGCGCCGGCGCGCGCCCGTAGCTGCGTCGCCGCGCGGGTGCGTGTTGACCCGCTCCATTGGCCGGACCTGTCCGGCCCCGAATGGGCCTGGGCGCGGACGTGTCCGCCCCGGGCCACTGCCATGTGGGGCCTGCCCTGGAATAAAAAAAAAAGAATTAAAAGAAATAGATAATTAATTATATAATTAACCTAATTAACTTTGTTTAATTAAACTAACTAATTAATCTGTGATTAACTTAATTAAACCCTAATTAATCTTAACAGACTGCTGATGTCATGCTGACGTCATGCTGACGTCAGCAAGACACTGTTTCGGATAATGTTAATTTAAATAATTAATTAAATTCCAGAAATTAATAAAAACTTTAGAAAATCATATTAAATAATCCGTAACTCAGATCGAAAAACTTTGTACATGAAAGTTGCTCAGAACGACGAGACGAATCTGAATACGCGGTCCGTTCGCCCGTCACGCGTCCCTAACTATCCGAACTTGCAACCGTTCCCCTCTTATCCTCTGTCCGATAATTCCAAAGACCCGGGAAATATCGTCAGATATTCTCCCGCTCCGTCTGTTACGTGTGATGCTGCGTTAGACTACCCCTAGCACCGTGTATCGTATTTGTCATGCTCATGTTTACTATATATTTATACTGTTTCCTCCCCCTCTTCTCTCTCGATAGCCCCCGACCCCGACGTCGTCCCCGAGACCGACGCAGCTCCGGAGCCCGAAGACACCATAAACGACCTTGCCCTTGCCGACGAGCAACCAGGCAAGCCCCTCCCTTGAGCATACCGATATCGCCCATTCTAAATTTCTCATGCTTGCATTAGAATTACTGCTGCTGCTGCTTTACCTATTCTGATGCATAGCCTGTTCATTGTAACCTACTGTTGATAATTACCTACATATCCTAAACTGTTTAGTCTAGGCTGGGTAGAGACCTATCAGTGACCCCACTTATCCCGATCAATGGGATTGAAGACCAGGTCCCGACACCGCACTGGATCGTCAGAAGACCCGATCAATGGGATTGAAGACCAGGTCCCGACACCGCACATCACCCCCCTTAGTTGTAACGACACTGCAGCGTTACTATCGAGTGCCGAGGGTGAAACCTCTTGTAGCACTTCTGATGTTAACTCTGTAGAGTAGCTATTCGGTCGTGGTCATCGAGGGTGATTCCTCCTTCACCGCTTCCGATAACGACGCTGTCCTACAACACCTCAAGTGTGGACCCAGTGAGGGTGATTCCTCCTAGTTCACCTTGACGGATACATCGAGTGGGAATTCAATGAGGGTGATACCTCGGATTCCCTGATGTTATGGACACACGGATACTTGGACCTTACAATGTTACTTGGAAAGGCGGGTCGACCCTGAGGGGTACCCGCGTGTGATGTGAAGGCGGGTTGCCAGTGTGGTGCCCGAGTGGTGAATACGAGGCGCGGCCGGGCATTCTTAACCCTTGCCGCAAGTCCTCGAGACGGGGCGACAGGGTCACATCTTTCGTGAGTCTCTGCTCGTTACCGCAAGCCCTAGTCCTAACGATTTGGATATTTGATCCGAGCAGACCTCTGGTCTGATAGCACTAACCATCACGTGGGCATAGTATGGGCGTTCTGCATCGTATGCATCAGCCGAAAGCTCTGTCAGACGTCCAGTTCAGCCTCGTGGCCGGGCCGGGCCAGTACCATCCAGGACTGAGGTGGTGCTCGTCCCGACCCTGCACACACCGACCCGGAGTGCACAGGGCGATGGCCCATGACCCCTGAGCGCTTAGGATATAGACCGACGGGGACCTCTCTGTTGAGCTGTAGGTAGGGTTGCGATGTGTCGTTTGGCCGAGGCCGGGCATGACCCAGGAAAGTGTGTCCGGCCGAAGTTAATCGAGCGTGTTGGGTAAGTTGGTGCACCCCTGCAGGGAAGAACATTTCTATCGATAGCCGGTCCTACGGTAAAGGACACTCGGAGTTGTATCCTGATTGATACAATTTAGAACTGGATACCTGTGATGAGACCTGTATATATGGCTCTGGGATTGCTTCTCGCAGGGAGTCGAGAAGGGATCTCAGGATGAGGTTGATATTATTACTGCTACATTATATTGTATTGTTCTACTCTCTTCTACTGCTGCAAGACCGCTGAAGATGCTAGTCTTCGATAGGACTAGGCCTTCTCTCTATTCTGGCATTTCTGCAGCCCAGTCCACATATACAGCCTCCCCTTGATAATGTTGCATATGTAGTGTAGATCCTTGCTTGCTGAGTACTTCTGAGTACTCACGGTTGCTTTGTTTTCCTTTTTCTCCCCATATCAGTTTGACGTGACCAGAGGACGGAGCCCCCTGAGACAGATGCCCCGACGATCGTTACTACTACTACCCAGAGGATGGATACTACTACGAGTTGACTGACGACCAGGAGTAGGATCGGAGGGTCCCAGGCAGGAGGCCTTCGCCTTTCGATCGTAGTGTTTTATTTTGCCCCGCCGTTCTAAAGGCCTTTCTGTTTCTATTTCATATCTGTACTCAAATATCTGATGCTTCCGCTGATGCTTGTTCGCAAGCTTATGTATTCGAGCCCTCGAGGCCCCTGGCTTGTAATATAAAGCTTGTATGACTTTATTTATGTTTTAGAGTTGTGTTGTGATATCTTCCCGTGAGTCCTTAGGCTTGATCATGTGCATTTGCGTGTATGATTAGTGCACGATCGGGCCGGGGGCGTCACAATGCTGCCATTGGATATACTCTTGATGATCTTAAGGGCATTAGTCCCACTCTCTATCAGCACAAGATTAATATGGAACCTGATGCTAAACCCGTTGTTGATCATCAACGACGTTTGAATCCTAAGATAAAAGAAGTGGTAAGAACTGAAATATTAAAGCTTCTAGAAGCAGGTATAATCTATCCCATAGCTGATAGTAGATGGGTAAGTCCCGTTCATTGTGCCCTAAGAAGGGAGGTATTACTGTTGTTCCTAATGATAAAAATGAACTCATTCCACAAAGAATTGTTACTGGCTATAGAATGGTAATTGATTTTAGAAAATTAAATAAAGCAACTAGAAATGATCATTACCCTTTGCCATTTATTGATCAAATGTCGGAAAGATTATCTAAGCACACACACTTTTGTTTTCTGGATGGATATTCTGGTTTTTCTCAAATACTGTTTCACAGCCTGATGAAGAGAAAACCACCTTCACTTGCCCATTTGGAACTTATGCTTATAGATGTATGCCTTTTGGTTTATGCAATGCACCTACTACCTGTCAAAGATGTATGACTGCTATATTCTCTGTTTTTTGTGAAAAGATTGTTGAGGTTTTCATGGATGATTTTTCTGTTTATGGAACTTCTTTTGATGATTGCTTGAGCAACCTTGATCCAGTGTGAGCAAACTAATCTTGTCTTGAATTGGGAGAAGTGCCACTTTATGGTTAATGAAGGTATTGTCTTGGGGCATAAAATTTCTAAACGAGGTATTGAGGTGGATAAAGCTAAAGTTGATGTAATTGAGAAAATACCATGTCCTAAAGATATTAAAGGTATTTGTAGTTTCCTTGGTCATGCTGGATTTTATAGGAGGTTTATTAAAGACTTCTCTAAAATTTCTAGGCCTCTTACAAATCTTTTACAAAAGGATGTTCCATTTGTTTTTGATGATGATTGTGTAGAAGCCTTTGAAACACTTAAAAAAGTCTTAACTTCTGCACCTATTGTTCAACCACCTGATTGGAACTTGCCTTTTGAAATTATGTGTGATGCTAGTGATTATGTTGTTGGTGCTGTTCTAGGACAAAGAGTTGATAAGAAATTAAATGTTATTCATTATGCTAGCAAAACTCTAGGCAGTGCCTAGAGAAATTATGCTACTACTGAAAAAGAATTTTTAGCAGTTGTGTTTCCTTGTGACAAATTCAGATCTTACATTGTTGATTCCAAAGTAACTGTTCACACCGATCATGCTGCTATTAAATATCTTATGGAAAAGAAAGATGCTAAACCTAGACTCATTAGGTGGGTTCTTTTGCTACAAGAATTTGATTTACATATTACTGATAGAAAAGGAGCTGAGAACCCCGTAGCTGATAACTTGTCTAGGTTAGAGAATATTCTTGATGACCCACTACCTATTGATGATAGCTTTCCTAATGAACAACTAGCTGCAATAAATATTTCTCATAATACTCCGTGGTATGCTGACTATGCTAATTATATTGTTGCTAAATACATACCACCTAGTTTCACATACCAACAAAAGAAAAAAATTCTTCTATGATTTAAGACATTACTTTTGGGATGACGCACATCTTTATAAATAAGGAGTAGATGGTATTATTAGACGTTGTGTACCTGAGCATGAATAGGAACAAATCCTATGGAAATGTCACTCTGAAGCTTATGGAGGGCATCATGCGGGAGATAGAACTTCTCACAAGGTATTGCAATCTGGTTTTTATTGGCCTACTCTCTTCAAGGATGCCCGTAAGTTTGTTTTATCTTGTGATGAATGTTAAAGAATTGGTAATATCGGTAAGCGTCAAGAAATGCCTATGAATTATTCACTTGCTGTTGAACCATTTCATGTTTGGGGTTTTGATTATATGGGACCTTTTCCTTCCTCTAATGGGTATACACATATTTTGGTTGCTGTTGATTATGTTACTAAGTGGGTAGAAGCTATTCCAACTAGTAGTGCTGATCATAACACTTCCATTAAAATGCTTAAAGAAGTTATTTTCCCGAGGTTTGGAGTCCCTAGATATTTAATGACTGATGGTGGTTCACACTTTATTCATGGTGCTTTCCGTAAAATGCTTGCTAAATATGATGTTAACCATAGAATTGCATCACCCTATCATCCTCAATCTAGTGGTCAAGTTGAACTTAGCAAATGAGAAATAAAATTAATATTACAAAAAACTGTTAATAGGTCCCGAAAGAATTGGTCTAAGAAATTGGATGATGCACTTTGGGCCTACAGAACAGTATATAAAAATCCTATGGGTATGTCTCCCTATAAAATGGTTTATGGAAAAGCTTGTCATTTGCCTCTTGAGTTAGGACATAAAACATATTGGGCAATTAAATAACTCAACTATGATTTCAAACTTGCCGGTGAAAAGAGGTTATTTGATATTAGCTCATTAGATGAATGGAGAACCCAATCTTATGAAAATGCCAAATTATTTAAAGAAAAAGTTAAAAGATGGCATGACAAAAGAATCCAAAAGCGGGAATTCAAAGTTGGAGAATATGTTCTTTTGTACAACTCTCGTTTTAGATTCTTTGCAGGAAAACTTCTCTCTAAATGGGAAGGACCATATATTATCGAGGAGGTTTATCGCTCTAGAGCCATCAAGATTAATAATGCCGAAGGTACTAACCCAAAGGTGGTCAATGGGCAAAGAATCAAACACTATATCTCAGGTACGCCTATTAATGTTGAAAGCAATATTATTCAAACCATGACACCGGAGGAACACATAAAAGAAACCTTTCGGAACACTCCAGAACACTAAAAAAGAAGAGTTACGTGATACGGTAAGTAAACGGACTCTGAAAAATCCGCAAAAATATTTTCTGTCAGTTTTGGAATATTACAAAAATTAGGAAAATAAGAAACAACCAGGAAGGCAAACGAGAAGGGCACAAGACACCAGGGCGCGCCTGGCATGCCTGGCGCGCCCAGGTGGGTTGTGCCCACCTCGGGAACCTTCCCGACTCCGTTTTCCTCTTGTTTGCTTGTTTCCCAAGATAAAAAAATCTTTATATAACCCCCGAACGTATTGACCACCATATCGTGGAGAAATCTTCTGTTCTTCTTTCTTGTTGTTTTCTGGCAGGTCTGAAAATATGTCATCTCAAGATTCAGAGGGAGAGTGCCCGGTTTCTTACCAGCCCCTAGACCTAAATATCTTCAAGGACACTTTTCCCTATGTGTGGTTCACAGATGAGGAGGACGAAGACGAACCTATCCCTCCTTGCTTCCTGAAGGAAAGCAAAGAAGCGCTATGCAAGAGGATATTGAAGCTTGAGCTGGAGAATGAGGATCTCAGGGAAAACAATTTTAGCCTCCGACGCAAGCTGGATAAACTTACTACCTCATCACCACCACCATCATCATCTTCCCCACCAAAGAAGACTTGAGTTCATGGTATGGGCACCCCCCTTGGCTTGTGCCAAGCTTGGGGGAGGTGCCCCGGTATCGTATCACCACCACTATCTTTGCCTTTATCTATTTTAGTTCAATCTTTAGTTATCCTATGATTTAGTTGAATAAAAGTTTAGTTCGATCCTTTCTTTTCAAGTGCTTTCTTAGTGATTTATCTATCTATGTAATCGTGTGCGAGATATATAATAAAGAGTAGTTTGAGTTTTGTTTCTTTACTTTTTTGTTTCAATAAAAAGAAAGGAAAATAAATGAAAAAGATCATATGCTAATCTTATGGTAAGTAATGACATCACATAAGGAAAAGTATAAGTGGTAACATTTATTGGAGATTGACAAACATAGCATTGGTCAATGATGCAATTCATGAAAGAATTAATAAGGGAAGAGAAGATTCACATGCAAATACACTATCTTGGACATCTTTTATGATTGTGAGCCCCCGTTAAATATTATGTGTCAAAATTGTTGATGTTGGACAAGGAAGGCAACGTAATGATTTATGTTTGTTCATATTCACATAGAAGTTATATTGTCATAGATCCTTCAACATGTGGTGCTTGCTCAATATCTTTGCTAGCCAAAAACTCCGCACTAAGTAGAGATACTACTTGTGCATCCAAAAACCCTTAAACCCAAAATCATATTTTGAGAGTCCACCATACCTATCTATGGATTGAGTAAGATCCTTCAAGTAAGTTGTCATCGGTGCAATAAGGCAATAAAAATTGCTTCTAAATGTGTTGGATCATTTAGTGTAAGAGAAAATTGAGCGTTGTACGAACTTGTGATGGCAAAGTAATAAAAGCGACGGACTGCATAATAAAGGTTGCTATCATAAGGGGCAATATAACGTGACGTTCTTTTGCATTAAGGGATTTGGCATACAAACAAAAAGCGCATGGCAACCTCTGCTTCCCTCTGCGAAGGGCCTATCTTTTACTTTTATGCATTTACTTTTATGTAAGAGTCAAAGTATTCTTCCCTATTCCTTTTTATTTTCTCTTTTTGCAAGCATCATGTGGTGAGGAAAGATCTAGTCACATATATCCAGTTGGATATGAGTGAGCATGAGTTATTATTGTTGACATCACCCTTGAGGTGAATACGTTGGGAGGCGAAACTATAAGCCCCTATCTTTCTATGTGTCCGGTTGAAACTTTTTGTTCATAAGTATGTTGTGAGTGTTAGCAATCATAGAAGGTTAAATGATGGTTGAGTATGTGAACTTGCCTAAAGGCTCCGATACGTGACCCTTCCTGAAAATATAATGAATTGTAGTTGCAAAGTTGACTGAGAACATAGTTGGTTTTCAATAAGGTTTATGCTTTATACTTCAATGTTGTGATGAATTGTTACTTGTTCATGAGAAGTTATATGATAAAAATTGTGTGATAAAGTTTTATGTTAAAGTTCTTTGCTCTTATAATAATAAGCATGATGCTTCTATGTCCGTATTTTGTTTTTATCGACACCTCTCTCTCTAAGCATGTGGGCATGTTTTTCGATTTTGGTTTTTCACTTGAGGACAAGCGAGGTCTAAGCTTGGGGGAGTTGATACATCCATTTTGCATCATGTTTTCCTACTGTTATTTATAATGTTTTTATGCATAATAATGCTTTATGGAGTAATGCTAATGCCTTTTATCTCATAATATGCATGGTTTACACAAAAGAGTGAGAATGCCGGCAGCTGGAATTCTGGACCTGAAAAAGCTACGTCAGAGTTATCTATTCTACACATCTCCAAATGAGCTGAAAATTTACGGAGAATTGTTTTGGAATATATAAAAACACTGGAGCAAATAACTACCGGAGGGGGCCACCCTGGTGAGCACAAGACACTAGGGCACGCCTGGGCCCCCAAGCGCGCCCTGGTGGGTTGTGCCCTCCTCGGCCCACCTCTGGTGCCCATCTTCTGGTATATAGGTCATTTTGACCTAGAAAAATTAAGAGGGGAACTTTCAGGACGAAGCGCCGCCATCTCGAGGCGGAACTTGGGCAGGAGCACTTTTGCCCTCCGACGGAGCGATTCTGCCGGGGGAACTCCCCCCCCACCCCCCCCGGAGGGGGAAATCATCATCATCGTCATCACCAACAACCCTCTCATCTTTGGGAAGGTAATCTCCATCAACATCTTCAACAACACCATCTCCTCTCAAACCCTAGTTCATCTCTTGTGTTCAATCTTTGTACCGGAACCTCAGATTGGTACCTGTGGGTGACTAGTAGTGTTGATTACATCTTGTAGTTGATTACTATATGGTTTATTTGGTGGAAGATTATATGTTCAGATCCATTATGCTATTTAATACCCCTCTGATCTTGAGCATGATTATTATTTGTGAGTAGTTACTTTTGTTCTTGAGGTCACAGGAGAAGTCATGCTGCAAGTAATCATGTGAACTTGATATGTGTTTGATATTTTGATGATATGTATGTTGTGATTCCCTTAGTGGTGTGATGTGAACGTCGACTACATGGCACTTCACCATATTTGGGCCTAAGGGAATGCATTGTGGAGTAGTTATTAGATGATGGGTTGCTAGAGTGACAGAAGCTTAAACGCTAGTTTATGCGCTACTTCGTAAGGGACCGATTTGGATCCAAAAGTTTAATGCTATGGTTAGATTTTATCTTAATGCTTTTCTCGTAGTTGTGGATGCTTGCGAGGGGGTTAATCATAAGTAGGAGGTTTGTTCAAGTACGAACAGTACCTAAGCACTGGTCCACCCACATATCAAATTATCAAAGTAGCGAACACGAATCGAACCAACATGATGAAAGTGACATGGTGAAATTCTTGTGTACCCTCAAGAACGCTTTGCTTATCATAAGAGACCGTTTTGGCCTGTCCTTTGCCACAAAAGGATTGGGATACCTTGCTGCACTTTATTTACCGTTACCGTTACTTGCTCGTTACAAATTATCTTGCTATCAAACTACTTGTTACCGACTATTTCAGTGCTTGCAGAAAATACCTTGCTGAAAACCACTTGTCATTTCCTTCTGCTCCTCGTTGGGTTCGACACTCTTACTTATCGAAAGGACTACGATTGATCCCCTATACTTGTGGGTCATCACCCTCTCCCCGACAGTCTCAGCCGTCGGCTCCACATGCCGCTGAATTCCGGCCAACGGCACCGCGACACTTGTCTGCACATCTAAAGGCAAGCCAACTGATCCTAGCCCGCGGGCACCCAACACGGTCGGCTCGTTGTGAGCCACCTGTACGGCAGCTTGTGGCTGCACCATCGTAGTCGGCTCCTCCTGAACCGAGTGGCGGGATGCCACCACCTGAGCCACGGTGCTATAGCCCGTGGCTGCACACCCAAGGCCGACTCCCCCTGAGCCGAGGGCCGGGTGGCCTCCACCTAAGGCCGCTCCGGAGTCACGAGCGAGCGCTCCACTAGGCCATCGGTGGCCTGTACCAACGCGCGGGCAGCGACCTGTGATGTAGCCGTCTGTGTAGGCGACGACGACCGTGACGCAAACGGAGTCCGCAAAGAGGTAGGCAACGAGTACTCCTTCTGATGCATCAGTGGAGACACTTTGAGACAACCACGTAACATGGAGTTAGCTCGAAGTTCTGCGGCGAGCTCCATGCCCCTCGGTGTCTGTGGCGAGGAATTAAACGGGGCCACTGCCAATATCATAGAACTACCTCCCTGAGCACCGCTAGAGACCACGTTTGCATGAGTGTCATTTGTAGGAGCAGCACTAGACAAAGGTTGATTGGATGGGTTCCCAGAGTGATCCGAGGTGTCCATATCATCGTCCTTCTCCTTTGCACCGCCATCATCGTCAATATCATCACCCTTGTGTCTCCAAATGAACGGTACAAAGTTTGGATCCGGAACATAACCGGTTGGTTCACTCCTGAACCTGAATGCATAGCCCTTGAGCTTAACCAACACATCTGTTGTAACAAAAGGCTCGCTATCATCCTTGTCCTTTGCCAAAATCTAGGTGTTCGTCATAGCCACAAGAATACAGGCCACCCCACGTTGTCGCAGACTAATGAGGTCAACATCCAGGGTCTTGCCCATCAACGTACCAACAACCCATAGGCCCCAAAAATGGCGCACGGTATGGGGAACCCCGTCAACATGCAACCAAATCTGCTGAAGCTCGAGCTTATGTGGGATCTCCTGTGACTTCCATGCGGACACAGTCATCTGGACATTAACCGACGACACGTTCATCTGAATACCATCCACCATGTCCAAGTCCTCAAAAGACAGGAAACTAACTAGGTAAGCATTTGACCCATGCTGAATAGCTTTCCACTTCCATTAAGTATCTACCGGACATCTCCTGGCAATCCAGGTCTCGACCACGCTAGCAGGTATCATTAGACCGCTAACCTGAACACGAGCGATCGGTGTCTGGGTCGGCGCCAAGTGATCTTTGACAACACAATCTGGCAACCGGGCAAAGTAAGTCTCCTCCGCATGAACTCCTGAAAGCATTGGGCTTAGGGAGTTTAAGAACCAGGCATCGCAGCGTTGGACGAGTGATTTTGTCATAAATATAACAATAATGTTGCACCGTACAATCCTTTGCTGCATGCGTATCAACCGCACACTTCCAGCAACATACCCCTTTCTTAGCCTTGCTCTTTGATGCAGTAGGATCCACCTGCACATCAGTCACGGAAGCCACCGGAGGGAGGACATCGACAACAGCTAATCCCTGTGGCATCTGAGGTGCCTATGGTTGCGAATGCATCCCAAACTGCTGGCATTGCCCTTGATGATACGACTGCACGTGCTGCGGCGGTAAAGGTAGATGCAGAAGCTGTTGTTGGACCGACATGTGCTGAGGAGGAAGATGGTAACCCTGCTGCATACCACAATCGGTACACTGTTGCTGTTGCGGCTTCTTCTTCTTTTTACGTTTCTGTGCAGGCTGTGCCACCGCCCCCCCGGATGGAATTGCGGAGGAGCGGTCACCCCCGGCGGCGTAGCCCCATACATAGGGGCTGGCCCTTCGGCGACGGCCAGACCTTAGGGCGAGTGGTACTACCCTGCTTGGTCATAACCAAGGGGCTGAATTCCTCTGTAGCCGTAGACTGGCGCCGACCCATGTTGCTGCTGATGCAAGACCGGAGCACCCTGCCCATGTTGTTGTTGATGCAAGACCGGAGCACCCTGCCCACGTTACTGTTGATGCAAGGGCCGAGCACCGGCCTGATCTGCCCCCACCACGGGTGGGCGAGGAACGCCAAGCCACCCCCACCGTCTGGGGACCCCTAGGACGGATTGCTCCCCGTCCGTGGCGCCTCGCGGAGGAGGAGGAGCACCCACCATCGGCCCCGGCGAAGCCGCCATGATGGCCGCATAGGATCAGATTGTAACGACAGATGGCAGCGACGCCGGCTTGAAGGAGAAGGACGATGGGGACGTAGTGGAGGTCGAGGTAGCCGTCGGCTCGCTGTCGGGAATCGAAGGCACGAACATGAGGATCGACGAGGTACAGGGTATCGATTCAGTCAACGACAGACTCGGCTGCCCTAGCCACAGAGCAAGCAACCGCCGACGTAGGTAGGCCCACGGGGACTTCTGGCCCATAACCGACCCAACATGCGCGTCAGGCCCACCTGTCAAGGCAGCGAAAATTTGAAACTGCTCGATAAACGCTTCCAATCTCGCCTCCGTGATCGTCGCCTCCGGCGTTGGCTATAAGCTCGGTCCCGGCGAACCACCGCGGCCCTCCGACGTGGCGTCCTTGGCCATGGCTAGGAATTGACCCAACACCGACAACGGCGTAATTCGGCATGGGGGCAGGGGCCCAAGCCATGGACCCATGCGGGGGAGGGGGGAGAGGGCGACATCAGGAGCCCTGCCGATGAGGACGGTGATCTCCAACCCGTCGTCGCCTCCGTCGCTGAGCGAGTCGACGAACTAGGCCGCGCATGTGCCCTATCTTTGGCGGTGTCCTCCAAAAAACAACAAGTTGAATCGAGAGGCTCTGGCGACAAGGACAACCTCCGCTCCCAGTACCTTACGCCGGCGTCGGGAAATCGACATCGACCGAAAATTCCTACACCAGCTCTGCCTCAGTCTTCCTCCTCCTACCGACAACCGGCGTCCATCCCGAGCCCTAATCTTCAACTCCCAATACGTCTAGAGCCATGGAGATGCCGACGGCCGGAGGAGCATCCTCGTCGGAGGAACTGTAGTCACATCCTAGGCAGGAAAACCTAGACCTGCCAAATCTCCCAGACACGTTGGCCGCCGCCGGCGATGACGGGCTAGGCCTGAACGCTAGGGTAAGCGGCCGGTCACGAGGCTGAGTCATGACTTCGAGCGTTTGACCCCTGGCTAGGGCTGAACTCCATGGTGATGGCCTTGACAAAGATCTGCATACTACCACAGATCTCAGGGAGATGGTTTTGACGAAGCGTTCAATTGGCGTCCTTCCCCGACAAGAAGGATATTGTGGCCGTTGTACAGTTGGGCGAGTGAACCCAATGGTCCCGATACCAACAGTTGGCATCATCTAGATGAGTAAATGTGTGAGAGTAATTGGAATATTTCTCACCGAGCGCGACGTAGGCTTGCGACGGTTGGTTTAGACCAATCGACATAATTCATTCTCCATGATGCACAGTTCAAGCTATTCTTTGTCTTAATCGATTTCTGTCATCGATACAGTTCGGTTGGAGCGAGAATTCGGCAACGAGTCAAAACTCTCTCTTCGGCCTTTCTTGGAACGAAGAGTGCTCTTTGGCCAAGTTCAAAAAAAAGAGTGCTCTTTGGCCCACGCGACGAAGAGACACTCTTCAGCCCAGGGGAGGACGGCGGGGTTATATATAACTGAAATTTTCTAAATCGGTATCATATTTTTGAGATTTTGTAAATTTATTTTTAAAAACCCGTGCGTTGCAACGGGAAAATTTGATGTTTTGTGCAAGCATAATGTCCCATGGCACCGGATTCACTACGAAGAACATGTTGCAACGCAACATCTTTCTACAAAATGAACATAAAAAATAGGATGCGATTTAGCCGCGTTCATATTTTCTTTGTCGGACATAATCTCCCACTAATTCCATTTAAGTATATTCCTAGCATTAATTACCATGACGTCCTCACCCGTTTTAGTCGGGAATCAAATCCTTCCTTTTCTAATTTAGTAGCCCCGCCACATTGAAGCCTACGGATCCTTCCTTTTAATTATCCTACCTTTTTACCTCAAATTCTTCCTTTAATTAGCCTCATCTATTTGAATATTCTATGTATTAAGCCCACAATCTTTTTTAGTTATTCCATCGGTTTATCCATAATCTTTTCTTTAATTAGCCACATCCGTTTAAATATTCTATTAAACCCACAATCCTTCCTTTAGTTAGCTCATTTGCTTAATTAGCTCGCCCTAAACATGATGATTGCTTTCCTTTGTTTTAACCGTTTGTTAGATGATTCCTGGGGCCGCTCATATATTTACTGGTGGGAATCATTGTAAAAGAGCGAGGTGGGATTACAAAACGTGAAAGATGCATGGCTTGTTTTTTTTTAGGTGAAAAGCCCAATCTTTATGGATCAAAGTCCATAGAAAGTGGGATTTTGTTTACATCATATGGTTGGCCAAACCACACATGACGCCCAAGAGCTAACCTTAGAGGGTATCTAGCTAAACTACGAGCTTCCATATTACTTTCTCGACCTTCATAAATAAACCTGCAAGAAAAAGCGGTAGAACGAAACGTGAAAGATGCATAGCTTGTTAGTTGTTACATCGAAGAGCCAGACAGGAGGTCCTCTATTCAATTCCCACAATGTTGATTTATTTTAACCCAATTATTTTTCGAGGTCTCTATAGAAACCCATAGAAGGTCCATCAACGTACAAGTACCTGGCCCAGATGGCTGAAACGATATCAACGAAAAGGACTAAACCAAACCAAAAATACATATTCCCTTTAATAGTAGATATATATATATATATATATATACAATGTATATATATATATATATATACTCGACAATAAATAAATAAATACAACTAGTCTCAACGCAAGCGACCCACGCAAAGTACGCGGCAACCTGGCGAACACCACCGGCACCGAGTCGACTCCATCCCGAAACAAAAATCCAAACCAAAACCCCACCGGAAGCCATAAACTGCACGAGAAGCCCACAGGGAGGTGAAGCGAAAGCAAAAGCGCAGGACTAGCAGGAGAGAGACAGAGATCCCCCGAACCCTAACCCTACCAGCACCTCCCGTCGCCGGCTGAGATGGCGATGGACGCGGAGCGGCGGCAAGCGGAGCTGATCGAGCAGTTCTCAGCGCAGGCGGCGGCGCTCTCTTCGGCTCCTCAGCTCGCGGCGCTCGTGCTCGAGGCCACCTCCCACCCGGCGCTCTTTGCCTTCTCCGAGCTCCTCACCCTTCCAGCCCTCTCCAAGGTATCTGCTTCTTGCTCTGCCCCTCTATGAGCCGACGCGCTGCTAGTTGTTAGGGTTCTCAGTTCGTACCGATTGGGTGTTTGATTCGATCTATTGTTCCGTGGTGTGGCTCCGCTCGTGCAGCTAACGGGCACGCAGTACGCCTCGTCGCTGGACCTGCTCCGCCTCTTCGCCTACGGCACCCTCAAGGACTACAAGAGTAAGATATCTCCCTTGGCCTTATGTGCACACATGATACATTGCCCTTTTGATTTGATATGTAGGCGGTGTTTTGTTTATTCCAGTTTGTTGTATTTTGTGCTTTGTGACTCATTATCTGATCTGCCATGTGTTTTTGTAGTACGCTATGAATTTAGCCATTTGCCCTGAAACCCTAATGAGCGCATACCAGGGCAACTTTGCTGGGAACGTTAAATCTACATAATTTTACTCATCTAATTAACGGTTGATGTTTACGCTTTGATGCTCAGTTGAATTAATACAAATAGCCACCTGTTCCTGTGCAGTGTCCTTTGCAGATAATTTTCCAAATTTTGTTTTGATGTGCTTAAAAGTAGAGCTTCAGCTCTGGTAATCAATTTGCCTTTTATGCAGCAGTCACCCTTTTCTGGGTGAAATTGTTGCTGGCATGAATTCCTTCCTGCCTTTGGGCATCTGATTTAGTTTAGCATGTCTTTGATTGCTAGAACTTTGTTTCATCTATCATCACCATTAGTATGCCCTGCAACATACGAAAATATGAAAATGTATTGCTTGAGTAATTACTCTTTATCTGTAGGTAATTCTAGCACCCTCCCTGCATTGTTGCCTGATCAAGCCCGGAAGCTGAAGCAACTCAGTGTGCTAACTTTGGCTGAGTCAACCAAGGTATAAATTCTAGCTATTCGTGTCTAATATACCTAGCATTTCTGTGTAGCTCCCCTTTCTTTGGACACTGAATGAAGCTTGATAAACTCGCATGTAATCATGTGAGCAGTAGTTCCAGTGCTGCCTGTCGTTTTAGGACGGCATATTTGTTGTCTGGATTTCTTGAATCTTCTAGTGCCTCTTAGTTCTCTAGTTGTAAATGGTTTGTGTATTTCTGTATGTTTGGGAGCCAAGTCTGCAAGGTTTACTGGTATTTTTCCTTTATAAATTGATAAACAATAGCTGCAGGAACTAAATTATGTTTGTGTAATCAAGGGTTACAAAATTTCTGGGCCTATCTTTATCTTTTTATTAGCTTGATTAAACGTATATACTCCCTCCGTTCCTAAATATAAGACTTTTTAGAGATTCCAATATGGACTACGTACGGAGCAAAATGAGTGAATCTACACTCTAAAATATGTCTATATACATCCGTATGTAGTCCGTACTGAAATATCTAAAAAGGCTTATATTTAGAAACGAGGGAGTAGGCAGTAATTCTTTTTGTTCTGATATGAGCTATGTTTCACGCCAGGTAATCGTAAACATACTTTTTTTTTCTCATTCCTTTCTTAGGTACTTCCATATGATCAGCTCATGCAAGAGCTAGACGTTTCCAATGTGAGAGAACTTGAAGATTTCCTCATCAATGAGTGCATGTACTCAGTGAGTCCTTGTGTTCTCTTTTATTACACACTTGCATTCTATATATTCTCATCCTTCAACTTCATTAGCAAGAAATGGCTCTTTTGAAATTATTATTTATCATTTACCTGCTACTCCCTCCGTCCCATAATATAAGAGCGTCTTTTACACTAGTGTAGAGTCAAAAACGCTCTTATATTATGGGACGGAGGGAGTATTTATTATATTTGTGAGATTTAGATTGTGATATGTCTTCAGTGTGTGGGATTAATACTGTGTTTCTTGATTTCCAAAACATTTAGTTAATTTGCTTCAATTTTGTAACATTTTGCATGTTTCATTAGGGTATTGTCAGAGGCAAGTTGGACCAACTGCGGCGGTGCTTTGAAGTAAGACATATGGAGCCTATATATGTTACATCATTGATGAATTTATGCTTCATCTTTCTAGCGATATTTCCTTATTATTTGTTTCCTTGCATTTCAGGTACAATTTGCTGCTGGAAGGGACCTCACACCTGATCAGCTAACCAACATGATTGAGACCTTGTCTGACTGGTGTGTATTTATATGTTTCAACAAGTTTATCTCCATCTGTTCAAGAAATGTGAATCTTTTCATATTGTTTTGAATAACCATTATTTGGTTAGTGTAATTTTCAGTTCTGTTCTGAAACTGTAGTGGGTAGCATGTCTAGGCATGTTTTTTTTCCTCTCTGCTATGTCTGAATCCCCTTATTAGTTATGAAGGAGATAAGCTTCTGTCAGTTGGCTGTTGTGACATGTATGCATGTTGTTTTCTACAACCGACATTTCAGTAACAAACTAAAAAAGTTAAAATATTGGTTTCATCTCCACTGTGCATTATGAAGTGACTGTATCGCAAGGGGGCTCGGCAGACGTATATTGTTACCAATTATGATCCAAATGTGTACATTTCACAGGTTGGGAACATCAGATAATTTATTACACAAAATTCAGGAGAAAATCAAGTGGGCTGATACAACAAGTGAATTGAACAAGAAGCACCAGAAAGAATTTGAAGACAGAGTGGAAGAAGCCAAGAAGTCAGTCAAGGTCAGTTGGATAAAATTGAAAGTTCCTACTATTTATAGTTTTTAGTAGATATAAAATATCTGCCTTTTTTCTATAGCTATGATAAAGTCTTGCATATCTCTTATGACAATAGGTTGTTGATTATATTCATTCTGCTGTATTTTTTACCTAAAGTTGTTCGCTTTCTGATTTTAGTTATCAACTGTTGAATGTTCGTATGGTAGCAACTAATTTTATTAAATAGTGGAATTGCCGGACCATTTTCTTACTTGATGGCAGAAGTTGAACAATGTAAGCAGGCAGACAATGATTTACGGGGGCATGACGACTTTCTCTCTGAATCTGGAGGAATAATGGATTTTGAGGAGGACCGCATCCGACCAAAAAGGTATTTTACCAGAGGTCACTTGGGAATTTTTGCATCTGTTCTTCATTAGGAGTATCTTGCTATTTTGGCTAGTAATAACTAAATTATACTCCCTCCGTCCCAAACTTAAGATCATTTTTTGACACTATGAAAAAAGCTATGCAGCCTGTGGACTATTAAAAATTATATTTTCTAGCGAAACCATCCATTTTGGATAACTGAATGTGGACTCGCTCCACTCAGTTTGTATTGCCTACTAGCACAATGCCCATGCGTAGTCATAAAAAACGAAGAGTTAAGCCACTGGTTTAGGAGACGGTCAAAAGATGATAGTGTCCTGCGGCTGTTGCACGATTGACGATTAAAATAAAGCAAAAGTACGATAAGGAGTGGTAGGCGTCGGAGAATTTCAAGGGACCGTAGTAGGTCCTTTGCAAGATTTGAAGTGAGACATCATATGCAAATTTAAATCCTATCAGAGTAGTCATTAGTAAGTTGATTGCGGCACAAGGCCATGGGTCTGGTATTTGTTTTTTTGTTTTAGGTCTCACATGTGAGCAAAGTACAGTTATTTACGTCTCTTGGAAGGTTGTGGGGAGGAGTGTATTTGTTTATTGTGAAGCCTGGTAGGCCCACATGCGAATTCACCACCAAGTTCAGCATTTATAAGTACTAGGAAAGATGCTTTTCCATGTTATTAGAAATTACATACAAGTACTCCCTCCGTAAACTAATATAAGAGCGTTTAGATCACTATTTTAGTAATCTAAACACTCTTATATTAGTTTACAGAGGGAGTACCAAATTATGATTAACTTGGTTATAATCTTGTATTTCAGGAGGCGACAACCAATGGCATAGTTTGACTGAAGTATCACACCTATGGTCCCTGCTCGCAGAAGTGCCGAATGCTGTTCTTGAGACATTTTGTCACCGGAGTTTAGGAGTGTCAATTAGGGTGCTTCCCATGAAGCGAGTCTCTGTTGAGAAAACACTTGTTTTTGGTATGAGATGTTACAAGGAGATGATTTACTGCCGCATTTATTTAGTAGCACAAAGGGCGTATGGGTGTCTTAGCACTGTAAAGATTATGGTACTGAAAAGGTTGGTGACCTAAGGCGATCGCTCAGTTTGGTTTGGTTTTGTTGCGCTCGTGTGTTCTGATTTGTCGTGGTGGAAGTAGCTCTCTGACCCGAAGGCCTTCGAAACTGATAGCCAACAGTACAAATCAAACTGACGCAACTACTCCCTCCGTAAACTGTAAATCAATATAAGAGCGTTTAGAATACTAAAGTAGTTTTCTAAATGCTTTTAAATTAGTTTACAGAGGGAGTACAACCTAGCTAAAGCTAATTTCTGTAATTTTGAATGTGAAGCGAAAGTCTAACGACGCCACCACAGCCTAGCTAAAGCTAATTTATCTAATTTTGAATATGACATCGTATTGCCTTTTGTCTCTGCGTTTCAGCTAGTCTCAGCTACAGCCTGTGCGACGTCTTATCTTCCGTCCATCACATGCTAGCTGATAGTGCCCCAACATATGGAGCACCACTGGGCGCCGGCCGAACGTTTCGGCCGGTCGGCCCTCAACCGTAGGATTAGGCCACCCCTGCCGTTGATAATCTGAATCGTTTTCCTACCTCTCTTAACGCTTGGTCAACGACTGGATAAAACGCCATGACCCACTCGATTCTGCCCAGACAGCCGCGTGCGTGCGCGTCCAGCCTGAGCGAGGCGCAGCAGCAGCCTCGCGTCGCTGTCTCACCGCGGCATCGGCGTTCAAGCGAAGCGTGCCGGCACGGTAGTTGCAGCTGGGGCAGAGCATGCCGGTTCCAGCTCGTCCCCCGCACATGTCGTAGCACCTCCCCCCAGCCGGATGCAGCTCCGCCATGGGCGGTTGCAGTTCGCAGCCAAGCCGGTTCCAGCATTTCGCCCAGCCGGCCGTAGCACGACGTCGAGATTCCAGCACCTTCCTCCTGCCGGTTGCAGCTCCACCATGAAACGCCACTAAAAAATCAGTAACAAAACTGTGTTCGCAGGTGGTAGCAAGAAACAAAAACAATCCCAGCAAAAAACAACACCAGTTCCAGCAAAAACTTTGGCCGGTTGTAGCAAAACAAAAAGCCGATGCAGCAAAACGACTCGAATGGTCGTCTGGTTCCAGCACTGGTCGTGTGTGGATGCAGCTTTTCGCCGGCCAGTTCCAGCAAAAAAAATATCCGGTTGCAGCACGGGAGGTCGCCGTCTCCACCGCCGGCAGTTTCTGGTTGCAGCTTCCGCCTGGTCGGTTCCAGCAAAAAAACTAGCCGTTTGTAGCATCTGGGGTCGTCGTCTCCGTCAGCTGCTACGTCGCCGCACCGCCTGTCACAAAACAAACCATGGCCGCAGCCCGCCCTCGAGTTGCAGCACTGCCCGCCATACTACCCCCCATGGGGAAGAGGAAGGAGCCATATCCGTGGGAGAGGAAGGAGCCGCGCAAGCGTCGCAGCCGTGGGGAGGTAGGAGCCGCATGAGCACCATGGCCGGAGCCGCTCGCCGGAGGAGATTGCTGTGCCGTGGCCCGTGGCTAACGAGACAGGGATTGGGAGGATAGAGACGTGAGGGGAATGAATGGCTGTACTGTGTCGTGAAGAGATAAGATGAAGAGATAAGCGGTGGGTGGACCCAGATGCTCACGTGGAGAGAAAACTGAAAGCGTGCGACGCGGTGCGACTGGCCGAAGATTCGGCCGCGTGTAGGCGCGAAGGGTTTTCCTAACATATGGCACTCGGTTTGGTCGTGTCGTCACCTGCACCTCAAATTTCTCAATTTCTGCCGCAACCTTGACAGTTAACCCTGAGCTGATAAGCTTAAGGACGCCGATAAGTCCAGTACTGTTTGGGATTTGACCATGACAAATCGAATGTTTTTTGCGGCAATTATTTGTTAACCATGACAAGTTTAGTTCGTAAGCATGACAAATTCACCCTCGGTTTGTTTTTTGCCACGAAATTGCCATGCTTACTAACTAAACTTGCCCATCCTTTGTGTCAACTAAAATTGCCATAAAAACATTCATAAAAAATCCGACGTTCGGATTTTATCATTTCCAAAGCTTAAATATGTAGAAAATGAGGCCGGAAAATTAAAGGAACTAGGTGAAACCCCATGTGTTGCCGCATAAATTGGCTGCCACATATCTTCATTGATATTTGATTGTATAAGATGAATATTTGAATTAGTAATATATTGCATACCTTTGAACACATCATATGTAGACCCAATTACCGTTAGGGAGTTTATTAAAAAACCCGGCAAAAGTGTGGAAGAAGAAAATTGGGTATGAAGGACACACACATGATTGCAATTGGGATGATGAGGTAGCATATCTGTATGTGCTTTAAAATTGTTAGTGGGACTAGCTATTTAGATATAGAAGATTGCAGGGTTCTGGTGGGCGGCACAGAAACACTCAAACGGATGCCGAAACAATCCACAAAAGGTAATTCACACAAAATCAGAGACTGGGAAGTTACACCACGTGACACATGTGGTAAGCAATCAAGACTATGCAAAAAGAGACTGGGAGGTCACTATGATCACTGCAGAGTGTTCACCAACGATGACAAAAGAAAACAAACAAGGATATCACTATATATACAAATGGCAGATATCTTAAAAAGTCGCCACCATTCCTTCCTTGTTGTTACAGATGTTAAGGTGGCTGCTCAGATTGAAAATAGCTTGTCTTCCACTCTGCAGATAAAATAAAAATCGGACATGTCATCACTCTAGAAAAGAGAGAAACAACAAAAGTTAGAAAGCACATGCAAATTGGGAACCAAACAAATAACAAAAAATGCAGGATGCAGCACAGACTATTTTTTATGCGCAATCACATGTCAAAACAGAAAACGGTGTTGCACATTTCTTACTGTTTAACTTCGTACATTTTTATTCGCCAAAAAAGAACTTCTAGATTTTGAGCCATCGAGACATTATCAACATGTGAAGCAGACATCAAGGCCACATTACACAAGTTATACACAGTTGAGTTATATGCTTAAGAAACAGCAATAACATAATTACAGAGAAAGGAACCAAAAAGGAAGACAGTAACTGATCCATTCAGATGCGCATTGACATGCTTCATATCTATCCAAAGGCTGTCATCAGTTCGGTTATGAGAAGAATCACCTCACACTAGTGATATACACAGATTTTCATTCTGCCGAAAGATAGATCACACAGAAGATAGATGCTCTTTATCCGAATTCAAGTTTTTTTTTTCAACTGGAGAGTCATGCAATGCATCAAGTGCACAAAGCTATAACATCAAATGAATTTTCTACCAGGTTGAGTTACAGTAAGAGCAGTGACAGAGGTTGAAGGAAAATGTTGAGGGGGCCAAACTGATAAGGTATGCCTAAAATTTGAGAAATTTGATCATTACTAGGTATCTAGATTATATTATAAATATTTAGTTAAGCATATTTCTAGATTAGGAGGGGCCATGGCCCCCCTTGGTCATAGGGAAGCTCCGCCACCGAGTAAGAGTACACGGGGGGGGGGGGGGGGGGGGGGGGGGGGGGGTAATCACATCATACACACTGCCAATGACTATCAGACAAGAGCCTATTTTGAAATGTGATATCTTCCTTAAATTGCAATACAGGACCACTCCTATCAGGCCTTGTACAATGCTAGGTGCTTAGGAATGTGCTTAGAAAAAATAAACCGAATTTTTTTAAAGCACCAGTGTCTATTTCTACAGGAGAGACGCCTAATTAAGCATCTACCCTCTACAAATAAGCACCGGTGCTTAAAGAAAGACCGTTTATTTCTCTAAGCACCTCTTCTAAGTGTCTTGCACTGTACAAGGCCTCAATTTAACTTATAAAGGATGAAGGGGTGCTAGTCACAACCATTGCATCCACGTCAGCTATGAATAATGGGCGAGCGGGCGGCAAACAGCGAGCGAGCGGGCAGCGAGAGAAAAGAAAAAGGGGAAGCGAGCGGGCAAAAGCAGCCAGAAGAAAAAGACCTAGCCCGCGTCACCCCCCGCAACCCCCGCAGACGCCTCCCCTCCTGCCGCCGCCTCGGCCTCGTCTCTTTTCTTGCCCGCCTCGTCACCGTGGCCACCTTGAGCTCGAGCCGAGGAGCGACTCGGCAGGACGCCGGGGGGCAGGGGCAGCAGCCAGCTGCGCCTCGCCCCGTGCTCTGCAGGCGCCCGTCGGCCTCGACCCGGCCTCGGCAGGAGGAGCTCGAGCCGAAGCCGAGGAGCGCGGCCTTGATCCGGACTCGGCAGGAGGAGTAGAGCAGCAGCCACGCACACCAGCCGACGCGCCTCGTCACAACCTCAGCTATATCAGGCGGCATCTCATTTCCAATCTCTTCTGGTTGCACGTCCACCCGTGAGTTTCTCTCTCTAATCCCCTTGAATGCAATGGAAACAATGTATTGACAAACTACATCCCCGATCTGGAGCGGGAGGGACAGACGCGGCCATAGGTGCCGGCGCCGCCAGGGATGCCTCTTCGTCGTCGACGACGGGATGAGGGGAGCAGCAGCCGCAGTAGGAGGCGGTTCTGGCGAACACGAGCAGCGGCCGCAGCAGGTGGCCATGCTGGCGAAGGGATGGTCCATGGCGCTGGCGTCCTCAACAGAAAGGCCAAGCCAAGATGAACCTCTCACATTATCTAGGAAGTTCGTTGGCCATGGAAGATGCAGAAGGAAAATCCATGTAAGTTCCTCTAATTTTATTCCATAGTTCTTTCTTCAATATAGTGTCAGGCAGGTGAACCCCTTCCTCCTTTCCCGACCCCCCTTCGATTTTGTGCTGGTAGATGTGTTTACTTTTAGGATCCCATGGCTATGGGAGTGAAGAAATTATCGCTTTACAGATTACAGTGATCAAATCATTTTATTAGTATGTGTCTCAGTAATTTTCTTCTCAGTTTGACAAGGAATATGCCTATGGTATCATACATGATTATGAAAAAGAAGGGAAACAAATGGAAGCCTTCCTCCCTCAGTTTTTACTTCTTGATTCTTCCGGTCCTGATAGTCTTATTTTGATTTCTCAATTTATGGTTTTTCTATACACATGTGTGCAGATCTGAGAAAGAAGAGGAGCAAGAATAACATGATTTCTCTCCCTCTCCCTCTCCCTCTCCCTCTCCCTCTCTCTCTCTCTCTCTCTCTTGTACCGCTTGGTGTTAGGGGCCTTTCATAAATCCATTTGTTCTGCAGGAGGCTATATTATTTTGATGTGCAAAATAGTCTTACAGGCTGACAGGTACATCTCCAAGTTTCGCCATTCTATATTGTTTCGATATGCATGATGGTTGTTTCCCTTCGATATATCTCTATACATGCTCCTGCTAGGTTGTTGTTGTTAGATATGTTTGCACCAATTTTGTATTGAACAACACTGATGTACATGCTTGTTGCTTCTACCAATTGTTGGTACGGGTGTACAGAGGTTGGAAAATGGTGCTTCATATATGACACTTCTATTTTGATTTTTTTGGTCTGATGTTTGTACATACCTACCATGCTTTGTGTATTTGCATTTGCCTACTGGTTAAGGCACTATACTACTTGGTTTAATCTCTCTTGATTTGAAATAAAACACATGATCTGCTACTAATTTGTCATGCTAGCATGTGTGTGTTCTTTCTTAGGATTCTTATGAATACTTAGGGGGTTTAGATATGTTGTTGATCAAATACGGGTGCTCCTATCTGGTTAAGCCGTTAAAATAAGAATCAATAATTAATTTTACAGCAGTGAGAGCTCCGGAATTGTGCTCGCTTCTCCAATATATCTGATATCTCTTTTTTGTTATATATATTTTTATCTTTTCTACCCTAATTCAGTAGCACCATTTCTTGATGTAATTTCTCGAGGACTGTTGCTTCCACTATATTGTTTCTCATCTGAATAAGGTCACTTTAGTATCAAGGTAAACCAACTGGTTTCCAATTGTTATTGCAGCCATGATTCTGTAGAAGCGAGGGTGTTTGCTACTGATCATGTCCATCTATCTGGTGGTTGCTTGGTATTTATTCTGTTTGTTTCCCTCTGTGTTGCAGGTCCTGCTGCTGTTCCACTGAGCTGCCACCTCGGACGCTGGCTTCTGCCTGCTAAGGTTTCAGCTTTGTCCGCCGGCTACTCCCTGCTAAGGTTTCAGCTTTGAAGCTTTACTTTGTTTTGCTCCTTTCATATACATTGGCTAAATTTTTTCCTTACGCAGGAAGATTACATGGCCTAAGCACCCTGCTACATTAGCCCTTTACTAGCCTCTCACATGTGCACAGGAAACATTACCAGTCTTCTTCCCCAGGTTCTTCTTCTCTCTTCCTGTGCAGTATGTGCCACCATGCTGGATCAACGGCTCGCATTTGCTTGCTTCTAACTGACCCTTCATTTCTTTTCTTACACCAGCAATCTACTCTCTGCTCAGACGACACTGGCTGCAACCTCCTATTTGTGACGCCGTAGCCCCAAATGTAACCTCCTCTCTCTTCCAAATCTGATTCTTTGCGTTTTAAGTTTGTGTATGCTTGTGATTGTTTGCTCTCTTGTGCACTGGTAGAAGTGATAGAAAGGTTCAGAGGGGATAGAAAGTGCTAAGGAAAGACAGTTAGGCTACAGGTCATGGCCTGTTAAAAACTTAAAATTGAATGCTCCTCTACTTGTTTACTTAAATGTGTATGGGGTTCTTTATATTAGGTGGTTATAGGAAAAACAGCTTACTTAGTGCCAGTTTATTTTAATTCATGCTTTTGTCAACTGAACCGAACAAATCTATTTTAGTTCGCCTATTTCTGAATTTATATTTCAGTAATTTTATGGCTTCAGTTTGTCTTGCACATGTATGGGTCTCACTGGTTGTTATTTTCAAAAGCCTGTCTACTGAATCTTTACTGTCGAGCTTTTTATTTGTATCTGATTATAGTATACACCTGACCTTCACATTCATCTTTTCATGCTTATGGAAAATGTAATGCTCGGCGGTTCCTATGTAGATGGTCGATCTTTCCCGCAGGTTCCTGTTGGAGGCATTGTTTGAGAACCTCAACCTCCCTAAACCACTATTTCACGCATGAGCTTGAGCAAATATATCAGTAGTTGAGTTTTACACCACAAGAGAGGACCTGGACGCTGCATCTGGCTGGAAATCGCTGTCAAGTCCCATATGCAAAGATGGAGCAACCTCGATGAAGCGCAGCAACCCGAGCAATCAAGTTCATGGAAAATAGGCGGCAGAAGGTGCTTGTCGATTAGAACTATGAGCAGCTGAAGCAAGTGCAAAGAAACAATGCAAGCCTTAGACTCGGTAGCCCAGAAAAAGAAAAAAAAAATTAAAGAGCAAAAGGTGGGTCATAGCAGGAGTAAATTGCTCAAAGCCACCACATTTGTGGCTAGGGTACTCCAAAACTACCGCTTTTGTCAAAAACTACAAAAAACCACCGACTCCGCGGCAAGTGAGTAACAAATGCCAGTGATTTGCATATTAGCCAAGTATAACAGCAAAACTGACAGGTTTGGCCCACACGTCAGGGTGACATGGAAGGCCTATGTGGATAGGATGCTGAGGTGGCCATAGGTCCCACATGTCATCCCCATTGTCTTCTTCCCCTCTCTTCCTACCTCATCTCTCTCTCCTCCGCCTCCTGGTCGCATCGCGCCGCCGCCGCCGCACCCTCCTCTGGTCGCCGCCCGCCTCCAGGTCGCGTCGCGCCGCGCCGCGCCGCCGTCCTTCCTGGTCCGCCGCTCTAGCGCCATGGCCGGCGAGCCAGAGGAGCCGACCATCCTCTGCTAGATCCGGTCGTTGACCCGGCCGCCACTGCAGCTCCGCATGCCCGTCCCTCGTGGTCCTACCGCGCCGGCCTCGCCGCCACCTGCCGCGCCTGGCTTGCGCTGGCGGCAACGTCGTGCCTGTGGGCGGCGCTGGACCTCCGCCGTCTCGACCCCGCCGCCGCGGCCTCCCTGGCGCCCCGATGCGCAGCTCACCTGCACAGCCGCCACCTCGCCGGTCATGCCGCCGTCGAGGCCGTCCCCTCGACCCCGCTGCCGCGGCCTCCCTGGCGCCTGGATGCGCGGCTCACCTGCACAACCGCCACCTCGCCGGTCACGCCGCCGTCGAGGCCGCCCCCTTCCTCCGCGCGCTCCGGCGCTCTGGCTGCCGCGACCTCACCAACGCCGCGCTCATCGTCCTCGCAGCGCACCACGGGGGCCTTGGCGAGCTTCGCATCGGCCCCGACCCGCTCGACCGCATCTCCAGCGACGGCCTCCGCAGCGTCGCCCTCTACTGCGCGCACCTCCACCTCTCCGGCCTCCGCGAGGTCGCCGACACCCTCGCCTCCCTAGCGTGCCACTGCCCGCTCCTCCACTGCCTCGCCCTAATGCCAGGAGAGAGAGACAGAGAGGGGAAGAGAGATGTGAGGAGGAAGAAGGAGAAGAGAGATGTGAGGCTGGCAGGTGGGACCCCGTCCACCTCAGCAGGTCAACACATTGAGTAGGACTCGTTTTCGCCACATCAGCCCGACAAACGGGTCCCACCCGTCAGTTCTACTGTTAGACGAGGCTCATTTCCGAATTAGTGCGATCTGTTACTCACTTGCCGCGGAGTTGGTGGTTTTTTGTAGTTTTTGACAAAAGCGGTAGTTTTGGAGTACCCTAGCCACAAATGTGGTGGCTTTGAGCAATTTAACTCTCATAGCAGAGATAAGTAAGGAATGGTCAGACTATCTAGAAGTGGTTCGTGTTGCATCTAGCCAAATTCATCAACTTGCTGGGGCTGCTTTGGACCCAGCTACTCCAGTGACTGCCTCTGACCTTAAAAAGGCTCTTGTGGAAATCCATGGTGGCATAGCTGCACTGCAGCAACTTGCTGGTGAGGCATGTCTCTCCCTTCAAAAGAAAGGCGCATATCCATATAACGCAGAGTCCGATTCAACCCATGATGGAGATTCTGTTGATGATCTGGGTGGTGTGTCTTCCATTGCCCTCTGTTGTAGTCTGTCAGTGTGAACAATATATGTTGTACCTGTTTAAATACCTTTATATGTCCTGTGTTTTGTACTACACCTGCTCTGTCCCAGGGGCGCAACGATGTGTACCTACTTGCATGTTGTAAAAATATGCATGATATGCTTCATTATATGACGATTCAAATAGTTGATTTGCATTGGCTTTTTGCGCCAGGGCGCAACCAGCGCTGAACAGGATTGGATTTTGGTGTATCCAAGCCATCCCCCTCATTGCCCTCCTCTCAGCTGCCCAGGTAGTTCTTCCTTACATAATATACTTCAAGGTTGCAGCATGCACAAAATGCTCTGCATACTAAACTAACTATGCCTCACTGCTACTATCAAGCTCTAAGCGTATATTTAGACGATGTACACTGAAAGATCCATGTGGTCGTAGTTTTGTTTTCTTGTAGATTCTTATGCAGATTTTGATTGGTGCAAATATTAAATATGAATTATGATTGATTGTCTCTGAAAGTTTCTACTTTTGTCTACTTTTGTATGAGCTACAGGTGACCATCATCATGTTCTTTCTTTTTGTGTATAGACAATGTTTTCTTCGAAGATTAATGATGTTTTCACTCTTTTAACATTTTTTGCTGAACTTTGTTGCACCTACTCTTACATTCCTTTTTCTGCGCAGAGGAGCAGAGGATAAGGAGCGCGGCGCTTTGTGCATCATGTTGCATGGTGCAGCAGCCAGAACAGGAGACCACAGTCGAGCGATAGCCAATGCCAAGGTGGTCCATTACTCTTTATGCTAAAAATTGCTTCACTCAGTAATCTCTGTGCTTTTAATAGACATTAGAAGAACATGTGACAACTAATTTATGCTTGATTCTCTGCTCATTTTTGTTCCTGACATTTAGCTCTTTCCCTTGATCCTTTCTTTTGAAAAGAGTTCTTCCTCGACCTCCACCTGGGCACAACCTGCACTGTCGGTAAGTATGTGGCCAAGCCAAAAATAGGCACTTAATTAGATTTCTATTTTTAACCGACCCCTCTTCCGTTTCTCAGTCATGTTAAAGTCTGTATCTTTTCTGCTATATATGTGTTACAGAAGGTGATGGCATAATTTAGTTAATGACATTATAGCAGGACTCATGTGGTCATTGGTTACAATGATGGCCCATGAAGTTCAAAAATTGTATTCTTCACAGATTTGAGATGATAGAAATTCAAAACAAGTAAGCCAATAAGCCATGTTTGTTCTTTGCTGCTCTAGCTGTTTTGTGCCGCTCCACCCCCACATACTACATGCTGCCTTCACCTATGCAAACAATTGTTTCTGTGCAAAGGTATATTTTAGCTTACACTGACCTGTCCTTACATACTGTTGGATATAAAAAATTGAGTGGTACATGACAAGGATGAGGCAGAATTAGTTCTCTTCGGAGAATTGGGTTACAACATCGTTGTGGGTAGGTGGCACAACCCATTCCAGAATGATTGACTATTATTTTCTGCAAGGTGAGGAGAGTTTTGTATCATATGTTAAGCAAAATCATGAGGAATTTTCTTGCTGGTCTAATTATTCTCTACAAAAAAAAATCATGCTCACATGTAGTTCGGTTCAGTTACTTTCTTCGGTAATTGTGCTTTATATTGATGAATCATGTGCCCGAAGTTTGGATGAATCACTATCCAGGCTGCCGCGGGGGGCATAGTTGGCAACGGCCTCTACCTATTTTTTTGCTGATGACCTACCGTTCAAGTCCCTCTCCGTGGACGTTAGGTCGTCATGCTTGAGGCTGTTTACGCCCCATCCCTGGTTTATTACTTTTTCTGATCAGTGCTATGCTTGCTTGCGGTACTATGCTGCCGTTGGCTGGTTTGACTACTCTTAACTGATCGAGCGTAGTTATCTGATTATTGTTTAGTTTTAAATACTTTTTCATGCCTCAAGATCTAATTTTATAGCAATTACTATGCATGTTTTTTGAATTTTTTAGGACATTATCATGTGGTGACATTGGATGCTTTGTTAATTTGAGTATGATCAGGTAACCTCGGATGTTCTCCAAGCTGCTTGCCGTCGGTACTTGAACGTGTCAGCGGAGTATGGTGATCAGACCTGGTTAATGAAGAAAAAATATACGAGTGTAGTTCATTTGAGTGTAGTTCATTTCGGAGATACAAGTACTTTACTATGCTTCCTATCTTGGTTACCATAAGCTGAGTGATCAAAGCTATCTATATGCATCTCTGCCTATGTAGCTTTTCTTAGCATGAACTGATCTCATGACTTTCTTTTAGCCTATGAATCTACCATCAATGTAATATATAGCACTATGTATGAACTATTTCCTTATGTTTAAAGAATATCGGTCTCTAAATATTTCAACTTGCATGGTTCGAAAACTTGGTTTGCTCTCGCCCTTTGCGCCATCGGCGCAATGGGTCATCTAGTAGCTGAAACTAACAAGTATAAGTATTGACAAGAGAAAAAAAGGTATCGATGAGGGCAAGTTTGCATAGGAAATAAATATGTCATGTCCAAATATAGTAAAAAGACAACGTAGGTCTTATCTAATTTGTGACAATTACACACTCTTCAAGATCTAATTCAATAATCTCTTACACTAAGAAATGGCCCGTTAGTGTTATGTCGGAGTACGACACCTATGGGATCCCGAGAGACCCCTTTACGATTCGGGCGGGGGGAGAGGTATACGCAAAGAGCAGAACCAATGATCGACGCGGGAAGTTTTTACCCAGGTTCGGGCCGCTGATCAGCGTAAAACCCTACTCCTGCTTTGTGTTCTTATTGATGTTCTTGAGCCCAGCCTTCAGGAGCGCTCGTAATGAACAGTACGTTCAAAGAGCAGCTACGCATGCAGAATGGGCCAGAAGTTCTCCTCCTCTGTAGCAGTTGCCTTGGGCCTCCTTTTATATGCTCAAAGGGGTCTCCACAGTGGTAAAATGTACATACATTGAGGTGTAAAGTAGCTACAGGGTATCATACCTAACCCCTGACGGATTAGGACAAGCGCATTTAATGCACCGTGAGGTGTCCGTTTAGGTGTCCTCACTTTCTTGGGGATGGAAAAAGGGGCCATCCCATCAGCACCGCTTAAGCTCTCCTTCACTGGCGCGTTGCCACGCATCCAGAGAAGGACCCAGAATGTCAGGTTTTGTCGTTGTGCTGGAGTAGTGGTACAGTGGCAGAATCTCGCCGGGCGCCGAAACTTGCCGGGCACCAAGCCTTGCCGGGCGCCAAGCCTTGCCGGGATTATCTTGCCGGGGCTCACCAGCAAGAATCTTGCCGGGGCTCACCAGCAAGAATCTTGCCGGGGCTTCGGCCTTTGGTCTTCTGCCTTCCAATTATTGACTCGAATGCTTTTTGGATAGTCTTGTGCTTGTTCCCAGTTGTCTTCTCCCAGGAAGGCTCGCTCCCCTGCCACGCCTTTCCCGCCTGGGGGGCTGCAACTCGCCGGTGCGTGTCCAGGGGTAATGAACACCCCCTGTTCACTACACCGACAGGAGCCCCCGAGCCTGGGCCGGACAAACGCGCACAGTGTTTGTCTGGGCTAGGCCCAAAAACATGCACCGGTACACGCGAGGCGAGAAGTAACCATTACTCTTGACTTTTAACTGCATGCTGGTGATGACGCAAGAGAGCTTGCGGTTTGCCGGGCCTTGGGCTTGCCGGCAGCGTGGGCAGACAGAGCAGGACGGCAACAGGAGTCGTGTGCCCGAAAGGAAGTGCCACACTGTGCGACGAGGAGCCAGTCCCCGAGCTTTCCCCATATAGGGTACTGCGGGTGCGGTGCTCGATCCATATAGTCACCCCTGCTGCCGCAGCCGTCTACCGTGAATGTCTCACTGCCGTCTTGCCGGCCTGTTGCTGCAATGGCGCATATAAAGAAGCAATTTATCTTAGTTAAATCAATCTTTATGCATGCAATGCATGTTACTTTATGCTGAATGAATGTATGCTTCCCCCTTGATTAATTCAATCCTTGCACTTATTTTAGTCCCTACGCTGTCTGGAAACCTTGCCGGTGCGCACGTTTGCTGCGAGCGCTAGATGCGGGTCTTTAGCAGCCTGCTGGAAGCGCCGCCGCCGGCAAGGCGACTTGCCGGGCCAGAACGCAGCTGCTAAGCTTGCCGAGCGGACTCGAGGCAAAGCTAGAGCGCGGGCTAACCACGACAAGGTTCCTCCGCATGCAGGTTGATGTACAAGGACAAAGAATTAATCAAGGCGACCCACGCTCGCCGGAAAGCTTTCCGGTGCGCATGCTCCAGTCGGCAGTGCTTGAGGAACGGGTCCTAAGCAACTTGCCGGGAACGCCGCCTCCCGGAAAGGTTTACCTCCTCGGTGCTTATGCAGCCACCTAAATTGTCGAGCGGACTCGAGACAACTAGGGGCGCAATTAGCCCCGGGAGGGCTCCTTCGCGTGTAGGTATAAGAAGCAAGTGAGGATAGCAAAATGAATGTAATAAATATTGGCAACTTAGCTTTTCTTGCGAGGGCGCTGCCAGCCCCCGAGCTTATTTTTAGCTCAAAGGGTGGTTGTCGGGAAACTTTCGACTTTACCGGAGAACTTTGATATTCTCGACGCTAGCTTCCGGCAAGGAGTTGCCGGGAAAGCTCATGACGGAGGACTTCGTCGTTCTCGACGCTGGCTTCCGGCAAGCTTGTTGCCAGGAAGGCTTATGGCGGAGAACTTCGTCGTTCTCGACGTCGAGAAGATTGGTCCAGAGGACGCTGCCAGCCCCCGGGCCACAACTGCGTTTAAATACGACAAGTTAATTAGCATCTTAAAAGCATTTTAACTTGTGCGTAACTTTATTTAAAGCTCTTCTCCACATGTTTTTGTTTTTGCACAGTTGTCCCCTACGCTTGCCGAAATGCATCTCGATCGCGCACGTCCTAGTCAATGGCGCTTAGGAATGGATCCTAGTTAGCAGCCTATCGAGGACGCCGCCTCCTCGAGAGCTTCACACTCCAAGAACAAACGCGGCTGCACAGGTGTTGCTAGGCAGACCCGAACAACCCGGAGCGCAGAATGTCTCAAGAGTGCTCCTTTGCGCACAGGTTCTGTGCAAAGAACATCATCATGGATAAAATCAAATCAGCAAAAAGCATTAAAGTTTTAGAACTTAGCTTTCTGTATGTGGAGCGAAGTCGCCATGGACGATGAAGCTGACGCGCCGACCGCTGGATCAGGTTCGCGCAACCTCGATCCCCCTACCTGGCGCGCCAAAGATGTCGGGGTACGACACCTATGGGATCCCGAGAGACCCCTTTACGATTCGGCGGGGGGAGAGGTATACGCAAAGAGCAGAACCAATGATCGACGCGGGAAGTTTTTACCCAGGTTCGGGCCGCTGATCAGCGTAAAACCCTACTCCTGCTTTGTGTTCTTATTGATGTTCTTGAGCCCAGCCTTCAGGAGCGCTCGCAATGAACAGTACGTTCAAAGAGCAGCTACGCATGCAGAATGGGCCAGAAGTTCTCCTCCTCTGTAGCAGTTGCCTTGGGCCTCCTTTTATATGCTCAAAGTGGTCTCCACAGTGGCAAAATGTATATACATTGAGGTGTAAAGTAGCTACAGGGTATCATACCTAACCCCTGACGGATTAGGACAAGCGCATTTAATGCACCGTGAGGTGTCCGTTTAGGTGTCCTCACTTTCTTGGGGATGGAAAAAGGGGCCATCCCATCAGCACCGCTTAAGCTCTCCTCCACTGGCGCGTTGCCACACATCCAGAGAAGGACCCAGAATGTCAGGTTTTGTCGTTGTGCTGGAGTAGTGGTACAGTGGCAGAATCTCGCCGGGCGCCGAAACTTGCCGGGCACCAAGCCTTGCCGGACGCCAAGCCTTGCCGGGCGCCAAGCCTTGCCGGGGCTCATCAGCAAGAATCTTGTCGGGGCTCACCAGCAAAGAATCTTGCCGGGGCTCATCAGCAAGAATCTTGCCGGGGCTTCGGCCTTTGGTCTTCTGCCTTCCAATTATTGACTCGAATGCTTTTTGGATAGTCTTGTGCTTGTTCCCAGTTGTCTTCTCCCAGGAAGGCTCGCTCCCCTGCCACGCCTTTCCCGCCTGGGGGGCTGCAACTCGCCGGTGCGTGTCCAGGGGTAATGAACACCCCCTGTTCACTACACCGACATGTTATGTATTATACAGTCTAATAGAGAATCATAATGTTACTCTGATGACATCAACAATGCTCTTTTCACAAGATTACGTATCTGAGCAAGGCAAAAAAGAGTTATGGAAAGAGATATAGTGCAGAGCTATGGTCTCACTTGTCTTATTTGTTCACCATGTTATCAGCGATCATCTTTTCCTTGGTATCAATGCGTAACCGGACACTTCCAACCTGGTTCATTTGGCTCTCGTAGTACCTTTTCCTCTTCAAGCACTGCATTGCTGCTTGCTTGTTTCCTGATTTTGTGAACTCCTTGGCACGTTCCATCTCTTGTGATATCTTCTTTTGCAAGACTGCTTCTTTTGCCACAAAGACATCACGAGCCTAGAGTATAGTGTAGGTAATCAAGTCAGTAGGTAAGAAACATGATATGCTAATCGAGTTAGCAACAATAGTCCTGCATATCGTACAACCTTTAAACTCAGTTAAATACTGTCGAATTCATGATTAGCCCAAGAGGACAAAAAAATGAGAAGGAAAATAGCTGCCAGGGAAACTCCAAATTGTTGTGTTCTAAATAAGTAACCATAAGACACAAGTGCAGAAGTTTGCTCTAACTAAGTTCCCTATTTCTAGAGACTGAAAGAGAAAAGGAAAACAACTTATTTATGTAACTCAAAAAGGGAGGAGAAAATAATTTGGAAGAAGCCTTGTCCCAACCATGGGAAACTGATGAGGACATGGCTACCACAGTTACACCCACAGCCCCTGTTGTTATACCTATTGGACGATTTAGTAGAGCTCGCGCAAGCCAGTTAAATTACTAGGTGCATCCGTTTCTTGGTAATGTTTCTAATGTTCATGAGAATATGATGCTGCCTAACTTAGATACATTTGTGTTGCTGACAGTTGAAGCCACTAGCATGGACAAGAAGAACGAACATTGGAGCATAATCAAGCATTGTGATGAAGGCGCGCGCGAAGGGAACAAGAACGGAGTTTCCGGTGGAGATTTCCGCACTTTGAAGCCACCATGATGACATACAAGAAGATGGACGAAATATACAGGATGGCCTTTCATAATTTCGTCCATAGCTTATTATTGGTGCTGCGCCACCTTATTTTTGGACCAGGCCCATGTAATTTCGAAATACTACTTCATAGGCTATTTTTAGAGTCCGTATTATAGGGGAAACGACTCAGGAGGTGTTTTAGTCCCACCTTGCCAAGGGTGGACAGAATCCCCTCTCTTTTCCCCTATAAATACAACCCTTAAGGTATCGTTTAGACTGGGGTTTTAATTAGTTAAAAGTTAGCCATTGCAGCAACTTCGTGTACTTCGTTTGTGTCCAACGACCAGGCCAAGACCGCTTTTAGAACCCCACTTTTATCCATACTTCATATATATTCGTAATATTTAGATTGCTTTATCATATTGTTGCTTGTTCTTCGATTGTTTGCAGGAATAGACCTTCGTGGTCAGGTTGATTGTGCTCCGGCATGGTCAATAACCTCTCGGAGTTGGTTTAGTGGTTGCTAAGGCGCAACGTCGTTGCACGTTTGTAGCCGGATCGTCAAAGTCGTCTCCACCAAATCGATAGTTATCATCTCATCGAAAGATCGGGACCCTCGCCTCTATCAGAAACCCTACAACTGTATTGAGGTGCCTGCATGGTATGCATTGTTTATACTGCAGAATAACCCTGTGTTCCTTTTCTTAATGTTTTTACTTGAACATGCAACTATGCAAGTTTTTTTACTTGAATAACCCTACAGCTTTAGTTTCTTCACATCTGCCCTGTGATTTCCCATCACTGCAGAAGCACTCCAAAGTTTCCTTTTTTAGGTTCCAAAGTCAATTAACGAAGTGTTAGAAATAAGATCACGATGACGTGCCAATTCCCCGAGCCGGTATCAGGATATGCAATGACGGCGATGCCTCACTGGTTTTGCACTAGGTTAGCAATGTAGCCAATCTTCATCCCTTCCAAACAGGGTGCTGGATCAAACATGACAAGCCTTCTTCGCTTAAATAATCAAACAGAACAGGAGGAAAGCACACACATTTGATCAACAAAAAGAAGAAAATGACAAACAAAACAACAACATTCACACACGCTGCGTCCTCCCCACCTACTGACCACTGTATTTCCACACCATGTCAACAGAGAGGCCTCGGGATGGACTAGATTCACACCCAGAGAAAATGCACCTCATGCGAGACATTGTTGAGTCCTCTAAGTTAGCGAACCTAGACCTTCCACAACTTATATGCCTCGATCCCGCAACAAGTCTAAGATGAGAACTAAAAGAAAGCCAAGCCGCTGCCAGTTTACACGGGTTGCTCCACATTCAAAACCAAAAAAGAGCAGGAAATCAGCAAAGAAAAATTCTATGCCCCATCAATCTATGGGGAAATATGCACAACCAGCGAACTCTTCCGCACAGGAGAAAAATAATCACAGATTGATGTGTTTTCGCTAACAGGGCATGATACAGTCCACCTGCTAATTTCGAATTGTTGGGAATAAGGAGAGGGATTCGGTGGTCAGACCTGCTTGAGCTGGTCAGTGGCAGAGCACTCGTCGCGGCAGCCACGGAGGATCCACGAGAACATCGCGGATGCGGTGGTTCTACCCTGTCAGCGGCGGCGGCAGCGGCTACTCGGAGGAAAGGTAAAAACGCCTTCCGAATATGAAAATGAAAATAATAAAGTGGCAGTTTTTTTACGGGATAAAGCGGCAGTGTTATTATTATTGTAGGTAAAAAAGCGGCGGTGGCAACGACGAGGTTTGGATATGGACTCAACGGGCCACTTTGTATGGGCCTTCTAACCTTGGCGCCTTCCCCAAAAAAGCTTGTATTATTATTTTTTACAAAAATGATATCCAAAGCATCTTAAAATCTCTATCTCTATTTCTTCTTCTTCTTATACTACATTGCAAAAAGAATAGTGTTCTTTTTCTACCTTGCAGCAGAGTGCTTCGTCCAACCTCCCCATTTCGTCCAACTTCCCTGTTTTGATTCTTCTCACCTCCCACTTTTTTCCATTTTTTTCTCTACTACTTCAGAAAAGAACTTTTTTCTAACAGAGTGCTTTAGCAACCTCCCTGTTTTGATTTTCTCGCCTCCCACCTTCAGGTTTGTCCTCGCTGTTTTTTCTTTCTCGTCGCTGCAAGCGACTTGGTTCGGCCTCTCTCCCATCTCATGCGCTCCATCCCAAACTCATGATCCACACGACCCTATTCTCCATGCATGCGATGCGACGTTGGGCTGGCGTCGGTTGCCGCCACTTCGACACACGTATAAGGTAAGTTTGAGGGGTCCGGTTGGCTATTGTTTTCGTGATCGGACAGTGACCGGGCCGTCCGCCCAGACGTATAGAAAAGATTTGAGTGGTCCAGTAATATATGCTCTAAGATTCTACTGTATCTCCTATGAGTATCATGTTGATAAACTAGGAGGAATAAAACCATCAAAACTTGGTGCTCGCGACAGTGAGGTCGTGTGAATGCATAGCATGCAAGATTTCAATATTGCAGAAATGATGTTCAGAAAAATCTGAAGGATGAGAAGGGGCTACAACAAATGTCATTTGCAAGTTCTACATGTTGTACCTTAGCACAAATTCGAACATGTATAAGTTTTTAGCCACTTACAATTCTCAATCAATCCACTCCCTCTATCCACGTGCATATGGCGTTTAAGGAGTTGCACTGTGACCAAGATGCACTGTGATAGGTCAGCATTATGTTTAATGTTTTGGAAATGAGCCTATCGTGTGCCCTAAAAAATACAATTGACAGAAACATTTAATTGTACATGCATGAGAATGGGTGGAATGAGTTGTGAATGCATGAAAAAGGGTACCAAGAAGATAAAGGGGGCCGCATGAGAGAGCCAAACAAGAGGATGCATAGATCACGAGGAATATTAAATACAAAAGCGACTAATACTTTGGAATTCCTGAATTCTTTTAGACCAAAGCGAAGAATTAGTAAATTAAAAAAAGAGTTGGGGAGATTGAGGCGGGGGCCTATGAGTGCGGAATCTCGCTGTCGCCAGAAGGAAGTTCTCGTTCTGATTGAGAATTTATTAGATCAAGAAGAAATTTTCTGGCTACAAAGAGGAAGAGCTAATTGGTTGATGCATGGGGATCGTAATACATCTTTTTTTCACAATGCTGCTACGGCAAGGAAGAAAAAGAATAACATTAAAAAAACTCATTGATGACTCTGGAGTTTGGCGGCAAGGAACGGAGTTGAAGGACCATATCAAGGGCTATTTTTCAAAACTTTTTACCTCAGGAGTGTCGCAACCGAATATGGAAGTTTTATCTCATGTTAAGAAAAAAGTGTCTGATGAGATGAATAAGGCCCTCATGGCACCTTATACAGCTGGTGATGTCCGTAAAGCTCTTTTGGATATTAGAGATTTAAAGGCACCAGGCCCTGACGGACTCCATGCTATTTTTTATAAAAGATTTTGACCTATGCTTGGCGACGATCTACTTCAAGAGGTTTTGCAAGCGGCGAATACATGTACTATTCCGGAAGGGTGGAACGATACAGCGATAGTGATGATCCCAAAGGTTAATTCCCCAGATAAGGTAACTCAATTCAGACCTATTAGCCTTTGTAATGTTGTGTACAAGTTTATATCCAAAATGGTGGCTGCTCGCTTGAAGGTTTTCCTTCCAGATATCATCAGCCTAACTCAAAGTGCTTTTGTGCTTGGAAGAATGATTACCGATAATGTTTTAGTGGCCTATGAATGTTTTCACAAAATAAAAAATAAGAGGGATGGAAAGGAAGGCTTGTGTGCTATCAAACTTGACATGCATAAAGCATATGACCGGGTTGAGTGGGTTTTCCTGAAGGAGATCATGTTGAAATTAGGCTTTCAAGAGAGTTGGGTCAGTTTTATTATGCAATGTGTTTCCACTGTTGAATACCGGGTTAGGTTTAATACGGAAGAAACTGGGAGTTTTAACCCTCCAGAGGATTACGTCAAGGAGACCCATTATCTCCTTATTTATTTTTGTTATGTACTGAGGGTCTAACCGCTCTCTTGTCACATGCGGAGGATAGTGAGAAAATTCAAGGTGTGAAGGTATGTAGAGAGGCTCCATCTATTACTAATCTCCTGTTTGAGGACGATTCGTTGATCCTGATGAAGGCAAACATACACAATGCCGAGGCTCTGAAAGCTATTTTGGATTTGTATTGTACCGCCTCTGGACAAATGGTGAGTGTTGATAAATCAAGCATATTTTTCAGCCCCAACACGAAAGTGGAAATCAGAGAGCAACTTTGTACAATTCTAAATATTATGACAGAAGCTCTGAATGATAAATATTTGGGGCTACCGGCTAATGTGGGTATGGACAAATCTGACTGTTTCCAGTACTTGATTGACCGGATCATTATGAAGATTAGTGGATGGAAAGAAAAACTTTTATCCGCGGGAGGGAAAGAAATCCTCCTGAAATCTGTTGTACAAGCAATCCCCACCTATGCGATGTCCGTCTTTAAAATTCCTAAAAAAATTGTAAGGGAATCAATGATGCGATGTCTCATTTTTGGTGGGGGACGAGGACAATCAGAAACGGATGCATTGGATGGCCTGGTGGAAGATATGTGTACCGAAAAACCAAGGGGGGATGGGATTCCGGGATATTCATTGTTTCAATCTGGCAATGCTAGCAAAACAAGCTTGGCGTATTATTGAGTATCCAGAGTCCTTATGTGCGACTGTGTTGAGAGCTAAATATTTCCCAAATGGTGATTTACTGAATACTAAACTAAAGAAGGGTGCCTCTTTTACTTGGCAAAGTATTATGGTAGGGGTCAATTGCCTAAATCATGGTTATATATGGTGTGTTGGAAATGGTCACAATATTGATATTTGGGAAGATGCCTGGATCCCGAAATGTGCAAATAGAAAAGTTATCACTCCAAGAAGGAGTAATTTGATCTCAAGGGTATCTGATTTAATTGACCCTGCTACTAATAATTGGGATGAGAATTTAGTTACACAAATGTTGTGGCCAGTTGATGCACAAAGAGTCCTTGCTATTCTGCTACCCCAACATGATATGTCAGATTTTGTCGCTTGGAGTTTTTTAAAAAATGGAATTTTTTCCGTTCGATCAGCCTATGCTGTGGAATGGGAAATTCAACACGGGAGAAAAATTAGAAGAATCAATGATACGTGACAGCTAAATATTAATCCTATTTGGAGTGAAATTTGGAAGTTATCTTGCCCAGTGAAGGTAAAAAATTTCATTTGGCGAACACTACATGGCACTCTCCCATGTAGAGTTATTTTGGCGAATAGACATATAAAAGTTCCATCCAACTGCCCTGCATGTCCCTTTGGATTAGAAGATACAAAGCATATGTTATTTCAATGTCAGAAAGCAAAGGAGGTTTAGAGAATGTTGGGACTGGATCAGGTCATTAAAAAGGCTTGTGATGTGGATTATGCTGGCGAAGCGGTTCTCGAATTCTTACTTTCTATGCCTGAGCAGGAGTTGACTATCCTGAGTATTCCGAATGTTCGTGAGATAATTGCAATTACAACTTGGTATTTATGGTGGGAGAGACAAAAATTGGTTCATAAAGAGAAAACCCAAGATGCTAACTAGGTCTCTATGGGGATTCAGGCTATTACGTCAAACTATGCTATGGCTATAGCCCCAAAGGCTATTATGAAAAGAGGGGGGTGGAGCAAACCTCCAAGGGGGTTTGTAAAACTTAATGTGGATGCATATTTTGAGGGATGATAAAGGAAAATTTATTGCAGGGGGAATTGGAGAATTGATTGGTGCACGGATGTCCTAACGGCTGAAGCTTTGGCGCTTAGGTATGGACTATCTTGCTCAAAGGGAAGGATGCAATCACCTTGTTATTAATTCAGATAATTTGGAGGTCATTGAAACCATGAATAACAGAGGAAGGACGACAAGTACAGGGGCGGCAGTGTTTGACGATTGCTATTTTTTGTCTTGTGACTTTCCCATTACTAGATTCGAACATTGTAATAGGAAAGCAAATAAGGTTGCCCATGAACTTGCTAAGATAGCTAGACTTTCTTCTACTGTTGACTGGTTTGAGGAGCCGTTGAGTGAAATTGTATCAATCCTCATAAACGATGTAATTGTTATAGCAAATGAATAAAGTTACGTGTTTTATCAAAAAAAAAAACATTAAGGTCTCCTAACAACTGGCCATGCATGGATACACCATGACACATCAAAAGGCACACAACATCCGGATGAAAACTTGAGAAAAACTCTTTTAAATAACAAAACTCCCTGGGCGAGGAGCGATCAAGGCGATTGATTTGGTTTGTGGCATTGATTTTGACTGGGTCAGGCAGCGTGGGTCAATTGATTTTGTGGTGGGCCCCTCCCTCGCTTGACCCCCTCTCTTATCTCATTAGTTAGGGTTCCCATGTAGACGAATCACGCTGCCGCACTAGGGCTCGAGCTCCATCGCCCCCGTCTCCCATCCTTGCGTGTGGGCTTTGACTATCATTTTCGGTGGTGCTTCCTTGCTATCTATTGGAACCATACCAGAAGGAAGCATACCATCTCCACGGGGCGATGTGGTCCTGCCCAGGTAATTGCGACACCTTGACCGCTGTGTACACTCGCCCTCGTCGTCGTTGTCCATCCACCGATGAATCTCTCGGGCATCTAACCTTCAGGAAGCTAGGTATTCCCTCACCATCTCGCCACCACGCACCCCACCTCTCAACACCCATGTTGTTCTTATGCTGGTACTCTCCTCACGATAGCAAGGAAGCTCAAGCAGGTGACCTCAACCTCATTTCATTCTGCTTTGATTTTGGAAGTAGGTCAAAATTCATGCATGCCAATCACTAGTAGAAGTATTCCAAGAAGATGTACAATAGTACATGGGAATCAGTTTATGGGCTAATAATCACATTATGTGCTTCAAAAGTTAATGTTTTGTGGATTAAGTTTGTATTTTGTACAATCACATGTCAATTTTATACATTAATCTCCAATGAGATATGCACTAGGTTGTAAATTCAAGTCAGTGTTATTTAATTTATTGCAAGGTTTCACTATAGGAGGTGTTAACCAAATTATTTTAGAGCAAACTATAATTATTGGATGGTCATGTCTATTAATTTCCTATACACAACCCTTGTTATGTTTCATATATACTTATCAGAGGTTTGAAACGGTCAAGCATACATGAATCAAAGCTAGCAGCATATTTTTTATCCCAACACCTAAGATCGAGCAATGCATGATATATGACCAGTTTGACATATATTAGCCATTTGGCCCCAATAACCAAAACCATACCACATATATGTGATGACTCGGTCCTCGACAAGGAACACAAATCTCTGCGCTTTCTGTGCTAGTCCATGGATCAATGATAATCCCCAAGTGCGTGGAATTGTTGTAGCACTTTTCAAAGATGGAGGTGATAAGTATGGAGAGCCGAACCCACAAGGAGCTAAAGGTAGGGTTGGTATTCTCTCAGGTCCTATCTACCACTGATAAGACCCTACGTACACCAAGCCTTTGCTTTATCAACAAACAAGAAATAAATATACTTTGTGGTTGCGGTTATAAAGAGATAGCTTTGCAAAATAATAAAGAACTTATAAATAATGGTTAGTTGCTATTTTGTAAAAAAAAAGTAAAGGGTTGTCCCTAGGCAATTGGATATGAAACTGTTACATCCCAGATTTTTTCCCGAAATCTGGAATGTTTAAAATTTCACATGGAATTAAAATTTTTGTAAAAAATCCTATGCTTGTGTGCTAGTTAGATAACTTTGTCTATGATTGATTGATTGTCTAACCTTGTGTGTTCACTTAGGAGGGTTGAAGACCCTACACATCTAGTAGGAACCTAGTTGAGGTCTAGTTGAAACCCTAGTCACAAAACCAGAAAGTTAGAAAAATCCTAAAGGGGTAAAATAGAAAAGTAAAATTCCCAAAAGAACGAAAAAACAAATATTCAAAACGGTTAAAGAAAACAAAATTGGGGAAATTTAGAAGGAACACTTTTACGAAAATAATAACATACCCAAGCAAAATATCTAAACAAGGTTTAAAATAACTGGCAGGAAATAGTTGACCAGAAGGCTAAATAAAATGTTCACCAAATTAGGAATATTCAAATTTGAATTTATAAAAAGTTTACCGTGGGAAGATAAATCTAATTCAAATCAGAACAAAATTTAGAAGAGAGAAACATCAAGGAAATATAAAAAAAGAAAAGGCCAGCGGCAACCTGATACGTCTCCAACTTATCTATAATTTTTTATTGTTCCATGCTATTATAGTATCAATCTAGGATGTTTTATATGCATTTATATGCCTTTCTACATCATTTTTTGGGACTAACCTATTAATCGAGTGCCCAGTGCCAGTTGCTTTTATTTGCTTTTTTTTGGCTTTTCAGAAAATCAATATCAAACAAAGTCCAAACAGAGAAGAAAATCTTTGGATTGATTTTTTCTGGACCAGAAGGGACTCATGAAGGTTTAGGAGAAGACCAGAAGAGCCACGAGAGAGCGACAAGCTCACCAGGCGCGCCTAGGGGGGCCAGGCACGCCCCATGAGCTTGTGGCCCCCTCGTGGCACCTCTTGTCCTCATTCCGCCTCTATAAATTCCCACATATTCCTAATATACCAGAGAGACACCCGAATCAATTTTTCCGCTGCCACAAGCTTCTGTTCCTCCATGATCCCATCTGGAGGCCTTTTCTGGCACTCTGTCGGAGGGGGAATCGATCACGGAGGGCTTCTACACCATCCTTGCTGCCTTTCGATGATGCGTAAGTAGTTCACTACAGACCTATGGGTCCATAGCTAGTAGCTAGATGGCTTCTTCTCTCTCTCTTTGATCATCAATATCATGTTCTCCTCGATGTTCTTGGAGTTCTATTCGATGTAATATTCTTTTGCGGTGTGTTTGTTGGGATCAGATGAATTGTGGGTTTATGATCTGAATATTCATGAGAAGTAATTGAGTCTTTTTTGAACTTTATCATGCATGATTTTTATAGCTTTGTATTTCTCTCCGATCTATCCGTTTGGTTTGACCAACTAGATTGATTTATCTTCAGTGGGAGAGGTGCTTTGTGTTGGGTTCAATCTTGCGGTGCTCTATCCCAGTGACAGAAAGGGACAAGACACGTATTTGTATTGTTGCCATTAAGGGTAAAATGATGGGGTTTATTCATGTTAGTTGAGTTTACTTTGTCTACATCATGTCATCTTGCTTAAGGCGTTACTCCATTTTTATTAACTTAATACCCTAGATGCATGCTGGATAGCGGTCGATGGGTGGAGTAATAGTAGTAGATGCAGGAAGGAGTCTGTCTACTTGTCTCAGACGTGATGCCTATATACATGATCATTGCCTTGGATATCATCATAACTATGCACTTTTCTATCAACTGCCCAATAGTAATTTGTTCACCCACCGTATGCTATGTGTTCAAGAGAGAAGCCTCTAGTGAAAACTATGGCCCCCGGGTCTACCTTTATCATATATAAAAAACCAAAATATCCTTACTGCAAATTTTCTTCGTTTATTTTGTTTTGCAATTTATCTATCTACCACTACAAGATTTGATCCTTGCAAGTAACGAGTTCAAGGGGATTGACAACTCTCTTGCCCGCGTTGAGTGCAAGTATTTGCTTTTCTATGTGCATGTGCTATTCATGAGGCTTTGCGTGATTCTCCTACTGGATTGATACCTTGGTTCTCACTGAAGGAAATACTTATCTCTATTGTGCTACATCTCCTCTCCTCTTCGGGGAAAATCCCAATGCAGCTCACAAGTAGCAGGAAGAATTTCTGGCGCCGTTGTCGGGGAGACATCATCAAAATCTATCAAGTACCTTCACACATATCATCTACTTGCTCTACTTTTTATTTGCCTTTTCATCTTGTTTTCCTCTCCCCACTTCTCATAAAAAAATACAAAGCACACAAATATTTTTGTTTGCTCGTTTGCTTGCTTTGTCACTATGTCTCAAGAAAACACTAAGTTGTGTGATTTTTCAAATACTAATAATAATGATTTTATTAGTACTCCAATTTATCCTGCCGCCACTAGTGCGGAGTCATGTGATATTAATGTTGCTTTGCTAAATCTTGTTATGAAAGAACAATTTTCCGGTAGTCCTAATGAAGATGCTACATCCCATCTTAATACTTTCGTTGAATTATGTGATATGCAAAAGAAAAAGATGTGGATAATGATATTGTTAAGTTGAAGTTACTTCCATTCTCACTACGAGATCGTGCTAAAACTTAGTTTTCATCCTTGCCTCGAAATAGTATTGATTCTTGGGATAAGTGTAAGGATGCTTTTATTGCCAAGTATTTTCCTCCCGCTAAGATTATTTCTCTTAGAAATCAAATTATGAATTTTAAGCAACTTGAGCGTGAACATGTTGCACAATCTTGGGAGAGAATGAAATTAATGATAAGGAATTGTCCCACTCATGGTTTAAGCTTATGGATGATTATACAAAATTTCTATGCGAGGCTAAACTTTGTTTCTAAAAATCTTTTAGACTCTGCTGTAGGTGGTACCTTTATTGAAATCACATTAGGAGAAGCTACAAAACTCCTTGATAATATAGTGGTAAACTACTCTCAATGGCACACCGAACGAGCTCCAATTGGTAAGAAGGTAAATTGTGTCGAAGAAGTTACTACTTTGAGTGATAAATTAGATGCTCTTATGAAAATGGTTGCTAGTAAAAATGCTCATGTTGATCCTAATGATGTGCCCTTATCTACTTTGATTGAGCAAAATAATGATGCCGCTAATGTGAATTTTGTCTCTAGAAATAATTTCAACAACAATGCTTATAGAGGTAATTTAATCCTAGACCGTATCCCGAAAATTCCTCTAACAATTTTGGTAATTCCTATGAAAATTCTTATAATAATAGGATACCTACTGATCTTGAGAACAATATTAAGGAATTCATTAATTCTCAAAAAAAAATGCCATAGTAGAAGAAAAATTGAATAAAGTTGATGATATGGCTAGAAACATGGATAGAATTGTTCATGATGTGAAAACTCTTAAATCTAAAATTTTGCCACCTAAGCATGATATTAATGAGTCTATCAAAGCTATCTATGTCTCCATTAATGAAAGTAAAGAGAGAACCGCTAGGTTAAGAGCTAACCGGGAATTCCTAGAAAAGGCTATTCCACCCAATTTTTACCGTAATCATGATGAAGATATTAAAATGATTGGTGTCTCACCCATTGAATCTTTGTTTAGTAATATAAAAATTGATGAAAAAGGGACTGTATATGAGTCAACTTTAGCTAGAAGGCGTCCCAATTTTTCGGAGGGTGATAATCTTAATGATAAAAATGATAGTGGGTTTGGAGAGGTCAAGACTTTAACTAGTGATGTGCCCACTACTTTGGATTACAAGGACTTTAATTATGATAGTTTTTCTTTAATTGAGTGTATTTCCTTGTTGCAATCCATGATAAATTCACCCAATGCTTATGAACAAAATAAAGCTTTTACTAAACATATTATAGAAGCTATATATGATGAAAGCTTATGAAAAAAAGCTAGAGTTGGAGGTTTGAATACCTAGAAAATTGCATGATGAATGGGAACCTACTATTAAAGTGAAAATTAAATATTATGAATGCAATTCTTTATGTGATTTGGGTGCTAGCGTTTCTACTATAACAAAATCTTTATGTGATGTGCTAGGCCTTACCGATATGGATGAATGTTCCTTTAATTTGCATTTAGCGGATTCCACTATTAGAAACCTTTGGGTAGAAAACAACTATGTGCTTATTCTTGCTAATAGAAATTATGTGCCCGCTGATTTCATTGTGCTTGATATTGAATGCAATCCATCTTGTCCTATAATACTTGGTAGGCCCTTCCTACAAACTATAGGTGCTATTATTGATATGAAAGAAGGAAACATAAGGTTCCAATTCCCATTAAAGAAAGGGATGGAACACTTCCCTAGAAAGATAATTAAACCACCATATGAATCTATTGTGAGGGCCACCTATGGGATTAAAACTAAAAATGACAATACTTGAAACTATGCATTACGCCTAGCTAGGGGCGTAAAACAATAATGCTTGTTGGGAGGCAACCAAATAGTTATATTATTTTTCTTGTTTTCTTTTCTGTTTTTTGAGTGTTCACACAATTATTCTACTGTTATGATTGTGTTTTTATGTTTTAATTAGTGCTTATGCCAAGTAAAGCCTTTGGAATGACTTGGTTGATAGTTGACTTGGTTTTGTGAAAAACGGAAACCTTTGCACCTGGTACGGGAATTTTTGTAATTCACTGCAACATGATAAAATTCTCAAATTTTACACATGATTGATATGCAATTTTCCCATGTTGTCCTAATTTTTCAGATTTTTTGGAGTTACAGAAGTATGGCGTTTGTTTAGATCGTTACAGACTATTCTGTTTTAGACATATTTTGTTTTCGTTGCATAGTTTGCTTGTTTTAATGATGCTATGGATTATATCGGGGGGTATAAGCCTTGGAGAATCTAGAATACAGTAGGTATTATGAACTAATAAAATATGAATGGGTCCATAACAGTACCTAAAGTTTATGATTTGCTTGTTATACTAACGGATCTCACGAGGTTTATGTTGAGTTTGTGTGCTGAAGTTTTCAAGTTTTGGATGAGATCACGATGGATGAAGGAATAATGAGCAGCAAGATCCTAAGCTTGGGGATGCCCAAGGCACCCCAAGGTAATATTCAAGGAGACCCAATCATCTAAGCTTGGGTATGCCCCGGATGGCATCCCCTATTTCGTCTATAAACCATCGGTATATTAATTGGAGCTATATTTTTATTCATCACATGATATGAGTTTTGCTTGGAGCATCCTGTATTATAGTAGTCTTTGATTTGTTTGCTTTTTAGTTTGCCACAATCATTGTTTGCTGCACACACCTTTTGAGAGGGACACACATTTATTCGTGATTTGTTAGAATACTCTATGTGCTTCACTTATGTCTTTTGAGCTAGGCAGTTGCTCTAGTGCTTCACTTATATATTTTAGAGCACGGCGGTGGTTATATTTTAAATAAATAGTTGCACTATCATGCTTCACTTATATCTTTTTGAGAGTCTAATAAATAGAAATGGCAATATGCACATGTTATGAAATTGGTCTTAATATGATACGTATTCAAGAGGGATATAATAAAAACTTTCATGTAGATCACTGAATATGATAAGTTTGATTCCTTGTAATAGTTTTGCGATATTAAGATGGTAATATGTGGGAGGTACTAGTGAATGATTGTGCTTTAGTAAGAATATTGGTGTTAAGGTTTGTGATTACCGAAGCATTCACGTATAGTCTCCTGTTATGCGATGAAGTTGGAGCATGATTTATTATTGAGTGTCTACCTTATGAGTGGCGGTTGGGGACGAGCGATGGTCTTTTCCTACCAATCTATCCCCCTAGGGGAATGCATAGTAGTACTTTGCTTCGAGGGCTAATAAACTTTCGCAATAAGTATTTGAGTTCTTTATGACTAATGTGAGTCCATGGATTATACACATTTTACCTTTCTGCCATTTGCCAGCCTCTTCGGTACCGTGCATTGCCCTTTCTCACCCCGAGAGTCAGTGCAAACTTGGCCGGTGCATCCAAACCCTATGATATGATACACTCTATCACACATAAGTGTCCTTATATCTTCCTCAAAACAGCCACCATACCTACCTATCATGGCATTTTCATAGCCATTCCGAGATATATTGTGTCGGTGTACTAAAGTTTGGGTCCTTTAGTACCCCATACTTGTGCACGGAGAGTTGTAGCCATACCAGCGGTAAGGCCTGCCGGGGGACAGCTGAAAGCAAATACAAGACTATCAAGGAGGCATTTGAGCCAATGATCAGAAGACAGAAGACCGAGGGCTTGGCTCCCGGCAAGATGCTTACCGGGGGAAGCCCAAAGACCAGAGACCCGGCAAGATCCTTGCCGGGATGGCCTGCGAAGACCCGGCAAGATCCGCACCCGGCAAGGTTCCGCCACCCTGTCACCGCTCTAGCGCAGCGACCAGCCTGTCATTTGGGTTTTGTCCTCCTGGATGCATGGCATGGTTCTAGTGGTGAACGGGCTTAAGCGGTGCTGATGGGACGACCCCTTTTTCTGTCCCCAAGAAAGCAAGGGACACCTAAATGGAGCATTTAATGCGTTTGTCCTAAATCATTTAAGATAAGCATGTAAATACTATAGCAACTTTACACCTCTTGTATGTACTGTACGCCACTGTTGGTGACCCCTTGGACGTATAAAAGGAGGCCCAAGGCGTAGCTACAGGGAAAGGGGACTCTCTGGCCCATTCTGCATGCGTAGCTGCTGCTCGAACGTACTGTTCATTGCAAGCGCTCCTGGAGCCTGGGCTTAAACACTCACAATAAACCAAAGCAGGAGTAGGGTATTACGCTTCTCAGCGGCCCGAACCTGGGTAAAAATCCCCTTTGCGTTGATCGTTGGATCTGCTCTTTGTGCATATCTCTCTCCCTGTCGAATCGTAAAAGGGATCCATGCAGTCCCATATGTGTCGTACGCCGACATCTTTGGCGCGCTAGGTAGGGGGGTAGAGGTTGCGTGAACCTGATCTAGCGATCAACGCATCAGTCTCTTGATCATTCTCATCGCCATGGCTCCCAAGAAGAAGGGTTTTGCGGCGGTTGGTCCATCTGTGTCTGTTTTGCCCGCGCCTTCACAGACGGGCGACGACATGGACGCAGGTGGAGGTCTTGAGCCTCCACAACGTTCAGGCGGTCAAAGCCAGGCGAGCGGCGTTGTTCGCAGTGGCGACAACGACCCGCTCACCACCAGATCTAAGGACGGTGCTGTGCTGCCTACGGGTGGCGCGGTGAACTCCAAGGACGGGATGACGCCTTCCAAGACACCCGCGCCGGCGCATGCGCTGCGGCCTTCTCAGGTCGTGCACGACAAGCAGCGCCGTGACGTCGGTGGTTCTAGGCGTACCAAAGGAAAAAACCCTGCGCATCATTCCCGAGATGCGCGGGGTCAGCATGCACGTCAAGATGCTGGTGGAAGCACGACGCGGTCGCGGGATCATGATGGAGCTCCTTCTAACACGGTTAGGAGTCAGAGCACCTCATGGACCTCGCACCTCTCGCCGCCGCCTACACCAGCAGAAGCGTTGGCGCGAGTGCAGCTGCTTCTAGATTTCCCTCCCGCTCCGGAGAAGCTTGAAGAATGGAGAGCTGCTATCCAGAGCCTCATCGGCTTCGCCAACGGTTATGGGCCGCAGCAGGTGGAGCCTTCGCGGCGGCGGTGACGAAGACATGTACCTAGGGTAGGGTAATAGCCCCGACCTAGACACCCTTACCGAGGACACTGCCCTAAGGCCAAGGACATTCAAAGGATGGCACCATCTACCGACTGAAATCGCCACAGGGTGCATCCCACTCGACCAACAGTTCATTCGGACAACCCAATTCCATTTGACCGGGGTGTACTCACTCGACCACACCGGAAACCACTCGGAAGACAGAAGATCTAAGGTCACTCAGGATGGCAAGGGTCAGGCGTTCACTCCGTAGTCTTAATGATCATTTATTTGCCATTATTGCTGGCGTTATCAGTAACGTCCTGTCTTTATAGACATTGAAACCCTTGTAACGTGGGATGGTTGGGGTCCTGGTGCACTCTATATAAGCAACCCCCTCCTCAGGCACAAGGGTTTGCACCCCCGGTAACTTCACGCATAAGTCAATCGACCGAGCCTCCGGGCACCGAGATGTAGGGCTGTTACTTCCTCCGAGAAGGGCCTGAACTAGTAAATCTTGCGTGCACAACCTCATCGTAGCTAGGATCTTGCCTCCTCATACCTACCCCCATTCTACTGTCAGACTTAGAACCACGACAGTTGGCGCCCACCATGGGGCAGGTGTCTTAGCGACTTTCCGGTGAGGTTGCGATTTTTTTCCGATTCCCATCATCATGGTTTCGGGTGGAGGTTTGGCTGAGGGCCACGAGATCCGTCTCGGCGCGCTCGTCTTCATCGCCGACGACTCCGCTGGCTCCAGGAGGCCCCCCTCGACATCGAGACGTTCCCCGTCCGCGGGGCGACGCACTTTCGCGCATGTGTCCCCGGCGTCCTTCTGCGGCAGCCGTCGACCCAATATCAGTCGTTTCCTACGGCGTCTTCGTCCCCCGCTGTTCGCCGCCGCAAGCGATCCGGTCGATCGCGGCTTCAGCGGTGGGTGAAGCATGCAGTGGCACGTCAATCGGCCACCCCTCAAGTCGTGGCAATCGAGCCCGATGAATCTCTCTACGGCCTGTTCGATCTGTCGACTGGCTCCGTCGAGACTCTGTCCGAGTGCGACAGCAGCGATCCTGCGGCGGAGGTCCTGATGGTCGACACGCCGCGTAGCCCGCCTGGCATGCGTCGCAACGGAGGCGGCGACGGCGGTGGCGATCCATCGCATGTTCACGAGGAATACCACCCCGAAACCCTCTCTTCATAGCGGAGGGAGGAACTTCACCGCCGTAACGAGGAAGCACTCCACACGCCAATCGTCGGAGAGACCTCTGAGGCCCGGGCCTTGGAGGCAGCGCGCTTGGCCACTTTGGCTGAACGCACTCGACTGGAAAATCTTCAACATGCACTCGACGAACGTGCTCGGCAGCGGATTCCTGAATCTAGTCGACGGCGGCAATTATTCCCTCCTGAACCTCAGGTATACCGCACTCCGATTCAGAATCTTGCAGCCGCAGCTCGTATAGCAGAATCCATCCAGCCATCCCAGTCAGAAGCTGGACGAGGTTTGATGCAGATCCGGGCTCTGCTCCGGGCGGCAGGAGACCAAAACACTGCAGTATCACAGTCGCGTGACAGAATCCATAGCAGATCTGTGGTGGCTGACACAGTTCAGTCAGCTCACAGCCCAAGATCGCCTCCACGGCATGAAGGGCAGGTGCATCGCCAGGATCAACATTTGGGTCGGATCCACGAGCAGTACGATCATCGACTCGGCCGTGATGACAGCCATCGAGCGCCTACACCCCCTCCGAGAAGCGGATCATATGTGCCCCGGCACTATGATGACAGGCGCCAGTACAGCGGAGGGCGGAGGACGCCGGTCGACCCAAGGGAGCCAGGGTTTGATGCGAGGTCAATTTTGGTGCAAGGTTTGGTCGACAGGAACCGAGCACACAGAGAGGGGCAAGGCAGGGATCGCCCGAGTGGAAGCAGGATTCATGTTTCGGGTCCCGAGAGTTTTAGCAGAGCTATCAGAGCCGCTGAGATCCCCCCCAACTTTAGGTTGGCGACTGGGGTTAGTAAGTTCACTGGTGAGTCGAAGCCTGATACTTGGCTGGAAGATTACCGAGTGGCTGTCCAGATCGGTGGTGGAAATGATGAGGTAGCTATGAAACACCTTCCTCTCATGCTGGAAGGGTCGGCGAGAGCATGGCTGAATCAGTTGGCTCCAGGCAGTATATTCAGCTGGGAGGAGTTAGCCCAAGTGTTTGTCAGGACATTTGAGGGCACATGCAAATGACCTGCGGGGTTGACAGAATTGCGGCATTGTGTACAGAAGCCGAATGAAACTCTGAGGGATTTCATCCAAAGATGGACCACATTACACCACACGGTAGAGAATGTATCCCAACACCAAGCAGTTTGTGCCTTCAAGGAAGGCGTTCAGTATCGGGAGCTTAACTTGAAATTTGGTCGGACAGGAGATATGTCTCTGACCCGAATGATGGAAATAGCCACCCGGTACGCTAATGGTGAAGAAGAGGACCGACTCCGCAGTGGGAAGGGCAAGCCAGTCGCCCAAGACACCGGAGTGGGTCGGAAGCAGAAACGCAAAGCCGAGCCAGCAGGTCCGGGTGAAGCTGCAGTTGTAACTCAAGGGAAATTCAAAGGAAAGCCCAAGGGACCCTGGATCCCCAAGAAGGTGAAAGATCAGGCTGGGAACGATGTGTTGGACTTGCCATGTCACATTCACACCAAGAAGGATGAAGAGGGAAATCTGATTTATCCCAAACACACCACTCGACAATGTCGGCTCCTGATCCAGTAGTTCCGAGAGAAACAGCCCAATGAAAAGGAAAAAGAGTCTGACAAGGATGGTGATCAGGAAGAAGATGATGACGGTTTCCCTAACGCCAATTCCACTTTGATGATTTTTGCTGACATTGAGAGTAAAAGTCGACTGAAAGTCATTAACAGAGAGGTAAACATGGTTGCTCCGGCAACGACGACATACTTGAAATGGTCAAAGACTCCCATCACATTCGACCAATCTGACCACCCACCGCACGTCGCCACCCCCGGGAGGCAAGCGTTGGTGGTCGACCCGGTCGTTGGGGGCACCCGACTGACCAAAGTCTTGATGGATGGTGGCAGCGGCCTGAACATTTTGTATGCAGAGACTCTTCGTGGGATGGGCATTCCGATGTCCAGGCTCAGTGAGAGCAACATGCGGTTCCATGGTGTCATTCCAGGGAGGAAAGCTGATTCACTCGGACAGATCACTCTTGACGTGGTTTTCGGTGACTCAAGGAATTACCGCAAGGAGAAGCTGACATTTGAAGTTGTGGATTTTCACAGTGCCTATCATGCTATTCTGGGCAGAACTGCATATGCCCGTTTCATGGCTCGACCGTGTTACGTGTACCTCAAGCTGAAGATGCCTGGCCCCAAGGGCGTGATCACGGTCACTGGCAATCGGCAACGAGCAGAAGAGTGCCTCTAGAAGGGCTCTAAGATTGCCGATGAACAGATGGCAGCGATTGAAATGGAAGAGTATAAGAAGACTGCAGACCCGAGTGATTTGTTGCGCACTAAGAAGCCTGCTTCCGAGTCTGCATTTCAGTCGTCCGGTGAAACCAAGCCTGTTCACATTCACCCAACCGATCCCAGTGCTGCACCGACTCATATCTCAACAACACTCGGCAGCAAATAGGAAGAAGCGCTTATCCAGTTCCTCCGTGAGAACTGGGACATCTTCGCATGGAAGCCATCTGACATGCCGGGTGTACCCAGGGGGCTGGCTGAGCACCATTTGCGAGTCGATCCAAAGGCAAAACCCGTGAAAGAACACCTCCGTCGGTCCGCTGCGGAGAAGAGAAAGGCAATCGGCGAGGAGGTGGCTCGGCTTCTGGCAGCTGAGTTCATCCGCGAGATTTACCACTCCGAGTGGCTCGCCAATGTTGTCATGGTTCCCAAGAAGGATGATTCACTCCGTATGTGCATTGATTTCAAGCATATCAATCGGGCCTGCCCGAAAGATCATTTTCCTCTCCCCCGCATCGATCAGATAGTTGACTCGACTGCGGGATGTGAGCGATTGTCCTTCTTGGATGCATATTCCGGGTACCATCAGATCCGACTGTATGGACCTGATGAAATAAAAACAGCTTTTATCACCCCATTCGGGTGCTTTTGCTATGTCACCATGCCCTTTGGTCTCAAGAATGCTAGTGCCACATTCATGCGCATGATACAGAAGTGCCTGCTAACTCAAATCAGTCGGAATGTGGAAGCATACATGGATGACATCGTGGTTAAGTCGCGCAAAGGTTCCGACCTGCTGACTGACCTTGCTGAAACCTTTGCCAATTTGAGAAGATATGATATCAAGCTTAATCCGTCGAAGTGTACATTTGGAGTTCCAGGTGGAAAGTTACTCGGTTTCTTCATTTCCGAATGTGGGATCGATGCAAACCCAGAGAAAGTTGGTGCGATCCTCCGAATGAAACGCCCTGTGCGTGTACACGACGTTCAGAAGCTTATTGGTTGTTTGGCCACTTTGAGTCGATTCATCTCTCGCCTCGGTGAAAAGGCACTGCCTCTTTACCGACTGATGAAGAAATCTGATAAGTTCAAGTGGACTCCTGAAGCTGACGCAGCGTTTGCAGAGCTCAAAGCCCTGCTTTCCACCCAACCGGTGCTTGCTGCTCCAATCAGCAAAGAGCCTTTACTGCTTTATATAGCAGCCACTGGACAGGTTGTCAGTACAGTACTCACGGTCGAGCGGGAAGAAGAAGGCAAAACTTACAAGGTTCAACGCCCAGTGTATTATATTTCTGAAGTCTTAACTCCATCCAAGCAGAGATATCCACATTATCAGAAGCTTGTCTATGGAATTTACTTGACCACGAAGAAGGTTGCACATTACTTCTCAGATCATTCGATTACAGTCATCAGTGACGCTCCATTGTCAGAAATTCTAAACAACAGAGATGCAACTGGTCGAGTGGCAAAGTGGGCGATTGAACTCCTTCCGCTGGATATCAAGTTCGAGGCAAAGAAAGCGATAAAGTCTCAAGCGATAGCAGATTTCCTCGTCGAGTGGATTGAACAACAGTTACCGACCCAGATACAGTCGGAACATTGGACTATGTTCTTCGACGGGTCCAAGATGTTGAATGGTTCAGGCGCCGGAGTGGTCCTGGTATCTCCACGAGGCGACAACCTCAGATATGTTCTCCAGATTCACTTTGATTCCTCCAACAATGAAGCTGAATATGAAGCACTCTTGTATGGGTTGCGAATGGCCATTTCACTCGGCGTCCGTCGCCTAATGGTTTACGGTGACTCAGATTTAGTGGTTAATCAAGTGATGAAGGAGTGGGACGTCAGGAGCCAAGCTATGACTGGTTATTGCAATGCGGTGAGAAAGTTAGAAAAGAAGTTTGAAGGGCTAGAGCTCCACCATATACCCCGATTGAAGAATCAAGCAGCTGATGACTTGGCGAAGATAGGATCCAAGCGAGAGCCTATTCCAAGCAATGTGTTTTTGGAACATATTCACGCACCGTCAGTTCAAGAAGATCCCTTCACAGAAGAGCCCCCACAGCCTAAAAGTTCCACTGATCCGACTGAAGTTGAAATCCCAGCTGTGGTCGACTTGATCATGGAAGTTTTGATTGTTATTCCAGATTGGACAGTGCCATACATTGCATATATTCTCAGGAAAGAGCTTCCAGAGGATGAAGAAGAGGCTCGCTAGATTGTCCGTCGATCCAAAGCCTTCACAGTAATGGGGGAGCAACTCTATAGAGAAAGTGTCACTGGGGTCGTTCAGAAATGCATCACTCCGGAAGAAGGCCGAATGATCCTCGATGATATTCACTCGGGAACCTGCGGTCACCATGCATCTTCTCGGGCCATCATGGCCAAGGCGTATCGAGCAGGGTTTTATTGGCCACGGGCAAATGAGATGGCAAAGGAGATAATTGACAAATGTGAAGGCTGTCAGTTCTACTCCAACATGTCCCACAAACCCGCTTCAGCCCTGAAGACCATTCCACTCGTCTGGCCATTCGCTGTTTGGGGTTTGGATATGGTGGGACCTCTGAAGACTGGCAGGAGTGGTTTCACCCATGTGCTTGTAGCAGTCGACAAGTTCACCAAGTGGATCGAAGCTAAACCTGTCAAAAACCTGGATGCAAGTACTGCGGTCAGCTTCATCAGAGGGTTAACATTTAGATATGGAGTCCCACACAGCATCATCACGGATAATGGGTCAAACTTTGATTCTGATGAGTTTCGAGCTTTCTGTGCATCCCAAGGTACTCGGGTCGACTATGCTTCAGTCGCCCACCCTCAGTCGAATGGACAGGCAGAAAGAGCGAACGGCTTGATTCTCAAAGGTCTGAAACCTCGATTGATGCGCGACCTCAAACATGCGGCCGGCGCTTGGGTAGATGAGCTACCGTCAGTCCTTTGGGGATTAAGAACAACACCAAATCGGTCGACTGGTCGAACCCCCTTCTTCATGGTCTATGGGGCTGAGGCTGTGCTGTCGAGTGACTTACTTCACAATGCGCCCCGAGTAGAACTTTTTTCAGAAGCTGAAGTAGAACGAGCTCGAGAAGATGCTGTTGACCTTCTGGAAGAAGAAAGAGAGATGGCCTTGATCCGATCGACCATTTATCAGCAAGACCTTCGTCAATTATATGCCAGAAATGTGAAGGGTCGAGCATTTCAGGAAGGAGACCTTGTGCTCCGAGTGGACCAGCAACGGCCGCACAAACTCGCCCCTGCTTGGGAAGGTCCCTTCATAGTCACCAAGGTGCTCCACAACGGAGCGTATCACCTCTACAATGTGGAGCATAATAAAGACGAGCCGCGCACTTGGAATGAGGAGCTACTCCGCCGTTTTTATACTTAAGTGTTCAGACTGATGAGATGTAATAAAGAGTACCTTTCAGTTCGTGTATCAAAGACATGGTTTTACAGTCTCCTAAATGATTGTTGTTACTAATACATGTGTCCAAAATCCCCCAGTGGGTGGCTTAGCCGCGAATCCGATTCGCCTAAGTTTGTAAAATCCTACCGAGTGATGAGCAACCCTCTCACTCAAGGGCTTAGCTGCAGTCCTGTACTCGCCTAAGTTTAAAAAATCCTACCGAGTGATGAGCAACCCTCTCACTCGGGGGCTTAGCTGCAGTCCTGTACTCGCCTAAGTTTAAAAAATCCTACCGAGTGATGAGCAACCCTCTCACTCGGGGGCTTAGCTGCAGTCCTGTACTCGCCTAAGTTTAAAAAATCCTACCGAGTGATGAGCAACCCTCTCACTCGGGGGCTTAGCTGCAGTCCTGTACTCGTCTAAGTTTAAAAAATCCTACCGAGTGATGAGCAACCCTTCACTCGGGGCTTAGCTGCAGTCTGTACTCGCCTAAGTTTAAAAAATCCTACCAGTGATGAGCAACCCTCTCACTCGGGGGCTTAGCTGCAGTCCTGTACTCGCCTAAGTTTAAAAAATCCTACCGAGTGATGAGCAACCCTCTCACTCGGGGGCTTAGCTGCAGTCTGTACTCGCCTAAGTTTAAAAAATCCTACCGAGTGATGAAACAACCCTCACTGGGGGCTTAGCGCGCAGTCCTGAACTCGCAAGTTTAAAAAATCCTACCGAGTGGTGAGCAACCTCTCACTCGGGGGCTTAGCCGCAGTCCTGAACTCGCCTAAGTTTAAAAAATCCTACCGAGTGGTGAGCAACCCTCTCACTCGGGGCTTAGCGCAGTCCTGACTCACCTAAGTTTAAAAAATCCTACCGAGTGGTGAGCAACCCTCTCACTCGGGGCTTAGCGCAGTCCTGACTCCCTAAGTTTAAAAAATCCTACCGAGTGGTGAGCAACCCCTCACTCGGGGGCTTAGCGCAGTCCTGTACTCGCCTAAGTTTAAAAAATCCTACGAGTGATGGACAACCCTCTCACTCGGGGGTCTAGCTGCAGTCCTGTACTGCCTAAGTTTAAAAAATCCTACCGAGTGATGAGCAACCCTCTCACTCGGGGGCTTAGCTGCAGTCCTGTACTCACCTAAGTTTAAAAAATCCTACCGAGTGATGAGCAACCCTCTCACTCGGGCTTAGCTGCAGTCCTGTACTCGCCTAAGTTTAAAAAATCCTACCGAGTGATGAGCAACCCTCTCACTGGGGCTTAGCTGCAGTCCTGACTCGCCAAGTTTAAAAAATCCTACCGAGTGATGAGCAACCTCTCCTGGGGGTCTTAGCTGCAGTCCTGTACCGCCTAAGTTTAAAAAATCCTACCGAGTGATGAGCAACCCTCTCACTCGGGGGCTTAGCCGCAGTCCTGAACTCGCCTAAGTTTAAAAATCCTACCGAGTGATGAGCAACCCTCTCACTCGGAGGCTTAGCTGCAGTCCTGTACTCGCCTAAGTGTAAAACATGCTCCATCCTGATCTGCAAGGACGACGAGGTGCAGGTCGTCCACGATCCTATCCTCAGAACTGCGTCTGTTTCGAGTGAAGATACAAGTTCCACTCAGAAATAAAAACAAGCATATTTAAGGGCAAACAAAGTTCGGATGAAGGAGTTTTACGGTTACAAAATCACTCGGCATACCGAGGCAAATTGAACCGGATCATAAAAGTTCGGACGAAGGAGCTCAAAGTACTCGGGCATCAGGCCCGAAGGAGTTTTACGGTTACAGGATCACTCGGCATACCGAGGCAAATTGAATCAGATCATAAAAGTTTCATTCACTCCGCAGAGGGGCTGGCAGGCTCGACAAACTCGTCCATGTCAATTCCATCTACGATTCGAGTAGTAGCAGCAATGAAGGTCTCCATGAAAGACTGGAAGTCGAGTTTCTTGGTGTTGGTGACCTTGATTGCCGCTAGCTTCTCTTCACTGGCTTCCCTGCAGTGGACGCGAACCAGGGATAAAGCTACGTCAGCACCGCATCGAGCAGCGGACTTCTTCCACTCCTGCACTCGACCAGGAATCTCGTTAAGTCGAGTCATCAGAGACTCGAGGTCGTTTCGGAGCGTGTCCCCTGGCCAGAGCGCTGTGTCGATCCGCGAAACTGCGACCTTGAGTTGAGCAAGATATTCCAAGGCACTAGCGAGGCGAGACTTCAGTCGGAGCACATTCATGGCTGCTTCATCTTTGACAGGGGAGTTGATAGGGTCCAAGTTCGTCTCGACTCGCCTAGTTTCTTCCTCGAAGTCTTGACAGAATTCTGCACTCGCAGAGAAATAATGAGTCGACAGCGGTATGATGAGTCGACCAAAGCAAACCAATCGCACAGAGAAAAGTACCTTCAAGCATGAGGAATAATTTTTTGGCGAGTCCTCCCAGGTAGTTCTCCAGCTCGTCCCTCCTGTGGGTGATGTCTTCTACTTTGTCGGTCAGGGTTCGCTTGTCCTTCTTCAGACGAGTCACTTCTTTGTTGGCTTCATCAAGAGCAGCCTTCAGCTTGGCATTCTCTCCCTCCAGCTGTCCGACTGAAGCCATCTTTTGGTCGGCAAGCGCCAGTTTGTCTTCGGCGGTTTTCTTCACAACTGCAAGGTCAAGGTCCTTCTTCTCCAAAGCTTGTCTCATTGTTTCTAGAAAGAACAACATTCGAATCAGAAAAAGGAGGAGAAAAGGTGGCAAGAGAACCAGTCGACAAACTTTTCTTACCAGCAGCGTCATCCTTAGCCTTCTGCAAGTTGTTTCGAGCCAACTCCAGGTCAAGATTGAGCTGAGTTTGCTTCTTCTCCAAGTCGGCAAACCGGGCTCCAAGATCACAAGATTTCTGCGTTCAGAAGATAGTCAGTCGGCAGACACAAAGACTACTGCCGAATCAAACATTCGCCAATAGTCTCGGGGACTACACCCAGTGGGTGCACTCAGCGTGCCCCCACTGGTCCGACTCTTTCAATCGACTTGGTCCGTCCAGTCAAAAAAAAAACTCAGACCATAGCCGACTGCCCGCAGTCGACTACAGTCTCGGGGACTACACCCAGTGGGTGCACTCAGCGTGCCCCCACTGGTAAAGGTTCCACTCGGCATGATCTGCCCAGCCCGAGTGGAAAAGATCTGTTAAAAGACCCCCGCCGAATCAAACATTCGACTACGGTCTCGGGGACTACACCCAGTGGGTGCACTCAGCGTGCCCCCACTGGTAAAGGTTCCACTCGGCATGATCTGCCCAGCCCGAGTGGAAAAGATCTGTTAGAAGACCCCCGCCGAATCAAACATTCGACGGCGGTCTCGGGGACTACACCCAGTGGGTGCACTCAGCGTGCCCCCACTGGTTCAGAGATTCAATCAGCACAACCTAGTCGACTCAAGTGGAAAAACTACTCAACAGAAATTAAAACACCCAGTGGGTGTACAGACTGACAATGGGTGTGCAATTAAGGTTCCAAAATGCTCATCCACGGACGTCTTGCGGATAAAACAGCAGTTCCTAAATATCATATCCCAACAGAACAAGCATCAAGATGGAGTTCAGTCGGAAGTAAGCTAACCTAGACATTGGCCTGAAGTGCTGAGCTGGCATCATAGGCAGCTTGACTGGCCTCGCGCACCACCTTCATCTGCTCCATCATAACGCCAGCCTGGCGTATAGCCTCCTTGGCAGCACTCACTTGGTCTTCTGGGACTTGATGGGCGGTGGGAGGTGCAGTCGGTGTATCAGTTGCAGTAGCTTGAGAGCTTGAGGCATGCAGTTGGACAGACAGAGGAAGGGCCCGCACAGTCGACGACGAAGGACAAGCACTCAACAAGGGAATCGCAAAAGTAACGGAGGCACAGTTGAAGTCCCCGGATTGCTGGATAGCTGGTTCCGTCGCCGGCGTCGACTGGGGCGTCTTGCTAGCTGGCACCTTCTTGACTGAGGCCCTGCTCCTCCTACCCACGAGTTCTTGTGGCTCATTTTCATCATCGTCTTGAAGTTCAATAACATCTCGCGGAGCTGCAAAAGAATCGACCACAAGAGTTCAGTCGACTGTAGAATTGGCTAGCAAAGAAAAGATGAAGATAACAGGGGTCATACTCGCTTTGGAGGTGACCGCGTCCTCCATCTCCTCGTCACCATCATCTTGGTAAGCAGAAGTCCCGGAGGTAGCAGCACTGCAAATCTCAAGGTTCACTCGGTCAAGCAAGTGGATGGGTCGGCAACTAATATAAGATTCTTCAAACAAAGGGTGAAAACGAAACGCTTACACAGAGGCGACGGGAACGTCAACCTTGATCTTGGGCAAAGCCTTCCGTGGCTTGGACGGCGCGGTCTTGAGCTGCTTCGGAGCCTTCTCAGTCGGCACCGGAGAAGATGTCCAAGTGCGCTTCGAAGTCTGTCCAGTCGGTGCTGCCACCTTGCCCCGGATACTTGCTGGGTCGTGCTTGTGCTTGGAATGTTTTTCCGTGCGAGGTGGAGAATCGACCTCCTCCTCACTGCTCGAGTTTTCCTGCTCTTCATCACTCTCCCCATCGGAGTTCCAGTCGCCGCTGTCGCCTCCGCTCTCTTCTCCTTCCTGGATCTGCTCCCCGTTGGGCATCGAGTACATCTCAGTATATATCTGCGAAGCAAAGAATCAAACAAGCATCAGTCCGTTCCAAAGACAGTTTACAAATTAGAGTAAAAGTCACTTGACTTCGAAGGTCTGACCTTGTCTGGTTCGTTATCAGCGCCGAGTGGCAGAATTCTCCTAGACCCCCTGGGGTTGTCTCCGTTTCCGGTAATGCTCTGCAGCCACCGCGCCACCGTCTCCTCGGCAACTTCCTCTGGGTGGATCCGAGCAGAATCATTGGCGCCTGAATACATCCACATAGGATGATCGCGGGCCTGGAGCGGCTGGATGCGGTGGGTGAGGAACACCTCTAGCAAATCCATGCTGGTCACGCCATCGCGGACAAGTTGGATTACGCGGTCGACCAACATGTTCACCTCCACCTTTTCTTCTGGAGTCACTTTCAAGGAAGAGGGCTTTTCAATTCGCCCCATGGTAAAGGGAGGAAGGCGAGTCGACTGACCAGGAGTTGGTTTGTCCTTACAATAAAACCAGGTCGACTGCCACCCTCTGACCGAATCGGGAAGAGTCATAGGTGGAAATGTGCTTTTGCCTCTCATCTGGATCCCTAGACCTCCGCACATCTGAATCACATGCGTCCTCTCATCACTCGGGTTGGCCTTTTTCACAGACTGTGAGCGGCAGGTGAAGATGTGTTTGAAGAGACCCCAATGCGGTCGACAACCCAAGAAATTCTCACACATGGAGACAAATGCAGCTAGGTATGTGATGGTGTTTGGAGAAAAGTGATGAAGTTGGGCCCCGAAAAAGTTCAGAAAACCTCGGAAAAAAGGATGAGGGGGCAGAGAAAAACCCCGGTCGACGTGAGTCGCGAGGAGGACGCACTCACCCTCCTGCGGTTGTGGCTCGGTCTCGTCACCTGGCAGCCTCCAAGACCCATGGTCGATCAAGCCTCCCTCGACCAGATCCTCCATGTCTTCTTGCTGAATCGTGGAGCGAATCCAATCGCCCTGGATCCAGCCGGGCGGCAGGCCAGATCTCGACGACGAGCCTCCCCAACTCGTCTTCTTGCCCTTCGCTGCCGCCATCGCTTTCTTCGCACGCTCCAAGGCCGCCGTCTTCTCCTTCCCCTTCGCGGCAGGCTGCGCTCGGGCGGGGCGGCGGCGTCGAAGGTGGCGGCGAATGCGGTGGTGAAACAGGAGAGGAGGAAGGAGATGGGGAGCACAGTACCGGGCTCATCGACCCCGACGCCTTATATGGGTCCACTCCCGAGTGGCTGACTAGTGGGCCCAGGCAATCCAGTCAAATCCCGCAACAGTCGCGCGCTGGATACGTGGCGAAAAAGGTGGCACGAGAATCGAGGCGTCCCTGCCTAATCCGCTCTGTCTACTGCGGCCCTCTCCGTCCCGCGCGCTTCTCCAAATTTCGAATCCCGTGAGATCCGGAAAGCGACAGCGTGACCAATCGCGCCAAGGATCTTATACCATATCAACATTCGGAGCTTATCAGAAAAAATCACTCGACGACCTCTGAATGGACCCAGGCGACTGAAAATGAAGTTGAAGTTTTTACAAAGATCACCGGCCCGATTAGGATGCCTCTGAAGCATATAAATCGGGTCGGAACCATCTTCAACCCCTTCTCCACTCGAACCCAGATCCATTCGGGGGCTAATGACGAAGACATGTACCTAGGGTAGGGTAATAGGACCGACCTAGACACCCTTACCGAGGACACTGCCCTAAGGCCAAGGACATTCAAAGGATGGCACCATCTACCGACTGAAATCGCCACAGGGTGCATCCCACTCGACCAACAGTTCATTCGGACAACCCAATTCCATTCGACCGGGGTGTACTCACTCGACCACACCGGAAACCACTCGGAAGACAGAAGATCTAAGGTCACTCAGGATGGAAAGGGTCAGGCGTTCACTCCGTAGTCTTAATGATCATTTATTTGCCTTTATTGCTGGTGTTATCAGTAACGTCCTGTCTTTATAGACATTGAAACCCTTGTAACGTGGGACGGTTGGGGTCCTGGCGCACTCTATATAAGCCACCCCCCTCCTCAGGCACAAGGGTTCGCACCCCCGGTAACTTCACGCATAAGTCAATCGACCGAGCCTCCGGGCACCGAGACGTAGGGCTGTTACTTCCTCCGAGAAGGGCCTGAACTCGTAAATCTTGCATGCACAACCTCATCGTAGCTAGGATCTTGCCTCCTCATACCTACCCCCCATTCTACTGTCAGACTTAGAACCACGACAGGCGGTCCATCGAGCCGACGCGTGCCGATGGCGAAAGGACTGGGGGTGGAACGACTACGATGCACTCTCCTCCACGACGACAACAATGGTCGCTAGCTCGGTGGGTCGACGGGTGTGATGACGATTCCACGGCGTCGTCCGATCCGTGAATGCGCCGCGATCAATGCCAAGTTCTTCGGGAGTGAAGCAAAGAAGACGCTCGAACTACCATCGAGCGGCGATGGGAAGCGCGCCATCAACTAACAGGCGCGCAGGGCCTACTGTCGACAAGCCTGTGCCGGGGAATCCTGGCGACTTACCTTATGATGTGGATTGTCCAGCGTTTACCCGCGAGCTGTGGCGAGTCCAGTGGCCCAATTCCCGAACGTTCAAGCCAGCGGTCCTGGAGAAGTACGACGGCAAGACTCACCCGTTGGAGTTCCTGAGCATCTACACCATTGCGGTGCAGGTTGCCGGGGCTCGCGACGAGAAGATACTCACCAACTACTTCCCGTTGGTGCTTAAGCCCAACGTCAGGTCGTGGTTGATGCATCTGCCGGAGAATTCCATCTTCTCTTGGTCGGACTTGTGTCATCAGTTTGTTGGCGCCTTTGTCAGAGGCCACCAAGCTCCTGGCCAGGATAGTGATTTACATCTCATCCCCCAGAAGGAGGGCGAGCCCTTGTGCAAATACATTCAGAGATTCAGCCGCGTACATTACAACATCCCAGACGTTCATCCTGCCGCTGTTATTAGTGCGTTTCATCAGAACATGCGCAACCGTAAGATGCGAGAGGAGCTGGCGATGACCAAAGTCAGGGATGTTGCTGAGCTCTATGCTCTAGCCGATAAGTGTGCTCGGGCTGAAGAGGGAAGGAAACTCCCCGGCGAGGATGTCAGCGCAGGGATCGACTCTGAAGGAGAAGACGCCGCCGCCCCGACAAAGAAAAGTCGACGGCGTAACAGGAAGTGTAAAGGCAAGGCTGTGCTTGTTGTCGAGGAATCCGGCAACCCCGGCACCGCCAAGAAGGCCAAGGTTGATGGCCCCGGCAAGGAGGTTGCCGGGTGTCCCTCCTATCAGGCCTTGGCGGCTACCGACAAGCCAGAGGGCTCTGACAAGCAATATTGCAAGATCCATCACACCAAGGGTCATGATCTCCAGAACTGTCGGCAAGTTGAACAGCTTGTCGAAAGGCAGAAAGCTGAGTATGAAAGGCGAGACAAGGAGAGGGCCCAGGACGATGCTGGAGGGTCTGGCAAGAAACGCGGTGGCCGAGGAGGCCGCCGCGGCAAGGCCAAGCAACAGAAGGAGAGGCCTGCTCGAGGCCGTGACAAGGAAGAGGGGGTGACGATGACAACGAAGAGGACGACGAGTCCAGCGAGCACGAGTTCCAAAAGGCTACAGAAGCTATGTGCCTTGACGGGGGCGCCTCGTTGCATTCTTCTCACCGCCAACTCAAACAGTGGGTACGTGAGATTAATGTGGCGGAGCCATCAGTTGACGCACGGAAGCCTCTGAAATGGTCCAACACGCCTATCATTTTTGACGTTGAGGATCACCCTGATCGCACAACCGCGGTCGGGTGTTTGCCATTGTTGGTTTCACCAACGATTCGCAACCTCAAAGTGACAAAAATGTTAGTTGACGGTGGGGCCGGTCTGAACTTGATCCCGCCTAGTGTGATCAAGAGGTTGCAAATTCCCGATGAAGATCTCGAGGAAACAGGCACGTTTCAAGGGATCAATTCAGGAAGGAGCCAGCCGAAGGGCAAGATCACGTTGCCGCTGACATTTGGCAGCGAGCTGAACTACAAAACAGAAAAGATCGTTTTCGACGTTGCCAAGATTCTGTTGCCATATAACGGGATTCTGGGCCATCCAGCGCTGGCCAAATTCATGGCGGCCTCGCACTACGCTTACAATGTATTGAAGATGCCCGGGCCGGTGAGCGTCATCACTATCAACTCCGACAAGAAGGATGCACTTATTTGTGCCGACCAACTCTACTGGGAGGCAGTTGCAGCATCTGCCGCTAAGGCACTTGCTCCTGCCGCTGAAGCTCCAGGGGGGGGGGGGAGAAGAAGACCGGCAAGACCTCTAGCGCACACTCCGGCAAGCGCACCTCCTCGGAGTGCTGCGCTCCCGTTGAGGATGTGCCAGAGAGCTCCACCGGCAAGAGCAAGAAATCCAACGCAGCTCCACCGTAAACTAAGAAGGTGCCCATCAAGGAGGATGGTATGGGAGGAACTTTCACCATAAGTTCCACCCTTGATGACAAATAGGAAAGCACACACGTTGCTTTCCTGCGGGCGAATATCGATGTGTTTGCATGGAAACCATCTGATATCCGCGGTGTTCCCAGGGAAGTAATTGAGCACCACCTTGCTGTCTGTCCTCACGTGCGGACCGTTAAGCAGAAGGTTAGGAAGCAAGCCTTGGAACAGCAAGAATTTATTGCCGAAGAAATCAGGAAGTTGGAAGCAGCAGGTTTGGTCAGAGGAGTGCTCCATCCAACGTGGTTGGCCAATCTGGTTGTAGTGCGCAAGGCGAATGGAAAATGGAGGCTGTGTATTGATTATACAGATATCAATAAAGCCTGTCCAAAAGATCCTTTCCCCTTGCCGCACATCGATCAGATTGTGGACTCCACTGCCGGCTGCGATTTGTTGTCGTTTCTTGACGCCTATTTAGGGTACCATCAAATTTTCATGGCAAAAGAAGATGAAGAGAAAACCGCATTTATCACCCCATGTGGTACGTATTGCTTCATACGTATGCCTTTCGGGTTGAAAAGTGCTGGTTCAATGTTTGCAAGAGCGGCCCAAATTGGTTTTGAGCCTCAGCTACATAGAAATATGGAAGCTTATATGGATGACATAGTGGTCAAAACTAAGGACAAAGCAACGCTCATACAAGATTTAGAAGAGACATTTGCAAATCTGCGCAAGATCAATCTGAAGCTCAATCCTGAGAAGTGTGTGTTTGGCGTTCCATCCGGCAAGCTTCTCGGGTTCTTTGTATCTCAGCGTGGGATCGAAGCAAATCCCGACAAGATCAAGGCAATTGAGCAGATTGAAGCACCAAGACGCATCAAAGATGTGTGTCGACTTGCCGGTTGCATCGCTGCTCTGAGCAGGTTCATCTCCAAATCTACTGAGCGTGCCCTGCCCTTTTTCAAAATCTTGAAAAAGGCAGGTCCAATGAAATGGACTCCGGAAGCGGAGGCAGCGCTGCAGGACTTGAAGAGGTACCTCTCCTCTCCGCCAACACTAGTCGCACCTAAACCACAAGAGCCGTTGCTGCTATATTTAGCGGCGACAAATCAAGTGGTTAGTGCTGTGTTAGTGGCACAGAGAGAAGTCGACAAAGAAATAGCGGCAAAGGCAAGCCCATCAAGTGACGAGCTGGGATCTTTCCCGGCAAGGTCTGGTTCCGACAAGGCAGGATTTACAGGGTCAAATGAAGCAACACAGAGGAAGAAGATGGTGCAGCACCCAGTTTATTTTGTCAGCTCCCTTTTGCAGGGGGCTAGGTCAAGATACTCTGGTGTGCAGAAGTTGCTCTTCGGCCTCCTTATGGCCTCGAGGAAGCTGCACCATTATTTCCAAGCGCATGAGATTACTGTCTTCACTCGTTTCCCGTTGCAGCGGATTTTACGAAATCCAGATGCGACTGGCAGGATTGTGGAGTGGGCATTGGAACTGTCAAGCTTTGGTCTCAAGTTTGAAAGCACTTCAACAATTCAGAGTAGAGCTTTGGCGGAGTTCATTGCAGAATGGACCCCAACGCCAGACGAAGAAAGTTAAGAGACAACTCTCCCCAGCAAGGAAACAGATCAAAAGTGGATTATGTATTTTGACGGGGCCTTTTCGCTGCAAGGCACCGGTGCTGGCGTGCTGCTTGTCGCACCCACCGGAGAGCACCTCAAATATGTAATTCAGATGCATTTTCCCTGGGAGAGGTCAACAAATAACACCACAGAATATGAAGGACTGCTTGCCGGTCTTAGGATCGCGGCGGACCTTGGAATCAAGAAGCTCATCGTCAGAGGTGATTCACAGCTTGTCGTCAGGCAAGTGAACAAAGACTATCAGAGTCCGTTGATGGAAGCGTATGTAGATGAAGTGAGGAAATTAGAGGAGCGCTTCGACGGACTGCAAACAGAGCATGTTCCTCGATCAGAGAACAGTATTGCCGATGACCTGTCGAAGCGTGCTGTCCTCAAGTTACCTGTGGAACCAGGTACCTTTGTGCTTCGATTGACTCAGCCATCCGTGACACCATCAGTGAGGCAAGAAAAGCGAAGGAAGTTGAGTTCCGTTCAGCACTTTCCGGCAGAGCTCCCAGAGGCCGCCGGCAAGGAAGTTGCCGGGAACAACGACAAGCTTGCCAGGGAGCAACAGACTCTGGCGAGGCCTCAGGTCCTTTCCGTTGAGACAAATGCTCCCGGGGCAGAAGATATGCCTTTAGTCCTTGCTGTCGAGCCTCAGGCTCCAGCATGGGCGCAACACATCGTCCAGTTCCTCCAAACAGGGGAACTTCCCAAAGAACAGGAAGAAGTAGAAAAAGTAGCCCGTCGGTCTAGTATGCACCAGTTCGTGGACGACGTCCTGTACAGAAAAAGACCGAACGTCGTGAAATTGAAGTGTATTCCTCGGGAAGATGGACTGGAGCTGTTGGCAGAGATACATGGAGGCATATGTGGCTCCCACATAGGCTCAAGGGCTCTTGTTGGTAAGGCATTCCGGCAAGGTTTCTTTTGGCCCACTACCCTCCAGGATGCAACTGCACTAGTAACCAAGTGTGAAGTGTGCCAGTTTCATTCGAAGAAATTGCATCAGCCAGCTCAAGCTCTTCAGACAATCCCTCTTTCCTGGCCATTTTCGGTCTGGGGACTCGACATATTGGGCCCCTTTCCCCGTGCTACCGGGGACTTTGAGTACTTGTACGTCGCAATCGACAAGTTCACAAAGTGGCCGGAAGTGGAAGCAGTGAGAAAGGTGACAGCACAGTCAGCCGTCAAGTTCTTCAAAGGACTAGTTTGCCGTTTCGGTGTGCCAAACAGGATCATCACCGACAACGGCACACAGTTCACGAGCCACACCTTCATGCAATATGTCCAAGACCTTGGCAGCAAAATCTGTTTTGCTTCCGTTGCTCATCCGAGAAGCAACGGCCAAGCGGAAAGGGCAAATGCTGAAGTGCTGCGTGGTCTCAAGACAAGAACTTTTGACAAGATGAAAAAGTGCGGAAGACGCTGGATTGATGAGTTGCCGGCGGTTCTTTGGTAAATCAGAACGACACCAAATCGAGCCACTGGCCAGACGCCCTTCTCCCTAGTGTACGGGGCAGAAGCAGTTCTCCCCACGAAACTCATATACGGGTCACCTCGAGTGCTCGCTTATGATGAGCTTGAGCAAGAGTAGTAGCGGCAAGATGACGCTACGCTCCTTGAGGAGGATCGTCTTCAGGCTGCTGTGTGAGCTGCACGCTACCAGCAAGCCTTGTGCCGCTACCATAGCCGCAAGGTTCATGCCCGAAGCCTTGAGGAAGGCGACCTTGTTCTTCAGCGTGTTCAGTCGGCCAAGAATTCAAACAAGTTGACGCCGAAGTGGGAAGGCCCTTATCGGGTAGTACGAGTCACCAGGCCTGGCGCAGTCCGCCTAGAGACCGAGGATGGCATTCCAGTGAGCAATTCCTGGAATATCAAACATCTTCGTAAGTTTTACTCATGAGGCGCGATTGCCGGGTCTCCCGACAACCATCTTTTGTACGAGTCTTGCCGGCAAGGCATGTGATCCTTTGTACAAAGCCAGGCGCAGACCCTGTGCATAGTTGAATAAGCTTAAGTGTTTTACAATTCCTGTCGATTTTCATGTTAAATCTATATGCATGCTTATCTGAGATATTGTATTACACTTGCTTCCGGTAAGCGTTAACAGACCGCCAAGGTTCCATACTCTTGTCTTGTCTTCTTTCTTTTTCTCAAAGGATAGAAGGTTCCCTCGCGTGCAACTTTGCCGGGGGGAGTGATGGTATGGATACCAATAGGCGACGTCCAAGGTTGACATCTTGCAGGAAGGAGTACAGCAACAAAAAGCTAAGTTACAGAACTTTAAGTGAACCTTTTACTTTAAGGTTATTTTCCTTGAACGATTTTGGCTCTTGTATGGAAAACCTGCACACGAAGGAACCTTGTCGTGATCGGTTGCGCCCTTACTCTGTTTCGAGTCCGCTCAACAGTTTAGGTGGCTGCACTGAGAACGTCAAGATATCTTGCCGGTAGCAACACCTCCAGCAGGTTGCTAAAGACCCGCATCTAGCGCTCGCGGCAGGACGCGCGCACCGGCAAGTTTCCAATAAACGTAGGGCACATTCCATACAGAAAGAAATCAGACAAGGGAAATAGCGTGCATTCACCCAAGCACAGCAGATTATATTACATTAATAGTTGCCGTGATCCTAACTTAATATAAAATTGTCTTTTACATGGAATGGTGGCGACGAGGGGAAGCGAAGCGGCTAGTCCCTGCGCTATCCCTCGACCCTCTTGACTTGGTCCACCTTGTCGACGATGGGCGCGACAAGTTCTTCAAGTGCCTTGAGGTCGACGTTCTTCGACAGGCGATCAAGGATGTTGGTAGGGTTGATGCCGGGGTTCCTGTGCACCACCTTGATGAGCACTTTGAGGAGGAGGGCCCGGCAGAGTTTGCGGGATTCGTTGGCTAGATGGGTCGCTCGCTCAGAATGGAGCAGCTTCAAGGCATCGACGATGCCCTCGAAGAACATGGTCAGCTTGGTACTCGGAGACACCCTGTCGTTGGAGGAGTAGTTGAAGTTCTGCAGGCCCATGCTAGACAGCTCTGCTGCAATCCTTTCCACGACGTCGACCAAGCGCTCGGTCCAGATCTTCACGCCTTTCTCAAAATCATTATAACTGGTGGCGGCGCTCTTGAGCAGGTCCTTCTTATTCTGAAGGTCCTTGATCAAAGTCTTCTCGCGAGCCTTGCTGTCCGCCAGGGACTACTCCAGCGTGGTCAGCTTCAGAGTCAGATCAGCGATGGATTCTTTGGCTGAGGAGAGCTCTTTGATCTTGTCGGACATGGGGGTTTGGATCTCCGCCAAGTTGTAGAGAGTCTTCTCTCTGTCGGCTTTGAGCATCGAGAGCTCCTTGCCGTGTTCCTCGAGGTCCGCCTCTAGCCCCTTTACTCTATCGCCCAGCTCATTCTTGGCGGCCTCTGCGGCTTCGGCGGCATCGATGGCTTCCTTTAACTTGCCGGCGTGATCTACAGTTAGAGCTTCGAGCGTCTCCTTGTGTTTCTGCTCCAGCTCCTGAGTCCGCCGCGCGACAAGCCTTTCGATCTCCTCGTCCTTGCTGCGGAGCTTGGCGGCAAGTGCCTCCTCGCGAATAGCAAGATCCTCTTCCTGAGCGTCAAGCCCGACACGGAGTTGTGTTAAGTGAGCTTCCTCTGCAGCGGCCCGCTGCGCGGCCTCTTCCTGTGCCTTCTCAGCGTCAGATTGCTTCAAGAGGAATTCGTTCCAACTCTGGCTCAGTTGTTCCCGGCCAACCATCAGCTCCTGGAAGGCCTCGGTATACCAGACTTGCGTTTTCGCAATGCGCTTCTGAAAATCTGACTCCGCTGCTTCAGTAACTGCTGCCCTGGAGTCCAGTTTCTCTTTTCGGGCGCGGTGAAGGGCCCGGAGCTTCTGAAAGTTGCTGCTCATGGCTTGGAGAAGCTGTTCTTCCTCGAACCCGCTACTGCTGGCGCATGGCTCGTCAACAATCTTGAGTCCGGCAGCGGCGATGACGTCCTCATAAAAAATTTCCCCTTCAGTTGGCACCCCAGTGCTTGCCGTCCCTGGTATGCTGACGAACAGGTTGTCGCCAACCCTAAGGTATCTGCTTGATGAGGGAACCTCGGATGTTGATGGTTGATACTCGGCAACCACCTCGCAGGCAACTGGGGGCTCCGTGACCGGTGTAGCGCCAGGCGCTCCTGTGGTTGGAATGCCATCAGTATGGTCACCGGTCTCCTTGCCGGCCCTCTCAGTAGAACTCTTGGCGGTTTCCTCCTGTGCATCCTTGGCGGATTCATCAGCAGCAATCTTGTCGGCCTCGGCGGCAACATCCTTGGCGGTCTCCTCGATGACGATATCAACATCCATTTGTTCCATCAAGGGAAGATCTGAAGACCAGGGAAAGAAACAAGATGAGACCAAGGCTGAAGTTCAAAAAGGCGAAAATAAAGAAAGAATGACAAGTACTCACGGGCAAGTGGTTTTACCTGTGTTGAGCTGTTGAGAGGTGGTTTCCTTTTTCCCGGCAACATCTATTGCCGGGGTAGGACTGCCGGTGCCCGTGTTCGCCGGCTCTCCTTCAACATGAGTGGGCTCGCCGGTGGAAACCCTTGCCGGAGACTCATCTCTGGGCGGCGCGGTTGACGGGGGCGGCATATCAGGAGCGGCTTCCGATGGCTCTCCTTGTTGCCGTTCTTCTCCTGCAAGCCCAGTGATGTTAGTAGTCAAAGATTAACACCTCAACGCCCGCCAACAGGAAATGAGTAGTGGACTCACGCTGGGGGCTGGGTTGGGGGCTGCGAAGAGGACTGAGCTCCGGGCTGATGACGATGAGATCTGGCGCATCCACGGTGCTTGCCGGGGGCTCGTCACCCGTTGAAGTCTTTACCCTCTTCGCCATTCTTTGCGCCAATGTTTCCGTATCACTGCGAAGACAGGCCAAAGCAAGACAGATGAGTTAAGTAAACCAGAAATTCAGAAGATAAAAGATATGACAGGACCCTTACTCTTCTCTCTCCGGGCTAAAAGCGGAGAGGTCAAAGTCAACCTCCTCTGCAGTGTCTGTGTGAGGGGGCGGAGGAGGGGTCCTAGGTCGCTTGACTGTGGCAGGAGCGGTGGATTGATGTGATCTTGCTGCTCCGGTTGCCGGTGCTGCTGTATGAGATGCCCCCGCCGCTCCAGTTGTTGCCGCAGTCGTGCGTCTCGTACGTCGCACGGGTGGTTGTTGAGCTTCTTGCCGCTGCGCAGCCTTGCCGGCCGCCTTCTTGCCGGGAACCTCACCGCTCGGGGAGGGTTGATTTGCTGGGACGCCAGAGGCAGCTTTCCGAAGAACGCGTTTCTTCTTCTCTGGAGCTGGGGGCTCCTCGTGCAGCTATTCCTCAGTTGTGTCCTTGGCAGAAGGGCCCCCGACTGCCGTGTCGCTCTGTTCCCCGGCAGTCTCGTCCTGCCCGGCAAGGTCTTCTTCAGACATTACTTTGACTTCACTGTTCTCCTCTTCCATGAAGCCAACGCTGCCGGCCTCCGCGGCAAGATTCGCCTCTTCTGCCCTGCTGGCGATGTACGCCACTTCCTCATCGGTAGTGGGGCGAATAAGGTTTGTCTCTTCCCGGATGGCTCTCTCCGACAGATTGTCGAAGAACTCCTGTGCGCGCTCTGCAGATGGCTCGGCCCAGGTTCCGTCAAGGCTATGAGCATTGCACACCGGCATCATGGCGATGATTGAGGTCAGAGCGGAGTTGTTGCACAGAGGAATTATGTTCGCCGGAAACTTATATTTCCCATCGGGCCTGAACAGTTTGTGGCAGAGAGCTGTGTGCTGCATAACTGTCAAGTTGTTGTTCAAACCAGGGCGCAGCCTCATGATATCTGCCGCATTTCAAAATTCCCAGGCTGGTCTCCCTTTGTTATGCAGAGGGGCGATGCGGCGGCGAAGGAAATCAGCGCCAACCATTTCTATTGTCAGCCCGGCAGCCTTAAGACGGTGGATTCTGGTAGTGGCAATTGTGAGCTTCTCATCTTGGGGATCGAGGGAACTCCAGTTATTGCCGCGGACCACTTTTGTTCATCGGGGCAAACAGAAAGGCTGAGGATCCTCCTCCTTAATCCAGCACCAATCGCCCCGCCATTCTTCCCACTTGCTACGATAGAGCCCTTCTGGATATATCTCTTTATTCCATGCCCTTGGAATCCAGCTGATAGAACCAGAAAGGGCCTCTCCTTTCTCAATCTGGGGAACGAAATAATGGCAAAAGAGGGCTGTGCTAGGGACTACTCCGGCAAAGTTTTCACAGAGATGAGCAAAGACCGACATGCATGTCACGGCATTTAGCGTGAAATCCAAGAGACGGAAGCCGTATGTGTACATGATGTCGTTGAAAAAAATCAGAAAACGGAGGACAGAGCACGCAATAGAAGTATGCGACGAAGAAATGGAATTTATCTGGGCTGCCCTTGGAGGAAGCGGGATTCACGCGAGTGGCGGGTTGAGCCTTCGTCTCCCTCCCCCACATGCATAGGTACCGGTCCTTCAGGGCGCTTGCATCGAGCGTCGGGGCGAAGACGACGTGTTCCTTCCGCATCTTCACCAGCTCGCTCTCCTCCGCTTGCACGCTCGAGGCGGCAGCTTTCACCTCTTTGCCTTTGCTTGCTTTGGGCGGCATGGCGGCTGTGGAAGCAGAGGCCGAGGGCGATGAGAGGGTGGAGGCAGCGGATGAGTGGGAGAGGCTCTGTTTTTAACTTTGAGGAAGAAGACGACGACGGTTTCCAGATTGGAAAGGATGGGAGGTAAATGAGCGGCGCCTCTGCGGATTCCTTTTTATGGGGAAGGCGCGGGGCTGCCTCCTTTCTAATCAATGTGAATGCGCTTCTGCGAGCGCACTACTACTGCGGTTGTTCCACGCATGTTCCCACGTCGCGCGTTTAGTACGCGCCGTGGGGGAAGCGCGGTAAACAAGATAATTACAGCAACTCCTGCCACGTGTGCCCGTGCACTGTTTGGGCCTAGCCCAACAACACCTCGCACCCGTGTATGGCCTAGGCCCGGGGGCTCCTGTCGGTGTACTAAAGTTTGGGTCCTTTAGTACCCCATACTTGTGCATGGACAGTTGTAGCCATACCAGCGGCAAGGCCTGCCGGGGGACAGCTGAAAGCAAATACAAGACTATCAAGGAGGCATTCGAGCCAATGATCAGAAGACAGAAGACCGAGGGCTTGGCTCCCGGCAAGATGCTTACCGGGGGAAGCCCAAAGACCGAAGACCCGGCAAGATCCTTGCCGGGATGGCCTGCGAAGACCCGGCAAGATCCGCACCCGGCAAGGTTCCGCCACCCTGTCACCGCCCTAGCGCAGGGACCAGCCTGTCATTTGGGTTTTGTCCTCCTGGATGCGTGGCATGGTTCTAGTGGTGAACGGGCTTAAGCGGTGCTGATGGGACGGTCCCTTTTTCCATCCCCAAGAAAGTAAGGGACACCTAAACGGAGCATTTAATGCATTTGTCCTAAATCGTTTGTGATAAGCATGTAAATACTGTAGCAACTTTACACCTCTTATATGTACTGTATGCCACTGTTGGTGACCCCTTGGACGTATAAAAGGAGGTCCAAGGCGTAGCTACAGGGAAAGGGGACTCTCTGGCCCATTCTGCATGCGTAGCTGTTGCTCGAACGTACTATTCATTGCAAGCGCTCCTGGAGCCTGGGCTTAAACAGTCATAATAAACCAAAGCAGGAGTAGGGTATTACGCTTCTCAGCGGCCCGAACCTGGGTAAAAATCCCCTTTGCATTGATCGTTGGATCTGCTCTTTGTGCATACCTCTCTCCCTGCCGAATCGTAAAAGGGATCCACGCGATCCCATAGGTGTCGGACGCCGACATATTGCCATGCAACTTCCACCATTCCGTTATTATGACATACACCTTCACTGTCATATTGCTTTGCATGATCATATAGCTGACTTAGTATTTGTGGCTCAGCCATCGTTCATTATTATCATACATGTTGCGCTAGCATCATTACACATCCCGGTACACTGCCAGAGGCATTCATATAGTCATATTGTTCTAGTATCGAGTTGTAAGTACGTAAAAGTGTGATGATCATCATTATTAGAGCATTGTCCCAGTGAGGAAAAGATGATGGGGACAATGATTCCCACACAAGTCGGGATGAGGAACCGGACAAAAAAAGAGAGGCAAAAAAGAGGCCCAAAAAATGAGAGAAAAAGAGAAGGGGCAATGTTACTATCCTTTTCCACACTTGTGCTTCAGAGTAGCACCATGTTTTTCATATAGAGAGTCTCCTATGTTGTCACTTTCATATACTAGTGGGAATTTTTCATTATAATACTTGGCCTGTATATTCCGATGATGGGCTTCCTCAAATGCCCGAGGTCTTCATGAGCAAGCAAGTTGGATGCACACCCACTTAGTTTTCAGTTGAGCTTTCATACACTTATAGCTCTTAGTGCATTAGTTCCATGGCAATCCCTACTCCTTGCATTGACATCAATTGATGGTCATCTCCATAGCCCGTTGATTAGTCGCGTCGATGTGAGACTATCTTCCTTTTTTAACTTCCCATTATTGATCTCTATCACTGCATTCTATTCCACCCATAGTGCTATGTCCATGGCTCACGCTCATGTATTGCGTGGCGGTTGAAAAAGCTGAAGCACGTTAAAAATTATGAACCAATTATTCGGCTTGTCATCTGGGTAGTTCATGATTAATACTTTGTGTGAGGAAGACCAAACATGACAAGGCTATATGATTTTGTAGGGATATTGTTCTTTAGCATTTTTATTTTGAAAGGCATGATTGTTTGTTAGTATGCATGTGTATTGATGTCTTTATATCAAATTATAGACTATTGCTTTGAATCATTTGGGCCTTAATATTCATACCGTAAAAAGAGATTACATGATAAACATATTAGGTGGCATTCCACATCAAAAATTCTGTTTTCATCATTTACCTACTCGAGTACGAGCAGAAATTAAGCTTGGGGATGCTGATACGTCTCGAATGTATCTAATTTTTTTGATTGTTCCATGCTATTATAGTATCAATTTTGGATATTTATATGCATTTATATGCTTTTTTATATCAATTTTTGGGGCTAATCTATTAACCTAGTGCCTAGTGCCAGTTTCAGTTTTTGCTTGCTTTTGGCTTTTCAGAAAATCAATATCAAATGAAGTCCAGACGGATAAAAATCTTTGGGTTAATTTTTTCTGGACCAGAAGGGACCCTCGAAGGTCCGGGAGAAGACCAAAAGAGCCACGAGGGAGCGACAAGCTCACCTGGCGCGCCTAGGGGGACCAGGCGCGCCCCCTGAGCTTGTGGGCCCCTTGTGGCACCTCTTGACCTAATTCCGCCTCTAGAAAATCCCAAATATTCCCAATATACCAGAGAGCAACCCGAAACACTTTTTCCGCACCCGCAAGCTTCTGTTCTTCTGCGATCCCATCTGGAGGCCTTTTCCGGTACTCTGCCAGAGGGGAAATCGATCACGGAGGGCTTCTACATCATCCTTGCTGCCTTCCAATGATGCGTGAGTAGTTCAGCACAGACCTACGTGTAACAGCCCGAGACCGACGCTCCAGACGCCTTCCATGTTTTTCGTTGTCGCCGTGAGATTTATTTGTTCGTTGCATTCGTCATCTCATCATTCACATTGCATCGGCACTCCGTCCTGTCATTCTTTTCAAAACTTGCATCCGTTCGTAGTTCCCGCTTCTCCTTGTTGCCGTCGTTGTCCATTTCGAGACCAACCACACTTGCACGCGCCCGCGATATGTCCAAAAAATTATTTTCTAAGTCGAAATAAAACATTCTCAAAATGGGTTGAAAGTTGGTGTGCAGTCTTGTTTTATTGTAGGTAGACCGCCTGCCAAATTTCATCGCATTCGGAGGTTGTTTGATGCCCCGACGGTTAAACTATAGCAGCACTATAGCCGGTAAAACGTCGGACGTTTTCGGTGATAAAACTTGTGCCGGGCTGCACCATTTCCCCGTCTCTCGCAGCTCAAGGCCTCTACACAGCCCAGTAAATACATCCATCAGCCCACCTAGCCTACCCCTCCGTTTCAGACCGTCCGATGGTGATCCCACGGTCCGAAATCAGACCTAAACCCCAACCATAGACCCTCCTGCCTATGTAAGGACATTCCCCTCCTCCAAATTTGGAAACCCTAGCCTCTCCCCTCAATTTCCACGCCCCCAGTCGCGCGCCGCCACTTGTCACCACCCAGCCACCGCCACCTCGCCGTGCCTCCCACCTCCAGCGCCGCGGCACGGCAAGCCCATCTGGGGCCCATGCGGGCCCGAGCCGCCGCCCGTACGCCGCCCGAGCACCCGCGCGCCCGATGCGCCTCCAGCCTCCCGTCCCCCACGACCCCGTCTGCCGCCCGCATCGGAGCGCGCTGCCGCCTGCCCGTCGGAGCGCCGCCACCCGCTGGCAACCCCAGGCCAGCCCCGTCGCGCTCCTCCTCTCCTCCCCTGTCCATGTTCCTGTCTCTTGCATCCCTCTCTCTCACGGTCTCTCTCTCCCGTGCCTCACAGGGAGCCGCCGCCGCCATGGTCTTCCCCGACGACATCACCCATCTCCGGCCAGATCCGGCGCCGAGGGACCGAATCCGCCCGTTCCTGGCCTCCCCGCCGTCCTCGAGCACCTCGCTGGAAGCCGCCGCCGCCGCACCAAAGTTCCACCGCCACCTCGTCCTCGTCACGGGAGGACGAGCGCCTCGACCCCCTGCCTCGCTTCGTTGGCCGCGCGCCAGTGCTCATGGGCCATGACCCGCAATCCGGTCCAGCTCCCTTCACTCGCAAGGCCCAGCGCGAGGCAGCCTCAGCCGTCCCCGAGGGCTGCGCCATGCACCAGGCCAACCATTTCCACCGACCGGCCTGATGGGCCAGAAGGTGAGCGGCCTGACACTATCCTACGACACAAGCGCGTTATCCTATCCTGCACACACCCAGTTTCAGCCCAGTGTATTTTTTTTCAGGTTCTGCGATTTTGTCAATTCCAGGGATTTGTCAGTTTTACAGAAAAACCCTCCATGTCCATGCATTAATAACTAATAAACCATGTGTCGGAACTAAACATGCCATATATGTAAAATGCTTAGAATTTCATGTAGTTTCATAATATGCAACTTTCATCAAGGTTAAAAATGGTTAAATTATTGTTTGAATTAATTTGCATAAATGACATGTTGAAATGGTTTATTTCATAACTAAATAATCGTAGCTCCGAATTAAATAAACTATATATGTAAATTGTCTAGAAAAATGTTTAGATTAACATGGTGCACTTTATTTTGATGTTTAACAACTTTAAAATATTGTTTAGGGTAGAACAGTAGCAAATTCAAAAATTGCATATGTGGATTTTCCGGAATTGTTATTTGTTGTTTCCGCCCTCATTTAAACTTGCCTAGATGTATAGTTTACTTATGCTTCACCTCTTGCCATGACTAACAACATTTAATCTTGTCATGTAGATAAATGAGAGTAAACTAAATAATTAAATATGGTATTTCGTCAATATGCAACTCGTTGCATATTGAGCTCCACTTAATTTGTAGTATTGTTTGATGCACTTTGCCATGCCATGCCTCATGAAGATGGACATGCATCATACTTGGTTGTGAATCATCCCATGTTTATATTTGTTTATTTACCATGTTGTTTGCTTCTTTCCGGTTGTGATTCTTCTTGATAACTCTCAGTAACATTGCGAGTGTGAGGATTCGGTCGACTACGCCCGTCTGTCTTCTTAATGGATTCGATCTTCTTCCTAGTGGGATTCCAGGCAAGATGATCATTACCTTGGATATCACTACTATCTTTGCTTTGCTAGTTGTCTCGATGCTATTGCTATGCCGCACTACCTACCACTTGTTTGTCAGCCTCCCAATTGCCATGATAAGCCTCTAACATTCCACCAGCCCAGCAACCCGTTGTTTGGCTATGTTACCGCTTTGCTTAGCCCTTCTTATAGCATTGCTAGTTGCAGGTGCAGTGCAGGTTGTTCCATGTTGGGACATGGATATCATGGGATATCACAATACCTCTTATTTAATTAATACATCTATATACTTGGTAAAGGGTGGAAGGTTCGGCCTTTTGCTTGGTGTTTTGTTCCACTCTTGCCGCCCTAGTTTCCGTCATACCGGTGTAATGTTCCTTGATTTGTGTTCCTAACACGGTCGGAGTTTATGGGCCCCCCTTGACAGTTCGCTTTGAATAGAATTCTTCCAGCAAGGCCCAACTTTGGTTTTACCATTTGCCTAATAATAACTAAAACTTGCATAGGGACCGGCTAGCACCCGAGGATAATTAATCAACAACCCGGGCCAGTGCTCCTCATAAGTGTTGGTCCAACCTAGAGCCCCTTGCAGCGCCACCACGAGGAAATTCAAGGTCTGGTTTTAGTTGTACGGACTGCTCATCTGATCATGGCCTGAGACGAGATACGCACGGCTCCTATCGGGGTGTCGGCACGTCAGGAGGTCTTACTGGTTTTGTTTTACTATTGTCAAAATGTCTTGTGCACCGGGATTCCGAGGCTGACCAGGTCATTCCGAGATGGAGGTTTTTCCTCCGTGGATCGTGAGAGTTTATGATGGACTAAGTTGGGACACCCCTGCAGGTTTTAATCTTTTTGAGAGCCGTGCCCGTGGTTATGTGGCGACTTACAAATTTATAATATCCGGTTGTAGAGAACCTGACACTAAACTTCAAATAAAATACACCAACCGCATGTGTAACCGTGACCGTCTCTTTTCGTGGGAGTTCAGGAAGAGAACACGGTGGGGTTGTGTTTGACTCGTAAGTAGTTCAGGATCACTTATTGATCATTACTAGTTTGCGATCGTTATGCGTAGTTTACTCTTCTTACTCTGGTACTCGTAAGTTAGCCGTCATACAATGCTTAGTGCTTGCTGCAACCTTACCACTTAATCATTCCATACCCATTAAGCTTTGCTAGTTTTGATACTCTTGGTAATGAGATTGCTGAGTCCCCGTGTCTCACAGATTACTACAACAACTGGTGCAGGTACAGATAATGTGATGATCTGACGTGAGAGCGATGATTGCTTGTTTTGGAGTTCTTCTGCTTCTTATTCCTCGATCAAGGGATAGGTTCCGGGTCAAGAGCCTAGGATTAGTAGGGTGAATGTCGTTCTTCTTTTTTGTTTGATTTCATCTGTAGTCAGATCCTGCTCTTCTGTAAAATGATTGCTATGTATTGATGTATTCATGTTGTAGCTTGTGGCGAGTGTAAGACTTTATCTGGTACTCTCATCTCTTCAGTATATCGTATGTTGTAATGATATCCACCTTGCTATGCGCTCGAAATGCGATTCTGCCCCAATCATAGATTTATCACGTGATCGGGATAGAATTGCATCTTGGACGCTACCAGTTGGTATCAGAGCCTTACCGACTACAGGAGCCCCCTTGATTGATCAAACCGTTGCTGTTGTCAAGTCTAAAAAAACTATTGTGAGTCTAGCTATATATATTGGAGAGTAGGAATTCTTTTTACTCCTTATCCCCTTCGTCGCTCTGGTGAGGAATTGTGACGTAGGTGTTTTGATTCTACTTCTCTTCCCCTTCAATTTTTTTTAGGATCACGCGAGTATTTTTGAATTGTTGTGATATCGATGTGACGGGAATTATGTCCTTGGTGCCTCCTGACATTTTGGGGTTGTGGCAGTGTCCCAGGGAGTTGAGCTCCAAGGTGTTTTCATCACAGTTGCTTTTGTTTCAGTTCCGGAATACCAGAGGACACCGACATCGAAAACGCTTCTATACTCTTTGTGGTGAGAGTAGTTTGGCGCCACCCAGTACTGGGGAGAGTGACCAGATATATTGTCACAACTAGTATAGCTGTTGTTTTTTAAAGGTATGAGGTACACGAGTCTCCGAGGTTCTTGGTTATGTGTTGAGGAGGCAGTACATTTGGAGCGTAGAATTCTGCTAGGAGTTGTGTGATGATATTTTGCTCCTTGTACTTGTTATACCATATTGCATAACCAAATTTTTTGGGAGTTCCTAGGCGGGAATTCAAGTAGTTACCTAGGATATATTTCCGACAAATGCATGATATGAGATTGGGGTTCGACGTCTAGTGGTCCGCCTGTTGACGGTCGGTTTTGCAGTGGTCTCGTTGTGTCTTAAAGAGTCCTTGGCTATGCTGACTCGGGGACGCTTCGTATGTCATGTGCACTACCTTGTACATGATGGTGTTGTACGATCGAGCCCATGTGGGCCCCACCACAATTTTTTTGGATGAAATCTCTATCATATGTTTGTTCCAGCTTATTTTGCAAGCCAATTATTTGTTTTGTTTTGAGTTGTGGTATTTGAGTTGCTTCAATGTCAAGTGTTGATTCCATACCTTTTCCTAAGCGGTGTTCTCATATTTCTATGGGAGTGTTAATACTTCTTGATCATCGAGAGTGTCATGTCAATTCTTTTCCAACCGGTGCGCTTCTCTTCAAGATGATCCTATCATTTTCCCCATTTGCAAGATCAATTCTTAGTTTTCTCAATGGTGTCCGTTTCATCCGTCCCAAGTTGCCTTTGTTTTCCCACCATGCCACCCATTTCTTCAAGGACTCAGATATCTTAATCAAGTATCCATTTTATTCATGAGGAGTCTCTCCATTTTTTTCCTTCAATGTTCTTATCCGGTGTTTCCTCGTGAAGATTCCCAGGAGCTACAAGTTCATCATTCTTCATTCTCATAATCTTTTCCGGTCAAGTCAATTCAAGCTTTAATGTTAATCATATCTCTTCTTTTTGTTTCACATGTTTGCCCATGTTGGAATTTCTTATCCAAGGCCCTATTATTTATTCATCTCTCTCTACTCATATCCGGAGTGTACAAGATATCTCAAAAGATTCGCGTTTCCATTTCTATTCTATTCAAGCTATTTCGAGGTTGTTATCTCATTCAAGCCATTTAATTCAACCAGTGCATTAATTCTTCTAAACAATCATTTCCAACAGTGTATCTTTTGAGTGGGCCCATAATCCATAGATCTTTTTCCAGGATCTTACCCGACTCTTCTAATTTTTTTCCGGAGTTATTCTCAAATTCTTTTCAAAGATTGACGTAAGAATGAATTTTCATCAGTCAGATGCCTCCTCCAAGATCGCTTTCAAATTATTATCATCTTCAGCTCAACATTTCTTTTCTTCATTGTTCCGGAATGTCTCAATAATTTTGGTGGTGCTTCTCGTCCCCATTCTCAACATTTGAAGACCAAAGAAGATTTTTTTCCTAAATCTTGGTCCATTCTCTTGAAGATTCATTGTTCTAGCTTCATGCCATCCTCATGATTGTTTTTGATTGTGAGATTCTTTTCATACCCATCCAAAGGATTTCAGGAGTGTTTTCGTTTTGATTCTCCGGGGGCCATCATTGCAGAATTCTTCATTCTCAACTTTCCGCTCTAGTTCTTAGATTCTTCAGGGTGCATCATTCAAGTATTCTCCACTCAGCTCGTCATCTCTTCGTTCTCATGTATCTAAATTCCCTTGAGTATCTTCGTTCATTTTCTAATTCTTTCCGGGGATTCGTTCCGTTCTCTTCGTTCATTTTCAAATTCTTACGATGGTTCATTCAAGATTCCTCTTCCTTTGTTATCATATTAATTCATTTGTTCTTTCCAAAGTTCTACCGGTGATTCATTTAAGACTTTCTCAAGTTTGCGCAATATCAAACCTTTTTCAATGAGAATAAGTAGTATGCTAAATCCGTTGCTTGTCGTCAATTTGAATTGGTGAAGGATACGCATAACATAATTCTTATTCTTGTTTCATCCAAGTGACTAATCCCTTCCTTCGGAGTTTGTTCATGAGGAATAAATTCTCAGGTTCAAGTTGGTGAAGCTCCATCTAAATCATTGCAAGCTTTCAATTCTTGTTCTTTCAATCTGCACTTCTTTTCCATCATCTTTTTATATCCGTAGTATTCCAAGAGTTTCTTCATGGTGGTTCGTTAAAGATTTCACTCATTCTCCGAGTATTCATCAAGATTCTTATTGGAGGAGCTCAAGTATTCTTCTTCTTGCATTTCGAAGTGTAGTTAATTCTCCATTGTCCTTGGAGGTGTTGTTTTGGATCTTTTCATTCCACCCAGGCATTCAATTGTTCCGTTAGTGGCAGAACTTCAGCTCAAGTTTGAGATGTTTACATAAGCCCACGGGAATCATATCTTCTTCTTGTTGATAATCCAACAACTCCGTTTGACCCGTCTTCGTAGGAAGGCTCCTTCAAGTTCATTCATGGTGGAAGTTGTGGTTGTTTTCCATGTTCTTTTCATTCCATGCTTTCATTTCTTCCGGAGCCATTGTGTTGTTGCTCTCGCCAAGTATCATCCCATCTTGTGAAGTTCATGTTAAATTCCTTCAATTTCAATCAAAGTGTTGTCCAAATTTTTTCTTTCTCGTTCCTTTCAACTGGAGTGGTCTCAAATCCTTTCTAATTCCTTGAGTTCTTGATTCATTTCTTTGAAACATTCAAGGTTCTCGTATTGTTCCTTGTTCTTCCTTTCTAGCGGAGTGTTTTCAACTTCGTTCGTCTCCGTTCTGTCATTTCTTTCAAGTTCGTTCAACCTCCAAGGTTGTTTGGTTTCACTCGTTCGTCAAGAAGCAACTTAGTTTTACCTATCCTCTCCTTTGCATTCTTAAGATCTCGGGGCGAGATCTCTTGTAAGTGGGGGAGAGTTGTAACAGCCCAAGACCGACGCTCCAGACGCCTTCCATGTTTTTCGTTGTCGCCGTGTGATTTATTTGTTTGTTGCATTCATCATATCATCATTCACATTGCATCGGCACTCCGTGCCATCATTCTTTTCAAAAGTTGCATCCGTTCGTAGTTCCCGCTTCTCCTCGTTGCCGTCATTGTCTGTTTAGAGACCAACCACACTTGCACCACTACAAAAAAACCCACTTCCGTGATGATGCGTGTTTGTCATAGTAGGTCACATTTTCTGTCATGCAGGTACATCCATGACAATTTTATGACAGAATCAAGATAGTCATACGTGTGTTGTCGTAGAAGTGTTCCATGACAATACCAAAATTATCATCACGGAAGTGTCCACTTCCATGACGATAAATGGCGCGTCATGGAAGTGCTTTCGTCAAAGGTAACCGACATGTGGCATCCACCATAACGGGTCGCCGTTAAGCTATCGGGTTCTGGTTTGGATCCGATAACCCGTTAACAGCCCGGACCAATGGGGATTTTCCACGTGTAAAATTCTCAATGGCCAGAGGAACCACGTGTCGGCTCAGCGTTGGGACAGATGTCATCGACTCATTGGACGGGAGGCACCTATGATACGCCGACATGTGGCACGGCCCAACAGAGGCCCATTCAGGTGAAAAGGCCGACCTGTTTGACTTGGTTAAAAGGTAGCGGACCGGCCCACGAAAAGCCTGTTAAGGGCATGTTCGCATATAGCCCATTTACAACCCGCTAACTCATGGCCCGTTATGGCCTATCCGCATTGGGCCCAGTAGCGTCATCTGGGCCGTCCAATATGATTCCAGCCCATTGTAACTTCCAACCCATGTATGGCCCATGACGTCTTTCGGCCCATACGAGGCCCTTTATAACTCTGGGCCCATTAAAGGCCCGTGGTGAAACTGGCCCATAATGAACAATGTATCGCTTTACACCCATTAGCGGCCCATTATTCCGTTGGGCCGTTTCCAGCCCGTGTTACCTTTCGGACTTCTAAGGGCCCATTTATTCTTGGGCTCATTTCCAGCATTCGGTTACTTGCGGTCCGTTACAGGCCTGTTACGCTTGTGGGCCAAATTCAGTCTGTGGTTATAGTCGGCCCGTTTGTGGCCCGTTAACCCGTTGGGCTGTTTTCATAGCGTCATCAAATACGACCCATTAACGACCCGTGATGCCTGTCAATAGAATTAAGCCCGTTATACATTTCGGCCTATTAATGGCCCATTATGGTCGGGCCATAAACACACGATTTCCACTCTAGCCCGTTTACGGCCCATTTTGCGGACCGTTATTGGTCCACGAATAGTACTACCCATGTTTAACCAATCGATCATACGACCTGTAGAAGGCCCATTGATTATATGGCCCGTCGAGGGCCCATGGATCCTACGGCCCATAGGAGGCCCATGGTCACTACAGCAGGTAGCAGGACCATGGTTACAACGGTCCGTATGTTGGCCATGGTTATTGTGGCCTAGTTATAAAAATAGGTTATTGTGGCCACTAGAAAAACACGGAAAAAGAACTGCAGTGACTACAAGCAAACAACTAAACAAGACAATAAGGAAATAAATAAGCAAGCAACTAACGCCAGGCTATTACGGCTATTACACATATTACATCCATTGGGCATCAAAGTTCGCCACTAGTGCAAATATAGGGAACAAAGCAGCATATCACATACACTAGTTGTCAAAGTTGGCGACCAGTGCAAATAAACGCCGTAGCAAAACAAGTCCAGAACTGAAACCACTTCAGAAGAGCTCAAGAAACAATATCCTGGGTACCCAGCATGCTGGCAAGATGCTTAGCAAGCTTATTAACTTTCTCTTGTTTGGCGCTTAAATCCTCCAGCGCTTGCTGTTGCACCAGAAAGTATGCATCTGAATTCTGCAGGGACTTCCTCAGTCCTTCGGCTTCGTGTCGCAGCACATCTGATCGATGTCTTTCAACTTGAAGTTGAGACTCAAGAAGACGAACTGATTCAGGTAGCGAGTTTGAAGAGCTTGTGCCAGCAGTAGTGGACAGTAACTCGAACACTACATCAAGACAGGACTTTGGGGTTGTCTCACTGTCGTCAAGATAGTTTTTATCAGCTTTCTTGGAGACCAACAGGGATGTCTCACTATCTTGAACCTTATCTGCATTACTTCCTTTACCATTGCATAATGGGGTACTCTTCTCCAATATTTTGTCCGCATTCTAAAAGAGAAACAAGCAGACACATCACAGGTTTACCATGTTGTACATGAAACTCATTTTGGTAAATCAGTTCAGTAGTAAAGTGGACAGGATAACAGCGTGAAACAAACATATATCTATGTACCATGGTCACTGTATGCTCTATATCATTCTAGTTTTTGTTGCCAAATCATGATAGAGACATAGTTCAAATAATATCTATTTAAGACAAAGTAGCATAGACAGAATATAAGTGTGGGAAACTACACAACAATAACAACACTTGTAATGTGCATGACATGAGAACATAACTATTTATTCAATTGAAACTGGAATCAACATAGAGCAAGTTACAACAACAAACTAGTTAAAGAAACAGGTTTAAAACATACCTGTTGCGCCATTGGAGTTTCAATTCCATCCTTCAAATTTGAAAATAGTTGGTATGAGTAAATACAGTGATGCAAGAGCAAAGGAGTATGAACCATAACTACAGAACCTGACCTGAGAACAATTCTTCTTCTACTTTAAGCGTTGAGTTGGGGTTCGGAGTGGTGGTCCTCATGCTTTGGGCACTGCAGTTACCTTACTAACTGCTTGTGTTTGGGTGCTCTGTGGTGGAGACAGTGCTGTGTCAACTGGAACTGGGTTACTATCTGCTGGGGTTGGGGTTAGAAGGGGTGTAGCTGGTTCTCTGTCCAACTGGGTAGGGGTACAATCTGCGAGAGTCTGGGTTATGTGTGGTGGGCTGGTTCTTGGGCAAGCACAATCGTGGTTCTATCTGCATCGACTGGTAGCACTATCTTTTCTGAAGACCGTGTTGTTACTCCCTTAGATACTGCCATCACCCCCTCCAATTCAAATGGCTGATAAAAAAGAAAAGTAATTGAATGTACAGACATTGTATGATAGACAGGTGCAATGGATAGTGGGGAATAAAAGAGGGCATGAAATAATTCACATTTATGTTGTCTAACCAAACAGGATAGCATGACACAATTTCACATATATGATGGCTAACTAAATAGGATAGCATGACACAATTTCACATATATGATGGCTAACTAAACAGGATAAAAAGACATAATTCAAAATATGATGACTATGTAAACAAGATGACATGATATAACTATATGATGTGTTTATTAAATAGGTTGGCATGCCATAATTCACATACATGCCGCCTATGGAAACATGATAGCATGATATAATTCATGGATAGAATGACATAATTCAAAATATGATGACTGTAAACATTAAACAGGATAAGATGATATAACTATATGATGTCTTTATTAAATGGGTTGGCATGCCATAATTCAGATAGATGCTGTCTATGTAAACATGATGGCACGATATAATTCAAATATATGATTTATATATATACTAAGCAAGTAAGCAGATGGCAATCGCATATATGATGTAAAAACTAAGTAATGCAAGACAACATATGCATGATATGAGTAATATAACCCTGCCTAGTTTGAGCATAGACCTCAGGGGGGAAATAGGACTGGTCATCTGTCTCTGAATCCTCCTCCGAGGAGCTATCTGTAACCAGCAAGATGTCTGCTTCAGCAGGTAGCATTGTCTGCTCTGAAGTCCTTGTTTTCACTCCAGATACTTCCATCACCACTTCAAATGGCTGATGCACAGGAAGAGTAGTTGAATATACAAACGTTGTCGACAAATGGAATACGTAATACAAAAAAAGGATAGCATGATATAATTCACAAATACGATGATTGGCTAAATATCATGTAGGGATGGCACCCGCAGGGTTTGGGTACGGGTGGAGCCACCCCATACCCTTACCCACCACCCATACCCATACCCGCTAGTGGGTACAAAATTTTCCCATACCCATCACCCGACAGGGTAAATGGGTACCCGTGGGTAAAAATACCCATGTTTCAACATCGATTTGAATGAAACGTAATCATAAACAACAACATACAATCATAATTTATAAACAACAACACATAATAATATTCATATACTTATAAATAACAACACATCATAAACACAACACATTTTATAAACATCAACACTTTGCTGTAAACAACAACACATCAAAGCATCAAAACATAGTCATAAAAATAGTAGCACATAGTCATGCACTTTAAATTCAAAAACTCACAACAAAGGGTAGAGGTAATTTTTCCGTACTTGTTAGAATTTATAAGTGTACATGGGTATGCGGGTATGGGTTATATGATCTTGTACCCGTATGCACTCTACCCGATGGGTTTGAGATTTCCCTTTTTACATATCCATGGGTAACTTTTTATCCCATACCCTTACCCTAATAGGGTTTTTACCTGCAGGGTACATGGGTAATGGGTACCCATTGCCATCCCTAATAGCATGGCATTGCATAATTCACATATATAATGCCTTGCAACAAGATATCATTGCATAATTCACATATATAATGTCTTGCAACAACATGGCATTGCATAATTCACATATATGGTAATTAGACACTAAACATGTGGCATTCACACAAAGCATGTCTAAACTAAGCAAATGACATAGCAATGCAAGACACCATACACACAATATGAGCAACATAACCCGGCCAAGTTAGAGCATACACCTCGGGGGGGAAATAGGACTAGTCATCTGTCTCTGAATCCTCCTCTGAGGAGCTATCCGTAACCAGTGAGATATGCGCTTCGTCAGATAGCATTGTCTGCTCTGAAGACCTTGTTTTCACTCCAGCTTTTTTCGTCATCGTGTCAAATGGCTAATGCACACGAAGAGTAGTTGAATGTACTAACATTGTTGACAAATGTAATACGTAATGAAAAAAGGATGGCGTGATATAATTCACATATAAGATGACTGGCTAAGCAGGATGACATTGCAAAATTCACATATATGATGCCTGGCTAAACAAGATGGCGTTGCATAATTCACATATACGATATAGAAACTAAACAGATGGCATTCACACAAAGCATGTCTAAACTAAGCAGATGACATATTTGATGTATTAAGTAAGTAATGCAAGGCACCATATGCATGATATGACCAACATCAGCATGCCAAGTTAGAGCGAAGACCTCAAGGGGTAAATAGGAGTGGTCTGCTCCTTCTGAATCCCCCTCGGAACAGTAATCTTCCTCTTGATTACAATCTGAAATGGGTGGAGGGGGGCTGCCTTTGCGCCCACCATGGAGCGACGTCTGTATGAAATTTTATTGCCACGCAAGGCTCGTCTCTTTTTGCTCTACATGTTCAGTTCCACAGTGTACAATAACTAACATGCATAGGAATAAAACATAGTGAGATTATGTAAGGAGTGCATTCAGAAATGCAGAGTGATGGTAGCAACCTGTGGATAGACCCAAAACCAATGATAGCAGGCAGATAATGGCTTCAGTTAAAAAATACAGATAATGGCTTCTTTACTGTTTGTTTCCCACCCAACATGAAATTCATAGTAGAGACCAGCGATTAACCAGATAGTAGACAGATACTATTAATTGCGGCCCCGATATGTACCCCACAACCATTTAAAAACTCAAGTTTGAGCATTAGTTTGGAGCTGACTTAGAGTCTAATCGGTGAACAGGATGATAAAGTAGCATGTAATATTAAGCGATGCATAACGTAAGCAGACACGAAAGAGTGCGACCTCTCTTGCGAACCCGTGTAGTCCTCAAGGTCATCTGCTCAGTTGATGATGGTAATGCAGCTGTCATGGCTGTCGACGGCAGGGAAGAAGATCTGAGGCGGCGAAAGACAGTCTGGAGGGCGGATCCCTGCTGTGGTGGACCCTTTTGTCATTGGAACAACTGAGCTGGGGTGGACGACGGCGCGGCAGGAGCGGGACAAACCACACAAGGTTTTCTTTGACAACTATTTGTAAGAGAAGTAATTCTGTAAGGGCTCGTTTGAATTGGAGGATTCTAACAATGCAGGGATAGGAAATATACAGTAATAGGATAGGAATGCATGTGCAAAACAGAGAATTTAAAATCACAGGTGTTGGGGAACGTAGTAGTAAATCAAAAATTTTCCTACGCATCACCAAGATCAATCTATGGAGAGACTAGCAATGAGAGAGAGAGAGGAGTGCATCTTCATACCCTTGAAGATCGCGATGCGGAAGCGTTACAAGAACGCGGTTGGAGGAGTCGTACACGCAGCGATTCAGATCGCGGTCGATTCCGATCTAAGCACCGAACAACGGTGCCTCCGCGTTCAACACACGTGCAGCCCGATGACATCTCCTGCACCTTGATCCAGCAAGGAGGAGGGAGAGGTTGGGGAAGACAGCTCCAGCAGCACGACGGCGTGGTGGTGGAACTTGCAGTTCTCCGGCAGGGCTTCGCCAAGCTCAAACGGAGGAGGAGGAGGTGTTGGAGAGGGGAGGGCTGCGCCAGGGGAGAGGTTGTTGCCTCCCTCCCACCCCTCCACTATTTATAGGCTGGGGGGGGGGGAGAGGGGGCCGGCCCCCTAGATCCCATCTAGGGTTGGGGGCGGCGGCCAAGGGGGGGGAGGAGTGCCTCCCAAGTCAAGTGGAGGCCCTCCCCCTTAGGGTTTCCCCTCTCCCATGCGCATGGGCCTTAGGGGGCTGGTTCCCCTAGCCCATTAAGGCTAGGGTGCCCCCTTACAACCCATTCTGCTGTATTGGACATGGTGGAACACTTTCCGGACTTCCGGACCCCTCCGGAACCTTTCGAAAGCTTCCCGGTACAATACCGAAAAAACCGAAACTTTTTCCGGAACCCCAATAACAACTTCCCATATATAAATCTTTACCTCCGGACCATTCCGGAACTCCTCGTGACGTCCGGGATCTCATCCGGGACTCCAAAAAACATTTGGTATTCACATACTATTTCCCATAACAACCCTAGAGTCACCGAACCTTAAGTGTGTAGACCCTACGGGTTCGGGAACCATGCAGACATGACCGAGACATCTCTCCGGCCAATAACCAACAGTGGGATCTGGATACCCATGTTGGCTCCCACATGTTCCACGATGATCTCATCGGATGAACCACGATGTCGAGGATTCAATCAATCCCGTATACAATTCCCTTTGTCTACCGGTATGATACTTGCCCGAGATTCGATCGTCGGTATCCCTATACCTTGTTCAATCTCGTTACTGGCAAGTCTCTTTACTCGTTCCGTAACGCATGATCCCGTGGCTAACTCTTTAGTCACATTGAGCTCATTATGATGATGCATTACCGAGTGGGCCCAGAGATACCTCTCCGTCATACGGAGTGACAAATCCCAGTCTCGATTCGTGCCAACCCAACAGACACTTTCGGAGATACCTGCAGTGCACCTTTATGGTCACCCAGTTACGTTGTGACGTTTGATACACCCAAAGCATTCCTACGGTATCCGGGAGTTGCACAATCTCATGGTCTAAGGAAATGATACTTGACATTAGAAAAGCTTTAGCAGACGAACTACACGATCTAGTGCTATGCTTAGGATTGGGTCTTGTCCATCACATCATTCTCCTAATGATGTGATCCCGTTATCAACGACATCCAATGTCCATGGTCAGGAAACCATAACCATCTATTGATCAATGAGCTAGTCAACTAGAGGCTCCCTAGGGACATGTTGTGGTCTATGTATTCACACATGCATTACGATTTCCGGATAACACAATTATAGCATGAACAATAGACAATTATCATGAACAAGGAAATATAATAATAACCACTTTATTATTGCCTCTAGGGCATATTTCCAACAGTCTCCCACTTGCACTAGAGTCAATAATCTAGTTACATTGTGATGAATCGAACACCCATAGAGTTCTGGTGTTGATCATGTTTTGCTCGTGGAAGAGGTTTAGTCAACGGATCTGCGACATTTAGATCCGTATGCACTTTACAAATATCTATGTCTCCATCTTGAACATGTTCACGAATGGAGTTGAAGCGATGCTTGATATGCCTGGTCTTCTTGTGAAACCTGGGCTCCTTGGCAAGGGCAATAGCTCCAGTGTTGTCACAGAAGAGAGTCATTGGGCCCGACGCATTGGGAATAACTCCTAGGTCGGTGATGAACTCCTTCATCCAGACTGCTTCCTGTGCTGCCTCCGAGGCTGCTATGTACTCCGCTTCACATGTAGATCCCGCCACGACGCTTTGCTTGCAACTGCACCAGCTGACTGCCCCACCATTCAAAATATACACGTATCCGGTTTGTGACTTAGAGTCATCCAGATCTGTGTCGAAGCTAGCATCGACGTAACCCTTTACGACGAGCTCTTCGTCACCTCCATAAATGAGAAACATATCCTTAGTCCTTTTCAGGTACTTCAGGATGTTCTTGACCGCTGTCCAGTGTTCCATGCCGGGATTACTTTGGTACCTTCCTACCAAACTTACGGCGAGGTTCACATCAGGTCTGGTACACATCATGGCATACATAATAGACCCTATGGCTGAGGCATAGGGGATGACGCTCATCTTTTCTCTATCTTCTGCCGAGGTCGGGCATTGAGCCGTGCTCAATCTCACACCTTGTAATACAGGCAAGAACCCCTTCTTGGACTGATCCATATTGAACTTCTTCAATATCTTGTCAAGGTATGTGCTTTACGAAAGACCAATGAGGCGCCTCGATCTATCTCTATAGATCTTGATGCCTAATATGTAAGCAGCTTCTCCAAGGTCCTTCATTGAAAAACACTTGTTCAAGTAGGCCTTTATGCTTTCCAAGAATTCTATATCATTTCTCATTAATAGTATATCATCTACATATAATATGAGAAATGCTACAGAGCTCCCACTCACTTTCTTGTAAACACAGGCTTCTCCATAAGTCTGTGTAAACCCAAACGCTTTGATCATCTCATCAAAGCGAATGTTCCAACTCCGAGATGCTTGCACCAGCCCATAGATTGAGCGCTGGAGCTTGCATACCTTGTCAGCATTATTAGGATCGATAAAACCTTCCGGCTGCATCATATACAACTCTTCCTTAAGGAAACCATTAAGGAATGCCATTTTGACGTCCATTTGCCATATCTCATAATCATAGTATGCGGCAATTGCTAACATGATTCTGACGGACTTCAGCTTCGCTACGGGTGAGAAGGTCTCATCGTAGTCAACCCCTTGAACTTGTCGATAACCCTTAGCGACAAGTCGAGCCTTATAGATGGTCACATTACCATCCGCGTCTGTCTTCTTCTTAAAGATCCATTTGTTCTCTATGGCTTGCCGATCATCGGGTAAGTCTGTCAAAGTCCATACTTCATTTTCATACATGGATCCTATCTCGGATTTCATGGCTTCTAGCCATTTTTTGGAATCCAGGCCCGCCATTGCTTATTCATAGTTCGAAGGTTCACCGTTGTCTAACAACATGACTTCCAAGACAGGGTTGCCGTACCACTCTGGTGCGGAACGTGTCCTCGTGGACCTACAAAGTTCAGTAGCAACTTGATCCGAAGTTTCATGATCATCATCATTAACTTCCTCTCTAGTCGGTGCAGGCACCACAGAAACATCTTCCTGAGCTGCGCTACTCTCCGGTTCAAGAGGGGGTACCTCATCAAGTTCTACTTTCCTCCCACTTACTTCTTTCGAGAGAAACTCTTTCTCCAGAAAGGATCCATTCTTGGCAACAAAGATCTTGCCTTCGGATCTAAGGTAGAAGGTATACCCAATAGTTTCTTTAGGGTATCCTATGAAGACGCATTTTTCCGATTTGGGTTCGAGCTTTTCAGGTTGAAGTTTCTTGACATAAGCATCGCATCCCCAAACTTTCAGAAACGACAGCTTAGGTTTCTTCCCAAACCATAATTCATACGGTGTCGTCTCAGCGGATTTCGACGGAGCCCTATTTAAAGTGAATGCGGCAGTCTCTAAAGCATAACCCCAAAATGATAGCGGTAGATCGGTAAGAGACATCATAGATCGCACCATATCCAATAGAGTGCGATTACGACGTTCGGACACACCATTACGCTGAGGTGTTCCAGGCGGCGTGAGTTGTGAAACAATTCCACATTTCCTTAAGTGTGTGCCAAACTCGTGACTCAAATATTCCCCTCCACGATCTGATCGTAAGAACTTTATTTTCCTGTCACGTTGATTCTCTACCTCACTCTAAAATTCCTTGAATTTTTTGAAGGTCTCAGACTTGTGTTTCATTAAGTAGATATACCCATATCTACTTAAGTCATCAGTGAGGGTGAGAACATAACGATAACCACCGCGAGCCTCAACGCTCATTGGACCGCACACATCAGTATGTATGATTTCCAATAAGTTGGTTGCTCGCTCCATTGTCCCGGAGAACGGAGTCTTGGTCATTTTGCCCATGAGGCATGGTTCGCACGTGTCAAATGATTCATAATCAAGAGACTCCAAAAGTCCATCTGCATGGAGTTTCTTCATGCGTTTGACACCAATGTGACCAAGGCGGCAGTGCCACAAGTATGTGGGACTATCATTATCAACCTTACATCTTTTGGCATTCACACTATGAATATGTGTAACATCACGTTCGAGATTCAATAAGAATAAACCATTGACCAGCGGGGCATGACCATAAAACATATCTCTCATATAAATAGAACAACCATTATTCTCGGATTTAAATGAGTAGCCATCTCGCATCAAACGAGATCCTGATACAATGTTCATGCTCAAAGCTGGTACTAAATAACAATTATTAAGGTTTAAAACTAATCCCGAAGGTAGATGTAGAGGTAGCGTGCCGACGGCGATCACATCGACCTTGGAACCATTCCCGACGCTCATCATCACCTCGTCCTTCGCCAGTCTCCGCTTATTCCACAGCTCCTGTTTTGAGTTACAAATATGAGCAACCGCACCGGTATCAAATACCCAGGAGCTACTACGAGCGCTGGTAAGGTACACATCAATAACATGTATATCACATATACCTTTGGTATTGCCGGCCTTCTTATCCGCTAAGTACTTGGGGCAGTTCCGCTTCTAGTGACCGTTTCCCTTACAATAAAAGCATTCAGTCTCAGGCTTGGGTCCATTCTTTGGCTTCTTCCCAGTAGCTTGCTTACCGGGTGCGGCAACTCCCTTGCCGTCCTTCTTGAAGTTCTTTTTACCCTTGCCTTTCTTGAACTTAGTGGTTTTATTCACCATCAACACTTGATGTTCCTTTTTGATCTCCACCTCCCGGGCACCATGATCATCATCGTCACCGGCATGACACCATGATCTCCATCATCATGATCTCCATCATCGTGTCTTCATGAAGTTACCTCGCCAACTATTACTTCTACTACTATGGCTAACGGTTAGCAATAAAGCAAAGTAATTACATGGCGTTTTTCATTGACACGCAGGTCATACAATAAATTAAGACAACTCCTATGGCTCCTGCCGGTTGTCATACTCATCGACATGCAAGTCGTGATTCCTATTACAAGAACATGATCAATCTCATACATCACATATATCATTCATCACATCCTTTTGGCCATATCACATCACATGGCACATGCTGCAAGAACAAGTTAGATGTCCTCTAATTGTTGTTGCAAAATATTTTTACGTGGCTGCTATAGGTTTCTAGCAAGAACGTTTCTTACCTACGCCACAACCACAACGTGATATGCCAATTTCTATTTACCCTTCATAAGGACCCTTTTCATCGAATCCAATCCGACTAAAGTGGGAGAGACAGACACCCGCTAGCCACCTTATGCAACTAGTGCATGTCAGTCAGTGGAACCTGTCTCACGTAAGCGTACGTGTAAGGTCGGTCCGGGCCGCTTCATCCCACGATGCCGCCGAATCAAGATAAGACTAGTAACGGCACGAAAAATGACAAAATCGACGCCCACAACAACTTGTGTTCTACTCGTGCAAGAAACTACGCATAGACCTAGCTCATGATGCCACTGTTGGGGAACGTAGTAGTAAATCAAAAAATTTCCTACACATCACCAAGATCAATCTATGGAGAGACTAGCAACGAGAGAGAGAGGAGTGCATCTTCATACCCTTGAAGATCGCGATGCGGAAGCATTGCAAGAACGCGGTTGGAGGAGTCGTACACGCAGCGATTCAGATCGCGGTCGATTCCGATCTAAGCACCGAACAACGGTGCCTCCGCGTTCAACACACGTGCAGCCCGGTGACGTCTCCCGCGCCTTGATCCAGCAAGGAGGAGGGAGAGGTTGGGGAAGACAGCTCCAGCAGCACGACGGCGTGGTGGTGGAACTTGCAGTTCTCCGGCAGGGCTTCGCCAAGCTCAAACGGAGGAGGAGGAGGTGTTGGAGAGGGGAGGGCTGCGCCAGGGGAGAGGTTGTTGCCTCCCTCTCACCCCTCCACTATTTATAGGCTGGGGGGAGAGGGGGCCGGCCCCCTAGATCCCATCTAGGGTTGGGGGCGGCGGCCAAGGGGGGGAGGAGTGCCTCCCAAGTCAAGTGGAGGCCCTCCCCCTTAGGGTTTCCCCTCTCCCATGCGCATGGGCCTTAGGGGTCTGGTTCCCCTAGCCCATTAAGGCTAGGGCGCCCCCTTACAACCCATGCTGCTGTATTGGACGTGGTGGAACACTTTCCGGACTTCCGGAATCCTCCGGAACCTTTCGAAAGCTTCCCGGTACAATACCGAAAAAACCGAAACTTTTTCCGGAACCCCAATAACAACTTCCCATATATAAATCTTTACCTCCGGACCATTCCGGAACTCCTCGTGACGTCCGGGATCTCATCCGGGACTCCGAACAACATTCGGTATTCACATACTATTTCCCATAACAACCCTAGAGTCACCGAACCTTAAGTGTGTAGACCCTACGGGTTCGGGAACCATGCAGACATGACCGAGACATCTCTCCGGCCAATAACCAACAGCGGGATCTGGATACCCATGTTGGCTCCCACATGTTCCACGATGATCTCATCGGATGAACCACGATGTCGAGGATTCAATCAATCCCGTATACAATTCCCTTTGTCTACTGGTATGATACTTGCCCGAGATTCGATCGTCGGTATCCCTATACCTTGTTCAATCTCGTTACCGGCAAGTCTCTTTACTCGTTCCGTAACGCATGATCCCGTGGCTAACTCTTTAGTCACATTGAGCTCATTATGATGATGCATTACCGAGTGGGCCCAGAGATACCTCTCCGTCATACGGAGTGACAAATCCCAGTCTCGATTCGTGCCAACCCAACAGACACTTTCGGAGATACCTGCAGTGCACCTTTATGGTCACCCAGTTACGCTGTGATGTTTGATACACCCAAAGCATTCCTACGGTATCCGGGAGTTGCACAATCTCATGGTCTAAGGAAATGATACTTGACATTAGAAAAGCTTTAGCAGACGAACTACACGATCTAGTGCTATGCTTAGGATTGGGTCTTGTCCATCACATCATTCTCCTAATGATGTGATCCCGTTATCAACGACATCCAATGTCCATGGTCAGGAAACCGTAACCATCTATTGATCAACGAGCTAGTCAACTAGAGGCTCACTAGGGACATGTTGTGGTCTATGTATTCACACATGCATTACGATTTCCGGATAACACAATTATAGCATGAACAATAGACAATTATCATGAACAAGGAAATATAATAATAACCACTTTATTATTGCCTCTAGGGCATATTTCCAACAACAGGATTTCTGTCAATTTGGGTGTTTGGTTCATAGGAATTGGAAGGTCACAGGAATGCAAAGAAGCATGGTCAAATTAAGTCAAACCACAAGAAAATGTATAGTTATAATGCTATTATGCTACTATCACTTAGTCTTGTTCTTCATGAATAGGAATTTGAAAAGGAGGGCCAAGTGGATATTAAAATTCCTACGATTTTTCTTTGAAAGAGACACTAAAGGAACAAATCCTACATTTTTCCTTTGCTCCATTCCTTTGAACCAAATGCATTGATAGTAGTACCATAGGAAACTTTCCAATTCCTATGTTTTTCCTTCACTTTTCCTTTCAACCACTGCCAATTCTAGTAGGCAGGCTTGAACAGGCAAAAGCCTACACTCCAAAAATGTATTTGTGCTACTTGTACTACTTTGGACCCAGGCCACTGCCCTACTAACTCAACTCCCAGGCCCATCTACACATGCACAACTCAAACGCGCAGAAATAAATAATGATGGCTTTCGAGAGAGTCCATCACGGATAGCTAAGTTGCCTGGTACCTCACTGCTTGTTATATAGGAGAAACTAATCGTATTTCACATTACTACGTGTGCTCAGTGGACAATATATATAACATATAGAGTAAAAAAGCGATGCAGCAAGTGTACAACCTCTTTGGCGAAGCCATGTCGATCTCAGCATCATTGGGTTGGTCGTTGAGGATGCTGCAGCAGGGCCGGGCCCATAGTTGTACCAAATGTGCCGCCCGCACAAGGCCCCTAGTTTCCTAGGGCCTGGATTTTCCAAACACTAGTGCAGATTTTTTTAAGGGGACTAGCGCAGCAAAGTGTGGCTCATTATGCAGAGCAGCCGACCAGGCCTAGCTGCTCATGTATGCAGCGAACCACCAGGTCCTCCACATGTGGGCTGGAAGCGCACGCGTCGCACGATTGAATGCAGAATTTATTTATTTTTTAACCCTGAGATGTACGAGTCCTCTAGCATCTAGGTTTCAACGCGGCGGTGACTTGGCAACGTCGGTGTCTCCTCGTCCGCGGCAGCGGCGATCACAGATCGATCCTTCGCTCGAGACGGTAGTTCCAGGTATAGTTCCAGACTAAGACCGGCGTCCATCGGCCATCGCTCTAGACTATGTTCGAGAATCAAGATTAAGACAAGTGACCCCATGCAGCTTTGATCATGTGTCCGTGAGTTCCGTAATCCATGCCAATAGCATGTTACTAATTTTGTCAGTTTGATTTTTTTATACTAGACGTCTAGTGTTCCAAGATTGAAGTCATGTATTGATCTAGAAATATGAATTTGATTACCAAAAAGGCAAGGAAAAATAAGGAATCGGGGATTTTACTCAAAATCTGAAAGGATATGTTTATAGTATTTAAAAGTTTCAAGTGTCTTCCAATACTTAGTCACTTCATCAAGATTCACAAGTGTCCTCTGATAATGAATAACAAGTTCCAAGATTTAGTTTCAAAGAGCACCAAAACGAATGATATTGTCTAAGTAAACACTGTGCAACCAAGTGTTGAATATTTACCATTCTTGAGATTTCCGTAACACATTATAACGTAATATACAAACAATCATTATTCTTACTTTTCTAGTAAGGTAGGCCTCAATTTAGAGTTTGGCACAGGGCCCCTGATTTTGTCGGCTCGGCCCTGTGCTGCAGCTGATGTGGCAGTCGGAGGAGGGGAAGAAGATCTTAGGTGCCTGGAGATGGAGCCAAGGGTACTGCTCCGCTGTGATGGAGGGTTTCGTTGTTGGAGCAGCTTCGATGAGGTGTACGACGGCAAGGCTGAAGCAGGACAAGAGAGACAACGTTAACCTGAAGTGGTATTCTAATAGCATCTCCGATAGATGATGTAAAATACATAACCAAAAAGTGCTAGATGTAAAATACATCAGCCGCTCATCTCTGAACTTAACTGTCGAAACTGAATTTAACTATCAAAACTGAATTTTGCTGTCGAAACTGAATTTTACTATCGAAACTGAATGTACTAGTAGCAGAAAAGCAGTGCACTAATAGTTTTGGCTGCTCGAGCACTAGTGGCAGAGTAGCAGTGATCTAAATCGGTAGCCGCTCCAGGAGGGACCGTACTACCAGAGAGCAGCCGGGGTAGAGCAGCAGCAGCGTCCAGAGCAGCAGTGCGTGCGAGAGCCGGGGCAGCTGGTCGTGTAGCAGCAGCAGGAGCTCAAGCGAGAGCCGGAGCTGCTGCTCGTGTAGCAGCAGCGCGAGCAAGAGTAGACCAGCAGCACAAGCAAGAGCAAGAGCAAGAGCAGCAGCGCGAGCAAGAGCCAGAGCAGACTAAGCAGGGGACCGAGAGCAAGAGCAGCAGCGCGAGTAAGAGCCAGAGCAGACCAGGTAGGGGACCGAGAGCAAGAGCAGAGCAGCAGCGCGAGCGAGAGTCGAAGCAGCAGCAGCAGAGCTAGCGAGAGCTGGAGCAGCAGCAGCAGCTCCGACTGATGTGGACGTTGCCGCCGAGGGAGCAACGCCATGGAGGAAGTGGCCCGCGATGCCGCCGGAGATGGAGCCACGCCATGGCGGCTTGGTACCGAGCGCCGGCAGCATCGTGAGATCGAATCAAGAAGAAAATGCAGCGATTAGTGTAGAACCTGTTTGGTGGTGCCGATTAGGCCTCAGCTTCATCCGAGGAATCGGTGATGGTGCTGCTCTTCCGGTGGTGCAGGTGAAGACGGCATTGTGGGAATGGAGGTGGCGCGAAAGACGAGGCGAACGTCGGGGCAGCTCCTTGGAGGTGGAGGACGAGGTGGCTGAACCGGTGGGACGACGAGATCGACGACGGATCCTCATCTGGTGCGGTGGATGAGGGACGTCGAGCTGTTGCAGTGGATGATGTTGTCGGGGAAGAGGCTCCGGCTGGGTGGCAGACGAAGGAGGGTGTGGGGCTTTGCAGGTTTTCGCGACCTCGGTACGAATGGGGGTGGGGGGCGGAGGGGATGGGAGGGGGGAACCATGTCTTAGGGACGTGCTTGTCCGAAATGTGGGTTAAGTTACAAAAGTAGCCCCACCAATTTGAACTAGGTGGTTCTTTCGTTTCAGGGGTATCACGGGAATTTCATGTGTCGGGATTTCACACGAGGTGGGAGTTTTCGCGCGTGTTATAATTTTGGGATAGCAAGGCGTGGGTTGAGAGGGAGGGAATTTTAGGAGCACAATGAGACAAAGAGATATCTTAAAATTTCGGGATAACAAGGCGCGGGTTGAAATTTCCGGACAAGCCTAACACATACTGTACCAAATCAATTCGCACTTCCCTCGACGAAAAAACCAAAAAGAAATCAATTTGCGCCACACAAGAGAGTCTAGTCCCGTTTTACTGTATGAGTTACTACAAATGCCATTCAAAACTTTGAATCCATCTTATGTTCAATTAAAATATTTCGCTACGTGTATAATGCATGCAACCTGCTACTGAAATGAACATTTTAGTGCATTCCAAACGTATATACTACCGCTTCAATATGAACTAAATTTGAATTCATTTCTCTATTTGAATAAGATCTACAATCATGATTGTTGTCAAGTTAAACCATTTGAATTCGTTTATCTATTTTAATAAGATCTACAATCATCATTATTGTCAAGTTAAACCATCGTTTGTATATTATCTTCACAGCACACCACATGATTACTGTCGAGTTAGATATGAACTATGTGTACTATATGAACTCGAACTCGATTATTTGAATCCACTTTATGTTGATTTCAAATCACAGTACATTTCAAGCTCTAGCTAGATCTTCATAATCTAAACGATGTCTCATATGTATAATGTGTTTATCACATAATGTATGGTGCCCCGCCCCCTACACCTACAAGTATTTAGCTGTGAGTTGCAAACGCCACACATTATCACAAATTCAAATAAAATGTGTGATTGTTCGATATATAGTATGGTTTAGATTGTTCGATATTTAGTTGTGAGCTGCAAACGCCACACATTATCACAAATTCAAATAAAATGTGAGATTGTTCGATATTTAGTTGTGAGCTGCAAACGCCACACATTATCACCAATTCAAATAAAATGTGAGATTGTTTGATATATACTCCCTCCGTCCCAAAATAACTGTCGCAAGGGACAGAAAATTTGAACTAAAGACCATTTTTCACTTACACCCTTTCTATTTCAAAAGCTATCAATTCATGTCCTGGTGATCCCCTTCCACCTCGCATCGTACGCCGGCCTCCTCTCTGCAGCTCGCCGCCGGCCTCCTCTCTGGAGCTCACGATCCCAGGCCACAGCTCACTGCTGGCCTCCTCCCTGCAGATCCAGGCGAGCTCCAGGCCAGGGGCCTCCTCCCTGCAGATCCAGGCGAGCTCCAGGCCAGCGGCCTCCTTCCCGCAGCTCTAGGCAAGCTCCAGGCCAGCGGCCTCCTCCCCGCAGCTCCAGGCAAGCTCCAGGCCAGGGGCCTCCTCCAAGAACCTCCAGCGAGCACCTTCCCGCAGCTCCTCCTGTGGTCGGGCTCCTTCCTGGGCGCACTCCAACTCTAAATTTTGGGCACGCTTCAGCCTCCAGCGAGGACCTCCACCACCAGCGAGCACCTCCACCTCCAGTGAGCTCCAGGAGCGCAAGGGAGCACCTCCAGAGAGCTCCAAGAGCGCCGGCCTCCAACTTCGTCGCGCCTATAGGAGCCCAGCGCCACCACACCCACAGGTTGAAGAAGGTTGCCGTGTCCACAGGTTGAAGAAGGGCCACTCCGGCTACACAGGTTGCCGAGGAGAGTCAGAGCTCGTCCCCACCCTCCCGGCTGCACAATTCAGGTGACACTGCTGAAATTACAAAAAGCAATGATTATTTGTTGCAAATTCAGTCAATACTCCAGCAACCAAGGCAACATGTACTCAAGCAACTAAGGAAATTCTGTTGTTAATTCTCAGTTGATTGCAAACATTTCTCAGTTACTGTTTAAGAAAATCAACAAAACACCCCATGTTAATTTCTGTTGTTAGTAAAGAATTTGATTAAAAACAACATGGATACTGTTGAAGCAATTTGATTAAAAACAGCAACAAGCCATTGATTACATAAAAACAAGGAGTACTGCTGTTACATTAGCAGTAGAGAGAAACAAGATGCAGTTCATGAGCAGTAGATAGAAACATTACTATGTCTTGCATTTGAAACAAGAAACAGATAAGACATGAAGACAAATTGCATTCAGTTGAGACAAAATTGATCTGAAACGAGAAACAGAAACAATACAAAATGGGTTGCTCTTAGAACAATGTATGGTCACATTAATACACTTGATACGGCCGTAATTGCAATTCTTAGAGGGCATGATAGGAGGGTTAAATTAAAACTCTTCTATACAACTAAGTATGGTACAAATAATTTTTTTGGGAATGAAAGCCAATGTGATAAATCAGAACCTGAGTAGTTTATCCAAGTGTAATCCAAGAGTACCATTGAGCAAGACAAACAAGAGTATGCGTCAATGTACTTTATCCAAGCGTGATGGTGCATGATGGTGCATGATGCATTTAACTCCAACTTGCTGATGGGATGTATCTCAATTCAGGAAAATTCATGAGTAGATTCATCACCATGGAGATGGCAGATCTTAACTTGACTCCTCCACAAGAGGAGGATGGAGTACCTGAAAATCATCAGGAAGAGGAACATCATCAGGAAAAGGTTGATGCAGCAGGTAAATACTCCAACAATATGACAGTAAACATGCTGTGAATTTACTGTAAACATGCTGCAAATATTAACTGAATTTTCAGTCAGTGTTAACTGAATTTTAAATTAGTGTTAACTAGATTTTCAGTTAGTGTTTCAGTTAGTGTTTCAGTTAGTGTTAATTGAATGCGTCTATGGTTTGGCTGCAATAGCTAGTTGACTTGCCTCTTGCTCCTTTTCATCAGGAGAGATGTTCCTGGACCTCAACTTCAGTCCTCCAAGAGATCATCAAGAAGCAATTCATGAGGACGAAGATATTCATGAGGAGGAAGAAATTCATGAGGAGGAAGCAATTGATCAAGGGGAAGCAAAAATAAGAAGTGCAGTAAACCTGAGAAATGAGCAAAGGTTTGGTGTTTATTTTGCCTTGAGAGTAATCCAGAGCAGAGATGGAGATATTTGCCCAGATGACAAGCTACTCGTTGCAACCCTGTTGAATACAACCGTATGAACAGTAGAAAGAATATGGTCTGTTGCAAATAAACAAATTGCAGAAGGCCTAGAAGTGGATGTCTCAAATAAAAAGAAGAGAAGAAGTGGTAGAAAGAGGAAAGATCTGGATTTGTCGAGGACGTTGACAATACCATTGAACAAAAGAAGGACGATTCGATCCCTAGCAAGGCCTCTAAATGTTCCCCGTTCAGCCCTACACAGGAGGTTTTAGATGGATGAGTTGATGCGTGTCACCAACACCGTGAAGCCTACCCTCAAGCCAGAAAATAAGATTGGAAGATTAAAGTTCTGCATATCTATGCTCGATGAGCTTTGGATCTCAACTCCCGGACCTGTTTTCAAGCCAATGATAGACATGGTTCATATAGACGAGAAGTGGTATGATATGACAAGAGTGAAGAATACATATTATCTACTACGAGGAGAACCTCCACCCGAGCGCACCGTGCCCAATACTAACAGCATTGGAAAGGTCATGTTCCTCACTGCAGTGGCTGAGCCAAGATATAACGATGATGGAGAGGTGACATTCGATGGAAAAATCGGCACTTGGGCCTTTGTCGAAGAGACCGAGGCAGTTAGAACAAGTCAAAACAGAGCAAGGGGAACAAAAGAGCTGAAACCCATGAAAGTGACCAGAAATGTGAGCAGAGACTATCTCATCAATAAAGTGCTCCCTGCCATTCAAGACAAGTGGCCCGACGAAGATGTGGGAGCAACCATCTTTATTCAACAGGATAATGCTAAACCCCATGTTCTTCCTAATGATGCTGCTTTTCGTGAAGCTGTGGAACAAACCGATCTTGACATTCGATTGGTCCAACAACCACCAAACAGCCCTGACTTTAATGTTCTAGACCTCTGCTTTCACAACTCTCTTCAATCCTTGACCGATTGCAGATCACCTAAAAATATCCAGGAACTGGTACAAGGTGTGGAGGAAGAGTTCGAGAATTATGAGGTCGACAAGCTATTTAGAAGCTTTGTGACACTACAAGGAGTTATGGTTGAGGTCATGAAAATCAAAGGAGGAAATAACTACAAGCTCCCACACCTGCACAAGGATCGACGGCAAAATGAGGGAAGGCCAATAATCTTTCTATCTTGCGATGCACAGCTAGTTGCTGAGACCAGGGCCTTTATAGAAGAAGGGCAATAGAGGGGATGCCTTGTGAAAGCGAAGGAATGGGAAGATGTATGTGTATGACAATTGGAGTATGTGTGTGTATATCAATTGGAGTATGTGTGTGTATGTGAATTGGAGTATGTGTGTGTGTATGTTAACTAGATATGTGTATGTGGATGTGTATGTCTTGTGGTCTTCAAATAATTTAATCCTACAGCTGCAGATTACTCTGATTTTGCTTGTAATGATTTACTCCTACTCCAGGAAGAGTACTCCTTGCAAAACACAGTACTCTAGAGCAAATGACAGTAACTTCTTGCAAATGGAATACTCCTACTCTGTCAGTTGTAGGAGCAAATAACAGTAACTACTCCTACTCTAGTCAGCTGGGAGTAAAATTCACAGTACTCTATAGCAAAAGCTACAGTTTTACCCAGTTTTCCAAATGAATTACTCCTACAACTGCATAGTACTCCTTGCAAATAACAGTACTCTAGAGCAAATCGCAGTATTACTCACACACAAATGGTTTCTGCCATCACAGTACTCCTTGCAAGGAGAATTTAGTCAGTACAGTAACTGAAGTTTCAAACTAGGAGCACTACCACCATTTTTCTCAACAAGTACACCTAATTCTGCTAATGAGGTCACACATGAGTACTCCAGCACATCATAAACAACAGAATAAACGATAGAATATACGTATAACTAAATGACAGTAATCAGGCAGATAGACAACAACTCCATCAATTTTAAGAAAGTTAAGAAACATGTCAACATGGAGTAGCTTTAGAACACAACTCATGTAAACCTAAACTCCAACTGAGCATCCAAATGGTGCATGTACTCCAACTAAATTCTGAAGTAACATCACTACAGTAACTGAATTTTTGAACTAAATTTAGTCAGTACAGTAACATGAACTCTGAAATTTACAGAAGCCTACTCACTGAACTTTTACTTATGCTAAGATTCGGTGCTAACTGAACCTCCTTACTAAATTCAGAGTACACTAGATTCAGAGTACTCTACTACTCCCCATCGGTACTGCCTGATGAATCATTGTGTCAAAAAGGTTGCCTTTGTCTGAATTTAGGTGCAGGTTAGAGCAGAATGAGAAGAGGATAGGGAGCAGGTACCTTGTGCGGTGTGTCATCGTGGTCGGGCTCGACGACGCCATCCTCGTCATCGAGCTCGGGATCTCGGGGCCACCGACGCCAGGAGCTTGGCGGCGGTGAAGGGCTGCAGCCATATCCTCCTGCCCGCAGGTACTCCACTGCCGTCACGACATGGTGGACGGCAGCACCTCGCCGGCCCCATCTGGTATTGGTGGTGGTCCGGATCAGGTGCGTCCGGCCTCGCAGCCACCGGATCCGGCTTCCCCGACGCCGGATCCGACGATTTGTCGCCTTCTTGGACTGAAAGGTCCAACCTTTCCGGAGGTTTGCCGTGGGATTGTGGAGGGGAGCTCGGCGAGGCGAGGGAAGGTGGAGGGGGGCTCGGCGAGGCGAGGCGATGAGAGGGAAGGTGGGGAGGGAGAAGAGCGGAGCGTGGCGGCAAGCCGGAGCAGACCACGGCGGCGGCGAGAGGGGGAGTCGGTGAGCACGTCGCCAGAGCGAGAGGGGAAGACAGTGAGCATCAAAGAGAGAGGAGAGCGAGTCGAGCATTCTGTCCGAACAAAGACATGGGCTGCGGGTTGAGAAAGAAATGATTGGAGGACTTTTTTGTAAAAGTGCCAGTTGTGACAGATATTTCGGGACGGAGGGAGTAGTATGGTTTAGCTTGTTCGATATTTAGCTGTGAGTTGCAAACGCCACGCATTATCACATTATAGTATAACATGTCCAAAACCACACCACGCGTATCACCGCTATATTCATGCATGCATAGGTTTATAACACTGTGATCTCTTATTGAAATATATGAATCCACTTTCATATCGAATTATGATCTTTGTTAGTCTCTTACACCCACACAATCCTCTAACCTTTGTAGCTAGCACTAACTTTCTCTCGTGCATGCACACGCCCTCCTCGCCCTCCCCCTCCCTCAGCATTCTATCCATCGTGCACATTCATTTTTTTTCTTTAGGTCGTTCTCCCACGGTCTCCACAACTCCTTTCCGACACACACCGATCGATAAACCTCTCTAGCGATGTCTGCCTACCACATACACACACACTTTCCATCTCCTCCTTTCTCTGTCCATGCCTCGTGTCTCTCATACGGTCCCACACACGTGTAAACTCTCGCCCCTCTTTTCATCGATCTCACAATCGCACACTCCTCCCCCTATATAGTAGGCCTCTCGCACCACCTCCTAGCTCCATCCCTCTCTCTCTATCTGTCTCTCTGGGCCTTATTTGCCTCTAACAAATGGATGTACACCGACCGATCTCCCACTATACATATAGCTAGCTAGGTCGTTTATAACTCGTTTTCCCCACGCGCTGATCGATCTACCTCATTAGTTATGTCTCTCCCTTCCTCCGACACACAACAATTGATCTACCGATCTAGTTAGGTCTGCTTACCAAACACATGGTCCCCCTTCATCATCCATGCATGCCTCCCGACACATCTATCACGCACACGCACACACAGAAACACATCCCCACTCTTCTTGATATTGCAGTTGTACCCTCAGTTTGTCTTGTAGGCCTCTCCTACCATCTCCGAGAAGCAACTCCACCACCCATCTGGCACTCTACCTCTCTCTCTCTCTCTGTCCCAACCTATTTCCTGTCCTTCACTTATGTATGGATATCGACTGATCTCCCTCAAGACATAGCTAGGTCTCTCCTTCTCAACACATATACGAATCGATCTACCTCTCTAGTTAGGCCCCACACACACACCGATACATCGAGCACTCTAGTCATGTCTCCCTGCCACACACAAACTTGCCCTCTGCCCTCTGATGTTCCAGTAGGTCAGTCGCCCTATATCTTTGACGTGCACACACACAATTTTGATGGCTCTCTTCATCAATCTCGCAACTACACACTTGATCCTCTCTTCGACTCTATCGATATCTATGACCCCTCCCTCTCTTCTCGTGGATCGCCCCCTCTATATATGATATAGATAGGCCTCTACTTCACACACATTGCATGTGTCACATTTTTGTTTAAGATATCATCGGCACATATCCTCTAACCTTTGTAGCTAGCACTAACTTTCTCTCGTGCATGCACATGCCCTCCCCCTCCCTCAGCATTCTATCCATCACGCACATTCATTTTTTTCTTTAGGTCGTTCTCCCACGGTCTCCACAACTCCTTCTTTCCGACACACACCGATTGATAAACCTCACTAGCGATGTCTGCCTACCACATACACACACACTTTTCATCTCCTCCTTTCTCTGTCCATGCATGCCTCGTGTCTCTCATACGGTCCCACACACGTGTAAACTCTCACCCCTCTTTTCATCGACCTCACAATCGCACACTCCTCCCCCCTATCTAGTAGGCCCCTCGCACCACCTCCTAGCTCCATCCCTCTCTCTCTATCCGTCTCTCTGGGCCTTATTTGCCTCTAACAAATGGATGTACACCGACCGATCTCCCACTATACATATAGCTCTCTAGGTCATTTATAACTCGTTTTCCCCACGCGCCGATCGATCTACCTCATTAGTTATGTCTCTCCCTTCCTCCGACACACAACAATTGATCTACCGATCTAGTTAGGTCTGCTTACCAAACACATATGGTCCCCTTCATCATCCATGCATGCCTCCCGACACATCTATCACGCACACGCACACACAGAAACACATCCCCTCTCTTCTTGATATTGCAGTTGTACCCTCAGTTTGTCTAGTAGGCCTCTCCCACCATCTCCGAGAAGCAACTCCACCACCCCTCCGACTCTGTGTGTGTGTGTGTGTGTGTGTGTGTGTCCCAACCTATTTCCTGTCCTTCACTTATGTATGGATGTCGACCAATCTCCCTCAAGACATAGCTAGGTCTCTCCTTCTCAACACATATACGAGTCGATCTACCTCTCTAGTTAGGTCTCTGCCTCCCCCCTCCCCCCACACACACCGATACATCGAGCACTCTAGTCATGTCTCCCTGCCACACACAAACTTGCCCTCTGCCCTCTGACGGTCCGGTAGGTCAGTCGCCCTATATCTTTGATGTGCACGCACACAATTTTGCTGGCTCTCTTCATCGATCTCGCACTCACACACTTGATCCTCTCTTCGACTCTATCAATATCTATGACCCCTCCCTCTCTTCTCGTGGATCGCCCCCTCTATATATGATATAGATAGGCTTCTGTTTCACACACATTGCATGTGTCACATTTTTGTTTGAGATATCATCGACACATATTCCCACAAATACATTCATGAAATCACCCCCCATAACAAAAAACACTCACGAATGCACACGCCATCTCTCTAGGTTTGTATCTCTCTCACACACACCCATGTAGGTGGGGGACGTGCACGAAGAGAAGAGGTGCATGCACAACGCACGTACTCCGGTCTCTTTCCCAACCACACCTGCGCGGGTACACGGTGGAGCTCATTTCTGTACGAAAAGGCAGCCCACGTGGTAATTTGACACGTGTACTGGTTGTCCACTTGATGGAGGATTGTGTACCACGGGTGAACAAACAAATTGTGACTTGACGTGTTATTTAAAAAAAGAGGCAAACCATGTGGGGCCTACCTTAGAGGCAAGGCTCTATACACTGGAGATGCTCTGCACTACTTTTGATGTGTCCCGTCAACTCGCAGAACATGGAGAAGCTTGCTTAGTACGCCCTCTCCCCCACCCACGGGCGCGGTGGCTCGCAGAGTCGCAGGACGAGGAGAAGCTTGCTAACTATGCCTACGCCTGCTCCCTCGCCCACGAGCGCGATGGCTCGCAGGACGAGGAGAAATTTTTACTACTCCCTCCGTTAGATGTATATACTCCTTGTCCCTACCTTGGTTAGAGAGATTATCATATTTTTTGAAATATATGTCTTTTAGCAGATTTCAATATGAACTACTAGTACATACACCAAACACTGATGTATATAGACGTATTTTAGAGTGTAGATTCACTCATTTTGCTCCGTATGTAGTCCATATTGAAACGGACGTAGTAGTACGCACTCTCCCTCGCCCACGTGGTGGACGTGCAACAATTCATTCGGTCTCAGATAGCCAGAACCATATACTGTAGTACCATCATTGCTCGACTTCCCGAAGAGGTGAAGAGCCAAGCGCAAGGTTAATATTTTTGAGATGCCAAGCGCAAGGTTTATAGGAGAACGAGTAGTAGTAGTACTAGTAGTACGTGCTGTATGAGGAAGAAGGCAACAAGAATGTATGTTTTGCGTGACAGTCTCTTCTTACAGGATGTGCTAGACCTAGTGGACCTCATTGTCGTTGCAATGGGAGTATCATAGATGGCACGATTCAGAGTGGTGGGCAGCGAGAATAATATTCGGAGCTGCTTAAGAAGTCCCATTGAAAGGAATAGCCATCCTCTACACGTGCTCCTATGTAAAATGAGTAAATGAGACAAAAAGAGAAAGAGACAAAGTAAAAAAAATCACCAGCCTTAGAGCCAGCCCTATTGTATCAGTGAATGATATTTCTATGTCGTGATTGACATGGCTATATTATTAACCATGCTGCGAAGGTAGCAGCGGATTTTTATTTATTTGCGGAGGTAGCAGCGGATGGATATTCAACGGGGAGTGAAATGGTGGCTGCTTCCTTGGTCAAACATAGAGAAAGGTGGGCCTCGTGATTTGACGGCTAATTAGTCATTATTACTGCCTATACTCTTTGCCCATATAATAACCACGTGGTAGAGTAGTTGGCTATACTTTTAATAACCATGCTCGAAGAGAAGAGGTGCACGCACCCACGCACGTAGCACTCTTTGCATCTTCCCCAACCACACACGTGACACGATGGAGCTCATTTCTATATGATGATGCAGCCCACGTGATAATTTGACGCATCTAGTAGTAGTTACTCACTTAATGGAGGGTCAGGAACCACACATGAACGGTGCCGCGTTATTTATAAATAAAGTTTTTTTCTTCAGTGGCACGTACACAATATAAATAGGTTCATATGGAGAGAAAAAGAAACCGCTCCATTATATACATAGCCAGGAGCCTACATGGTTGCTTGCTGGGGTTGCTCTCTTCATACTCTCTCGCACAAACTGACTGTGGCCACATCTCTAACATCCGGGCGGATCATGTCCGCCGGGGGAAGGGGTGGATGCTTTGTGTAGATGCGGTCACCGTCGCCGACGGCGAAAACCCACTGTCGGCGCGTCCCGATCAGGGGTCCCCGTCGTTCTCTCTCACAAAGCCGGTGCGGTTGCCTTCCTCCCTTGCTCACTGTCGCGACGTAGGCAGTTGCCGCCTCCCGCCGCCCTCCTCTAAGCTAGCTACATCCCGACATCCCTCAGGTACAACTTCCTTTACAACCCGCTTGCACCACTGCCCCAGCTGCCCACATCGCTCCATGTGGATATTTCTCTACTTCTTTGCCCCGCACGTACCTCTACTGGCTTCTACTGTATTTGTGATGAGTTTATGTCTCATCAACTAGTCCCACTAGTCTTATTCTAATCACGCTTCTTCAATTTCTTTGCCATAGGGATGCTCAGCTCGATTTTAGTGAAACTACACAAAATGATCTGATGGTCAAAGGGTTGCAAACTTCATTTCTTCGGAAGGTTCAATGTTGCCAGCAAATTAAAGCCTGGTTAGGGTTTAGGGTTCAAGGCCTAGGGACTGCATGGATCATTTTTTTCTTTAGCTGTCTCTGTTCCAAAATAAGTGTCAACTTTAGTAGTACAACTGTGTACTAAAGTTGGCATAAAGTTGAGACACTTATTTTGGAACGGAGGGAGTACATACTGGTTATGATATGTGAATCATTGAGATGCAATAGCATGCATGTTAGTCTCCTTTTTATTTGATGGAATGTTGCAATGGGGCAACCTTGGACGCAAGATACATGAAACAGAAGCTGGAAGCTTCATAGCATTGTACAAATTTAACTCACTAATAAATTACAGTACGTACTATGTACTAAAGAATTAGGTGTCGCACGGTGTCCAGAAAATATGGTGATAGTGTGAGGTGGGCCATGTAATCACTGAGCTACCATGTTTTCGCTGCTTTCGCACTCCTCCGCTGTAAGAGTGGAGAAAATTGTAAAGAGTGGAGACGCTCTACCTCCTTTCGCCGAAACGTGGGACATCTAGCATCCGGTGCATGTCATGCACCAAAGTAAAGTGTACAGTGCAACTGAGACTCAGCACAGTCGTACCACCTCAGTAATAATGACCAATGAGCCGGCAAATCACATAGACCCAGTAAGTTGGACGGACGAAGCAACCATCACTCTTCGTTGAATCCGCTTCTCCCTTCAACGCAGGCGCCAATGAGAGGTCACGCCCACTCTGCACGGGCATGAATGTGGCACCGATTCTCTGGAGCGGCGCTGACCATTTCGGGTGGGAAGCGCGCACGGCCGATGGAGGGGGTTTGGGTGGGCCAGGGTGGTCAGGAGCGGGCGTGGCTGCTGTCCCGACCGGACGCCTGGAAACGAGAGGATGCACCGACTCTCGCGGCTAAATCGTAGTACTACACACAATATCTCTGTAGGTCGATGTGTCGCTCTCTCTAACACACACATGCTGTTAAAAATAAACACACACACACGCACACACAGGTTCATGCACCAGCGGTCAACCGCTATATCTGCGGCCACGGGATTTGACGCACGTAGCTGCCGGATTTGGAGCATTCTGGCCGCCTGTGACTGCGCCTTGCCATGGATTGTCCGGGTACCGAGTCGCACAACAATGGCAATGCCTCCACGTCGCATGCAGTTTTAGTTGTTGTTCACTTTCGAGGGTCGTGTACCACACATGAACGATAGTAAGTGCGACCGGGAGGCGTGGAGCGTTAATTGCGAATTGACTCCTTCAAGCGTTAAATTTTCTTCACGTATTAGCATTGCCCTCCGTCACAGTTTATAGGGAGCGCTTCAATTCTCATGCATTTCCACCACCGGAGGGATTTTAGGCGCGTTTGGTTTAATGCCCAATTAATTAGGGCATCGTAATCGCAATCAAGGCCACAATTTTCTCTCCATGCAGGTGTGTACGCGGGGTGGAATAAATGCATGCACGTGTGTACATGGACTGAAAACACTCCATGCATGTGTGTACGCATTAATTTCTCCAGTAATTGGGTGCCATGGTATAACTCCGGATGCTATTTTTCAGTCCAATCACTAATCACCTTGGTCCGAGAGATTGTTGATGCGTGCCCTGTAAACTGTGACGGAGGGAGAAATTAAATAAAGAGTTCCGTTTCGTGCACAACTTAAAATGATTTTTATGGAGAGAAAAAGATAACCACCCCAACTATATATATACTAGCAAGATGCCTGTGCATCAAGATGCATTTATATGAGTAGTTTATCTTGTGGGCGATAAGGATGAACGAGGGAAGGCCTTATCTGCAAATGTGGAGAGGAGTGCGGGTATCTTTTTGCAAAATTGTCATAGTTTCCTTCCTATCCGTCAGATATAGATCGGACGGCCTATATTGCAGGATGGCAGGCACACCATCATCACCAACTCTATTTTTATAAGAGTAGAGAAGTAGATAGTAGAGATACGCTGCAGCCTCATCGCTTGTTTTCTAGGGTTTGCTCTCTTCACACTCTCTCCACTATATATATACACGCTGGAGCCTCGGCGCTTGCAGTTGCTCTCTGCACACTCTCACCCTCTCCAGATCTAAACAAGACTGCGTTGGCCTCTCTCTCCTCACTGCTGGTCAAAGAGCCAACAGCATCCCGTCCGCTGGGGAAGGGAAGGAGGCTTAACACTGTCGCCGTCGGCGAGTGAGGGAATCCACTACCGGCGCCGCTGTTATCTTTCACCCAGTGGAGGCGCGGGAGGGCCTCCGACCCCTTCTTCCTTGCTGCCGTACATAGTGTGGGTAGATCGGCCTCTGGCCGCCCACTGAGCCACACCCCGAGAACCTTAAGGTATAATTTACTTAATCCATATACATTGCTCTAGCTGCATGTGGATTTTTTTGCTTCTGCACTCGAATCTAGGTGTTGGATCAAACAGGAAAGTAGTGGGGAAAGTTGTATAGCATGATTCTAGGATGTGGTTCAAAGAGGAAAGGAAGGGGGGAAAGTAGTATAGACCGGCTATCCAAGACCTACGTTGGTCGAAAACGGAAAACAATGACAAATGCAGTACACACATCTGTAACGAACTGATCTTTCTGTGGGTGGGGGACAAGGCTGTAGAGTTTGAGCAGGACTGGATTTGCTACCCTCACATAGGGAAAGGTGTCTAAAGATAACAAAACTGGGACCAACACAAATATGCTCCTTGGTTGTTTGTTATTTGTTGCAACAGACTATGCATCACCCCTTTATACATCGGTCGATGCACATGGTGCTGGTGCGTCCACTGTCCTGTACAATTCTTTAGCTGTTGTTAATCTAATAATGCCGCTGGAAAATTGACGCAATGCCATAGTTAAAAGCAAATTATATGTTTAACAATTTTTTTGTTAATATAATCTCTCTGTTAATATGAATCAATGCCACTGTTTGAGAAATGCTATTGTCTTGCTTTCTTTTCCATTTAGATAAGTTAGATGCTTCTTTTTGTGGGCTTATGTGTCATCCACCGTTATTGACCAATAATTGTTTCCTTTACACCTTTGTGCAAACGGGGTTATGTACTTCACCTCGTTGCTATTGCGACCTTTTGTTGCACTGCACAGAACACTTTTGTTTTAAGAGTGTTTTGTGCAGTTCAACCAAAATGTCACACCGACAATGTTGGTTGATTGCTTGATCTTAGTGGAACTGCACAAGAGGAGATTTGACTGCCTATCCGTGTTGGCAAATTTGTTTCAGATCTTCTTCTTCTTGTGAGTTGTTTGAATTCCGCGTCATGAGAGGTCTGTACTGGCCTTCTTCCACATGATTGTGCAGTGTGCTTTTATATGTTGTGCTACTTATACGGTAATGTTGCTTGATTTTAGTGAACTGCACAAAAGGAGACCAAACTTCCAATCTGTATGTGCATCGTAATATCCCATTGAGGTAAGATAGTGATATTTCGCAACTGTTGGCCTGTATTTTGCTACTATCATCAGAAAAGTAATGTTGTTGTTTAGTGCTATACTTGTGCTCCCTAATTGACATGCCAAATCTTACATTGAAGGCGAAGCTTGTTTGTTATTGAACCAAGTGAAGAAGGGGAAGAACAAGCGAAAGAAGAACAAAAATCAACTCCCGGTGCTGTAATGAAGCACTAGAACTGTGATGACACAAGTAATGACATAGTTTTGCATCTTAATTTATTGCTATGGCTGGAACGAGCAATTGTTTTGCCACTGTGATTTGATGCCACTCTTAATGTAATATGTAATTATCTCTACTTGTGCAAACATCGATCTTGTTTGAAGATAAGATATATTTTAGTGGAACTGTACAAGAAGATGTTGGAAACATTAAACTAATCGAGGAGTTTATAGTAAGCATGGCAACCACAGTAGATAATAACAGATGGTTCCGGAGAAGTGCTTCATCTGCATGCTTTACACAATAAGCCTCCTAACAAGGGTTGGTACCGGCCCACGGATTTCATCCATATGATTGAGCTTTGTCATCTCTATTGGTGTTGTGCCACTGTTTAGCTACTGTCATGAGAAAGTGGTATTGTTTCGCATGTTAATCTAAGGCTGCTAATAAATTGAGGCACCGGTTTGCCACCGTTATAGCCACTGATAAAATTAAGTAATAATACAGTTCAAGTTGAGCTGCTGTGTTTGGTATCATATCATTTCCTATGAGGATAATGAGGATGCATCTCTTTGTGACTATACATTTCATCAGTTACTCCCATTGTTAATGTAATGGCTATTTTAAATATTTCCTTTCCTTTTTTTTGAGCAAACAGGGATGCTAGCATTTAGTTGTTCTCTTGTCTTTGCACAACAGGATTATCCTCCTCTGAAGAAGAATATGGAGTACGTGAAGTGCCTAGTTCCGATTATGCCAGGATGAAGAAGCCAAGCCCTCTCTTCTTATCAGAAGGAGCAGTTGAAGGATGGTTACATTACTGCCCACAAGAACAAACTAACTTCAGCTCAGAAGGACCCACATATCTCCATCTTTGTTGCTGTGATGGCCAATACAATGTTGTTTTAGGATTCTATCCGGTGAGTTCCATTTTTTTAAATGTGTGCTCTGCATGGATCATGTAGGTGCATGTTTAAACTGTTGATTCATAACTGTAAATTCATAATACAGTTTGCTTTATACTAATCACTTTTTTTGTATTTATGCAAACAGGGATGCTCAGCTTGATTTCAATGGGAAATGCACAAAATGTTCTGATGGTTCGTGCCCTCCATTATACTTCATCATGCACAATACATCGAATGTTCTCGAATCATTCATTTCCACCTCTAGCCACAAAATTAGCTACAAGAAAGGCGATGCCGATATGTTCAAGGCATTGCAACATATAAAGGCGAAATCCTACAAGCTACGCATGAAGTTGGTTGATTTTAGTGGAATTGCACAAAAAGAACCGGTTTATTTAGCACGAGGTGACATGTCAATGTGCAAACTGATGGCAAACCCCGCCCATTCCACAATCATAGGCATTTGATATTTTGGAATGGGAAAACCTTGTCAAAGTTTGCTCATTGATGTACGCAAAGACACACATTTGATATTTTGGAATGGGACAACCTTGTCAAATTTTGCTCATTGATGTTAGCAAGAAGACATGCGTTTGATATTTTTGAATGGGACGCCCTTTGCCGTCAGCAACATCGATCGATTTTTCTTTATTCTTTAGTTGTGAAGTAAATATTGGCTCTGACATGTGAATCACTGAGATGCATAATCATCGATTGTTTTGAATGTTCTCTATGAATTGCTAGGCCTGTGAGTTTCATTGCAATGTACAGGCACGCTGAAAAGATGCTCAAACTTTTTGTACGTGTGAAACTGCTGCAAACGAGGTGATCACCGTGCATCCTGAGAATAATGCTAGTACGTATTGTTTTGCATGTTCATCCAATGCCAGTGATACAAGAATTTGAACTAATCAAACTAAATTCGTTCATATACGGCTGGATTTCATATAAACATGCCGAATTTCATTACATTTCATACATTCTTCAACTAAAAAGGGGTGCGCTGGAGGTATAATTAATTAACCTAATCTATGATCTCCAGCGCCCATTTCCCGTGTCCGGCTGAGCCGAACAGAAGCTTATTCTCCAGCACAGCTCTCTGACACCACGTTGCCGCCAAGAAGCTAATTGACCGTCAATGTTCAACACGCCAAGCTTGGCTTCAACCGGAGGGTAGCAGCGGTGGCCTTACTTGGACCCGAGCGGCGGCGACATGCCATTTCTGCTCTTCCTCGTTTTCTGTGTGGCGCGACCTTGTTGGCAGCGGGGCGGAGCCTCGACGGAGCCGGCGATGTTCTCTGTCTCGTTGCCGGCGGGGTGGCACCTTGGCGGAGCGGGGGAATCGTCCCCCTCATTGCGGGCAGGGCGGGGCCTCGGCGGAGCCGGCGATGTCCTCTGCCTTGTTGTTGGCGGGGCAGGGCCTCGGCGGAGCAGGGCCTCGCCGAAGCCGGCGAAGTCCTCCGCCTCGGTGCCGGCGGGGCGGGGCCTCGACGGAGCCGGCATTGTCCTCCGCCTCATCGTCGGTCTCACCAAATAGTGCCTCACCCGCTTCATTGCCCTCTTTGTAGGTGGCCGCAACCTCCGCCACCCGCATGCGGTACCGCCAGCGCGCGAGGCGGCTCTCGCGGGCGGAGCGGTACGACTCGAGCAGCGCCTCCTGCTCCGCCTGCTCCCCGACGATCTGCTCCTCCACCTACAGGTGCTCCTAGAGGACATGGTGGTTGTAGGCGGCATCAGCCTGCACCTCCCGGAACTGCTCCTCACGCTTCTGCCTCACCATGTCCATGTATTGGGCACGGGCCTCGCCGTTGGTTATGGTGCAATGCACCGGTGAGGATGGCGCGGAGGAGGGGGTTGGCGTCGGATCATCGACTACCACGTTCTCCATTGGGACGTCGTCGTGCTCCGGCTGCCTGCCGGCCAGCCAGTCGGCAGCAATGGCTGCCATCTCCTTCTAGTCTGTCGTTTGCCCGTCCCGAAGAGCGCGGGAGTGCGAGGAAGCCATAGTGGGAGTGGTGTGGACAGGAGAAAGGGAACAGAGACGAATGACTGCGGCTATGGCCGGCGCAGCAGTTTATATAGCAATGGTGGGCGGCAGAGGGACGGACGGGTGGCGCCGGAGTAGCCACCTCGGCAATCGCGTATCATTACTGTGGGCGGCAGATGGACGGACGGACGGCAATTGTGTCGTTTGAACGCGGAGCAATCGCCTGCACCAGGAAGCGGCGCGGGCGGCACTGACTGTTTCGAGCGGAAAGCGCGTGTGGGCGAGGGAGGGGGTCTGGGTGAGCCAGGGCGGTCAGTCTCGTGCTTGGCAGCGGTCCGGTCCAGCAGTCGGATATGCTGGCTCGCTAGCGAGCTCGCTAAGCTCAGCGACGACACTCAGACGATGGACGTGGCTTCCGACCAGGAGCCGGCGCCACCGCCCAAGCCGGTTCATGCCGTGTTCACCATAGAGCAGGTGTGACCACACTTGGACGCCCTAATGGCGGAAGAGCTACCAGCGCAGGAGGACATGTGCTGCAACCTCCGTCTCCTCAACGAGCACTGGCTCGCGGAAGGACGAATCGCCGGCAAACAAGCGAACGACAATACCATCGCGGACATGTGGCCCTATGATCCTGACTTCCTAAATGAGCAGCGAGCGCTGTATCAGACCATCTGTAGGGCCCGCGAGGACCTCTCCGTCGTCCTTCGAGTTGTTGTGCTCGCCGTGGCGCCGCCATCTCGCATTGTCAACATGGTCAACGAACATGAGGAATCAGGAGATGACTTGGAGAGGATGACAGTGGGGACCCACCAGGGCCAGAGCCGCACGTACGCAAGTGCCTCCTTATTATATACAACTACAATTTTTTTTGCTTCCTCCTGGTTTCCTGACATCACGGTCCCACACCATTGTCAACCTATATAGTCAATAAATGAGAGAATTGCACAAGGAGCGGCCGACAGCTGGGACCCAGCAGCTCGAGCAGTATTTGTGTTTTTGAGGTGTGAGCAGAGTTTTTCTTAAGCGATGTTTTTGTTGTTGTTCACTGGGCGGGCAGTGGCCCGTCTGGCCCAGGCTATTATTTTATGTTGATCAAATATCCAGCCCAGATATTAATTTTTCAATGTGAAAATGGCTAGCCCAGCTATACTTTTTTTGCGGAATACCCAACCCAGGTCAACTTGTTATTCTCCGCCCCGCATTAGACTTGCCAAGAAAATGGGCTTTAAGAAATAATAAATGGGCTGTAATTATAAAAAATTGGCTGTAAATATAAAAAATGCACCGAACAGGTAATTAGTTTCAAAAGTACTATTTTTGGATTTTAAATTTTTTAATTTCATTACTTGTTGCGCGCGCAAAATTTCGTTGGATTTTTACCTAATACAAATTTATTTTGAAATTATATTTAATCTGACTCAAAATTTCGGGATAAAAAATATTTCGGATCCCATCAAAATGTGGGAAATTTTGTTGAATTTTTTTGAGCGGTTGGTTGAAATTATTAACGGTTGTCCTGGCTAGAAAATGGGCTGTAATTTTAACAAACAGTAAATGGGCTTAGTAAATTCCATTAGAATTCAAACATGGGCTGTACATTATAACAAATCGCAAATGGGCTATATGTTCTTTGCCACAGATGTGATGGTCACTTGTGGGCCTACTAAGTTGACGCGTACGCAAGGCTTTGTCAACTTATAGTCAACACACGATTCTAGTAGCAGTGGCCGTTGGATGTCCATCTAACGACTGTGGTGCTTCTTCAATCTCGGATATTCATGCTTCAGCCGCCCAAACCACCGCCGGCGGTACTGCCTGCTACTGCCTCCCGTGGCCAGCTGTGCTGCCGCGCAGGCCTCACCGGCCCACCCTACTCCCATCGCCGTCCAGGCCATTCCACTACTCACCAACACCTCCTGTTATTCTCCGGCGACGGCAGCCTCACACCGCAGCCGAACCAATGAACCCTCGTACTCCCCTCCGCGTGGGCATCCACTGCTGTGTCTTCGTCGGCTCCGGGTCGTTACCTTCCTAGGCCTCGCCATCGTCCACCGTGTTGGTTCTCTAGGCGCGGCATGGTCAATTTGTCAACAAACGACAAGCATCGAAAGAGGCATGTACGTGGAGTGGCTGACAGTAGGGACCCACGTGGCCCATGGCCGCACGCGAGCAAGTCCCTCCTTATTATGCGAAAACAAATGATTTCCCCCCTGACAGGTTTGAGCCACCAGCTACATCTTCGCACGCAAGGAAGTGTTTCCTTTATTACGCGGAAAAAAAGTTAGCTCTCCCTGACAGCTGGGACCCACCAGCTTTATTATGATCCATTTCACGAAAATATAGATTGTACCAAAGATGCTAAATTGTTTTCTTTTTATTCTAACTCAAAAAAGAAGAAATTAAAAAACCAAAAAACATCTTCGCACGCAAGGAAGTGCCACCTTATTACGAGCAAAAAATGATTCCCCCTGCTAGCTGGGACCCACCAGATTTGGAGGCTGACTTGTGGGCCAACTAAGACATGTACGGGCTTTGTCAACTTAGTCAAAATGATTCTAGCTGCACTGACCGTTGGATGTTAAATCAACGGCCGTGCTGCGTCTTCTACCTCTGATCTTCTTGCTCCAGCCGCCATAACCAGCGCCCGCCGTACTGCCTGCTCCAGCCTCCCGTGGCCGGCTGTGCTGCCGCGCAGGCCTCATGGACCGACCACACTACGACTGGCCAGGCCTTCCCTCTACTCACCCACACCCCCTGTTATTCTCCGGCGACGGCAGCCTTATGTCGCAGCCGAACCAGCGAACCCTCGTACTCCCCTCCGCGTGGGCATCCACCTGCCTCGTCTTCCCCGGCTCCGGGTCATTCCCTTCCTAGGCCTCACCGTCGTCCACCGCCTTGATGCTCTCGGTGCCTCGTGGTCAACGAGGTCAATGAACGACAGCCATCGGAAGAGGACTTTAGGCTGTGAGGCTGACAGCTGGACCCACCAGCTACATCTTCGAACACAAGGAAGTGCCTCCTTATTACTCGCAAAATAAAAATGATTCCTTCCCCTGACAGCTGGGACCCACCAGCTATATCTTCGCACGCAAGGAAGTGTGTCCTTATCCTCCCTGACAGCTGGGACCCACCCGGTCAAAGCATACGTAGTGTTGTCTGTCTGGTCGCGAACATGTACGTACATACTGGTCGATCGGTCTCTCTGCAACGATGAACCGTGGCTGTCGGTGTACTAGAATAGGGGTGCCCTAGTACCCCGTACTTGTGCACGGGCAGTAGCAGCATCCCGCGGCCAGGCTTACGGGAGGACTGCCAGAGAGAAGCTCAAGATTATTAAGCCATTCAAGAACAAAGTATACAAAGCAAGAGTCAAGGCCCCGGCAAGAGGAGCTTGCCGGGAGGGACCGTTGAGGCCCAGCCTGAGGTTTGCTGTAGCAGAGTACTTGCCGCGGCAAGGTACTTGCCCCGGCAAGTCATTGGCTGCGGCAAGGTATTGGCTGCGGTAAGATAGCAGCTGCGGCAAGGTACTTGCCCCGGCAAGTTACCTTGCGCGGAAAGCTATTGGTTGCGACAAGCTATCAAGTGCGGCAAGGTCTTGCCGCGGCAAGCGTTACTGTACCACTATGCTACTGTGCTGCTGCTCCAGTGCCTCTGCCAGCGTGGCGCTCTGGGTCCTTCCAAGCGTGCGTGGCAGGGCACTGTGTAGACGGCGGTGCTCTGTAGCTAGCGGTGCAGGAGCAGGTGGGATAGGCTTTTCCCACGTCCAAGACGTCCAGATACATGTATCTGGACAGCTAAGGCATGGGCATTTAATGCCCTTGGCCCCTGCCGTCAGTGGTAGGTAGGACATGTCATCCTAGTAATGATGGCCTTACTGTAGCAACTTTCCACCTCTGCCTTTACTGTTTGCCACCTGTTGGTGACCCCTTTGTGCGTATAAAAGGAGGCCCATAGGCAACGTGGAGGGGGGTTAGGAACTCGGAGATTGAGAACTCCAGTATTGTACGCAGCTGCTCTGTACTGTAGCGCTTCTGGAGCTAGAACAATCATCTAGATAATACACCAAAAAGCAGGAGTAGGGTTTTACGCATCCGTGCGGCCCGCACCCGCCTCTTCGTCATTCGAGATAACTGCGCACGCTTCCCACGCTCCGCATTCAACGCGCGACGCGTGGGAGAGCGTGCAATTAAACAGCGTAGAGACGTTTCGGCTTATCCCAGCCACGCGTGCCCGTGCACTGTTTGGGCCTGGCCCAACAACGCCCGGCACCGTGTGTGGCCCAGGCCCGGGGGCTCCTGTCGGTGTACTAGAATAGGGGTGCCCTAGTACCCCGTACTTGTGCACGGGCAGTAGCAGCATCCCACGGCCAGGCTTACGGGAGGACAGCGAGAGAGAAGCTCAAGATTATTAAGCCATTCAAGAACAAAGTATACAAAGCAAGAGTCAAGGCCCCGGCAAGAGGAGCTTGCCGGGAGGGACAGTTGAGGCCCAGCCTGAGGTTTGCTGTAGCAGAGTACTTGCCGCGGCAAGGTACTTGCCCCGGCAAGGTATTGGCTGCGGCAAGATAGCAGCTGCGGCAAGGTACTTGCCCCGGCAAGTTACCTTGCGCGGAAAGCTATTGGTTGCGGCAAGCTATCAAGTGCGGCAAGGTCTTGCCGCGGCAAGCGTTACTGTACCACTGTGCTACTGTGCTGCTGCTCCAGTGCCTCTGCCAGCGTGGCGCTCTGGGTCCTTCCAAGCGTGCGTGGCAGGGCACTGTGTAGACGGCGGTGCTTCGTAGCTAGCGGTGCAGGAGCAGGTGGGATAGGCTTTTCCCACGTCCAAGACATCCAGATACATGTATCTGGACAGCTAAGGCATGGGCATTTAATGCCCTTGGCCCCTGCCGTCAGTGGTAGGTAGGACATGTCATCCTAGTAATGATGGCCTTACTGTAGCAACTTTCCACCTCTGCCTTTACTGTTTGCCACCTGTTGGTGACCCCTTTGTGCGTATAAAAGGAGGCCCATAGGCAACGTGGAGGGGGGTTAGGAACTCGGAGATTGAGAACTCCAGTATTGTACGCAGCTGCTCTGTACTGTAGCGCTTCTGGAGCTAGAACAATCATCCAGATAATACACCAAAAAGCAGGAGTAGGGTTTTACGCATCCGTGCGGCCCGAACCTGGGTCCCATAGGTGATCGTGGATTCGTCCCCGACAGTGGCCGAGCAAGCAGCGACACGTGTAGTAGTAGAGCCCCCGACGTAGCAGTTCAGACAGTCCCATCTATACCGTGTAAACATACGTACAACCACATGCCAAAAAATACGGCCACGTACGTACATACGGGTGGGATCTTGAACGCATACTCACACATACGTACGGCCAGGGCTCGTGTACATGGAGAGGCAACGGACGACAGCAATAGCGTCCTGTTCATCGGAAGCCAACCAGCTCGGTCGGAACAGAGAAACTGCGTCGTGTTCATCGGGAGGCAACAAAATGCGTCGTGTTCACCGGGAGCCAACCGGCTTGGACGGAACAGCCGAAACGAGGTCTGGCGTACCACAGAACGGAGGAAACGGCCTGCTGTTCCACCGCGTACGGTCGAAACGGGGTCCTGTTGATCGGGAGGGGTGTGGCGTACCGCAAAACAGAGGAAACAGACTTCTCTTTGACCTCCTATGGTCGAAACGGGGTCCTGTTGATCGGGAGGGGTGTGGCGTACCGCAAAACGGAGGAAACGGACTTGTGTTGGAGCTCCTACGGTCGAAACGGGGTCCTGTTCATCGGGAGGGGTGTGGCGTACCGCAAAACGGGACTCCAGGGGCTACTGTTCATCCACAGTCTACTACCTCGCTCAAGCCTCCACGGGATACTGTTCATCCACCGTCGACTTCATCCATCCCCCACCTACTACTGTTCATCCATCGTGTCTTCCTCCTGCCTCCACCAGCTACTGTTCATCCAACCTCCACCGGCTACTGTTCATAGAGCCTCCAGGGGGTCTTGTTCATCACCCCCAACCGACTGGGGTGTGGCGGCCTCCTCGAGGTCATGTTCATCTAGCGGCAACGACCTCTACTACCATGGGGTCCTGTTGATCCAACCCCCACCAGGAACCGTTCATCCACAGCCAACCAACCGGCTCGACTCACCACGTCTCGACTAGTTCTACGTAGCGCGTGCACGGTAGCAACGGTCACTATTCATCAAGAGGCAACCCAACACCGGCTGGTTACGTCTCGCACGGGGGCTCGATCGGCTTCAGTAAGCAGCAGCAGTGATCGATCGCTCGGGTTCAATTAGCAGCAGCTGCGAAGGAATCGCTTGGGTTCAGTCAGCAGCGAATGAATTGCTCGGGTTCAGTTAACAGCCAAGGGATCGATCGATCGCTCGGGTTCAGTAACGTAGCTAGTGCGATCGCTCGGTTTTAGTTAGAGCCCAACGCCTCGCACACACGCATGTACGAGAGAGAAATGCACAAACCACAGTGCATCGCTCGCCCCCGACCACCAACCATAACCGGGAACTCCCAAAAAATTTCCTCGCCCTCGCTTCTACCACGATTTTTTCCGTCATGGACGGCCCAAAGAATGTCATGCAGCTGCATCCCCGGCCCGCCCAGGACGAAAAGCCCATTTTTCTGTCATGATTTTTTGTCATAGAAGTAGGAGCCCACCACATCTATGATGATACATGGTTTTGTCACAATTATCGTCATAGAAGTGTCATAAGCATGACAGAAAAAGTTTCCGTTCGGGCCAAAATGTCACGGATGTGTCTTTTTTTTGTAGTGCACGCACCCGCGGCATGTCCAAAAAAATATTTTCTAAGTGGGAATAAAATGTTCTCGGAATAGGTTGAAAGTTGGCGTGCGGTCTTGTTTTAGACCGCCTTCCAAATTTCATCGCATTCGGAGGTTGTTTGATGCCCCAATGGTTAAACAATAGCGTCACTATAGCCGGTAAAACGTCGGATGTTTTCGGCGATAAAACTTGTGCCGGGTTGCACAATTTCCCTCTCTCTCTCAGCTCAAGGCCTCTGCACAACCCACTAAACACATCCATCAGCCCACCTAGCCTACCCCTCCATTTCAGACTGTCTGATGGCGATCGCACGGTCCGAAATCAGACCTAAACCCCAACCCTAGACCCTCTTGCCTATTTAAGGACATTCCCCTCCTCCAAATCCCCTCAATTTCCGCGCCCCCAGTCCCGCGCCGCCACTTGTCACCACCCAGCCGCCGCCACCTTGTCGTGGCTCCCACCTCCAGCGCCGCGGCCCGACAAGCCCATATGGGCCCGTGCGGGCCTGAGCCGCCGCCCATATGCCGCCCGAGCACCCGCATGCCCGAGGCGCCTGATGACTCACAAGTATAGGGGACCTATCATAGTCCTTTCGATAAGTAAGAGTGTCGAACCCAACGAGGAGCAGAAGGAAATGACAAGCGGTTTTCAGCAAGGTATTTTCTGCAAGCACTGAAATTAGCTGTAACAGATAGTGTTGTGATAAGATAATTCGTAACGGGTAACAAGTAACAAGTGTAACAAACGTGCAGCAAGGTGGCCCAATCCTTTTTGGAGCAAAGGATAAGCCTGGACGAACTCTTATATAAAGCAAAGCGCTCCCGAGGACACATGGGAATTGTTGTCAAGTTAGTTTTCATCATGCTCATATGATTCACGTTCGTTACTTTGATAATTTGATATGTGGGTCCCACTTATGATTAACCCCTCTCACAAGCATCTGCAACGACGAAAGAAGAATTAAGATAAATGTAACCATAGCATGAAACATGTGGATCCAAATCAGCCCCTTACGAAGCAACGCATAAACTAGGGTTTAAGCTTCTGCCACTCTAGCAACCCATCATCTACTTATTACTTCCCAAATGCCTTCCCCTAGGCCCAAATCATGGTGAAGTGTCATGTAGTGGACGTTCACATAACACCACTAGAGGAAAGACAACATACATCTCATCAAAATATCGAACAAATACCAAATTCACATGATTAATTATAATAAGACTTCTCCCATGTCCTCAGGAACAAACATAACTACTCACAAAGCATATTCATGTTCAAGACCAGAGGGGTATTGAATATCATTAAGGATCTAAACATATGATCTTCCACCAAATAAACCAACTAGCATAAACTACAAGAGTAATCAACAATACTAGCAACCCACAGGTACCAATCTGAGGTTTTGAGACAAAGATTGAATACAAGAGATGAACTAGGGTTTGAGAGGAGATGGTGCTGGTGAAGATGTTGATGAAGATTGACCCTCCCTCGATGAGAGGATCATTGGTGATGATGATGGCTTCAATTTCCCCCTCCCAGAGGGAAGTTTCCCCGGCAGAACAGCTCCGTCGGAGCCCTAGATTGCTTCTGCCCAGGTTCCGCCTCGAGACGGCGGCGCTTCGTCCCGAAAGCTTTCTTATGATTTTTTCCAGGTAAAAACCCTTCATATAGCAGAAGATGGACACCAGAGACCTGCCAGGGGGCCCACAAGCCCTAGGGGCGCGCCCAGGGGGTAGGGCGTGCCCCCAGGCTTGTGGCCACCTGGTGGGTCCCCTCTGGTATTTTCTTCGCTCAATAATTCTTATATATTCCAAAATAATTCTCCATAAATTTTCAGGACTTTTGGAGTTGTGCAGAATAGGTCTCTCAGATTTGCTCCTTTCCGGTCCAGAATGCCAGCTGCCGGCATTCTCCCTCTTTGTGTAAACCTTGTAAAATAAGAGAGAAAAGGCATAAGTATTGTACCATAATGTGTAATAACAGCCCATAATGCAATAAATATCAACATAAAAGCATGATGCAAAATGGATGTATCAATTCCCCCAACTTTAGACCTCGCTTGTCCTCAAGCGGAAACCAAAATCGATAATCATGTCCACATATTTAGAGATAGAGGTGTCGATAAAATAAAATACAGACATGAGGGCATCATGATCATCCTTAGAACAGCAACATATATTGTCATATAATTTCTTATGCTAAAGTAACAATTCATTCACAAGGTAAATTGTGAATCAAGAACTTTATTCAAAACCAACAAACTATGATCTTGGTCATTGAAACAATTGCAATTTATCATAACATCGGAAAGAGTCAATGTAAGAGCTTTCATATAGCAAGTTTCACATACTCAACCATCTTTTAGTCTTTCATAATTGCTAACACTCACGCGATACTTATGAGATCAAAGTTTCAATCGAACACAGAGAAAGATAGGGGCTTATAACTTTGCCTCCCAACCTTTTACCTCAAGGGTAACATCAACAATAATAGTTTATCAATATCTACATCCGAGTGGATATATATATATATCTGGATCTTCCCCCAACATATAGTGCTTGCCAAAAAGAAAAAGTATAAAAAAGAAGAGGTGATGATCACCATGACTCTTGTATCAAGGTAGAAGGTAAATAAAAGATAGGCCCTTTGCAGAGGGAAACAGAGGTTGTCATGTGCTTTTATGGTTGGATGCACAAAATCTTAATGCAAAAGAACATCACTTTATATTGCTGCTTGTGATAAAGAAATTTATTATGCAGTCCATCGCTTTTATTTCTTCCATATCACAAGTTTGTATAAAGCTTATTTTCCTCACACTAAAAGATCATACATATTTAGAGAGCAATTTTTATTGCTTGCACCGATGACAACTTACTTGAAGGATCTTACTCAATCTATAGGTAGGTATGGTGGACTCTCATGGCAAAACTGGGTTAAGGGGTTTTGGATGCACAAGTAGTATCTCTACTTGGTGCAAAAGATTTGGCTGGCATAGGATGAGAAGCAAGCTCAACATGTTGGAGGATCCATGACAATATAACTTCTATTCGGATATAAAGAAACATAACCCATTATGTTGTCTTCCTTGTCCAACATCAACCTTTTAGCATATAATATTTTAATGAATGCTCACAATCAGAAAAGATGTCCAAGATAGTGTATTTATATGTGAGACCTCTCTTTCTTTATTACTTCCTATTAATTGCAACAATGACCAAAACTATGTTTGTCAACTCCCAACAAATTTCATGCGACATACTTCTTATATGTGAAGTCATCACTTCCCATAAGATCATTATATAATCTCTTTATTTATTTTATTCTTTATTTCTTTTACTCAAGATCATAACAAGAAAGCAAAGCCCTTAACTCAAAACTAAACTTTATTATATAACTCTCGGACTCGATTACATAGAAGGAACACAAAGCAAAACTCAAAGCTAGATCATACTAAAACTTTATTCTACTAAACCAAGATATAACCAAAAGGATCGAACAAAGAAAAATGATAAAGGTAAAGATGTGATGGTGATACGATACTGGGGCACCTCCCCCAAGCTTGGCACTAGCCAAGGGGAGTGCCCATACCCATGTAATTAGGTCTCATTGTTCGAAGGTGGTGATGATGAGGTTTCTGTCAGCTTGATTAAGCTACCCTTCAGATCCTGCAATTCTCGGAGTACACGTTGTAGCATATTTGCATTCTTCTGAATTTCCTCTAAAAGATGCTTATTTTCAGGCCACCATGAGCTTTTCCTTGCACCGCTTTCACTTGGACGGGATAGATCCCAATTGGAGGGTATATGTGTACGAGGAGTATTATCCACTCCATAATTATGAACCAAATTATGAAAGTTGTTCTGATGTAACCTGTGTAAGGGCCTCCTAGGGGGAAGTCCTTCTTGTATCTCTTGGCCTTCATGGTTGCTTATAGTCCCTATTGCTTGATGGGGATTTGGAATAGTGGAGATACCAGCCAGAGTGCCTCTCTCCGAAGCCGGAGGGTGGACCTCAAGCGAATCCCCTTCATCTTCTTCCATCGTGACTTCCTCGGCCTTCGCCCTCCCGAGTTCCATCTGCATCAACCAAGCATCATCGTCCACATTGTTGGAGGAGGAGGAAGACATGCTGCCTAGCCTTGAAAACTCTGGCAGAAAATAACTCAAAACGAAAACAGGGGATATTGCCATGGTACGGTGGTCAAAACCTTCGGGAGATTATATAATGAATTTTTACCGATCAAAAGGAGTGTACTACAAGAAAACGGAGTCCAGAGGGCACACGAGGTGGCCACAAGCCTGGGAGGCGCGCCCAGGGGGGTAGGGCGCGCCCCCCAGGCTTGTCGCCTCCTCGTGCACTTTTCGGACTACTTTTTATTTTCCTAATTTTTTAAATATTCCAAAATGGAGTAAAATTGCTTTTGGAAAAGTTTTGGAGTCGGTTTACTTACCGTATCACATACCTATTCCTTTTCAGAGTCTGGAGCGTTCTGGTAAGTTTCCCTTATGTACTCCTCCGGTGTTATGGTATTAATAATATTGGTTTCAACATTTATGGGAGTACCTGAGATATAATGCTTGATTCTTTGCCCGTTTACCACCTTCGGGTTATTGCCTTCAGCGTTGTTGATCCTGATGGCACCGGAACGATAAACTTCCTCCATAATGTAAGGCCCTTCCCATTTAGAGAGAAGTTTTCCTGCAAAAAAATCTTAAACAAGAGTTGTATAGCAAGACATGGTCACCTACATTAAATTCACGCTTTTGTATCCTTTTATCATGCCATCTTTTAACTTTCTCTTTAAACAATTTGGCATTCTCATAGGCTTGGGTTCTCCATTCATCAAGTGAGCTAATTTCAAATAACCTCTTCCCACCGGCAAGTTTGAAATCATAGTTGAGCTCTTTAATTGCCCAATAAGCTTTATGTTCTAATTCAAGAGGTAAGTGACATGCTTTTCCATAAACCATTTTATATGGAGACATACCCATAGGGTTTTTATAAGCAGTTCTATAAGCCCATAGTGCATCATCAAGTTTCTTAGACCAATTCTTTCTGGATCTATTAACAATCTTTTGCAAAATCAACTTTATTTCTTGGTTACTTAATTCTACTTGACCACTAGACTGAGGGTGATATGGAGATGCAATTCTATGGTTAACATCATATTTAGCAAGCAATTTACGAAAAGCACCATGAATAAAGTGTGAACCACCATCTTTCATGAAATATCTAGGGACTCCAAACCTCGAGAAAATAACTTCTTTAAGCATTTTAATGGAGGTGTTATGATCAACACTACTACTTGGAATAGCTTCTACCCACTTAGTAACATAATCAACAGCAACCAAAATATGTGTATACCCATTAGAGGAAGGAAAAGGTCCCATATAATCAAATCCCCAAACATCAAATGGTTCAATAACAAGTGAATAATTCATAGGCATTTCCTGACGTCTACTGATATTACCGATTCTTTGACATTGATCACAAGACAAGACAAACTTACGAGCATCCTTGAAAAGAGTAGGCCAATAAAAACTAGATTGTAATACCTTATGTGCAGTTCTATCTCCAGCATGGTGTCCTCCGTAGGCCTCGGGGTGACACTTGCGTAGGATCTGTTCCTGTTCATGCTCAGGTACACAACGTCTAATAACACCATCTACTCCTTCTTTATAAAGGTGTGGGTCATCCCAGAAGTAATGTCTTAAATAATAGAAAAACTTTTTCTTTTGTTGGTATGTGAAACTAGGTGGTATAAATTTAGCAACAATATAATTGGCATAATTAGCATACCAAGGAGTACTACGAGAAGCATTTATGACAACTAATTGTTCATCAGGAAAGCTATCATCAATAGGTAGTGGGTCATCAAGAATATTTACTAACCTAGACAAGTTGTCTGCTACGGGGTTCTCAACTCCTTTTCTATCAATAATATGTAAATCAAATTCTTGTAGCAAGAGAACCCATCTAATAAGTCTAGGTTTAGCATCTTTCTTTTCCATAAGATATTTAATAGTAGCATGATCGGTCTGAACAGTTACTTTAGAATCAACAATATAGGATCTGAACTTATCACAAGAAAATACAACTGCTAAAAATTCTTTTTCAGTGGTGGCATAATTTCTTTGAGCACTGTCTAGAGTTTTACTAGCATAATGGATAACATTTAATTTCTTATCAACTCTTTGTCCTAGAACAACACCAACATCATAATCACTAGCATCACACATAATTTCAAAGGGTAGGTTCCAATCAGGTGGTTGAACAATAGGTGCAGAAATTAAGGCTTTCTTAAGTAATTCAAATGCTTCTACACAATCATCATAAAAAACAAATGGAACATCCTTTTGCAAGAGATTAGTAAGAGGCCTAGAATTTTTTAGAGAAGTCTTTAATAAATCTCCTATAGAAACCAGCATGGCCAAGGAAACTTCTTATACCTTTAATATCTTTAGGACACGACATTTTTTCAATAGCATCAACTTTAGCTTTATCAACTTCAATACCTCTTTCGGAGATTTTATGCCCCAAGACAATACCTTCATTAACCATAAAGTGGCACTTCTCCCAATTCAAGACAAGATTAGTTTCTTCTCATCTCTGCAAAACTCGATCAAGGTTGCTTAAGCAATCATCAAAAGAAGTCCCGTAAACGGAGAAATCATCCATGAAAACCTCAACAACCTTTTCACAAAAGTCAGAGAATATAGCAGTCATACATCTTTGAAAAGTAGCAGGTGCATTACATAAACCAAAAGGCATACTTCTGTAAGCAAAGGTACCAAAAGGGCAAGTAAAAGTAGTTTTTTCTTGATTCTCTTGTGACACAGGTATTTGGGAAAAACCAGAATAACCATCTAGAAAGCAGAAGTGTGTATGTTTTGATAGTCTTTCTAGCATTTGATCAATAAAAGTTAGAGGACAATGATCTTTCCTAGTAGCTTTGTTTAATTTGTTGGAAATGTGCCCTAGAGGCAATAATAAATTAGTTATTATCATATTTCCCCATTCATGATAATCGTTTATTATCCATGCTAGAATTGTATTGACCGGAAACTCAAATACATGTGTGGATACATAGACAACAACATGTCCCTAGTAAGCCTCTACCGGACTAGCTCGTTGATCAAAGATGGCTATGCTTTCCTATCCATGGACATGCGTTATCAGTTGATGACGGGATCACATCATTAGGAGAATGATGTGATGGATAAGACCCAAACTATAAACGTAGCATGTGATCGTGTCAAGTTTATTGCTATCGTTTTCTGCATGTCAAGTATATGTTCCTATGACCATGAGATCATGCAACTCACTGACACCGGAGGAGTACCTTGTGTGTATCAAATGTCGCAACATAACTGGGTGACTATAAAGGTGCTCTACAGGTATCTCCGAGGGTGTCTGTTGAGTTGGCATGGATCAAGACTGGGATTTGTCACTCCGTATGACGGAGAGGTACCTCAGGGCCCACTCGGTAATACAACATCACAACAAGCTTGCAAGCAATGTGACCAATGAGTTAGTCACGGGATCTTGTATTACGGAACAAGTAAAGAGACTTGCCGGTAACGAGATTAAACTAGGTATGGAGATACCGACGATCGAATCTTAGGCAAGTAACATACCGATAGACAAAGGGAACTGCATACGGGATTAGCTGAATCCTTGACATCGAGGTTCGACCGATAAGATCTTCGTAGAATATGTAGGAACCAATATGGGCATCCAGGTCCCGCTATTGGTTATTGAACGTAGAGGTGTCTCGGTCATGTCTGCATAGTTCTCGAACCCGCAGGGTCTACACACTTAATGTCTGGTGACGATATATGTATAGTTGAGTCATTATGGTGGTTACCGAAGGTTGTTCGGAGTCCCGGATGAGATCCCGGACATGACGAGGAACTCGGGAATGGTCTGGAGGTGAAGATTGATATATTGGACGAAGGGTATTGGAGTCCGGAATTTTTCCGGGGGTACCGGGTGATGACCAGCATGACCGAAAGGGGTTTCGAGGGGTCCCGGCAAGTGTTGGGGGTCCTCATGGGCCAAGGGGAGGGGGAAAACCAGCCCACTAAGGGGCTGTGCACCCCCTCACCCCTTCCCACATAACCAGAAGGGGTGGGGGCGTTCCCCTAGGGCAACCACCCCCTTTGCCTTGGGGGCCACGGCTCCCGGGGGGAGAGGCGCCCAAAACCCATCTAAGGTTTCCCCCTATGGTCACCACCCCCCTAGATGGGATCTAGGGCGCCCCCTCCTCCTCCCTTCCCCCTATATATAGAGAGGTAGAGAGAGGCCAGTCGCACCCCTTGAGCACATCTCCACGCCATGGCGCTGCCTCTCCTCTCCCTCGTAATCCTCTTCCTCTCCGTAGTGCTTAGCGAAGCTCTGCCGAGATTCCACCACCACCACTGCCACCACACAGTCGTGCTGCCGGAGGACTCGAGCTACTACTTCACCATCGCTCGCTGGATCGAGGAGGTGAAGGCGTCATCAAGCCGTACGTGTGTTGAATGCGGAGGTGCCATCCGTTCGGCACTTGGATCGGAGTTCGCGGGACGGATCGTGATTGGATCATGAAGACGTTCGACTACATCAACTGCATTTCTTAATGCTTCCGCTTAGCGATCTACAAGGGTATGTAGATGCAATCTTTCCTATCGTGGATGTTCATCTCCTAGATTGATCTTGGTGAGCGTAGGAAATTTTTTGTTTCCCATGCAACGTTCCCCAACAGTGGCATCATGAGCTAGGTCTATGTGTAGATGAAATCACGAGTAGAACACAAAGGGGTTTGTGGTGTTGATATTCAGATTGCTTCCTTCCTTGGTATTTTCTTGATTCAGCGGTATTGTGGGATGAAGCGGCCCGGACCAACTTTACATGTCCACGTACATGAGACCGGTTCCTGTTGGAGATATGCCCTAGAGGCAATCATGTATGATGATGTTTCCTATGTGTTTATGAATAAAGATAGTCCTTGGACATTATCAATGATGTGTATCAACAAGTACGTGACTTGTTTGTGGGACTATGCATTGTATGAGGACTATCCTAAAAGGTCCTTGGTCGAAAGGGCTGTGTGGACGCGCAGCCGACTAGACTAGGATATGACACGGTCGATGGCTTGGTCTCACTAGCCATGGAGCATTGGATGCTAACCGCATAATATGGACTCGAAAGGATCTAGTCGGATTCGACGTAGTCGGATTCGAGTTGAGATGTGGCACCCCGATAGAGGGCCGACGCACGCCAGCCCCAGGATAAGACCTGGCGCATGTCAAAGACATGATACAGCAATTCCAGGCACAAAAATGGCTTTATTATATGAAATGGACTATTACAATACTGTTGCTTACAACAATATTACATAGCTCCAAGGCTAACTAAAATGGCAGCGAAGGTCTTGGTTCAGTGGTAACGACGTCTTTGGCTGGGCTCCACAACACACAGGACTGGCTGGGTTATGATCTAGCACGACGGATCTCCTCCTGCAACTGGCCACGTGCAAGGCCAGGTGAGTACTTTGAATGTACTCGCAAGACAACCAAATACATAGCATCCAAACAAGCAGATGACAAAGCAAGCCCTATGCTTATATAAGAATTAATTCTAAACATGGCATGGAATTAACAGGAAAACATGGATCAAGCATGGCATAACATGGATCAGGCATATCAACTACATAACATAGCATGGCAATGATCACATTAGGTGCTTAAAGTACTAACTGTTAACGAATACCAACTTACTCTCTTCTGGGTTGTCCCACAACCCTCGAAATACTCATGATCCGTTGGGCACTTCCGAACATAAGACAAGTTCTTCCATCATTATTATCATTGTTACGGTTGACCACCTAGTGAGGTCTGGACGGGCTGTCCAATACCATGGACGCGGCTATTCGAATAGATTTTACACTCTGCAGAGGTTGTACACTTTACCCACACCATGGAGTACCCGGCCTCGTACTTAGTACATGTGCCCATTCGGGTGGACCGATGTTACTCCAATGAAACCTGCCTAACCCGTGACTCCTCCACCGTACCACCGGCAATCATTCTCCCCCGGAGTCCTGCCCTGGGAGGCCCCTGTGTCACTCCTGACACTTGCCACCGTCGTGGCCAAACAACTGTCCCAAACGGGGACTCCCGGGCTAAACATATAACTGGGCTCACAAGGTTATCGCTGCCTACCTGATCAGGGCAGCACGCATGCATAACCTTCCCTAGTTGGCGGTACCGATGAAAGAGCACAAAGCTAGACCAAGTCAAGGCCGTCCCATACCGGCAAATGTGGCTGCATGAATAAGCCCGGACAGGTGACTCTGGATCAACCGACTAGGTTTAGTTTATAAATTCAATTAGACATCTCCATCATCGCACCATTACATCAACCATTATGAGCGCGGACAATCACTTAACAACAGCATAGCAAAATCATAGCAACATTGACAACATGGCATGAGATCAAATCATGGTACTAACATGATAATAGTATTAACAAGATTGTTGCTAGCATGGCAAAATATGGCATGAAAACAAGTCATGACATTAGATGAAAAGTAATGCTAACATCTAATACAGATGACATAACAGGTGTATGTAAGTGCAGACTAACAGGCGATACAGATGTACGACGATAAACACACATGGTGCAAGCAAAGTCATCACGCAAGTCTGGAGCTCATGATAAGAGGTTGGCTTGCCTGGGGGTCGATGAATACGCCGGGAAGAAGCGCGATAAAACTCTGGAAAGATTTGCCGGAAAAGTTTATCTCTTAAAGGGGCTGATCGAAGGACAAGGGCAAAGTGGTCATTTTCACAGTGTGAAAACATTATGAAAATGATGCCATCGGAACGGGCTCGACGATCTGCAGACGTGGGCGTTGGTTTTACCTCAATCGGAGTTACGGTCGCGGAGAAATGCCCGTTCGTTCGTTAAGCGCAAAAACAGACAGAAACTGTCCATTTTGGGTCTTAACGGGTGAACGTCCGTTAAATAGTAGTTTCGGTCGGCGGCTGAAAAAAATGAAAACGCCTTCTGTGGTTTACGCTTTCGCTTGGTCGAAAATGTATTCGCTAGAGTGCGCTTTCACTTATGCTCGCGGGCCCGGACTAACAGTGACTTACACATGGGCCCCGCACTATCCACTCTCTCTCTCCTCCCTGGATCGTCCTTTTCCTCCCGCCGTGACAGACAGGGGCAGGGGCGGCCGGCCACCGGCGTAGCCGGGGATGGGCGGCGCCAGAGAGCTCGCCGGTGGTCTCGCCGGAACCGGTGCAGCACACCGCGCTTGGGGGCGGTCGCGGCCTCGCCTGGGGTGGCCTGCAGCGCTCTCGCCACCGGCAGAGTCGCAGCGGCCGAAGAGCTGTCGAGGAGCCATGCCAGCAGGGTTCCCTCGCCAGAGCTGAGGGCGGCGGCGGATCTGCGGGGTCCTGGGGAAGGCTGCGGAGCCGAGGAGAAGGAGGGGGAAGGGCCGGAGCGCGCGGTTGGCTCGAGGGGAACCGGGCGGCAGAGCTCAGCCGCGGGGAGGGGATAGAGCTCCGGGGCTCAAGGGGAGAGGGGCTGGGCTCGATGCTGGTCGGGAGAGGCTCGGGCATGCCTTAAATAGGCTCGGGGAGGAGGTCTCGCGACGGTGGCCGAAGCTCCGAGACGCACGGCGAGGTGGCGACGTTCTGGCGGATCATGGGCATCGGCAGAAACGTCCATGGGCTTGGGGACGAGGGGGAAAGCTTCTAGGCGGCGTACGTGTGCGGCGGAGGGCCCGTCGGCGCTCCCGGACAAGCCGGAGCTTGCTGGAGGTGAGCTCCCGAAGGCTCCAATGCACAGGGCACGCGTTTGGCGCGCTCTTCCCGTTGTCACCACGTGGCCACGGGGTTACCACACCGCACTTGATGCCAAAGGATGTCTAGGGGGTTCTCCTTACTTCCCTGGATCGACTTGCATAGCTAGAGGGCACGGGAGAGTTCTGAGGTGACTGAACCAAGGTCAAACAGCAAACAACAGCAAGGTGTTTGTGCTATGGTGTGGCCACCACAGTGCACCTCTTGGCCTGATCTTTGGCATGGGTCAATAATCTACTAAGGTGACCATCTTGGCAAAAAATCAGCACAAATGGACAGGTCTAGCTGGTACTTTCTTCACAAAGTGCCAATCTGGCCAGAAATGAAGATAATGATGCTGGGATCAAATGGCTAGATGGATTTGGATGATTTTTGGTGTAGGGTGATGATTTGGTTATGAGAGCTAGCTGGAAAAGTTTCAGCTCATTTTGATCATCTATGAAGGTACTTCCTTCACAATGATGCAATCTGAACTGAACTCCAAATAAATTACTGAGGGAGTTTGGCACAATGGAATGGGCTGGTTTTTGGTGTCCAAGGATAATATCTCATAGTGAATCACCCTGCAAAATTTCAGCCCAAGGAGATCAAGGAATCAAGCACTTCCTTTGCAAACAGGAAATCCGAACAGAATTTGCAAGGGGATGTTGTGCTCAAAATTTAATTGGTGGAACTTGAGATCTTGACGAAAATGGTGAATATATGGATAGGACAAGCTCCACAATTTATTTGGGATTTTCCTAACTACCAAAATGGTAGTTCCTTTGGAAAGGCCCCAAATTGAAATATTGGCTTTAAATAGGAAAATGCAATTTCCCCTATTTAATTATGGCCAATATTTTTATGAGAGCTCAATATGATCATAAAGAATGTCTCCACAAGTTTTCATGAACTTTGGAGATGGATAGATATTTTCTTGGATTTGATTCCTCAGAAAGGCAGAAAAAGGAATTAATTCTAGATGAGAAATATTGCATATGACTTGGCAATATTTTTGCACATCTAGGGTTTATGAGTGAAGGAGGATCTCTGGAAATTTTGGGAGGATTGACAGAGCAAGGAAAATGATAGCTCCTTTGTAAACACAAAGGCAGGATTTCCAGTTCCAATATTTTGGAACTAGGGTTTGAATGAGGTTCGGGGTTTACTGGCAAGAGCTTGATGGGCACAAGAACATGGGAAAGGCACTGAGAGGTTGAGGATTGTCTGGATTCACCTGGTCACTCACCAGATTCCAGAGGAAAAATTTGGGAGAGGAAAGCTAGGAAGGAATAACAGCACAAAAATCGATAACCCGATTTTTGGGGTGTTACAAACCTTCCCCCCTTAAGAAAATCTCGTCCTCGAGATTCCTAGGGTTAGCTTAGAACGAAAATTACGCCTCCTGGAAAAACCTCTGGGTTGGGTCTTAACCCTGTGGTTGAAAACAACCGAGTTAAGAGTACCGAAAACTGGTACACCCAGATCGAGATACGGATATCGCGGGATCTACTCCACGGGTAGGGGCCGCTGGGATAGCCCTGACATTTTTTGAAAGAGCAGAATTTCCTTCTTCCAAAAATGCTCGGGGCACCACAATGAACAGTGGCCTCTCTCGCTGACAGGTGGGCCTAGGGCCCACTGGCAGCATTCTTCTTCTTCCGGCCAACGTCTCTCTCTCTCTCTCGCCCGCGCTGTCTCGAGTGTGGCTAGGCACTGTGCACGCCTAGCTTCTAGGGCATAAAGCACCCTACGATGATAGTGCGCGGCGTGCACGATGCCAATGCAGAGAGCACTCCCATCACGGGCCAACGCCGGTCGGCACTGCTCGCGGATTCGCCTCTTGGACGCCGGTGATCGAGCGACGCGGGGTTCTCCTGGACCTTGCTCACCGTACACCGGACTTGGGCTATAAAGACGACCGCATCTTTATTCTTCCTCCACCTCGCATCCTACCTCACTCCTTTTCTTCTTCTTCTCCTTTTCCTTCTGGTTGCAGGGGCGCGACGCGAGGCGTTAATGGCGGACGTTGGTTCAAAACTGATCACCATCCTCTTGGTGAGTCTGTTGGCGGCATTGGTTGGCTCTTCGCTGCTGCTGTGTGCGATGATCCTCGATGATCGCCGGGATGCCGATACCCGAGTGGTGGCTCCCTGCGGTAGCGGTGATCATGAGGACTAGGCATCAATGCAGGGACCATGCTGCTGGTAACTCCTCGTCGAGCAGCGTCCACAATGAGTGGGTGTTGGGCTAGAATCGGGGTTTAGGTCTTGGACTGGAGGAGTTGTAACGGTTTATGTTGCAATAAAATTTCTCAGAATTTCTGTGAGATTGGAACCGGGTTCAGGGAAAAGATTTTGGGACCGGGGAAATTATTGGGTAGAGCTGGTTTTCCAGAACGCTGGGTTCGGGAAAACTAGCAAATGGAGTAAGCATAGATGGGTATGGATGGGCGGCTTCGCATTATACCCGAGTACTGCGGCGGCTGTACTCAGGAGAAAGAACTTGGTGTGCAGACATTGCTCACACGATACACATGCAATCTATTCTGACTAATATGCAAGCAAATGCAGAATGCACATCGTAGCAAAATACAGACAGAGGAAAGAAACATATTGAGCAGATTACACTAAAATGTTTTAATGCTAGTGGGTGTATGTACTCCTGGTATATATACACCTACACCAGCTCGCATTTCATTAGGGACTCCGAGCGAGTCCAATGTTATTAGGTGTAAGTGTTCTACTGACTAAAATCTTGTTAAGAATCCACTGCCAGCTCTGTTAAACATTTCTGCTTAACAGAGAGACAGATGATCCAAACACACAGAGCAAACAGGCATACATAACATTACAACAGCACACAGGCACAAGCAGTACAAGTAATGCAACAAAGCACAACCTTACTAAGCAACTAACAACAACAACTCACTCCGAACTACAGGGTCCTAATTCTAGACGCGAGCGAAGAACAGTCTTCGCAACACACATACTCGCGGCATCTCCTCGCTTCACTCACTGCCGGAGCCACGAATGGGCCTACTCTTGCTGGGGCTCTCCTAGGGGACGAAGGCTGAGCCAACTTCCATCTTCATCGTCGGACACCTCTATAAGTTGGAGCTCAGCTGCTGGAGCTGCGGCTGGAACTTGACAGAACACGTCCCGACGACGAAGTCACCAGATAGCTCCTCGAATGGAATTTGGGTGGATGATGTTGGGTAGACATGGGTTCACGGATTGCGAGGGTGGTACTAGCAGCGAAGGTGGCACTGGGTTTGGTAGCAGGGAACAGGTGGTCTGGGATGCAGCTTGACGGGCCGCACGGTATGCTCCCGTAACAACCCGTGTGGTGTCATGGTCAATGGTGTTAAACTCTCTAAGAATGCTGGAGAGCAGTAGTCCCTGGGCAACAATGAGTTGAACCAGGTGAGCTATTGTTGGGTCAGCATCTCCCACTGCGCTAGAGAACTCGCAACCTGCGTCGGACGAAGAGGGAAAATAGCGGAACTCCTGCATCTCCGCTACTTGCGGAAACTGGAAACGAAGACGGGTGATGGATTCCGCGGCAGCTATCTGGACAGCCAACGCGGGGGTGGGCATGGGTTTGCTCCGAGAATTCGTGGGCTTCCCATCTGCTGCTGGACCTGGATTGATATGCACCTTCGCATAGAATCGGTAAAGGTGGGGAACGGGTTCCGATTGGAACACCAGATACACCGAAGGAGTACTACGGCCAAGGGCTTGAGTGAGCATACTCGAAAGGAGGGGCGGAAAGCCGGGATAACCATCAGCCAAAGTTCGACTATGGAAAGTGGGTGTTCTGGAAGAACTAGCAATGGCTGCTGGTTTGAGGATACCAGTCTGGGTCTCTTGCGGGGATCTGGCTTGCTGAATGGAGAGAGCTGCGACTTGAAGGTGGGGAGTTAAATATGCAGTCGAGCTGGAACACACCAGCATGGCATGGATCCTTCTCGTGCCGGGTAGAAGATACGTCGGCACGGCCGACAACTGGGTAGGGTCGCGGTCCAATCCAGGGTGGCTGGGTGGGCGAACAGCTGCGTAGGGATACGTCCATTCCGACTGCGCTGCCTGTTGATTAACAGTGGCCGTGTCGGACACCAGCGATGGGTCAACTCTATGGGGCTCACTACCGGTTGGAAATAGGGGTGGTTTGGTGGTAGGGTAACCTACAACCAGCCTGGCTCTGATACCACGTCCTGTGGCACCCCGATAGAGGGCCGACGCACGCCAGCCCTAGGATAAGACCTGGCGCACGTCAAAGACATGATACAGCAATTCCAGGCACAAAAATGGCTTTATTATATGAAATGGACTATTACAATACTGTTGCTTACAACAATATTACATAGCTCCAAGGCTAACTAAAATGGCAGCGAAGGTCTTGGTTCAGTGGCAACGACGTCTCTGGCTGGGCTCCACAACACACATGACTGGCTGGGTTACGATCTAGCATGACGGATCTCCTCCTGCAACTGGCCACATGCAAGGCCAGGTGAGTACTTTGAATGTACTCGCAAGACAACCAAATACATAGCATCCAAACAAGCAGATGACAAAGCAAGCCCTATGCTTATATAAGAATTAATTCTAAACATGGCATGGAATTAACAGGAAAACATGGATCAAGCATGGCATAACATGGATCAGGCATATCAACTACATAACATAGCATGGCAATGATCACCTTAGGTGCTTAAAGTACTTACTGTTACCGAATACCAACTTACTCTCTTTTGGGTTGTCCCACAACCCTCGAAATACTCATGATCCGTTGGGCACTTCCGAACATAAGACAAGTTCTTCCATCATTATTATCATTGTTACGGTTGACCACCTAGTGATGTCTGGACGGGCTGTCCAATACCGTGGACGCGGCTATTCGAATAGATTTTACACTCTGCAGAGGTTGTACACTTTACCCACACCATGGAGTACCCGGCCTCGTACTTAGTACATGTTCCCATTCGGGTGGACCGATGTTACTCCAACGAAACCTGCCTAACCCGTGACTCCTCCACTGTACCACCAGCAATCATTCTCCCCCGGAGTCCTGCCCTGGGTGGCCCCTGTGTCACTCCTGACACTTGCCACCGTCGTGGCCAAACAACTGTCCCAAATGGGGACTCCCAGGCTAAACATATAACTGGGCTCACAAGGTTATCGCCGCCTACCTGATCAGGGCAGCACGCACGCATAACCTTCCCTAGTTGGCGGTACCGATGAAAGAGCACAAAGCTAGACCAAGTCAAGGCCGTCCCATACCGGCAAATGTGGCTGCACGAATAAGCCCGGACAGGTGACTCTAGATCAACCGACTAGGTTTAGTTTATAAATTCAATTAGACATCTCCATCATCGCACCATTACATCAACCATTATGAGCGCGGACAATCACTTAACAACAGCATAGCAAAATCATAACAACGTTGACAACATGGCATGAGATCAAATCATGGTACTAACATGATAATAGTTTTAACAAGATTGTTGCTAGCATGGCAAAATATGGCATGAAAACAAGTCATGACATTAGATGAAAAGTAATGCTAACATCTAATACAGATGACATAACAGGTGTATGTAAGTGCAGACTAACAGGCGATACAGATGTACGACGATAAACACACAGGGAGCAAGCAAAGTCATCACGCAAGTCCGGAGCTCATGAGAAGAGGTTGGCTTGCCTGGGGGTCGATGAATACGCCGGGAAGAAGCGCGATAAAACTCCGAAAAGATTTGCCGAAAAAGTTTATCTCTCGAAAGGGCTGATCGAAGGACAAGGGCAAAGGGTCATTTTCACAGTGTGAAAATATTATGAAAATGATGCCATCGGAACGGGCTCGACGATCTGAAGACGTGGGCGTTGGTTTTACCTCAATCGGAGTTACGGTCGCAGAGAAATGCCCGTTCGTTCGTTAAGCACAAAAACAGACAGAAACTGTCCATTTTCGGTCTTAACGGGTGAACGTCCGTTAAATAGTAGTTTCGGCCGGCGGCTGAAAAAAATGAAAACGCCTTCTGTGGTTTACGCTTTCGCTTGGTCGAAAACGTATTCGCTGGAGTGCGCTTTCACTTAAGCTCGCGGGCCCGGGCTAACGGTGACTTACACATGGGCCCCGCCCTATCCACTCTCTCTCTCCTCCCTGGATCGTCCTCTTCCTCCCGCCGCGACAGAGATAGTGGCAGGGGCGGCCGGCCACCGGCGTAGCCGGGGATGGGCGGCGCCAGAGAGCTCGCCGATGGTCTCGCCGGAACCGGCGCAGCACACCGCGCTCTGGGGCGGTCGCGGCCTCGCCTGGGGTGGCCTGCAGTGCTCTCGCCACCGGCAGAGACGCGGCGGCCGAAGAGCTGCCGAGGAGCCACGCCAGCAGGGTTCCCTTGCCAGAGCTGAGGGCGGCGGCGAATCTGCGGGGTCCTGAGGAAGGCTGGGGAGTCGAGGAGAAGGAGGGGGAAGGGCAAGAACGCGGGGTTGGCTCGAGGGGAACCGGGCGGCAGAGCTCAGCCGCGGGGAGGGGATAGAGCTTCGGGGCTCGAGGGGAGAGGGGCTGGGCTCGATGCTGGTCGGGAGAGGCTCGGGCACGCCTTAAATAGGCTCGGGGAGGAGGTCTCGCGACGGTGGCCGAAGCTCCGAGACGCACGGCGAGGTGGCGATGTTCTGGCGGAGCATCGGCGTCGACAGAAACGTCCATGGGCTTGGGGACGAGGGGGAACGCTTCTAGGCGGCGTACGTGTGCGGCGGAGGGCATGTCGGCGCTCCCGGACAAGCTTGAACTTGCTGGAGGCGAGCTCCCGAAGGCTCCAATGCACAGGGCACGCGTTTGGCGCGCTCTGCCCGTGGTCACCACGTGGCCACGACATTGCCATGCCTCACTTGATGCCAAATGATGTCTAGGGGGTTCTCCTTCCTTCCTTGGATCGACTTGCACAGCTGGAGGGCACGAGAGAGTCCTGAGGTGACTGAACCAAGGTCAAACAACAAACAACAACAATGTGTTTGTGCTGTGGTGTGGCCACCACATTGCACCTCTTGGCCTGATCTTTGGCATGGGTCAATAATCTACTAAGATGACCATCTTGGCAAAAATTCAGCACAAATGGACAGGTGTAGCTGGTACTTCCTTCACAAAGTGCCAATCTAGCCAGAAATGAAGATAATGATGATGGGATCAAATGGCTGGATGGATTTGGATGATTTTTGGTGTAGGGTGATGATTTGGGTATGAGAGCTAGCTGGAAAAGTTTCAGCTCATTTTGATCATCTATGAAGGTACTTCCTTCACAATGATGCAATCTAAACTGAACTCCAAATAAATTACTGAGAGAGTTTGGCACAATGGAATGGGCTGGTTTTTGGTGTCCAAGGATAATATCTCATATTGAATCACCCTGCAAAATTTCAGCCGAAGGAGATCAAGGAATCAAGCACTTCCTTTGCAAACAGGAAATCTGAATAGAATTTGCAAAGGGATGTTGTGCTCAAAATTTAATTGGTGGAACTTGAGATCTTGATGGAAATAGTGAATATATGGATAGGACAAGCTCCACAATTTATTTGGGATCTTTCCTAACTACCAAAATGGTAGTTCCTTTGGAAAGGCCCCAAATTGAAATATTGGCTTTAAATAGGAAAAATGCAATTTCCCCTATTTAATTATGGACAATATTTTTATGAGAGCTCAATATGATCATAAAGAATGTCTCCACAAGTTTTCATGAACTTTGGAGATGGATAGATATTCTCCTGGATTTAATTCCTTAGAAAGGCAGAAAAAGGAATTAATTCTAGATGAGAAATATTGCATATGAATTGGCAATATTTTTGCACATCTAGGGTTTATGAGTGAAGGAGGATCTCTGGAAATTTTGGGAGGATTGACAGAGCAAGGAAAATGATAGCTCCTTTGTAAACACAAAGGCAGGATTTCCAGTTCCAATATTTTGGAACTCGGGTTTGAATGAGGTTCGGGGTTTACTGGCAAGAGCTTGGTGGGCACAAGAACATGGGAAAGGCACTGAGAGGTTGAGGATTGTATGGATTCACCTGGTCACTCACCAGATTCTAGAGGAAAAATTTGGGAGAGGAAAGCTAGGAAGGAATAATAGCACAAAAATCGATAACCCGATTTTTGTGGTGTTACATGAGATAAGGTCCGAGTCGGACAGACCCAACTATGAGACGCAGTGATATGTCATCTGTGAGTCTCTAGTACAACATACGTTCTATGTCCTCAGACCTGAGCTGGCGCATGTACTCGGGATGGTGACAGACTTGCTTTGGGCCAACCAAACGCCACTCCGTGACTGGGTAGTTACAAAGGTAGATTTCGGGCTTGTCGAGACCCATGCTGCGAGACATGGTCGAGCAAGATGGGATTTGCCCCTCCGGTCAGGAGAGATATACTCTGGGCCCCTCGTGTGATCCGACCAAGATAAGCATAGCCATGCGACAGGGATTATGAGATAATCCGGTTAGTGGTCGGCATCTCTGGAACGAGAAAGAGGTCGGGCTAGCACAAGGATGACTGACTCGCCTTGAGATCGACAACATATATCGTGTGGCAAAGGGAATAGAAGTGTGATGTACAAGTTCGCTAACCAGCTTCATAGTCTGCTTGGTGGTCGGCACGCCTTGCTAGAGGCCGCTACCAACCGTGCAGGTCGAAGGTGATCCGAACTGTGACCAAGACGACTTGAACCTAAGGGGTCGCGCGCTTAAGGGAAGGAACCTACGAGGTCGGATCCGAGGACACTGGTCGGATGTGATCCGAGCTGAACTTGGATCGTGATCGAGTAGACTTTGGGATTTAGGATCTGTGCGAGGCCCAAGTGTTGAGCCCGCGATGGATGCCTATATAAAGTGGAGGTGCGGCACACTCATGCGGTTGATCGCTTCGGCGCTGTCACTAGGGTTTGCATGTGTTGCAAATAGCCACCTCCACTCGCCGCCGACTGTGTGATCGGACCTAGCAGTCCGCCGCATGGTGTTCCTCCCACACGCGCAGATACCGTTAGAGGCGGTGCACCTGCGCCGCTCTGGCGAACTTGTACGCGGGATCCACGATCGGCTGTTCGAGGGAGATCGGACGAGGAGGAGATGACTTTGGACGCGCTGCCCCAACTCTACTTCCGCTGCACTGCACTGCGTGTCTAGTGGTAAAGATCTGTGATCCATCTCCCGTAGCATGTTCTTGGTTGTTCTGCGCGTAGGAAAATTTTAATTTGCAGTCGACGCACCCTACCATAGAACCCAACAGTGGTATCAGAGCCTCTGCTATAGGTTTTGGTTTCAGATCGTATGCATATTAGATATGTGGAGGCGGCAGATGGGATCTGTTGTCGTTTATGAGATCGGCTGTGTGCATGGTTGATGAGATCAACTGCACATGGGGATCGATGAGGCTATGTTTTCTGTCAATCGGGATCGATTAGGTCGTGACACACCCTACCCCTACCGGTCGGTATCCGCCATCGGGGTTAACAGTGAAACGTAAATCCGAATCGGATTCACGATGATTGATGAGATCGGTCAGATCATAAAATGGCGGGCACTGTACAGATGGGATCAGAGTACAGATGGGATCTGTGATTTCCGAAAACGGCGGATGCTGCCCCTTCGAACCCTGCCCGCTAACTGGCTAGCAGGACCGCCGTGTGTGTAGCGCCTTGTATTTCGTACACGATCACTCAAACCGGTAGAATGCGATTCTATGCGTAACTTTGTTTTGCAGGTTTGATGTGAATAGTATGGCTCATGTGTATATGATGCATGTGTGTAATTTATACATGGCCTGCGCGTCATGTTTGTCAGCCAGCAGGAGCCAAAGTGCTGTCATTATAATGTATAACGACCTGCGTGTCGACTTGTGACTCTATGTAAAATTCATTACTAGTTGTAGTAGTTGGATAATAGAGATCAGGTTGGTGGCTTGGCGTCCCAGCGTGACAAACAAGATGGAGTTCCTAGATGGTCATCGGGGTCGGAGCCGACCTCGAAGAACATCCATGAAGGAGCCATACTATTTCACAATATATGTTTATTTGTGATTGTTGTGCTTCTTAGTTTCTATGCATGTTAAAATGGTAGAATGATCCCTCATTAATATCAAGCGAATTGCCATTCCCGATGTTGCACCTTCGCACGTCAAGTACGTCTAGTAGTGGGCTCATAAAATTGGGGTGCTGCTAGGTGTCCTTGAACTGCAGGGTTCGTGTCGGACATGGACATGCACTTCATCAGGTTATCTTGACAAGGCTATCAAAACATTTTTGGGCTTTGTGGCAAAGAAGGTTGGGAGCCGGCGTATGAGATACCTTCCCGACCGACAGGAGTCGTATAGAGATACGATTAGCAAGGATTTGCTTACCGGATAGGTATGTTGGCTAGCAGTGATGCTAAAGCTCACTAGTCGCATGCGCTAGTCGGATCCTGAATCACTCAGAGTTTGCGGAGGGATGCCGACTTCAGTGGGAGTATTTCTGTTTAGGCTTGAATTACTCTACATAAACACATTGCTTAGTGATTGAATATTTTTCTGTTGTAGATCAATGGCACCACCTGCTCAACCCAACTTTGCATTGAAATCAATTCTGGAAAAGGATAAACTGAATGGAACAAATTTTACCACCTGGTATAGAAATTTGAGAATTGTTCTCAAGCGCAATAAAAAGGAACATGTTCTAGAGGATCCACTTCCAGAGGAACCTGCCGATAATGCTAATGCCACAACCAAGAATGCCTACCAGAAACTCGTTGATGAATCAACAGAGATCAGCTGTCTGATGCTAGCTTGTATGTAGCCCGATTTGCAACAGCATTTCAAAAATGTTGAGGCTTACGATATGATCGAGAGTCTCAAGAGCATGTTTCAGACACATGCTAGGACCGAAAGGTTCAACGTCTGGCAATCCTTGATGGATTGCAAGCTGAAGGAAGGTGATCCACTGAGCCCACATGTGATCAAGATGATTGGATATGTGCAAGCTTTGGATCGGTTGGGCTTCCCACTCTTGGATGAGCTGGCTACTGATGCAATTCTGGGTTCACTTCTGCCCAGCTATGGGACGTTCATCTCGAACTATCATATGCATGGCATGGATAAGAAGCTCAGTGAATTGCATGGGATGCTCAAAGTGGCAGATCAGGATATTAAGAAAGGCACGCATCAATTGTTGATGGTGCAGAAATCAGCTAAGTTCAAGAAGAGTTGGTCCAAGAAAAAGGCTAAGGCAAAGGGCACAGAGACGGTAACCTCCGCCGCTGCGCCAAAGTCTAGACCAGACTCAAAGACCATTTGCTACCATTGCAAGGAAACTGGTCACTGGAAGAGGAACTATAGCAAGTGGCTTGCAGAGCATGGCAAGAAGGTCGGAAATGCTTCTTCAGGCAAAGGTACACTTGTTGCATATGTTATAGACATTTACCTTACTGACATACCTAGTAGCTCTTGGTTATTTGATACCGGATCAGTTGTTCATATTTGCAACTCGATGCAGGGGCTGGTAAGAACTAGGCGTGTGGCACAAGGGGAGATTGACATCAGGTTCGACAACAAAGCAAGAGTTGCTGCGTTGGAGGTCGGCACAATGCAGCTCCAACTTCCTTCTGGATTTGTTTTGGAATTGAATAATTGTTATTACATTCTTGCACTTAGTCAGAACATTATTTCTGCCTCATGCTTGATGAGTCAGGGTTATGAATTCAATTTAAAGGACAATGGTTGTTCGTTTTATTTGAATGATATGTTCCACGGCTATGCACCCATTGTTGATGGGCTTTTTATATTGAATCTAGAAACGGAACCAGTCTATAACGTGAATGTCAAGAGGCATAAGCCTAATGAGATAAATCTGACATACTTCTGGCATTGCCGGCTTGGACACATTAGTCTGAAACGCATGAAGAAGCTCCATGATGATGGACTCCTAACTTCATCCGACTTCGGGTCGTTCAAGACATGCGAATCATGCTTGCTCGGCAAGATGACTAAGTCTCCTTTTGCAAAGAGTTGCAAGAGGGCATCCAAACTGTTGGAGCTTATACACAGTGATGTGTGTGGTCCAATGAGCACAACTGCCAGAGGCGGCTATCAGTACTTCGTGACTTTTACCGACGACTTGAGTAGATATGGATATATCTATTTGATGAGGCACAAGTCGGAAACTTTTGAAAAGTTCTAAGAGTTTCAGAACGAGGTTGAGAATCAGCTCGGCAAGACTATAAAGCTTCTACGATCTGATCGTGGAGGTGAGTACATGAGCTAGGAGTTTGATGATCATCTGAAAAGCCGAGGTATAGTACCTCAGCTCACACCTCCGGGTACGCCACAGAGAAACGGCGTGTCAGAACGGAGGAATCGTACCTTGTTAGACATGGTTTGATCCATGATGAGCAAATCGGATTTACCCTTGTCATTCTGGGGATACACTCTAGAAACTGCAGCTTTCACACTTAACAGGGTACCATCAAAATCCGTAGACAAGACACCGCATGAGATGTGGACCGGGAAGAGTCCCAGTTTGTCTTTTCTAAAGATTTGGGGTTGTGAAGCATTTGTCAAGCGACTTATGTTAGACAAGCTTACACCCAAGTCAGAAAAATGCTTATTCGTGGGATATCCGAGGGAAACCTTGGGATATAACTTCTACAACCGGAAAGAGAACAAAGTGTTTGTTGCTCGGAACGGGGTTTTCCTTGAGAAGGAGTTTCTCAGTCAGGAGGCCAGTGGGAGGACGGTCCGACTCGAAGAAATTCGAGGACCACTCGGGGACGGCTCGGCTGGTGATGAGATCATACCAGAGTTGGTCAGGGAACCCGTGGTGGAAGCGGCACCGGAACCACGGAGGTCGGATAGATTACACAGAGTGCGTGATGTATTGTTGCTAGAAAGCGACGAGCCGGCCATGTATGCGAAAGCGATGGTGAGCCCAGATTCTGAGGCATGGCTGGAGGCCATGAGATCCGAGTTAAAGTCCATGGATGAGAATCAAGTCTGGGACTTAGTTGATCCGCCGACTGGCGTAACAGCCATTGGTTGCAAATGGGTCTTTAAGAAGAAAACCGATGTGGATGGAAATGTTCAGATCCACAAAGCTTGGCTTGTTGCTAAAGGTTATGGACAAGTTCAAGGAATTGACTACGATGAGACTTACTCGCCGGTAGCGATGTTGAAATCGGTGAGGATCGTACTAGCTATAGCTGCATATTTCGATTACGAGATATGGCAGATGGATGTCAAAACGGCTTTCCTTCATGAAAATTTAACCAAGGACGTGTATATGATACAACCCGAGGGTTTTGTCGATTCGACTAGCGCTAGTAAGGTATGCAAGCTCAAGAGATCCATTTATGGGTTGAGGCAAGCATCTCGGAGTTGGAACATTCATTTTGATGAGTTCGTCACTGGTCTTGGTTTCATCAAAAGCGAAGAGGATGCTTGTTTATACAAGCAGTTAAGTGGGAGCTCGATAGTGTTTTTGATCTTGTATGTGGATGACATACTACTAATAGGAAATGATGTTTGGATGCTAAACTCGGTCAAGGAATCATTGAATGGCAAGTTTTCAATGAAGGACCTTGGTGAGGCAGTTTATATTTTAGGAATCAAGATCTATAGAGATAGATCCAGGAGGCTGCTCGGCTTAAGCCAGAGCACGTACATAGATAAAGTGTTGAAGCGGTTCAACATGAGTGAGGCGAAGAAAGGGTTCTTGCCACTCTCACATGGTATAAGGCTAAGCGAGACTCAGAGTCCTTCGACATCTGATGAGCGAAGCAGGATGAGTAGGATTCCGTATGCCTCGGCAATCGGATCCATCATGTATGCCATGATATGTACAAGGCCTGATGTTGCTTTTGCAATAAGCCTAACTAACAGATACCAGGCCAACCCAGGTGAGAGTCACTGGGCAGCAGTGAAGAATATTCTAAAGTACCTGAAAAGGACTAAGGAAATGTTTCTAGTTTATGGAGGTGAGGAAGAGCTCGTCGTAAAGGGTTACGCCGATGCTAGTTTCCAAACCGACAGAGATGATTGTCGACCACAGTCCGGATTCGTGTACGTCATGAATGGAGGAGCAGTGAGCTGGATGAGTTCCGAGCAAGATACGGTGGCCGATTCTACCACAGAAGCCGAATACATTGCGGCTTGTGAAGCTGCAAAGGAAGGTGTTTGGATCCAGAACTTTCTGGATGATCTTGGTATTTTCCCAGCCTTGGTAAAACTGTTGGACCTTTATTGTGATAATTCTGGTGCAATCGCACAAGCCAAGGAGCCGAGGAATCACCACAAGGTCAGACACATAGATCGGAAATATCACCCGATACGAAAGATTGTAAAGAATGGTGATGTAGAGTTATGCAAAATTCACACGGATGCAAATGTTGCGGATCCGTTGACTAAGCCGCTTCCACAACCCAAGCATGAGGGGCACGTTAGAGCTATGGTCATACGATGTCTATTTGATAGACTCTAGTGCAAGTGGGAGACTGTTGGAGATATGCCCTAGAGGCAATCATGTATGATGATGTTTCCTATGTGTTTATGAATAAAGATAGTCCTTGGACATTATCAATGATGTGTATCAACAAGTATGTGACTTGTTTGTGGGACTATGCATTGTATGATGACTGTCCTAAAAGGTCCCTAGTCGAAAGGGCTGTGTGGACGCGCAACCGACTAGACTAGCATATGACACAGTCGATGGCTTGGTCTCACTAGCAATGGAGCATTGGATGCTAACCGCATAATATGGACTCGGAAGGATCTGGTCGGATTCGAGTTGAGATAAGGTCCAAGTCGGACAGACCCAACTATGAGACGCAGCAATATGTCATCTGTGAGTCTCTAGTACAACATACGTTCTATGTCCGAAGACCTGAGCTGGCGCATGTACTCGGGATGGTGACAGACTTGCTTTGGGCCAACCAAATGCTACTCTGTGACTGGGTAGTTACAAAGGTAGGTTTCAGGCTTGTCCAGACCCATGCTGCGAGACATGGTCGAGCAAGATGGGATTTGCCCCTCCGGTCAGGAGAGATATACTCTGGGCCCCTCGTGTGATCTGACCAAGATAAGCATGGCCATGTGACAGGGATTATGAAATAATCCGGTTAGTGGTCGGAATCACTAGAACGAGAAAGAGACCGGGCTAGCACAAGGATGACTGACTCGCCTTGAGCTCGACAACATATATCGTGTGGCAAAGGGAATAGAAGTGTGATGTACAGGTTCGCTAACCAGCTTCATAGTCTACTTGGTGGTCGGCACGCCTTGCTAGAGGCCGCTACCAACCGTGTAGGTCGGAGGTGATCCGAACTGTGACCAAGCCAACTTGAACCTAAGGGGTCGCGCGCTTAAGGGAAGGAACCTACGAGGTCGGATCCGAGGACACTGGTCGGATGTGATCCGAGCTGAACTTGGATCGTGACCGAGTAGACTTTGGGCTTTAGGATATGTGCGAGGCCCAAGTGTTGAGCCCGCGATGGATGCCTATATAAAGTGGAGGTGCGGCACACTCATGCGGTTGATCACTTTGGCGCTGTCACCAGGGTTTGCATTTGTTGCGAATAGCCACCTCCACTCATCGCCGACTGTGTGATCGGACCTAGCAGTCCGCCGCACGATGTTCCTCCTGCACGCGTGGATACCGTTAGAGGCGATGCACCTGCGCCGCTCCGGCGAACTTGTACGCGGGATCCATGACCGGCTGTTCAAGGGAGATCGGACGAGGAGGAGACAACTCTGGAGGCGCTGCCCCAACTCTACTTCTGCTGCACGGCACTGCTCGTCTAGTGGTAAAGATCTGTGATCCATCTCCTGTAGCATGTTCTTGGTTGTTCTGCGCGTAGGAAAATTTTATTTTGCAGTCGACGCACCCTACCTTAGAACCTAACAGTTCCATCGACAGACATGTGACTTTGTTGCATAAAGATGGCTGGCAGGTGTCTGTCTCTCCCACCTTAGTTGAATCGGATTCAACAAAGGCGGTCCTTGTAGAAGGTTAAATAGCAACTTGCATATCACCGTTGTGGCTTTGCGTTGGTAAGAATTGTTCTTGCTAGATACCCATAGCAGCCACGTAAAACATGCAACAACAATTAGAGGACGTCTAACTTGTTTTTGCAGGGTATGTTGTGATATGATATGGCCAAATACATGATGAAATATATTTGATGTATGAGATGGTCATGTTTGTAATAGTTTATATCGACTTGCATGTCGATGCATACGGCAACCGACAGGAGCCATAGGGTTGTCTTTAATTATTGTATGACATGCGTGTCAATCATTAAGTGCTATGTAATGCTTTACTTTATCGCTAAGCGGTAGAAATAGTAGTAGAAGCATGGTTGGCGTGACAACCCCGATGGCGACACGATGATGGAGATCATGGTGTCATGCCGGTGACGATGGAGATCATGTCGGTGCTTTGGAGATGGAGATCAAAAGCACAAGTTGATGGCCATATCATGTCACTTATGATTTGCATGTGATGTTAATCCTTTTATGCATCTTATTTTGCTTAGGACGACAGTAGCATTATAAGGTGATCCCTCACTAAAATTTCAAGATAAAATTGTGTTCTCCCCAAGTGTGCACCGTTGAGAAAGTTCGTCATTTCGAAGCACCACGTGATGATCGGGTGTGATAGACTCTATGTTCACATACAACGGGTGCAAGCCAGTGTTGCACATGCGGAACACTTGGGTTAAACTTGACGAGCCTAGCATGTACAGACATGGCCTCGAAACACAAGAGACCGAAAGGTCGAACACGAGTCATATAGTAGATATGATCAACATGGAGATGTTCACCATTGAAACCACCTCATCTCACGTGATGATCGGACTTGGGTTGGTGAATTTAGATCGTGTTACACTCGGACAACCGGAGGGATGTTGATTTGAGTGGGAGTTCTTCAGTAATATGATTAATTGAACTCATTGTCATGAACAATAGTCTAAGTTGTCTTTGCAAATTATGTTGTAGATCAATAGCTCGCGCTGTAGCTCCCTGTTTTAATATGTTCCTAGAGAAAGACTAAGTTGAAAGATATTGTAAGCAATTATGCGGACTAGGGCCGTAGTCTGAGGATTGTTCTCACTGCTACACAGAAGGCTTATGTCCTAGATGCACCGCTCGGTGTGCCAACCCCTCTAGCGTCGTCTATGGATGTTGTGAACATCTAGCAGACACGTTCTGATGACTACTTGATAGTTTAGTGCGCCATGCTTTACGGCTCAGAATCGGGGCATCAAAGATGTTTTGAACGCCATGGAACATATGAGATGTTCCAAGAGCTGAAATTGGTAATTCAGGCTCATGCCCGTGTCGAGAGGTATGAGACCTCTGACAAGTTCTTTGCCTACAAGATGGAGGAGAATAGCTCAGCCAGTGAGCATGTGCTCAGAATGTCTGGGTGCTACAATCGCTTGAATGAAGTGGGAGTTAATCTTCCAGATAAGATAGTGATTGACAAAGTTCTCCAGTCACTATCACCAAGCTACTGGAGCCTCGTGATGAACTATAACATGCAAGGGATGGAGATGATCCCGGAGCTATTCGTGGTGCTTAAGGCCACGAAGGTAGGAATCAAGAAGGAGCATCAAGTGTTGATGGTTAACAAGACCACTAGTTTCAAGAAGGACAAGGGCAAGAAGGGAAACTTCATGAATGGCAAGCCAGTTGCCGCTCCAGTGAAGAAACCCAAGGTTGAACCTAAACACGAGACTAAGTGCTTCTATTGTAAGGGGAATAGTCACTAATAGCAGAACTACCCCAAATACTTGGTAGATAAGAAGGCTGGCAACTTCAACAAAAGTATATTTGATATATGTGTTATTGATGTGTACCTTACTAGTACTCCTAGTACACCTGGGTATTAGATACCGGTTCAGTTGCTAATATTGGTAACTCGAAACAAAAGCTGCGGAATAAACGGAGACTAGCTAAGGGCGAGGTGACGATGTGTGTTGGAAGTGTTTCCAAGGTGGATGTGATCACCATCGCACGCTCCCTCTACCTTTGGGATTAGTGTTGAACCTAGATAAATGTTATTTGGTGTTTGCGTTGAGCATGAACATGATTAGATCGTGTTTATTGCAATACGGTTGTTCATTACGTCAGAGAATAATGGTTATTCTGTTTACATGAATAATACCTTCTATGGTCATGCACCCAAGGTGAATGGTTTGTTGAATCTCGATCGTAGTGATACACATGTTCATAACATTGATGCCAAAAGATGTAGAGTTGATAATGATAGTACCACTTTCTCGTGGCACTCCCGCTTAGGTCATATTGGTGTAAAGCGCATGAAGAAACTCCATGCTGATGGACTTTTGGAGTCACTTGATTTTGAATCACTTGACACATGCGAACCATGCCTCATGGGCAAGATGACTAAAACCCCGTTTTCTGAAACAATGGAATGGGCAATTGACTTGTTGGAAATCATACATACTGATGTGTGCAGTCCAATGAGTGTTGACACGCGTGGTGGATATCGTTATTTCCTCACCTTCACCGATGATTTGAGTAGATATGGATATGTTTACTTAATGAAGCATAAGTCTGAAATGTTTGAAAAGTTCAAGTAATTTCAGAGTGAAGTTGAGAATCATCGTAACAAGAAGATTAAATTCCTATGATCTGATTGAAGGGGAGAATGTATGAGTTATGAGTTTGGCAATCACTTAAGACAATGTGGAATCGTTTCACAATTGACGCCACCTGGAACACCACAGCATAATGGTGTGTCCGAATGTCGTAATCGTACCTTATTGGATATGGTGCGTTCTATGATGTCTCTTGCTGATCTACCACTATCGTTTTGGGGTTATGCGTTAGAGAAAACTACATTCACTTTAAATAAGGCACCATCTAAATCTGTGGAGACGACACCGTATGAACTGTGGTTTGGCAAGAAACCTAAGTTGTCTTTTCTTAAGGTTTGGGGCTGCGATGCTTATGTCAAAAGGCTTCAGCCGAAAAAGCTCGAACCCAAAGCGGACAAATGCGTCTTCATAGGATACCCAAAGGAGATGATTGGGTATACCTTCTATCTCAGATCTGAGGGCAAAGTGTTTGTCGCTAAGAACGGGTCCTTTCTTGAGAAAGAGTTTCTCTCGAAAGAATTGAGTGGGAGGAAGATAGAACTTCATGAGGTTGTTGAACCTTTACTTCAACTAGTGAGTAGTGCAGTGCAGAAAGATGTTTCTGTGACACCTACGTCAGTTGAAGAGGAATCTAATGATAGTGATCATGAAGTTTCGGATCAAGTTACTATCGAACCTCGTAGGTCGACAAGGATACGTACTACTCCTGAGTGGTACGGTAATCCTGTCTTAGAGGTCATGTTATTGGACAACGGTGAACCTACGAGCTATGGAGAAGCGATGGTGGGCCTGGATTCCAACAAATGGCTAGGAGCCATGAAATCCGAGATAGGATCCATGTATGAGAACAAAGTATGGACTTTGGTGGACTTGCCCGATGATCAGCAAGTCTTTGAGAATAAATGGATCTTTAAGAAGAAGACAGATGCTGATGGTAATGTCACCATTTATGAAGCTCGACTTGTCGCAAAGAAGTTTCCGACAAGTTCAAGGAGTTGACTATGATGAGACTTTCTCACTCATAGCGATGCTAAAGTCTGTTGGAATTATGTTAGCAGTTGCTGCATTTTCAATTACGAAATCTGGCAGATGGATGTCAAAACAAAGTTTCCTTGACGGTTTCCGTGAGGAAAGGTTGTATGTGATACAACCAAAAGGTTTTGTCGATCCTAAGGATGCTAAAAGGTGTGCAAGCTCCAGTGATCCTTCTATGGACTGGAGCAAGCATCTCGGAGGTGGAACATACGCTTTGATGAGGTGATCAAAACTTTTGGGTTTATACAAGTTTACGGAGAAGCTTGTATTTGCAAGAAAGTGAGTGGGAGTAGTACAACATTTCTGATAAGTATATGTGGATGACATATTGTTGATCGGGAATGATGTAGAATTTCTGGAAAGCATAAAGGGTTGTTTGAAAGGAGTTTTTCAAAGGAAGACCTGGATAAAGCTGCTTACATATTGGGCATCAAGATCTATAGAGATAGATCAAGACGCCTGATAAGACTTTCACAAAGCACATACCTTTACATGATTTTGAAGGAGTTCAAAATGGATCAGTCAAAGAAGGAGTTCTTGCCTGAGTTGTAAGGTGTGAAGTTGAGTAAGACTCAAAGCTCGACCACGGCAGAAGAAAGAGAAAGGACGAGGGTTGTCCCCTATGCCTTAGCCATAGGCTCTATACGAAATGCCATGCTGTGTACCGCACCTGATATGTGCCTTGCCACATGTCTGGCAAGGGGGTACAAGAGTTATCCAGGAGTGGATCACTGGACAACGGTCAAAATTATCCTTAGAGGAATAAGGAAATTTTTCTCGGTTATGGAGGTGATAAAGAGGTCGGCGTAAAGGGTTATGTCGATGCAAGCTTTAACACTAATCCCGATGACTCTGAGTAGAGTTTCTCGGTTATGGAGGTGATAAAGAGTTCGGCGTATAGGGTTACGTCGATGCAAGCTTTAACACCAATCCAGATGACTCTGAGTAGCAAACCGGATACGTATAGTGGAGCAGCAGTTTGGAATAGCTTCAAGTGGAGCATGGTAGCAGCATCTACAGTATGACATAAAAATTCGCGAAGTACACGCGGATCTGAATGTTGCAGACCCGTTGAGTAAAACCTCTCTCACAAGCAAAACATGATCAAACCCCAGAACTAATTGGGTGTTAATCACATGGTGATGTGAACTAGATTATTGACTCTAGTGCAAGTGGGAGACTGTTGGAAATATGCCCTAGAGGCAATAATAAATTAGTTATTATCATATTTCCCTGTTCATGATAATCGTTTATTATCCATGCTAGAATTGTATTGACCGGAAACTCAAATACATGTGTGGATACATAGACAACAACATGTCCCTAGTAAGCCTCTACTGGATTAGCTCGTTGATCAAAGATGGCTATGGTTTCCTATCCATGGACATGAGTTGTCATTTGATGACGGGATCACATCATTAGGAGAATGATGTGATGGACAAGACCCAAACTATAAACGTAGCATGTGATCGGGTCAAGTTTATTGCTATCGTTTTCTGCATGTCAAGTATATGTTCCTATGACCATGAGATCATGCAACTCACTGACACCGGAGGAGTACCTTGTGTGTATCAAACATCGCAATGTAACTGGGCGACTATAAAGGTGCTCTATAGGTATCTCCGAGGGTGTCTGTTGAGTTGGCATGGATCAAGACTGGGATTTGTCACTCCGTATGACGGAGAGGTACCTCAGGGCCCACTCGGTAATACAACATCACAACAAGCTTGCAAGCAATGTGACCAATGAGTTAGTCACGGGATCTTGTATTACGGAACGAGTAAAGAGACTTGCCGGTAACGAGATTGAACTAGGTATGGAGATACCGACGATCGAATCTCGGGCAAGTAACATACCGATAGACAAAGGGAACTGCATACATGATTAGCTGAATCCTTGACATCGAGGTTCGACCGATAAGATCTTCGTAGAATATGTAGGAACCAATATGGGCATCCAGGTCCTGCTATTGGTTATTGACCATAGAGGTGTCTCGGTCATGTCTGCATAGTTCTCGAACCTGCAGGGTCTACACACTTAATGTTTGGTGACGATATAAGTATAGTTGAGTCATTATGGTGGTTACCGAAGGTTGTTCGGAGTCCCGGCTGAGATCCTGGACGCGACAAGGAACTCCAGAATGGTCCGAAGGTGAAGATTGATAGATTGGATGAAGGGTATTGGAGCCCGGAATTGTTCCAGGGGTACTGGGTGATGACCAGCTTGACCGAAAGGGGTTTTGGGAGGTCCCGGCAAGTGTTGGGGGGTCTCATGGGCCAAGGGGAGGGGCAAACCAGCCCACTAAGGGGCTGTGCCCCCCTCACCCCATCCCACATAACCAGAAGGGGTGGGGGCGTTCCCCTAGGGCAGCCACCCCCTTTGCCTTGGGGGCCAAGGCTCCCAGGGGGGGGAGGCGCCCAAAACCCATCTAGGGTTTCCCCCTATGGCCACCGCCCCCCTAGATGGGATCTAGGGCGCCCCTCCTCCTTCCTTCCCCCTATATATAGAGATGTAGAGAGAGGGCAGCCGCACCCCTTAAGCACATCTCCACACCACGGCGCTGCCTCTCCTCTCCCTCGTAATCCTCTTCCTCTCCGTAGTGCTTAGCGAAGCTCTGCCGAGATTCCACCACCACCACCACCACCGCCACCACACCGTCATGCTGCCAGAGGACTCGAGCTACTACTTCACCATCGCTCGCTAGATCGAGGAGGTGAAGGCGTCATCAAGCCGTACATGTGTTGAATGCGGAGGTGCCGTCCGTTCGGCACTTGGATCGGAGTTCGCGTGACGGATCATGATTGGATTGCGAAGACGTTCGACTACATCAACCGTGTTTCTTAACGCTTCCGCTTAGTGATCTACAAGGGTATGTAGATGCAATCTCTCCTCTCATAGATGTTCATCTCCTAGATTGATCTTGGTGAGCGTAGGAAATTTTTTGTTTCCCATGCAATGTTCCCCAACATAATTTTCTAAAATCAATTACCATTCTATAACCCGTGACAATTCTTTGCGGAATCAATTCATTTTTATCATTAGGAACAATGGTAATACCTCCCTTCTTAGGGACACAATGAACATGACTTACCCATCTATTATCAGCTATAGGATAAATTATACCTACTTCCAGAAGCTTTAGTATTTCATTTCTTACCACTTCCTTCATTTTTGGATTCAACCGTCGCTGAGGATCAACAACTGGTTTAGCATCAGGTTCCATATTAATTTTGTGCTGACATAGAGTGGGACATAGAGTGGGACTAATGCCCTTAAGATCATCCAGAGTATATCCAATAGCTGCACGGTGCTTCTTCAGAGTTTTCAATAATTTGTTTTCCTCATGCTCTGAAAGGTTAGCACTAATAATAACATGATATATCTTTTTCTCATCGAGATAAGCATATTTCAAAGTATCAGGTAATTGTTTAAGATCGAATGCAGGATCACTCTTGGGTGGTAGAGGATCTCCAAGAGTCTCAACAAGCAAATCGTGTTTCAAAACAGGCATTTGTTTAAATAAAATCTCGTCTAATTCCTTTCTTTCATTCATGAACATATCATTTTCATGGTCTAGCAAATATTGTTCTAAGGGATCAGTAGGAGGCACGGCAATAGAAGCAAGACCAATAATTTCATCTTTACTAGGCATTTGTTTATCATGGGGTTGTCTACGAAATTTGGAGAAACTAAACTCATGAGACACATCCCTGAAACTTACACTAACAATTTCTTTCTCACAATCTATTTTAGCATTAACAGTGTTCAAGAAAGGTCTACCAAATATAATGGGACAAAAATCATCTTGTGGGGAACCAAGAACTAGAAAATCAGTAGGGTGTTTTATCTTCCAGCACAAGACTTCAACATCTCTAACAATCCCAATTGGTGATATAGTATCTCTATTGGCAAGCTTAATAGTAACATCAATATCTTCTATTTCAGTAGGTGCAATATCATTCATAATTTCTTGGTATAAAGTAAAAGGAATTGCACTCACACTAGCACCCAAATCACATAAGCCATGGTAACAATGATCTCCTATTTTAACAGAAACAACAGGCATGCCAACAACAGGTCTATGTTTATCTTTTTCATCGGGTTTAACAATTCTAGTAGCTTCATCACAGAAATAAATAACATGCCCATCAATATTATCGACCAAGAGATCTTTAACCATAGCAATACTAGGTTCAACTTTAATTTGCTCAGGGGGTGTAGGTGTTCTAGTATAACTCTTATGAACCACAGCTGAAGCTTTAGCATGTTCTTTTATCCTAACAGGGAAAGGTGGTTTCTCAATATAAGCAGTAGGAATAACAGGATCAACATTATAAGTAATAGTTTCCTCTTCAGCTATAATGGGTTCTACTATTTTTACTTCAATGGGAGGATGATATTTAAACCACTTCTCCTTAGGGAGATCAACATGAGTAGCAAATGATTCACAGAAAGAAGCTACTATCTCAGAGTCAAGTCCATACTTAGTGCTAAATTCACGAAAAGCATCGGTATCCATAAAAGATTTAACACAATCAAACTTAAGGTTTATACCTGACTCCTTACCTTCGTCGAGCTCCCAATCTTTAGAGTTGCGTTTAATTATTTCCAAGAGATCCCATTTGAATTCAATAGTCCTCTTCATAAAAGAACCAATACAAGAAGTATCGAGCATGGATTGATCATTACGAGAAAGCCGAGCATAAAAATTCTGAATAATAATTTCTCTTGAGAGCTCATGATTGGGGCATGAATATAACATTAACTTAAGCCTCCCCCAAGCTTGAGCAATACTTTCTCCTTCACGAGGCCAAAAATTATATATATAATTCCGATCACGATGAACCAGATGCATAGGATAAAACTTCTGATGAAATTCCAATTTCAATCGGTTGTAATTCAAGTCCCAATATCATCGCATAGCCTATAGCATGTCAATGCCTTCTCCTTCAAAGATAAAGGGAAGACCTTATTCTTGACTTCATCCTCGGGCAAACCTGCAAGCTTAAATAATCCACAAACTTCATCCACATATATTAGATGCATATCAGGATGTAATGTTCCATCTCCTGCATAATGATTAGCTAGCAGTTTCTCTATCATACCCAAAGCAATTTCATAATAAATATTTTCAGCAGGTTCAGTAGGTTGAGGGGCAACTCTTTACTCTTCCGGTCGTGGTGAAGATACCCCGAACAAACCCCTCAAAGGATGATTTTCCATAGTGACAAGTGACAATAAATTTCAGCACATATTATAAATGTTTCCTTACCAAATTCCACTTACCAAAGGCGCTTCACTCTCTGACAACGGCGCCAGAAAAGAGTGTTGATGACCCACAAGTATAGGGGATCTATCGTAGTCCTTTTGATAAGGAAGAGTGTCAAACCCAACGAGGAGCAGAAGGAAATGACAAGCGGTTTTCAGCAAGGTATTTTCTGCAAGCACTGAAATTAGCGGTAACAGATAGTGTTGTGATAAGATAATTCATAATGGGTAACAAGCGTAACAAAGGTGCAGCAAGGTGGCCCAATCCTTTTTGTAGCAAAGGATAATCCTGGACGCACTCTTATATAAAGCAAAGCGCTCTCGAGGACACATGGGAATTGTTGCCAAGTTAGTTTTCATCATGCTCATATGATTCGCGTTCGTTACTTTGATAATTTGATATGTGGGTGGACCAGTGCTTGGGTGCTGTCCTTACTTGGACAAGCCTCCCACTTATGATTAACCCCTCTCGCAAGCATCCGCAACTATGAAAGAAGAATTAAGATAAGTCTAACCATAGCATGAAACACGTGGATCCAAATCAGCCCCTTACGAAGCAACGCATAAACTAGGGTTTAAGCTTCTGTCACTCTAGCAACCCATCATCTACTTATTACTGCCCAATGCCTTCCCCTAGGCCCAAATCATGGTGAAGTGTCATGTATTCGACATTCACGTAACACCACTAGAGGAAAGACAACATACGTCTCATCAAAATATCGAACGAATACCAAATTCACATGATTACTTATAACAAGACTTCTCCCATGTCCTCAGGAAAAAACGTAACTACTCACAAAGCATATTCATGTTCAAGATCAGAGGGGTATTGAATATCATTAAGGATCTGAACATATGATCTTCCACCAAATAAACCAACTTGCATCAACTACAAGGAGTAATCAACACTACTAGCAACCCACAGGTACCAATCTGAGGTTTTGAGACAAAGATTGAATACAAGAGATGAACTAGGGTTTGAGAGGAGATGGTGCTGGTGAAGATGTTGATGAAGATTGCCCTCCCTCGATGAGAGGATCGTTGGTGATGACGATGGCTTCGATTTCCCCCTCTCGGAGGGAAGTTTCCCCGGCAGAACAGCTCCGCCGGAGCCCTAGATTGCTTCTGCCCAGGTTCCGCCTTGAGACGGTGGCGCTTCGTCCTGAAAGCTTCCTTATGATTTTTTCCAGGTAAAAACCCTTCATATAGCAGAAGATGGACACCAGAGACCTGCCAGGGGCCCCACAAGCCCTAGGGGCGCGCCCAGGGGGTAGGGCGCGCCCCAAGGCTTGTGGCCACCTGGTGGGCCCCCTCTGGTATTTTCTTCGCCCAATAATTCTTATATATTCCAAAATAATTCTCCATAAATTTTCAGGACTTTTGGAGTTGTGCAGAATAGGTCTCTCAGATTTGCTCCTTTCCGGTCCAGAATTCCAGCTGCCGGCATTCTCCCTCTTTGTGTAAACCTTGTAAAATAAGAGAGAAAAGGCATAAGTATTGTACCATAATGTGTAATAACAGCCCATAATGCAATAAATATCAACATAAAAGCATGATGCAAAATGGACGTATCAGCGCCTCCAGCCTACCGTCGCCCGCGACCCCATCTGCCGCCCGCATCGAAGCGTGCTGCCGCCTGCCCGCTGGCACCCCAGGCCGGCCCCGTCGCCCTCCTCCTCTCCTCCCGTGTCCATCTTCCTCTCTCTTGCATCCCTCTCTCTCATGGTCTCTCTCTCTCGTGCCTCACAGGGAGCCGCTGCCCCCATGGTCTTCCACGATGGCGTCGCCCATCTCCAGCTAGATTCGGGGTCGAGGGACCGGATCCGCCCCTTCCCGGCCTGCCCGCCATCCTCGAGCACCTCGCTGGAAGCCGCCGCTACCGCACCAAAGTTCCACCGCCACCTCGTCCTCGTCACGGGAGGACGAGCGCCTTGACCCCTGCCTCTCTCTGTTGACAGCGCGCCAGCGCTCGTGGGCCATGACCCGCAAGCTGATCCAGCTCCCTTCGCCCGCAAGGCCCAGCGCAAGGCCAGCCTCAGCCGTCCCCGTGGGCTGTGCCATGCACCAGGCCAACCATCTCCACCGACCGGCCTGATGGGCCAGAAGGTGAGCGGCCTGATACTATCCTATGACACAAGTGCGTTATCCTATCCCGCACACACCCAGTTTCAGCCCAGTGTATTTTTTCAGGTTATGCGATTTTGTCAATTCCAGGGATTTGTCAGTTTTATAGAAAAACCCTGCATGTCCATGCATTAATAACTAATAAACCGTGCATCCGAACTAAACATGCCATATATGTAAAATGCTTAGAATTTCATGTAGTTTCATAATATGCAACTTCCATCCATGTTAAAAATGGTTAAATTACTGTTTGGATTAATTTGCATAAATGACATGTTGAAATGGTTTATTTCATAACTGAATAACCATAGCCCCGAATTAAATAAACTATATATGTAAATTGTCTAGAAAATGTATAGATTAATAAGGTGCACTTTATTTTGATGTTTAACAACTTTAAAATGTGGTTTAGGGAAAAACAGTAGCAAATTCAAAAATTGCATATGGGGATTTTCTGGAATTGTTGTTTGTTGTTTCTGGCCTCATTTAAACTCGCCTAGATGTATAGTTTACTTATGCTTCACCTCTTGCCATGACTAACAACATTTAATCTTGTCATGTACATAAACGAGAGCGAACTAAATAATTAAATGTGGAGTTTCATCAATATGCAACTCGTTGCATATTGAGCTCCACTTAATTTGTAGTTTTGTTTGATGCACTTTGCCATGCCATGCCTCATGAAGATGGACATGCATCATACTTGGTTGTGCATTATCCCAAGTTTATGTTTGTTTACCATGTTGTTTGCTTCTTTTTGGTTGTGATTCTTCTCGATAGCTCTCGGTAACATTGCGAGTGTGAGGATTCGTTCGACTACGCCTGTTTGTCTTCTTCATGGATCCGGTCTTCTTCCTAGTAGGATTCTAGGCAAGATGATCATTACCTTGGATATCACGACTATCTTTGCTTTGCTAGTTGTCTTGATGCTATTGCTATGTCGCGCTACCTACCACTTTTTTGTCAGCCTCTGAATTGCCATGATAAGCCTCTAACATTCCACCAACCCAGCAAACCGTTTTTTGGCTATGTTACCGCTTTGCTCAGCCCCTCTTATTGCGTTGCTAGTTGCAGGTGCAGTGCAGGTTGTTCCATGTTGGGACATGGATATCATGGGATACCACAATACCTCTTATTTAATTAATGCATCTATATACTTGGTAAAGGGTGGAAGGCTCGGCATTTTGTTCCACTGTTGCCGCCCTAGTTTCTGTCATACCGGTGTTATGTTCCTTGATTTGCGTTCCTAACACGGTCGGGGTTTATGGCCCCCCTTGACAATTCTCTTTGAATAAAACTCTTCCAACAAGGACCAACTTTAGTTTTACCATTTGCCAAATAATAACTAAAACTTGCATAGGGACCGGCTAGCACCCAAGGATAATTAGGCCCCATTCGGGAATTCACCAGCTCATAGAATCTGCGGAGCGGCGGTTTGCTCGCTCCCAGATTTTGTTCTACAGCTCCGTCCGCTCCCGGAGCAGAGCGTGGAGCGGAGTGACACCGAATGGGCCTTTAATCAACAACCCAGGCCAGTTCTCCTCATGAGTGTTGGTCCAACCTAGAGCCCCTTGCAGAGCCTTACCGATCACAGGAGCCCCCTTGATTGATCGAACTGTTGCCTTTGTCGAGTCTAAAAAAAACTATTTTGAGTCTAGCTATATATAGGAGAGTAGGAATTATTTTTACTCCTTACCCCCTTCGTCGCTCTGGTGAGGAATTGTGACGTAAGTGTTTTGATTCTACTTCTCTTCCCCTTCAATTTTTTTAGGATCACGCGGGTATTTTTGAATTGTTGCAATATCGATGTGACGGGAATTATGTTCTTGGTGCCTCCTGACATTTTGAGGTTGTGGCAGTCTCCCGGGGAGTTGAGCTCCAAGGTGTTTTTGTCATAGTTGTTATAGTTTCAGTTCCAGAATACCAGAGGATGCCGACATCGAAAATGCTTCTATACTCTTTGTGGTGAGAGTAGTTTGGCGCCACCCAGTACTAGGGAGAGTGACCAGATATATTGCCACAGCTAGTATAGCTGTTATTTTCAAAGGTCTGAGGTACACGAGTTTCCGAGGTTCTTGGTTATGTGTTGAGGAGGCGGTACATTTGGAGCGTAGAATTCTGCTAGGAGTAGTGTGATGATATTTTGCTCCTTGTACTTGTTATACCGGATTGAATAACCAAAAATTTCAGGACTTCCTAGGCGGGAATTCAAGTAGTTACCCAGGATATCTTTCCGAAAAATGCATGATATGAGATTGGGGTTCGACGTCTAGTGGTCCGCCTGTTGACGGTCGGTTTTGCAGTGGTCTCATTGTGTCTTAAAGAGTCCTTGGCTATGCTGACTCGGGGACGCTTCGTATGTCATGTGCACTGCCTTGTACATGATGGTGCTGTAAGATCGAGCCCGTGTGGGCCCCATGACAATTTTTTTGGATGAAATCTCTATCATATGTTTGTTCCGGCTTATTTTGCAAGCCAATTCTTTGTTTTGTTTTGAGTTTTGGTATTCGAGTTGCTTCAACGTCAAGTGTTGATTCCATACCTTTTCCTAAGCATTGTTCTCATATTTCTATGGGAGTTTTAATCCTTCTTGATCATCGAGAGTGTCATGTCAATTCTTTTCAGACTGGTGCAATTCTCTTCAAGATGATCCTATCATTTCCCCATTTGCAAGATCAATTCTCAGTTTTCTCAACGGTGTCCATTTCATCCGTCCCAAGTTGCCTTTGTTTTCCCACCATCCCACCCTTTTCTTCAAGGACTCAGACATCTTAATCAAGTATCCATTTTATTCATGAGGAGTCTCTCCATTTTTTCCTTCAATGTTCTTCTCCGGTGTTTCCTCGTGAAGATGCTCAGGAGCTACAAGTTCATCATTCTTCATCTCATAATCTTTTCCGATGGAGTCAATTCAAGCTTCGATGTTAATCATATCTCTTCTTTTTTGTTTCACATGTTTTCCCATGTTGGAATTTCTTATCCAAGGCTCTATTATTTATTCACCTCTCTCTATTCATATCCGGAGTGCACAAACGATATCCCAGAAGATTCGCGTTTCCATTTCTATTCCGTTCAAGCTATTTCGAGGTTGTTACTCATTCAAGCCATTAAATTCAACCAGTGCATTAATTCTTCTAAACAATCATTTCCAACGGTGTTTCTTTTGAGTGGGCCCATAACCCACATGCCTTTTTCCAGGATCTTACCTGACTCTTCTAAATTTTTCCGGAGTTATTCCCAAATTCTTTTCAAAGTTTGATGTAAGAATGAATTTTCATCAGTCAGATGCCTCCTCCAAGATCGCTTTCAAATTATTATCATCTTCAGGTCAACATTTCTTTTCTTCATTGTTCCGGAGTGTCTCTATAATTTTGGTGGTGCTTCTCGTCGTCATTCTCAACATTTGAAGATCAAAGAAGATTTTTTTCCTAAGTCTTGGTCCGTTCTCTTGAAGATTCATGGTTCTAGCTTCATGCCATCCTCATGATTGTTTTTGATTGTGAGAATTCTTTTCATACCCGTTCGAAGAATTTCAGGAGTTTTTTTGTTTTGATTCTCTGGGGGCAATCATTGCAGAATTCTTCATTCTCAACTTTCTGCTCTAGTTCTCAGATTCTTCAGGTGCATCGTTCAAGTATTCTCTAGTCAGCTCGTCATCTCTTCATTCTTGTGTATCTAAATTCCCTTGAGTATCTTCATTCATTTTCTAATTCTTTCCGGTGATTCGTTCCCTTTTCTTTGTTCATTTTAAAATTCTTACGGTGGTTCGTTCAAGATTCCCCTTCCTTTGTTTTCATATTAATTCATTTGTTCTTTCCAAAGTCCTATCGGCGATTCATTGAAGACTTTCTCAAGTTTGCACTATATCAATCCTTTTTCAATGAGAATAAGTAGTACGCTAAATCCGTTGCTTGTCGTCAATTTGAATTGGTGAAGGATATGCATAACATAATTCTTATTCTTGTTTCATCCATGTGACTAATCCCTTCCTTCCGAGTTTGTTTAGGAGGAATAAATTCTCTGGTTCAAGTTGTTTATCTTTCTTTTCTGGAGTTCAAAGTGGTTATCTCGTCATGAAGCTCCATCTAAATCATTGCAAGCTTTCAATTCTTGTTCTTTCAATCTACGCTTCTTTTCCATCATCCTTTTATATTCGGAGTATTCCAAGTTTCTTCATGGTGGTTCGTTAAAGATTTCACTCATTCTCTGAGTCTTCATCAAGATTCTTGTTGGAGGAGCTCAAGTATTCTTCTTCTTGCATTTTGAAGTGCAGTTAATTCTCCAATGTCCTTGGATGTGTTGTTTTGGATCTTTTCATTCCACCCAAGCATTCAATTGTTTCGTTAGTGGCGGAACTTCACCTCAAGTTTGAGATGTTTACATAAGCCCACAGGAATCATATCTTCTTGTTGTTGATAATCCAACAACTCCGTTCGACCCGTCTTCGTAGGAAGGCTCCTTCAAGTTCATTCATGGTGGAAGTTGTGGTTGTTTTCCGTGTTCTTTTCATTCCATTCTTTCATTTCTTCCAGAGCCATTGTGTTATTGCTCTCGCCAAGTATCATCCCATCTTGTGAAGTTCATGTTAAATTCCTTCCATTTTCAATCAAAGTGCTGTCCAAATTCTTTCTTTCTTGTTCCTTGTCTATCTCATTTCAACTGGAGTGGTCTTAAATCCTTTCTAATTTCTTTAGCTCTTGATTCATTTCTTTGAAACATTCAAGGTTCTCGTATTGTTCCTTGTTCTTCTTTTCTAACGGAGTGTTTTCAACTTTGTTCATCTCCGTTCTGTCATTTCTTTCAAGTTTGTTCAACCTCCAAGGTTGTTTGGTTTCACTCGTTCGTCAAGAAGAAACTTAGTTTTACCTCTTCTCTTTTTTGCATTCGTAAGGTCTCAGGGCGAGATCTCTTGTAAGTGGGGGAGAGTTGTAACAGCCCAAGACCGACGCTCCAGATGCGTTGCATGTTTTTTGTTGTCGCCGTGTGATTTATTTATTTGTTGCATTCATCATCTCATCATTCGCATTGCATCGACACTCCATGCCGTCATTCTTTTCAAAAGTTGCATCCGTTCGTAGTTCCCGCTTCTCCTCATTGCCGTCGTTGTCCGTTTAGAGACCAACCACACTTGCACGCGCCCGCGACATGTCCAAAATATTATTTTCTTAGTGGGATAAAACGTTCTCGGAATGGGTTGAAAGTTGACGTGTGACACGTCTCCAATGTATCTATAATTTTTGATTGTTCCATGCGATTATATTATCAACCTTGTATGTTTTATATGTATTATTATGCTATTTTATGTCATTTTTTGGGACTAACCTATTGACCTAATGCCCAATGCGAGTTGCTGTTTTTTCCTTGTTTTTGTCTTTACAGAAAATCAATACCAAACGGAGTCTAATCGGAACAAAACTTTTTGACGATTTTTCTTGGACCACAAGACACCCAGGAACCTTTGGGAGGAGGTCAGAGGGGCCACAGATTGGCGACAAGCTCGGAGGGCGCGCCCTAGGGGCGGGAGCGCCCCCAAGCTTGTGGCCCCCTGAGGCTGTTCTAACCCTAATTCTTCTTCTATAAATACCCAAATATTCCCCGTAGACTAGAGGGCACACCAAAAAATACTTTTCCGTCGCTACTAGTTTCTATCTTCGTGAGATCCCATCTGAGGATCTTTTCCGGTACTCCGCCGGAGGGGGATTCGATCACAGAGGGCTGCTACATCAACCTTGCTGCCCTTCTGATGATGCATGAGTAGTTTACCACAGACCTATGGGCCCACAGCTAGTAGCTAGATGGCTTCTTGTCTCTCTTTGATCTTCAATACAATGTTCTCCTTGATGTTCTTGGAGATCTATTCGATGTCATCTTCTTGTGTAGTGTGTTTGTTGAGATCCGATGAATTGTGGATTTATGATCAGATTATCTATGAATATTATTTGAGTCTTCTCTGAACTCTTTTATGCATGATTAAGATAACTTTGTATTTCTCTCTGATCTATTGATTTGGTTTGGCCAACTGGATTGATTTTTCTTGCAATGGGAGAGGTGCTTTGTAGTGGGTTCAATCTTGCGGTGCTCAATCCCAGTGACAGAAAGGGACATGACACGAATTTGTATTGTTGCCACTAAGGATAAAAAGGTGGGGTTTATTTCATATTGATTGGATCTATCCCTCTACATAATGTCATCTTGCTTAAAGCGTTACTCCGTTCTTGTTAACTTAATACACTAGATGCATGCTAGATAGTTGTCGATGTGTGGAGGAATAGTAGTAGATGTAGGTAGGAGTCGGTCTACTTGTCATGGACATGATGCCTATATTCATGATCATTGCCTTAGATATCGTCATAACTTTGCGCTTTTCTATCAATTGCTCAACAGTAATTTGTTTACCCACCGTATGTGTTCTTTCAAGAGAGAAGCCTCTAGTGAAAACTATGGCCCCCGGGTCTATCTTTTATCATATTATTTTCAGATCTACAAAACCAAAAACCCAAAAATACATTGCTGCAATTTAATTACCTTTACTTTATTTTGCACTTTTATTTATATTTTATACCTATCTCTATCAGATCTCATCCTTGCAAGCACTGTTCAAAAAATCTTCCGATTCAGCGATTAATCTTCTGATTTATTGCTATCGGGGGGTGACCGATAAGATTATATCTTATCTTCACCGTTTATCTTTTGGACCGATTTATCACTCTGACAAGCAATTTATCGGGAATCTACCAACAAATCAGACCTATTCATAGCACTATGTTTGCAAAAACTATGTTTATTTATGTTTTGTGGACCTTGTTACGCAATATGTACTGTTGTCCTATTTTGTTTGTCATTATACGAGGATTCAAAGGCTAGGAATCAAGGTAACACTTCTATCAAATATTGTTTTGGTGTTGAATATAGCATTTTTTAGTGTTGGGAACCTGAGATTTGCAAAAAAATATCCGATTAATAGTTGACCGATAAAATTGATTAATCGGCCGATCTCCGATTTATCTCTAATCCCTAGCTGACCGAGACGATAACGATAAGTGATATCCTCAACATTACTTGCAAGTAACCATGAAGGGATTGACAACCCCTTTATCGTGTTGGGTGCAAGTATTTGTTTGTTTGTGTAGGTGCAATTATTGGAGACTTGTGTGTTCCTCCTACTAGATTGATACCTTGGTTCTTAACTGAGGGAAATACTTATCTCTACTTTGCTTCATCACCCTTTCCTTTTCAAGGGAAAAGCCAACGCAAGCTCAAGAAGTAGCAGGAAAAATTTCTGGCGCCATTGCCGGGGAGGATCTACATCAAGCCTACCAAGTACCCATCATACACTCTCATCTCTTGCACTTACATTATTCGCCATTTGCCTCTCGTTTTCCTCTCCTCCACTTCTAAAACATTTTTAGAAAAACACAAAAAAATTTGCCTTTTTATTTGCCTTCTTTCCGTTCGCTTTTTCGTTTGCTTTTTTTTTGCTTGTGTGCTAGATTGCTTGCTTCGTCACGATGTCTCAAGAAAATACTAAGTTGTGTGATTTTTCCAACACTAATAATAATGATTTTATTAGTACTCTGATTGGTCCCGCCACTAGTGTGGAATCTTATGAAATTAATGCCGCTTTATTTAATCTTGTTATGAGAGAAAAAATTTCTGGTAGTTCTGAAGCTGCATCCCATCTTAATACTTTTGTTGAATTGTGTGATATTCAAAAGAAAAAAAATGTGGATAATGATATTGTTAAATTGAAGCTATTTCCGTTCTCACTACGAGATCGTGCTAAAACTTGGTTTTCAACCTTGCCTAAAAATAGTATTGATTCATGGAATAAGTGTGAGTATGCTTTTATTTCCAAGTATTTTCCTCCCGCTAAGATTATCTCTCTTAGGAATGATATATTGAATTTTAAGCAACTTGATCATGAACATGTTGCACCATCATGGGAGAGGATGAAATTGATGATAAGAAATTGCCCTACTCATGGTTTAAGTTTATGGATGATCATACATTTTTTTTATGCTAGATTGAATTTTGCATCTAGAAATCTTTTAGATTCTACCGTGGGTGGTACTTTTATGGAAATCACATTAGGAGAAGCTACTAAACTCCTAGATAATACTATGGCAAATTACTCTCAATGGCATACCGAAAGATCTTCTACTAGTATAAAAGTGCATGCTATTGAAGAAATTAATACTTTGAGTGGAAAGATGGATGAACTTATGAAATTGATTGCTAGCAAGAGTGCTCCTATTGATCCTAATTATATGCCTTTGTCTACTTTGATTGAGAATAATAATGAATCTATGGATGTGAATTTTGTTGGTAGGAACAATTTTGGTAATAACGCGTATAGATGCAATTTTAATCCTAGGTCATTTCCTAGTAATTCCTCTAATAAATATGGTAATTCCTACAACAATTCTTATGGAAATTATAATAATATACCCTATGATCCTGAGAATAATATTAAAGATTTTATTAACTCCCAAAAGATTTTCAATGCTATGGTAGAGGAAAAATTGCTTAAGATTGATGATGTTGCTAGAAACGTTGATAAAATTTCTCACAAGATTGATTCTTTTAAGATTAGATCTATGCCACCCAAGATTGATATTAATGAGTCTCTGAAATCTATTCAAATTTCTATTAATGAAACTAGGGAGAGAATCGCTAGGATGCGAGCTAAGAGAGAATGGCTAGAAAAAGTATGTTCTTCTAGTTTTCGCGATAATCATGATGATGATCTTAAAGTGATTGGTGTGACTCCTATTGAATCTTTGTTTGCTAATATAAAACTTGATAAATAAGGGACTGGAGAAGAGTCAACTTTATCTAGAAGGCGTCCCAATAATTTGGAGGGTGAAGATCTTAATGAAAAAATTGATAAAAGTGGGTTTGGCGAGGTCAAAACTTTAACTAGTGATGAGCCCACTCCTTTGGATTTCAAGGATTTTAATTATGATAATTGTTCTTTGATTGATTGTCAGAACCCCGATTCCAAGTCACATCGATCTAGCCGGTAACACCTCATATCACTTTGCGGCCTCACGCACGGTATTCCCACGGGTGTCGCCTTACCATGGCCCGAGACCGTTTGCGCCTTTTGGCTCACGTATATGATAGTGTCGCTAGCATCCATATGACAGAGAACCCGGGCCGACATGACTAGTCGTGAACCCAAAGTGGCAATAACTTACGGGGACAGGCATACATGACCTAGCAACGAACGTGTCGGTCATCAGCGAGTGAATTCGGGCTGTAGCAATTGGGCTAGCAGGACTCCGGGAATCCGGGCTGTAGCAGGCTAACAGGACTCCGAAAGACACCGCGTGACGTTTCCCCGAAGGGACAGACACAGGATCGAGGAAGGACACATGCCGGCCAGTCTAAGTGTTCCGGAGCAGTAGTGCTGGGCTAGCAGGACTCCGGTGAACCGGGCTGTAGCGGACTACTATGGCTCATGGAAGCACAAGACTACATTTCCCCATAAGAGAGGCTACCAAGGATAAACAACTAGGTTGTCGGATCCCACACATACCAAGCATTTCAATCATACACACAATATGCTGGATATGGGCAAATACAACATGGCATCACAACAAGACTCTACGACTCAGAGTATTTATTCATTAGGCTCCGAGGAGCCAAGTATTACAAACATGGGTCTCATGACCCAACATTCAGAGCATACAAGTCAAAACACATGCGGAAGCTTAACATGTCTGAGTACAGACATCTATAAATGAAAAGGGCTGAGAAGCCTGACTATCTACCGGATCCTGCCGAGGGCACAAGATCGTAGCTGAGGTAACAAGCTAAACGTCGAAGTCCACGTGGAACTACTAGCGAGACTGAAGTCTCTCTGCAAAACATAATATAGGCAAACGTGAGTACAAATGTACCCAGCAAGACTTACATAAGAACTATCTACAAATGCGTCGGTATCAACAAAGAGGGTGGTGGAGTTTAACTGCAGCAAGCCAGCTTTGACTCAGTGGCTATCCTGAACTACGAATGCTGGTAACTCTTTTGAGGTGGCGCACACGAGTCCACATATTCACCATATCAATACACCACTATGGATCCGCTCCCGTCTCCCTGCGAGAACGCCATCCATAGCACTCACGCTTATCTTGCGAGTTTTAGAGTATCCACTTTCACTTGTCTATGAACTGTACAGGCAACCAAGTAGTCCTTTACCACGGACGCGGCTATTCGAATAGATCATATTAACCCTGCAGGGGTATACTTCTTCACACACGCTCTCGCCACTTACCACCATGTACACGTCGTGTATCTCGGCAACCTTCAAGCGAAAGCCTGGCGAGGGAGTCGGCCACGACCTGACTAACCACACAAGTCTCTAGTCCAGGTTTATCGCCTATTCGGGTTCCATCCGCGAGGAGATCCGGCCGGAGTTTCGCTCACAGCCCCAAACGATGTGTGCAGGGTTCCCGAGACACCAAACGGGCGCCCGGTACACCGTGCCACGTGTATCTACCGCAACATAGCCCACCCCTAGGGTCAGCGCTATGCACGGCCCCCAACACATATCCTACAAACACCAGAAACTAGTTGCAACTCCTGGACAGAGAACAAGGGCGGCTAATAAGTCGAGAGAGTCAATTAAGGATCCCAATGTGTGGTAGTAGCTGAATCTTAAATCACGCATACAGATCTCAGTTCTTAAGGACGGCCTCAATGAAACAACCCACCATGTACTCCTACATGGCCTCTCATCGATACCTTTACCAAATCGTGTTCACACACTTAGCTCTCAGCAGTAGGATATGTTCACAACTTTCCAATTCATCCCCGATGAATCAGACCTGACACAACTCTAAGCAATAGCAGGCATGACAAACAAGCATGAATGAGTAGGCACATCAGGGCTCAAACAACTCCTACTCATGCTAGTGGGTTTCATCTATTTACTGTGGCAATGACAGGTCATGCAGAGGAAAGGGGTTCAACTACCGCAGCATGTAACAGTTGAATCGTTGTTGTCCTAATGCAGTAAAAGAGAGCAGAAGCGAGATAGTGGGTTTGTATAGGAATGAACAAGGGGGTTTTGCTTGCCTGGCACTTCTGAAGATAATATAGTTCTTCATTGGTGTCGTCGAACACGTCGTCGGAACCACGTCTACTAAGAGGGAGCAACCACCGGCAAACACAAGAGGAACCACAATCAATGCAATGCACATTTATATGAATGATATGTCATATTAAGGTACTGAATTGACCTAGTGCAACAGTTAGTCATATTCATTGAAGTGGAATTCAAACCTATAGCAAATTCAAACTCCAAAACTAATTACTATTCATTCCATAATCATGAATTGTCCTATTCAGTGAGGTTAACTTGTTCAAACATGCATGAAAATGCCATAATCAGATTCCTTGGATTTTTTTGGTCATTTTTCATATATAAATTATTTCATTCTGAGCTATAGTTTATTTTCTATGAATTTTAGAAGTTTTGGACATTTTCTGGAATTTCCTGAATTATCAAAAACCAAAAAATGATTTACTACGTCAGCATGACGTCGGTGTGACGTCAGCAGGTCAACGGAGACGGTCCAGGTCAAACCTGACCAGTGGGGTCCACACGTCAGTGACACACTAAACTAACTAACTTAGTTAACACTAACCTAGATTAAACAAATTAGATTTAAACCTAAACTAGGTTAATTAGCCGGGCAGGGCCCGCATGTCACAGACCCAGGGGAGGTCAACCCCCTGGTCAGCGAGGTCAAACTCGCCGGCGTTTAGCCGCCGGCGAGGCCAGACGCGGCGGGGCGGTGCGGGTTTTGTCCTCCGACGACCAAAACGACGGCGGAGAGGCTCTACGTGGTACTGGGACTCGCGCGCATCCAACACGGCTAGCGGCAGCAGCTGGGGTGGACCGAGCTCGCCGGAAACGAGCTCGTGGGGGCGGCCGGAGTTCGGGCGGGGTCGGGTTTGGCGCTACGGTGCGGGGGCGAGCAAAAGGAGAGAGGGGAAACGCAGTGGAGCTCACAGCGAGGGCGATGAGGTGGTCAGCGAGCTCGGGGATGCGCTGGGGTCGGCGAATCAACGGCGACGATCTCCGGCGGCCGAAGCTTCAAGACGAGGTCGGGGACGATGATACGGGGCTTCCGGCGTCGTGTTCGTTGGCGGAGAGCTTCAGGGCGATGCGGCGGGGCCGATGGATGCGTCGGGGAGGCGAGGAGGTGGCTCAGGGCGCGGCAGCGGCGAGCGGCGGTGACGGTGGCGCTCGGGTGTGTGAGAGGAAAGAGAGCAGAGGAAGGGGATGAGCTCGGGGGAGTGAGCGAGAGGGACCGGGGGCTGCGTGGCGCCTCTAGGCGCTCGGTCGAGGGCGGGGGAGGAAGCAGGAGGTGGCGTCCGGTGCGCGCGCGGGCGACACGCCTCTGCCTTCTGGCAGAGGTGGGAGACGACTGGCAGTTGCCAGTGGGCTGGGCCGGCTGGAGGAGCTGGGCCAGGTGGGCTGCCAGGTAAGTTAGGTGGGTCTCTCTCTCTCTTTTAATTCATGTTTTCTATTTTGCTGCAACTTTGTGGCTTTATTAAAAATAGCTAGGCACTTTCAAAAATCACCAAACTGCTCATGCCCACTGTTTAGGATATAAACAACATGGAACATTTTAGTTTGGGATTATTTGGACGTTTAAAATATTTAATAGCATTTAAATGTCCAAATGCAAATAACATAAGATTTAATTCAGTGACCCAATGATGTCCTAGAAAATTGTGCACCATTTTTGTCAGGGGTTCTAGACCAAGGCAAAGATGATGAACATTTTAGAAGGGCATTTCAGGTTCATTGAAAAGGATTTTAGTAAACCCTAGTTGGTTTAAGATGTGCTGGGGGTTTCTGTCATCCCCATTTCAACTTCATTTGAAATTAAACATGAGCACACATGAAACTGGCCTAGCCAGAACTAGGGATGTGACATTGATTGTATTTCCTTGTTACAATCTATTCTTAATTCACCTCATGCTTATAATCAAAATAAGGCTTTTACTAAACATAACGTTGATGCTATGATGAAATCTTTTGAAGAAAGACTTGAGTTGGAAGTTTCAATCCCTAGAAAGCTATATGATGAATGGGAACCTACTATTAAGATTAATATTAAAGATTATGAGTGCAATGCTTTTTGTGATTTGGGTGCTAGCATTTCCACTATTCCAAAAACTTTATGCGATGTGCTAGGTTTCCATAAACTTGATGATTGTTTTTTAAATTTGCACTTAGCGGATTCCACTATTAAGAAACCTATGGGAAGAATTAATGATGTTCTTATTGTTGCAAATAGGAATTATGGGCCCATAGATTTTATTGTTCTTGTTATTGATTGCAATCCTACATGCCCTATTATTCTTGGTAGACCTTTCCTTAGAACGATTGGTGCAATTATTGATATGAAAGAAGGAAACATTTAATTTCAATTTCCATTAAGGAAGGGCATGGAACACTTTCCAGAAAAGAAAATTAAGTTACCATATGACTCTATTATGAGGGCCATTTTTGGATTGAATACCAAAGATGACAATACCTAGATCTATGCAATATGCCTAGCTAGGGGCGTAAAACAATAGCGCTTGTTGGGAGGCAACCCAATTTTATTTTATATTTTTGTTTTTTGCTTCTGTTTTTAATAAATATGCAATTATACATCTGTTATGATTGTGTTTTAGTATTTTAATTAGTGTTTGGGCCAAGTAAGACCTTTGGGATAATTTGGAAGATCGTTGATTTGATTCTGAGAAAAAATAGAAACTTTGCGTCCAGTAGCAGAATTGTTAAAATTTGCTGGAGCGTGAAAAAATTCTGAAGGTTTTACACAAGATTGATATACATATTTCCTACGTTCTCCTAATTTTCAGAATTTTTGGATCTACATAAGTATGATCTTAATTCGGGTCTTTACAGACTGTTCTATTTTTGACAGATTCTGTTTTCATTGTGTTGTTCGCTTGTTTTGATGGATCTATGGGTAGTATCGGGGGGGGGGGGGGTATGAGCCATGGTGAAGTTAGAATACAGTAGATATAATGCAAATATAAAATTGGAATGCGTTTACAGCAGTATCTAAAAGTGGAGATTTGTTTTATTATACTAACAGATCTCATGAGTTTTCTGTTGAGTTTTGTGTTGTGAAGTTTTCATGTGTTGGGTAAAGTTTCGATGGACTACGGAATAAGGAGTGGGAAGTGCCTAAGCTTGGGGATGCCCAAGGCACCCCAAGGTAATATTGAAGGAAAACCAAGTAGCTAAGCTTGGGGATGCCCCGGATGACATTCCTTCTTTTGTCTTCAATCTATCGGTAAATTACTTGAGGCTATATTTTTATTCACCACATGATATGTGTTTTGCTTGGAGCGTCTTGTATTGTATGAGTCTTTGATTTTTAGTTTGCCACAATCATTCTTTCTATACACACCTTTTGAGAGGGACACACATTAATCATGAATTTATTAGAATACTCTATGTGTTTCACTTATATTTTTTCAGCTAGGTAGTTGCTCTAGTTCTTCACTTATACTCCTTCCGTCCGGAAATACAGTTCTAGATACATTTCTTTTTATCCATTTTGATGACAAGTATTTTTGGATGGAGGGAGTATATTTTAGAGCACACCGGTATGTCTAGATACATCTCCTTTTATCCATTTTGATGACAAGTATTTTCGGACGGAGGGAGTATCTTTTAGAGCACACCGGTAGTTAAATTTTGAAGAAATTGATGAACTCTAATGCTTCACTTATATTATTTTGAGAGTCTTATAAATAGTATGGAAATTTTCTTAGGTTATGAATTTGGTCCTAATATGATAAGGTATTCAAGAGGGATATAATAAAAACTTTCATGAAGATCATTGAATATATGAGAAGTTTGATTCATTGCATTTGTTTTGAGATTATAAAGATGGTGATATTAGAGTCATGCTAGTGAGTAATTGTGGTTTAGTAAGAATATTTGTGTTAAGGTTTGTGATTCCCAAAGCATGCACATATGGTCTCTCGTTATGGGATGAAATTGGAGCATGATTTATTTTTGGTTGTCTTCCTTATGAGTGGCGGTCGGGGACGAGCGATGGTCTTTTCCTACCAATCTATTCCCCTAGGAGCATGCGTAGTAGTACTTTGCTTTGAGGGCTAATAAACTTTTGCAATAAGTATATGAGTTCTTTATGACTAATGTTGGGTCCATGGATTATACACACTTTCACCCTTCCGCATTTTGCTAGCCTCTTCGGTACTGTGCATTGCCCTTTCTCACCTTGAGTTGTGGTGCAAACTTCGCCGGTGCATCCAAACACCGTGATATGATACGCTCTTTCACACATAAGCCACCTTATATCTTCCTCAAAACAGCCACCATACCTACCTATTATGGCATTTCCATAGCCATTCCGAGGTATATTGCCATGCAACTTCCACCGTTCCGTTATTATGACATACACCTTCACTGTCATATTGCTTTGCATGATCATATAGTTGACATAGTATTTGTGGCTTGGCCACCGTTCATATTTTTTATACATGTCACGCTAGATCATTGCACATCCCGGTACACCACCGGAGGCATTCATATAGAGTCATATTTTTGTTCTAGTATCGAGTTGTAATTCTTGAGTTTTAAGTAAATAAAAGTGTGATGATCATCATTATTAGAGCATTGTCCCATGTGAGGAAAGGATGATGGAGACTGTGATTCCCCCGCAAGTCGGGATGAGACTTCGGACTAAAATAAAAAAAAGAGAAAAAAGAGAAAAAAAGAAGCCAAAGAGTCCAAAAAAAAGAGGCTAAAGAGCCCAATGAAAAAATAATAAATGAGAGAAAAAGAGAGAATGGACAATGTTACTATCCTTTTCCACACTTGTGCTTCAAAGTAGCACCATGTTCGTCATGATAGAGAGTCTCCTATTTTGTCACTTTCATATATTACTAGTGGGAATTTTTGGTTATAGAACTTGGCTTGTATATTCCAATGATGGGCTTCCACAAATGCCCTAGGTCTTCATGAGCAAGCAAGTTGGATGCACACCCACTTAGTTTTCTTTTTGAGCTTTCGTACACTTATAGCTCTAGTGCATCCGTTGCATGGCAATCCCTACTCCTTGCATTGACATCAATTGATGGGCATCTCCATAGCCCATTCATTAGCCTCGTCAATGTGAGACTTTCTCCTTTTTTGTCTTGTCCACACAACCTCCAACGTCATATTCTATTCCACCCATAGTGCTATATCCATGGCTCACGCTCATGTATTGCATGAGAGTTGAAAAAGCTGAAGCGCGTTAAAAAGTATGAACCAATTGCTTGGTTGTCATCGGGGTTGTGCATGATAAATACTTTGTGTTAAGAAGATAGAGCATGACAAGATTATATGATTTTGTAGGGATAACTTTCTTTAGCCATGATATTTTGAGAAGACATGATTGCTATTTAGTATGCTTGAAGTATTATTGTTTTTATGTCAATATTAAACTTTTGTTTTGAATCTTATGGATCTGAATATTCATGCCACATTAAGAAAGATTACATGATAAACATGTTAGGTAGCATTCCACATCAAAAATTCTGTTTTTATCATTTACCTACTCGAGGACGAGCAGGAATTAAGCTTGGGGATGCTTGATACGTCTCCAACGTATCTTTAATTTTTGATTGTTCCATGCTATTATATTATCAACCTCGGGTGTTTTATTTGCATTATTATGCTATTTTATATAATTTTTTGGGACTAACCTATTAACCTAGTGCCAGTGCCAGTTGCTGTTTTTTCCTTGTTTTTGTCTTTACAGAAAATCAATACCAAATGGAATGAAACTTTTTGACAATTTTTCTTGGACCAGAAGACACCCAAGAACCTTCGGGAGGAGGTCAGAGGGGCCACAGATTGGCGACAAGCTCAGAGGGCGCGCCCTAGGAGGGGCACCCCCAAGCTTGTGGGCCCCCTGAGGCTCTTCTAACCCTAATTCTTCTTTTATAAATACCCAAATATTCCCCGTAGATCAGAGGGCACACCAAAAAATACTTTTCCACTGCCGCAAGTTTCTGTCTTCGTGAGATCCCATCTGGGGACCTTTTCCGGTACTTTGGCGGAGGGGGATTCGACCATGGAGCGCTTCTACATCATACTTGCTGCCCTTCCGATGATGTGTGAGTAGTTTACCATAGACCTACGGGTCCATAGCTAGTAGCTAGATGGCTTCTTCTCTCTCTTTGATCTTCAATGAAATGTTCTCCTTGATGTTCTTGGAGATCTATTCGATGTAATCTTCTTTTGCGGTGCGTTTGTTGAGATCTGATGAATTGTGGATTCATGATCAGATTATCTATGAATATTATTTGAGTCTTCTCTGAACTCTTTTATGCATGATTAAGATAGCTTTATATTTATCTCCGGTCTATTGATTTGGTTTGGCCAACTAGATTGATTTTTCTTGCAATGGGAGAGGTGCTTTGTAGTGGGTTCAATCTTGCGGTGCTCAATCCCAGTATCAAAAAGGGACATGACACTAATTTTATTGTTGCCACTAAGGATAAAAAGGTGGCATTCATTCCATATTGATTGGATCTATCCCTCTACATCATGTCATCTTGCTTAAAGCGTTACTCCGTTCTTGTTAACTTAATACACTAGATGCATGCTGGATAGCGGTCGATGTGTGGAGTAATAGTAGTAGATGCAGGCAGGAGTCGGTCTACTTGTCACGGACGTGATGCCTATATTCATGATCATTTGCCTTAGATATCGTCATAACTGTGTGCTTTTCTATCAATTGCTCAACAGATGCCTTCCTTGCTTGCGATATTGTCTTCAATGGATTGTACCCCGAAGAATTCAACAAAATCAGCCGCCTTGAGAATGCAAAGGAAATTTGGGATACTTTGGTTGATATGCACGAAGGTACCGACTCCGTCAAGGAATCCAAATTGGATGTGCTTCAAAGTCAACTTGACAAGTTCAAGATGAAGGATGGTGAAGGAGTCGCTGAGATGTACTCTAGGCTTGCTCTCGTCACAAATGAGATTGCCGGCTTAGGAAGTAGAGAGATGACCGACAAATTTATCATCAAGAAGATTCTAAGATCCTTGGATGGAAAATATGATACCGTGTGCACCTTGATCCAAATGATGCCCAATTACAAAGATCGCAAGCCCACGGAAGTCATTGGTAGAATTGTCGCCCATGAGATGTCACTCAAGGATAAGGAAGAGCTCCACAACAAGTCAAGTGGTGCTTACAAAGCTTCAAGTGATGCCCCTACAACATCAAGTGAGAAGCAAGTCTCCATGAATAATTGGGCTTAATGGTGAAGAACTTCAACAAGTTCTTCAAGAATAGAAGCAAAGAGAGAAGCTCCAAGTCAAGATCCTACAATGATAAAAGATCTTCTAGTCGTGATCGTAATTGCTACAATTGTGGAAGACCCGGACACTACTCCAATGAGTGTACGGCTCCCTACAAGAAAAGTGAAGATTCACCAAAAAGGAGAAGTAGAAGAGATGAATCACCTCCAAGAGAGAGAAGGAGTAGAGATGATCATTATGAACGAAGACCCTCTCATAGAAGCAAGGATTCGGAAAGGAAGGACAGGTCATCAAAGAGCTACACAAGACAAAGACATCAAGCTCATGTTGGTGAATGGGTATCCGATTCCGACTCCGACAACTACTCCGAGAGAAGCTATCACTCTGAGTCCGAATATACTCAAGATGAAGGTGTTGCCGGTCTTGCACTTGTGTCATCCAACTCCTACGACATATTTGACTCACCAAATGAAGGAATTGGAAGATACTTCATGCCTAAAGGCCCTAAGGTATCACACCCCGAGTATGTTGATTTCAATAGTGATGAAGATGATTTGCTAGGTGATGATGATTTACTTATTGAGAACACTAGTGATGAAAACTATGATGAACTTGCTAGTAATCATGCTAATCAAGATGAAGCGAATGACAATGACAAGAAGGAGATTGAGCGTCTAACTAAAGATCTAAACACTCTTATGTTAGCTCATGAAACAACTCTAGAGGATCATAGAGAGCTCCAAAGAACTCATGAGAAGCTACGCTTCGAGAAGCTAAATTTAGAGCAAGAGCATGGGTTTCTAAAAGCTATCAATGATGATCTTCGAAAGAAGAGTTCTTCTTACATTGCCAAGCATTTACTCTTGTCTACTTATATGCCACTAGAAAAATCTAGCAATAAGAGCAAGAAAGATTCTTCCTCTAGTAGTAACAATAACCATGTTAAATCCAATATTGTTGCTTCTAGTAGTTCTCTTGATTCCACTAATGATTCTCTTAGCCAAGTTACACTTGAGCAAGAAAATAGCTTATTGAAGGGAATTATAGAGAAAGGTGTTTACAAGAGCCTTGCCGGGAGTAAGCAATTTGAGGAAATTGTACACAAGCAAGGAAGGCACCGGAAGAATCAAGTTGTTGGTTTTGAACGAAAGTTCAATGCCAATGGAGTTGAGTGGGAAGAGAATAATACCCCAAGATGAAGTTTGTTCCTCAACAAGAGAAGTATGATACCACTTCTTTCAAAGGAACACAAGCTCAAGATGATCTTCCACCACAAGACCACAAGCTAAAGGGCAAGGACAAGCTTCAAGAAGAGATTGATTCATTTGAAGAAGCTCCTAACGCCATGGTCAAGTGGGTTCCCAAGACTACGTCAAGTTCCACTTCCTCAAGTACGACTACAACTCCAAGGATTCCCATCAAGTTGATGTGGATCCCAAAGAAGAAGAACTAGAGTGTTCTTGAGGGTGACTCCGCCAACATACTTCACTCACATTCATTTTGGCAAGGACTTGCGCGATCAACTTTCATATCTTGCACTAGTTCATGGAGTCACAAACCCTCTTGTTGGTAAGACAAGGGACAAGGTAACCTAATGCTTTCATGGACATCATCATATTTGTGTTTCACTCTATGTCTATGGATATCCTTGCATGTTCCTTGTGGGACTAACCCATGTAGGTATTGAAAGTGCAACACTCCAATGGATTGCTCCAAAAGATCTACATCAACATTGAGCATCCACATCTTCACTATCTACATGAAGTCATCATCGACAAAACCCAAGGTTAGTTCATCCCTCTTAGGGGGGATATCACATCTAGGGGGAGCTTTGCTCTAAAAATTGAGCTAAAGCAACTCTAATGGTGTGAACACATCAATGCTTTATGTAAAAGTGGCAACCCTACTTGTGCTTAAACAATGAGTATGACCTATGATCAAATGTTCTCATTTGAGTCCTAAGTCAATATACTCGTATATAGATGACCTAGCCATCGCCAATTGCTTGATAGATGCTAGAGTGTATGTGCATGCTTTGTCACATATTTTATTTGCTATCTTATTGTGTGAGCATGTTGGTTGCATAATTTTCTCCATTCGAGGACATCCATTTGTTGTTTTGATTGTTTGGTTTTTATTGGCCAAATGGATGGATAAGAATGCCTAAGTACTCCCTCTAGCTATCTATGCTTTTTCTCATCTCAAATTCTATTCATGCTACATCACAAAATTTGAACAAGTCATTTTTGGACCCTCCAGGTGAGGAGCACTCGGAGCCACCGATCTGTCAAGGGCTGACTTCCAAAACCTCTTAGTGAATTTTGGTCAGACCAACTCATTCATATTCGGTCCCCCTGAAACCAGTAGGTTGATCTAGGTTTTCACTTTGGTGCCATCGATTAGAACAATTCGGTCTCACCGAGTTGCAGCAACTGCATGCAGTTTTGCATCTCGATGCCATCGAACCATTCCACTCGGTGCCACCGACAGCTGATGTGTATATATACCGCGGCCCGATGTTTGGAAATTCCTTCAAACACTCAAAACCGTGCCTCCCCATTGCTGCTGCTCTTGGTCTCCAGATCGTCGCCGTCTCCACCTGTGCGCCGTCGTCGTAGGTCTCCGCCGCCATCAACGGGAATCACCTCCGCCGTTGTTGCCGTAGCGAACCACCACCAAGTTAGGGTATGGCTCGGCCCCTTTGTGCTATTTCCTTACTCCGATTCAATGCACAAAGTAAGTGCCTGTATTCTTGCCACGATTGAAAGCTTCTTATCCACACAAAAAGTCCTCTAGATTAGATTTGATGCAAAATCTTAGGGTTAGGTTTCCGCCGAACTCATCTCGGACCGACCGAATTGAAGTTTTCGGTCACACTGATTGGCCCTGGCCATTGCACTAAGTACAACTCGGTCTGACTGAAATGTACTGATCGGTGAGACCGAAAGCAATTTCTCAGTGAAACCCTAGCATCTCGGAGTCACCAAACTGCAACTCGGTCTGACCAAAACTGCATGTTTAGACTCTGTTAGTGCTTCGGTGTCACCGAGATTATGAAATCGGTAGCTCCGAAATGCTTTCTACAGAAAACTAAAGTTAAGATTTTGTCTCATTTTTTTTTGCAAAAACCAGCTGTCCTTTGTGATGCTCATCTACTCTACCTGCATCCATCTATTCACATGGTCAGTTGCAGAGATGCCAGTGACAGCCAGAACAAGTCAGAAGAGCAAGTTAACCTCAGCGAGGGCACAAGCCCTTCTGGTAGCTATGATGAGGGTGGCAGAAGCACCCCTAGCAACTTGCCAAAGGCTGCTACCAGATAGAGAAGAAAGAGGAATTCTGACACTGAAGATGAGGACTTTGTGATTGAGGAGGAAGTGACCTCCAAGAAGAAAGTGGTGAAGGAAGAATATGTTGGTGCTGCTACTGCCACCAAGCCAGGCCTTCACAAGAAAGCTCCTGCTAAGAGAACTGCAATGTCCAAAGCCAGAGCTTCAACTTAGGAACTATGTGTTCACACTTGAGCCTAGAGAAGAAGATGAAGCTGCTGGTGGGAAGAGTAAAAGGAAGGAAAGGGTCAAGAAGACCATTGCCAGAGTGATTGGAAGACCATCCATGATGACGGATGAGGAGGAGGAAGAGCCTGTTGCACCTCCTGCCAAGTCACAAAAGTTGATGGCAGATGCTATCAAGACTGGTGTTGCTCCTTCCAATCCCAAGTCTGCTCCCAAACCAGCTACACCCAAGTCAACTGCTTCAAAGAGATCCACAAGGAATATCCCAGCTGTAGAGAAGAACAAGGCCCCAGTGCCTGAGGTCCAATAAGATGATGAGCCACTAGTGCTCAGGAAATTGAAGCCCAAGATCCCAGATCATAATGATGATCATCCAATGGCTGAAAACATGAAGTTGAGGAAGGATCATGGTCTGAGATTATGGAGGAAGACAGATCCATATGCCACTAGGAGGAGGACTACTGTGGACTATCGTTTCCATACCATAGAACAACAAGACTTCGATGAAACTGTATTGTTGGACAAGAAGACCATAGTATGTGACATGAAATGGGTTGATTCGGAATACATTGATGATAATAAAGACTATTTTCCCCATGTTCATGAGAGCTTCAGGCTGAATGGAGTTGATGCATTTATTGGACAACAACTGACAAAATGGAATGATGAAATGATTATGCAGTTCTACTCCACTGCCCACTTTTACCCAGATGGTAAGATTGTCTGGATGACTGAGGGAACCAGGTACGAGTCATCAATCTCTGAATGGGCAGAGCTCATCAAAGCTCCCAAGGAAGAAGAAAATGATCTTGATGTGTATAGCAAACCCAGAAAGGATCACAACTCAATGGCTAACATGTACAAGCCTATTCCTGATGCAGCTCTAGAGACACACAAGCTTGGTTCAATCTACTATCTGCTTGCTGGATTGACCACCATGAACACCATCTTGAGGCATACTTTGTTACCCAAGTCTAGAGATCACAGGATGATACATGCTCACTACATCAACTTGGTACATTTGTTTGATGTTCCCTAGAAGTTCAAAGTCATGGGCTTGATAGTTGAGAAAGTGAAGAGGACAACAGCCGACCAAAAGAGGTCTTATGGATATGCCCCACACATTCAGATGTTGATCACCTCCAAGGTTGGAACTGGGACATATCTGCTTGACAAAGAGCATCTACCTCTTAGGCCTGATTTTGAGGACAACGAGGTTGTCATGGATGCATCACATCCTACATGTGCTGAGGCCCAGGAGAAGATCGAGAAGGCAAAGGCTACAAAAGCAGCAAAAGCAGCAAGTGCTCCAGATGCTTCAATAGTGAATCTCAAGAGCAAGCAAGATCAGCTCACTTATCTGCTTGAGGCTACTGTGAGGATTGAGAAGAGCTTGGCCACCTTGACTCAGAATCAAGAAAGCCTAGAGAGGATAATTGAGAGCAAGATGTATGACCTTGATGTGAAGGTCACAGAGATTTAGAGTATAGTGGAGAAGCTTAGGGATGATGCTGAGGACAATGATGACAGACCCACTACTAACAGGTTCCAGACAGTGCCAAGGGTACAGAGGTCTTCTGCTGATCCAGTAGCAGATTTGAGGCTTGCTCATTCTGCTCCTGCCACCACAGCTACACTTGCTCCTCCAGTATCAACTCCTCCAGCTCCACAGACTTCAGTAGAAGCATTTGCAGATGGACTCCTCTCAACGCCGTCTACGCACACAGAGCTACAAGCCAAAAGACCACTTCAGGAGCTCCCGGAGATCGTGCCTAGAGTGCCGTATAGCACTATACATTTTCAAACTTTTTGGTAACTTGTTGCCAAACGGGGAGAAAGTGTATATATCATAAGCTTCGAGAGAGTGTGTCTTTTGCTTTTGTTGGTTTTATTTACCTTGCTACTTGCTACTTTGTTTGGTTGGTGTTGCTTATGCTACATTTGTGTTATGCTCGTGAGATACTTTATGTGATCATGTGTTTGATCATATTACACTTAATGTGTGCTTGCATGATTATCTCTATGAATGTTTGTGTATGATCTATCACTTGTGTCCTTGGTGATGAGTGCATGCTATTTAATTCTTATCATTTTGTGCGCTCCACCAAGATGTATGTGACATGGAAGAGTGATCCATGATCCTAATCGATTATGGATTTGCATTCAAATGCAAATTTCAAATAATGCACAAATTTAGGGGGAGCTCTTGCTTATGACATACTTCTCAAAGCGACGATGTATTTCTTTCATATCATCATTTGTCGAAGCTTTGATCTATATGTTGTCATCAATTACCAAAAAGGGGGAGATTGAAAGTGCAACTAATCCTCGGGTGGTTTTGGTAATTCATAACAACATATAGCTCATTGAACTAATATCCATTCAAGTTTAATATTTCAGAAAGTTCAATGAATGGCATGGCATGGACCCCTAAAAATGCTAAGGACACATATTGGCAAAAGCTCAAGACTGTTCATTTATATTTTAGTGATCCAAGATCACATTGAGTCCATAGGAAAGCCAATACTATTAAAAGGGGATTATGTGTTGTTTAATGGCTTGCTTGCTCAAAGTGCTTAGTGATATTTCTCCAAAGCCCTCAACCACTTTCTCATTCCAAATATGTCCAAAACCCAAAGTCAAACTCGGCCCCACTGAATCATCCTATCCGGAGCCACCGATTTCATATGACATAGCCACTGCCAGAAACCCTAATAGTTCGGTCACATCGATACAGATCTCGGTCTCACCGAGATGGCCTTGCAAACTCTCTGTTGCCTCTTGTAATTGTTTCGGTCTCACAAAAATTGCGATCGGTCACACCGAGTTGGCTTGACATCTTCTCTGTTGCCTTATTGCTTCACTTTGGTCTCACTGATTTGATGCAATCGGTGCCACCGAGTTGATGTTTTCCCTAAGCCCTAGCACATCGGTCCCACCGAGTTGTTCCAGTCGGTCCCACCGAGATTCCTAACGTTCACATTTTGAACTAAATCGGTCTCACCGAGTTCTTCTATTCGGTCTGACCGAGTTGGGTCAAATGTGTGTAACGGTTGGATTTTGTGTGGAGGCTATATATACACCTCCACCCCCTTCTCCATATGTGATAGAGCCATTAGAACGTGCCTACACTTCCAGCATACATTTTCTGAGAGAGAACCACCTACTCATGTGTTGAGATCAAGATATACCAATCCTACCACAAGAATCTTGATTTCTAGCCTTCCCCAAGTTGCTTTCCACTCAAATCATCTTTCCACCATATCCAAATCTGTGAGAGAGAGTTGAGTGTTGGGGAGACTATCATTTGAAGCACAAGAGCAAAGAGTTCATCATCAACACAACATCTATTACCTTTTGGAGAGTGGTGTCTCCTAGATTGGTCAGGTGTCGCTTGGGAGCCTCTGACAAGATTGTGGAGTTGAACCAAGAAGTTTGTAAGGGCAAGGAGATCGCCTACTTCATGAAGATCTACCCGAGTGAGGCAAGTCCTTTATGGGTGATGGCCATGGTGGGATAGACAAGGTTGCTTCTTCGTGGACCCTTTGTGGGTGGAGCCCTCCGTGGACTCGCGCAACTGTTACCCTTCGTGGGTTGAAGTCTCCATCAACGTGGATGTACGATAGCACCACCTATCGGAACCACGCCAAAAATCTCCGTGTCATCATTGCGTTTGCACTCTCCAAACCCTTCCCTTTACCTTCATATGCAATGTTTTACTTTCCGCTGCTACACTCTTAGGATTGCATGTGTAGGTTGATTGCTTGACTTGTGCTAATTGCTAAAATCTACCAACAACTAAAATTGGGAAAAGGCTAGATTTTTATTTGGTCAAGTAGTCTAATCACCCCCTCCAGACCTACTTTCGATCCTACAAGTGGTATCAGAGCTTTGGTCTCCATTTGCCCTGATTTCCATAGCTTTGGTGATCATAGCCTTGGTTTCACAACCTAGGAGAGTATGGCGTCTAGTGAGGGAAATTACCACCGTTGAGGTCCTTACTTTGATGGTACTAATTTTGCTAGTTGGAAGCATAAGATGAAAATGCATATTCTTGGTCATAACCCTGCCGTTTGGGCTATTGTGTGCATTGGCTTGCAAGATCATTTCTTCAAGGATGGAAAAGAACTGGATCGTGAAGCGTCCGTGGAAGAAATGAAGATGTTGCAATACAATGCTCAAGCTTGCGATATTCTCTTCAATGGATTGTGCCCCGAAGAATTCAACTAAATCAGCCACCTTGAGAATGCAAAGGAAATTTGGGATAGTTTGGTTGATATGCATGAAGGTACCGAGTCCATCAAGGAATCCAAATTGGATGTGCTTCAAAGTCAACTTGACAAGTTCAAGATGAAGGATGGTGAAGGAGTCGCTGAGATGTACTCTAGGCTTGCTCTCATCACAAATGAGATTGCCGGCTTAGGAAGCAGAGAGATGACCGACAAATTCATCATCAAGAGGATCCTAAGAGCTTTGGATGGAAAATATGATACCGTGTGCACCTTGATCCAAATGATGCCCAATTACAAAGATCTCAAGCCCACGGAAGTCATTGGTAGAATTGTCGCCCATGAGATGTCACTCAAGGATAAGGAAGAGCTCCACAACAAGTCAAGTGGTGCTTACAAAGCTTCAAGTGATGCCCCTACAACATCAAGTGAGAAGCAAGTCTCCAATGAATAATTGAGCTTAATGGTGAAGAACTTCAACAAGTTCTACAAGAATAGAAGCAAAGGGAGAAGCTCCAAGTCAAGATCCTACAATGACAAAAGATCTTTTAGTCGTGATCGTAATTGCTACAATTGTGGAAGACCCGGACACTACTCCAATGAGTGTACGACTCCCTACAAGAAAAGAGAATATTCACCAAAAAGGAGAAGTAGAAGGGATGAATCACCTCCAAGAGAGAGAAGGAGTAGAGATGATCGTTATGAATGAAGACCCTCTCGTAGAAGCAAGGATTCGGAAAGGAAGGACAAGTCATCAAAGAGCTACACAAGAAGAAGACAACAAGCTCACGTTGGTGAATTGGTATCCGGTTCCGACTTCGACAACTACTTCGAGAGAAGCTATCACTCCGACTCCGAATATACTCAAGATGAAGGTGTTGCCGGTCTTGCACTTGTGTCATCCAACTCCTACGACATGTTTGACTCACCAAATGAAGGAATTGGAAGATGCTTCATGGCTAAAGGCCCTAAGGTATCACACCCCGAGTATGTTGATTTCAATAGTGATGAAGATGATTTGCTAGGTGATGATGATTTACTTGTTGAGAACACTAGTGATGAAAACTATGATGAACTTGCTAGTAATCATGCTAATCAAGATGAAGCGAATGACAATGACAAGAAGGAGATTGAGCGTCTAACTAAAGAACTAAACACTCATATGTTAGCTCATGAAAAAACTCTAGAGGATCATAGAGAGCTCCAAAGAACTCATGAGAAGCTACGCTTCGAGAAGCTAAATTTAGAGCAAGAGCATGGGTTTCTAAAGCTATTAATGATGATCTTCGAAAGAAGAGTTCTTCTTACATTGCCAAGTGTTTACTCTTGTCTACTTATATGCAACAAGTAAAATCTAGCAATAAGAGCAAGAAAGATTCTTCCTCTAGTAGTAACAATAACCATGTTAAATCCAATATTGTTGCTTCTAATAGTTCTCTTGATTCCACTAATGATTCTCTTAGCGAAGTTACACTTGAGCAAGAAAATAGCTTATTGAAGGGAATTATAGAGAAAGGTGTTTACAAAAGCCTTGCCGGGAGTAAGCAATTTGAGGAAATTGTACGCAAGCAAGGAAGGCACCGGAAGAATCAAGGTGTTGGTTTTGAACGAAAGCTCAATGCCAATGGAGTTGAGTGGGAAGAAGATCAATACCCCAAGACGAAGTTTGTTCCTTAACAAGAGAAGTATGATCCCACTTCTTTCAAAGGAACACAAGCTCAAGATGATCTTCCACCACAAGACCACAAGCTAAAGGGCAAGGACAAGCTTCAAGAAGAGATTGATTCATTTGAAGAAGCTCCTAAGGCCATGGTCAAGTGGGTTCCCAAGACTACGTCAAGTTCTGCTTCATCAAGTACGACTACAACTCCAAGGATTCCCATCAAGTTGATGTGGATCCCAAAGAAGAAGAACTAGAGTGTTCTTGAGGGTGACTCCGCCGACATACTTCACTCACATTCATTTTGGCAAGGACTTGTGCGATCAACTTTCATATCTTGCACTAGTTCATGGAGTCACAAACCCTCTTGTTGGTAAGACAAGGGACAAGGTAACCTAATGCTTTCATGGACATCATCATATTTGTGTTTCACTCTATGTCTATGGATATCCTTGCATTTTCCTTGTGGGACTAACCCATGTAGGTATTGAAAGTGCAACACTCCAATGGATCGCTCCAAAAGATCTACATCAACATTGAGCATCCACATCTTCACTATCTACATGAAGTCATCATCGACAAAACCCAAGGTTAGTTCATCCCTCTTAGGGGGGATATCACATCTAGGGGGAGCTTTGCTCTAAAAATTGAGCTAAAGCAACTCTAATGGTGTGAACACATCAATGCTTTATGTAAAAGTGGCAACCCCACTTGTGCTTAAAAGATGAGTATGACCTATGATCAAATGTTCTCATTTGAGTCCTAAGTCAATATACTCATATATAGATGACCTAGTCATCGCCAATTGCTTGATAAATGCTAGAGTGTATGTGCATGCTTTGTCACATGTTTTATTTGCTATCTTATTGTGTGAGCATGTTGGTTGCATAATTTTCTCCATTCGAGGACATCCATTTGTTGTTTTGATTGTTTGGTTTTTATTGGCCAAATGGATGGACAAGAATGCCTAAGTACTCCCTCTAGCTATCTTTTCTTTTTCTCATCTCAAATTCTATTCATGCTACATCACAAAATTTGAACAAGTCATTTTCGGACCCTCCGGGTGAGGAGCGCTCGGAGCCACTGATCTGTCAATGGCTGACTTCCAAAACCTCTTAGTGAATTTTGGTCAGACCAACTCATTCATATTCGGTCCCACCGAAACCACTAGGTTGATCTAGGTTTTCACCTCGGTGCCACGAATTAGAACAATTCGGTCTCACCGAGTTGTAGCAACTACAAGCAGTTCTGCATCTCGGTGCCACCGAACCGTTCCACTCAGTGCCACCGACAGCTAATGGGTATATATACCGCGGCTCGACATTTGGAAATTCCTTCAAACACTCGAGCCCGCGCCTCCCCATTGCTGCCGCTCTTGGTCTCCGGATTGTTGCTGTCTCCACCTGTGCACCGTCATCGCAGGTCTCTGCCGCCGTTAACGGGAATCACCTCCGCCGTTGCCACCGTAGCGAACCACCACCAAGTTAGGGTATGATTCGACCCCTTTGTGCTATTTCCTTACTCCGATTCAGTGCACAAAGTAAATGCCTGTATTCTTGCCATGATTGAAAGCTTCTTATCCACGCAAAAACTCCTCTAGATTAGATTTGATGCAAAATCTTGGGGTTAGGTTTCCACCGAACTCATCTCGGACCGATCGAATTGAAGTTTTCGGTCACACCGATTGGCCCTAGCCATTGCACTAAGTACAACTTGATTTGACCGAAATGTACTGATCTGTGAGACCGAAAGCAATTTCTCAGTGAAACCCTAGAATCTCGGAGTCACCGAACAGCAACTCGGTCTGACCGAAACTGCATGTTTAGACTCTGTTAGTGCTTCGGTGTCACCGAGATTATCAAATCCATAGCTCCGAAATGCTTTCTGCAGAAAACTAAAGTTAAGATTTTGTCTCAATTTTTTGCAAAAACCACCTGTCCTTTGTGATGCTCATCTACTCTACCTACATCCTTCTATTCACAGGGTCAGATGCAGAGATGTCAGAGGCCAATGACAGCCAAAACAAGTCAAAAGAGCAAATTAACCTCAGTGAGGGCACAAGCCCTTCTGGTAGCAATGATGAGGGTAGCAGAAGCACCCCTAGCAACTTGCCAAAGGCTGCTACCAGACAAAGAAGAAAGTGGAATTCTGACACTGAAGATGAGGACTTTGTGATTGAGGAGGAAGTGACCTCCAAGAAGAAAGTGGTGAAGAAAGAATATGTTGGTGCTACTGCTGCCACCAAGCCAGCCCTTCACAAGAAAGCTCCTGCCAAGAGAACTCCAATGTCCAAATCCAGAGCTTCAGCTCAGGAAACTATGCAGTTTACACTTGAGCCCAGAGAAGAAGATGAAGCTGATGGTGGGAAGAAGAAAAGGAAGGAAAGGGTCAGGAAGACCATTGCCAGAGTGATTGGAAGACCATCCATGATGAGGGATGAGGATGAAGATGAGGAGGAGGAAGAGCCCGTTGCACCTCCTGCCAAGTCATAGAAGTTGATGGCAGATGCTATCAAGACTGGTGCTGCTCCTTCCAATCCCAAGTCTGCTCCCAAACTAGCTGCACCCAAGTCAACTGCTCCAAAGAGATCCACAAGGAATATCCCAGCTGTAGAGAAGGGCAAGGCCCCAGTGCTTGAGGTCCAAGAAGATGATGAGCCACTAGTGCTCAAGAAATTGAAGCCCAAGATCCCAGATCAGAATGATGTTCATCCAGTGGCTGAAAACATGAAGTTGAGGAAGGATCATGGTCTGAGATTGTGGAGGAAGACAGATCCATATGCCACTAGGAGGAGTTCCATACCATAGAACAGTAGGACTTCTATGAAATTGTATTGTTGGACAAGAAGCCCATAGCATGTGACATGAAATGGGTTGATTGGGAATACATTGATGATAATGAAGACTATTTTCCCCATGTTCATGAGAGCTTCAGGCTGAATGGAGTTAATGCATTTATTGGACAAGAACTGACAAAATGGAATGATGAAATGATTATGCAGTTCTACTCCACTGCCCACTTTTACCCATATGGTAAGATTGTCTAGATGACTGAGGGAACCAGGTACGAGTCATCAATCTCTGAATGGGCAGATCTCATCAAAGCTCCCAAGGAAGAAGAAAATGATCTTGATGTGTATAGCAAACCCAGAAAGGATCACAACTCAATGGCTAACATGTACAAGCCTATTCCTGATGCAGCTCTAGAGACACACAAGCTTGGTTCAATCTACTATCTGCTTGCTGGATTGACCACCATGAACACCATCTTGAGGCATACTTTGTTGCCCAAGTCTGGAGATCACAGGATGATACGTGCTCACTCCATCAACTTGCTACATTTGTTTGATGTTCCCTAGAAGTGCAAAGTCATGAGCTTGATAGTTGAGTCAGTGAAGAGGACAGCAGCTGACCAAAAGAGGTCTTGTGGATATGCCCCACACATTCAGATGTTGATCAACTCCAAGGTTGGAACTGGGACATATTTGCTTGACAAAGAGCATCTACCTCTTAGGACTGATTTTGAGGACAACGAGGTTGTCATGGATGCATCACATCCTACATGTGCTGAGGCCCAGGAGAAGACCGAGAAGGCAAAGGCTGCAAAAGCAGCAAGTGCTCCAGATGCTTCAATAGTGAATCTCAAGAGCAAGCAAGATCAGCTCACTTATCTGCTTGAGGCTACTGCGAGGATTGAGAAGAGCTTGGCCACCTTGCCTCAAAATCAAGAAAGTTTAGAGAGGATAACTGAGATCAAGATGTATGACCTTGATGTGAAGGTCACAGAGATTCAGAGTATAGAGGAGAAGCTTAGGGATGATGCTTTGGACAATGATGACAGACCCACTACTGACAGGTTCCAGACAGTGACAAGGGCACAGAGGTCTTCTGTTGTGCCAGTAGTAGATTTGAGGCCTGCTCATTCTGTTCCTGCCACCACAGCTACAGTTGCTCCTCCAGTATCAACTCCTCTAGCTCCACAGACTTCAGCAGAAGCATTTGCAGATGGACTCCTCTCAACGCCGTCTACGCACACCGGAGCTACAAGCCAGAAGACCACTTCAGGAGCTCTTGGAGATCGTGCCTAGAGTGCCGTATAACACTATACATTTTCAAACTTTTTGGTAACTTGTTGCAAAAGGGGGAGAAAGTGTATAGATCATAGGCTTCGAGAGAGAGTGTCTTTTGCTTTTTTGGTTTTATTTGCCTTGCTACTTGCTACTTTGGTTGGTTGGTGTTACTTATGCAACATTTGTGTTATGCTCGTGAGATACTTTGTGTGATCATGTGTTTGATCATATTACGCTTAATGTGTGCTTGCATGATTATCTCTATAAACGTTTGTATATGATCAATCACTTGTGTCCTTGGTGATGAGTGCATGTTATTTAATTCTTATCATTTTGTGCGCTCCACCAAGATGTATGTGACATGGAAGAGTGATCCATGATCCTAATCGATTGTGGATTTGCATTCAAACACAAATTTCAAATAATGCACAAATTTAGGGAGAGCTCTTGCTTATCACATACTTCTCAAAGCGATGATGTATTTCATTCATATTATCATTTGTCAAAGCTTTGGTCTATATGTTGTCATCAATTACCAAAAAGGGGGAGATTGAAAGTGCAACTAATCCCCGGGTGGTTTTGGTAATTCATAACAACATATAGCTCATTGAACTAATATCCATTCAAGTTTAATATTTCAGAAAGTTCAATGAATGGCATGGCATGGACTAGAGATGTGGACCCCTCAAAATGCTAAGGGCGCATATTGGCAAAAGCTCAAGGCTGTTCATTTATATTTTAGTGATCCAAGATCACATTGCGTCCATAGGAAAGCCAATACTATTAAAAGGGGATGAGGTGTTGCTTAATGGCTTGCTTGCTCAAAGTGCTTAGTGATATTGCTACAAAGCCCTCAACCACTTTCTCATTCCAAATATGTCCAAAACCCAAAGTCAAACTCGGCCCCATCGAATCATCCTATCCGGAGCCACCGAGTTCATATGACATAGCCACTGCCAGAAACCCTAACAGTTCGGTCACATCAATACGGATCTCGGTCTCACCGAGATGGCCTTGCAAACTCTCTGTTGCCTCTTGCAATTGTTTCGGTCTCACCAAAATTGCGATCGGTCACACCGAGTTGGCTTGACATCTTCTCTGTTGCCTTATTGCTTCACTTTGGTCTCACCGAGTTGATGCAATCGGTGCCACCGAGTTGATGTTTTCCCTAAGCCCTAGCACATCAGTCCCACCGAGTTGTTCTAGTTGGTCCCACCGAGATTCCTAACGTTCACATTTTGAACTAAATCGGTCTCACCGAGTTCTTCCATTCAGTCTGACCGAGTTGGGTCAAATGTGTGTAACGGTTGGATTTTGTGTGGAGGCTATATATACCCCTCCACCCCCTTCTCCATATGTGAGAGAGCCATCAGAACGTGCCTACACTTCCAACATACATTTTCTGAGAGAGAACCACCTACTCATGTGTTGAGATCAAGATATACCAATCCTACCACAAGAATCTTGATTTCTAGCCTTCCCCAAGTTGCTTTCAACTCAAATCATCTTTCCACCATATCCAAATCTGTGAGAGAGAGTTGAGTGTTGCGGAGACTATCATTTGAAGGACAAGAGCAAGGAGTTCATCATCAACACAACATCTATTACCTTTTGGAGAGTGGTGTCTCCTAGATTGGTTAGGTGTCGCTTGGGAGCCTCCGACAAGATTGTGGAGTTGAACCAAGAACTTTGTAAGGGCAAGGAGATCGCCTACTTCATGAAGATCTACCCGAGTGAGGCAAGTCCTTCGTGGGCGATGGCCATGGTGGGATAGACAAGGTTGCTTCTTCGTGGACCCTTCGTGGGTGGAGCCCTCCGTGGACTCGCGCAACCGTTACCCTTCATGGGTTGAAGTCTCCATCAACGTGGATGTACGATAGCACCACCTATTGGAACCATGCCAAAAATCTCCATGTCATCATTTCGGTAGCACTCTCCAAACCCTTCCCTTTACTTCATATGCAATGTTTTACTTTCCGCTACTACACTCTTAGAATTGCATGTGTAGGTTGATTGCTTGACTTGTGCTAATTGCTAAAATCTGCCCACAACTAAAATTGGGAAAAGGCTAGATTTTTATTTGGTCAAGTAGTCTAATCACGCCCCACTAGACCTACTTTCGATCCTACAAGTGGTATCAGAGCTTTGGTCTCCATTTGCCTTGATTTCCATAGCTTTGGTGATCATAGCCTTGGTTTCACAACCTAGGAGAGTATGGCATCTAGCGAGGGAAATTACCACCGTAGAGGTCCTTACTTTGATGGTACTAATTTTGCTAGTTGGAAGCATAAGATGAAAATGCATATTCTTGGTCATAACCCCACCGTTTGGGCTATTGTGCGCATTGGCTTGCAAGGTGATTTCTTCGAGGATGGAAAAGAACCGGATCGTGAAGCGTCTGCGGAAGGAATGAAGATGTTGCAATACAATGCTCAAGCTTGCGATATTCTCTTCAATGGATTGTGCCCCGAAGAATTCAACAAAATCAACCGCCTTGAGAATGCAAAGGAAATTTGGGATACTTTGGTTGATATGTGTCGGTGCAACAAACCCTGGGTCTGTTGCCCAGACCGTGCACAGGCCTGAAATCAAGATTGCAACATCCAAGACAAGGCCAAGATAAAGAGATAGGCTCTTTGAGGGATCAAAGGGCAGGTTGAGAAGACCAAGTCAAGCCAAGAAGCAAGACACCGCTAAGGGAAAACCTCCCTTGCCAGGCAGGAGAGCCTGGCGTGGTCAAGGTTGCCCCGGAAGCAAGCCTCAAGACCGCCCCGGCAGGCCTGCCGGGGCATATGAAGGCAAAACTCCCCGCCAAGGCTTCACCGCCCCACCTCACAGCGAAACAAGTCATTGATCGGTGTGGTGTCAAGCCCCAAGATGACTAAGTGGCTGCCTTTTGCCACAAGGCAGCCATTTCCTACAGGAAGCACCTCCAAATGACACCCGTCCTGCGACGTGTTATGTAGACAAGAGAGAAGGTGGCCAAACAGCCCGACAAGGCGTGCCGGGCAGGCCATGTTGTGACACTGAGCGACGCATTTAATGCATACTGCTCTATCTGCAGAGTAGATATGATAGCACTGTTCGCTATCTAATCAGTACACAATGACTGATTTGCCACTGTGGTGACCCCTTAATCTATAAAAGGAGGCCCATGGCAACCATAGAATGGATTCGGACCCCTGTACACTCATATGCGCGTAGCTGCTCTCGCCCCGGGGCAACCCTGCCGGGCAAGAGCACTGTGTTTCCACCACCATCCACCATCAATCCACCAAAGCAGGAGTAGGGTTTTACGCCTCTCGGCGGCCCGGACCTGGGTAAAACTGCCCGTGTGATCTCTGCCGCGCTACGCTATGCTCCTCTGCTCTTTGTGCAACGTGCTCAGTCCCCCTGCAGAACCAAAAGGGGCCCTTGGCCCCATAGGTGGCCGTGGTTTCCCACGACATCTTTGGCATGCCAGGTAGGGGGATGCGCTTGCGCGAACCCGAGAAGTGCACATAGTGCGTCATCTTCACCGCCATCTTCTTCATCAACGGCTCCGTCGTCCATGGCGCCCAAGAAGAAGCCCGGCGCCGTAGCTCATCCATCCACCTCGAAGGCCCTGCCGCACGTGAGCGCTGATGCTGTGGGGGCTATGGGGACGCCTGGGGGTGCGGACGGCGTGGGTGACGTGGTCGGCGCAGGCGGCGTCGTTACCACCTCCCCTGCGGCCGAAGCAGGAGTAGGAGGCACCGGAGAAGGACAGCACCAACTACATCCCAATGACCCCGCGCCCATGAGGTATGAGAGGAGAGATTATTCCATCTGCACTTCCCCGTCCGGCCGAGGGGCACAGCCGCAGCGGGGATACTCGCTCTGGGGGGAATCGTAACTCCCCGACCGCTCCCACCGCGGGAGCGGCCGTAGTACATGCACCATCCCCGGAACGAGCCGACCCAGCCGCTACACCAAACGGAGCCGCTGGCCCTCGAGCGCCTCCACCTCGTCCAGACGCCATCCAGGCGGCTGGCTCACGACGACGAGAGCACGGCACGACCGCTACCGGCACCATCAGGAGCCGGGCGACATTACGATCTTCATCGACATCCATGCCAAGCACCGCTTCGGAGGCCATGGCGCGGGCTCAGCTACTGTTGAAATTTCCGTTGGTAGCCGATTAGATGGATGAGTGGAGAGCCACCATTCAGAATCTGATTGGCTTCGCCGAGGCGGGAGGATCACAGCGGGCTGGCCCGCCATGGCCTCCCCAGGCAGCGACAATGGCCCACGCTGCTGGCCGTGCGGATGGGGCCACTCCTACGATGCAGTCCCCTCCGCGGCAGCCAGCGGGAGCCGTGCAACCAAGAACCTGACGACGTCTCGATGGCTTCGTCTGACCCTCGAGCGCATCAAGGCCCACGACGAGTCCTGGAGGACAGGCAGAGGGAAGGCGCGCGTGTCGACACCGAGCGACACCGCGACGCCCGCCGACAGTCCGACAGGCGTGATGGCCCCGACGTCGACAAGCCCGCACTTGCTGACGGCGGGTATCTACCTTTCGAGGCTGGGTGCCCTGCCTTCACCCGTGAGCTGCGGCAAGTCCATTGGCCGTCCACTCGCACGTTCAAGCCAGAGATACCAGAGAAGTATGACGGAAGACTGAACCCGGCAGAGTTCTTGACCATCTACACCATCGCTGTTCAAGCTGCTGGGGGAGGAGATGAGAAGGTATTCGCCAACTACTTCCCTTTGGCATTCAAGCCAAATGTGAGGTCTTGGATGATGCACCTGCCGGAGAACTCCATTTCGACCTAGGCTGACCTGTGCCATGAGTTCGTTGGCACCTTCACGGGCGGCCATCAAGAACCAGGGCGGCCCAGCGACTTGCAGCTTCTTCTGCAGAAAGAAGGCGAGAGTCTGCAGAAATACATGCAGAGATTCAGCAGTGTCCATAGGAATATTCCAGACATCCACCCGACAACTGTGATAGCTGCGTTCCAGTCCAACGTGCGCAACCGTCGGATACGTTCCCAGATGAACGTTCGATTGCCCAAGACTGTGAAGGAACTTTACACTCTGGTGGATAAGTGTGCTCGAATAGAGGAGGGGAGGAAGCTCCCCGGAGAAGAGGATGGCGTCGCCATCGATTTAGAGGATGATGACGAGGCCACCAGTCAAAAAAAGAAGAACAAGAAGCGCAAGGATAAGTCAGTGATGACCGTTGAGGGATCGGGCCTGCCTAGTACCGGCAAGAAAGCCAAGGCTGAGATACCCGGCAAGGAGGTTGCCGCGTGCACTGACTGCCGGGAAGCCGTGGCTGCCGAGAAGGCTGGGAAATGCGATGGCCCGTATTGCAAGATCCATCGGACCAAGGGCCATGATCTCCAGGAGTGTCATCAGGTTGAGCAGCTTGTCAAGAAGCAGAAGGCTCAATATGAGAAGCGAGATAAAGAGAAAGGTCAGAATGGCGCTGGCGGAAAGGGCCGGGGTGGTGGAGCAAGCCGCCCAGGCAAGGCTCCTCAGAATCAAGGGAAACCCGCTAGAGGCCATCAGAAGGAGGATTGCAACGATGAGAGTGATGGAGGAGATGAAGAGGAGACCAGCGAGCAGGAATTTCAGAAAGCCACTGACGCCCTGTGCATTGACGAGGGTGCATCTTTGCACTCCTCCCACCGCCAACTTAAATGGTGGGCACATGAAGTCAATGCCGTGGAGCCAGCGGCAGACTCTCGAAGGCCGCTCAAGTGGTCCCGCACGCCCATCATCTTCGACGAAGAGGACCACCCTGACCGCACCACCGCGATAGGGTGCTTGCTATTGTTGGTATCACCAACAATCCGCAACCTCAAGGTCACAAAGATGTTGGTTGACGGCGGGGCCAGGTTGAATCTGATTTCTTCAAAGGTCATCAGCAAACTCCAGATAGTAGAGGAAGAGCTCAAAGTTACTGGTACGTTTCAAGGGATCAATCCCGGCAGGAGTCGTCCTAAGGGAAAAATCTTGTTGCCGGTGACATTTGGGGGAGAGTTGAACTACCGGACTAAGAAGATCGTGTTTGATGTGGTTGACCTCCCCTTGCCATACAATGGAATCCTTGGTCGCCCAGCTTTGGCCAAGTTTATGGTGGCATCCCACTATGCCTACAACACCTTAAAGATGCCAGGGCCAGTGGGCATCATTTCCATTCCATCAGACGAGAAGGACGCAATTATTTGCGTGGACAAGATGTACCAGGATGCTGTCGTGGCAGAGGTCGCTGAAGCTACAATCCCCGCCAAGGAAAGTAATGGAAAGGAGAAGGCTAACAGGGACGCCGACAAGGAATCCGGGAAGCGTACCTCTTCGGGGTATGCTGCGCCTGTTGATGACTCGCCGGAGAGTTCCAATAGCAAGAGATCAAAGGCTTCTGCTCCCGCAGTGAAACAGGTCCCGGCAGGGCTGGCTGGCGCTGGTGGTACTTTCACTGTCAGCGCCACCCTCGATGACAAATAGGAAAGCGCGCTCGTTGCCTTCCTGCGGGCGAATGTCGATGTGTTTGCCTGGCAACCATCTGACATCCCGGTGTTCCCAGGAAGGTAATCGAGCACCACCTTGCTGTCTGCCCACATGCCCGACCCATCAAGCAGAAGGTCCGGAAGCAAGCTTTGGAGCGGCAATAGTTTATTGCCGAGGAGATCAAGAAACTTGAGGTAGCTAGTCTAGTTAGAGGAGTGTTGCATCCAACGTGGTTAGCAAATCCAGTGGTGGTACGCAAAGCCAATGGGAAGTGGAGGCTGTGCATAGATTTCACAGATCTGAACAAGGCATGCTCGAAGGACCCATTTCCCTTGCCGCACATCGACCAGATTGTAGATTCCACCTCCGGATGTGACCTGCTTTCCTTCCTGGATGCCTACCCTGGATATCATCGGATCTTCATGTCCAAGGAAGACAAAGAGAAGACCGCATTCATCACCCCATGTGGCACATACTGCTTCGTGTGGATGCCTTTCGGGTTGAAGAGTGCCGGTTCTACTTTCGCAAGAGCAGTCCAAATTGGTTTTGAGTCACAGTTGCACAGGAACGTCGAGGCTTACATGGATGATATTGTGGTCAAGACCAAGGATAGATCAACCCTCATTCAGGATTTGGAAGAGACGTTTGCTAATCTGCACAAGATCAACTTGAAGCTAAATTTGGAGAAGTGTGTGTTTGGTGTTCCTTCCGGCAAGCTACTTGGCTTCTTTGTGTCCCACCGGGGGATAGAGGCCAACCCCGACAAGATCAAGGCTATTGAGCAGATTCAAGCACCCAAGACAGTCAAGGACGTGAGGTGTTTGACTGGATGTGTTGCCGCGCTTAACAGATTCATTTCCAAGTCTGCCGAGCGTGCCTTGCCATTCTTCAAGGCTTTAAAAAAGGCAGGGCCCATGGAGTGGACCCCAGAGGTAGACACCGCACTACAAGATTTGAAGGCCTACCTTTCCTCTGTGCCCACTTTGGTTGCTCCAAAACCTCAAGAGTCATTGATGCTATACTTGGTGGCAACTAATCAGGTGGTTAGCGCAGCACTGGTGGCGCAGAGGGAAGTGTATGGACTAGCAGACGCAGCTGGTGTCCCTTTCGGGGAGGAAAGTGAACACACCCCGGCAAGGTCAGATGTAGATCAAGGTAGAGAAGAGCAAAGCAACAGAAGCAGTTCTCTAGTCACGACATAGAAGAAAGTGGTGCAGCGCCCAATATACTTCGTCAGCTCCCTGTTGCGGGGGGCTAGATCCAGGTACTCTGGCATGCAAAAATTGATCTTTGGCCTTGTCATGGCCTCAATGAAACTGCGCCACTACTTCCAAGCCCATGAGATCATAGTTGTCACCCGTTTCCCTTTGCAACGGATACTCTGAAACCCTGAGGCCACCGGTAGGATAGTGGAGTGGGCTTTGGAGTTATCCAGCTTTGGTTTGAAGTTTGAGAGCACATCAACCATTCAGAGCAGAGCATTGGCAGAGTTTATTGCAGAATGGACGCCAACTCCTGATGAAGAGGTATTGGAGACAGTTATCCCCGGCAAGGAAGCGCCTCAAGAATGGATCATGTATTTTGATGGTGCCTTCTCCCTTCAAGGTGCAGGGGTTGGCTTGCTTCTCGTTGCTCCCACCGGAGAGCACCTAAAGTATGTCATCCAGATGCATTTTCCCCAGGAGGAGGCTACCAACAATACATCAGAGTATGAGGGGCTCCTTGCTGGGCTCAGAGTTGCAACAGAACTGGGGATCATGAAGCTGATCATCCGCGGAGATTCACAACTTGTGGTGAGACAAGTCAACAAGGATTACCAAAGTCCATTGATGGGGGCATACGTTGAGGAAGTGAGAAAGTTGGAGGAGCGCTTTGACGGATTGCAAACAGAGCACGTACCCCGTGCAGAAAACAGCATCGCTGATCATCTGTCGAAGTGAGCTGCACAAAAGCTCACTGTGGAACCAGGAACTTTTGTTCTCCATCTGACTCGGCCCTCCGTATCCCTAGCAACAATGGCCAGAAAGAGGAGGAAACTGGACTCCGGCAAGCCACATCCGGTAGAACCTCTCGAGGATCCCGGCAGAAAGCTTGTCGGGCACAACTCCCCTTCGGTTGCTGAGCTGCATCCTCCCGCCAGGCAACCGGGCCCCGCGGTCAAGGATTTCACTCTCATGGATGAGGAGGTGCCGTTAGTCCTCGTTGCCGAGCCACAGGCTCCGCCTTGAGCACGTCACATAGTCCATTTCCTCCAAACTTGAGAACTTCCCAAAGAGCAAGAAGAAGCTGAAAGAGTAGCCCGGAGGGCCAGTATGTATTAGTTCGTTGATGACACGCTGTACAGAAGGAGGTCCAACGGTGTGAAATTGAAGTGCATTTGCCGGGAAGGAGGAAAGAAACTGCTGGCAGAGATAAACAAGGGTATGTGCGGCTCCCACATTGGATCAAGGGCGTTGGTTGGGAAAGCTTTCCGGCAAGGATTCTACTAGCCCACAGCCCTCCAAGATGCGGTCAAGCTTGTCACCAAGTGTGAAGCCTGCCAGTTCCATTCCAAGAACATCCACCTGCCTGCCCAAGCTCTTCAGACAATCCCTTTGTCATGGCCATTTTTCATCTGGGGGCTCGATATCCTCGGCCCTTTCCCCCGTGCTGCCGGGGGCTTTGAATTCTTGTTCGTTGCAATCGACAAGTTTACATAGTGGCCGGAACTAGAGCCCGTGAGAAAGGTGACTGCTCAGTCAGCTATCAAGTTCTTGAAAGGATTGGTGTGCCGCTTCGGAGTTCCTGCCCGGATCATCACTGACAACGGCACCCAGTTCACAAGTCGCGCCTTCATGCAATACGTTCATGCCCTCAGAAGCAAAATCTCGTTCGCCTCTGTGGCCCATCCAAGGAGCAACAGGCAAGCTGAGAGGGCGAACGCTGAAGTGTTGCGAGGACTCAAGACGAGAACTTTTGATAGGCTGCAGAAGCGTGGCAGGCGGTGGATCGATGAGCTGTCGGTGATTCTTTGGTCCCACAGAACGACACCAAATCGAGCTACCGGGCAGACTCCCTTTTCCCTAGTCTATGGGGCAGAGGCAGTTATCCCCACGGAACTCATTTACGGGTCACCTCGAGTGATTGCCTATGATGAAGTAGCACAAGATCAGCATCGGCGTGACGACGATGTGCTACTTGAGGAGAACCGTCTCCGGGCTGCTACGTGTGCCGCACGCTACCAGCAAGCCCTGCGTTGCTATCACAACCACAGGGTTCATGCCCGGTGTTTTGAGGAAGGCAACCTTGTCCTTAGGCGCGTTTAGTCCACCAAGGGTGCAAGCAAGTTGACGCTGAAGTGGGAAGGCCCTTACCAGGTAGTACGAGTCACCAGACCTGGCACAGTTCGTCTGGAGACCGGAGATGGCATTCAGTTGCAAAACTCATGGAACATTGGGCATCTCCGTATGTTCTACCCGTAAGGAGCGGCTGTCGGGCCCTGCCCGGTAGCCAACCTTTTGTACAGGCCTTGCCTCTGTTGCATGTAACCCCTTGTACAAAGCCAGGCGTAGACCCTGAGCAACAGAGAAATAAATGAAGCGTTGGGGGGGCCCCGACAAATTGCATGCATGCATAAGCATATCATGAGCATTGCATGTTCATGTAAATAAGATCGCATGAGGCATCATTTTCATCTGCATCAAACTGCAGGCTCCTACCGTGGATTCAGTCCCCAAAAAAAAGAAGAGAAGACAAGCCTACATTGCGATCCCTGGCAAGCCCAAAAAGATAAGTTCTCTCTCTTATCCATACGCGTTCTGTAAGTAAAAACTTGTGCATAGGAAAACCTCACCGCTTTCAGTCGGTGCAACAGACCCTGGGTCTGTTGCCCAGACCGTGCACAGGCCCAAGATCAAGATTGCAACATCCAAGACAAGGCCAAGATGAAGACATAGGCTCTTTTGAGGAATCAAAGGGCAGGATGAGAAGACCAAGTCAAGCCAAGAAGCAAGACATCGCTAAGGGAAAACCTCCCTTGCCGGGCAGGAGAGCCTGGCAAGGTCAGGGTTGCCCCGGAAGCAAGCCTCAGGACCGCCCCGGCAGGCCTGTCGGGGCATACGAAGGCAAAACACCCCGCCAAGGCTTCACCGCCCCACCTCACAGCGACCCAAGTCACCGATCGGTGCGGTGTCAAGCCCCAAGATGACTAAGGGGCTGCCTTTTGCCACATGGCAGCCATTTCCTACAGGAATCACCTCCAAATGACACACGTCATGCGACGTGTCATGCAGACAGGAGAGAAGGTGGCCAAACAGCCCGGCAAGGCGTGCCGGGCAAGCCATGATGTGACACTAAGCGGCGCATTTAATGCGTACTGCTCTGTCTGCAGAGTAGATATGATAGCACTGTTCGCTATCTAATCAGTACACAATGACTAATTTGCCACTGTGGTGACCCCTTGATCTATAAAAGGAGGCCCATGGCAACCATAGAAAGGATTCGGACCCCTGTACACCCATACGCGCGTAGCTGCTCTTGCCCCGGGGCAACCCTGCCGGGCAAGAGCGCTGTGCTTTCACCACCATCCACCATCAATCCACCAAAGCAGGAGTAGGGTTTTACGCCTCGCGGCGGCCCGAACCTAGTTAAAAACTGCCCGTGTGATCTCTGTCGTGCTACGCTGCGCTCCTCCGCTCTTTGTGCAACATGCTCAGTCCCCCTGCTGACCAAAAGGGGCCCTTGGCCCCATAGGTGGCTGTGGTTTCCCATGACATCTTTGGCGCGCCAGGTAGGGGGCTGCGCTTGCGTGAACCCGAGAAGTGTATGAAGCGCGTCATCCTCGCCGCCATTCTCTTCATCAATGGCTCCATCGTCAATGGCGTCCAAGAAGAAGCCCGGTGCCGCAATGACCCATCCACCTCAAAGGCCCCGCCGCACGCGCCCGCTGATGCCGCGGGGGCTACGGGGACGCCTGGAAGTGTGGACGCTACGGGGGATGTGGTCTGCACGGGCGGCGTCGTTACCAGCTCCCCTGCGGCCGAAGCAGGAGTAGGAGGCACCAATGAAGGACAACACCAACTACATTCCAGCAGCCACGCCCCACGAGGTACGGGAGGAGAGATCATTCCATCTACACTTCCCCATCCGGCCGAGGGGCTCAGCCACAGCGGGGGTACTTGCTCTGCGGGGAATCGCAACTCCCCGACCGCACCCGCCGCGGGAGCGGCCGTAGAATATGCGCTACCCCTGGAACGAGCCAACCCAACCGCTATGCCAAATGGAGTTGCTAGCCCTCAAGTGCCCCCACCTCATCCACACGCCATCCAGGCGGCTGGCTCACGATGACGTGAGCACGGCGTGACCGCTACCGGCACCGTTAGGAGCCGGGCGACCTTACGGTCTTCATCGACATCCATGCCAAGCACCGCTTCGAAGGCCAAGGCACGGGCTCAGCTACTGTTGAAATTTCCGCTGGCAGCCGATCGGATGGATGAGTGGAGAGCCACCATTCAGAGTCTGATTGGCTTCGCCGAGGCGGCAGGATCACATCGGGCTGGCCCACCACGGCCTCCCCAGGCAGCGACAATGGCCCACGCTGCTGGCCATGCGGATGGGGCCACTCCTACGGTGCAGTCCCCTCCACGGCAGCTGGCGCGAGAGCCGCACGACCAAGAACCTGATGACGTCTTGATGGCTTCATCCGACCCTCGAGCGCGACAAGGCCCACGACGAGTCTTGGAGGACAGGCAGAGGGAAGGCGCACGTGTCAACACCGAGCGACACTGCGACGCCCACCACCAGTCCAATAGGCACGATGGCCCCGACGTCGATGAGCCCACACTCGCTGACGGCGGGTACCTGTTTTTTGAGGCTGGGTGCCCTGCCTTCACCCATGAGCTGCGGCAAGTCCGTTGGCCATCCACTCGCACGTTCAAGCCAGAGATACCAGAGAAGTATGACGGAAGACTGAACCCGACAGAGTTCTTGAGCATCTACACCATCGCTGTTCAAGCTGCCGGGGGAAGAGATGAGAAGGTATTCGCCAACTACTTCCCTTTGGCACTCAAGCCAAATGTGAGGTCTTGGCTGATGCACCTGCCAGAGAGCTCCATTTCGACCTGGGCTGACCTGTGCCATGATTTCGTTGGCACCTTCACGGGCGGCCATCAAGAACACGAGCGGCCCAGCGACTTGCAGCTCCTCCCGTAGAAGGAAGGCGAGAGCCTGCGGAAATACATGCAGAGATTCAGCAGAGTCCACAGGAATATTCTGGACATCCACCCGGCAGCTGTGATAGCTGCGTTCCAGTCCAACGTGCACAATCGTCAGATACATTCCAAGATGAATGTTCGATTGCCCAAGACTGTGAAGGAGCATTACACTCTGGTGGATAAGTGTGCTCGAATAGAGGAGGGGAGGAGGCTCCCCGGAGAAGAGGATGGCATTGACATCGATTCAGAGGATGATGACGAGGCCGCCAGGTAAAAGAAGAAGAACAAGAAGCGCAACAAAAGGCGCAAGGATAAGGCAGTGATGACCGTTGAGGGATCGGGCCTGCCTAGTACTGGCAAGAAAGCCAAGGCTGAGATACCTGGCAAGGAGGTTGCTGCGTGCACTGACTGCCGGGAAGCCGCGGCTGCCGAGAAGGCTGGGAAAGGCGATGGCCCGTATTGCAAGATCCATCGTACCAAGGGCCACAATCTCAAGGAGTGTCATCAGGTTGAGCAGCTTGTCAAGAAGCAGAGGGCTGAATATGAGAAGCGAGATAAAGAGAAAGGTCAGAATGGTGCTGGTGGAAAGGGCCGGGGTGGCGGAGCAAGCCGCCCCGACAAGGCTCCTCAGAATCAAGGGAAACCCGCCAGAGGCCGCGCAAAGGAGGATTGCAATGATGAGAGTGATGGAGGAGATGAAGAGGAAACCAGCGAGCAGGAATTCCAGAAAGCCACTGATGCCCTATGCATTGAAGGGGGTGCATCTTTGCACTCCTCTCACCGCCAACTTAAATGGTAGGCGCGTGAAGTCAATGCCGTGGAGCCAGCGGCAGACTCTCGAAGGCCGCTCAAGTGGTCCCGCATGCCCATCAGCTTCGATGAAGAGGACCACCCTGACCGCACCACTGCGGTAGGGTGCTTGCCATTGTTGGTATCACCAACAATCCGCAACCTCAAGGTCACAAAGATGCTGGTTGAAGGCGGGGCCGGGTTGAATATGATTTCTTCAAAGGTCATCAGCAAACTCCAGATAGCAGAAGAAGAGCTCAAAGTTACTGGTACGTTTCAAGGGATCAACCCCGGCAGGAGTCGTTCTAAGGGGAAAATCACGTTACCAGTGACATTTGTTGGAGAGTTAAATTACCGGACTGAGAAGATCGTGTTTGTTGTGGTTGACCTCCCCCTGCCATACAATGGAATCCTTGGTCGCCCAGCTTTGGCTAAGTTCATGGCGGCATCCCACTATGCCTACAACACCTTGAAGATGCCAGGGCTGGTGGGCGTCATTTCCATTCCATCATACGAGAAGGACGCAATTATTTGCGTGGACAAGATGTACCGGGATGCAGTCGCGGCAGAGGCCACTGAAACTGCAGTCCCTGCCAAGGAAAATAATGGAAAGAAGAAGGCTAACAAGGACACCGGCAAGGAATCCGTGAAGCGTACCTCTTCGGGGTATGCTACGACTGTTGATGACTCGCCGGAGAGTTCCAATAGCAAGAGATCCAAGGCCTCTGCACCCGTTATGAAACAGGTCCCGGCGGGGCTGGCTGGCACTGGTGGTACTTTCACTATCAGCGCCACCCTCGATGACAAATAGGAAAGTGCGCTTATTGCCTTCCTGCGGGTGAATGTCGATGTGTTTGCATGGCAACCATCAGACATCCCCGGTGTTCCCAGGGAGGTAATCAAGCACCACCTTGCTGTCTGCCCACATGCCTGACCCATCAAGTAGAAGGTTCGGAAGCAAGCTTTGGAGCGGCAACAGTTTGATGCCGAGGAGATCAAGAAAGTTGAGGCAGCTGGTCTGGTTAGAGGAGTATTGCATCCAACATGGTTAGCAAATCCAGTGGTGGTACACAAGGCCAATGGGAAGTGGAGGCTGTGCATAGATTTTACGGATCTGAACAAGGCATGCCCTAAGGACCCATTTCCCTTGCCGCGCATCGACCAGATTGTGGATTCCACCTCCGGGTGCGACCTGCTATCCTTCCTGGATGCCTACTCTGGATATCATCAGATCTTCATGTCGAAGGAAGACGAAGAGAAGACCGCGTTCATCACCCCATGTGGCACATACTGCTTCGCGCGGATGCCTTTCGGGTTGAAGAGCGCCGTGTCTACTTTCGCAAGAGCAGTTCAGATTGGTTTTGAGTCACAGTTGCACAGGAACATTGAGGTTACATGGCTGATATTGTGGTCAAGACCAAGGATAGATCAACCCTCATTCAGGGTTTGGAAGAGACGTTTGCTAATCTACGCAGGATCTACTTGAAGCTAAATCTGGAGAAGTGTGTGTTTGGCGTTCCTTCCGGCAAGCTACTTGGCTTCTTTGTGTCCCACCGGGGGATAGAGGCCAACCCCGACAAGATCAAGGCTATCAAGTAGATCCAAGCACCCAAGACAGCCAAGGACATGAGGCGTTTGACTGGATGTGTTACCACGCTTAGCAGATTCATTTCCAAGTCTACCGAGCGTGCCTTGCCTTTCTTCAAGGTTTTGAAAAAGGCAGGGCCCATGGAATGGACCCCAGAGGCAGGCGCCGCACTATAAGATTTGAAGGCCTACCTTTCCTCTGTGCCCACTTTGGTTGCTCCAAAACCTCAAGAGCCGTTGTTGCTATACTTGGTGGCAACTAATCAGGTGGTTAGCGCAGCACTGGTGGTGCAGAGGGAAGTGGATGGAGCAGCAGACGCAGCTGGTGTCCCTTTCGGGGAGGAAAGCAAACACACCCCAGCAAGGTCAGATGCAGATCAAGGTGGAGAAGAGCAAAGCAGCGGAAGCAATTCGCTGGTCACGGCAAAGAAGGAAGTGGTGTAGCGCCCAGTATACTTCGTCAGCTCCCTGTTGCAGGGGGCTAGATCTAGGTCCTCTGGTGTGCAAAAATTGATCTTTGGCCTTGTCATGGCCTCGAGGAAACTGCGCCACTACTTCCAAGCCCATGGGATCACAGTTGTCACCCATTTCCCTTTGCAACGGATACTCCGAAACCCTGAGGTTACCGGCAGGATAGTGGAGTGGGCTTTGGAGTTATCCAGTTTTGGTTTGGAGTTTGAGAGCACATCAACCATTCAGAGTAGAGCATTGGCAGAGTTTATTGCAGAATGGACGCCAACTCCTGATGAAGAGGTATTGGAGACAGTTATCCCCGGCAAGGAAGCGCCCCTAGAATGGATCATGTATTTCGATGGTGCCTTATCCCTACAAGGTGGAGGGGCTGGCGTGCTTCTCGTTGCTCCCACCGGAGAGCACCTGAAGTACGTCATCCAAAAGCATTTTCCTCGGGAGGAAGCTACCAACAATACAATAGAGAATGAAGGGCTCCTTGCTGGGCTCAGAATTGCAACAGAACTGGGGATCAAGAAGCTGATCATCCACGGAGATTCACAACTTGTGGTGAGACAAGTCAACAAGGATTACCAAAGTCCATTGATGGAGGCATACGTTGAGGAAGTGAGAAAGTTGGAGGAGCGCTTTGACGGATTGCAAACAGAGCACGTACCCCATGCGGAAAATAGCATTGCTGATCATCTGTCAAAGTGCGCTGCGCAGAAGCTCCGTGTGGAACCAGGAACTTTTGTTCTCCATCTGACTCAGCCCTCCGTATCCCCGGCAACAATGGCCAGAAAGAGGAGGAAACTGTACTCTGGCAGGCCTCTCCCGGTAGAACCTCTCGAGGATCCCGGCAGAAAGCTTGTCGGGCACAACTCCCCTTCGGTCACTGAGCTGCATCCTCCCACCAGGCCACCAGTCCTCGCGGTCGAGGATTGCACTCTCATGGATGGGGAGGTGCCATTGGTCCTTGTTGCCGAGCCACAAGCTCCGCCTAGGGCACGACACATAGTCCATTTCCTCCAAACTGGAGAACTTCCCGAAGAGCAAGAAGAAGCTGAAAGAGTAGCCCAGTGGGCCAGTATGTATCAGTTCGTTGATGACACGCTGTACAGAAGGAGGCCCAACGGTGTGAAATAGAAGTGCATTTGCCGGGAAGGAGGAAAGGATTTGCTGGCGGAGATACACAATGGTATGTGCGGCTCCCACATTGGATCTAGGGCGTTGGTTGGGAAAGCTTTCCGGCAAGGATTCTACTGGCCCACAGCCCTCCAAGATGCGGTCGAGCTTGTCACCAAGTGTGAAGCCTGCCAGTTCCATTCCAAGAACATCCACCTGCCTGCCCAAGCTCTTCAGACAATCCCTTTGTCAAGGCCGTTTTCAGTCTGGGGGCTCGATATCCTTGGCCCATTCCCCCGTGCTGCCAGGGGCTTTGAATTCTTGTTCGTTGCAATCGATAAGTTTACAAAGTGGCCGGAAGTAGAGCCTGTGAGGAAGGTGACTGCTCAGTCAGCTATCAAGTTCGTGAAAGGATTGGTGTGCCGCTTCGGAGTTTCTGCCCGGGTCATCACTGACAACGGCACCCAGTTCACGAGTCGTGCCTTCATGCAATACGTTCATGCCCTCGGAAGCAAAATCTTGTTCGCCTCTGTGGCCCATCCAAGGAGCAACGGGCAAGCTGAGAGGGCGAACACTAAAGTGTTGCGAGGACTCAATATGATAACTTTCGATAGGCTGCAGAAGTGCGGCAGGCGATGGATCGATGAGTTGCCGGTGGTTCTTTGGTCCGTCAGAACGACACCAAATCGAGCTACCGGGCAGACACCCTTCTCCCTAGTCTATGGGGTAGAATGAGTTATCCCCACGGAACTCATTTACGGGTCCCCTCGAGTGCTTGCCTACGATGAAGTAGCGCAAGATCAGCACCAGCGTGAAGACGCTGTGCTACTCGAGGAAAACCATCTCTGGGCTGCTATGCGTGCCGCACGCTATCAGCAAGCCCTGCGTTGCTATCACAGCCGCAGGGTTCGTGCCCTGTGTTTTGAGGAAGGCGACCTTGTCCTTAGGCGCGTTCAGTCCGCCAAGGGTGCAAACAAGTTGACGCCGAAGTGGGAAGGCCCTTACCGGGTAGTATGAGTCACCAGACCTGGCGCAGTCCGTCTGGAGACCGGAGATGGCATTCAGTTGCAAAACTCATGGAACATTGAGCATCTCCGCAAGTTCTACCTGTAAGGCGCGGCTGTCGGCCCCTGCCCGGCAGCCACCCTTTTGTACATGCCTTGCCTCTGTTGCATGTAACCCCTTGTACCAAGCCAGGCACAGACCCTGAGCAACAGAGAAATAAATGAAGCGTTGGGGGCCCCCGACGAATTGCATGCATGCATAAGCATATCATGAGCATTGCATGTTCATGTAGAATAGATCGCATGAGGCATCATTTTCATCTGCATCATACTACAGGCTCCTACCGTGGATTCGGTCCCAAAAAAGGAGAAGAGAAGACAAGCCTACATCGCGATCCCCGACAAGCCTAGACAGATAAGTTCTCTCTCTTATCCATACGAGTTATGTAAGTAAAGCTTGTGCATAGGAAAACCTCGCTGCTTTCAAGACTTTGGTGCTCCCGTCCCTTGACACGAACGTTGCTTCGGTCAGGGAGGTTGTAGTGGCCTTTGGCGAGAAAGTTGGCGGGGGGCTGGTCCCTCTTCACGATTTGTGCCCGGCAGGCCCAGCCCCACGGCATCAACTTGAGGGTACTGGCAGGATAGCCTACTGGGGAAAAACTTGTTTACTTGAGCGTAAAGAGGCATTCTCCCTCTACATGGACATGTTACATGCACAAGTGCCCGGCAAGGTTTATCTTTTTCATTAATATGCTGATCAACAAGTACAGACCTTACAGAACACAAACATGGATAAAAGAGATTACATAATTTGAACTAAAGTTTGGCAAGTGCCTACATATCCTAGATTGAAAAAAGATAAGTGCCCCCTGATGCCCTTTCTTGCCCCTCTCCTTCTAGGCACAGCGGCAGGAGGAGAAGAGGGCAAAAGGAGCGCCTGGGCAGAAGCCCAGCCCGTCCTCGTTGGGTCCCCTAACGAAGAGCCTGGCGAGAGCGGGAGGGCGCGGGCGAAGGCGATGGTGAAGAGATCGGCGGAGACGACCCATCAACCGCCACCACCAGGGTCAGCAGGACGCGGCAGGGGAAACGAAGCTACAGCCCACGAGGAAGCCTGCCGGGGCCCAGCTGGAAGGCTGCTGGAGGAGCCAGGAGCGCCACCCCCACCCCTGCATCCAACTCCCCGTCAAATCACCTTGCCGGGGAAGAGATGCAGGTGCAGATGATGGTGCTGCCGCCTGACGGTGACGGTGCGACTGGTGCTCAGCCAGAGTCAGAGTCATTGCCCTCTCGGCCGACGTCGTCGTCATCGCCGTCACTGTCCTCCTCATCACTATCGCTCGAGGAGGAGCTTTCATCGTCAGTCGAGCTCTCCGCGCAGCACCCCAAACGAGCACCCGAGCTCCCAAGAACCTTGACGGAAAGGAAATCAGCTTCCATTAACTTAAATTTGAGGACATGCCCTTCCGACAGGCTATGGGTGCGGGTAAAGGTCTTCCAGTCACGGCGAAGATACATAACATGAGGGGCGGGGAAATCTACATCCACCCATATGCTGCCATTCCCGCAGCCCCTCATGTGTAGTCTCAACGCACGCGGCTGATCGAGCTCCATCGCCCTTGCGAATTGGGTGGGGAGACGAAGGCGGCCGTGCTGAGGCTTATATAGCCTGATGATGAACTCTAGAGGCTGGTCTCCAATGTGGCCTTCCATCGGGGGAGGGGCGGCCGGCGGGGCGCAATCAGAGCGCCACACCGTCCCCCTCGGCCCCGTGCGCCACGACGGCCTTGACCTCGTCCTCCCCCACCTCCCCTCGTCGCGGGCTCCATCCCCGCGTCTTCAGAGGGAGGAGGGAGACGCTGTCGAGCAGAAGTTCTCATCGCCACTTGGGGAGGACCAGACCCCCGACCTCTCGCCATGACGAACATGGGCAACTGCAGAAACGAAGAAGGAAGGAGGTGTGGAGGAACTTCTAACACCACGCCCCCTTCTTATAGGCGGGCGTGGTAGGGGGCTGGATTTTCTTCGTGGAGGTGGCCGCAATGCTCGGCCAGTCCGGCTCCTCCTTGCCATCAACGGCTCGAAGAAGCAAGGCCGACCCCCTGCGCCAATCCACAACCCCTAGCTTTCTGCGATGGCACTCATTCCCGCACCCTCCGCATCCGCCACCAACCTCGCGCAATGCATGCAATACACGTGGCAGAAGCACTTGGAGCGGGGAGGGATGGTGGGGTGGCAGTTACCGCCCCGTGAACAAGGAATGTGGGTAACTCCACGCATCATGGCCCATTATCTCCATCACTGCAATTGGCGTTACGAGACGGGCGGAAGAACCGGGAACTGACCTGGGCTCAGATTAATGAAGAAGCAAAGAAGATCTCAAGGGGCGAGAAACTATTTCCCCCTTGCCTGTGCACAAGTTAGGGCCTACCCCGACGACGCCCGGCAGCTTGTTCGGGCCAGGTCCGGGGGCTCCTGTCGGTGCAACAGACCCTGGGTCTGTTGCCTAGACTATGCACAGGCCCAAGATCAAAATTGCAACATCCAAGACAAGGCCAAGATGAAGACATAGGCTCTTTTGAGGAATCAAAGGGCAGGATGAGAAGACCAAGTCAAGCCAAGAAGCAAGACACCGTTGAGGGAAAACCTCCCTTGCCGGGCAGGAGAGCCTGGCAAGGTCAGGGTTGCCCCGGAAGCAAGCCTCAGGACCGCCCCGGTAGGCCTACGGGGGCATACGAAGGCAAAACACCGCACCAAGGCTTCATCGCCCCACCTCACAGCAACGCAAGTCACCGATCGGTGCGGTGTCAAGCCCCAAGATGACTAAGAGGCTGCCTTTTGCCACATGGCAGCCATTTCCTACAGGAATCACCTCCATATGACACACGTCCTACGACGTGTCATGCAGACAGGAGTCAAGGTGGCCAAACAGCCCGGCAAGGCATGCCGGGCAAGCCATGATGTGACACTAAGCGGCGTATTTAATGCGTACTACTCTGTGTGCAGAGTAGATATGATAGCACTGTTCGCTATCTAATCAGTACACAATGACTGATTTGCCACTGTGGTGACACCTTGATCTATAAAAGGAGGCCATGGCAACCATAGAAAGGATTCGGACCCCTGTACACCCATACGCGCGTAGCTGCTCTCGCCCTGAGGCAACCCTGTCGGGCTAGAGCGCTGTGCTTCCACCACCATCCACCATCAATCCACCAAAGCTGTAGTAGGGTTTTACGCCTCGCGGCGGCCCGAACCTAGGTAAAAACTGCCCGTGTGATCCCTGTCGCGCTACGCTGCGCTGCTCCGCTCTTTTTGCAACGTGCTCAGTCCCCCTGCCATACCAAAAGGGGCCCTTGGCCCCATAGGTGGCCGTGGTTTCCCACGACACTTTCAAAACTTAGGTGCTCCCGTCCCTTGACTCGAACGTTGCTTCGATCAGGGAGGTTGTAGTGGCCTTTGGCGAGAAAGTTGGCGGGGGGGCTGGTCCCTCTTCATGATTTGTGCCTGGCAGGCCCAGCCCCGCGGCGGCAACTTGAGGGTACTGGCAGGATAGCCTACCGGGGAAAAACTTGTTTACTTGAGAGTATAGAGGCATTATCCCTCTGCATGGACTTGTTACATGCACAAGTGCCCGGCAAGGTTTATCTTTTTCATTAATATGCTGATCAACAAGTACAGACCTTACAGAACACAAACATGGATAAAAGAGATTACATAATTTGAGCTAAAGTTTGGCAAGTGCCTACATATTTTAGATTGAAAAAAGATAAATGCCCATGGTGCCTTTTTACTCCGTCCTCCCCTTCTTTGAAACTACAGGGGGAGACGAAGAAGACAAAGGGAAGGCCTGACTGGGATTCGGCGCCTCCCCAGGATCAGGACGGCACCGTTCCTGGACTGGGAGGAAGAAACCGGAGGATAGGAGTGGATGGTGACGCTGCCGGAAGCCCGGCCGGTGGTAATGGTGCTGCCGGCAAGCACGCCTCGTCGGAGCAGTCGCCCCCGCTCTTGACGTGTCGTGGGTTGCCGCCACCTTCCTCACCACTGTCGCTCGAATCTCCCGCCATGCCAACCAGGGCGAACACCAGGTGCTCCAGGTAGCTCCACAGAGAGCATGGTCGTCTCCAACGACCCGGAGACAAGGGGCCGCCGCCCTTTAAGTAAGCATGCATGGGGACAAGGAGCTCGTCCATACGTATGATAGGCAGTACCCTGAGAGGAGGAATCCGCCGTTACCAATACCAAACCACCTTTGCGGCCTCCCTCCGACGTCACAGGAAAAGGGGGAATAGGCCATGATCGACTACCACGCCTCGTGTCCATTATGGGCCTCGGCGTGGTGTCGCTTACGTCGCCCTTCACTAAGATTGGAGCTACGGGCGGCCCGGCGATGAGCGCACCAAAGTCGCTACCTCCGGTGCTGCCACCGCGCCGCCCGCACGCCCACCTGAGGCCTGCGCGAAGACAGGAAGAGGATTCTGCCCCAGCACTCGACACCGTCGACCCCAAGCTAGGGCCCGGGGCTTGGCCCCGAGCTCTCCTCTTTGGCATACCCCAGGAGGAAGCAGAGAATGAAGGAGGTGAGTGGACGAATGCTCCCACTCCTCCCTCTTCCTTTTCTAGACGGGCCGGGGTCGGGAGCCGCTCCCTCAGCGGGTGACCACCGTCCTCCTCCACCAATCCATGAAGACCAGGCCCCTGCCTTAACGCTCTCTCGCACCACGCGCCTCCGTTACCTACCCCACTCAATGCATGCAGCATACTTGGCCAGGGATAAGGGCGTGGTGGGAAGAGTGAATTGGCAGTTACTCGCCCGTGTGTTAAAGTCATTCACGGGCCATTACAAGATTGGCCCCACCACAATTGGTGTTACGCGATGGGCGGAAGAACCGGGAACTGACCTGGGCTCAGATTAATGAAGAAGCAAAGAAGATCTCAAAGGGCAAGCAACTATTTCCCCCTCACCTGTGCACAAGTTAGGGCCTACCCCGACGACGCCCGACAGCTTGTTCGGGCCAGGCCCGGAGGCTCCTGTCAGTGCAACAAACCCTGGGTCTGTTGCCCAGATCGTGCACAGGCCTGAAATCAAGATTGCAACATCCAAAACAAGGCCAAGCTAAAGAGATAGGCTCTTTGAGGGATAAAAGGGCAGGTTGAGAAAACCAAGTCAAGCCAAGAATCAAGACACCGCTAAGGGAAAACCTCCCTTGCCAGGCAGGAGAGCCTGGCGAGGTCAAGGTTGCCCCGGAAGCAAGCCTCAAGACCGCCTCGGCAGGCCTGCCAGGGCATACGAAGGCAAAACTCCCACCAAGGCTTCACCGCCCCACCTCACAGCGACGCAAGTCATTGATCGGTGCGGTGTCAAGCCCCAAGATGACTAAGTGGCTGCCTTTTGCCACATGGCAGCCATTTCCTACAGGAATCACCTCCAAATGACACCCGTCCTACGACGTGTCATGCAGACAAGAGAGAAGGTGGCCAAACAGCCCAGCAAGGCATGCCGGGTAGGCCATGATGTGACACTGAGCGGCGCATTTAATGCATACTGCTCTGTCTGCAGAGTAGATATGATAGCACTGTTCGCTATCTAATCAGTACACAATGACTGATTTGCCACTGTGGTGACCCCTTAATCTATAAAAGGAGGCCCATGGCAACCATAGAAAGGATTCAGACCCCTGTACACTCATACACGCGTAGCTGCTCTCGCCCCAGGGCAACCCTGCCGGGCAAGAGCGCTGCGTTTCCACCACCATCCACCATCAATCCACCAAAGCAGGAGTAGGGTTTTACGCCTCGCGGCTGCCCGAACCTGGGTAAAACTGCCCATGTGATCTCTATCGTGCTACGCTGCGCTCCTCCGCTCTTTGTGCAACGTGGTAAGTCCCCCTGCCGAACCAAAAGGGGCCCTTAGCCCCCTAGGTGGCCGTGGTTTCCCACGACATATTTCGCCAAAAGATGTCGTGGGAAACCACGGCCACCTTTGGCGCGCCAGGTAGGGGGCTGCGCTTGCGCGAACCCAAGAAGTGTACATAGCGCGTCATCTTCATCAGCGTTATCTTCATCAACGGTGCCCGAAGAAATGGCGGGGATGGAGCGGGAGAGCGACACTGCTCACCCGCCGACCTCCGTACACCATGGTCACAGCGGCGGCGGAAGCTAGCGACAAGGGCGATAGTACTACCCCGAACGGATCAGACAGCAGGAACGCCCTGCGAGCCCCGTTCGGGAATAGGAGCGATGTGCAAGGGTATCGGATTTCTCTCCTGCCACTCTCACTTATTGACAATTGAGCTACTCTAGGTTTTAGCATCATCAACATCGATGAGCCCACACGACGCTCGGTCCAGCATTTACCCTGCTTGGGAAAATCTTGAGTAGAACGCCGGTGCAAATCCGTCGGTTGACGCCCCGGCAAGTACGCTCCGGCAAGGCCGTCCGCACTGGCGCGACTTTCGTGCCAACTACCGTTGGATTGATCAAAAATTGTGAAGAGGAGGAGAGAGGAACCTGCTATGCCTAACGTCGCGTCCTGCCGCCCACAAGATACATATACTTCTAGCCGACCCTTGCCGGGAGCTTGAAGTCGATATACGTGCAGCACCACCCTTCCCGGAACGTGCGAGCTCAGCAAGCGGCCGCAACCAGGAGGAGTAGATGGGAGCACGGATAAGAGCCAAGTTTACACAGTCTTTGCTTTACTTAAAAATCAAGAATTTGCGTTTGTTTATCCCTTGAATGCCGGAGTGTTCGTGTGAAGAAATCTTCCATGAGATGGTACCTTTGCTAGATTCTTGTCTGCACCCTCATTCCGTTCAGAGCTTGCTCGTGGAATGGGTGGCTGCGTCAGAAACTACTAAGGAAAAACCTGCCGGGATGCATCCATGCCAAGATAAATGTTAAGGGCCAGACCCTTACGACTTTCGCGGCAATATGATACCGGCAGGCAACCAAAGCATGCGTAGAGATTAATCATGCGAACACCAATGGGGTAACATTCAAAAGGGGACAAAGCATGCAATTCAGATTTAACAAAGACATCAAGTTTCACGCAAGCATAAATAGTACGATGTCTAAACATAGAGCATGCATCATGTTTTGATTACAGAGTAACGCAGCAGCGGGCATGATTCAAGACCGGTCCTGGCGACCTCGGGGAGCGACAGGAACGCCAAGAACACTGTCGGCGAAAGGGGTGGCCTTCTCCTTGGCAGCAGAAACGTCCGCGCCGCACGGCGGTTTCCTGAAGCCGTCGGCAAGGTCGAGGTCCTGGTGGCGGCAGGCGATGTTCCTCAGAACCAGGAAGAGGGAATTACGAGCAAGCTTCCGGGATTCAGCCTCGCAGCGACCAGCTCTTCCCTCCTCATGCACCTTCAGCTTGTCGATCAGCTCATTAAAGAAGGCCCCTAGCTTAACACTGGGGGCCTCCTGCTTGCTAGCCAAGTAGACTGGCCCCTCCATGCCCATTGCTGTGGTCTTGGTAGTGAGGCGCTCAGCAACATCAATCAAGCTCTTGATCCAGAGGTCAACCTGCTCAGACTGGTTCGCCAGTTTGTCCTCTGCATCCTTCCGGAGGCGCTTCGCGGTGTCTAGGTCTTTCATCAGCTGCTACTCACGGGCCCCGCTGGATTCTGCGAGCTCTCCAAGGTGCCAATCCTGGCCTTCAGATCTTCGATGGTGCCGTTGGCGCTCTCGAGATCTTGGCTCTTAGAGGAGAGCTGCGATTGCACATCCTTTAGGAGGATCTCTACTTTCCGCATCTCCTCCCTGAGAGTCTCGACCTCCTTGGCGCTCCCGGCAAGCTTTTCCGTCAGCTCGGCCACCTGCTGGTCGAGGTCCACCTTGGCAGAAGAGGCAGCGGCAAGGTCATCGGCAAACTTCTTCAGCCGAGCGGCAGAGTTGATAGTAAGGGCATCCAGGGCGGCCTTGTGCTTGTCTTCCAGCTCTTTGGTGCGCTGCTGCATGAGGACCTCCAGATCATCGTCCTTGGCATGGAGAGCAGCCTCGAGCCTCTCCTCCCGGAGAGAGATGTCCTGCTCCCTGGCGTCCAAAAGCACTTTGCGGTCCACCAAGCGCGCCTCCCGAGCGATGACATCCTCCCTCGCCATCGAGACTGTCTCCTGCTGCCTCAAAAGGACCTGGAACTGCTTGCCGTGCCAATCGCGCAGCTCGGCGCCTTTGTCCTTCAGCTTTTGGCCTACCTCATTGGCGGACTTGCGCTGCTCCTTGAGCTCCTGCCATTTCTAGCTGTGTCGATCCCGCATCTCCTTGATGCTCGTCGCCACGGACTCCATGAAAGACAAATTCAAGGCGACGGCAACGGAGTCATCCACCTCTTCAACCCCTTGGTACAGCGACGCCAGAATGTGCTGAAGCTCTTCATCAAGTTCCGTGCTCGTCGCCATTGACGAGCCGGGGGCTCCAAGCCCAGGCTGTGCGAGTACCAGCGCCAGATGGCTCAAAGATGATGGCGGGGCCCTTGCCAGGGTGCCAAACAGGGGAAGGGGACCAATGGTTTTGAGAGGTATCTTCTCTTCAATCACCACCCCTGACCCAGACGTGCTACCAGGGGATTTCTCGGACTCCTTCTGGGGCCCCAGGGCACCCCCGATAGCATGTTACTGCCCTTCCATGGCAGCAATCTTGGTGGCCTCCTCCGCGGCATCCTTCCCTATGTTGGCCACCTCATCCAGCAAATCTGGCTCCTCACTTAAAGGGGCTGCAAGCAGATCCAGTAATCAATGACGGAAATACCAGATTATTAACAAGTCAGGAGTACGAAGCAAGATAATGAAAAGGAACAGGGAAAGAAGAGCGAATAAGTTACCCAGAGAGGTCTACCGGGCGGAAGCTTTAGTTTCTCCGACAACATTAGTTGCCGGGCCAAGGCCGGTGTAACGACCCGAGACCGACGCCCAGATGCCTTCCAGTTATTTCGTTGTTGCCGTGTGTTTTATTTTGTTTGTTGCATTCATCTTGCATTCATCAACGCATCATGCGCATTGCATCCGCATGTTTTCTTAAAACTTGCATCCGCTCGTAGTTACCGCTTCTTCCTTGTCTCTGTTGACCCCCTCTCAGGTCAACTGGACTGCTCTCTTCTCTCTCTTCTCTGAGCCCATCAAACCCCCTTGTCTCCGTGGCCTTTTGTCAAACCCCTCGCGCGCATCCGAAAACTTCCCCGGACCCGAACCGGGCAGTCGTGACCGATGGGTCCAGATCATCCTCAAACATCCCTAAAACATCTTCAGTTTATTGTTTGGACTTCCCAAGCCTATTTTATCTCGACCGTCTGATTTCGATCGGATGCTCCAAACTTCCCTCTTTTCCATATATTTTGGACAACCCTAAAAATTCTCCCCCTTGTCCCATCCCTCCGCCGCCGCCACTCTCTACCATCTCCCTCGGGGTCTCCTCCCGATCCAACCAGCCGCCATCCGACCATCTCCCTCGATTTGCGCAGCCGCCCAACCACAGCAAGCCGAAGCCTCCTCCTTCCCGATCCACCCAACCAGCGCCTTCCACCCATCTCCCAACTAGCCAACCTCCTCCTCCTCTCGATCCATCCTCGCGGCCACCTTCAGATCGAGCACGAGCACTTGGCCTCGTCTCCTCGCGCCGCCGAGCCACCCGAGTCTCCTTCCAGGACAGCCGAGGACCTCCCCGACCCCGCTGTTCTTCGCCGGACCAGCAGATGGACCTCGCCGCCCTTGCTCAAGGTCATGCCAGCCGCTCCGACCCACAGGTCCTCCTCAGCGCATCTCCTCTCTGTTTCTCATTAGCTCCTGCTGCTGCCTCTAACCGCGTCGTCGTGTTTCTCCTGCAAGGGCCGCGCCACAAGCCCAAGAACGACGTTGGCCTCCTCAACTCTCCTCGCTGCCTTCGATTCAAGCCGCCGGACCCCTGCTTCGCCTCCCCATGCCTGGGTCCGCGCCCCCGCAAGCCGCGCCCGAGGCAGCTGCCTCCTTGCGTGCCCGAGACGCGATCATGACCCCGTGACCCTGCCTCTGCCCGAGCTCCTCCCCGCGCCCTGTCATCTCGTCCATGCCGGCGAGTTCCTCCCACGTTGTTGTCTTCTCTGCATCAAGCCGCGCCGTCTGCATCGATGGGGGGTCAGCGCGCTCGAGCCAGCTTTGACCTTGCTCAGCCGCTGCCTCGATTTGATCCTGCTAGGCCACCTACTTGCACGCAGCCCGCGCGAGGCCCAGCTCCCTCTGCCCCAGGCCCAGCCAGCGCCCCGCCGGCCTGCCTCTTCCACCGACCGGGCCTTGGCCCATGGTGAGCAGCTCCCCCAGCCCAGTAGTGTTTTTTAGGTTCTGCGAATTTGTCTAATTACCCAGAAAACTGTTGTTTTACAGAAAAATCCTTCTTGTTCATGCATTTAATAACTCTCAAACCGTGCATCGGATTAAAAATGTTTTATATATGTAAAATGCTTAGAATTTCATCTAGTTTCATAATATCCAACTTTCATCAATGTTAAAAATTGTTTAAAATGCTGTTTGCATTTAATTTGCTAAATATCATGTTAAAATGGTTTATTTCATAACTAATTAACCGTAGCTCCGAATTAAATAAACTATATATGAAACTTGTCTAGAAAAATGCATAGATTAACATGGTGCACTTTATTTTACTGTTTAACAACTTTAAAAATATGGTTTTAGGCAGAACATTACCAAATCCAAAACATGCATATGGGGATTTTCCGGAATTGTTGTTTGTTGTTTCCGGCCTCATTTAAACTTGCCTAGATAGGTAGTTCATGTATGTTCACCCTCTTGTCATGTTAACCCACATTTAATATTGATGAGTAGCATAACCGAGAGTGAACTAAATATTTGAATGTGGTGTTTCGTCAATATGCAACTCGTTGCATATTGAGCTCCACTTAACTTGTATTGTTTGTTGCACTTGCCATGCCATGAATCATTAAACCGGACATGCATCATACTTGGTTGCGCATCATGTCATGTTTATGTGACGGTTGTTTACCATGTTGTTTGCTTCTTTCCGGTTGTACTTCTTGATAGTTCCGGTTATGTTGCGATTGTGAGGATTCGTTCGACTACGTTGGTTCGTCTATTTCATGGATTCGGTCTTCTTCCTAGCGGGATTTCAGGCAAGATGATCATTATCCTGGATACCACCACTATCTTTGCTTTGCTAGTTGTCACGATGCTATCGCTATGTCGCGCTACCTACCACTTGTTTATCAAGCCTCCCAAATTGCCATGATAGCCTCTAACCTTTTCCACCATCCTAGCAAACCGTTGTTTGGCTATGTTCCCGCTTTGCTCAGCCCCTTTTATAGCGTTGCTAGTTGCAGGTGCAGATGCAGGTTTTTCCATGTTGGAACTTGGATATTATGGGATATCACAATATCTCTTATTTAATTAATGCACATATATACTTGGTAAAGGGTGGAAGGCTCGGCCTTTTGCCTGGTGTTTTGTTCCACTCTTGCCGCCCTAGTTTCCGTCATACCGGTGTTATGTTCCTTGATTTTACGTTCCTAACACGATCGGGGTTTATGCGCCCCCCTGATAGTTCGCTTTGAATAAAACTCTTCCAGCAAGGCCCAACTTTGGTTTTACCATTTGCCTAATAACAACTAAAACTTGCATAGGGACTTTCCGGACCCCGAGGATTCTTAATCAACAACCCGGGCCAGTGCTCCTCATGGGTGTTGGTCCAAACTAGAGCACTGTGCGGGCCGCCTCGGGGCAACCTGGGTTATTTTGGCACCTCTACGCGTCGCTTATCCGATCGTGACCTGAGAACGAGATACGCGCGGCTCCTATCAGGGTGTCGGCACATCGAGAGGTCTTGCAGGTTTTGTTTTACCATTATCGAAATGTCTTGTGCACCGGGATTCCGAGTTTGATCGGGTTGTCCCCAAGATGGAGATTTGCCTCCGTTGATCGTGAGAGTTTGTCATGGACTAAGTTGGGACACCCCTGCAGGGTTTGATCTTTTGAAAGCCGTGCCCGCGGTTATATGGCAGATGGGAATTTTTAATATCCGGTTGTAGAGAACTTGACACCAGATCCGAATTAAAATACGCCAACCGTGTGCGTAACCATGACCGTCTCTTTTCGAGTGAGTTCGAGAAGAGAACACGGTGGGGTTATGTTTGAACGTAAGTAGTTCAGGATCACTTCTTGATCATTACTAGTTTGCGACCGTTTGCGTAGTTCCTCATCTTATTCTTGTACTCGTAAGGTAGCCACCATACAATGCTTAGTGCTGCTGCAACCTCAACACTTATCCATTCATACCCATTAAGCTTTGCTAGTCTTGATACCCATGGTAATGGGATTGCTGAGTCCTCGTGGCTCACAGATTACTACAACAACAGCTGCAGGTACAGGTAATGTGATGATCTGACGTGAGAGCGATGCTTGCTTGTTTTGGAGTTCTTCTGCTTCTTCTTCGATCAAGGGATAGCTTCTGGGTCGGGAGCCTGGGATTAGCAGGGTGGATGTCATTCTTCTTTTTTGTTTGATTTCATCCGTAGTCGGATCCTGCTCTTCTGTATGATGATTGCTATGTATTGATGTATCCATGTATTCATGATGTAGCTTGTGGCGAGTGTAAGCCTTTATCTTGTATTCTCATCTATTCAGTACATGGTACGTTGTAATGATATCCACCTTGCTATGCGCTCAAAATGCGGTTGTGCCCCAATCATGAGTTCATCATGTGATTGGGATAGAATTGCATCTTGGGCGCTACAAGTTGGTATCAGAGCCTTACCGACCATAGGAGCCCCCTTGATTGATCGAATCGCTGCCGTTGTTGAGTCTAAAAAAAACTATTTTGAGTTTAGTTATATATCGGAGAGTAGGAATTCTTTTTACTCCTCAACCCCATCGTCGCTCTAGTGAGGACTCGTGACATAGGTGTTTTGGATCCATCACTCTCCTTTTTCACTCAATTTTTTTAGGATCACGCAGGTATTGTTGGAATCAGTCTGATATCATTGTGATGGGAATTCTGTTGTTGGTGCCTCCTGACATTTAGGGGTTGTGGCAGTGTCCCGGGGAGTTGAGCTCCAAGGTGTTTTCGTCACAGTGCTTATCGTTTCAGTTCCGGAATACCAGAGGACGCCGACATCGAAAACACTTCTATACTCTTTGTGGTGAAAGTAGTTTGGTGCCACCCAGTACTGGGGAGAGTGATCAGATGTATTTCAACAGCTAGTATAGCAGATGTTTTTCGAAGGTCTGAGGTACATGATTTCCGAGGTTTTCTTGGTTATGTGTTGACAGATCGATACAGTTGGAGTGTGTGATTTGTTAGTTTTGTGAAATATTTGTGCCTCCCTGTATCCCCAACACCAGATTGCATAACCAGAAAGTTTCAGGAGTTTTTAGGTGGAAATTCAAGTAGTTACCCAGGATTTCTTTTCGATAGATGTATGAGTTGAGATTGGGTTCCAACGTCTAGTGGTTCGTTTTTCATGATCGATTTACAGTGGTTGCGAGACATCTTAAAGAATCCTTGGCTATGCTAATTCGGGGACGTCTTGTTTGTCATTCATGATGTCCGCTGTACGTCGTGCCCGTGGGGCCTCATCGCGAACACTTTGGGTGAAATCTCTATCATATGTTTGTTTCCGGCTTATTCTGCAAGCCAAATCCTTTGTTTTGTTTTAAGTTGTGGTATTCGAGTTGCTTCAATGTCAAGTGTTGATTCCATACCTTTCCTGAGCGGTGTTCTCATATTTCTATGGGAGTGCTAATTCTTCTTGTTCATCGAGATTGTCATGTCAATTCTTTCCAACCGGTGCGCTTCTCTTGAAGTCATTCCGTACGGGCGCCGTTGAGAAGCCTGAGGATTTGTCCGTTTCATCTGTCCCAAGTTGCCTTTGTTTTCTCACCATCCCACCCTTTTTCTTCAAGAACTCGGATATCTTAATCAAGTATCCATTTTATTGATGTGAATTCTCTTCATTCTTTTCCTTCAATGTTCTTACCCGGTGATTCTCATGAAGATGCCGAGGAAGCTTCAAGTTTATCATCCTTCGTTCTCTTTTCTTCTCCGGTGGACTTAATTCAAGCTTCGGTGTTGATCATATCTCTTTCTTTTGTTTCACATGTTTTCGCATGTTGGAGTTTCTTATCCAAGGCTCTCTTATTTATCCACCTTTTTATTCATATCCGGAGTGCTGAAATAGAAGACTTGTGTTTTCATTCAAGATCCGTTCGTTCTATTTTGTGGTTGCTACCTCATTCGAGTCGTTCGAATCTTACCGGTGCAAACTCTCTTTCAAGCAATCATTTCAACGGTGTTTCTCTTGAGTGGGCCCTAACCCACAGGTCTTTTCCCAGGATCTTACCTGACTCTTCTAATTTTCCAGAGTGATTCTCTAATGCTTTTCAAAGATTGACGTAAGAACGAATTCTCATCAGTCAACTGCCTTCTCCAAGACCGCTTTCAAATTTTTTTCATCTTTCACTCAACCTTTCTACCCTTCATTATTTCGGGGTGTCTCAACAATTTGGTGGTGTTCCTCGTCATCATTTTCAGCATTCAAGACCAAAGAAGAGTTTTCTCCAAATCTTGTCCGTTCTCTCGAAGATTCATAGTTCAAGCTTGATGCCATCCTCTCAAATTGTTTCGATCATCAAAAATTCTTTTCATACCCATTCGGAGCATTTCAGGAGTTGTTTTCGTTTCTTGATCATCTAAAGGCCATCATTTCAGACGATTTATTCGTTCTCAACATTCAGCCTCATTCCCCAAGTCTATCGGTGCATCGTTCAAATATCCTCTAATCAGCTCGTGATTTCTTCATTCTCTTGTATCTAAATTCCCTCAAGTATCTTTGTCGTTTCCTAATCCTTCCCGGTGTTTCATTCTCTTTTCTTCGTTCATTTTCAAATTCTTACAGTGTTCGTTCAAGATTCCTTTTCCTTTGTTACCATATCAATTCATTTGTTCTTCCCAAAATTCTACCGGTGAGTTGTTCCAGATTTTCCCAAGTTTGCGCAATATCTCTCCTCAATCCTTGCAAGAAGAATAAGTAGCATGCCTATCCGTTTCTTGTCATCAATTTAAGTTGACGAAGGGTAAGCATGACATAATTCTCATTCTTGTTTTCCTTGAGGTGATCTAATTCTTTCTTCCGGAGTTCGTTCATGATATCAAATTCTCGGTTTCAAGTTCCTCTTTCTTTTCTGGAGTTCCAAGTTTTCTCGGTTGTCTCGTCTTGAAGCTCTAATTCATTGCAAGACTCCAATCTTATTCTTTCCAACCTTCATTTCTTTTCTAGTATCCTTTCAGTCCGGAGTTCTTCCAAGAGGTTCTACATGGTGGTTCATCAAGATTTAATTCATTCTTGAAGAGTTCTTCAAGATTCTTGTTGGAGGAACTCAAGTATTCTTTTTCTTACATTTAGAAGTGCAATTCATTCTCCCTTATCTTAGAAGTGGTGTTTTGCATCTCTTCGTTCCTCTCAACTAATCAATCATTTGGTAGTGGCCGGTCATCACCTCATAATTTTGAGATGTTTTCCATAAGTCCACGGGAATCATATCTTTTTGTTGTTGATTTTTTCAACAACTCCGTTCAACCCTTCTTCGTAAGGATGCTTTTCAAATTCATTTGTGGTAGAAGGTGTTGTTCTCTCATCCATTCTTTTCATTCCATTATTTCAGTTGTTCCGGAGGCATCACGTTGTTGCACTCTTCGAAGTATCATCTCGTTTCCCTAGTCTTTTCAGTCGGAGTGCTGTCTGAATTCTTTTGTTCTTATTCCTTCTCTATATCGTTTTAACTGGAGTGCTTTCAAAGCCTATCTTGTCCCTTAAACTCTTGGTTCTCGTCGTATTCCTTGTTCCTCTTTATCCAACGGACTGTTTGCAATCTTGTTCATCTCCGTTGTATTCTTTCTTTCAAGTTGTTCAACCTCTCAAGGTTCGTGGTTTCACTCGTTTGTCGAAGAAGCAACTTAGTTTTACCTCTTCTCTTCCTCTTCCGTTTGTCTTCCCTAGATCTCGGGGCGAGATCTCTTGTAAGTGGAGGAGAGTTGTAACGACCCGAGACCGACACCCAGATGCCTTCCAGTTATTTCGTTGTCGCCGTGTGTTTTATTTTGTTTGTTGCATTCATCTTGCATTCATCATCACATCATGCGCATTGCATCCGCATGTTTTCTTAAAACTTGCATCTGCTCGTAGTTACCGCTTCTTCCTTGTCTCTGTTGACCCCCTCTCAGGTCAACTGGACTGCTCTCTTCTCTCTCTTTTCTGAGCCCATCAAACCCCCTTGTCTCCGTGGCCTTTTGTTAAACCCCTCACGCGCGTCCGAAAACTCCCCGGGACCCGAACCGGGCAGTCGTGACCGATGGGTCTGGATCATCCACTACTAGGGAAATGCTTATAGGCAGGACCTCAGTAGTAGCGCTGGAAATTAGCATCTGTTGCTGCTAGTTAGCAGTAGCGCTGTTCTAAGGCAGCGCTACTAGTAACTCTTTAGTAGTAGCCCTGGAAAACAAAAACGCGCTACTACTATGTGGGACCAGACGAGGCCACCGACGGTAGCTGTAGTAGTAGCTCTGTACAAAATCCAGTGCTACTACTAAGAACTTAGCAGTAGCGCTTTACTTTATAGCACCGCTACTACTAATGGGCCCCTCTTAATAGTAGCGCTTTTCCTGGCCAGCGCTACTACTAAGTACCATAGCAGCAATGCTTTCTTGGAAGCAGCGCTACTGCTAGTTGCGGCTGGTGCCACCTTTTCACCCCCTCCCCCTCCTCCCCCACTTTGCCCTCTCTCCCCCCTCCTTTCCCCTCTCCCCTCTCCACCATTGTTGCCCTTCTTCTCTCTTCCTCCTACCTCTCTTCTCTCCTCATTAATGTCCCCCTCCACCATAACTCTCCTCCATAAATGGCCTCTCATCTCTCTCTTCCTCTCCTACCTCTCTTCTCTCCCCATTAATGCCCCCCTCCACCATAACTCCCTCTCCATTAGTTAGCTAGAGTCATCTCTCCTCCCCAACAACTAGATCTAGCTAGCTATTTAGCCATCCACACTTTCGATCCGTATAGGTAGCGAAAGGCCTTATCATCTAACCATGCTCTCTCGATCGGTCTCTCTCGGGAGATATATATATATATATAGGTGAGTAAAAAGTTGTTCATTTAAAGAATGGGAATATGTGTGTGAATGAGAATATGTGTGTTTGGGATATGGAGAGATTTGTGCGAGTGACATGCCCCGAGTTGCTTATGTTTTTCCGAAATGTCGATTTATTTCCGTTTCGGTGAATTTCGAGCAAACTCGATGTGTCCTATTTTTAGGCAAGGTCATGCCAAAATTTTATATGACTTTGAAGCATGCATGCATTTGGTTTATAACCCTTTTGCTTGTTATACCGTGCAGTCGGTCATGAAGGTGAGTGGATGGAACGTGGAGTGATACATGCAATCCGCAGTGATGGACATGTATGCAAATAATCGGACTAGGATTAGATGTCCGTGTGCAAGATGCAAAGAAGGAGTCCTTTTGGACCCTTTTGATCGTGGCACTTTGAAGGCGCACCTGCTGATGAATGGTTTCATGGATGGCTATACTCGGTGGATAAGTGAAGAAGAAGATGATGATGAGGATGTCCACATGGCAGGGAATAACGACATGGGGCTAGACGAAGAGATGACCGATCGACACGAAGACGATGGCGCCGGACATGGCAGCGGGGAAGAGTTCGGAAATGACGGCGGCGGAGAAGATTCCAGACACGGCAAAGAAGAGTCCGGACATGGCAGAGAAGAGGCAGCGGACACGCCGCAGTCTTCGACGCTACTAAGTGCAGTCGTACAGGACCCTCATGTTCGAGACCTCCTTCGCAAGAGTACGACTAGCGAGAGAGCTGCTTCTAGAGAGGAGGCCAAGCTGGCGCAACTTGAAGTAGACTCGAAGACTCTATTGTATGATGGTTGCGATCCCGAGGTGACCCGCTTGAGTTTCACGCTCGAACTTCTAAAGACGAAGGCCAAAAACAAATGGACAGACAAAAGCCTCGATGAGCATTTGAAGTATCTACATAATAAAGTTCTTCCGGCGGGGACCCTGTGTCCTACTAGTGTCGAGGAGGCCAAGAAAATCGTTTGCCCTTTTGATTTGCCGCACATTAGGTACCACACATGCATCAACGATTGCATCATTTATCGGGGGGAGCACGCAGAAAAAACCAGCTGTCCAGTGTGCAATGCTTCTCGATACAAGAAGGCAGGAAAGAAAGCTCCTCAGAAAGTTGTATGGTACTTTCCGATCACTCCCCGTCTGCAGCGGTATTTCGTAGATCCTAAGGAAGCAAAGCTCATGCGCTGGCACGCGGAGAGGAAGAAGCCCGACGATGGAGATGATCCAAAGCTGAGACACCTCATAGATGGTAGCCAGTGGAGAGCATTCAACGCCGTATATGGATTTGCTGCAGAAGATCCAAGGAACATCGTGCTTGGTGTGAGTACCGATGGCATGAATCCATTTGGAAACCAGAACACCAACCACATCACATGGCCCGTCTTTGTATGGATGTACAACCTCCCCCCATGGAAGTGCATGAAGACAAAGTACATACACATGAGCATGCTGATTCAAGGGCCGAAACAACCGGGAAATAATATTAACCTGTATATGGGGCTTCTGAAAGAGGAGCTAGACACGTTATGGAAAACACCGGCATGGAAATGGGACGCCAGCAAAGGAGAGTATTTCTATATGAGAGCCGCGCTGATGACACGATGCACGACTATCTCGGTTATGGGTACACCTCAGGCCAGGTGTGCCACGGATACTGCGGATGCATGAGGTGCATGGATGATACAACATCTCAGCAGCTTACGTCAACGAAAGATGGTGGGTCTTGGAAAATCGTGTACATGGGGCATCGTAGATGGCTCGAGAAGGATGACCCGTGGAGAAAGCATGGAGATCTATTCAATGGGTTGGCTGAGCATCGAGGACCTCCACGTAAGAGGAGCGGCGCCGAAATCGACGAGCTGTTGAAAAACTGGGCATAGTGCCCCGCACCGGGAAAGATGATGAAAAAGGCGCCGGAGCCGCTGCTGAAGGTATGGAAAATGAGGTCTGTTTTCTGGGACTTGGAGTACTGGTCCAATCACGACACGCTTCATTGCCTTGATCAAATGCATGTCACGAAGAATGTCCTCGAGAGCTTGCTTGGCACACTGATGAACATGCCGGAGAAGACCAAGTATGGGCCGAAGGCAAGGAAAGACTTGGAAGATTTGAAGATCAGGAAAGATCTCCACCGTAAAAAGTCGACGGAGGAGACGGAGACAGAGACGGAGGAGGGGGAAAGGGGCAGAAAAGTCAACAAGAAGGAGGAGAATTATTGCCCCCCTTCTTGCTTCACCTTAAGTGCGAAGGAGATCGATCAATTCAGCAAGTGCCTTATGGGAATCAAAGTTAATTCCGGTTACTGTGGGAAGATAAGCAGATTTCTAGACCCCAAGAAGAAAAGGTTCAGCGGGATGAAGTCTCATGACTGTCACGTGATGATGACGCAGATACTCCCGGTTGCCATTAGAGGGGTAATGGAGAAGCACGTCCGTGACACGCTTACTGGTCTCTGCAACTTCTTCGACGTTATCTCTTAAAAGTCCATAAGTGTGAAGCAGCTCCGAAGGCTACAGGAAGAGATCGTTGTCATACTATGTGAGCTTGAGATGTACTTCCCGCCCGCATTCTTTGATGTCATGGTGCATCTATGTGTCCATATCATGGACGACATCATCGACCTCGGGCTGACATTCCTTCACAGCATGATGCCGTTCGAGAGGATGAATGGGGTCATCAAAGGATTCGTTCGTAACATGTCCCGTCCTGATGGGAGCATCGTCCAGGGGTATTTGACGCATGAGTGCATCTCCTTTTGCAAGAATTATATAGGCGTCGGAGACCCTGTTGTTGGTTTGCCCGTCAAGAAGCACGATGGGAAGCTCGAAGGAGATGGTCACAACAACGGCCGGAGGGAATTGCACATGGACTACTCGGATCGACGAAACGACTTTGACAGGGCTAACTTAGTAGTGCTACAACACCTAGATGTGGTAGATGATTATGTGGCACGGCACAAAGAAAGCATCGCAAAGAAGTACCGTGATAAGGGGATGCTCAAGACGAACGACGAAGTTACTATAGAGCACAACGCCACTTTCTTGCGTTGGTTCAAAGAGCAAGTTCTTGAAAATCCCCCGAAAGAGGGCAATTCGGACGGATTGCTCATACACGCCTTAGCACATGGCCCCGCGCCCAAGCTCGTGACCTATCAGTCATACGATATCAACGGGTACACGTTCTACACGGAGGCCAAAGACATGGACAGTGATTACCAGAACTCCGGGGTGACAATTGAATGCGTGACCGACGCCAACGGCACAACTGAAAGATTCTACGGAAGGGTCGAAGAGATCTGGGAGCTTGACTATGCTGGAATGCACGATGCGACGATGTTCCGTGTCAGATGGGCCAAGGACGTTGTAAGAAAAAACAAGTATTTCCCTACCATGTCTATACCCGACGCGAAGAGCACTCCCGTGAACATTAACGTCATCGCCAAAAATGAGCCATGGGTACACGCTAAGCACGTGACACAATGCTTCTTCATAACCGACCCGGCCAATCCCAGCCGTGTTGTCGTGAGGAGATCCAAAAGGAGCATCATCGGAATGGATGGAGTCGCCAACGAGGAAGACTACGACCAATACGACAACCCGATGAGGGAAGATGACGATGACGATGAAGCATACGTGAAAAAAAGAATCAATACTACATCACCTAAGAAAGATCGTACTCCATGGTTCCGGAAAAGTCACAAGGAGGTGCTCAATTATTCGGCAACGAACAAGAAAGGGAAGAAGCTCAATGTGAAACGTCGTCGACACAGCTGAGAAACCATCATTTATATATATGTATCTATTTTGTGTATGCACTTAAGTAACCGTTATTGGTCAAATGATGTAATCGTATCCCCCTTCAATTACATGCATGGTTCCGGTGATATTCGCGCAGTGTGGGAGGGAGACGCCGTCGTCAGGAGAAAAACAAAAAAAGGGAGAAAGCAATACAAAAGAAAAAGAAAAGTAAACAGAAAAGAAAAGGAAAATAATAAAAAGAAAAGAAAACTAAAAACTAGAAAAGGAAAATAATAAAAAGAAAAGAAACATAGCAGTAGCGCTGGGTTGGGAACAAGCGCTATAGCTAAGTTAGCTATAGCGATGGATATAGGTCAAGCGCTACTGCTATTTGTATTTTAGAAATAAAAAAAATTAAAATTGGAATAGTTAGCAGTAGCGCTGGTTTAGGAACCAGCGCTATAGCTAACTTAGCTATAGCGCTGGTTCCTAAACCAGCGCTACTGCTATTTTGAGTTAACCACCGCTCGCGCGGGCTCAAAATTTTGCCAAGTCCCATTCCCCCCACTCTCCCACCTCTCCCCCTCCTCTCTGCTCTTGCGCGCCGCCATCGCTCCTGCCCATCGGCCGTCGCCCGTCGACCTGGACCTCGACGCCGGCCCGAGCCCCCGCCCGCCCTCGGCCTCGACGCCGGCCTCCTCCTCCTCCTCGTCTGCGCCGCTTCGACCTCCTTCTCGTCCGCGTCGCCGCCGCTCCGACCTCCTCATCATCCGCGCCGCTGCCGCTCCAACCTCCTCCTCGTCCGCACCGGCCTCCTCCTCCTCCTCGTCCGCACCGCTCTGGCCTCCTCCTCCTCCTCAGGTACTACTGACAACCTGCCCCCACCTCCCCCTGTCTCTGTCTATTAGGTTTTCTTTCTTTTTAGAAATGAAACTAGGTTTTCAATTTAGGGTTCAATTAGGTAGGCAGTAGGAATCAATTTTAGGGTTCAATTTAGTAATTTTTATTAGGACAAAATATTTATTAGCAAAGAAAATTTTCTAGGGTCAGGGTCATAAGTCAAAAGTTATAGACATTTCTTTAACCGGAAAATTAGGTGATGTTTGTGCTGCTTTAAACAAAATTAAAAAATAAAAAACCATAGCATTTAGCTAGAAATAAAAAACGTAGAAAAATTTAGCTATAAAAAACAGCAGCAAATATTTGTAGCTAGGCATTTTCAAAAACGTGGACTTTTTTAACTATAAATAAAAAACAGTAGCAAATTGCCTAGCTACAAATATTTTTTATAGGTTTATAAAATAGCTTTAAGTAAAAGTTAGCTAGGTAATTTTTGTAGGTATATAAAATAGCTATAAATAAAAAACAGTAGCAAATTGCACTAAAAAAAGTAGCAAATTTTTGTTTAGGTCAGTAGCAGAGAGAGAGAGAGATCATTTAGGAAAAAAATAGTAGCAAATAAAAACAAAAAAACATTAGCAAATAAAACCCTAGATGATGTTTTAGGAGCATGATATGCCCTGTGGTGACTAGCACAAGCATGCAAAGTAGCCTATACAATGTTGTTGTTTTCAACACTTGGTTAATTTGCTAAGTCCTGGAAATCTGTTATATGATGTTGCCATGTTCTCTTGATGATAGCATCAAATCTGTTATATGAACTTGTGCCAATTGTCGAAGAATATCCTAGTGGCCTATGTTTTGCCGGAATGTTGATTCATTTCCCCGGCAAATTTCAGGCGCTCCATATGTCCACTTTTTAGCAAAGGTCATGCCAAAAATTTCCGTGATTTTCGGCATGACTTGTGCTAGAAACTAGGACATATGGAGTGCCCGGGATTTGCCGGGGGGAATGAATCAACATTCTGACCAAACATAGGCCCCTTTTTTCTCTTCATTATATCTTTCATTTACAATTGTTGAATAGGAAACATGTCTAGCCATGCCGAAGCCGGTGGTTCTGCTTGCCTCGAAGAAGACCCCATCGAGGCAGCAAATCACTATTTCGATTACCTGGACGAACACCAGACGGGGGTGCATGGTGGCAGCAGTGGCACCAACCCCGACACCGACGCCGACACTGGCACCGGCACCGACACCACCCCCAAGACCGGCAACGATGCTCTCGTAGCCGGTAAAGCACCGAAGTAGAAGAGGTCACGAAGACCAAACGAGCTCGGCATCGGAAAAATTGTGGTCACAGAGATGCACCCCAAGAAGTTAGAGCCAACGGCGCCGGAGGAAGCACGCAAGTGCTGGGGCAATCAACTAGGATGCATCCTCAGGGAAACCGCCAACATCAACGATGAGAAGTTGAAGAAGATACCACATATGGAGCACATGCTCCTAAAGAAGTTGCACAATAGGTTCTTGTTCCCCGGCCGGGATGAAAGCAAATTTAAAGAGCCGTGGGACGACGTCGCCATGACAAAGATAAACGACAAGGCGATGGTGACGTTCACCAACAACTTGTCCGCTTGGAAAGTTCGGGTGAAAAAAGCGATTGCGAAGAATGAACCGTGGTCCAAGATTCATGCTGATAATCCGTCAATAACGGAAGAGGACTTTGAAAAATTCAAGGAGAATTGCGGTAAAGAAGATGTCAAGGCAAGGTCGGCGAAAATGAAGGCAATCCAGGCCAGGAACACGCCTCCCCACCGCCTCGGAAGCCATGGTTACGAGGGGAAGAGGCATGTATGGGCCAAGGAGGACGCCAAACGTGAAAGTCACGGAATCCCAGACCCCTTGGCGGAGTTCACCGACCCGCTGGAGCATGACTGGATCAGGGCCCAGTACAAGTCGGACAAAGTCAAAAAGATCTTTTACACGGACCCGAACACGAGGGAGTTCATGAGACTTCTGGTAATTGTTATATTACCACATTATCATATTAGCTTCCAATCAATTCGACTACAAGTTTTGTCACATTAGTAAACCATCCACGTTCCTTTTTCATAAAGAGCAGCACCAAAAGGCAGCCGAAAGCGATGAGTCATTACAGTCGTCGGCGAGGCCCAAGTGGGACACCCCATTCAACCGGGCCCTGAACATACTAAAAAATGTCCCGGTGGACAAGCCGCCGTCCTATGGACGTGTGCACGGCGTCGGAGATGGCGCCTCATGGAAGACGTGCTACCACGAGGAGCCAGAGGAAAAGAAGGAAGAGACGGTTGGTCACTCAGCAGACCATCGACGAGAAGGTCGTGATTGCGGTCAATAAGACCAAAGCTGAGACCAAAGAAGAGTTGCTCGGGGTAGTCAATGCAGCGGTCACTGACGCGGTGGCCAGCTTGATTCTGGCAATTTTCGATTGGTCGAAGAGCAATCCAAATGCATGGCCGGAGGACTTTCCCCTTCCCAGCTTTGTCGGGAGCAATTCGGCGAACACCACAGCACCAGCACCTGCTCAAGCAACCGCAAAAGGTCCCGCTCCTGTTCATAGCAGCCCGACCTCCGTCTCTGGCATGCTCGGCGGGCCTTCGTCACTGGCGGAGCTCAACGCCCTCACGGTAATTACGCGTCATACCCTTTTCACCAGCATGTCTATAGTCTTCCGTTTCAGTTGCCTTCCGGATGTTTGACCTCGCAGACATGTCTCCTTCGTAGGCCGATGATACCCCGTGCACCCTACTCTACGACATCAAGGGCCAGAAGGTGGCCGTGGGAAAGGCAACTATCGTGAAGCCGAAGGACCGCATGTTCCACAACCGAGAGATGCCCGATGGCGTCTTCAAGGTTAACATGGCCAGTGTCTTAGTGGGCTTCAAGGATTTGCCTCCTCCGGTACCAGTCGATGACGAGGAGACCCCTAAGAGGATTGGCGCATGCAAGAGCTGGTTCTTGCCTTGGCCGAAGTCTCTTCTTCATCTCGAGGTGCCAAGTATCACACCAACGGCACCTTCTCAAGAAGGTATGAACACCACCCCACCTACCAAATTACCTGCACCTGTAGTGGCGGGTGATAGCGGACGACGCGAGGGAGAGCCTCCATTAGTGCCAGATCATGTCGCCCCCGTTGTCGAAGAAGCAAATGTTGATGATGACATGGAGGAGGATGATGATGACCCAGACAAGTATTTCAATACCGCCTATGATAATGGAGGATTGATGGCTTAGGACGATGAAGACTCAGCTATGAGCGTGGAGATGATGACTTGATGCTGCCTGATTTGCCGGAGCCGGAACGTCCTAAGGCGGAATGCAAAAAGTCTCTGTTCAAGCGATCCTCGCAGGAGACGCCTCCAGATGCCGCCTCTACCCAGCAACAACCCGAGGGCCATCCACTGATTAGCCCGACGACACTGGGGGTGGTGGTTAGGGAAGGTATGGTGGGATCACTACCGCCACCCGCCAAGAAGCAAAGGAGGAGACCAAACAGGAAAGGCCCTAAAGGCGCCAGAGCTGCTTCAAGCAGCCAGCCGCCTCTGAAGCCCCGGGTGGTAGACAGAATACCTCTTGAAGGTGCGAAGCGTTTCCATGTCACTGGCGAGCCGATCCTACCTGGCAAAGCACTAGAGCACATACTGAACAATGATCTAAGGAGACTCCATGAAGATGTGCTGGCCAGAGAGAAAAGCCTTATGATCGTGGAAAAACCAGGATACCCGCTTTACGCGGCTCAGGTGCCGGGTGGGAAGTTGTACGTCGATACCTGGCCCGCCAATCAGTTCATCCTGCGATTTGACTACATCTACGACATGTTCCACATGACCAAGATGGATTTCCTGTTCATCCGCATGTATGCGCTGTATCTCAACTACTTCATCAGGTTCGAGAACATAAAATATATCTGCGTCGCGGACCCGTACTATATGCACGAGAGCTTCTTGGCAGTTTGCAAAGAGCACCGTGACTATGCGAGCAAGTACCTCGGTGAATTCATGATCGCTAATAAGGACAAGGAAGCGATTCTCCTGCCTTATCATCCCATGTAAGTCATCCGCGCATATCCTTTCGTAAGTGTTAATCATTCCTTTGCAAGCATGGAGGCTAATTTGAGGTGTACTTAATTTGCGCAGCGGGGGCGGCGCCGTCCTCATCGTTCTGTACCGGGAATACTCCCATGCTATGTACTTGGACTCATCGAAGAACCTCAAGAAAAAGGATTACACGCACGTAAAGAGTGTTCTCGATAGTGCCCTGTTAACCTTCAGCCTATCTGGTGGATATATCAAGGTGAAAAGGCACAGGAAGAATGGGTTGGTTTTCCGCCATAAGACCGACTTCTGCTGCATCCAGCAACCGCACACCAGTAAGGCTGATGGATTCTACCTCATGCATCACCTGCTCGAGTACAGAAGGGATAATCAACGCCTTCGCATGTCAGCTACTACCGAAGATGCCGAGATTGTCAGCTGGGCCACAAGCATAGGAAAGACACCGGATCATCGAATCCGAGCTGAGTTTTATCACGTACAGTGTGAACTTGCCCAAGTGATCATGAAGCAGGTCCTCGAACCAACGGGGATGTTCTACCATGGGCCAATCACGCGGGCTGATGTCCGAGCATTGCTACTCGCTCAGCGTCTGGACCTAAAGCCTTTCAAGAAGCTCGGGTGCTTCCTCCCTGACTATGAAGATTGGACCGCCGACATGGAGGACTGATTATCGATGACAATGTGTCACTACTGTCTTTCTATCGCAAAACTTTGAATTTATGCACGGCGAAACTATGTGATGTAATTAAACCGCGTGGTCCTGAACTAGCGTAGATCGCTCTAGTTAATTAGTTTGGGTATGAGGAACTTCGTCATTTATGTTTATTATATATAGGTTGCTTGTATTTTGCTAATTATGCCTCTTTGTTTTCTTAAGTACATTATGTTGCATATTATCGTTCAATTCATCAACTGACGATGCAGGTACATAGATCAGAGATGGAGAGGGAGTGCTACGCCGTGTTCATTGGGAGGGTTCCAGGAGTCTACGACCACTGGCCAGACGCTCAGGCCCAGGTGGACAAGTACCCGGGTACTAACCATAGAGGGTTCGACAGCAGAGCCGAAGTGGAAAGTAGTTACTTGAGGTGGACGCTCCAGCAACAGCGGGGGCGGGACCGCCGGTGCCTCAAGTACTACGTAGTCGCACTCTTGCTCATGCTGATCGCTCTTCTCTTCTACATCATGGTTTAGATAGAGATGATGAAACTTGTGTGTGTGTGCCATGACCATGCAGTTGCACTTATTCGAGACATGACATGACTTGTGTATCGTTATTTTCGAGATGTGATGATATTTGTGTTGAATGATGATGATGATGATGATGATGGTATGATGAGACTACTGTATGTCTATGATATGATGAGAATAGTGTATGTTTAGTATGATCTGATGAAACTACTGTATAGAGCCTGTATAAATACATCACAAATACGTAGAGGGGGTGTAAATCTGTGAAAGCAGGAATACTTGCAGTAGCGCTGGAAAGCATCTACTAGCAGCGCTTCGTTTGTTCAGGGCAGCGCTACTGCTAACCATACTTACCAGTAGCGCTGCCCATACCAGCGCTACTGCTACAACTTAGCTGTAGTGCGGTAGCAGTAGCGCTGGACCCAGCGCTACTGCTATGTATATTTCAAGCGCTACTACTAGGGTTTTCCCTAGTAGTGATCCTCAAACATCCCTAAAACATCTTCAGTTTATTGTTTGGACTTCCCAAGCCTATTTTATCTCAACCGTCTGATTTCGATCGGATGCTCCAAACTTCCCTCTTTTCCATATATATAGTCCACCCCTAGTCTATTTTGGACAATCCTAAAAATTATCCCCCTTGTCCCATCCCTCCGCCGCCGCCACTCTCTACCATCTCCCTCGGGATCCCCTCCGTATCCAACCAGCCGCCATCCGACCATCTCCCTCGATTTGCGCCGCCGCCCAACCACAGCAAGCCGAAGCCTCCTCCTTCCCGATCCACCCAACCAGCGCCTTCCACCGATCTCCCAACCAGCCAACCTCCTCCTCCTCTCGATCCATCCTCGCAGCCACCTTCAGATCGAGCAGGAGCACTCGGCCTCGTCTCCTCGCGCCGCCGAGCCGCCCGAGTCTCCTTCCAGGACAGCCGAGGACCTCCCCGACCCCGCTGTTCCTCGCCGGTCTAGCAGATGAACCTCGCCTCCCTTGCTCAAAGTCACGCCAGCCGCTCTGACCCGCAGGTCCTCCTCAGTGCGTCTCCTCTCTGTTTCTCATTAGCTCCTGCTGCTGCCTCTAACCGCGTCGTCGTCATGTTTCTCCTGCAAGGGCCGCGCCACAAGCCCAAGAACGACGTCGTCCTCCTCAACTCTCCTCGCTGCCTCCGATTCAAGCCACCAGACCCCTGCTTCGCCTCCCCATTCCTGGGTCCGCGCCCCCACAAGCCACGCCCGAGGCAGCTGCCTCCTCGCGTGCTCGAGACGCTAGCACTACCCCGTGACCCTACCTGTGCCCGAGCTCCTACCCGCACCCTGTCATCTAGTCCACGCCGGCGAGTTCCTCCCGCATCGTCGTCTTCTCTGCATCAAGCCGCGCCATCTGCATCGATGGGGGGTCAGTGCGCTTGAGCCAACGTTGAACTCACTCAGCCGCTGCCTCGATTTGATCCTGCTAGGCCGCCTACTTGCACGCAGCCCGCGCGAGGGTCAGCTCCCTCGGCCCCAGGCCCAGCCAGTGCCCCGCCGGCCTGCCTCTTCCACCGACCAGGCCTTGACCCATGGTGAGCAGCTCCCCCAGCCCAGTAGTGTTTTTTTAGGTTCTGTGAATTTGTCTAATTACCCAGAAAACTGTTGTTTTACAGAAAAATCCTTCTTGTTCATGCATTTAATAACTCTCAAACCGTGCATCAGATTAAAATGTTTTATATATGTAAAATGCTTAGAATTTCATCTAGTTTCATAATATCCAACTTTCATCCATGTTAAAAATTGTTTAAAATGTTGTTTGCATTTAATTTGCTAAATGTCATGTTAAAATGGTTTATTTCATAACTAATTAACCGTAGCTCCGAATTAAATAAACTATATATGAAACTTGTCTAAAAAAATGCATAGATTAACATGGTGCACTTTATTTTACTGTTTAACAACTTTAAAATATGGTTTTAGGCAGAACAGTACCAAATCCAAAACATGCATATGGAGATTTTCCAGAATTGTTGTTTGTTGTTTCCGGCCTCATTTAAACTTGCCTAGATCGGTAGTTCATGTATGTTCACCCTCTTGCCATGTTAACCAACATTTAATATTGATGAGTAGCATAACCGAGAGTGAACTAAATATTTGAATGTGGTGTTTCATCAATATGCAACTCGTTGCATATTGAGCTCCACTTAACTTGTAGTATTGTTTGTTGCACTTGCCATGCCATGAATCATTAAACCGGACATGCATCATACTTGGTTGTGCATCATGGCATGTTTATGTGATGGTTGTTTACCATGTTGTTTGCTTCTTTCCGGTTGTGCTTCTTCTCGATAGTTCTGGTTATGTTGCGATTGTGAGGATTCGTTCGACTACGTTGGTTCATCTATTTCATGGATTCGGTCTTCTTCCTAGCGGGATTTCAGGCAAGATGATCATTATCCTGGATACCACCACTATCTTTGCTTTGCTAGTTGTCATGATGCTATCGCTATGTCGCGCTACCTACCACTTGTTTATCAAGCCTCCCAAATTGCCATGATAGCCTCTAACCTTTTCCACCATCCTAGCGAACCGTTGTTTGGCTATGTTACCACTTTGCTCAGCCCCTTTTATAGCATTGCTAGTTGTAGGTGCAGATGCAGGTTGTTCCATGTTGGGACATGGATATCATGGGATATCACAATATCTCTTATTTAATTAATGCACATATATACTTGGTAAAGGGTGAAAGGCTCGGCCTTTTGCCTGGTGTTTTGTTCCACTCTTGCCGCCCTAGTTTCTGTCATACCGGTGTTATGTTCCTTGATTTTGCGTTCCTAATACGGTCGGGGTTTATGGGCCCCCCTTGACAGTTCGCTTTGAATAAAACTCTTCCAGCAAGGCCCAACTTTGGTTTTACCATTTGCCTAATAACAACTAAAACTTGCATATGGACTTTCCGGACCCCGAGGATTCTTAATCAACAACCCGGGCCAGTGCTCCTCATGAGTGTTGGTCCAAACTAGAGCACTGTGCGGGGCCGCCCCGGGGTAACCTAGGTTATTTTGGCACCTGTACGCGTCACTTATCCGATCGTGGCCTGAGAACGAGATACACACGGCTCCTATCAGGGTGTCGGCACGTCGGGAGGTCTTGCTGGTTTTGTTTTACCATTGCCGAAATGTCTTGTGCACTGGGATTCCGAGTTTGATCGGGTTGTCCCCAAGATGGAGATTTGCCTTCGCTGATCATGAGAGTTTGTCATGGACTAAGTTGGGACACCCCTGCAGGGTTTGATCTTTCGAAAGCCGTGCCCGCGGTTATGTGGCAGATGGGAATTTTTAGTATCCGGTTGTAGAGAACTTGACACCAGATCCGAATTAAAATACACCAACCGCGTGCGTAACCGTGACCGTCTCTTTTCGAGTGAGTTCGAGAAGAGAACACGGTGGGGTTATGTTTGAACGTAAGTAGTTCAGGATCACTTCTTGATCATTACTAGTTTGCGACCGTTTGCGTAGTTCCTCATCTTATTCTTGTACTCGTAAGGTAGCCACCATACAATGCTTAGTGCTGCTGCAACCTCACCACTTATCCATTCCATACCCATTAAGCTTTGCTAGTCTTGATACCCATGGTAATGGGATTGCTGAGTCCTTGTGGCTCACAGATTACTACAACAACAGGTACAGGTACAGGTAATGCGATGATCTGACGTGAGAGCGATGCTTGCTTGTTTTGGAGTTCTTCTGCTTCTTCTTCGATCAAGGGATAGGTTCTGGGTCGGGAGCTTGGGATTTGCAGGGTGGATGTCGTTCTTCTTTTTTGTTTGATTTCATCTGTAGTCAGATCCTGCTCTTCTGTATGATGATTGCTATGTATTGATGTATCCATGTATTCATGATGTAGCTTGTGGCGAGTGTAAGCCTTTATCTTGTATTCTCATCTATTCAGTACATGGTATGTTGTAATGATATCCACCTTGCTATGCGCTCGAAATGCGATTGTGCTCCAATCATGAGTTCATCACGTGATTGGGATAGAATCGCATCTTGGGCGCTACAGCCGGTCTCGACCCTTGCCGAGGATCCCTCGACCCGATCGAGGGGCAGAGTGGGCCCCTCCTAGAAAGGCTCGTCCGGGGTGGTTCCTTCTCCTCCTTCGGCTTCAGTAGTGGGGAGCTCTCCTCCGTCGCTCCCAGCGGGAGGAACCACCCCTGCACGTTCAAGCTGGGGGCTGCACTGGGGGCTTGGTGCCGGGGGACTCGCACCGTCCCCTGCCGAGCCTGTCCCTTCCACCGTCCTTGGTGGCTCCGTGCATCTGAGCCGCTTGGTCTGGTGAACGAGGGGCTGTTCTTCTTCTTCTTCCTCCCTGACAAAGGTGGCAAGCAAAGAATCGTCAATAAGCAAGGAAACATGCGGAAATAACAGCAAGGAAGGGAGGGAGTTCTTTCTTACTCATCGTCGATGAGCATGGAGCTCAGCACAAAATCAACAGGCGGAGAAGGTGCCCTGCTTCTCTCCTGGGGCAGGGGAGCTGAGCTCTCTGGCAACTTTGAGCCTTGCTGAGACGCAGGGGGCGCCGACGAAGACGAGCTCTGCGAAGAGCTCGAATCCAACTGGGAGAAGGAGTCGTCTTCCGTGGCTGTTGGCTGCTTGGTAGGAGGGGCCCTGGCCCCGGAAAGCCGAGGAGAATGGTGGCGTGCAGCTTCGGGGATGCTGCTCCTGGAGGTGGTCTCCTTCAACTTCTTGGTGGCGGGCGCAGGATCGGAGACTGCCGCTCCCCGGTTGGCTGCCCGCCTACGAGGGCGTTGATCCAAGACAGGCTCGGGGGCTTGAGGGCCTTCCGCGAGCCACTCCTCTCCAGGTTGCTCCGCCTCCTCAACCTCTTCTTCCTCTAGAGCTTTTGCCACCATGGTATATAGGGCCTCGATCCCGGAAGGCTCGCCCCCGGCAGGCTCATCCCCGCCAACCTCTTCCAAGACTTGCGCCTTGTCCCTGCCACGGGAAGAACTTTCGTCTTTGGCCTTTTCCTTCCCTCTTGCTGCCTTCCCGGCCTGCCGCTGCTGCAGCTCGGGATGCCCTATCCTCCTCAAGCCGCTTCCTGATGTACGCCTCCTCCACCCTGGAGGTGCGCTTGTACATATTGGCCTCAACCCTGGTTGCTCTTTCCACTAGGGTGGAGGACCATGCCAGCTCTTCGTCGAGCGAGGGTAATTGCCAGTCACTTGCAACTCCTTGAGCATCGCAATGCGGCATGCATTTCAAGATCTGGTCCTTGGAGGAGTTGATGTTCAGAGGGATGATGTTGGCGGGCAACTTGAAAAGCTCGAAGCTGCCAAATAGCTAGTCGCACAATTAGGCATGGCCGTAGACTGACAAGTTGTTGGCCAGGCCAGGAAGTAACCTCATCCTGTCTGCGGCATCCCCATAGAGCCAGGCAAACCTGTCCCTCTTCTGCAACGGCGCGATACGATGGAGAAGGAAGTCGGCCCCCACATGCTCAACGGTCAGCCCGGCAACCTTAAGACGGGTGATCCTGTTTATTGCCGAGCGAAGCCTATCATCGGTGAGGCCAAGTTCCCTCCAGTCATTGCTGCGCTCAATGCATTTCGTCCACGCCTGGCAGAACTCTGGGGCCTCCTCGTCCTGGATCCAACACCAATCTCCTCTCCACTCCTCCCATCTGCTGCGCTATTGGCCAGAGATGTAATCCCAGTTCTCCCTTGGCACTACTCTTGGCATCCAACTTATGTTCCCGAAGCGGTGTTTTTTGTTCTCCACTCGCGGAACGAAGTAGTGCCTAAACAGATCAACATTGGGGGCGACTCCAACAAAATTCTCACACAAGTGAGCAAAGATCGCCATGCATGCCATTGCATTTGGCATGAAATCCAAGAGATGGAAGCCATAAATCACCATCATTGCTTCCAAGAAATCCGAGAAAGGGGAACAGAGGCCACAGATGAAGTATGCGCAAAAGAATCGGTACGAATCTGGCGGGTCCTGTTCCCCCTCCGCCAGGACTTTGGGCGGACCGTGCCCTTTCGGAACTTCCCTCCCCCACAGATAACCATACCTCGCCTCAAGCACTTCACCATCCAGATTCGACGGGAAGAAGACGACATCTGCCCTCCGCTTCCTGTCCAGCTCCGACGCCCTCTTGCTCCCCTCAGCGGCCGCCTCCTTCACAGCGGTCGCCCGCTTCCCCCTGGCGGCGATATTCTTCCCCATGTCTCCAAGATGCTGCGAGGATGTGGGAAGGGAATGGAGAGGGGATTGGCAGCGAGTGCGGGCGAGGAAGGAGAGCAGTTGCTTGGCTTACAGAGGAAGATGGTGGGGAGGCGAGGCAGACGATGAATGAGCTGTACCCTTCCACGTTTTCCTCTCTTAAGGGAAAGGATGTGGGGAAGGGCACGACTCTTCAGAAAGTTACTGTTTTACATTAACTGCAACAAGTCCCACGCCCCCACGGCCCGCGGTAATTGAGTGGAGTGGACGTTGGATTTACTGGTCATCATGACAAACCGCCATGCGCGCGGCCTTCTTTCGCCACGTGCCCGTGCACTGTTTGGGGCCTAACCCAACGTGCCCAGCGACACGTATGGCTCAGGCCCGGGGGCTTCTGTCGGGGTACACAAACAGGGGTGTATGTTTTCCCCTGACTTGTGCACAGACAGTGAGCCACGAACCCATCAAGATTGCAACATCCAAGACAAGGCCAAGATAAAGAGATAGGCTCTTTAAGGGATCAAAGGGCAGGTTGAGAAGACCAAATCAAGCCAAGAAGCAAGAACCGCTAAGGGAAAACCTCCCTTGCCGGGCAGGAGAGCCTGGCGAGGTCAAGGTTGCCCCGGAAGCTAACCTCAAGACCGCCCTGGCAGGCCTGCCGAGGCATACGAAGGCAAAACTCCCTGCCAAGGCTTCACCGCCCCACCTCACAAGCCCCAAGATGACTAAGTGGCTGCCTTTTGCCACATGGCAGCCATTTCCTACAGGAATCACCTCCAAATGACACCTGTCCTGCGATGTGTCATGCAGACATGAGAGAAGGTGGCCAAACAGCCCGACAAGGCACGCCGGGCAGGCCATGATGTGACACTGAGTGGTGCATTTAATGCGTACTGCTCTGTCTGTAGAGTAGATATGATAGCACTGTTCGCTATCTAATCAATACACAATGACTGATTTGCCACTGGGGTGACCCCTTAATCTATAAAAGGAGGCCCATGGCAACCATAGAAAGGATTAGGACCCCTGAACACTCATAGCGCATAGCTGCTCTCGCCCGGGGGCAACCCTGCTGAGCGAGAGCGCTGCATTTCCACCACCATCCACAATCAATCCACCAAAGCAAGAGTAGGGTTTTACGCCTCGCGGCGGCCCGAACCTGGGTAAAACTGCCCGTGTGATCTCTGCCGCGCTACGCTGCGCTCCTCCGCTCTTTGTGCAACATGCTCAGTCACCCTACCGAACCAAAAGGGGCCCTTGGCCGCATAGGTGTTCCCCACCCCATTCACAAGGGCGATGGAGCTCGAATAGCCGCGCGCGTTGAGACTACACATGAGGGGCTGCGGGAATGGCAGCATACGGGTGGATGTGGATTTCCCCGCCCCTCATGTTATGTATCTTCGCCGTGGCTGAAAGACCTTTTCCCGCGCCCATAGCCTGTCAGAAGGGCACGTCCTCCAATTTAAGTTAATGGAGGCCGATTTCCTTCCCTTCAAGGATTTCGGGAGCTCGGGTGCTCGTTTAGGGTGCTACGCGGAGAGCTCGACCGACGACGAAAGCTCCTCCTCGAGCGATAGCGACGAGGAGGACAGTAACGGCGATGACGACGGCGTCGGCCGGGAGGGCGATGACTCTGACTCCGGCTGAGCACCAGCTGCACCATCACCGTCAGGTGGCGGCACCATCATCTGCACCTGCATCTCCTCCCCGGCAAGGTGATTTGCCATGGAGTTGGATGCAGGGGTGGGGGTGGCGCTCCTGGCTCCTCCGGTAGCCTCCCAGCTGGGCCTCGATAGGCTTCCTCGTGGGCTGCAGTTTCATTCGCCCTGCCGCGTCTTGCTGGCCCTGGTGGTGGCGGTTGGCGGGTCGTCTCCGCCGATTTCTTCACCATCACCTTCGCCCGCGCCCTCCCGCTCTCGCCAGGCTCTTCGTCAGGGGACCCGACGAGGCCAGGCCGGGCTTCTGCCCAGGCGCTCCTTTTGCCCTCTTCACCTCCTGCGGCGGTGCCTAGAAGGAGAGGGGCAATAAAGGGCATCACGTGGCACTTATCTTTTTTCAATCTAAAATATGTAGGCACTTGCCAAACTTTAGCTCAAATTATGTAATCTCTTTTATCCATGTTTGTGTTCTATAAGGTCTGTACTTGTTGATCAGCATATTAATGAAAAAGATAAACCTTGCCGGGAACTTGTGCATGTAATATGTCCATGCAGAGGGAGAATGCCTCTATACGCTCAAGTAAACAAGTTTTTCCCCGGTAGGCTATCCTGCCGGTACCCTCAAGTTGCTGCCACGGGGCTGGGCCTGTCAGGCACAAATCATGAAGAGGGACCAGCCCCCCGCCAACTTTCTCGCCAAAGGCCACTACAACCTCCCTGACCAAAGCAATGTTCGAGTCAAGGGACGGGAGCACCTAAGTTTTGAAAGCGGCGAGGTTTTCCTATGCACAAGTTTTTACTTACAGAACGCGTATGGATAAGAGAGAGAACTTATCTGTTTGGGCTTGCCGGGGATCGCAATGTAGGCTTGTCTTCTCTTCTCCTTTTTCGGCATTGAATCCACGGTAGGAGCCTGCAGTTTGATGCAGATGAAAATGATGCCTCATGCGATCTTATCTACATGAACATGCAATGCTCATGATATGCTTATGCATGAATGCAATTTGTCGGGGGGCCCCCAGTGCTTCATTTATTTCTCTGTTGCTCAGGGTCTACGCCTGGCTTCGTACAAGGGGTTACATGCAACAGAGGCAAGGCCTGTACAAAAGGGTGGCTGCCGGGCAGGGGCCGACAGCCGTGCCTTACGGGTAGAACTTACGGAGATGCTCAATGTTCCATGAGTTTTTCAACTGAATGCCATCTCCGGTCTCTAGACGGACTGTGCCAGGTCTGGAGACTCGTACTACCCGGTAAGGGCCTTCCCACTTCGGCGTCAACTTGTTTGCACCCTTGGCGGACTGAACACGCCTAAGGACAAGGTCGCCTTCCTGAAAACACCGGGCACGAACCCTACGGCTGTGATAGCGACGCAGGGCTTGCTGATAGCGTGCGGCACGGGTAGCAGCCCGGAGACGGTTCTCCTCGAGTAGCACAGCGTCGTCACGCTGGTGCTGATCTTGCAATACTTCATCGTAGGCAAAGCACTAGGGAGAAGGGAGTTTGCCCGGTGACCCGTAAATGAGTTTCATGGGGATAACTGCTTCTGCCCCATAGACTAGGGAGAAGGGAGTCTGCCCGGTAGCTCGATTTGGTGTCGTTCTGAGGGACCAAAGAACCACCGGCAGCTCATCGATCCACCGCCTGCCACACTTCTGCAGCCTATCAAAAGTTCTCATCTTGAGTCCTCGCAACACTTCAGTGTTCCCCCTCTCAGCTTGCCCGTTGCTCCTTGGATGGGCCACAGAGGTGAACAAGATTTTTCTTCCGAGGGCATGAACGTATTGCATGAAGGCACGACTCGTGAACTGGGTGCCGTTGGCAGTGATGATCTGGGCAGGAACTCCGAAGCGGCAAACCAATCCTTTCAAGAACTTGATAGCTGACTGAGCAGTCACCTTTCTCATAGGCTCTAGTTCTGGCCACTTTGTAAACTTGTCGATTGCAACGAACAAGAATTCAAAGCCCCCGGCAGCACGGGGGAACGGGCCGAGGATATCGAGCCCCTAGACCGAAAACGACCATGACAAAGGGATTGTCTGAAGAGCTTGGGCAGGCAGGTGGATGTTCTTGGAATGGAACTGGCAGGCTTCACACTTGGTGACAAGCTCGAGCGCATCTTGGAGGGCTGTGGGCCAGTGGAATCCTTGCCAGAAAGCTTTCCCAACCAATGCTGTTGATCCAATGTGGGAGCCGCACATACCCTTGTGTATCTCCGCCAGCAGTTCCTTTCCTCCTTCCCGGCAAATGCACTTCAATTTCACATCGTTGGGCCTCCTTCTGTACAGCGTGTCATCAATGAACGATTACATACTGGCCCTCCGGTCTACTCTTTTAGCTTCTTCTTGCTCTTCGGGAAGTTCTCCAGTTTGGAGGAAATGGACTATGTGCCGTGCCCAAGGCGGAGCCTGTGGCTAGGCAACGAGGACTAACGGCACCTCCTCATCCGTGAGAGTGCAGTCCTTGACCGCGGGGACCGGTGGTTTGGTGGGAGGATGCAGCTCAGCGACCGAATTGGAGTTGTGCCCGACAAGTTCTCTGCCGGGATCCTCGAGAGGTTCTACTGGGAGAGGCTTGCCGGAGTCCAGTTTCCTCCTCTTTCTGGCCATTGTTGCTAGGGATACGGAGGGCTGAGTCAGATGGAGAATAAAAGTTCCTGGTTCCACAGGGAGCTTTTGCGCAGCACACTTCGACAGATGATCAGCGATGCTGTTTTCCGCATGGGGTACGTGCTCTGTTTGCAATCCGTCAAAGCACTCCTCCAACTTTCTCACTTCCTCAACGTATGCCTCCATCAATGGACTTTGGTAATCCTTGTTGACTTGTCTCACCACAAGTTGTGAATCTCCGCGGATGATCAGCTTCTTGATCCCCAGTTATGTTGCAACTCTGAGCCTGGCAAGGAGCCCTTCATACTCTGCTGTATTGTTGGTAGCCTCCTCCCGGGGAAAATGCATCTGGACGATGTACTTCAGGTGCTCTCCTGTGGGAGCAACAAGAAGCACGCCAGCCCCTGCACCTTGTAGGGAGAAGGCACCAACGAAATACATGATCCATTCTTGGGGCGCTTCCTTGCCTGGGATAACTGTCTACAATACCTATTCATCAGGAGTTGGTGTCCATTCTACAATAAACTCTGCCAATGCTCTGCTCTGAATGGTTGATGTGCTCTCAAACTCCAAACCAAAGTTGGATAACTCCAAAGCCCACTCCACTATCCTGCCGGTGGCCTCAGGGTTTCGGAGTATCCGTTGCAAAGGGAAACGGGTGACAACTGTGATCTCATGGGCTAGGAAGTAGTGGCGCAGTTTCCTTGAGGCCATGACAAGGCCAAAGATCAATTTTTGCACGCCAGAGTACCTGGATCTAGCCCCCTGCAACAGGGAGCTGACGAAGTATACTGGGCACCGCACCACTTTCTTCTTTGCCGTGACCAGAGAACTGCTTCCTTTGCTTTACTCTTCTCTACCTTGATCTGCATCTGACCTTGCCGGGGTTTGTTCGCTTTCCTCTCCGGAAGGGACACCAGTTGCTCCATCCACTTCCCTCTGCGCCACTAGTGCTGCGCAAACCACCTGATTAGTTGCCGCCAAGTATAGCAGCAACGGCTCTTGAGGTTTTGGAGCAACCAAAGTGGGCACATAGGAAAGGTAGGCCTTCAAATCTTGTAGTGCAACGTCTGCCTCTGGGGTCCACTCCATGGGCCCTGCCTTTTTCAAAACCTTGAAGAACGACAAGGCACGCTCGGCAGACTTGGAAATGAATCTGTAAAGCGCGGCAACACATCCAGTCAAACGCCTCACGTCCTTGACTGTCTTGGGTGCTTGAATCTGCTCGATAGCCTTGATCTTGTCAGGGTTGGCCTCTATCCCCCGGTGGGACACAAAGAAGCCAAGTAGCTTGCCGGAAGGAACGCCAAACACACACTTCTCCGGATTTAGCTTCAAGTTGATCTTGCGCAGATTAGCAAATGTCTCTTCCAAATCCTGAATGAGGGTTTATCTGTCCTTGGTCTTGACCATAATATCATCCATGTAAGCCTCGATGTTCCTATGCAACTGTGACTCAAAACCAATCTGGACTGCTCTTGCGAAAGTAGACCCGACGCACGAAGCAGTATGTGCCACATGGGGTGATGAATGCGGTCTTCTCTTCGTCTTCCTTGGACATGAAGATCTGATGATATCCAGAGTAGGCATCCAGGAAGGAAAGCAGGTCACATCCGAAGGTGGAATCTACAATCTGGTAGATGTGCGGCAAGGGAAATGGGTCCTTCGGGCATGCCTTGTTCAGATCTGTGAAATCTATGCACAACCTCCACTTCCCATTGGCTTTGCATACCACCACTGGATTTGCTAACCACATTGGATGCAACACTCCTCTAAACAGGCCAGCTACCTCAAGTTTCTTGATCTCGTCGGCAATAAACTGCTGCCGCTCCAAAGCTTGCTTCCGGACCTTCTGCTTGATGGGTCGGGCATGTGGGCAGACAGCAAGGTGGTGCTCGCTTACCTTCCTGGGAACACCGGGGATGTTAGATGGTTGCATGCAAACACATCGACATTCGCCCGCAGGAAGGCAACGAGCGCGCTTTCCTATTTGTCATCGAGGGTGGCGCTGATAGTGAAAGAACCACCAGCGCCAGCCAGCCCTGCTGGGACCTGTTTCACAGCGGGTGCATAAGCCTTAGATCTCTTGCTATTGGAACTCTCCGGCGAGTCATCAACATGCGCAGCATACCCCAAAGAGGTACGCTTCCTGGATTCCTTGCCGGTGTCCCTTTTAGCATTCTCCTTTCCATTACTTTCCTTGGCGGGGATTGCAGCTTCAGTGACCTCTGTCGCGACTGCATCCTGGTACATCTTGTCCACACAAATAATTGCGTCCTTCTTGTCTGATGGAATGGAAATGACGCCCACCGGCCCTGGCATCTTTAAGGTGGTGTAGGCATAGTGGGATGCCGCCACGAACTTGGCCAAAGCTGGGCGACCAAGGATTCCATTGTACGGCAGGGGGAGGTCAACCACATCAAACCATATCTTCTCAGTCCGGTAGTTCAACTCTCCCCCAAATGTCACCGGCAACATGATTTTCCCCTTAGGACGACTCCTGCCGGGGTTGATCCCTTGAAACGTACCAGTAACTTTGAGATCTTCTTCTTCTATCTAGAGTTTGTTGATGACCTATGAAGAAATCAGATTCAACCCGGCCCCGCCGTCAACCAACATCTTTGTGACCTTGAGGTTGCGGATTGTTGGTGATACCAACAATGGCAAGCACCCTACTGCGGTGGTGCGGTCAGGGTGGTCCTCTTCATCGAAGATGATGGGCGTGTGGGACCACTTGAGCGGCCTTCGAGAGTCTGCCACTGGCTCCACGGCATTGACTTCACGCGCCCACCGTTTAAGTTGGTGGTGGGAGCAGTGCAAAGATGCACCCCCATCAATGCACAGGGCGTCAGTGGCTTTCTGGAATTCCTGCTCGCTGGTCTCCTCTTAATCTCCTCCATCACTCTCATCATTGCAATCCTCCTTCTCACGGCCTCTGGCGGGTTTCCCTTGATTCTGAGGAGCCTTGCCGGGGCGGCTTGCTCCGCCACCCCGGCCCTTTCCGCCAGTGCCATTCTGACCTTTCTCTTTATCTCGCTTCTCATATTCAGCCCTCTGCTTCTTGACAAGCTACTCAACCTGATGACACTCCTGGAGATCGTGGCCCTTGGTCCGATGGATCTTGCAATACGGACCATCGCCTTTCCCAGCCTTCTTGGCAGCCACGGCTACCCGGCAGTCAGTGCACACGACAACCTCCTTGCCGTGTATCTCAGCCTTGGCTTTCTTGCCGGTACTAGGCAGGCCCGATCCCTCAACGGTCATCACTGCCTTATCCTTGCGCCTTTTGTTGCACTTCTTGTTCTTCTTCTCTTGACTGGTGACCTCGTCATCATCCCCTATATCGATGTCGACGCCATCCTCTTCTCCGGGGAGCTTCCTCCCCTCCTCTATTTGAGCACACTTATCCACTAGAGTGTAAAGCTCCTTCATAGTCTTGGGCAATCGAACGTTCATCTTGGAACATATCCGACAATTGCGCACGTTGGATTGGAACGCAGCTATCACAGCTGCTGGGTGGATGTCTGGAATATTCCTGTGGACTCTGCTGAATCTCTGCATGTATTTCCGTAGACTCTCGCCTTCTTTCTGTGGAAGAAGCTGCAAGTCGCTGGGCCGCCCTGGTTCTTGATGGCCGCTCATGAAGGCGCCAACGATCTCATGGCATAGGTCAACCTAGGTCGAAATGGAGTTCTCCGGCAGGTGCATCAGCCAAGACCACACATTTAGCTTGAGTGCCGAAGGGAAGTAGTTGGCAAATACCTTCTCATCTCTTCCCCTGACAGCTTGAATAGCGATGGTGTAGACGCTCAAGAACTCTGTCGGGTTCAGTCTTTTGTCATACTTCTCAGGTATCTCTGGCTTGAACATGCGAGCGGACGGCCAACGGACTTGCCGCAGCTCGCGGGTGAAGGCAGGGCACCCAGCCTCGAAAGGCAGGTACCCGCCGTCAGCGAGTGCTGGCTCGTCGACGTCGGGGCCATCGTGCCTGTCGGACTGGCGGTGGGCGTCGCGGTGTCGCTTGGTGTCAACACGCGCGCCTTCCCTCTGCCTGTCCTCCAGGACTCGCCGTGGGCCTTGACGCACTCGAGGGTCGGACGAAGCCATCGAGACGTCATCAGGTTCTTGGTTGCGCGGTTCCCGTGCCGGCTGCCGCGAAGGGGACTGCACCGTAGGAGTGGCCCCATCCGCACGGCCAGCAGCGTGGGCCATTGTCGCTGCCTGGGGAGGCTGTGGTGAGCCAGCCCGCTACGATCCTCCCACCTCGGCGAAGCCAACCAGACTCTGAATGGTGGGTCTCCACTCATCCATCTGATCGGCTGCTGGCGGAAATTTCAACAGTAGCTGAGCCCACGCCATGGCCTCCGAAGCGGTGCTTGGAATGGATGTCGATGAAGATCGTAACGTCGCCCGGCTCCTGATGGTGCCGGTAGCGGTCGCGCTATGCTCTCGTCATCATGAGCCAGCTGCCTGGATGGCGTGTGGACGAGGTGGAAGCGCTCGAGGGCCAGTGGCTCTATTTGGCGTAGCAGTTGGGTCGGCTCGTTCCGGGGATGGCGCATGTACTACGGCCGCTCCCGCGGCGGGAGCGGTCGGGGAGTTGCGATTCCCCCAGAGCGAGTACCCCCGCTGTGGCTTTGCCCCTCGGCCGGATGGGGAAGTGCAGATGGAATGATCTCTCCTCCCGTACCTCGTGGGGCGGGGTCGCTGGGATGTAGTTCGTGCTGTCCTTCTTCGGTGCCTCCTACTCCTGCTTCGGCCATAGGGGACGTGGTTACGACACCGCCTGCGCCGACCACGTCCTCCGCAGTGTCCGCACCCCCAGGCGTCCCCGTAGCCCCCGTTGCATCGGCGCTCGCGTGCGGCGGGGCCTTCGAGGTGGATGGATGAGCTACGGCGCCGGGCTTCTTCTTGGGCGCCATGGACGATGGAGCCATTGATGAAGAAGATGGCGGTGAAGATGACGCGCTATATGCACCTCTCGGGTTCGCGCAAGCGCATCCCCCTACCTGGTGCACCAAAGATGTCGTGGGAAACCACGGCCACCTATGCGGCCAAGGGCCCCTTTTGGTTCAGCAGGGGGACTGAGCACGTTGCACAAAAGAGGGAGGAGCGCAGCGTAGCGCGGCAGAGATCACACGGGCAGTTTTACCCAGGTTCAGGCCGCCGCGAGGCGTAAAACCCTACTCCTGCTTTGGTGGATTGATGGTGGATGGTGGTGGAAATGCAGCGCTTTTGCACGGCAGGGTTGCCCGGGGCGAGAGCAGCTACGCGCGTATGAGTGTACAGGGGTCCGAATCCCTTCTATGGTTGCCATGGGCCTCCTTTTATAGATTAAGGGGTCACCACAGTGGCAAATCAGTCATTGTGTACTGATTAGATAGCAAACAGTGCTATCATATCTACTCTACAGATAGAGCAGTACGCATTAAATGCGTCGCTCAGTGTCACATCATGGCCTGCCCGGCACGCCTTGCCGGGCTGTTTGGCCACCTTCTCTCCTGTCTGCATGACACGTCACAGGACGGGTGTCATTTGGAGGTGATTCCTGTAGGAAGTGGCTGCCATGTGGCAAAAGGCAGCCACTTAGTCATCTTGGGGCTTGACACCGCACCGATTGATGACTTGCGTCACTGTGAGGTGGGGGCGGTGAATCCTTGGCGGGGAGTTTTGTCTTCGTATGCCCCGGCAGGCCTCCGGGGCGGTCTTGAGGCTTGATTCCGAGGCAACCTTGACCTCGCCAGGCTCTCCTGCCCGGCAAGGGAGGTTTTCCCTTAGTGGTGTCTTGCTTCTTGGCTTGACTTGGTCTTCTCAACCTGCCCTTTGATCCCTCAAAGAGCCTATCTCTTTATCTTGGCCTTGTCTTGGATGTCACAATCTTGATTTCGAGCCTGTGCATGGTCTGGGCAACAGACCCAAGGTTTGTTGCACCGACAGGAGCCCCCAGGCCTGGCCCGAACGAGCTGCCGGGCGTCATTGGGGTAGGCCCTAACTTGTGCACAGGTGAGGGGGAAATAGCTGCTTGCCCTTTGAGATCTTCTTTGCTTCTTCGTTAACCTGGACCCAGGTCAGTTCCCGGTTGTTCCGCCCATCGCGTAACACCAATTGTGGTGGTGGAGATAATGGGCCACGATGCGTGGAGTTACCCATGTCCCTTGTTCACGGGGTGGCAACTGCCATCCCACTATCCCTCCCTGCTCCAAGTGCTTCTGCCACTTGTATTACATGCATTGCGAAAGGTTGGTGGCGGTTGCGGAGGGTGCGGGAATGAGTGCCATGGCAGAAAGCTAGGGGTCGTGGTTTGGCGCAGGGGGTCGGCCTTGATTCTTCGAGCCGTTAATGGCAAGGAGGAGCCGGACTGGCTGAGTGGGGCGGCCACCTCCATGAAGAAAACCCAGTCCCCTGCCACGCCCGCCTATAAAAAGGGGGCGTGGTGCGAGACGTTCCTCCACACCTCCTTCCTTCTCCATTTCTGCAGTTGCCCACGTCTGTCATGGTGAGAGGTCGGGGGTCTGGTCCTCCCTAAGTGGCGACGAGAACTTCTGCTCGACAGCGTCTCCCTCTTCCCTCCGAAGATGTGGGGATGGAGCCCATGATGAGGGGAGGTGGGAGAGGGCAAGGTCGAGGCCGTCATGATGCACGGGGCCGAGGAGGACGGGGCGGCGCTCTGATTGCGCCCCCGCCGGCTGCCCCTCCCCCGATGGAAGGCCATGTTGGAGACTAGCCTCTGGAGTTCGTCATCAGGCTGTATAAGCCTCCGCGCGGCCGCCTTCGCCTCCCCACCCCATTCGGAAGGGCGATGGAGCTCAAACAGCCGCGCGCGTTGAGACTACACATGAGGGGCTGCGGGAATGGCAGCATACGGGTGGATGTGGATTTCCCCGGCGCTCATGTTATGTATCTTCGCCGTGGCTGGAAGACCTTTGCCCGCACCCATAGCCTGTCGGAAGGGCACATCCTCCAATTTAAGTTAATGGAGGCTGATTTCCTTTCCGTCAAGGTTTTCGGGAGCTCGGGTGCTTGTTTAGGGTGCTGCGCGGAGAGCTCGACCGACGACGAAAGCTCCTTCTCGAGTGACAGTGACGAGGAGGATAGTGACGGCGATGACGACGGCGTCGGCCGGGAGGGCGACGACTCTGACTCCGGCTGAGCACCAGCCGCACCATCACCATCAGGCGGCGTCACCATCATCTGCACTTGCATCTCCTCCCCGGCAAGGTGATTTGCCAGGGAGTTGGATGCAGGGGTGGGGGTGGCGCTCCTGGCTCCTCCGGCAGCCTCCCAGCTGGGCCCCCGCAAGCTTCCTCGTGGGCTGCAGCTTCGTTCGCCCTGCCACGTCCTGCTGGCCCTGGTGGTGGCAGTTGGCGGGTCGTCTCTGCCTATTTCTTCACCATCACCTTCGCCCGCGCCCTCCCGCTCTCACCAGGCTCTTCGTTAGGGGACCCGACGAGGCCAGGCTGGGCTTCTGCCCAGGCGCTCTTTTTGCCCTCTTCACCTCCTGCGGCGGTGCCTAGAAGGAGAGGGGCAAGAAAGGGCATCACGGGGCACTTATCTTTTTTCAATCTAAAATATGTAGGCACTTGCCAAACTTTAGCTCAAATTATGTAATCTCTTTTATCCATGTTTGTGTTCTGTAAGGTCTGTACTTGTTGATCAGCATATTAATGAAAAAGATAAACCTTGCCGGGAACTTGTGCATGTAATATGTCCATGCAGAGGGAGAATGCCTCTATACGCTCAAGTAAACAAGTTTTTCCCTGGTAGGCTATCCTGCCGGTACCCTCAAGTTGCTGACTCGCCCGAGAGTTCCAAGGCTTCTGCACCCACTGTGAAATAGGTCCTGGCAGGGCTGGCTTGCGCTGGTGGTACTTTCACTATCAGCCCACCCTCAATGACAAATAGGAAAGTGTGCTCGTTGCCTTCCTGCGGGCGAATGTCGATGTGTTTGCCTGGCAACCATCTGACATCCCCGGTGTTCCCAGGGAGGTAATCGAGCACCACCTTGCTGTCTGCCCACATGCCCGACCCATCAAGCAGAAGGTCCGGAAGCAAGCGTTGGATCGAAAGCAGTTTATTGCCGAGGAGATCAAGAAACTTGAGGCAGCTGGTCTGGTTAGAGGAGTATTGCATCCAACGTGGTTAGCAAATCCAGTGGTGGTACGCAAAGCCAATGGGAAGTGGAGGCTGTGCATAGATTTCACAGATCTGAACAAGGTGTGCCTGAAGGACCCATTTCCCTTGCCGCGCATCGACCAGATTGTAGATTTCACCTCCGAATGTGACCTACTTTCCTTCCTGGATGCCTACTCTGGATATCATCAGATCTTCATGTCCAAGGAAGACGAAGAGAAGACCGCGTTTATCACCCCGTGTGGCACATACTGCTTCATGCGGATGCCTTTCGGGTTGAAGAGCGCCGGGTCTACTTTCGCAAGACTAGTCCAGATTGGTTTTAGTCACAGTTGCACAGGAACATCGAGGCTTAAATGGATGATATTGTGGTCAAGACCAAGGATAGATCAACCCTCATTCAGGATTTCGAAGAGACGTTTCCTAATCTGCGCAAGATCAACTTGAAGCTAAATCTGGAGAAGTGTGTGTTTGGCGTTCCTTCCGGCAAGCTACTTGGCATCTTTGTGTCCCACAGAGGGATAGAGGCCAACCCCGACAAGATCAAGGCTATCGAGCAGATTCAAGCACCCAAGACAGTCAAGGATGTGAGGTGTTTGACTAGATGTGTTGCCGCACCTAACAGATTCATTTCCAAGTCTGCCGAGCGTGCCTTGCCGTTCTTCAAGGTTTTGAAAAACGCAGGGCCCATGGAGTGGACCCCAGAGGCAGACACCGCACTACAAGATTTGAAGACCTACCTTTCCTATGTGCCCACTTTGATTGCTCCAAAACCTCAAGAGCCGTTGCTGCTATACTTGGCGGCAACTAATCAGGTGGTTAGCGCAGCACTGGTGGCGCAGAGGAAAGTGGATGGAGCAGCAAACGCAGCTGGTGTCCCTTCCGGGGTGGAAAGCGAACACACCCCGGCAAGGTCAGATACAGATCAAGGTAGAGAAGAGCAAAGCAACTGAAGCAGTTCTCTGGTCACGGCAAAGAAGAAAGTGGTGCAGCGCCTAGTATACTTCGTCAGCTCCCTGTTGCAGGGGGCTAGATCCAGGTACTCTGGCGTGCAAAAATTGATCTTTGGCCTTGTCATGTCCTCTAGGAAACTGTGCCACTACTTCCAAGCCCATGAGATCACAATTGTCACATGTTTCCCTTTGCAACGGATACTCCGAAACCCTGAGGCCACCGGCAGGATAGTGGAGTGGGCTTTGGAGTTATCCAGCTTTGGTTTGGAGTTTGAGAGCACATCAACCATTCAGAGCAGAGCATTGGCAGAGTTTATTGCAGAATGGACGCCAACTCCTGATGAAGAGGTATTGGAGACAGTTATCCCCGGCAAGGAAGCACCCCAAGAATGGATCATGTATTTCGATTGTGCCTTCTCCCTACAAGGTGCAGGGGCTGGCGTGCTTCTCGTTGCTCCCACCGGAGAGCACATGAAGTATGTCGTCCAGATGCATTTTCCCCGGGAGGAGGCTACCAACAATACATCAGAGTATGAAGGGCTCCTTGCCGGGCTCAGAGTTGCAATAGAATTGGGGATCAAGAAGTTGATCATCCGCAGAGATTCACAACTTGTGGTGAGACAAGTCAACAAGGATTACCAAAGTCCATTGATGGAGGCATACGTTGAGGAACGAAGAAAGTTGGAGGAGCGCTTTGATGAATTGCAAATAGAGCACGTACCCCATGCGGAAAACAGCATCGCTAATCATCTGTCAAAGTGTGCTGCGCAAAAGCTCCCTGTGGAACCAGGAACTTTTGTTCTCCATCTGACTCAGCCCTCCGTATCCCCAGCAACAATGGCCAGAAAGAGGAGGAAACTGACTCCGGCAAGCCTCTCCTGGTAGAACCTCTTGAGGATCCCGGCAAAGAACTTGTCGGGCACAACTCCACTTCGGTCGCTGAGCTGCATCCTCCCGCCAGGCCACCGGTCTCCGCGGTCGAGGATTGCACTCTCACGGATGAGGAGGTGCTGTTAGTCCTCATTGCCGAGCCACAGGCTCCGCCTTGGGCACGGCACATAGTCCATTACCTCCAAACTGGAGAAATTCCCGAAGAGCAAGAAGAAGCTGAAAGAGTAGCCCGGAGGGCCAGTATGTATCAGTTCTCTCTCTTATCCATATGCGTTCTGTAAGTAAAAACTTGTGCATAGGAAAACCTCGCCACTTTCAAAACATAGGTGCTCCCGTCCCTTGACTCGAACGTTGCTTCGGTCAGGGAGGTTGTAGTGGCCTTTGGCGAGAAAGTTGGCGGGGGGCTGGTCCCTCTTCACGATTTGTGCCCGGCAGGCCCAGCCCCGCGACAGCAACTTGAGGGTACCGGCAGGATAGCCTACCAGGGAAAAACTTGTTTACTTGAGCGTATAGAGGCATTCTCCCTCTGCATGGACATATTACATGCACAAGTTCCCGGCAAGGTTTATCTTTTTCATTAATATGCTGATCAACAAGTACAGACCTTACAGAACACAAACATGGATAAAAGAGATTACATAATTTGAGCTAAAGTTTGGCAAGTGCCTACATATTTTAGATTGAAAAAAGATAAGTGCCCCGTGATGCCCTTTCTTGCCCCTCTCCTTCTAGGCACCGCCGCAGGAGGTGAAGAGGGCAAAAAGAGCGCCTGGGCAGAAGCCCAGCCTGGCCTCGTCGGGTCCCCTAACGAAGAGCCTGGTGAGAGCGGGAGGGCGCGGGCGAAGGTGATGGTGAAGAAATAGGCAGAGACGACCCGCCAACTGCCACCACCAGGGCCAGCAGGACGTGGCAGGGCGAACGAAGCTGCAGCCCACGAGGAAGCCTGCGGGGGCCCAGCTGGGAGGCTGCCGGAGGAGCCAGGAGCGCCACCCCCACCCCTGCATCCAACTCCCTGGCAAATCACCTTGCCGGGGAGGAGATGCAAGTGCAGATGATGGTGACGCCGCCTGATGGTGATGGTGCGGCTGGTGCTCAGCCGGAGTCAGAGTCGTCGCCCTCCCGGCCGACGCCGTCGTCATCGCCGTCACTATCCTCCTCGTCACTGTCACTCGAGAAGGAGCTTTCGTCGTCGGTCGAGCTCTCCGTGCAACTCCCTGGCACAGTGGGTGCAGAAGCCTTGGAACTCTCGGGCGAGTCATCAACAGGCGCAGCATACCACGAAGAGGTACGCTTCCCGGATTCCTTGCCGGCGTCCCTGTTAGCCTTCTTCTTTCCATTACTTTCCTTGGCGGGGATTGCAGCTTCAGCGACCTCTGCCGCGACTACATCCTGGTACATCTTGTCCACGCAAATAATTGTGTCGTTCCCGTCTAATGGAATGGAAATGATGCCCACCAGCCCTGGCATCTTTAAGGTGTTGTAGGCATAGTGGGATGCTGCCATGAACTTAGCCAAAGCTGGGCGACCAAGGATTCCATTGTACGGCAGGGGGAGGTCAACCACATCAAACACGATCTTCTTAGTCCGGTAGTTCAACTCTCCCCCAAATGTCACCGAAAACGTGATTTTCCCCTTAGGACAACTCCTGCCGGGGTTGATCCCTTGAAACGTACCAGTAACTTTGAGCTCCTATTCTGCTATCTAGAGTTTGCTGATGACCTTTGAAGAAATCAGATTCAACCTAGCCCCTCCGTCAACCAACATCTTTGTGACCTTGAGGTTGCGGATTGTTGGTGATACCAACAACAGCAAGCACCCTACCACGGTGGTGCGGTCAGGGTGGTCCTCTTCGTCGAAGATGATTGGTGTGCGGGACCACTTGAGCAGCCTTCAAGAGTCTGCCGCTGGCTCCACGGCATTAACTACATGCGCCCACCGTTTAAGTTGGTGGTGGGAGGAGTGCAAAGATGCACCCCCGTCAATGCACAGGATGTCAGAAGCTTTCTGGAATTCTTGCTCGCTGGTCTCCTCTTCATCTCCTCCATCACTCTCATCGTTGCAATCCTCCTTCTCACGGCCTCTGGTGGGTTTCCCTTGATTCTGAGGAGCCTTGCCGGGGCGGCTTGCTCCGCCACCCCGGCCCTTTCCGCCAGCGGCATTCTGACCTTTCTCTTTATCTCGCTTCTCATATTCAGCCCTCTGCTTGTTGACAAGCTGCTCAACCTGATGACACTCCTGGAGATCATGGCCCTTGGTCCGATGGATCTTGCAATACGGGCCATCGCCTTTCCCAGCCTTCTCGGCAGCCACGGCTTCCCGGCTGTCAGTGCACGCGGCAACCTCCTTGCCGGGTATCTCAGCCTTGGCTTTCTTGCCGGTACTAGGCAGGCCCGATCCCTCAACGGTCATCAATGCCCTATCCTTGCGCCTTTTGTTGCGGTTCTTGTTCTTCTTCTTATGACTGGTGGCCTCATCATCATCCTCTGAATCAATGTCGACGCCATCCTCTTCTTCGGGGAGCTTCCTCCCCTCCTCTATTCGAGCACACTTATCCACCAGAGTGTAAATCTCCTTCACAGTCTTGGGCAATCGAACGTTCATTTTGGAACGTATCCGACGGTTGCGCATGTTGGACTGGAACGCAGCTATCACAGCTGCCGGGTGGATGTCTAGAATATTACTGTGGACTCTGCTGAATTTCTGCATGTATTTCCGCAGACTCTCACCTTCTTTCTGCGGAAGAAGCTGCAAGTCGCTGGGCTGCCCTGGTTCTTGATGGCCACCCATGAAGGCGCCAACGAACTCATGGCACAGGTCAGCCCAGGTCGAAATGGAGTTCTCCGGCAGGTGCATCAGCCAAGACCTCACATTTGGCTTGAGTGCCAAAGGGAAGTAGTTGGCGAATACCTTCTCATCTCTTCCCCCGGCAGCTTGAACAGCGATGGTGTAGATGCTCAAGAACTCTGCCGGGTTCAGTCTTCCATCATACTTCTCTCGTATCTCTGGCTTGAACGTGCGAGTGGACGTCCAATGGACTTGCCGCAGCTCGCGGGTGAATGCAGGGCACCCAGCCTCGAAAGGTAGGTACCCGCCATCAGCGAGTGCAGGCTCATCGACGTTGGGGCCATCGCGCCTGTCGGACTGGCGGCAGGCGTCGCAGTATCGCTCGGTGTCGACACGCGCACCTTCCCTCTGCCTATCCTCCAGGACTCGTCGTGGGCCTTTACGCGCTCGAGGGTCGGACGAAGCCATCGAGACATCATCAAGTTCTTGGTTGCGTGGGTCCCGCCCTGGCTGCCGCAGAGGGGACTGCATCGTAGGAGTGGCCCCATCCGCACGGCCAGCAGCGTGGGCCGTTGTTGCTGCCTGGGGAGGCCGTGGCGGGCCAGCCCACTGCGATCCTCCCGCCTCGGCGAAGCCAATCAGACTCTGAATGGTGGCTCTCCACTCATCCATCTGATCGGCTGCCGGCGGAAATTTCAACAGTAGCTGAGCCCGCGACATGGCCTCCGAAGCGGTGCTTGGCATGGATGTCGATGAAGATCGTAATGTCGCCCGGCTCCTGATGGTGCCGGTAGCGGTCGCGCCGTGCTCTCGTCCTCGTGAGCCAGCCGCCTGGATGGTGTGTGGACGAGGTGGAGGCACTCGAGGGCCAGCAGCTCTGTTTGGCGTAGCTGCCGGGTCGGCTCATTCTGGGGATGGCGCATGTACGACGGCCGCTCCCGCGGCGGGAGCGGTCGGGGAGTGGCGATTCCGCCCAGAGCGAGTACCCCCGCTGCGGCTGTGCCCCTTGTCCGGATGGGGAAGTGTAGATGGAATGATCTCTCCTCCCATACATCATGGGGCGGGGTCGCTGGGATGTAGTTGGTGCTGTTCTTCTCTTGTGCCTCCTGCTCCTGCTTCAGCCGCAGGGGAGGTGGTAACGACGCCTCCTGCACCGACCATGTCCCCCGCAGCGTCCGCACCCCCAGGCGTCCCCGTAGCCCTCGCGTGTGGCGGGGCCTTCGAGGTGGATGGATGAGCTGCGGCACCGGGCTTCTTCTTGGGCGCCATGGACGACGGAGCCGTTGATGAAGGAGATGGCGATGAAGATGACGCGCTATGTGCACTTCTCGGGTTCGCGCAAGCGCATCCCCCTACCTGGCGCGCTTGGCTGGGATTCGGCACCTCCCCAGGATCAGGACGGCACCGTTCCCGGACTGGGAGGAAGAAACCGGAGGGCAGGAGTGAATGGTGAGGCTGCCGGAAGCCCGGCCGATGGTAATGGTGCTGCCGGCAAGCACGCCTTGTCGGAGCAGTCGCCCCCGCTCTTGACGTGTCGTGGGTTGCCGCCACCTTCCTCACCACTGTCGCTCGAAGCTCCCGCCACGCCAACCAGGGCGAACACCAGGCGCTCCGGGTAGCTCCACAGAGAGCATGGTCGTCTCCAACGACCCGGAGACAAGGGGCCGCCGCCCTTTAAATAAGCATGCATGGGGACAAGGAGCTCACCCATACGCCGGACAGGCAGTACCCTGAGAGGAGGAATCCACCATTACCAATACCGAACCACCTTTGCGGCCTCCCTCTGGCATCACAGGAAAAGGGGGAGTAGGCCACAATCGACTACCACGCCTCGTGTCCATTATGGGCCTCGGCGTGGTGTCGCTTACGTCGCCCTTCACTAAGATTGGAGCTACGGGTGGCTCGGCGACGAGCGCACCAAAGTCGCTACCTCCGGTGCTGCCACCGCGCCGCCCGCACGCCCCCCTGAGGCCTGCGCGAAGACAGGAAGAGGATTCTGCCCCAGCACTCGACGCCGTCGACCCCAAGCTAGGGCCCGGGGCTTGGCCCCAAGCTCTCTTCTTCGGCATACCCCAGGAGGAAGCAGAGAATGAAGGAGGTGAGTGGACGAATGCTCCCACTCCTCCCCCATTCCTCCTTTTATAGACAGGCCGGGGTCGGGAGCCGCTCCCTCAGCTAGTGATCACCGTCCTCCTCCACCAATCCATGAAGACCAGGCCCCTGCCTTAATGCTCTCCCGCACCACGCGCCTCCGTTACCTACCCCACTCAATGCATGCAGCATACGTATCCAGGTATAAGGGCGTGGTGGGAAGAGTGAATTGGCAGTTACTCGCCCGTGCGTTAAAGTCATTCAAGGGCCATTACAAGAATGGCCCCACCACAATTGGCATTACGCGACAGGCGGAAGAACCGGGAACTGACCTGGGCTCAGATTAATGAAGAAGCAAAGAAGATCTCAAAGGGCAAGCAACAATTTCCCCCTCACCTGTGCATAAGTTAGGGCCTACCCCGACGACGCCCAGCAGCTCGTTTGGGCCAGGCCCGGGGGCTCCTGTCGGTGCAACAAACCCTGGGTCTGTTGCCCAGACCATGCACAGGCCCGAAATCAAGATTGCAACATCCAAGACACGGCCAAGATAAAGAGATAGGCTCTTTGAGGGATCAAAGGGCAGGTTGAGAAGACCAAGTCAAGCCAATAAGCAAGACACCGCTAAGGGAAAACCTCCCTTGCCGGGCAGGAAAGCCGGGCGAGGTCAAGGTTGCCCCGGAAGCAAGCCTCAAGACCGCCCCGGCAGGCCTGCCGGGGCATACGAAGGCAAAACTCCCCGCCAAGGCTTCACCGCCCCACCTCAGAGCGACGCAAGTCATCGATCGGTGCGGTGTCAAGCCCCAACATGACTAAGTGGCTGCCTTTTGCCACATGGCAACCATTTCCTACAGGAATCACCTCCAAATGACACCCGTCCTACGACGTGTCATGCAGACAAGAGAGGAGGTGGCCAAACAGCCCGGCAAGGCGTGCCAGGCAGGCCATGATGTGACAGTGAGCGGTGCATTTAATGCGTACTACTTTGTCTGTAGAGTAGATATGATAGCACTGTTCACTATCTAATCAGTACACAATGGCTGATTTGCCACTGTGGTGACCCCTTAATCTATAAAAGGAGGCCCATGGAAACCATAGAAAGGATTCGGACCCCTGTACACTCATACGTGCGTAGCTGCTCTCGCCCCGGGGCAGCCCTGCTGGGCAAGAGCGCTGCGTTTCCACCACCATCCACCATCAATCCACCAAAGCAGGAGTAGGGTTTTACGCCTCGCGGCGGCCCGAACCTGGGTAAAACTTCCCGAGTGATCTCTGTCGCACTACGCTGCGCTCCTCCGCTCTTTGTGAAACGTGCTCAGTCCCCCTGCCGAATCAAAAGGGGCCCTTGGCCCCATAGGTGGCCATGGTTTCCCACGACAATATGCACGAAGGTACCGAGTCCGTCAAGGAATCCAAATTGGATGTGCTTCAAAGTTGTCGGCGTTCTGGGAACCGGGGTACCTAGACTTGCCTGCCTGTGACCCACGGCGTGGCTTCATCAACGGCCTGGTACGGCCCATCCTCAGCATCGACAACACAAGACCCTCACGAGGGGCCAAGCCTCGCGAGGCGAACGATGCCAAGACCTCCAGAGGGAGCGGCTTCCCTAGGCCGGCTCCTAAGGAGCGGAGATTTCTATGCAAGCCCCACCTCGTGAGATTTAGATGACGCAAGCTATGACGACCAAGGCCAGGCGGGCACCAGTGGGCGCAGTACAGCAGGTTTCCTCTTTGGTGCTAAGGAAGCAAGCATAGGTGCAGAGTCCCGAGGAATCAGCCGAAGGTTTCCATTCCCGTGCTACAAGACCAGGACGGAAGGACAAAGGTCATTGCCGAGCCCACCATGACGTCACAACCAGAAGCTTTGCAGGCGAAGACCACCTTTCATCAGGATAAGATGTACTACTTGTCTCCCTTCAAACTTGGCCATTGTGGGATCCCTTCCCGCCTCCATTTTGGGGGAAGAGGACCGAGGCCACTATAAATATAGCTAGGCCACCACCATAGAGGGAGGACGACGGATCAATCAGAGGGACGACAGATCTATCAGATCACCCTCACCAACTCACACCAGCACAAGAACACACCTCCTGAGGTTGTTCTCCCTCTGTACTAGTTCATCCTCAGCCCACCTCGAGGCCAATCCACCACAAAGCAGGAGTAGGGTATTACACCGCAAGGTGGCCCGACCTGGGTAAACTGATGTGTCCCTTTCCTTCCTAGTTCCTCGAGCTAGGCAGTGAGATTGACGAGTCGGTAGACCGGGGAGATTGAGTTCTTTGCATGCACCCCAGAGTTCAAACCTTTCTTGGGTCCGCGGAGCCCTGAATCCGACATTTGGCGCGCCAGGTAGGGGTGCGTCGGAGCCTCTCTTCCGCTGGTCGATTTGCCACCATTCTCAAGGCTGACACCCGCCGAGTTCGTGCTGAGCGCCGGGCCGCCCTCGCCGCCCGCGTCGCCCAGACAGCGCCTGCAAGCAACAGCTGTAAGGGAACGCGACAGAAAACAAAAATTTTCGGTATAGCGAGCACGCCCAGGACCACTATGGAGACTGCATACAAGGTTTGATCTGATCCGTACCGACTCGAAGCGCAGCGGAAGAAGAGTCGGTGGTGATCGTTGGTGCAGATCCCCACAGCTAGGATTTACAACCTCCCAACTGCGAGGATGTACTCTCTCGTCGGACAGCCCTTTGGGAGGCGGTCGGACAGTCCCTCGGGAGGCGGTCGGACAGTCCCCCGGACGATGTCGCGGACAGCCCTTCGGGAGGACCCTCGAAACTCAAACGGAGACTCGGACAGCCCTTCGGGAGGACACTCGAACAGCCCCTCGGGCAAAAGACCGAAACTATGACCTCTCTACGGGGTTGCACACATACGGTGTCAGCTATCCGGCAGGGCTTCGCCGTCCAGAACTAGTTCCTGCCGGAACCCAGACAGCCTTTCGGCTCTACGAAACTCTTTTCGTGGGAGGGAGAGAAGAAGCCAGATAATGCATGGCATGTGTATGAGAGCAAGGATGAAGAGATGGCAGCCCCCATCTCCTCTATTTATAGGAAAGCCAAGGGGTAGGGCTCCTCCACTAATTACCAAAAACCCATGCATTAGGTCACACCTCATGGGCATAAGGGTAAACTTGGGATGCCATGTGGAGCTCCAAGGAGCTCCCCCTTCCTTGGCCGGCCACCCCTAGGGGGCCCCCCATGAGGGGCTCTCATGGCCCCCCAAACCCTTCTAGAAGCCTTTAGCAAAAGCCCTAAAAGGTGGCTTCCAAAAAATTATCCAAAAAGCACTTTCACTATTCATGACGACATTTTTCAGCGTCCGTTCAAACTGAAAATATTTATGTGGGCTTAGAACAATTCCAGTACCCACTAAAATAATTTTCAACGCGTTCTGGAACAATTCCAGATTAGTGATTTTAATCTGCGAAAAGCATATGAAGCGGTTCCGGCAGCTCCGAAACATTTCCGGTTTTTCTTCCAGAAAATTCCCAGAAGTTTCCAGAATGATTCTGGCACCCTCCAAGAATTATCAGGCATGTGCCGAAAACAATTTGACTTTATGGTATCCTCTGAAACAACTTTTCAGTTTCACCGGAACTCATCTGGTGACCTCTTTGCGGAACCTTTCCGCTGTCCAAAACTTTTTCGGTGTCCGAAACTTTTTCGGTGATTTTCTCTCAGACTCCCTGTCTAGTATTCAGCAGATAGATGACCCTTAAGCGTGTGACCCTATAGGTTTGGTGAAGCATAGACATGACCTGGAACCCCTTCCGATCAATGATCAACATCGGAGCCGTGGACACCCATATTGACCCCTATACCCACACGAATGAATATTCGAGTGAACCTCCAGTTGCCGTGAGCTATTCTTGTTGCTTCGCGATATGTCACAAAACACCCGAGGTGAGATTTATTGCACCCCCGTGGATCAACAATTTGTCCACTATGCAAGTTACCTCGTTACCGGTTTTGTTCTCTTTTCTCGTTTCCGTGTTTCGGTATCCCAGTGATCAAATCACAAGTTGTCTGGCCAGACGATGATGGATACCGTTTCACCGAGAGGGCCCGAGTATATCTCTCCATCGTCGGAGGAGCAAATCCCAATCTTGAGCTATCTCGTTACTTGCCATACTGTTCCGTGAACCCGTAAGCCGCCGTAATAGCCACCCAGTTACGGATGACGTTTAACAAACCCCAAAGTTCACGAAGCAAGTACGAAGGAACTCGACACTCTCATGGTCTAAGGAATTATGCAAACATTAACTTCCCTGTGTAAAATACCATTAACTTGTGACGAATGTATCTCATAGCATAACATCAATTTGGGTCGATTCAACACAAGTGTTCTACCAACAATTTGTGCCCTCAAAATTGCCGGCATAGACATGCCCATGATCAGGAAAACAGGATCATCATGCAATACTCGAGCCAGTCATAGAGGCTTGACCAGGAATACATTTTTCCGTTTATTATCCCACACGTGCACATGAGTTTCCCTCCAAGCCTCGTTTTATTGTAGACTCGAGAATCATTGCAGTTATAGCATGGAACATAAACTTTCATTACAAACCAGGAGATACAAAATAACCGATATTACTGCCTCTAGGGCATATCTCCTACAGACTCCCACTTGCACTAGAGTCATAATCCAGTTACATGGCTTCCCTAACACCAATGGCTATCCGGTGTTGCTCATGCTTTGCTCGTCGTAGAGGCTTTGTCATCGGGTCTGACACATTCAGATCCGTGTGAACTTTGCGTACTTTCACTAAACCCTCTTCGACATGATGTCGAATGAGTTTATATTTGCGTTGAATATGTCTTGTCTTATGGTGCGAACTTGGCTCCCTTGCCTGAGCCACAGCGCCACTATTATCACAATAGATCTCCACTGGGTCCAGAGCACTTGGAACCACACCAAGGTCTTCAAGAAATTGCTTGATCCATACCGCCTCCTTGGAGGCTTCTGAAGCTGCAACATACTCCGCCTCTGTCGTAGAATCCGCCACAGTCTTTTGCTTGGAACTTTTCCAATCAACTGCGCCACCGTTCAACATGAAAACATAGCCTGATTGAGATTTGAAGTCATCTGGGTCAGTCATGAAGCCTGCATCAGTGTAACCACTTACAATGAGCTCTTCATCACCTCCGTACACAAGGAGTAAATCCTTGGTCCGTCTGAGGTACTTAAGAATACCCTTGACTGCGGCCCAGTGTTCCAATCCAGGATCACTTTGGTACCGGCTACTAACACTTAGCGCATAGGAAACATCCGGTCTTGTACATAGCATGGCATACATAATAGAACCAACTGCCGAGGCATATGGAACATCATTCATTTGTACTCGCTCATCGAGAGTTCGAGGACTCTGATTCTTGCAAAGCACTGTGCCAGGTGACATGGGGAGTAGGCCTTTCTTGGAGTTCTCCATGTTGAACCTTTTCAACACCTTGTCAGTGTACATGCTTTGGCTAAGCGCTATCAGGCGTTTTGATCTATCTCTATAGATTCTGATGCCCAATACATATGCCGCTTCGCCTAAGTCTTTCATTGAAAACCTTTTCTTCAATGAGTCTTTTATTTTACTAAGAAAATTCACGTCATTTCCAATCAACAATATGTCATCCACATACAAGATTAGAAATGCTTTTGCGCTCCCACTAAACTTCTTGTATACACAAGATTCTTCGTCATTTCTGATGAAGCCAAACTCTTTGACCACTTCATCAAAATGAATGTTCCAGCTCCTTGACGCTTGCTTCAGACCATAAATGGCTTTCTGAAGTTTGCATACCTTTCCAGCATCCTCATGAATGACAAAACCTTCTGGCTGTATCATGTATACATCCTCTTTGAGGTTTCCATTTAGGAAAGCCGTTTTGACATCCATCTGCCATATTTCATAATCGAAATAAGCAGCAATTGCTAGTAATATCCGAACAGACCTAAGCATAGCTACAGGCGAGAAAGTCTCGTCGTAGTCCACTCCTGGAACTTGCGTGAACCCTTTCGCGACAAGTCTAGCTTTGTGGATAGTAATGTTACCATCCGCGTCCGTCTTCCTTTTGAAAATCCATTTACAACCAATCGGCTTTACGCCTTCTGGAAGTTCTTCCAAGTTCCAAACTTGGTTTTCGTACATGGATTCCATTTCGGATCTCATGGCTTTGTGCCATTCTTTTGCGCTGGGCCCCGCCATCGCTTCCTTGTAGTGCGCAGGTTCATCGTCTTCAAGAATGAAGATTTCGTTATGAAACCATTCAGGTGGCTGGATAGCCCTACCTGATCTGCGCGGTTCAGTTACAACATTGTCTGAAGTCTCCGCATCATATGCGACAACTTCCGGCTCAGTTGTAGGGATAATTAGCGGAATTTCTTCCGGTTCCTTAGCCATATCAACGGTCACCGAAGATTCACTAATCTCATTAAGTTGCACTGTCCTCCCACTTAATTCTTTGGCGAGAAACTCTTTCTCGAGAAAGTGTCCAACTTTTGCGACAAATGTTTTGCCCTCGGACTGGTGGTAGAAGGAATACCCAATGGTGTTTTTGGGATAACCTACAAAGTAACATTTGTCTGCTCTAGGGTCGAGTTTGCTTGGTTGTAAACATTTTACATAAGCTTCACAACCCCAAACCTTGAGATGTGACACATTGGGTTTCTTCCCATACCATAATCCAAATGGCGTCGTCTCAACAGACTTAGACGGTGCTCTGTTTAGTGTATAAGCGGCAGTAAGTAGTGCGTGACCCCAAAAAGATATCGGTAGATCTGTAAGAGACATCATCGACCTTACCATGTCCAACAAGGTTCGGTTACGTCGTTCCGATACTCCATTTCTCTGTGGAGTTCCGGGAGGCGTAAGCTGTGAAACGATTCCACGGTCACTCAGATGTTGGCCAAACTCATGACTAAGATACTCGCCTCCGCGATCAGACCGCAGAAACTTAATCTTTTTGTCACGATGATTTTCTACCTCATTCTGAAATTCTTTGAACTTTTCAAAGGTTTCCGACTTATGCTTCATCAAGTAGATATAGCCATACCGACTTAAATCATCAGTAAAAGTCACGAAGTAAAAATACCCACCCCGTGCGGCCGTGTTCATTGGACCACATACATCACTATGTATTATTTCCAACAATTCACCCGCCCGTTCAGGATGACCCGTGAACGGCGTCTTGGTCATTTTCCCCATCAAGCAAGCTTCACATGTGTCAAATGATTGAAAATCAAGGGATGGTAAAACTCCATCTTTATGGAGTCTTTGCATGCGTTTCTTTCCGATGTGGCCAAGCCGACAGTGCCACAAGAAAGTGGTGGTGGTATCAGCCTTCTTAAGGCGTTTAGCATTCATGTTAAAGACATCATTTCCACATTCAAGATTTAGTATGAAAAGGCCCCCAACAATGGGTGCAAATCCATAAAACATATCCTTACAATAAAGTGAACAACCATTGTTCTCAGACTTGTACGAATACCCATCGTGTACTAAACATGATCCGGAGATAATGTTTCTACACAACAGTGGAACAAAATAACAGTTACTTAGTTCTAAGATAAATCCTGAAGGGAGACGTAGAGGCATAATGCCGACGGCTTGAGCGGCGATCCCAGCGCCGTTACCGACACGCATCACGACTTCATTCTTTGCCAGCTTGCGCACCTTCTGAAGTCCCTGTATCGAGTTGCAAATGTGAGCAACCGATCCGGTATCAAATACCCAAGACTTAGAATTTTCGCTAGCAAGCAAAACGTCAATGACATTAACTTGTATAACAATTATACCTTTTCCGGTTTTCCCGGACTTCTTATCTTCCAGATACTTCTTGCAGTTTCTCTTCCAGTGTCCTGTGCCCTTGCAGTAGAAGCACTCAGTTTCATTCTTGGCTCCACCCTTAGAGTTGCTTTGGGAGCCGGTCTTACCGGCGCCCTTGCCCTTCTTTGGCTTGCCTTTCTTCTTTTTGAAACTGGCGGTTTTATTCACAAGCAACACTTGCTTGCGATTTTTCCGCAGTCCTCCTTCTGCAGTTTTCAGCATGGCGAGCACCTCTTCCGGTTCCTTCTCCATCCCACTCATGTTGTAGTTTAATACAAAACCGTCGTAAGACGGGGGGAGTGAAGAAAGCAACATGTCCATCGTATGGCCAGGTGGAAGTGGAAATTCCAGGGTTTTAAGCCTTTCAGCATAGCCAATCATTTTGACCACGTGTTCGCCAACTGAACTATCCTCAGCCATCTTGCATTCCATCAAAGCCTTCATGATATCAAATCGTTCAGACTTTGCGGTTTCCTTGTACAGAGCATCCAATTCCCGGATCATATCACGGGGTTTATGGAATTCAAAACATTTTTGAAGGTCTGTACACATGCAAGCTAGCATGAGGCACTGCACTAAGTTGTGATCATCATCCTTAGTGGCCCAGACATTTTGTTCATCTTCCGGGGCCTCTGCCGCCGGTTTAGCTGGAAGAGCATTTTCAAGCACATACAGTTTCTTAGCGCTCCTGAGGACAATCCTCAGGTTGCGGACCCAGTCCGCATAGTTGTTTCCAGTCACAGTTAACTTCTCTTTCTCTAACAACGGGCCTAAGTTGAACGCGGTGTTGCGAGCCATTTGATCTACAACGGAAAACACAGGTTTCACTTAGACTTTGTTTATAAAGAAATTTGCACTAGTGAATAAACAGTTTTATTCTAAAGTGCGCTCCCAGTCAAATCAATATCTCTCAAAATTGATTATGAGTGATACAAGACCCGCATATCCATTCAACGCCATTGAACGAGATGAACACTGATGGCGCGAACTTCAATCGGTAGGCAAACTTGCCGATCACATCTTTATGTGACTCTTGTTCATCTTTCGATGGGCGTGTTCCGAGCTCAGGGAGATCCTTCCAGAACGTCAAGACAACCAAGTGATCTTGCTGTGAGGTCTCAACTCACCCGCCTCACACATCCCTAATCGTTCGTACCCAGGGAGATCCTGTGATACCCCGAAAAGTTAGGTGCCGTGACGGTGCTACACTTGGGAGAACACTAACTACTTGATATTTTAAGTGAGAGATCACCCTAATAAAAAGCGACTACCGCGCAATCAAGAAGGGTGCATCAAGAGGGATAAACATCTCAGGCAATTCATAATAGCATGATATGGTATAGCCTCTTCTGACGGAGAAGTCTTTCATTTCTTCGTCTTCGGCATTCGCGTCGGTGTTCACCTTCGCGAAGATTGCCACCACCTTGTCGATGCACCAGATAATATTGCTATCTCCATAGCAAGATAAAATAAATGCATTACTTAAGGTTGACACGCAGGTCATTAAAGTGCAATCATATGGCTCCAGCCATCATGCCAAATCATGACACGTAGGTCATGTTAATTACATCATATAGTCATCTCATACATAATCAAATTGAATATGAGCATTGCTATACCACATCACATGCAAAACATCCTGCAAAACCAAGTTAGACGCCTCTAATCGGTTTATGCAAAATTTTATTTTACGTGGCTTCTAAGGTTTTTACTCAAACCGCAGCTACCAACGTTTTATCATCAAGTATGATTATTCATGTTGCTAGATTAACATCTCGGGGTGTATGAAACACGAGATAATTAAATCTCGAGCCCCATACTAAACTTCGTCATACACATGACCCCCGTGCAGATCATATCTGCAATGCCCTTTCATCTGCGAATTTCATCTTTCTTTTGACTATGGCAGAACCCAAAGAACTGATAGCACTTCCATGATCAATCAGGATCACGGATTGCCAGAACTTTGTCAAATTCCACCATGCTGTCTCGAGATTGAGCAAACGCAAATTCTAGGGAAGCAACAAGAACGTCGGGTAACAGATTTCATCTGTCACCCGCATAAATAATTTTCAGCAATAGATCTCATCTACTCCAAAATTATATTATGCAATACCCATACATCTCCATGTATTCTAGATCGTAACCTGCATCTACGCATAGCACGGCTCTTGATGCCACTGTAAGGGAACGCGACAGAAAACGAAAATTTTCGGTATAGCGAGCACGCCCAGGACCACTATGGAGACTGCATACAAGGTTTGATCTGATCCGTACCGACTCGAAGCGCAGCGGAAGAAGAGTCGGTGGTGATCGTTGGTGCAGATCCCCACAGCTAGGATTTACAACCTCCCAACCGCGAGGATGTACTCCCTCGTCGGACAGCCCTTCGGGAGGCGGTCGGACAGTCCCCCGGACGATGTCGCGGACAGCCCTTCGGGAGGACCCTCGAAACTTGAACGGAGACTCGGACAGCCCTTCGGGAGGACACTCGAACAGCCCCTCGGGCAAAAGACCGAAACTACGACCTCTCTACGGGGTTGCACACATACGGTGTCAGCTATCCGGCAGGGCTTCGCCGTCCAGAACTAGTTCCTGCCGGAACCCAGACAGCCTTTCGGCTCTACGAAACTCTTTTCGTGGGAGGGAGAGAAGAAGCCAGATAATGCATGGCATGTGTATGAGAGCAAGGATGAAGAGATGGCAGCCCCCATCTCCTCTATTTATAGGAAAGCCAAGGGGTAGGGCTCCTCCACTAATTACCAAAAACCCATGCATTAGGTCACACCTCATGGGCATAAGGGTAAACTTGGGATGCCATGTGGAGCTCCAAGGAGCTCCCCCTTCCTTGGCCGGCCACCCCTAGGGGGCCCCCCATGAGGGGCTCTCATGGCCCCCCAAGCCCTTCTAGAAGCCTTTAGCAAAAGCCCTAAAAGGTGGCTTCCAAAAAATTATCCAAAAAGCACTTTCACTATTCATGACGACATTTTGCAGCGTCCGTTCAAACTGAAAATATTTATGTGGGCTTAGAACAATTCTAGTACCCACTAAAATAATTTTCAACGCGTTCTGGAACAATTCCAGATTAGTGATTTTCATCTGCGAAAAGCATCTGAAGCGGTTCCGGCAGCTCCGAAACATTTCCGGTTTTTCTTCCAGAAAATTCCCAGAAGTTTCCAGAATGATTCTGGTACCCTCCAAGAATTATCAGGCATGTGCCGAAAACAATTTGACTTTATGGTATCCTCTGAAACAACTTTTCAGTTTCACCGGAACTCATCTGGTGACCTCTTTGCAGAACCTTTCCGCTGTCCAAAACTTTTTCGGTGTCCGAAACTTTTTCGGTGATTTTCTCTCAGACTCCCTGTCTAGTATTCAGCAGATAGATGACCCTTAAGCGTGTGACCCTATAGGTTCGGTGAAGCATAGACATGACCTGGAACCCCTTCCGATCAATGATCAACATCGGAGCCGTGGACACCCATATTGACCCCTATACCCACACGAATGAATATTCGAGTGAACCTCCAGTTGCCGTGAGCTATTCTTGTTGCTTCGCGATATGTCACAAAACACCCGAGGTGAGATTTATTGCACCCCCGTGGATCAACAATTTGTCCACTATGCAAGTTACCTCGTTACCGGTTTTGTTCTCTTTTCTCGTTTCCGTGCTTCGGTATCCCAGTGATCAAATCACAAGTTGTCTGGCCAGACGATGATGGATACCGTTTCACCGAGAGGGCCCGAGTATATCTCTCCATCGTCGGAGGAGCAAATCCCAATCTTGAGCTATCTCGTTACTTGACATACTTTTTCGTGAACCCGTAAGCCGCCGTAATAGCCACCCAGTTACGGATGACGTTTAACAAACCCCAAAGTTCATGAAGCAAGTACGAAGGAACTCGACACTCTCATGGTCTAAGGAATTATGCAAACATTAACTTCCCTGTGTAAAATACCATTAACTTGTGACGAATGTATCTCATAGCATAACATCAATTTGGGTCGATTCAACACAAGTGTTCTACCAACAATTTGTGCCCTCAAAATTGCCGGCATAGACATGCCCATGATCAGGAAAACAGGATCATCATGCAATACTCGAGCCAGTCATAGAGGCTTGACCAGGAATACATTTTTCCGTTTATTATCCCACACGTGCACATGAGTTTCCCTCCAAGCCTCGTTTTATTGTAGACTCGAGAATCATTGCAGTTATAGCATGGAACATAAACTTTCATTACAAACCAGGAGATACAAAATAACTGATATTACTGCCTCTAGGGCATATCTCCTACAACAGCGCCCCCCGCCGTTCCCCATCGCCTGTGGTAAACACTGCCACTGGCCCCGCGGCCCACGAGCAGCAGGCTTCGTCGCTGCATCCCTCTGTGCGGCGCGACGGACGCACCGCCACCTCGTCGCTGACTCCGGCGGCTGCTTCGTCCTCCCACGCCCGTCGCGGGCCGGCGAACACGCAAGCTGCGCTGCTCATGGCACGCGAGCTTCTGCGCTACCGCCCGACCGACGACCTCTACGAAGACTGGCTAGACCGCATCGCCGAGCTCGTCAGCGCCACTGGAGAGACCCCTGCACCCTCTTGCTCGCTGCCTCCCCAGCTGCCTCTTGCGAGCAATGTGGCCCACGGTGCGCCTCCTCCACCTCCCAGGCAAGACGCCGCCCTTGAGCCAAGGCATGAGGCTCCTCGGCGCGACCCGCTGCGCAGGGCGCCGACGCGCGATGAAGAAAGTTGTCAAGTGGTGCAGCGGCCCCAAGGAGAGACGCGCGCGCTCCCAGCACCGCCACATCAAGACCGCATGCTGCCCGAGGTGGCGGTGCACGAGCGCCAAGTCTAGGCTCCTCCTCCACGGTGGGCTCCCGTCAGCGCGGCGGGCTGCTATGCGTTCACCCTGGAGCTGCGCCGCGTCGTCTGGCCTGGGAAGTTCAAGCTAGACCTGCCTCCACGTTATGACGGCACCCCCGACCCTGCCGAGTTCCTCCAGCTCTACGAGCTGAGCATCGAGGCGGCCAATGGCGATGAGAAGGTTATGGCGAACTGGTTTCCCATGGCCCTCAAGGATGGCGCGCGCTCGTGGCTGCTGAACCTCCCTGCGGGATCGATCTCCTCCTAGGATGACATGCGAGAGCGCTTCATCGCCAACTTCTAGGGCACTCGCGACCGCGCCCCAGCTGCGGGAGACCTACGGCGCATCAAGCAGCAGCCAGGGGAGACCTTGCACAAATACATCCAGCGCTTCACCAATGTTCACCTCAAGATTCCCAAGGTGTCGGATGAGGCCATCATTTCTGCGTTCATTGATGGCGTCCAGGATGTCAAGATGAAGGAAGAGCTCGCCATACACTAGGACCTGTGCTCGGCTCTGGGGATGTTCAACATGGCAACCAGATGCGCGAGGGCTGAGGAAGGCCACCTCTCCCTCCTTGAGCTCCCAGAGGCCGATCCAGAAGACAAGAAGGCCGAGGACAAGGACGTGAAGCGCAAAGGCCCGGCTGTGCTCCCGGCCGAACCGGAGATGAAGCGCGGCAGCGACCACCCCGAGTCCTCAAAGGGCAGCTGCCCATTCTGCGTCTTCCACAATGTGCATAGCCACAACACCAATGACTGCCAAGAGCTCAGGGCCATCCGGGACGGGCGCCTTGGCCATTGCCCTGAGCGTAACGACCGCGGCTACGGCCGTGGAGGAGGCCGAGGTGGGGACGCTGGGACAACCGCGACCCCCGCCAGGACTGGTGCGACCAACCACGTGAGGATCGCTGGCAGGGTCAGCCTCGCGAGGGCCCCTGGAGGGATCAGCCTCGTGAGGACCACCCTCAGGGCAATGCTGCCCTCCCTCCGCTGCCGCCACCGCCACGGAGGAATGACGACCACCACCAAGATGATGGGGCCGGGGGCTTCCAAGAGCCTCATGCCGTTGCTTGCATCCTGGGCGGCGCTCAGGCTCCCGCCTCTCATCGCATTTTCAAGCAGTTCGCTCGTGAGGTGAACGCGGCCCTCCCCAAGCTCGAGGCGACGTGTCCACTCAGGTGGTCCAAGTACGCCATCACCTTCGACTCTACTGACCAGCTCAAGTGCGTGGCCACTGCCGGCGCGTTCCCGATGCTCTGCTCGCCTACCATCAGCAACGCCCTTGTCATAAAGACACTCATCGATGGCGGTGCGGGACTCAATGTCCTCTCCGTCGAGACGTTCGACAGGCTCCAGGTGCCGTACGACCAGCTTCAACCTAGCAAGCCCTTCTTAGGGGTGACCGACGGCTCCACCACCCCGATAGGGTAGATCCGCCTCCCTGTCACCTTCGGCAAGCGCGACAACTACCGCACTTAGCTCATCGACTTCGATGTCACCCATATTCGCCTCCCGTACAACGCCATCCTTGGGTATCCAGCCCTGGCCAAGTTCATGGCCGTGACTCACCATGGCTACAATGTCCTCAAGATGCCAGGGAGCAGAGGCATCATCATGGTCGCCTGCGATGAGAAGGACGTGGTGTGCTCCCTCGAGCGCACCTACTGGGTTGCGGTGGTCGAGAACCCAGATGACGAGGGCGCTGTCTACCCTCCTGAGGTCATCCCCAAGAAGAAGAAGCAGCTGCTCCACCGAGGATCTCAGGAGGACGGGGCGTTTGACGATCGTTCTTTAGGCCCTGCGCCCACTGATGGGGCGCCTTCCCCTCTCACATAGGAAGGCGCGCCCGGCGCCCCCCTCAGGTTGGGCATGGGGGCTCTCCTCTGGAGGGCCTCAGACCTGGCCAGCGTCACGAGGGAGGCGTTCGGGCACCATCTGGAGGCGTGCTTTGACCCGCGCTTCCGCGAGAAGAGTGCAGGGCGCCAGGCGCCAGGCGCACAGGAGTTCATCACCCAGGCGATCAAGGATCTTCAGGAGGCCAGGGCCATGCGAGGCGAGCGTCGCCCCGCACCGCCCGGCACAGCTCCCTCCCCTGATGAGGGCAGCGGGCTGCGTGTCTGCGTCAACATTCCAGGGCTCAACAGAGCCGCGTCTCAGGAGCTCTTCTGGCCGTCCCACGTAGGCCGGTGCGAGGGCCCCCCTCATAGTTACGTTCGCATGCCTTTCGGCCTGCTGAACAGGGCTGCCATGCACCAGCGCTACATGCGGGGCATCCTGGCGGCTCACGAGGCCAAGCACCAGGCGATCCTATCGGAGGAGGCGCAGGATCCTCGCGAGCCCCCCGGGCCCCCGGAGTCTCACGAGGCTTAGGACCTGGACGGCTCGTGAGGAACGACTTCTACAGCGCGTGTCTTCAGCTACTCCAACACCTCTTCAGCAACGGTGCCAGGTGGCATTTTTTGGTTTGATTCAATTGAGGGCGCCCCTCGGGCTGCATTATCCTCAAGCTACCAGGGCCAGGCCCGCGGTCGCACCATTTTATTTCATGTACTCTGGACCAGTATGCTCACCTGTGCTATTATGGTTATCGACGTTACCTCTGCTATCTCGTTATTTATGGAGTCGCCCCTCGCGGCCTCCACGCGTTGCTAACCTGCCTTTTGCTCATCCCGCAACGGGGGCTGCTGGCATGGCGCCTGTGCTCGGGTCCATCCCTGCAGCGCTGATAAACCTGAGAGATCGAGCTCTGGCTCGCGGCCCGCCCCGCGCACGTCACCTCACCGGATCCTCAGTGCCTTCGTCTTCCTGTGGAAAGATCAACGGCAGGACAGCAGGCGCGGCTATTTGTTATGTTCTCTCTCTTCGACTAACTCGCAGGAACCTCCAGAGTCAGACTACGAGCGGCCCCGCCAGCCACTCCTTTTTCACGCAATTCACTTGCATGTTAAAGCGGGGGTCCTTGAGCATCGCGCCTCAGGGACTCCTACTAGCTCTCGAGCCCTCACCCCCTGGCCTTGACCACGGCATCATGACCTGGCATACCAGCGGCGGCTGAGCCTCGCTCGAGGGCCGGGACCCGAGGATGTAGAGCATTTAGATGAGCAAGAAAAAGGGGATAGGCATGAGCCATGCCTAGAAGCGCCACTACCAGAACACGGTCAGGCGTCATGCAAAGGAACCGTCGCGGGCTCGACAAGATAAGTCACTCGGTGCATGTCGGCGTGAACCTCACGATTCAGTATTTTGACCCTCGCGATCTCACTCGGGCAAGGCCGTTTTCCCTATCGGCCTTCAGGGAGCTGCTTGCGCGCTAAAGGGGACCTCCTGAGCATCGCGCCTCAGGGGCTCTTACCGGACCTCGGGCCGCCCACCTCCTGTCCTTGACCACGGCATCGCGACCTGGCATACCAGCGACAGCTGGAGCCCGCCTGGGGACTGGGTCCTGTCAGCGTAGAGCACGCTACCGCGAGAACGAAAGGGAGCACCATGCCAAAGCGAGACACGCAATCACAACACCGAACTCGGAACAATAACATTAAGGCAAAAGCATTACAGTTCTTACATACCCCCACGGGGCTCGTCACGGTTTTGTGCAAGAAAAACAAAAGGAAGGGACCTTGGAGAACCCCGGCCTCAGGACGTCACCGACGGCGCCGAGTCGACGCCGCTGCCGTGCTCCGGGCGCGGTGAGAGCTCGACGGCTCATAGCTGTCGTCGTCACTAGACTCTGGAGAGTCGCTGGATTTCGGAGAGTCACTGCTGCCACAGGAGGAGCTGCTAGCAAGGCCAACGGCAAGTTCAACGCCCGCGGCCACGCCGCGCGGATCGCCTCTTCCGGGGCATCATTCCAGGCGCTGACCGTCCTCGCCAAAAACCTTGAAAAGGATTGTTGAAGCTCTGTTGTACTCGAAGTGGATGCAGAGGGCTCCCTCTGGGCGGCAGGCGCGGGCGATCTTGCCCCATCCTCGACTCATGAAGACATCACCGGAGCGTATGACCTCGACCTCTGCTTTGGTGGCCTGGCTGCAGCACCCGGCGTGTTGCAGCCACAGCTCCACGGGCCCTCTCGGCGGTATCTCCTCTACGAAGAACCGCGGGAGCTAGATCCACGTGCGCGGCGGCATTGCCGCCCACACCACGAACTCGCGCGACGAGCCTTCGGCATGAGTTTGCAAGCTAGGCGGCCTCGCAGCCACCGCCTGACCTCCTCTGCGACCCCGACCCTCGTGACGCTGGGCGCTGCTCCTATGCACAGGGCTTTGTGCACGGGCGTACATGGGGACCGGGAAGCCCGGTGGAGGCCGCTCGTGGCAAGGCCTCATCACCTCAGCCCCTTCGCCGACGTCGCGGGAGCGGCCGAGCCTCTTCTTCGGCGGGAGTGGCCCGGGTTCCTCCCGAGGGGTTTTCCTCTTCTCCGCCGTGGAAAACCTCCTTATCGGCGCCATGGACACTTCGACAGGACGGCGAGACAAGAAGGAAGAAGAAGGAGCAAGCAGCGGGAAGACGGAGATGAGTAGGGGGCTCCGCCCCTCCCTCCATTTATAGCCAGAGGGAGGCCAACCGCCGGCCTCCACGATCTCCGGTAATGATGATCTTTTTGCATGCAGTAGGCTATTGTCAAGTCGAATGGTTGCCGAGGCAGCATGGGGAAGTGGAGACGCCCACGTATCATCAAGCGCCACGCGTCGATTCAGTCCGCAGGCGATTGGGGCCTGTGGCACTTCGCCCTTGCCCTTTGGCTTTGCCTCGAAGACAAGTCCGAGCGCGCCTTGGGCCCGGGAGCTACTGTCGTTGTTCTGGGAACCAGGGTACCCAGACTTGCCTGCCTGCGGCCCATGGCGTGGCTTCATCAACGGCCTGGTACGGCCCAACCTCAGCATCGACAACACAAGACCCTCGCGAGGGGCCAAGCCTCGCGAGGCGAACGACGCCAAGACCTCCAGAGGGAGCGGCTTCCCTAGGCCGGCTCCTGAGGAGCGGAGATTTCTATGCAAGCCCCACCTCGTGAGGTTCATATGACGCAAGCTATGACGACCAAGGCCAGGCGGGCGCCAGCAGGCGCAGTACAGTAGGTCTCCTCTTTGGTGCTAAGGAAGAAAGCGCAGGCGCAGAGTCCCGAGGAATCAGCCAAAGGTTTCCATTCCCGTGCTACAAGACCAGGACGGAGGTCATCGCCGAGCCCACCACGACATCACAACCGGAAGCTTTGCAGGCAAAGACCACCTTTCATCAGGATAAGATGTACTACTTGTCTCCCTTCAAACTTGGCCGTTGTGGGATCTCTTCTCGCCTCCATTTTTGGGGAAGAGGACCGAGGCCACTATAAATATAGCTAGGCCACCACCATAGGGGGAGGACGACGGATCAATCAGAGGGACGATGGATCAATCAGATCACCCTCACCAGCTCACACCAGCACAAGAACACACCTCCTGAGGTTGGTCTCCCTCTGTACTAGTTCATCCTTAGCCCACCTCAAGGCCAATCCACCACAAAGCAGGAGTAGGGTATTACACCGCAAGGTGGCCCGAACCTGGGTAAACTGCTGTGTCCCTTTCCTTCCTAGTTCCTCGAGCTAGGCCGTGAGATCAACGAGTCGGCAGACCAGGGAGATTGAGTTCTTCACACGCACCCCAGAGTTCAAACCTTTCTTGGGTCTGCGGAGCCCTGAGTCCGACAAAAGTCAACTTGACAAGTTCAAGATGAAGATGGTGAAGGAGTTGCTGAGATGTACTCTAGGCTTGCTCTCATCACAAATGAGATTGCGGCCTTAGGAAGCGAAGAGATGACCGACAAATTCATCATCAAGAAGATCCTAAGAGCCTTGGATGGAAAATATGATACCGTGTGCACCTTGATCGAAATGATGCCCAATTACAAAGATCTCAAGCCCACGGAAGTCATTGGTAGAATTGTTGCCCATGAGATGTCACTCAAGGATAAGGAAGAGCTCCACAACAAGTCAAGTGGTGCTTACAAAGCTTCAAGTGATGCCCCTACAACATCAAGTGAGAAGCAAGTCTCCAATGAATAATTGAGCTTAATGGTGAAGAACTTCAACAAGTTCTACAAGAATAGAAGCAAAGAGAGAAGCTCCAAGTCAAGATCCTACAATGACAAAAGATCTTCTAGTCGTGATCGTAATTGCTACAATTGTGGAAGACCCAGACACTACTCCAATGAGTGTACGGTTCCCTACAAGAAAAGAGAAGATTCACCAAAAAGGAGAAGTAGAAGAGATGAATCACCTCCAAGAGAGAGAAGGAGTAGAGATGATCGTTATGAATGAAGACCCTCTCGTAGAAGCAAGGATTCGGAAAGGAAGGACAAGTCATCAAAGAGCTACACAAGACAAAGACATCAAGCTCACGTTGGTGAATGGGTATCCGGTTCCGACTCCGACAACTACTCCGAGAGAAGCTATCACTCCGACTCCGAATATACTCAAGATGAAGGTGTTGCCGGTCTTGCACTTGTGTCATCCAACTCCTATGACATGTTTGACTCACCAAATGAAGGAATTGGAAGATGCTTCATGGCTAAAGGCCCTAAGGTATCACACCCCGAGTATGTTAATTTCAATAGTGATGAAGATGATTTTCTAGGTGTTGATGATTTACTTGTTGAGAACACTAGTGATGAAAACTATGATGAACTTGCTAGTAATCATGCTAATCAAGATGAAGCGAATGGCAATGACAAGAAGGAGATTGAGCATCTAACTAAAGAACTAAACACTCTTAAGTTAGATCATGAAACAACTCTAGAGGATCATAGAGAGCTCTAAAGAACTCATGAGAAGCTAAATTTAGAGCAAGAGCATGGGTTTCTAAAAGCTATCAATGATGATCTTCGAAAGAAGAGTTCTTCTTACATTGCCAAGTGTTTACTCTTGTCGACTTATATGCCACAAGTAAAATCTAGCAATAAGAGGACGAAAGATTCTTCCTCTAGTAGTAACAATAACCATGTTAAATCCAATAATGTTGCTTCTAGTAGTTCTCTTGATTCCACTAATGATTCTCTTAGCCAAGTTACACTTGAGCAAGAAAATAGCTTATTGAAGGGAATTATAGAGAAAGGTGTTTACAAGAGCCTTGCCGGGAGTAAGCAATTTGAGGAAATTGTACGCAAGCAAGGAAGGCACCGGAAGAATCAAGGTGTTGGTTTTGAACGAAAGTTCAATGCCAATGGAGTTGAGTGGGAAGAAGATCAATACCCCAAGACGAAGTTTGTTCCTCAACAAGAGAAGTATGATCCCACTTCTTTCAAAGGAACGCAAGCTCAAGATGATCTTCCACCACAAGACCACAAGCTAAAGGGCAAGGACAAGCTTCAAGAAGAGATTGATTCATTTGAAGAAGCTCCTAAGGCCATGGTCAAGTGGGTTCCCAAGACTACGTCAAGTTCCACTTCATCAAGTACGAGTACAACTCCAAGTATTCCCATCAAGTTGATGTGGATCCCAAAGAATAAGAACTAGAGTGTTCTTGAGGGTGACTCCGCCAATATACTTCACTCACATTCATTTTGGCAAGGACTTGTGTGATCAACTTTCATATCTTGCACTAGTTCATGGAGTCACAAACCCTCTTGTTGGTAAGACAAGGGACAAGGTAACCTAATGCTTTCATGGAAATCATCATATTTGTGTTTCACTCTATGTCTGTGGATATCCTTGCATGTTCCTTGTGGGACTAACCCATGTAGGTATTGAAAGTGCAACACTCCAATGGATTGCTCCAAAAGATCTACATCAACATTGAGCATGCACATCTTCACTATCTACATGAAGTCATCATCGACAAAACCCAAGGTTAGTTCATCCCTCTTAGGGGGGATATCACATCTAGGGGGAGCTTTGCTCTAAAAATTGAGCTAAAGCAACTCTAATGGTGTGAACACATCAATGCTTTATGTAAAAGTGGCAACCCCACTTGTGCTTAAACGATGAGTATGACATATGATCAAATGTTCTCATTTGACTCCTAAGTCAATATACTCTTATATAGATGACCTAGTCATCGCCAATTGCTTGATAGATGCTAGAGTGTATGTGCATGCTTTGTCACATGTTTTATTTGCTATCTTATTGTGTGAGCATGTTGGTTGCATAATTTTACACTTGAGCCCAGAGAAGAAGATGAAGCTGATGGTGGGAAGAAGAAAAGGAAGGAAAGGGTCAGGAAGACCATTGCCAGAGTGATTGGAAGACCATCCATGATGAGGGATGAGGATGAAGATGAGGAGGAGGAAGAGCCCGTTGCACCTCCTACCAAGTCATAGAAGTTGATGGCAGATGCTATCAAGACTGGTGCTACTCCTTCCAATCCCAAGTCTACTCCCAAACCAGCTGCACCCAAGTCAACTGCTCCAAAGAGATCCACAAGGAATATCCAAGCTGTAGAGAAGAACAAGGCCCCAATGCGTGAGGTCCAAGAAGATGATGAGCCACTAGTGCTCAGGAAATTGAAGCCCAAGATCCCAGATCATAATGATGATCATTCAGTGGCTGAAAACATGAAGTTGAGGAAGGATCATGGTCTGAGATTGTGGAGGATGACAGATCCATATGCCACTAGGAGGAGGATTGCTGTGGACTATCGTTTCCATACCATAGAACAACAAGACTTCTATGAAACTGTATTGTTGGACAAGAAGCCCATAATATGTGACATGAAATGGGTTGATTGGGAATACATTGATGATAATGAAGACTATTTTCCCCATGTTCATGAGAGCTTCAGGCTGAATGGAGTTGATGCATTTGTTGGACAAGAACTAACAAAATGGAATGATGAAATGATTATTCAGTTCTACTCCACTGCCCACTTTTACCCAGATGGTAAGATTGTCTGGATGATTGAGGGAACCAGGTACGAGTCATCAATCTTTGAATGGGCAGAGCTCATCAAAGCTCCCAAGGAAGAAGAAAATGATCTTGATGTGTATAGCAAACCCAGAAAGGATCACAACTCAATGGCTAACATGTACAAGCCTATTCCTGATGCAACTCTGGAGACACACAAGCTTGGTTCAATCTACTATCTGCTTGCTGGATTGACCACCATCTTGAGGCATACTTTGTTGCCCAAGTCTGGAGATCATAGGATGATACGTGGTCACTCCATCAACTTGCTACATTTGTTTGATGTTCCACAGAAGTTCAAAGTCATGAGCTTGATAGTTGAGACGGTGAAGAGGACAACAGCCGACCAAAAGAGGTCTTGTGGACATGCCCCACACATTCAGATGTTGATCAACTCCAAGGTTGGAACTGGGACATATCTGCTTGACAAAGAGCATCTACCTCTTAGGCTTGATTTTGAGGACAACGAGGTTGTCATGGATGCATCACATCCTACATGTGCTGAGGCCCAGGACAAGATCGAGAAGGCAAAGGCTGCAAAAGCAGCAAAAGCAGCAAGTGCTCCAGATGCTTCAATAGTGAATCTCAAGAGCAAGCAAGATCAGCTCACTTATCTACTTGAGGCTACCATGAGGATTGAGAAGAGCTTGGCCACCTTGACTCAGAATCAAGAAAGCTTAGAGAGGATAATTGACAGAAAGATGTATGACCTTGATGTGAAGGTCACAGAGATTCAGAGTATTGTGGAGAAGCTTAGGGATGATGCTGAGGACAATGATGACAGACCCACTACTGACAGGTTCCAGACAGTGCCAAGGGCACAGAGGTCTTCTGCTGAGCCAGTAGCAGATTTGTGGCCCGCTCATTCTACTCCTGCCACCACAGCTACAGTTGCTCCTCCAGTATCAACTCCTCCAGCACCACAGACTTCACCAGAAGCATTTGCAGATGGACTCCTCTCAACGCCGTCTACGCATACCAGAGCTACAAGCCAGAAGATCACTTCAGGAGCTCCCGGAGATCGTGCCTAGAGTGCCGTATAGCACTATACATTTTCAAACTTTTTGGTAACTTGTTGCCAAAGGGGGAGAAAGTGTATAGATCATAGGCTTCGAGAGAGAGTGTCTTTTGCTTTTGTTGGTTTTATTTGCCTTGCTACTTTGGTTTGTTGGTGTTACTTATGCTACATTTGTGTTATGCTCATGAGATACTTTATGTGATCATGTGTTTGATCATATTATGCTTAATGTGTGGTTGCATGATTATCTCTATGAATGTTTGTATATGATCAATCACTTGTGTCATTGGTGATGAGTGCATGTTATTTATTTCTTATCATTTTGTGCGCTCCACCAAGATGTATGTGACATGGAAGAGTGACCCATGATCCTAATCGATTGTGGATTTGCATTCAAACGCAAATTTCAAATAATGTACAAATTTAGGGGGAGCTCTTGCTTATCACATACTTCTCAAAGCGACGATGTATTTCATTCATATTATCATTTGTCGAAGCTTTGATCTATATGTTGTCATCAATTACCAAAAAGGGGGAGATTGAAAGTGCAACTAATCCCCGGGTGGTTTTGGTAATTCATAACAACATATAGCTCATTGAACTAATATCCATTCAAGTTTAATATTTCAGAAAGTTCAATGAATGGCATGGCATGGACTAGAGATGTGGACCCCTCAAAATGCTAAGGACACATATTGGCAAAAGCTCAAGTCTATTCATTTATATTTTAGTGATCCAAGATCACATTGAGTCCATAGGAAAGCCAATACTATTAAAAGGGGATGAGGTGTTGCTTAATGGCTTGCTTGCTCAAAGTGCTTAGTGATATTGCTCCAAAGACCTCAACCACTTTCTCATTCCAAATATGTCCAAAACCCAAAGTCAAACTCGGCCCAACCGAATCATCCTATCCGGAGCCACCGAATTCATATGACATAGCAACTGCCAGAAACCCTAACAGTTCGGTCACACCGATACGGATCTCGGTCTCACCGAGATGGCCTTGCAAACTCTCTGTTGCCTCTTGCAATTGTTTTGGTCTTACCGAAATTGCGACTGGTCACACCGAGTTGGCTTGACATCTTCTCTGTTGCCTTATTGCTTCACTTCGGTCTCACCGAGTTGATGCAATCGTTGCCACCAAGTTGATGTTTGCCCTAAGCCCTAGCACATCGGTCCCACTGAGTTGTTCCAGTCGGTCCCACTGAGATTCCTAACGTTCACATGTTGAACTAAATCGGTCTTACCGAGTTCTTCTATTCGGTCTGACCGAGTTGGGTCAAATGTGTGTAACGGTTGGATTTTGTGTGGAGGCTATATATACCCCTCCACCCCCTTCTCCATATGTGAGAGAGCCATTAGAACGTGCCTACACTTCCAGCATACATTTTCTGAGAGAGAACCACCTACTCATGTGTTGAGATCAAGATATACCAATCCTACCACAAGAATCTTGATTTCTAGCCTTCCCTAAGTTGCTTTCCACTCAAATCATCTTTCCACCATATGACAATCTGTGAGAGAGTGTTGAGTGTTGGGGAGACTATCATTTGAAGCACAAGAGCAAGGAGTTCATCATCAACACAACATCTATTACCTTTTGGAGAGTGGTGTCTCCTAGATTGGTCAGGTGTCGCCTGGGAGCCTCCGACAAGATTGTGGAGTTGAACCATGAAGTTTGTAAGGGCAAGGAGATCACCTACTTCATGAAGATCTACCTGAGTGAGGCAAGTCCTTCATGGGCGATGGCCATGGTGGGATAGACAAGGTTGCTTCTTCATGGACCCGTCGTGGGTGGAGCCCTCCGTGGACTCGCGCAACCGTTACCCTTCGTGGGTTGAAGTCTCCATCAACGTGGATGTACGATAGCACCACCTATCGGAACCACGACAAAAATCTCCGTGTCATCATTGCGTTTGCACTCTCCAAACCCTTCCCTTTACCTTCATATGCAATGTTTTACTTTCCGCTGCTACACTCTTAGAATTACATGTGTAGGTTGATTGCTTGACTTGTGCTAATTGCTAAAATCTGCCCACAACTAAAATTGGGAAAAGGCGAGATTTTTATTTGGTCATGTAGTCTAATCACCCCCCTCTAGACCTACTTTCGATCCTACACCAACGTATGTGTTCTTTCAAGAGAGAAGCCTCTAGTTAAAACTATGGCCCCCGGGTCTATCTTTTATCATATTATTTTCATATCTACAAAACCAAAAACCAAAAAATACCTTGCTGCAATTTATTTACCTTTACTTTATTTCACACTTTTATTTATCTTTTATACCTATCTCTATCAGATCTCATCCTTGCAAGTAACCGTGAAGGGATTGACAACCCCTTTATCGCGTTGGGTGCAATTATTGGAGACTTGTGTGTTCCTCCTACTGGATTGATACCTTGGTTCTTAACTGAGGGAGATACTTATCTCTACTTTGCTGCATGACCCTTTCCTCTTCAAGGGAAAAACCAATGCAAGCTCAAGAAGTAGCAGCGTGCGTTCTTGTTTTATTCTAGGTAGACCACGTGCCAAATTTCATCGCATTCGGAGGTCGTTTGATGCCCCAATAGTCAAACTATAGCGACACTATAGCCGGTAAAACGTTGGATGTTTTCGGTGATAAAACCTGTGCCAGGATGCACCATTTCCCTCTCTCTCTCTCTCTCTCTCTCAGCTCAAGGCCTCTACATAGCCCACTAAACACATCCATCAGCCCACCTAGCCCATCCCTCCATTTTAGACCGTCCGATGGCGATTGCACGATCCGAAATCAGACCTAAACCCCAACCATAGACCCTCCTGCCTATTTAAGGACATTCCCCTCCTCCAAATTTGAAAACCCTAACCTCTCCCCTCAATTTCCATGCCCCCAGTCCCACGCCACCACTTGTCACCACCTAGCCACCGCCACCTCGTCGTGCCTCCCACCTCCAGCGCCGTGGCCCGGCAAGCCCATCTGGGGCTCATGAGGGCCCGAGCCGCCGCCCGTACACCGCCGAGCACCCGCGCGCCCGAGGCGCCTCCAGCCTCCCGTCGCCCACGACCCCATCTGCCGCCCGCATTGGAGCGCGCTGCCACCTGCTCGCCGGCAACCCCAGGCCGGCCCCGTCGCCCTCCTCCTCTCCTCCCCTGTCCATCTTCCTCTCTCTTGCATCCCTCTCTCTCACGGTCTCTCTATCGTGCCTCACAGGGAGCCACCACCGCCACGATCTTCCCCGATGGTGTCGCCCATCTCTGGCCAGATTCGACGCAGAGGGACCGGATCCGCCCCTTCCCAGCCTCCCCGCCGTCCTCGAGCACCTCACAGAAGCCGCTGTCGCCGCACCAAAGTTCCACCGCCACCTCGTCCTCGTCATGGAAGGACGAGCGCCCCGAACCCGGACTGGCTTCGTTGACCGCGCGCCAGTGCTCGTGGGCCATGACCCGCAAGCCGGTCCAGCTCCCTTCGCCCACAAGGCCCAACGCAAGGCCAGCCTCAGCCGTCCCCGTGGGATGCGCCATGCACCAGGCCATCCATCTCCACCGACCAGCCTGATGGGCCAGAAGGTGAGCGGCCTGACACTATCCTACGCCACGAGCGCATTATCCTATCCCACGCACACCTAGTTTCAGCCCAGTGTATATTTTCCAGGTTCTGAGATTTTGTCAATTCCAGGGATTTGTCAGTTTTACAGAAAAACCCTGCATGTCCATGCATTAATAACTAATAAACCATGGATCGAAACTAAACATGCCATATATGTAAAATTCTTAGAATTTCATGTAGTTTTATAATATACAACTTTCATCCATGTTAAAAATGGTTAAATTGTTGTTTGCATTAATTTGCATAAATGACAAGTTGAAATGGTTTATTTCATAACTAAATAACCATAGCTCTGAATTAAATAAACTATACATGTAAATTGTCTAGAAAAATTTATAAATTAACATGGTGCTATTTATTTTGATGTTTAACTACTTTAAAATATGGTTTAGGGGAAAACAATAGAAAATTCGAAATTTGCATATGGGGATTTTCCGGAATTGTTGTTTGTTGTTTCCGGCCTCATTTAAACTTGCCTAGATGTATAGTTTACTTATGCTTCACCTCTTGCCATGACTAACAACATTTAATCTTGTCATGTATAAACGAGAGTGAACTAAATAATTAAATGTGGTGTTTCATCAAAATGCAACTCGTTGCATATTGAGCTCCACTTAATTTGTAGTATTGTTTGATGCACTTTGCCATGCCATGCCTCATGAAGAAGGACATGCATCATACTTGGTTGTGCATCATCCCATGTTTATGTTTGTTTGCCTACCATGTTGTTTGCTTCTTTTCGGTTGTGATTCCTCTTGATAGCTCTCGGTAACGTTGCGACTACGAGGATTCGTTCGACTACGCATGTCTGTCTTCTTCATGGATCCGGTCTTCTTCCTAGCGGGATTCTAGGCAAGATGATCATTACCTTGGATATCACTACTATCTTTGCATTGCTAGTTGTCTCGATGCTATCGCTATGTCACGCTACCTACCACTTATTTGTCAGCCTCCCAATTGCCATGATAAGCCTCTAACATTCCACCAACCTAGCAAACCATTGTTTGGCTATGTTACCGCTTTGCTCAGCCCCTCTCATATCATTGCTAGTTGCAGGTGCAGTGCAGGTTATTCCATGTTGGGACATGGATATCATGGGATATTACAATACCTGTTATTTAATTAATGCATCTATATACTTGGTAAAGGGTGGAAGGCTCAGCCTTTTGCTTGGTGTTTTGTTCCACTCTTGTCACCCTAGTTTCTGTCATACCGGCGTTATGTTCCTTGATTTGCGTTCCTAACACGGTTGGGGTTTATAGACCCCCCTTGACAGTTCGCTTTTAATAAAACTCTTCCAACAAGGACCAACTTTGGTTTTACCATTTGCCTAATAATAACTAAAACTTGCATAGGGACCGGCTAGCACCCGGGGATAATTAATCAACAACCCGGGCCAGTGCTCCTCATGGGTGTTGGTCCAACCTAGAGCCCCTTCCAGCGTGTCGGTGCAACAAACCTTCGCGTGTGTTGCCCGAACTGTACACAGGCACGGCAGCAAGGAAGCTACATCACCAAGTTTCCAAGATGAGCTTCTGAGCCAAAGAGATAGCCCTTTGAGGAATCAAGGGGCGGATCAAGAAGACCAAGACAAGCCAAGAGAACAAGATATCACTAAGGGAAAGCCTCCCTTACCTGGCAGGCGAGCCTGGTCAGGTCGAGGCCACCCTGGAGACAAGTCCCAAGATTTTCCCGGTAGGCTTGCCGGGGCCGCTGGCGGCCTACATCCCCGCCAAGACTCCACCGCTCCACCGCATCACAACGCAAGTCATCCATCAGTGCGATGTAGAGCCCCCAGATAGCTAAGTGGCTGTCATTTGGCACGTGGCAGCCATTTAGAAGGAAGTTCACATCTATATGACACCCGTCCAGAGGCGTGTCAAGCAGATAGGTGGAAGGTGACTAAGCGACGCGGCAGGCCTGCCGGGCTGCATCCACAATGTGACACCTAGCAGTGCATTTAATGCACTTTGTCCTAACTGCTAGAGTTAGGTATGATAGCACTGTTAGCTATCTAATCATTGGATAATGACAGTTCTGCCATTGTGGTAACCCCTTAACCTATAAAAGGAGGGTCGTGGCAAACTTAGAAAGGATTCGGACCCTCGTGTAGTCGTACGCGCATAGCTGCTCTCCCCAAGGCGACCTTGCCGGGCTTGAGCGCCGCGCGTTCCTCACGGTCCCTCCATCAATCCACCAAAGCAGGAGTAGGGTTTTCCGCTTCTCAGCGGCCCGAACCTGGGTAAAAACCACCAGCGTCACCTCTGTCGTGTTGTCCCATGGCCTCCGCTCTTTGTGCAATGTGATCACTCCCCCCGCTGAACCACAAGGGGCCGATGGCCCCATAGGTGACCGTGTTCCACCGCGACATCTTTGGTGCGCCAGGTAGGGGGGCGCGCGTGCGCAAACCTGAGGTTGTGATCAGCGCGTGATATTCATCATCGTCTTCTTCATCATCCACGGCGCCCAAGAAGAAGCCTGGCGTGACAGGTCACCCTTCAACCTCGAAGGCCCCCTCGCATGCAGCCACCGATACTGCAGGGGCTGCAGCGGCGTCGGGAGACGCGAACGCCGTGGGGAACGTGACCGGCGTAGGCGGCGCTGTCATCGTTCCCCCTGCGGCCGAAGCGGGAGCGGAAAACACCGGAGGAGGGCGGCATCAACAGCATCTCGACGGCCGTGCTCCGCAAGGCGTGGGTGGGGAGAATGTTCAGTCTCCACCTCTCCACCGTGCTGGAGGACACAGCCGCAACGACAACGCTCACTCTGGTGCGAACCGCGACCCCCTGGTTGTCCCCGCTACGGGTGCAACAGCGGGGCAAGCGCATTCCCCAGGGCAAGGTAACCAATACAAAGCGCCGAACGGGGTCGTCAACCCCCACGCGCACCCTTCTTGCCACCGTACCACCATGGCGGCTGGCTCGCGGCGACGAGAGCACGGTGCCGCTGCCACTGGTATTGACCGGAGCTGAGCGACGTCGCGGTCTGTGTCGTCCTCTATGACAAGCACTGCTTCGAAAGCCATGGCGCGCGCCCAACTCCTGCTGAGATTCCTGCTGGCGGCCGATCAAATGGATGAGTGGAGAGCCACCATTCAGAGTTTGATCGGTTTCGCTGAAGCGGGAGGTTCACAGCGGGCGAACCCGCCACGGCGCCCGCAAGCGACAACCACGATCCAAGTTGTTGGCCGTGTTGAGGGGCCCACTCCAATGGTGCAATCCCCTCCATGACAGCCAGCGCAGAGGCTGCAACCAGAACCACGCAACCAGGAGCCTGACAAGGTATCGATGGCTTCATCTGACCCCCGGGCCCGTCAAGATCAGCGGCAGTGTGACATCCCCGGCTTAATCGTGCACTAATCATACACGCAAATGCACACGATCAAGCCTAAGGACTCACTTGAAGGAATCACAACACAACTGTAAAACATAAATAAAGTCATACAATCTTTATATTACAAGCCAGGGGCCTCGAGGGCTCGAATACATAAGCTCGCATACAAGCGTCAGTGGAAGCATCAGATATCTGAGTACAGATATAAAAGAAAACACAGATAAGCCTTAAGAAGGCAGGGTAAAAGAAACACTACAATCGAAAAGGCGCATGCCTCCTGCCTGGGACCCTACGATCCTACTCCTGGTCGTCGGCAAGCTCGTAGTAGTAACCACCCTCGGGGTGGTAGTATAAGTCGTTGGCGGGGGCAGCTGGCTCCGGGGTTCCATCATCTGGTTGCATCAAATGGATATGGGGAAAAAGAGGAAGCAAAGCAACCGTGAGTACTCATCTGAAGTACTCAGCAAGCAAGGATCTACACTACATATGCAACATTGTCAAGGAAAGGCTGTATATGTGGACTGGGCTGCAGAAAAGCCAGAATAGAGAGAAGGCCTAGTCCTATCGAAGACTAGCATCTTCAGCGGTCTTGCAGAATCATCTTCAGCGGTCTTGCAGAATTAGATGAGTACATAATAGCATAATGTAAAGTAGTAATAGTAGTGTCATCAACCTCGGCCAGAGATTCTTCCTTGACTCCCTGCGAGAAAGAGATCCCAGAGCCCTACTATCCATATCTCATCTCAAGTATCCAATTCTAGTTGTATCGATCGGGATACAACTCCGAGCGTCCATTACCGAGGATCCGGTTATGCATAGATTAGTTCTTCCTTGCAGGGGTGCACCAACTTACCCACCATGCTCGCTTAACTCCGGCCGGACACACTTTTCTGGGTCATGCCCGGCCTCGGCCAAACGACACACCGCAGCTCTACCTAGAGCTCAGCAGAGAGGTCCCCGCCGGTCTACATCCTAAGCGCTCAGGGGTCTTGGGCCATCACCCTGTGCATTCCGGGTGGTTGCATGCAGGGTGGATACCAGCGCCATCGGCACAATCTGACCCTGCCGCCATGCTAAGATGGATGTCTGACAGAGCTGTCGGCTGATGCATACGATGCAGAGTGCCCATAACTTTCCCACGTGATGGTTAGTGCTATCAGGCCAGAGGCCCACTCGGATCAAATATCCAAATCGTTAGTGTTTTGGTAGTGCGGTAATGAGCAGAGACTCACGATCGATGTGACCCCGTCGCCCCGTCTCGGGGACTTGTGGCAAGGGCTAAGAATGCCCGGCCACGCCTCGTAATTATCTCTCGGGTACCGTCCAGGTCAACCCGACTTCACATCACTCGCGAGTACCCCTCAGGGTCGACCCGCCTTTCCAAGTAACAGTTGTAAAGTCCAAGTATCCATGTGTCCATAACATCAGGGAATCCGAGGTATCACCCTCGTTGGATTCCTACTCGATGTATCCGTCAAGGTGAACTCGGAGGAATCACCCTCGATGGGTTCACACTTGAGGTGTTGCACGACAACGTCGTTATCGGGAGTGGTGAAGGAGGAATCACCCTCGATGACCACGACCAAATAGCTACTCTACAGGGTTAACATCAGAAGTGCTGAACGAGGTATCACCCTCGGCACTCGATAGTAACGCTGCAATGTCGTACAACTAAGGGGGTGATGTGCAGTGCTGGGGCCTGGTCGTCGAGTCTTCCGATGATCCAGCGGGGGCAACCGGGACAAAGTGGGGGCTCTAGTGGGTCTCTATCCAGCCTATACTAAGCAGTTTAGGATAAATAGGTAGGTAACAATAGCAGGTTACAAAATCAGGCTATGTATCAGAAATAGGATAAATAGTAGCAACAGCAATTTCCAATGCAAGCATAAGAGAGAAAGAATAGGCGATATCGGCATGTTCAAAAGGGGGTGCTTGCCTGGTTGCTCGGCGGCAAAGGCAGGGTCGTCGGTGGTGTCGTCGGTCTCCTGAACTGCGTCGGTCTCGGGGGCTATCGGATAAGAAGAGGGGGAAGAAACAAATAAATACACGGCAAATAAATGCAACACAGAGCAAGACATGGCAATTAGCAATGCAGGGGTGACCTATCGCAATGTTAAATGCTAAAGACAGAGCGGGAAAATACCTGGAATATTTTCTCGGTGTTAGGCATCTGTCAGACAGATGAACCGGAGGGGACGGTTCCATGTTCAGGTAGTTAGGGGCACCTGACAGGTAGGTGGATAGCGTATCCGGATTCGTCTCTTTTTTCTGATCAACTTTCATGTATAAAGTTTTTCCATCCGAGTTACGGATGAATTATTATGAATTTCCGAAGTTTAAGCAATATCCGGTAACTCTCTGAAATTCTGCCAAGTCTGAGAATTGCTTATTTTTAAACATCACTTAGCTGTTTTCCGGAGGCTAAAGCTATTGTTCTGTACATCCTATGATTTTGTGCTTTATATCAATTGTGAGCATTTTTCTGCGATCTACATGTTAGTAACACTTTCATCCATATTAGAGTTCATTTGCTTGATCAACAACAGCTCTAAAGTAGCTATGAAAATAAATTTGTTTTTCAGTTTTTCAGCTAACAGAACTTAGCATTTTGTGAATTTCATAGGATTTAATCCGCGCATCAAATGGATTTGGTCCAGTGGGGTAAAATGAAATTTGTCAAGTGTACTCTCTGCCCATATTATTTTTATCCACATAAGAATGTGTTTTGTTGATGTTTATTAGCTGTCAAAGGGGCTACTCAATGTGAATTTGCCGAAGCTAGCTGCAGCTACAGTAACTGAATGTTACTGTAGCTAGTAGTCAGTAGGAGCAGCAGCAGAACAACGCGGCGGGGAGGCACGGCCACGAGCGGGAGGGCGCGCACGTGCGAGGTGCGGGCGGCGCAGGCGGGCGGTGAGCGCGGCCAAGGGCGCGCACAGGACGAGGCCAAGGCAGGGCGCAGGACGTGGGCCGCGCGAGCGAGGCACGGGCGCGGTGAGCGCGGTCGCGGTGGCTATGAGCACGACCGCAGCTCGTGCGGTGCGGGACTGCTGCCTTCGGCGATGATTGAGGAGTGGGAAGGGGGGAACGAGGGAGGGCTCACAGAGCGCTTGCATGGGGGTCGGAGGGGCTGGAGCTGGCCGAATCGACGGTGGGGATTGTGAAAGCCGCGACGAAGAAGACTGGCAATGGCGGGCTTGGCGGTGACTTGGCGATGAACCGAATGGCGGAGAGAAAGGAGACATCGACAGCAGCGCTCCCGGACACCTTCTCCCGCGATGGCGAGCTCGCAGGCCACGGTGACGAAGGTGGCGCCCACCGGTGGCCTCGAATGTGCGCGGGCAGAGGGGGGAAACAACACATGGGAGGAAGGGGAGTGAGTTAGGGTTTTGGGCGGAAGGGGGTGGCCTCCTTATCCACCAAGTGAGCCTCGGGATCGTCGGCGCGTGGCAATCCTGGCCACGAACGTGCGCGCGGCGTCCACGCCGCCACTGTGCACAGTAGGAAGAAGAAGACAGGGGAAGATGGGCTGGGCCGTGCTTTGTGGACCTATGGTCCAGTTGCACAGGGAGTGTTTGCCGTTTTCCATTTTTTTACTGCCAATTGAATCAGGTACTGTTCTCCATTTATCTAAAATAGCAAATGAATTTTGTTGAGATTGAAACTTGGCTCATAAATACTTTGCAATGTTTTGGAGTTGTCCGCAGAGTTTGGGATTATTTAGAGTTCGAATAAATTTATGTTTGACTTTAAAAGGGATGGTTAAGTGCGGTTGGTCCACTAAAATAATTGTCAAGGATAGTTAGGCATCCAAATGGGGATGATAATCATTTTACCAATAGTTTGGGATTTTATGAAATATTGTAAACATTTTTGTTTCATTGTTTGAAGAAATAAAATTTGACTTTATTTTAAATTTGAATTTGAACCAGTTTTGAATCAACGTGGGTTTAACAACAGTAATCGTGGTGATGTGGCATCATTAGCAGGGAATTACTGTAGCTTAGTTATTCGGGCGTCACAATTCTCCTCCACTACAAGAAATCTCATCCCGAGATTTTAGCGGTGGAGTAAGAGGTGACTTCGGGAGAACGGACCTTTGCAAGGTCGATTATCTAGAAGATAATTCAGGGAACGTGGTAGAAGTACCTCTCGAGTTGAAACTTAGGAAAACATCGAGAGCAAAGTATGAAGGTACAATAGGAAGTTTCAAGCGAATGGACAAACGATCGATACCTGAACAAAGTGGGAGAAGGGGGTTCAGAGCATCGGGAATAGATCATCTCTCGGAGGGTGGCTCATGATAACACACAAAGCCAAGAATAAAGGATACTTCGGAATCAAGGATATACATGAGAGTCAGGTTCCGATCCTGTGGAACTGTGAGGATTGTCAATCGAAAGTAGGGAGGACGGTGACATCTTACCGGTCACGACAACAAGGTAAGTCAACGGATAGTCTGTCAGTTATGTCGGTGACAACATCGGTACCATGGGCGAGGGACGAAGAGAACCATTTTCCTGCTTGTTAAAACGAGGCGGACCAATACGCAAAGTTCTCGTCCATCGGTGGTTACCGGAATGTCATCAATAGTAGTAACGGGGTCTTTCTGACAGAGTTGTAGACCGACGTGTTTTCTTAAGCAGAGACTTACTACTGCTTAGGTCATATAGATCACAAGAAAGATTAAATAGACCAATGGAAAGGAAAATGTGTTTACACACAAGAACTAGGAGTATTTCATTTCCCAAGGAAAAAACGGAGCATGATATACATGATAGAATAGCAAGTTCAAAAGCATGTAGATAAAGGGGTGAGGGAAGAATCATGGTATTACCCATACAAAGGTGTTTGGATAATAGATCAAGAAACATTTGGCAATGTGCTTCCAATGTTCTTGTGGATATTCGGAATACCACAATCATGCTTCAAGGTAGCCTTAATATGGTGTTTCAAGTAAGGGTTGGGTCTGAAGAGCTCAAGAGATACAAAGGAACAATTTCGGAAGTATCAAGGAACGCAAGGTATAACCAAAACAAAACCAAGTCTGAGTTGGCAGAAAGTCAAGGATGTTACCGATGATAACACAAATCATCGAGGGGCAAGGATGGTATTTCTAACCATGAATTTATTTCACAACTTTGGAGAAGTCAAAAGGTTGGCGATGATGGTGAAATATTTTGTCAAGAGGCTTCATGAGATGTAATCGATCAGCGACGACATCAAGAAAATGGACTGATGAAGTGAAAGGTTATTGGAACCACGGATGTGACACAAGCTCGAAATCAAACTTGTTGTTCGAGGTGAAATGATAGGATGAGGAAGATCAATGTAAGCTTTGCGTGTCGTCGGAGGTTGCTCCGGGCATAAGGACCAGGTAGCACAGTTAAAGTTAGCAGGATAATGATATATCCAATCAGGCTAGGAATGACTTGAAGGATTATTAAGCTCGTAAGTAGCGAAAATTACTTAGAGTTATTGAATCAGAGTGCAGAATTGATTCACTTATCGGTGTTCTCGAGTGACAAACAACTCAGAACCCGGGAAAATTGGAATTGGTGATCAATGATAGTAGATGAAGAACTCATAAGAAATTATGTAGTTCCTGTGATATTCTCGAGATACCAGGGGTAATACTCGATGGTAGATCAGAATAGAGGTTGGACAGGTGAAATGATCTGTAGAGGACAAGTATTTTAACTTGTCCGGGAAATGGAAGCAAGAAGAAAATATGGTCGGAACCACGATTGCAAAGGATCAATTCACAGATACAAGATAAACTTATTCCAAGGAAATAATTATTTTTACGAGCAGCTTCCATGATGAGTTCTACATCGGGTCCATGGGCATGAACACAAAGGTTCAAGGTCGACTCCCACTTCTTCAATGAATAACCTTCATTCACTGCTCTGTTAAAAGTTATATGAACATGAAGAAATACCTGGTGAAATACCAGAGGAGTATGACCCGTGAAAATTTATCGGGTTCACACAGATTAAGAAGGCATAGGTTCAACCCATCGGGGCATCTTAGGACCATATACCAACACTTTAGGAGTAATTAACACAAGTTCGACAGCAGGGCATGGTTGACAAAAGGAGAAGATACAATTTACCAAAGGCATTATGTATCAGGGAAAAACTCACAAGATTTCAGACGTTAAGGGCACTGTCGGATAACAACCCAACAATGGATCCGGCGATTCACGACGAAGTTGATGTGAGTATCGGTAATCAATCAGAGAAAGGCACAAAGGATTCTCGGAACTACAGAGAGTATCAGGGGTAACTTGTAACAACAAGAGCAACTGGGGATGAAGGTACAAACGGCAAGAATGTTATTCACGGGGATTTTCGGTGGTCAGGAACTGCAAAGCAGTGGGCACAGAGTCTCGAAAAACTTCGAGAAGTATCTGCAGAATCTTCTGGTGAAACAAGTGATCATCTGTAGTGAAGGGGCTCTCAGGGATGAAGTGGTTACGAGAACCTAATGTCAGATTTGGTAAAATCTTTAACCCGAATAGACCAGAGATAAGAGTCCTAGAGTAAAGACGAGGAATAAAAGATCCTAATACCACCCAATTGGCGACGTGGGCCCGTAAGCCACATAGCCAAGTTAGTAAAACCGTTTTTTTCAAATACTAGACTCAACTTCGGCCAAGGAGTTGGAAAGGGGGATTCCTAGAGGCAGTCAGCTCTGATACCAACCTGTGATGCCCCCAGCTTAATCATGCACTAATCATACATGCAAATGCATACGATCAAGCCTAAGGACTCACTTGAAGGAATCACAACACAACTCTAAAACATAAATAAAGTCATACAAGTTTTATATTACAAGCCAGGGACCTCGAGGGCTCGAATAGATAAGCTTGCATACAAGCGTCAGCGGAAGCATCAGATATCTGAGTACAAATATAAAAGAAAACACAGATAAGCCTTAAGAAGGCGGGGCAAAAGAAACACTACGATCGAAAAGGCGCAGGCCTCCTTCCTAGGACCCTATGATCCTACTCCTGGTCGTCGGCAAGCTCGTAGTAGTAACCACCCTCGGGGTGGTAACAGAAGTCGTTGGCGGGGACAGCTAGCTCCGGGGCTCCGTCATCTGGTTGCATCAAATGGATATGGGGAAAAAGAGGACGCAAAGCAACCGTGATTACTCATCTGAAGTACTCAGCAAGCAAGGATCTACACTACATATGCAACATTGTCAAAGAAAGGCTGTATATGTGGACTAGGCTGCAGAAAAGCCAGAATAGAGAGAAGGCCTAGTCCTATCGAAGACTAGCATCTTTAGCGGTCTTGCAGAATCATCTTCAGCGGTCTTGCAGCATTAGATGAGTACAAAATAGCATAATGTAAAGTAGTAGTAGTAGTGTCATCAACCTCGGCCAGAGATTCTTCCTCGACTCCCTGCGAGAAAGAGAACCCAGAGCCCTACTACCATATCTCATCTCAAGTATCTTGTTGAAGCTCCATCTTTCGGCGATATTCTTCTGCAAGGACCCTTCGGACCCCCGCTACCCTCTCGTCAGCCTCCTCTCGGGTCATCGTCTCCCGGGAGGCGAGAGCGTCCTCAGCGGTGGCCACCTAGTGCTCCACCACCTCCAGACGCTCGTGCTTCAGGCTCTATTCGAGCGCCTCCAGCATCAGCGTGTCCTCGAGCGTGCGGAGCCTCGCTTCGCCCGTAGGCGGCCCGCCTACCGAGGCAGCAAGCGCCGCTTTGCGCACCAGGACCTGTCGCTCGAGGGTGGCGTTTGAAGCCTGGAGCTCCCTCTCGCGCTTCTCGGCCACCTCGTGCCGGCAGTCTATGGCTCGGGCCTCCTCCAGGGCACGATCGCGAGCCTCCTTTGCCGCGGCAAGGGACTCCTCCACCTCCGCAAGAGCATGCTCGCGCTGCAGGCGACCGAAGTTGACGGCGACCCCGAGCTGGCGCCACTCGCGTGCCAGGCGCAAGCATTCCGCCTCAAGGCACATGTCGATGTTGCCGAGCTCCACCCCGAGGCGCCCAAGCGCGCTCGCCGCCTCCTGGAGAAGGCCGTGCTAGACGGCGCTGCGCCCGCGTGCGAGCTCCAATGCTCGTCCGGGGTTTTCCCCCATGCCCCAGTCGGCAGCGGAGGCACGCGAAGACTAGCTCATCTCCGACAGGGGCCCGGGGGCTGGAGCTCCTTCGCCCACTCCTTCGGCCCTGGGCGGGGCCCGACGCGGGTGCACCCCGCTGCTTGGGGATGGCGTTGTCCCACAAGCACCCCGCATCTTGGTAGAGCCCTTGGCATGGCCCCCGCGACCGGGAGGCCTCCCTAAAGGAAGGACGCCAGGAATGCAGGCCCGAGGCCCCCAGGGGTGGCCTCGATTCGGGTATGGGCGCCATCTTGCGCACAACTGCGCGGCTCATGAGGCACGAGGTCGCGGCGGGACCGGTGCCCTCCGAAGGCAGTGCTCGGGGCGTGTTCGCCCCCTTGTCGGAAGGGACGCTAAGGGACAAGAGTCAGGAAGTAATGCAGAATGCAAGGATCAAGAAGGAGGCAAGGCGCTTACTCATCCACGGCGATCCACTTCGTCTTCTTGAGGACCCCTGAGGCAGGACTGCAGCGGCTCCTGAGCTCCTTCCTCTTCCGGACCACTCCAGGGTCCAGAGGGGATGCGCTGGGGCCTGGCGTGTAGCCCTCCACGGTGAGGGCGGCAGCTGGATCTGCAGGCGGGGCGCCTCCCCCGCTGCTCGCAGGACTAAAGGCGAACGCCTGAGGAGCACGTGGTGGAGCGCGCTCCCCCGCGGCTGCCCGGGAGCGCGCACCTCAGGGCCCTCGCGCCCTGGGGTCACCAGGAGGGGGTTGTCGCGAGTCCCCGCGTGGCCCTCGGGGAGCAGCCCCCACTCGTCGAAGCGCGGCATCTTCTTGGCAAAGGCTCCCCCGTTTGGGTGATCATAGAGGGGGAACCCATTTGGAGGGAGCTTGGCAGGCTACTCACCAATCAGGAGGCGGAGTACTCCGCGCAACATGCTGGAAGGAAGGGAAGGCTCCTGAAGTCTCATGTTGTCTGTAGGGCCGGTGAATGCCCACATCGAACAGGAGTGGCGTTGGAGCGGAGCGATGCGTCGTCGGACGAATTCCCTCACCACCATTGCCATCGTCACCCATGCCTTCCTCTGGTTGGCCAGCCTGGTCAAGACCCGAGTGAGGCGCGGATCGACCAGCTCTACATGCTCCTATCCAGAGCTCGGCTCCACAGGGGCAGACGGGATCAGGAGCAGGGGGCTGCGCATGGTGGCGTCTACGTACACCCACTGCCTCCGGAATCCTGCCGCGTTCAGGTGGAGCGTGGCGTCAATGCCGGAGCGTGCAGTCGCCGCCACAGCCTAAAGCGACACGCACCCCGAGCGTTGCTCACCGTCGATCAACTGGAGGGAGAAAAAGTGGCGGAGCAGGGCCATGGACGGGGCAATGCCCACGAAGGCCTCGCACAAGAGCGCGAAGGCGGAGAGGAGAACGACGGACCCAGGATCCAGATGCAGCATGTGGATTTGGTAGTGCGTGAGCACGGCATTGAAGAAATCGGAGAACGGCGGCAGCAGGCCAGCGAAAAGGGCGTGGAGGTGAAGAGGGATCTCGGTGGCCTCCATGTCAGCTAGAAGCTGGGAGGCCGGGCAGATCTTTGTCGCCTTCCACTTGTTGGAGTCGGCGGTAATCGCTTGCCGGACCTTGTCCAGCCCTTCGCAGGTGATCTCAGTGGACCGGCCTAACGCGGGCTCCGGCCCCACCGGGGGCTCTGCCGTAGCCGCGGCCATGCTCCTTTTCTTCTTGGGGGCCATGGCGGCGAGGCGGATTTGAACTGGCGCAGAATCCAGCGAAGAAGGCACAAGCTTGCGAGGAGGAGGAGGGGCAGAAGGCAAGCGCGCAGCAGGGCAATGATAGCCCCGCGGGCGTGCGCCGGCCTTTTGTCAGTGGGCGTTTGCCGAGACGATGTGGGGAAGCGGAGGCGTCCGCGTCCCGTCAAGCGCCACACGTCAACCTGGCCCGCAGGCGATTAGGGCCCGCGGCGCTTCACCCTTGCCCATTGGCTTCGCCTTGAAGCCAGCCCGAGCGCACCTTTGGCCCGGGGGCTACTGTCGGTGTTCTGGGAACCAGGGTACCCAGACTTGCCTGCCTGTGGCCCACGGTGTGGCTCCCTCGACGGCCTGGTACGGCCCATCTCCAAGACAACCAAGACAAGACCCTCGCGACGGGCCAGGCCTCGCGAGGACGACACCAAGACCTCCTGAGGGAGCGGCCTCCCCAGGCGGCCTCCCGAGGAGCGGAGATTTCTGTGCAGGTACCTAGCCTCACGAGGCTGCGATGACATGAGCCATGATGACCAAGGCCAGGCGGGCGCCAGCGGGCCCAGAGGAGGCAGTTTCCTTTTTAGTGCTAAGGAGGCAAGGACAGGCGTGGGTTCCCGAGGAATCCCCCAAAGGTTTTCATTCTGGTGCTACAAGACCAAGACCACAGGCTCGGCAAGGCGGAGGTCATCACCGAGCCCACCGCTGCGTCACGACCAGAAGCTTTTCAGGAGAAGACCACCTTTTGTCAGGATAGGATGTACTACTTCTCCCCTTTCAAATTGGCCATTGTGGTATCCCTTCCCGCCTATGTTTTGAGGGAAGAGGACCAAGGCCACTATAAATATAGGTTAGTCACCACCATAGAAGGGGTCGACTCATTCTCACCCCCGAGCCCTCACAAGGTTGTTCATCCTCTGTACTAGTTCATCCTCAGCCCCTCGTGAGGCAAATCCACCACAAAGCAGTAGTAGGGTTTTACACCGCAAGGTGGCCCGAACCTGGGTAAACTGCCGTGTTCATCTTCTTCCTTGCCCATGCGAATTCGGCTAGGCTAGGCTGTGGGGCGACGGGCGCTAGGCTTGAGAGGTTGAGATCTTCGCACACGCCCCAGAGTTCGAACCTTCTTGGGTCCGCGGAGCCCTGAATCCGGGAGAGTCGAATTCACCAAACTGGAAGACTAGTGGCAGATGATCCTTCTGCGCCATGGTGTTGGTGGAGGTCTGCGGGAGGGGAATGGGAGGCGAACAGTAAGGCCGCCCATATTAAACAGCGGTTCAAGCGCCATTAATGGAGAGGATGCGAGCAAGGCGGGCGGCCATGGAAGTCAAAGGGCTTGCTTCCCAGTGAGCCTATGCAGCTTGCATGCTTCCCGATGAGCCTGCGCATTGGAGGACAGCTTGCACGCCTCTTGGTCAGTCTGCACAGTGGACTACGCTCGCACACCTCTCGTTCAGTCAAGCAGCTGTCCGCATGGCACCTCCTAGCCATTAAAAGAGTGACGCGTGGCGTCACGTGAATGGTTAACATAACGCACATGATTTAAATTATACAAAATGTTTGAGATGTTAAAGTGGCAGCTATGTGTTTCAAAATGCCTTTGTTAGCTATTATTCGAGCGCGCCTTCTCTCAAAATGGACACGAAAAATACCACAGCGTGTCGAGTGCCACTTCATGATAGCATGCCAAGTTTCATGAATTTCAGACGAGTTTTGGATTTACTAGAATTTAAAAACAAAGTATCTCAACATTTTGCCGGCAATCAACAGTGCCATGGTGTTTGAAATTCATTCCCATTTCTTGCATGGGACCTAAGCATGCACCCAAGGACACACATTTGATATGTCAACCCATTTTTCTGCACTGGAGCATGTGCATGTAGTTCAAATTTGAATTATGCACATAAAATGCCTAGAAAACTTAGTTAATGTAAAAAATGTCCAAACGAACCCTGAAATTGCAAATTTTAACATGATACTCCTATGGCTCTATGTTGCCACTAGGAAAAAATTTGAAAACAGGAAGAGGCAATGAATATCGTTTCATCCACCAAGGAGGCACATTCCCTACCGGAACCATGAGGCCTGTTGTCAGAAGCTCTGGTATGTGAGAAGCTTATACCCAAACCTGCCCCCTAATGGGACAATTTTTTTACCACACAATATTGATGCCGTTCCATGATAGCATGCCAAGTTTCATGAATTTTAGACGAGTTATGGATTTACTAGAATTTAAAAACCATGTATCTCAATGTTTGCGGCTGAGCGACGGTGGCAAGGTGCTTGACATTCATTCCCATTTCTTGCATGGGACCTAAGCATGCAACCAAGGACACATATTTGATTTTTCAACCAATTTATATGCACTGGAGCTTGTGCCTGTAGTTCAAATTTGAATTATGCACATAAATGCATAGAAAACTCAGTTAATGTATAAAAATGTCCAAACAAACTCCGAAAAATTCCAAAATTTAACACAACACTCCTGTTGTTCTATGTTGACACTTGAAAAAAAAATGAAATCAAGAAGAGGCAACGGATATCGTTTCGTCCGGAAAGGTGAAACATTCCCTACCGTAACCATGAGGCTTGTTGTGAGAAGCTCTGGTTTGTGAGAAGCTTATACCACAACCTGCCCCAAATGGGACAATATTTTTACCACGGCATGTTGATGCCGTTCCATGATAGCATGTCATGTTTCATAAATTTAACACGCATTTTTGATTTACTAGAATTTAAAAACCATGTATCTCAATGTTAACGGCCGAGTGACGGTGGCAAGGTGTTTGACATTCATTCCCATTTCTTGCATGGGACCTAAGCATGCAACCAAGGACACACATTTGAATTTTGAACCCCTTTATATGCACTAGAACATGTGCATGTAGTTCAAATTTGAATTATGCACATAAATGCATAGAAAACTCAGTTAATGTATAAAAATGTCCAAGCTAACCACGAAAAATCCCAAAAATTGACACAACACTCCTGTTGCTATATGTTGACACTAGAAAATTTTGAAAGCAAGAAGAGGCAACGAATATCGTTTCTTCCACAAAGGTGGCACGTTCCCTACCGAAACAATCAGGCTTGTTGTGAGAAAGCTCTGGTTTGTGAGAAGCTTATACCCAAACCTGCCCCGAATGGGACAATATTTTTACCACGGCATGTTGATGCCGTTCCATGATATCATGTCAAGTTTCATGAATTTTAGATGAGTTTTCGATTTACGAGAACTGTCAAACCATGTATCTCAATGTTAGCGGCCGAGCGACAGTGTCAAGGTGTTTGACATTCATTCTCATTTCTTGCATGTGACCTAAGCATGCAACCAAGGACACACATTTGATTTTTCAACCCATTTTTATGCATTGGAGCATGTGCATGTAGTTCAAATTTGAATTATGCACATAAATGCCTAGAAAACTTAGTTAACATATAAAAATGTCCAAACGAACCCCGAAAAATTCCAAAATTTAACACGACACTCCTGTTGTTCTATGTTGACACCAGAAAAAAAATTGAAAGCAAGAAGAGGCGACGAATATCGTTTTGTCCACAAAGGTGACACGTTTCCCTACCGGAACCATGAGGCTTCTTGTGAGAAGCTTATACCATAAACTACCCCAAATGGGACAATATTTTTTACCCCAGCATGTTGATGCCATTCCATGATAGCATGCCAAGGTTCATGAATTTCAGACGAGTTTTGGATTTACTAGAATTACAAAACCAAGTACCTCAATGTTTGCCGGAGAGCCACGGTGCCGTGGTGTTTGAAATTCATCCCCATTTCTTGCATGGGACATAAGCATCGACCCATGGACACATATATGATTTTACAACCCATTTTGGTGCACTGGAGCATGTGCATATAGTTTAATTTTGAATTGTGCACCTGAAATACCTAGAAAACCAAGTTAATGTATAAAAATGTCCAAACAAACCCTAAATAATTCCAATTTTTTTGACAACACACCTATAGTTGCATGTTCACTATAGATAAAAGTTCTAGCAATTCAAACACCCTCCTTTGCCACTGTGACCCCATTATGTAATTCAAATCAAGACGAAAAATCAAGTAGATTGCACACAGTTTATTATCACCAACTGTGTGAGATGCAGCACAAAATATCTTGGAGCACCGTCGGAGTATAGTACGCATATGGCTTACGCTAGAAGGTGCATCGGCTACAGTCCACAGCCGGCGTGTCAAGCACACTAGCTCGCTCCCCAAATATCATTTCACTACTCAATCATCGCCGGTGAAATATGGGGACGTGGACCCGTGTCGTGAGGGCAACTTCGGTGGCCCACTCCGGCGAGAGTGTAGCCGCAGGTGCCTTGCGCATGCTAACAAACTGCCTGAGCGCGGCCGCAATCTGCGACCGGGCGGCCAAAGCAGCCCAAACGGCCGCTGTTGCTTCCCAGGTGGCGGCAACAACATCTGCCTCGGGGATAGCAACTGGCGAGAGCAGCACAGCATCTGTCCGTTCCGCAGTGGCGGCCTTTGCCCTGATGGAGGCTGCCCACACCCAGCTCGTGGCGGTCACCGCACAAATCGAACAAAGATTCTCCGACAACGTTTGGCAACCCACGGCCGAAGAGTTGGCAATCACTGAGAGCGTTTGAGCAGCCGTCTGTTCCTTCGCGGCATACCTTGCCATGACGGAGCCCGTCTAAGCCCAGATCGCGGCCGTCCATGCCCAGCTCATGGCAACCTTTTCCAAAGAGATGGCGGACGCAGATGGCGAGATGCTTGCCGAGTATGGTGCGATTGATGCCATAGACCCCCTTCCCCAGGAGATCATCGGGCGTGAGCTGGACATGGAGGATGCGGTGGAGATCGACGAGCGTCAGCCAGAGTAGTACTCTTTGTTTAATTTAGAGTGCCGGTCTTTAATTTGTTAGGTTAATGTTTAGGTCAGCTAGCTCTGTTTAATTGCTGAACTTGCTCGATTAAGAAGTGTGGGTGTGCTGTAGGCTCCTTTGTGTACCCAAATTATGCAATGACATGGATGACCACTGTAACTAGGGATATTCTGACCAAAATTTGCACGTTCAAACTCATTACACATGGAGTAAGCTATATGAATCATTTGTGATGTTCACATATCATACATAGTGCTGAATAAGGGACCGTGTCTGATGACACTTTGCGCGCCAGTTTTTTCGCTGCACCGATCCAAATTTTTCGGCTTCTGTGGAAATATCTACCTCCCTGATAACCCACAAGTATAGGGGATCAATTGTAGCCTTTCTCGATAAATAAGAGTGTCGAACCCAACGAGGAGCTAAAGGTAGAACAAATATTCCCTCAAGTTCTATCGACCACCGATACAACTCTACGCACACTTTACGTTTGCTTTACCTAGAATAAGTATGAAACTAGAAGTACTTTGTAGGTGTGACGGGATAGGTTTGCAAGATAACAAAGAACATGTAAGTAAAAACTAGGGGCTATTTAGATAAAGAAACAACTAAGTTAGTTTTAGTAGAGAGCTTTTTGTCACAAGAAAGTTATTTGTCCCTAGGCAATCGATAACTAGATTGGTAATCATTATTTCAATTTTATATGAGGGAGAGGCATAAGCTAACATACTTTATCTACTTGGATCATATGCACTTATGACTGGAACTCTAGCAAGCATCCGCAACTACTAAAGATCATTAAGGTAAAACCCAACCATAGCATTATAAGGTATCAAGTCCTCTTTACTCCCATACGCAAACAACCTACTTACTCGGGTCTGTGCTTCTATCACTCACGCCACCCACCATAAGAGAATCATGAACATATTGCAAACCCTACAGAGGGGATCCCTCACGCTTGCATGACATGGAGAGCACCATAGGATAGCACCAATAATAAAACATGCAACTCAAACCAATCACAATCATCAATAAACCCATAGGACAAAACGGATCTACTCAAACATCATAGGATAGCCATACATCATTGGGAAATAATATATAGCGTTGAGCACCATGTTTAAGTAGAGATTACAGTGGGGATAAGGGGTGTTACACCACTGCATAGAGGGGGGTAGAGTTGGTGATGACGGCGGCAAAGTTGTTGGTGTAGATCGCCGTCACGATGATTGGCCCGGCGGCGTTCCGGCGCCATCGGGCGAGAGGGGGAGAGAGCCCCCCTCCTACTTCTTCTTCCTTGACCTTCCCCCTAGATGGGAGAAGGGTTTCCCCTCTGGTCCATGGCCTCCATGGTGGCGGAGGGGTGGGAGCCCCTCCGAGATTGGATCTCTCTCTTTGTTTCCTTCTGTTTCTGAGTTCCCAGATTCTGGCCTTTCACCGTTTCTTAAATTCCCGGAGATCCGTAACTCCGATTGGGCTGAAATTTTAACCCGATTTTTATCCAGATATTAGCTTTCTTGTGGTGAAAGAAGGGCACCAACCACCTTACGGGGCGGCCACAAGGGTCCCAGGCACGCCCTACCCCCTGGGGCGCGCCCTCCACCCTTGCCGCCGCCTCAGGCATCGTCTCGCGTTGATTCCAATTCCCAAAAATCACATATATTAAAAAAATCCCCGTAAGTTTTTATCGCGTTTGGATTTCATTTGGTAACGGATATTCTGTGAAACAAAAAACATGCAACAAACAGGAACTGGCACTCGGCACTGGATCAATATGTTAGTCCCGTAAATAGTATAAAAAGTTGCCAAAAGTATATGAAAGTTGTAGAATATTGGTATGAAACAATCAAAAATTATAGATACGACAGAGACGTATCAGCATCCCCAAGCTTAATTCATGCTCGTCCTCGAGTAGGTAAATGATAAAAAAAGATAATTTTTGATGTGGAATGCTACCTAGCATAATCTTGATCATATAATCTAATCATGGCATGAATATTAAGACACGAGTGATTCAAAGCAATAGTCTATCTTTTGACATTAAGACAATAATACTTCAAGCATACTAACAAAGCAATCATGTCTTCTCAAAATAACATGGCCAAAGAAAGTTATCCCTACAAAATCATATAGGCTGGCTATGCTCCATCTTCACCACACAAAGTATTTCATCATGCACAACCCCGATGACAAGCCAAGCAATTGTTTCATACTTTTAATGTTCTCAAGCCTTTTCAACTTTCATGCAATACATGAGCGTGAGCCATGGATATAGCACTATAGGTGGAATAGAATATGATGGTGGAGGTTGTGTGGAGAAGACAAAAAAGGAGAAAGTCTCACATTGACGCGGCTAATCAATGGGCTATGGAGATGCCCATCAATTGATGTCAATGCAAGTGAGTAGGGATTGCCATCCAACGGATGCACTAGAGCTATAATTGTATGAAAGCTCAAACTGAAAACTAAGTGGGTGTGCATCCGACTTGCTTGCTCATCAAGACCTCGGGCATTTGAGGAAGCCCATCATCGGAATATACAAGCCAAGTTATATAATGAAAAATTCCCACTAGTATATGAAAGTGACAACATAGGAGACTCTCTATAGGAAGAGCATGGTGATACTCTGAAGCACAAGTGTGGTAAAAGGATAGTAGCATTGCCCCTTCTCTCTTTTTCTCTCATTTTTTTATTTTCTTTTTTTCTTTTTGGTGGGCTTCTTTGGCCTCTTTTTTTTATTTGGGCTTCTTTGGCCTCTTTTATGTTTCATAAAGTCCGGAGACTCATCCCAACTTGTGAGGGAATCATAGCTTCCATCATCCTTTCCTCACTGGGACAATGCTCTAATAATGATGATCATCACACTTTTATTTACTTACAACTCAATATTACAACTCGATATCTAGAACAAAGTATGACTCTATATGAATGCCTCTGGCAGTGTACCAGGATGTGGAATGATCTAGCATAGCAAAGATATCAAAAAATGGACAAGCCAGGAAAATATCATGCTAGCTATCTTACGATCATGCAAAGCAATATGACAATGAACGCTCAAGTCATGTATATGATGATGATGGAAGTTGCATGGCAATATATCTCGGAATGGCTATGGAAATGCCATAATAGGTAGGTATGGTGGCTGTTTTGAGGAAGATATAAGGAAACTTATGTGTGATAGAGCGTATCATATCACGGGGTTTGGATGCACCGGCGAAGTTTGCACCGACTCTCGAGGTGAGAAAGGGCAATGCACGGTACCGAAGAGGCTAGCAATGGTTGAAGGGTGAGAGTGCGTATAATCCATGGACTCAACATTAGTCATATAGAACTCACATACTTATTGCAAAAATCTATTAGCTATCAAAACAAAGTACTGCACGCATACTCCTAGGGGGATAGATTGGTACGGAAAGACCATCGCTCGTCCCCGACCGCCACTCATAAGGAAGACAATCAAAAAATAAATCATGCTTCGACTTCATCACATAACGGTTCACCATACGTGCATGCTTCGGGAATCACAAACCTTAACACAAGTATTCCTACCAGTCCATAATTACTCACTAGCATGACTCTAATATCACCATCTTTATATCGCAAAACTATTGCAAGGAATCAAACATATCATATTCAGTGATCTACAAGTTTTATGTAGGATTTTATGACTAACCATGTGAATGACCAATTCCTGTTAACTCTCTAAATAGATATAAGTGATGCATGAGAGTTTAATTGTTTCTACAAAAGATATGCCCACGCTCTAACAAATATAAGTGAAGCAAAAGAGCATTCTACAAATGGCGGTTTTCTATGCATAGAGAAACAGGCAATCCAAACTTCAAATGATATAAGCGAAGCACATGAAGCATTCTATAAAGCCATACTCAAAAGATATAAGTGAAGTGCATGAAGCATTCTATAAATCAACCAAGGACTATCTCATACCAGCATGGTGAATTAAAAAAAAGGAAAAATAAACACACGACGCTCCAAGATTTACGCATATCATGTGACGAATAAAAATATAGCTCCAGGTAAAATTACCGATGATCGTTAGAAGAAAGAGGGGATGCCTTCCGGGGCATCCCCAAGCTTAGTTGCTTGGGAGTCCTTGAATATTACCTTGGGGTGCCTCGGGCATCCGCAAGCTTAGGCTATTGCCACTCCTTATTCCTTCATCCATCGTGATCTCACCCAAAACTTGAAAACTTCAATCACACAAAACTTAACAAAACCCTCGTGAGATCCGTTAGTATAATAAAGCAAATTACCACTTTAAGTACTGTTGCAAACCCATTCATATTTTATTTTTGCATTGTAGCTACTGTATTATAACTTCTCCATGGCTTATACCGCCGATAAAATTGATACTTTCATCAAAACGAGCAAAACAATGCATCAAAAATAGAATCTGTCAAAAACAGGATAGTCTGTAGTAATCTGAACATTCACCATACTTCTGTAACTCTAAAAATTCTGAAAAATTAGTACAAAATAAACAATTTGTATAGAAGTACTGTGCAAAAAGTTTCAGAAGCTTTTGACATCCAGTAAAAACTATAAATTCATGCGCTACAGCCATAGTTTCTGTTTTTCCACTGCACAACCAAACAAGCAATCTAATCATCCTAAAGCCAAATCTTGGCACATTATTTTTATAATAAAATGGATTTGTACAAGGGGATAATTATTTTTGTTGAAAATTTTCTGTAATTCAAGATTTGCAAAGCTTCCATGGGCATGAACAAAGTTCAAGGAGCTCCCCCACTTCAACGGTACTCGTCCTTCTTACTTTCACTTTTCTTTTTGAAAAGTTTTAGGTTCCCCACTATATTTTTTTTGTTTTTAAACTTTTTAAAAGCACTCAACAGAAATAAATGACTCTCTAAAACTTCTGGGTTATCTCCCTGGCAGCACTTTCTTTAAAGCCATTAAGCTAGGCATATAGTGCTTAAGTAATGGATCCACCCGGATCCCAAGGTATATCAAAGCCAATTTTAATTAACAATGATTGTAATTTAGTAGTGAGCACAAAGTAACATAAATCATGCAACAACGAAGTCTAACTCTCTTCCTATGCATCGGCATATCATAAAAGAACAATTCATGCACATCAAGTAAAGGCCAATACATAGCATAAGCAGTTTCTTGCAATTTTATCGTATTAGAAACATAGAGAGGCGGAGATGTAGTTCCTCTCTCATAATAATTGCAAGTAGGAGCAGCAAGCACATGCATATTATATTCATCAAAATCATCAGGTGTAGTAGTAAAATGCAACCCATCAATATAATCCTTAATAAGTGCAAACTTCTCCGGTAAAGTGTAGTTGGGAGAATTCAAAAAGAAAATAGGACTATCATGTGTGGGTGCAATAGCAACAATTTCATTCTTAACATAAGGAACTATAGCAAGTTCATATCCATAAGCATAATTCATATTGGCATCATGGCAACAAGCATAGCAGGCATCAAGTTCATCAAAAAAGGGATATTTCAAATGAATCCAAGGTGTCATAGCAATTATCATAGCATTCATCCTTCGGTAAGCACGAAGGGAAATTAAACAATGTATGAGTTGAAGAGTTACTCTCATTAGAAGGTGGGCACGGGTAGCTAATCCGCTCTTCCTCCTTTTTTTCTTCGCTCTCCTCGTCATCTTTTTCATCTAATGAGCTCACAGTGTCATCAATTTCTTCTTCCATAGTTTCCTACAAAATATTAGTCTCCTCTTGGAAAACAGAGGAGTCCTCAATATATGGTTTAATGTAAGCATTAGAAGAATAATTCTCATAGCAATATTTAAGTATGGCAAATTTTCAGATTTGTAAAGAGTAGCATCATACTTTTCAATCAAAGAAGCAATTTCATAAGCACCCTTAAAAGCAACAAATTCTTCAAGTTGTTCAACATCATAGTAACTATAAACACCTTTAGCATAAGAAGATAAGAATCCATTATCACTAAACTCACATTGATAGGGAACGTGTTTTTTAGGGTCTTCAGAACAACAAGTAAAATCATATATTTCGCACAAATTCCAAGCATAGCATTGCAAAGTATTAATATGATGCCATAAAAGTTTCCCTTTTTGAGATAAGCGGTGTCGCACAAAATAAGCATGCTCATCTAATGATTTTCCCTCAACTAAGCTAGTTGGGTTTTCAGCACGAGCACATAGGGATCGAAGATGATCCAAGTAAAAAGCTTCAGGAGTATGATAGATTTTGGTTGGTTCTTCAACCATTGGTTTAGTAGGTACAACTAATTTTTTTGGTATTTTACGTTTCCTACCCATAACTAAAGATAGAAAACAAGAGCACAAAATAAAAATTACTTAGTGATAAAGCAAACAAGCACACACGAGAATATTCACCCCATGCTAATGCTCCCCGACAACGGCGCCAGAAAAAGGTCTTGATAACCCACAAGTATAGGGGATCAATTGTAGCCTTTCTCAATAAATAAGAGTGTCGAACCCAACGAGGAGCTAAAGGTAGAACAAATATTCCCTCAAGTTCTATCGACCACCGATACAACTCTACGCACACTTTACGTTTGCTTTACCTAGAATAAGTATGAAACTAGAAGTACTTTGTAGGTGTGACGGGATAGTTTGCAAGATAACAAAGAACACGTAAGTAAAAACTAGGGGCTGTTTAGATAAAGAAACAACTAAGTTAGTTTTAGTAGAGAGCTTTTTGTCACAAGAAAGTTATTTGTCCCTAGGCAATCGATAACTAGACCGGTAATCATTATTGCAATTTGATATGAGGGAGAGGCATAAGCTAACATACTTTCTCTACTTGGATCATATGCACTTATGATTGGAACTCTAGCAAGCATCCACAACTACTAAATATCATTAAGGTAAAAACCAACCATAGCATTATAAGGTATCAAGTCCTCTTTACTCCCATACGCAAACAACCTACTTACTCGTGTCTGTGCTTCTGTCACTCACGCCACCCACCATAAGCGAATCATGAACATATTGCAAACCCTACAGCGGGGACCCCTCATGCTTGCGCGACACGGAGAGCACAATAGGACAGCACCAATAATAAAACATGCAACTCAAACCAATCACGATCATCAATAAACCCATAGGACAAAACGGATCTACTCAAACATCATAGGATAGCCATACATCATTGGGAAATAATATATAGCATTGAGAACCATGTTTAAGTAGAGATTACAGCGGGGAGAAGGGGTGTTACACTGCTGCATAGAGGGGGAAAGAATTGGTGATGACGGCGGCGACGTTGTTGGTGTAGATCGTCGTCACGATGATGGCCCCGACGGCATTCCGACGCCACCGGGAGAGAGGGGGAGAGAGCCCTGAGTGAGTCCTGGATTAGGGGGTCCTCGGGTGTCCGGATAGTTCGATATGGGCCGGGCTGATGGGCCATGAAGATAAAGCAGAAGACTATCCCCCGTGTCCGGGTAGGACTCCCATATGCGTGGGTGGCAAGTTTGGTGTCCGGATGTGTTATTTCCTTCCTCTGCAAACCGACTCTGTACAACCCTAGGCCCCTCCGGTGTGTATATAAACCGGGGGGTTTAGTCTGTAGACGCTATCAGAATAATCATAGGCTAGACAGCTAGGGTTTAGCCATTACGATCTCGAGGTAGATCAACTCTTGTAACACCTATACTCATCAAATACAATCAAGCAGGACGTAGGGTTTTACCTCCATTAAGAGGGCCCAAACCTGGGTAAACATCGTGTCCCCAATGTCCATTGTTACCATTGATCCTTAGACACACAGCTTGGGACCCCCTACCCGAGATCTGCCGGTTTTGACACCGACATTGGTGATTTCATTGAGAGTTCCATTGTGTAGTCGACAGAAGGATCGATGGCTCGCCTTGTCATCGACGACGACGCTGTTTCCAGGGAGACTTTTCTCCCTAGTCAACTCTTTGTGTTTGGCGGCTTCGTACTACATGCCAACTCGACCGGTCACCTTGAGCAGATTGACAGCTACGCCCCTGTTCACCAGATCAGGTTTGGAAGTTTGAACTACATCGCCGATATCCGAGGAGATCTAGTGTTCGAGGGGTTCACGGCCTCGGCCGCTGCTCCCCACCCATACAAAGAAGGCCCTTCGGATCCGCTATCAAATCCCATCCCGGGATCGACTATCATGCCCGCCCTGGCCTTAGATCCGGAGCGGAACACTTCGTCCGAAGACGGGTGGGTGAACCCCGCCGGACTCTCTCCCATTACGGAGCTTCTAGCCGGAGACCCAGATGCAACCATGCCGTCGGCGGACCCGGAGTCAAACGGGACTCTCTCCGTCATCGGGAATCCGGATTCTCCTCTGGACTTCAACTCCAAACTCTCGAGGTCTGCGTCTATCGGGCTCGGTCAAGTGGTTATTACTGAACCTAGCTCCGCAGATCCACAGACGCCTGTCCAGCTTTCACTCTTAAATGAAACACTGGACCTAATGCAATCTCTCGCCATCACGGAAGTATCACCTCCGAACTACGCCCAGCTTGAATTGGGGGCTGAGAGTAGGGAATTTTGTGTCCCACACACCACCCACTTAATAGCCACTGTCGAGTATTTAATCGACATGCTAGATTACGCCTCCGAAGACATCGATGGCATGGACGACGATGTCGGAGTTGAACCAGGCCAAAACCCGCCCATCACTGGGCATTGGACGACCACTTCTACTTATGATGTATACATGGTGGACACGCCTGAAAAGAAGGACGACGATGGCACTCAAGATCCAGATGAGGAGAAGCCCGTCGACGAACCACCAAAACGCCGGCGTCAGCGGCGCCGCTCATGATCGCGTCAGGCAAGGGAAAGCAATACCGACACCGGAGATAATGACACTCCGGACAACGCCGAAGACTCCGACCGCCCCACTGAGCCTGTGTTCGAGCAGGATGAGAGGGAAGAGGGTCAAGTCAACCTCGACGAAATTGCCGATCACGGGGATTCGGAAGATAGTAACTACTTACCTGTCTCCGAAGAGGATATTAGCCTCGGTGACGAAGATTTCATCGTCCCAGAGGAACCCCTCGAACAAGAATGCTTCAAGCGACGGCTGATCGCCACTGCATGAAGCCTGAAAAGGAAACAGCAGCAGATTCAAGCCGAACAGGATACGCTCAATGACAGATGGACTAAGGTCCTGGCCGCCGAAGAGGGATACGGCTTTGAGCGCCAAACAAAGAGCTATCCTAAGCGCAGGCTACTACGACAATTCGACGAGGAGGCCTTTGAGCCAATACCGTCAAAATACAATCATGCCAATCAACCGGACCGACCACCACGTGGACGGGACAAAACGGCCAATTATGTCGAACATTAGCCTGCACCCCCTTGCCGTAGAGGCAAGGAGACAGCGGCTCCGGGCTACACGTACGACCTACGTCAGGACCTGACCAATAGAGCTGACCAGACCAGATCAATCTATGGATCAAGAGGACGTGCTCCAACACAAGATAACGGCCACTAGGCCTGGAATGGCAAACATAACCAAATCCGGGGTCAGCCCCGAACACAGATGCGATCCGAACTCCGTCACGATGTCGCCCGGTATAGAGGTGCCGCGCACCCCATGTGCTTTACCGATGAGGTAATGCAGCACCAGTTTCCGGAAGGGTTTAAACCCGTAAACATCGAGCCATACGATGGAACGACAGATCCCGCTGTATGGATTGAAGATTTTCTTCTCCACATTCACATGGCTCGTGGAGACGATCTCCACGCCATTAAATACCTCCCTCTAAAGCTGAAAGGACCAGCACGGCACTGGTTGAACAGCCTCCCAGGGAACTCCATTGGAAGCTGGGAAGACTTAGAGGATGCTTTTCGGGACAACTTTCAGGGCACTTATGTCCGGCCACCGTATGCTGATGACTTGAGTCACATAATTCAGCAACCCGGAGAGTCCGCTCGCAAACTTTGGAATCGGTTCTTAATTAAAAAGAACCAGATCATGGACTGTCCGGACGCCGAGGCCTTAGCGGCATTTAAGCACAACGTCCGTGAGGAATGGCTCGCCCGACACCTCGGTCAGGAAAAGCCGAAGACCATGGCAGCTCTTACTGCACTCATGACCCGCTTCTGTGCGGGCGAAGATAGCTGGTTGGCTCGTAGAAGCAACAGCACCAGCGACCCCGGCACTTCTGAGGCCCGGGACGGCAATGGAAGGCCACGACGCAGCAAAAACAAGCGCCGGAACAACAACGAAGAAACAGAGGATACGGCGATAAATGCCGGATTCAGTGGCTCTAAACCCGGTCAGCGGAAGAAGCCATTCAAAGGTACTAGGGACGGTCCATCCAACTTGGACAAGATACTGGATCGACCCTGCCAGATTCATGGCACCCCTGACAAGCCTGCCAACCACACCAACAGAAACTGCTGGGTTTTCAAACAGGCCGGTAAATTAAACACCGAACATAAGGGGAAAGGACCTCCAAGCGAGGACGATGATGAGCCTCGCCCACCGCGCACTGGGGGACAGAAACAGTTTCCCCCCGAGGTAAAAACGGTGAACATGATCTACGTCACCCACATCCCCAAGAGGGAGCGCAAAAGCGCGTTAAGAGATGTCTACGCCGCAGAGCCTGTCGCCCCAAAATTCAACCCATGGTCGGCTTGTCCGATCACCTTTGATCGTAGGGACCACCCAACCAGTATCCGTCACGGAGGTTCGGCGGCCCTGGTACTCGATCCTATCATTGACGGATACCATCTTACTAGAGTTCTTATGGACGGCGGCAGCAGCCTCAACTTGCTCTACCAGGATATTGTCCGTAAGATGGGTATCGACCCGTCAAGAATCAAACCTAGCAACACTACCCTTAAAGGAGTGATACCTGGCGTGGAGGCCCACTACACGCGCTCCTTAACACTGGAAGTCGTATTCGGCTCTCCAGATAACTTTCGAAGCGAAGACTTGGTCTTTGACATCGTCCCTTTTCGCAGTGGTTATCATGCACTGCTTGGATGAACGGCCTTCGCCCGCTTTAATGCGGTCCTTCACTATGCTTATCTTAAGCTCAAAATGCCTGGACCTCGTGGCGTCATCATAGTAAATGGGAATATGGAGTGCTCCCTCCGTACTGAGGAGCATACTGCGGCCCTAGTAGCCGAAGTACAGGGCGGCCTCATCAAGCTGGACAACCCATCGGTCATCAAGACCCACGACTCAGCTAAGCGAGTCTGATCCGCACTACAATGCAATAGCCCGGTGGAGCCGGAGCTTAAATAGCAGTTTAGCCTCCGCCGACCGCCCTATAAGGTTGCGGCATACGTACCGCGCGTACATAACTACGCACTTAAAATACCTTGGGCAGCGCTAGAGGCACACTGCGGAAAAGGTCCATAGTACGGTTTGACCCTATTCGGACCTCAACTATTTTTTCCACTATAGGTTCGTTAAAAAACCTACCTGATCTACGGAGGCTCTTTTCCAGGTCCCTCTTTCTTATAGACGACCATCACGTCCTCCTCTTAAAGGATTTCCCACCAAGGAGAAACGGCGCAGACGTGCGGCAGGGCACCATTGGGATCTTCAAACCACTACTTTTAGGCCCTGTGTAAACCTTTTCCTTGTGTAAACTTTTGGCATGTAAAATAGCCTCGCTATTTATGGCATTATCTGTAATAACACGGCCCGACATACTCATTAGGGTATAAAGGAAGCAGTTGATCACCACTTTTGTTTGGCACTCATTTATTTTTGTCATCTGTATGCCCTCCCTACTTCAGACTGCCACACGTGCTTTAGTCCGGTCTTAACACTGAGGGTTGTATTCGGTCCTGCACATTTCAAAGTCCGAACACCTATAGGGTACTCTTCGGCGTCCCGGATATTGCATTATATGCATCGGCTCCGAATCATGTCTTTGGTCTATAGTTGGGTTGCCCGGCTCCTATGCTTACCACCTTACGTTCCGCTCATTCGGCTAAGGTAGTAAAGGGAGAACTACTGCAATTGTATTTCTGGTTCGTCCGGTCAAGTACCTCAGTAGAGAAAGCTGAAAACTGACTGTCGTGATAAGCGCGAGCTGGTCGGCGATTCGGCGACTTAGTATTATACTACAAATCGTTAGTGATTCACTCCGTGTTATACGAGGGGCTGGTCTTCGTCCAGCCACATGGAAAAGGCACCGTAGTCCGGATAGCCGCGCATGCATCAGGGGCTAGTACTTAGCTCCACAGTCAAACTCCTAGGGCTAAGTGAAAGTAATAAAGCCGCATAGTCTGCTTGCCTGGTTCACCATGCGGACACCTCCTTTACGGACCAAGACGTTGGATAAAGTGTGGTCACGTGTTACGCCGAACACCCCTGTAGCATCTACATGGGGGCTGAAGCCGACGACTGGCAACTTTCAGAAATAAAACAATAAATGGCCACACAGGAGGAAAAATCGCTTGAAACAAAAGGCGCAAACATAGATATATAAACATCATGGGTTCATCACATTGTTTGTACAACCCGAACACACTCAATCAAATATTACATCCTTAGAGCATTGACCCTCTATCACTCGGGCTCCTTCTAGGACGTCATCGAAGTACCTCTCCGGCTTTCGATGATATTTGCCTTCGGGCGGGCCTGCGGTTGCCACTTCGGTGGCCTTCATCTTTGCCCATTGCATCTTGACGTGGGCAAAGGCCATCCAGGCACCCTCTATGCAGGCCGAGCGCTTCAATGCATCAATCCGAGGCCTCGCGTCGACAAGCCGCTTCACCAAACCAAAGTAGCTACTAGGGATTGGCTCGGCCGGACAGAGCTAGACTATCAGGTCCTTCATGGCCAAACCTGCCACCCTGTGTAGCTCCATCAGCTGCTTCAGCTGGTCGTTCAGAGGCGTCGGGTGTTCCGGCGCGAGAAATTGCGACCAGAACAGCTTCTCGGTCGAGTTCCCCTCCTGGGCTCGGAAGAACTGTGCGGCATCGGCGGCACTCCTCGGAAGATCCACAAACGTGCCTGGAGAACTCCATACTCGGGTGAGCAAAGCAAACCTCTGACCTCCAACGATACTCTGCAGAAGAAAGGCCTTACCAGCCGCTATCTGCCTCGCCTGATGGATCACTTCACGAGCACTCCGGGACTCGATCCGCGCCTCTTTGGCATCATGGAGAGCCTTGGCGAGCTCGATCGACTGGTCCGAAGTCTTCTGCTCCAAGGTTTCGCATTTGCTGATGGCATCCTTCAGCTCCTGCTCTACTTCAGCCACCCGAGCTTCGTGTTGGCGGCGGGCATCTTGCTCGGTCTTCAGTTCGGCAGCCGCCTTGTCAGCGGCTGCCTTATTCACCTCTGCCTCTTTTTTGGCCTGGGCAAGGGCACCTTTGAGGGTCTCGACCTCGGCTGCGCCAGCTGTGATTATAATCAAGGCATTCCATGAGTTAATCTCTAAATATACATATCACTTCTGATATCAAAATAAACTTTTAACATTATACGCATACCTTGCGTCTCATTGAACCGCTTATTAATGCGGTCGATTTCCTCATCGGCCACCTGAAGCTTCCGATTGAGTTCGGAAAGTTCTACGGCCCAGGCGGTTGCTGCCAACAGGGAAGACTGTTATAATAACAACACAGCAGGTTAACTCTCCCGAATACTATATGGATCCTCTGTCCGGTTTTTTTTTGACCGAATAGAGCCTCAGGGGCTACTGTGTGTACACAGGTATATTCCTCTATATGAAAAGTTTTTAGAACATTATGTCGCATACCTCAAAGCCTGTCAGTAGGCTGGTGAAGGCTTCGTTCAGTCCGCTCTTAGCAGACTGAACCTTCTCCACCACCGCACCCATCAGGGTGCGGTGCTCCGCCACGATGGAAGCACGCTGCAGTGCTTCCTCCAGAGCGTTGGGCGCCTCCGAATTAGTGGAGGTCGCCGAGGGAGCTGATGCTCCTCCCCCCTCTTTCAAAGGGGGCTGCTTATCCAATCCCGGAGCCGTGTTGGTCTCCCGAATGGTGTCCGGCTGGGGCCCGGATTGGGGGTTGGGGGTCCCCACCATCGGTTGTCATAGGGGTCGCCTCCCCTAGGTCTTCGGCGACCGAGGTATTAACCTCGGGCGCTTTCTCGACGGCCTCGTTCGCCCTCCCTCTGCCAGGAGAGGTCCTTCGGGACGACACCTCGGTGTCCTCCATGGTGATAGGCGAGGGGGCTCGCGGCTGCGTGTCACCCTCTGGCATTTCGGGTGGCAGAGAGTTCCCCTTCGATAATGGTGTCTGCGGAAGCTCACGGGGAGGGCTGAAAGGTGAATAACAAAAATAACTTATACAATAACAGCAAGTAGACCGAATATAAATGAGTAAGTTTCTGAATACTTATGATTCGGCCAGGGGCTTCACCCTGGGAGGTCTCTTGCGGACTAGTTCGGACTCTGAGTCCGAACTGTCCGGGAGGGTCACCTTCCCTCTCTTGGGCGCCTCACCCTCTGGGTTTTCGGAGGCCGCCCTCTTCTTCTTCTTCCTCCCCTTATGAGGGGAGTCGCTTTCCACCTCCTCCTCCTCTTCTTCCTCGTCTTCTTCGTGGGAAGAGAGGGCTTCGGTCTCTCTGGACACTGCATCCGAAGGACCTTTATGGCGGGGGCCGCCCTTGGACTCTTTGCCCTTCTTCTTCTTGGCCTTCTTCTCCGGCGCCTGATAGGGCGTCGGGACCAGCATCTCCGTTAGCTGGGGTGTGGCCGGGTTCTTAGGCAGCGGTGCCAGACAATTGATCCGCTTCACCTTTGCCGTCCAGCCCTGTACGGAAGGCAGGCAAGGTAATCTACATTATATCTGAAGTATTGACCGGATAAGTCTTCGGAAAAGTTATGCTTACCGCTGAGGCCGGGTTCTCGATGTCGAGTCCGATGTCCTCGGTCTTCTTCGGCCACGTTTTCTGGGCCTTGAAGAGCTACTTCCATATGTCTTCGTGCGTGGTGCTGAAGAAGCGCTTCAGGGTCCGTGGCTCCTCCGGATTGAACTCCCACATGGGAGAGGCTCGGAGTTGGCAGGGAAGAGTGCGGAGGAAGAGCATCACCTGAATCACGTTTGTGAGACCGGTGTTTGCACCTAACATGTTGGAGATGCGCTTTTGTAGCATCTGCACCTCCGGTTTGGACCCCCAATCAAGGCCCTTGGTGGTCCATGAGGTGAGTCTCGTGGGGGGTCCGGATCTGAAGTCAGGCGTGGCCGCCCAGTTGGCGTCGCGGGGTTCGGTGATGTAGAACCACTCCTGTTGCCACACCTTGACTGTCTCCACAAATGCCCCTTTGGGCCAGACGGCGTTGGGGAGCTTGCTTACCATGGCCCCGCGACAGTCCGCATGATGTCCGTCAACCACCTTCGGCTTCAGATTGAAGACCTTGAGCCACAGGCCGAAGTGTGGGGGGATGCGGAGAAGAGCCTCGCACACAACGATGAACGCCGATATGTGGAGGAAGGAATTTGGTTCTAGATCATGGAAATCTAACCCGTAGTAGAACATGAGGCCTCGGACGAAGGGGTGGAGGGGGAACTCTAGCCCTCAGAGGAAATGGGGGATGAACACGACCCTCTCACCAGGCTCCGGAGTAGGGATAACCTGATCTTTGTTAGAGAGCCTATGCGCGATATCCGCGGACAGATAGCCCACGCTCTGGAGATCCTTGATGTCCTTCTCGGTGACGGAGGAGGCTTCCCACTTGCCCTTGGAACCGGACCCGGCCATTGCTGGGGAGGGTGGCAGTGGTGGGAAAGATCGAAGTTGTGGGCGCTAGAGCTTGGAGGTGGGAAGACAGTAGCTAGAAGAAGGTGTGGGAAAAAAAGGAGGGATCTTTATCCTCTTATAGACAGTGAAAATAGCAAACGTCCCCTTGTCAAGCCATAAACCTCGCCTGTTCCCAACGAGATCATGCGTAAGGCGCGGTTGGTTTACCCAAACCACATTGATGAGAATCCCGTAATGGACAGGCATGATCTCTGTTTTGACGGGACGTGCCAATGAGGGCTAGGCCTCAAAACACGAAACAGGAGGCGTGAAAACGGTTTGAAATGTTAAAGAGTCAAGTGTGACGCTTCGCCGAAAAAGTTGTCAGTAAAAGACACTGTTCCTATTTTGACATCTTGCCTTCATGGCTAAGGGTTGTATTAATTGTGTAGAGCTGGATACAGTTCCTCTATGCAGGAAGCTGACTTAAAGTATTCTAGAGAAGGAACCCGCCTTGCAATGCCGAAGATAATCCGCGTGCCGAACACATCGTCATCGAAGACTGGTTCAGGGGCTACTGAGGGAGTCCTGGATTAGGGGGTCCTTGGGTGTCCGGATAGTTCGATATGGGCCAGGCTGATGGGCCGTGAAGATAAAGCAGAAGACTATCCCCCGTGTCCGGGTAGGACTCCCATATGCGTGGGTGGCAAGTTTGGTGTCCGGATGTGTTATTTCCTTCCTCTACAAACTGACTCTGTACAACCCTAGGCCCCTCCGGTGTGTATATAAACTGGGGGGTTTAGTCTGTAGAGGCTATCAGAATAATCATAGGCTAGACAGCTAGGGTTTAGCCATTACGATCTCGAGGTAGATCAACTCTTGTAACCCCTATACTCATCAAATACGATCAAGCAGGATGTAGGGTTTTACCTCCATTAAGAGGGCCCGAACCTGGGTAAACATTGTGTCCCCATTGTCCATTGTTACCATTGATCCTTAGACACATAGCTTGGGACCCCCTACCCGAGATCTACCGGTTTTGACACCGACAAGCCCCCCTCCTTCTTCTTCTTCCTTGACCTTCCCCCTAGATGGGAGAAGGGTCTCCCCTCTGGTCCATGGCCTCCATGGCGGCGGAGGGGCGGGAGCCGCTCCAAGATTGGACCTCTCTCTCTGTATCCTTCTGTTTCTGCGTTCCCAGATTCTGTCCTTTCACCGTTTCTTAAATTCCCGGAGATCCGTAACTCCGATTGGGCTGAAATTTTAACACGATTTTTATCTAGATATTAGATTTCTTGTGGCGAAAGAAGGGCACCAACCGCCTTACGAGGTGGCCACAAGGGTCCCAGGTGCACCCTCCACCCTTCCTGCCGCCTCGGGTATCGTCTCGCGTTGATTCCAATTCCCAAAAATCACATATATTCCAAAAAAAATCCCCGTAAGTTTTTATCATGTTTGGACTTCGTTTGGTATGGATATTCTGCGAAAAAAAAACATGCAACAAACAGGAACTTGCACTGGGCACTGGATCAATATGTTAGTCCCAAAAATAGTATAAAAAGTTGCCAAAAGTATATGAAAGTTGTAGAATATTGGCATGAAACAATCAAAAATTATAGATACGACGGAAACGTATCACTCCCCGCCCCCTCCCCCTTACCAAAAGCCACATTTCCCCCTTTTCCGCCTTCCTTTCCAAGTTGAAACCTTCACTCCTTGCTTGCAGTGCCGCCTCCTCGTCGGCGACCCTCCTTCACGCTGCTCGGCCTCATCGATCCAGGTAGGTAATCCACACCCGACCCCCATCCTGCTCCTCCTTCCACATCCCACATGCCCTGACCGCTAGCGCGACACCTTCCACCCAATTCACCGACCCCTCCCCCCAAATAAGTGCCGCCCTAAGCCATGGTGCACGCAGTATAGCCAGGAGCTCAAGGAGCATTTGGTAGCGGAGAAGCAAATCGCAGCCGCACGTGCGGATGAGGTCACGATGGCTGCCATTCATGCTGACCCCCAGATCTTGGAGGAGCACCTCGCTGTCGAGGACACCGTCGACGCCTCACGCACCGACGCCGCGATGTGGTTGGCTGCTTTAAATTGATAGTTCATGGCGTTTTCTCGAGGCCACCGTCGGTGCCTTCGACGAAGACTACGAGGTGTTTTCTCAGCGTGCCCGTGCTTACCTCAACTCGAGAGCTAGCAGTTGGTGCTCAGAGTGGCTCAGGCAACTCACCACTACGATGAGGGCACCCACGATGTGGAGGCCTCGCCCTCTTCCATGTCCAAGGAGCCAATCATCATCGATATCTAAAATGATGAGGAGTAGCTTGTCTTATTAGCTCACTATAAGGACCTATGTTCAGTTTGCTAGCTACGCCGGTTAAGCATGCTTGGTTTACCCGTTGCATGTGCTGCTCCTGCCTTTCCTTAACAAATTCTAGTGAATTGTCCTATCTACTTTTACCATGCAATCTGTTGCTCTAGTGTAATTGTTCTATATGTCGTGCAATATGGTGCTCACTTATAAACTGTTTGGTTAATTAGTTGTCGTGTTCAATTAACTGTTTGGTTCAATTCTGCAAATGTTATGTTCAATTCTTCAGGGTGCAATTTTGTATTGTCTTCCATGTGAGAAATAAATCAAATTTATCTGTTCAAAATACATGAGAAACAAATACAATTGCTATATTTCCAAGTTGTCAAGCATGCTTGTTTTGGTTAACTGTCTGATCTTCTAGTATGTTATATATTGTGCAATGTGGTGCTCAGTTAAGGTTTATTTCATTTCTTGTGGTGTTTAGTTAACTGTTTGGTTCAATTCTTCAATGCAATGTTCAATTGTTGTGGGTGCATTTTGTATTGTATACCATGTGAGAAATAAATCGAATTTGGCTGTACTAAATACATGAGAAACATATACAATTGCTATATTTCCAAGTTGTTAAGCATGCTTGGTTTGCCTAACTGTCTGATCTTCTATTAGGAGTATGTTATATTGTGCAATGTGGTGCTTAGTTAATGTTTGGTTCATTTGTTGTGGTGTTTAGTTAACTGCTTGGTTCAATTCTACAATGCGATGTCCAATTGTCGTGGGTAGAATTTTGTATTGTTGTGCATGTGAGGAAAAATCGAATTTGGCTGCACTTAATACATGAGAAACATATACAATTGCTATATTTCCTAGTTCTTAATCATGGTTGGTTTGGATAAATGGGTTTTTCATGTGGCTCGAATTAATCTGATGAATCTGCAATGTGCTTATTTTTCATCAACATATTTTACTGATAGCATGCGAACCCTCACTTAACCTGATCACTAACTATCTTATATGTGTTGCAGGGAAACAATGGGAAGCACTGAGGTTGACATTCGAGGTTTGCACATGCATGGTTTTTTGTCTAATAGCACATTATTGTGCAATTGCATGAACCATTCTAATATTTAGGTTTTTTAACAATTTGGTCTTGCACATGTAGGTCTTGCTGTCAAAGGTTTTGACCCACTATTCGACCCTCTTTGCATATGGCAAAATGAGTTGTCCATGAATATCAGTCAAGTCAAGAAACTAAGAAAGATTATTAGGATAAAGAAATTAGCAACAAAAAACAACAATATCTTTGTCTGCACAATGAAGAAGACATCAGTTCACTACAGGATGGTACTAACTATTATACCTTGGCTTTTTTATTCCTTTGCCCCATTTCCAATCTAGAGAAGATATTTATGCACATCCTTGATTTTAGGCCTTTCCAAAGAAGTTCACTGATGATTACCTCTCAAACCACCTGTATGGTCAGGAGGCGAGGAAGGTATTCATACAACACCCACGGTTCAATATTGAAGTGTTCCTGAAGAGGAAGAAGGATGGACGGTCAGTCATCCACAGGCACTGGCCTAAAGTTGCAAAGACCTTCAACATCAATGAAGGCTCAATATTCGCCTTCCGCTTCAGCATTTTTCCAGATGAGATTCATCTGTCTACACTACAAAAAAATACACTTCCGTGATGATACGTGTTTGTCACAATAGGTCACGTTTTCTGTCATGCATGTACATCCATGACAATTTTATGAAAGAATCAAGATAGTCATACCTGTGCTATTGTAGAAGTGTTCCATGACAATACCAAAATTATCATCACGGAAGTGTCCACTTCCATGACGATAAATGGCGCGTCATGGAAGTGCTTTCGTCGAGGGTAACCGACACGTGGCATCCACCGTAACAGGTCGCCGTTAAGCTATCGGGTTCCAGTTTGGATCCGATAACCCGTTAACAGCCCGGACCAATGGGGATTTTCCACGTGTAAAATCATCATTGGCTGGAGGAAATACGTGTCGGCTCCTCGGTGGGCCAGATGTCGTCCGTCCAATGGAGGAGACGTGCCTATGATACGTCGACACATGGCAGGGCCCAACAGAGGCCCATATAGGTTAAAAAGGTCGGCCCAGTCAAAGGACCATAGTATTTACTCAGGTACTAGTGGGCCAGCCCACTAACGGCCTATTTAAACATGGCCCATTTACGACCCGAAGACAGATCTGGCTCGTTAATTGTTCGCCGAATATTTGGGCCCAATTACGGCCTAGTGACATTTCGGCCTGTTAGAGGCCCGATGTAGACATGGGCCCATTTCAGCCCGGTGTGTCCTTCGGCCTGGGAATGGCCCGTGCTACCCATGGGCCATATATGGTCCGATACGACATCCGTCCCACTAACGGCCCGTGATCAAGGTGGCAACAATTCAGTCCAATGTGACTTTGGGCCTGTTAAAGGCCTGTAGTATAATTCGGCCCATTGATTCCTCTACTAAGCTTTCGGCCTCTTAAAGGCCCATGATATCAGTGGGCCAACTAAGGCCCGAGATATGTTTCGGCCTGGTAATGGCCCGTCATATAACTAGGCCAATAATGGCCCGGTCTACATTTCAGCCTGCTGAAGGCCCGTCGACGACTAGTGAAAATTGAGGCCCAACATGCATTTCGGCCTACTAAAGGCCCATGGTTTCTTCTGGGCCGTAACAGGCCAGCAGAATATTCAGCCTGTTAATGGCCCGAAGCTACATGGGCCCAACTAAGCGTTGGGTCCACTAAAGGCCCAACTAAAAATTGGGCCGAATATAGGCCCGTGTAAGTTGTGGGCCGGGCGCAAAGTGTCAAGGCCCCAATGGCCTTTCAGGCCCAAGAAAGTTGCAGGCCGGCCCAATTGTGTCCCGCTAAAATGCAGGCCCGTTAGAGGCGAATGTTTCGGCCCGGTCGACTACATCAGATTTTTGCCATTTTTTTTCAGATAGCGAATGATGGCATATACGGTAACTAGTAGGAATTAAGAACAAACCTACTCTATACAATAAAGAAATTACTTCATAGTAACTTAGAATAAACCTACACACTGGTACAGCGAGGTGCTATACAAATGGTTTTTAACCCCTTTCCGCGACGGCGTTCTGTACCGTCGCCTAGTGAGTGACTGCGATAGGGGGGTCCTTCCCACATGACCCAGAAATCGTCGGGGATATGCCCTCCTGGCACACGTGCTCGGCAAAATGAGGTCGTGTGCGACCGGCGAGCGATCAAATACGGTTATACGTACAATAGTGCTAAAAAATACAATTATACAGGCGAAATCATTTCCGGTCATAAGTACATCCCACACAGTCAGTCCCCGCTAAACGTTTCCGTTCGTATATACATCCCACACAGTCGCTCCAAGGAAAACATTTCCGTTCGCAGTTACATCACACACAATTTTCCCCATTAAATCGTTTGTGATAGCGTTGCCATTGCACATGATATTAACAATTTTATCGTTTGCGTTATTGAATGCATCACACACGGTGCGTAGAAGAAATTGTGTGGCAAAGGCTGTCCGTCACACACAGTTTTTATGTGGTAAACTTTTGTGCAAGGTGGCCTAATGCAAATAGTTTTCAAGAGGATGTCGTGTGTGATTGTTCATTGATCCAACACAGTTTATTCCGAGAAACTGTGTGCGTTGCCTGAGGTCATCGCCCACGGTGTTTTCTCAATAACCGTTTGCAATATAAAAACCAAATTAGCAGGCTAATTGGCCATTAGCAGGCTAATTGCCCTATTATTAATAATCCATTTATTAATCTAATTGACATTTCATATTAAGCACACAATATATTTCATTTCCATATTAAGGAAGCAGGATTTCATAATTGAAATACATAAGAGTACAACATCATATAGCTTCAGCACTCAGCTACCCCATTACACAACTGCACCAGCACCAAGTTTCACATGCAACATCTACAACCTCTCAAAATTAGCATCATAGACGATACATAGACTGATGCATCTCATCTGGAAAACTGCTGAAGCGGAAGGTGAATATTGAGCCTTCATTGATGTTGAATGTCTTTGCAACTTTAGGCCAATGCATGTGGATGATTGACCGTCCATCCTTCGTCCTCTCCAGGAACACTTCAATATTGAACCGTGGGTGTTGTATGAATACCTTCCTCGCCTCCTGACCATAGAGGTGGTTTGAGAGGTAATCATCAGTGAACTGCTTTGGAAAGGCCTGAAAACAAGGATGTGCATAAATATCTTCTCTATATTGGAAATGGGGCAAAGGAATAAAAAAGGCAAGGTATAATAGTTAGTACCATCTTGTAGTGAACTGATGTCTTCTTCATTGTGCAGACAAAGATCTTGTTGTTTTTTGTCACTAATTTCTTTATCCTAACAACCTTTCTGAGTTTCTTGACTTGATTGATATTCATGGACAACTCATTTCCCCATATGCAAAAAGGGTCGAACAGTGGGTTAAAACCTCTGACAGCAGGACCTACATGTGCAAGACCAAATTGTTAAAAACCTAAATATTAGAATGGTTCTTGCAATTGCACAATAATGTGCTATTAGACAACGGACCATGCATGTGCTAAGATCGATTGTAAACCTCAGTGCTTCCCATTGTTTCCCTGCAACACATATAAGGTAGTTAGTTATCTGGTTAAGTGAGGGTTCGCATGCTATCAGTAAGATATGTTGATGAAAAATAAGCACATTGCAGATTCATCAGATTAATTCAAGCCACATGGAAAACCCATTTACCCAAACCAAGCATGATTAAGAACTAGGAAATATAGCACTTGTATATGTTTCTCATGTATTAAGTGCAGCCAAATTCGATTTATTCCTCACATGCACAACAATACAAAATTCTACCCACGACAATTGGACATCGCATTGCAGAATTGAACCAAGCAGTTAACTAAACACCACAACAAATGAACCAAACATTAACTGAGCACCACATTGCACAATATAAGATACTCCTAATAGAAGATCAGACAGTTAACCAAACCAAGCATGCTTAACAACTTGGAAATATAGCAATTGTATTTGTTTCTTATGTATTTAGTACAGCCAAATTCAATTTATTTCTCACATGGTATACAATAACAGAATGCACCCACAACAATTGAACATCGCATTGCAGAATTGAACCAAACAGTTAACTAAACACCACAACAAATGAACCAAACATTAACTGAGCATCACATTGCACAATATAACATACTCCTAATAGAAGATCAGACAGTTAACCAAACCAAGCATGCTTAACAACTTGGAAATATAGCAATTGTATTTGTTTCTCATGTATTTAGTACAGCCAAATTCGATTTACTTCTCACATGGTATACAATAACAGAATGCACCCACAACTATTGAACATCGCATTGCAGAATTGAACCAAACATTTAACTAAACACCACAACAAATGAACCAAACGTTAACTGAGCACCACATTGCACAATGTATAACATACTAGAAGATCAGACAGTTAACCAAAGCAAGCATGCTTGACAACTTGGAAATATAGCAATGTATTCGTTTCTCATGTATTTTGTAAAGATAAATTCGATTTATTTCTCACATGGAAGACAATACAAAATTGCAGCCTGAAGAATTGAACATCACATTTGCAGAATTGAACCAAACAGTTAACTGAAGATGACAACTAATTAACCAAATAGTTAATAAGTGAGCACCACATTGTACGACATATAGAATATATACACTAGAGCAACAGATTGCATGGTAAAATTAGATAGCACAATTCACTAGAATTTGTTAAGGCAAGGCAGGAGCAGCACACGCAACGGGTAAACCGAGCATGCTTAACCGGCGTAGCTAGCAAATGGCAAGGTGCTCCTCCAAGATCTGGGGGTTGGCACGAATGGCAGCCATCACGACCTTATCCGCACGTGTGGCCGTGATTTGCTTCTCCGCTGCCAAATGCTCCTTGAGCTCCTGCCTATACTGCGTGCACCATGGCTTAGGGTGGCGCTTATTTGGTGGAGGGGTTGGTGATTTGGGTGGAAGGTGTCGCGCCGGCGGTCGGGGCATGTGGGATGTGGAAGGAGGAGGAGGATGGGGGTCGGGTGTGGATTACCTGCCTGGATAGACAAGGCCGAGCAGCGTGAAGGCGGGTCGCCGGTGAGGAGACGGCGCTGCAAGCAAGGAGTGAAGGTTTCAACTTGGAAAGGAAGGCGGAAACAGGGGAAATGTGGCTTTTGGTAAGGGGGAGGGGGCGGGGAGGTAGATATTTCCGCGGAAGCCAAAATTTTTGAATCGGTTCAACGAAAAACTGGCGCGCAAAGTGTCATCAGACACGGTCCCTTATTCAGAACTGTGTACGATATGTGAACATCACAAAAGATTCAGATAGCTTAACCCGTGTGTGATGAGTTTGAACGTCAAATATTTTGGTTCGAATTTCCCTGGTTACAGTGGTCATCCACGTCATTGCATAATTTGGGTACACAAAGGAGACTACAGCACACCCACACTTCTTAATCGAGCAAGTTCAGCAATTAAACAGAGCTAGCTGACCAAAACATTACTCTAACAAATTAAAGACCGATGCTCTTAATTAAAAAAAACAAAGAGTAATACTACGGTTGGTGCTCATCGATCTTCGCCGCCTCCTCCATATCCAGCTCGCGCCCGACGGTCTCCTGGGGAAGGGGCTCCATGGCATCCATCGCACCATACTCGGCAAGCATCTCGCCATCCGTGTCCGCCATCTCTTTGGAAAAGGCCGCCACGAGCTGGGTGTGGGCGGCCGCGATCTGGGCTTGGACGGTCTCCATCGTGGCAAGGTATGCGGCGGAGGAACGGACGGCTGCTCGAATGCTCTCGGCGATTGCCAACTCTTCGGCCGTGGGTTGCTGACCGTTGACGGAGAAGCTTCGTTCGATTTGTGCGGTGACCGCCACGAGCTGGGTGTGGGCGGCCTCAACAAGGTCGTGGGCAGCCTCCATCAGGGCTAAGGCCGTCGCTGCGGAACAGACAGCTGTTGTGCCGCTCTCACTAGTTGCTATCCTCGAGGCAGATGTTGCTGCCGTCACCTGAGAAGCAATAGCGGCCGTTTGGGCTGCCTTGGCCACCCGGTTGCAGATTGCGGCCGCACTCATGCACCTTGTTAGCACACGCATGGTGGCTGCGGCCGCGCTCTCGCCGGAGTGGGCCGCTGAAGTTGCCCTCACGACGCGGGTCCACGTCCCCATCTTTCACCGGCGACGATTGAACAGTGAAATGATATTTGGGGAGCGAGCTAGTGTGCTTGACACGCCGGCTATGGACTGTAGCCGACGCACCTTCTCGCGTAAGCCATAGGCATACTATACACCGATGGTGCTCCAAGATATTTTGTACTGCATCTCACACGGTTGGTGATAATAAACTGTGTGCGATCTACTTGATTTTTCATCTTGATTTGAATTACATAATGGGGTCACAGCGGCAATGGAGGGTGTTTGAATTGCTAGAACTTTTATCTGCAGTGAACATGCAACTATATGTGTGTCGTAAAAGAATTGGAATTATTCAGGGTTCGTTTGGACATTTTATACATTAAATTGGTTTTCTAGCCATTTCATGTGCACAATTCAAATTTAAACTACATGCACATGCTCCGGTGCACCAACATGGTTTGTAAAATCATATATGTGTCCATGGGTTTATGCTTATGTCCTATGCAAGAAATGGGGATGAATTTCAAACACCACGCCACCGTGGCTCTCCGGCAAACATTGAGGTACTTGCTTTTGTAATTCTAGTAAATCCAAAACCCATCTGAAATTCATGAACCTTGGCATGCTATCATGGAATGGCATCAACATGCTGGGGTAAAAAATATTTTTCCCATTTGGGGCAGGTTATGGTATAAGCTTCTCACAAACCAGAGCTTCTCACAAGAAGCCTCATGGTTCCATTAGGGAAACATGTCACCTTTGTGGACAAAATGATATTCGTCGCCTCTTCTTGCTTTCAATTTTTTCCTGGTGTCAACATAGAACAACAGGAGTGTCATGTTAAATTTTGGAAATTTTGGGGGATTGTTTGGACATTTTTATACGCTAACTGAGTTTTCTAGGCATTTATGTGCATAATTCAAAATTGAACTACATGCACATGCTCCAGTCCATAAAAACGGGTTGCAAAATCTAATGTGTGTCCTTGGTTGCAAACTTAGGTCACATGCAAGAAATGAGAATGAATGTCAAACACCTTGACACTGTCGCTCGGCCGCTAACATTGAGATAAATGGTTTTAAAATTCTAGTAAATCGAAAACTCATCTGAAATTCATGAAACTTGACATGATATCATGGAACGGCATCGACATGCCATGGTAAAAATATTGTCCCATTTGGGGCAGGTTTGGGTATAAGCTTCTCGCAAACCAGAGCTTCTCTCACAACAAGCTTGATGGTTTCGGTAGGGAACGTGCCACCTTGGGGACGAAACGATATCTGTTGCCTCTTCTTACTTTCAAATTTTTTCTCGTGTCAACATAGAACAACAGGAGTGTTGTGTCAATTTTTGGGATTTTTCGGGGTTCGCTTGGACATTTTTATACATTAACTGAGTTTTCTATGCATTTATGTGCATAATTCAAATTTGAACTACATGCACATGCTCCAGTGCATATAAATGGGTTCAAAATTGAAATGTGTGTCCTTGGTTGCATGCTTAAGTCCCATGCAAGAAATGGGAATGAATGTCAAACACCTTGCCACTGTCGCTCGGCCGCTAACATTGAGATACATGGTTTTTAAATTCTAGTAAATCGAAAACGCATCTGAAATTTATGAAACTTGACATGCTAGCATGGAACGGCATCAACATGCCGTGGTAAAAATATTGTCCCATTTGGGGCAGGTTGGGGTATAAGCTTCTCACAAACCTGAGCTTCTCACGACAAGCCTCATGGTTACGGTAGGGAATGTTTCACCTTTCTGGACGAAACGATATCCTTTGCCTCTTCTTGATTTCAATTTTTTTTCTAGTGTCAACACAGAACAACATGAGTGTTATGTTAATTTTAGGAATTTTTCGGGGTTTGTTTGGACATTTTGATACATTAACTGAGTTTTCTATGCATTTATGTGCATAATTCAAATTTAAACTACAGGCACATGCTCCAATGCATGTAAATTGTTTGAAAAATCAAATCTGTGTCCTTGGCTGCATGCTTAGGTCCCACGCAAAAAATGGGAATGAATGTCAAACACCTTGCCACCGTCGCTCAGCCGCAAACATTGAGATACATGGTTTTTAAATTCTAGTAAATCCAAAACTCGTCTGAAGTTCATGAAACTTGACATGCTATCATGGAGCAGCATCAACATGCTGTGGTAAAAAATTTGTCCCATTTGGGGCAGGTTTGGGTATAAGGTTCTCGCAAACCAGAGCTTCTCACAACAAGCCTGATGGTTTCGGTAGGGAACGTGCCACCCTTGGGGACGAAACGATATCCGTTGCCTCTTCTTGCTTTCAAATTTTTTCTAGTGTCAACATAGAACGACAGGAGTGTTGTGTCAATTTTTGGGATTTTTCGGGGTTCGCTTGGACATTTTTATGCATTAACTGGGTTTTCTAGGCATTTTATGTGCATAATTCAAATTTGAACTACATGCACATGCTCCAGTGCAGAAAAATGGGTTAACATATGAAATGTGTGTCCTTGGGTGCATGCTTAGGTCCCATGCAAGAAATGGGAATGAATTTCAAACACCAGGGCACTGTTGATTGCCGGCAAAACATTGAGATACTTTGTTTTTAAATTCTAGTAAATCCAAAACTCGTCTGAAATTCATGAAACTTGGCATGCTATCATGGAATGGCACCAGACATGCTGTGGTATTTTTCATGTCCATTTTGAGAGATGGCGCACTCGAATAACAGCCAACAAAGGCATTTTGAAAAAATAGCTGCCACTTTAATATCTCAAACGTTTGTATAATTTAAATCGTGTGCGTTCTGTTAACCATTCACGTGACACCACGTGTCTTGGTTTTAATGGCTACCGGAGGTGCCGTGCGGACAGCTTCTTGACTGAACAGGAGGTGTGCGAGCGCAGCCCGGTGCGCAGGCTGACCGAGAGGCATGCAAGCTGTCCTCCAATGCGCAGGCTCACCCGGAAGCGGGCGAGTTGTACGCTGCGCAGGCTCACTAGGAAGCGAGCCCTTTGACTTCCATGGCCGCCCGCCTTGCTCGCATCCTCTCCATTAATGGCGCCCGAGCCAATGTTTAATACGGGCGGCCTTACTGTTCGCCTCCCATTCCCCTCCCTCCCGCAGACCTCCACCAACGCCATGGCGCAGAAGGATCATCTGCCACTAGTCTTCAAGTTTGGTGAAGTCGACTCCGAGCCGGAGGAGATAGAAAATAAGGAGGAATGGGGCCTCATGGACATGGCCCTGAACGAGCTGGCCGCGGTGGTTGCTACCCCCGTGCCCGTCCCAGCTCCCATCCCCGCGCCCGTGGTAGCGACCATCCCCGTAGCATTGACGGGCTGGTCGCCGAGCACTATCGCAGAGCTGGAAGCCGCGAGCATCAGCGAGGTCTCCGCGGACCCACACGAGCTCGTGTACATGCCAGCGCCCGTGCCCGTGCGCGCCCCTCCACCCACCGCAGCACCGGTCCCCGTGCATTTGCCTGCACCCGCCGCACCCGTGCCCGTGCGCGCGTCCCCCTCAGCGGCATGGGACGCCGCTGTCGACCACTACCTCGCAGCGCCGCCAATTGCCATCCTCCTGTGCCCCGCCCGTCAATCGCGCGACGACATGATGTTTGATTTCCAAGTGAAGAACATTCTGTGCTACCTTGAAGACTTCAACAACGGCGTCCCAGAGGATGACAACGACAACTCTGGCACGGCACACCACCTCCGCCACCGCCGGAAATAGTTTTTTTGGGTTTAATATTGTATCTCGATCATATGAATATAAATTTGCAGTGTGACTGAATGAAAGATATGGTTTGAACGAACTTGCGTTTTTCTCTCTTAATGTACAGACTTATCAAATGATTTTCTTTTGAAAAAAACATCAATGGTTTTTAAATATAAAACACTCATCGCAAACGTTTTAGTTAGAACACCCGTATGCAAACCGACAGCTTCCCCAGGAAGCCAAGGGAAAATGTGCCGAGCAGGATTTGTGCAGCTCTTGATCGCAAACATTTTAGATAGAACACCCGTATGCAAAGTGAGAGCCATGGTCTTCCCCCTTAAGTCAAGGGAAAATTCGCAGCGCAGGATTTGTGCATCTCTTCAACGCAAACGGTTCAGATTGAATACGGTATGCAAAGCCAGACTTCGGCGCTAAGCCAAGAGAAAATGTGCAGAGCAGGATTTGTACATCCCTTCAACGCAAACGGTTGTTTTGGATGACCCGTGTGCAACCACGTACAGACAATTTGGTAAGATTTGCATCTGTTATATTGGGTATATTGCCATTTGTCAAACTGGAAAGATTGACATTTGTTGATCTAGTAACATTGCCATTTGTCAACCTTGTAACACTGCGATTTGTCAAAATATGCAGCTAAAAATCACTAGCACTATCTATTTTTTGCAACTAAAATTCAGTAATTAAGCATAGATTTCATTCATAGATTAAGGAGTCATTCTTTATACAAACAGTTCAACTCAACAGCTGAACCGACCAAACTTTTCCCCAATTGTTGCCAACCATGTACTGAAATAGCTAGTTCAACTATATATAGTAGCTAATTTTAAGTACATTGTACAGTTTCACCACATCTATAGTCAGATGAACTGAACAAAATAGCCCCTAAATACTACTACTACAGAGGGGCTTTGTACTACTTCCGGCAGCCTCTCCTCTGGCGAGCATGCTCAGTAAGAGGCAGAGGAGGAGGAGCCTACCGATGAGCTGGACAACTGCAATATGGTGCCGGCCGCTGATGCACCTTCAACGACGCTCACCTCGAACGCCCTCTGCCGCTCCAGACGACCCCTCTTGAAGCGGTGGTTCTCCTCGTAGATCTCCTGATTCCTCGCCTCTGTGGCAGCGTGTGCTGTGGCCACGGCGGCGGTAAGGCTCTTTGCGTGCTCGGCGAGGCGCTCCTCCTCCTCCCGCAGTAACTCGGTGTAGCGCGCAAGGTCGCCGACACACGTACGGGCCTCCACCTCCACCTCCCGCCTTCGGGTGGCGGTGGCGGAGTGGGTGATGACCCCGGCGGTCGATGGTGGGCTGGCGGCCACGGCGGCCGACAATGGGGTGGCGGCCACGACCACCACCTCCCGCCTTCAGGCCGCGGCGGCGGAGTGGGTGATGGCCACGGTGGCCGGCAGTGGGGTGGCGGCCACGACGGCCACCTCCCGCCTTCGGGCCGCGGCGGCGGAGTGGGCGATGGCCCTGGCTTTCGACGGTGTGGTGGCGGCCACGGCGGCCGGCAACAGCTGCCGACGGGCAGCGGCAGCGGAGCATGTGGTGGGTGTTCCACGCACACCCAACAGGGACGCCACGCGCACTACACTACGCCGGGGACTGCGCCGCCGCCGCGGTGTAGCCTCCTAGCTGGAGCTGTCCTCTGATGACGGCGGAGTGGCTGAGCGATGACGATGGACCAGTGGTTTATATAGGACAGCGGAGTGGCTAAGTGATGAAAGCAGATGAGATAAGCTACAGGGAGGGAGGGAAAAATGTGACGCAGGACTCGCCGGCCATGAGGGTTTATATAGCAGGCCGGTAAGCATTGGGATTTTGGGGGATTTCACCGACTCGGGCGGGAAGCTTGCACGGGAACCTACGCGGTTGCGCGGGAACGGGCTCACAACCGTTTGGCCAAAAGAACACCCTCGCGTGCTGCTCAAGCTTGCGCTCTAAGCCATCTGCGGCAGCGGGGTGACAAGACGTGCGAGAGGAGGACGAAAGGACACGTACACATATGGTTAATAAAATAAAAACCTTTTTGATTAAATTACCTACTACCCCCGTCCTGGTTTATAAATCGTCTATGTATTTTTGTGCCAAATTTTGACTATAGATTTAACTAATAAAATACTAATGCATGTCGCCAGAGATTATATCATTGGATTCATACTTGAACATAGTTTCCAATTATATAATTTTTGTAACATGCATTATCATTTTGTTGGTTAAATTTAAGGTCAAAATATGGCACAGAATATAAAGGGGACTAATAAACCAAGACGGCGGTAGAAGCACACGGCCGCTCTCTACGCAGCGACGCAACTGTCGGCCGGCTTGTAGACGACCATTTCCTGCGTGCTCAACTGCTCTATGTGTGTGGTTGCTTGCGGTTGAGGCGGCCGCGGCGCGCTCTGCTCGCATCCCGCCGCGCGCGCTCTGCTCTCGATTCCCTCCGGGCGCTTTGCCCTCGTCCCTCCACGCGCGCTGCCAGTGTTTGGGGCCGACGCACGATCACGCACGTTCGTGTGCATGCGGTTGCGCCGGGTGCGGCGCCACGATGCAGTTACCCGCTGCAAAAACTGCCATGCGGACGCGTCGAGAATCCAGGCCGCCCAGCCCCCATTTATTCCTGCGGCCATTTACCTTCATCTCTCGTGCCACACGACACAATAAGCACACCCACGACGACACATACAGAGAGGACATCCAGTGGTTCCAATGGCGCTCCCCGTGGCTCCAATGGCGCTCCCAGCGGCCGATGACGACAACGGTGGGCAGTTCACCATGCATCACGTAGTGGATACCCACGTGAGGGGGAAGGCCCTCTCGGTGGTGTACACGAGTGAGCCGGTCTCGGTGGAGAGCTCCATCCAAACAATGGCGCAGTTGCTTGCCGAGGACAAGTACCAAGTGGTCGGCTTCGACCTCGAGTACACCATCGGTCATGCCGGGCATGATCAGAAGGTTGCCGTCACCCAGTTGTGCGTGCGACATGACGTCCTCGTCTACCACTACCACCTAGCCACAAGGCCTTGCGAGCGTTTCTCCAGGTATATCAACAGCTCCGACTACAGTTTCGCTATGGTGGACACCACCAACGATCTAAAAGTGCTCAAGGTTTCGGGCTTGAAATGCCAGAATCTTGTCAACATCCAGGACCACTACAAGGTCTGGGGCAGCAACAACAACAAACAGAACTCCCTAGTTGACCTCGCCTCGGCCATCATCGACCCCTACTACATGAAGATGAAGGATGAGAGCAAGAAGGACAAGAACACCTGGCACAGTGTCTGGCATGAGAGACTGGATGAACAGCACATCAAGTACGCGGCCAAGGACGCGTACACAAGCTACGAGATATACATGCGGATCATTGACATGAGGGAGTGTCTTCTTCCTGCCCCAGACGAGGGATCGAGCCATAGAGCAGTGGCGGGAGCGTCACAAGAAGTAGATGACTAGACGATCGTTTCTCCTAGTTTAGAATGCATACAATTGTTTATTGAGGTGTGTGCGAATGATCTGTATAGTCACTTATGTAATTGGATGTTTATTTCAGTTATATATATATATATATATATATATATATATATATATATATATATATATATATATGTTATTCTTCTGTAGACAGAGCAAATCACACAGCTTATTAGTAGCAATCATCTGTGTTATTATTGGTCTTCGCACACATTTCTGATTACGGACCTGTTTGCCGCGTATCACACACATCTTGTTCAGTTGAACCGTTTCTATTGTATTGCCTAATCACACACAGTTCATCCTAGTGAAGTGTATGCCGTATATCGCACACACCCTCATCTGGCTGCCCATTTCTATTGTTCTGCATCATCGCAAACAGTTCTTCTGGATTAATCGTTTGCCACTCATCGCACACGCAACTCCAATATGAACCGTGTTTGATGTCACCGCCATCGCAAACATTTTGCATCTTTTTTAACAGTTTTATTACATCATCGTTTGTGATTGATGCATCGCACACAGTTTCGTCGAAGGGTCTCTGATTTGACTGTCGCGTTTGGACAATCCTGTAGTAGTGACACTATACAATAAAGGATTTATGGTATATTACATCCACTGAGCATCGAAGTTCGCCACCAGTGATCATAAAGCGCAATGAAGAAGCAGATTACCAAAACTGGGCGCCATTGCAGCGTAACAAAATAATACTGAAGCAAGACCACTTCCAAGATAGTTCAAGAAAGGTTAGCCTTGTGCGGGAACTGCTGCGCAAGCTGCTGAGCAAGGCTGTGAGACCGGCCTAGCATGTCGGTCATAGCTTCCGGGTGTAGCTGTTTAGCAACGAGGTTCTCATTGGTGTTCTCCGCAATCTTTCTTAGAGATAGGACTTCAAGTCGAAGTTGAGTTGCAGAATGCCTTTCTGCTAGAACTTGGGACTGAAGAAGTCGAACTGATTCAGACAGCGAATTCTGTGAGCTTGTCTAACTGCTAGTCTCAAGTAACTTGAACACTGCATCAAGACAAGACTTTGGGGTTGTCTCACTATCTTCAAGATGTTTTGCCTTCTTTGCTGCAATATATGTTGGGTTTGTCTCACAGCCTTCAGCAGACTTGTGCATGCCATCAAGCATATCACCCTGAAACAAGCAGAGAGATGACATGTTCTGCACATGTATAAACAAAGATGGTAACTGTGTTGTCAATTCCATCCAATTTTAAATTAGAAAATAAAGAGTAAGTTCAAAATATCAATAGCATAATTTGGCATTGTTCATAATGCGGGGAGCTTCACCACACTACTCGATTACCATGTCAACAAAACAAGCATAGATGAAGAGCAAAGACAATCATTGTATCTATTTTGGTTAATGTGCATGGCATGTTGTTCATGTCATCAGCCACATCAGTAAGATAAAATAGGAGATGACAAGGTGCAAACGTGGGCTGCTTCACCACACACGGGATTATAGATCCACAAAAACAAGCATACATATAGGGAGTATTGAGTAATGTGCATGGTATGAATTAGGAATTTGGTTTTACAAGTAAAACTTGGAACTTACAGTTGTTGCGAACATGCATTTTGATAGAAACAGCAAACTAAACAGCAGTTGACGATAGGTAGTATGAGCAAATTAAACAGCAGTTGAGGATAAAGGCTTTAGAAGGACTGACTTACATTAATAGTTAACACCGGCTTTATAATGCCCTTCTCATGTCAAGGGAAGGATAACTCAAGAACTTCAGCATAGAATCTTCTTCATAAGCATTGCATGTACTCTACATTTTGTAGAGAGTAATTATAGATATGATAATACTGGAAGGGATAGAGGATAATGAAGATAAGATGCAGATTGATGCTACATAATCAACTACCTATCCCTGGAAGTACAAGCGTTACAGGACAAAATGTACTGACAAGAGCAATGGGCTACACTTCTGCACTAGCATTGTCTATGTATTCAACTTTTTGGTAAGATTAAATATAGATCTGATATTTTTTAGTAAATGGTGGGCAAGGGAGATAAGATGTAGAATGCTACACAATTAACCAATCCCTCTTCCCATAATATAAGAGTGTTTTGAACTCTGGTGTACTGTACAAAACGCTCTTATATTATGGGATGGAGGGAGTAGCCGTTAATGTAAGTACAGTGATAGACGACGTTCAGTCCTTACAAGAGGACTGCAGAGCTAAACCTCTTCAAAAGCATTGGGTTGATTCTAAATTTATGTAAGAGTCGATACGGATCTTATAATGTCCACCAAATGGAGGATAACGTGGCTAACATGTGCAGTGATGCTACGTAATCAACCAGCTACGAAAGTAAGTATGGTCATACAGGGAAAGAGGTACCCACAAGAGCAATGCAGTGTGCAGTATAGTTGCAAGATTCTGTGGTCCCTTGAGAATGAATGTTCTTCTGCAAACAGTTTTCATACAAGTGAGACGTTAAGGCACATGCAGAAATGTAGTTCAAATTGTGATGTGATATCATAGATAGTACCTTACGCTGCAGATGAGACCAATGTGTAACAAGATTATTCCAGTCACTGTCTCATAAATGTAGCACCGGAGACTTTGGAGAAATTTTGTTTAGAGGCTTGCCATCGAAGTGCGCTTGCCTCAGGTAGGAACGATACTTCATCAACGAGTTCTTGAAAAGCGCAACCAACCCTTGTTCGTCTTGACTATCCAGTTTGGTCCTCACCTATTTAAAAGAATGAAATCTTGTGTCTTCTGTCAGCAGAAACATATGCAGTAATTACCATGAATAACATTAGTACATTACTTACGCGTAAGTTGCGGAGGAAGATTGGAATTGTTCTTTGTCTGTGGTATAATCTTTCCATGAAGGAAATATGCGCACAAAGTTCCTGACAACAATATAAGCTTTGTCTTCTAAACTAGGAAGAAGTGGAACAGGAGTCCTATTTGCTGCAATTGGGGCTCTCTCTCATTCGAAAAGGGATTTGGCAACTAGATTTGGTACTCTTTGCTGGAATGGGGGTTTTGCATCGTAGAGCTGGTGCTATGTCAACTGGCATCATCATACTGTTTGCTGCAGTTGGGGTCTGCTGAGTTGGGGCATCAGAGATGGCCAGTGTAGTAGGGCTAGAGTCTGCTAGAGTTGTGGCCGTGTTTTCTAGGTCTGGTGATATTGCAGCTACACCTAATGGGCTATTTGATTTATCAGTTGTCACTACCTTTTCCAAATACTTTGTTCATGCTCCTCCGCGATCAGTAATCGCCCTCTTCCTTTTGAACGTCTGATACACAAGAACAACATTTGAATGGATAAATATGGTATGATGACAGATGGAATATGTACTGAAAATGGATAGGCAGGGCGTATTCACATACACGGTGTGTAAACTAAGCTAATGGCAGTGCAACAAAGTAGAAGCAATGCAAAGCATCAGTTGCAAGATATGTGCGACCAATATAACCTTGGAAAGTTAGAGCAAGCACCTTGACGGGTGAATAAGATAGGGCATCTGCTTCTGACTCCTCCACTAGGGAGCTACATTGACTTAGGTCTCCCTCTAGCTCAGAATCATTGTTAGGATCATATTCTAAGCATGAATCTGTAGGTGGAGAGCGTTTGCATTGCATTGCATCCAGACTTGATTTCAGTCCCTTAATGCCAAGTTTGACAGCCATGGCATTGTTCTGCTTTATTCTTTTCATGCGCACAAGCTCATAATCATTATGATGATGTTCAGTATCTGAGATTCATGAAAACATAAAAAGTAGTCAGATTATCTATGGAATGCATTGCAGATTCAACTCGAAGAGTGTCTCCCTACAAACCCCTGTGTATACAAAGTTCATCCCCAACCGTGCTGACCAGACCACACACAGAAATACAAACCTCTTATGTCTCTATAACAGGCAGACACACATTTCAAAACTAAAGTAGGAACATTAGAATCATATCATATTTGTATTTGAACAAATAAACTAAGGAATTATGAGTGGCATAATGTTTAGCTTCAAGGGTGGAGTGCTGGTAGTGTGACAAAAAGCAAGTAGGCAGATTGTATTCCATGTAAAAGATCGTAGTCTATGTAAAAGGTGGATATGACACTTTCTTTCTATACAATGCAGTGTTCGTTGCCCAGACATGATGGAAGAGATCACACCGAGAAATACTATTCACTCATGTCTGCGGTTCCAATATTTTGAAACAAGGTGGTCCAACCTAAAAGAATATTGACAACAAATATGACAAGGCAAGCATAGAGGTAGTGAATCAATCATTACTTGTGAGCTTACTAGGACAAGTATGCAGAATTGTAACTGTAGTAAGAGACCGTCCAAAATCCGAATCAAGAAGTTGGTCTAGCACTTATTTTTTGCAACTAATCGACGTGAATAATTGGATATAATATTGAATGAGTAAGAAAGACAAGTAAAATTGTCAACAAACCTGGCCTGCAGTAGTAATCTGGGTCAATGTCACTATGACCAACAATCCAAAATGACTAGTGTCTATTCCTAGGGCCGGAATTTTGAAACCCTGTGAACTTTACAGGTACTAAAGATTAATGAAATACATCTGAACCATTAAGTGTAGGTAGCACTCAGTACACAACAAACCCTAATGACAGTCCTGCCTAATGAGTAATGAGTCAATTAGAAAATGGGTGATGAGGAGTGGCTGCTGAGTGTTGAGGACGTATCTCAGGATAAATCGGGTTGGCTTAGTGGCTGCTGCACGCCTGAGCCCTGAACGGACTGGGAAGGTAGGCACAGCGGCGCGCCCGGGCAGTAGTGACGTTGTTGGGCGAGCAGCTCCTGACTTCCTGTTAGTCCGGCGTCTCCTACTAGAGTCATGCCATCTGGGGACGGCAAGTCGCCAGTGAGGCAGGCGGCTGGGGGCGAGTAGAGATCGGAAGCGCAGCAGAACAGAGGGGAATCGGGGCCTAGGCCGACCCAAAATCCCACGGTGGGCCGCGGCCCACCGTGGGCACCCTGTAGATCCACACCCGAGCGGCGTACATGCATTTTCAAAACTAAATTAGGAACATTTAGCTGACCAATTAAACGACTCCATTTTAATAATATCAGATTCGTATTTGAACAACTAAGCTTGTTTAGCTTGATGGGTGGAGCAGTGCTATTATGAGACGAAGCACGTATGATGATCGTATAGTGATCATAAAAGGGGGGAAACCCTAAGCATGATCAATTAAACCCTATTATGACTGTGCCATGGCAGATTTGAAGCTGCAAACCGCAGAAATGCTATTTAGCAACCATTGTTTGCTTCGAACTAAGAACTAAATTCTAAGAGCTAAAAAGAAAGTACAGTAACCAAGTTACGATCTATTTTCTGGTTGAGATCAAAAAGTTGAGCAGATATGAAGTAGTACCACCTCTCTTGCGGCGCCGTGTAGGCATCAGGGGTGCGATGGCTGTCGGTGGCGTTGAAGCAGATCTGCGATGGTAGACGGGTGCATCGGGGGATAAGTCCCGTTGCGGTGGACGAGAAGGTCGTGGGAGCGGCCCCGGCAAGGAGGACAATAGCGTCGATGAAGCGAGAGGACGCGATGGAAGGCTCCTGGTCCATTACCGTGGATGAGAAGTGTCCATCTCTAGCAGTGGATGACGTGGTCTTGGTAGGCGCTCCGGCATGGTGGAGGACGGCGGCGATGGATGGGGTGGAGGACGGCGGCGATGGATGGGGTGGAGGACAGCGGCGATGGATGGGGTGGCAGACGGAGGAGGCTGGTGTGGGGATGGTGTTCTAGCGCGGACGGTGTATGAATGGGAAAATGGAGGGAGAGGTACGGGGAACCATGTTTTTGGGGCGCGCCTGTCTGAAATATGGGAAAGTTATGAACTTAGCCCCCGTTTAAAATTTGGACGTCTCATCGGTTGGGGATAGGACGGCAATCTCGCATCTCCCCAATATTTGCCCAGAGCGATTTTGGGCGACGAGAGGGTGTTTTGGCGCCCATGATTGGCGCCCACGGTGTATGAACGGGGCTAACAGGTAGGACGGTTGTGTCACGTCTGAGTGAAGTTACAAACCTGCCCCTATTGAAAATATTTGCCTACATCGATTTCGGCCGAGTCGAGTTTGTTTTGCCACCCACAGTGTATGAATGGGGAAACGGAGGGAGAGACAGTGGTCTTTCGGACGAGCTTGAATCAAATGTGTTTTGCCACCCACGTTTGTCACCCACCGTGTCTGAATGGGCTCAGAGGCGGTCGTGTCACATCTAATTAAAGTTACTAACCTACCCCTATTGAGAGCAGTGGAAATCGGGCCGATGGATTGTTCGTGTAAGGGGTAGACAGTAATTTCCATCTTGCAAACACTGGCTTCGGGCAGCCGACGTGGGAGTGGATATTTTGCCACTTCTTTCGAATTTTGGGACAATAAGCATCCACGTTTACCCTGGCAACTAAATTCGAATCCATTTTGTATTCTTATACGAATCTTTATAAATCATTCTATGTGTTTTTATATATCTTCAAAAGCACAACAAAGATGTATTCCACTGTCATATATGAATATGATTTACAAATGCCGATACTCGAATTCAGAAGCTAGAATCCAGTTTAAGGTGAATTCGAACATTTGAAACCACTTTATGTCCAACTCAAGTGTCACACGCAGCATAATGTGTACTCCCATTTAGATATGTACACAAGCGATGTCTCAAGATTCAAAATACCGAGTCAATCAACCAATAATGTACAAAACTAACAGACATATAAACACTTATAGAGTATATGGATCAATAATATCAACTAACATACATAAGCCAGGCCACTGTACTTTTTTTGCTAGAAGAGCATCATTTTTTAGCGAAGCTAGTACAACATCTTGGCCCTTTCTGTCGGGGCCGGGACACACTATCCTAGAAATTTAACCCCTCGTGTTACCACCAGCCCAGGATTACTGTTACTGGTGGACACGTCCTTGTTACAGATTACCAAGCTATTACAAGAATTGGATACAAGACCATAAAGGTCTAATGATACAATAGTGACTCCGGTGGTGGATGACGGAAGCGATTCGTGGTTCTCCAACGTAGATGGAGCTCCATTCCCACAGGAACGGCTGACCTGGATAATTCCTATCCTGCGTGGTTGCCATCCTAGCCTCCGCACGGACATCGCTGTGGTACTCCTCAAAGAAATCCTGACTTGGCCAAGTAAATAGCCAGGGACAAGCCTGTGAGTACGTTGGAATGTACTCGCAAACATCATGAACAAAAGATATACCGAATGCAACAATTAAATTAGATGATCATGATGAACTACACTTTATGCAAATGCTCATGATGGACTTAAATGCCTACTGACAGGAATTTAATCATGGCTTGATAAAATATTAGCATGTGCAAATAAATGGATATATAAAAATGTTAGTGATAAACATGGATAGTTAAAGGAAAATAAAATAAAATAAATGTCGGTCGGATGTCTAAAGTGACACCACGGTAGGTCTTGAAGAGAAATGCCAAACGGGTGTCTAAAAGAGAAATCGTACGAGACAGGACCATCCGAGAACTCAGGCGACGCCATGAGAGGTCTTGAAAAGAAATGCCAGTCGGGTGTCAAGTGACGCCACGGTCGGACTTGAAGAGAAATACCAATCGGGTGTCCACAAGAGTAGTGGTGGGACTGCCTGTAAACTCGAGGGACGCCACGAGAGGTCTTGAAAATAAAGTTGAGTGCCCGGGGTAGTCTAGCCAGCCCCTGAGACACTCAGGAAATATAAAATAAGAGAAATGGGTTAGTCCTCAATAATATGCATAACCATAGAAATATTCACAGAAATAGTATTCAAAATAACCACGACAGTGTTAGTGATGATAACAATATCCTGCAAAATAGTTCAGGCCCAATTTAAATTATTTTCCTCCGAAGACCGACCCTAAGACCGATACTTGACCAACCCAGACTGTAGTCCTTAACCACGGACACGGCTATTCGAATAGGTTTAAACTCTGCAGAGGGTGTACTATTTACCCACAAGTAAAGGATTCCTTTAGTCAGTATCGTGACACTGACTAATTCCCATTACGGTCTTTGGGTTGAAAACACACCTGACCAGCACACACCAGATTAACTTTCCGGATGCCAGGAATCACCCAAAGCATTGTTCAAGAAAAACTCTGAGACGGAGAGACCAACGTCCTGCATGGGATCACTATTAATACGCGTGGATTTCAAGGGGTGCCCCCCTCTCAGTCACAACTGGAAACACCCATGCCCCCTGACCCGATGACAGGATTTAGTCCATGGCCATTGGAAACCCTCATCGTGGCCCTCTGTGCGGTGTGTGCATGGAAAGGGGTTATCAACTTACTGAACCATACCCTACCTGTGGCAGGAACCTGTGGCAGCACGAAACAAGTATGGGGGTTACCGGAACAAGACTCGATCTATGGTCGACTCAGGAGGCATTAAGTTTCCTGCAACGGTTAACACAACAAGGTATTCTTTTAACCGCAATACCAACAGGGCCACAACCCTTGCATGCTCCAACATGCACAACAAACAAGGCATGATCACGCTCCAACGTGATCATCCTCCTACCGGTAACGGTATTTCTCTTATGCCTGCTCCTGCAAGTTAGTCATGGCAACACACGATGCACGGTACGATGAAACATGCCAACACTACACACATGCAAAATTAGCCATATGCCAGTTTTATTTGAATTCAACATATTCATGATGCAATTATTCTTGCAAACAACAACTATGCAATTCACCATACCAAGTGTTCAAGATGCTTGCCTTGAGCATGCAGAAATATTGGGTGCACTCCAAAAGTTTGAAAAGTTCCTTCCCTCCATTTTTCCTATTTTAAAGATTATAGCAATTACCACATAATTCAAAAATAGTGCTAAAAAGTGTTTCACATATTTTGAAATAAATACTAAAATAAACTAGATGAAAAATGAAAGATAACAAAAAAGGAATCAATTTATTTGGAGTCCAGATGATTTACTTAGGGAATTTCTAAGTTGAAAAGAATAAAGAAAAGGACTATTAAAAGATCCAGTGAAGGTAAGGCATAGAAAAAAATGTTCACCCTATCTGGATAATTAGATCATGATTTTATAAGACTGTAGAAATTTGAAGCATCAGATTTGGATTTGAAAAGGCGGTTGTAGAAATATTTGAAATCTACTGGAAATGAAAAAGGGAAAAGGGCAGAAGTACGCCTGGGTGCGATTTAGTCCCCTGGCGCTAGTGGGCCGAGCCCAGCTGCTCGGCTGTGCGGTAGGTGGATGACGTCGATGGCGTATTTCCAAAATACACTTCCACTTGCAGACGCGGGTCCCGACCCCAGTCACTGACGGTGGGTCCCACAGGCCCACCAGTCAGGTTTGGCTGGTCATCCTCGCCGTTTCTCCCGCGGCAGAACAAAGGCGGGGACTCCGGCGACCGGCGCCGGTGAACGGAGGCGTCAATCGAGGGGTTGAGCGCATGGGCGTGCTCCCCTCACCGAGACAGACCCAGGGAGCTGCGCCTTGACCACCGGAAGTTACCAGGTCGCCGGCGGTGAGCTCTGCAGCGGGCGGTGGCGTCGGTCGGATTGGGGCTTTTGTCCATGGTACTTTCCCGGTGAAATTGATGAGCGGAGTGGGTTCGTGGGACTACGAGAGGTCTAACGGCGGAGAGAATGGGAGTGCGGAGGCTCTGGTTGTGCAGGGATCAACTAGACAGGGGCAGCGGCCGTGGTTGCCGGAGTTGGGGAAGACGGCCGTTTCTGGTCGTGTGGCTGCTCATGGGAGATCACTGAGGGAGAGGGAGGGGCTGTGTTGATGATCGAGGACCCGGAGTGGCTTTTATAAGCGAGGCAAGACGGTTCCGCGGGTTCCCGAACATGGATGTGGTGGCGATCGCCATTGATGGCGTTTCGAGGTTGTTGGCGTGGTTGGTGGTGTTGGTGAGGGTGGTGGTGGTCATTAAGTATGCCCTGAGTGTGCTGGTTGGCTTGGAGGGGCGCCAGGTGGCTCGGACGGTGCCGTCCACAGCAGACTGTGGCGGCTTCCATTGATGGCGAAGCGTGGTCGGTGGCGAGGTCAGCAAGGTCGGTGAGGATGGTGGCGTGGTAGGCACGCCACAGATGAGCTCCGGTGGTTGGGAGTTAAGGCGGGAGACCCTGGCGGAAACGTGTCCGAGAGGGACTCATCGGGCGACGATGAACGGCGGTGGTGGACGGTGATGGACGGCACTAGTGGCCAAGGAGAGGTGTCGGCGGGGTTATTGAGTGTCTCGCGCAGCTCCTGGAAGTGCCCAACGTGCGGAGCAGCAGCAGGGAGGGTAGCGTAGAGCGGTGCCGAAGCCTGCAATTCCGGCGCTCTGGGCACGCTCTGTGCATGCATGCTACGTGCTCGACACAATACGAGGGGGCTCTACAGTGATCCAATCATGCTGGGTTTTGGCAGGTGGATGCTCCTGGAGATCCCAGAGATGATGGACAAGATGGTTTGGCCATATGATCAAGCATGCAATGTAGTTTAGGAAGAGGCAAAATTGCTGTCATGCACATGAGCTATTTGATAAAATGCTAGGGCAATCTAGGGGACTTTGCTGGGTGTGAAATTTACCAGGATGGTGTCTTCTTAGTGGGTATAGATGATGGTGGAGTTGTTTTGGCAAAAAGAGATACTTGCTAATGCAAGTTTTAACAGAATTCATTTCTGGACAGAAACTTCAGAGGAATATTTGGTGAACTAAAAAGATTCCAATTGAGCTAAAATTTTGGAATTAAGGGTTTGGTTGGAAGGACTATAAGTGGGAAAAATTTCAGGATTTTTGGGGCAATGGAAAATGGGGTTGTAGTAGAAATTCAAATACAGGACATAATTGAAAAGAGGTTGTATCCCTCAAAGTTTCCAAAAGACCAAGTTAGGTAAAAGTGATATTTAGGCATCACATGACCTCCCATAATTTTTTTTGAATTTTAAAAGAATTAATTAAAGTGGCTGTAGTGCAACAGAGGCATTTACAGAATTAAAAAAAATGCTATTAAAAGAATTGTGTTGGGCAAAATTTTATTCTAGAAATAATTCCTACTGTTATTAAACTATAATTGAAATGTTTTAAGAGAACTACCAAAGCCACAATATTATTTTCAAAAAAAAAATTATATGGAGGGAAGAATTTTGAAATCAGAAAACAGAAAAGGTTCTGAAATTAAATAAAGACCGAGTATAATTCAAAATTTTATTTCTGGCCAAATTTTTATTTAGTAAAAACATGATTAAATTTTGGGGGTGTTACAAACTCTACCCCCCTTAAGAAAATCTCGTCCTCGAGATTTGTTAGGTGGTCACCAAAATTAAACCCACCTTTCGAGGAGATTTGCCTAAGCTATTTAAAATAACCCATTTAGGCACAGTTGACGTGGCTCCTAATAATTGGTGTAACTACAGTGGGCACTAGTGCTGTGGTTTTACTGTGACTGTTACGACAAATTTGGAAAAAGTGTAAATTCCAAATTTTGCTTGCCGTACTCCAGTGCATAGTGCTCTCTCCGGCTGACGGGTGGACCCAGGGCCCACTGTCAGTCTCTTCTTCTTCCTCCGGCTCTCTTCTCCTTCTCCTTCTCGCGTGCTTTCTCCACCTGCGGTGTCTAGCGCGTAGGGTATCTAGGGCCGTACTGTGGTAGTGCACGGCATGCAAGCTGCCGGTGCAGCGTGCACTCACCTCGCGGGCCAGGCACCTTGTCGGCACTGCTCGCGATTTCTCCTCCGAACACCAGTGATCGGGCGACGAGCGGTGCTGGTGGACCTCGTTCACCATGCACCGAGCCCGAGCTATAAAACGAACACAGTGTTACTCTCTTCTTCATCTCACCTGGCCTCACTTCTTCTTCCTCCTCCTTTTCTGATCGCAGGAGCTCGGACGAGGCTCCAATGGAGGATGTGCTTCTGGGGTGGTTTGTGATTCTCATGTCCGGAGCGGTGGCGGCGTTGCTCGGGTTCTCGCTGCTCCTATGCGCGATGATCCTTGACGATCGCCGTGATGCCGCAGCTCGAGTGGTGGCTCTTCGAGGCGGCGGTGACCGTGAGGATTAGGCATCGGTGGTGCTTACGGGTGAGTGTTAGTGCGTTCTGCAGCAGCTCCGTAGAAATAAAAGGAACCCACAAATTTTTCTTCAAAAAAATTGGTGGTGTGATGAGAGTGGTCTGGTGTGTGAGGTGTTTGATTAGGTGCCAGTGTGTGTGTGGTTCTGCACTTAGTGCATGTAGTGGAGTGAGTGTGATTGTAAGCCGGGTGTCGTGGCGGTGCATGAATTAATTCTGTGTTTGCAAAATTTATTCGCAGTGGTCCTTAAAAAAATCTCCACAATTACTCATACGCAACTGCAACCAAACATTTTATTCCCAGGGTAAATCCCAAGATGCAACACAGATATCAAATCTCGCAAATTAAATGCTAGACGAACGGACACAACCAATGTGTCTACGGTACAAAGGAAAAATTGGTAGGGTCCTGAGGAAATATCCCCGGCATCGGAACACCTTCTTCTTCTCCTGGGGAAAATGGATGGAGGAGTCGGAGAACGTTCCCTCCTTGGTCTGGTAACAGTGGTCCGCCGATGGCGATCTGAGGATTCAGAATAGCAAGAGTCTGGAGGAAGTCCATCACTTGCTGGGTCAGACGCTCCTGCGCGATCACATATTGAACAAGGTTGGCTAGCATTGGATCTCTCTTTGATTGTCTGCAGGGAAAAGATGCTTCTTCTCCGAGTGCTGCATGGCTCGGGAAGTAGTAATACCCCCTTTTGCTGGCACGGGGCAATGCGTACCGGAGGCGGGTAATTGCTTCATAGGCAGCAACTTCTATAGCCATCTCTGAAGTTGGCATAGATTTCCCGATGAAGACGACACTTGTAGGGCCTTGGTTTTGGGTCTACCGGTGGGATGTGCGCGACTGCCCAATATTTCGAGGCGTTGTGGTTGATCCTCGATTTGAACAGCTCGTACTGGGGTGGCTGAGTGGAGCCAAGAGTGTTGCGGGTGAAATCCCATAATATCTTGACAAAACTGCCCGGGGTTGCATCTGGGGTTCTCAGATGAATCCCAAGGTGCGACATGGGGGAAATGGTGGTGGAGGCAGTGTACAAGGTGAGGGATGCTAGTTATGGACGCGAGAGTGGTCTCCTATATAGTGCCTGGCTAGGGAGCATATTTTAGTGTGGGTACGATTTCTGGGTATCGGTTCTGCTCCAGAGTGGTCGGGGTCAAAGTCACAGATACAAATCACAAAATGTGACGTATTACTGTGGTTGTCGGTTAGGGGGATAGGTTGGGCACCGATTATCAAAAGATGTCGGTTGGCCATTGTGTAGGCTTTATTGGATGGAATGGCCTGACGGTGGACAGGAAAGGATGTGGGCGGTGTGGAAACCTAGGGATAGTGACCAGGCTAAGATAGGATTAGCCAATGGTCAGCCTGGCTCTGATACCAAGGCTGTCGGGGCCGGGACACACTATCCCAGAAATTTAACCCCTCGTGTTACCACCAGCCCAGGATTACTGTTACTGGTGGACACGTCCTTGTTACAGATTACCAAGCTATTACAAGAATTGGATACAAGACCATAAAGGTCTAATGATACAATAGTGACTCCGGTGGTGGATGACGGAAGCGATTCGTGGTTCCCCAACGTCGATGGGGCTCCATTCCCACAGGAACGGCTGACCTGGATAATTCCTATCCCGCGTGGTTGCCATCCTAGGCTCCGCACGGACATCGATGTGGTACCCCTCAAAGAAATCCTGACCTGGCCAAGTAAATAACCAGGGACAAGCCTGTGAGTACGTTGGAATGTACTCACAAACATCATGAACAAAAGATATACCGAATGCAACAATTAAATTAGATGATCATGATGAACTACACTTTATGCAAATGCTCATGATGGACTTAAATGCCTACTGACAGGAATTTAATCATGGCATGATAAAATATTAGCATGTGCAAATAAATGGATATATAAAAATGTTAGTGATAAACATGGATAGTTAAAGGAAAATAAAATAAAAGAAATGCCGGTCGGATGTCTAAAGTGACACCACGGTAGGTCTTGAAGAGAAATGCCAAACGAGTGTCTAAAAGAGAAATCGGATGAGACAGGACCATCCGAGAACTTAGGCGACGCCACGAGAGGTCTTGAAAAGAAATGCCAGTCGGGTGTCAAGTGACGCCACGGTCGGACTTGAAGAGAAATGCCAATCGGGTGTCCACAAGAGTAGTGGCCGGACCGCCTGTAAACTCGAGGGACGCCACGAGAGGTCTTGAAAATAAAGTTGAGTGCCCGGGGTAGTCTAGCCAGCCCCTGAGACACTCAGGAAATATAAAATAAGAGAAATGGGTTAGTCCTCAATAATATGCATAACCATAGAAATATTCACAGAAATAGTATTCAAAATAACCACGACAGTGTTAGTGATGATAACAATATCCTGCAAAATAGTTCAGGCCCAATTTAAATTATTTTCCTCCGAAGACCGATACTTGACCAACCCAGACTGTAGTCCTTAACCACGGACACGGCTATTCGAATAGGTTTAAACTCTGCAGAGGGTGTACTCTTTACCCACAAGTAAAGGATTTCTTTAGTCAGTATCGTGACACTGACAAATTCCCATTACGGTCTTCGGGTTGAAAACACACCTGACCAGCACACACCAGATTAACTTTTCGGATGCCAGGAATCACCCAAAGCAGTGTTCAAAAAAACTCTGAGACGGAGAGACCAACGTCCTGCATGGGATCACTATTAATACGCGTGGATTTCAAGGGGTGCCCGTCTCTCAGTCACAACTGGAAACACCCATGCCCCCTGACCCAATGACAGGATTTAGTCCATGGCCATTGGAAACCCTCATCGTGGCCCTCTGTACGGTGTGTGCATGGAAAGGGGTTATCAACTTACTGAACCATACCCTACCTGTGGCAGGAACCCGTGGCAGCACGAAACAAGTATGGGGGTTACCGGAACAAGACTCGATCTATGGTCGACTCAGGAGGCATTAAGTTTCGTGCAACGGTTAACACAAGGTATTCTTTTAACAGTAATACCAACAGGGACACAACCCTTGCATGCTCCAACATGCACAACAAACAAGGCATGATCACGCTCCAACGTGATCATCCTCCTGCCGGTAACGGTATTTCTCTTATGCCTGCTCCAGCAAGTTAGTCATGGCAACACACGATGCACGGTACGATGAAACATGCCAACACTACACACATGCAAAATTAGCCTTATGCCAGTTTCATTTGAATTCAACATATTCATGATGCAATTATTCTTGCAAACAACAACTATGCAATTCACCATATCAAGTGTTCAAGATGCTTGCCTTGAGCATGCAGAAATATTGGGTGCACTCCAAAAGTTTGAAAAGTTCCTTCCCTCCATTTTTCCTATTTTAAAGATTATAGCAATTACCACATAATTCAAAAATAGTGCTAAAAAGTGTTTCAAATATTTTGAAATAAATACTAAAATAAACTAGATGAAAAATGAAAGATAACAAAAAAGGAATCAATTTATTTGGAGTCCAGATGATTTACTTAGGGAATTTCTAAGTTGAAAAGAATAAAGAAAAGGACTATTAAAAGATCCAGTGAAGGTAAGGCTTAGAAAAAAATGTTCACCCTTCTGGATAATTAGATCATGATTTTATAAGACTGTAGAAATTTGAAGCATCAGATTTGGATTTGAAAAGGCGGTTGTAGAAATATTTGAAATCTGCTGGAAATGAAAAAGGGAAAAGGGCAGAAGTACGCCTGGGTGTGATTTAGTCCCCTGGCGCTACTGGGCCGAGCCCAGCTGCTCGGCTGTGCGGTAGGTGGATGACGTCGATGGCGTATTTGCAAAATACGCTTCCACTTGTAGACGTGGGTCCCGACCCCAGTCACTGACGGTGGGTCCCACGGGCCCACCAGTCAGGTTTGGCTGGTCGTCCTCGCCGTTTCTCCCGTGGCAGAACAGAGGCGGGGACTCCGGCGACCGGCGCCGGTGAACGGAGGCGTCAATCGAGGGGTTGAGCGCATAGGCGTGCTACCCTCACCGAGACGGACCCAGGGAGCTGCGCCTTGACCACCGGAAGTTACCAGGTCGCCGGCGGTGAGCTCTGCAGCGGGCGGTGGCGTCGGCCGGATTGGGGCTTTTGTCCATGGTACTTTCCCGGTGAAATTGATGAGCGGAGTGGGTTTGTGGGACTACGAGAGGTCTAATGGCGGAGAGAATGGGAGTGCGGAGGCTCTGGTTGTTCCGGGATCAGCTAGACAGGGGCGGCGGCCGTGGTTGCCGGAGTTGGGGAAGACGGCCGTTTCCGGTCGTGTGGCTGCTCATGGGAGATCACTGAGGGAGAGGGAGGGGCTATGTTGATGATCGAGGACCCGGAGTGGCTTTTATAGGCGAGGCAAGACGGTTCCGCGGGTTCCCGAACATGGATGTGGTGGCGATAGCCATTGATGGCGTTTCAAGGTTGTTGGCGTGGTCGGTGGTGTTGGTGAGGGTGGTGGTGGTCATTAAGTATGCCCTGAGTGTGCTGGTTGGCTTGGAGGGGCGCCATGTGGCTCGGACGGTGTCGTCCACAGCAGACTGCGGCGGCGGCCATTGATGGCGAAGCGTGGTCGGTGGCGAGGTCAGCGAGGTCGGTGAGGACGGTGGCGTGGTAGGCACGCCACAGATGAGCTCTGGTGGTTGGGAGTTAAGGCGGGAGACCCTGGCGGAGACGTGTTCGAGAGGGACTCGTCGGGCGGCGATGAACGGCAGCGGTGGACGGTGATGGACGGCACTAGTGGCCAAGGAGAGGTGTCAGCGGGGTTAGTGAATGTCTCGCGCAGCTCTTGGAAGTGCCCAACGTGCGGAGCAGCAGCAGGGAGGGTAGCGTAGAGCGGTGCCGAAGCCTGCAATTCCGGCGCTCTGGGCACGCTCTTTGCATGCATGCTACGTGCTCGACACAATGCGAGGGGGCTCTACAGTGATCCAATCATGCTGGGTTTTGGTAGGTGGATGCTCCTGGAGATCCTAGAGATGATGGACAAGATGGTTTGGCCATATGATCAAGCATGCAATGTAGTTTAGGAAGAGGCAAAATTGCTGTCATGCACATGAGCTATTTGATAAAATGCTAGGGCAATCTAGGGGACTTTGCTGGGTGTGAAATTTACCGGGATGGTGTCTTCTTAGTGGGTATAGATGATGGTGGAGTTGTTTTGGCAAAAAGAGATACTTGCTAATGCAAGTTTTAACAGAATTCATTTCTGGACAGAAACTTCAGAGGAATATTTGGTGAACTAAAAAGATTCCAATGGAGCTAAAATTTTGGAATTAAGGGTTTGGTTGGAAGGACTATAAGTGGGAAAAATTTCAGGATTTTTGGGGCAATGGAAAATGGGGTTGTAGTAGAAACTCAAATACAGGACAGAATTGAAAAGAGGTTGTATCCCTCAAAGTTTCCAAAAGACCAAGTTAGGTTTTTGCATAAAAGTGATATTTAGGCATCACATGACCTCCCATAATTTTTTTTGAATTTTAAAAGAATTAATTAAAGTGGTTGTAGTGCAACAGAGGCATTTACAGAATTAAAAAAAAGCTATTAAAAGAATTGTGTTGGGCAAAATTTTATTCTGGAAATAATTCCTACTGTTATTAAACTATAATTGAAATGTTTTAAGAGAACTACCAAAGCCATAATATTATTTTCAAAAAAAAAATTATATGGAGGGAAGAATTTTGAAATCAGAAAACAGAAAAGGTTCTGAAATTAAATAAAGACCGAGTATAATTCAAAATTTTATTTCTGGCCAAATTTTTATTTAGTAAAAACATGATTAAATTTTTGGGGTGTTACACTTTCAGATGCATGCCACTTAAGGACCATCGATACTACTTTTATTGTTGAATGCACATTCAGCCCGATTGGCATATTTGTAGGTCTGGCACAACAATCAAAATGAAATGTCTCATAGTCTTATCAATTAATACAGACTCATGCTAAAAAAAATTACAAACCAAAAAAAAAAAAACAATTATTACATGATCTCTAAAACAAATGGTTTGATCGATTACATGAACAAACAACACAAAGGTTATTCAACGATGGAAAAACATTTCACCTATGATTTACCAGGTGGGAATTTACTTTCCTTTTTTCCTTCAGGACCTTAACAATGCGGTTAGTCTCAGCTTGCTTCGTTTTGAAATCCGCCAAATATTTAATGGTTGTCTTGAGTACTGCTTGTGACTGTGCTGTTTGCTTCCTCAACATGTCAACTTCATCTCTAAGTGCAGAGAAAGAATCTCTTTCTACCAATAGTTTAGCCTCTAGAGCATCAGCAGTTGGCAATTCACGATGGACGATTAGGCCGGTGCCACTGCTGTGGGATGATACAACGTCCATGGGGACCTCGCTCTTTGATCTTGGGCTAACCTATTTTGCCATTAAAGTTCCAATTGGATTCTGAAAAGTTGAAGTTAGCAAAACATCTCAACTGGGAGTTAGAACAGCAAACCAGTTAAACAAACAAGGAATTAAAGAGTTTCGATTGGATGCTGAAAAGTAGTTATTAACATCACTATAACCGGTTGCAGCAGCAAAGCAGTTAAACAAACAAGTTTTGCAAAAGGTACCTGTTGTGGCATTGGAGTTTCTCTTGGATCCTAAAAAGTTGAGTAGCCAGTAACGTGACTAGAGCCACCGGTTGCAGTAGCAAAGCAGTTAAACAAACAAGTTTTGCAAAAGGAACCTGTTGTGGCACTGGAGTTTCTCTTGGATCCTGAAAAGTTGAGTAGTCAGTAACTTGATTAGAGCAACAAGTTACAGCAGCAAACCTGTTACACAAATATATTTTTGAAAATGTACCTGCTGTGCAATTGGGCTTCCAATTGGATCCTGAAAACTTGAAGTTGGTAAGAAGATTACAGCAACAAGTTAAAGCAGGAAACCAGGTAAACAAGGAAGTTTCTGAAAACATACCTGTTGTGCCAACGGAGTTTCAGTTGGATCCTGCAAACTTGAATGTTAGCAATCATAAATAAAGTGTTGCAAGAGCCATAAGAAACTAACATCAAACTAGTAAAACTAACCAGTTTTGGCAACGTATTTAATTACACTTGAACTAGTAAAACTAACAAGTTCTTGGCAATGTATTAAAGTAACAACTCGGTATCGTTTACCAGCAACACAGACATCTGTAAATTTCTTTGATGTAAGAAAAATGATTCCGACACATATATATATAAGTCAAAAAGACGGTGTCCCTCATATAAACCTGACAGTTGTCTATCTATGAACATGCAAACATTACTAGTGCTACAAGTGATAATAGCAAACCATTTAAACAAACAGGGTATCAGAACGTAAATTACACGTGAATTTTGCTGCACCTTAGAAGTACATATGACCAGCTATCTACGTGCTTAAGTAGCTATTTAAGTTCAGACAAACAGGTAATTCTTAACAGTAAGTATCAAACACATAGATAGGCGCAGTCTATAATAGGATTAACAGGCTATGGCATTATGTAATCAGTCGCAAACTAAATTAAGCCAAGCAATGTAAATGAACAATTTTGCAATAAGTGGCTAACTCAAATTCCGAGAAGCAGGTAACTGAACTTACGCTAGCTCTTTGTACAGGCACACTGCAACTTCTTTTTCACTTACAAGGTTCTACGAAGGAGTCCATGGCATCAATTGCTTGGATACGCAATCCCAATACTTCTTTCTTCCCACACTGCATTGGTAAGTCGAATGGTTAATCTGATAAGATGGTGCGTCCTTGATATGTTACATGAGGACGGGTTGTCAGACTAGTTGTAGTAACACACATCACACTGGCTTTTACTATATATTTCATGAGATTACATTTGGCATATCAAGATCTAAGCAATCTACAATAGGATGAAAAGACTGGCATCCTTCACATTATTGGCGAACTCAGTTCATAGAAACAAGCAATTCAACCATTCTGTGGGTAAATCAAAAGCGCCACTGGAATATTTTTCACTACCCCAATCATACACGCAAAAAGGGGCGACGCCACCGTAGGGGCTGGTATGGGCGGCCGCCTTGGGTGGCTGGAAAGTGTGCACCTAATTTGAGTCGTCCAGGTTGGCCCAGGCTAGTTTTGTTCGTCCCAGCGCACGAGCAGGCAATGGAAAAAATGAAGAAAAACGTTTCAATTTGGATGGGCCAATAACATAAGTGCAAGGCAGGCCCTATAGCAGGCTCGCGGCCCAAACGAGCGCCTCCCATATCGATCGACGGCATGAAAAATCCCAATTTGTTCGCTCCAGCCTCCAGTCTGGTTCGCTCCTAACCTAGCCGTTGCTGGACAGACCGACACAGCACTTCCTCGCGCCCTCGTTGGATGCCGATCACCAGGCTTCATGCTAATGGAAAGACAACAAGATGAAGATCCAACCCTGGGTGTAGCCTGCGTGGGAGGCAGCGGCGGCAACACGGGCATGGCATCGAGCTTGCGCAAACGAACAGTCGCAGCTTGCAAGATCAGCACACACAACGAGCAGGTACATCACATCTCTGATTATATCTAATTCAACTGTTCAATTTCTGGCCAATAGTTAAACCTGACGGTGTTGTAAAACTGCTTGTATGCAGGGAATCTATAAGAAAATGAAACCAATTTCTGCTTATTTTATAACTCCCCCAATCAATACTAAACTGACTGAACCTGATGTGTCTAATCAAGTTTCCGGTGCAAACATACAAGCTCATGTTGTTCTTGAGCCTGAAGTGTCTAATGAACAGACTGCTAATGAAGGATTTGATGCAAACATTTTACATGCTCCTGGTGATGAACATATAGTGTCTAATGAGGGATCTAATGCAAGCATTTTGCAAGCTCCCATTGAAGGATTTAGTGTCTAATGATGATCTGCTATGGTGAGAGAGAGATAGAGATTTGCAGGAATTGGTGACAAGCAAATTAGAGTACATTTTCATGGCTTGAGGAAATGTTGAGGCCATCTACCAGAAAGTCCCCGTATCATGACAACGTAGCATAAATACTTTTCCAATCTGTTGTTTGAAACTATTGGCATACTTGTGCAGGATAGATATATTGATATGCAGTTTGCACACTGGTTATAGGTGCAATTACACTTCGATATTTTCAGCCAGAGAACGAATAATTCAAGCAGGTACAGCCCATGTTAGTAGTCCTTGTACACCATGTTGCATTTTGTGTTTTTTGGTGCTTACATCATTTAGTGTTTTATAATATGGAACTACTTTGGATCATTAGCTGGTTTTCAAAGTGCATGTAGCTTCACATTTCTCAAGTTATGTTGATTTCCGGAGTGCAAGTGCCTTCGTATTTTTTAAGTTAAATTTTCACCCCTGGTAACTTGAATTCATTGATCCGCCACTGCACACAAATCATACACGCAGGCCAGTACGAATTAAATGAAATGCAGGGACTTACGCTAGCTCGTTGTACAGGCTCACTGCAGCTCTGCTTGCGCTTGGGATGTTCCATGTACAAGTCCATGTTACCACTTGCTTGGATGTGCAGGCCTTGTGCTCCTTGCATCCCCCTCTACAATTTTGACACGGCGAATGGTTGATCAAATAAGAGGAATCAACCTTGCTGTTGTACCGGAGGACAGGTACTTACAAGGTTATACCGGTGTGCAGGATGTGTACCAGATCCCGTAGCACCGTCATGCTTCGCTAAAAAATGGCTTTGCTTGTTTCAGATGATATCTCTAGAAGAAATAAGAGTTAAAGTCAGAGTTGCATAGGCGTGTAAGCTAAGAGAGCAGTAAAAGGATATCCAAACATTGTCGGAATAGTGCACAAGGGAGTGATATGTGGATAACTAGTTCAGGCCGGCGTTTGGGCATGCTCGCCTAGCTAGAGTGCGGGTCACTTCAGAGCAGTTGAGGGTGATGCACTGGCGTTGGCTGGCTGCGCACGGATGCAGATCTTGAGCGGCAACGGAGCGCTACGATGCGGTGGACGAGACCGTTGGTGAAGCCCCAACGGCCTCGGGGGGTGGAGGTGCGATGATGTGCTCGGTGAAGTAGCCCCAGTGAGGTGGGAGACGGCGTCGGTGAAGCGCACCTGATGCGGTGGAAGTCGGTGTCTGTGAGGCACGTCGGTTGCAGCGGCCAACGTTGTCGGTGGACCACCCAGTGCGGTGGACGAGGGTGTAGATGAGGTAGCTCCGGTGCGGTGGTGAAGCACGACCGTCGTCTTCATCGTCGTCGTCCGGCACAGAGGTGGGGAAAGAGACGAGACGAGGGGCGATTCGAACTTTGCTTGGGTTGGCGGCGAATTAGGGATTTGAGCGCTCTGGGCGCAGAAGGGGACGGTGGAGAAGGGAGATTTGGCAGGGCTAGAATTGGGGCCGCCAGATATTTCAATCCGAAACGTGGAAGCGCGAATTTTTTTTGTCGTCGTTCTTTTTTTTGGGGGCGGGGAGGGAGGGGGAGGGGATGGGTGGCTGGGTGCTATCGTCCGTACGACACACGCGACCACCACGACACGACCCTGGTTTGCCTGGTGCGCCTACATTTGAGAATGCAAACAAATCTTCTTTCATTTGCAAACGAATCTATATGTATTACCATGCCCGTGTTTTCCTTGCAAATAATTAGTCATTCGAAATGAGATACTATAAATTAATTAATGATGAGTTATTTGAATTAGAGTGAGTGTCACATAGCGATCTCCAATTCTAACATGGATTTCGCATTTCACGGTATCCACGCTACTTTTTTAATACAAATTCATATGTATAAGATGAACACCATGGTAGTGAGAAAACTTTGGATGGATTCAAACATATGACCTACAAAATAGCACGACAATCGAGTCAATGTCAACTTTTCCAAACCTAGTATGGCACGAATTCGAAATAATTACGGAAGCCATATGCATGGTCCTCAAATCAAATCTTACAATGTACACTAAATTGAAACGTCGATATTAAGTCTTGTACTATCTACATTCAAATGTTGTTTTTAGCCCCACCCCCCTGGGCACACATGCTACATACTTCCTGTATCGATCAATCTTCATCTCCTAACCACCTTAGAAAGCTATCGGTTTCCGACACACGTTCATTCTTTCTCTCCATGTTTCGATCTCTAACTCTCTCAACTACACAACCCCCTTTTTCCACTCTGTTACCAAATGTATCTCTCTCACACACCCGCCATTGCACTCCATGTTGAGCTCTCTCTCTCTCTCTCTCCCTCCCACCCTCTCTCACTAGATACATGCATTGGCTATCTAGACCCCACCCCCTCTCGTGCGCACGCACGTACATTGTCTATCTAGGTCACACTCTCGAGACTGTCTCACTCTTCCTTCCGCACGGCGGCCCACACTCGCTCAATCTCGCTCTCTTTATCTAAGTCTCGATTAACCTCGCTTTCTCTCACACACAAATGATATATCTCCCTGTTCGGGCCTCGATCGACACACTCTATACTCTCTCACGCAGATTGTCTATCTAGGTCAGTCCATCCAAGCCGCCCCCACTCTTTCGACCTCATGGCGGGGGCCACACTCGCTCAATCTCTCTCTCTCTCTCTCTCTCTCTTTATGTATGTCTCACTCTTTCTCAGACACAAACGATATATCTCCATGTTTGAGTCCAATTCGACATACTCATATTGTATACTCTCTCACGCACATTGTCTATCTAGGTCACTCTCTCCAACCCATCTCACCCTTTCGATCGCATGATGACCCACACTCGCTCAATCTCTCTCCCTTTATCTATGTATCGGTTGACCTTGCTTCCTCCCACGCACAAAATATATCTACATGTCTGTGACTGGATCATCTCTCAAGCTCTATCTTACAGCCCTCACCCATCCCAAAAGCTCAACCGGACAATATCTCTCCAGAGCATATATATCTTTTCAATGACTGCTGGACCACACTCACTTTGTCTCTCTATTTATCCGTGTCTCGATTGACCTCGCTTCTCATGCCGTATCTTCCACACATTGAAGCTACCTCTCCATCCCTCGCAGAGCCGGAGCTATTTACATTGCGAGGGGGACTCCAACCTTGGATTAATTTGTGAAGGCATTTATTCCAGTGGGTTTAGATTATATTTTCGTAGCATTCAGCCCACAACTACGCCAAACACCATTGCAACCCCCGCACATCCCCCAATTGATTTCCCTCTGGCTCGGTCACCGCTCTCTTGCACGTCCTTTCTCACCTTCCACGTCGCACCATGGTATTTTTGCAAAAAACTCTGTTGTTCTCTTTAATTATTACAAATAAGCTACAAACTACACACCGATAGTCCACCTGTAATGGAACAAATTTCGACCCACAAATTAAAGTGCTACAAACTACACACCGAGGGGCCCACCTGTCACGGCACAAATTTGGACCCATATATAAATTAAAAATGAAAAAGGACGAGGATCGAACATGCGACCAGGGCCTTCAAGCCGCACGTCAATAGGCAACATAGTAGCAACGTTTGTTGTACCCCCCTTTGTTGATATAATGTTTTTATATTACCACAGCCTATTTAATGGTAACATGTTTTAATATTAATTTTAGTACATTAGTGGGACCGGCTCGTTAGCCTGTACTATTCGTCTTCACTTACTGGTGAGTTCCATGTCTGCTCTCTCCTCCCCTTCTACGTTTAGATGCACGTGCAAACACGAAGAACGCGCGGGCGATGTTGCCGTTGACCATATTTGGACGCGTTCACAAGTTACGGCACCAGTTTCACGTACTAGTATTATTATACATGTAACAAGTTTAGGAACAAAAGTGACCGTGATGGACAAGTTAGGCTAGTTGTAGTACTATTTATCTACTACTCCGTAATAATTAAATGCGTGGATAAATAGATGTATCGCCTAGTGCTTGAACAAGGGGACTGGTCGTGCCCTACAAGTATTTGGAATTGACTTACCTAAAAAAATATTTGGAATTGACATGGTATTTAATATGAAATGTTTGCGATGAGAAGGAATACATGTGGCTTGATGACGTTTTATATTTAATTTGACACGGCTCTAGCAGAATATTCAATCGATCAAACCATAAATTTCATTCAGTCTGACTCCCACTTTACATTCATACGACGATCGAACTAAAATAAACGGAAATGATAAATCCCAAACGTTAGGATTTTAAGCATCGAAATCCAAACTTTTTTCATGGCAAATTTAGATTACGTGGCGGCGGCGGGGGCGTCTTGTGGTGGGAAGCGGCTCCTCTGCCATTCTCTGTGTGTCGTCGGGCCTTTGACCGACGGCGACGGCGACGGTGGCGTCTTGCGCCGTTGTTGGCGTACTCCTGGACATTGGCCCTAGCTTCAAGGAAGGCCAGAATGTTCTGTACTTCGGTGTCCAGAAGCAAGTCAACTGGCGAGCGGAGGCGACTGACGTTGGTGCAAGGAAGCGGTCGACGGCGGCTATCCATGCCGCTGAGGGGGGCACTGGCACCCACGCGGGGACAGGCGCTGGCAACGGTGCGGCGGAGACATTCGTCTGCACGGGCACCGGCACGGGCGCGCACATCAGTGCACGCGCAGGCGCATGCGCTGGCAGGTGCACGGGCACCGGCACGCGCGTCAGTGCACGCGCAGGCGCATGTGCTGGCAGCTGCACGGGCGCGTGAAAGTCGGCGGGGACCTCGTGGAACCCCATGGCATCAAGCTCGGCGACAATGTGCGGCTCCCAGCCCATCAATGCCATGGGGATGGGCGCTGGTGTAGTCGAGGTGACGGGAGCCGGAATGGGAGCGGGGAAAGGCGCGGCGTCTTCCCGCAAGGCCAGTTCAAGCTCGCCCCAAAGTTCCTTATGTTCTTGAGACTCCGGCTGGGTGTCTTCCTCAGGAAACTGGAAGACTAAGGGCAGACCATCGTGATGCGGATGGCGTACGGTTAGGTCAGGCTAGTTGGAGGTAGACGATAGGAGAACCGTAGGGGAAGAGAGAAGATTGTAGTGATACCGGGTAGTGCGGGGGTGATTTTAAACTGCGGCGCCAGCGCCATTAAAAGTGGGGGCAGTTGGGACGAAGGTGGGCGGCGGAGCCTGGTTAAAGGGCTCGCCTCCCGGTGAACCTACGCAACGGCCTGCTCGCACGCCTCCCGGTCAGCCAGCGCAGCGGTCTGCTCGCACGCCTCCCGTCGACTCACACGCTTGCTCGGACGGCACCTGCCGATGAGAAGCAGGACTCGTGGCGGCACGTAAACGCCCACGGTTTGAATAGTGAAAGCGTTCGCGTTAACGTGACAGGTCTTTGTTCCAAAATACCTTGGCTCTTCATTTGTGCAACTTTTCATAAGCAGCTTGTCTCAAATTGAACAAAAAAATTACGACAGCATATTTGTGCCATATCATGAGACCATGCTCAGTTTCATGAATTTCAGGTCACTTTTGGATTTTCTGAAATTTAAAATCCAGTATTCGAAACAATATCATAACCTGCATCATGCAATAAATTTTCAAGTGATACATCTTTACTGTTGTAGATGTTAATATTTCTTAAGAAAGGATTTGGTCAAACATTTTGCTTAGTTAGACTTCAGACAAGTTATATATGCAAAGTAAAAGGATAATCCCTCTGTACCAGTGCATTGCCTGATATATTAACTCTAGTACTAGGCACGAATAAACGGGGCTCAATTCTGTGCTCATCCTGGTGTGGTACTCCTATTAGTACTAGGCAATGGAGTTGACGGGTGACCTTGGGTAGCGGCGACCGAGGGAATTGAACCATGCTCGGCACGGTAGGTAACGTTGTCTAGTTACTAAAGCATCCCTCCATTGTTCATCGGTAGTCATTATGGACCGGGGACATCAGGGGAATTTCCTAGGGCTGGAATTTTGGCCGCCAGATATTTCGACTCGAAACACGGAGGCTCGAGTGGTTGGGGTTGGCTAATGTGCACACCACGCACGGCACCAGAAGGATACGAGCCTGTTTTTTTTTGGAGGATCAACACGAGCCCGGGTCTGGCTGGTACGCCGTCAGTTGCTACCATTCGAGAATACGAAAGGAATCTTTTAAATTGCCGAACAAATCTATATGTATTACAATGCTCGTATTTTCCTTGCAAATTATTGGTCATTCCAAAAGGCACGGTAATTGATTTATGACGAGTTCTTGAATTAGAGTGAGTTTGTGATATAGTGATCTCAACATGGATTTCACATTTCATGGTATCCCCTGTAAGTTTTTCATTACAAATTCAAATTTAAAAGATGAACAGTATGGTGGTGAGAAAACTTTGTATGTATCAAGCATATGACCACACGCACACACACACGAATACAACAACAAGCCAGTAAGTATAGTGCATCTATTTTTCCAAACCATGCATGTATGACACGAATTCAAAAATAGTCCCTCTGTTCCTAAATATTTATCTTTTAGAGATTTCAACAAGTGACTACATACGGAGCAAAATGAGTGAATGTACACTCTAAAATATGTCTATATACATCCGTATGTGGCAGTCCATTTGAAATCTCTAAAAAGACAAATATTTAGGAACGAAGGGAGTAAAATGTAAGCCATGCATGGTCCTCAATTCAATATTTAAAATGCACAGGAATCTGAAACATGAATATTAAGTCTAGTACTACATACATGCAAATGTTGTGTTTAGGTCTCTCCATCGACCCCCCCCCACCCCCACCCGCACACACACACACACACACACATAATTCATGTATCGATTGATGTTCATTTCTTTGTTAATAGAGCTATTAGTATCCGACACACACGCGCTCATTATTGCTCTTCACGTTTCGATCTCCATTTATGTCATTCCCGCCCACACACTCTCAACAAATGTATTTCTCACACACAACCTCGTCGTGCCCTCCATGACAAACGCTCCCTTTCTCTCTCTCTCAAGACACATGTGTTGCCTTTGTAAAACACCTTCACCGTGCCCGCACACACAAAGTCTATCTAGGCCACTCTCTCGGTAACTATCTCCCTCCAGCCCTCACCACAGCTTCACCGCACGATATGTCGATGTATCGTCTTTAACATTCGAGTGTACGCTAGGCCACACTCCCTCGATCTCTCCCTCTATAAATGACTCGATTGACCTCGCTTTTTCGCGTCGTCTCTCTCACGCATAGACGCTCGCACTACACCTCCTGCATAGGCAGAGCTATGTAGATTGTCGGGGGTTAACCCCTCGGCCTTAGATAAAATTGTGAAGCTCTATTTAGGATTGTTTAGATTATATTTTTTGAACATTATATTTGTCCCCACCCTCCCAAACACCGATTGGTTCTGCACCCCCCCCCCCCTCCCCGGGAGAATATCATGTGCCCCCACACCTTAGATGCTATATGATGATACGAGTTCCTTGGAGCTTGTAGATCTGAGATATAGCAGCTCACAGGATTTCTTAATATTTTTACAGGAAACCTTAATGAGTTTGAGAATTGCACACAATTTGTACAAAAACTACTCAGATGCCCTTGGATCCCATATCCAACGACCTCGAAGCTCGTATCACCGTAGCATCTAAGATGGAGGACCTCATATTCTCCTGTATGTAAGAATATCATGTGCTACCACACCTTAGATGCTTTGGTGATACAAGCTCTTCGGAGCCGTTGGATCTGTAATCCAACAACTCCTTGGTGGTTCGAATGTTTTTTTGCAGAAAAGCCCGCAAAGAGTTTGGCCACTGCTCACAGGCAAAAAGACTGCTCAGATGCCATTGGATCTCATATCGAACAACCTCGAAGCTCGTATCACCGTAGCATCCAAGCTGCGAGAGCACCTGATGTTTTCTCGCACGGGAGAATATGAGGTGCTCCCACACCATATATTCTATGGTGATACGAGTTCCCGGGAGATCTAACGGCTCACAGTAGGAGGTTTGAATGTTTTTGCAATATAGGCCTCAAAGAGTTTGGGAATTGCGTAGAAAGTATAAGTACTACGCATGTGGCATCTGATCACAGATCATACGACCTAGATGCTCGTATCACCATAGCGGCTAATTAAGCTACGGGGAGCACCTAATATGAGCTACTGGGAGCCGTTGGATCCAAGATGCAGCGGCACACACGAGGCCTGAATGTTTTATTTGCAAAAAAACCTTGGAGAGTTTGGAAATTGCGCATAATTACAAAGACTACTCCCAAGCCATTGGATCTCAGATCCAACGACGTAAAAACTCGTATCACCATAGCATATAAGCTGCGGGGTGGATGTGATATTCTATGCCGCTGTCATTTTTGTTCCTAAACTTGCAAAATACGTGTAACTGGTGTCGTAACTTGTCTAACCGTGCAAAGTGTTTGTGCAAAAAAACATCCTACACTGAAATATCGGAACAACACACGGGGGCCCCACTTGTCATTGATCAAATTTGGACCTAAAACTAACAAATCTGAAAGACAAGATTCGAACTGGCAACCTGGACTACAAAGCGTAAGTCGATAGCCTGAAACAGCAACGGTTGTTGGCTTTATCGCATAACTTGGTTTTATACAGTATTACGTTGAGTAGAGTAGAGGGAGTGGCTCGTCAACACGTGCATGACCGTTGACTCACTTACTGGTGGGTCCCATGTCTGTAATCTCTCTCTCTCCTCTCCATCGTCTAACCTTTAGACGCACGGGCAGACACAAAGAGCGACGCGACCTTGCCGTGGTGTTATTATAACTAAAAAAATGCTTGGAAAATAGAAGAATCGCATAGAACAAGAAACGTTGTGGCTGGTCGATACGGAGCTAACCACACCTATCCTCCATGCGACGTTACCATGATGAAGTTGTGTGGCTAGTGGGATGTTTTCGACCGACTGGCTGGGTCCCGAGGTCGAACCATAGGTAATACGTCTGATACAGTATATTTTTACACGCACATTTTCCCTCCGTGCCAAGACGTGGCACACCCTACCGCGCGGTTTCTAGATCCTCCCGGGTGGTGCACGCATATTTTCTTCCTTGCCGAGACGTGGGACGCCCTACCGCGCATTTTCTGGGTCCTCCTCGGTCGTAGCGCCGAAGCAAGTAAATGAGTCGTCAAATCACAAAAGCCCACCTTTCCCGCCGAGTACATTAGTGATACGTCTCCATTGTATCTATAATTTTTTATTGTTTCATGCCAATATTATACAACTTTCACATATTTTTGGCAACATTTTATATGATTTATTGGACTAACCTATTGATCTAGTGCCCAGTGCCAGTTCCTGTTTTTTGCATGTTTTTTGTTTCGGAGAAAATCCATATCAAACGAAGTCCAAACGCGATAAAAATTGACGAAGAATTATTTTGGAATATATGTGATTTTTGGGACTTGGAATCAACACAAACGGGGGCCCACAGCCCCCACAAGACACCAGGGCGCGCCCCAGGGGCCAGGCGCGCCCTGGTGGGTTGTGCCCTCCTCGGATGTCAGTTGGAGCTCTACTTCGGGCGCAAGGAAGCTTATATCCGGAAAAAAATCGTGTTAAAATCTCAGCGCAATCGGAGTTATGGATCTCCAGGAATATAAGAAACGGTTTTCGGCCAGATCTGAAGAACGCGAAACATAAGAGAACAGAGAGGGAGATCCAATCTCGGAGGGGCTCCTGCCCCTCCGCCTCCATGGAGGCCATGGACTAGAGGGGGAACTCTCCTCCCATCTAGGGGGGAGGCCAAGGAAGAAGAAGAAGGAGGGGGGCTTTCTCCCCCTCTCTCTCGGTGGCGCCGGAACACCGCCGGGGCTAGGATCGTGACGGTGATCTACATCAACAATCTTGCTACCGTCTACACCAACTTTATCCCCTCTATGCAGCGGTGTAACACCTCTTCTCCCCGCTGTAATCTCTACTTAAACATGGTGCTCAACTCCATATATTATTTCCCAATTATATTTGGCTATCCTATGATGTTTGAGTAGATCCGTTTTGTCCTATGGGTTAATCATAATCTTGGTTGGTATGATTGTATATTTTATTTATGGTGCTGTCCTACGGTGCCCTCCGTCTCATGCAAATGTGAGGGATCCCCGCTGTACGGTGTTGCAATATGTTCATGATTCGCTTATGGTGGGTTGCGAGAGTGACAGAAGCTTAAACCCGAGTAAGTGGGTTGTTGCGTATGGGATAAAGAGGACTTGATACTTAATGCTATGGTTGGGTTTCATGACCTTAATGATCTTTAGTAGTTGCGGATGCCTGCTAGGGGTCCAATCATAAGTGCATATGATCCAAGTAGAGAAAGTATGTTAGCTCATGCCTCTCCCTCATGTAAAATTGCAAGAATGATTACCAGTACTTGTTATCGATTGCCTAGGGACAAATGACTTTCTTGTTGACAAAAGCTATCCACTTTTATTACCTTGCAATTTATTCGTAGTTTTTATTCTCGCAAAGTACTCATGGTTTTATTCTCGCAAAATAGTTTAATACTTGTTTTAGGTAAAGCAAATGTCAAGTATGCGTAGAGTTGTATCGGTGGTCGATAGAACTTGAGGGAATATTTGTTCTTCCTTTAGCTCCTCATTGGGTTTGACACTCTTATTTATTGAAGAAGGCTACAAACGATCCCCTATACTTGTGGGTTATCAAGACCTTTTTCTGGCGCCGTTGCCGGGGAGCAATAGCGTGGGGTGAATATTCTCGTGTGTGCTTGTTTGCTTTATCACTAAGTAGTTTTTATTTTGTGCTCTTGTTTTCTATCTTTAGTTATGGGTAGGAAACATAAAATACCAAAAAAACTAGTTGTACCTGCAAAACCAATGGTTGAAGAACCACCCAAAATCTATCATACTACTGAAGCTTTCTATTTGGATCATCTTCGATCCATTTGTGCTCGTGCTGAAAACCCAACTAGCTTGGTTGAGGGAAAATCATTAAATGAGCATGCTTATTTTGTGCGAAACCGCATATCTTAAAAAGGGAAACTTTTGTGGCATCATATTAATAGTTTGTATTGCTATGCTTTGAATTTATGCAAAATACATGATTTTACTTGCTGTTCCAAAGACCCCAAGAAACACCTTTTCTTCCAATGTGAGTTTAAGAATAATGGAATCCTATCTTCTTATGCCAAGGGTGTTTATAATTACTTTGATATTGAACAAATTGAAGAATTTGTTGCTTTTAAGGGTTCTTATGAAATTGCTTCTTTGATTGAAAAGTATGATGCTACTCTTTACAAATCTGAAAATTTTGCCATACTTAAATATTGCTATGAAAATTATTCTTCTAATGCTTATATTAAACCATATATTGAGGACTTCTCCGCTGTCCAAGAAGAGACTAATATTTTGCAGGAGTCTATGGAAGAAGAAATTGATGAAACTGTGAGCTCATTGGATGAAAAAGATGATGAGGAGAGCGAAGAACAAAAGGAGGAAGAGCGGATTAGCTACCCGTGCCCACCTTCTAATGAGAGTAACTCTTCAACTCATACATTATTTAATTTCCCTTCATGCTTACCGAAGGATGAAGGCTATGATAATTGCTATGATCCCATTGATTCTTTTGAAATAACCCTCTTTGATGAACTTAATGCTTGCTATGCTTGTGGCCAAGATGCCAATATGAATTATGCTTATGGATATGAACTTGCTATAGTTCCTTATGTTAAGAATGAAATTGTTGCTATTGTACCCACACATGATAGTCCTATTATCTTTTTGAATTCTCCAAACTACACTATATCGGAGAAGTTTGCTCTTATTAAGGATTATATTGATGGGTTGCCTTTTACCGTTGCACATGACAATTTTGATGAATATAATATGCGTGTGCTTGCTTCTCCTACTTGCAATTATTATGAGATAGGAACTACATCTTCACCTCTTTATGTTTCCAATACGATAAAATTGCAAGAAACTTCTTATGCTATGTATTGGCCTTTACTTGATGTGCATGAATTGTTCTTGTATGACATGCCGATGCATAGGAAGAGATTTAGACTTCGTCATTGCATGATATATGTTGCTTTGTGCTCACTACTAAATGCCAAATCATTGTTAATTAAAATTGGCTTTGATATACCTTGGGATCCGGGTGGATTCATTACTTGAGCACTTTATGCTTAGCTTAATGGCTTTAAAGAAAGCTCTGCCAGGGAGACAACCCAGAAGTTTTAGAGAGTCATTTATTTCTGTTGAGTGCTTTTATAAAGTTTAAAAACCAAAAAAAATAGAGGGGAGCTTAAAACTTCACAAAAAGAAAAGTGAAAGTGAGAGGGACGAGCATTGTGAAAGTGGGAGCTAGCCTTGAACTTTGTTCATGCCCATGGAAACTTTGTGAATCTTAATTACAGAAACTTTTCAACAAAAATAATTATCCCCTTGTACAAATCCATTGTATTATAAAAATAATGTGCCAAGATTTGCCTTTAGGATGATTAGACTGCTTGTTGGTCTGTGCGGTGCAAAAACAGAAACTTTGGCTGTAGTGCGTGATTTTACATTTGTTACTGGAATGTCAAAATTTCTGAAACTTTTTGCAAAGTCTTACTATACAAATTGTTTATTTTGTCCTAATTTTTCAGAATTTTTGGAGTACCAGAAGTATGGTAGGTGTTCAGATTGCTATAGACTATCCTATTTAAGACAGATTCTGTTTTTGATGCATTGTTTTGCTTGTTTTGATGAAACTATCGATTTTTATCGGTGGTATAAGCCATGGAAAAGTTATAATACAGTAGCTACAATGCAAAAATAAAATATGAATTGGTTTGCAACAGTACTTAGAGTAGTGATTTGCATTATTATACTAACGGATCTTACCGAGGTTTCTGTTGAGTTTTGTGTGGATGAAGTGATCAAAGATCGAGGAAGTCTCGATATGAGAAGAAGGAGGAGAGGCAAGAGCTCAAGATTGGGGATGCCCAAGGCACCCCAAGTAAATATTCAAGGAGACTCAAGCGTCTAAGCTTGGGGATGCCCCGGAAGGCATCCCATCTTTCTTCAACAAGTATCGGTATGTTTTCATCTTCGTTTCGTTCTTGTGATATGTGTGAATCTTGGAGCATCTTTTGTGTTTATTTTTTTTTATGCACCATGCTGGTATGATATAGTCCATGGTTGATTTATAGAATGCTCATTGCACTTCACTTATATCTTCTGAGTGTGGCTTTATAGAATGCTTCATGTGCTTCACTTATATCATTTGAAGTTTGGATTGCCTGTTTCTCTTCACAAAGAAAACCGTTATTTGTAGAATGCTTCTTTTTTTCACTTATACTTATTAGAGCATGGTATTTTGTAGAAAGAATTAAACTCTCTTGCTTCACTTATATCTATTTAGAGAGTCAACAGGAATTGGGCAATTGCATGGTTAGTCATAAAATTCTACATAAAACTTATGGATCACTGAATATGATATGTTTGATTCCTTGCAATAGTTTTGCGATATAGAGATGGTAATATGTGGGAGGTACTAGTAAACGGTTGTGGTTAGTAAGAATATTGGTGTTAAGGTTTGTGATTCCCGAAGCATGCATGTATAGTCTCTCGTTATGCTATGAAGTTGGGGCATGATTTATTATTGATTGTCTTCCTTATGAGTGGGGGTCGGGGACGAGCGATGGTATTTTCCTACCAATCTATCCCCCTAGGGGCATGCGTAGTAGTACTTTGCTTCGAGGGCTAATAAACTTTTGCAATAAGTATATGAGTTCTTTATGACTAATGTGAGTCCATGGAATATACGCACTCTTACCTTTCCGCAATTTGCTAGCCTCTACGGTACCGTGCATTGCCCTTTCTCACCTCGAGAGTCGGTGCAAACTTTGCAAGTACATCCAAACCCCGTGATATGATATGCTCTATGACACATAAGCCTTATTATATCTTCCTCAAAACAGCCACCATACCTACCTATTATGGCCTTTCCATAGCCATTCTGAGATATATTGCCATGCAACTTCCACCGCTTCCGTTTTGATGACTTGAGCATTCAGTGTCATATTGCTTTGCATGATCATATAGTTGACATAGCAGTTGTGGCTCAGCCACCGTTCATCATTTTTCATACATGTTATGCTAGATCATTGCACATCCTTGTACACTGCCAGAGGCATTCATATAGAGTCATACTTTGTTATAGGTATCGAGTTGTAATTTTTATTTCTTTTGAGTTATAAGTAAATAGAAGTGTGATGATCATCATTATTCATTTTTAGAGCATTGCCCCAGTGAGCAAAGGATGATGGAGACTATGATTCCCCCACAACTCGGGATGAGACTCCGGACAATGAGAGAAAAAAAAAGAAAAAAAGAAAAAGAAAAAGGAAAAAAAAAACAAAGAGAGAAGGGGCATGCTAGTTCCACACTTGTGCTTCAAAGTAGCACCATGTTTTTCATATAGAGAGTCTCCTATGTTGTCACTTTCATATACTAGTGGGAATTTTTCATTATAGGATTAGATGCACACCCACTTAGTTTTCATGTTGAGCTTTCATACACTTATAGCTCTTAGTGCATCCGTTGCATGGCAATCCCTACTCCTCACGTTGATATCAATTGATGGGCATCTCCACAGCCCGTTGGTTAGCCGCGTCGATGTGAGACTTTCTTACTTTTTTGTCTTCTTTATATTTACCCCTATCATCATACTCTATTCCACCCATAGTGCTATATCCATGGCTTGCGCTCATGTATTGCATGAGGGTTGAAAAAGATGAAGCGCATTAAAAAGTATGAACCAATTGCTCGGCTTGTCATCGAAGTTGTGCATGATAAATACTTTGTGTTAAGAAGACAGAGCATGACAAGACTATATGATTTTGTAGGGATAGCTTTCTTTAGCATTGATATTTTGAAAGACATGATTGTTTGTTGGGATGCCTGAGTATTAATGTCTTTATGTCAAGTTATAGACTATTGCTTTGGATCACTTATGTCTTAATATTCATGCCATGATTAGACATATGATCAAGATTATGTTAGGTGGCATTCCACATCAAAAATTATCTTTTTTATCATTTACCTACTCGAGGACGAGCAGGAATTAAGCTTGGGAATGCTGATACGTCTCCATCGTATCTATAATTTTTGATTGTTTCATGCCAATATTATACAACTTTCACATATTTTTGGCAAAATTTTATATGATTTATTGGACTAACCTATTGATCTAGTGCCCAGTGCCAGTTCCTATTTTTTGCATGTTTTTTGTTTCGCAGAAAATCCATATCAAACGAAGTCCAAACGCGATAAAAATTGGCGGAGAATTATTTTGGAATATATGTGATTTTTGGGACTTGGAATCAACACAAACGGGGGCCCACAGCCCCCACAAGACACCAAGGCGCGCCCCAGGGGCCAGGCGCGCCCTGGTGGGTTGTGCCCTCCTCGGATGTCGGTTGGAGCTCTACTTCGGGTGCAAGGAAGCTTATATCCGGAAAAAAAATCATGTTAAAATCTCAGCGCAATCGGAGTTACGGATCTCCGGGAATATAAGAAACGGTTTTCGGCCAGATCTGAAGAACGCGAAACAGAAGAGAACAGAGAGGGAGATCCAATCTCGGAGGGGCTTCTGCCCCTCCGCCACCATGGAGGCCATGGACCAGAGGGGGAACTCTCCTCCCATCTAGGGGGGAGGCCAAGGAAGAAGAAGAAGAAGGAGGGGGCTCTCTCCCCCTCTCTCCCGGTGGCGCCGGAACGCCACCGGGGCTAGGATCATGACGGCGATCTACATCAACAATTTTGCTACCGTCTACACCAACTTTGTCTGCCTCTATGCAGCGGTGTAACACCTCTTCTCCCCGCTGTAATCTCTACTTAAACATGGTGCTCAACTCCATATATTATTTCCCAATGATATTTGGCTATCCTATGATGTTTGAGTAGATCTGTTTTGTCCTATGGGTTAATCGTGATCTTGGTTGGTATGATTGTATATTTTATTTATTGTGATGTCCTACGGTGCCCTCCGTCTCGCGCAAACATGAGGGATTCCTGCTGTACGCTGTTGCAATATGTTCATGATTCGCTTATGGTGGGTTGCGAGAGTGGCAGAAGCTTAAACCCGAGTAAGTGGGTTGTTGCGTATGGGATAAAGAGGACTTGATACTTAATGCTATGGTTGGGTTTCACGACCTTAATGATCTTAAGTAGTTGCGGATGCTTGCTAGGGGTCCAATCATAAGTGCATATGATCCAAGTAGAGAAAGTTTGTTAGCTCATGCCTCTCCCTCATGTAAAATTGCAAGAATGATTACCGGTACTTGTTATCGATTGCCTAGGGACAAAAGACTTTCTTGTTGACAAAAGCTATACACTTTTATTACCTTGCAATTTATTCGTAGTTTTTATTCTCGCAAAGTACTCGTGGTTTTATTCTCGCAAAATAGTTTCATACTTGTTTTAGGAAAAGCAAACGTCAAGTGTGCATAGAGTTGTATCGGTGGTCGATAGAACTTGAGGGAATATTTGTTCTGCCTTTAGCTCCTCGTTGGGTTCGACACTCTTATTTATCGAAGAAGGCTACAAACGATCCCCTATACTTGTGGGTTATCAATCAGTGAAGCACGGTGGCTAGCTAGTTGGGCTAGTGCGACCGATTAGCTAGGCCGCCGCCACATTTGTTTTTTCACCCCTTTTTTTCTCTCCTTGCCGGCAGGTAAATTTAAATATCCACCGCGGCGTTGCTCTGGTCTTTGGTCTTTGGGTGCAGCAGGCGCGGCAGGATTTTTATTTTTTTGATTGACGGGAGCAGGCGCGGCAGCAATTAGTCATGATGACTCCGCCTGTAAAACCCACTGCTCCCTGATGTGAAAAGTCGTCGGCTGGTGTTTTCCCATGGTGAAAACCAAAAGATTCACCCCACTCCTCGGCTGGCTCACTCCGCCTTCCCGTAGATTCCATTGCCTTTCAGCCGTTTCGCCCCCTTTGCTTCCTCTCCCCATTGCTTCTACCTGGTTCCATGGCGGCGCACCAAATCACGGAGTCTGAGGTGAGGCGCCTGACATAGGAGCTCCAGGCCAAGGATGCGGAGCTCAGGGCCAAGGACGTGGAGCTCCATGAGCTCAAGGAGGAGAGGAGTGCCATGCTCCTCCTTTATGTGTGGGAGTTCACGGAGCTTCAAAAGCGGCAGGCGTCCACTACAAAGATGCTCGAGGCATCGGCGGCGTTGCTGCAGAAAGCGGGAGATACGATAGGCGATCAGGCAAGCCGGCTGGAGCGCGAGCGGGCCGATCATGACGAGGTCCAGGATCGCCTCAACCACTTGGTGGACCATGTTGCCACGCACGTATTGCGGCTACGCGATGCCTACCGTCGTGCCAGCGCGACCATGCCGGCCGTCGGGCTAAGCCCGTTCGACCACCCCATCGACTTCAACGAGTTGCGTCTTCCTGACCTGGTCTCCTTCTTCACCTATATCTCCGAGGAGCTGAGTTGTCTCCGCACGATGGTGGGGGCAGAGCTGGACAAGGAGGGGTTGCAGGCGGCCGTCGCCGTTGCCGGGCGAATCCTCTCAGGGCTTCGTCACCGGAATCCATTCATGCCATTGGACGCCATCTTTGACGAGCTGGCTCCCGTCGACTGGGAGCGGGCTCTGCGGGCGGTGGCACCCTGCATCACCAACGTCGTGCGCCTCAAGAAGCAGAGGGACTTCGGTGGTGTTTAGGCGTCCTCTACATGGGCATGTCCATGTCTCGGCGCAACATGACCGTTGGATCAAACTCAGACGGTGCAGATCAGTCACTGTAGCACAAAGCGTGTGGGTGTGTTTGGATGCATTCTCATCTCAATATAGTTGTTCCCTCTTCGTGCATCCTCATCTCAGCACCCCTCTTCATGCATGCTCCTAGTGTATTTGTGTTAACCTACTAGTGTGGACTCATGCACCCTTCATGTACTCTGCAAAACACCCAAAAGTGGGTCGAGAAGGGAACTTTTGCTCCCATCCCATGCACCCTTCATACACCCTGCCTAACACTGATTCATGCTTCATATGGTTCATGTTCCGTGGAGTACTATAGCACCGTACTCTCCGTGCGCTGTAAACCTAGTTCTGTTAACATTGATCTCACCGTTCATTCTCGATCGGATAGTCAAAAAAGGGGTATGTTGCATTACTGTTCATATAGTTGACATGCGCACAACATCATTTGTTATCGTCATATCTTACTACACTAGCAACAAGATTATATAGTACTGACGTATGAACCACTGCACATGCCTAGTAGTAGGAGTACTGTGTAAGTTCAAGTGGCTGCCGTGTTTCGCACTCCTCCGTCGTAAGAGTGGAAACGCTTGCTGTAATCATTTTTTTTTCTTCAGAAACAGTGGACACGCTCTACTGTGCGGATCCTCCTCAACGGTCGTCGGGAACCTTGCTACTCACTTTTGCCGACGTGTGGGACAGCCTGCATCGGGGTCCACTTGCCATGCACTAAATTACTTTGTACTAGAGTGCACAACTGCATGGTAGACTACCCCGGTCGAAGCGCCGCAGTAATGCCCAATGAGCCGTCAAATCACAAAACCCCCACCTTTCCAGCAGTAAGTTGGACGGACGAAGCAACCATCATTTCACTCTTCTCCCTCAGCTTCCTCTCTTGAAGAAAACCCCAACTCGCTTCTCCCTCATCTTGGTCCTCATTTCTTCAAGAAAACCCCGACGCACTTCTGCCATTGTTCTTCTCTCCCAAAGAAGGAAAGGTGAGCGCATCAATGGTGTTGATTCTGGCCAAGGCCCGATCTTGCAACCCCGAGACTGATCCTATAACTCCATCTCTGTTCTTCTTTTGGGTTTGTGATTATGGTTTCTTTTCTTTTATTTCTATTTGACAGTTTCTTGATGGAGCCTGGAGCACCGGCCGAAGTGATGTCTATGGCTCTGGCCAAAACCGTCGAGGCTTAGGGTACGAAGAAGTGCAAGCATCCCGCCAAGACTACCGCGGACAAGCTCAAGGCCATCGCCCTATCCAAGCCCCCCTCTCCGGGATCCCTCATTAAGCAAGTCCAGGTAATATCACTTCTTGACGATCTTTTTGGCAATCTTGATTGTGTTTTTTCATCTAACATGCAGTACTAGTACTAGTAGTACAACTTTCTGGGTGACATTGCATGTGATTTTTGTGTGCCAAATGACGGTTCTAAATTGCTCTTTTGACCAAAAACATGCGAGAGGTTGACATACATATGATTATTGCACATAACACTGATTTCTTATAGATTACTTTCAACTACTTTATGAACATCAATGCTAGCTGTAGGAAATGCAAGATTTTAGCTCTCATGCCTTTGAAGAGAGTATATTAGCCTCAGTAACTTGTGTTATGGATATTGCAAGTAATCCCTCTGCTCTCATGCCTTTGAAGACATGTTCTAGTGTCTTTGTTCACTCATTTATGTGCGTATATATAGTCTTATATGGAGTAAAATATCAAAAATCGTCTTATATTTCTGAACGGAGGTAGTAATAAAATATTTGGTTTCTGTTTGAATTCAAACCAGGTCCGCGGTGGAGATGAAGTTCTCAAAGTCATGCCATGTGAACTGGAAGACCTGAGGATGAGTTCTACTACTAAACTATCCAGCTGCTGTGTCCTTGTTGCCACGTGTCGTGAACTAGTATTTTCTTGTAGCATTGTTGTCAGGCGTGTTCTCAAGGGTGTACTTCACCACAACAATTTCCTAGTTGTGCCTTCGATTACGAAGGGTGTGGTTCTTGTAAAGCTTCCCGACAAATCTGATGCGGACTGTCTTCATCATCATGTTTATGAGTGGAAAGACCACTCGGTTAGGTTCTCCAAGGTTGACGAGATGGCGATGGTGCTGGTAGACATCTCTCACGAAGTCCATGGCCTAGTCAATTATGTGGGGTACATCCCGTAGGTCGGTGGCAAGAAATAGTCTGCAGAGTTTAATTAGTGCAACTTTGCTTGTCTATAGTAAGTACTATTGTTCAGTATTTGATTTGTGTGTGTGAACCCTGTATTGTTTAGTACTGACGCTTTTGTTGTGTGGTGAGTCCTGAGAACAGTCTATGTTAATGTCTGTCCACTCAATTCAGTCTGTATATTTTGAAGTATCCATATCATCTTTTTTGTGAGGACGGTTTATCAATTATGGTTACACTCCAATATCTGTATGCATTGCAGGGTTTATCACACCCACCAGGATTTCCAGTCCCATGGATGTTTGGTCCATACGATTTGTCACGACCTTTGGATTGTCTTGCTTGTGGGAGTAAGCGGGGGCCTTGCATGCCACCCGTAATTGGACGATCAACCTTCTGTTTAGAACTTGAACATAGTGATTTCCTGGTAAGGATTCATTCATGTCACATCAAGTAAATCTTATTGATTTACTGTCTAAATCTTATTGATTTACTGTCATGTTTTCTTACTTTTGCTGCAATTTTACGATGCAGGTTTTGCCATGTCACAGTCATTACAGAATAAACCGTTTGGTTTGCTCTATGATGGTTATTTTTGCAGGTTTAACTTCTTATGTCGTGTCAGTAATGAAGGCACTGTCCATCGCTTATATTACTGGACACAATTGGATCAGTCTATTGTCTGAGTACAATCTGAAGCCCTATGATGAACTGCAGTTTGGTTTAACAAACACGCCACAATTAGTCCTTCTGGTGTTTAAAAGAAGTGAAGAAAAAGACTGGATCAAGGTCACGGAGCATAGTGAAGTTAGAAAGCTGAAGTATGAAATCAAAGTAGACCAGAGACGATCGATGCTGTCTCGCACATCGGTACCACATTCAGCATCGGATCGAGCACCGGCACCTTCTCAGACAGCACTGGCTCTAGCACTGACAGCGGCAGCAGCTCAGTCTGGTCCACCAGAGGATTGGGCACCGACCGCATCAGCGGATCAGGCTGATCTACCGGAGGATCGGGCACCGACACGGGCACCTGCTCCAACACTGGCACCAGCTCCACAAGGAGCACCATCTTCGGCAGCAGCAGCGGCACTACCAGTCGCACCGGCACGGGCACCAGCAACGGCTCCGGCACCTACACCAGCACTTGAAGTTGCACTTGCATCTGCTCTGGCCCGTGCAGCGGCAACGGAACCAGCAGTTGCACCAGCAACAGACTGGGCTGCAGTTCGCACTGCATATACCAAAGTCCTTGCAAAAACCGACATCTCCACCTTCTTGGTAAGCATTGGCCGTCCAAGTGCTTCGTTCTTTTTTCTTTCCATGTTGTTTCACATGATTCACTGTGTTGATCTAACTGTTTGTGTATGTCTTCTTGTTTGCAAACAGAGAATTCCTAGAGTAACGAGGGAGTCGTTCAATAATCTGGGCGACCGTGGCCAAGTTTCTCTTACCATGCGCAGCCTTGGTGTGAATGAACCTGCTCTATATACCGTAAGTACAAAGGATGGTCGCATGATGATTGATGCTAAAGGATGTTCAAGGTTCAAAACTCTATCAAATCTTGCGGTAGGGGATGATATCAAAATCGAACTTTCTCGGCAAGGAGAGCTGGTCCAAATCAACTTTGAAAATCTTCAGTAGCAGCACGCAACTGCCGAACTGATCTATCCTCCGAGAGCTTTTGATGTAATAATATGGCATGGTGAAACAAGTGTCCTGTGTGTATAAGTAGTACGACAGTATTATTTATCACGTAGGATATCATGAAAGAATTGCAACTCTGATTGCTGGTTAGGAACTGTCGTTCGATTTCATTCTAACAGCTGTCGTGCTTTATTTAATTTTCTGTATTCGCCTTGCGACAGCATCTAAAACCAACGCCGTACCGATCGCTTGCAATATGAAATGCGCTAAGTTAGAACACATGGGCTCCCAAAACTGCAAGCCCACCGGCCTGTGGCCCAAAGTCCAGAACCGTGAGCCTGTCTGAGTATTAAATTCTCAGCTGAACCCCCATATTATTTTATATATATTCCCCTTGATTTTTCTTATGTATAAAGTTGTGATATAAATGATTTTTATATTTCTCTACAGAGGGAGTATCTCTCTATCAAAAATATATTTATGTGTAACTAGTTACTCCTGCCTTTCTACTTCCTTTCGCTGATATGTGGGGCATCCGGCAACGGGGTCCACGTGCCATGCACCAAATTAGAGTGCACAACTGCACGATAGACTCACCCCGGTCGTAGCGCCACAGTAATGCCCAATGAGTCATCAAATCACAAAAAACCCCACCTTTCCAGCTTTAGCAGTAAGCTGGACGGACGAAGAAGCAATATTTCACTGGGCCTGAATCCCCTTCTCCCTCGTCTGCTTGTTCAGAGAAAACCCCCTCTCGACGATTGCGTAGGGTTTTCTCATGGAGAACCAGGTACGAATTCTTCATCCATCCCTGATAAATCCTAGTCCCTTGGTCGCGGGTAATCCTAGGATGGCAGTCGCCGCCGTTGATGCATTTTTCTTCCTACTGAATCTAGTGTGTTTCATTTGCAGTGCCCAAAGTGCGAGGACCCTACAGGTTTCTGCGCCCTCGGCGAGACGCCACACTTGTTCCTTCTCATCCTAACAAAGGATTTTAAAACACGCACAATATGTTCCTAGAATCCTCTTTTCTATCTGGGAGGGTGGGGTTTTTTGAACATGCTGTCGACTAATTTGGAAATTTGGATTGCTATATTTGCATAAAAGATACTAGTACCATGGTCAACACTGACGTGAAAGAGGAAATTATTTCTAGATTTGGATAGCGAATACATTGTGTTCTCATATTATTTTTCCTGCAGTGCATTTCTTGCTCTGCCAGAACACATGTACTCAAGATGGTTGGCCTTGCCATAACTCAATACACCAGTTTAATGGTCACATTGAAGACAAGCCATGGATATAAGTTCTGAGTTGGGTTCGTGAACCAAGAAGATCGCTGCTTTTTTATGGCCGAACTTGGATAAACTTTCTCAAGTGTTACGGACTGAAAGTTGGCGCACGAATGTTGATGGAAATAGCAGAACCTGGTCTCATCTTCACTGTGATCTTCCACCCCGACGTCGTTCCAGTAGTTCATTCATGTTAGTTTTGTATCTGGTTCTTGCATGTTGCCTCGATTACTTCTTAATTCACCTATACTGTCTAACTAATCACAATTTAACTTTAGAAGTAGCAACGATTTGTGATTCCCTTCTCTCACGAAGATGCTATTTCTAACTAATATTTCTTATAATTGGTGGCATGTGTAGGTTATTTCAAAGTTAAGCATGCTACTCGTTTGTTATTCTATAAGAACTCGACTGTTACTGATGGCACTGAAGTTGACTGGGACGACATCCACCAGTTCCTACACTTTATTGAAGGCCACGTGGGATATGTGTGCCACTACTGCACACGTTGAACAGGTCCAACTGTGTCGAGAAACTTATGGTACGAGTTGTTTTCTGTTATATATGTTGTTCATAAACTCTTGCTTATACACAGTTTTACAGTTGTGATCTTCTTGAAACAGAAACTGCCCAGTTCTATTGTTCCTATACAGATGCCTGACCATGGTCGGGTCAGACTTGCGCTCGGTCACAACCTGATGTTTATGCCGACCTACTCCATTTCCATTGGAGGTGAAAAGATACTTATTCATGGGTGGTCTCAAATAATGAAGGCACGTCCATCTTGGTGAATAGGACAGAAGGTTATGCTCATGCTTTTCCATGGCTCTAAAGCGAATATCCTGTTTATTGGCCACATTGCGAGATGAAGCCGCTTTCAGAAGGTTATGGATGCGCGGGGTGGTGCCTGGGCCTTGTCCTGGGGCTTGGTGGCCTCACCCTTGGTTAACTGTAGGCAAAGTAGCACTGTTTGAGGCATGCTTTGTACGATTGAACCTGTAGAAGTACTCATACTGCTTTCAGTTATGGTTGTTAAGTGCCCCTGCTGGTTTCAGTAAAGGTTGTTAAGTACTCCTGCTGCTTTTACAGTCTGTCATGTTTCTTCATTCCTGTCTTCCTCCAGTCGCCAAAACCAAACCAACGCCGGCGGGGCCGCCTGCTTCCGCCTCCCACGGCTGGCTGTGCCTCAGCGCACGCATCGCCGCCCCACCGTCTCCTAAATCGTTAACGCCGACGTCCGAGGCCTCACCGTCGTCCTCCACGCGCTTTGGTGCGCTGGCCGCGGCGCTACCCTCTCGCGTTGTCAACATGGTCAACATACAAGAGGAATCGGGAGAGGACTGTACATGGAGAGGATGACAATAAGGGCCCACCATGTCCATGGCCGTACGCAAGCAAGTTCCTCATTTTTTGTTATATACTCCATTGTCAGCGTATAGAAAAAGAAAATGCTTCGTCCTAGTGGTTTGCTAACATCTGGGACCCACGACATTGTCAACGTATAGTCAATAGACAAGAGAACAGCACAAGATCGGCTGACACCTGGGACGTAGCTTCTCGAGCATTATTTTTTTTTGTTATTGTTGAGACGGAGCAGGGTTTCAACTGAGCTGTGGCCTGTCTAGCCCAGGCTTCTATTTTACGTTCACCACATGACCAGCCCAGCTATTTTTTCTTTGTGAAAATGAGCCCAGTTTATTTTTTTTGAAGAATACCCAATCCAGGCCTACTTATTTTTCTACGCCCTGCTAGGCTGCAACTCTTTCGAGACGGCTGCAAATCTTGAAAGTAATATGAAATGGGTTGTAAATATAAAAAACACACGACAGATTGGCAATTACTTTCAAATTTCTAAATTTTTTCACATTTTCAGATTCCAATTTCACTGGGCTTTAACCTAATTTAAATATATCTTCAAAGTACTTTAAATCTGGCTCGACATTTCGGTATTAAAAATAGTTTGGACCCCACCGAAATATGCGAAATTTTGTTTAAATTTTTAACCCTGGCCCTGGCCAACAAAATAAACGGACTGCAATAAATTGCATAAGAAGTTGCAATGAGCTGTAAATTATTAAAAAAAAATAGGGAATGGTCTGACTTGTGGGCCTATTAAGTTGACGCGTATGCAAGATTTTTTACTTATTATATACGTCAACAAACGATTCTAGCAGACGTGACCATTGGATGTCAATCCAACGGCCGTCGTCCTTCTTCAATCTCTGATCTTCTTGCTCCAGCCGCCAAATCCAGCGCCGGCGGAACCGCCTGCTCCCGTCTCCCGTGGTGGGCTGTGCTGTCGCGCAGGCCTCACCGCCCCCTACTACTCCCATCGCTGGCTAGGCCATCCCTCTACTCACCCACATCCCTCCACTGTTGTGGCTTCACCGCCTTCGGGTCATTCCCTTCCTGGGTCTCGCCATCGTCCATCACGTTGGTGTTCTCGGCACGGCGTGGTCAACGTTGTCAACAAACGACAACATCGGAAAAGGGATGTACATGGAGAGGCTGACAGTTGGGACCCACATGGTCCATGGCCGCACGCAAGCAAGTACCTCCTTATTACGCCAAAAAGAATGAATCCTCCCCATGACAGCTGGGACCCACCAGCTATATCTTGGCACGGAAGGAAGTGCCTCCTTATTAAGCAAAAAATAATGAGTGCTCCCCATGACAGCTGGGGCCCACCAGATTTGGAGGCTGACTTGTGGCCCTACTAAGTTGACGCGTACGCAGGGCTTTGTCAACTTAGTCAACAAACGATTCTATCATCAGTGATCGTTGGATTGTTAACATCCAACGGTCGTCCTGCTTCTTCAACCTCTGATTTTCTTGCTCCAGCCGTCCAAACCACCGCGGCTCCTGCCTCCCGTGGCCGGCTGTGCTGCCGCGCAGGCCTCATCGCCCCCTACTACTCCCACCGCTGGCCGGGCCATCCCTCTACTCACCCACACCCCCTGTTATTCTGCGGGGATGGCAGCCTCACACCGCAGCCAAACCAGTCAACCCTCATACTACCCTCCGCGTGTTCCCAGGCTCCACGTCGTTCCTTGCCTCACAGTCATCCACCGCCTGGTGCTGTCCGCGCGGCATGGTCAACGTGGTCTACGAACGACGGCCATCGGAAGAGGACTGTACGCGGTGAGGCTGACAGATGGACCCACCAGCTACATCTTTAAGCAAGGAAGTGCCTCCTTATTACGCGCAAAAAAAAAGAATCCTCCCCCTGTAGCTCGGACCCACCATCAATATCTTCGCACGCAAGGAAGTGCCTCCTTATCCTCCCTGACAGCCGTGAGCCACCTGGTCGAAGCGTATGTAGCGTTGTCATTCTGGTCGCAAACATGTACGTACATACTGGTCCATCGGTCTTTCTGCCACAATGAACCGTGGCCCAGTAAGGAGCGGTAGCTGTTCAGGCAGTCCCGTCTATATCATGTACACGTACGTACAGCCATGCTGCAAGAAAGTAAATACAGCTACGTACGTACGTACGAGCGGGGTCTCGAACACGTACAGCGACGGCGTCCTGTTCATCGGCAGCCAACCTACTGGGTCAGAACGGAGAAACAGCGTCGTGTTCATTGGGAGGCAACAGAGTGGGTCAGAATGCGTCGTGTTCATCGGGAGCCAACCGGCTTGGACGGAACAGCCGAAACGGGGTCTGGCGTACCGTAAAACGGAGGAAACGGACTTGTGTTCGAGCTCCTACGGTCGAAACAGGGTGTTGTTGATCGGGAGGGGTGTGGCGTACCGCAAAACGGAGGAAACGGACTTGTGTTGGAGCGCCTACGGTCGTAACGGGGTCCTGTTCATCGGGAGGGGTGTGGCGTACCACAAAACGGGACTCCACGAGCTACTATTCATCCACCGTTGACTTCCTCCAGCCTCCACCTACTACTGTTCATCCACCGTCGACTTCCTCCAGCCTCCACCAGCTATTGTTCATCCATGGGGTCCTGTTCATCCAGCCTCCACCGGCTACTATTCAACCAGCCCTCCACGGGGTCCTGTTCATCCAGCCTCCACAAGCTCCTATTCAACCAGCCCTCCACGGGGTCCTGTTCAACTAGCCCTCCACAGGTTCCTGTTCAACCAGCCCTCCACGGGGTCCTGTTCAACCAGCCCTCCACAGGGTCCCTCCACCGGCTACTGTTCATCCACCCCCACCTCCTTGATTGGGGTCCTGCTCATCCAGCGGGAACGGCCTCTACTACCACGGGTTCCTGTTCATCCAACCCCCACCGGCAACTGTTCATTCAACCCCCATCGGGGACTTTTCATCAAGAGGCAGCTTGGATCGGCTTCAGTTAGCAGCAGTAGTGAAGGAATCACTTGGGTTCAGTTAATAGCCAAGGGATCGATCGGGGTTCAGTAACGTAGCTAGTGCAATCGCTCGGGTTCAGTTAGAGCCCAACGCCTCGCTCGGGTTCAGTTAGAGCCCAACGCCTCACACACACGCGCGTACGTGTATGAGAGAAATGCGCAAACCTCCGTGCATTGCTCGGCCCCGACCACCCACCATAACCGGGAACTCCCTGACATTTTCCTCGCCCTCGCTTCTACCACAATTTTTTCTGTCATGGACGGCCCAAAGAATGTAATGCAGGTGCGTCCCCGGCCCGCCTAGGACAAAAAGCCCATTTTCTGTCATGATTTTTTGTCATAGAAGTAGGAGCCCACCATATCTATGATGATACGTGCTTTTGTCACAATTATCGTCATAGAAGTGTCATAAGCATGACCGAATTTTTTTTCGTTCGGCCCAAAATGTCACGGATGTGTCTTTTTTTGTAGTGCTATGTACCGTCTATGATGCTAATTTCGAAAGGTTATAGATGTTGCATGTGAAACTTGGTGCTGGTGCAGTTGTGTAATGGGGTAGCTGAGTGCTGAAGCTATATGATGTTGTACTCTGATGTATTTCAATTATGAAATCCTGCTTCCTTAATACGAAAATGAATTATATTGTGTGCTTAATATGAAATGTCAATTAGATTAATAAATGGATTATTAATAATAGGATAATTAGCCTCCTAATGGCCAATTAGCCTGCTAATTGGGTTTTTCTATTGCAAACGGTTATTGAGAAAACACCATGGGCGATGACCTCAGACAACGCACATAGTTTCTAGGAATAAAACGTGTTGGATCAATGAACAATCACACACGACTTCCTCTTGAAAACTGTTTGCGTTAGGCCACCTTGCGCAAACGTTTACCACATAAAAAGTGTGTCTGATGGACAGCCTATGCCACATAATTTCTTCTACGCACCATGTGTGATGCATTCAATAACGCAAACGGTAAAATTGTTAATATCATCTACAATGGCAACGCTATCACAAATGATTTAATGGGGAAAATTGTGTGTGATGTACCTGCGAACGGAAACATTTTCCTTGGAGTGACTGTGTGGGATGTATATACAAATGGAAATGTACTTCTTGGATTGACTGTGTGGGATGTACATACTAATGGAAACGTATTCCTTGGATTGACTGTGTGGAATGTACATACAAACGGAAACGTTTAGCCGGGACTATGACTGGAAACGATTTGGCCTGTATAATTGTATTTTTTAGCACAACTGTACGTATAATCGTATTTGATCGCTCGCCCGTCGCACACGACCTCATTTTGCCGAGCATGTGTGGCCGGAGGGCCTATCCCCGATGGTTTCTGGGTCGTGTGGGAAGGACCCTCCTATCGCACACACTCACTAGGCGACGGTTCCAAATGCAGTCGCAGAAAGTGGTTAAAACCCATTTATATAGCACCTCGCTGTACCAGTGAATGGACCTCTTATAAATTTTGCCAATATTGTACTCTCTGACAGGAATCCAAGTTTTGTGATAAAGGTCAGTTGTTCTATATGTTTTGGTTTCATGTAGTATGAACTGCATTTTGAGCTATTATTTGTTAATATTGAATTGCATGTTTCTCTCTTCTGCGGAGTGTATATGTTGTTGGAGGCCATATCAGAGATGAAAATGATTCAGGCGGCAATGTGTTCAATGTTCCGTCTAATAGATATGCGGAGTTCAATTTGTTTCTTGACCCCCTAGCCGTGAAAGTGTTGTGTATTTAAAATATTCATTGCATATTTAAAAAATCCTAATAATATATATCAATTTTGTATCATTTAAGAAAACATTTATGAGGTAATTTAGATAGTTTGAAAGCAGTCCTATCTATAGATATGCTCATATGTAACAATTGGAGAGGAGCATTCCTATATTCATAAATCAAAATTATTGTTCATAATACTAACTTCACTGCTTTTGTATATAAAATTCTAACTATAAAATAAAGGCCATTATATGAAAATATCTTTTGGTTAAGATCCAATTATTCCCCCATGTTACCTGAATAACATAACAAATTATGCGTTGGAGTATATATTTTGAAAGGTAAGTCTTCGCTAGATAGGAACCTTGGAGTGATTCTTCATCGCACGTTGAGGGAAGGTTATATGATCCAATTATATTAGCATTGTTGAGAGATTATGCTAGTGAAAGTACGGACCCTAGGCCTCATTTTCAAGCATTGCAATACCGTTTGTGCTCCGTTTTATCAATTGCTACCTTGCTCTTGTTTATTGTTCCTATTACAAAAATCAATATCTACTATCATTACTACGCTTGTATCACCATCTCTTCGCCGAACTAGTGCACCTATACAAATTACCATTGTATTTGGTGCGTTGGGGACACAAGAGACTGTTTGTTATTTGGTTGCAGGGTTGTTTGAGAGAGACCATCTTCATCCTACGCCTCCCACGGATTGATAAACCTTAGGTCATCCACTTGAGGGAAAATTGCTACTGTCCTACAAAACTCTGCGCTTGGAGGCCCAACACGAGTCTACAAGAATAAAGTTGCGTAGTAGACATTAGTGCCTTGGGCATCCCCAAGATTAGGCTCTTGCCACTCCTTATTCCTTCATCTATCGTGATCTCACCCAAAACATGAAAACTTCAATCACACAAAACTTAACGAAACCCTCGTGAGATCCGTTAGTACAATAAAGCAAATCACTACTTTAAGTACTATTGCAAACCCATTCATATTTTATTTTGGCATTATAAATACTGTAATCTAACTTCACCATGGCTTATATCACTGATACAATCCATAGATTCATCAAAACACGCAAAACAATGCATCAAAAACAGAATCTATCAAAAACAGAATAGTCTGTAACAATCTGAACATTGACTATACTTCTGTAACTCCAAAAATTCTGACAAATTAGGAAAAAATAAACAATTTGCATAGCAGTACTGTGTAAAAATTTCAAAAACTTTTGATGTTCCAGTAAAAAATTTAAATTCATGCACTACAACCAATGTTTCTGTTTTTGCACCGCACATACAAAACAAGCAATCTAAACATCCTAAAGGAAAATCTTGGCACATTATTTTTATAATACAATGGATTTGTACAAGGGGATAATTATTTTTGTTGAAAAGTTTCTGTAATCAAGGTTCACAAAGTTTCCGTGGGCATGAACAAAGTTCAAGGCTAGCTCCCACTTTAACAATGCTCGTCTTTCTCACTTTCGCTTTTCTTTTTGAAAAGTTTTAAGTTCCCCTCTATATTTTTTGTTTTTAAACTTTATAAAAGCACTCAATAGAAGAAAATGACTCTCTAAAACTTCCGGGTTGTCTCCCTGGCACCGCCTTCTTTAAAGCCATTAAGCTAGGCATATAGTGCTCAAGTAATGGATCCACCCGGATCCCAAGGTATATCAAAGCCAATTTTAATTAACAATGATTTGTAATTTAGTAGTGATCAAAAAGCAACATATATCATGTAAAAACGGAGTCTAACTCTCTTCCTATGCATCGGCATGTCATAAAAGAATAATTCGTGCACATCAAGTAAAGGCCAATGCATAGTATAAACAGTTTCTTGCAATTTTATCGTATTGGAAACATAGAGAGGTGGAGATGTAGTTCCTCTCTCATAAAAAATGCAAGTAGGAGCAGCAAGCACTTGCATATTATATTCATCAAAATCATCATGTGTAGTGGTAAAACGCAACCCATCAATATAATCCTTAATAAGCACAAACTTCTCCGATATAGTATAGTTGAGCGAATTCGAAAAGATAATAGGACTATCATGTGTGGGTGCAATAGCAACAATCCCATTCTTAACATAAGGATGTATAGCAAGTTCATACCCATAAGCATAATTCAAATTGGCATCTTGGCCACAAGCATAGCAAGCATCAATTTCATCAAAAGGGGGTATTTCAAACGAATCCAAGGGATCATAGCAATCATCATAGCATTCATCCTTCGATAAGCACGAAGGGAAATTAAACAATGTATGAGTTGAAGAGTTACTCTCATTAGAAGGTGGGCATGGGTAGCTAATCCGCTCTTCCTCCTTTTGTTCTTCGCTCTCCTCGTCATCTTTTTCATCTAATGAGCTCATAGTTTCAGCAATTTCTTCTTCCATAGTTTCCTGCAAAATATTAGTCTCTTCTTGGACAGCGAAGACTTTCTCAATAAACTCATTAATATCGGCATTATATTCATAATTGTCATAGCAATATTTAAGTATCGCATAATTTTTAGGTCTGTAAACAGCATCATCATAATTTTCACACTTTTCAAACAAAGATTCAATTTCATAAGCACCCTTAAAAGAAACAAATTCTTCTATTTGTTCCACATCATAGTAATCATATATACCATTAGCATAAGAAGCCAATGTCTCATTATCACTAAATTTACATGAAAAGGGAAGGTGTGGAGCCTTCACCCTAGAGCAACAAGTATAATCATATCTCAAGCATAAATTCAAAGCATACTAATGCAACATTTCAATTTGATCCCATAAGAGTTTCCCTTTTTGAGTCAAGCAATAATCCCTAAAGTATTCATGTTGATCCAACGTGTCTCCCATTATCAAGTTGGATGGGGTTTTCTCAGGATTATCAAAGTAGTGTTTAATATTTTTCACATAACGAGCATCGGGGGTTTTAGGAGGTTCCCCATCTCCATGAGTAGCAAGTACACGCAATTTTTTTGGTATTTCATGTTCCATATCCATAACTAAAGATAGAGAACAACTTAGAATAGAAAATAAAAACTACTTAGTGATAAAGCAAACAAGCACACATGAGAATATTCACCGCACGCTATTGCTCCCCGACAACGGCACCAGAAAAAGGTCTTGATAACCCACAAGTATAGGGGATCAATTGTAGCCTTTCTTGATAAGTAGGAGTGTCCAACCCAACGAGGAGCTAAAGGTAGAACAAATATTCCCTCAAGTTCTATCGACCACCGATACAACTCTACTCACACTTAACGTTCGCTTTACCTAGAACAAGTATGAAACTAGAAGTACTTTGTAGGTGTGATAGGATAGGTTTGCAAGATAATAAAGAGCACATAAATAAAAGTTAGGGGATGTTTAAATAAAGAAACAATTAAGTTAGTTTTAGTAGAAGGCTTTTTGTCACAAGAAAGTTATTTGTCCATAGGCAATCGATAACTAGACTGGTAATCATTATTGCAATTTTATATGAGGGAGAGGCATGAGCTAACATACTTTCTCTACTTGGATCATATGAACTTATGATTGGAACTCTAGCAAGCATCCGCAACTACTAAAGATCATTAAGGTAAAACCCAACCATAGCATTAAGTATCAAGTCCTCTTTACTCCCATACGCAACAACCCACTTACTCGGATTTGTGTTTCAGTCACTCATGCAACCCACTATAAGGGAATCATGAACATATTGCAACACCCTATAGCGGGAATCCCTCATGCTTGCATGACACGGAGGGCACCATAGGATAGCACCAAAATAAAACATACAACTCAAACCAATCACAATCATCAATCAACCCGTAGGACAAAACAGATCTACTCAAACATCATATGATAGCCACATATCATTAGATAATAATATATAGCATTGAGCACCATGTTTAAGTAGATATTACAACGGGGAGAATAGGTGTTACACCGCTGCATAGAGGGGGAGAGATTTGGTGATGACGGCGACGAAGTTGTTGGTGTAGGCCGCTGTCACGATGATGGCCCCGGCTGCGTTCTGGCGCCACCAGGAGAGAGGGGGGGAGAGCCCACCTCCTTCTTCTTCTTCCTTGCCCTCCCCCTAGATGGGAGGAGGGTTTCCCCTCTGGTCCATGGCCTTCATGGCAGCGGAGGGGCGGGAGCCCCTCCGAGATTGGATCTATCTCTCTGTTTCTCTTCTGTTTCCCGTTCCCGTTTTCCAGCCCTTCATCGTTTCTTAAATTCTCGGTGATTCGTAACTCCGATTGGGCTGAATTTTTAACACAATTTTTATCCGGATATAAGCTTCCTTGTAGCCGAAGGACACCTCCAACCAACCTACGGGGTGGCCACAAGATTGCGAGGTGTGCCTTGGTTAGGGGGTGTGCCCCTTGAGCTTGTGGGCCCCTCGGTCATCGTATCGCATTGATTTCGCTTCCCAAAAATCACATATATTCTAAAATAATTCTCCGTAAATTTTTGTCACGTTTGGACTTTGTTTGGTATCGATATTCTGCGAAATAAAAAACATGCAACAAATAGGAACTGGCGCTGGGCAGTGGATCAATATGTTAGTCCCAATAATAATATAAAATGTTGCCAAAAGTATATGAAAGTTGTAGAATATTGGCATGAAACAATAAAAAATTATAGATACGATGGAGACGTATCATGACCTCAAGGTCCAAGTTTGCCCCTATGGACGCCGTCTTGGCAAGGTCTGTAGGATGCACTTGAAATTTGACTATTTTGTCAGTTGGATTGAATGAGGTAGGCTTCGGTCATTTATCAAGAATGACATCGTCCCAGTCGACTTCAGTGCGTAACACGGCTAATTCCTCAGCCGTGAAGGCTTTGGACAGGGTCTCGAGGGAGAGCAATGCCGTCTTGTTCTCGGCTTTAAGTGCTCTGTTAGGGTCACTCGAGATGGTGATGATTCTGTTTGGGCCTGGCATTTTAAGCTTCATGTAGCCATAATGCGACACCGCCTGAAATTTGGAGAAGGCGTCCCGCCCGAGGAGGGCGTGGTATCCACTCTTGAAGGGAGCGATGTGAAACGTGACCTCCTCTGAGCGATAATTATCCGGGGTTCCAAAGGTCACGTCCATGGTTATTTTTCCACTGTAGGGTGCTTCTCGCCCAGGGACTATACCTTTAAAGGTGGTGCAGCTCTGCTCTATGCATGACTTATCGATGTGCATTCTATCTAGAGTATCTGCATATATCAAGTTTAGGTTGTCGCCTCCGTCCATAAGGACCTTCTAAAGTCAGCAGCTGCCCACAATTGGGTTAAGGACCAGAGCGGCGGGACATCTACTAGGGGCCAACTTCGGCCGATCATTGTGGTTGAAGGTGATAGGCATGTCTATCCACGCACCCCGGGTCTGCACCCGCCAAACGAAATTGGTTCCTCGAAGGGCCCACTTGCGCTGGTTATTAGACGCGAAGGTCACGTAGATCATCAAGACCTCGTCTTCGTCCGAGGTTTGTTCCATGCGGTGGGAGGTGCCTGTCAGGACGGTAGGTCCCCCTTTTGCTACCTACCCGAATACCCAACAGTCACGAAGACTGTGGGTCGGGCAGGAATTGATAAGGATAGCGTGGATTGGACATGGCTTATCCAAAAATCCGTCCAGGGTGGTCCCGGGGTGACCAGAAGATTTGTTCTTCCGAGGTCGCTTGACCGGGGTGTTCCGTTTTCGAGGCCCACACCGTCATGTTGATTCCTGATGTCTCAGATATTCTTCGCAGATCAAATCTGCGTTCTCCTCGGTGAGCCAGGTGTCTTCAATGGCACGAAATCGAGATACTAGCTCAGATAATTGCGGTAGTGTGCGAACGCAATGATGTGCAAGGGCATTCGAGATTCCTTTATCCTTGCATCCGCGCTAGAAAGCAGCAATTATGTCAGAGTCCAGGAAATCTGATATCTTGTCTTTGACAGGCAGGAATCTTGCCCAGTATCGCCTGATTGATTCATCGGGGAGTTGCCGCATGTAGGCTAGATCCCAGATATCGGGCGGGCCGGAGTTATCGGGGCGATACTCTATGTGGGAGGTGAGCGGATGAATTCCGATCTCCAACAATCGTGGGCTCGAAACCCTGTTATTTTCATTCAACTTCAGATTCGGGGTCATCGGGTTGGTCGCCTCTAGTCGCCGCTGTCCGACCCGCTTTCCAAGAAGTATCTCACCCCCTCATCCATGGGGGAATTCCCTGCCAGAACCAGAGAAGGGTCATTGTTGGCCTCAACCTTACATGGAGGCGCGTTTGCGGCCGAAACTTCGGGCGCGGAGATGAGCCTTATGAGCTCGGGGCCGTTGACCAGCGATCCCATCAATCCTTCTGTCGATCGCACAACGAAACTCTCAATGAAAGCACGAGTGTCGGTGTCAAAACTGGCAGACCTCGGGGTAGGGGGTCCCGAGCTGTGGATCTTGGATCGAGGGTAACAGGAACGAAGGAGACAATGTTTACCCAGGTTCGGGCCCTCTTGATGGAGCTAAAACCCTACGTCTTGCTCTTGTTTATATCAATGGAGATGTATCAAGTACAGAGTTGATCTACCTTGAGATCGTAATATGTGGTCTAACTCTAGAGCTAGGTGAATGATTTTGCGTTAATCTCCCCTCTACGGGCTAAACCCTATGGCTTATGTACATGCCAGGGAGGGTATCTAGGGTTACAAGGTCGAAAGCTAAAAGCTAGGCGGCGGCAGAGATCTTGGAGTATATGTCAAGTCTTCAAGAGAGGTAGTCTTGATCACGCCTCTTACGTGCAGCCTCCGGAGTCCATCTTGACCATGAATGAGAGTTGGTTGGCCCAACCCGAGGAGAGTGGGCCGATCGGGTTAATACCCCCTTATCTAGGACACTGTCAAGGGCGTAACTCACTTCCTTCTCTGTGAACGGTCTCGTTAGTGCATCATTCATATAGTCCTCAACCCTCCTTGGAAACAGGTCTATCAGCGGTTGAGGGATCACATTACTGTCTCTCTCATACAAATCCTTGAAATATCCATTGATTTCTTTGTGAATATTCTCACTATTGTCAGCCCATGAGCCATCCTCTCTCTTCAATTTGACAATTTTATTCTTCTTCCTCCTCCAAGTGGCCTTTCTATGGAAGAATTTTGTATTCTTATCTCCCCTCAGCCACCTAATCTACGACCGCTGCTTCCACATTAGCTCCTCGCATAGCAGCCATTTGTCCAGGTCGGCTTTGGTCTTTTTTATTTTAGATTCAATTTCTGGGGACGGGGGGAGTAGGCGTAATTTTTGCAGGCTTCCCTTGAGGGATCTGATGCTATTCTGAATTGAATTGAACTCTCTCTGTGCCCATTGGCTCAGCACATCCTGCATGGATTTCAATCTACTCACTATCCCTTTGAGGTTTGATTCAGCGTCCCCATCTCTCCAGGCGCCACTGATCACATCCGATAGAGTGTTGTTCCTCTCCCACATTTCCTCGTACCTGAAAACTGTCTTTATTGGCCTCCACTCCTGCCTCTTTCCAAAACGTGGCAGAAGAGGTGAGTGGTCAGACCTAGACAAGCATATGTGCTTGATTATTGCCTCTCCAAACACCTTACTCCATTCAGGAGAAGCCACAGCCCTATCCAATCGCGCCTTAACATTGTTTGCGCCCCTTTGCTTATTGGCATACGTCCATGTTGTGCCCTTAAACCCAAGATCATGCAGGTTGCAATCTGTTAGAACCCTCCTAAATTCTGCCATGTTTGTCTCAGATCTCCTTGTACTTGAGAAGTGCTCACTTTGCCACATGGTTTCGTTGAAATCTCCTATCATGAGCCAGGGTTCGGTGGCATTGCATCTAATTCTTCTCAAGAGCTCCCACATATGATGTCGCTCATGTGCTTTCGACTCACCATAGATGAAAGTACCCCTCCATTGCACTCCATTGGGACACAAGCGAATCAAAACATCGATATACCTCGGACCAACAATGATTTTTATTTCAACATTTTCATCATAGAACAGTGTCATACCAGCACCCCTTGCCGGTTCCAGTTTGCACAATACAATGGCGGAGGCCTAGTCACCATCTCAGATTATTCACGTACTCATCGCTCTTCCGAGTCTCAGATAGGAACACAAGCTTGGGCTTATGTGTGTGGACAAGGTCCACCAGCTCTCGAACTGTCTAGGGTTGCCCGATCCCCCGGCAGTTCCAGCTGATGAGTGTCATGGCTCCTGACGGGCGCTCTCATCAGCACCCGTCAGTTGATCCGAGAGCCCCGGGCTCGGTTGCTGCCGTTCCACCCTCTTCCTCCATCGAGTTCTTCCCCTCTTCTTCCTCAATAGCTTTCTTTTTCTTACACTGCTCACTCGGACTGCCCCCATTAGTACCTTCAGGGTTGTCTGTACCTGGTGTTGCATGCGGACCCCTTTTCCCCAGCACTGATGCGGCACCATCCAGCTTCTTTTTGAACTTCCTGTTCGCCTCCGGACTTTTTGCTAGGACCCCCTTTTGCCTAGTCCGTAGGAGCCCTTCCTTCTCTGAACCTTCCTTCGCTCTGAGCCCAGCCTCTTACATGTTTTCAGGAGCTACTATGTCACTAGCATTCGCATCTCCCCCTCCCACAGCAACCACGGACTGGATCATACCATAGCATGGGTAGGGGCCAAAACCCGGAGGGAAATCTGATTATGTCACCTCGCCCCCTTGCTCAGGTGTGGCAAGACCGTCTGTAGTGTGCTGTGGAAGGGGAGGGGGATGGTTGTTGTTGTCGATCCCTTCATCAGCCGTTTCATTCACCACCCCGGCTGGGGAAGCCTTCTCTTGATTCAGTATGCCACTGGCAGCGGCGCTGGTGCTTCCATCCTCACCGCTGCCAGAGTCCAGCTTGTTGCTGCTGACTGCCGCAATTGCTGCCTGGACCAGCGGATCAGCCAGCACCCTCTCTGGGACCCTGCCATATTTCTCTAGTACCTTCTTTTACTGGATCATCTTTGCCGCTCCAATGTTCTCTGGCTCGAAGAGGAGGAACGACGATCACTGCTCGTTTCTGGGACGATGACACCTCCCCTCATGCTACTTCTTTTAAACAGAGATGCGCGCAATGCTGCCGAGAATCTCATCTCTTGGAGATCCGCTGGGAGCTTACAATCACGCTGCCCATGCCCTAGATGGCCACATGCACTACAAAACCTAGGGAGCCGTATTTTACGTTCAACTTGTACATTTTTCCCTCGGCATTATCATAAGTCTCTAACTTACTCCTAATGCGTTCATCCACATCATGATTAACGCGTACACGCATGTAGTTGCTCCAAATTCTACGATCTTTGTTGGCGTCCACTTCCAGCACCTCACCAAGCTCGGTGCCGAGTTCTCGAGCCACCGACTCGAAGAGCATGATCGGAGGTGCATCGTAGATGCGTGCCCACATTGGCATGTGGGCGACCTCCACATCGCCTGGCCTCGCGCTCCCGTCCACCACCAACACGAGGAAGGCATCTCCCTTATGGGTCCACGACGCATTGTTGAGGATGAACCCGAGGTCCCCCTCACGCTCAAACTCGAGGGTGAAGCGGTTGTTCTTGAGTGGGGTGTAGCTGACGTGCCCCCTCAGCCCCCACTTGCTCTTGAGCCCATGGAAGAGCCCGCTGATGCTGAAGATCTGCACCGAAAAGAACAAGCCAACAGGGATCCACCTTGATCGTATGGCTGCCCTCTGCCTAGCCAAGTTTAGCTTCACTATGTTTGATCTCTGCATCTCCATGTTAGCAGGGAACACAGGGGTTATCACATGCTCATTCACATCATACCTTGCCCCCTGGGACCTGGGTACCCTGCACTCCCTGGCCGACTGGAGTGCGGAACATGTCCCCCCTGTCCATTGAGGAGCCGCCATGGACTAGCGGCCTCGAGCCCAGCTCCGAGTCGCCCATGGCGGCTACCTCTCCACCAGGGTTCATCGATGCCTTGTCCCTACGGTTGCTCTGGTCAGCCATGACGAGCACGCTCTTGGGGATGATATGCCGAGGAAGATGTGTGAGGATTGGCTCCACCCCGGTTGTACAATTTATACCACCAGATCCTCTCACTGCTAGGGAAAAGCCTAGCAGTTGCGCGGGAAACCGCGCTGCTGCTACGGCGCTACAGCTAAAGGCTAGCAGTAGCATTGGTTCACCCGCGCTACTGCTATACCTACTTAGTAGCAGCGCTTCCTGCAGAAAGCGCTACTGGTAGTTACGGGCAGCGCGCCTCTCTGCCCGCGCTACTACTATTATTACATATTCTATTTCTTTTTTATTTTATGTCGTATTCATACACCATTATACAAGTTTTCATACAGTAGCAATTTAGAGATTGTTTTTACATCATAATGAGTTATTATATCATTGGGTAAAAGAACCGCGGATTAGTTTCAAGTGGATGGATCCTAAGTGACCAAGTCATGGATTATCGTGATAATCCATGACTTGGTCACTTAGGATCCATCCACTTGAAACTAATCTGCGGTTCTTTCACCCAATGATATAATGACTCATCATCATCATCATCATCATCATATCATTAACAACTCATCATCATAATACATCATTGTCATATAACAACTCCTCATGATCATCATTTTCATCCATGAGACATCATATAACAACTTGGTCACTAGTCATAATCACAACTCCTCCTCCTCATCATCATCAACTCTAACTCATTGTAGCACATAATAACAACTTATCATCATCATCATAGTCATAATCAACAGTAACTAATTGTTCTTAATACCTAGGACCTACTCCTCTCTCATAGGACCTACTACCCTCTCTAAGGTAAAATAGCATAAAACAAGATAGGCCCTAACGCTCCATTATGGAGAATGGAGACTATCCTGTCTCCAATTCTTGCGCTTCGCACAATGTTGCTTCCAAGTAGCTCTCTATGATTGTCCATACATTTTTTCCATTCTTTGATTGTCATGTCTTCATCGGTTTTAGAAATCCGGTATGAACAACGGTGAAGCCTAGGATGACCTGGCCGTAAGCTAATAACATCAAGGCGACCTTTCGGAAACATCAGATCAGGCACACAATCCTTCGGGATTTTCTGTTGAAAAACATAATAATAACGTCGTAGTTAGCAATGTAGTTTAGCTTTAGAAGAATTTATGCAAAAGATGCACGGATGTCGTAATAGTAAAAAAAATCTTACAATGCCATCTCCATGGATGTTACCGTAGTTCAACACATGCACTAGTGGCACGTATTGACCATAATGTGCAGGAGTTTCATGATTGATATTGTAATTCTCAACATCAATAATAAATGAGATAAGATGATCTTTCTCCTGATAAGTTAATTATGCGCCATCGGTGTAGTAGGTTCTGTCTACCATCTTCCGTACATTTTTTGAAGAATGAAAATAAGCTGTCAATGGAAATAAGCTGTCAACTATTTTGAAATAAACAATATAAATTACTTAATAAATATGTTTGAGAAACTCACATAGCGGTAGAAGTGGAAGCGTATCAACAAGGACCCAAATGTCCATATTCTCTTCGTCGATGTCAGGATCACCAAGATCGAAGGTGACAAGCATACCCTCATGAAAATCATACGCCTTGCAAAGTGCTTCCCAAATCGGGCAACCAAAATGGGATACGCTCTCAGAATTGTATAGATTTACAGCAAAATCAGAACCATGATGGTTCCTTAGGTGAACTATCTTTGTCTCCATATTTTCATGATCTTCAAAATCCAGCTTCTCCAAGACATAGCATCTTGCATGGCATGGGATAAGCTAGTCAAATTGTAAAAGACGGAAATTACACGTTGAGAAGCAGAAGTCATGCTTAATTACGAAAAAACACTTGTCGTCATTGCGTACCATTTCAACATCGAAGGTCTCGTGGAGCTTAGTACTAAAGCACCGACCGTCTACCAGGTGAGGCCTGTCGCACAGACCCTGGTCGTCGCCGCACCAGTCGCATTCCGGGAGCCTATCGTCGTCGTCAGACATTTCCTATGTTCATAATTCAAAGATTAAACTTGTACAATTCAATATATGTACTACAAAAACTAAATTAGATCATTATTATTCATCACGGGTTGAATATCGGTCTGTCGAATCTTTTCTTGAAAACTCTCAGCTCACGTGGTGTATATATTCGACCGTCGGTGATGGTAGCTACTCCTGTCATTCCAAAGTGCATTACACCAAAATGTCTAGCACCTTGGAATGAAGCAGAAGCTACCCACACGACAACAGTCGGGATTCTTCGTCCTCTCATATATGGTGGAGACTCTCCCTCACTGATTCCTCTCTGACATTTGCGATCGTCGGTGATGGTCGTTCTTCTCTTCCTTCCCGTTGTAAGTGCATCTAGTGCCCCTTAGTGATTTTGGTGTATTGAAGACTTATAGGTTAAGGGTTTAATGTGTTTGTGAGTGTACACAGGTCTATAAGTCTATGAGGAGTTTGTTATTTACGATGAATGTCGACCCCTAAAAATGAATGTCTTCAACTGAAGACTTTGGTTTTCTTGAAGACTTTGAAAGTGAAGAAATTGGTGTGACCCTGAAGACTTGATATTCATGCGAGGACTATGAAGCGTGAAGACTTTTGTTTTCGTAGTTTCATTTTCTTCTTCTTGAGTCATTGGAAACACCGTACTGTTAAAGGGGGTCGAGGTAAAACTAAGGAAAAATTTCCAAGTGATGCTCAACTCAAAATCCTACACCTACCCAATCCTTTCGAGTGAAGCCATTGGAAAGCTCATACAGTTTAGTCAAGTTCTTCAGTGACAGAGACGAAGTTCTTCTGTTCTCTGAGGAATTTGTTCTGACTGAGGAGTTAGAAATTCGCCAGTGCGGATTGCCTACAAGTGAGGATTATGATAGCCCTGAGGAATTTGATACTCAAATTTCCGACCGTTGCTGTGCTACGTGCCAGCTGTCCCAAAATATCTACCCACCTAATGGTCATATCATTGAAGGGCATTTATGTCTTATCATGTCGGGCTGCTCCCTAGGCTATAAATAGCCGCCCCCTTCAACCACTAGTTGGTTGGCTGCTCCGAGAGATAGATTGACACTTGTCATTTAGAGCATCCCATCCTCCGAGGACTTTGAGAGAAAATCATCAAGTGAGGAAAAACCCAAAAACCCAAACACCTACAAACCCAAAGTGATTGAGCATCACTGAAGAGATTGTTCCTGTGTGGAACTGACGCTTGTTACCTTTGAGGACTGTGCATCCTCCAGATGGTTAGGCGTCATGGTCTAGAGCATCCAAGAGGAAATTGTGGATTGCCGAGTGACCGAGTATGTGAAGGTTTGGAAGTCACCTGAAGACTTACCACTAGTGGTTGGGCGAGGTCTGTGTGACCTTAGCTCAAGGAGAATACGGTGAGGACTAGGTGTCCTGGACTGTGTGTTCAGGACTGGGTGTCCGGGACTGTGTGTCCTCAGGTTTAAATACCTAGCCGCTCCAACCAGACGTACAACTGTCACAGCAGTTGGAACTGGTCTACCAAATCAGTGTCTTCACCGAGCTACTGGTTCTATTTCCTCAACCCTTTCATTTCCTCGCATACTTGCTATGTATTTGATCATTACTGTTTGAAGACTTTGTCTGAAGACTTTCTCAATTTCCTCAGTTCAAATTCTTCAGTCAGTTTGTCTTCAGCCTGCTTATCCTGTGTTTACGCTACTCGTACTATGTGCTTGTTTTCATTTCATCATGATGACTGTGCTACTGCTCTGTTATGCTTGCATCTAAGTACTCATTCCGCTGCTAAGTAGTTCGTCGCTTAGGAATTTCCTCACCTTGAAATTCCTTAGTGACGAATTTGTAAAAATCGCCTATTCACCCCCCCTCTAGTCGATATAACGCACTTTCAATTGGTATCAGAGCAAGGTACTCCCTTGTTCTGTGTGATTTTGGTTTAACCACCTGGAGTTTTAGTTATGTCGACTGCAGGCATGATCAAGGTCTCAGCTGGGTGTCCTACCTTCGATGGGACGGACTACCCCTACTAGAAGAACAAGATGCGCATGCATCTTGAGGCAATTGACAACGACCTCTGGTATGTTGTGGAAAAGGGTGTTCCCTCTGTCACTCCTTCCGTAAACGCTGCTGATGTGAAGAGATTCAAGCAACTCGACTCTCAAGCGAAGAATATCATATGTGGCCATCTGAGCAAAGGGCAGTATGGCAGAGTGAGTGCTTTGGAGACAGCTAAGCTTATCTGGGATAGGCTGTCCAATGTCAACGAAGGAGTCTCAACTCAACGTGACTCTCGAGTTGACGTTCTTCGCAATCTCTTCAACCGCTTCAAAAGACTCGACAACGAAAATGTTCAGCAAACCTTTGATCGCCTCACTGACATTTCAAACGAGCTGCAAGCACTGGGTGCCACTGACATCACCGACCATGAGGTGGTGAAGAAATTGCTGAGGTCACTCGATTCTTCATTCGATACACTGGCACTGATGATTCAAGAACGTGGTGACTACAAGTCACTTGATCCTGCTGATATCCTCGAGAGGCTAAATACTCATGAATTCCAACTAGCTGAGAAGAGAGATCTCTACGGACCGAGCTATGGTAGATCTCGTGCACTGAAAGCCAAGGCAGTCTCTGAATCTGAAGATGAAGATTCTGGTAGCAGCCTTGGTGATCCTGAAGAACTGAGTTAGGAGCTAGCAATGCTCGTGAGGAAATTCCAGAAGTTCTCTAGACATGGCCGATTTGGAAAATCCTCAAGAGGTGATGACATGAAATCAGATTCCTCATCCCGTGATTACAAGAAGAGAACTTGCCATAAATGCAAGAAACCTGGTCACTACATTACTGATTGTCCTCAGTGGGAGAAGGAATCAAAGAAGAAGAAATACAAGGATGATAGTTTAGATGACTCTAAGAGGAAGAAGAAATCTTCAAAGTCCTCATCATCAAGATCTTCAAAGTCTTCATCTCACAAGAAGAGCAGCTCCAAGAAAGCTCGGGCATTCATTGGCAAGGAAATGGACTCTGAAGCTGAATCTGAGGAACATGAGGAAGAGGAGGCATCTGAGGAGTCAGACTCTGGTGTGGCGAGCCTAGCCCTCGCTACTGCTTACGTTAGCAAGTCCACCTTCAACACTGAGGAAAATGGCTTCCCCAACACTGCTGATGATGGCAACGATGACTATGCTCCCACCTATTGCTTCATGGCAAAAGGTGCCAAGGTACTCAAATATACCTCCTCTGAATCAAGTGAGGATGAATCTGATGATAACCTCAAACCCAGCTATTCCAAACTTGCTAATATTGCTGTTAAACAGCAAAAGGCTTTGGAAAAGGTTCAAAATATGCTAGACAAAAGCGATGATCTGTTAGGTGAGGAAATGGATCGAACTCAAACACTGACTGATAATCTTCAGCAACTACAGTCTAAGTTTGACAACCTTCAAGGTCGTCATGAAACTCTCCTAGCCGATCATGAGAAGCTTTCTTATGAATTTCTTCAAAGAAAGCAAGATCTTGAGAAGCTAAGGGTGAGTCATGAAGATCTTCAGAAGGAAAATGATTCTTTGCTTGCTCAACAGATCAGTTCCGCTCAGGAAGAATTTATTCCACCATGCTTGAAATGCATTGAACGTGAAACTGCTAATTCTTCACCTGAATGTTCAAATGCTTCCATTGCTGCAAATTCTTCAACTATCTCTGTGGTCACAAATTCCTCATCTGAGGATACCACTAGTATCACTGACGAAAATGCAGGGTTGAAGGAATTGTATGTGACAGGCATGTACAAAAGCCTCAAAGGGCATCAGACTCTTTGTGATGTGCTCAAAAAGCAGATCTTGAACAGGAACCCTAGGAAAGAGGGTATTGCCTTTGAGAGGAAACTCAATGCTGATGGAACCTACTGGAAACCGGAGCAGTATCCCAAAACCTCATGGGTTGCTGCGAAGGGACCTCCCGTAGATCCATCCACTTTATCTGGCTTTACTTGTGAATCCTCATATTCATTTGATGAGTCATTTGACTCCAACTATAAACTATTCAAAAATCAGAATGGTGAGGTATTTGCTAGATATGTTGGATCTAACTGCAGGAATGGTCCCCCTATGAAGAAAATCTGGGTTCCCAAAAAGTGCCTTGAAAGTCTTCAGGTGAATGTCCTCATGACACCACCTGTGAAGAATAAGAACCCCAGATCAAATTCTTCATATGAATCAAATTCCTCACATGGATCAAAGTCCTCACATGAACATCATCGTGCTAACACTTCTGTTTCGCAGGGAAAGCCTAAGGGCTATGAATATATGCATTATTCTTCAAATCATTATGTTCATAAGTCCTCGAAGAATTTCTCTGCTTATTCATATGCTTACCCTAACCCCTCTTATGTGAAACGAAGTGGTCTGGCGTCTATGCCACCTTTCTCTTATGGAGCTCACAGAATGATGAACTCTTTGCCACCCCTCCAGATGTGGGTGGTGAAGAAAAAGAACTAATCTCTTATGCAGGGTCAGGTCTCCAGATGAACTAAATCATCTGAAGAATTTGCTGGAGACCTGAAATGCTTGAAAGGACGCAAGCTAATCATGAAGAAATGATTTATTCATTTCTCACGTCCTCACATTGCTATATATACATATGTTGCTTTAATTGATGAAATATGTCTGATGAATTTGATGTCATATTCTTCACTCTGAAGTATATGAGTTCGTAAGATGCACTAATTCATCTGCAGGATGATTTACCCAAAGCTACTGAGTGGGTCCTCGATAGTGGATGTACAAATCACATGACCGGTGACAAGAGCTTAGTGATGAACACTCCTTTATCTCCATCACACTTGAAGCATATCACCTACGCTGACAAAGGCAAAAGCAAGGTATTGGGTCTAGGTAGGGTTGCAATCTCAAAGGATCGACACATGGATAAAGTCATGCTTGTCGAGTCCCTCGGATTCAACCTCATGTCTGTCTCAATGCTTTGTGATCTTAATATGGTTGTTGTCTTTGGCAAATATCGTTGCTTAGTGCTCATGGAATCTGACAATTCCAAAGTCTTCGAAGGCTTTAGGAGAGGAGACTTGTATATTGTTGATTTCTCTGCAGGACCACAGCCTGCCACTTGTCTACTTGCTAAAGCTTCAGAAGGCTGGCTATGGCATCGACGACTGGGTCATGCTGGCATGAGGAACTTACACACGCTCGTGAAGAAAAAGCACGTCATTGGCATCGAGGGTGTCAAATTCCTCAAAGATCATCTTTGTGGGGCTTGTGAGGCTGGAAAGATGACCAGAGCCAAGCACCCCTCGAAGACTATCTTGACTACTTCTCGTCCTTTTGAATTGCTTCATATGGATCTCTTTGGCCCTACTCATTATGCCACACTAACAAATGCAGCATCTCTATATGGCTTTGTCATTGTTGATGACTATTCTCGTTACACATGGGTGCATGTCATTACTTACAAGACTGAAGTGCAGGAAGTCTTCAGACGATTTTCCTCAAGGGCTTCGACGAATTTCGGCGTGAAGATCAAGCATATACGTAGTGACAATGGGACTGAGTTCAAGAATACTGGTCTTGATGACTATCTCGATGAACTTCGTATTACTCATGAGCTATCTGCCCCATACACTCCTCAGCAGAATGGCGTTGTGGAGCGCAAGAACAGGACTCTTATTGAGATGGCTCGCACCATGCTTGATGAATACAAGACACCTCGTCACTTCTGGCCTGAGGCAATTGATACTGCATGCCACATCATCAACAGGGTATATCTTCACAAATTCTTCAAGAAGACCTCATATGAACTCCTCACTGACAAGAAACCCAATGTGAGTTATTTCAAAGTCTTCGGTGCTAAATGCTGGATTAGAGATCCACATCACAATTCTAAATTTGCACCGAAAGCACATGAAGGTTTTATGCTTGGTTACGGAAAGGACTCGCACACCTACAGGGTCTTCAATGCCTATCACAACAAGGTTGTTGAAACTGTAGATGTGCGGTTCGATGAAACTAACGGCTCGCAAAGAGAGCACCTACCTCCTATGCTAGATGAAAAGACGCCTGAGGAAACCATCAAGTTCAAAGCTACTGAGGATGTCATTCCTACCGAAGAATCTGCTGAAGAAATCATTCCAGAACATGAAGAACAGCATGCTGGCGCATCTGAAGAAAATGGCTCTGAAGAAAATGCTGAGCCAAATCAAAGTCGTCAACCTGCTCATCCCCGCGTTGCAAATGAAGTACAGATTGAGAGAATCATCAACGACATCAACGCACCAGGTCCTCTGACTCGCTCAAAAGCTTCACATTTATCTAACTTTTGTGGGCATTTTGCTTTCGTCTCTATCACAGAGCCCACCAAAGTTGATGAGGCATTTCTGGAGCCTAAATGGATTCAAGCAATGCAAGAGGAATTACATCAATTCAAGCTGAACAATGTGAGGGAGCTTGTCAAGCGACCGGACCCATGCAAGCACAATATCATCGGTACCAAATGGATCTACCGCAACAAGCAAGATGAAAATGGCCTAGTGGTGAGGAACAAGGCTCGTCTTGTAGCTCAAGGCTACACACAGGTTGAAGGAATTGATTTCGATGAGACTTTTGCACCTGTTGCTAGACTTGAGGCTATTCGCATATTGCTTGCTTATGCTAACCATCATAATATCATCTTATATCAAATGGATGTGAAAAGTGCATTCCTCAATGGTAAGCTTGAGGAAGAAGTATATGTTGCTCAACCCCCAGGTTTTGAAGATCCTAAACATCCTGACAAAGTCTTCAGACTCAATAAGGCCCTCTATGGCCTCAAGCAGGCCCCTCGGGCGTGGTATGATACTCTGAAAAAATTCCTCATGAAGAAAGGCTTCAAACCCGGTTCACTCGACCCAACTCTTTTCACCAAAACCTATGATGATGAATTATTCATGTGCCAAATATATGTTTATGATATTATCTTTGGCTGTACTAACCAACATTACAGTGACGAATTTGCTTACATGATGAGTGAGGAATATCAAATGTCCATGATGGGAGAATTGAAATTCTTCTTAGGTCTTCAAATTCGTCAACACATAATGGCATTTTCATTTCTCAAGAGAAATACCTCAAGGACGTTCTGAGAAAATTTGGTATGCAAGAATGCAGAGGCGTCAAAATCCCTATGCCCACAAATGGCCATCTATGCACTGATGAAAATGGAATAGACTTCGATCAAAAGGTATACCGCTCCATGATTGGTTCTTTATTGTACCTATGTGCATCTAGGCCGGATATTATGCTTAGTGTTTGCATGTGTGCCCGTTTTCAAGCTACACCGAAGGAATCACACCATAAGGCTGTGAAACATATTCTTCGATATCTAGCTCACACTCCAACACTTGGATTATGGTATCCCAAGGGCTCGGTTTTTGATCTCATTGGATATTCTGACTCTGACTATGCCGATGATCGTGTGGACCGCAAGTCAACTTCAGGCACATGCCATTTCCTCGGATGATCCTTAGTATGTTGGTCCTCGAAGAAGCAGAACTGCGTATCACTCTCTACTGCTGAAGCTGAGTATATTGCTGCTGGTTCTTGCTGTGCTCAATTGCTATGGATGAAGCAAACCCTCAAGGACTATGGCATCAATGTGAAGAATGTGCCACTCTACTGCGACAACGAGAGTGCCATCAAAATTGCTCATAACCCAGTTCAGCACTCGAAGACAAAGCACATCGAGATTCGTCATCATTTTCTTCGAGATCATGTGTTGAAGGGTGACATCTCTATTGATCCCGTGAAGTCCGAAGAACAGCTAGCGGATATCTTCACAAAGCCCTTGGATGAGAAGAGATTTAGCAAGTTGCGGTGTGAGCTAAATATCTTAGAATCTTCGAATGTCCTTTGAAAAGGACACACATCCTAACACTTATGCAAATTGATGACTTAGATGTGCAACACACGAAGAAACGTTTTTCTTCAATCAATGAAGACTATCCCTCTAAGTGTGAAGAAATTAATGAAGAATTTGATTCTCAGAGCCCTACGACAATTGTACGCGGTGTCTGAAATCATCATTCTTACACGGTGGGTCACGCCACCACAAAAAGTTGAAAATCTTCAAAATTTGTGTTTTTCATCATTGTGCAAATTCTTCAAATTTTCAAATTCTTCAACTTTGCAAAATCTTCACTCTTTCCGTCTATGTTCTTCATTGACTATATATATCTATTTGAGTTTTCTGTCCTCTACAGCATTCACTTATTGCTAATTCTTCAAGTTGTGTTTCTTCTAAGTGAATGTGATCGGACCCGTTCCCCCTCAATGCTAAACTCAATCCAGTCCGTTCACAAATTCTTCATGTGCGTTCTATTTGAAACCCGTTCAAAGTCTTCACTGTGTCCTTGACAGCTGAAGAATTTGCGAACGAAACATTAAAATATTCTTATCTGAATTTTCGGCTTTTGCCGTTCAAACCGTTCCTTATCCCTCGATAAGATTTATCTATTCACCCTTGATCTAACACGATCTCCACTTCACAGTTCATGGGTGACACATGTCGCTAGGATGAGAAGGGTCAGGGGCACGTTTGTCCATTTTCTTCGAACGAGCGGTTTTTCACCTCTGCTATAAATACCCCTCACCCTCCTCAGAGCTCATTTACCCCGCTCGATCTTACTCCCTCGCTCGAGCTCTCAGACCTAGTGCCGCCGCTACACTCCATCGTCGCCGGTGAGGAAGAGCTTCACTGCCTCGACCTCGTCGCCGTCGTACTCACGCCGGCCGCGGAAATCCTCACTCCGCCGCCGCCGTAGCTGTTTTCCATCGCCAAGTTAGGGCGTGGAAGATCTGAACGGACGAACATCTCCACTGCCACTCTCAGTTCGTCGTGTTCTTCGTCAAGGGTAAATAAAATTTATTTTTACTGCCCTTGTTGATTCTGATGATTTCCACAAAATCTTCAAAAGGTGTTTATTCTTCAACTTTCATGTTCTTAAACACCAACTTGCTTCTGTCCTTGATCAGTTTCTCTAAGCAACGTTTTTCTTCAAGATTCCTCAATTGTGTGGATTTTCAATCCACACAACTCTGGAACCTAAGTCAAAAATGCTTAGTGAAATTCCTCAAGACACCCCTGGTCATCTTCCTCAAACTTGATACTTTTGAAAATCTTCTGAGAACGCATATGACCTCTCCAAAACTCTTCGCACCTATATTCTGTTCACAGGTACACATGTCCGCTGCTGAATCTCTAGGTTCTCATCAACTTAACTCATTTGCAGCGTTCCTTGAAGAAAAATTGCACACCTCATCAGAAAATTCGATTGTTCAAAACCCTCAAGTGAAGAAAATGGCTGATGGTAAAAGACCTCAGAAGGGAGGAAAGAGGCCAGAAACAAATACTGCTTTTGAGATCCCTGATGACATCTATGATGAATATTGTACTCCTGATGAAGCAACTCATGGCAAGGAGAACAAAAATTAGCGCAAAGTGCGCATTCAGAAGATTGAGAGGAGATGGGCAAGAGAATGGAGGGAATATCGCTATGTCACTCCCAAGTACATGAAGAAATTTGCCGTTAACCCTCCATGTCCAAGACCTCCATTGGCTCCTGGCCAAGAAGCTGATCCCACTAGCATCAGAAGAGGTGAGGAATTTCCTCAGGAGTGGGCTAAGCGTCAAGCCAAGCTGGCCAAAGTGGCTAAAGAGGCAGTAAAGAAATTCAATGAAGATTCTGTTGCTGCCGCCGCTGAGGCCTCTGCTATCAAGCCTAAGAAGGCTATGCTGAAGAAATCAGCTGTTAAGACAAGTTCCTCAGCTGCAAAGCCCTCACGGCCGGTTCCTCAAGCAAATTCCTCAAAAGCAGCTCCAACTCCCTCGGTTGCAAAATCCTCAGCTGCTCCTGCAAAGTCCTCAGCACCTGTGCATCTTGGCACATGCCAAAGGACTACTGGAATCTCAATTGCTTCAGGAGTCTCTGCAAGTTCTTCAGCTCCACCTCAGTCTTCAACAACTCCGACCTTGCTGAAGAAAAAGGCCACTGCTGGACGAGGCACAAGGCCAAGTCCTCACAAGAAGCAAGTCGCCTTTCAGGTTCCGTCAAGCGAAGACGAAGCTGATGATGAAGAATTAGCTGAGCTTATCAGAGATCGACAACAAAGGGCCGCTAGAGCCAAAGGCAGTGCTGTGCCCCTCATGCTGGATCCAAGAAAGATCCTTGGTTTTATTGATCTATGGCACAAGAACCCTAACACACCTTTGCCTGAATTAAACCTCACTCCTGGTCAAAGTCACATGTTGACGGCCTTCATAAATGAAGAAAAATGGAAATTTGAAAAGGCCAGGCAGGTGAAGAAGGCTCAGTACAAGAAGGAGCATTTTCTGAAGAATAATGTTGTGAAAATGTCTCCTGAAGAACTTGTGTCTATGCAGGCTGAGATCAAAGCACTCAGTGATGAATTTCATGCATTCCATGCAGATTGGCTAGGTGCCAAAGTCAGATTCGTCAGAATGGCAAAAGGATTTACTCCAAGTGTTGCAGCTTCATCGCAACCCAAATTTCCTCAGACTGGAACATCTGTTCAGTCTGCTGAAGAAAATGAAAGCGCCAGAGCTGATGAAGAAATTCCAGTCTCTGAAGAAAATGCCAGGGCAACCTCCAATATTGCGCCTGAAGAGCAATCCAGGCCAGTTGAAGCATCTGCTACTGTGCCTGAGGAATCTGAACAAGCCAGGGCAACTGCATCAGTTGTGCCTGAAGAAATTCAACCAATTTCCTCTGCTCCTCCTGCACCGATGACAAGCATCAACCTTCCTTCTGCATCAGAAGCGAAGAAAACCAAGGCTGCGGAGCGAGCAGCTGTGAAGAAAAGGAAAGCATCCGCATCTTCAGAGTCTTCAGCCCCCAAGAAATTGAAGACTTTGAGGAGTTCATTTGAAAACCCAATTGATGCTATTCCAATATCAAGCATGCCATCAAAGGAGATCATTCCCTTTGGTGAGGAATATGAAATTCCAAGTAAATCTGATGAAGAAATTCCTTCTGCTGCTTCGACAGAGCAGATGGATGAAGAAATTGAAGTGGATACTTTCCCTTCAACCCCACTGGTATCATCGCCCATGCCTCAGTTCACAGCTAAAGAGGCAGGCGTCGAAGGAACTGAAGAAGATGAGGATGTGGATATTGGGTCTACAACACCTATTCTGAATGATGACTTTTGGGAAAGTCATCACCCCAATTCACCTCTGACAACCCCTCTACATCATGTTCCTCAGTCTCCTGTGCAAACTGAAGAAATTCATACGGGCTCTGATGAACGTCAAGCTTCACTTCACTCTATACCTGAAGAAGTTCCAGTCACTAGCGCTGATGTACATATGTCTGAAGAAATGAAGGCCAAGGCTGCTGCTGAAATTCCTCAGCCAGTGGCTCCAGTGGCTACACCTCAAGAGGCTGTAAATTCTTCAACTGTTAATCTTCAGCCCAAGCCACAGAACCCTCACTCCAAGAAGCAGAAGTTTAATGCTGAGGATTTCTTCAACGAGCACATATTCTTCACTGACTACAATCCCTATGACTCTGCTCGTCTTCGTCACAAGCGTTTCTGGACTGCAAGCCAGATGAACTTCTACTCCTCATTGTTGGTTGATAAGGATAAGATCTTTGAACATGAGCAAATTCCTCATGTAGATATGGAATCGCTGCCCTGCTTCACACCAGTCCTCAGTGTTCTTCATGACGCTGGGTTACTCAATTTCTGCACCGACATCTGCGATTGGAATGAAGAACTCATTCTTCAATTCTTCGCCACGCTGCACATTACTGGAAATGTTGATGATGTCAATTCATGGGTATTGGACTGGATGACCGATAATACTCATTTCAAAGCACCGGCCTCTGAATTGCTTCATGCCGTCCCAATCAGTCCTCCCACTGAGGGTGCTAGGCTACTCTATGTTGAACCTGAACTGTCTGATCATCTGATGCAAGTGCTGATGAAGCCTTTGAAGCCAGGCCAAGCTCCAAGGACCAAATTCCTCGTCAAGGAATTGCTCTATGTGCCAAGGACAGTCTATCGCATATTGACCAAAACCCTCAGTCCAATCAAGGGCCACAACTCTGATGATGAAGAAGTTGTTGGCATTATGAAGAATCTGCTGTTCAATATCATTTACGGTATTCCTATCAACTACCATGATTTCTTCATGAGGACTTTGGCCAATGCTGCACTGTCACCTTTTGAGTTGAAGCCTTATGCTCCCTGGATCATGAGATTCATCAGATCAAGGTCTTCAATTCATTACATGGCTGACTTTCAAAATCATCTCAGCTATTTGCCCCCTATTGAAGTCCTCAAATGGACTATTTCCTCAGCTGACGAGAAGGGCAAAGCTGCTGTTATTGATGAAGGTACTCGTCCATTGGATGGACAGTTTCGCAAAGCTACTTCCTATTCCACCAATGATGACTCTGCAACTCAAGATTCTGCCGCCAAAGCTTCAGAACATCATCCTCAAGCCACAGCTCCGCGTGTGATGACTGATCGTGAACTTCTCCTTAGTCTTCATCAGAAAGTTGATCGAAATCACAAGTGGGTCAAGCGTCAGTTTGGTGCAATTCTTCAGAACATGACAGTCACTCAATATACTGTGAAGAAGAATCACTACTACTTGCATGAAGTCTTTGACCGCACTTGGGCAATTCTGTCTAATCTTCATAGTGCTGAAGAACTCAAGGAGATGGGCTTCCAACAGGACTTTGACTGGTCCCAGCCACCTTCGAAGAAATTCAAGAAAGTCAAAGTTCCTCAGCTTGTTGCCAGTTCATATTCTTCATCGCGCGAGACGGATGAAGCTGAAGACTTGAACGACACTGCGGCAGGCCCTACCTCAACAGTCGACCCCAACAATGCTGGCGCTCCTCCATCGACATGATGATGATATTCTTCAGGGGCGTTAGTCCTCATTTTTCGTCCCTTTTGGTCATTCGATGACAAAGGGGGAGAAATTTGAGTTTAGTCTTCAAGCGGGTCTTATATATGGGCTATATTTCTGTTAAGTTTCAACTCTTGCTCTTCTGAGGTGTTTGCTCTGATGAGTTGTAAACTTAAGTCCTATGGTGGTCTGATACTTTTGAACTGCTTTCTGCATGCTTATTTCCTCAAGTACCTTAATGCACGCATGCTGAATTCCGTCAGACACCATATTTCATCATGCATTTCAAATTCTTCATATCATATGATAAATGCGTGTATGAATTTCAAGGTATAGGAGGAGATCTCCATGATATTACTCAACAATGTGCATTTGCTATTTCAAAGCAAATTCTTCAAATATGCACATCTTCAGGGGGAGTTCCTCTATATCTTGCAATCAAATTCCTCAATATTAGTATTTACACTTCATATGTTTATCCCCGTTGAAAACTTAACCTATATTGTCATCAATCACCAAAAAGGGGGAGATTGTAAGTGCATCTAGTGCCCCTTAGTGATTTTGGTGTATTGAAGACTTATAGGTTAAGGGTCTAATGTGTTTGTGAGTGTACACAGGTCTATAAGTCTATGAGGAGTTTGTTATTTACGATGAATGTCGACCCCTAAAAATGAATGTCTTCAACTGAAGACTTTGGTTTTCTTGAAGACTTTGAAAGTGAAGAAATTGGTGTGACCCTGAAGACTTGATATTCATGCGAGGACTATGAAGCGTGAAGACTTTTGTTTTCGTAGTTTCATTTTCTTCTTCTTGAGTCATTGGAAACACCGTACTGTTAAAGGGGGTCGAGGTAAAACTAAGGAAAAATTTCCAAGTGATGCTCAACTCAAAATCCTACACCTACCCAATCCTTTCGAGTGAAGCCATTGGAAATCTCATACAGTTTAGTCAAGTTCTTCAGTGACAAAGACGAAGTTCTTCTGTTCTCTGAGGAATTTGTTCTGACTGAGGAGTTAGAAATTCGCCAGTGCGGATTGCCTACAAGTGAGGATTATGATAGCCCTGAGGAATTTGATACTCAAATTTCCGACCGTTGTTGTGCTACGTGCCAGCTGTCCCAAAATATCTACCCACCTAACGGTCATATCATTGAAGGGCATTTATGTCTTATCATGTCGGGCTGCTCCCTAGGCTATAAATAGCCGCCCCCTTCAACCACTAGTTGGTTGGCTGCTCCGAGAGATAGATTGACACTTGTCATTTAGAGCATCCCATCCTCCGAGGACTTTGAGCGAAAATCAACAAGTGAGGAAAAACCCAAAAACCCAAACACCTACAAACCCAAAGTGATTGAGCATCACTGAAGAGATTGTTCCTGTGTGGAACCGACGCTTGTTACCTTTGAGGACTGTGCATCCTCCAGACGGTTAGGCGTCATGGTCTAGAGCATCCAAGAGGAAATTGTGGATTGCCGAGTGACCGAGTATGTGAAGGTTTGGAAGTCACCTGAAGACTTACCACGAGTGGTTGGGCGAGGTCTGTGTGACCTTAGCTCAAGGAGAATACGGTGAGGACTAGGTGTCCTGGACTGTGTGTTCAGGACTGGGTGTCCGGGACTGTGTGTCCTCAGGTTTAAATACCTAGCTGCTCCAACCATACGTACAACTGTCACAGCAGTTGGAACTGGTCTACCAAATCAGTGTCTTCACCGAGCTACTGGTTCTATTTCCTCAACCCTTTCATTTCCTCGCATACTTGCTATGTATTTGATCATTACTGTTTGAAGACTTTGTCTGAAGACTTTCTCAATTTCCTCAGTTCAAATTCTTCAGTCAGTTTGTCTTCAGCCTGCTTATCCTGTGTTTACGCTACTCGTACTCTGTGCTTGTTTTCATTTCATCATGATGACTGTGCTACTGCTCTGTTATGCTTGCATCTGAGTACTCATTCCGCTGCTAAGTAGTTCGTCGCTTAGGAATTTCCTCACCTTGAAATTCCTCAGTGACGAATTTGTAAAAATCGCCTATTCACCCCCCTCTAGTCGATATAACGCACTTTCACCCATGCATTACCAAAAGGTCTATCACGAGAAAGAAGAGGAAGAACGACCCCCACGACAACAGTCGGCATTCTTCTTCTCTCATATATATGGTGGAGTCCCGCCAGACTTAAAGTCAACCCGAAATGTCGTTTAATTATCTTTCTACAAAATTCGGGCCACTCGATATTTCCTACATATTCTAGCACAAGTCATGCCAAAATTCACGAAAAAATCCGGCATGACCTTTGCTAAAAAGGACATATATCGAGCGCCTGAAATTTGCCGGGATGGAAATTAATCAACACTCCGGCAAAACATAGGCCACTATGAGGTGTTCCCTGCAAACATAGGCCACTTGGGCAAGCACTAGTACTACACAACACTACATATCACATGTCTAAATCTCCATCATATTTGAAAGACCTACATTGAAAATTTTCTATTCCATGGGAATTGTCACAGCTACTCATCTACTACTCTACTACATCTATGAAAACATCTACATCATCATCAAACATGGGGATTTGGCTGGTCTCACCTCGAGGTCGGAGGGGGTCGGTGACGGGGACGACGGCGGGTGTCGGTGTACTAAGTATTGGGCCACTAGTACCCCGTACTTGTGCATGGGCAGTTGTAGCCATACTCGCGGCAAGGCTTGTCGGGGAACAGTTTGACGATTGACTCAAGCCACCAAAGAAATCATCGAGTTAGAGATCTGAGGATCAGCAGATAAGAAGAGCTGGAATCCGAAGGCCAGCTTCCCCGGCAAGATCTTGCCGGGGTGGCCTGCGGAGCCTGGCAAGGATCGGTGCCCGGCAAGCTTCAGCGCCCGGCAAGGTTTTGTTGCTGTGCCACCGCTCTAGCACAGCGACAAACCCGACATTCTGGGTCCTTCTTTGGATGCGTGGCGACGCGCCAGTGGAGGAGAGCTTAAGCGGTGCTGATGGGATGGCCCCTTTTTCCATCCCCAAGAAAGTAAGGACACCTAAACGGACACCTTACGGTGCATTAAATACGTTCGTCCTAGTCCGTCAGGGGTTAGGTATGATGACCCTGTAGCTACTTTACACCTCAATGTATGTACATTTTGCCACTGTGGTGACCCCTTTGTGGTATAAAAGGAGGCCCACGGCAACTGCTACAGGGGAGAAGGATCTTCGGGCGCATTCTGCATGCGTAGCTGCTCTTGAACGTACTGTTCATTGTGAACGCTCCTGGAGCCTGGGCTCAAGAACACTAATAATAACACAAGGCAGGAGTAGGGTTTTACACTGATCAGCGGCCCGAACCTGGGTAAAATCACCCAGCGTCGATCATTGGTTCTGCTCTTTGTGCATACCTCTCCCCCCGCCGACTCGTAAAGGGGTCTCTTGGGATCCCATAGGTGTCGCACGCCGACATCTTTGGCGCGCCAGGTAGGGGGATTGTAGGTTTGTGTGAACCTGATCCAGTGATCGACGCCTTAGTTTCTTCATCATCTTCATCATCATGCAAACCAAGAAGAAGAGCGCTGCGACGGCACAACCATCCACGTCCGTTTTGCCTGCGCCTTCGCGTACGGGCGATGGCGTGGGTGCAGAAGGAAGAGGACTAGAACCTCCACGGCATTCTGGTGATCCGAGCCAGGCGAGCGGCATCGTTCGCAGTGGCAGCGGCAACCTACACGCTGCTGGATCCAGAGACGGAGCTGTGTTGCCTACGGGTGGCACAACGAATCCCAGAGATCGCAGGGCGCCTGCTGGAGCTCCCGCGCCGGCGCAAGCATCACGACCTACCCAGGTCGTGCACGACGAGTGACGTCATGGCGCTGGTGGTTCACGGCGCCCCCATGAAAAGATTTCTGCGCATCGATCCCAAGATGCGCGGGACCAGCATGCACACCGAGCTGCCGGCGGAGGTGGCGCGCGGTCGCGTGACCGTGGTGGTGCTCCTTCTAACATGGCTAGGAGTCAGAGAACCTCACGTACCTCGCACCTGTCGCCGCCGCCTACGCCAGCGGAAGCCTTGGCACATGCGCAGCTGCTCCTCGATTTCCCTCCTGCTTCGGAGAAGATGGAGGAGTGGCGAGCTACTATCCAGAGCCTTATTGGCTTCGCCAACAAAGATGGACCACAAGAGGCAGGGCCCTCACAGCGAAGGCCCATCGATCCGGCGTGAGCCGATGTGGAGAAAACCGGAGGTGGTGCAACCACGGTGCACTCCCCTCCACGGCACCAGCGGCGGCCGACAACCCAGCAGGTCAACCGCCGTGAAGAAGTTTCCACGATGTCGTCCGATCCACGGATGCGCCGCGACCAGCGTCAAGTTCTCCAGGAACGAGGCAAGGAGGACGCTCGAACTACCATCGAGCGGCGACGGGAAGCGCGCTATCAGTCTGATAAGCGCGCAGGGCCGACTGTCGACGAGCCTGCGCCAGGGGACGTAGGAGACTTGCCTTATGAGGTGGGGACTCCAGCGTTTACCCATGAGCTGCGGCAAGTCCAGTGGCCCAATTCCCGAATCTTGAAGCCAGAGGTCCCGGAGAAATATGACGGTAAGACCCATCCCTCGGAGTTCCTGAGCATCTACACCATTGCGGTGCAGGCTGCCGGGGGCCGAGATGACAAGATACTTGCCAACTACTTCTCGTTGGTGCTCAAGCCCAACGTCAGGTCGTGGTTGATGCATCTGCCGGAGAATTCTATTTCTTCTTGGTCAGATCTGTGCCATCAGTTTGTTGGCGCCTTTGTTGGAGGCCACCAAGCTCCTGGCCAAGAGAGTGATTTGCATATCATCCCTCAGAAGGAGGGCGAATCCCTGCGCAAGTTTATGCAGAGGTTTAGCCGGGTGCAGTACAATATTCCTGATGTTCACCCTGCTGCTGTCATTAGCGCGTTTCATCAGAACGTGCGTAACCACAGAATGCGGGAAGAGCTGGCAATGAACAAAGTCAGGAGTATTGCCGAGCTTTACGCTCTGGCCGATAAATGCGCTCGAGCTGAAGAGGGGAGGAAACTCCCTGGCGAGGCTGTTGGCGTGGCGGGCAAATCCGAAGATGAAGATGTCGCGACCCCATCGAGGAAAGGCCGGCGGCGGAACAGGAAACGTGGAGGCAAGGCCGTGCTTGCTGTCGAGGAATCCGACAACCCCGGCGCTGCCAAGAAGGCCAAGGTTGGTGACCCCGGCAAGGATCTTGCTGGGTGCCCTTCCTGTCAGGCCTTGGCGGCTGCCGACAAGTCGGAAAGCTCCGGCAAGCAATATTGCAAGATCCATCGCACCAAGGGCCACGATCTCCAAAACTGCCGGCAAGTTGAACAGCTTGTCGAGAAACAGAGGGCCGAGTATGAAAGGCGAGATAAGGAGAAGGCCCAAGATGGTGCTGACGGATCCGGCAAGAAGCACGGTGGCCGAGGGGGGCACCGCGGCAAGGCCAAGCAACAGAGGGATAGGCCTGCTCGGGGCCGAGACAAAGAAGAAGATGATGATGAAAAAGACGATGAGTCCAGTGAGCAAGAATTCCAGAAAGCTACGAAGGCCATGTGTATCGATGGGGGTGCCTCGCTGCATTCTTCCCACCGTCGACTCAAACAGTGGGTGCAGGAAGTCAATGCAACAGAGCCATCGCCAGATGCATGTAGGCCCCTGAAGTGGTCCAACACGCCTATCATTTTCGACGCCGAGGATCACCCTGATCGCACAACTGCGGTCGGATGCTTGCCATTGTTGGTCTCACCAACAATTCGCAACCTCAAGGTGACGAAAATACTAGTTGACGGTGGGGCCGAGCTAAACCTAATATCTTCGGATGTGCTCAAGAAGCTCCAAATTTCTGATGAGGACCTCGAAGAAACGGGTACGTTTCAAGGGGTCAATCCGGGAAGAACCCAGCCCAAGGGCAAGATTACGCTGCCGGTGACATTTGGTAGCGAGCTCAACTACAGGACCGAGAAGGTAGTGTTTGATGTCGCCAAGATCCCTATGTCATACAATGGGATCCTTGGTCGGCCAGCGCTGGCTAAGTTTATGGCGGCATCACACTACGCATACAATGTTTTGAAGATGCCCGAGCCGTTGAGCGTCATCACTATCCATTCCGATAAGAAGGATGCGCTCATCTGTGCCGACCAACTTTACCGGGAAGCAGTTGCAGCACATGCCGTCAAGGCATCTGCTCCTGCCGCTGGAACTCCCGGGGGGAAGAAGAAGACCGGCAAGAATCTTGGCGCGAACTCCGGCAAGCGCACCTCCTCGGAGTGCTGCGCTTCCGTCGAGGATGCACCAGAGAGTTCCACCGGCAAGAACAAGAAATCCAAGGCTGCTCTGCCAGAGACCAAGAAGGTGCCCGTCAGGGAGGACGGAACGGGGGGAACTTTCACCATAAGTTCCACCCTAGATGACAAATAGGAAAGCGCACTTGTTGCCTTCCTGCGGGCGAATGTCGACGTGTTTGCATGGCAACCGTCTGACATCCCCGGTGTTCCCAGGGAGGTAATTGAGCACCACCTTGCTGTCTGTGCTCACGCGCGGCCCGTCAAGCAGAGGGTCAGGAAGCAAGCCTTGGAGCGGCAAGAATTCATTGCCGAGGAAATCAGAAAGCTGGAGGCGGCAGGATTGGTCAAAGGAGTGCTTCATCCAACCTGGTTGGCCAATCCGGTTGTAGTGCGAAAAGCGAATGGGAAATGGAGGCTTTGTATCGATTATACAGATATCAATAAAGCCTGTCCAAAAGATCCCTTTCCTTTGCCGCGCATCGACCAGATTATGGATTCCACCGCTGGTTGTGATCTCCTGTCCTTCCTTGATGCCTATTCAGGTTATCATCAGATTTTCATGGCAAAAGAAGATGAAGAGAAGACCGCATTTATCACCCCATGTGGTACGTATTGTTTTATACGAATGCCTTTGGGGTTGAAAAGTGCTGGTTCGACATTTGCGAGAGCAGTCCAAATTGGTTTTGAGCCTCAACTCCATAGAAATATGGAGGCGTACATGGATGATATAGTGGTCAAAACCAAGGACAAAGCAACGCTCATACAAGATTTAGAAGAAACATTTGCAAATCTGCGCAAGATCAACTTAAAGCTCAATCCTAAGAAGTGCGTGTTCGATGTTCCTTCCGGCAAGCTCCTCGGATTCTTTGTATCTTGCCGGGGAATCGAAGCAAACCCCGACAAGATCAAAGCTATTAAGCAAATTGAAGCGCCGAGACGTGTCAAGGATGTGCGTCGTCTTGCCGGCTGTGTTGCTGCTCTAAGCAGGTTTATTTCCAAATCTGCTGAGCGCGCCCTGCCCTTTTTCAAAATTTTGAAGAAGGCAGGTCCAATGAAATGGACTCCGGAGGTGGAGGCTGCGCTGCAAGATTTGAAGAAATACCTTTCCTCTCCGCCGACGCTAGTCGCGCCTAAACCACAAGAGCCATTGCTGCTATATCTGGCAGCGACAAATCAAGTGGTTAGCGCTGCGCTAGTGGCGTAGAGAGAGGCTGATGAGGAAGTGACACCAGCGGCAGGACCGTCAGATGACGCGACAGGATCTTCCCCGGCAAGGATTGATCCCGGCAAGACAAGATCTGTGCAGTCAGAAGGACCATTGCAGAAGAAAAAGGTGGTGCAGCGCCCAGTTTATTTAGTTAGCTCTCTTTTACAAGGAGCTAGGTCAAGATATTCTGGCGTGCAGAAGTTGCTTTTTGGCCTTCTTATGGCCTCGAGGAAGCTGCGCCATTATTTTCAAGCACATGAAATTACCGTCGTCACTCGCTTTCCGTTGCAACAGATTTTGCAAAATCCAGAAGCAACCGGCAGGATCGTGGAGTGGGCGTTGGAGTTGTCAAGCTTTGGCCTCAAGTTTGAAAGCACTTCAACAATTCAGAGCAGGGCGTTGGCGGAGTTCGTTGCGGAATGGACCCCAACGCCGGACATAAAGGTTCAAGAAACAACTCTCCCCGGCAAGGAAATCAATCAGCAATGGGTTATGTACTTTGATGGGGCTTTTTCGCTGCAAGGCACCGGTGCTGGTGTGCTGCTTGTCGCACCCACCGGAGAGCACCTCAAGTACGTAGTCCAGATGCATTTTCCCCGGGAGAGTTCAACGAACAACACAGCAGAATACGAGGGTTTGCTTGCCGGTCTTAGGATCACGGCAGACCTTGGTATCAAAAAACTCATCATCAAAGGCGATTCACAGCGTGTCATCAGGCAAGTTAACAAGAGTTATCAGAGTCCATTGATGCAAGCCTACGTGGATGAAGTGAGAAAAATGGAAGAGCACTTTGACGGTCTGCAAATGGAGCACGTTCCTTGTGCCGAGAACAGTATTGCTGATGACCTGTCAAAGTGTGCCGCCCTCAAGTTGCCTGTGGAACCAGGAACTTTTGTGCTCCAATTGACTCAACCATCCGTAGCGCCATCAATGCGGCAAGAAAAAAGAAGAAAGTTGAATTCTGGTCAGTACTTCCCGGCAGAGCTCCCAGGAGCCGCCGGCAAGGAAGTTGCCGGGATCAACGACATACCTGCCGGGGAACAATAGGCTCCAGCAGGGGCTCAGGCCCTTGCCATCGAGACAAACGTTCCCCCGGCGGAGGAGATGCCTTTAGTCCTAGCTGTCGAGCCCCAGGCTCCAGCATGGGCGCAGCACATTGTCCGTTTCCTTCAAACAGGAGAACTCCCGGAGGAACAGGAAGAAGCGGAAAGAGTAGCCCGTCGGTCTGTTATGTACAAGTTCATCGATGACGTCCTGTACAGAAAGAGACCAAACGGTGTGAAATTAAAGTGCATTCCTCGGGAGGATGGACTAGAGCTGTTGGCAGAGATACATGGAGGCATATGTGGTTCTCACATAGGATCAAGAGCACTTGCCGGGAAAGCATTCCGGCAAGGTTTCTTTTGGCCCACCGCTCTCCAGGATGCAACTGCACTAGTAACCAAGTGTGAAGCGTGCCAGTTTCATTCGAAGAAATCGCATCAACCAGCTCAAGCTCTTCAGACAATCCCTCTCTCCTGGCCATTTTCGGTCTGGGGGCTCGACATACTGGGCCCTTTCCCCCGTGCTACCGGGGGCTTTGAGTACTTGTACGTTGCTATCGACAAGTTCACAAAGTGGCTGGAGGTGGAAGCAGTGAGGAAGGTGACAGCACAATCGGCCATCAAGTTCTTTAAGGGGATAGTTTGCCGTTTCGGTGTGCCCAACAGGATCATCACCGACAACGGCACGCAATTCACAAGTCGCACCTTCATGCAGTACGTCCAAGACCTTGGCGGCAAAATTTGTTTTGCCTCCGTTGCTCATCCGAGAAGCAACGGCCAAGCGGAGAGGGCCAATGCTGAAGTGCTGCGCAGTCTCAGGACCAGAACCTTTGACAGGCTGAAAAAGTGCGGAAGACGCTGGATTGATGAGTTGCCGGCGGTTCTTTGGTCAATCAGAACGACACCAAATCGAGCCACCGGCCAGACGCCCTTCGCTCTGGTCTACGGAGTGGAAGCAATTCTCCCCACGGAACTCACATACGGATCACCTCGACTGCTCGCTTATGATGAGCTTGAGCAAGAGCAACTGCGCCAAGATGATGCTGTGCTCCTTGAGGAGAATCGTCTTCAGGCTGCTGTGCGAGCTGCATGCTACCAGCAAGCTTTGTGCCACTACCATAGCCGCAAAGTTTATGCCTGAAGCCTTGAGGAAGGCGACCTTATTCTTCGGCGGATTCAATCCGCCAAGAATTCAAACAAGTTGACGCCGAAGTGGGAAGGCCCTTATCGGGTAGTACGAGTCACCAGGCCCGGCGCTGTCCGCTTGGAGACCGAAGATGGCGTTCTAGTGAGCAATTCCTGGAATATCGAACATCTTCGCAAGTTCTACACGTAAGGCGCGGTTGCCGGGGGCCCCCGGCAACCACCCTTTTGTACAAGTCTTGCCGGCGAGGCATATGATCCTTTGTACAAAGCCAGGCGCAGACCCTGAGCACAGATGAATAAATTCAAGTGTTGTGCATTCCCTTGTTGATTTCCATGTTCATATTTATATATGCATGTTTGTCTAAGATGTTGTATGACACTTGCTCTCGGCAAGTTCTAACGAACCGCCAAGGTTTCATATCTTTATTTTCTCTTCTTTCTTTTTCTTAAAAGACAGAAGGATTCCTCGCGTGCACATTTGCCGGGGGGGAAGGGAGATATGAGTACCAGTTGGTGACGTTCGGAATCAACGCTTGCCGGAGGAAGGACAGTGACAGAAAGCTAAGTTCTAAAAACTTAGAACAAGTTTCCTTTATTGCAAAGTTATTTCCTTGGACGATTCCGACTCTTGTATAGAAAATCTGCACGCGAAGGAACCCTTGTTGTAATCAGTTGCGCCCTTATTTTGTTTTGAGTCCGCTCAACGATTTAAGTGGCTGCACTGAGAACGCCAAGGAGTCTTGCCGGCCGCTGCGCCTCCAGCAGGCTGCTGAAGTCCCGCACCTAGCGCTCGCGGCAGGTTGCGCGCCGACAAGTTTTTCAGTAAGTGTAGGGTGAACTCCATACACAAAGGAATCAGACAAAGAAAAAAGGAAGCATGTACTTAAACATAGGCGAGTTATATTACATTAATGAGTTGCCGCAATTCTAATTTGAGACTTAATTGTCTTTGACATGGAATGACGACGGCAAGAAAAGGTGGAGCACTTAATCTCTGCGCTGGCCTTCGATCCTTTTGATGGAATCCACCTTCTCAAGAATAGGCGCGATAAGTTCATCAAGCGCCTCGACATTTGCGTCCTTTGGCAGATGGCCGAGCGCGTTGGAGAGGTCGATGCCAGGATTGCTGTGCACCACCTTGATAAGCACCTTGCGGAGGACGGCCCGGCAAAGCCGGCGGGTCTCGTTGGCCAATTGGGTCGCCCGGCTAGACTGAAGCAGCCTCAAGGCGTCGATGATGCTTTCAAAGAACATCGTCAACCTGGCACTTGAAGATATCCTTTCCTCGGAAGAATACCTGAAGTTTGATAGGCCCATGGTTGACAGTTCTGCCGTAAGCTTCTCCGCAGCGTCGATGAGACGTCCAGTCCAGATCTCCACCCCCTTTTCGTAATCGATTTGGGCGGCGGCAGTGCTCTTGAGCAGGTTCCTCTCTCCCTGGAGATCCTTGAGTAGAGCCTTCTCACGGGCCCTGCCGGCCTCGAGAGACTTCTCCAACGTGGTCAGCTTCAATTCCAGAACGGCAATGGCTTCATTTGCTGAGGAGAGCTGCTTGGTCTTGTTAGACATAGCAACTTGCATCTCCGCCTGGGTGTGGAGGGTTTTTTCTCTATCACCTTTGAGCGTCGAGAACTCCTTGCCGTGTTCTTCAAGATCCGCTTCCAGCTTCTTGACTTTGTCGCCCAGCTCATTCTTGGCGGCCTCTGCAGCCTCGGCAGCATCGATGGCCTCCTTGAGCTTGCCGGCGTGACTTACAGTCAGAGCTTCGAGCGCCTCTTTGTGTTTCCGCTCCAGCTCCTGGGTCCGCCGCGCGACAAGCTTCTCGATATCTTCATCTTTGCTGCGAAGCTTGGTGGCGAGCGCCTTCTCACGTGCGGTGAGATCTTCCTCGTGAGCATCAAGCGCAACACGGCGCCCCGTCAGGAGGGCATCTTCGGCGGCGATTCTTTGAGTAGCTTCATCCTGCGCCTTCTCCATGTCGGATTGCTTCAGGAGGATTTCTGTCCACTGTTGGCTCACTTGTTCTCGGCCAGCAGTCAACTCTTGGAGGGCCTCGGCGTACCAGACTTGCATTTGTTCGACGCGCCTCTGGAAATCTGCTTCGGCCGCCTCGACAACTGCCATTCTGGAATCCGCTTTCTCTTTCCGGGCGCGGTGGAGAGCCTGGAGCTTGCGGAAATTCTCGCCCATGGCCTGAAGGAGCTGATCCTCTTCAGATTTGCCGCTGCTAGCGCTGGGATCGTCAACAACCTCGAGCCCGGCAGCATCGATGATTTCTTCGTCAAAGACTTCTCCTTCGGCTGGTGCCCCAATGCTTGTCGTCCCCGACAAGTTGACAAACAAGTTTTCGCCAACCTTGAGATATTTGCTGCATGAGGGGCCTTCAGATGTTGACGGTCGGTCTTCAGCAACCGCCTCACCAGTGGCAGGGGGCTCCGTGGCCGGTGCAGTGCCTGGCGCTCCTGCGGCAGGAATGCCGTCAGTACGGTCATCAGCCTCCCTGCCGCCCCCTTCAGTAGACTCCTTGGCAGGTTCCTCCTATGCAGTCTTGGCAGCCTCCTCGCCAAGAGCACCACCGGCCTCGATAGTGGCATCTTTGGCGGCCTCGCTGGCAACGATCCTGTCTGCTTCGGCAGCGGCGTCCCTGGCGGTCTCCTCGATGACAACGTCGACGTCCATGTGTTCCATCACAGGGAACTCTGAAGGACGAAGGAGGGAAACAGAATAAGATCAAGATTGAAGTTCGAAGGGACCAAAGACAGAGAGAAGGGAAAGAATAGCAAGCGTTCTGAGGCAATTAGTTACCTGCGTCGAGCTGTTGAGAGGTGGCCTCGCCCCTCCCGGCAACTTCGGTTGCTGGGGGAGGGTTGCCAGTGTCCATGCTTGCCAGCTCCTCCTCAATTAAGATGGGCTCATCGGTAGGATCTCTTGCCGGGGACGTGCTTGTGGGCGGCGTGGTCGATGGAGGTGGCACGACGGGGGCATCTTCCAACAACTCCCCTTGTTGCCGTTCTTCTCCTGCAAGCCCAAAGATATCAGCGGCAAGAATAGAAACCTCAGCGCCCGCCAGCAGAAAAAGAGCGGTGAACTTACGCTGGGGGCTGTGCTGGGGGCTGCATTGAGGACTGAGCTCCGGGCTGACGATGACAGTTTCTGGCACGCTCGTGGAGCCTGCCGGGGGCCCGTCGCCCGTGGAAGTCTTTGTCCTCTTCGCCATCCTCTCCATCAAGGTTTCTGCATCACTGTAGAGATAATACGAGCAAGTCAATAAGATTCATCCAAGATTGGAAAATAAAGGCTGTGGCAAAGCATTCACTCTTCCTCTTCTCGCTCTGGACTAAAGCCGGAGATGTCGAATTCGGCCTCCGTTGCGACGTCTGAGTGGGGAGGCGGAGGAGGGGTCCTAGGTCGCTTGGCTGTGGCAGGCGCCGGGGGTTGGCGTGTTTTTGCCGCCTCAGCTTCCGGTGCGGTAGTGTGAGACACCCCTGCCGCCTCAGCAGTGGCCGCTGGTGTGGGTCTCGTGCGCCGCGCAGGCTGCTGACGAACCCCTTGCCGTGGTGCAGTCTTGCCGGCCGCTTTCCTGCCGGGAGCCTCGCCACTCGAGGAAGGCTGGCTTGCCGGGATGCCAGATACAGCCTTTCGAAGAACACGCTTTGTCTTCTTCGGGGCTGGGAGCTCTTCTTGCGGTTCTTCTTCAGTCGTGTCCTCGTCGGACGAGCTCTCAGCGGCTGTGCTGCTCTGTTCCCCGGCAGCTTTGTCCTTCCCGGCAGGTTTTACTTGCACCACTACCTCTGCATCGCTGGTTTCCCATTCTGTGAAGCCAGCGCTACCAGCCTTCGCGGCAAGATTTGCCTCCTCCACCCTAGTGGCGATGTACGCTACTTCTTGGTCGGTGGTGGCTCGGATGAAGTCTGCCTCTTCCCGGACGGTTCTCTCCGTCAAGTTATCAAAAAAAATTGTGCTTCCTCCTCGGTTGGCTCGGCCCAAGTCGCATCAAGACCGTGGGCGTTGAACATCGGCATGAAGGCGATGATTGACCCCAAAGCAGAGTTGTTGCACAAAGGGACAATCCTTGCCGGCAACCGATGCTTGTCATCGCGCTGGAACAGCTTTTGACGGAGAGCGCCAAGTTGCATAGCAGTCAGATTATTATTCAACCCGGGGCACAATCTCATGATGTCTGCTGCGTTTCGGTATTCCCAAGCTGGCCTTCCCCTATTCTGCAAGGGGGCGATGCGGCGGCGGAGAAAGTCGAAGCCAATCATCTCCATCGTTAGCCCGGCAGCTTTCAGGCGAAGAATCCTGGTGGTGGCAATTGTGAGTTTTTCGTCGTCAGCGGCAAGACTGCTCCAGCCACTGCCGGGGCAGACAAAACGGATGGGGATCTGCTTCCTTGATCCAGCACCATTCAGCCCGTCATTCGTCCCACTTTTCGCGGTAAACTCCTTCTGGATATATTTCCTTATTCCAAGCCCTTGGAATCCAAGCGATAGAACCAGAGAGGGCCTCTCCTTTTTAGATACGCGGGAAAAAGTAGTGGCGAAAAAGGGTAGTGTTGGGAACCACTCTAGCAAAGTTTTCACAAAGGTGGGCAAAGATGGACATGCACAGTATCGCATTCGGCGTGAAATCAAGAAGATGAAAGCCGTATGTGTACATGATGTCGTTGAAGAAGTCAAAAAATAGGGGCAGAGCCCGCAATAGAAATATGCGACGAAAAAGGGGTATCTGTCCGACCCACTTTTGGAGCAAGAACCTGGAATCACGCGTGTGGCAGGGTGAGCCTGCGTCTCCTTCGCCCACATGCACTGGTACCGCCTCTTCAAAGCTTCTGCATCGAGCGACGGGGCGAAGATGACATACTTCTTCCGCGTCTTCACTAGTTCGCTCTCCGGGACATCAGCTTTCGCCTCCTTGCTCTTGCCTTTGCTGGCCCTGGGCGGCATGGCGGCTGCGAGGGCGAAAGCCGGGGATGAAGCGAGCGTGGAGGCGGCGGGCGGAAGAGGGAAAGCTTTGCTCTGAGCTCGAGAGGAGGAAGGCGATGGCGACGGCCAGATTGAGAAGAAAAGGGGGTAAATAGGCTTGTGCCTCTGCGGCTTCTCCTTTTTATGGGGAAGGAGCGGGGCCGCCTCTTTTACTCCCCAATGTGAATGCGCCTCTACAGGCGCGTTGCAGTTGCAGCTTTTGAGGCACGCTTCCCATGTCGCGCGTTCGGCGCACGTAGTGGGGGGCACAGTAAACGGGATATTTACGAGCGGTTAATCCCCTGCCATGTGTGCCCGTGCACTGTTTGGGCCTAGCCCAACAACGCCTCGCACTCGTGTATGGCCTAGGCCTGGGGGCTCCTGTCGGTGTACTAAGTATTGGGCCACTAGTACCCCGTACTTGTGCACGGGCAGTTGTAGCCATACTCGCGGCAAGGCTTGTCGGGGAACAGTTCGAGGATTGACTCAAGCCACCAAAGAAATCATCGAGTTAGAGATCTGAGGATCAGCAGATAAGAAGAGCTGGAATCCGAAGGCCAGCTTCCCCGGCAAGATCTTGCTGGGGTGGCCTGCGGAGCCCGGCAAGGATCGGCGCCCGGCAAGGCTTGGCGCCCGGCAAGGTTTTGTTGCTGTGCCACCGCTCTAGCACAGCGACAAACCCGACATTCTGGGTCCTTCTTTGGATGCGTGGCGACGCGTCAGTGGAGGAGAGCTTAAGCGGTGCTGATGGGATGGCCCCTTTTTCCATCCCCAAGAAAGTAAGGACACCTAAACGGACACCTTACGGTGCATTAAATGCGTTCGTCCTAGTCCGTCAGGGGTTAGGTATGATGACCCTGTAGCTACTTTACACATCAATGTATGTACATTTTGCCACTGTGGTGACCCATTTGTGGTATAAAAGGAGGCCCACGGCAACTGCTACAGGGGAGAAGGATCTTCGGGCCCATTCTGCATGCGTAGCTGCTCTTGAACGTACTGTTCACTGTGAGCGCTCCTGGAGCCTGGGCTCAAGAACACTAATAATAACACAAGGCAGGAGTAGGGTTTTACGCTGATCAGCGGCCCGAACCTGGGTAAAATCGCCCCGCGTCGATCGTTGGTTTTGCTCTTTGCGCATACCTCTCCCCCAGCCGAATCGTAAAGGGGTCTCTTGGGATCCCATGGGTGTCGCACGCCGACAGCAGGGATGATGTAGGGCTCCTTGATTTCTGCAAAAACAAAATATAAACAAAAACATTATTATCCTCATTTTAGTACTTAGTGAAACCCTATAAGATATGAATTAAACATTATTATGCTGATTCAAAAGACCTACATTTATTAAAAATTTGTAAAACCTAGTTCTAACCCTAACAGCTATCCATCCATCCATCTATCTATCCAAATCATTACTAAAAAAACTAGTTTAATCCATCTGTCTATCCATCTATCTATCCAAGCATTACAAAAAAAAAATCATCCACCCATATATATGAACACCTAGGGTTAATTACATATAACTAGTTTAGTGCTCTAATGATGAAATGGGCTCATATATATGAACACACAGGGTTCATATATATGAACAAAATTAGTAAAATACTACCTACCTATTCTACAATCAAATTCTAACTAATTTTTATTACTAAAAATTTGTATACCTAATTTTTTTTACTCAAAATTTCTATACAGAGAGAGGTGGGAGGAGGGAGGAGTGAGGAGGAGGAGGAGGGAGGAGTGAGGGGCAGTGGGAAGAGGGAGGAGAGAGAAGAGAGGAGGAGGGCAGTGGGAGAAGGGAGGAGGGCGACCGGAGGCAGAGGGAGGAGTGAGGAGGGCGCGATCGGAGGAGGAGGAGGGCGCTGCCGGAGGAAGAGGAGGGCGCGGCCGGAGGAGGAAGTGGCTGGAGGAGGAGGAGGAGGGCGCGGCCGGAGGAGGAGAGATGAGGGTGGTGGAAGGAGGAGGGAGGAGGGGGCAGTCCGAGGAGGAGGACGGCGACGAAAATGCGGCGGCGGCGGCAATGCGGCGGCGATGAGGAGGACGGCGAGAGAGTGGAGAGGGAGAGTGAGAAGAGCGGATGAGAGGGTCGGCCGCGCGGGGAAGACAATAAGCTAGGGTTAGTAGCAGCGCGGGTTGGGGACAAGCGCTACCACTACAGAGCATAGCAGTAGCGCTGGATATCGATCCGCGCTGCTGCTAAGTGGGGCTCGCCATGTGCGCCTAGTTCAAACTTAGCAGTAACGCGTTTTGCTAACACGCGCTACTGCTATGAGGATAGCAGTAATGCCTTTTCCTGTCACGCGCTACTACTAAGTAGCAGTAGCGCCACCTTTTAACAGGCGCTACTGATAAGCTTCTATGTATAAAGTTTTCCGTAGTAGTGTCTCTCCCATATTGAAGATTGCATCTCGTTACAGGGCAAAAAATGATTTCCCTTCCCATCTATGATCCCTTTGATCAAGTAGAGTACGGTGCACGGGGTTTCGTCGGCCTGCAAACACATGTCTGCGGCGTAAAACATCCAAAAGGCAACGAAAATGGAATATTCTAGATATATGTTGATGCGACATGTAATTACCATGAGGGCGTCGAGCTCAGCCAAAGACGAAGGCCCGCCTAGCACGCCAGAGACTAAGGACGGGCTGCTATGAGCAAGTGCGGGTGCGGGTGTGGGAGCAGGCCCGGTTGCGTGAGCAGGTGATGATGCGGTGGTGTTGTTCACCGAGTTGCTCCCGACGAAACTGGGCATGGGGAAATCATGTACCGTCTTGTCTGGATTTTCCTTCGTCCAGTTGATGATAGCCGGGATCAAGTTAGTAGCAAAATCATTTCTGCAGGCATGTACAGCTGCATCGACTGCCTGCTGTATCAACTCATTTTTCTCCTCGGCTGCTTTTTTCGCGTCCTCAGCTGCTTTTTTCTCGAACGCAAGCTTCACCTTCTCGTTGATGTCCGCCTGACTAAACTTCTTTTTCTGCTTCTTGGCCTCCGGGCCCTCGTTGTAAAACACCTTCCACGTGGCGCCGTCTCCAGCGCCGTGCACACGTCCATATTGCGGCCGCTGGCCCAAAGGGAGTCCCTTAAGTTTGTTCAAGGCCCGGTTGAGAGGGGTGTCCCACTTGGGCCTCATCGGTGAAGTAGGGCTTTCGGCTGCAAGCTGGTGTTGCTTCTCCTGCAGAAGGAACGTGAACCGTTTATGAATGTGTAGTCGGCTTGATCAGAAGCTAAATGTAAGGTGGTAAAAGAATAATTACCAATATTCTAATCAATTTCCTCGTGATCGGGTCCGTGTAAAAAACCTTCTTTTCCTTGTCCCACTTGTAGCGGGCCCTGATGAAGTCACGCTCCAAGGGGTTGGTGAACTTCGGGAAGGGGTCTGGGAGGCCCGCGGCTTCATGTTCCGTGTCCTCCTTATCCCATATGGGCCTTTTGCCAAGGTAGCCACGGCTTCCGAGGCGATGCTTCCCCGTGTTCCTTTGCTGAAGGCTCTTGAATTTCGCAGCCTTAGCCTTGGCTGCCTCAGTAGCGCAAGTGTCCTTGAACTTTTTGAACTCCTCTTTCGTAAGTGTCGGATTTTCCTCCAGAATCTTGGACAGGGGTTCCTCAGCCTCAATAGCTCGTTTCACCCTCCCTTTCTAGGAGGCCAAATCATTGCTGAACATGCCCATGGCGTGATTGTTAATCTTTTCCATCTTCGGATCATCCCACGATTGTTCTATGCTATCATCCCGGTCTGGGAAGTTGAATCTCTTATGCAACTTCGTCAGGAGCAACTGCCTCAAATGTTCTTTACTCCTTAAGTCATCGTCGTTGATGCTCTCGCATTCCCGTAGGATGCATCCTACTTGGTTCCCATAGCACTTGCGAGGTTCTTCCGGCTCTAATGGCTCAGACTTGCCAGGGGCCATCTTTGTGATCACCAGTCGTCCAATGCCGAGTTTGTTAGGTTTTCGTATCCTCTGCTTCTTCTTTTTGGTAGCGGCATCGGCGCCGGTACCTTCCCCATCGGTATCTTCCTCGCCGGTACCTTCCCCGTCGGTCTCGGCACCACCATCGGTGCCGGCGGCGTCGGTGTCGATGTCGGCGTCATTACCATCATCGAGGCCGACCTGCAAACCTTGACTGTGCTTAGCAGACAAAAAGTCGAGGTACTGTTGTTCACCCTCATAATCCATCTCGTCTACATCTTGGTCAGAAGGCCCGGTTTCTTCATTGTTCGACATGTTTCCTATGATTAAGTCTCCTTGTTTAATTCTAAAACTATAAAAAAATGAGAAATGACATAAAAAATATCTATGTTTGTTGGAATGCCATTTCCCAGCAAATCCCGGCACTCGATATGCCTACTTTCTAGCACAAGTCATGCCAAAATTCACGGAAAATTTCGGCATGACCTTTGCTAAAAAGTGGACATATCAAGCACCTGAAATTCACCGGAACGGAAATGAATAAACATTCCGGCGAAATATAGGCCACTCGGATCATTTACCCTGCACATAATCATCATTTTCCAAATATGACATGTCCAAAACATCACATGTCCAAATGACATGTCCAAATTCCAAATATGACATGTCCAAATCACATGTCCACATATCACATGTCCACTTCAAATTTGCATATAAAAGGAAGAAAAAATATAGAACTTGAAGAAAAATGCAAGAAGTCATTTTTCTTCACAATATTTGAAACTAAATTCAGCCTACCTAAATTTGAAACAAAAAATAGCAACAATTGCTTTAACTAAAAAATTTAAATAGCAACAGTTGCTTTAACTAATCTATCCACTTCAAATTCTGTTTTTTTAAATAGCAACAATTGCTTTAACTAAAAAATTTAAATAGCAACAGTTGCTTTAACTAATCTGTCCTAGGTTTCATACTAGTTCTAATTAACTAACTAGCACTATAAAATTTAAATAGCAACAATTGCTTTAACTAAAAAATGCAAAAAAACCTATATAATCAATTCTATTTTTTCTTACACTAAAAAATAGCCTAGGGTTCATACTAATTCATACTAACTAGCACTAAATAGCAGAGAAGAGGGGAGGGGAGAGGGCTTATAGAGGGCAGAGAGAGAGATGGGGTCGGGGGAGACGGCGCGGCACTGAGGCGAGGCGGGGTCGGGGGAGACGGCGCGGCACCGAGGCGAGGCGGGGTCGGGGGAGATGGCACGACACCGAGGAGAGGCGGGGTCGGGGGAGACGGCGCGGCACCGAGGAGAGGCGGGGTTGGGGGAGACGACGACTCAGGCAAGGTCAAGGGCGAGGGCAGGGCTCCGGCGGCGATGAGGGGGGAGAAGAGAGAGTGTGGATTTGGGGGAAGAAGCAGAGGCGGGACGCCCGCTGGGGGGGTTAAGTGAACATAGCAGTGGCGCGGTTCCTCAAAACACGCTATAGATAAGTTAGCTATAGCGTGTTTCGACAAGCAGCGCTACTGCTATCACCGATAGCTATAGCACATTTTCTTAAAGAGCGCTACTGCTATGTTGACTACCTATAGCTCTTTTTTAGAAAAGCGCTACTGCTATAACCAGTACCTATAGCTGTTTTGTTTCTTCTATTTTCTTTTCCTTTATTTACTCTTCATTTTCTTTTCTTCTTTTCCTTTTCTTTTCTTTTCCCACTTTTCCCGAGAGTAGGAACGAAGGGAAGGTGATACAATGTATATAAGTAAGGCGATATATATTGCATCATTTGACGGTTAAGTATGTATACAAAATAGAAACATATATATTACATCATTTGACCCATGCATAACGGTTAAGTGTGTACACAAAATAGGAACATATATATTACATCATTTGACCAATAACGGTTCCTCAGCGTTGACATTTTCGTTTTTGAGTGAGCTTCTTTCCCTTCTTGTTCATTGAAGAATAATTGAGCCCCTCATTGTGACTTTTCCTATTCCATGGAGTACGATCTTTCTTAGGTAATGTAGTATTGATTCTTCTTTTGGCGTATACTTCATCGTCATCATCATCTTCCCTCATTGGGTTGCCGTACTGGTCGTAGTCTTCCTCGTTGGCGACTCCATCCATTCCAATGATGTTCCTTTTGCCTCTCCTCACGACAACACGGCTAGGATTGCACGGGTCAGTTATGAAGAAGCATTGTGTCACGTGCTTAGTGTGTACCCATGGCTCGTTTTTTGCGATAGCGTTCATGGTAGCACTCTTGGCGTCGGGTATAGTCATGGTAGTGAAATACCGGTTTTCTCTTTCAACATTCTTAGCCCATCTGACATGGAACATCGTCGTGTTGTGCAGTCCAGAGTAGTCAAGCTCCCAGATCTCCTCGACCCTTTCGTAAAATCTCTCAGTTGCGCCGTTGTCGCTGCCGGTCATGCATTCCATCGTCACCCCTGAGTTCTGATCATCACTGTCCATATCTTTGGCCTCCGTGTAGAACGTGTATCTGTTGATATCGTATGCCTGATAGGTGACGAGGTTGGGCGAGGGGCCATGTGCTAAGGCGTATATGAGCAATCCGTCCTTAGAGCCCTCTTCCGGGGGATTAGCAATAATATGCTCTTTGAACCAATGCAGGAAAGTGGAGTTGTGCTCTCTAGTAACTTCGGTGTCCGTCCTGCATACCCCCCGGTCACGATACTTCTTTGCGGTAGTTGCTTTGTGCAGTGCCGCGAAAGGATCTACCTGGTGTAGGTGTTGTAGCACTACCAAGTTTGCTCTGTCAAAGTCATTGCGTCGATCTGAGTAGGTCACATGCAGTTCCCTGCGACCGTTGGAGTGACCTTATCCTTCGAGCCTCCCATCGTGCTTGTTAACGGGCAAACCAACACCAGGCGGCCGGTCTGCGCCATATAGAAAATTCTTGCAGAAAGAGATGCACTCTTGTGTCAGATAGCCCTGGACGATGCTTCCATCCGGACGGGACATGTTACGAACCAATCCTTTGATGATCCCATTCATCCTCTCAAACGACATCATGTTGTGCAGGAATGACGACCCCAGGTCTATTATGTCGTCCACAATATGGACACACAGATGCACCATGATGTCAAAGAACGTGGGCAAGAAGTACATCTCAAGCTCATCTAGTATGACAACGATCTCTTCATGTAGCCTTTGGAGCTGCTTCACACTGATCAACTTTCGAGAGATGACGTCGAAAAAGTTGCAGAGACCAATAAGCGTGTCACGGACGTGCTTGTCCATTACCCCTCTAAGGGCAACAGGTAGTATCTGTGTCATCATCACATGACAGTCATGGGACTTCATCCCGCTGAACCTTTTCTTCTTCGTGTCTAGATATCTGCTTATCTTGCCACAGTAACCGGAACTAACTTTGATTCCGGTAAGGCACTTGAAGAATTGATCGATCTCAGCTAGACTTAAGGTGAAGCAAGAAGGGGGGCAATAATACTCTTCCTTTACTTTTTTGCCCTTCTTCTCCCGCGCCTCTATCTCTGTCTCTGTCTCCTCTGACTTTTTATGGGGCGGCATGTGCAGATCTGCCCTGATCTCCAAATCTTGCACGTATTTTCTTGCCTTCGGCCCATCCTTGGTCTTATCCGGCATGTTCATCAGTGTCGCAAGCAAGCTCTCAAGGACATTCTAACAGATATGCATTTGATCAAGGCAATGAGGCGTGTCGAGTTTGTGCCAGTACTCCAAGTCCTAGAAAACAGACCTCATCTTCCATACCTTCAGCAGCGGCTCTGGCGCCTTTTTCATCGTCTTTCCCGGCGCGGGGCACTGTTCCCAGTTTTTCAACAGCTCATCGATTTCGGCGCCGCTCTGCTTACGTGGAGGTCCTCGATGCTCAGCCTCACCATTGAATAGATCTCCACGGTTTCTCCACGGGTCGTCCTTCTCGAGCCATCTTCGATGCCCCATGTACATGATTTTCCCAGACCCACCATCTTTCCTTGATGTTAGCTGCTGAGACATCGTATCATCCATGCACCACGTGCATCTGCAATATCCATGGCACACCTGGCCTGCGACATATCCATAACCGAGATAGTCGTGCACCGTCGTGATCAGCGCTGCTCTCATACAGAAATACTCGCCTTTGCTGGGGTCCCATGTCCTGGCTGGTGTTTTCCATAACGTGTCTAACTCCTCTTGAAGTAGCCCCAGATACAGATTAATATTATTTCCTTGTTGTTTCGGCCCTTGAATCAGCATGCTCATGTGTATGTACTTCGACTTCATGCACAACCAAGGGGGAGGTCGTACATCCATACAAACACGGGCCATGTGCTATGGTTGGTGTTCTGGTTGCCAAACAGATTCATGCCATCGGTACACACACTGAGCATGATGTTCCTTGCATCACATGTGAAATACCGATATTCGCCGTTGAACACTCTCCACTGGCTTCCATCCATGACGTGTCTCAGCTTCGGATCATCTCCATCGTCGGGCTTCTTCCTCTTCGTGTGCCAGCGCATGAGCTTTGCTTCCTTGGGATCTACGAAATACCGCTGGAGATGGGGAGTGATTGGTAAGTACCATACAACTCTCTGGGGAGATTTCTTCCCGGCCTTCTTTTATCGAGAAGCATTGCACACTGGACAGCTTGTTTTTTCCGCGTGCCCCTTCCGATAAATTATGCAATCGTTGATGCATGCATGGTATCTAACGTGCGGTAGATCAAGAGGGCACACGATCTTCTTGGCCTCATCCACACTAGTAGGACATAGATTCCCCGTGGGAAGAACATCCTTTAGGTACTTGAGAAGCCCATCGAGGCTAGTGTTGGTCCATTTGTTTTTAGCCTTCGTCTTCAGGAGTTCGAGTGTGAAACTCAAGCGGGTCACCACGGGATTGCAACCATGATACAATGGAGTGTTCGAGTCTACCACCAGTTGCTACAGCTTGGTCTCCTCTCTAGAAGCAGCTCTCTCAGTACTCGTCTCCTTGTGAAGCAGTGCTTGAACATGAGGGTCCCGCATGATTGAACTTAGTACCGATGAATTCTGCGGCGTGGAGTCCACGTTCTCTCCGCCGCCATGTCCGGCCCCTTCTCCGCCGCCATGTCCAGCCCCTTCTCCGCCACCATTATCGATCATCTCTTCGTCTTGCCCCGTGTCATCATTGCCTGCCCCGTCGGCATCCTCAACATCATCATCCTCATCTTCAATTATCCACCGAGTATAGCCATCCATGAAACCAGTCATGAGCAGGTGTGCTTCGACACGACCATCGTCATAGGGGTAGAGCCAAACTCGTCCTTTGCATCTTCGACACGGACATAAAACCTCTGGCAAGTTATTTTCTTTCATGTCCTGCACCGCCAACCGCAACCACCTGTCCACCACCGTTCCACTGACCATCATGAACGCCTGCATGGTAATAATAAACAAATTGATTATAAAAATGCATGCATGCATCAAAGTCATACAAAAATTCGGCATGACCTTCCCTAAAAATAGGACATATAGAGTTTGCCCGAAATTCGCAGAAATGGAAATAAATCGACATTTTGGCAAAACATAGGCAACTCACAAGCACAATTCGGCGTCAACTCATGCCACACACACAATTTCCATCATATCGCCCGATTATGTCATATCTCACACACATACACATATTTCCATTCTTGCAAAAGCATAAATTTTTAATCACCTATCTCGAGATCGAGCACGGTGAGATGATGATGTAGTTAGGGAGATCAAAAGTGGACAAAGCTCTTCTTGACAAGGCTAGATATAGTTAGGGGGTACATAGGTCACTTCACTAAATGCTACATCTACCTAGCTAGCTAGTTTGGGAGGAGACAAGTTCAACTAGTGGAGAGGGAAGGAAAAAGAGAAAGGAGATGCATTAATGGAGGTGGTGTAGTTAGCTAGGAGTAATAAAGAGAGAGAAAGGTAGGTAGAAGAAGGAGAGTAATGGGGGGGAGAAGTATAGTGAGGAAGAAGCAAAGTGAGGGAGAGAGAGGAGGTAGGAGGTAGGGGAAAGTGAGGAAGAGAGGATGGGGGAGAGACGGAGGGGGAGGAAAAAGGCGGTATGGCTGCGGCTTAGCAGTAGCGCTGGGCGTAAAATGCGCTACTGCTAATAAGATAGCAGTAGCGCGCTTATGGCACACACGCTACTGCTAAGCGGGGCCCTCCATGTGCCCAGTTTCAAAATTAGCAGTAGCGACATGCAAAAAAAGCGTGCTACTACTATTACTTTAGCAGTAGCGCGGTTATCATGGGCGCGCTACTGCTAAACCTAGGGTGGCAGGAACGGTCGGTCAATTTTAGTAGCAGCGTGGTTCAACCGAGCCGCGCTACTGCTAAGTCGGTAGCAATAGTGCCTGTTTTGGGCCAGCGCTACTGCTAATTAGCAGTAGCGCCTCTTCCTGACCCGTGCTGCTGCTAAGATTCTGTGTATAAGGTTTTCCCTAGTAGTGGGCATGTGAAGCCCGTGATGCTGCCTGGAAAAAGGAGGCGGTGGAGCTTTGGGGGCGGGCACGTCGTCGTGCGGAGGAGGTGTACGAAGACGGGTACTTCGCGAGGAAGGTCAAAGGTGTAACACCCCATGTATTAAGCTACAATAATCACCCTGTTGATAATGCCATGTCATCAGGATCAACAGTGCTTAATCATCATTAGTAGTAAATCCCTTTCAAATTCAAACTCCAATGGAAATTCAAACTAAAAGTGAAAATAAAAGTTGTACAAATCCAGAGACTAAAATGTTCATTAAATAATAAATATTCTAGAGACAATTCTAAAATTATATTCAACATACACTAAATAAATTAGGTGACCCTAACAACCACAAAACAACACTATTTAATACCTATTTATTTAAATAAAATCTAAAAGAAAACATTTGGGTTCAAAACCATTTTATTGCAGTGGCATTCAATGCACTGAGATTTAAGGGTTAGGTCTCATATTTTGCAAAAACCATTTAGTGGCCTAACTATTTACAAAACAGAGAAATGAGAATGAATAAAAAGAAAAAGACAAAAGAAAACAAAAAGAGAAAAGGCCTTTCCCCCCTGGGCCACGGCACAACAGGCCACCAGGCCGGCCCACCCCGCGCGCCCCTGGCCTATATGGCCCAGCCCCACCAGAAACACTAAACCTAGGCCCCACTCCCCCCCCCCGATCCACTCCCCCCCTCTCTGCTGAATCTGGCGATCCCCATCGCCCCCCGAACCCGCATCCGCGACGCCGCGCTGACGCCGCTCGCCGTCGTCCTCGCCTCCCCTTCGACGGCCTCCTCGTGCCCCGTCGCCCCCGTCCTCTCCCTCGCGCTCGGCCTCGTCGACCTCCTCTGCCCCACCTCGCCCATCGCCGTCTCGACATCGACCACCGCCGCCCCGAGCTCCGGCGCCTCCCCGAGCTCCTCTGTGAGCTACTACGCCGCCCGCCCCCTCTTTCTCTCGGTCAACGCCGCCCCGCTCGCGCTCGCCACGGTCGCCGAGCGCCAGGCCGCGCCCTGGCCGCGTCCGCGCCGCCCCGCACCCGCGCGCCTGCTCGCGCGCCTCGCCCGCCTCGCGCGCGCGCCCCACACCCCCTCCGGCCTCGCCCCGCTCGCCCCTGCCGCTGCACGCACACGCGCCCGCGCACACGCTGCCGCGCCCTCGCCACGCCCCCGCCGCGCTCGTCGCACGCGCCCGCGCCCCGCCACCTGCACGCCCGTGTCCGTGGCCTCGTGCCACTGACGGGTGGGGCCCCGCCGCCCCTGTGCCACTGGCCGGTGGGCCGAACCCCCCTGTGACGCTGACAGCACGGGCCCACGCCCTAAAAACGAAATTAGAAAAATTAAAGAAATAAAAATAAAATAAAATTATTAAAATTAATAATTAATTAGTTAATCAGTTAAGTTAATTAACCCTGATTAGGATAATCTAAATTAGTTAATTAGTTTAATTAAATACTAATTAGTTAGTTAACCCTAATTAACTAACCAGTCAATGACAGGTGGGTCCCATGTGTCAGATGAGTGCTGACGTCAGCATGATGTCATGCTGACATCATCAACTACTGTTTCAGATAATGTTTAATTTAAATAAATAATTAAATTCCAGAAATTAATATAAACTTAGAAAATCATATTAAATAATCCATAACTCCGATGGAAAAACTTTGTACATGAAAGTTGCTCAGAACGACGAGACGAATTCGAATACGCGGTCCGTTCGTCCGTCACACGTCCCTAACTATCCAAACCTGCAACCGTCCCTCTCCGGTCATCTGTCTGACAAATGTCCGGAACCAAGAAAACATTCCCGGATGGATTCCCCCTTCCTCGGTGACGTGCAACCATACGTTAGGACACACCCGGCACTGCACATTGTCATGTCGTACTTTGTGTTGCTCATGTTTGCTGTGTATTTATACTGTTTCCTCCCCCTCTTCTCTCTCGGTAGCCCCCGACACCGACATCGTCCCCGAGACCGACGCAGCTCCGGAGACCGAAGACACCATAGACGACCTTGCCCTTGCCGCCGAGCAACTAGGCAAGCCCCCCCCCCCTTGAGCATACCGATATCGCCCATTCTATTTCTCATGCTTGCATTAGAATTGCTGCTGCCACTGCTTTACCTATTCTGATGCATAGCCTGTTTATTGTAACCTGCTGTTGATAATTACCTGCATATCCTAAACTGCTTAGTATAGGCTGGGTAGAGACCTATCTGTGACCCCACTTATCCCGATTGCCCCGCTGGATTATCCGAAGACCCGATCAACGGGATTGAAGACCAGGCCCCGACACCGCACATCACCCCCCCTTAGTTGTAACGACACTACAGTGTTACTATCGAGTGCCGAGGGTGAAACCTCTTGTAGCACTTCTGATGTTAACTCTGTAGAGTAGCTATTCGGTCGTGGTCATCGAGGGTGATTCCTCCTTCACCGCTTCCGATAACGATGCCGTCGTACAACACCTCAAGTGTGAACCCAGTGAGGGTGATTCCTCCGAGTTCACCTTGACGGATACATCGAGTAGGAATGCAACAAGGGTGATACCTCGGATTCCCCTGATGTTATGGACACATGGATACTTGGACTTTACACTGTTACTTGGATAGGCGGGTCGACCCTGAGGGGTACCCGCGTGCGCCTGAGAGGCGAGTGTTGTGAAGACGGGTGCCTGTGTGGTGCCCGAGTGGTGAATACGAGGCGTGGCCGGGCATTCTTGGCCCTTGCCGCAAGTCCTCGAGATGGGGCGATGGGGTCACATCTTTCGTGAGTCTCTGCTCGTTACCGCAAGCCCAGGGTACTAGCGATTTGGATATTTGATCCGAGCAGGCCTCTGGTCTGATAGCACTAACCATCACGTGGGCATAGTATGGGCGTTCTGCATCGTAGCATCAGCCGAAAGCTTTGTCAGACGTCCAGTTCAGCATTGTGGCCGGGTCGGATCGTGCCGTTGGCGCTGGTATCCACCCTGCTCACAACGACCCAGAGTGCACAAGGCGACGGCCCAAGACCCCTGAGCGCTTAGGATGTAGACCGGCGGGGACCTCTCTGCTGAGCTCTAGGTAGGGCTGCGGTGTGTCGTTTGGCCGAGGCCGGGCATGACCCAGGAAAGTGTGTCCGACCAGAGTTAATCGAGCGTGTTGGGTAAGTTGGTGCACCCCTGCAGGGAAGAAAACTTCTATCGATAGCCTGTCCTACGGTAACGGACACTCGGAGTTGTATCCTGATTGATACAATTTAGAACTGGATACTTGGATACTATGGCTCTGGGATTGCTTCTCGTAGGGAGTCGAGAAGGGATCTCGGGACGAGGTTGATGACTATATGGCTCTGGGATTGCTTTCTCGCAGGGAGTCGAGAAAGGATCTCTGGGTGAGGATGAGACTTAATGATACTGCTACATTATATGGTACTGTCTACACTCTTCTAATGCTGCAAGACCTCTGAAGATGCTAGTCTTCGATAGGACTAGGCCTCCTCTCTATTCTGGCATTTCTGCAGCCCAGTCCACATATACAGCCTCTTATTGAAAATGTTGCATATGTAGTGTAGATCCTTGCTTGCTGAGTACTTCTGAGTACTCACGGTTGCTTTGTTTTCCTTTTCTCCCCATATCAGTTTGTCATGACCAAGATGACGGAGCCCCTGAGACAGCTGTCCCCGCCGACGATCTCTACTACTACCCCGAGGGTGGTTTTTTACTTCGAGCTTGCCGTAGACCAGGAGTAGGATCGGAGGGTCCCAGGTAGGAGGCCTACGCCTTTCGATCGTAGTGTTTTATTTTGCCCCGTCTTTCTAAAGGCCTTTCTGTTTCTGTTTCATATCTGTACTCAGATATCTGATGCTTCCGCTGACGCTTGTATGCAAGCTTATGTATTCGAGCCCTCAAGGCCCCTGGCTTTTAATATAAAGCCTGTATGACTTTATTTATGTTTTAGAGTTGTGTTGTGATATCTTCCCGTGAGTCCTTAGGCTTGATCGTGTGCATTTGCGTGTATGATTAGTGCACGATTAGGCCGGGGGTGTCACAAGTTGGTATCAAAGCCAGGTTTCGATCCTGGGACCTGTGGGTTATGAACACCTCCGTCTTGTACTGGAAAGACTCCAAGAACACCAGCTGTATGCCAAATACTCCAAATGTGAATGCTGGCTTTCTGAAGTGACATACCTCGGTCATGTGATTTCCAAGCATGGAATTGCTGTTAACCCAGAATGAGTTCAGGCTATTCTTGACTGGACTCCTCCGAAGAACGTCAAGCAAGTCAGAAGTTTTCTTGGCCTTGCAAGTTATTGCCGTCGTTTTGTCGAGAATTTCTCAAAGATTGCTAAACCTTTGACCGATCTGCTTCACAAGGGAGTTAAATTTGAATGAATAGAAAAATGTCAGGAAAGTTTCCAGACACTCAAAGACAAGCTGACATCTGCCCCAGTACTATCTCCTCCAGATACCCGCAAAGACTTTGTGATTTATTGTGACGCATCCCGTGAAGGATTAGGCTGTGTCCTAATGCAAGAGCGTAAGGTGATTGCTTACGGCTCTCGATAGTTGCGCCCACATGAAGAGAATTATCTGGTACATGATCTAGAACTAGCTGCTGTGATCTATGCATTGCAGTTGTGGTGACATTACCTTCTCGGTAATCGTTGCGAGATCTACACGGATCATAAAAGTCTGAAGTACTTGTTCACTCAACCATCTCTAAACCTCCGTCAGCAAAGATGGATGGAGGCCATTGCGGACTATGATTTGGGTATTTCCTATACCCCTGGCAAGGCTAACGTGATGGCTGATGCCTTAAGCCGCAAGTCCTATTGCGACAACCTCATGGTTAGGCGAGCTCAACCTTGTCTTTTTGAAGAACTGTGCAAGCTGAATCTGCGTATTGTTCCACAAGGCTCTCTAAGTAACCTTGTGATACAACCAGATCTTGAGAAAGCTGTTAAGAATGCGCAAGCTAAAGATGCTGAAATTGATCTGATGAAGAAAGACCTTCACCTTGTAAAGTACAGGGATTTCTCGCTGTCTGAAGATGGAACCTTGTATTTCAGAGACCGCATTGTGGTACCTCGCTTCGAACTCATGACTGACAAAGTCATGAAGGAGGCACATGATACCCCGCTGTATATTCATCCGGGTAGCACCAAGATGTATCGTGACCTCCGTCAAAGGTACTGGTGGTCTAAAATGAAGCAGGACATTGCTCGATATGTTGCTGAATGTGATGTTTGCCGTCGCGTTAAAGCAGAACATCAGAAGCCTGCTGGAATTTTGCAACCACTTCCTATTCCTCTATGGAAATGGGATAAGGTTCAGATGGATTTCGTTACAGGACTTCCCAGGTCACAGAAGGGTCACGATGCTATTCTTGTCGTTGTCGACCAACTCTCTAAAGTTGCACACTTTCTGCCCATCAAGGAAACTATCACTGCTAGTCAGTTAGCAGAGTTGTATATCTCCAGAATTGTATCACTCCACGGTATTCCGAAGGAGATCAGTTCGGACCGTGGCGGCCTTTTCACTTCCAAATTCTGGGAAAGCTTCCAAACAGCTATGGGAACTCATATTACCTGGAGTTCAGCTTATCATCCACAATCCCAAGGCCAAGTCGAACGAGTCAATCAAGTGCTTGAAGACATGTTGCGGGCTTGTGTTATTTCATTTGGCAAGAAGTGGGAAGAATCTCTCCCGTATGCCGAATTCTCTTACAACAACAGCTATCAAGCCAGCTTGAAAATGGCCCCCTTCAAAGTACTCTATGGACGTAAGTGTCGAACCCCTCTGAATTGGTCAGAAACTGGGGAACGACCACTCGTGGGTCCGGATATTATTCAACATGCCGAAGAACAAGTTCGTATTGTTCGAGAAAATCTCAAGGTGGCTCAGGACCGCCAGAAGAGTAACTATGATCGCAAACGATGGGGTTTAACTTATCAACCTGGTGAACAGGCTTATCTGCGAGTCACCCCGATGAAAGGCACTCACTGTTTTGGAATCAAGGGCAAGCTAGCTCCATGCTACATTGGTCCTTTCCGCATAATTGCTAGACGTGGTCAAGTGGCATATAAATTGGAGTTGCCGCCGCAATTCTCTCATATCCACGACGTCTTCCATGTGTCGCAACTTCGTAAATGCTTCAAGGAATCTCCGCACCGAGCTGTGGATCACGAGATGCTCGAATTGCATGATGATCTTTCATATAAGGAGCATCCGATCCGCATTCTCGATGAAGCTGAACGTCGGACCCGTCAGAAGGTTACCAAGTTCCTCAAAGTGCAGTGGTCAAATCATACTGAAGATGAAGCCACTTGGGAACGCGAGGATAATCTTCGTGCGGAATACCCCGAACTTTTCCCTTCTACCTCTTAATTCTCGGGACGAGAATTCTTGTTAGTGGAGGAGATTTGTAACACCCCATGTATTAAGCTACAGTAATCACCCTGTTGATAATGCCATGTCATCAGGATCAACAGTGCTTAATCATCATTAGTAGTAAATCCCTTTCAAATTCAAACTCCAATGGAAATTCAAACTAAAAGTGAAAATAAAAGTTGTACAAATCCAGAGACTAAAATGTTCATTAAATAATAAATATTCCAGAGACAATTCTAAAATTATAATCAACATATAATAAATAAATTAGGTGACCCTAACAACCACAAAACAACACTATTTAATACCTATTTATTTAAATAAAATCTAAAAGAAAACATTTGGGTTCAAAACCATTTTATTGCAGTGGCATTCAATGCACTGAGATTTAAGGGCTAGGTCTCATATTTTGCAAAAACCATTTAGTGGCCTAACTATTTACAAAACAGAGAAATGAGAATGAACAAAAAAAAGACAAAAGAAAACAAAAAGAGAAAAGGCCTTTCCCCCCTGGGCCACGGCCCAGCAGGCCACCAGGCCGGCCCACCCCGCGCGCCCCTGGCCTATATGGCCCAGCCCCACCAGCAAACCCTAAACCTAGTCCCCACTCCCCCCCCCCCGATCCACTCCCCCCCTCTTGCTGGATCTGGCGATCCTCATCGCCCCGACCCCGCCTCGCGACGCCGCGCTGACGCGCTCGCCGTCGTCCTCGCCTCCCCTTCGACGGCCTCCTCGTGCCCCGTCGCCCCCGTCCTCTCCCTCGCGCTCGGCCTCGTCGACCTCCTCTGCCCCACCTCGCCCGTCGCCGTCTTGACGTCGACCACCGCCGCCCCGAGCTCCGGCGCCTCCCCGAGCTCCTCTGTGAGCTACTACGTCGCCCACCCCCTCTTTCTCTCTGTCACCGCCGCCCCACTCGCGCTCGCCACGGTCATCGTGTGCCGGGCCGTGCCCCGGCCGCGTCCGCGCCGCCCCGCACCCGCGCGCGCCCGCTACCCTGCTCGCGCGCGCGCCCCACCCCCCCTCCGGCCTCGCCCCGCTCGCCCCTGCCGCTGCACGCACACGCGCCCGCGCACGCGCTGCCGCGCCCTCGCCACGCCCCCGCCGTGCCCCGCCACCCACACGCCCGCGTCTGTGGCCTCATGCCACTGACCGGTGGGGCCCCGCTGCCCCTGTGCCACTGGCCGGTGGGCCAAACCCCCCTGTGACGCTGACAGCACGGGCCCACGCCCTAAAAATGAAATTAGAAAAATTAAAGAAATAAAAATAAAATAAAATAAAATTATTAAAATTAATAATTAATTAATTAATTAGTTAATTAGTTAAGTTAATTAACCCTAATTAGGTTAATCTAAATTAGTTAATTAGTTTAATTAAATACTAATTAATTAGTTAACCCTAATTAACTAACCAGTCAATGACAGGTGGGTCCCACGTGCCAGATGACTGCTGACGTCAGCATGATGTCATGCTGATGTCATCAACTACTGTTTCGGATAATGTTTAATTTAAATAAATAATTAAATTCCAGAAATTAATATAAACTTTAGAAAATCATATTAAATAATCCGTAACTCCGATGGAAAAACTTTGTACATGAAAGTTGCTCAGAACGACGAGACAAATTTGAATACGCGGTCCGTTCGTCCGTCACACGTCCCTAACTATCCGAACCTGCAACCGTCCCTCTCCGGTCATCTGTCTGACAAATGTCCGGAACCGGGAAAACATTCCCGGATGGATTCCCCCTTCCTCGGTGACGTGCAACCATACATTAGGACACACCCGGCACTGCACATTCTCATGTCGTACTTTGTGTTGCTCATGTTTGCTGTGTATTTATACTGTTTCCTCCCCCTCTTCTCTCTCGGTAGCCCCCGACACCGACATCGTCCCCGAGACCGACGCAGCTCCGGAGACCGAAGACACCATTGACGACCTTGCCCTTGCCGCCGAGCAACCAGGCAAGCCCCCCCCCCCTTGAGCATACCGATATCGCCCATTCTATTTCTCATGCTTGCATTAGAATTGCTGCTGCCACTGCTTTACCTATTCTGATGCATAGCCTGTTTATTGTAACCTGCTGTTGATAATTACCTGCATATCCTAAACTGCTTAGTATAGGCTGGGTAGAGACCTATCTGTGACCCCACTTATCCCGATTGCCCCGCTGGATTATCCGAAGACCCGATCAACGGGATTGAAGACCAGGCCCCGACACCGCACATCACCCCCCCCCCCCTTAGTTGTAATGACACTGCAGCGTTACTATCGAGTGCCGAGGGTGAAACCTCTTGTAGCACTTTTGATGTTAACTCTGTAGAGTAGCTATTCGGTCGTGGTCATCGAGGATGATTCCTCCTTCACCGCTTCCGATAACGATGCCGTCGTACAACACCTCAACTGTGAACCCAGTGAGGGTGATTCCTCCGAGTTCACCTTGACGGATACATCGAGTAGGAATCCAACGAGGGTGATACCTCGGATTCCCCTGATGTTATGGACACACGGATACTTGGACTTTACACTGTTACTTGGATAGGCGGGTCGACCCTGAGGGGTACCCGCGTGCACCTGAGAGGCGAGTGTTGTGAAGACGGGTGCCTGTGTGGTGCCCGAGTGGTGAATACGAGGCGTGGCCGGGCATTCTTGGCCCTTGCAGCAAGTCCTCGAGACGGGGCGATGGGGTCACATCTTTCGTGAGTCTCTGCTTGTTACCGCAAGCCCAAGGTACTAGCGATTTGGATATTTGATCCGAGCAGGCCTCTAATCTCATAGCACTAACCATCACGTGGGCATAGTATGGGCGTTCTGCATCGTAGCATCAGCCGAAAGCTTTGTCAGACGTCCAGTTCAGCATTGTGGCCGGGTCGGATCATGCCGTTGGCGCTGGTATCCACCCTGCTCACAACGACCCTGAGTGCACAGGGCGACGGCCCAAGACCCCTGAGCGCTTAGGATGTAGACCGGCGGGGACCTCTCTGCTGAGCTCTAGGTAGGGCTGCGGTGTGTCGTTTGGCCGAGGCCGGGCATGACCCAGGAAAGTGTGTCCGGCCGGAGTTAATCGAGCGTGTTGGGTAAGTTGGTGCACCCCTGCAGGGAAGAAAACTTCTATCGATAGCCTGTCCTACGGTAACGGACACTCGGAGTTGTATCCTGATTGATCCAATTTAGAACTGGATACTTGGATACTATGGCTCTGGGATTGCTTCTCGCAGGGAGTCAAGAAGGGATCTCAGGACGAGGTTGATGACTGTATGGCTCTGGGATTGCTTTGTCGCAGGGAGTCGAGTAAGGATCTCTGGGTGAGGATGAGACTTAATGATACTACTACATTATATGGTACTGTCTACACTCTTCTAATGCTGCAAGACCTCTGAAGATGCTAGTCTTCGATAGGACTAGGCCTCCTCTCTATTCTGGCATTTCTGCAGCCCAGTCCACATATACAGCCTCTCATTGAAAATGTTGCATATGTAGTGTAGATCCTTGCTTGCTGAGTACTTCTGAGTACTCACGGTTGCTTTGTTTTCCTTTTCTCCCCATATCAGTTTGTCGTGACCAAGATGACGGAGCCCCTGAGACAGCTGTCCCCGCCGACGATCGCTACTACTACCCCGAGGGTGGTTTTTACTTCGAGCTTGCCGTCGACCAGGAGTAGGATCGGAGGGTCCCAGACAGGAGGCCTACGCCTTTCGATCGTAGTGTTTTATTTTGCCCCGTCTTTCTAAAGGCTTTTCTGTTTCTGTTTCATATCTGTACTCAGATATCTGATGCTTCCGCTGACGCTTGTACGTAAGCTTATGTATTCGAGCCCTCAAGGCCCCTGGCTTGTAATATAAAGCTTGTATGACTTTATTTATGTTTTAGAGTTGTGTTGTGATATCTTCCCGTGATTCCTTAGGCTTGATCGTGTGCATTTGCGTGTATGATTAGTGCATGATTAGGCCGGGGGCGTCACAAAAGGCGCTAGGCGCCTCATCGCTGCGTGGAGGTGGGCCGATAAGCTCCAGCGTGCCACCGACGAGGAGCTCCGGTGGGCGCCCAACGAAATGGCAAGATCGTTCGCCCTCGTCCGCCAGCAAGCGGCAGATCGGTACGTCAAGCGCTGCAAGGCGGAGGAGGCGGAGTACTGCCTCCGCGCTGGGAAGACGCCGCGCTCCAGGGAGCTGCTGGCGAGGGGCTGCCGGAATACTGCCCCCAGGAGGTATTATTAGTTTTAGTATTGTTCGTTTTCAATTTTATGCATTGTACCTTGTAGTTAAGTATCATCACGTATATGTGATGATATTATATATATTTTATGATGAACTAAAGAACAATTAATATATATTATGAATTCTATTTTCTATCTGTTTTTGTATACTAATTTGTATCTAGCTGTTATCATCCACATATACAGAATGGAAAGCATATATACACACATTGAAATAGAACATATAAGGACGGAAAACAGAGTACACACATTGAAACAGAGCAATAAACAGCGCAATATTATGATTGCTATGAATACATAGTGATCCACGTCGAAATGAATCAACAAAATAAAACGTGTCCAGGAGACCATGACCAGCAGCCCTTGCCTACGGTAGCTCTTGGCTCTACCTGAACTCGTGCAGGCGTTCGTCCAAGCGGTCGACACGCTCGTGGTACATCTGGAGCACGATCTCAAGCTCCAAGTTGGCTATTTCATCGGAGATCACCAGCTCGAGGATGCGACGGCCATGTTCCTCTACTGCGCCCAGGTGGACACCTGGGCTAAGGAGGCGGTCGAGTCTAGCGACCAGCGGGTTGGCATCGAGCGGGCCGCGGACAAGGCGAATGGCACGACCCATGCGAACGGCGCAGAGGGCATCCGGTGCAAGTACGGCGCGGCCGACCTCTGGTGTAAGTACGGCGCAGAGGGCCTTTGCCCACTCCTGGCGAGGAATGGAGGTACTGACGGGACGTGTACCCAGCTGCGACGCCCTGTCTACAGCAGGCAAGCGCCGATGGATCCGCTCTTGCTGTGCGGCGCGCCGCGCCTCTCGCTCTATGGCGAGCCGCAGCCTATCAGCGCAGACGCGCCTAGCTTGCTCTGCGGCGCGCCATCAATCTTGTTGTGTGGCGAGCTGCAGCCTCTCGGCGCTGACATGCCTATCTTGATCCACGGCACTGAAGCGCCATGCGCCAAGGGTCTGCTCAACCCTGGCGATGACGCGCATCACAGCGTCGTCCATCGCATTGCCGGGGAGCGCCTCGGCCTCGACGGGCCGTGGTGACTTCTCGTTTTCCTCATCGACGAGGTTGATGGCAGAGGTGGCGCTTTGGTGGGTTGGCATGCTTGGAAAAGGTGGATGTGCTATAGGCTGCGCTTGTTGCCTCCGTGCATCGCGTGCCGCCTAGGTTTATGTGCAATATTGCTGGGTGGCGGGAAACCGGTGAGGAAATGGCGGGAAGCGGTGGTGTGTTCATAAAACACCATCAATTAATGGAAACTTAGCATAGAAGGAACATCGAGCTAGCACAAGAAGTAGATGATGATCAGATGGTCGTTTATCCTAGTTAATTATGCATGTAATAGTTTACTTTGGTGTGTGGAAATGTCATGTGTGTACTAGCCACCTATGTAATTGGATGTTTGCCGCATATTACACACATCTTGTTTATGTGAAATGTTTCTGTTCTGTTGGCTCAACACAAACAGTTTATCGGAATGAACTGTATGCCCTCCATTGCACACACCTTGATCTGGCTGAACCATTTCTGTTGCGTTGTCTAATCGAAAACAGTTCATCCGAGTGAACCGTATGCCATATATCACACACACCTTGATCTGGCTGACCGTTTCTTTTGTGTTGCCTAATCACAAACAGTTCATCCGAGTGAACTGTATGCCGTATATCACACACACCTTCATCTGGCTGCCCGTTTCTGTTGTTCCGCCTCATCACAAACAGTTTATCCGAGTGAACTGTATGCCATATATCGCACACGCCTTCATCTGGTTGCCCGTTTCTTTTGTTCTGCCTCATCGCAAACAGTAAATTCAACTGAACCGTATGCCCCGCATCGCACACGCAATTAAAATCTGAACTGTGTTTGATGTATCCTTCATCGCAAACATTTTGCATCTTTTTTGATGGTTTTTTTACATCACCGTTTGTGATTAATGCATCGCACACAGTTTCGTCAAAGGGTCTCGGATCGTAGTGTCGCGTTAGCAGTATCCTGCAGTAGTGATGGTTAACAAATAGATGTAGTATGTACCAAAAATAGGAAGGCATGTCATATTCACAGGTATAATGTGTAAACTAAGCAGATGCAATTTACCCTAATTAGAAGCAATACAAGCTAGACACCATATGCAACATGCAACCACATATCACACTACGAAGTTAGAGCAAGCACCTACGATGGTGGTGTAGGGGAAATGCGGTCTTCAACTACAGAGCTATGTTGAATATCTTCATTTAGACTTGCTGTTTCTTGAGAATCATGTGGGAGGATGAAACTACACTATTTATAAGAGTAGCGCGTTTCATACTAACCCACGGGCGTGACTGTCTCATCATAAGTGATAGATGCAGGATACACAAGAACAATAGTTTGATGTAAGAACATGGTGTGATAGGCAGATGTAGTATGTACAAAAAACAGGAAGGCGTGTCATATTCACATGTATAATGTGTAAGCTAAGGAGATGCAATTTAACAAATTAGAAGCAATACAAGCTAGGCACCATATGCAACATGCAACCAGATATCACACTGCCATGTTAGAGCAAGCACCTGGGGTTGTCGAGTAGGGGAGGTGAGATTTGGAACTTGCACTGCAGTAGGAGTAGCAGGAGAATCTGTAGAGATCATCTGTTTCGGTTGCTCCAGTGGACCACCACCATCCCGTGCGTTCATCCTTTTAGCTTTTGCCTTGTCAAGTCAAACCCACAAGAAAAAAGAATGAAATTTGCTCTTCTAAATTCGTTGATGCATGATACTGATGAACACAACTTTTATGTAAGGCAGCCACATTGTAGGAGGATGGAATATGTATGAAAAATGCTAAATAGAAGTCATTTCAACAAATTAGAAGCAATGCAAGCTAGACACCATATGAAATATCCAATCAAAATCACTCTACCAAGTTAAAAGTGTCTCATCATAAGTGGCATTTCAACAAATTAGAGGCAGTACATGCTTGAACTGATATGCAAGATGCAACCAATATCACACTGTCAATTTGAAGGTGTCTCATCAGAAGTGATTGATGTGGGATACACAAGAAAAGTAGTTGATGTAAGAACATGGTTAATAGAAAGACGTAGTATGTACTAAAAACAGGAAGGCATGTCATATTCACAGGTATAATGTGTTAACTAAGCAGATGCAATTTACCCTACTTAGAAGCAATACAAGGTAGACACCATATGCAACGTGCAACCATATATCACACTGCCAAGTAAGAGCAAGAACCCGCGATGGTGGTGTAGGGGAATTGCGGTCATCAAATACAGAGCTACGTTGACTATCTTCATCTAGCCTTGTTGTTTCTTGAGAATCATGTGGGGAGGATGACACTCCACTCTTTAAAATAGTGGCGCGTCTCATAGTAACCCACTGGCGTGACTGACTCATCATAAGTGATTGATGAGACATACACAAGAGCAGTAGTTTGATGTAAGACCATGGTTAATAGACAGATGTAGTATGTATTAAAAACAGGTAGGTATGTCATTAACAAAGGTATAATGTGTACAGTAAGCAGATGCAATTTAACCAAATTGGAAGCAATACAAGCTAGACACCATATGCAACATGCAACCACATTTGACAGCGCGAAGTTAAAGCAAGCACCTAGGATGGTTGTGTGTGGCAATTGAGATCATCAATTGCAGAGCTACGTTTACTGTCTCCATCTGCTGACACTGCACTCTTTAGAGCGCTGAAATGCTTATTGCTTATCCTCGAATTAGACTGGAGCGACTTCTGTCTTTTCTTCTGTGTATTTATCAATAGTGCGTCAGAGTCTGAAATACCCATGCATAAAAAACAATAATGTGAGTATGGGTGAAGTGTGTGCACAAATAGTACACTGTAAAAGTAGCAGATAGCAAGTGGGTGAGAAATAAATGATGGGAGACATATGATAGCTCTACAACATGCATGGCACATGAAATTAGATTCTAGGATTTTGAAATATGAGCACAGCGATGGCTGGGAAATGCAGGTACTCCTCCAGCACACCACAAGATGTAGTCCTATGAAAATAATAGTCGACTAAAAACAAATAGGTCAGTCCATTTTTCCTGCACTGTCCGATGTACAAAGAACGGGCAGATGGCCTTCATCTACCTCGAGCCAGTTAGTGTTGACGATCTTCCTCGAAACGCCAGTGACCATCGGCCCAGTCCCCTTCCTCCGCCCTCCCCTTGACTTCACCGCACCGCCGTGCTTGGCACCACCCCCCGGCCATCCCTTTAAGCCACGCCGACCTCTAGATCGGGCGCAAGTAGCTCCTGCGCCCCACACCCCTAAGATATACACTGATGCGCCACTTACCCAGCGAACAGGCGGACTAGGTGCTCTGCGTGCCTAAGCGGGTGCTGGTTCTTTTAATTGCAAATCAACTGACCCTGAATTGAAATCTAGGCGAGCAACTGGCCGCTAGCTAAGGTGAAATAGTAAATGGGGGGGGGGCCTTGTACATTTAGTATCGCGAAGAAGGTGCAGTAAGAAGCGGTCAACTAGTTTCTTTTATGGGATGAATACGGTGTGAGCAGAGACGTAAGATTTGCATGAATAAGAGAAGAGGAGTACCTCTTTCTGCTGGTAGTGTTGTGTCCTCCTTCTGTTTTTCCAACGATCTTCTTGTGGTTCGCTAGAAACAAGATGTTGTGGAGGACAGTGGAACCTTGGACGAACCCATGGCCAAGTTGTTGAGTGTGGTATGGTGGCCGTCTGTTGGCGGTGGAGAAGCAGATCCGAGGCGGCGAATGATAGCGTAGTGGGAACAGCTCCGGTGTGGTGGACGGTTGCGACAGTGGAGCGGCAGTAGTGAGGCACAGGACGGTGTGGTCGAAGTGGTTCAGGTATGGCGCACGTCGGCGTTAGCGTCATGGAGGCAGCTCTTCCTCGGCTTCAGCTGCTAAGTCCTTGAGGGTGTTGCAGTTGCGGTTGTAGTGGACGATGACGTTGGGGTACCGGCTTCGGTGTGATGGAGGAGGGCAGCGGTGGATTGGGCGCGATGGGGTGGAGGACGGAGGAGGCTGGGGTTTCGCGGCTGGTGGAGAGGGCGTTTTGGCGCCCACGGAGTATGAATGGGGAAATGGAGGGAGGGGGAGCTAAGGGGGAAGAATGTTTCGGTTTGAGACGCGCTTGTTTGAAATTTGGGGAAAGTTACAAACTTTGCCCCCATCTAAACTTTCGTACATATTGCGGGTCAGGGTTAGGACGGTAATCTCAGGTGTCCCAAATAGTGGGTGGGATAGATTTCGGCTAAGCGCATGGGTGTTTAGGCATCCATGGTGTATGAATGCTTCTCGGAGGTGGTTGACTGGCATCTTGGTGAAGTTACAAACGTACCCCGGTTTAGACCTCTGGACATCGGGCTACACGGGTCAGAGTTAGGACAGCAATTTCCTACCACCAAACATTGGTCTCGCTTGGTTTCGGGCAACCAGAGGCTTATTTGGTGCTTCGTTCAATATTTGGGAGCAGAAGCATTAACGTTTACAGTTCTCTTGAATTGAACTTTCAGGATTGGTCAAATTTTAAAAATCTTGACTCTTGAAAATCCTAAAACTATGATTATTTTGGAATGGAGGGGGTACATTTGAATCTACATTGTACACGAGTATATATTAAAAAAATTGCAGCTTAGCTCAATTCATGCATGGTTCCAGATATAATCTCCTTGGTTGCAAAAAAATAGTTAGACATGCGTATGAATATATAGCATGTTCAAACGCACAACAAAGATTGATGCCCCCTTTAAGATCTGATTTACAAATGTCATTATCTCGAATTCAAATAATTTAATGCACTTCCTATGAATTCGAATCTTTGAAACCACTTTTATGTTGAATTCAACATGTATTCTATTTCGTAGCTAGCAATTTGGAATGTATCCATGTATGTGATAAATGTATAAAGTGCTTGACACTGACAACACGGAGTGCACTCATGTTTATATATGAATTGCAAAAGCCATGCATTGTCTAGATTTCAAACCACTCTCACTCTATGGATCAATAATGTGAAATAAACCCATACACATGCTGAATTCAATAGAGTATGGGTGTTTGATAGACCAATGTTCGTTCATACGCAAATTGCAAAATTTATGATCCCATCCAATTTTTAATGCAATTTATATTTTAATTTAATGCATAGAACTGCCTTTTACGGGTAGATGCACTATGCCTCGGCCCCTCCTCACACACACTATCTCTCTATCTGACGCATAAGTGCACAGACTTTATATACATCGACATTTCTCTCTCACACAGGCTCAAACTCTCTCCCGGGGTGTCTCACGCACACACTCTCTATACATCTTCCTCTCTCTCCTACTACTATCTATGACTCTTTTCACTAATCTCAGTTGGAAACACTATTTCTCTCACACGCATACACACGCACGGTCTCTGTTGGCCCTCTATATGCACATATATCTGCCTACGTGTCTCCCGCACGCACACTATCTTTAGGCCTCTCTTGCACACATTGCCCCCCTCTCTCTTACTTGTTGGCGGATATGATTCCATCAGATCATTCGATAGGATATCCCTGACAGTTAGGCTGGATTATAATAAGAGGCAAAGTTTTACCCAAGTCCAGGCCCTTGCGGTCGAGGAAAAAGCCTACTCTTGGTACTGTATATTTGTGATTGGGGTGTGTACAAAGTACACGTGAATACCATGCATTGTGTGTGTGTGTGTGTGTGTATACTATCGATGAACTAGCCGCCGGGCTTATATAACATACTCGGGGCCTAGGGTTACAAATCATAGTCGGCTTATCGTCAGTGGGGATAGAGTCCTCCACGACTCTGGTATCTTCGTGTTGTACGTCAAGTCCTCCATGGGTCTTTGTATAACGCGTCTCGGTCCGACCTATGTGGCGTAGGACGGAACCGACCTATGAGTCCTCATGTCGACCCACCACACCTAGAAATGATGTGCCCACCACACCCCACACACCATCGACCATTAAGAAAACAAGCATATACAATAGTACAAAGTTATACATGAAAGTGAATTGCATGGTGCATCCAATGATATTTGTTCCATATTGTGATTTTATATTTTCTCCTATAAAATTAGTCACGGTAAAGAGAAACGAAGGGCATATCTCTCTCTCTCCACCGCGCACCCCATCTCTCTACACCACTTTCACGTACGCACACAAACTATCTCTCGGCCCTCTAAAAGTATATGCCCCTGACACATTCACGTGTGACGGTCACTGTATTTCAAGCGAAAGTATTACACGGTCACTGGACTTCAGAATATGCTCATTACGGTCACGATATACATTCTTGTGGTGATCATACATTCTCTAGCTCACAGTACGTCTTCGTATTTTGTTGATGACACTGACAGTCATTGTATTTGAAGCGTGCTCCATATTTTTTTGATGACACTTACGGTCATTGTATTTGAAGTGAAAGCACGATATGGTCACTGGACTTCAGAATAAGCTCATTACGGTCACCATATACATTTTGCGGTGCGAACGAACCTGTGGTTGGATGGTTAGGCGGACAGTGGCATCCCCCGCCCACCTGTCAGCGCGTATATGAAACAAAGAAATGGTAGCTTGCCTCTATACTGTGTTAAAAAATACAATTTGTGGTGATTATACGGTCACTGGCTCACCGTACAGCTCCATAATTTGTTCATGACACGATCAATTGACTAGTCAAATGGTCCATGTGGCGCAACTAGTGTTGCACCATCAGCGCACATTACCGTAGGGCCCACCTGTCAGGGCGTATATGAAAGATAGAAATGGTAATAAATTAGTGGTCGGTGGGGATTCGAAGTCGTGACCTCAGGTTGGCAGCCCGCGTGCCCTAACCATAGCGAACAAGGTCGCCTTGTGATGATATGCTTAGCCGGCCATTTTAATTGCATGCATGCACGAGCTATTGTGGTGAATACAAACACATCACACATGCGCACAAACACGCCCGCAACGCCCGCATGCTCGCAATACTAACATGTACACATGCACGCATGCAACACTCGCATGAACACACGCACACATGCAGGCATGCAACACGCAACACGTACACATGCACGCACGAACACACGCACGCACGCATGCATGCAACACTGAAACGTACACATGCACACAACACTCACTCGTACACATGCACGCACACAACACTCACACGCCTGCATGCACACAGCATACGACGCAAGACACATGCTCAACCTATATGTGCATGCACCCTTTGTTAAGGACATGGAATAAATCTTATCTGTGATAAGCAGAACATTGATGTTTGCAGCGCTCTTTATGAATAACAACATATTGAACGGGCTATCAACGTATATATATGAAAAAAATGAAATTTTCTTACATTATATAGTAGGCCTATCAACCTACATGAATTAGATGAGGTCACACCACTACTGCAGGATGCTGCTAACGCAACACTACAATCAGAGACCCTTCGATGAAACTGTGTGCGATGCATTAATCGCAAATGGTGATATAAAAAAACCATCAAAAAAGATGCGAAACGTTTGCGATGGTGGATACATCAAACACGGTTTAGATTTTAGTTGCGTGTGCGATGCGGGGCATACGGTTCAGTTCAATGAACTATTCGCGATGAGTCAGAACAACAGAAACGGGCAGCCAGATGAAGGTGTGTGCTATATACAACATACAGTTAATTCGGATAAACTATTTGTGATGAAGCGAAACAACAGAAATGGGCAGCCAGATGAAGGTGTGTGCGATATACGGCATACAGTTCACTCGGATGAACTGTTTGTGATTAGGCAGAACGAAAGAAACGGTCAGCCAGATCAATGTGTGTGGAGGGCAAATAGTCCACTCGGATGAACCATTTGCGTTGAGCCAAGAGAACAGAAACAGCTCAATTTAACAAGATGTGTGTGATACGCGACAAACAGGTCTGTAATCAGAAATGTGTGCGAAGACCGATAATAACACAGACGATTGCTGCTAATAAGACGTGTGTGTTGTGCGATGGGATTGCATATAGAACAACAATATATATATATATATATATACACACACACACACACACACTTATAAGGACATGGTTGCATAAGCAAATTAAACATCGAATTACATAGGTGGCTACTACGCACATGACAGTTGCACACACCAAAGTAAACTATTACATGCATAATTACATAGGTGGCTACTACACACATGCCATTTCCACACACCAAAGTAAACTATATATTACATGCATAATTAACTAGGATAAATGATCATATGATCATCATCTACTTCTTGTGACGCTTGCCGCTACTGCTCTGCTTGTGGCTCAATCCAGCCTCGTTGATTTTGGGAACGAGGCACTTCCTCATGTTAACGATCCGCCTGTGCATATCGTAGCATGTGTACACGCTCTTGGCCGCGAACCTGACGTGAGGTTCATCCAGTTGCCGCATCCAGGCCCGGTGCGAGGATACGGGACTTGTTCTATTGGCATCCTGCTTCATCTTTTCGTAGTAGGGGCCAATGATGGCCAAGGCGATTTCAACGAGGGAGTCCTTCGTGCTGCCCCAGACCCTGTAGTGGTCACGGATTTCGACAAGGTTCTTGCCGGCCAAGCCCGTAACCATGAGCACTTTTACATCGTTGGAGGTTTCCACCGTAGCGAACTTGTAGTCGGTGCTGTTGACAAACCTGGCGAAACGGTCGCAAGGCTCTGTGGCCATGCAGTAGTGGTAGATGAGGACATGATGGCGCACGCACAACTGGGCGATGGCAACCTTCTGATCTTTGCCGGGATGACCACCGGTGTACTGGAGGTTGATGCCAACCACCTTGTACTTTTCTCGAGCAAGCAACTGCTCCATGGTGTTGATGTAGTCCTCCACCATGGTCGGGTCGATGGTGTACACCACCGAGAAATCCGTCTCCCTCGCATGGGTCTCCACTTTTTGCTCGCCGAACTCCATTGGAGCACCGCTAGGTATCCTCTCTGTATGTGTCATCGTGGGTGTGCTTGTTGTGTTGTGGGGCGAGATCGAAAGGTTGAAGAGACTAAGGTTAAAATGCCCGCGGGAATTAATGGGGAAGCCGGACGGCCTGGAATATCTGCATGCCCGGATGGCAGTTCTAATTTGCAGTGCTTAACTCCATCATGGCGCATGTAACTGCATCATGGCGACGCGCGCGGCGCAACCGCATGCATATGGGGCCCCCAACATGATCGTGCGCAGGCCCCAACCGCTAGCAGAGCACGCGCGCAGGGACGTGAGCAGAGCGCTCCGCGGTCGCCTCAACGGCGAGCAACCATATATATGCATATAGCAGTTGAACACGCAAGGAAAAGCTATCCACAAGCCGAGCGCGTGGAGGTACGCGAGCAGAGCGCGCCGACAGACGCGAGCAGAGCACGCCGCGGTGCCTAACAGTGAGCAGAGCACGCTGTGGCGCCTAACGGCGAGCAGAGCGCGCCGAGGGACGCGAGCAGAGGCTGGCACAGTGATACGTGGCAAATAAGACAAACTGTGCGAGCGATGGCGGAGACATCAAGCACGAATCAGATTAGAGTTGCGTGTGTGATACGTGGCATACAGTTGATCCATCCGAGCTGTTTGTGATGGAATAAGCCATGTGTGTTGTGGGCAAACGCTTGCTGGTATACAACCATCTGCAATTGGTGAATTCATCACCGACGGGTTCCCTAGTGTGGTCCGTGTGCGATGTGATATGCTCTGTCAGCCCAACATCTATGCTCTGTGTACAGAAGAACAACATATATATACTTATAACAGGACATGATTGCAAAACCAAATTAAACATCCAATTACGTTATATAACAAATACCATAAATATTGCAAGGTTCAAATTCCAGCATTACAGGGCCCAAATTTAAAGATTACAAGGTTCAAACTATTCAGATACATAAACTTCATCTTCTTCAGATTTTTTTTCATGCATTATTTCTGTGAAAGGATCAGCCACCGAGAAGTCATATAGCGGCTCGATACAGTGACTTCCGAATAATCTATCATATGAAGTTACAAACTGAAATTCAGCTTCTGCAGAGCCTTTTCCATTCAGTTATAGACACCTGCGCTCTTTAGCAATCCATTCACTTCTGCGTAGTAAATATACGGCAAACCTCATTACCTTGGGCAACCTTGCTTTCTCAACAAAGAACCTGGTGAATTTAATTTCTGGTGTGGTGTCTCGGTACTCGTTAAAAGTAATTTATGTGAGATGAAGATCAAGGCATTCAATGGGATTGTTATATTCCCTAACATTTTCTACTTTTGGGCCTGCTAGTATCTGCAAACGAAGACATCATATTAGTGCCTAGCTGAAGATTTGAACACTTCGGGTCTCTTTGATTTGCAGGATTTCTAAAATACACGAAAAGAGTGAAATGCCACCTTCAATCTTTCATGATAAACTTTTATCACGAAAGCATGTTGGGCGAAGGAATAAAACGCGTACAACACTAGCATCTCAAAAAATATATGTATGGAAATCCTAAAATTTCCTTTAGAAATCTTTCTACGTATGTCACTGTAATCATGTGTAAAAGTAACAAAAAAATGACCTCCGTTGTGGTTAACAATTAACAAGAAAGGAGCATCAGCTCGATGTATAGCTTCTCCGTGCAAGGAAAGCATCTAAAGAATCTAATAACTTCATCCAGATCGGGGCCGATAGATTGTAGTGCCAAGATCTTCACTGTGCGCAGAGGCCGGGTCAAGCTTGTGGGAATCATTTTCTGGATGACAAGCGAACATATAGATCAACAAAAATTAGATAAAATGTGTTGTCCAATAATATATAAGAAGGAGAAGAAGAAGACTGTTGTACCTGAACGGATAATGATCCAGTAACAAGTTCGTTGAATTCAACACACGAATAGCCCAACACTGTCAATTTCGATGCGTGAATGACCTTGATTCTTACTGGACCTAATTTATCAAGTACATACAATCTCTTGAGGAAAGGCGCATTCTCAATGTCCATATAAACACCTCAACTGATAGCCTTGGGCGGCGCCAACAATGCACATAAATCGCACGGACATTCGTCGAGGTGATGTGGAGGCTACTGAACCCATCCATCGCATGAAGACAAATGTACTCGAGCATTGTACAGCTGACAAGCAGGCGCTCCAAATCCTCCTTCGAGATGCGGATGGCAATGAGCTCGAGGTGGTTAAGTTTAGGGAGATGAAGAGCGCGCACAGCATCAATCCGGGGGAAAATGCACTGCCTGAATGTAGTGCGGCGCAGCATGGGCGCGAGGCGGAGCGTGGATGGCGGCACCAAGCATGGACGCCTAGCTATAAAGCTGAGCTCCTCTAGCCGATGTAGGGCTGGGGATAGGAACCAGTAGTGAAACCTGGGTTCGGCCTTGTAGTGGGGACTGAACCTGCCGATAGCAAGGCGTCTGACCGGCCTAGGGTGCATGGCGAGGACGTGGGACAATGCGTCTGGGCGTTGCTGCTCCTCACTGCAGAACTCGTGGTCGACGATGAGGTCCAGAGGGGTGGAGTGCCAGAGGGGGCGCCACCGCCTCGAGAGGAAAGTGGTCCGCATGCCAGATTTGATGGGGAGGTGGGATATGATGGTTACCAACATCTCGTCGGGGAGGCTGCTGATGAAGTCCACATTCGCCAGAGGCTCTTGTGGTTCTGGCTCGACCCACCCCCGCTTGTTGGCTGGCTCGTCCTCCATCTCGCAGCAGGCGGCGATCCTTGGTGGTGGTGCTTGTAGATGAGAACAGAGGACTGTTCTATGAACCTACCCGAGGCGGGCGAAACAAAAGTCCAAAACCAGCAATAAATTGCAGCACTTGTGGCTCGCTTCCCGGTATGGTGAGCGTGCGCGGCGGACTGCTCATAGTCATCCCATCTAATCAAACAGCTGTCAACGGTAGTAAATGGTTAGTTGAACACCCACGGTTGGACTAATCTGGCCGTTTGCGATAATAACATGATGGCTATTTGTTAAAAATGCCTAGGAAAATCAATGTATAAAAAGTCGAAATGAACCCTGAATAATTTCATATGTTTAGCATAGTTGCATGTTACCTCTGTAAAATAAATCAAGGCGGGAAGATACAACATATGTCGTTTCGCACATAGATCATGTGACCAAGTTCCCTCTCGGAACCATGAGGCTTCTTGATAGAAGCTCCGGTTTGTATGAAAGAAAATATGGGTCAAAGCCGAGTTGAAAAGGGCAGCAATATCTAACTCCACCTTACAGAAGGTACAAAAGCACGATGATTAATTGTTCATCAGGTTTACACAAATCCAGATTGAACAGGACAATAATAACTAACTCAACCAAAGTTTTCGGTAGTCACAATCAAATAGATCGGTCTGATCCATAAAATGAAAATCCTGAGCCAGAAAATCTACTGGTACATGAAGACAAGTTGTTGTAAATAGAAGCCGAGCACGTTCAGAAGCCCTTTTGTCCACCTGAAACTTCTTTTTATGATGTTCAACGTGTCCATCCGTGAGAAAGTTTTTGTTAAAAAACTTAATCCTCATGGACAATAGTATTCTCGCATTCAACAGGAAGAATGTGACAAAGCTAGTGTTTGCATGGTTGGATGCATATCCTTCTAGCGTTATTGTCCTCAAACGAATGTCATCAGAACTGAGAAAATCCCGGTGCTTCTTATGCCACCGATTGGTTATACCTTTTTGTCCATGTCCTTTAGCCTAAATAGACATGAAGACTGACAATAGTTAATGTCTAAAAAAATAGTACAGTTGAACAGTTAGTTCTAGTAAAGTATATCAATGTGCTTGATATCATCACCTCTATATACAAATTCTCCAGACATGGAAAGCATCGCAGCAAGCCGATAATCATGTTCAGATCAAAACACCACATACTGATATGTAAGGTCTTGATAGAATCCAGCACCATTGATAGGGTACCCATGGACAAACTCTTCATTGAGCATAGAACATAATATTAGTACCAAAAGTGTACTCAAAGATTATATAAAACTTATGCGCACAAATGAAAAGTACAGCTTATGATTACAAAAGTGATGATGATATAAAACTTACGCACACAAATGAAAAATGCAGCTTATGATTACAAAAGTGTTGATGATAATATTGATGGAAATATGCCCTAGAGGCAATAATAAAATGGTTATTATTATTTTCCTTAATCATGATAAAGGTTTATTATTCATGCTAGAATTGTATTGACTGGAAACTTAAATACATGTGTGGATACATAAACAAATACCATTTCCCTAGTGATCCTCTACTAGACTAGCTCATTGATCAAAGATGGTTAAGGTTTCCTAACCATAGACATGAGTTGTCATTTGATAACGAGATCACATCATTAGGAGAATGATGTGATGGACAAGACCCATCCGTTAGCTTAGCATATGATCGTTCAGTTTATTGCTACTGCTTTCTTAATGTCAAATACATGTTCCTTCGACCATGAGATCATGCAACTCCCAGATACCGGAGGAATACCCTGTGTGCTATCAAACATGACAACATAACTGGGTGATCATAAAGATGCTCTACAGGTATCTCCGAAGGTGTCTGTTGAGTTGGTGTGAATCGAGATTGGGATTTATCACTCCGTGTACCGGAGAGGTATCTCTGGGCCCTCTCGGTAATACACATCACAAGAAGCTTGCAAGCAAAGTGACTAAGGAGTTAGTCGCAAGATGATGTATTACGGAATGAGTAAAGAGACTTGCCGGTAACGAGATTGAACTAGGTATAGAGATACCAACGATCGAATCTCGGGCAAGTAACATACTGACAGACAAAGGGAATTATGTATGTTGTCATAAAGGTTCAACCGATAAAGGATCTTAGTGGAATATGTAGGAATCAATATGGGCATCCAGGTCGCGCTATTGGTTATTGACCAGAGAGGTGTCTCGGTCATGACTACATAATCCCCGAACCCGTAGGGTCGCACGCTTAACATTCGTTGATGCTAGAGTATTATTGGGATATTTGATGGGTGGTAACCAAATGTTGTTCGGAGTCCCGGATAAGATCCCGGACGTCATGAGGAGTCTCAGAATGGTTGAGAGGTAAATATTTATATATGGGAAGTCATATTTTGTGTTCCGGAAAAAGGTGCAGTTTTTTCGGTATTGTACTAGGAAGCTTCCAGAAGGTTCCGGAGGATTCTGGAGGGCTCCGGAAGTCCACAAGTGGGTTCACCACGACCCAAGGGCTAGCATGGGCTGTGGGGAGGTGCCCTGGCCTTATTGGGCTAGGCGCACCAAGTCCTCAAAAGCCCATGTGGCTAGGGAAGGCAAAAAAGGAAGAAGTCCTAGTAGGAATAGAATTTAACTTGGAGTCCAAGTCCTCTCCCCATAGCTGTGCCCTAGGGCTTGGAGGGGTTGTTTGTCACGCCCCTCCACCTATATATAGAGGGTATGGGGCACCCCAAGAGAATACACCAAGCCCTTGGCGCCCCACTCTCTCCCGTTACTCCGTAGTTCCACCGCCTCGTCCCGGCGACGCTTAGCGAAGCGCTGTCGGTGCTCCACCACCACCATCACCTCCACACCATTGTGTTGGTTGTGATCCCATCTACTTCTCCTCTCCCGCTTGCTGGATCAAGAAGGAGGAGACTTCATCGAGCCGCACGTGTGCTAAACTCGGAGGTGCCGTCCGTTCGGCACTAGATCGGTTGGATCTTGATCGGATCGTGAAGAGTACGACTACATCAACCGCGTGATAAATGCTTCTGCTTAGTGATATACAAGGGTATGTAGATGCTCTCCCCCTCTCGTAGCTATGCATCTCCATGGATAGATCTTGCGTGTGCGTAGAAATTTTTTGTTTTCCATGCAATGTTCCCCTATAGTGGTATCAGAGCCAGGTCTATGCGTAGATGATATGCATGAGTAGAACACAAAGAGTTGTGGGTGGTGATAGTCATACTGCTTACCACCAACGTTTTTTTTTTATTCAGCGGTATTGTGGGATGAAGCGACCCGGACCAACCTTACATGTCCACGCACATGAGACTGGTTCCACCGACTGACATCCAACTAGTTTTGCATAAAGGTGGCTGGCGGGTGTTTGTTTCTCCTACTTTAGTTGAATCGAATTTGACTACGGCCGGTCCTTGAAGAAGGTTAAAACAGAAAACTTGATGAAACACCGTTGTGGTTTTTGTCGTAGGTAAGAATGGTTCTTGCTAGAAGCCCGTAGCAGCCATGTAAAACTTGCAACAACAAAGTAGAGAACGTCTAACTTGTTTTTTGCAGGGCATGTTGTGATGTGATATGGTCAAGACATGATGTGATATACGTTATTGTATGAGATGATCATGTTTTGTAAATTATCGGCAACCGGCAGGAGCCTTATGGTTGTCTCTTTATTGTATGAAATGCAAACGCCATGTAATTGCTTTACTTTATCGCTATGCGTTAGCAATACTTGTAGAAGCAATAGTTGGTGAGACGACCACGACACAATGATGGAGATCAAGGTGTCGAGCCGGTGACGATGGAGATCATGATGTTGCTTTGGAGATGGAGATCAAAAGCACAAGATGATGATGGCCATATCATGTCACATATTTTGATTGCATGTGATGTTTATCCTTTATGCATCTTATTTTGCTTAGAATGGTGGTAGCATTATAAGATGATCCCTTCACTTCATTTCAAGATAAAAGTGTTCTCCCTGAGTATGCACCGTTGCTACAGTTCGTCGTTTCGAGACACCACATGATGATCGGGTGTGATAGACTCTACGTTCACATACAACGGGTGTAAGACAGTTTTACACATGTAGAATAATTGGGTTAAACTTGACGAGCCTAGCATGTACAGACATGGTCTCGGAACACTAGAGATCGAAAGGTCGAACATGAGTCATATAGTAATATGATCAACATAGAGATGTTCACCATTGATGACTACCCCATCTCACGTGATGATCGGACATGGGTTAGTTGATATGGATCATGTATCACTTAGACAACTTGAGGGATGTTGATTTAAGTGGGAGTTCATTAGTAATTTGATTAATTGAACTTAATTTATCATGAACTTAGTCCTGATAGTATTTACAAATCTATGTTGTAGATCAATAGCTCGCGATATAGTTCCCCTATTTTTTGATATGTTCCTAGAGAAAAACTAAGTTGAAAGATGATAGTAGCAATGATGTGGACTGGGTCCGTGATCTGAGGATTATCCTCATTGCTGCATAGAAGAATTATGTCCTTGATGCACCGCTAGGTGACAGACCTATTGCAGGAGGAGATGCAAATGTTATGAATGTCTGGCAAGCTTGGTATGATGACTACTTAATAGTTTAGTGCACCATGCTTTACGGCTTAGAACCAGGACTTCAAAAATGTTTTGAAAGCCACGGAGCATATGAGATGTTCCAAGAGCTGAAATTGGTATTTCAAACTCATGCCCGTGTCCGGAGGTATGAGACCTCTGACAAGTACTTTGCCTACAAGATGGAGGAGAATTGCTTAGCCAATGAGCTTGTGCTCAGAATGTCTGGGTACTACAATCGCTTGAATCAAGTGGGAGTTAATCTTCCAGATAACATAGTGATTGACAGAATTCTCTAGTCACTATCACCAAGCTACTAGAACTACGTGATGAACTATAATATGCAAGGGATAACGAAAAGGATTCCCGAGCTCTTCACGATCCTGAAATTGGCAAAGGTAGAAATCAAGAAAGAGCATCAAGTGTTGATGGTTAACAAGACCACTAGTTTCAAGAAAAAGGGCAAGGAAAAGAAAGGGAACTTCAAGAAGAATGGCAAGCAAGTTGCCACTCCCGTGAAGAAGCCCAAAGCTGGACCTAAGCCTGAAACTGAGTGCTTCTACTGCAAAGGGAATGATCACTAGAAGCGGAACTGCCCCAAAATGCTTGGCGGATAAGAAGGATGGCAAAGTGAACAAAGGTATATTTGATATACATGTTATTGATGTGTACCTTACTAGTGCTCGTAGTAGCCCCTGGGTATTTGATACCGGTTCAGTTGCTGAGATTAGTAACTCGAAATAGGAGTTGCAGAATAAACAGAGACTAGTTAAGGGCGAGGTGACGATGTGTGTTGGAAGTAATTCCAAGGTTGATACGATCATCATCGCACACTCCCTCTACCTTCGGGATTAGTGTTGAACCTAAATAAATGTTATTTGGTGTTTGCGTTGAAGCATGAATATGATTGGATCATGTTTATTGCAATACGGTTATTCATTTAAGCCGGAGAATAATTGTTGTTCTGTTTACATGAATAAAACCTTCTATGGTCATACACCCAATGTGAATGGTTTATTGAATCTCGATCATAGTGATACACATATTCATAATATTAATGCCAAAAGATGCAAGGTTGATAATGATAGTGCAACATACTTGTGGCACTGCCCTTTAGGTCATATTGGTGTAAAGCGCATGAAGAAACTCCATGTGGATGGATTTTTTGGAATCACTTGATTATGAATCATTTGATACTTGCGAACCATGCCTCATGGGAAAGATGACTAATACTCCGTTCTCCAGAACAATGGAGCGAGCTAATAACTTATTGGATATAATACATACTGATGTATGCGGTCCGATGAGTGTTGAAGCACGCGGCGGGTATCGTTATTTTCTCACCTTCACAGATGATTTGAGTAGGTATGGGTATATCTACATGATGAAACACAATTCTGAAATATTTGAAAAGTTCAAAGAATTTCAGAGTGAAGTGGAGAATCATCGTAACAAGAAAATAAAGTTTCTACAATCTGATCATGGAGGCGAATATTTGAGTTACGAGTTTGGCCTTCATTTAAAACAATGTGGAATAGTTTCATGACTCATGCCACCTAGAACACCACAGCGTAATGGTGTGTCCGAATGTTGTAACCATACTTTATTAGATATGGTGCGTTCTATGATGTCTCTTACCTGTTTGCCACTACCATTTTGGGGTTATGCATTAGAGACAGCCGCATTCATGTTAAATAGGGCACCGTCTAAATCCATTGAGATGACACCATATGAACTGTGGTTTGGCAAGAAACCTAAGCTGTCATTTCTTAAAGTTTGGGGTTGCGACACTTATGTCAAAAGGCTTCAGCCTGATAAGCTCGAACCCAAATCGGAGAAGTGCGTCTTCATAGGATACCCTAAGGAAGCAATTGGGTACTCCTTCTACCACAGATCCAAAGGCAAGATCTTTGTTGCTAAGAATGGGTCCTTTCTAGAGGAGTTTCTCTCGAAAGAAGTGAGTGGGAGGAAAGTAGAACTTGATGAGGTAATTGTACCTTCTCTCGAATTGGAAAGTAGTACATCAGAGAAATCCATTCCCATGATGCCTACACCAACTAGAGAGGAAGCTAATGATGATGATCATGAAACTTCAGCTCAAGTTACTACTGAACCTTGTAGGTCGACCAGAACACGATCCACACTAGAGTGGTACGGTAATCCTGTCCTGGAAGTCATGTTACTGGACCAAGGCGAACCTACGAACTATGAAGAAGCTATGATGAGCCCAGATTCTGACAGATGGCTTGAGGCCATGAAATCTGAGATAGGGTCCATGTATGAGAACAAAGTGTGGACTTTGGTGGACTTGCCCGATCATCGGCAAGCCATAGAGAATAAATGGATCTTCAAGAAGAAGACTGACGCTGATGGTAATATTACTATCTACAAAGCTCGACTTGTCGTGAAAGGTTTTCGACAAGTTCAGGGGGTTGACTACGATGAGACTTTCTCACCCGTAGCGATGCTTAAGTCCATCCGAATCATGTTAGCAATTGCCGCATTTTATGATTATGAAATCTGGCAAATGGACGTCAAAACTGCATTCCTTAATGGATTTCTTAAAGAAGAGTTGTATATGATGCAACCAGAAGATTTCGTCGATCCTAAAGGTGCTAACAAAGTGTGCAAGCTCCAGCGATCCATCTATGGACTGGTGCAAGCATCTCGGAGTTGGAATATACGCTTTGATGAGGTGATCAAAGCATATGGTTATATACAGACTTACGGTGAAGCCTGTATTTACAAGAAAGTGAGTGGGAGCTCTGTAGCATTTATGATATTATATGTGGATGACATATTATTGATTGGAAATGATATAGAATTTTTGGATAGCATAAAAGGATACTTGAATAAGAGTTTTCAATGAAAGACCTCGGTGAAGCTACTTACGTATTGAGCATTAAGATCTCTAGGGATAGATCGAGACGCTTGATAAGACTTTCAATGAGTACATACCTTGACAAGATTTTGAAGGAGTTCAAAGTGGATCAGTCAAAGAAGGAGTTCTTGCCTGTATTGTAAGGTATGAAGTTGAGTAAGACTCAAATCTTGACCACGGCAGAAGATAGAGAGAGAATGAAAGTCATTCCCTATGCCTCAGCCATAAGTTCTACAAAGTATGTCATGCTGTGTACCAGACCTGTTGTTCACCTTGCCATAAGTTTTGCAAGGGGGTACAATAGTGATCCAGGAGTAGATCACTGGACAATGGTCAAAATTATCCTTAGTTACCTAAGAGGACTAAGGAAATGTTTCTCGGTTATGGAGGTGATAAAGAGTTCGTCGTAAAGGGTTACGTCAATGCAAGCTTTGACACCGATCCAGATGACTCTAAATCTGGATACGTATTGAAAGTGGGAGCAATTAGCTAGAGTAGCTCTATGTAGAGCATTGTAGACATAGAAATTTGCAAAGTACACACGGATCTGAATGTTGCGGACCCGTTGACTAAAACTTCTCTCACACGCAAAACATGATCACACTCTAGCAAAATCTTTGGGTGTTAATCACATGGTGATGTGAACTAGATTATTGACTCTAGTAAACTCTTTGGGTGTTAGTCACATGGCGATGTGAACTATGGGTGTTAATCATATGACGATGTGAACTAGATTATTGACTCTAGTGCAAGTGGGAGTGTCGTGGGAAATCACGGCCACCTATTGGGCCATCGGCCCCTTTTGGTTCGGCAGGGGGGCTGAGCACATTGCACAAAGAGCGGAGGACCATAGTGCAGCACGGAAGAGATCACACGGGCAGTTTTACCCAGGTTCGGGCCGCCGCGAGGCGTAAAACCCTACTCCTGCTTTAGTGGATTGATGGTGGATTGGGGTGGAAACGCAGCTCTCTTGCCTGGCAGGGTTGCCTCGGGGTGAGAGCATCTACGCGCGTGCGAGTGTACAAGGTTCCGAACCCTTCCTCTGGTTGCCATGGCCCTCCTTTTATAGACCAAGGGATTACCATAGTAGCAAATCAGTCATTGTGTACTGATTAGATAGCGAACAGTGCTATCATACCTAACTCTGCACGCAGAGCAGAGCGCATTAAATGCGCCGCTTAGTGTCACATCATAGCCTGCCCGGCAAGCCTTGCCGGGCCGCTCGGCCACCTTTTCTCCTGTCTGCTTGACACGTCTCTGGATGGGTGTCATCTGGAGATGGTTTCCTCTAGAAATGGATGCCATGTGTCGAATAACTGCCACTTAGTCACTTGGGGGCTTGACACCGCACCGATCGAGGACTTGCGTCGCTGTGAGGTGGAGCGGTGAAGCCTTGGCGGGATAGTTTGCTTTAGTAGGCAGGCCTGCCGGGGCGGTCTTGAAGCTTGTCTTCGGGGCCACATCGTCCTCGCCAGGCTCGCCTGCCCGGCAAGGGAGGTTTTTCCTTAGGAGTGTCTTGGTCTTCTTGCCCTGCTCTTTGATTCCTCAAAGTGCCAACTCTCCTAGCTTGATCTGGTCTTGGATGTTGCAACTGTGCTCTTTTAGGCCTGTGCACGGTCTGGGCAACAGACCCAGGGTTTGTTGCACCGACAGGAGCCCCCGGGCCTGGCCCGAACGCACCGCCGGGCGTCGTCGGGGTAGGCCCTATCCAGTGCACAGGCAAGAGGGTAGCAGTTGCTTCGTCCTTTGAGATCTTCTTTGCTTCTTCATTAACCTGTGCCCAGGTCAGTTTCCAGTTCCATCACGTAACGCCAATTGTGGTGGGGCCATTCTTGTAATGGCCCGTGAATGACTTTAACGCATGGGCGAGTAACCGCCAATTCACTCTTCCCACCACGCCCTTATCCCTGGCCACGTATGATGCATGCATTGAGTGGGGTAGGTAACGGAGGCGCGTGGTGCAGGAGAGTGCCAAAGCGGGGGCCTGGTCTTCTTGGGTTGGCGGAGAGGGACGGTGGTCACCCATCGATGGATCAGCCCCCAGCCCCCAGCCCACCTATAAAAGGGGGCAGGGGGAAGCAGAAATGCTCATCCATGCTCCTCTTCTCGCCTTTTCCATTTTCTTTTCTTGCAATGTTGAGAGAGAGAGACCGGGGTCAGGCCCCGGGCTCGAGCTTGAGGTCGATGATGCCGGAAGCTTGTGAAGGAGCCTGGGGAGTGAGCCTGGTTTGGGGCCAAAAGGGGCGCGGTGGACACGCCATCAGCATCGCAGGAGGTGCCAAGCCCTTCCCCTGTGGGGTCGTGTTTGTCCCCTCCATCCAGGCGCCGAAGCTCTTAGTGGTTCCGACATCTGTCAGGGGTGCAGCGCTCGGGTCCCTTGGTAATCACAGTACCGCCCCCTTTGGTGAAGTTGGGGCAAATGTTGAAGACGGCGGCATCTTCCTGCCCGCCAAGGTGGGGAGCGATGCCCCTCGCTCGTCTCGGACACCGCCGCCGCCCGTAGCTTCTCCGGGGGAGGCAACAGCTCAAGGAGCCGGTGTCCCCCGGGAGCGGTGGTGATGGAGAAAGATCGAGGGAAGACGGAGAAGGCGGGTGGCAGGGCGTCAGGTTGGAGTACGATGGCACCGATGCCTTTGTCTCGTATTGCCGACCTGCTGCCTTGTCTTTCCGCCCTTCCCGTCCCATCCTGGCACCATCATCACCGGCCTCTTGGTTGCCGGGGAGAGGGCCGCTCTCTTGGTGCCTTCACCTCCTCTAGCAGTCTTCCAGCTGAGCCCCGGTGGTTCTCTCGCCGGTGTTTTTTGCTGGAGCTTTTGGTTGGTCCTCGAGGTGGTGACCAAGGCACCGCCGAGCTACTCCTTCCACCCCTCTCCTTCGTAGCCTCGCCACTCTCGATCTTGTCAGGCTGTGCCCGGCAGGCCCTGACGGGGTCGAGAGGGGCGTCTTGCTCAGGCACTCCTTTTGCCCTCTTTCTCTTCCACCGCAGTGCCTAGGAGGAGAGGGACAAGAAAGGGATTATGAGGCAATTATCTTTTTTTAATCTAAAACATGTAGGCACTTGCCAAATTTTAGTCTAAATAATGTAATGTTCTTTATCCTTGTTGGTGTTCTGTAAGATCTGCACTTGTTCATCCGCATATTAATGAAAAAGACAAGCTTTGCCGAGCACTTGTGCATGCGTCATCCTCATGCAGAGGTGAAATGCCTCTAGACGTTCAAGTAAACAAGTTATCTCCGGCAAACTATCCTGCCGGTACCCTCGAATTATTGCCGTGGAGCTAAGCTTGCCGGGCACAAATCATAAAGAGGGACTAGCCCCCCGCCAAGCCTTCTCCGTCAAAGGCCACTGCGACCATCCTGACCGAAGCAACGTTCAAGTCAAAGGATGGGAGCACCTAAGTTTTGAAGGTGGCGAGGTTTTCATATGCACAAGTTTCTGCTTACAGAACACGTAAGGATAAGAAGATAACTTATCTGTTTGGCTTGTCGAGGATCGTCACGTAGGCTTGTCTTCATTTCTTCTCTCTTGGGACCGAGTCCACGGCAAGAACCCTGCAACCTAATGCAGATGAAAACAATGCCTCATGCGACCTCATTTACATGATCATGCTATGCTCATGATATGCTTATGCATGCATGCAAGTTTTGGGGGGCCCCCAGCGCTTCATTTATTTCTGTTGCTCAGGGTCTGCGCCTGGCTTTGTACAAGGAGTTACATGCAACAGTGGCAAGGCCTATACAAAAGGGTGGCTGCCGGGCAGGGCCCGACAGCCGCGCCTTACAGGTAGAACTAACGGAGATGCTCAATGTTCCATGAGTTTTGCAATTGAATGCCATCTCCGGTCTCCAGACGGACTGCGCCAGGTCTGGTGACTCGTACTACCCGGTAAGGGCCTTCCTACTTTGGCGTCAACTTGTTTGTACCCTTGGCGGACTAAACACGCCTAAGGACAAGGTTGCCTTCCTCAAAACCCCGGGCACGAACCCTGCGGCTGTGATAGCGACGCAGGGCTTGCTGGTAGCGTGCAGCACGTGTAGCGGCCCGGAGACGGTTCTCCTCAAGTAGCACAACGTCATCACGCCGGTGCCATTCCTGTGCTACTTCATCATAGGCAAGCACTCGAGGAGACCCTAATATGAGTTCCGTGGGGATAACTGCTTCTGCCCCATAGACTAGGGAGAAGGGAGTCTGCCCGGTAGCTCGATTTGGTGTCATTCTGAGGGACCAAAGAACCACCGGCAGCTCGTCGATCCATTGCCTACCACACTTCTGCAGTCTATCAAAAGTTCTTGTCTTGACGCCCCGCAACACTTCAGTGTTCGCCCTCTCATCTTTTCCGTTGCTTCTGGGATGGGCGACAGAGGCAAATGAGATCTTGCTTTCGAGGGCATGAACATATTGCATGAAGGCACGGCTCATGAATTGGGTGCCATTGTCAGTGATGATCCGGGCAGGAACTCCGAAGCGGCATACCAATCCTTTCAAGAGCTGGATAGCTGACTGAGCGGTCACCTTTCTCACGGGCTCCACCTCTGGCCACTTTGTGAACTTGTCGATAGCGACAAGCAAGAACTCAAAGCCCCCAGGAGCACAGGGGAAGGGGCTCAAGATATCGAGCCCCCAGACCGAGAAGGGCCATGATAAAGGGATTGTTTGAAGAGCTTGGGCAGGCTGATGAATGTTCTTGGAGTGGAACTGGCAGGCTTCACATTTGGTGACGAGCTCAACTGCATCTTGGAGGGCCGTGGGCCAATAGAAACCTTGCCAGAAGGCTTTTCCAACTAGGGCCATTGATCCAATATGTGGACAGCACATACCTTTGTGTATCTCTGCCACCAGTTCCTTTCCCTCCTCCCGGCAAATGCACTTCAATTTGACACCGTTGGGCCTCCTTCTGTATAGTGTGTCATCGACAAACTGATACATACTGGCCCTCCGAGCTACTCTTTCAGCTTCTTCTTGCTCTTCGGGGAGTTCTCCAGTTTGGAGGAAATGGACTATGTGCCGTGCCCAAGTTGGGGCCAGAGGCTCGGCAACAAGGACCAATGGCACCTCCTCATTCGCAGGAGCGCACTTCTCAACCGCAGGGACCGGTGGTCTGGCAGGATGGTGCAGCTCGCTGATCGAAGGGGAGTTGTTCCCGCCAAGCTCTCTGCCGGGGGCCTCGGGAGGCCCTGCCGGGTGAGGCTTGCCGGAGTCCAGTTTCCTCCTCTTTCTGGCCATTGTTGCCAGGGATACGGAGGGTTGAGTCAGATGGAGAACAAAAGTCCTTGGTTCCATAGGGAGTTTTTACGCAGCGCACTTTGACAGATGACCAGCGATGCTATTTTCCGCACGGGGTACGTGCTCTGTTTGCAATCCATCAAAGCGCTCCTCAAACTTTCTCACTTCCTCAACGTATGCCTCCATCAATGGACTTTGGTAATCCTTGTTGACTTGTCTCACCACAAGATGTGAATCTCCGCGGATGATCAGCTTCTTGATTCCCAGTTCTGTTGCAATTCTGAGGCCGGCAAGGAGCCCTTCATACTCTGCAGTATTGTTGGTAGCCTTCTCCCGGGGAAAGTGCATCTGGACGATGTACTTAAGGTGCTCCCCAGTGGGAGCAACAAGAAGCACGCTAGCCCCTGCACCTTGTAGGGAGAAGGCACCATCGAAATACATGATCCAATCTTGGGGCGCTTCCTTGCCGGGAATAACTATCTCCAATACCTCTTCATCAGGAGTTGGTGTCCACTCTGCGATGAATTCTGCTAGTGCTCTGCTCTGAATGGTTGACGTGCTTTTAAACTTCAAACTAAAGCTGGACAACTCCAAAGCCCATTCCACAATCCTGCCGGTGGCCTCAGGGTTCCGGAGTATGCGTTGCAAGGGGAAACGGGTGACAACTGTGATCTCGTGGGCTTGGAAGTAGTGGCGTAGTTTCCTTGAGGCCATGATGAGGCCAAAAACCTGCTTTTGCATGCTAGAGTACCTCGACCTAGCCCCCTGCAACAGGGAGCTGACGAAGTACACTGGGCGCTGCACCACTTTCTTATTTGCCGTGACCAGAGAACTGCTTCCGCTGCTCTGCCTTTCTTCGCTCTGGACTAACTCTGGCCTTGTCGGGATAGGTCCACTTTCTTCTCCAGAGGTAACAGTGGTTGTGGTTGCCGCATCATCCACTTCCCGCTGCGCCACCAGTACTGCGCTAACCACTTGATTGGTTGCCGTTAAGTATAGCAGCAACGGCTCTTGTGGTTTGGGAGCGACCAAGATAGGCACAGAGGAAAGATAGGTCTTCAAATCTTGCAGTGCAGCATCTGCCTCCGGTGTCCATTCCACGGGCCCTGTCTTCTTCAAGATTTTGAAAAATGGCAGGGCACGCTCGGCAGGCTTGGAAATGAACCTGCTTAGTGCAGCCACGCATCTTGTCAAACACCTCACATCCTTGACTGTCTTGGGTGCTTCAATCTGCTCGATAGCCTTGATCTTGTCGGGGTTGGCTTCTATCCCTCGATGAGACACAAAGAAACCAAGTAGCTTACCGGAGGGGACGCCAAACACACACTTCTCCGGGTTCAGCTTCAAGTTGATTTTACGCAGATTAGCAAAGGTTTCTTCCAAATCCTGGATGAGGGTTGATCTGTCCTTGGTCTTGACCACAATATCATCCATGTAAGCCTCAATGTTTCTGTGTAGCTGGGACTCAAAGCCAATCTATACTGCTCATGCAAAGGTGGATCCGGCGCTCTTCAGCCCGAAGGGCATCCGTACAAAGCAATACGTGCCACACGAGGTTATGAACGCGGTTTTCTCCTCGTCTTCCTTGGACATGAAGATCTGGTGGTATCCGGAGTAGGCATCCAGAAAGGAAAGAAGATCGCACCCGGAAGTGGAATCCACAATCTGGTCGATGCGTGGCAAGGGGAACGGGTCCTTCGGGCATGCCTTGTTCAGATCCATAAAATCTATGCAAAGCCTCCATTTCCCATTCGCCTTGCGCACCACCACTGGATTTGCCAACCACGTGGGGTGCAACACTCCCCTGACCAAACTAGCTGCTTCAAGTTTCTTGATCTCATCGGCAATAAATTGTTGTCGCTCCAAAGCTTGCTTCTGGACCTTCTGCTTGACGGGCCGGGCATGTGGGCAGACAACAAGGTGGTGCTCGATTACCTTCCTGGGAACACCGGGGATGTCAGATGGTTGCCAGGCAAACACATCGACATTCGCCCACAGGAAGGCAACGAGCACGCTTTCCTATTTGTCATCGAGGCTGGCACTGATAGTGAAGGCACCATCAGTGCCAGCCAACCCTGCCGGGACCTTCTTCACAGCAGGCACATCAGCTTTGGATCTATTGCAATTGGAACTCTCCGACAAGTCATCAACAGGCGCAGCGCACTCCGGAGAGGCACGCTTCCCGGATTACTTGCTGGCATCCTTGCTAGCTCTCTTCATTTTCTTACTCTCCTTGGCGGGAACACTGGCTTCCGTGGCCTCTACCGTGACCGCTTCCTGATACATCTTGTCCACGCATATGACTGCATCTTTCTGATCTAACGGAATGGAAATGACTCCTATCGGCCCTGGCATCTTCAAGGTGTTGTAGGCATAGTGAGATGCTGCCATGAACTTGGCCAGAGCTGGGCGACCAAGGATTCCATTGTACAGCAAGGGGAGGTCGACCACGTCAAACACGATCTTCTCAGTCCGGTAGTTCAACTCCCCCCCGAACTTCACCGGCAGCATGATCTTTCCTTTAGGACGACTCCTACCGGGGTTGATTCCTTGGAATGTACCAGTAACCTTGAGCTCCTCATCCGCTATCTGAAGTTTGCTGAGGACCTTTGGAGATATCAGATTCAACCCAGCCCCGCCGTCAACCAACATCTTTGTGACTTTGAGGCTGCGTATTGTTGGTGAGACCAACAATGGCAAGCACCCTACCACAGTGGTGCGATCAGGGTGATCCTCTTCGTCAAAGATGATGGGCGCGCGGGACCATTTGAGCGGGTTCTGAGAATCTGCCGCTGGCTCCATGGCATTGACTTCACGCGCCCACTGTTTAAATTGGCGGTGAGAGGAGTGCAGAGATGCACTCCCGTCAACGCACAAGGCGTCAGTGGCTTTTTAGAACTCCTGCTCGCTGGTTTCCTCTTCATCTCCCTCATCGGTCTCATCACTGCAATCCTTCTTCTCACGGCCTCTGGCGGGTTCCCCTTGATTCTGAGGAGCCTTGCCGGGGCGGCTTACTCCGCCGCCACGGCCCTTCCCGCCAGCACCATCCTGATTCTTCTCCTTATCATGCTTCTCGTACTCAGCCCTCTGCTTCCTGACGAGCTGCTCAACCTAATGGCACTCTTGATGGTCATGGCCCTTGGTCCTATGGATCTTGCAATACGGCCCCTCACCCTTCCCGGCCTTCTCGGCAGCCGCAGCCGCCCGGCAGTCAGTGCATGTGGCAACCTCCTTGCCGGGTGCTTAGGCCTTGGCCTTCTTGCCGGTACTAGGTGTGCTTGACCCTTCAACTGCCATCACAACTTTCTCCTTGCGCTTCTTATTGCGTTTCTTGTTCTTCTTCTGGCTGGTGGCATCATCGTCATCGTTTGAATCGATGTCGACACCGTACTCTTCACCGGGAAGTCGCCTTCCCTCCTCTATGCGAGCACACTTATCCACCAGTGTGTATAACTCATTCACAGTCCAGGGCAACCGCACGTTCATTTTGGAACGTATCCGGCGGTTGTGCACGTTGGACTGGAATACAGCTATCACGGCTGCCGGGTGGATGTCTGGGATGTTCCTGTGCACTCGGATGAACCTTTGCATGTACTTCCACAGGGTCTCCCCTTCCTTCTGCGGGAGGAGTTGCAGATCGCTGGGCTGCCCTGGTTCTTGATGGCCACCCGCGAAGGCGCCAACAAACTCATGGCACAGGTCAGCCCAAGTTGAAATGGAGTTCTCCGGCAGGTGCATCAACCAAGACCTCACGTTTGGCTTGAGTGCCAAAGGGAAGTAGTTTGCGAACACCTTCTCGTCTCTCCCCCCGGCAGCCTGAACTGCGATGGTGTAGATGCTCAGGAACTCTATCGGGTTCAATCTTCCATCGTACTTCTCTGGTATCTCGGCTTGAATGTGCGGGAAGACAGCCAACGGACTTGCCATAGCTCGCGAGTGAAGGCGGGGCACCCAACCTTGAAAGGTAGGCACACACCCTCACCGAGCGCAGGCTTGTCGACGTCGGGGCCGTTGTGCCGACCAGACTGGCAGCGGGTGTCGCGGCGTTGCTCGATGGTGATGCGCGCGCCTTCCCCTCGCCTACCTTCCTGGGCTTGCCGCTGGTCCCGACGCGCTCGAGGACCGGACGAAGCCATCGAGACATCGTCGGGTTCTTGATCGCGTGTCTCTGGTCGAGGCCTTTGCGCAAGCTGCCGCGGAGGGGACTGCACCATGGGGGTGCCCCCCTCGGCATGACCAGCTGCGCGGGCCATCATCGTCGCATTGGGAGGCCGTGGTGGGCCAGCTCGCTGTGATCCTCCCGCCTCGGCGAAACCAATCAGGCTTTGAATGGTGGCTCTCCACTCATCCATCTGATTGGCTGTCGGCGGAAATCTCAACAGCAGCTAGGCCCATGCCATAGCCTCTGAAGCGGTGCTTGGCATGGATGATGACATAGATCGTTGCGTCGCCTGGCTCCTTATGGTGCCAGTAGTAGCTACGCCGTGTTCTCGCCGTCGTGATCCCGTGGCCACGGTGACGTGGTAACGAGGTGGAGGCGCTTGAGGGCCAGCGGCTCCATTTGGTGCATCGACTGGGTCAGTTCGCTCCGGGGGTAGCGGGAGCGACCAGAGGGTTGCGATTCACCCCAGAGTGAGAGCCGCCACTGCGGCTGTGCCTTCCGGCCCGTACCTTGTGGAGCGTGGCCGTCGGGGCGCTGTTGGTGCTGTACTTCCCCGGTGCATTCTGCTCTTACTTCCACCGCAGGGGAGGTGGTTGCGATGCCGCCTGCGCCGGCAATGTCCCCTGCAGCGACCGTGTCCCCGTGCGTCCTCGTGGCCTCCGCGGCATCGGCGGCCGCGTGCAGCGGGGCCTTCGAAGTGGACGGGTGGGCTGCAGCACCGAGCTTCTTATTGGGCGCCATGAACTATGGAGCCGTCGATGAAGATGACATGTAGCGTACGCTTCTCGGGTTCACGCAAGCGCTGCACCCTACCTGGCACGCCAAAGATGTCGTGGGAAATCACGGCCACCTATAGGGCCATCAGCCCCTTTTGGTTCAGCAGGGGGCTGAGCACATTGCACAAAGAGTGGAGGACCGTAGCGTAGCACGGCAGAGATCACATGGGCAGTTTTACCCAGGTTTGGGCCGCCGCGAGGCATAAAACCCTACTCCTGCTTTAGTGGATTGATGGTGATTGGGGTGGAAAGATAGCGCTCTTGCCCGGCAGGGTTGCCTCGGGGCGAGAGCAGCTACGCGCGTGCGAGTGTACAAGGTTCCGAACCCTTTCTCTGGTTGCCATGGCCCTCCTTTTATAGACCAAGGGGTTACCACAGTGGCAAAACAGTCATTGTGTACTGATTAGATAGCGAACAGTGCTATCATACCTAACTCTGCACATAGAGCAGAGCGCATTAAATGCGCCGCTTAGTGTCACATTGTAGCCTGCCCGACAAGCCTTGCCGGGCCGCTCGGCCACCTTTTCTCCTGTCTGCTTGACACGTCTCTGGACGGGTGTCATCTGGAGATGGTTTCCTCTGGAAATGGCTGCCATGTGTCGAATAACTACAACTTAGTCACATGGGGGCTTGACACCGCACCGATCGATGACTTGTGTCGCTGTGAGGTGGAGCGGTGAAGCCTTGGCGGGGTAGTTTGCTTTAGTAGTGCCCGGCAGGCCTGCCGGGGCAGTTTTGAGGCTTGTTTTCGGGGCCACCTCATCCTCGCCAGGCTCGCCTGCCCGGCAAGGGAGGTTTTTCCTTAGTAGTGTCTTGGTCTTCTTGCCCTGCTCTTTGATTCCTCAAAGAGCCATCTCTCCTAGCTTGATCTGGTCTTGGATGTTGCAACTGTGCTCTTTTAGGCCTATGCACGGTTTGGGCAACAGACCCAGGGTTTGTTGCACCGACAGGGAGGCTGATGGAAATATGCCCTAGAGGCAATAATAAAATGGTTATTATTATATTTCCTTAATCATGATAAAGGTTTATTATTCATGCTAGAATTGTATTGACCGGAAACTTAAATACACGTGTGGATACATAAAAAAATACCGTGCCCCTAGTGAGCCTCTACTAGACTAGCTCGTTGATCAAAGATGGTTAAGGTTTCCTAACCATATACACGAGTTGTCATTTGATAACGGGATCACATCATTACAAGAATGATGTGATGGACAAGACCCATCCGTTAGCTTAGCATATGATCGTTCAGTTTATTGCTACTGCTTTCTTAATGTCAAATACATGTTCCTTCGACCATGAGATCATGCAACTCCCGGATACCAGAGGAATACCTTGTGTGCTATCAAACATGACAACGTAACTGGGTGATCATAAAGATGCTCTACAGGTATCTCCGAAGGTGTCTGTTGAGTTGGTGTGAATCAAGATTGGGATTTGTCACTCCGTGTACCGGAGAGGTATCTCTAGGCCCTCTCGGTAATACACATCACAAGAAGCTTGCAAGCAAAGTGACTAAGGAGTTAGTTGCAAGATGATGTATTACGGAACAAGTAAAGAGACTTGCCGGTAATGAGATTGAACTAGGTATAGAGATACCGACAATCGAATCTTGGGCAAGTAACATACCGACAGACAAAGGAAATTACGTATGTTATCATAAAGGTTCAAACGATAAAAGATCTTCATGGAATATGTAGGAATCAATATGGGCATCCAGGTCCCGCTATTGGTTATTGACCGGAGAGGTGTCTCGGTCATGACTACATAATTCCCGAACCCGTAGGGTCGCACGCTTAACGTTCGTTGACGCTAGAGTAGTATTGGGATATTAGATAAGTGGTAACCAAATGTTGTTTGGAGTCCCGGATGAGATCCCGGACATCACGAGGAGTCTCAGAATGGTCGAGAGGTAAATATTTATATATGGGAAGTCATATTTTGGGTTCCGGAAAAAGGTGTAGTTTTTTCGGTATTGTACCGGGAAGCTTCCAGAAGGTTCCGAAGGATTCTGGAGGGGTCCGGAAGTCCACAATTGGGTTCACCATGACCCAAGGGCTAGCATGGGCTGCGTGGAGGTGCCCTGGCCTTATTGGGCTAGGCGCACTAAGTCCTCAAAAGCCCATGTGGCTAGGGAAGGCAAAAAAGGAAGGTGTCCTAGTAGGTATAGGATTGAACTTGGAGTCCAAGTCCTCTCCCCCTTAGCTGCGCCCTAGGGCTTGGAGGGGCTGTTTCTCACACCACTCCACCTATATATAGAGGGGATGGGGGCGCCCCAAGAGAATACACCAAGCCCTTGGCGCCCCTCTCTCTCCCGTTACTCCGTAGTTCCACCGCCTCGTCCCGGCGACGCTTAGCGAAGCGCTGTCGGTGCTCCACCACCACCATCACCTCCACACCATTGTGTTGGTTGTGATCCCATCTACTTCTCCTCTCCCGCTTGCTGGATCAAAAAGGAGGAGACTTCATCGAGCCGCACGTGTGCTAAACTCGGAGGTGCCGTCCGTTCGGCACTAGATCGGTTGGATCGTGATCGGATCGCGAAGAGTACGACTACATCAACCACGTGATAAACGCTTCCACTTAGTGATCTACAAGGGTATGTAGATGCTCTCCCCCTCTCATAGCTATGCATCTCCATGGATATATCTTGCATGTGCATAGAAATTTTTTGTTTTCCATGCAACATTCCCCAACAAATATACAATACTTGAGTAAGTGTGGAGCCAACCACCATCTTGTAACCTTCAAACGGATCAGGAATTACACCCAAGGTCACTAGTTTAGGTGCAGAGACCATAGTTATTTGTGAACGTGCATAACGATAATCAAGGAGCAGCCTTTGGAGTGAAGGGGCGTCTTTGATGATGAGCTCCTCTCCTTTAAAGCAAATTCCAATGCTTACAAGGTGAGGCGACTTCATTTGGAGACAATGAATACAGATTTCTTTTCCAAAAACAAGCAGCAAGCGCTCCAGGGCAGAGCAGCAGGAGTGGATGATGCTGTGCAGTGAGGCCTCCGACAAATCGACCACCACAAGTGCGAGTTTTTTTAGCAGTGGGAGTTGAAGCATTTGTACCAGATTGTCTGGTAGATCACACTGGGCCAGGGTGGCGGTGTGGAGAGAGGAGGAAAACCATGAGATGGACATTGGTGGTGAGGGCACAGCTACAATGCTTGGTGGAAAGCTATTTACATAGTAATGGTAGAACTCAAGATGCTGGAGTTTTTTGAATTGACAGGATGTCAGCCAGGCGTCCACCGTGCAGGGTATGTGCAGCAGGCAGCATGCCGGGATGCATAGGCGTTGAACAGAGCCCTGGTGGGAGGAGAGGATGGTTCCGTGGAGTTCAAAATCATGAACGACAGATAGCCCGTGACAATCAAGATTGAGAGGCGCGGCGCGCCACAGAGTGCGCCACCGAGATGCGAGGACCTGTGTGCGGCAGCCATCCTTGGTGGGGAGAAGGAAGATGATCTCCCCAAGGATGGCGTCCGGGAGATCACTGATACGGTCCGCCCGATATTCTACGGGTTCCTCGAATCAAGGGGGCGTGGCCGCTTCTGCCTGTGCTGCCGGGTGCAGGGTCTACAGCCGGTGGCGCCGCTGGCCGGAGCCTCATTTGTGTACATAGTAATTTGAAAAAAGGCAGAAACATACACGTAGGACATTCAAAATCAATTCTCAAGATCAGGAAGAAAAAAAGGCACAAACATATATGTCGGACATTCAAAATCAATTCTCAAGATCTGGCTATGAATTATTAGCACGCACGCTAACCCTAGTCGGATTATTAGCAAAAAAACATTTGTACAGAACAAACAATTAATCACTAACCATAGATACCATTCAAACTATCAATACACTACACGGATCTAATGAATCTTAATCTGATTTCATGGACTGGGTGAACATAACCAAGGATTTCTATTCCCAACAAGGGCGGGGGGGGGGGGGGGGCTAACCGGTTTTTCGTCGGAGTCGGAGTTGTTGCCAGAGTAGCTGTGGACCTTCGGCTCCGGCTGGGGAGGCACGACGACGGCAATGAAGTCAAGGTCGCGCTACTGCCCGCGCGAGACCTCGTCGGCGGCGATAGGAACCTCTGTGCCCAGCTTCATGCGTTGCGTGGGTGCTTCACTAGCCCCGGCGTCGCCACTCCCTCCGATGGTGCGCTTCAGTAAAATCCTAATACACTCCATGCGGCGGTGACAACTGTGGATGGGGGGTGCGGACGCTTATTATGACCAGCGGATCGGGTGCGCCATTAATATGGAGCAGTGGGAGTGAGGTGGGCAGCGGTCAAAGGGCTAGCTCGCCTCCCAGTGAGCCTACGCAGCGGACTGCTGGCATGCCTACCATCATTTCACACAGCTACTAGCACGCCCCACGGTCAATTCTCAAGATCTGGCTATGAATTATTAGCACGCACGCTAACCCTAGTCGGATTATTACCAAAAAAACATTTGTACAGAACAAACAATTAATCACTAACCATAGATACCATTCAAACTGTCAATACACTACGCGGATCTAACAAATCTTAATCTGATTTCATGGACTGGGTGGACATAACCAAGGATTTCTATTCCCAACAGGGGGGGGGGGCTAACCGGTTTTTCGTCGGAGTCGGAGTTGTTGCCGGAGTAGCTGTGGACCTTAGGCTCCGGCTGGGGAGGCACGATGACGGTGATGAAGTCAAGGTCGCGCTACTGCCCGCGTGAGACCTCGTCAGTGGCGACAGGAACCTCTGCGCCCAGCTTCATGCGTTGCGTGGGTGCTTCACTAGCCCCGGCGTCGCCACTCCCTCCGATGGTGCGCTTCGGTAAAATCCTAATACACTCCATGCGGCGGTGACAACTGTGGACGGGGGGTGCAGACGCCTATTATGACCAGCGGATCGGGTGCGCCATTAATATGGAGCAGTGGGAGCGAGGTGGGCGGCGGTCAAAGGGCTGGCTCGCCTCCCAGTGAGCCTACGCAGCGGACTGCTGGCATGCCTGCCATCATTTCACACAGCTACTAGCACGCCCCACGGCGAGTGCGTAGCGAACACGCGCATGCCTCGGCCTCCCGGTCTACCTGCCCGGCGGACTGCTAGCATGCGTCTCGTCAACTCACGCATGCTCGTACGGCACACGGGACGTGTGGTGGCACATCTTTTATTGATTTTTCCTTTTTGATGATTAATTCTACCGCTTTATTGTTTAACTGAAGCACGACACGTACATTGTTGGTCTAACGCACACGGTTCGAATAAAGAGTCTGTTTACGATATTGGTTGATAATTATTGATAATTTCCTGTCTGTAAGAAGATATATCAAAACTTGTCTCAAATTTGAAAAAAAAATATAATATCACAGTCTATTGGTGTCCATATGACACCACGATAAGTTTCATGAATTTCAACTTAGTTTTGGATTTACTGGATTTTAAAATCAAGATTCTCGATGTTAGAAATTTCTTGCATGGGGACTAAACATGCACCCAGGGACACGTACACATATGATTTTGCAATCCATTTTCATGCACTATCACGGGTCTCATGTAGATCAAATTTGATTTTTGCACATTAAATCCCTGGGAAATCAATCAGTGTATAAAAACGGACAAATGTTATCTATTTTTTTCAATTTTTAACACTAAACTCCTTTGGTCGCATGTTCGTTGCAGAAGAAGTTTGACATGCATCTTTGGGCCACATGCACGCGGTGGCCCTAGGACACTCACTCGCGTGTGACACTCTCTGTGGGCCCGCGAGGTCGCCGTCCATCACACATGCGGTGAGAGAGGTTAATTTTACCAACAAGGATGGTCATTTTTTGGTTTTTGTTACGTACGGTAGGAGTATATATATACTACGCATTGAAGAGGGTGGCCAGGGGCAACATATACTACGCGTCATATAGGACAGTCACTCGCGTGCGATGCTTCCATCCGTGGGCCCGCGAGGTTGTCCTCCATCACTTTGACCCAACAAGGAGGTTTCTTTTTGGGTTGTGTTGCGGTAGGAATATATAGTACGTGTCGAAGAGGGGATGAGGGGGCCGGGGCAGCACATACTACACACACGTCATGAACGATCTCGCTCCGTCTGGGGACTTTTCGGTTTCCGAGGCAGGTGCCATAAATAAGTTGTGCATATTGGGTATTAAAAACATCACCAACACATTGGGCCACGTGCAGACAATGGTTGTCACTCATTCGCCTGCGACGCTTCCCTCCATGGGCCCGCGAGGTCATCGTCCATCTAATATATGACACAACGAGAAAGGTAATTATATTTGACGAACAAGGAGGATTATTTTCGGGTTGTGTTACGGTACGTAGGAGTATATATTACGCGTCGAAGAGGGGAGGGGGGCCAGCATATATATACTGCGTGTCATGAACCTCAGTTTGTGTGGGGGACTGAAAGGTTTCTGAGGCAGGTGCCACATCAAAGTTCTGCATATATATTAGGTATTCAAACATCACAACCACACATCTCCATACATGTGTTTGGCCCACAAGCAAGCGATGGCGGTTGTCCTCTAGCACTCACTCACGAGGTTATCGGCGAGATGCTTCGTCCATCTGTGTGTGCCCGCTTGGTCAATCACTTTTACCGACAGCGATAGAGGTCAATTTGACTTATAATTAGGAGGGGATTAAATTTTGGTTGTCTTATACGGTATGGTACATGCATGACATGATGTGAGAGATAACATATTATACTTTGAGCGCATGTGTACGCACGAATCCCTCCTACCGGGTCGAAGTGCGCGGGGGGGGGGGGGGGGGGGGGAGCACGCGACCTGTCATGAACCAGATCTGTGTGGGGACTGTGCAATTTTCGACGCATGCATGCGCCACATCAAAATATTGTGCTTTTGGTATTCAAATATATATGCATGCATCAGGCATGTCCATACATATGTTTGAGACACATGCATGAAGTGGTTGTCTTTGGACACTCTCCCTCGCTTGGTTACCATTGACGGCCTATATATTCGTGGGCCCACGTGGACGTCCATCACTTCGACCAACAACGCAAGAGAGGTTACCAGGTGGATTCTTCTTCTCTTGGTTCGCGTTACCATATAGTCGTACGTCGATCATGGTGAGATTCGAGACCTAAGTTCGAGGGCTTGCATACACATGAATCCCTATATATATATATATATATATATATATATATATATATATATATATATATATATATATATATATATATAGTATACGCGTCGTGAACCCTCGCTCCGTGTGGGGACTTTCCGGTTCCAAAAGCACGGTGGCACATCAAAGTTGTGCGTTGGGTATATTCAAACACCACATGACACTTCATACATATGTTTGGGCCACATGCACGCACTGGTTGTCTGCAGGCACTCCCTCGCGTGGTTATCAGTGTCAAGCTAGCCTATTTGTGGGGCCGCATGTGGACGTCCATGCATGACTTTGACCCAAGAACAAGAGAGGTTATACGACCAAGGTGGTGATTCTTCTTGGTCAGTGTTACAATACGCCTTGGTGAGATGCCCCCTCCCACCGACTCAAAGTGTGTGTGTGGGGGTGGGGGGAGGGGGGCACGGTACTACTTCGCACTAGATGAACCTCCGTGGGGTCGGGGATGTCCGGTTAATTTGCGGTGCACATGTGCCACATCAAATTTGTGATTTGGTTATTTGAATATCACACCACATCATTTTCACACACACACACGCACACACACATATCAGGCCACCCGCAGGTGTGGTTCGTATGTGGTCTCACCCATCTAATGCTAGAAGAACACATTTCTGGGCCTGCACACGGTCCACATTTGATCGAAAGCAAAGGGGGGGTTTGACCATGATGTACTCCTTTCGGTTTTGTGTTATGGTAGGGTGAGATGTCAGACCTAGCTATTTGGGGGCATGCGTTCATAGCTAGGATTCCCCTCCCACCAACACAAAGTGTGTGTGTGTGTGTGTGTGTGTCTTGGGGGGGGGGGGCTAGCAATAATAACGTGCGCTTTGTGCGACAGGTGCCACATCAAAGTTGTGCATTGGGTATTTGAACATCAAACCACCCTTTTCATACATATATTTGGTCCACATGCAAGTGTGTTCGTGTTCTGACCCTTTCCCGCATTTTTTCGCCAAATTTAAATAGCAGACGAGTCGGACGCAGCAACCGTCTGCGATCGGGTACGAAATAGACATGGTTCCCTAGGACTACCCGTGTGCCGCACCCCTGCCCCTGTCACCCACATCATCCCAGTAGATTGGGCTCCATGAGGCTTCCCTCCCACTCTCGAAAATATCTACTCCCTCGCAATCTCGAAAATATCTACCTGCCTAGATGGTTTTTCTGTTTGATAGCACACGATTAGTATGTGTGGACCGTGTGTGGTGTCTGTTACTCCTGCTCTGCTTCAATAAGTAGATCCAAATTTTCAGTAGCCCTGGCATTTCACTCCTGCCTGCATCCCTCGCAATCTCAAAAATATCTACTCGGCTGGAGTGTTTTTCTGTTTCATAGCACACGATTATTATGTTTTAACCGTGTGTAATGTTCGTTACTCCCGCCCTGTTCTGCTTCAATCCCTTGATCCAAATTTTTGGTAGCCCTACCATTTTACCCACGGCATTTCCTCAAACACCACCTTGGACCCCCTCCACACACAAACCCCAAATCCTTCGCTCACCCCAAATCCCCCGCTCACACACATACACACCACCCCTCCCTCGCTCGAAACCTAGCTAGGTCGTCGCCGCAGTCACCGCGCCGCATCCATCGTCAACCTTTGCTGATCTGCCCGTGCAGTTTACCGACCGATATACATACCCTTGTCGCCCTGAGTTTCTTAGATGACGCCTGCGAAACGCCCCCTTTCCCACATATCCCCATCCCCACCCCCCTCCCCCACTCCAGAGCGTCGCAGCCTAAGCTCGGCTAAGCTTCCCGGGGAGCTCAAGGAGTGAATGGCCCAAAAGAGCTTTACCGCGACCTCTTCGCCCGACGTCGGTGAGGTAGCCGCCGAGGAAGCTGACGACGATGAATGGACCTGGACGGACCCTTTCAATTAGCGGGCTAGGGTATTCTGGCATGTCGCGGACGTCGGCTACGACATCGAGGTCGTCGACGTCGATGGCTTAACACGGGCTATGTCACAGGTTAAGTTGCCCACCCCCAACCCTTCGGGTTCGACAGCCGTCGATCTCATCGATGGCCCTGCAGCTGATCTCCTGTGGCTCGTTATGAACAAATTGCCATCCTTCATCGCCATGGAGCTCCTTTTGTCATTTCTGAAGGACACGTTCTGCGATGCTAGCTTGGGATCCTTAGCTGGCAAGTCAGACCTCATCAATGGCGACCACGAGGAGGAGCCAATATGTGACAAGTGAGGAAACCCACGATTTGTTTTGCCGTGCCTCTTCACCGGGGGAATCCCATGATTTGTTTTCTCGAACCCCTTTTGTAGTGAGAACACGTCCAGTATTTATTGCTATATTTGGTTGTTTGCATTACGCCTTGTTTATTTCTATGGTTTTTGGTTGTTTGGTTGTTTGTAGTTAGCATATGTCCAGTTTCAATTGCCATCTTTGGTTGTTCGTAGTATGCCTTGTTTATTTCAGCTATTCACTGTGTGATGTTCTATATGTGGTAGTATGAACTGTGCAGTTCAATTTCATCAATACCAATTTTAACAATAGCTCTATGAATCACTATATTTGGTTGTTGTTAAGCATGTTGTACTCCCTCCGAATCTTTTTAGTTCGCATATAAGATTTGTCTAAAGTCAAGCCTCGTAAAGTTTGACCAACTTTATAGAAAAAAATACCAACATTCACAATATGAAATCAATATCAGTAGATGTGTCATGACTTAAATTTTCATATTGTATAACTTTAGCATGGTAGATGTTGATATTTTTTTCATATAAATAAGGTCAAACTTTATGAAGTTTGACTTCAGACAATTCTTATATGCAGAGTAAAAAGGACCAGAGGGAGTATTTAACACGCCTTTCCATTTGATTTAACAAATGGCACTGTTTGGATACTCTAACTTAGCTAGAGGTTAGAGTTAGTTTCTAGCTCGACAGTTAAAAGGGAGAGAGAGAGATTGGTGGAATAGTTGATTGTATTGCTTGAGCCTCGTGGGCATATATATAGGAGTACATGGTCATCTTGGAGTACAAGTCAAGGTAGAATAAATCCTATGCTATCCTACGTTTCCTAAATAACAATGATACTCAACAATGACTAACCCTAAACTAACTCTAGCCAAAGAGGTGTTTGGATGACAGGGTTAGATTGACAATAATTGGCCCTGTTTGGATACTCTAAATTAGTTAGAGGTTAGAGTTAGTTTCTAGCTCATGACTAACCCTGAACTAACTCTAACCAAAGAGGTGTTTGGATGACAGGGTTAGATTGACAATAAATGCACTAGGAGAACTAGTTCCAATTAGCACATCTTGGGTGGGATAGGTTTTTTGGGTGGGTTAGATGCAACTAGCTCAAACTAGCCCTCATGTTTGGATACTTTAGGGCTATTTGAGCCCAAACTAGCTCAAACTAACTCTAACCCATGGATCCAAACAGGGCCAATAACTAGTGTACTTAGACCTACACAATACAAGTTTGAATGACTGTTTGATTGTTTTTAAATATTAGGCCTATTGCATTTAATAACACACCTTTCCACTTCTTGTTTTTAAATATTAGGTTTTTAACAATTTGGTCTTGCACATGTAGGTCATACTGTCAGAGGTTTTGACCCACTGTTTGACCCTTTTTGCATATGGGGAAATGAGTTGTCCATGAATATCAGTCAAGTCAAGAAACTCAAAAAGATTGTTAGGATAAAGAAATTAGTGACAAAAAACAACAAGATCTTTATCTACACAATGAAGAAGACATCGGTTCACTACATGATGGTACTAACTATTATACCTTGTCTTTTTAATTCCTTTGCGCCATTTCAAATCTAGAGAAGATATTTATGCATATCCTTGTTTTCAGGCCTTTCCAAAGCAGTTCACTGATGATTACCTCTCAAACCACATGTATGGTCAGGAGGAGAGGAAGGTATTCATACAACACCCACAGTTCAATATTGAAGTCTTGCTGAAGAGGACGATGGATGGACAGTCAATCATCCACAGGCACTGGCCTAAATTTGCAAAGACCTTCAACATCAATGAAGGCTCAATATTCGCCTTCCGCTTCAGCAGTTTTTCAAATGAGATTCATATGTCTATGTACCGTCTATGGTGCTAATTTCGAAAGATTATAGATGTTGCATGTGAAACTTCGTGCTGGTGCAGTTGTGTAATGGGGTAGCTGAGTGCTGAAGCTATATGATGTTGTACTCTGATGTATTTCAATTATGAAATCCTGCTTCCTTAATACGAAAATGAAATATATTGTGTGCTTAATATGAAATGTCAATTAGATTAATAAATGGATTATTAATAATAGGCTAATTAGCCTACTAATTGGGTTTTTCTTTTGCAAACGGTTATTGAGAAAACACCATGGGCGATGACCTCAGACAACGCACACAGTTTCTAGGAATAAAACGTGTTGGATCAATGAACAACCACACACGACTTGCTCTTGAAAACTGTTTGCATTATGCCACCATGCGCAAACGTTTACCACATAAAAAGTGTGTGTGATGGACAGCCTATGCCACATAGTTTCTTCTACGCATTATGTGTGATGCATTCAATAACGCAAACGGTAAAATTGTTAATATTGTCTACAATGGCAACGCTATCCCAAACGATTTAATGGGAAAAATTGTGTGTGATGTACGTATGAACGGAAATGTTTTCCCTTGATTGACTGTGTGAGATGTACATAGGAACGGAAACGTACTTCTTGGATTGACTGCGTGGGATGTACATATGAACGGAAACGTATTCCTTGAATTGACTGTGTAGAATGTACATGCGTACGAAAACGTTTGTCTAGGACTGACTGTGTGGGATGTACTTACGACCAGAAATGATTGGGCCTGTATAATTGTATTTTTTAACACTACTGTACGTATAACCATATTTGATCGCTTGCCCGTCGCACACGGCCTCATTTTGCCCAGCGTGTGTGACCAGAGGGCCTATCCCTGACGGTTTCTGGGTCGTGTGGGAAGGACCCCCCCTATCGCACACACTCACTTGGCGATGGTTCTAAATGTCGTCGCGGAAAGGGGTTAAAAACTGTTTGTATAGCACCTCACCGTACCAGTGCACTCAATGAACAATCATCGGTTTATGAAATGCCTGCTTCTCACTGCCCTGGCCCACCAAAAATCCCTTCCCCCTCCCGCGCGCGATTCCTGCCTGATGCCAGTTGTCTGCATTCATGCGAAATCAGTTCCTCTGTCGTGCGCTGCCTGCGTTGGGTCACTGACATGCAAGCCAGGTACCCAATGGGCCCACATGTCAGTGGAAGAGCGGCATGGTGTCGTACGTCAAACGATCTGGTCGAGGGCGCCGCCCGCTGAACGCCCGGGTGAACACGCCTCCTTGCCGCATTCAAATGCCTCCATGAAACCCGTGTGGAAGACGAGAAACCCACTCCGGCCACACGTCCGTTCATGACCGGGCCGGCATTAAATGCAACACCGGTCGAGCTCCTCCCGTCCGCCCTCTATTTAATCTCCAATTTAAACGAGGCCAGACGCCGGCCAAGAATCACACACCTCCGCCACTCCCCTATCTCCTCCTTCACCATTTTCTCCACTCTTACAATGGCTTACAAAGAGTAGTTATCCGACATACAAGCCGACTAGGTGGCCCGCCGAGCCCACCGGATACGAGCTATGCAGCTCGCTGACCCACCTCCCTCGCCTCGCCCGATGGAGCCAGTTGCCACCCCAAGCCGGCACGTGGTTCAGCAACTCGCCGCTCCAGACCAGCTTGATGAGGAGCGGTGAGTTGCTTCATGGCGGCACGACAGGGAGCACGGGTGTCGTCGCTGCCGTCCACGATGCCGCCTCGTACCGCACCTCCCGTGTCTATGGCCGCAACTCCTGTGCCTGCGGCCGCGCCATGCAGGCAGAGACAGAAGCCGGGTGCGTGGAGAGCGACGAGTCAATGGCCAGCGCCTGGGTGTCCACTGCCATCATCGAGGACAAGTAGAACACAGGAGGCCACCGCCGCTTGGGTCCCATGAAGGCCACCGCCGAGGCGACGCCGGCGTACACAGCAGGTGTCTTGCCGGGTCCTTCTGTTGCAAGGACCTATGTCGACCCCACATGGGCTCCACGGAAGTGAAGAAGCCCCCTTCGACTCCATCTTAGGCACCAGCAAAGGATTTCACTCAGTTGAGCGGTGGGGAAGCGAGCCATCGTTTGCGCTGAAGCATATACCTCCGGGGCTCCCGGCAGCCCGGTGATCGTGCTGCCGGACATGAGGAAGACAAAGGGATCCGCGAGCGACCATTTAGATTAGGTATTATTACACCTGCAGTCCAGGAGTAGCACCCTTAGTTGATTTAAATGTAATGAAATTCATCATGTTTATATGAAAATCTGATGTTTTATTTGAATTCCATCATGTTTATATGAAATATCACCGTGTTTGCATGAATTTCGTCTGGTTGGTTGAGTTGTTGTTAGAATGTGTGCAGCTACGGTTGGATGGTGTAATTTGTCGCCATTGGAGATGTGCCCTAAGTCAATCTGTGGCCAGCTCACGCGGCGAGGTGGGACAAATAAAAACCAGCTCGTGTGAGCTCGTCTCCGACGCGCGCGCTGGAGGAGGAGCACCCGAACTCTACCTCGTTCATCGGTGGCAAAGGCACAGGTGGACAAAAGGCTCACTAATATTTTGGCTACCCCGGGCAAGATCCAAACAGCCCCTTCCAGCTCCACCCCTCCCAGCACATTCAAATCCCTCGTTCGCCGTGAAATTTTGCCATGTGTTGTTGTTTTCAGGGATATTTTGCTGTGTGAAAACAAATTTAAATATGAACAAATAATCGGTGTCCGCGGTATTTTGTTGGGACACGGTTGGATGGCCTCATAGTAGTAGTGTAGAGCAGTAGGAGTAGTACAGTGGTTGGAGTAGTACAGTGTAGAGTAGTATGATTCTCATCTGACACCAATTTCCTGTCCGTGCTACAGCAAGCTACCCTAGGCTATGTTACTAGTAGTACCTCCATAGTGGGTACGTACTCCGTAAAATCATATTTTCCAAAACTAAGTCACGCAGCCTTAATTATTTGCTTGTTTCCCTTCCTGCCTCATTATTCTTTCCCATGCAGCCAGAAAAAATGAGGTCGTGTGAATAGCAATTGATTACTCGTGTTGATGGCTGCATGTGTCTAGGCCAATGCATGCACTTTTTGCTCGGTGCTTTTTGGGCAATCCAAGCAGAAAAAAAGGAGGAGTACTACTATAGCGTGCCAGACCGACCGTGTGGGGGTACCTCCGTTCTGATTTATCATTCCACATCGTATTTTGTGCCAATTTTGACCATATATTTAACTAACAAAATGTTAATGCATGTCATAAAAAATAATATCATTGGAAACTAGTATGTTCAAAGACAAGTCCAATAATATAATTTTTGGTGACATGCATTGACGTTTTGTTAGTTAAATCTTTGGTCAAAATTTGACACAAAATACAAAGAGGACCAATAAACTAGGACCGAGGTAAGTACTCAACACCATGCGCGCTAGTAGTCATAGTGATCTGAAAGGGCCCACTTCAAAAAACAAAGAAAGAAAGGGCCCAATACACATTCAAGCATTTCATCACATCTTTCTCTCGCTCTATTCGTCGAACAGACTATGCTAAACACTACTGGAATCAGGGATTTTGCCGTCTGCCAGTTCTTTGCCGTCTGCTTGGTCTTTGCCATCAGCTACCAAACAATAGACGGCAAAGAACTGGCAGACGGCAAAGAAGGTCTTTGCCATCTATCATTTCTTTGCCGTCCGCCAAAGATGGCAAAGATTCTTTGCCATCTGCCAGTGGACGGCAAAGAGGTGCCAGCGGATGCCAGTACACTGCAACGGTCCACCCCCCCTCTTTGCCGTCCGCCAGCGGACGGCAAAGATTCTTTGCCATCTGCTGGCGGACGGCAAAGAGGGGGGCTATCTTTTTTTTCGGGTAAAAAGAAAACCGCGTTGCCCCCACCTCCTCTATCTCTATCCCCTCTATCTCCGCCCATGCCCCACAGCCGAGCGCCGCTCGACCCCGCCTCCCTCGACCCCGTGCCGCTGCGCCACCTCGCCTCCGCCTGCTGGTGCGCGCCGCCACCTCACCAGACCCCAGGAGCCCCGCCGCCTCGCGCTGCCGCCTGCGCCGCGTCGCGCGCCGCCACCTCCCCACAAGCTCGCCTCCCTGCCGCGGAAGCCTCCTCGCCCGTCGCCCCAACCTCGAGATCCGCCGCCGCCATGGGAGCTGAGCACCGAGCTCCTCTGCGCCCCGCCCGCGTCCCCGCGTCGCCGCCGCCGCCCCACGCTGCCTCGCGCCCGGATCCGGCCGCGGGAGGTCCGGCCACTCCGGATCCAGCCTCCCCCTCGCCGCATGGGCCTCCTCCTCGCTGGAGTGACGCCCCTCGCCGGAGCAGCGCCGGCCAAGCCCATCGGCCACCAGGGTCGTGCTGCAGCCCATACGCGAGATCTCCGGCGCCGTGCAGCTACCAGGCCCGCACATACGCCCATGGTACCAACCCTCGACTCCTCTCTCTATGCACTCCTCTCCTATGCATCTACCTCTGATCCATGTATGTCGTGGCGGCGGCAGTGAGGAATCCATGTCGCGGCGGCCATGGCTGGGCCAGTTCTGCCTACATGCGCGTGTGCTGTGTGTGCTTGTGTATCCTTGCTTTGTATATTTTTTACTGTTCTTTCAATGTTCAGTTATTTCATCTTTAGAATTTGGAGAAACACCAAATATTTATGTAGCTAAATTTCATCCTTTTGCTGTTTCCAAGTAGATACCATTGCTAATGGAAGAACAACCACAAATATTTGTAGTTGGTAAACACAATGTTCTACTTTCTTTGCATGAGGCAAAGCACGCAGCTGCACACAACTAGCAGCAACATCTCCCTAATATTTTTGTTATTTCTGTATAGTTCTCTCCAGACTATTGATTTAATTTCTACTACGCAAAGAGCAATTCTTTTTTTAGACATGGCATATGCAGTTCGCATAATGATTCTTATGTGCTTGGCTCATATGCAGCATGATGATTCAGTACAGAAATGTGAATGTTCTTTATTAGGCTTTAGTTGCATTTTTGTGCTCATTAGCAGTTGTGACTGACAATGGTGAATGTGATAATTAATCTTCCCTTGAGGGGTGGGTAAGAGTGGTATTATTTTCTTAACTATTCACCAATAAAAAATATATATACCGTTGCCCCTGAAACCAAGTTGCTACTATCCAAGTTTAATACGGATGTATCACCTTGTTTATGTCTGTTCCTATTGATAAACTGCATGTAAGTTATTTCAGTAAATTACCATGGAGTACTGCAGATCAGATTGGAAACACTGCACCTTTTGTGCCCTCTCTCGAACATAATTGACTGAAGCTTTGGTATAGCGTTTTACTTACAGTATTTCTACTTTCCTTGTTTGCTTACAAGCTGTTTTTTCTTTTTGACTCTGATGAATCCCCCAGGCCATTTTTAAGGACCCGTTCAGGAGGGGTGACAACCTCCTTGTAAGTCCTCGCTACTTTTTATCTTCCATGCTTCTTTCAAACTTTTTATGCACCAAAGATGCTGGATGCCATAAAGTAGGAAAAGTAAGATGCAGATGGGTCTTTGAAAAAAAAATCACAGGAAAACATTGTTTCTGGGCACCGCTAAATTTTAAAAATAAAAAACTAAATTTTGTGGATTAATTTTAAAAATGAAAACTGAATTTTGTGGTTGTTTGATGTGCTTGGACATATGTGTGATCTGGTGGACAAAATAACCAGGTGTTTGCGCCCTGTTGTGTAAACATCCTAAAATTCCACTAGTTGACCTACTTGGCTCATAATTAATTGCTTATGAGACTGTCTCTTCAGAGAAACAACTTGGCCTTTCAGACAACTGTTTGACTAACACAAATCTTAAATACTTGAACTGAGAAAAAAAAGCTTCAGCTAAATCAGAGGCCAAGTTTCTACTGTATTTGGCGCAAAGTCGTTAGTTTGTTGATCTTTTCCTATTTATTACTCCTTGTAGGTTATGTGTGACTGCTACACACCACAAGGTGTTCCAATCCCCACCAACAAGAGGCACAATGCTGCCAAGATCTTCAACACCTTGAAGGTTGCAGCTGAGGAGACATGGTACGAATACCTCCGTCGATATTTCAAGTTTTTTGTTGTTGAAGTGTTTCATATAAAAGTTGTAGTAGTGCTCTTGTGTCTTAACACACATACACACGTGAGAACATAATAAGTTGTACAATATAGATTAGTACCACACCGCACTCACTTTGCATCAGATGGAAATGAGTTAGGAAGATAAGAGTAAAATTCATGTCCCTGGAATTACAGATTTATTTAGCAGATACAGACAGAAACGGTACCAAAAATGGGTTGAAGGACCACAAAATTTGGCGGTTTCCACATTTGTATCCTTATCTGCTTACGGTTAGAGCACCGATTAGGCCTATCTCTGAACCCAAACAGGTATGGAATTGAGCAGGAGTACACTCTCCTCCAGAAGGATGTGAACTGGCCCCTTGGTTGGCCCGTTGGTGGCTACCCTGGTCCTCAGGCAAGAAAACTCTCAGCATGCTCTCCAGCTTTCCATGTGTTAAACTTACATAAAAACTGAACATTGCATTTCACCAAGTGAAATGCTACATTTCTACTCCTAACCCATTCTCTCTTTCTTAGTGTTTTTGTTATGCAGGTTGGAAGAAAAGAAGAAGATCCAGAGAAGATCTTAGTAATAAGATAGTTTTAAGGAAAATAGATATTTAGTTTTAGGTCATTTCTTGTAATTTCAGATATGGAGTGCTTGTCTATAGCTTTTGTTTTGACTTTGTGAAACTTGGTACCTATGGATGAAACTGTGTAATATTGATGAAACTATGTATATGTATGGATGAAACTTGCTACTATGTGTTCATGACTATTGGTCATATATATCTGTGTGTGTGTGTGTGTTTGATTTTCTGTGAAAATGAATTGATATAAGAAAAAACAGAATTAAATGGGGCAATATAGGCTCTTTGCCATCTGCTGGCTCTTTGCCATCTGCTGGCAGACGACAAAGAGCCAGTCTTTGCCGTCTGCCAGCAGATGGCAAAGAGCCATGACCTTTACCGTCCGCTGGCAGACGGCAAAGGCCTTTGCATCTTTGCCGTCCGCCAGCAGACGGCAAAGTGCCCTTTGCCGTAGCTCATTCAGCCGGATGTTTTGCCGTCTGCTGGCTGACGGTAAAGGCCTTTGCTGTCCGCAAGGCATGCCTTTGCCGTCCGCCATGGCGGACGGCAAAGAAGCTGATTCCAGTAGTGAAACTCCCCTGCCTACCGCGCGGGAAAGACCTGCCCTCACCTTTTTTAGTCGGGGTTTGTATCGATGGATCACGCGAAGCAACAAAAACCAAGCCGTGTCTTGTACTCCTTCATCGTACTAAGAGTGGAGATGCTCACTTTCATAAATATTCTACTTCCTCTCGACGACATGTGGGACATATAGCAACCGGGTCCACGTGTCATGCACCAAATAACAGTGTAGAACAGCAGGGGGACGCACCCCAGACGTAGCGCTGCAGTAGTAGTAATGAGCAATGAGACGTCAAATCAGAAAGCCGTACCTTTCCCGCAGATGGACGAAGCAATAATTATTTCACACTTCGTTGAATCTGCTTCTCCATCATCTCCTTCAAGAAAACCACGTATTGCTTCTGCCATTGTTCTACCACAAGAGGGGCGCGCATTGGCTTGGTACATCATGACACGTGGGACCGCATGACAGGCCATGCTCCCTCGCCCACCGCTCGGTAAAATCACCTCATTTTACTATCTATCTTTTTTAGATCAATATAATCGGGATTCACCAAGGAGTAAAACCAAGTGGTAGGCTGCTCCTGTCGCGTTGGCGTAGCAACTCAGCAGGTTCAGTCTGCACATGAAATGGCGGCACACTTACAGTGTTGGAGATATGCCCTAGAGGAAATCATGTATGATATTACCCTTGTGTTTATGAATAAAGATAGTCCTTGGACATTATCAATGATGTGTATCAGCATGTACATGACTTGTTGTGGGACTGTGCATTGTATGATGACTGTCCTAAAGGGTCCCTAGTAGAAAGGGATGTGTGGACGCGTAGCCGACTAGACTAGCATATGAAACGGTGGATGGCTCGGTCTCACTAGCCATGGAGCATTGGATGCTAACCGGATAATATGGACTCGGAAGGATCTGGTCGGATTCGACTTAGTTGGATCCGAGTCGAGATAAGGTTCGAGTTGGACAGACCCAACCATGAGATGCAGCGATATGTCATATGTGAGTCTCTAGTACAACATAGGTTCTATGTCCTAAGACCTGAGCTGGCGCATGTACTCGGGATGGTGACAAACCTGCTTTGGACCGACCAAACGCTACTCCATAACTGGGTAGTTACAAAGCTAGGTTTCGGGCTTGTGTAGACCCATGCTGCGAGACATGGTCGAGCAAGATGGTATTTGCCCCTCCGATCGGCAGCGATATACTCTGGGCCCCTCGTGTGATCCAACCAAGATAAGCATGGCCATGCGACAGGGATTATGAGATAATCCGGTTTGTTGTTGGCATCACTGGAACGAGAAAGAGGTTGGGCTAGCACAAGGATGACAGGATGGCCTTGAGCCCGACAACATATATTCGTGCGAGGCCCAAGTGTTGAGCCTGCGACGGATGTCTATATATAGTGGGCGTGCAGCACACTCATTCGGTTGATCGATTTGGCGGCGGCACTAGGGCTTTGCATGTGTTGCAAGTAGCCACCTCCACTCGCCGCCGACTGTGTGATCGGACCTAGCAATCCACCGCACGGTGTTCCTCCTGCACGCGCGGATACCGTTAGAGGCGGTGCACTTGGGCCGCTCCGGTGAACCTGTATGAGGGATCCGACGACCAGCTGTTGGAGGGAGATCAAACATGGAGGAGACGACTCCGGAGACGCGCTGCCCCAACTCTACTTCCTCTGCACGGCACTGCGCGTCTAGTGGTAACGATCCGTGATCCATTCCCGTAGCATGTTCCTGGTTTTTCTGCGCGTAGGAAAATTTTAATTTGTAGTCGACGCACCCTACCATAGAACCCAACAGTGGTATTAGAGCATCTGCTATAGGATTTGGATTCAGATCATATGCATATTAGATATGTGGAGGCGGCAGATGAGATCTGTCGTTGTTTATGAGATCGGCTATGTGCACGGTTGATGAGATCAACTGCACATGGGGATCAATGTGGCTATGTTTTCTGATGATCGTAATTGATGAGGTCGTGACACAACCTACCCCTACTGGTCGGTACCCCGATCGTGGTTAACAGTGAAACATAAATCCGAATCGGATCCGCGATGATTGATAAGATCGATCAGATCAGAAAATTCAGCGTGATCGGAGTATAGATGCAATCTGTGATTTTCGAAAACGTCGGACTGCCGTCTGTGTAGCGCCTTGTATTTCGTACATGATCACTCAAACCGGTAGAACGCGATTCTGTGCATAACTTTGTTTTGCAAATTTTGATGTGAATAGTATGGATCATGTGTATGTGATGCATGTGTGTAAATTATACATGGCCAGCATGTCATGATTTGTTAGCCGACAGGAGCCAAAGTGTTGTCATTATAATGTATAACGACCTGCGTCTCGACTTGTGATTCTCTGTAAAAATTCATTACTAGTTGTAGTAGTTGAAAGATAGAGATCAAGTTGGTGGCTTGGTGTCCCAGCATGACGAACAAGACGGAGTTCTGAAAGTGCAACTAATCCCCGGGTAGTTTTCGTATTTCATAACAACATATATCTCATTGAACTAATGTCCACTCATGATGAATATTTTAGGATGTTCAATGATTGGCATGGCATGACATAGAGATGTGGACCCCTCAAAATGCTAAGGACAAGGATTGGCAAAAGCTCAAGACTCTTCATCTTTGTTTAAGTGATCCAAGATCACATTGAGTCCATAGGAAAAACAATACTATTAAAAGGGGATGAGGTGTTGCTTAATGGTCTACTTGCTCAAAGTGATTAGTTATATTGCTCCAAAATCCTCAGCCACTTTCTCTATCCAAATATGTCAAAACCCTAAACTCAAACTCGGCCCCACCAATACTTTCTATTCGGAGCCACCGAGTTCATTCTAACATAGCCATAGCCAAAACCCTAACAATTCGGTCACACCGATATGTATCTCAGTCTCACCGAGATGGCCTTGCCAACTCGGTGTTACTTGTTGCAATTATTTCGGTCTCACCGAGAATTGCGATCGGTCTCACCGAGATGGCTTGCCAACTCTCTGTTGTCTTATTGCTTCACTTCGGTCTCACCGAGTTGATGCAATCGATGCCACTGAGACAAGGTTTGCCCTAAGCCCTAGCACATCAGTCCCACCGAGTTGTTCCAGTCGGTCCCACCAAGATTCCCAACGTTCATATTTTAGAACAGATTGGTGCCACCGAGTTTAACTAATCGGTGCCACCGAGATGAGTCAAAAGTTTGTAACGGTTGGATTTTGTGTTGAGGCTATATATACCCCTTCACCCCCTTCTCCATTTGTGAGAGAGCCATCAGAACGTGCCTACACTTCCACCATTCATTTTCTGAGAGAGAACCACCTACTCATGTGTTGAGATCAATAGATTCCATTCCAACCATTTGAACCTTGATTTCTAGCCTTCCCCAAGTTGCTTTCCACTCAAATCCCTCTTCCACCATAGCCAAATCTGTGAGAGAGAGTTGAGTGTTGGGGAGACTATCATTTGAAGCACAAGAGCAAGGAGTTCATCATCAACACACTGTCCATTACCTTTTGGAGAGTGGTGTCTCCTAGATTGGTTAGGTGTCACTTGGAAGCCTCCGTTGTGATGTGGAGTTGAACCAAGAAGTTTGTAAGGGCAAGTAGATCGCCTACTTCATGAAGATCTACCCGAGTGAGGCAAGTCCTTCGTGGGCAATGGCTAGGTGGGATAGACAAGGTTGCTTCTTCGTGGACCCTTCATGGGTGGAGCCCTCTGTGGATTCGCTCAACCGTTACCCTTCGTGGGTTGAAGTGTCCATCAACGTGGACGTACGATAGCACCACCTATCGGAACCATGCCAAAAATCTCCGTGTCTCCATTGCGTTTGCCTTCTCCAAACCCTTCCCTTTACCTTCATATGCAGTGTTTTACATTCCGCTGCTATACTCTTAGAATTGCATGTGTAGGTTGATTGGGAAAATGATAGATTTTTATTTGGTCAAGTAGTCTAATCACCCCCCCCCCCTCTAGACATACTTTCGATCCTACAAGTTCCTAGCTGGTCATCAGAGTCGGAGCCGACCTGGAAGAACATCCATGAAGGAGCCATACTATTTCACAATATATGTTTATTTGTGATTGTTATGCTTCTTGTTTTCTACGCATGTTAATATGGTAGAAAGATCCCTCGTTAATATCAAGAAAATTGCCATCCCAGATGTTGCACCTTCGCATGTCAAGTACGTCTAGTAGTGGGCTCATAAAATTGGGGTGCTGCTAGATGTCCTTGAACTGAAGGGTTCGTGTCGGACACGGACATGCAGTACATCAGGTTGACTTGACAAGGCTATCAAAATGATTTTGGGCCTTGTGGCAAAGGAGGTTGGGAGCCGGGGTATGAGATACCTACCCAAGCGACAGGAGTCGTATAGAGATATGATTAGCAAAGAGTTGCGTACTGGATAGTCATGTTGGCTAGTAGTGATGCTAAAGCTCACTAGTCGCATGTGCTACTCGGATCCTGAATCACTGAGAGTTTGCGGAGGGATGCTGACTTCAGTGGGAGTATTTCTGTTTAAGGCTTGAATTACTCTACATAAACACATTGCTTAGTGATTGGATATTTTTCTATTGTAGATCAATGCCACCACCTGCTCAACCCAACTTTGCATTGAAATCAATTCTGGAAAAGGATAAACTAAATGGAACAAACTTTCCTACCTGGCCTGGTATAGAAATTTGAGAATTGTTCTCAAGCACGATAAAAAGGAACATGTTCTAGAGGATCCACTTCCAGAGGAACCTGCCGATAATGCTACTGCCACAACCAGGAATGCCTACCAGAAACTCGTTGATGAATCAAACGAGATCAGCTGCCTCATGCTGGCTTGTATGGAGCCCGATTTGTAGCAGCATTTCAAAGATGTTGGGGCTTTCGATATGATCGAGAGTCTCAAGAGCATGTTTCAGGTGCAGGTTAAGACCAAAAGGTTCAACGTCTGGTAATCCTTGATGGATTGTAAGCTGAAGGAAGGTGATCCACTGAGCCCTCATGTGATCAAGATGATCGGATACATGCAAGCTTTGGATTGGTTGGGCTTCCCGCTCTTGGATGAGCTGGCTACTCATGCTGTCTTGGTTCTCTTCCGCTGAGCTATGGGACGTTCATCTCGAACTATCATATGCACGACATGGATAAGAAGCTCACTGAATTGCATGGGATGCTCAAGGTGGAAGAGCAGGATATAAAGAAAGGCACGCATCAAGTGTTGATGGTGAAAAACTTGGGCAAGTTCAAGAAGAGTTGCTCCAAGAAGAAGGCTAAGGCCAAGGGCACGGAGATGGTAACCTCTGCCGCTACGCCAAAGTCAGGACCAGACTCGAAGACCATTTGCTATCATTGCATGGAAACTGGTCACTGAAAGAGGAACCACTACTGCAGGATGCTGCTAACGCGACACTACAATCAGAGACCCTTCGACGAAACTGTGTGCGATGCATTAATCACAAACGGTGATGTAAAAAAAGTCAAAAAGATGCAAAACATTTGCGATGGTGGATACATCAAACATCGTTAGACCTGGCCATGGGCAGCCCGGCCCGGTCAGCCCGACCCGACCCGGCCCAAAAAAGCCCGACCCGGCCCGGCCCGACCTAGATTTCAAGCCCGACAGCCGGGCCGGGCCGGGCTCGGGCCTGTCGTATTCGCACGTTAACGAAGAGGCCCGGCAAAAGGCCCGAGGCCTGGCAGGCTTTTAGCGTGATAGGCCGGGCTCGGGCCCAATTTTTAGGCCCGACGGCCGGGTCGGGCTGGGCTCAGGCCTGGGTTTCTTGCATCGGGCTTTGGTAGGCCCGGCTCGGCCCGACAGATAGCCAGGTATAAACACCGTTCATATTACAGTTGCATGTGCGATGCGTGACATACGGTTAATCCATAAGAACTGTTTGCGATGAGGCAGAACAATAGAAACGGGCTGCTATATAAAGGTGTGTGGGATATACGGCATACAATTCGCTCAGATGAACTGTTTGCTTTTAGCGAATGCAACAGAAACGGTTAGCCAGATCAAGGTGTGTGCAATATACGGCATATGGTTCACTCGGATGAACTATTTTCGATTAGGGTACACAACAGAAACGGTTCAACTTACCAAGATGTGTGTGATATGCGGCATACAGTTCACATAGATGAATTGTTTGCGATGAGCCAAAAGAACACAAATGATTCATGTAAACAAGATGTGTGTGATACGCAGCTAACAGCCCACTCAGAAGAACTGTTTGTGATGAGAAAATATAACACAGACGGTTACTAGAGTTAATTCGTGTGCGATTCTGTGCATAGAAAAAACTTTGAAAATAGCAAACTAGTTTCTTGCGATGGCTAGGAGTATCGCACACAATGCGTATGCGAGTACTCATGTGTGATGATTAATAAGTTACACATACATTTCCTTATGTTAACACGTGTGTGATAACATGTGACACCGCATACGGTTGTCGGGTTGTGTGCTCCACTTAGTCTTCCCGTGCTCCACATTGGTGAATTGTAAAATCCCCAATCCCCTAGCCAGCTCCTAACTATAAATAACCACAGCAATGGCCGGTGGCGGCAACTCACTACTGATCCACTTGCTAGCTAGTTACCCACACATACGGCATACTCCCAACGGCCGACGACAGGGTGGAGTTGTACGACGGGAACGGGCACCAGAGATCATAGTTTAGGTTAATTAATTATACCTCCAGAGCTGGATGATTCCAGGTCTAGAGGTATAATTAATTACCATAATCTGAGATCAAATAACTAAAGCTTCCCCATCGTGATCGTGCACCAGCCCCAACTGCTAGCAGAGCATGCGCGGAGGGACGTGACCCGTGTGCGCCTTGGCGCCTAAACGACGAGCAAAGTGCCCGGAGGGATGCAAGCAGAGGTAAAATTTAAGGTCAAATGTTGGTACTACTAAATACAAAGGGGTTCAATAAACCATGACGGAGGTAGTACCTATACCAACACAGACGCCCAGTGCAAAAATTAAGGACGTCATACACGTGTCCCGCAGTCCACGCTAATGCTTCCCGCCTCTTCCCTCATCAGTTTCCCGCCACCAGCTAATGGCTTGCTGCATATGACCCAGGCGGCAATGCACCGTCGCGACACTATGCGTAGATCTAATCCACACCCATCTACCAGCAGTTATTCCAAGCATGCCAGGAAACGACCAAAGCTTCGACGTCGACCACTACTTATGTCACATCTTCGGCGAGGAGAATGAGCCGGAGCAGGTCGGGGAGCAAGAGCTTCTTCGGCCGGTGCAGGCACCATGGCCCATCAACAGCGATATCGCCATCACAGTCCTTGGGCGCACAATGGACATATTGCAGAGGAAGTGTGATGAGTAGTTTAGCATCCACCATGCAAAAGATCCAGAGCTGCTAGGCGGCATGATTGATGACCCACCCGAAGAGTCGCCGTCACCGGTGATCATCGAGAGCTTGATACCCCACCAGGAATGGGCACAGGACCTCTGTAATTCAGTTATGAGACAACCAGTATGCGGCTTCATCATTGCCGACGGCAGCCATGTCAACCTCGATCCCGATGATGTGGTTGCCAGGCTCTAGCGCACCCGTGGCGGAGTTGACGTCACCGACGAAGTAGAACATCACCAACGTGGTATCTTGAGGATGCAGGTGATGGATGGAATTTGCTACCAGGGCAGACACATGGAAATGGAGCGGTTCCACGGGCATATCATGCGCGCGATTACATGCTGTCAAGCTCTACTAGAAGAGGCCCAGCAGCCCCAAGAGCCTCCAAGCGCCAGCAGCTCCGTAGGCGGAGACGGGTACTGTGGCCGCGGGTAGGGACACTCGGAATGAACAGCCGCAAGGGTGCTATGCTGATCATGGAGTCCGAGAAGACCATCGTCGGAAGGCCGCCAGCTCAGCCTTTTAGCCTATATTTTATTATAATTGTATGCAAATGTCGCATATCGACATTTTAAGTCACTAAGCATATGTAGGTCATTAGTGTTTTGGGCGTTGTCGCATGTGGCATTTTAAATTATCCTGAATATGTAAGACAATTATTAATCATTGCCATTGTAAATTTGCCTCAACGGCGAGCAGAGCACGCGCAGGGACGCCAGAGCGAAGCGCGCCGTGGCCGCCTCAATGGCGAGCAAAACACGTGGACGGACACGAGCAGAGCGCGCCGCGGCCACCTCAACGGCTAGCAACCACACCTGCATATTGCAATTCTGGTCAACCTTATGGCATCCTGTGGGAGGCGCGACGGCGCATCCATCGGACACGATGCTGATATCTGGACCGTATGTGATAGTGGGCAGACACGTACACATCCGAGAACGCGGGCCCACGTATGCCATCCGGGAACCGTTTCGGGCTTCAGATGCGTGTGTGATGTGTGGCATACGGTTAATCCATAAGAACTGTTTGCGGTGAGCTAGAACAACAGAAACGGGCAGCCATATGAAGGTTTGTTTCGGGCTTCGAGCCCAGAACCATCAATATATTTTGAGCTTGTTTCTCGTCACATTCCAGATTACCACGCAATAAGTAATTGCAAATCTATTCACACCGATCAAACCTAAACATGTTCACACTTAGCACCGGGCTATAAAAACTACCCACTCGAAAATTACTTCACAGTTCCTCTCCTCATCACCCACAAAACAGGTCTTTCCTGTCAAGTCATTCCACCATGACCGGTAGGAGGAGTTTCGGGTCGACATATAACCAGGGAGCAAAGACCAAGGCCGCGGAAGCACTAGAGAGGTCTTGCCAATACGCGGCAGCCATAACAGAGATGTCCTGGCTTGCCGCGAAGCCCTCGAATGAGCTCTCACCAGCACGCGAGGGCTCTCACAAGCGCACTCGCCGCATCGGCGATCGTGATGAGCTGGCGGTGCTGAAGTCCTTGGCCAGCAATGACGACATTCTCGCTGGCCTAATTAAGCAGCAGGAGCTAGTCGATGGCTTGATGAAGCTGCGCGAGATTAGCAATGCCTCGGTTGAGAAGGCGACCGGCCTCGTTGAGCAACTCATGGGTGACAATGCAAAGCTCCTAAAAGGCGCTCGCCGAGACAAAGGAGGAGGCCACTGGCTAGAAGAAGCTTCATGAGCAGAGCAGTGCCTCGAGGATGACGCTGAAAACGGTCGTCGAGCAACTGATGGGTGACTTGAGGAAGCTCTGGATCGAGCACGAGCAGAAGGTGGAGGAATCTGTGGCTACTGTCAAGCAAAGTCGTGAGGAATTGAAGAAAGAACTGGAGGATCTCGTCGCTCGACGATCCATCAAGGAGTAGAGACAGTAGCGACCCAGATCGTTGTCTATGGTTTCCTTCTTCTCCTGGCCCCGTGTCTTCCGGGCGTTGCCGCATGTGTCATTTTAAATTATTCGTAATATGTAAGACAAATATTATCCTTGCCATTGTAAATTTGTCGTCGTATTATCCATTGCCATTTTATTTGTCGTTGTATTATCCATTGCCACATGTGGCATTTTAAATTATCCGAAATACAAGTTGAAAACACGAACAAAGCAAATGCTAGCGTTGAGCGGGGCCATGGGATCACAAGCACACACCCTCCATCCAGGTGCTTTAATTAACCACATGTTAAACAGTGACTCAGCCGCCGTTAATGGAGAAGTTGTGAGCGACGTGGACGGCTGGTGGATGGAGCTCAAAGATCTCGCTTCCCGGTCAGCATGCGAGGCCTAGGCTACTCGCACGTGTCCCATCGAGCCTGCCCGGTGGACAGGTCGCATGTGTCCCGTCGAGCCTGCGCGGCGGGCTGCTCGCACGCGTCCCGTCGAGCCTACGAGGTGGACAAGTCACACGCGTCCCGTCGAGCCTACGCCGCGGACTGCTCGCACGTGTCCCGTCGAGCCTGCATGGTGGACTTCTCGCGCTCGTCCCGTCTAATCAAACAGCTGCAAGCACGCCACCGAGTATGGTTAAATTTTGGCACAAAATACAAAGATGACCAATGAACGAGGATTGAGGTAGTACTCTCCCATAAGAAAAGAGGGACGTGTGGCCACACTTAAATGGTTACGGGAACACACATGGTTCATATAATGCAACTGTCGTGGGAAAACACGGCCACCTATGGGGCCATCGGCCCCTTGTGGTTCGGCAGGGGGGAAGGACGCATTGCACAAAGAGCAGAGGGGGCGGGGCAGTGGGACAATGATCACATGGGCAGTTTTTACCCAGGTTCGAGCCGCCGCGAGGCGTAAAACCCTACTCCTGCTTTGGTGGATTGATGAGAGGACCGTGGTGGAAATGCAGCGCTCCGGCTCGGCAAGGTTGCCTCGGGGCCCGGCAAGCCTTGCCGTGCCGTTCGGCGACCTTCTCGCCTGCCTGCGTGACACGTAGCTGGACAAGTGTCATTAGGAGGTGATTTCCTCTGGAAGTGGCTGCCACGTGCCAAAGAATGGCCACTTAGCCTCTTGGGGGCTCGACACCGCACCGATCGATGACTTGCGTTGCTCTGAGGTGGAGCGGTGGAGCCTTGGCGGGGTAATATGCCCTCAGTGTCCCCCGGCAAGCTTGCCGGGGCAATCCTGAGACTTGTCTTCGGGGCAACCTCGTCCCGGCCAGGCTCATCTGCCCGGCAGGGGAGGTTTTCCGTTAGTGGTATCTTGCTCCTTTGGTTGGTCTTGGTCTTCTTGATCCGCCCTTTGATTTCTCAAAGAGCTGATCTCTTCTACTTGGCCTTGTCTTGGATGCTGCAACCTTGTTCTCGAGCCTGTGTACAGTCTGGGCAACACACCTGGGGTTTGTTGCACTGATAGGAGCCCCCGGGCCTGGCCTGAACGCGCTGCCGAGCGTCGTCGAGGTAGGCCCTGTCCAGTACACAGGCGGGGAGGTTGCGGTAGCCCACCCTTTGAGATCTTCTTTGCTTCTTCATTAATCTGAGCTTGAGTCAGTTTCCTATTTTCCCACGCATCGCGTAACGCCAATTGTAGTGGGGTCATCCTTGTAATGGCCCGTGAATGACTTTAACGCACGGGTGAGTAACTGCCAATTCACTCTTCCCACCATGTTCTTATCCTTCAACACGTATGCTGCATGTATTGAATGGGGTAGGTAACGGAGGCGCATGGTGCGGGAGAGAGCATCATGGCAGGGGCCCGGTCTTCTTGGGTTGGCTGAGAGGGACGGCGGTTACCCGCCGAGGGATCAGCCCCCAGCCCCAGCTTGCCTATAAAACGGGAGGCGAGGAGGGGCGGAAGTGCTAATCCACACACCTCTTCTTTGTCATGTGGAGGTGGAGAGTCTAGGGCCAGGCCCCGGGCTCTAGCTTAGCTAGGGTCGACGATGTTGAACGCTTGTGTAGTCGCCCGGGGAGTGAGTCTAGTCCCGGGCCGAAGGGGATGCAGTGGTCAAGGATGTGGGTGCCGAGTCGCCCGGAGTGTGGGGGGTGTCACGCTTCTCCAAATTGGAGAAATGCCTGTCTCCCACACATGAATCGGCAGCCTGGTGAAGAACGCCGTCCCTTGCCACAGGTCGCCGAGGCTCGTCGCCTCGACAATGGGGCCCCTGGGGCTTCCGGCGCCTGTATGGGGCGCATCACTTGGGATCGTTGGTGATCCCAGTGCTATTCCTTCTGGCAGAGTCGGGGCGAACGCTAAAGATGGTGGCACCTTCCTGCCCTCCAAGGTGGGGAGCGGTGCTTCTTGTGCGCCTTGGGCGTCGCCGTCGCCTGCCGTTTCTCTGGGGGAGGTGACGGCCCGAGGGGCTGGTGCCCCCCGGAGTGATGGTGATGAAGAAAGAACGAGGGAAGACGGAGAAGGTGGGTGGCAGGGTGTCAGGTCGGAGTACGATGGCACTGACGCCTTCGTCTCGTATGACCGGCCCACTGCCTCATCTTTCTGGTCTTCCCCTCCCTCCCTGGCACCATCGTCGCCGGCCTCTTTAGGACGGTTGCTGGGGAGGGGGTCGCTCTCTTGGTGCCTTCGCCTCCTCCAGCAGTCTTCCAGCTGAGCTCCGGTGGTTCTCCCTGCCGGAGCTTGCCCTGGGGCTTCTCGCTGGTCCTGGAGGTGGTGACCAGGGCACCACCGAGCTGCTCCTTCCGCTGCTCTCCTTCGCAGCCTCGCCACTCTCGATCTTGTCAGGCTGCGCCTGGCAAGCCCTGACGGGATCGGGTTAGGCTTCCGCTCAGGTGCTCCTTTTGCCCTCTTCATCTCCCACCGCAGTACCTAGGAGGAGAATGACAAGAAAGGGTTTACGGGGCACTTATCTTTTTTCAGTTTAAAATATGTGGGCATCGGCCAAACTTTAGTCTAAATAATGTAAACTTCTTTACCCATGCGGAAAAGTATTTTCGTGGATGCCTCTGATGGTTTGGGAATATTTGGGAATTTATAGGCCGAAGAATAGGGTTAGAGGAGCTCCGAGGGACCCACAAGGCAGGGGGCGCCCCCCTGGGGCGTGCCCTGCACCCTTGCCATCATCTAGGGACTCCTTTGCCTTGGTCTCCAAGTCCTATGTGTGTCTTCTGGTCCAAGAAAAATCATCGTAAAGTTTTATTCCGTTTGGACTCCGTTTGATATTCCTTTTCTGCGAAACTCAAAAACAAGGAAAAAACAGAAACTGGCACTTGCACTGGCACTGGGCTCTGGTTTCATAAGTTAGTCCCAAAAATAATATAAAATAGCATATTAATGCATATAAAAAATCCAAAATAGATAATATAGTAGCATGGAACAATCAAAAAATATAGATACATTGGAGACGTATCAAGCATCCCCAAGCTTAATTCCTACTCGTCCTCGAGTAGGTAAATGATAAAAACAGAATTTTTGATGTGGAATGCTACCTAACATATTTATCCATGTAATTTTCTTTATTGTGGCATGAATATTCAGATCCATAAGATTCAAAACAAAAGTTTAATATTGACATAAAAACAATAATACTTCAAGCATACTAATAAAGCAATCATGTCTTCTCAAAATATCATGGCCAAAGAAAGTTATCCCTACAAAATCATATAGTCTGGCTATGCTCGATCTTCATCACACAAAGTATTAAATCTTGCACAACCCCGATGACAAGCCAAGCAATTGTTTCATACTTTTGATGTTCTCAAACTTTTTCAACTTTCACGCAATGCATGAGCGTGAGCCATGGATATAGCACTATAGGTGGAATAGAATATGGTGGTTGTGGAGAAGACAAAAAGAAGGAGATAGTCTCACATCAACTAGGCGTATCAACGGGCTATGGAGATGCCCATCAATAGATATCAATGTGAGTGAATAGGGATTGCCATGCAACGGATGCACTAGAGCTATAAGTGTATGAAAGCTCAATAGAAACTAAGTGGGTGTGCATCCAACTCGCTTGACCTAGGGCAATTTGAGGAAGCTCATCATTGGAATATACAAGCCAAGTTCTATAATGAAAAATTCCCACTAGTATATGAAAGTGACAAAATAGGAGACTCTCTATCATAAAGATCATGGTGCTACTTTGAAGCACAAGTGTGGAAAAAGGATAGTAGCATTGCCCCTTCTCTCTTTTCTCTCATTTTTTTATTTTGGGCTCTTTGGCCTTTTTTTTTCTCTTTTCTTTTCTTTTTTCTTCTTCTTTTATTTTATTTTATTTTTCCTCCGGAGTCTGATCCCGACTTGTGGGGGAATCATAGTCTCAATTATCCTTTCCTCACAGGGGACAATGCTCTAATAATGATGATCATCACACTTTTATTTACTTACAACTCAAGAATTACAACTCGATACTAGAACAAATATATGACTCTATATGAATGCCTCCGGCGGTGTACCGGGATGTGCAATGACTCAAGAGTGACATGTATAAAAAATATGAATGGTGGCTTTGCCACAAATACGATGTCAACTATATGATCATGCAAAACAATATGACAATGATGAAGCGTGTCATAATAAACGGAATGGTGGAAGTTGCATGGCAATGTATCTCGAAATGGCTATGGAAATGCCATAATAGGTAGGTATGGTGGCTGTTTTGAGGAAGGTATATGGTGGGTGTAATGCACCGGCGAAAGTTGCGCGGTACTAGAGAGGCTAGCAATGGTGGAAGGGTGAGAGTGCGTATAATCCATGGACTCAACATTAGTCACAAAGAACTCACATACTTATTGCAAAAGTCTATTAGCTATCAAAACAATGTACTACATGCATGCTCCTAGGGGGATAGATTGGTAGGAAAAGACCATCGCTCGTCCCCGACCGCCACTCATAAGGAAGACAATCAATAAATAAATCATGCTCCGACTTCATCACATAACGGTTCACCATACATGCATGCTACGGGAATCACAAACTTTAACACATGTATTTCTACCAATCCAGAATTACTCACTAGCATGACTCTAATATCACCATCTTTATATCTCAAAACAACCATAAGCAATCAAACTTCTCATAGTATTCAATGCACTTTATATGAAAGTTTTTATTATATCCCTCTTGGATGACCATCATATTAGGACTAAATTCATAACCTAAGAAAATTACCATGCTGTTTAGAGACTCTCAAAATAATATAAGTGAAGCAAGAGAGTTCAACAATTTCTATAAAATAAAACCACCGCCGTGCTCTAAAAAGATATAAGTGAAGCACTAGAGCATATTGCCTAGCTCAAAAGATATAAGTGAAGCACATAGAGTATTCTAATAAATTCACGATTAATGCGTGTCCCTCTCAAAAGTTGTGTACAGCAAGGATGATTGTGAAAAACTAAAAAGCAAAGACTCATATCATACAAGACGCTCCAAGCAAAACACATATCATGTGGTGAATAAAAATATAGCCTCAAGTAAATTTACCGATGGATTGAAGACGAAAGAGGGGATGCCTTCCGGGGTATCCCCAAGCTTAGGCTATTGGTTGTACTTGAATATTACCTTGGGGTGCCTTGGGAATCCCCAAGCTTAGGCTCTTGCCACTCCTTATTCCATAGTCCATCAAATCTTTACCCAAAACTTGAAAACTTCACAACACAAAACTCAACAGAAAACTCATGAGATCCGTTAGTATAACAAAATAAAATCACCACTTTTGGTACTGTTGTGAACTCATTATTTATTTATATTTGTGTAATATCTACTGTATTCCAACTTCTCCATGGTTCATACCCCCCGATACTACCCATAGATTCATCAAAATAAGCAAACAACACAAAGAAAACGGAATCTGTTAAAAACAGAAAAGTCTGTGAAGATCCGAATTGTTCTAATACTTCTGTAACTCCAAAAATTCTGAAAAAATAGGAAAAAAGAGCAATTTGTATATAAATCATGTGTAAAAAATTGAGAGTTTGTCGTCTCTTCTGTGAATTATTAAAATTCTGCAACTGTACGCAAAAGTTTCTGTTTTTCAGCAAGATCAAATCAACTATCACCGTAAGCCATCCCAAAGGTCTTACTTGGCTCAAACACTAATTAAAACACCAAAACACAATTACTACAGATGTAATAATGTGTATTTTCCTAAAAACAGAAAAGAAAAATATTGGGTTGTCTCCTAACAAGCTCTTTTCTTTAAAGCCTTTTAGCTAGGCATTGATAAATTTAATGATGCTCACATGAAAGACAAGAATTGAAGCACAAAGAGAGCATCATAAAGCATGTGACAAACACATTTAAGTCTAACATACTTCCTATGCATAGGAATTTTATAGGAAAACAAATTAGCAATACAAGCAAGATCTAGCATATGCAAGGAAGAAGAAAGAATCAATAGCAATCTCAACATAACGAGAGGTAATATAGTAACATGAAATTTCTACAACTATATTTTCCTCTCTCATAATAATTACATGTAGGATCATAATCAAATTCAACAATATAACTATCACATAAAATATTCTCTTCATGATCCACATGCATGCAAAGTTGACACTCTTCCAAAATAGTGGGATTATAATCAAATAAAGTCATGACCTCTCCAAACCCACTTTTATCATCATGAGATTGATCATTCTCCAAAGTAGTGGGATCATTATTACCTAGAGTTGACACTCTTCCAAACCCACTTTCAATATTATTGCAAACACTATTATCATGAGGCTTAAATAAATTTTCAAGATCATAAGAAGAATCACCCCAATCATGATCATTGCAATAAGTAGTAGACATATCAAAATTAGCATCCCCAAGCTTAGGGTTTTGCATATTATTAGCACAATTGACATTAATAGAATTTATAATAACATCATTGCAATCATACTTTTTGTTCAAGGAGCTATCATGAATCACTTCATAAATTTCTTCTTTTAACACTTCATCACAATTTTTAGATTCACGAATTTCAAGCAAAACTTCATAAAGATAATCTAGTGTACTCAAGTCACTAGCAATTGGTTCATCGTAATTGGATCTTTTAAAAAGATTAGCAAGTGGATGAGGATCCATAAACTTTTTGCTTTCAGATTTTCAATAAATACACAATTATTCCAAGCAAACAAGCAAACAAACCAAGTAAGACATAAAGGCAAACGGAAAGAAGGCAAATAAAAAGGCGAATATTTTTGTGATTTCTAAAAATATTTTAGAAGTGGGGGAGAGGAAAACGAGAGGCAAATGGCGAATAATGTAATGCAAGAGATGAGAGTTTACGATGGGTACTTGGTAGGCTTCATGTAGACCTCCCCGGCAACGGCGCCAGAAATTCTTCCTGCTATTTCTTGAGCTTGCGTTGGTTTTTCCCTTGAAGAGGAAAGGGTGATGCATCAAAGTAGAGATAAGTATTTCCCTCAGTTAGAGAACCAAGGTATCAATCCAGTAGGAGGTACAAGCAAGTCTCCAATCTATGCACCTGCACAAACAATCAAACACTTGCACCCAACGCGATAAAGGGGTTGTCAATCCCTTCACGGTTAATTGCAATGGTGAGATCTGATAGAGATAGATATAAAAGATTACTAAAACGTAAAACAAAATAAAAGTAAATAAATTGCAGCAAGGTATTTTTGGGTTTTTTGGTTTATAGATCTGAAAATATTTGATGGAAAATAGACCCGAGCACCATAGGTTTCACTAGAGGCTTCTCTCTTGAAGGCAAATAATACGGTGGGTGAACAAATTACTGTCGAGCAATTGATAGAAAAGTGCAAAGTTATGATGATATCCAAGGCAATGATTATGCATATAGGCATCACGTCCGTGTCAAGTAGACCGAAACGATTCTGCATCTACTACTATTACTCCACACATCAACCGACTCCTACCTGCATCTAGAGTATTAAGTTCAAGAGAACAGAATAACGCATTAAGTAAGATGACATAATGTAGAGGGATAAACTCAAGCAATATGATGAAAACCCCTTCTTTTATCCTTGATGGCAACAATACAATACGTGCCTTGCTACCCCTACTATGGCACTAGGTGAGGACACCACAAGATTGAACCCAAAACTAAGCACCTCTCCCAATGCAATAAATACCAATCTAGTTGGCCAAACCAAACTGTTAATTCAAAGAGAAATACAAAGATATCAAATCATGCATATAAGAATTCAAAGAAGATTCAAATAATATTCATAGATAATCTGATCATAAATCCACAATTCATTGGATCTCAACAAACACACCGCAAAAGAATATTACATCGGATAGAACTCCAAGAACATCAAGGAGAACATGGTATTGAGGATCAAAGAGAGAGAAGAAGCCATCTAGCTACTAGCTATGGACCCGTAGGTCTGAGGTAAACTACTCACGCTTCATCAGAAGGGCAATAGGGTTGATGTAGATGCTCTCTGTGATCGAATCCCCCTCCGGAAGATTGCCGGAAATCCCCAAGATGGGATCTCACGGGTATAGAAGGTTGCGGCGGCAGAAAAGTATTTTCGTGGATGCCTTTGATGGTTTGGGAATATTTGGGAATGTATAGGCCGAAGAATAGGGTTAGAGGAGCTCCGAGGGACCCACAAGGCAGGGGGCGCCCCCCTGGGGCGCGCCCTGCACCCTTGTCGTCGCCTCGGGACTCCTTTGCCTTGGTCTCCAAGTCCTACGTGTGTCTTCTGGTCCAAGAAAAATCATCGTAAAGTTTTATTCCGTTTGCACTCCGTTTGATATTCCTTTTCTGCGAAACTCAAAAACAAGGGAAAAAAATAGAAACTGGCACTGGGCTCTGGGTTAATAAGTTAGTCCCAAAAATAATATAAAATAGCATATTAATGCATATAAAACATCCAAAATAGATAATATAATAGCAAGGAACAATAAAAAATTATAGATATGTTGGAGACATATCAGCCAGTCCTGGTTTTGGCTATAGCAGTTTTCATCTTCCTGTTCCAGAAAGCAGAGCAGGGTTGTGTGATAAAAAGGGATTGACAAGTGAGACGCAGAATAAATCAAGGATATTAAGCCGGATATAAATGAGTACTTACAGGTGGGGCCGGGTTGAGCTTGAAGAACGGTAACAACCCTATCTTGTTACAATTTTCTTGAGGCTCCCCAAGCAAACTCTTCACAATTTTATTTACCTCATTAGCGGTAAAATCATCAGGGCTGTACCACTGAGGGTCATTTGGCTCACGTGAATATTCGCACATTAAGCCAGGCCGCCGGCTTAAGGGAAGAATTTTCCATGAAAGCCAGCACCGGGTTAGGTCAACTCCACTTAACCCATTGGCTAGCAAGGCCTTTACTTTTGGATCAAGTGGGAGCACCTCAGCATGTTCATCTGGAAGAAGCTTGCTTGGCGGGTCAAAGTCGACGGGGAAGCGATCAGCCGTATAACCTGGTAGAGGGTTCTCATTAGCTGGAGAAGTATTCTGGCAATAAAACCAAGTCTTAACCCATCCTTTAGGGTGACTTGGTAGGGTGGCTGGAGGAAAACCGCCATCCCTGCATCTCTGGATTGAGACTCCACCCAATTCTTGACTTGGGCCATCCGCACATTCAGTCTGGCGGTTCATATAGAAGAATTCTTTAAAGAGAGCGATAGTGGGCTCCATTTGCAGATATACTTCATAGAAATTTGAAAGTGGCAGATATTTGATACTGAATTTGGGCCTATATCTTGAGGATGAAGATTGAAATAGTGCAAGACATCCCGAAAAAAGTTTGACCCGGGCGGCGTGAAGCCTCTGAGTATATGATAGTAAAAACTACTACTTCTCCTTCGCCGGGTCTAGGGACATTATCCCCTTGACTGACTCGCCAGCCAATTTGCTCATGAGTGGCCAAGAGACCTTGGTCTTGATAGTCCTTGAGGATGGTTTCGATGACAAGGGAAGGCCCCCAATTGCAGATGGTGGCTTTTGACATACCGAGCCATCTAAATACAAGGAAAAACTATGGAAATATAAAGGGGCGAGTTGCTTAAAAGGCAATGACTCGTCATCAATAGTTATACGAATAAGCAGCATAAGGGTGAGTCGCCCTAAACGGTGGCGAGTTATTTAAAAGAGGCAGTTTTTGAAGCATTGGTGAGTTACACATATATTGGCAAGCCGACTAAGATACATAGGCTGGTTAGCTAAAGTTCGGGATTGTCGAAATTTTGCTAAGTGTGGAACAAACAAGTTTCAGACTAAAACAGCTATATTTATGGATCTACAGGCAGTTCAAAAAAGAAAAATAATGGCTAAACCTAATAGTGGCCGCGGAAGCTACTAAGGAATTGTTTGCAGATTCTGAATGAAGCAAGGTCTATTCAGATGCAAGATTTGTGCTAAAGCTATTCCGCAATACTTCTATGGTCATCTCAGATCCAGTATGAAATCTACTCAAGATATTATGATGAACAACGGATGAACACTGATGAACACCGATGAACTCTATAAACTCCAACGAGGTAACGTGAATCTAAAGGAGGGGATGTTCCGGTACCTGGTTGTACTGGTGAAGAGCGAAGATACACCGCTCAACTCCGGTGAAGACGGTGCGGTGTTGCGACCCCAAGCAAGGTGGCCGGCGCAGGTCGATGAACACGGCGGAGCTTCGGTCGCTGAGGCTTGCGAGAGGAAGAAGAAGAAGAGCAGAGGACGAGGTAAAGAATGAAAAGAGGGGCCCTTGCGCCTATTTATAAGGGAAAAGTAACAGTAAATGGCGGGTGCGAGAATCGAGGAGGCGCAGTAATTTCTGGAACAAACTGATGCCTTGGTATAAACAAAAAGATGCCTTGGTTTTCGAGATAAGTAGATTTGCACAAGATTCATTATGACATCATGAAGATTTTCCTGAAATTATGGAGATGGCATCATCTTTTTGTATGGTGGGTTATGAGTGTTCTTTAGAACTGAGATTGCAACGACCCAAGGAGAAGACTCGCCAAGATGAAGGATTGAAGAGTGATATGACCAAGTTCAAATCAATCTGGGGCCTAATGTCGGGGATATAACCCCGTGGTATAACCCACCATAATAGGGCCGGGTCAAATCATCGGCGACTTATGAAGCTGGGCCTCAGATATGCCAAGACGATCAAGACATAGGACCAGAAGGGCGGCTCATAAGATGGGCCGGCTTGGGGCCCAGAGTCAGAAGGCGGCCCAGAGGTGTAAGCCGCCATACGATGACTTGTCTTATAAGGCAAGGCGACTTAGAGTAGGGCTCGGTCATGGATCGTAACCCGACCCGGACTCTTGTAAGCTGGAGGTCTCGACCTGTATATAAAGGCGAGTCCCTGGCACAGAATAGGACAGGTGACAATCAATCGATAACTAGGTCAAGCGAATCTGCCCCCTTGTAATCGATACTCAAGCAATGAGCAACAAGAGCAAGAGTAGGCTTTTACCTCCACCGTGAGGGGCCGAACCTGGGTAAACTCGTGTCTCTCGACCCACTCAACCTCGACAAGTTAATCACCGTTGCCATGGCCTCACGTCTAAGTCCTTTCACTGGGACATCTGTCGTGACAAAACCACGACAGTGAGGGAGAAGCGGATTCAGCGAAGAGTGAAATGATGGTTGCTTCGTCTGTCCAACTTAGACTGCGGGGAGGTGGGGTTTTGTGATATGATGGCTCGTTACTGCCGCGCTACGACCAGGGTGACTCTCTGCCTGCATACTGCCTTCTAATTTGGTGGATGCCATTTGGGCTCGCGTTGTACATGGCCCGCATGTCAGTGAACCAAAGTAAAACGACATTCAGTAGCGGGAGACGTTTCGATGACCGAGGAGGAGCCAGAAGCGGTAGTGTATCCACTGTACTAGTAGTAATTGTTTTTCTGGGTAGTTGTAGAGTGTCTCCACTGTACTAGTAGTAATTGTTTCTCTGGGCCCAAGACAAAAGGGCCCATCCACCCTAAATAATAAAATCAATTCAAAAGCCCATATATCTACTTAATGAGAGGCGCTCCCCAGCACACCACCCCCCAAAAAAACGGGGTGCTCTTCTTCCTCCTCACTCCCACCCACCTCATGTCATCTCGCTCCACTCGTACCCCCAAATTCCTCACCTCACTCCTATAGAAAACCCCAGCTCCCCTTCTTCTTCACTCGCACTACAACTAGGCTCGTCATTCATTACTCTACTCAAATCCGTGCGCTCGATGCGACGCCCGCAAGGAAAATGGAGTCGGCTGATGCTACTTCTTGAGCTTGCGTTGTTTTTTCCCTTGAAGAGGAAAGGGTGATGCAGCAAAGTAGAGATAAGTATTTCCCTTAGTTGAGAACCAAGGTATCAATCCAGTAGGAGGAACACACAAGTCTCCAACAAGTGCACCTACACAAACAAACAAATACTTGCACCCAACGCGATAAAGGGGTTGTCAATCCCTTCACGGTTACTTGCAAGGATGAGATCTGATAGTCATAGATATAAAAGATAAGTAAAAGTGCTAAATAAAATAAAAGTCAATAAATTGCAGCAAGGTATTTTTGTGTTTTTGATTTTATAGATCTAAAAATAATATGATAAAAGATAGACCCGAGGGCCATAGTTTTCACTAGAGGCTTCTCTCTTGAAAGAAAGCATACGGAGGGTAAACAAATTACTGTTGAGCAATTGATAGAAAAGAGAATAATTATGGCGATATCCAAGGCAATGATCATGTATATAGGCATCATGTCCGTGATAAGTAGACCGACTCCTGCCTGCATCTACTACTATTACTCCACACATCGACTGCTACCCAGCATGCATCTAGTGTATTAAGTTAACAAGAACGGAGTACCGCCTTAAGCAAGATGACATGATGTAGAGGGATAGATCCAATCAATATGAACAAACACCATCTTTTAATCCTCAATGGCAACAATACAAATACGTGTCATGTCCCTTTCTGTCACTGGGAATAAGCACCGCAAGATTGAACCCACTACAAGGCACCTCTCCCATTGCAAGAAATATCAATCTAGTTAGCCAAACCAAATCAATAGATCGGAGAGAAATACAAAGCTATCTTAATCATGCATAAAAGAGTTCAGAGAAGACTCAAATAATATTCATATCTACTCTGATCATAAACCCACAATTCATCGGATCTCAACAAACGCACCACAAAAGAAGATTACATCAAATAGATCTCCAAGAACATCGAGGAGAACATTGTATTGAAGATCAAAGAGAGAGAAGAAGCCATCTAACTACTAGCTATGGACCCGTAGGACTGTGGTAAACTACTCACACATCATCGGAAGGGCAGCAAGGTTGATGTAGAAGCTCTCCGTGGTCGAATCCCCCTCCGGATGAGTACCAGAATAGGTCTCCAGATGGGATCTCACAAAGACAGAAACTTGCAGCGGTGGAAAAGTATTTTTGGTGTGCCCTCTGGTCTACGGGTAATATTTGGGAATTTATAGAAACAGAATTAGGGTTGGAAGTGCCATGGGGGGGGGGCAAGCTTGCAGGGTGCACCCTGTGAGCTTGTCACCAACTCGTGGCCCTTCTGGCCTCCTCCCGAAGCTTCCAGGGTGTCTTGTGATCTAAGAAAAATCGTCAAAAACTCCTTTTGGTATTGATTTTCTGTAACGACAAAACAAGGAAAAAACTGCAACTAGCACTGGGCACTAGGTTAATAGGTTAGTCCCAAAAATGATATAAAATAGCATAATAATGCATATAAATACTTCCAAGATAGATAATATAATAGCATGGAACAATAAAAAATTATAGATACGTTGGAGATGTATCAAGCATCCCCAAGCTTAATTCCTACTTGTCCTCGAGTAGGTAAATGATAAAAACAGAATTTTTTATGTGGAATGCAACCTAACCTGTTTATTATGTGATCTTTCTTTATGTGGCATGAATATTCAGATCTATAAGATTCAAAACAAAAGTTTAATATTGACATAAAAACAACAATACTTCAAGCATACTAAAAAGTGATCATGTCTTCTCAAAATATCATGGCTAAAGAAAGTTATCCCTACAAAATCATATAATCTTGTCATGCTTTATCTTAACACAAAGTATTTATCATGCACAACCCCGATGACAAGCCAAGCAATTGGTTCAGACTTTTTAATGCGCTTCAGCTTTTTCAACTCTCACGCAATACATGAGCATGAGCCATGGATATAGCACTATGAGTGGAATAGAATATGACGTTGGAGGTTGTGTGGAGAAGACAAAAAAGGAGAAAGTCTCACATTGATGAGGCTAATCAAGAGGCTATGGAGATTCCCATCAATTGATGTCAATGCAAGGAGTAGGGATTGCCATGCAACAGATAGACTAGGACTATAAGTGTATGAAAGCTCAAAAGAAAACTAAGTGGGTGTGCATCCAACTTGCTTGCTCATGAAGACCTAGGGCATTTGAGGAAGCCCATCATTGGAATATACAAGCCAAGTTCTATAATGAAAAATTCCCACTAGTAATATATGAAAGTGAAAAAATAGGAGACTCTCTATCATGAAGAACATGGTGCTACTTTGAAGCACAAGTGTGGAAAAGGATAGTAACATTGTCCCTTCTCTCTTTTTCTCTCATTTTTTCATCATTTTTTTGTTGGGCACTTCGGCCTCTTTTTTCTTGGGCTCTTTTTGGCCTCTTTTTTAATATATATTTTATTCTTGTCCGAAGTCTCATCCCGACTTGTGGGAGAATCATAGTCTCCATCATCCTTTCCTCACATGGGACAATGTTATAATAATGATGATCATCACATTTTTATTTACTTACAACTCAAGAATTACAACTCGATACTAGAACAAAATATGACTCTATATGAATGCCTCCGGTGGTGTACCGGGATGATCAATGATCTAGCTTGACATGTATAAAAAATATGAACGATGGCCAAGCCACAAATACTATGCCAACTATATGATCATGCAAAGCAATATGACAATGATGATATGTGTCATAATAAAATGGAACGGTGGAAGTGGCATGGCAATATATCTCAGAATGGCTATGGAAATGCCATAATAGGTAGGTATGGTGGCTGTTTTGAGGAAGATATAAGGAGGTTTATGTGTGAAAGAGCGTATCATATCACGGGTTTTGGATGCACCGACGAAGTTTGCACCACAACTCAAGGTGAGTAAGGGCAATGCACGGTACCGAAGAGGCTAGCAAAATGTGGAAAGGTGAGAGTGCGTATAATCCATGGACTCAACATTAGTGATAAAAAACTCACATACTTATTACAAAAATTTATTAGCCCCCGAAGCAAAGTACTACTACGCATGCTCCTAGGGGGATAGATTGGTAGGAAAAGACCATCGCTCATCCCCGACCTCCACTCATAAGGAAGACAATCAATAATAAATCATGCTCCAATTTCATAGCATAACGAGAGACCATACGTGCATGCTTCAGGAATCACAAACCTTAACACAAATATTCTTACTAAACCACAATTACTCACTAGCATGAGCCTAATATCACCATCTTTATATCTCAAAACAAATGCAAGGAATCAAACTTATTCAATGATCTTCATGAATTTTTTATTATATCCCTGTTGAATACCCATCATATTAGGATAAATTCATAACCTAAGCAAATTGCCATACTATTTATAAGATGCTCAAAATAATGTAAGTGAAGCATGAGAGTTCATCAATTTCTTTAAAATATAATCACCGCCGTGCTCTAAAAGATATAAGTGAAGCACTAGAGCAACTACCTAGCTCAAAAAATATAAGTGAAGCACATAGAGTATTCTAATAAATTCATGATTAATGTGTGTCCCTCTCAAAAGGTGTGTCCAGCAAGGATGATTGTGGCAAACTAAAAAGCAAATAAAGTAAGGACTCATTTAATACAAGACGCTCCAAGCAAAACACATATCATGTGGTGAATAAAAATATAGCCTCAAGAAATTTACCGATGGATTGTAGACAAAAGAGGGGATGCCATCCGGGGCATCCCCAAGCTTAGACACTTTGTTGTCCTTGAATATTACCTTGGGGTGGCATGGGCATCCCCAAGCTTAGGCTCTTGCCACTCCTTATTCCTTAGCCCATCGAAACTTTACCCAAAACTTGAAAACTTCACAACACAAAACTCAACAGAAAACTCGTGAGATCCGTTAGTATAATAAAACAAATATCCACTTTTAGGTATTGTTGTAAACTCATTACAATTTTATAATTGTATTATATCTACTGTATTCTAACTTCACCATGATTCATTCCCCCCGATACTACCCATAGATTCATCAAAACAAGCGAACAACACAATGAAAACAGAATCTGTTAAAAACAGAACAGTCTGTAGGAACCCAAATTAAGCTCATACTTCTCTAACTCCAAAAATTCTGAAAATTTAGGAAGACGTGGGAAATATGTATATGAATCTTGTGTAAACAATTCAGAATTTTTCCACATTACAATTTTTTTTTAACAATTCTGCTACTGGACACAAAAGTTTCTGTTTTCTCTCAGAATCAAATCAATGATCTTCCAAATCATCCCAAAGGTCTTACTCGGCACAAACGCTAATTAAAACACTAAAACAAAATCATAACAGAAGGATAATTGCATAAACTAATAAAAACAGAAAAAAAAATATTGGGTTGTCTCCCAACAAACGCTTTTCTTTAAAGCCTTTTAGCTAGGCGTTGATAATTTTAAAGATGCTCACATGAAAGACAAGAATTGAAGCACAAAGGGAGCATCATAAAACATGTGACAAACACATTTAAGTCTAACATACTTCCTATGCATATGCATTTTATAAGCAAACAAATTATCAAGGCAAGCAAAAACTAGCATATGGAAGGAAGAAGGATAAAACATTGACAATTTAAGCATCAAGAGAGGTAATTTAGTAACATGAAAATTTCTACAACCATATTTCCCTCTCTCATAATAATTACATGTGGGATCATATTCAAGTTCAACAATATAGCTATCACATAACATATTCTTTACATGATCGACATGCATGCAAAGTTAACACTCTTCCAAAATAGTGGGAATATCATCAAATAAGTCATGACCTCTTCAAACCCACTTTCATCAAATATTTCATAAGATTGAACACTCTCCGAATATGTGGGATAATTTTACCTAAAGTTGACGCTCTTCCAAACCCACTTCCAATATTATTGCAAACATTATTATCAGTATCATATTCATCATGAGGCTTAAATAAATTTTCAAGATCATAAGAAAAATCACCCCAATCATGATCATTGCAATAAGTAGTAGGCATATCAAAATTAGCACCCCCAAGCCTGGGGTTTTGCATATTATTAGCACAATTGACATTAATAGAATTTATAATAACATCATTGCAATCATGCTTTTCATTCAAGGAGCTATCAAGTGTGGGTGCAATAGCAATAATTTCATGTTTAACATAAGGAACTGTAGCAAGTTCATCTCCATAAATATAATTAATATTGGCATCATGGCCATAAGAATAGCAAGCATCATGTTCATCAAGGGGGGATATTTCAATCAAATCAACGGAATCATAATTATCTATAGATTCATGCATATCATTATTTTCTCCCAAAGCAGCGGACATTCTCTCAATAAATTCTTTAACATAGGCATTAGAAACATAGTTTTCATAGCAATATTTAAGTATGTCAAAAAAATTAGATTTGTAGAGAGTAATATCATACTTTTCAATCAAAGAAGCAACTTCATAAGCACCCTTAAAAGCAACAAATTCTTCAATTTGTTTGATATCATAGTAACTATAAACACCTTTGGCATAAGAAGATAGGATTTCATTATCATTAAACTCACATAGGTGGGGAAGGTGTTTTTTAGGGTTCTCCGAGCAACAAGTAAAATCATAAATTTCACATAGATTCCAAGCATAGCATAGCAAACAATTTATTTGATTCCATAAGAGTCCCCCTTTTTTAGACAAACGGTGACGCACAAAATGAGCATGCTCATCTAATGATTTTCCCACAACTAAACTAGTTGGGGTTTCAGCACACACACATATGGATCGAAGATGATCCAAGTAGAAAACTTTAAGTGGATCCATAACAATAGATTTTTAGCGAGCAAAGATGCAAACAAATAGAAGGCACATGGCAACACAAGCAAAGATAGCAAACAAGCAAAAAGGCATACAAAAAAAGGCAAATAAAACTGCAAGTATTTTTGTATTTTTTCTGAAAACGTTTTAGAAGTGGGGGAGAGGAAAATGAGAGGCAAATGGCAAATAATGTAAATGCAAGAGATGAGAGTTTATGATGGGTACTTGGTAGGCTTGATGTAGATCCTCCCCGGCAACGGCGTCAGAAATTCTTCCTGCTACTTCTTGAGCTTGCGTTGGTTTTTCCCTTGAAGAAGAAAGGGTGATGCAGCAAAGTAGAGATAAGTATTTCCCTCAGTTGAGAACCAAGGTATCAATCCAGTAGGAGGAACACACAAGTCTCCAGTAATTGCACCTACACAAACAAACAAATACTTGCACCCAATGCGATAAAGGGGTTGTCAATCCCTTCACGATTACTTGCAAGGATGAGATTTTATAGTGATAGATATAAAAGATAAGTAAAAGTGCTAAATAAAATAAAAGTAAATAAATTGCAGCAATGTATTTTGTGTTTTTTATTTTATAGATCTAAAAATAATATGATAAAAGATAGACCCGGGGGCCATAGTTTTCAGTAGGAGTGAATTGCACAGAACACAACCTTCAGGGGCACTTATAACAGTTTGCACCACCTTTTGGGGAATTTTTCGCAAAACCACAACTTGTGGGCTAACTACCAACGCACAGCCCAAATCCTCAAATTGATAGCTGAACTGACGTACTTGGCCCACCAGGCAGCACAACATGGCAATCGATCAAATCTATATGGTCTCGACTGAGTCGTCCTCCACCCCCACCCAGCTCGTGCGTGCCTCTTCTTCTTTCTTCCTTCGACCAAGGTGCCGGCTGCGTGGCAACTTCATGCCAGTGGGCTGCAGCGACTCGCTAACGCGGCAACATGGAGTGGAGCTTCGACAACTCCGGCATCGAGTACGCACCCACTCTCCTGCACCTCTTGGCTTTGACAAATTGGTTTGTTTGGGGGATTTAGGGTTGGTTGTATCCAAGTAGGTAGTGATTATAGTAATGGCTGATGATCGATGTGATTTTGTTGGTTGATTTTTCTAATTTTTCAGCAGGACCTAATTTGTTGCAATATTGGTATTAGCTAATTTAAGTTAAAGTCAGGTTTGAGCTATCTAGGGTGTGACGCCCCCGGCCCGACCGTCGTCCCCGAGACCGACGCAGCTCCAGATCCCGAAGACACCATTGACGACCTTGCCCTTGCCGCCGAGCAACCAGGCAAGCCCCCCCCCCCCCCCCCCCCTTCGATCATCCCGATATCGCCCATTCTATTTCTCATGCTTGCATTAGAATTGCTGCTGCTGCTTTACCTATTCTGATGCATAGCCTGTTTATTGTATCCTGGTGTTGATAATTACCTGCATATCCTAAACTGCTTAGTATAGGCTGGGTAGAGACCTATCAGTGACCCCACTTATCCCGACTGCCGCGCTGGATCGTCAGAAGACCCGATCAACGGGATTGAAGACCAGGCACCGACACCGCACATCACCCCCTTTAGTTGTAACGACACTGCAGCGTTACTATCGAGTGCCGAGGGTGAAACCTCTTGTAGCACTTCTGATGTTAACTCTGTAGAGTAGCTATTCGGTCATGGTCATCGAGGGTGATTCCTCCTTCACCACTTCCGGTAACGACGCTGTCGTACAACACCTCAAGTGTGAACCCAGCGAGGGTGATTCCTCCGAGTTCACCTTGACGGATACATCGAGTGGGAAATCAAACGAGGGTGATACCTCAGATTCCCCTGATGTTTTGGACACACGGATACTTGGACTGTACTGTTGATTACTTGGAAAGGCAGGTCGACCCTGAGGGGTACCCGCGTGCGCCTAAGTGGCGAGTGTTGTGAAGACGGGTGCCAGTGTGGTGCCCGAGTGGTGAATACGAGGCGCGGCCGGGCATTCTTAACCCTTGCAGCAAGTCCTTGAGATGGGGCGACGGGGTCACATCTTTCGTGAGTCTCTGCTCGTTACCGCAAGCCCTAGTCCTAACGATTTGGATATTTGATCCGAGCAGGCCTCTGGTCTGATAGCACGAACCATCACGTGGGCATAGTATGGGCATTCTGCATCGTATGCATCAGCCGAAAGCTCTGTCAGACGTCCAGTTCAGCAGTGCGGCATGGAGTGATTCGCGCCATTGCGGTGGTGCTCGGATCTGAGCCATGTGCGCAACGACCCGGAGGGCGAGGGGCGATGGCCAAGACCCCCTTGCGCTTAGGATGTAGACCGGCGGGGACCTCTCTGCTGAGCTCTAGGTAGGGTTGCGATGTGTCGTTTGGCCGAGGCCGGGCATGACCCCGGAAAGTGTGTCCGGCCGGAGTTAATCGAGCGTGTTGGGTAAGTTGGTGCACCCCTGCAGGGAAGAATACTTCTATCGATAGCCGGTCCTACGGTAAAGGACACTCGGAGTTGTATCCTGATTGATAGAATTTAGAACTGGATACTTGGATACTATGGTTCTGGGATTGCTTCTCGCAGGGAGTCGAGAAGGGATCTCCGGACGAGGTTGATGACTGTATGGCTCTGGGATTGCTTTCTCGCAGGGAGTCGAGAAAGGATCTCTGGGTGAGGTTGAGACTTAATGATACTGCTACATTATATTGTACTGTTCTACACTCTTCTATTTCTGCAAGACCACTGAAGATGCTAGTCTTCGATAGGACTAGGCCTTCTCTCTATTCTAGCATTTCTGCAGCCCAGTCCACATATACAGCCTCCCTTGAAAATGTTGCATATGTAGTGTAGATCCTTGCTTGCTGAGTACTTCTGAGTACTCACGGTTGCTTTGTTTTCCTTTTCTCCCCATATCAGTTTGTTGTGACCAGAGGACGGTGCCCCCTGAGACAGATGCCCCGTCGATCGACTACTACTACTACCCAGAGGATGGATACTACTATGAGTTGATTGACGACCACGAGTAGGATCGGAGGGTCCCAGGCAGGAGGCCTTCGCCTTTCGATCGTAGTGTTTTATTTTGCCCCGCCTTTCTAAAGGCCTTTCTGTTTCTCTTTTAATATCTGTACTCAGATATCTGATGCTTCCGCTGACGCTTGTTCGCAAGCTTATGTATTCGAGCCCTCGAGGCCCCTGGTTTGTAATATAAAGCTTGTATGACTTTATTTATGTTTTAGAGTTGTGTTGTGATATCTTCCCGTGAGTCCTTAGGCTTGATCGTGTGCATTTGCGTGTATGATTAGTGCACGATTGAGCCGGGGGCATCACAAGTTGGTATCAGAGCCGACTGACTGTAGGAATCCCCCTTTCCAACTCCTTGGCCGAAGTTGAGCCTAGTAACCGAAAACTGTTTTACTAACTTGGCTGTGTGGCTTACGGGCCCACGTCGCCAATTGGGTGGTATTAGTATCTTTTACTCCTCGACCTATACTCTGGGACTCTGATCTCTCTTCTATTCGGGTTAAATAAAGTTTACTAACGCTGACACTTAGGATATCGTAATTCTCGTCCGCCCGGAGAGCTGGATATCTGTGCGATTTCCCTGATATTGATCTGATTAGTCTGATAATCATTTTCCTTTCCATTGTTTTGTTTAACCTTTCTCTCCAAGTTGTATTATACTCCTTTAGAAATCATCACTCCCCGTTCCCGGTGGCAAACCAAAATGGTAAGTCACAACAATCAGATCAGAATTGAAGGGTTGATGTTCTCTGCTTCCCTTATTGCTCTTGGACCTTCCAACATAGACATTATTCTCGGTATGGACTGGTTGACAGCCCATAATGCTTTGATTGACTGTGCTACTAAGACAGTCCAGCTCACACACCCTTCTGGTCAGGTAATCAATTACTCAGCCCGAATAGCTCAAGATGCTGAGAGCCAGATATATGTTCTGAATGCATTGAACGCTTCACCTCTTGAAGGCATCGACAACGTTCCAGTTGTTTGTGATTTTCAAGATGTATTTCTAGAAGAACTTCCAGGAATACCCCCTGCTAGAGCTGTCGAATTTGTCATCGACTTGAAGCCTGGCACTACCCCTATTGCGAAGCACCCTTATAAGATGCCTCCGCATCATCTTCTCGAACTTAAGGAAGAAATCGACACGTCACTTAAGAAAGGTTTCATCCGCCCCAGTTCCTCTGCTTGGGGAGCACCTTCACTCTTCGTTAAGAAGAAGGATGGAACTAACCGATTGGTTCAGGATTATCGGCCCATTAACCAAGCTACAATCCAGAACAAATATCCACTTCCCTGGATCAATGATTTGTATGATCAACTTGCCGGTTCCTCAGTATTCTCTAAGCTTGATTTGAGATTGGGATACCATCAGATCCGTGTTCGTGAAGAGGATATTCCCAAGACTGATTTGTTACTCGTTATGGCTCCTACGAGTACACCGTCATGTCATTTGGCCTAACAAATGCTCCAGCCACATTCTCCCGTCTGATGAATTACATCTTCATGGATTACCTCGACAAATTTGTCGTGGTATATCTGGATGATATTCTGGTATATTCGAAGAATAAAGAAGAACATGCTGAACACCTCCGTCCAGTACTGGAAAGGCTCCGAGAACACCAGTTGTATGCCAAATACTCCAAATGTGAATTCTGGCTTTCTGAAGTGACATACCTCGGTCATGTGATTTCCAAAGATGGAATTGCCGTTAACCCAGAACGAGTTCAGGCTATTCTGGACTGGACTCCTCCAAAGAACGTCAAGCAAGTGAGAAGTTTTCTCGGCCTAGCAAGCTATTGCCGTCGATTTGTTGAGAATTTTTCTAAGATTGCTAAGCCCCTGACTGATCTGCTTCACAAGGGCGTTAAGTTTGAATGGACAGAAAAATGTCAGGAAAGTTTCCAGACACTCAAAGACAAGCTAACATCTGCCCCAGTACTATCTCCTCCAGATACCCGCAAAGACTTTGTGATCTATTGTGACGCATCCCGTGAAGGATTAGGCTGTGTCCTAATGCAAGAGCATAAAGTGATTGCTTACGGCTCTCGTCAGTTGCGCCTACATGAAGAGAATTATCCGGTACATGTTCTAGAACTAGCTGCTGTGATCTATGCACTGCAGTTGTGGTGACATTACCTTCTCGGTAATCGTTGCGAGATCTACACAGATCATAAAAGTCCGAAGTACTTGTTTACTCAACCTTCTCTAAACCTCCGTCAGCAAAGATGGATGGAGGCCATTGCGGACTATGATTTGGGTATTTCCTATACCCCTGGTAAGGCTAACGTGATGGCTGATGCCTTAAGCCGCAAGTCCTATTGCGACAACCTCATGGTTAGGCGAGCTCAACCTCGTCTTTTTGAAGAACTATGCAAGCTGAATCTGCTTATTGTCCCACAGGGCTCTCTAAATAACCTTGTGATACAACCAGATCTTGAGAAAGCTGTTAAGAATGCGCAAGCTAAAGATGCTGAAATTGATCTGATGAAGAAAGACCTTCACCTTGTAAAGTACAGGGATTTCTCGCTGTCTGAAGATGGAACCTTGTATTTCAGAGACCGCATTGTCGTACCTCGCTTTGAGCTTATGACTGATAAGGTCATGAAGGAAGCACATGACACACCATTGTCTATTCATCCGGGTAGCACCAAGATGTATCGTGATCTCCGTCAAAGGTACTGGTGGTCTAAAATGAAGCAGGACATTGCTCGTTATGTTGCTGAATGTAATGTGTGTCGTCGCATTAAAGCAGAACATCAGAAACCAGCTGGAATTCTGCAACCACTTCCTATTCCTCTATGGAAATGGGATAAGGTTCAGATGGATTTTGTTATAGGACTTCCCAGGTCACAGAAGGGTCACGATGCTATTCTTGTCGTCGTCGACCAACTCTCTAAAGTTGCACACTTTCTACCTGTCAAAGAAACTATCACTGCTAGTCAGTTAGCAGAGTTGTATATCTCTAGAATTGTTTCACTCCACGGTATTCCGAAGGAGATCAGTTCGGACCGTGGCGGTCTTTTCACTTCCAAATTCTGGGAAAGTTTCCAAACAGCTATGGGAACTCATATTACCTAGAGTTCAGCTTATCACCCCCAATCCCAAGGCCAAGTCGAGCGAGTCAATCAAGTGCTTGAAGACATGCTTCGGGCTTGTGTTATTTCTTTCGGCAAGAAGTGGGAAGAATCTCTCTCGTATGCCGAGTTCTCTTATAACAACAGCTATCAAGCCAGCTTGAAAATGGCTCCCTTCAAAGTTCTATATGGACGTAAGTGTCGAACCCCTCTGAATTGGTCTGAAACTGGGGAACGACCACTCGTGGGTCCGGATATTATTCAACACGCCGAAGAACAAGTTCGTATTGTCCGAGAAAATCTCAAGGCGGCTCAGGACCGCCAGAAGAGCAACTATGATCGCAAACGATGGGGTTTGACTTATCAACCTGGTGATCAAGCTTATCTGCGAGTCACCCCGATGAAAGGCACTCACTGTTTTGGAATCAAGGGCAAGCTAGCTCCACGCTACATTGGTCCTTTCCGCATTGTTGCTAGACATGGTCAGGTGGCATATAAATTGGAGTTGCCGCCGCAATTCTCTCATATCCACGACATATTCCATGTGTCGCAACTTCGTCAATGCTTCAAGGAATCTCCACACCGAGCTGTGGATCACGAGGTGCTCGAATTGCAAGATGACCTATCTTATAAGGAGCATCCGTTCCGCATTCTCGATGAAGCTGAACGTCGGACCCGTCAGAAGGTTACCAAGTTCCTCAAAGTGCAGTGGTCAAATCATACCGAAGATGAAGCCACTTGGGAACGCGAGGATAATCTTCGTGCGGAATACCCCAAACTTTTTCCTTCTACCTCTTAATTCTCGGGACGAGAATTCTTGTTAGTAGAGGAGATTTGTAACACCCCCAGTGGTTAGCCACAGTAATCCCATTTTGATAATGCCAAGTCAGCATGATTAACAGTGCATGATCATCATTTGCATCATAATGCATTTCAACTCCTAACTCAAAATTCAAATTTAGATGAAAGTGAAAAATAAAAGTTGTCCAACATAGAAACTAAATTGTCCATTAAATAGCAGATAAATCAGGGGCTATGTTAAAATTTTAAACAACATTATTAAAATTGGATAAGTGACTCAAACAACTTAAAACAGTGGCTGAAAATGACATTTAGTAACCTTTTAATTTATTTAAAACAAATATGAAATGATGTTTTGCCCAAACTAGTTTTTGGTGTTAGGGTATAAAGCACTGGTATTTATGGACTAGGTCTCCCTTTTTACAAAAACCATTTGGGGCCTAAACAATTAACAGAATAGAAAAGAAAAGAAAAGAAAAGAAGAAATGGAAAAATGCCCCTGTGCACTTAAGCCCACAGCCGCACAGGAGCTGGTCCAGCCCAACTAGCCCCCTTCCCCTACCCCCTGACGCAGCGGGCGCGCTGTCGAGCACCCTGCGTGCGCGCGCACCCCCGAGCCCGGCCCCCCTCCCTCGGCACTCGACAGCGCATCGCGCGCTCGCCGTGGATAAAGAGCACCCCGCAGACACCTCCAAGCCCTCCCTCGCTCACTTTCCCCCTCTCCTTCCTCCCTGCCTCCTCCCTCTGAGCGCCGCAATGGCCTCAGCCGTCTGATACGCGCGGCCACCGTCGCCCCTACACCTCGCGGCAGTGCCAGATCGCCCCGCCGTCCCCTGCTGCTTCGCCTGCTGCATCGAACCGGAGCGGAAATCACCTGCCTCGTCGCGCACGAGCTCGTCTTCAAGCTTCGGGCGCCGGTGATTGCCGTCACGATTCGCCGTCGTTGCGCTACCCCGAGCCCACCCTTGCACGCCTACAGGACCACCGTGAGCACCCCGTCCTCCTCCCTCTCCCCCTGCGCTCTTCCCCTCTCCGTAGCTGCCGCTCCACCCATGGCCGTGCTGGACTCCGCGGAGCTCGTCGCCGACGTGTCGTCGGTGACCAATTGGTCCTGTGGCCATGCTCGCTCGCTTCCCCGCATCGCGTAGGGCCTCGCGGCGTAGTCAGTTGGCTCGCGCGCGTACTGCTGCTGCGTCTCCATCACCACCCGTAGCTGCCGCCACTTGCCGTCGTCGCCGCGCTCGATTCCGGCAACCCCCGCCACCATGACCGCCACCATCGGAAGCGGATTGAAGAGCCCGTTCCAGAGAGCCCAGCCCCGCGTCGAATGGTGCCCTGTAGCGCATTTCCGAGCTCGCCGGAGTTCCACCACCGCGCTCGGGGCTCGCCGGCGCGTCTCCGGCGGCTGGCGCCGACGTGGCCCGTCTGGCCCACCGCCAGGGTCACTGACTGGTGGGCCCGGGGCTCCCCTTTGACCAGTCAGCGATGCTGACTGGGCAGCCCGTGTCGCTGACACGCGGGCCCCACCCCCTTAAAACGTTTTAAAATAAATAAAAAACCCTATTTAAGATGCTAATTAACCTAATTAGTTAATTAATTAAGTTAACAGACACTGACAGTAGGCCCCACCCCCCTTAATTAACCTAACTTAATTAAGTTAACACTAATTATGCCTCTGTCTCACTGACATGTGGGCCCCACTGTCAGGTTTGACTGTGGTCAACCCCCTGTTGACTGCTGACGTCAGCACTGCGTCATGATGACGTCACCCCCGCACTGTTTTGGATAATTCGAATTTAATTAATTAAATAAATTCTAGAAATTAATAAAAACTTTAGAAAATCATATCTTTTAATCCGTAACTCCGATCGAAAAACTTTATACATGAAAATTGCTCAGAACGACGAGACGAATTCGGATACGCGGTCTGTTCGTCCGTCACATGTCCTTAACTATCCGAACATGCAACCATTTCCCTCCGGTCATCTGTCTGACAAATGTCCGGAGACGGGAAAACATTCCCGGATGAATCCCACCTTCGCCAGTATCACCCGGCACTGCGTTAGGTCACCTCCGTCACCGCGTGTTGCCATGTTATGCTTTGTGCTGCACTTGTTCACTGTGTATTTATACTGTTTCCTCCCCCTCTTCTCTCTCGGTAGCCCCCGAGACCGACGCAGCTCCGGATCCCGAAGACACCATTGACGACCTTGCCCTTGCCGCCGAGCAACCAGGCAAGCCCCCCCTTTTGATCATCCCGATATCGCCCATTCTATTTCTCATGCTTGCATTAGAATTGCAGCTGCTGCTTTACCTATTCTAATGCATAGCCTGTTTATTGTATCCTGCTGTTGATAATTACCTGCATATCCTAAACTGCTTAGTATAGGCTGGGTAGAGACCTATCAGTGACCCCACTTATCCCGACTGCCGCGCTGGATCGTCAGAAGACCTGAGCAACGGGATTGAAGACCAGGCCCCGACACCGCACATCACCCCCTTTAGTTGTAACGACACTGCAGCGTTACTATCGAGTGCCGAGGGTGAAACCTCTTGTAGCACTTCTGATGTTAACTCTATAGAGTAGCGATTCGGTGGTGGTCATCGAGGGTGATTCGTCCTTCACCACTTCCGGTAACGACGCTGTCATACAACACCTCAAGTGTGAACCCAGCGAGGGTGATTCCTCCGAGTTCACCTTGACGGATACATCGAGTGGGAAATCAAACGAGGGTGATACCTCAGATTCCCCTGATGTTTTGGACACACGGATACTTGGACTGTACTGTTGATTACTTGGAAAGGCAGGTCGACCCTGAGGGGTACCCGCGTGCGCCTAAGTGGCGAGTGTTGTGAAGACGGGTGCCAGTGTGGTGCCCGAGTGGTGAATACGAGGCGCGGCCGGGCATTCTTAACCCTTGCAGCAAGTCCTCCAGACGGGGCAACGGGGTCACATCTTTCGTGAGTCTCTGCTCGTTACCGCAAGCCCTAGTCCTAACGATTTGGATATTTGATCCGAGCAGGCCTCTGGTCTGATAGCACTAACCATCACGTGGGCATAGTATGGGCGTTCTGCATCGTATGCATCAGCCGAAAGCTCTGTCAGACGTCCAGTTCAGCAGTGCGGCATGGAGTGATTGGCGCCATTGCGGTGGTGCTTGGATCTGTGCCATGTGCGCAATGACCCGGAGGGCGAGGGGCGATGGCCAAGACCCCCTTGCGCTTAGGATGTAGACCGGCGGGGACCTCTCTGCTGAGCTCTAGGTAGGGTTGCGATGTGTCATTTGGCTGAGGCCGGGCATGACCCCGGAAAGTGTGTCCGGCCGGAGTTAATCGAGCGTGTTGGGTAAGTTGGTGCACCCCTGCAGGGAAGAATACTTCTATCGATAGCCGGTCCTACGGTAAAGGACACTCGAAGTTGTATCCTGATTGATTCAATTTAGAACTGGATACTTGGATACTATGGTTCTGGGATTGCTTCTCGCAGGGAGTCGAGAAGGGATCTCCGGACGAGGTTGATGACTATATGGCTCGGGGATTGCTTTCTCGCAGGGAGTCGAGAAAGGATCTCTGGGTGAGGTTGAGACTTAATGATACTGCTACATTATATTGTACTGTTCTACACTCTTCTATTTCTGCAAGACCGCTGAAGATGCTAGTCTTCGATAGGACTAGGCCTTCTCTCTATTCTAGCATTTCTGCAGCCCAGTCCACATATACAGCCTCCCTTGAAAATGTTGCATATGTAGTGTAGATCCTTGCTTGCTGAGTACTTCTGAGTACTCACGGTTGCTTTGTTTTCCTTTTCTCCCCATATCAGTTTGTTGTGACCAGAGGACGGAGCCCCCTGAGACAGATGCCCCGTCGATCGACTACTACTACTACCCAGAGGATGGATACTACTACAAGTTGACTGACGACCACGAGTAGGATCGGAGGGTCCCAGGCAGGAGGCCTTCGCCTTTCGATCGTAGTGTTTTATTTTGCCCCGCCTTTCTAAAGGCCTTTCTGTTTCTCTTTTAATATATGTACTCAGATATTTGATGCTTCCGCTGACGCTTGTTCGCAAGCTTATGTATTCGAGCCCTCGAGGCCCCTAGCTTGTAATATAAAGCTTGTATGACTTTATTTATGTTTTAGAGTTGTGTTGTGATATCTTCCCGTGAGTCCTTAGGCTTGATCGTGTGCATTTGCGTGTATGATTAGTGCACGATTGAGCCGGGGGCGTCACATAGGGTTCCAACTGAAGCAACAATTTCAGTTTTTTTTCTTGTTTTTCTTTCTCTGATATACAAGTTTGTTTCATTCTGCAGTGTAGATGATGAAATTTGGGTGGTTAATGTGCTGCCAATTGATGGTCGAGGGGATAATGTGCAAAGGATAATTGGACTGTCTGATATCACTTTTCTCAAGTTAGTGAGATTGGTGTGCTCTGTTGGCTACAACAAAAAGGATACCATTTATTATCAGTGCGGAGGATTAGTTGGCATGGAGCTATTGGACAGTAATAAGAAGGTGACAGCAATGGTATCTCAGTACAAGGGCATTAAGATGTTGAATCTGTCAATTTTTAGGAGACCCGCACCAACCCATCGCAAGAAAAGAATGAGGAAGCAAGCATTGTTGATAGAGCAGCCAACCAAAGAGGGCATTAACCAAGTCATAGTTGAGCAAGAAAATGAGGTAGAGGAAAAAGGAAAGGTGGCAAAGGAAGAAGAAGAGACGACAGTGGCAGAGGAAGTAGAAGAGATAGCAGTGGCAGAGAATTATGATGATGAAGACTTGGAAAATCTTGCTTAATTAAAGAGGCCGAAAGAAGATCCCACGGAGCACATGGAGGGCGACACAGATATTGAGGACCTTTATCCACTACTAGATGATGCATCTGTTATCACACTTGATTCTTGCAATCCATCAAAGAAGAGAGCAGAAGCATGGAAGAAGAAGAAATAGAGGAAGGATGCTATTCTGAGTTCACTGGCAAAGTCATGAAATGGAACCAACACTCAAGCATGTGAACTTTGAGATGCAGGAAGTGAGGACATTGGAATGGATATCATACCAAGCGACGACGATGGCTTTGAACATGCAATATCAGTTGCGCCAAAATGCAAGAAGAGTAGAGCACAACCACTTCCAACTAGAGTGTGGTATGATGAGGGTAGGTTGCTTGGAGGTGAACAACTCTGTTTGCATATGTGTTTTGTGAACATGCATCAATACAGAAGAGCCTTGAAGAATTATCACATACTTCAAAGCAGAGACTATATGTATCTTAGAAATGATAAAGATAGGGTCAATGTTTTTGTTGTGTGAATGAACATTGCCAATTCTATATGATAGCTTCAGCTATCAAGAGAGAAGAGACTGTTTGCATTAGGAAGATGGTGTTACCTCATACTTGTGGCATTACCTATGATACTTCTAGAGTAGAAAAAAAATGGTTGAGCAACAGATATGAGAACAACTTCAAAGGCGATCCGGATTGGAAGATAAGTGCACTAATAGACACTACCAAGAGAAATCATGGTGTAGACATCACTCCCATGATGGCATATAGGGCAAGGAATAAAGCAGCAGATATTTTGTTAGGAAATCACAAACAGCAGTATGTGAGGATCAGGGACTACTTGCAAAAAGTACTTGATACAAACCCAGGCAGCCGCTGCATCGTGACCACGGTTCAGCAGCCACCACCTGCAATGAATCCTAGGTTTCATGGCTTATTCTTCTGTGTGAATGCAGCTAAGGAGGGATTTTTGCATGGATGTAGGCCATTCATTGGTGTTGATGGATGCTTTGTTAAGCTGACTACAGGAGCACAAGTGTTGGCCGCCTCTGGAAGGGATGGCAACAACAACTTATTCCCCATTGCATTCGGAGTTGTTGGTAAAGAAGATATTCCTAATTGGTATTGGTTCCTTGAACAACTCAAGTATGCTCTTGGTGGCGACTCAGGGCCATTTGGAAGGTGGACTATCATGTCAGATAGACAAAAGGGCCTGCTCAATGCCCTAGACAAAATATTTCCTAATTGTGATCAGAGATATTGTCTGAGGCATATTTACGCAAATTTCCAAACTGCTGGTCACAAGGGTGGTGATCTTAAAAAACACATGGATAGTGCTGCATATGCTTATCAAAAGTCTGACTATGAGGCTGCTATGAGTGACTTGAAGGCTGAGAGCGAAAGTTCATGGGAATGGTTGTCCAAAATTCCACCTAGGCATTGGGCAAGGCATGCCATGGATAGAAATTGCAAAACTGATTTAGTGGTGAACAACTTAAGTGTAGTATTCAACAAGTATATCCTGGAAACTAGAGACAAGCCCATTCAAACCATGATAGATAGCATTAGGACAAAGCTAATGGTCAGATACAATAGCAACAGAGAGGGGCTCGCTAATTCAAACTGGGAGATAACACGAAACTATGCAGAGAAGTTGGAACATGAGAAGACCAGGGCAAAGCATTGTAGGCCAGTATGTGCAGGTAAAGGGCAGTGGCAAGTGACTTCTGGATTGAAAACATATGTTGTTAATGTCGATGCTAATACATGTGGATGTAGAAGGTGGGACATTAATGGCGTGCCATGCAAACATGAAGTGTCATGCATTTATAAGAAAAAAGAGCATCCTGAAGATTATATGAGTGCATTCTTCAAAAGGCCTATGTACCAGGTTGCCTACAACAATATTATATATCCTGTTCCTAGCAAAGATAGCTGGGCAAAGACTGAAACACCCGATATTGACCCACCAATTTTCACTAGACACCCTCGAAAACCTAAGAAGAGTAGAAGGAAGGGGGTGCATGAGGTGCCTCAGCCAGGTTCTAGACACAGGATGACAACAACGACATGCTCGAATTGCCACAAACCTGGTCACAAGTATACCAGTTATTCCACACCACTGAGAGCAGACTTGGCGATAAGAAAAAACAACCACAAGGTAATTCACATATTCATAAATGTAATTAGCATATATTTCTGCTTGTTAACACAACTTTGAGTGCTTGTACTAGTTGCTCAGAGTAATAGAAGAATATTTGAAGAAGGACCAACCCATGCTCAAGTTGAACAAAAACACCACTTCATGGTCAAGCTGAAGCAACACCAGTTCATGTTCAAGCTAAAGCAGCACCAGTTCATGTTTAAGATGAATCAACACCCGGTCATGTTCAAGATGAAGCAACACATGTTCATGTTCAAGCTGAAGCAGATACAACAACGAGTGCAGCCAGAGGCAGAGGGAGAGGAAGAGCACAAGTAAATGGAAAAGGAAGAGGACATGAAAAAGGTAGAGGCAGAGGACAAGCTGAAGTTGCAATTCAAGATCCTTTTCATGCACATGCTGTCTTCCAAGCACATGATCCTTTTTATGGGTTTGACATACAAGAAGTTGCCTCGCAACCAGCTGCAGCTAATAGCGGAGAGAAGCTACCATTAATGAGGGGATCAGGTTCAGCAGGGGGCAAGTTCATGGAGTACTTCACTAACAGTGGCAACTATTGAAGAAAATCCTATGTCGAAGGCTTTTTTGTGAATGAAGAATTTACATCTTTATGAAAACTGACTTGTAAATGTCAGGTTTATGTAACTAAAGCTCAGACTTGGATGGATGCTTATGTTACATTACATATTTTGGGGACCTAGGCACACTAACTTGCAAATGTCAGGTTTAGCTCAGACTTGGATGGATGCTTATGAAAGTTGCAAGCTTCTGGATTACCGCAAATGCTATCCATTTTTGTATATGTTTTAGTTCTAAATATTTGTTTAGTGTGATCATAGATAATACAAGGATAGCATATGCTCCAGTTTTGCAGTTATTTTACAATCAGATGTCAATTATGTAGTTTTTGGTTCAGTTCTGTAGCTATTTACCAATACAGTGTGACGAACAATTATGTAGCTTTTGGTAATATGTCACAAACTTCATATTTCAAAGAGTACAGATAATAGAACTTGGTTCACTTTCATATATTCAAATTTCACACATACCCAGCAAATTAAATCACTAGATTACAGTGAGGAAAATCTGTAGCTATTGAATGAAAAACTCTGAAGAAACAGAGCACAAACACAGCAGCCCAAAATTTGCTTGCAGTCAAGGTCCTGCAGCCAGTTCACTGAAGAAACAAAAATCCTCTGATTCTTTCACTTCCAGGCGCACGCTCACTCCATTGTCAGGCTATGCCGAGCTTGTTTGTGAGACGGGTGTCATCAATGAGGAGTTTTGTAGAGGACGGCCGCCGGTGTCGAGCGGAGAAGCAGAACGCGGAGACGACGACGCTCGGCGAATGAGCCGATGGTGAGGCAGAGGAAAGGTGCTGCTGGAGGAGACGACGTCGGGGTGGAGGATTCGGCGGGCAAGCGCCGGGGCGAAGGAGATGGCGGGGCTGCCAGTGAGAAGTGAGGCGGTGGCGGCGGCAGGAGGAGACCGCACGCACCAGGAGCAGAGCACCCACTCGATCTACAATGCCGGTGTGGTAGGTCCAACTTGTTAGTTTGCCTAATACGAGGATTTGGGCTGGGTGTTGGTAGTTAGCCCATAAGCTGTGGTTTTGTGAAAATTTCCCCAAAAGGTGGTGCAAACTGTTATAAGTGCCCCTGAAGGTTGTGTTCTGTGCAATTCACTCTTTTCACTAGAGGCTTCTCTCTTGAAAGAAAGCATACGATGGGTAAACAAATTACTGTTGAGCAATTGATAGAAAAGTGGATAATTATGATGATATCCAAGGCAATGATCATGTATATAGGCATCACGTCCGTGACAAGTAGACCGACTCCTGCCTACATCTACTACTATTACTCCACACATCGACCGCTATCCAGCATGCATCTAGTGTATTAAGTTAACGAGAACGGAGTAACGCCTTAAGCAAGATGACATGATGTAGAAGGATAGATCCAATCAATATGAACAAACCCCATCTTTTTATCCTTAATGGTAACAATAAAAATATGTGTCATGTCCCTTTCTGTACCTAGAAATAAGCACCGCAAGATTGAACCAACTACAAGGCACCTCTCCCATTGCAAGAAAAATCAATCTAGTTGGCTAAACCAAATCAATAGATCGGAGAGAAATACAAAGCTATCTTAATCATCTATAAAAGAGTTCAGAGAAGACTCAAATAATATTCATAGATAATCTGATCATAAACCCACAATTCATCGGTTCTCGACAAACGCACCGCAAAAGAAGATTACATCGAATAGATCTCCAAGAACATCGAGGAGAACATCGTATTGAAGGTCCAAGAAGCCATCTAGCTACTAGCTATGGACCCATAGGTCTGTGGTAAACTACTCACACATTATCAGAAGGGCAGCAAGGTTGATGTAGAAGCTCTCCGTGGTCAAATCCCCCTCCGGCAGAGTACCGGAATAGGTCTCCAGATGGGATCTTACGAAGACAGAAAGTTGCAACGGCGGAAAAGTATTATTGGTGTGCTTGCTGGTCTACGGGGAATACTTTGGTATTTATAGAAGAAGAATTAGGGTTGGAAGTGCCATGGGGGCCCACAAGGTTGCAGGGCGCGCCCCCCTAGGGAGCGCCCTGTGAGCTTGTCGCCAACTCGTGGCCCTTCTGGCCTCCTCCCGAAGCTTCCAGGGTGTCTTGTGGTCCAAGAAAAATCATGAAAAAGTTTCATTCCGTTTGGACTCCGTTTGGTATTGATTTTTTGTAAAGACAAAAACAAGGAAAAAACAGCAACTGGCACTAGGCACTAGGTTAATAGGTTAGTCCCAAAAAATGATATAAAGTAGCATAATAATGCATATAAAACATCCAAGATAGATAATATAACAGCATGGAATAATCAAAAATTATAGATACGTTGGAGACGTATCAGCTGACCCGAGCGCCAAGAAGATGAGGCTCCCGCCAGTGGTGACCTTGTTGTAGATCCCGCACCCAGCAACGCGGGGAGAAGCGGCGAGGGCCACCCCTGGATGTGAGGAACCCGAAGAATCTCGGGCGGACCTCATCAGCGATCTCCCGGACGCCATACTTGGGGATATCATCTCCCTTCTCCCCCACCAAAGATGGCTGCCGCACCCAAGTCCTCGCATGTTGGTAGCGCCCTCTATGGCGCGACGCACCTCTTAATCTTGACTTTTGTGGTCTATCTCTCTTTAATGATTTTGAACTCCCTGGAGCCATCATCTCCTCCCACCAGGGCTCCGTTCAAGGCCTCTGCATCCCGGCATGCTACCTGTGCATGCCCTGCATGGTGGATGCCTGGCTGAAATCCCCTAAATTCATAAAACTACAGTTGTTTGATTTCTACTATTCCCCCAGAAATCACATACCACATATCGAATGCCATGTACTTGTGCCCTCAGCACCGATGTCCATCTCACGGTTTTCCTCCTGTCTCCACACTGCCACCTTTGCATTGTGCAACCTACCAGACAATTTGGTACAAAAGCTTGGACTCCCACTTCTCAAAAACTTTCACTTGTGTGGGTTCGTATGTCGGAGGCCTCATTGCACAACATCATCCACTCCAGCTGCCCTGCCCTGGAGTGCTTGGTGCTTGTTTTGACAGTTAGAATCAGTTGTCTCCAAATAAAGTTGCCTAACCTTATAAGAATTGGAATTTCTTTTGAAGGAAGGGAGCTCATCATCAAAGATGCCCCTTCACTTCAAAGGTTGGTCCTTGATTCTTGTTATTCACCGTCGCAAATAACTGTTGTCTCTGTGCCTAAACTGGAGACCTTGGGTGTAATACATGATCTCTGTGCTCATTTCAAGATGGTGTTTGGCTCCACAGTTCTTCAGGAACTGTATATTATCATCTACACTTGTAATCATAAGCTGCATTTTAAATTTCTGCGCATAAGTTCTATATCATCTTGGAGTACACTCTTTGTACTACTATTATGTTCTATGCTCAATGAAGAGTTTTTCCATGGATAGCCCATCAATGATGCTAGATTCTGTCAAGATCTTATATATCCATATAAATAGTTTTGATCTGAACAACATTATTGGCTTGCTGCAATGCTTTCCATGTCTGGAGAAGTTGCATATAAAGGTGATAATTTCACGCACATTGGAAGCCCGCATATAGTGTACTAGAATTAACCGTTCAGTTGTTGCTCTTTCGACACTCTTTTTTTAGACCATAAATGTTTTCAATCTTCATGTCTATTTAGGCAACAGGACGGGGTAAGAAAGGTATAACCAATCGGTGGTTTCGTAAGCACCGGGATTTTCTCAGTTCTCATGACATTCGATTGAAGACAATAACACTGGAATGATATGTAGCCAACCATGCAAACACTAGATTTGTCACATTCTTCTTGCTGAATGCGAGGTTACTATTGTCCATCAGGCTTAAGTTTATCAGCAGCATGGTTTGACGGATGGCTATGTCGAAGAGCAAAAATGGAGTTTCCGGTGGACAAAGGGGCTTCTGAACATGCCGGGCTTCTATTTACAACATCTTGTGGTCATTATCCGGTAAATTTTACGACCGAAGATGTTCATTCTATGGACCTGACCTATCCCTTTGATTGTGACTGTTGAAAACAGTGTTGGAGTTAGATGTTGTTGCGCTTTTCAATCTGGGTTTTGTCTAAACCTGATGAACAATTAACCCTCGTGCTTTTGTACAGTTTATAAGCTGGAGTTAGATGTTGTTGCCCTTTTCAACTAGGCTGTGACTGTCATATTTTCTTTGAACTAAGGCAAATGGCTTGCCATTTGTTTAATTAAGAGAGAAATATTGTAACAAATCCCAACCAAGGGAAATAACATCACTCTCGCCAGCTGCTTGAGCTCACTGTGCATTACAGAACCCAAGTGATTAGCCCCCGCCAGCACCCACAAACTTATTTTGAGCTAGCACACTAAATGGGCTGTAATTTTTCATAAGAAAGGCTGCATGGCCGTGACAGATTCGGATTCTAACATTTGGGACCCACGAGGAAAAAGCCTATCCAAGGTGGTGTCGACTTAGTCAACAAACGATTCTGCCTACTAGCCATTGGATTGACATCCAACATCTGCCGTGTTTCTTCTATCTCTTGTCTTCTTCCTCTAGCCGCCCAAACCAAACCACCCCATCGATCCCGCCTGCTCCTGCCTCCCACGGCTGGCTGTGCCTCCGCTGCCCTATAGTACCCTCAAACGTTGGCCAGTCCATCTCTCTATTCCCCCACACGTCCTGTTATTCTCCAGCGATGTCAGCCCCAACCCGCACCTGCACTCAAACCAGTTGCTCGTACTCCCCTCTGCATGTGACTACACTGTCGCATCTTCCACGGCTCCTGTTCATTCTTGTCCGAGGCCTCACCGTTGTCCTCTAACTTGGTTCGCTTGCGGTGTGCGGTGCACCGCCGTTTGGCGTTGTTGAAAGGATCGATACGGTCGACTAGAGGGGGGGGGTGAATAGGAGACTACAAATTGTAATCTTTCTTGTCAATTTTAAGGTTTAGCGGATAAATAAGGTTCACTAGATATGCAACTAGGTGAACACAACCTATATGACAAGCAAGCTTAAAGCTAAATATGCTAGGAAACAATCTAATTAGCGAGCCAACAAGCATACAAGGCAAAGTAAAGTGCGGGAAAGGATTAACCACAAGTGAGGCGAGGACGCGGATTTTATCCTGAAGATCACTCTTCCTTGGGGAAGAGCTACTCTCTATTTAGAGCGATGCCGGAGCCAAAGCTTGCGGAATGCCACAAAGGCTCACCGTAATCTCTTTCGAGTCACCCACAATGGATGAGCCTCGAATCACTCGGGGTTGGTCTTGAAGGCGACCACCACACCTTTACAAACTTCTCCGGAGCACACCACAAGCAAGGAAGCTTTCGGAGGAACCTCTAACTGCCCAGGAGCCCAAGCTCCAAGAGTAACAAGTCAATGGGGAAGAAATGTTGCGGGGAACGCGATTTGGTTTGGTCAAGATGTAGATCAGGTCTTGCTCTCCCAATCCCCAAAGTTTCAACAAGTTTGGGTGGAGGGATTGAGAGTATTGAGAAAAATGGAGTGTAGCAATGGTGGAGCTCAACAAGACATTAGGGTTAGATATGGAGGAGGAAGAAGGGGGATTTTTATAGTGTTCTTGGTGGGGAGGGGATTTCTGCCCATTGGACCCCGTGCGCACGGGCTAAGTCAGCCTCGTGCGCACGGGGTACCCAACAATAATCCCATCACCCCGTGGGCGCACGGGGGTCAAAAGACCCCGTGCGCACGAGGTACCCTGGAAGTTTTGCAGTACCCCATGCGCACGGGCGTCAAAAGACCTCGTGCGCATGGGGTACCCAGGAAGTTACGCAGTACCTCGTGCGCATGGGGGTCAAAAGACCCCATGCGCACAGGGTACCCAGAAACTTTCTGAGTACCACACGCAAGCACACTATGGACTGAAGTGGAAGGAGTGGGTAGGCAGGTGTTTATGTTTCGGCAAAGGCATTCCCACACAACACATATCCACATTGACCACTCTTAATAGTGCGGTCTTTCCTATGACTCGAATCGAACCAAAAGAAAAGCCTTCGAATCGCCGGTAGACCACGCCTTTAATCTTTTTGAATTGGGGGTGGCACACCTCCATCAAGAACAACTTGGAACCAATATCCTAAGATAAACTTTAGCACCCGATATTAGTTCCTCCAACCATATTGTCATCACACCAAAATATACTTTAAGTGACACTTGCACTTTCAATCTCCCCCTTTTTGGTGCATTGATGACAACATGGTTAGGACATGGCAACATAATATATAACTAAGCAACAAGCCATGTGACAATGATTGATCATAGTAGCTCCCCCTATATGTGTGCCCGGATAAAATATATGCTTGAGTATGCATCAAGCACACACAGATAAGAGGCTCCCCCAAGATCAATATTGTCTAGACATGAGATCAACATAATAAACCTATAACGGTGCCTAGATCTCATTAAATGGTGTAGTGAACAAATATTGTGAGACAACATAATAAGTACAATATGACCATAACATATAAGGTTCAAGATAAATAACTAGAGTCTCACGAGCTAACACGAGTAGCTCACAACCACACCAAGGAAAACAAATAAAAGTATCTCAAGCCAACTAAAACATCAACAAGGCAAAATAAACCACGAGGCTTGAGATCTCAACACACTATAAATAAAAACACCCACTTCTCCCCCTTTGTCATCAAGACAACAAAAAGGGTAAAGGCAACACAAAGACCCACTAGATAAGAGGAGGTGCGCTCGAAGCATCATCATCATCATCAAAGCGCCACTCTGCCATCGGAAAGGAGCGAGCTGTGGCCTCACTATCATTGTCCTCAGACCCTCGGGTAACCTCCTCACCAGCTACAACACGCACTGCCTTCTGCTGACGCCTCACAAGCTTGTCCTTGTTGATCTCCTTGACCTGACGGCGCTGAATGGACTGACACATCTTGAACAGGTTGCTCATGGTCTTGAATAAGGACTTCTTCTCCCCTCTGGTGAAACTAGCCTCAGACTCGACCTTCTTGCCCTTACCATGAGGGATCCAAGCAGTGGAGGACATGCCGGGAGTGTATGTGGCTCGATCTTCAGGCCTAGGATTGTGCCCCTTCTTGGAAGGCACATATGGAGTAGGAGTAGTAGAAGTCCAGCTAGAATTGCACTTGGGAACTGATGTCTTGTACTGAGAGATGTACTTAGCTGGGCAAATGGACTCAATCAATGCCTGGATGAAAGGAGCATAGATCAAGGACTTGTTCTCTTGCACACACTGACGAAGCTTATAGAACATGAAGTCCAGAACATCCACTTTCTACTTCTTATGCAGGTACACAAACACATCCAACATGGAACTCTGCACATTGTGAGAATCACTGGCCTTAGGTGTGAGTGTGTACCTCAGGATATGGCGCATAGTATCATAGATAGGCACGAGGTCTTTGATGGAGCCGGTGGAAAAAAAACTTCTCTTGTTTGTAAGCAAACGCAATCCTTGTGGCACTGTCCAGACTCACGAACATGGCCAAACTCATCATTTGCATCTTCTTCATCAATGAACGGGTAAGGAATGATCTCAGAAAACTTCGCCATAGAAGCAGAGCACCGATGTGTCCCAGACATCCACGTGAGGGTGCGAGCAGAGTCATTGGAGAAGAACACGGTGGCAAAGAACTGCATCACAAGTTCCTCATTGTACGGATGGTTGAAGGTGACAAAAGGCATAAGTCCCAACCTCCCAAGAGCAGAATACATGCCAGGATAGAGGTGTCATTGTCCCAGAGACTCTCAACATTAACTTGCTTGTGAGGAGATAACTTCTTGCCCTTCGTCATGAGCAACTCATGGTACACTCTCTGCTGAAACTCATTCTTGAACCGGGGATCCACCCCCAAACCAGTGGCAGCAGCATAGGGATGGTTCTGCCTCTCAGCCCAAATCTCTGGCTTGGACCATTCTACAAGGGGAAGCCCCTGAGATCCCGCCCGCCGGGAATGACTTGCTCGGGACTAGACATCTCTTCTTCATCTTCATCACCTCCATCAACAAGATCATCCTCAGCCTCTATCTCTGCATCTGCGGGGTTGACATAGTGAGCATCGTCCTGTGAGTCATACTCCTCCTCTAAATCCTTGGAGGCCTCAACAACTGGCTGCTTGGTGGCAGCACGGTGAACACGGCCCTACCCAGAGCCCTGACCAATGCCTTCAGATGGCTGGCTACAAGAAACAGTGAACTCCTTGGAACCTGCCTTTGGGCACATGCGACGAAGCTCTGCCCTCTTGCCCGCGGAGTCTGAAACACACAAACACCCAACAACACAACACGCAAGAGACACAAATGAGTACAAGTACTGAAGAAGATGGGCGAGGGAAGGAATGAAACAGAACCAGGCAGAGCCCCTCTGTGTACCCCATGCGCACGAGGGTTAGACCCTCGTGGGCACGGGGGTCCCGTGCGCACGGTACACGACCGTGGGCACGGGGCCCCATGCGCACGGGCGTCAAACACCCCGTGGACACGGGGGTTCCCCAGCGGTAGCCACTTCCAGATTGAAATCTGGGAGTGTGTGCGGCAGAGGAACCACAAGTGATCTGCACTAGGATGTATTCTAGAAAGGAGAACAACTGCCCTAGACTAGAGGTCAAAGAGGAACCATAAAAACTAGAAGTGGATCCATGGAGAGAAAAGAAAGGGAGGGGGATGGGAGATACCGGAGGAGGAACCCATTGTCGGTGTACTAAGTATTGGGCCACTAGTACCCCGTACTTGTGCACGGGCAGTTGTAGCCATACTCGCGACAAGGCTTGTCGGGGAACAGTTCGAGGTTGACTTAAGCCACCAAAGAAATCATCAAGTCAGAGATCTGAGGATCAGCAGATAAGAAGAGCTGGAATCCGAAGCCCGGCTTCCCCGGCAAGATCTTGCCGGGGTGGCCTGCGGAGCCCGGCAAGGCTTGGCGCCCGGCAAGCTTCGGCGCCCAGCAAGGTTTTGTTGCTGTGCCACCGCTCTAGCACAGCGACAAACATGACATTCTGGGTCCTTCTTTGGATGCGTGGCGACGCGCCAGTGGAGGAGAGCTTAAGCGGTGCTGATGGGATGGCCCCTTTTTCCATCCCCAAGAAAGTAAGGACACCTAAACAGACACCTTACGGTGAATTAAATGCATTCGTCCTAGTCCGTCAGGGGTTAGGTATGATGACCCTGTAGTTACTTTACACCTCAATGTATGTACATTTTGCCACTGTGGTGACCCCTTTGTGATATAAAAGGAGGCCCACGGCAACTGCTATAGGGGAGGAAGATCTTCTGGCCCATTCTGCATGCGTAGCTGCTCTTGAACGTATTGTTCACTGTGAGCGCTCCTGGAGCCTGGGCTCAAGAACACTAATAATAACACAAGGCAGGAGTAGGGTTTTACGCTGATTAGCGGCCCGAACCTGGGTAAAATCGCCCCGCGTCGATCGTTGGTTCTGCTCTTTGCGCATACCTCTCCCCCCGCCGAATCGTAAAGGGGTCTCTTGGGATCCCATAGGTGTCACACGCCGACATCTTTGGCGCGCCAGGTAGGGGGATTGTAGGTTGTGTGAACCTGATCCAGTGATCGGCGCCTTAGTTTCTTCATCATCTTCATCATCATAACACCCCAGAAGAAGAGCGCTGCGACGGCACAACCGTCCACGTCCGTTTTGCCTGCGCCTTCGCGTACGGGCGATGGCGTGGGTGCAGAAGGAAGAGGACTAGAACCTCCACGGCGTTCTGGTGATCCGAGCCAGGCGAGCGGCATCGTTCGCATTGGCAGCGGCAACCTACACGCTGCTGGATCCAGAGACGGAGCTGTGTTGCCTACGGGTGGCACAACAAATTCCAGAGATCGGAGGGCGCCTGCTGGAGCTCCCGCGCCGGCGCAAGCATCACGACCTACCCAGGTCGTGCACGACGAGCGACGTCATGGCGCTGGTGGTTCAGGGTGTCCCCATGAAAAGATATCTGCGCATCGATCCCAAGATGCGCGGGACCAGCATGCGCACCGAGCTGCCGGCGGAGGTGGCGCGCGGTCGCGTGACCGTGGTGGTGCTCCTTCTAACATGGCTAGGAGTCAGAGCACCTCACGTACCTCGCACCTGTCGCCGCCGCCTACGCCAGCGGAAGCCTTGGCACGTGCGCAGCTGCTCCTCGATTTCCCTCCTGCCCCGAAGAAGATGGAGGAGTGGCGAGCTACTATCCAGAGCCTTATCAGCTTCGCCAACAAAGATGGGCCGCAAGAGGCAGGGCCCTCGCAGCGAAGGCCCATCGATCCGGCGCGAGCCGATGTGGAGAAAACCAGAGGTGGTGCAACCACGGTGCACTCCCCTCCGCGGCACCAGCGGCGGCCGACAACCCAGCAGGTCTACCGCCGTGAAGAAGTTTCCACGGTGTCGTCCAATCCACGGATGCGCCGTGATCAGCGTCAAGTTCTCCAGGAACGAGGCAAGGAGGACGCTCGAACTACCATTAATCGGCGATGGGAAACGCAATATCAGTCTGATAAGCGCGCAAGGCCGGCTGTCGACGAGCCTGCGCCAGGGGACGTAGGAGACTTGCCTTATGAGGTGGGGACTCCAGCATTTACCCGTGAGCTGCGGCAAGTCTAGTGGCCCAATTCTCGAACCTTCAAGCCAGAGGTCCCAGAGAAATATGACGGTAAGACCCATCCCTCGGAGTTCCTGAGCATCTACACCATTGCGGTGCAGGCTGCTGGGGGCCGAGATGACAAGACACTTGCCAACTACTTCCCGTTGGTGCTCAAGCCCAACGTCAGGTCATGGTTGATGCATCTGCCAGAGAATTCTATTTCTTCTTGGTCAGATATGTGCCATCAGTTTGTTGGCGCCTTTGTCGAAGGCCACCAAGCTCCTGGCCAAGAGAGTGATCTGCATATTATCCCTCAGAAGGAGGGCGAATCCCTGCACAAGTTTATGAAGAGGTTTAGCCGGGTGCAGTACAATATTCCTGATGTTCACCCTGCTGCTGTCATTAGCGCGTTTCATCAGAACATGCGTAACCACAGAATGCGGGAAGAGCTGGCAATGAACAAAGTCAGGAGTATTGCCGAGCTTTATGCTCTGGCCGATAAATGCGCTCGAGCTGAAGAGGGAAGGAAACTCCCTGGCGAGGCTGTTGGTGCGGTGGGCGAATCCGAAGATGAAGATGCCGCGACCCCGTCAAGGAAAGGCCGGCGGCGGAACGGGAAACACGGAGGCAAGGCCGTGCTTGCTGTCGAGGAATCCGACAACCCCGGCGCCGCCAAGAAGGCCAAGGTTGGTGACCCCGGCAAGGATCTTGCCGGGTGCCCTTCCTGTCAGGCCTTGGCGGCTGCTGACAAGTCGGAAAGCTCTGGCAAGCAGTATTGCAAGATCCATCGCACCAAGGGCCACGATCTCCAAAACTGCCGGCAAGTTGAACAGCTTGCCGAGAAACAGAGGGCCGAGTATGAAAGGCGAGATAAGGAGAAGGCCCAAGATGGTGCTGACGGATCCGGCAAGAAGCACGGTGGTCGAGGGGGGCGCCGCGGCAAGGCCAAGCAACAGAGGGATAGGCCCGCTCGGGGCCGAGACAAAGAAGAAGATGATGATGAAGAAGACGATGAGTCCAGTGAGCAAGAATTCCAGAAAGCTACAGAGGCCATGTGCATCGATGGGGCTGCCTCGCTGCATTCTTCCCACCGTCGACTCAAACAGTGGGTGCGGGAAGTCAATGCAACAGAGCCATCGCCAGATGCATGTAGGCCCCTGAAGTGGTCCAACACGCCTATCATATTCGACCCCGAGGATCACCCTGATCGCACAACTGCGGTCGGATGCTTGCCATTGTTGGTCTCACCAACAATTCGCTACCTCAAGGTGACGAAAATGCTAGTTGACGGTGGGGCCGGGCTAAACTTAATCTCACCGGATGTGCTCAAGAAGCTCCAAATTCCTGATGAGGACCTCGAAGAAACGGGTACGTTTCAAGGGGTCAATCCGGGAAGAACCCAGCCCAAGGGCAAGATTACGCTGCCGGTGACATTTGGTAGTGAGCTCAACTACAGGACCGAGAAGGTAGTGTTTGATGTCGCCAAGATCCCCATGTCATACAATGGGATCCTTGGTCGGCCAGCGCTAGCTAAGTTTATGGCGGCATCACACTACGCATACAATGTTTTGAAGATGCCCGGGCCGTTGAGCGTCATCACTATCCATTCCGATAAGAAGGATGCGCTCATCTGTGCCGACCAACTTTACCGGGAAGCAGTTGTAGCACCTGCCATCAAGGCATCTGCTCCTACCGTTGGAACTCCCGGGGGGAAGAAGAAGACCGGCAAGAATCTTGGCGCGAACTCCGGCAAGCGCACCTCCTCGGAGTGCTGCACTTCCGTCGAGGATGCACCAGAGAGTTCTACCGGCAAGAACAAGAAATCCAAGGCTGCTCCGCCGGAGACCAAGAAGGTGCCCGTCAAGGAGGACGGAACAGGGGGAACTTTCACCATAAGTTCCACCCTAGATGACAAATAGGAAAGCGCGCTCGTTGCCTTCCTGCGGGCGAATGTCGACGTGTTTGCATGGCAACCGTCTGACATCCCCGGTGTTCCCAGGGAGGTAATTGAGCACCACCTTGCTGTCTGTCCTCACGCGCGGCCCGTCAAGCAGAGGGTCAGGAAGCAAGCCTTGGAGCGGCAAGATTTCATTGCTGAGGAAATCAGAAAGCTGGAGGCGGCAGGATTGGTCAAAGGAGTGCTTCATCCAACCTGGTTGGCCAATCCGGTTGTAGTGCGAAAAGCGAATGGGAAATGGAGGCTTTGTATCGATTATACAGATATCAATAAAGCCTGTCCAAAAGATCCCTTTCCCTTGCCACGCATCGACCAGATTGTGGATTCCACCGCTGGTTGTGATCTCATGTCCTTCCTTGATGCCTATTCAGGGTATCATCAGATTTTCATGGCGAAAGAAGATGAAGAGAAGACCGCATTAATCACCCCATGTGGTACGTATTGTTTTATATGAATGCCTTTCGGGTTGAAAAGTGCTGGTTCGACATTTACGAGAGCAGTCCAAATTGGTTTTGAGCCTCAACTCCATAAAAATATGGAGGCGTATATGAATGATATAGTGGTCAAAACCAAAGACAAAGCGATGCTCATTCAAGATTTAGAAGAAACATTTGCAAATCTGCGCAAGATCAACTTAAAGCTCAATCCTGAGAAGTGTGTGTTCGGTGTTCCTTCCGGCAAGCTCCTCGGATTTTTTGTATCTTGCCGGGGAATCGAAGCGAACCCCGACAAGATCAAAGCTATTGAGCAAATTGAAGCGCTGAGACGCGTCAAGGATGTGCGTCGTCTTGCCGGCTGTGTCGCTGCTCCAAGCAGGTTTATTTCCAAATCTGCTGAGCGCGCCCTGCCCTTTTTCAAAATTTTGAAGAAGGCAGGTCCAGTGAAATGGACTCCGGAGGCGGAGGCTGCGCTGCAAGATTTGAAGAAATACCTTTCCTCTCCACCGACGCTAGTCGCGACTAAACCACAAGAGTCATTGCTGCTGTATCTGGCAGCGACAAATCAAGTGGTCAGTGCTGCGCTAGTGGCGCAGAGAGAGGCTAATGAGGAAGCAACACCAGCGGCAGAACCACCGGATGACGCGGCAGGATCTTCCCCGGCAAGGATTGATCCCGGCAAGACAAGATCTGTGCAGTCAGAAGGACCATTGCAGAAGAAAAAGGTGGTGCAGCGCCCAGTTTATTTTGTTGGCTCTCTTTTACAAGGAGCCAGGTCAAGATATTCTGGCGTGCAGAAGTTGCTTTTCGGCCTTCTTATGGCCTCGAGGAAGCTGCGCCATTATTTTCAAGCACATGAAATCATCGTCGTCACTAGCTTTCCGTTGCAACGGATTTTGCAAAATCCAGAAGCAACCGGCAGGATCGTGGAGTGGGCATTGGAGTTGTTGAGCTTTGGCCTCAAGTTTGAAAGCACTTCGACAATTCAGAGCAGGGCCTTGGTGGAGTTCATTGTGGAATGGACCCCAACGCCGGACGAAGAGGTTCAAGAAACAACTCTCCCCGGCAAGGAAATCGATCAGCAATGAGTTATGTACTTTGACGGGGCTTTCTCGCTGCAAGGCGCCGGTGCTGGCGTGCTGCTTGTCGCACCCACCGGAGAGCACCTCAAGTAAGTAGTCCGAATGCATTTTCCCCGGGAGAGTCCAACCAACAACACAGCAGAATATGAGGGTTTGCTTGCCGGTCTTAGGATAGCGGTAGACCTTGGTATCAAAAAGCTCGTCATCAAAGGCGATTCACAGCTTGTCGTCAGGCAAGTTAACAAGAGTTATCAGAGTCCATTGATGCAAGCCTACATGGATGAAGTGAGAAAAATGGAAGAGCACTTTGACGGTCTGCAAATGGAGCACGTTCCTCGTGCCGAGAACAGTATTGCTGATGACTTGTCAAAGCGTGCCGCCCTCAAGTTGCCTGTGGAACCAGGAACTTTTGTGCTCCAATTGACTCAACCATCCGTGGCACCATCAATGCGGCAAGAAAAGAGAAGAAAGTTGAACTCTGGTCAGTACTTCCCGGCAGAGCTCCCGGGAGCCGCCGGCAAGGAAGTTGCCGGGATTGATGACATGCCTACCGGGGAACAACAGGCTCCAGCAGGGCCTCAGGCCCTTGCTGTCGAGACAAACATTCTCCCGGCGGAGGAGATGCCTTTAGTCCTAGCCGTCGAGCCTCAGGCTCCAGCATGAGCGCAGCACATTGTCCATTTCCTTCAAACAGGAGAACTCCCGGAGGAACAGGAAGAAGCGGAAAGAGTAGCCCGTCGGTCTGTTATGTACAAGTTCGTCGATGACGTCCTGTACAGAAAGAGACCAAATGGGGTGAAATTAAAGTGCATTCCTTGGGAGGATGGACTAGAGCTGTTGGCAGAAATACAGGGAGGCATATGTGGTTCTCACATAGGATCAAGAGCACTTGCCGGGAAAGCATTCCGGCAAGGTTTCTTTTTGGCCCACCACTCTCCAGGATGCAACTGCACTAGTAACCAAGTGTGAAGCGTGCCAGTTTCATTCGAAGAAATCGCATCAACCAGCCCAAGCTCTTGAGACAATCCCTCTCTCCTGGCCATTTTCGGTCTGGGAGCTCGACATACTGGGCCCTTTCCCCCGTGCTACCGGGGGCTTTGAGTACTTGTACGTTGCTATCGACAAGTTCACAAAGTGGCCGGAGGTGGAAGCAGTGAGGAAGGTGACAGCACAATCGACCGTCAAGTTCTTTAAGGGGATAATTTGCCGTTTCGGTGTGCCCAACAGGATCATCACCGACAACGGCACGCAATTCACAAGTCGCACCTTCATGCAGTACGTCCAAGACCTTGGCGGCAAAATTTCTTTTGCCTCCGTTGCTCATCCGAGAAGTAACGGCCAAGCGGAGAGGGCCAATGCTGAAGTGCTACGCGGTCTCAGGACCAGAACCTTTGACAGGCTAAAAAAATGCGAAAGACGCTGGATTGATGAGTTGCCGGCGGTTCTTTGGTCAATCAGAACGACACCAAATCGAGCCACCGGCTAGACGCCCTTCGGTCTGGTCTACGGAGCGGAAGCAATTCTCCCCATGGAACTCACGTACGGATCACCTCGAGTGCTCGCTTATGATGAGCTTGAGCAAGAGCAACTGCGCCAAGATGACGTTGTGCGCCTTGAGGAGAATCGTCTTCAGGCTGCTGTGCGAGCTGCACGCTACCAGCAAGCTTTGCGCCGCTACCATAGCCGCAAAGTTCATGCCCGAAGCCTTGAGGAAGGCGACCTTGTTCTTCGGTGGATTCAGTCCGCCAAGAATTCAAACAAGTTAATGCCGAAGTGGGAAGGCCCTTATCGGGTAGTACGAGTCACCAGGCCCGGTGCTTTCCGCTTGGAGACCGAAGATGGCGTTCCAGTGAGCAATTCCTGGAATATCGAACATCTTCGAAAGTTCTACCCGTAAGGCGCAGTTGCCGGGGGCTCCCGGCAACCACCCTTTTGTACAAGTCTTGCCGGCGAGGCATATGATCCTTTGTACAAAGCCAGGCGCAGACCCTGAGCATAGATGAATAAATTTAAGTGTTGTGCATTCTCTTATTGATTTCCATGTTCATATTTGTATATGCATGTTTGTCTAAAATGTTGTATGACACCTACTCCCGGTAAGTTCTAACGAACCGCCAAAGTTTCATATCTTTATTTTCTCTTCTTTCTTTTTCTTAAAAGACAGGAGGATTCCTCACGTGCACATTTGCCGGGGGGGAAGGGAGATATGAGTACCAGTTGGCGACGTTCGGAATCGACGCTTGCCGGAGGAAGGACAGTGACAGAAAGCTAAGTTCTAAAAACTTAGAACAAGTTTCCTTTATTGCAAAGTTATTTCCTTGGACGATTCCGACTCTTGTATGGAAAATCTGCACGTGAAGGAACCCTTGTTGTAATCAGTTGCGCCCTTATTTTGTTTCGAGTCCGCTCAACGATTTAAGTGGCTGCACTGAGAACGCCAAGGAGTCTTGCCGGCCGCTGCGCCTCCAGCAGGCTGCTGAAGTCCCGCACCCAGCGCTCGCGGCAGGTTGCGCGCCAGGAAGTTTTTCAGTAAGCGTAGGGTGAACTCCATACACAAAGGAATCAGACAAGGAAAATAGCAAGCATGTACCTAAACATAGGCGAGTTATATTACATTAATGAGTTGCCGCAATTCTAACTTGAGACTTAATTGTCTTTCACATGGAATGACGACGGCAAGAAAAGGCGGAGCACTTAATCTCTGCGCTGGCCTTCGATCCTTTTGATGAAGTCCACCTTCTCAAGGATAGGCGCGATAAGTTCTTCAAGCACCTCAACATTTGCGTCCTTTGGCAGATGGCTGAGCGCGTTGGAGAGGTCGATGCCGGGATTGCTGTGCACCACCTTGATAAGCACCTTGCGGAGGACGGCCCGGCAAAGCCGGCGGGTCTCGTTGGCCAATTGGGTCGCCCGGCTAGACTGAAGCAGCCTCAAGGCGTCGATGATGCTTTCAAAGAACATCGTCAACCTGGCGCTTGAAGATATCCTTTCCTCGGAAGAATACCTGAAGTTTGGCAGGCCCATGGTTGACAGTTCTGCCGTAAGCTTCTCCGCAGCGTCGATGAGACGTCCAGTCTAGATCTTCACCCCCTTTTCATAATCGATTTGGGCGGCGGCAGCGCTCTTGAGCAGGTTCCTCCCTCCCTAGAGATCTTTGAGTAGAACCTTCTCGCGGGCCTTGCCGGCCTCGAGAGACTTCTCCAACGTGGTCAGCTTCAATTCCAGAACGACAATGGCTTCATTCACTGAGGAGAGCTGCTTGGTCTTGTTAGACATAGCAACTTGCATCTCCGCCAGGGTGTGGAGGGTTTTTTCCCTATCACCTTTGAGCGTCGAGAGCTCCTTGCTGTGCTCTTCGAGATCTACTTCCAGCTTCTTTTCTTTGTCACTCAGCTCATTCTTGGCGGCCTCTGCAGCTTCGGCAGCATCGACGGCCTCCTTGAGCTTGCCGGCGTGACTTGCAGTCAGAGCTTCGAGCGCCTCTTTGTGTTTCTGCTCCAGCTCCTGGGTCCGCCGCGCGACAAGCTTCTCGATATCTTCATCTTTGCTGCGAAGCTTGGCGGCGAGCGCCTACTCACGTGCGGTGAGATCTTCCTCGTGAGCATCGAGCGCAACGCGGCACCCCGTCAGGAGGGCATCTTCGGCAGCGATTCTTTGAGTAGCTTCATCCTGCGCCTTCTCCATGTCAGATTGCTTCAGGAGGATTTCTGTCCACTGTTGGCTCACTTGTTCTCGGCCAGCAGTCAACTCTTGGAGGGCCTCGGCATACCAGACTTGCATTTGTTCGATGCGCCTCTGGAAATCTGCTTCGGCCGCTTCGACAACTGCCATTCTGGAATCCGCTTTCTCTTTCCGGGCGCGGTGGAGAGCCTGGAGCTTGCGGAAATTCTCGCCCATGGCCTGAAGGAGCTGATCCTCTTCAGATTTGCCACTGCTAGCGCTGGGATCGTCAACAACCTCGAGCCCGGCGGCAGCGATGATTTCTTCGTCAAAGACTTCTCCTTCGGCTGGTGCCCCAATGCTTGCCGTCCCCGACAAGTTGACAAACAAGTTCTCGCCAACCTTGAGATATTTGCTGGATGAGGGGCCTTCAGATGTTGACGGTTGGTCTTCAGCAACCGCCTCACCAGTGGCAGGGGGCTCCGTGGCCGGTGCAGCGCCTGGCGCTCCTGCGGCAGGAATGCCGTCAGTACGGTCATCAGCCTCCCTGTCGCCCCCTTCAGTAGACTCCTTGGCGGGTTCCTCCTGTGTAGTCTTGGCGGCCTCCTCGCCAAGAGCACCACCGGCCTCGATAGTGGCGTCTTTGGCGGCCTCGCTGGTAGCGACACTGTCTGCTTCGGCAGCGGCGTCCCTGGCGGTCTCCTCGATGACAACGTCGACGTCCATGTGTTCCATCACAGGGAACTCTGAAGGACGAAGGAGGGAAACATAATAAGATCAAGATTGAAGTTCGAAGGGACCAAAGACAGAGTGAGAAGGGAAAGAATAGCAAGCATTCTGAGGCAATCAGTTACCTGCGTCGAGCTGTTGAGAGGTTGCCTCGCCCCTCCCGGCAACTTCGGTTGCCGGGGGAGGGTTGCCGATGTCCATGCTTGCCGGCTCCTCCTCAATTAAGATGGGCTCGTCGGTAGGATCTCTTGCCGGGGACGTGCTTGTGGGCGGCATGCTCGATGGAGGTGGCACGACGGGGGCGTCTTCCAACAACTCCCCTTGTTGCCGTTCTTCTCCTGCAAGCCCAAAGATATCAGCGGCAAGAATAGAAACCTCAGCGCCCGCCAGCGGAAAAAGAGCAGTGAACTTACGCTGGGGGCTATGCTGGGGGCTGCACTGAGGACTGAGCTCCGGGCTGACGATGACAGTTTCTGGCACACTCGTGGAGCCTGCCGGGGGCCCGTCGCCCGTCGCCCGTGGAAGTCCTTGTCCTCTTCGCCATCCTCTCCATTAAGGTTTCTACATCACTGCAGAGACAATACGAGCAAGTCAGTAAGATTGATCCAAGATTGGAAAATAAAGGCTGTGGCAAAGCATTCACTCTTCCTCTTCTCGCTCCGGACTAAAGCCAAAGATGTCGAATTCGGCCTCCGTTGCAATGTCTGAGTGGGGAGGTGGAGGAGGGGTCCTAGGTCACTTAGCTGTGGCAGGCGCCGGGGGTTGGCGTGTTTTCGCCACCTCAGCTTCCGGTGCGGTAGTGTGAGACACCCCTGCCGCCTCAGCAGTGGTCGCTGGTGTGGGTCTCGCGCGCCGCGCAGGCTGCTGACGAACCCCTTGCCGCGGTACAGTCTTGCCGGCCGCTTTCCTGCCGGGAGCCTCGCCATTCGAGGAAGGCTGGCTTGCCGGGATGCCAGATACAGCCTTTCGAAGAACACGCTTTGTCTTCTTCGGGGCTAGGAGCCCTTCTTGCGGTTCTTCTTCAGCCGTGTCCTCGTCGGACGACCTCTCAACGGCTGTACTGCTTTGTTCCCCGATAGCTTTGTCCTTCCCGGCAGGTTTTACTTCCACCACTACCTCTGCATCGCTGGTTTCCCATTCTGTGAAGCCAGCGCTGCCAGCCTCCGCGGCAAGATTTGCCTCCTCCACCCTAGTGGCGATGTACGCTACTTCTTGGTCGGTGGTGGCTCGGATGAAGTCTGCCTCTTCCCGGACGGGTCTCTCCGTCAAGTTATCAAAAAACTTTTGTGCTTCCTCCTCGATTGGCTCGGCCCAAGTCGCGTCAAGACCATGGGTGTTGAACATCGGCATGAAGGCGATGATTGACCCCAAGGCAGAGTTGTTGCACAAAGGGACAATCCTTGCCGGCAACCGATGCTTGTCATTTCGCTAGAACAGCTTTTGGCGGAGAGCACCAAGTTGCATAGCAGTCAGATTATTATTCAACTCGGGGCGCAATCTCATGATGTCTGCTGCGTTTCAGTATTCCCAAGCTGGCCTTCCCCTATTCTGCAAGGGGGCGATGCGGCGGCAGAGAAAGTCGAAGCCAATCATCTCCATTGTTAGCCCGGCAGCTTTCAAGCGAAGAATCCTGGTGGTGGCGATTGTGAGCTTTTCGTCGTCAGCGGCAAGACTGCTCCATCCACTGCCGCGGACCGCTTTTTGTTGCCGGGGCAGACAAAACGGATGGGGATCTGCTTCCTTGATCCAGCACCATTCAGCCCGCCATTCATCCCACTTTTCGCGGTAAACTCCTTCTGGGTATATTTCCTTATTCCAAGCCCTTGGAATCCAAGCGATAGAACCAGAGAGGGCCTCTCCTTTTTGGATACGAGGGAAAAAGTAGTGGCGGAAAAGGGTAGTGTTGGGAACCACTCCGGCAAAGTTTTCACAAAGGTGGGCAAAGATGGACATGCACAGTATCGCATTCGGCGTGAAATCGAGAAGATGAAAGCCGTATGTGTACATGATGTCATTGAAGTAGGCAGAAAATGGGGGGCAGAGCCCGCAATAGAAATATGCGACGAAAAAGGGGTATCTGTCCGACCCACTTTTGGAGCAAGAACCTGGAATCAAGCGTGTGGCGGGGTGAGCCTGCGTCTCCTTCGCCCACATGCACTGGTACCGTCTCTTCAAAGCTTCTGCATCGAGCGACGGGGCGAAGACGACATACTTCTTCCGCATCTTCACCAGTTCGCTCTCCGGAACATCAGCTTTCGCCTCCTTGCTCTTGCCTTTGCTGGCCCTGGGCGGCATAGCGGCTGCGAGGGCGGAAGCCGGGGATGAAGCGAGCGTGGAGGCGGCAGGCGGAAGAGGGAAAGCTTTGCTCTGAGCTCGAGAGGAGGAAGGCGATGGCGACGGCCAGATTGAGGAGAAGAGGGGGGTAAATAGGCTTGTGCCTCTGCAGCTTCTCCTTTTTATGGGGAAGGAGTGGGGCCGCCTCTTTTACTCCCCAATGTGAATGCGCCTCTACAGGCGCGTTGCAGTTGCAGCTTTTGAGGCACGCTTCCCATGTTGCGCGTTCGGCGCGCGTAGTGGGGCACAGTAAACGGGATATTTACGAGCAGTTAATCCCCTGCCACGTGTGCCCGTGCACTGTTTGGGCCTAGCCCAACAACGCCTCGCACTCGTGTATGGCCTAGGCCTGGGGGCTCCTGTCGGTGTACTAAGTATTGGGCCACTAGTACCCCGTACTTGTGCACGGGCAGTTGTAGCCATACTCACGGCAAGGCTTGTCGGGGAACAGTTCGAGGTTGACTTAAGCCACCAAAGAAATCATCAAGTCAGAGATCTGAGGATCAGCAGATAAGAAGAGCTGGAATCCGAAGCCCAACTTCCCCAGCAAGATCTTGCCGGGGTGGCCTACGGAGCCCGGCAAGGCTTGGTGCCCGGCAAGCTTCGGCGCCCGGCAAGGTTTTGTTGCTGTGCCATCGCTCTAGCACAGCGACAAACCTGACATTCTGGGTCCTTCTTTGGATGCGGGGCGACGCGCCAGTGGAGGAGAGCTTAAGCGGTGCTGATGGGATGGCCCCTTTTTCCATCCCCAAGAAAGTAAGGACACCTAAACGGACACCTTACGGTGCATTAAATGCGTTTGTCCTAGTCCGTCAGGGGTTAGGTATGATGACCCTGTAGTTACTTTACACCTCAATGTATGTACATTTTGCCACTGTGGTGACCCCTTTGTGATATAAAAGGAGGCCCACGGCAACTTCTACAGGGGAGGAGGATCTTCTGGCCCATTCTGCATGCGTAGCTGCTCTTGAACGTACTGTTCACTGTGAGCGCTCCTGGAGCCTGGGCTCAAGAACACTAATAATAACACAAGGCAGGAGTAGGGTTTTACGCTGATCAGCGGCCCGAACCTGGGTAAAATCGCCCCGCGTCGATCGTTGGTTCTGCTCTTTGCGCATACCTCTCCCCCCGCCGAATTGTAAAGGGGTCTCTTGGGATCCCATAGGTGTCGCACGCCGACACCCATCCCGAAGGATCTCCACAGAGCAACGATCCCCGACGGCCCCCGGAGGAGCACCAGCGAGGGGAGGTGACGGCGGCGGCACTGGAGGTCCTAGTGTGGGGAGGGGGCGATGGGTGGGAATGAACCCAAGAACCCCACGCCCCACCTCTTCAGTGCCAGGAACCACAGACCCCATGCGCACGGGCTAAGTGAGCCCCGTGCGCACGGGGGTCCCATGCGCACGGTACACAGCCCATGGGCACGGGGCCCCATGCGCACGGTACAAGCTCATGGACACGGGGTACTCATGAACTTTTGACCACAGATATCCCTTGAAGGCATGGCTGAGTGGAAACTCTTACCAAGCCTTTAAGGAGCATTTTAGTCTATGGTTCCTGTCGGAATCGGGGCTCCGCGGACCCAAACAAGGTTCGAACTCTGGGGCGTGTGCGAAGATCTAGCCTATCCACAGCCTCAAGCTCATCGCCTCATAGCTTGGCCTCGTTGAGTTCGTTGCGAGCGCGGAAAAGAGGGGACACAGCAGTTTACCCTGGTTCGGGGCACCTTGCGGTGTAAAACCCTACTCTTGCTTTATGGTGGATTTCCTCGCCAGGAGGATGAGGCTGAACTAGTATAGTAGGTGAGCTTCCTAGTGAGGGCTCAGGGGGAGAGAATGGGTCGACCCCCTCTACGGTGGAGGCTGGCCTATACTTATACTAGGCCCGGTTCTCTTCCCTCATAACTTAGGCGGGAAGGAATACCATAGTGGCCAATTTGAAAGGGGACAAGAGGTACATCTTATCCTGACAAAAGGTGGTCTTCGCCTGCAAAGCTTCTGGTCATGACGCAGTGGTGGGCTCGGCGATGACATCCATCCTGCCGAGCTCGTGGTCTTGGTCGTGTTACACCGGAATGGAAACCTTTGGGAGATTCCTTGGGAACTCACGTATGTCCTTGCCTCCTTAGCACCAAAGAGGAAACTGTCCTCCACTGCTCTCGCTGGCACCCGCCTGGCCTTGGTCATCATGGCTCACGTCATCGCGAGCCTCGTGAGGCGGGGTACCTGCAAGGAGATCTCCACACCTTGGGAAGCAGGCTCGGGAAGCTGCTCCTCTGGAGGTCTTGGCGTTGGTCGCCTCGTGAGGCCAGGGAACCCTCGCGAGGGTCTTGCTCGCAGGGTGTTGTAGCTGGGCCGTACCGGGCCGTCGACGGGGCCACTCTCTGGGCCGCAGGCAAGCAAGTCTGGGTTCCCCCGATCCCAGAACGTCGACAGTAGCCCCTGGGCCCAAGGCACGCCCAGCCTGGCTTCAAAGCGAAGGCAAGAAGTAGAGGGCACAGCGACGCGGGCCCCAATCGCCTACGGGCCAGGCTTGACATGTGGCGCGCGATGGGACGCGGACGCCTCCACTCCCCCATGTCGCCTCGGCAACTGCCCAGACTGACAAAAGCCTGGCGCGTGCCGCGGGGTCATCATTGCTCACCCTCACTTTGCTCCTGATCCCCTTCTCCGGGCAAAGGCTCCTCCGGATCCAATCATATCGCCGTCCTTCTCTTCTTCGCTCGCCAGCGCCGACGACTCCCCGAATGGCGCCCGCCGGGAAATCGAAGCATGTTGCCCAGGCCGCGACCTCCTCATCTCTTTCACCGGCGCTCGCTGCCTCCACCGTCGCCAAGGGGACCTCAGCCCTGTGCTCCCGCTGATGGCGGGCGACACGAACAAGTGGGGTGAGACCCTGATGTGGGCCGGCTCCGCGAAACAGAGCAACTTGGCGAAGACGGCGTACCCCTTCTTCCTCCACAGTGTCTTCTCAGGGCTTGTGTCGCCCTTCTCGAAGTTCTTCTATGCCATCCTCAGGCACTACAAGATCCAGGCCCTCCACCTTCAGCCTAACTCCATTCTCCTCCTGTCCATCTTTGCCTTCTACTGCGAGGCCTTCGTGAGCATGAGGCCCTCGGTGGCCCTCTTCCGTCACTACTTCAGCTTGCGATTCCATGACCGGGAGCAGCGATCCGTGTGCGTCTCCTTCGTCATGTTCCAGAGCGAACATGTGCTCCTGAAAGCTGGGAAGAAGGTGGAAGGCATCCGACACCGCTAGGTCTTCCTCGATGTCCAGGGTTCTGATCCGCTCCTGGAGCTTCCGGTGGAGCTGCCCAAGCGGATTCTAGAGTGGGGCTCCGCGAAGATCACCAACCCATGGGCGAAGCCCGTCCTGGAGCGAATAGCCTTGGTTATGGATGCCAAGTTGCTGACCGGGGCGATGATCGTGAAGGAGTTCTTGATGCAGTGCTTGGCACCGCTCCAGTCGCACTCAAAGCCCATGTGGGAATACCAGGGCGCGAGGGACAAGGCAAGGCTGCGCCCCACTGACCTAACATGCGAGGAGCTGGACGCGGCCTTGGTCGCCCTGCTCGGCAGCATTCCGGTGGACATCCCCAAGGCCTACGCCCTGTTGTACCACCGTGATGACAGGGAGGATCTGGTTGCCGCCATGCCTGCCTTCAATGACCAGGGGCTCGAGCCGTCCGACCACCCTAATTCCCCCATGACGCTGTCCTCCAGCAATAGTGGCGACGAGGAGGATTCGGAGGAGACTGAGGATGATGACCTGGAGGAGGTGTCCCCCCCGTCCCAGCGCAAGCTTCTCCGCAATCTTGAGGACGATGACGATGTTGACGAGCCTCCGGCCATGGACTCCCCGCACTTTGTCAGGGTCCCTAGGCGGTCGGAGCCCGCTCCCCGGACGATGCGAGCATCTGGCCGGGCGGCCTCGGGCAAGGGTGCGGTAGTGCCCTCTCCGGGGGGCTCCCCATGCCTCAGTGGGGCGGTCAAGGAGTCAGGCTTGTATTCACCAAGCACTCAGTCGAAGGACAGGGCGGACACGGCCCTCTCGGCCATGGCTCCTCAGGCCGACCTCCTCACCCCTCCAGGCGGTGACGCTGTGCCGGGGCCCATTGTGGCCGCTCCGCCAGCCCCCAGGATGCTACCAAGGCCATGCCGGAGAAGAGTGGGGGCGCCTCGGCCTTCGCCGAGGAGGAGAATAAGAGGATGTGGGCTGCGCCAGACGAGTAAGTGACCTTCCTTGCTTCCCGATCGGGTACTGATTGTGCATGTGTTCATATCCTTTCCCTTCTTGATGACCATAAGTGGTGAGACGGCAAAGAAGAAGAAGAAGATGGGCGTCGCATCGAAGGAGCCCCTTGTCCTGAAGGCGCCATCGGCACCGGTTCACGGCCACGGCGGGCGCGGAAGTGCACCGCGTCAGCCTGGCCCAACCCTTGGGCGCACTGGCGGCATTGTGCCAGGGTGTATGGGCATGCCGCCCGTTCCTGGTGCCTCGTCGGCGCCGCTTGAGAGGTCGACCATAGAGGCCATGGCGATCCAGCCCGCCATGCCGCTCATTTCGGCCGTGACACCTCCGGCCTCGGGGGAGGGGGCGACAGCCTTGACTCCTCCTGCCGCTCCATCCCCCGCTTCCGAACACGATGACTCGCAGCCCGCGACATGGCCTCAAGCGACTCCGACGCCCGTGACCAGGTTGGTCAACACGGCAACCCCAAGCGGCGCAGCGCCAGAGCTAGCCATGAAGATCGGCGTGGAGCCCCCTGCGCCTCCGACGGAGGGCGTCACAAGTCCTCCCACCGTGGTGATGCCGGCTCAGGACGTCGCGGCAACTCCTCCACGGCCAGCCCTCGAGCTCATGAGCTATGACCCCCTGATCAGGTGCGGGGCCTTGGACGATGTGCGCGCCGCACTTGATCGGCTCAAGGCGGACCTCCAGGATGCCGATGAGCACCTTAGGCAGGAGTGCCAGAAGCTAGCCGCGGGATGGCGTGAGCTGTCTACGGCCAGCATGGCAACCCAGGACCGGGCCGAGGCCCTCGCCGCTAAAAGCAGGAGGGAGGCTGACGAGGGGAAGACTGCTCATGATGCGGCGCATACCGAGGCGGATGCGGCTGCCAAGCGCTACGGCGATGCGGAGGCCAGCCTAAATGCGCCCCAGGAGGAACAGGCCGCACGCACGCAGCAGCTTCAACAGCAGGAGGACGACCTCAAGGCTCATGAGGCGTAGCTCGCCGATCGTGACTCCATGCTGTCGAAGGCAACTGACGACCAGGCTGCGGTCGTGAGCGTCTGGCCAAGCTTAGGGAGGTGGTGGACAGAGCCCAAGCATCCTACACCGAGCACGTCTCTGAGGCAACAGCCCGGCTGGACGCCAGGGAGAAGATCCTTGCCGACGCCGAAGGAAGAGCAGCCGTGGAGCGTGACGCCTTCCCTTTCCTCGAGCTCAGGGCTCGCCAGGCGCTACAGTCCATCTACAGAGGAGGGTTTAAGGACCCGCTCGCGACTCCTTGGGGTGGCTACGCAGAGCTTTCTTCCAAGCTTGCCTAGGAGCTCGAAGGTGCCGCCGCCAAGGTGGACTCCATCCTAGAGGAGGAGTGCCGCGACCTCTTCTCCGTGGCTACGACGTGCGTCTTCAGCCACCTCTACCTCCGCGACCCCAGCTTCAACTTCGACGCAGTGACCGGCCCGGTTGCTCTCGAGTCCCGCGCCACCGCGGTGGTGACCGTGAAAGACCATGTGGACGCACTGATGGGGAAGTTCACCTGCAACCTCGACACCGAGCCTGCGGAGCTGAGACGAGTGGCAACAATGACGACGATGGTGGCGACAGCGATGTTGAAGACGAGCCCGTCGTGGCTGAGGCAAGTGGTGGCGGGCCATGGCGACGGTGATCCCTCCTCCTAGAATTTATCCTACGGCACTTATCATGCCTCGTGGAGGCGTAAGACTTTGTTTGAATTTGCAGTACATTCGATGCCTGTAATAACTGTTTGAACTCTGTGATTTCCTCTTCGAGCTTGGTTTCCTTCTTGCTTGCCTTTGTGCTCTGTGTTGGCAGGGCCCAGCCCCGCGCATACCTTGGCCTCCATTGGGGCGTCCGGTCGCGATGCCAGGACGAAACCAAGGGGCGAGGGGCTACGTGACTAGTGAGGCCCCTGGGTCGCGATGCTCAGGGGTCCCCCTTAACATGCGAGCGGCCCAGATGACGAAAATATGAGCAGCAGCGAGGCTAATCCAAGGCCCTTCATACCTTTTTTTGTCAATCTTCACCTGGGAGGGACGTGTGAAGACCAGGTACCAGGGACCTGGTGAGGTGGCGTGCGCCGGGCCTGGCCTAAGCGTAGGCATCGTATCCAGCCCCCTCATGCATGCATCCCAGGGGAATGTTGTGAACAGTGCCGCGTGAAGAACCGAGATGCCATCCTGAGGTTGATGCAACCCATGGGGCGCCCTCAGTTGTTTATCCACCAGTGCAGAGCACGGGGCTTCCACTGGGCGTGGGCATGGTCGCGGTTCGACCGTATCCGCCAGCGCGGACCATGGGGCTTCCACTGGGTGTGGGCATGGTCGCGGTTCGATCGTATCCGCCAGCGTGGAGCATGGGGCTTCCACTCGGCGTGGGTAGGGAACTCTGTATTAGAGTCTCCAGGCGTGTACAACCCTATTTCGTTCGTACGCGTGACTGGCATGGCAGAACTTTGAGGAGGTGTATCTGGGCACTCGTGAGCCAGCGCGGGACTCAGGAGGCCCTACCTCAAGGCGGGTTGCGCCTAAACTTTTGGCGCGGAGCGCGCTTACAAAACCTGTGTGATGGGGGCGACCTGCGCCAAGTGAACCTCCGGAGGCCATCGCATCAGAAGGTCGAATACCAAGGACCCATAGGAGGTGACGTGAACGGGGCCGGCCCGCCAGAAAGAGCTCGGTCGCTTGGGTTTATCAATGCTGCAGGGATGAACTCGAGCATAGATGTCATGTCAAGTCTTCTCATGCAACAACCCAAGGAAGGGCATCCGGCACGCGACTCCCGCGGCGGCAAAGCGCCGGACTGCGGTTGTACGAACCGGGCCGCGCGTCCTAACTCACCCACTCACAATTAGCTCATGCGAGGACAAGGCACCAAGGACCCCGGGAGGTGACGTGCACGGGAGCTGGTCTGCTAGACAGAGCTTGATCACTTGGATTTAACAACGCTGCAGGGATGGACCCGAGCATAGACACCATGCCAGCCCTTAATCAGGAGGAGGTCGAGGGTGGGGTTGTGAGGGCGCGGCGGCAATCATGGTGACGAAGCACCGGGCCCGCAGGTTGGAATACTAAGGAGATTTTATCGAAGGCAGAGCCAGTTCTGATACATGCGCAAAACGATGCAGCTGCAGGGGCAGACCCTAACAGCTTGAGGATAATGCATCCCAAGGGGCACCCTCAATTGAACAAACCAAAATGTCACCTAGCACCGGTGTTGTAGAAGCGTCGAGGTAGCTGAAGAGGCGTGCCGTGGAGATTGGTCCTCACGAGCCGGATGGCTCCGGAGGCCTGGGGGGCCCGCGAGGGTCTGTGACCTCCTGTGACGTGATTGCCGAGCGCCCTGCCTCGTGAGACGCCATAGCACGCTGCGCAAGGCGCTGGTATGAGGCGCCCATGTTCAGCAGGCCAAACGGCATGCGAACGTAGTTGCAGGGGTAGCCCCCACCCCGTTCGACACGCGACAGCAAGAAGAGGTCCTGCGAAGCAGCCCTGGCAAGGCTCGGGATGTTGACACAGACGCGCAGCTCACCACCCAAGTCGGGGGCGGTGGTTGCACTGGCGGGCTGTATGTGGCGACGCTCGCCATGCATGGCTTGCACCTCCTGAAGCTCCTCAATTGCCTTGGTGATGAATTCTCACGCTCCTGGCACCTCACGCCATGCTCCTTGCTCCTGGCGGCGCGCATCGAGGCACACCTCCAAGTGGTGCCTGAACACCTCCCTCATCGCGCAGGTCAGGTCAGTGGCTCTCCAGACGGAAGCCCCCAAGCCCATCCCGAGGGAGGCATCGGGCGCGCCTTCCTATGTGGGAGGAAGGGGCGCCCCACCAGCGGGTGCGGAGCCTGAGGCGCCGCCATTAGCCTTCTTGGCCTCCGGATAGCTCTTGGGAAGGAGCTGCTTTTTCTTAGCGGGGGTGGCCTTGGGAGGCAGGATGCCGTCTTCGTCATCAGAGTTCTCGGCTGCCATGGCACGGTAGGCATGCTCAAGAGAAAATACCGCGTCCTTCTCATCATAGGCGACTGTGATGATGCCGCTGCACCCTGGCATCTTGAGGACATTGTAGCTATGGTGGGTCGCTGCCATGAACTTGGCGTGGGCAGGGTACCCGAGGATGGCATTGTACGGGAGGCCGATGTGGGCGACGTCGAAGTCGATGAGCTCGGTGTGGTAGTCGTCACGCTTGCCGAAGGTGACAGGGAGGCACACCTGCCCCAGGGGGACGGTGGAGCCGTCGGTCACCCCAGAGAATGGCTTAGTGGGCATGAGCTGGTTGTAGGGCACCTGAAGCATCTTGAAGGTCTCGACGGAGAGCACACTGAGACCAGTGCCACCATCGATGAGAGTCTTGGTGACGGAGACGTTGCTGATGGTGGGCGTGCAGAGCATGGGGAGCGCACCGGCAGTGGCCGTGCACCTGAGGTGATCCTTGGAGTCGAAGGTGATGGCGTACTACGACCACCTGAGGGGGCGCGCGCCTCAAGCTTTGGGAGGGCCGCGTTCACCTCGCGAGAGAACTACTTGAAGACGCGGTTCGAGGCGGGTGCCTGGGCACCGCCAAGGATGCAGGCAATCGCGTGAGGTTCCTGGAAGCCCCCAGCCCCATCGTCCTGATGGTTGTCGTTGTTCCTTCTTGGTGGTGGCGGTAGTGGAGGGAGGCCGACATTGCCCTGAGGACGGGCCTCACGAGGCTGATCACGCCAGGGGCCATCGCGAGGCTGATCACGCCAGCGATCCTCGCGAGGCTGGTCATGCCAGTCCTGATGAGGGTTGTGGTTGTCCCAGTGGCCTCCGCTGCGGCCTCCTCCATGGCCGAAGCCACGGTCGCCACGCTCGGGGCGGTGACCCAGGCGCTCTTCCTGGAGTGCCCTGAGCTCCTGGCAGTCATTGGTGTTGTGGGTGTGAACGTTGTGGAAGACGCAGAATGGGCGGTTACCCTTGGCTGGTTCGTCGCGGTCGCGACCGCGCTTCAACTCAGGCTCTTCTGCTAGCACGGTGGGGCCCTTGCGCTTCGCTTCCTTGGCCTTAGCCTTATTGTCTTCAGGATCGACGTCAGGGAGCTTGAGGAGAGAGAGGCGGCCTTCTTCCGCCCTGGCGCACCTATCCGCTAGGTTGAACATCTCTAGCCCCATGCATAGGTCATCGTGGATGGCGAGCTCCTCGCTCATCTTGACATCCGCGATGCCCTCGTTGAACACTGAGATGATGGCTTCGTCTGAGGCTTTCGGGATCTTGAGGCGAACGTTGGTGAAGCGCTGAATGTATTTGCGGAGGGTTTCGCCCGGCTACTGCTTCATGCACCGCAGGTCGTTGACGGTGAGAGCGCGGTCTCGGGTGCCTTGGAAGTTGGCGATGAAACGCTCATGACGCTCGTCCCAAGAGGAGATAGACCCCTCTGGGAGGTGCAAGAGCTAGGAACGTGCATCGTCCTTGAGAGCCATGGGGAACCAGTTTGCCATGAACTTGTCGTCGCCATTCACCGCCTCGATGCTCAGCGAGTAGAGCTGGAGGAACTCCGCAGGTCTGGCTTGAACTTGCCGGGCCAATCGACGCGGCGCAGCTCACGGGTGAAGGCGCGGCAGCCCGCCACGCTTACGGGCGCGACCCGTGAGAGGGGAGAATGATCCTGACGCCCATGTGCCGCGGCCCCGGAGCTGCCCGGTCTTGGTGCTGGCGTGGCGGCGTAGGGAGCGCACGCGCATCGTACTGCGGCTGCTGCACGACCTGGCAGCTGGCCTCATCCCATGCCGGTGCCGGCGCCCCACGCGGCGGGTCTCGCGGACGCGCGGCGCACCTGGGATCGGCATCGGCACTGCGCAGAGGAGGAGGAGGTGCGCCGTGAGCTACGTCACCCGCACGGTAGGGCGGGGGACGGAGCGAGTGGGATGGTGTTGGGACCTCGCCGGCGGCATTGATGAGCTCGGTGATGCGGCCCAGCCGGGCGTCATAGCCCTCGTTGGCGGGGCGGTAGCGCAGCAGCTCGCGCGCCATGAGCAGTGCTGCCTGTGCGTTTGCCGGCCCACGACAAGCGTGGGAGGACGACGCTGTGGCGGGGGTGAGGGAAGGAGTGGCGGTGCGACCATCACATTGCACGAAGGGTGGCAACAAAGAGTCCTGCTGCTCGCAAGCAGCAGGGGCGGTGGCAGCGTTAGCTGCTAGAGAAGCGGAGCGGGTGGAACACCGCGGCCCACGGGCGCCGTTTGGGCGACGCGGGCAGGCCGGCGCTCGACGTGAACTCGGCGGGCGTCGGCCATGGAAGCGACAAAGCAGAGATGAAATGAAGCGGAAGGGAGAGCTTCGACACGCCCCTACCTGGCGCGCCAAATGTCGGAATTGAGGCTCCGCGGACCCAAACAAGTTTCAAACTCTGGGTCGTGTGCGAAGATCTAGCCTATCCACAGCTTGAAGCTCATCGCCTCATAGCTTGGCCTCGACGAGTTCGTGCGAGCGGGGAAAAGAGGAGACACAGCAATTTACCCCGGTTCGGGGCACCTTGCGGTGTAAAACCCTACTCATGCTTTGTGGTGGATTGCCTCACGAGGAGGATCAGGATGAACTAGTACAGTGGGTGAGCTTCCTCGTGAGGGCTCAGGGGGAGAGAATGGGTCGACCCCCTCTACGGTGGAGGATGGCCTATACTTATACTAGGCCCGGTTCTCTTCCCTCATAACTAAGGCGGGAAGGAATACCACAGTGGCCAATTTGAAAGGGGACAAGAGGTACATCTTATCCTGACGAAAGGTGGTCTTCGCCTACAAAGCTTCTGGCCATGATGAAGTGGTGGGCTCGGCGATGACATCCGTCCTGCCGAGCTCGTGGTCTTGGTCGCGTTGCACCAGAATGGAAACCTTTGGGGGATTCCTTGGGAACTCACGTACGTCCTCGCCTCCTTAGCACCAAAGAGGAAACTGTCCTCCACTGCGCCCGCTGGTACCCGCCTGGCCTTGGTCGTCATGGCTCACATCATTGCGAGCCTCGTGAGGTGGGGTACCTGCATGGAGATCTCCGCTCCTCGGGAAGCAGGCTCAGGAAGCTGCTCCTCTGGAGGTCTTGGCGTTGGTCGCCTAACGAGGCCAGGGGACCCTCGCGAGGGTCTTGCTCGCAGGGTCTTGTAGCTGGGCCATACCGGCCCGTCGACGAGGCCACGCTCTGGGCCACAGGCAGGCAAGTCTGGGTACCCCCCGATCCCAGAACACTGACAGTTCCGAATACGTTGCATGTGAAATCCAACACTACAAGAAGGGTATATGTGGAGCACTTGCACTGGATGAGAAAATCAACAAGCAACAAAACACAAGAGAAGCACAAACACGAAAGGGACAACAACAACACACACAAGAAAACGGATTTAACCTCCAAAGGAGGGCGGTGGCCAAAGCCACCATGTTTGAGTTTGTTTGGTATGGCACCGCGAAGATATGAACCTTGGGCACAAGACCAACAGTCATCTTTGAAGCAGAAGTGCCACCTAAAAGTGGCTAATGTGAAAGATTTTGTTCAATTTATGCACTTCTAGGATGAGGTAACTCATGAGTTGAGCTAGCTCCCCCTAGACATGTTCCTACATCTAAACAAGATATTACATGAGTATGTGTGCATGAGCAAGAATCTCAACCCAAGTTACTTATATCCACGATATTTAGCTCACGCCTTAACTCGCGGAATCTTGCTTCATCAAGTGGCTTGGTGAAAATATCAGCAAGTTGCTTCTCGGTGTTGACATGTAATAAATCAATGTCTCCCTTGGCCACATGATCCCGAATGAAGTGATGATGAATCTCAATATGCTCGGTCTTGCTATGTTGGACTGGATTCTCGGCGATCTTGATTGCACTTTCATTGTCGCACAAAAGAGGCACTTTGTCACATTTGGCACCATAATCCATCAAAGTTTGCCTCAACCATAATAACTGAGCACAACAACTTCCAGCGGCAATATACTCGGCTTCGGCGGTTGACAGAGATATACAGTTTTGCTTCTTCGAAGACCAACTTACCAAAGATCTCCCTAGGAATTGACATGAACCAGAAGTGGACTTGCGGTCAACCTTGTCTCCGGGCCAATCCGAATCCAAGTATCCCACTAACTTGAAAGTTGATCCTTTGGGATACCAAAGGCCCAAGTTTGGGGTATGAACCAAATATCAAAGGATTCTTTTCACTGCCGAATAGTGGCTCTCCTTAGGAGCGGATTGAAATCTTGCACACATACACACACTCAACATAATATCCGGTCTAGAGGCACAAAGGTAAAGCAAGGAACCGATGATGGAGCGATATACCTTTTGATCCACTTCTTTACCATTGGGATCAAGATGAAGTTGGCCATTTGTGGGCATGGGTGTCTTCATGGGCTTGACATCTTGCATTTTGAACCTCTTGAGCATGTCTTGAACATAGAGAGATTGGTTGATGAAGGTTCCTCCTCTCAATTGCTTCACTTCAAAACTAAGGAAGAACTTCAACTCTCCCATCATGCTCATAGCAAATTCCTTAGTCATAAGATTCTCAAACTCAACATCAATAGCATGGTTAGTGGAACCAAAGATAATATCATCAACATATATTTAGCACACAAACAATTCTCCTTTTACCCTCTTTGTGAAGAGAGTGGAATCTATTACCCCAATCTGGAACCCCTTCTCACTTAGGAACACCGTAAGGTGATCATACCAAGCACGAGGTGCTTGTTTAAGTCCATAGAGCACCTTATGGAGTTTATAAACGTGAGAGGGGTGATTGGGGTCTTCGAAACCGGGAGGTTGCTTGACATACACCAACTCCTTAAGAGGACCATTAAGAAACGCACTCTTCACATCCATTTGATACAATTTAAAATCATGATGAGAGGCATAAGCAAGCAAGATGCGAATGGATTCAAGACGGGCAACGGGGGCAAACGTTTCACCAAAGTCCAAACCTTCAACTTGGGTGAAACCTTGTGCCACTAACCTTGCCTTATTTCTAGTAACTTGACCATGTTCATCTTGTTTGTTCTTAAAGATCCACTTTGTTCCAATGACATTATGATGCTCTTTGGGTCTCTCCACAAGAGTACATACTTTGTTGCGGGTGAAGTTGTTGAGTTCTTCATGCATGGCATCTACCCAATCCGGGTCATCAAGTGCATCTTCAACCCTAAGGGGCTCAACACAAGAGACAAACGAGTGGTGTTCACAAAAGTTTGTCAAACGTCTACGAGCAGTTACCCCCCTTTTTATGCTTCCATATATGTTCTCAGTGAGATGTTGAAGATGCTTTAACTTGGTGGCCAATTTTTGCTCTTTGAGTGCAAGCTCTTCGTCACTTGGTTTTGGACTTGATGAAGAAGCTTGTCCTTGAGATTGTTTTAGCCTTGGAGATACCCTTCTCTTCACACCCACAAGTTCTTGTTCATTTGGAAGTGACGATGATGAAGACGCTTGTGGTTGGGGTTGATCTTGATCTTGATCTAGAAGTTGAGCTTGATCTTGAGCCTCAATAATTGGTTCTTCACCATTTGAATGAGCTTGCCCTTGATCTTGCTCGGGAACATGAGGGACTTGATCTTGTTCTTGGATAGCTTCATGATCTCCCGTAGCATCTTGTACAAGTGGTGACGGTGATGACTTCCCTTGTGGAGACTCCACAAGAGGGGCTCTTACTCCTTCTTCTACTTGGACTTGGGGAGTTTCTTGTCGAAGAATGTGGCCTATCCCCATAGTCCTTATAGCCTGTGAAGGAGCCTCATCACCTACAACACTAGGAACAATTTGCTCCACACGGGAACCATTATCTTCATCAAACTCCACATTCACCGTTTCCTCAATACATCCGGTAGATTTATTGAGAACTCGTTAAGCATGAGAGTTTGATGCATATCCAACAAATATGGCCTCATAAGTTTTAGGCTCAAACTTAGCTAAACGGAACTTTTTGTTTAGAATGAAACACTTACAACCGAATACCCGAAAGTATTTGACGTCAGGCTTTCTCCCGATTAGGAGTTCATAAGGAGTCTTGTTCTTGAGCTTGCGGAGATAAAGTGGTTTGTAGCATGACACGCGGTGTTGATGGCTTTGGCCCAAAGCTTGTATGGAGACTTATACTCGTCAAGCATGGTCCTAGACATCTCAATAACAGTCCGATTCTTCCTCTCCGCAACACCATTACATTGGGGAGTATATGGTGTGGCATATTGATGCTTTATCCCCTCATCACTCAAGAACTCGTCCATCGTGTATTTCTTGAACTTGGTGCCATTGTCACTTTGAACTGCCTTGATCTCACAATTATGCTGACATTGTGCTTCTTTGGCAAAGTTTATGAAGGTGTCTTGGTGTCGGTGCAACAAACCCCAGGTGTGTTGCCCGGACTGTACAAAGGCTCAAGAGCAAGGTTACAACATTCAAGACAAGGCCAAGCAGAAGGGATAGCTCTTTGAGAAATCGAAGGGTGGATCAGGAAGACCAAGACCAACCCAACAAGCAAGATATCACCAAGGAAAATCCTCCCTTGCCGGGCAGGTGAGCCTGGCGGGGTCAAGGTTGCTCCAAGGACAAGTCTCAAGACTTCCCCGGCAGGCTTGCCGGGGACGCAGAAGGCAGATTACCCCGCCAAGGCTCCACCGATCCACCTCACAGCGATGCAAGTCACTTATCAGCATGGTGTCGAGCCTCTGGGTGATTATGTGGCTGTTCTCTGGCACGTGGCAGCCATTTCCAAGGAAGATCATCCCTAAATGACACCCGTCCAGGAGACGTGTCATGCAGACATGCGAGGAGGAGGCTGCATGGCACGGGAAGACTGCCGGGCCATGCCACGATGTGACACTAAGCGGTGCATTTAATGCACTCTGTCATGTCTGCAGAGTTAGGTATGATAGCACTGTGGCTATCTAATCAGTGCATAATGATTGTTTTGCCATTGTGGTGACCCCTTAACCTGTAAAAGGAGGCCATGGCTACCTTAGAAAGGATTCGGACCCCCGTACTCTCATACGCGCGTAGCTGCTCTCGCCCCGAGGCGACCTTGCCGGGCTAGAGTGCTGCGTCTCCACCACAGTCCATTCATCAATCCACCAAAGCAGGAGTAGGGTTTTACGCCTCGCGGCGGCCTGAACCTGGGTAAAACTGCCCGTGTCATCGCTGTCGTGCTGCTCTATGCTTTCCGCTCTTTGTGCAATGTTCTCGTCCCCCTTGTCGAACCACAAGGGGCCGGTGGCCCCATAGGTGGCCGTGTGATACCACGACATCTTTGGCGCGCCAGGTAGGGGGCAGCGCTTGCGCGAACCCGAGAGTATAAGCAGCGCGTCATCTTCATCATCGTTTTCTTCATCAGCGGCTTCATCATCCATGGCGCCCAAGAAGAAATCCGGTGCTTCAGCTCACCCGTCCACCTCGAAGGCCCCCTCGCATGCGGCCATTAATGCCGTGGGGGCTGCGGGGGAACATGGGAACGCCGATGCCATGGGGAATGTGACTGGCGCAGGCGGCGCCATCACCGTTCCCCCCGCGGCCGAAGCAGGAGCGAAAGACACCGGTGGAGGGCGACATCAACAACACCCCGACGGCCATGCTCCCCAAGGTGCGGATGGGGAGAATATTCCGTCTCCACATCCCCACCTCACCGAGGGACACAGCTGCAGTGATGGCGCTCGCCCTGATGCGGATCGTAACCTCCTAGATGCCCCCGCCGTGGGTGCGGCTACACGGCCCGCGCCACCTCCAGGACAAGCTAGCCGAGACGATGCGCCAAATGGGGTCGTCAACCCCCAAGCGCATCCACCTCATTGGCACACTGCCCTGGCGACTGGCTCGCGGCGGCGAGAACATGGTTCCACCACTGCAGGCACCATCAAGAGTCGGGCGACGTCGCAATCTGCATCGTCGTCCATGCCAAGCACCGCTTCGAAAGCCATGGCGCGGGCCCAACTCCTGTTGAGATTTCCGCCGGCAGCCGATCAGATGGAAGAGTGGAGAGCCACCATCTAGAGCTTGATTGGTTTCGCCGAGGCGGGAAGATCACAGCAGGCAGGCCCGCCACGGCCTCCACCAACGGCGGTAACGACCCAAGCCGCTGGCCGCACCGAGGGAGCCGTTTCGACGGTGCAGTCCCTCCATGACAGCCAGTGCAGGTGCCGCAGCCAGAGCCATGCCACCAAGAACCCAATGACGTATCAATGGCTTCGTCTGATCCTCAGGCACGTCGAGACCAGCGACGGGTCCTGGAAGACAGGCGGAGGGGAGACGCACGCATCACCATCGACCGAAGCCGCGAAACCCGCCACCAGTCTGATAGGCGCAATGGCCCCGACGTCGACGAACCCATGCCCGGTGAGGGGGATACCTGCCTTTCGAGGTTGGGTGCCCCGCCTTCACTCGTGAGCTGCGGCAAGTCCGTTGGCCATTTGCCCATACATTCAAGCCAGAGATACCAGAAAAGTACGATGGAAGATTGAACCCGGCGGAGTTCTTGAGCATCTACACCATCGCTGTTCAAGCTGTCGGAGGAAGAGATGAGAAGGTGTTTGCCAACTACTTCCCTTTGGCACTTAAGCCAAACATGAGGTCGTGGCTGATGCACCTGCCGAAGAACTCCATCTCGACCTGGGCTGATATGTGCCATGAGTTTGTTGGCGCCTTCACGGGCAGCCATCAAGAACCAGGGTGGCCCAGCAACTTGCAGCTCCTCCCATAGAAGGAAGGAGAGATTTTGTGGAAGTACATGCAGAGGTTCAGCTGGGTGCACAGGAACATTCCAGACATCCATCCAGCAGCTGTGATAGCTGCGTTCTAGTCCAACGTGCGCAACCGCAGGATACGTTCCAAAATGAACGTTCGGTTGCCCAACACTATGAATGAGCTATACACTCTGGCGGATAAGTGTGCCCGAACCAAGGAGGGGAGGCGACTCCCCGACGAAGAAGATGGCATCGACGTTGACTCAGAGGACGACGACGACGCCACCAATCAGAAGAAGAAGAACAAGAAACGCAACAAGAAGCATAAGGGTGAGGCAGTGATGGCTATTGAAGGATCGAGCACTCCTAGTACCGGCAAGAAGGCCAAGACCGAGGCTCCCGGCAAGGAGGCTGCCATGTGCACCGATTGCCGGGAAGCCGCGGCCGCCGAGAAGGCTGGGAAGTCTGACGGGCCATACTGCAAGATCCATCGGACTAAGGGACACGATCTTCAAGAGTGTCATCAAGTTGAGCAGCTCGTCAAGAAGCAGAAAGCTGAGTACGAGAAGCGTGACAAAGAGAGAGACCAGGATGGTGCTGGCGGGAAAGGCCGAGGTGGCAGATGGGGTTGCCCTGGCAAGGCCCCACAGAATCAAGGGCAACCTGCCAGAGGCCGTGAGAAGAAGGAATGTGATGATGGGAGTGATGATGGAGACAAAGAGGAAACCAGCGAGCAGGAGTTCCAGAAGGCCATTGACGCCCTGTGCATTGACGGGGGTGCATCCTTGCACTCCTCTCACTGCCAGCTTAAACAGTGGACACGTGAGGTCAATGCCATGGAGCCAGCGGCAGATTCTCGGAAGCCGCTCAAGTGGTCCCGCACGCCCATCGTCTTTGATGAAGAGGATCACCCCGACGGCACCATTGCGGTAGGGTGTTTGCCATTGTTGGTTTCTCCAATGATTCGCAACCTCAAGGTCTCAAAGATGTTGGTTGACGGCGGGGCCGGGTTGAATCTGATATCTCCCAAGGTCATCAGCAAGCTCCAAATAGCAGACGAAGAGCTCAAGGTTACTGGTACTTTCCAAGGGATCAACCCCGGCAGGAGTCGTCCCAAGGGGAAGATCACACTGCCTGTAACATTTGGAGGGGAGTTAAACTACCGGACCGAGAAGATCGTGTTTGATGTGGTTGACCTCCCCCTGCCATATAATGGAATTCTTGGCCGCCCAGCCTTGACAAAGTTCATGGCAGCATCCCACTATGCTTACAACACTTTGAAGATGCCAGGGCCGATGGGCGTCATTTCCATTTCATCAAACAAGAAGGACGCAATCATATGCGTCGACAAGATGTACTGAGAAGCAATTGCTGCAGAGGCCGCGGAAGCTACCTCTCCCATCAAGGAAAGCAAGAAAGGGAAGAAAGCTAGCAAGGACACCGGCAAAGAATCCAGGAAGCACGCCTCTTCAGAGTGCACTACGCCTGTTGATGACTTGTCGGAGAGTTCTAATAGCAAGAGATCAAAGGTTGATGTGCCCGCTGTGAAGAAGGTCCCGACAGGGTTGGTTGACGCTAATGGTACATTTACTATTAGCACCACCCTTGATGTCAAATAGGAAAGTGCGCTCGTTGCCTTCCTGTGGGCGAATGTCGATGTGTTTGCTTGGCAACCATCTGACATCCCCGGTGTTCCCAAGGAGGTAATCGAGCACCACCTTGCTGTTTGCCCACATGTCCGGCCCATCAAACAGAAGGTCCGAAAGCAAGCTTTGGAGCGGCAGCAGTTTATTGCCGAAGAGATCAAGAAGCTCGAAGCTACTGGTTTGGTTAGAGGAGTGTTGCATCCAACTTGGTTGGCGAATCCAGTGGTGGTGCGCAAGGCGAATGGGAAATGGAGGCTTTGCATAGATTTCACAGATCTGAATAAAGCATGCCCGAAGGACCCATTCCCCTTGCCACGCATCGATCAGATTGTGGACTCCACCTCTTGATGTGACCTACTTTCCTTCTTGGATGCCTACTCCTGATACCACCAGATTTCCAAGGAAGATGAAGAGAAGACCGCGTTTATAACCCCATGTGGCATGTACTGTTTTGTACGTATGCCCTTTGGGTTAAAAAGCGTGGATCCACTTTTGCAAGGGCAGTACAGATTGGCTTTGAGTCTCAGCTGCACAGGAATATTGAAGCTTACATGGGCGATATAGTGGTCAAAACCAGGGACAAATCAACTCTCATTCAGGACTTGGAAGAGACCTTTGCAAATCTACGCAAGATCAACTTGAAGCTGAACCCAGAGAAGTGTGTGTTTGGTGTTCCTTCTGGCAAGCTACTTGGCTTCTTTGTGTCCCACCAGGGGATAGAGGCCAACCACGACAAGATCAAGGCGATTGAACAAATTCAAGCACCCAAGACAGTTAAGGACGTGAGGCGTTTGACCGGATGCGTTGCCGCACTAAGCAGGTTCATTTCCAAGTCCGCCGAGCGCGCTTTGCCATTCTTCAAAATTCTGAAGAAGCCAGGGCCCGTGGAGTGGACCCCGGAGGTGGACGCTATGCTGCAAGATTTGAAGACCCATCTTTCCTCTGTTCCCACTTTAGTCGCTCCAAAACCACAAGAGTCGTTGCTACTGTACTTAGCGGCAACCAATCAAGTGGATAGCGCAGCGCTGGTGGCACAGCGGGAAGTAGATGAAGAAGCAGCTGCAACTGTCGTCCCCTCTGAAGAAGGAAGTAAACTCGCCCCGGCAAGGTCAGAAGCAGATCAGGGCAAGGAGGAGTGGGGCAATGAGGACAGTTCCAAGATCACGGCAAGGAGGAAAGTGGTGTGGCGGCCAGTGTACTTCGTCAGCTCCCTGTTGCAGGGGGCTAGGTCGAGGTACTCTGGCGTGAAAAAATTGATTTTTGGCCTCATCATGGCCTCAAGGAAACTGCGCCACTACTTCCAAGCCCACGAGATCACGGTTGTCACCCGCTTCCCCTTGCAATGCATACTTAGGAACCCTGAAGCCACTGGCAGGATAGTGGAATGGGCTCTGGAGTTGTCCAGCTTTGGTTTGAAGTTTGAGAGCACGTCAACCATTCAGAGCACAGCACTGGCGGAGTTTATTGCGGAATGGACTCCTACCCCTGACGAAGAAGTATTGGAGACAGTTATCCCCAGCAAGGAAGCACCCCAAGAATGGATCATGTATTTTGATGGTGCCTTCTCCCTACAAGGTGCAGGAGCTGGCGTGCTTCTTGTTGCTCCCTCAGGGGAGCACCTCAGGTATGTGGTTGAAATGCATTTCCCCTGGGAGAAGGCTACCAACAATACTGCAGAGTATGAAGGACTCCTTGCCGGGCTCAGGATCGCAACAGAACTGGGAATCAAGAAGCTGATCATTCGTGGAGATTCGCAACTTGTGGTGAGGCAAGTGAACAAGGATTATCAAAGCCCATTGATGGAGGCATACGTTGAGGAAGTGAGAAAGTTGGAGGAGCACTTTGATGGATTGCAAACAGAGCACATACCGCGTGCGGAAAATAGCATTGCTGATCATCTGTCAAAGTGCGCTGCGCAAAAACTCCCTGTGGAACCAGGGACTTTTGTTCTCCATCTGACTCAACCCTCTGTATCCCCAGCAACGATGGCCAGAAAGAGGAGGAAACTGGACTCCGGCAGGCCTCTCCCGACAGAGCTTCCCGAAGCCCCCGGCAGAGAGCTTGGCGAGAACAACTACCAATCTCTGTGGTCGAGGAGTGCGCTCCCACGGATGAGGAGGTGCCGCTGGTCCTCGTTGCCGAGCCTCAGGCTCCAACTTGGGCGGGGCACATAGTTTATTTCCTCCAAACAGGAGAACTTCCTGAAGATCAAGAAGAAGCTGAAAGAGTAGCCCGGAGGGCCAGTATGTATCAGTTCATTGACGACATGCTATACAGAAGAAGGCCCAACGGTGTGAAATTGAAGTGCATCTGCCGGGAAGAAGGAAAGGAACTATTGGCAGAGATACACAAGGGTATATGCGGCTCCCATAGTGGAACGAGGGCCCTGGTTGGAAAAGCCTTCCGGCAAGGTTTTTACTGGCCCATAGCTCTCCAAGATGCAATTGAACTAGTCACCAAATGTGAAGCCTGCCAGTTCCACTCCAAGAATATCCATCAGCCTGCTCAAGCTCTGCAGACGATCCCTTTGTCATGGCCCTTCTCGGTCCGGGGGCTCGACATCTTGGGCCCCTTCCCCCATGCTACCGGGGGCTTTGAGTTCTTGTTCGTCGCTATCGACAAGTTCACAAGGTGACCAGAGGTGGAGCCCGTGAGGAAGGTGACTGCACAGTCAGCTATCAAGTTCTTGAAAGGATTGGTGTGCCATTTCGGAGTACCCACCAGAATCATCACTGACAATGGCACCCAGTTCACAAGTCGCGCCTTCATGCAATACGTTCATGCCCTCGGAATCAAAATCTCATTTGCCTCTGTTGCCCATCCTAGAAGCAACGGACAAGCTGAGAGGGCAAACGCTGATGTGCTGCAAGGACTCAAGACAAGAACATTTGATAAGCTGCAGAAGTGCGGCAGGCAATGGATCGACGAGCTGCCGGTGATTCTTTGGTCCCTCCGTACGACACCAAATCGAACTACCGGGCAGACTCGCTTCTCCCTAGTCTATGGGGCAGAAGCAGTGATCCCCACGAAACTCATATACGGATCACCTCGAGTGCTTGCCTACGATGAAGTAGCGCAGGAACAGCACCGGCGTGATGACACTGTGCTACATGAGGAGAACCGTCTTTGGGCTGCTACGCGTGCTGCACGCTACAAGCAAGCCCTGCGTCGCTATCACAGCCGCAGGGTTCATGCCCGGAGCTTTGAGGAAGGCGACCTTGTCCTTAGGCGTGTTCAGTCCGCCAAGGGTACAAACAAGTTGACGCCAAAGTGGGAAGGCCCTTACCGGGTAGTACGAGTCACCAAACCTGGCGCAGTCCGTCTGGAGACCGGAGATGGCATTCAGTTGCAAAACTCATGGAACATTGAGCATCTCCGTAAGTTCTACCCGTAAGGCGCGGCTGTCGGGCCCTGCCCGGCAGCCACCCTTTTGTACAAGACTTGCCGATGTTGCATGTAACCCTTTGTACAAAGCCAGGCGCAGACCCTGAGCACCAGATAAAAAAATGAAGTGCTGGGGGCCCCCCGAAACTTGCATGCATGCATAAGCATATCATGAGCATAGCATGATCATATGGATGAGGTCGCATGTAGCACTGTTTTCATCTGCTCTAAGTTGCAGGGTTCTTGCCGTGGACTTGATCCCGAAGAGAAGAAATGAAGACAAGCCTACACAGCGATCTTAGGCAAGCCAAATAGATAAGTTTCTTCTTATCCATATCTATTCTGTAAGGTGAAAACTTGTGCATATGAAAACCTCGTCACCTCCGAAACATAGGTGCTCCCATCCTTTGTCCCGAACGTTGCTTCAGGCAAGGTGGTCGCAGTGACCTTTGATGGAGAGAGGTCGACGAGGGGTTGGTCCCTTTTTTATAGTTTTATGCCCGGCAGACCTTGCCCCGCGGGAGCAAACTAAGGGTACCGGCAGGATAGTTTGCCGGAGGAAACTTGTTTACTTGAACGTATAGAGGCACCTCACCTCTGCATTGACATGATACATGCACAAGTACCTGGCAAGGCTTGTCTTTTTCATTAATATGCTGATAAGCAAGTACAGATCTTAGAGAACACAAACATGGATAAAGAAGTTTACATAATTTAGACTAAAGTTTGGCAAATGCCTACATATTTTAGACTGAAAAAAGATAAGTGCCCCGTAATCCCTTTCTTGTCCCTCTCTTCCTAGGCACTGCGGTGGGAGGTGAAGAGAGCAAAAGGGGTGCCTGGGCAGAAGCCCAGCCTGACCCCGTCGGACCCCATGACAGGGAGCCCAACGAGATCAGGAGGGCATGGGTGAAGGTGATGGTGAAGAGAACGGCGGAAGGGTCCCCCTGACCACCACCACTAGGGCCAGCAGGACGCGGCAGGGTGAATGAAGCTGCAGCCCGCGAGGAAGCCTGCCGGGGTCCAGTTGGAAGGCTGCTGGAGGAGTCGAGGGCACCATCCCCACCTCTGCACCAAACTCCCCGGCAAAATCTCCTTGCCGGGAATGAGATGCAGGTGCAGATGATGGTGCCGCCGCCTGATAGTCATGGTGTGGCTGGCATTTAGCTGGAGTCGGAGTCGGAGTCCTCCCCATCGGCGCTGTCATCATCGCCGTCACTGTCCTCCTCATCGCTATCGCTCAAGGAGGAGCTTTCGTTGTCGGTCGAACTCTCCGCGCAGCACCCTAAGCGAGCACCCGAGCACCCCGAAGACCTTGACAGAGAGCAGCTCGGCCTCCATTAATTTAAAATGGAGGATGTGCCCCTCCGACAAGCTGTGGGCATGAGCAAAAGTCTTCCAGCCACATCAGAAGAGCATGACATGAGGGGCCGGGAAATCCACATCCACCCGCATGCTGCCATTACAGCAACCCCTCATGTGCAGCTTTAGTGCGCGCGGCTGTTCAAGCTCCATCACCCTCGCGAATGGAGTAGGGAGGCAGAGGCGGCCATGTGGAGGCCTGTGCAATCTGATGATGAACTCCAGCGGTTGATCTCCGACGTGGCCTTCTATTGGGGGATGAGCGGCCGGCGGAGGTGCGATCAGAGCACCACCCCGTCCTCCTCGACCCCGGGTACCACGGCGACCACGACCTCACCCCCTCCGACCTCCTCTCGCGGCGGGCTCCGCCCCCGCATTTACGATAGGAGGAGGAAGGCGCTGTCGAGTAGAAGCCCTTGTCGCCAACGCCGGAAGGCCACCACATCCTCGCCCTCTCACCATGGTGGACAAGGAATGCTCAAGGAAGGGAAGAAGTGAAGCCTATGAACAAACACCCCGCTCACGCCTCCCCTTTTATAGGCGAACGGGGCAGGGGGCTGGCTCCTCACTCTGGAGGCAGCCACCCCACTCCTCCAATCCGGCTCCCCCGCACCATCAACGGCTCGGGGAATCAAGGCCGACCCTCTGCGCCAATCCATGACGCCTGGGTTTCTGCCAGAGCGCTCTTTCCCGCGCCCTCCACATCTGCCACCAACCCTGCGCAATGCATGCGGCACACATGGTGGAAGCACCAGGGGCGGGGAAGCTAGTGGAATGTCAGTTACCACCCCGTGAACATGGGACATGGGCAGCCCACAGACCGTGGCTTGGATTCCCCTTGTAACGTCTTGCATGATGCGCGGGAAAACCGGAAACTGACTCAAGCACAAGTTGATGAAGAAGCAAAGGAGATCTCAAAGGACAAGCTACCGCAACTCGTTCGTCTGTGTACTGGAGAGGGCCTACCCTGACGACGCTCGACAGCGCATTCAGGCCAGGTCCGGGGGCTCCTGTCGGTGCAACAAACCCCAGGTGTGTTGCCCGGACTGTACACTGGCTCAAGAGCAAGGTTACAGCATTCAAGACAAGGCCAAGCAGAAGGGATAGCTCTTTGAGAAATCAAAGGGCGGATCAAGAAGACCAAGACCAACCCAACAAGCAAAATATCACCAAGGAAAAACCTCCCTTGCCGGGCAAGCGAGCCTGGCGGGGTCAAGGTTGCTCCAAGGACAAGTCTCAAGACTCCCCCGGCAGGCTTGCCGGGGACGCAGAAGGCAGATTACCCCGCCAAGGCTCCACCACTCCACCTCACAGCGACGCAAGTCACTTATCAGTGCGTTATCGAGCCCCCGGGTGATTATGTGGCTGTTCTTTGGCACGTGGCAGCCATTTCCAAGGAAGATCATCCCTAAATGACACCCATCCAGGAGACGTGTCATGCAGACAGGCGAGGAGGAGGAGGCTGCATGGCACGGCAAGACTGCCGGGCCACACCACGATGTGACACTAAGCGGTGCATTTAATGCACTATGTCATGTCTGCAGAGTTAGGTATGATAGCATTGTGGCTATCTAATCAGTGCATAATGATTGTTTTGCCATTGTGGTGGCCCCTTAACCTATAAAAGGAGGGCCATGGCTACCTTAGAAAGGATTCGGACCCCCGCACTCTCATACGCGCGTAGCTGCTCTCGCCCCGAGGAGACCTTGTCGGGCTAGAGCGATGTGTCTCCACCACAGTCCATTCATCAATCCACCAAAGCAGGAGTATGGTTTTACGCCTCGTGGCGGCCCAAACCCGGGTAAAACTGCCCGTGTCATCGCTGCCGTGCTGCTCTATGCTTTCTGCTCTTTGTGCAATGTGCTCGTCCCCCTTGCCAAACCATAAGGGGTCGATGGCCCCATAGGTGGCCGTGTGATACCACGACACTTGGGTTTCATCTTTAGTCTTGAGAAAGAATACCCAAGTATATCTTGTATAGTCATCGACAATGACAAGGCAATACCTCCTCTCTCCCATACTATCATAAGATGGAGGCCCAAATAGATCCAAGTGGATAAACTCGAGAGGACTCAAGGTGGTGATGTTAGTTATTACTCGATGAGCTTTTTCATGTAGCTTTCCGGTAATGCAAGCACTACAAGGACGACCTTTGGAAAAAGACACATTGGTTAGTCCAAGAATGTGCTCCCCCTTTAAGAGAGTTTGCAAATTTCTCATGCCAACGTGGGCTAGCCGTCGGTGCCAAAGCCTCCCCACGTCGGCCTTGGCCATTAGACATGTTGCAAGATGAGTTTTCTCTTTTGAGAAATCAACCACGTAAAGGTTGTCTTCAACATGTCCAACAAAGACCACTTTGAGATTGCTTCTCTTAAAGATGGTCACATGAAATCCACCGAAATGAGAATCATAACCGGCACGTGCCAATTGAATAGTTGAAAGCAAATTGTAGTGAAGGGATTGAACAAGCATGACATTCGAGAGTGATGAATCACTTGAGACTACCACCTTGCCCTTGCTATTGTCACCAAAGGAGATGTTCGAAGAGGCCTTGAGTGAATCAACGAACTCCACAAGCATCTCCCTCTCTTCGGTCATATGATTGGTGCATCCACTATCAATCACCCATTGTATTCCACCGGAGACATAGTCCTACAAGAATCAAGCTTTTGATTTAGGTACCCATTTTGCAATGGGTCCTAGAGAGTTAGCAACAAGGGTCTTAGGAACCCAAATAGTCCAAGCATAATCATCATAGTTAGTGCCAAAAAAATTTGCAAATGTGTAACCATCATTTCCTCTCATGAGGACATAGGATGGGTTGTTCTTGCCAGCAAAATCCTTTGGAATGGCCTTGTCCCTAGTGACCTTGCCATTCCCAACAACCTCTGCCTCCTTCTCCTTCTCCTTGTGCCCTTCTTGCACAAATACTACCTTTTGGGGAGGAGGAGGAGGAGGAGGAGTAGGACTGATCTTCTTCTTGTTGCCCTTCTTCTTGTTCTTCTTTTTCTTGGAAGAGGGGTCAAACCAAATTCCCTCCTTGGCAACACACTCCTTTTGGTTGCTCAAGAGGTCATTGAGGTTTTTCTCCCCTTGAATGCAAGACACTAGCCTTTTCTCAATTTGGACCTTTAACTTCTTATTCTCCTCATGGAGAGAGATGCAATCATGAACAAAGTTAGCCATACAAGATTCATCATTTAACTCCAAATGAGGTATGGAAGTAAGGGCCTTAATGGTTGTAGCTTTAAGTTGAGCATAAGACTCGGTGAGGGCAATGAGGTCACCTTTGACAACCTTGGAACTAGTCACAAGGAACTCATGTTCCTCAACAAGTCTCGTGTGATCAACTAGAAGCTTCTCAACTCTAATACTAAGGGCATCCTTGTCCTCAAGAGCAAGTTGCAGATCATCATTTGTTTTAACCATGTCAATTTGATTAGCCGACAAGGCTTCCTCAAGTGATGCTCTCATGACACTCTCTTCATGTAGTTCATGCTCGAGGAGCTCAACTCTCTCTTTTTCCTCTATGAGGAGGTTTTCAACGTTCTCAATAAAATCATCACGTTCGGCGAGTGACTTAAGGAGATCGCCAAAACGAGCACGAGCTTCACCATGAAGAGTTTTCATGAAAGCCATCAAGGATTCCTCATCATTGTCCATGCCCTCTTCACACTCATCCTCCACTATCTCACATGAGACATTGGGAGTGTGGATGGCGGGTTTTTGAGATTTGGACTTGGATTTTATCTCTTTGGCAATAAGGCACCGATGAGTGAAAGGCTTGTCCTCGTTTGGAGAGTCGAAGAGGCTGGTGGTGGAGGAGGAGGTAGTGGCGTCCATGGCAATGGCAGTCGTGCCCACTTGATCATCATCACCGTCATCTTCATCCCCGGACTCGTATTCTTCATGGACTAGAGCCTTGTCATCTTTCCTCTTTGAGAACTTGGTGAATTTCTTCTTCTTGAGCACAAGCTTCTCGGACTTGTCTTCACGTCTCTCATACAGACAATCATGCACAAAGTGTCTTGGGCTATCACAATTGTAGCATTTTCTTCGACCAAATGATCTTCTTGAAGATTCTTCCCTTTGTTTGCCATGGTCCCAGAGTACTTTTTGACTAAGAGAGCCAAGTCTTCCGCAAAGTCATTTGCCGGGCATGAGGTGTCAACATCTTCCTGACATGTCTCTTCAATCACTTCTTCGTCCCTTGAAGGTTGACTAATCACTTTCTTGGCCTTCAAGGCAAGATTGGAGTTATTCGTTGCTTGAGCAATTGCAAAGGTCTTCTTGGACTTGGTCTCCAAAAGAACATGAGTGGAGAAGGTGGAGACAACTTGAGCCGCAGTCAACTTGTGATAATCCGTATGTTCATGAATTATCATGACCATGGTATGTTCCATGAGAACCATAGCATCTATGAACTTGTCCTTGATGAAATAATCATTTGCCCAAGTGCACCCAAAGGTTCTCAAGTTGAGCACAAGGGACTTCAACCTTCGGTAAACCTCTTTCATGGACTCACCCTCATTCCTCACAAAGAGATTGACTTCTTGCTTGAGCAAAGCCAATCGTGATCTTCGAATTGCTTCATCTCCTTCGAGAGCCTCGTCAAGGCAATCCCAAATTTCCTACACGGTTGTTGAACATATGTTTTGCATGTATATTTGTATATCCTGGACCACCTCCTAGTCTTTGTATAGTTGAGGTTGAGGCCCACATTGTACTCCATATATGCGTGCACCAGCACCCGATCAATACTATCGTGAATTGCATTGCCAAACCCTCCTCTAACATGCTATCATACCTTTCGATCCTACCCTAGCTTTCAGCTGCCGCCGACGCGATCTCCCGCGCCGCCGCCGCCGCTCCCCACCGCCGCCACACCACGCCACCGCCGCGTCCCTCCCTCTAGACGCCGACGCCGCCCCGTGTCGCGCCGCCTCCACCCTCGCTTCCGCCTCCACCACGCCGCCGCTACCCCTACAGCCGCCGCTGCCACCCCTCTATCACGCCGCCGCCACCGCTGTAGCTCGTAGCTGCCGCCCCTCCCTCTCTCCTGCAGCCACCGCACCACCTCTCTGCCGCCGCCTCCCCCTCTCCACCCTAGCAGCCGCTCCACCAAAACCCTAACCGGAACCGCCGCCCCAACCCTAGCCGCCGCTCCATGGACTCCTCGGGATCCTCCACCACCCACAGCTCCAACCCCTTCGCTGGTCCCGAACCCTCCGCCATCACCATCCACGACCTCAACATCGAGGCCCGGGTTCCCATCCGCCTCGCCAGCTCTAGTTCCTCCTATTACGCATGGAAGACCTACTTCAACCTTGTCTTCCGCGAGTACTACCTCACCGAGCACATCGATGGCTCCGTGGACGGCGAGTTCATGAAGGGAGATCCGATGTGGTCAGCCATTGAGGCCACGCTCATCCGATGGTTCTATCAAACCATCTCGAAGGACATCTTCCACACGATCGTCGCTGAGGATGATGACGCTTGCGCCGTGTAGACCAAGATCAACGCGCTCTTCACCGACAACAAACTCCAGTGCCTTGTTTTCTTGCAGCAGGAGTTCTTCGGCTGTCATCAGGACAACTCCACCATCGATGAGTATTGCATGTGGCTCAAGATGCTCGCCGATGAACTTTGTGACATCGGTGCCAAAGTCTCCGACGACCTCATGCTCAGCACCCTCACTGCCGGCCTCAACGAAGATTTCGGCAACGCCGCTTCTAACCTCACTTTGTTGCCGCAGCCCACTTTTCAGCGCGTCATCGCGTACCTCAAGCTCGAGTAGCGTCGGATGATGAAGGTGAAACAGCGGGTCCAACACACCGCCCTCATCGCCGGCACCACCCGTGGCGGCCCTGCTCCACCGACCGCACCGTCCCAGTCGCGCCCTCCGCCGCCTACCGGGTACTTCCCGCTACCGCTCGCGCCTCCCGCGTCTCCTACGCCTCCCCAACAGCAGCAGCAAGGCGGGGGCCAGCGCAACCGGCGCGGCGACGGTGGCCGCTGACAGCAGCAGCAGAACCAGGGCACCGGGGGTTGCCGCGCTACCCGCAGCTGCCTCCGCCATGGGCGGCCGGTCAGAACTCTTGGACGGGTGTGGTGCATGCCTACCACATGCCCGTCCCAAGGGCCCCCGCGCCGGGTCTTCTCAGTCCTCGCCCCGCGGGCCACCAGGCTTTCCTCAGCGCGCCTTACTAGCCGGCTGGCACCGGCTACGGCGCCCCCCTCGCTCCGCCGCCGCTCGGCGGCTACGGGCCGCCCGCCTCGGCGCCGCCCTATGGGGGGCCCCCACCACCGCCGGTACCCGCGCCATGGGACCCCGCCCTCCTGGCCGCCCTGCATTCCGCGCCGTCGCTGAGTAACTACGATGGTAGAGGCGACTGGTACATGGACTCGAGTGCTACCGCGCACATGACAGCTCATCCCGGTAACCTAACCTCCTCTACTCCCGTTCATACACCCACTCGTATCACCGTTGGCAACGATTCCTCCTTACCTATCACTCATATCGGTAGCACTACTTTTCCCTCCACTTCCACACCCATCACTATGTCTAATGTTCTTGTTTCGCCTGAATTAGCCACGAACCTCGTTTCCATTCGTCGTCTTACTCATGAGAACCCACTTACTATTGAATTTGACGATGTTGGTTTTTCTGTGAAGGACGCCCGTACCCGGATGGTACTTCACCTATGTGAGTCCTGATGAGCTCTATCCAGTGCACGCCGGTGCCTCCACATCCACTCCAGTCGCTCTCGCCACCGGCGTCGACCTTTGGTATGCTCGCTTGGGCCACCCCAACCCCACCGTTTTACATCAAATTCTAAGGAGTTTTTCATTATCATGTAATAAGCTTGACGAGCATTCTTGTGAGGCTTGTCGCATAGGCAAGCATGTTCGTCTTTCCTTTACTGCATCTACAACTGTTTCTACCTTTTCGTTTCAATTACTTCATAGTGATGTTTGGACGTCTCCCGTTGCAAGTAACACGGGCTACCTATACTACTTGGTGATTTTAGATGATTATTCTCATTATGTGTGGACTTTTCCTCTTCGTCGCAAATCCGATGCTTTAGCCACACTCACCTCTTTTTACTCCTATGTCACCACCCAGTTCGGTCGCCCCATTCTTGCACTCCAAACCGATAACGGCAAAGAGTTTGATAATGTTGCTATTTGCCATCTTCTCGCATCTCACGGCACCATCTTCCGTCTGACTTGTCCATACACATCACAGCAGAACGGCTGCGCTGAGCACATCCTCCGCACTCTTAATGACTGCGTTCATATGTTACTCTTTCACTCTAACGTACCCGCCCAGTTTTGGCCTGATGCTCTTGCCACTGCTACCCACCTCATTAACATCCGTTTGTGTCGTCCTTGTTAGAACTACGCCCCTCACCATCCTCTCTTCAGTGCACCTCCGTCCTATGACGGTCTTCACACTTTCGGGTGTCTTTGCTATCCTAGCACCGCGTCTACTACCCCCCCACAAACTCGCACCACGATCACTCACATGCATCTTTCTCGGTTATCCCTCTAACACCAAAGGTTACCGGTGCTATGATCCTGTCACTCACCGCGTGTACACCTCGAGGCACGTGTATTTTGTTGAGATGGTGTTCCCTTTCTTTCAGGTACCTCCGGCTGCGGCATCCTCGGCGCCGCTGCCCGCACCCCCTGCTTGGCGTGACTCACGGCCGCGGCACCAGGTCGCCCCTCCGGCCCGGCGGCTTCCACCGCCACCTGGGTTCCCGACTCCCTCCCCCGAGGTCGAGTCAGACCGGACCCCTGGGTCCCCGAATCCCTCTCCCGAGGTTGAGTCAGACCGGGCATCCCACTCCGGCGCCACAGCGGGCACTCCTCTGGCCCCCGACGATGCGGCCGCCACCCCGGTCGGTGCCGCCTCTCCTGCAACGGGTTCGCCTGTGACGGGCTCAACCTCCTCATTGCACGTCGCCGCACCCGCCCTAGCCGCCGCTGGCCCGACCGCTGCTAGCCCAGTCATCGTCGCTGGCCCGGCTGCCGCTCCATCTCTTGGTGTGATGACCCGTGCTCGGGCTGGTGTGCAACGTCCAAGCACGCGCTATACTTCGGACGAGTATGTGTGTGCTGCCTCAACATCGACGCCGTCCTCCATCCCCTCCTCCGCTCACGCCGCCCTTCGGGATCCCCACTGGCTGGCGGCGATGCGGGAGGAGTTCAACGCATTGCAGCGCAACCGCACATGGCACCTTGTTCCGCGACCCCCTCATGCCAACGTCATCACTGGCAAGTGGGTGTTCCGCCACATGACCTGCCCAGATGGTTCTCTTGAGTGCTACAAGGCTCGGTGGGTGGTTCGCGGATTTCGGCAACGTGCGGGCGTTGACTTCACCGACACCTTCGCCCCGATTGTTAAACCGGGCACGATCTGCACGGTGCTTCAGTTGGCGGTCTCGCGCGCTTGGCCTGTGCATCAGTTGGATGTCTCCAACACCTTCTTGCATTGTCATCTTGCTGAGCAGGTGTTCTGTCAGCAGACCACTGGCTTCGTTGACACCGAGCATCTGGACTACGTGTGCTTGCTCTCCCGTTCTCTTTACAGGTTGAAGCAGGCGCCACGGGCATTGTCAGATTCAGGGCTCCGCAGACCCAAGAAAGGTTCGAACTCTAGGGCGTGTGCGAAGAACTCAACCTCTCTAGCCTACTAGCCCATCGCCCCATGGCCTAGCTCGATTCACACAAACAAGGAAGAAGATGAACATGGCAGTTTACCCAGGTTCGGGCCACCTTGCGGTGTAAGACCCTACTCCTGCTTTGTGGTGGATTGGCCTCACGAGGGGCTAAGGATGGACTAGTACAAGGGATGAACAACCTCGCGAGGTTGTTCGGGGGTGAGGGAATGAGTCGACCCCTTCTACGGTGGTGGCTAACCTATATTTATAGTGGCCTCGGTCCTCTTCCCCCAAAACGTAGGTGGGAAGGGATCCCACAATGGCCAATTTGAAAGGGGACAAGTAGTACATCTTATCCTGACAAAAGGTGGTCTTCGCCTGCAAAGCTTCTGGTCGTGACGTAGCGGTGGGATCGGCGATGACATCCGACCTGCCATGCTGGCGGCCTTGGTCTCGCTGCACCGGAATTGAAACCTTTGCCAGATTCCTCGGGAACCCACGCATGTCCTTGCCTCCTTAGCAACAAAGAGGAAACTGCCTCCTCTGCGCTCGCTGGCGCCCGCCTGCCTTGGTCGTCACGGCTTGCGTCATGGTAGCCTCATGAGGCTGGGTACCTACATAGAAATCTCTGCTCCTCGGGAGGCCGCCTGGGGAGGCCACTCCCTCGGGAGGTCTTGGTGTCATCCGCCTCGCTAGGCTTGGCCCCTCGCTAGGGTCTTGCCTTGGCGGTCTTGTAGACGGGCCGTACCAGGCCGTCCATGGAGCCATGCCGTGGGCCGCAGGCAGGCAAGTCTGGGTACCCTAGTTCCCAGAATGCCGATAGTAGCCCTGGGGCCCAAGGCGCGCTCGGACTTGGCTTCGAGGCGAAACCAAGGGGCAAGGGCGAAGCACCGCGGGCCCCAATCGCCTGCGGGCCAGGTTGAGGCATGGCGCTCGATGGGACGTGGGCGTCTCTGCTTTCCCACGCCACCTCGGCAACTGCCAGACTTGACAACTACCTGGTGCATGCAGAGGGGCCATCATTGCTTGGAACGCGAGAGGCCGGCGTTCAGCCTTCCTGCAGCTTCAACTAGGGGAAGGGGGCAGCGTGGATGTTCATGTGCATAGCCCCGCCCGCGGGAGCAGCCACGGAAGTCGCGGGGGACGGAGTCACGGGGAATGCCAAGCGATGGCCGCGCGACCACCTTGCCCGCAAGCCCATGCGCGTAGCACGGCCCGCGAGTTTTGGTGTGGACGGCAATGCCGCCGTGCACGTGGACCCGGCTCCCGCGGTCCCTGGCGAGGGAGATACCACCGAAGGGGCCCATCGAGCTGTGGCTGCAGCACGACGGCTGCTACAGCCAAGCTTCAGAGGCGGAGGTCGAGGCCATCTACTCCGGCGACGTCTTCATGACCCGGGGATGGGGCGTGATTGCCCACGCCTGCAACTCGGAGGGGAGGCACGCCATCCACTTTGAGTACGACGGGGCGTCGACACTCTTCTTCAAAGTCTTTGGAGAGGATGGCCGACGTCTGGAGTGCTGCCCCAGGGGAGGCGACCGAGACGGCGAACCCCCAACAGACCAGCGAGGCGACGAAGCCTCTAGCGGTGAACTAGCCCTTGGCCTTGTCCATGATTCCTCCGGCTGCAGCAGCGCTTCCTCCGGACCAAGATCGAGCAACGACGACTACTACGAGCCACCGCGTCGCCGCACCCGGGCTTAGGGGAGGAATGGTGCCAGCCTGGCGTCGTGGGCGACGCTGCCTGGGCCGGCGATCCTCAGGAGGCCTTTTCCTTTTGTTTCATTCCTGCGCAAAAATCATGAAGGGCCCCGCGGGGGTATGTAAAAACCGTGACGCTCGCACTTTAATGCTATCGTTCCCAATCTTATGTCGTGTCTGCGTTTCCCACTTGGGCACGGTCTCCCCTTTTATCCTCGCAATAGCTTAGTGCTCTGCGCTGACAGGGCCCAGTCCCCAGGCAGGCTTCGGCCGTCTCTGGTATGCCTGGTCGCGATGCCGTGGTCAAGGCCAGGAGGTGAGCGGCCCGAGGTCCGGTAAGAGCCCCCGAGGCATGATGCTCGAAGGGTCCTCTTTGGCACACAAGCAGCTCCCGAAAGACTAAGAGGGAAGTTTCCTTGCCCAAGCGAAATCGCAGGAAACAAAAGTCCCGACTGTGAGGTTCAAGCCTGCGCGTGTGAGGTGACTTATCTTAGGGAGCTTGCAGGCTGTGGTGGTCTTCTCGTTGCAAGGGCGAGCTTCCTGTCCTGAAATAAACCAAAACAAACCCTGCAAGGGGCGTTTGAGAACGCTGATGTCCATTATATTTTGAAAGGAGAGCGCTCCCCGCGTCGCGTCGTGCCCTTCCTTGACACTACCCCTCCGCGGGGCTCCGCGAACCAATTTCTGGCACTCATCATGGTGCTCTACGTCCTCGGGACCCGGCTCTCGAGCGAGGCTCGGCCGCCGCTGGTATGCCAGGTCGCGATGCCATGGTCAAGGCAAGGGGGTGAGGCTCGAGGGCCGGTAAGAGCCCCTGAGGCGCGGTGCTCAACGGCCCCCCTTTAACGTGCAAGCGATTTGCACGAGAAAGGAGCGGCATGCCCCACAAGGGTGCCTGAGAGGGGTTGAGCCCCTCGGCATGCGGTGTGGCGTCCTTCTGAGGCGGTGGGGCGTTGGCAAAGCCACTCGAGGTCCTACCTCCGGAGGTTCCTGCGAGTTAGTCATGAAACACAAAAGGCAGCTGCGCTTGCTATCCTGCCCGTGATCTTTCCGCGAGAAGATGAAGGCACTAAGGACCAGGTGAGGTGACGTGCGCGGGGCCGGCCACGAGCCAGAGCTCGGTCTCTTAGGTTTACCAGCACTGCAGGGATGGACCCGAGCACAGACGACATGCCAGCAGCCCCCGTCGCGGGACGAGCAAGAGGCGGGTCAGCAACGCGCGGGAATCACAAAGGTGACCCCAGAGATGACGGGTCGCCAGGCGTAACGTTAACAACCATAGTAACTTGAGCATGCATACTGGTCCAGAGTACACGAATCAAAATGGCACAGTTGTGAGGGCAGGCCCAAGCAGCCTGAGGATGATGCAGTTCGGGGGGGCCCTCAGTTGAACAAACCAAAAAGTCACCTAGCACCATCGTTATAGAGGTGTTGGAGTAGCTGAAGACGCGTGCTGCAGAGATCACTCCTCATGGGCCAACCGGCTCCTGAGGCCCGGGAGGCTCTGGAGGTCCGGAGGGCTCGCGAGGGTCCGGCACCTCCTCTGTCAGGACCGCCTGGCGCCTTGCCTCGCGGGCCGCCAAGGCTCCCTACATGAAGCGATGGTACGAGGCGGCCACGTTTAGCAGGCCGAACGGCATGCAGCCATAGCTGCAGGGGTAGCCCCCACTCCGGCCAACACGGGACGACCAGAAGAGGCCCTACGAAGCAGCCCTGTTGAGACCTGGGATGTTGACGCAGACACGCAGCTCGCCGCCCATGTCAGGGGCCGCGGTTGCACCCGGTGGTGCGTGGCGACGCTCGCCACACATGGCTGAAGCTCCTCGATTGCCTCGGTGATGAACTCCTTAGCGCCTGGCGCCTCGCGCCTTGCGCCTTGCTCACGGAGGCACGCGTCGAAGCACGCCTCCACGTGGTGCCTGAATGCCTCCCTCATAACGCTGGTTAGGTCAGAGGCCCTCCAGATGAGAGCCCCCGAGCCCGTCCTGAGGGGGGCACCGGGCGCGCCTTCCTATGCAAGAGGGAAAGGCACCCCAGCAGAGGGCACAGGGCCAGGGGCACCACCGGCAGGCGCCACAGCTTCCTGATGGCCCTTGAGGAGGAGTTGCTTCTTCTTCTTGGGGACGGCCTCAGGAAGTAGGATGGCACCCTCGTCGTCAGAGTTCTTGACCGCCGCAGCTTGATAGGCGCGCTCGAGGGAGCACACCGCATCTTTTTTGTCGCAGGCGACCGTGATGATACCGCCACTCCCTGGCATCTTGAGGACATTGTAGCCATGGTGAGTTGCTGCCATGAACTTGGCGAGGGCCGGATACCCAAGGATGGCATTGTACGGGAGGCCAATGTGGGCGACGTCAAAGTCGATGAGCTCGGTGTGGTAGTTGTCGCGCTTGCCGAAGGTGATAGGGAGGCGGATCTGCCCTATGGGAACGGTGGAGACATCGGTCACCCCTGAGAAAGGCTTGGTAGGCAAAAGTTGGTCGTAGGGCACTTGGAGCGTCTCAAACGTCCCGACGGAAAGAACGTTGAGCCTCGCGCCGCCATCGATGAGGGTTTTGGTGATGAGGACGTTGCTGATGGTTGGCGTGCAGAGCATCGAGAGCGCGCCAGCGCCGTCTGAGCACTTGAGTTGGTCCATGGAGTCGAATGTGATGTCGTGCTTGGACCACCTGAGGGGACGCGACGCCTCAAGCTTGGGAAGGGCTGCATTCACCTCCCAAGCGAACTGCTTGAAGATGTGATGAGAGGCGGGAGCCTGAGCGCCACCTAGGATGCAGGCGATCGCACGAGGCTCTTGGAAGCCCCCAGCCCCATCATCTTGGTGGTTGTCGTCATTTCTGCTTGGAGGTGGCGGCAGTGAAGGGAGGCCGGCATTGCCCCGAGGACGGTCCTCACGAGGCTGGTCTCGCCAGGGGCCATCACGAGGCTGGCCCTGCCAGCGGTCCTCACGGGGTTGGTTGCGCCAGTCCTGGCGGGGGTCGCGGTTGTCCCAGCGGCCTCCACCGCGGCCTCCTCCACAGCCGTAGCCGCGGTCGCTGCGCTCGGGGCGGCGGCCAAGGAGCCCGTCGTGGATTGCCCTGAGCTCCTGGCAGTCATTGGTGTTGTGGCTGTGGACGTTGTGGAAGACGCAGAACGGGCGGTTGCCCCTGGGGGACTCATCGTGGTCACGGCCACGCTTCGTCTCTGGCTCCGCAGCCAGCACGGCGAGGCCCTTACACTTCACTTCCTTAGCCTTGACCTTCTTGTCTTCAGGATCGACCTCCAAAAGCTCCAGGAGGGAGAGGCGACCTTCCTCTGCCCTCATGCACCTGGCTGCCATGTTGAACATCTCCAGAGCCGAACACAAGTCCTCATGTATGGCGAGCTCCTCCTTCATCTTGACATCCCGGACGCCATCAGAGAACACCGAGATAATGGCCTCTTCCAACACCTTCGGGATCTTGAGGCGAACGTTCATGAAGCACTGTATGTACTTGTGCAAGGTCTCGCCCGGCTGCTGCTTTACGCGTCGCAGGTCGCCTGCTGTAGGAGCGCGGTCGCGAGTGCCCTGGAAGTTAGCGATGAAGCGCTCATGTAGCTTGTCCCAGGAGGAGATCGACCCCATCGGGAGGTTCAGGAGCCAAGAACGCGCGCCATCCTTGAGGGCCATGGGGAACCAGTTCGCCATGACCTTGTCATTGCCATTCACCGCTTCGATCCTCAGCTCGTAGAGCTGGAGAAATTCCGCGGGGTCGGGGGTGCCGTCGTAGCGTGGAGACAGATCCGGCTTGAACTTGCTGGGCCAAACGACGCGGCGCAGCTCCGGGGTGAAAGCACAGCAGCCAGCCGCACTCACAAGGGCCGGTCGCATGGGTGGAGCTTGGTCTTGGCGCCCACGCGCCACCGCCTCTGGTGGCTAGCGGTCATGACGCGGTGGCACTGGAAGCACGCGCGCTTCTCCTTGGGGCCGCTGCACCACCTGGTAGCTTTCTTCATCGCGCGCCGGCGCCCTGTGCGGCGGGTCGCGTTGGGGTTCCTCATGCGTGGGCTCGGGGTCCACGCCATGCAGAGGAGGAGGAGGGGGCGCGCCGTCAGCCACGTCGCCCGCCAAGGACGGCGGGGGACGGGGCGAATGGGACGGTGTAGGGGCTTCACCGGCAGCGTTGACGAGCTCGGCGATGCGGCCGAGCCAGTCGTCGTAGAGGTCGTTGGCCGAACTGTAATGCAGAAGCTCACGCGCCATGAGCAGCGCAGCCTACGCGTTTGCCGACCCGTGATGAGCATGGGAAGACGACGCCGTGGCTGTAGTGGGTGATGGAGTTGCGGTACGGCCGTCATGCCGCATGGATGGTGGCAGCAACGAATCCTGCTGTTCGCGAGCAGCAGGGTCAGTGGCGGCGTTAGCCACCGGGGAGGCGGAGCAGCGAGGAGCGCCGTTGCCCACGGGTGTTGTCTGAGCGACACGAACGGCCCGGTGCTCGGCACGAACACGACGAGCGTCGGCCATAGGGGCGACGGAATGGCGGCGGTGCGAACGGTGGAAGAGAGGCTTCGACACGCCCCTACCTGGCGCGCCAAATGTTGGATTCAGGGCGCCGCAAACCCAAGAAAGGTTCGAACTCTGGGGCATGTGCGAAGAACTCAACCTCTCCAGCCTACCAGCCCTTCGCCCCATGGCCTAGCTCGATTCACACGAACAAGTAAGAAGATGAACACGGTAGTTTACCCAGGTTCGCGCCACCTTGCGGTGTAAGACCCTACTCCTGCTTTGTGGTGGATTGGCCTCACGAGGGGCTGAGGATGGACTAGTACAAGGGATGAACAACCTCGCGAGGTTGTTCGGGGGTGAGGGAATGAGTCGACCCCTTCTACGGTGGTGGCTAACCTATATTTATAGTGGCCTCGGTCCTCTTCCCCCAAAACGTAGGCGGGAAGGGATCCCAAAGTGGCCAATTTGAAAGGGGACAAGTAGTACATCTTATCCTGACAAAAGGTGGTCTTCGCCTGCAAAGCTTCTGGTCATGACGCAGCGGTGGGCTTGGCGATGACATCTGACCAGCCGTGCTGGCGGCCTTGGTCTCGTTGCACCGGAATGGAAACCTTTTCCAGATTCCTCGGGAACCCACGCCTATCCTTGCATCCTTAGCACCAAAGAGGAAATTGCCTCCTCTGCGCTCACTGGCGCCCACCTGCCTTGGTCATCACGGCTTGCGTCATGGTAGCCTCATGAGGCTGGGTACCTGCATAGAAATCTCTGCTCCTCGGGAGGCCGCCTGGGGAGGCCACTCCCTCGGGAGGTCTTGGTGTTGTCCGCCTCGCGAGGCTTGGCCCCTCGTGAGGGTCTTGCCTTTGGCAGTCTTGTAGATGGGTCATACCAGGCCATCGATGGAGCCACGCCGTGGGCTGCAGGCAAGCAAGTCTGGGTACCCTAGTTCCCAGAACACTAACAGGCATGGTACCAGCGTATCGCAGCCTTCCTGCAGTCTCTTGGCTTTCGGTCCACTCGCTCTAATGCTTCACTCTTTGTGTATCGTCAGGGAGCTGACACTGCATATCTGCTACTCTATGTCGACGACATCATTCTCACGGCGTCCGCGCCCGAGCTCCTTCAGCGGCTCACGGCTCATCTTCATGATGAGTTTGCCCTCAAGGACTTGGGGCCTCTGCATTACTTCCTTGGCATCGAGGTGGTCCGCCGAGCTGACGGTTTCTTTCTGCATCAGCAGAAGTACGCCCACGAGCTTCTTGAGTGTGTTGGTATGCTTAACTGCAAGCCGGCTGCCACTCCCGTTGACACGAAGGCCAAGGTTTCTGCCTTGGAAGGGTCTCCCGCGTCCGATGCAGCGTTTTATCGCTCCATTGTTGGTGCCTTGCAGTACCTGACGCTGACACGCCCAGACCTGCAGTATGTTGTTCAGTAGGTGTGCCTCCACATGCACTCCCCGCGTGACTATCATTGGGCCTTGGTGAAGCGTATCCTCCGTTACATACGCGGCACTATGTCCTTGGGACTCACACTGACGGCCTCCGCCTCCACCGACCTCGTCGCCTACTCTGATGCAGACTGGGCAGACTGCCCCGACACTCGTCGCTCTACTTTAGGCTATTACATCTACCTTGGGCCATCGCTGATCTCTTGGTCATCCAAGCGACAGCCCACGGTCTCCCGCTCGAGTGCCGAGGCAGAGTATCGGGCAGTGGCTAATGCCGTTGCGGAATGCTCTTGGCATCATCAGCTGCTCCAGGAGTTGCTTTGTGATGTTCACAAGGCCACGCTTGTTTACTACCACAACATCAGCGTGGTCTACCTCTCTGCCAACCCGGTGCATCATCGTCGCACGAAGCATATTGAGCTCGATATTCACTTCGTTCGTGAGCAGGTGGCACTTATACGTGTTTGGGTTCTCCATGTTCCGACGATGCAACAGTTTGCTGATGTGGTGACTAAGGGATTGCCTACTCCCGTCTTTGAGGAGTTTCGGTCCAGTCTCTGCGTCTCCGGCGCCACTTCGACTGTAGGCGGTGTTGAACATATGTTTTGCATGTATATTTGTATATCCTGGCCCACTCCTAGTCTTTGTATAGTTGAGGTTGAGGCCCACATTGTACTCCATATATACGTGCACCTGCACCCGATCAATACTATCATGAATTGCATTGCCAAACCCTCCTCTAACAATGGTCTTAAGGAGAGCAATGGAGTCACTATAATCATCGGTCACCGCGGTGCGCAACATGTTGTCGGCGGTTGCATTGAGTTGATCATCAACCGCTTCTCTTGGAGTGAGATTCATTGGGTCCTTGGGGTTGAATCCATTGACCATAATCCACCAAAGTTCTGTTGAAGCACTGCAAATATGAGACTCCATATCTAGCTTCCATTTAGTAAATGCATCAGCTTTCAAAGGGGGCAGAGGCCCAACAGGATTAATGCGAGGATGTTGCAAGGGTTGTGGTGAGTAAAAAGGTTCCACGACATTGTACTTGGGAACTTGAGTACGAGCCGGAGATGCAAGGGGTTCTCTCGAGTCATCCGCATCATGAATGGCATTTGGATCAAATGAGTTTGATGCGGATGTCGAGGGCTTTAAGCGAGCATCAATTTCCTCCTTGACCGAGGAACGGACTTCTTTCAACATAGTGGTTTTGAGGTCCGCAAACATTGAAAGAATATCGACCGCGGTCAAGGGGGCACCCGGGTTAACGGGAGCGACAGGAGCAACGACCGGAGCACCAAGTGCATCGGGCGCGGCGGGGGGTAGGTTTTCACCATCCTCCGCAACGGGTGCACCACCTCCCATGTTCCCTAGGTCGACCATATCCTCTAAGGTTGTAAAACCTTATATTAGAGCACGAGGCTCTGATACCAATTGAAAGGATCGATACGGTCGACTAGAGGGGGGGTGAATAGGAGACTACAAATTCTAATCTTTCTTGTCAATTTTAAGGTTTAGCGGATAAATAGGGTTCACAAGATATGCAACTAGGTGAACACAACCTATATGACAAGCAAGCTTAAAGCTAAATATGCTAGGCAATAATCTAATTAGCAAGCCAACAAGCGTACAAGGCAAAGTAAAGTGCAGGAAAGGATTAACCACAAGTGAGGCGAGGACACGGATTTTATCCCAAAGTTCACTCTTCCTTGGGGAAGAGCTACTCTCTATTTAGAGCGGTGCCGGAGCCAAAGCTTGCAGAACGCCACAAAGGCTCGCCGTAATATCTTTCGGGGTTGGTCTTGAAGGCGACCACCACACCTTTACAAACTTCTCCGGAGCACACCACAAGCAAGGAAGCTTTCTGAGGAACCTCTAACCGTCTAGGAGCCCAAGATCCAAGAGTAACAAGTCAATGGGGAAGAAATGTTGCGGGGAACGCGATTTGGTTTGGTCAAGATGTAGATTGGGTCTTGCTTCCCAATCCCCAAAGTTTCAACAAGTTTGGGTGGAGGGATTGAGAGTATTGAGAAAAATGGAGTGTAGCAATGGTGGAGCTCAACAAGACATTAGGGTTAGAGATGGAGGAGGAAGAAGGGGGCTTTTTATAGTGTTCTTGGTAGGGAGGGGATTTCTGCCCGTTAGACCCCGTGCACACGGGCTAAGTCAGCCCCGTGCGCACGGTGTACCTAGCAATAATCCCAGCACCCCGTGCGCACGTGACCCCCGTGCGCATAGGGTACCCAGGAAGTTTCACAGTACCCCGTGCGCACGGGCATCAAAAAAACTCGTGCGCACAGGGTACCCAGGAAGTTATGCAGTACCCCGTGCGCACGGGGGTCAAAAGACCCCGTGCGCATGGGGTACCCAGAAAGTTTCTGTTGCAAACTTTCTGAGTACCACACGCAAGCACACTAAGGATTGAAGTGGAAGGAGTGGGTAGGCTAGTGTTTATGTTTTGGCAAAGGCATTCCCACACAACACATATCCACACCGACCCCTCTTAACAGTGCGGTCTTTCCTACGACTCGAATCGAACCAAAAGAAAAACCTTCGAATCACCGGTAGACCACTCCTATGATCTTTTTGAAATGGGGGGTCGCACACCTCCATCAAGAACAACTTTGAACCAATATCCTGAGATAAACTTTAGCACCCGATATTAGTTCCTCTAACCATATTGTCATCACACCAAAATATACTTTAAGTGACACTTGCACTTTCAGTTGTCAACGTGGTCAACAACCAAGAGGAATAAGGAGATGACTGTACGTGGAAAGGACGACAGTAGGGACCCACCAGGGTCATGGCAGTACCAAGCAAGTGCCTCGTCATTACAAGACAAAAAAATGCTTCCTCCTAATGGTTTGACATCTGGGTCCCATGCCATTGTCAACGTAGTCAATAAATGAGAGAATTACACAACGAGCGGCTGACACCAGGGACCTAGCAGGTCGTGCAGTTGTTATTTACTAGTTTTAGAGACGGCGCAAGGTATCAACGGGGTTGTGAGGGGGCTGTGGCCCGTCTATCCCAAGCTTTTATTTTATGTTTACCACATGATGAGCCCAGTTGTTTTTTCTGTTCTTTTTTTTGAAAATGGCTAGCCCAGTTCTATTTTTTAAAAGAATACCCAACGGACGCCTACCTGCTTTTCTTAGCCCTGCTGGGCTGCAAATCTTTCAAGACGAGAGCGATGTATTCTCTTGCCCAGAAAATGGGCTATAAGTAGTAAAAAATGGGATATAAATTTAAACAACAAAGCAAACCGTCAATTAGCTTCAAATTTTGTTTTTTTAGGATTTTGAGATTCCAAATTTAATTTTTTTTGCTGAGAAAATTATTTTGGACTTTAAATTGATATAATTTTAAAAAAATAGTTTGAACGTGATTAGAAATCTTGGGATTAAAAACAGTTCGGACCACACCGAAATATGAAAATTTTCGTTGAATTTTTTAACCGTGGCCAGAATATGGGCTGTAATGCTAACAAAAAGAATATGGGCTTCAAAAAAATCCTTAGAATTAGCCAATGGGCTGTAAATTTATTAGAAATAATGGCAGATGGGATGTATGCTATTTTCCAAACATTTGAGGCTGACTTGTGGGCCTGCTATGTTAACGCGTACGCTTTCCTAAAAAAAAGGTTGACGCGCACGCAAGGCCGTGTCAACAGTCAACACACGGAGCAGTGACTGTTGGATGTCCATCCAACGGCCGTCGTGCTTCTTCAATCTCTGATCTTCCTACTCCAGCCACACAAACCAGCGCCGGCAGGACTGCCTGCTCCCGCCTCCCATGGCCGGCTGTGCTACCGTGAAGGCCTCACCACCCCATCCTACTCCCATCGCTGGCCTGGCCATCCCTCTACTCACCCACCCTCCTGTTATTCTCCAGCGACGACAGCCTCACACTGCAACCAAACCAGTAACCCCCATACTCCCCTCCACATGGGACACAACTGTCGAGTCTCCCCCGGCTTCGGGCCGTTCCCATCCTACGCCTCGCCATCGTCCACCGCCTTGGTGCTCTCGACGCGGTGTGGTCAATGTGGTCAAGGAACAACAACCATCGGAAGAGGACTATACATGGAGAGGATGACAGTTGGGTCCACAACTGCATGCAAGGAAGTGCCTCCTTATTATGCGCAAAATTATGATTCCTCCACCTGACATCGGGGACCCACCGGAAGGGCCTCTGTATTTCACAAAAAAAATGTTCCTCCCACTGACAGCTCGAACCCACCAGTTATATCTTCGCACGCAAGGAAGTGCCTCCTTATTACGCACAAAAAATGATTACTCCCCCAGCTAGCTAGGACCCACCATATTTGCAGGCTGACTTGTGGGCCTACTAAGTTGACGCGGACACATGGCCAGCTGCCTGGCGGGTGCACCGGCGAGCACAACATCGAAGAGCCTGACAGTTCGTCCGCTACTAGCTTACTCGCCGACTCTTTGATTGTCGTGTTGCCCTGTGCAACGACCAGCTGGTGAAGGTATTGTGCGTAAGTTGTATTTCTCATGTTTATTGTATCAACAGATTGACCGTCGGGTCCTTCCCTACAGAATCTGTAGAAAGAAAAAAACTACAAGGGAAGTACATATGAAGATACTGCGGTCTGCAGTTAACATCTCTTTTGCCATTTTGGTATAACTTTGGTGGTCGTTTAATTATCCATTGAGACCCATGTTTGATCACCATAGCTACAGAGAAGAACAGACCATTGATATGTACATTATCATTACTGTTTTAGCATATATGAGTTACATTGTCATCTTTTCATGAACAAATGACTAGAGCGAAGAAAACCCAGTTTTAAAAATAGTGTCAGTCCAACATCATGAGGATGCCATATTGACATAAGTGTATGATTGTTTGTCAGAAAGAAATTTATACATGTGGTTTTTATATCTGTAGACTGTATCTGACATTGGTCTCATGGTTTTTCTCATATTTTAGTGCTAAGTACTACCATGAGGACCTTGGAGGGAGTGTTTTTAATGATTAATAAGTGTAGGTGACCACGAGTAGGATGACCACTCAGCGTTTCATACTGTGAAATCCTTCTGCCATAGAAAGGTATGAGGCACGCTTAGCAAGGATGACCACTCGGCGTTTGATATTGTCAAATCCTTCTATCACAGCAAGGTCTGCCAACGTTATATATTTTCTTAACAAGGAGTTAAGAAGATATTGAGCATGGTAAAAGACATTGTTTTGGACCAATATTACGATAATAAATTATTTGTTTTTTCCTTGGGTTTACATAATAGTGTGCTTCAAATTTTTAGGTCTATAATTAAAGAAAAAATTAATTTATGCACTTGTGTTCACTTTCCATCTACTTGGTTGAATAGAATCATGTTTCATCTTCTCGGTGAATTTCTTGCTTGTTCACGTGAATGCTTTCCATCTACTCGGAAAAATGCCTGGAGCCATCACTGAAGCTCTATCCGAAGATTACTGAAGAGTTGGACACTTGTACTTTCATCCACAGCTCCATATCTCTTCACTGTGGCCGCTGACTGTGTAACCGTCCATCTTTGATCCTAGGGTCCTCAGTCACCTACTGTTTATCTTTTTTGCTTTGTTGTTCTATTTCTCGGATATATAAGTTGTATAAGCGAAATGGAAGGAATATCTTATCTCTTGTATATGGGTTGAGCCCTACACGTTGCCATGTTCTGGCCGGCATAAAGAGGATGTTTGGTTTGTGGCCAACAGTTACCATACCAATTTTGGGCATTGACTGCAGTCATGGAAAGCTTGCTATCCATGTGCCCGAACCATGAGTTGGTCGCGAGATCTTAGGCCTTGTACAATGCAAGGTGCTTAGGGGAGGTGCTTAGAGAAATAAACTAGGCTTTTCTTAAGCACCAGTGCTTATTTGTATAGGGTAGACGCTTAATTAGGCGTCTCTCCTATAGAAATAGGCACCGATGCTACAGAAAAACCCGGTTTATTTTTCAAAGAACCTCCCTAAGCATTTAGCATTGTACAAGGTCTTATGGATTTCACCTCTAGCCTACCCCAACTTGTCTGGGACTAAAGGCTTTGTTGTTGACTGCAGTCATGGGCTAGCGTTCTTTTTGAAGCCCAAGTTTTGGAGCCTCACCAATATTTTGGTCGTAGCTACTGATTCCTTCGGGCTGTTGTACCCAGGCGCTGGCAAAACATGGGCGGGCAAATCCTATGCCAAAATTTTGGTGTGCCCTTTATTTGGCGGGGCTGGCCTGGGCGTAAACCAAACATCCCCGAACTTCCTTGTAATCTTGTAAGTTCTAGCAAGCATTCATCTGAGAGTAGTAAATCCTCGTGACAAACTGAGCTTCTTCTGTTTCTAAGTGTTTCATCTCTGAATCTCTCTATGTTCCCCGATTTCTCTATCCAAGGCCTGTCAATTGGTATCTAGAGCCCTAAATCCTCGCCAGTAGACAAGAATTTGGAGTCGAGCTACTCTGGATCGGGCTCGGCAGTGATGGAATTGAAGTGGAGGTGGACTGGTTTGAACCTCCAGTAAAATCCCATTCCCTCCCTCCCGTCACGGCGGCGGTGACACTCTTGCACATATTGGCAGAGCAACAGTGACGCTGGTGGCAAAGAAGCTTGGGTGCCAGTTGAAGTACAAAAGAGGTTGGTCTTGCTCGTTGCGGGTTTGGTAAAAGCCGTGATCCTGTTTCGATTAGTGCACTATCTTTAGCGGCGTCTTTCGTGGTGGCAGCAAAGGGTGCCATAGCGAAGGTGAGATGGGCGTCATCTGGTTTTAAAGGACAGGGCTCCAGCGAGAAATGTCCTGCTGTGATGTGAAACCAAGCGGGAAGGGAGTGTCCGACAGGGAAAAAGAAGGGTGCCTCATGAGGTAGGATTTTTGTGGGACTGCGTGTTTGAGATAACATGGCGAATAGTCTTGAAAATTACATTTATTTCCAACATATGGAGTGGATTTGGAGGAGCCCAGACTATCCAGATGGATGTATTTTGGGGAGCCCGATGGGCGCCCATTTGATGTCTAAACATGCCCAAACATATGTGGAAGAAATGAGCTTCATCCTTCAAGACGGTCGGCGCCCATTTTTATAGAGGCAAAGGTGTCCCGTCTTTCGATGAGAAGGAGATTATCGTTTTGGAGGAGTAGACTTTGACGATCCGACTACGAACGTGCGAGGACGTCGTGCCTTAGCAATCGCTAAACCAATTCCGAGAGGTTATTGACCACGCCGGAGCACGATCAACCTGACCACGAAGGTCTATTTCCTGCAAGCAAACAAAGAACAAGCAAGAAACTAAGATTGCAATCTGGATATTGCGAATATAAGATGAAAGCTTTATTGATCAAGGTGGGGTTCTGTGACGTCTTGGTCTGGTCGTTGAACACAAACGAAGTCCGCGAAGTTGCAGCTATGGCGAACTTTTAATCTAAACAAAACCCAAAGTCTAAACGACGCCCTAAGGGCTGCATATATGGAGGAGTAGGGGGAATTTCGTGGCCCCTTGTAGGAGGGGTCCGAAACCAACGCTGACTTTGTTTCCCCACACATACGGACTCTAAAAACAGCCTATACTTAAGTATTTCGAAATTACATGGGCCTGGCCCAAAAATAAGGTGGCGCAGCACCTAAAATAATCTATGGACGAAATTTATGAAGGGGCATCTTGTATATTTCGTCCATGTCCTTGTAGGTCATCACGAAGGCTTCAAAGTGCTCAAATATGCACTAGAAACGCCATTCTGGATCCCTTCGCGCGCGCCTTCATCTCCATGCTTGATCCTGCTCCAGTGTTCATCCCTCTTGTTCATGCTAGGCCCTTCATTAGTAATCACACACAAATGTATCCAATTTAGGCAGCATCATATTCTCATGAACATTAGAATTGTCACCAAGAAACAAAAGTACCTGATAATTCAATTGGCGTGCGCGAGCTCTAGTAATTGGTCCAGTATGTATAGCAGCAGGGGTTGTGGGTGTAACAATGGTATTGATGTCCTCATCACATTTGATGTCTAAACACGCCCGAACATATGTGGAAGAAATGAGCTTCGTCCTTCAAGATGGCCATAATCATTTATTTCATTTATTTATATATGCATTGTAGCCCGTAGCAACGCACAGACATTCTACTAGTACACCTAGACGGAGGGAGTAGGTAGTATCTTGCATGTCAACTAGATAAATTTGATGAGGTGGCATAGAATTAAATGAAGAAAGAGAGGGTTGAGTATCATACTTCCTCCATTCCCTTATACAAGGCCACTACGAAAAATACATTTTGCATCTATAGAAGGCCACTAATAGTAATCGAGGCAAAAATTAATGATGTTTTCTCGTACTAGTAACTTGTTTAATATTTACATGCATGTAGTCATAATTACAATGTGCTACTTCCTTCTCATTCCTTTTTTGCATACATGCGGGCGTATTAATGATCCCGGTTAACGAAAAGAAAAGTAGACTTGCAAAGCAGTCATTAAATTTTGCATTGGTACATGTAATTTGAGTTTATGGCCTTGTATAAGGGAATGGAGGGATATCATGATACGGTATCATATTAAATGTTGTGTTACTATGTGTCATGCATGTCAATAAATAAAGTCATCTATGATACTGACATATGATACTATGCACAACGGATCTAGTATATGATATTTGTCATTACGACCAACCTTACACATAAACATGCCCGTACACCTTGAAAAAACGCACACCTAAAAAAATAAACATGTTCATGCATTACAATGGGAAGAACACATAGTCCTAATCCAATAATCATGACTTATAACCAGTGACAGACCCAGGAATTCAAGTTAGCCAGGGCGAACATGTTAGAAAAAAAATTGAAGCACAAATGCAAGTGTTTTCAACACAATAAATGGCCTTGAAAGATTCAAATTCAATATGGATAAGATTCAACTATTAAGAACATGAAAATATATTAATGAAACAACTTTGAAACTACTAACATGGTCTTTTGTTGGCTGAACACTCATTGGCTATAACAACATGACCCAAAACTCCAAGAAAAACCTACAACATGTAAAAAGGAAAAAAAGAAGTGTCAAAATCTCATTGCCTACTAACATGGTCATGAAGGTGAGCTAGGGATTGGGATTTGGGAGGCAGTGTGGGAATTTTTTTTTCCAATCGAGCAGTACTGAATCAAACACGCTCGTGCGCGTGGTGTACGTGGTGTATTGGTTCCTGAAAAATAAAAAATGGGCATTCCACAACTAACTAAAGCCCACAGAGTCTAACCATCTAGGCCCATCTTTTCTTTCTGTTTCCGCACAAGGAGAGCCGGGGCGGTCGCCCCTTGTAATGCCTGTATAATTAAGCTACAGTAATCCCAAGTTAATGGTGCCAAGTCATCACATTACTGTTGCTAATCCTCATTTGATCCAAGGAATAATTCAAATTCAAATTCAAATTAAAGTCCAAAATTCAAATTTCTCGAACATGCAAACTAAAATGTTCAAAGTGTTGCAAATATTCCATAACTAATTATGGTGGTGAACCAACATTTTTATAAAGTGGTTTCTGATACGTCTCCGTCGTATCTATAATTTTTTATTCTTTCATGCCAATATTCTACAACTTTCATATACTTTTGGCAACTTTTTATATTATTTTTGGGACTAACATATTGATCAAGTGCCCAGTGCCAGTTCCTGTTTGTTGCATGTTTTTTGTTTCGTAGAATATCCATATCAAACGGAGTCCAAACGCGATAAAAACTTACGGAGATTTTTTTTGGAATATATGTGATTTTTGGGAAAAAGAATCAATGCGAGACGATGCCCGAGGGGCCCACAAGCCCTAGGGGCGTGCCCCTACCCTGGGCGCGCCTGGGAGGCTTGTGGCCACCCCGCAAGGCGGTTGGTGCCCTTTTTCAGCCACAAGAGAGATAATATCTGGATAAAAATAGTGTTAAAATTCCAGCCGAATCGGAGTTACGGATCTCCGGGAATTTAAGAAACGGTGAAAGGCCAGAAAACAGGAACGCAGAAACAGAAGGAAACAAAGAGAGAGAGACAGATCCAATCTCGGAGGGGCTCTCGCCCCTCTGCCGCCATGGAGGCCAAGGACCAGAGGGGAAACCCTCCTCCCATCTAGGGGGGAGGCCAAGGAAGTAGAAGAAGAAGAAGAAGAAGAAGAAGAAGAAGAAGAAGAAGAAGAAGAAGAAGAAGAAGAAGAAGAAGAAGAAGAAGAAGAAGAAGAAGAAGGAGGAGGAGGGAGCTCTCTCCCCCTCTCTCCCGGTGGCACCGGAACGCCGCCGGGGCCATCATCGTGACGGCGATCTACACCAACAACTTCGCCGCCGTCGTCACCAACTCTCCCCCCCCCCTCTATGCAGTGGTGTAACACCCCTTCTCCCTGATGTAACTCTACTTAAACATGGTGCTCAACGCTATATATTATTTCCCAATGATGTATGGCTATCCTATGATGTTTGAGTAAATCCGTTTTGTCCTATGGGTTGATTGATGATCATGATTGGTTTGAGTTGTATGTTTTACTATTGGTGTTGTCCTATGGTGCTCTCCGTGTCATGCAAGCGTGGGGGATCCCCGCTGTAGGGTTTGCAATATGTTCATGATTCGCTTATGGTGGGTGGCATGAGTGACAGGAGCACAGACCCGAGTAAGTAGGTTGTTTGCGTATGTGAGTAAAGAGGACTTGATACTTTAATGCTATGCTTGGGTTTTACCTTAATGATCTTTAGCAGTTTAGGATGCTTGCTAGAGTTCCAATCATAAGTGCATATGATCCAAGTAGAGAAAGTATGTTAGCTTATGCCTCTCCCTCATATAAAATTGCAATAATGATTACCGGTCTAGTTATCGATTGCCTAGGGACAAATAACTTTCTTGTGACAAAAAGCTCTCTACTAAAGCTAAGTTAATTGTTTCTTTATCTAAACAGCCCCTAGCTTTTATTTACGTGCTCTTTATTATCTTGCAAACCTATCCCTTTACACCTACAAAGTACTTCTAGTTTCATACTTGTTCTACGTAAAGCAAACGTTAAGTGTGCATAGAGTTGTATCGGTGGTCGATAGAACTTGAGGGAATATTTGTTCTACCTTTAGCTCCTTGTTGGGTTCAACACTCTTATTTATCGAGAAAGGCTACAATTGATCCCCTATACTTGTGGGCTATCAAGACCTTTTTCTGGCGCCGTTGCCGGGGAGCAATAGCGTGGGGTGAATATTCTCGTGTGTGCTTGTTTGCTTTATCACTAAGTAGATTTTATTTGCTGTTCTAAGTTGTTCTCTATCTTTAGTTATGGATATGGAATACGAAATACCAAAAAATTAGGTGTACATGCTACTCATGGAGATGGGGAACCTCCTAAAACTCTCGATGCTCGTCATGTGAAAAATATTAAACACTACTTTGATAATCCTGAGAAAACCCCATTCAACTTGATAATGGGAGATACATTGGAGCAACAGGAATACTTTAGGGATTATCGCTTGACTCAAAAAAGGAAACTCTTATGGAATCAAATTCATATGTTGCATTGGTATGCTTGGAATTTATGCTTAAGATATGATTATACTTGTTGCTCTAGGATGAAGGCTCCACACCTTCCCTTTTTCATGTAAATTTAATGATAATGAAACCTTGGCTTCTTATGCTAATGGTATATATGATTACTATGATGTGGAACAAATAGAAGAATTCGTTTCTTTTAAGGGTGCTTATGAAATTGAATCTTTGTTTGAAAAGTGTGAAAATTATGATGATGTTGTTTACAGACCTGAAATATTTAAATATTGCTATGAGAATTATGAATATAATGCCGATATTAATGAGCTTATTGAGAAAGTCTCCACTTCTAAGAAGAGACTAATATTTTGCAAGAATCTATGGAAGAAGAAATTGATGACACACTGAGCTCATTGGATGAAAAAGATGACAAGGAGAGCGAAGAACAAAAGGGAGAAGAGCGGATTAGCTACCCGTGCCCACCTTCTAATGAGAGTAACTCTTCAACTCATATATTGTTTAATTTCCCTTCATGCTTATCGAAGGATGAATGCTATGATGATTGTTGTGATCCCTTGGATTTGTTTGAAATATCCCTTTTTGATGAACTTGATGCTTGCTATGCTTGTGGCCAAGATGCCAATATGAATTATGCTTATGGAGATGAACTTGCTATAGTTCCTTATGTTAAGAATGAAATTGTTGCCATTGCACCCACACATGATAGTCCCATTATCTTTTTGAATTCTCCCAGCTACACTATATCGGAGAAGTTTGCTTTTATTAGGGACTACATTGATGGGTTGCGTTTTACTACTACACATGATGATTTTGATGAATATAATATGCATGTGCTTGCTGCTCCTACTTGCAATTATTATGAGAGAGGAACTACATCTCCGCCTCTCTATGTTTCCAATACGATAAAATTGCAAGAAACTGCTTATGCTATGTATTGGCCTTTACTATGTGTGCATGAATTGTTCTTTTATGAAATGCCGATGCATAGGAAGAGACTTAGACTTTGTTTTTGCATGATATATGTTGCTTTGTGCTCACTACTAAATTACAAATCATTGCTAATTAAAATTGGCTTTGATATACCTTGGGATCCGGGTGGATCCATTACTTGAGCACTTTATGCCTAGCTTAATGGTTTTAAAGAAAGCGCTGACAGGGAGACAACCCGGAAGTTTTAGAGAGTCATTTTTTTATGGTGTGTGCTTTTAAAAAAGTTGAAATAAAAAAAATATAGAGGGGAACCTAAAACTTTTTCAAAAAGAAAAGCGAAAGTGAGAAAGACGAGCATTGTTAAAGTGGGAGCTAGCCTTGAACTTTGTTCATGCCCATGGAAACTTTGTGAACCTTGATTACAGAAACTTTTCTACAAAAATAATTATCCCCTTGTACAAATCCATTGTATTATAAAAATAATGTGCCAAGATTTGCCTTTAGGATGAATAGATTGCTTGTTTGGTATGTGGAGTGCAAAAACAGAAACTTTGACTGTGGTGCGTGGATTTACATTTTTTACTGGAACGTCAAAAGTTTCTAAAAAATTTACACGGTACTGCTATGCAAATTTTTTATTCTGTCCTAATTGTTCAGAATTTTTGGAGTTACATAAGTATGGTTAATGTTCAGATTACTACAGACTGTTCTGTTTTTGATAGATTCTGTTTTTGATGCATTGTTTTGCGTGTTTTGATGAATCTATGGATTGTATCGGTGATATAAGCCATGGTGAAGTTAGAGTACAGTATCTATAATGCAAAAATAAAATATGAATGAGTTTTCAACAGTACTTAAAGTAGTGATTTGTTTTATTATACTAATGGATCTCACGAGGGTTTTGTTAAGTTTTGTGTGATTGAAGTTTTCAAGTTTTGGGTGAGATCACGATGGATGAAGGAATAAGGAGTGGAAAGAGACTAAGCCTGAGGCACCCCAAGGTAATATTCAAGGACTCCCAAGCAACTAAGCTTGGGGATGCCTTCTAACGACCATCGGTAATTTTACTTGGAGCTATATTTTTATTCGTCACATGATATGCGTAAATTCTTGGAGCTTCGTGTGCCTTTTATTTTTCTTTTAGTAATGCACCATGCTGGTATGAGGTAGTCCTTGGTAGATTTATAGAATGCTTCATGCACTTCACTTATATCTTTTGAGTATGACTTTATAGAATGCTTCATGTGCTTCACTTATATCATTTGAAGTTTGGATTGCCTGTTTCTCTATGCATAGAAAACCGCCATTTGTAGAATGCTCTTTTGCTTCACTTATATTTGTTAGAGCGTGGGCAAATCTTTTGTAGAAAGAATTATACACTCTTGCTTCACTTATATCTATTTAGAGAGTTAACAGGAATTGGTCATTCACTTGGTTAGTCATAAAATCCTACATAAAACTTGTAGATCACTGAATATGATATGTTTGATTCCTTGCAATAGTTTTGCGATATAAAGATGGTGATATTAGAGTCATTCTAGTGAGTATTTGTGGATTGGTAGAAATACTTGTGTTAAGGTTTGTGATTCCCGAAGCATGCACGTATGGTGAACCGTTATGTGATGAAGTTGGAGCATGATTTATTTTTTGATTGTCTTCCTTATGAGTGGTGGTCGGGGACAAGCAATGGTCTTTTCCTACCAATCTATCCCCCTAGGGGCATGCGTATTAGTACTTTCTTCGATGTCTAATAAATTTTGCAATAAGTATGTGAGTTCTTTATGACTAATGTTGAGTCCATGGATTATACGCACTCTCACCTATCCGCCATTGCTAGCCTCTCTAGTACCGCGCAACTTTCACCGGTGCATAAACCCTCTTTATACCTTCCTCAAAATAGCCACCATACCTACCTATTATGGCATTTCCATAGCCATTCTGAGATATATTGCCATGCAACTTCCACCGTTCCGTTTATTATGACACACACCATCACTGTCATATTGCTTTGCATGATCGTAAGATAACTAGCATGATGTTTTCATGGCTTGTCCGTTTTTTGATGTCATTGCTATGCTAGATCATTGCACATCCCGGTACACTTCTGGAAGCATTCATATAGAGTCATATCTTTGTTCTAGTATCGAGTTGTAATTCTTGAGTAGTAAGTAAATAAAAGTGTGATGATCATCATTATTAGAGCATTGTCCCATGTGAGGAAAGGATGATGGAAGCTATGATTCCCTCACAAGTTGGGATGAGTCTCCGGACTTTAAAAAAAAGAGGCCCAAGAAGCCCAAATGAAAAAAAGAGGCCAAAGATCCCAAAATAAAAAAATGAGAGAAAAAGAGAGAAGGGACAATGTTACTATCCTTTTCCACACTTGTGCTTCAAAAATAGCACCATGTTCTTCATGATAGAGAGTCTCCTATTTTATCACTTTCATATACTAGTGGGAATTTTTCATTATAGAACTTGGCTTGTATATTGCAATGATGGGCTTCCTCAAATTGCCCTAGGTCTTCGTGAGCAAGCAAGTTGGATGCACACCCACTTAGTTTTCTTTTGAGCTTTCATACACTTATAGCTCTAGTGCATCAGTTGCATGGCAGTCCCTACTCACTTGCATCGATATCAATTGATGGGCATCTCCATAGCCTATTAATTTGCCTAGTTGATGTGAGACTTTCTCCATTTTTGTCTTCTCCTCACAACCACCATATTCTATTCCACCTATAGTGCTATATCCATGGCTCACGCTCATGTATTGCGTAAAAGTTGAAAAGGCTTGAGAACATTAAATGTATTAAACAATTGCTTGGCTTGTCATCGGGGTTGTGCATGACGAAATACTTTGTGTGATGAAGATGGAGCATAGCCATACTATATGATTTTGTAGGGATAACTTTCTTTTAGCCATGATATTTTGAGAAGACATGATTACTTTATTGGTATGCTTGAAGTATTATTGTCTTTATGTAAAATTATAGACTATTGCTTTGAATCACTCGTGTCTTAATATTCATGCCATGATTAGATTATATGATCAACATTATGCTAGGTAGCATTCCACATGAAAAATTATCTTTTTATCATTTACCTACTCGAGGTCGAGCAGGAATTAAGCTTGGGGATGCTGATACGTCTCCGTCGTATCTATAATTTTTGATTGTTTCATGCCAATATTCTACAACTTTCATATACTTTTGGCAACTTTTTATATTATTTTTGGGACTAACATATTGATCAAGTGCCCAGTGCCAGTTCCTGTTTGTTGCATGTTTTTTGTTTGATAGAATATCCATATCAAACAGAGTCCAAACATGATAAAAACTTACGGAGATTTTTTTTTGGAATATATGTGATTTTTGGGAAAAAGAATCAATGCGAGACGATGCCCGAGGGGCCCACAAGCCCTAGGGGTGCGCCCCCTACCCTGGGCCCGCCTGGGAGGCTTGTGGCCACCCCGTAAGGCAATTGGTACCCTTCTTCGGCCTCAAAAAAGATAATATCCGGATAAAAATCGTGTTAAAATTTCAGCCCAATTGGAGTTACGGATCTCTAGGAATTTAAGAAACGGTGAAAGGCCAGAAAACAGGAACGCAAAATTAGAAGGAAATAGAGAGAGATCCAATCTCGGAGGGGCTCTCGCCCCTCTGCCACCATGGAGACCAAGGACCGGAGGGGAAACCCTCCTCCCATCTAGGGGGGAGGCCAAGGAAGAAGAAGGAGGAGGGGGGCTCTCTCCCCCTCTCTCCCGGTGGCGCCGGAACGTCGCCGGGGCCATCATCGTGACGGCGATCTACACCAACAACTTCGCCGTCGTTGTCACCAACTCTCCCCCCCCTCTATGCAGCGGTGTAACACCCATTCTCCCTGATGTAATCTCTACTTAAACATGGTGCTCAATGCTATATATTATTTCCCAATGATGTATGGCTATCCTATGATGTTTGAGTAGATCCGTTTTGTCCTATGGGTTGATTGATCATCATGATTGGTTTGAGTTGTATGTTTTACTATTGGTGCTGCCCTATGGTGCTCTCTGTGTCATGCAAGCGTGAGGGATCCCCGTTGTAGGGTTTGCAATATGTTCATGATTCGCTTATGGTGGGTGGCGTGAGTGAAAGAAGCACAGACCCGAGTAAGTAGGTTGTTTGCATATGTGAGTAAAGAGGACTTGATACTTTAATGCTATGGTTGGGTTTTACCTTGATGATCTTTAGTTGTTGCGGATGCTTGCTAGAGTTCCAATCATAAGTGCATATGATCCAAGTAGAGAAAGTATGTTAGCTTATGCCTCTCCCTCATATAAAATTGCAATAATGATTACCGGTCTAGTTATCGATTGCCTAGGGACAAATAACTTTCTTGTGACAAAAAGCTCTCTACTAAAGCTAACTTAATTGTTTCTTTATCTAAACAGCGCCTAGCTTTTATTTACGTGCTTTTTATTATCTTGCAAACCTATCCCTTTACGCCTACAAAGTACTTCTAGTTTCATACTTGTTCTAGGTAAAGCAAACATTAAGTGTGCGTAGAGTTGTATCAGTGGTCGATAGAAGTTGAGGGAATATTTGTTCTACCTTTAGCTCCTCGTTGGGTTCGACACTCTTATTTATCAAGAAAGGCAACAATTGATCCCCTATACTTGTGGGTTATCAGTTTAATGCCCTAAACTAATTAAAATAGGGGATAAAAACAATTATTAAATGCCTTTTAAATAATAAACAAATGCTAACTATTTAATTAAGGTGCCAAATTTATTTATGGAAGTGGCCTAATTACTAATACTAATTTGGGGAATAAGATCATATTTTGTAAAACTAAAATACTTTGAACTTTAGAAGAAAACATAACAAATAAAAAGAACATGAGAAAGAAAAGCATAGAGCCCCCCTGAAGCCCCCTGGGCCTCGGCCACCTGGCTGGCCCAGTCCACCGCCCCACGGGTCATCCCTCCCCCCTGTTCCCCCGACCGGGGTCGAAACAGGGGCGTAGCCCCGCCGAACCCACTCGGCGTCACCGGCGGGGGGATAAGCCCCGACGCCTCAGGCTCCTCCCCTCTGCCTCACCCACTCCCCCCACTCACGTCGCCCCTCTACCCCGGATCCCCTCTTCCCTCCTTTCCTTCCTCCCCCATGCCCACCCGATGCGGCCGCCGCTGCTGCCTCGCCGTGGCCATGGCCGACGACCTCCTCGAGCCACGCGAAGACGTCGAGGAGCACCGTCGGTATCACCCACGTCGACTACGGATATGTTGGCTTCGGGATTGCTTTCTTGCAGGGAGTCGAGAAAGGATCTCTGGGCACTATTGTTACAACATATCTGTTAATTATAATATGCTATTCTGTACTCTTCTAAATGCTGCAATATGCTTGAAGATGCTAGTCTTTGATAGGCTAGGCCTTCCCCTCTATTCTGGCATTCTGCAGTATAGTCCACAGATACATCCCTTCCTTTGATACCAATGCATACTTAGTAGATCTGATGCTTGCGAGTACTTTGGATGAGTACTCACGGTTGCTTTGCTACCCCTTTCCCCCCCTTCTTTCTTCTTTTCGGATGTTGCGATCAGATGACGGATCCCAGGAGCCAGATGCCACCCTCGTCGACTACTAGTACTTCCCCGAGGGTGCCTACTTCTACGTGGAGACCGCCGACGACTAGGAGTAGTTAGGAGGTCCCAGGCAGGAGGCCTTGCCTTTTTGATCTGTATCTTGTTTGTGCTTGCCTTCTTAAGGCAGTCTTGTTTAACTTATTTTTGTACTCAGATATTGTTGCTTCCGCTGACTCTTGTATATTTGATCTTCTGTATTCGAGCCCTCGAGGCCCCTGGCTTGTAATATGAAGCTTGTATTATTTTATTTGTGTCTAGAGTTGTGTTGTGATATCTTCTCGTGAGTCCCTGATCTTGATCGTACACATTTGCATGTATAATTAGTGTACGATTGAATCGGGGGCGTCACACCCCTTCTCGCCCCAATAGTAGGTCCGTCAGTTCTTATACCCCCCTACTATTACACACACATAGGTTATCTAGGACATCCTTTCAGTACGACAGCCCACCGGTTCCGACGCTTATCCTCCTTGAATTCAGTATTCTCAAGATATGCGAAAGTTTTGAAAAAATTATGGAATAAAACATAATTGATTGGTTGCAAATTATAGTTTGCTCCAAAAATAGAATAACCAACTAAGTATGATTAATTAGTCATGTTAAACTAACAATAGAATCTATAATACCTAAATAGTTCATCCCACTATGTTATTTCTCTTGACATGTAGCCTGTCCACCTCAGCACAGCTGCCACATCAGCATTTTATTAGTGGCTTACATAAGGGACCCACCACAGGTTGATCGGCCACATCATGATTCGGTTACCAGTTGTAGAGACCCACCAGCTTCCACAGTCTAAACCAACAGGGTACATAAACCTCACAGCGCGTTTGGCAAAATTTAGGAAGGGGAATGGGAGTTTAATGTCAGGAATTGTACTGAGATTAGACATGGGATGCGTCATTTTATTCCCAATCCCCTGTTTGGCGCATGAAGGAAATTATGTGCGAGAGTTTGAGGAGAAATTGTATTCCCGTGTTTGGTTCGTGGGAATTGACAAGGGAATAGACAAGGGAAATTAACGTAAGTTATGATGAAGGGTTAAGATTGACTCACTAAAACAATTCCCTTCCAACTCCCACCCCCTCCCTGTTAATAAAACGATGGGAGTTGGAGTCTCAAGTCCCATGACTATTCCCTTATGAACTCCCAAGCCCCCTAACCAAACAATAGATTTGAAGTCTCATACCCCTTCAATTCCCATTCCCTACCTCTAATTACCCCCAACCAAACACGCTACCAAAGAAAAAAAGTGTACAGATGACCATCCTTCTCCCTGGATTCAGCCGAATCCATCGATCCCATTTTCCCCTGTGTATACACCGACGCAGCTGTCGGGATCCCATCTCGCACCCCTCCGGCAGGATGACTACCCGGGCTCCCCTTTGCGATTTAGCCGAACCCATTGACCTTGTTTTCCCCTGTGTACAGTCTGGCGCGGTGGCCGTGTCAAATCCTGGATGGATCAACAATGGATTTGAGGTGCATCAAGAACAAGAAATTGGGGAAAAGTATGAAATCATCAAGAACACGAGGAGCTTGTGTTTATGGTGTATGTATGTAAAGGTATTGTTGTATTGATAATAACCAATATTTGGCTGAATAGTTGTTCGATACCCATCTCTTAGGTTACAAGGCCTTATATAGGCTAGGAGATTACAATGGCTTAGCTTGAAAGTAAAGTAAAGGGAAAAACAACAAAAGGGGGAAACAAAGATAGCCATAGATCAAGTCTTCCTCTCATCCTAGCCCTCCAATCTTCTCTCTTCTCATCTCCCACTAGTACCTGACATTCCACCTCTCTTGAAATCACACTTGTCCCCAAGTGTGTTGCTTCATGGACTAAGTTTAGATCAGAATGTTGACTTCAGGGAGGCATATATGAGATGATCCAAATCATAGAGAACCACCACCTATCAAGTGGATTGAGCTTCTGAATCTTCATTTGTTTAACTGGAGCATAGCATTCCTTGGATTGCATTGCTATGGTGAATAATGATGCCAATGGTGGATCTCCTGAGTAAAATTGCTTGTACACCCATATATGTGATACAAGTTGCTGCAAGGTTGAAAATGCAGGTATTGTTTCCGAGAATAGTCCACAGCCTGTAAGGTTAGAACGGGTATAGTGCGGACCTTTGACAGTAACAATAATGTTCTTGAGCTCTTGTCTAGAAACCACAATGAGCTTGCATTCTTGTCGTGCTGGTTCAATAGAAGTGGAAGTATTATTGGCTCGGGAACTTGACATGAACTTAAATCTGTACTCCACAACTTCACCATTAAAATTCTGAAGAAATAATGAAATTTTGCAGCGCCAATTTATGGTAGGAAGATCCTTTATCCAGCTACACCCATGGGTGGTTTGAAAAATTCCTAGGTCCCATTGCAAGGTTGGTTTCATCCAGTATAAGAATATGCATGAAGATCACTGCACTTGCGGAGAAATAATTATACTAAAGCTCCATTCCAAAATTTTCTCAAGGAAAACTTGCTCTTGTTCAAGTAACTCAAATGCAACAATTTTCTGAGTTGAAAATTTTGATTGCTGCAGTGCTTGACTGATGATCATGGTAGAATTGCACATGCCCGGAATAATCAGAAATGGTATAGTTTGCACTCTGTAAATGCTAACAAACAAGGGTGAAGGCCATAGTGGTTGCAAGCTGAAAGTAGTAGACTTACCATCCACTGGTGCAAACCTTGTAGTAGCAACCATTATCGCAGTCAATATCTCCGTTGAGATTTGATCAGAAGGACATTCAGGAAACACTCACTGCTTCACATGAAAGAGATCTTCATGAGCTAGACAATCTTGGTATGAGAAAGTGATGCTCAACAGGTCTATTAGAGATATGGGAATCGACTCTTTAGTATCCTCGTACTACCCCATAGTTCCTTCCTTTTGTAAAAACTGCACCATGTTCATGTTATGTGTCGGAGTATGCTTCCATGGAATATAACTAGCAGTAGCATATGTAGTACAATTTGTACATACAATGGATTGTACGCTAGTGTCCCATGGTAACACAACAGCTGCATAGATTCCTTTAGTCTGCACTTTCATGTCATTGTACATCTGAACTGGAGAGCTAGCTCTCAGATTGCTTCTCACAGATCTTGTACAGATGTTGACCAATGGGTACAAGCAATCGACAGAAAAAAGGCGATGGTGAGACATCCAATTGTGGTATCTTATTATGTGCAATGTTGGGGATATCGCTTATCGGGAACTTATCGGTCGACCCATGATAAGGGGTAAATCGGTTAATTTATCGGCATATCGGCTGATTTATCACCATATCGGCCGATTTATCTTATCGGTCAGACAACGGTAAGCGATAAATCGGCCAATTTATCGGAATATCGGAAGATATCTTGAACAGTGATTCTCTGTGCTACACCGGGCCATTTGAGTGATCACTTTGGCTGCTGATAAGTTCAGAAATAACCCGTGCCACAATTCCAATAAGTATCATCGCACTAATTTTCACTAATTGGTCATGTTCTCCTGGATCCCATGGCATAAGCCGCTTGATTTAAGATGCATTATAAGACAACAACAGGAACTCATTATTAATTTCACTTTGATCATAAAAGTCGAACTCAAGAGGTGTTCTCTAAGTGTGAAATTTTACTTTTCTCTTTGTTGTACATCTGATTCACATGATTAACTATAGCACTAGCACCCGATAGACAAAGATCGACAATACCTGTGGTTACTATCTCTTCTTTTTCCTTGCTGAGTTGGTTACGCCATTTTGTAAAACTGACATGGCACCAAGACCCTTTACCAGCAGAAAATGATTCCTTCTCGGGACCCATTAAGGGTTGATGTTCCAGTTTCCTATATTCCTTCTGCATCAAAGAATTGCTGCATAACATTTTGCCCCAGAGAGTGAAAGCACCATCACTATATAGATTGCCGACCCATGTTAGGTTGCTTGCATCGCTTTCTGCAGTAGCTGCATTTTTAGGTTGCTCTTCCCAAAATTCAAAGACACAAAATTGGGACTGTTTTAAAGGAAGGACACACTCATCGCTGGTTGCTGCTGTAACATTATTCAGTCCATTTTGTACCTCCAACACCGGATATGCCAATGTGTGTAGTACAATCATGTTGGAACACACGCCAATGGTAATCATGGTTGACCATGTTCCATACAAGTCGCAATAGGGTAGGGAATGACCAGTAACATGCCAGTGATATTTCAGTGAAATGAACCGCTTGTGGTAGGACTACTCAACAAAATATGCATAAGCCAATATAACAACATCTCCCATTACTCCTACATGATGTGGCTCAGCTACGTACTGTATGCCGGGGTTCCATGGCAATATAAGATTTTGCATTGACTCCTTTATTCTGCACCCTCATGTCATTGTTGACTATTGCATTAAATACCTTCTGCACTAGAGGGCTAGCTCTCAAATGGCTTCTACAAACCAGAGGTGGTCATATCTTTGTAGGAAGGAAACCAGCGACAAGCACCTGATAAACAGGGTTGATGGAAAACCATGATAGTGGCGCCACAAAAGACATGTCCCTCTCTGGGTTGTCCTTGTCGAGGCATTCTTCTATGAAGGCACTTGTCGCCATGGACTGTATTGGAACGACAACGACAGTGGCTTTGAGCGCCGCTGACCTGGGAATGCAGATGGAGTCCTGGGCATCCACGCCAACGGTTCTAGTGGTGTTGATGTTGGTTGATGTACGCACAGAGATGACAGGCATGACCAATGTTGCTGGCGGAGATAGGTGAGCGATTTTGGTTGTTAACCTTGCCTCCTTCAGATGCATAATGTCGCTCAAGCATTCAGTCGAACAGTTGGTGGGCAGCAATTTTGAAGCTTGTGTGTATGAAACAGACACTTCACTGGGGATGTCATTCACCACACGAAGGTCACTCGGGGGCGCCCTGATGACACGGTGAGAAGTGGCGGTGGTGACTGCAGCAGGGGGTTGATGTCTACTACACAACTTGTTCTTGTAGACTTGTGTTGGGCCTCCAAGCGCAGAGTTTTGTAGGACAGTAGCAATTTTCCCTCAAGTGGATGACCTAAGGTTTATCAATCCGTGGGAGGCGTAGGATGAAGATGGTCTCTCTCAAACAACCCTGCAACCAAATAACAAAAAGTCTCTTGTGTCCCCAACACACCAAATACAATGGTAACTTGTATAGGTGCACTAGTTCGGCAAAGAGATGGTGATACAAGTGTAGTAATGATAGTAGATATTGATTTTTGTAATAGGAACAATAAAAAACAGCAAGGTAGCAATTGATAAAACGGGGCACAAACAATATTGCAATGCTTGAAAATGAGGCCTAGGGTCCGTACTTTCGCTAGTGCAATCTCTCAACAATGCTAATATAATTGGATCATATAACCTTCCCTCAACGTGCGATGAAGAATCACTTCAAAGTTCCTATCTAGCGGAGAACATAAGAAGAAATTGTTTGTAGGGTACGAAACCACCTCAAAGCTATTCTTTCCGATCAATATATCCTAGAGTTCGTACTAAAATAACACCAAGCTATTCTTTCCGATCGATCTAACCAAGAGTTCGTACTAAAATAACACCATATGATATACATCAACCAACTCTAATGTCACCTAGATACTCCAATATCACCGCGAGTATCCGTGAGTTGATTATGCGATATACATCAAACAATTTCAGATTCATAATACTCAATCCAACACAAAGAACCTCAAAGAGTGCCCCAAGGTTTCTACCAGAGAAACAAGGACGAAAACATGCATCAACCCCTCTGCATAGATTACCCCAATGTCACCTCGGGAATCCACGAGTTGAGTGCCAAAACATATATCAAGTGAATCAATATGATACCCCATTGTCACCACGGGTATTCATAGCAAGACATACATAAAGTGTTCTCAAATCCATAAAAGTATTCAATCCGATAAGAATGAAATCTCAAAGGGAAAACTCAATTCACAACAAGATAGAGAGGGGAAAACACCATATGATCCAACTATATTAACAAAGCCCGCGATACATCAAGATCGTGACATCTCAAGAACATGAGAGAGAGAGAGAGATTAAACACATAGCTACTGGTACAAACCCTCAGCCCCGAGGGTGGACTACTCCCTCCTCATCATGGTGGCCACCGGGATGATGAAGATGGCCACCGGTGATGATTTCCCCCTTCGGCAGGATGCTGGAACGGGGTCTAGATTAGTTTTTCGTGGCTACAGAGGCTTGGGGCGGCAGAACTTATGATATAGGGTTATTTTTGGGGGTTCTGGAATATTTCAGAATTTATAGGGTGAAGAGGCGGTGCGGGAGGCCACCGAAGTGGGCACAACCCACCAGGGCGCGCCCAGGTGGGTTGTGCCCCCCTCGGGGCACCCCTCTGGTACTTCTTTGGCCCAAGTTGTGTCTTCAAGTCCATAAAAATTCTCCAAAAAGTTTCACTGCGTTTGGACTCTGTTTGGTACTGATATTTTGCGAAGTAAAAAACAAGCAAAAAACAGCAACTGGCACTGGGCACTATGTCAATAGGTTAGTCCCAAAAAATGATATAAAGTTGCTATAAAATGATTGTAAAACATCCAAGAATGATAATATAACAGCATGGAACAAGCAAAAATTATAGATACGTTGGAGACGTATCAGGGGTCCGCTTGGAGGTGCGGTGATGGTGGTGACTGTAGTAGGCGTTCCGCTCGGAGGCGCAGTGGCGGAGGTTAGAACACTGCTCGAGCATTCAGTCGAACGCCTAGTGGGCGGCAATGCTGAGGTGGCGCCGGTTGCTGCAATGGGAAACCTGCTTGTAGGCGTTGAGACGACGGTGGTGGCATGGGGGGTGGTGGCTGTTGCAGCAAGAAGAACTTGAGACAACGCAGATAGCTGATGTCCCAGATCAGCGACTGCCTTCTGGACCTTACCCATAGTGTCAGACATCTCATTTAGTTTGTTGAGCTGCGAAGACGACGGTGACACTGAGCGCGTAGCGGCGGTGATGAGGGCACGGATATGAGAAGTTGGGCTTGTGGACGAGGGGGGTGGAGCAGCTGTGGTGGCGGTGAAGGTCGGACCAAGTAAGGAATAAACACCATATGGAGAAGCCATCGCACAAACGCTCGATTTGGGAGGGTGGGATTGGGAATTTCACAACGCCAACCAAACCCTAACCAAAGCAAGTCAATACCGAGGAGGGAGAGGCTATGAATACCATTTGTCAGATCCCGGATGGATCAACCGTGGATTTGAGGTGCATCAAGTGCAAGAAATTGGGGAAAAGTATGAAATCACCAAGAACATGAGGAACTTGTGTATATGGTGTATGTATGTAAAGGTATTGTTGTATTGATGATAACCAATATTTGGCTAAATAGTTGTTCGATACCCGTATCTCAGGTTACAAGGATATAGGCTAGGAGATTACAGTGGCTTAACTTAAAAGTAAAGTAAAGGAAAAAAATAGCAAAAGCGGGAAAAAGAGATAGCCATAGATCAGGGTCTTCCTCTCATCCTAGCCCTCCAATCTTCTCTCTTATCTTCTCTCACTAGTACGTACCTGACAAGCCGGGATCCCATCTCATGCCCCTCCGGTAGGATCACCACCTCGGCTCCCCTCTGCGATTCCATGGGATCGCTCGGGCTATGATCCCCTTCTACGTGTGGTGCCAAATCCATATTGCGAACCTATTTCAGCTGCCGCTTCCCCCATGGGCCAGCATTCTCCCATAGTGATCTCCCTCGGGTGAATGCCTCTCTGTTTTCTGGTGTTCATGGTGTCCTTGGTTTTAAGATAAGCTGCGTACACAGTTGTACATTACGGGGTTGATTCGCGTATATGTGTATTCTTTTACAAGTCTGGCGTGTGTTTGCAAATAGATATATAAGCATCGTGTGCCCATGTGGTTGGGGTACCGATTTAGAGATCACCATTATTGTTAGAGATTTCATGAGAATACATTATACTGGGTTGTAGACAGATATCTTTTCAACAATATTGGCCCGCTTAATACATGGTATCTTTAGCGTAGCTTTATTTATCTGAATTTTGTTTTTTTCCTTATTGGCAAATTTGATAACTAAAAATCTCTTTTTCATCAGGTCACTGCAGAAGATTTCAATCGTTTCTAATCCCCCTATCTGTATACTCCCAAGGTATGACCTTTTGAACTATCGTGTAGTTTCATTTTAGCGGTAGTATGTAGAAGTTCAGAAACCCCAGTTTAGTTAAAAAAAGTTCTAAACTCTCAAATAGCCCGTGAGTAGAATGTTGCAGGCTTTGTCCGGTGTTGCCAGATCCATGTTGTCAGTGGCATTTGTTTCATTGACTACAAATTCAGAGTTGATTTGAATTCTTGCCACCGGTCTTTGTGTTAGAGCTAACATCACTGCATCTGTCAGCGACACCACACACCACTTGCAGTTGCTAACTTCTCTCTTTCAAGCTCGGCATCAGTAGCGTGCCGTCCTGATCCAACAACCAATGTTTTCTCTCTGATGACTCTCCAATCTGCAAATTGATTTTTGTTCCCTGCTCATGCTACACAAGGGTGGCACTTGGACCATTGCCTACCTGACATGGATGTACATCCATTTTTGTTCTGAAGAATTTAGTATTGGTGTTTTTTCTATACATTTCTATTTTAATTTTTTTGATCCAAACTTGCTAGGTTTCCTGACGATGTGTGGTAAGATGTCTTCTATCAATAAAAATTGTAATTCTTAAGAAGGTAAGAATGTTTCTGTGTTTTGTAACGTTTAGAATATTTGTCAGCTACCAGTAGCTATTTTTATTTGCTTTACCCAGTTATTTTTCTGCAATGATTGGCCATGCTAATTCCCTCTATCTAATTCCGTCAACTAGATCATGCACGGGTTCGAACAGATTTATGAAATTGCTATTTTTGTGCTGATAGTAACTTGAGTATAGCCCCTATTGTAGTACTGTTATGTTATTGTAGATATAAGGAGAAGTTGTTTGATTTTAGGTGGTGACCCCCCTTTGCCCAAAAATTACTGATAGCATTTTGTTTTTTGTTTGTTTCATATGGCATCCATCTAATATTTTTGGCAGCATTTAGACTAAATTGGAGAGGGAGAGAACAAACTTGATACACTAAGCAATGCTGGTCATCTGAGGGCTTGGGCACCTGTTGTTCAAGTTTGAGAGGTACTAACTGTACTTGAGGAATATCATTTAGTGACTGCCAAAATCTATTGATGCATGTACAGAATATCAACAAATGTAACATACTCATTCATTGTCATGTAATAAAAGAATATGTGAATGTATTGTATCCAAATGTGATTTATACCGTAGCAAGTTGTGCGAACATCTAAATGGTCGAGATGATTTAATGTAATTGAAACCTTTAGCCTAACTTGAAGCATGGACATGAAAGATTAATTTTTATTAGACACGTTTTTTTGGATGAACTGAAAATTATTCTCAATGTTTGAAACACCATTTGAGGCACTGATAATACATACATGGCGCTTCTGCATTAGTGCACTATTTTCTTTCAGATGTATATAATATAGTTGGTATTTTTTTCCTGCAATTTTTTTGCTCAAACTTCCCGCTTCAATGCAACTGGCTTACCCTGATGGATACTATTATCCATTTGGAGCTTCTCCACCCTGATGGATAATACATCCTGTCAAGTCGTTTGGATGACCGGTGAAGAAGAGTCCTATCTTATCTTTTAGTTCAGATTTAGGTGATAATTGGTCGTGAGGTCCTGATTTGGGTAACATGCTGTGATTTCCATGTCAGACTATGATGGGGAATGAGAATGACTTGCTAAGTTGGTCTCTTCCATTATCATGTTGTTTCGGTTTTATTCCAATGTGCAGATATGTCTCCATACATGTGGATGTCCAATCTCAACACACATTTCTAGAATGAGCTATAGCCTTCAAAGACCAGGTTCGCTACACTTGGCCTCACTGCCAAACTCGGGCTTTTATTTTTATTTTCCAATTTAAGTCTAAACTTTGCAAATGACGAGAGGAGGAAGATCAAAATGATGCAATATTGTAAGTTGCATCCGTATTTTCCATTTGTTGACCTATGGGCATGACTCCATTTTTCTTGGTCTATCTGAATACGTGTTTGCAGGTGATCAAGATTTACTCTATGTTTTTTTGTCAGTATTTGGTTAAGTTTAGGGCAGCATGTATGAATCATGTGTATTTTTCTGAAGAAAACAACATGATCATTGCCAAGGCATCTACTCACTATACATGGACTCTCTTATTGATTCCCATCAGTGTAAGTGTATACCCTACAATGCCACATTTCTTCTGTACCAAATATATTTCTTTCTATCAATGCTATGGATTTCCTGTCATGTGGGTCTACTTTTTTATTGCACAACATTCCTTCAACCTACCGAATCTGCACTCCAAGGCAAGTTGCAGATTTTTGTTTGGCTTGAATGTAATTTCGTGGCTGAATTTCTTTGCCTCCTCGCCCGGAACACCAGTCGTCTACATGAACTGGTGACTTTTCTTATTATGCGTAGTATATATTTATGATTATAGCTGGTACATTTTAAATCTGAATGTATTACCTACCAGTAGCATTTTTTTCCAGTGTGCTTACACCTAAATACCTGAATACTTAGTGCTTACACCCGAATACTTAGAAGACACTCATTCTCAGCAATAGCAATGATTTGTTGCCATGCCCCTTCTACTCTTCTGCGGCAAGAGTATTGATGGTAACATAGGTATAATATGAAAGAATAGACTACTAAAACATAGATCTACTCAAAGATATTAATAGGATGACAGAAATACAACTGCAAAAAACAGAACCATGATCTATGCAATACTATCTAAAGGAAAAGATTACTATATTCGAGACTTAAACCACCTTACATAGAATGCCTCTGCCTATTGTTAACTAGAATTTTGTGTGCCATGTAGTATTTTTATGTTCTTATAAGACGAGGTGTAATAGCAGCTTAAAATTATGCTATTTATATCACCTTCCCTAACGTTGCCTCTGATATTGGGTTGTTCTCATCTAACACAAATTTTCAGCATACCATTGTGGTTCATTAATTCTCGATATTTCGAAAAATCTTTTCTAAATGATGCAAAAGCTTATTTGTCTTTATATTAATCATGTGTGCTTGGAAATAGGGTTTAGTTCTTCGTATTCTTATGGACTTTCAACGAGTATCTATAGTTTTCCAACTCAGGTTTCAAGCATTTATCTAATGATTTAACATGTGTTCTCGCAGCAACGCGCGGGGTATCAACTAGTTAGGTAATCATTGATGCGGACCTAAACTATAAAAAATAAGCATTAACGTACTCTAAATATTCATAAGGTAAATGTTTGAAACACACAATCTTTTACATTGATTTTGCTGAAAAATTATGTACTTTTTGGATATGGAAGGAGAAATTCTAAGACCTAAAAAACTATGGAGATGCAAAGACTCAAGTCAAATCAACAATAGCAGATCCATTTTCACTGCGATCAATAATGCAACCATACCGGCATTGGTAGTAGTTAAAATCATTTAAAGATTTGAGATGTACATTACAAATCCTATATGTGATCCACATACCAATATTATGATATATTAAGTTGCTCATATAGCTTTTTTTAGAGCTCCACGTGCATAGTAGGCTTATTCAAATGAGTGTCCTAGTATAGTCCTTAGAGAACAAAATGAATACAAATTTGCATTTTTTTACTAACATAGCAACCATGGAAAAAAACATATATCACCCATTGCATCAAGAAAGAAGTATTGCAGATCACCATAAAAAGATATTGAAGTGGCCATGAGCCTAAATATAAAATTGTAAGATGCTAATAATGTATGCAGATTTATATTCCTCCATATTTTCAATATCCCTCTCGTCGGAATATAAGATGCTATACAATTTAGCATGTATATATGTGCAAAGTTAGCAAGTAGCCAGCTATAAAATATTGGTCTAAAATATGGATTAGGTAATAAAACGCAAGACATGCTACAACTCTTAATTGAGGCAAGAGCACTAAAGACCCACAAACTTGCAATGGATGTGATGATTTAATCCACAAACTTCAAAAGGTGATAAAACCATCCTTAAATTTGCACTCCACGGGATGATTTAGTCCAGAGCCAATCATGAGTGGACAAATGGCGCCTCGCTGGCCGCATCGTGGCAAAGCTGCTCGCCCCAGTATTTTTATGAAAACCCCCTTGACCTTTCTGGAAATCACGCACACGGTAATACCCCCTTTGTCCTCCTAATCTGTAATCTCCTCCTCTTGCTTTGTCTTTTTCCTAACACTTGTTGTTTGGGCTGGACGCGGCTTGCCTGCTCCACCCTCGTGCTCTCATCTGTGCGCCGCGCTGCACCATTTTTTTGTCTCCCGCACCTCCAAAACAAATCTAAACAACTATATATTCCTTTCCTTTCTCCGTAGACCCATACCCGGCCAATTCACGGTGGTCGTCGCCTGGCCCCTGCTGCACGTAACTGATGTTCTCCGCCGCAGCTGCAGTAGCGCGGCGAGCGCAGCTGGAGCGGATGTATGGGTATGCGCGGTGGCCGCTTAGGCGGCTCGGAGAATTGACGGCGAGGAAAAAGTGCATCTGACGGAGGCCGTGCTTGTGTACGAGCCGACGGGTGATGGAGGGGATGGCCGGATGGTCCCCATGACCTCGTCTTGCGCCTTGAAGTCACGATCACGCAGCCGGGCATGAAACAGCGTGAACACGAGGGTGTCCAACACCCGCATGTTGATGATCTCAAAGACGGCCAGCCGGTGGCCGGAGCGCAAAAAGGCGAGAGAGGCGGTTCTCGGCCGTGGGGGAGTATGAATCGGCATGGGCATGGCATGGCATGGCATGTCTAACTTGACATCGACTGGTATGAATTGACACATTGAATTTGCTTTTCCTGGAGCACGTATGACGGCATGCCATGTGCACACATACTTGAGCTCCGTAGCTCTCCTTCGCCGCGCACACCATCGAAAGGACGACGTACACATTGACGACCGCAACGAGCGCAGCGATGTGGCTGGCACAACATTTGGCACCGGCCTTGCGTCCATGCCGGAGGTGAGACGATCAGACCCGCGCAAGGACAGCGTACGCATCCATGACCGTGCCGTGCACAACAGTGTGGACTAGCAGTTACATGTCCATCACTAGATATGTAACTAACTACACACGACACACTTCACACGCAACTGCTAGCGCGGCAATATGTGTGTAACTGAAGGGTTTTCTTTTGTATTTTCTACTTTTTTTGCCGCGTGTTCTGGCTTGAATTTATAATTTTCTATTTTTTTATGTAAATGAATAAAATACAAAAAAGTTAAAAACAAAAAATAATCATAAACTAAAATAAAAGGCATCTTTTCTAAAGACACGCACTTGCAGAGCAATTCATATTTTTTTTATGAACTATTCACTTTTGTTGATCGAGCCAATAGATTAGGCTTGTGGCCGGCCTCACTTAGCTAATGCAGCCCAAACAACAAGTGTTAGGAAAAAGACAAAGCAAGAGGAGGAGATTAGGAGGACAGCGCGTGATTGTACCCTACGCGCCTGAACATAAGCTGGATTATACCGCGTGCGTGATTGATTTCCAGAAAGGTCAAGGGGGTGTTCACAAAAATGCTAGGGCGAGCGGCTTTGCCACGACGTGGCCAGCGAGGCACCATTTGTCCACTCGTGATTGGCTTTGGACTAAATCACCCCGTGGAGTGCAAGTTTAAGGATGGTTTGATCACCTTTCGCAAGTTTGTGAACTAAACCATCACATCCATTACAAGTTTGTGGGTCTCTAGTGCTCTTGCCTCCTCTTAATTAATTCGTTTCTTTAAGCCCTTTAGCCTAGCAATAAGCCACATCAAGTGTCATGAGTAGAATGAGGAAAATTAGATGGACAATGCTACATCTCATAAAAATGTTAGCCTCACACAAAATCGTCTGCCTGTAATGTGTTTATCCTCATTCGCAAAAAAATGTGTTTATCCTGAATTTTGTCCATAAACCGTGAGCGTAAACAATTATAAATCTATGGAAATTAGTATTGTAAATCCGTAATCTTATCATCTTAGTGATGCACAACCAAATATAAAGCTAGCTAAGGAGGGCCATTCAGATGTTGCTTGGATAGCTTTCCATGTAGTGAAGGTTCAGTATAGAATTTTGATATACCTTCATTAGCCCAGTCATAATGTTCCCGTGAGGAATGAAATAGGCAACCGGAAGGATGATATGCTTACACACCATCAACACAAAGATAGTTGCTCATAAACTACATCCGTGTATGACCATGGGTAACATCTAAATTCCTCAAATCAGTCTGTATTCTGCAGACTTGATTCCCCCTAAAACTATGACAAATGTCCACACCTCTAGAATTATTTCTTCGCTGAAAATTCTGAAAACATACCATACAACAAAATTTTATGATACATTAAATATGAAATTCGTACGAATATGCATGAAAAACTGAAATCTCCATTGTGGATTTCTAACGAAATTTGAGTCACACCTCAAATCTTTAGTAAGAGGTAGTCTGTTGTAGGCACAATCATAAATTTGCTAGAACCCCGTTGTGCAAATTACCAACAAAAAATTGACTTCCTTTATCTATTGGAGGCTTACTGGATTCAATATCCATCTAATATCCTCAAAAGATGAGGTTGCCAGGGAGTTCTCTATGAATCAGAGCCTGCTCCAAAGCCCGTTGTGCAGTGATCCTACGATCGAACTGAGAGGTACATTCTGTAATATGTTTTATTAAACAACTGATAGACCATTCAGTTTTCTCTAATGCGATGAATTTTTTAACAATTACGAAGGTGCAGACCTTCGATGGTTCAACTCACATTAACCATGTAAATATTCAGAGCAGTGGGGTACCTTATTGTCGACCCTCAGAGAAACTTCCAGTTATGCCTCACCGACCATAGTGTCCGCATGACCCCACCGCCCTCTCCTTTTGCTTCTTCTCTGCTCTCTCTCCCTTTTTGAATTGTTCTCTCTCGCACGGAAGCAACTCCCATGACGCTTTGTACATGCAAGTAGCTTAACAACACCGGTGAGACTGAGCACCGAGATACAGGGATATTACTGTTGGAGGCAACTGTCAACAAATTCAACTCTAGTGTTAATAATTGTCGCCTGTTGGAAATAAAGCGTCCTCTTTAATAGTTTTTTGCCTCATTTGTAGAAGTCGAAGTATGTCTAAGGCTTCTTGATGTTGGTTCGGTAACCCTTCTCGAAGTCCTTGGGGAGGATAACATACCGATTTTTGCGGACAACATGCATGCTAGCTTCCTGGCAAATAGCAGCAGACTGAAAACGAATGACACAGTGAATAACACAAAGGAGGAGGCAGGAAAATGGTGCCTAATTTACACAAGCAATTATATGACATCTCATAATCAGGTGTTGCTAGTGCTATTATAGGTGTCAATATATATGAAACAAATGTATGGTGAGCAGAAGGCTGCCCGTCGAAAGAATTAACATGCCAAAAGGGCCACCAGCTTTCCCCCAAAAGGGGAGATCCATTGCTTACTGTCACGGAAACATCCAACCTTGTGGTCAAGTAGTCTGCCGATCTTTCTGATATCATTCATTTTCCACATTTACCATGATAAACTTTTAAGAGTAAAGGATTTAGAAATCATTATAATTTTCTAATTAAGCCGAGGAAATGAAATTTGTTATGTTGAAGTAGTACAAGTGAAAAAGAATGTTCAACATAATGAAAAGGCACTCACATCATCAGCACTGATTTTATCCAAGCTGAAGACATAATCTTCCAAATAAACTCACATCAGCAGCACTGATTTTATCTTGTCTGGAGACATAATCTTCCAAATCAACCTCGTCACTCAAGTTCATCTTAGCATACAAATTTGAAAGAAAGGAGGTCATCCTAATTATTAGATGCAAACAAAACATAATCTTAGAAAGGACCAAGAAACTAATATTTCAATAGTTAAATCAAGCATACTGCAGCCACTGCGATGCTCTTGCTCGCTGGAGTGGTGGAAGTCGGATCGAAGGCGTGGTGGTGGTGGGCCATCACCATCACAGGTCGGTGGACTCTGTCCTAGGGGCAGCACACTGATATTCCACAAGTATAGGGCATCACGACAATCTTCGAGGGTAGTATTTAACCCAAATTTGTTGATTCGACGCAAGGAGAGCCAAAGAATATTTATGGGCCTTAGCAGTTGAGTTGTCAATTCAATCACACTTGGGAAATAATATTTCTGCAGCAAAGTGTTTAGTAGCATAGTAGTTTGATAGTTTCGATAGTAACAGTAACAGTAGCAGTTTTGTGATGATTGTAACAGCAACAGCAGTAATAACTTAGCAAAGATCAATATGAGAAAAGCGTAGGCATTGGATCAGCGGCGGATATATGTGTTGGATGATATTCGTCATGTAACAGTCACAACCTAGAGCGATACACAATAGCGCCAATTCATCAATTCAATGTAGGCATGTATTCCGTATATAGTCATACGTGCTTATAATAAGAAAATCTAAGGGATATTAATGCCTCCTTCTAATAGAGAACCAGAACAAAGCATTATCACTTAGTGAATACATGAACTCCTCATACTACAGTCATCACCGAAGTGAATCCCAATTGCTGTCACTTTGGGGTGTGCGGATCATAACACAGAGTAGGTACATAGAACTTGCAAGGTAGGATCCAAAACACACTTATATTCATGAAAACATAAAGGGTTCAGATCTAAAATCATGGCACTCGGGCCCTAGTGATAGGCATTAAGAATAGCAAAGTTATAGCAACATCAGTCTCAGAACATATTGGATACTAGGGATCAAGCCCTAAATTGACTCTATTACATGACAAGTCTCATCCAATCCCATCACCGTCCAGCAAGCCTACGAAGGAATTACTCACTTCTGGTGGTGAGCATCATGGAATTGTTGATGAAGAAGGGTTGATGATGACGACGGCGATGAATCACCCTCTCCGGAGCCCCGAACGGACTCCAGATCAGTCCTCCCGATGAAGAACAAGAGGTGGTGGTGGCTTCGTATCGTAAAACGCGACGATTCCTTCTCTTTGAATTTTTTTCTCCATGAGACGGTACTTATAGAGTTGGAGTTAGGGCTAACAGAGGCCTGTGGGACCCACAAGCTCACAGGGCGCACCCCTGAGCTCGTGGCTCTCTGGTGGCCCCCCTCCGGTAGTTCTCTTCGCCAATAACTTTTATATATTCTGAAAATAATCTTCATGAATTTTTAGCCCAATCCAAGAACTTTTATTTCTGCACAAAAATAACACCATGGTAGTTTTGCTGAAAATAGCATCAGTCTGGGTTAGTTTCATTCAAATCATGCAAATTAGAGTCCAAAACAAGAGCAAAAGTGTTTGGAAAAGTATATACATTTGGGAAATATCACGCACACCCTGACCTCAATGCCCGAGCTCCTCCCGAGGAGAGTCACCGCTGTCGTGAGCCACATCTCCTGCCCGAGCCATTCGCCTGCATCCACGAGTGCGTGCATGTACCTGCGACCGCGCACCCTCTCCTTTTCCTACTTCTCTGCTCTCTCCCTTTCTGAATTATTCTCTCTCACAGGGAAGCAACTCCCATGGCACCACAGCTCCTTCACGAGCTCCTCGCATCACCAGCCGATGGATCCACCCCCTCACTGGATTCGGTCCACCACGAGTCCCAAGCCGCCCTTCCTCCGCGCTCCTTCTCTGCCTCGTCGCCGACAAGCCCCACCGTGGCACGTGCTCGCGGCCGGCGTACCCACCCGAAGTTGCCCCTTCCATCCTCCATCAACGCCCATGAGCGCAGCAAGGGTGGCCTCCCTTACCCAAGCACGCGCGCACGGTGTCGTGGTTTTGTCACGATAGATGTCCTCGAAAAAGGACTTAGTCGTGAGGCCATCGCAGCTAGGTAGTAGCTTGAATGGGGTTGATCAAAATCGAGAGACACGGGTTTACCCAGGTTCGGCCCCTCGCGGTGGAGGTAATAGCCTACTTCCTGCTTGATTGATTATTGCTTGAGATCTCGATAACAAGGGTGCGACTTGGCTAACCTAGTACTCTAGAGCTTGTAACTTAGTCTTCCTTCCTCAGGGGCTCTCCTTTATATACAGGTTGAGGCCCCGAGGTTACAACAGAATCCGGGTCGTACTACGACCCGTGTTCTAGTCTATTTCCTACCTATCTTGTTTATCAAATAAGGGAGATTCCTTGAGACTTCCTTCTCGAGCCGGCCTGCCAGATACTGGGCCATGAGCTGGCCTTTGCTTCAAGCTGCCTTCTGGGCCTTGAGCTCCATAGCCTATCACGACCCATCAGTAAGGTCGCCTATAAGCCACCAAGCAATATCCGGGTCATGCCTCGGCTGGGTCATACCGTGGGGTATATCCCCAACATTAGCCCCCAGGTTGACTTGGATTTATCCATGTTAACCTCCTCCTTGTTAACCAGGTCATTGCAAATTGCGGGCTTGTGATATTCACACTTAGCACTTTTTGCTCCTTTCCTCATGCCATGGCATCACCTTCGCAAATTCCTGGATCTTTGCATGATGTCACAACAAATCGTGAGTGGATCTAGCTGGCCCGAAAATCGAGGCGCCTTTTCGCCCAAAATTTTACTGCGCCACCTGGATTTTCACACTTGCCATTCCACCTTCTTACCACTTTATAAATACGTATGAGGGGCCTTCAGATTCATTTTTATCGTCGTCTTCCTCGTGCCCACTACTTCTTGCGACCACATCTCCGCCGCGTCTCTTCGATCTCTCCGGCCAACTCAACTGCGCCTTCGTCTCCGCTTCAAACGTCACCGGAGCTTCACCCATAGCGCTTTGACCACACAGTGATGACCCACAAGTATAGGGGATCAATCATAGTCCTTTCGGTAAGTAATAATGTCGAACCCAACGAGGAGCAGAAGGAAATGACAAGCGATTTTCATCAAGGTATTTTATGCAAGCACTGAAATTGTCGGTAACAGATAGTTTGATAGCAATATAATTTGTAATGAGCAATAAGTAGTAACGATAACAAAAGTGCAACAAAGTAGCCCAATCCTTTTTGTAGCAAAGGACAGGCCGGAATGGTCTCTTATAATAAGCAAAGCGTTCTTGAGGACACATGGGAATTTCATCTAGTTACTTTCATCATGTTTGTTTGATTCACGTTCGCTACTTTGATAATTTTATATGTGGGTGGACCGACGCTTGGGTGCTGTTCTTACTTAAACAATCCTCCCACTTATGATTACCCCCTCTCGCAAGCATCCGCAACTACAAAAGAAGAATTAAGATAAATCTAACCATAGCATGAAACATATGGATCCAAATCAGCCCCTTACGGAATAGCGCATAAACTAGGGTTTAAGCTTCTGTCACTCTAGCAACCCATCATCTAATTACTACTCCACAATGCATTCCCTTAGGCCCAAAGATGGTGAAGTGTCATCTAGTCGACATTCACATAACACCACTAAGGGAACAACAACATACATATCATCAAAATATCGAACGATACCAAATTCACATGATTACTTATGACAAGACTTCTCCCATGTCCTCAAGAACAAAATTGACTACTCACAAATCATCTTCATGTTCAAGATCAGAGGGGTATAGAATAACATAATGGATCTGAACATTTAATCTTCCACCAAATAAGCCAACTAGCATCAACTACAAGATGTAATCAACACTAGTAGCAACCCACAGGTACCAATCTGAGGTTTTGATACAAAGATTGAATACAAGAGATGAACTAGGGTTTGAGATGAGATGGTGCTGGTGAAGATGTTGATGAAGATTGGTCCTCCCATAATGAGAGGGTTGTTGGTGATGACGATGGCTTCGATTTCCCCCTCCCGGAGGGAAGGATCCCTGGCGGAATCGCTTCGCCGGAGAGCAAAAGTGCTCCCGCCCAAGTTCTGCCTCGAGGCGGTGGCGCTCCACCCCAAAAGTCTTTTTCTTATTTTTTTTCTAGGGCAAATGGGCTTATATACCAGAAGATGGGCACCGAAGGCTGGCCAGGGGCCCCACAAGCCACCAGGGCGCGCCCTGGTACCTTGTGGGCACCTGGGCGGCCCCCTCTGGTACTTCTTTTCTCCAATATTTTTTATTTATTCCAAAATAAATCTTCGTGAAATTTCAGCTCATTTGGAGATGTGCAGAATAGGTATCTCTGACATAGCTTTTTCAGATCCAGAATTCCAGCTGTCGGCAATCTCCCTCCTCAAGTAAATCTTGCATATTAAGAGAGAAAAGGCATTAGAATTGCTCCACAAAGTGTTATATTGATTAAAAACACTCTAAATAATAGTAGGAAAACATGATGCAAAATGGACGTATCAACTTCCCCAAGCTTAGACCTCGTTTGTCCTCAAGCGAAAGACGATATCGATAATCATGTCCACATGTTTATAGAGAGAGGTGTCGATAAAAACAAAATACGGACATAGTAGCATCATGATCATTATTATAACAACAATATTTGCTATCATAGAACTTCTCATGATCAAGTAACAATTCATCACAACATCAAAGTATAAGGCATAAACTTTATTGAAAACTAACAAACTATGTTCTTAGTCAACAATGCAATTGCAATTCATCATCTTTTTAGGAAGGGTCTCATGTCGAAGCTTTTGTTTAGCAAGTCTACATACTCAACCATCATTTAGTCTTCTATGATTGCTAACACTCATGACATATATATGGAGCAAAAAGTTTCAGCTAGACACATAGAAAGATAGGGCCTTATAATTTCACCTCCCAACTTATTTACCTCGAGGGTAATGTCAACAATAATAACTCATGATCACTCATATTCAACTGGATATATATGCCTAAATCTTTCCCCACCACATGATGCTTGCAAAAGAGAAAAATAAAAAGGAATAGAGGAGAACACTATTGACTCTTGCATGAAAAGTAAATACATAAAATAAAAGATAGGCTCTTCGCAGAGGGAAGCAGATGTTGTCATGCGCTTTTTGTTTTTGGATGCGCAAACTCTTAATGCAAAGGAATGTCACGTTATATTGACCCTTGTGATAGCAACCTTTATTATGTAGTCTGTCGCTTTTATTTCTTTACCATCACAAGTTCGTACAACACTTATTTTCCCTAACAATAAAAGATCAAACATATTTAGAAGCAATTTTTATTGCCTTATGCACCGATGACAACTTACTTGAAGGATCTTATTCAATCCATAGGTAGGTATAGTGGACTCTTGTGACATGAAACTGGGTTTAAGGGTTTTTAGATGCACAAGTAGTATCTCTACTTGGTGCAGATTTTGGCCAGCAAAGTTATTGAGCAAGCACCACATGTTGGAGGATCTATGAAAATATAACTTCTATGTGAATAAAAGTAAACATAATTCATTACGTTGTCTTCCTTGTCCAAGGTCAACAATTTGACATAAAATACTTAATGGGGGCTCACAATCATAAAAGATGTCCAAGATAGTGTATTTGCATGTGAATCTTCTCTTCCCTTATTAACTTTTTCATGAATTGCATCATTGACCAATGCTATGTTTGTCAACTTTCAATAAATTTTACCACTTACACTTTTCCTTATGTAATGTCATTACTTTCCATAAGATTAGCATATGATATTTTTCATTATGTTCATTGCTAGGATTGAAACACAAAAGTAAACAAGCAAAAACTCAAACTACTCTTTATTATATAACTCTCAACTCGATTACATAGATAGATCATGAAACTAGCAATCGAAAATAGATCATACTAAACTTTTATTCAACTAAATCATGAAATAACTAAGGATCAAACTAAAGATAGGTAAAGATAATAAAAGTGATGGTGATACGATACCGGGGCACCTCCCCTCAAGCTTGGCACAAGCCAAGGGGAGTGCCACCCGTGTACTTAAGTTTCTTTCTTTGGTGATGATGGTGGTGATGAAGTAGTGGGCTTGTCCTTCAGCCTTAGCAGATACTCCAATTTACGGTTGATGCTCCGAAGGGCGATGTTTTGCTCTTCCAACAAAATAACTTCACGAGTGCAAGATGTATTATGAGCACAAATTGTTTCAAAGACTCTTAAGGCTTCAATTTTAGATGGGGAGAGATGATCATAGAAGGGTTGAAGGATATCTCCCATCTCTGTGGTCTCCTCCATGGGCATGGCTTGCCCTCCTCCTTGAGCCTGGGTTCCCGCAACTTCCTGGACCTTGTCCTCCTTGCCATTATCTTCCTCTCCTGATAACCACCCGTAGTAGACCTGGCTGTAGGGGTGTTTGCCCGGTGATGGTTGCACAATACAGTTCTTGGTACGGAGCTTTTGGGGAGCCATGGCGATCTAGATCTGTCAGAAAAATAATCACAAAACAAGAACAGAGAATATTTCTGTGATACGGTGGTCAAAACGTTAGGGAGTATATATAAAGAATTTTATCTTACAAAACAAGTATTCCAGAGGAAAACGGAGTCGGGAAGGCTCACGAGGGGCCCACAAGCCACCAGGGCGTGCCCTGGTGCCTCGTGTGCACCTCGTGGGTCCCCTCGACTGTTTCTTAGTTTTGTATTTTTTATATTCCAAAACTGACAGAAAGTATTTTTATGGAATTTTTGGAGTCGGTTTACTTACCGTATCATGTACCTCTTCCTTTTCAGGGTTCTGGAGTGTTCTGAAGGTCTCTCTTATGTATTCCTCCGGTGTCATAGTTTGAATAATGTTAGTTTCAACATTAATAGGTGTACCTGAGATGTAATGCTTAATTCTTTGCCCATTGACCACCTTCGGATTAGTGCCTTCGGCACTATTGATCTTAATGGCTCCAGAGTGATAAACTTCCTCGATGATATACGATCCTTCCCATTTAGAGAGAAGGTTTCATGTAAAAAATCTGAAACAAGAATTGTACAATAGAACATACTCACCCACTTTGAATTCCCGTTTTTGGATTCTTTTGTCATGCCATCTTTTAACTTTTTATTTAAACAATTTGGCATTTTCATAAGATTGGGTTCTCCATTCATCTAATGATCTAATATAAAATAACCTCTTTTCACCGGCAAGTTTAAAATCATAATTAAGTTCTTTGATTGCCCAATATGCTTTATGCTCTAACTCAAGAGGTAAATGACATGCTTTTCCATAGACCATTTTATACGGAGACATACCCATAAGATTTTTATAAGCAGTTCTATAGGCACATAATGCATCCTCAAGTTTCTTAGACCAATTCTTTCTAGATCTATTGATGGCATTTTGCAAAATCAATTTTATTTCTTTATTGCTCAATTCAACTTGACCACTAGATTGAGGGTGATAGGGAGATGCAATTCTATGGTTGACATCATATTTAGCAAGCAGTTTACAGAATGCACCATGAATAAAATGTGAACACCATCAGTCATTAAATATCTAGGGACTCCGAACCTCAGGAAAATAACTTCTTTAAGCATTTTAATAGAAGTGTTATGATCAGCACTACTAGTTGGAATAGCTTCTACCCACTTAGTAACGTAATCAACAACAACGAAAATATGTGTATACCCATTAGAGGAAGGAAAAGGTCCCATATAATCAAATCCCCAAACATCAAATGGTTCAATAACAAGTGAATAATTCATAGGCATTTCCTAACGTCTACCAATATTACCAATTCTTTGACATTCATCACAAGATAAGACAAACTTACAAGCATCCTTGAAAAGAGTAGGCCAATAAAAACCAGATTGTAATACCTTGTGTGCAGTTCTGTCTCCCGCATGGTGTCCTCCGTAAGCCTCAAAATGACACTTCCGTAGGATTTGTTCCTGTTCATGCTCAAGTATACAACGTCTAATAATACCATCTACTCCTTCTTTATAAAGATGTGGGTCATCCCAGAAGTAATGTCTTAAATCAAAGAAAAACTTTTTCTTTTGTTGGTATGTGAAACTAGGTGGTATAAATTTAGCAACAATATAATTAGCATAGTCTACATACCAAGGAGTATTACAAGAAGCATTTATGACAGCTAGTTGCTCATCAGGGATACTATCATCAATAGGTAGTGGGTCATCAAGAATATTTTCCAACCTAGACAAGTTATCAGCTACGGGATTCTCAGCTCCCTTACTATTAGTAAGATGCAAGTCAAACTCTTGTAGTAATAGAACCCACCTAATGAGTCTAGGTTTAGCATCTTTCTTTTCCATAAGGTATTTAATAGTAGCATGATCGGTGTGAACAATTACTTTAGAATCAACTATGTAAGATCTGAATTTATCACATGTGATACGTCCCCAACGTATCTATAATTTTTGCTTGTTCCATGTTGTTATACTATCATTCTTGGATATTTTACAATTATTTTATAGCAACTTTATATCATTTTTTGGGACTAACCTATTGCATAGTGCCTAGTGCCAGTTGCTGTTTTTTGCTTGTTTTTTACTTCCCAGAATATCAGTACCAAACGGATTCCAAACGCAGCGAAACTTTTTGGAGAATTTTTTGGACCAGAAGACACAACATGGGCCAAAGAAGTACCAGAGGGGAGGCCTGAGGTGGGCACAACCCACCTGGGCGCCCCCAGGGGGGTTGTGCCCCCCTCAGAGGCCTCCCGCACCGCCTCTTCGCCCTATAAATCCCCAAATATTCCAGAAACCCTAGGGGAGTCGACGAAACACAATTCCAGCTGCCGCAAGTCCTAGAACCATGAGATCCAATCTAGACACCATCACGGAGGGGTTCATCATCCTCATTGGAGCCTCTCCGATGATGCGTGAGTAGTTTATCATAGACCTACGGGTCCGTCGGCAGTAGCTAGATGGCTTCCTCTCTCTCTTTTGATTCTCAATACAATGGTCTCTTGGAGATCTATTTAATGTAACTCTTTTTTTGCGGTGTGTTTGTTGGGATCCGATGAACTTTGATTTTATGATCAGATCTATATCCATGAATATTATTTGAGTCTTCTTTTGATCTCTTATATGCATGATTATTTATAGCCTCGTATTTCTTCTTCGAATCTTTGGTTTAGTTAGGCCAACTAGATCGATTTTCTTGCCATGGGAAGAGGTGCTTTGTGATGGGTTCGATCGTGTGGTGTTCTTTCCCAGTGACAGAAGGGGCAGCAAGACACACATGTATCATTGCTATTAAGGATAACAAGATGGGGGCTATTCCTACATGAATAGATCTCGTCTACATCATGTCATCGTTCTTATTGCATTACTCCATTTTTCCATGAACTTAATACACTAGATGCATGCTGGATAGCGGTCGATGCGTGGAGTAATAGTAGTAGATGCAGGCAGGAGTCGGTCTACTAATCTTGGACGTGATGCCTATATATTGATCATTGCCTTGGATATCGTCATAATTATTCAATCTTCTATCAATTTCCCAACAGTAATTTGTTTACCCACCGTGTGCTATTTTCTTGAGAGAAGCCACTAGTGAAATCTACGGCCCTCGAGTCTAGTCTTTATCATATTGCTTTGAGATCTATTTTTATTTGCTTTTATTTTCAGATGTATTATTCCAAAAACCCAAAAATACCTTGCTGCATTTTTTTGATATTTATTTTATTTCGCGTTTTATCGAGATCTATTTATCTAATCTACACAATTTTTATCCCGTCAACTTGACAATTTCTGGCACCGTTACCCGTAGAGAGATTGACAACCCCTCATAAGCGTCGGGTTGCAAGTATTTGTTCTTTGTGTGCAGGTACCATTTACATAGTGTTGCTTGGTTCTCCTACTGCATTGATACCTTGGTTTCATAACTGAGGGAAATACCTACCATAGCTGTAGTGCATCATCCCTTTCTCTTTGGGGAAATACTGATGTAGTTCAAGCGACATCAAAAGGAATTTCTGGCGCCGTTGCCGGGGAGACATCATCAACATCTATCATATTCCTAATCACAAATCTCATCTCCTTGCAATTTACATTATTTTCCATTTGCCTCTCATTTTCATCTCCCCCACTTCACAAAAAATTGCCGTTTTATTCGCCCTCTTTTTCGTTCGCCATTTTCTGGTCAGATCTCTTATTTACTTGAACTTGTCAACATGAGTGACTTTGGTATGGTAGAAACAGATGATGGCCTAACTCCTAAAATTGGACGGTCTGGCAGTCTGGATGCTAACACTTTTGTTTTGGGGCAAGGGAATGTTATGGGAAAAGAACATATCCAAGAATTTTTCAATTGTGTTGGAAATTTAACTCTTGATGATGCTCCTATACTTAAAAGAACTAAATCTTATGCTGAAGTTATTTCAGCACTAGTTCTAAAACTTGAAAATAGATTTATCCGTACCCACCCTATCTTGAAGAGATTGTTTTATGAGCTACCCATTATAAATGATCCCAAAGCTAAAAGGTTAGCTTCCCTTATTCTTATGAATGAATTTGACTACATAGTACAGGAAGCTAGGAAATTTTTGATTTTTATGGTATGAGCTGTGAAAAACTGGTGATAAATGAGATCCTTTATAATAGTGATTATATGTTGAGACATTTTCTTGGAAATAACCACATTTTTTATGAGAATCTTAAAAAGGAAATCCCCGTTTTAGATATAATCCAACAAGTTTTCAATGATGTTAATCAACAATTTTCTTGGATTGTTGCCGGAAATCAACGGGGATACGTAGATGGGCAACTTGATAATGCTAAAATTTCTATGGATAATGTGTTTCAAATTATTTTTGCAAAACCTCCTGACAAGAACACATCTATGGAAAATAAGAAGAAAGATGGCAATACTTGAATCTATGCATTATGCCCAGCTAGGGGCATAAAACGATAGCGCTTATTGGGAGGCAACCCAATGAATAAAATTTATTTTTGCCTTTTTCTTTCTGTTCTTGAGTGTTTGCACAATTATGTCTCTGCTATGATTGTGTTTTTTATGTTTTAATTAGTATTTGTGCCAAGTAAAGCCTTTGGGATAGCTTTGGTGATAGTTGACTTGATCCTTTTGAAAAACAGAAATTTTTGTGTCCAGTAACAGAATTTTATAAATTCACAGAAGCGACGAAAAATTCTGAAGTTTTTACACAAGATTTATATACAAACTTTCGATGTTTTCCCAAATTTTCAGAATTTTTAGAGTTATAGAAGTATGAGAACAATTCGCATCTTTACAGACTGTTCTGTTTTTTTACAGATTCTGTTTTCTTTGCATTGTGTGCTTATTTTGATGAATATATGGATTGTATCGGGGAGGGGGGGGGGGTATAAGCCATGGTAAAGTTAGAATACAGTACATATAATGAAATAACAAAATTTGAATGGGTTTGCTATAGTACTTAAAGTAAAGATTGGTTTTCTTATACTAACGGATCTCACGAAGGTTTTGTGTGATTGAAGTTTTCAAGTTTTGGGTGAGATCACGATGGATGAAGGAATAAGGAGTGAAAAGAGCCTAAGCTTGGGGATGTTGAAAGTGCCTTATATCGACTAGAGGGGGGTGAATAGGCGATTTTTACAAATTCATCACTGAGGAATTTCAAGGTGAGGAAATTCCTAAGCCACGAACTACTTAGCAGCGGAATAAGTACTCAGATGCAAACATAACATGGCATAAGTATAGTCATCATGATGAAATGAAATAGGCACAGAGTACAGGTAGCGTGAAACACAGGATAAGCAGGCTGAAGACTAAGTGACTGAAGAAATAGGATTGAGGAAATTGAGAAAGTCTTCAGTCAAAGTCTTCAAACAGTAACGATCAAGAAAAACAACACATGAATGAGGAAATGAAAGGGTTGAGGAAATAGAACCAGTAGCTCGGTGAAGACAATGATTTGGTAGACCAGTTCCAAATGCTGTGACAGTTGTATGTCTGGTTGGAGTGGCTAGGTATTTAAACCTGAGGACACATAGTCCCGGACACACAGTCCTCACCGTATTCTCCTTGAGCTAAGGTCACACAGACCTCGCCCAAACACTCGTGGTAAGTCTTCACAGGTGACTTCCAAACCTTCACAGACTCGGTCACTCGGCGATCCACAATTTCCTCTTGATGCTCTAGACCATGACGCCTAACCGTCTGGAGGATGCACAGTCCTCAAAGGTAACAAGCGTCGGTTCCACACAGGAACAATTTCTTCAGTGATGCTCAATCACTTTGGGTTTGTAGGTGTTTGGGTTTTTGGGTTTTTCCTCACTTGATGATTTTCGCTCAAAGCCCTCGGAGGATGGGATGCTCTAAATGACAAGTGTCAATCTATCTCTCGGAGCAGCCAACCAACTAGTGGTTGTAGGGGGTGGCTATTAATAGCCTAGGGAGCAGCCCGACATGATAAGACATAAATGCCCTTCAATGATATGACCGTTAGGTGGGTAGATATTTTGGGACAGCTGGCGCGTAGCACAGCAACGGTCGGAAATTTGAGTATCAAATTCCTCAGGGCTATCATGTTCCTCACTTGTAGGCAATCCGCACTGGCGAATTTCTAACTCCTCAGTCAGAACAAATTCCTCAGAGAACAGAAGAACTTCGTCTCTGTCACTGAAGAAATTGACTGAACTGTATGAGATTTCCAATGGCTTCACTCGAAAGGATTGGGTAGGTGTAGGATTTTGAGATGAGCATCACTTGGAAACTTTTCCTTAGTTTTACCTCGACCCCCTTTAACAGTACGGTGTTTCCTATGACTCAAGAAGAAGAAAATGTAACTACGAAAACAAAAGTCTTCACGCTTCATAATCCTCGCATGAATATCAAGTCTTCAAGGTCACACCAATTTCCTCACTTTCAAAGTCTTCAAGAAAACCAAAGTCTTCAACTGAAGACATTCATTTTTAGGGGTCGACATTCATCGTAAATATCAAACTCCTCATAGACTTATAGAACCTGTGTACACTCACAAACGCATTAGTCCCTTAACCTATAAGTCTTCAATACACCAAAATCACTAAGGGGCACTAGATGCACTTAGAGATGCCCCATGGCACCCCAAGTTAATATTCAAGGAGAACCAAGCAACTAAGCTTGGGATGCCCCGGAAGGCATCCCCTCTTTCTTCTAACGACCATCGGTATTTTACTTGGAGCTATATTTTTATTCATCACATATCATGAGTTTTGCTTGGAGCGTCTTGTATTATATGAAGTCTTTGCTTGTTTTGCTTTTTAGTTTGTCACAAGTATCCTTGCTGGACACAACCATTTCAGAGCCAAAATTATGCTATGATTTGTTAGAATTTCTCTATATGCTTCACTTAAATTTTTTGAGCTATGGAATTGCTCTAGTGCTTCACTTATATCTTTTTGAGCACGGTGTGGTTTATTATTTTTAAAGAAATGCTCTCATGCTTCACTTAGATTTATTTGAGAGTTAGTAAACTTTTGAAGAAAATCTCTCATGCTTCACTTATATTATTTTGAGAGACGAAAAATTTTATGCTCATGTTCTTCACTTAGATTTATTTGAGCTTGTCAAAAGCAATTGCAATATATGAAACTAGTCCCAAAGTGATAGATATCCAAGAGGGATATAATAAAAAATTTCATGAAGATCATTGGACAAAATAAACTTGATTCTTTGTAATAGTTTTGAGATATGATGATAGTGATATGTGAGTCATGTTGGTGAGTAATTATGCTTTAGTAAGAATATTGGTGTTAAGGTTTGTGATTCCCTATGCAAGCACGAAAGTCAATAGTTATGCAATGAAATTACATCCTACTTGTGGTGCATTATTCGGTGTTAGTTATGCTTAATGCTCGCTTATGTGATTTTTTGTTTCTTGGTTGGTTGCTTCTCAATCTTTTTGCCAGCCTTCACTTGTACTAAGTAGAAATACTACTTGTGCATCCAACATCTTTAAAACCAGTTTTGCCATATGAGTCCACCATACCTACCTATATGCGGTATTTCCATGTCGTTCTAAGCAAATTTGTATGTGCCATCTCTAATTTTTAAAATAAATTTCCTTTTTGTGTGCTCGTACCGCTCATGAAGCGGTAGGGGGTGGCCAATATTTTCCATGCTAGATGTGTTATTCTCAAGATGAGTGTTTATTCACTTGTCATTGCACGAGAGTGCAGTGGTAATAGGGATGCCTAGTCCCGAAATGAAAAAGAAATTTACTTTATGTTGTCAAATAATAAATTCCTTGGAAAGTGCTGGTATGGACGGTACCCGTGGATACGGCTAGCCGTGGAATGTGAAAGAATGGTGGAAAAAGGAATAAACTTTATTTTCTGTTTGGGAACCGCCTATGATATATCTAGCATGGAAAGTGTTGGGAATTACTCGGTCGTTTTCGTTGATGGGAAAAGTATGCCTCTCAAAAAAATTTATCTCTCAATTTAAGCTTTGAGCTCTGGCACCTCTAAAAATCCCTACTTCCCTCTACGAAGGGCCTATCTATTTACTTTATGCAATTTTATTTTTATTTGAGTCTCCATCTTCTCTTATAAAGCACCAACTAAGGGGCCCTATGATCATACTTGGGCATTGGATGTAGCTAATATGCGAGTGTGTTTCATGAATGGATCAATGATTGAGCATGATGGGCTAGGGATAACTTTCTTTAGTGTTGATATTTTGAAAGACATGGTTGCTTGTTGATATGCTTGAGTATTGAAATCTTCATGTCAAAACTAGACTATTGCTTTGAACCATATAAAAATCCAAATGTCCATGCTACAAAAAGAAAAGAATATGTGATGAACATGTTAGGCAGCATTCCACATCAAAAATTCTGTTTTTATCATTTACCAACTCAAGGACGAGTAGGAATTAAGCTTGGGAATGCTGATACGTCTCCAACGTATCTATAATTTTTGCTTGTTCCATGTTGTTATATTATCATTCTTGGATGTTTTACAATCATTTTATAGCAACTTTATATCATTTTTTGGGACTAACCTGTTAACATAGTGCCCAGTGCCAGTTGCTGTTTTTTGCTTGTTTTTTACTTCGCAGAATATCAGTACCAAACGGAGTCCAAACGCAGCGAAACTTTTTGGAGAATTTTTTTGCACCAGAAGACACAACATGGACCAAAGAAGTACCAGAGGGGAGGCCCGAGGTGGGCACAACCCACCTGGGCACGCCTAGGAGCCCAGGCGCGCCCAGGGGGTTGTGACCCCCTCGGTGGCCTCTCGCACCACCTCTTCACCCTATAAATCCCCAAATATTCCAGAAACCCTAGGGGAGACGACGAAACACAATTCCAGCCGCCGCAAGTTCCAGAACCACGAGATCAATCTAGACACCATCACGGAGGGGTTCATCATCCTCATTGGAGCCTCTCCGATGATGCGTGAGTAGTTCATCATAGACCTACAGGTCCGTAGGCAGTAGCTAGATGGCTTCCTCTCTCTCTTTTGATTCTCAATACAATGGTCTCTTGGAGATCTATCTGATGTAACTCTTTTTTGCGGTGTGTTTGTTGGGATCTGATGAACTTTGAGTGTATGATCAGATCTATATCCATGAATATTATTTGAGTCTTCTTTTGATCTCTTATATGCATGATTATTTATAACCTCATATTTCTTCTTCGAATCTTTGGTTTAGTTAGGCCAACTAGATCAATTTTTCTTGCCATGGGAAGAGGTGCTTTGTGATGGGTTCGATCGTGCGATGTTCTTTCTCAGTGACAGAAGGGGCAACAAGACACGCATGTATCATTGCTATTAAGGATAACAAGATGGGGGCTATTCCTACATGAATAGATCTAATCTACATCATGTCATCGTTCTTATTGCATTACTCCATTTTTCCATGAACTTAATACACTAGATGCCTGCTGGATAGCGGTTGATGTGTGGAGTAATAGTAGTAGATGCAGGCAGGAGTCGGTCTACTAATCTTGGACGTGATGCCTATATATTGATCATTGCCTTGGATATCATCATAATTATTCGATCTTCTATCAATTGCCCAATAGTAATTTGTTTACCCACCGTGTGCTATTTTCTTGAGAGAAGCCACTAGTGAAATCTACGACCCCCGGGTATATTCTTTATCATATTTGCTTTGAGATCTATTTTTATTTGCTTTTATTTTCAGATCTATTATTCCAAAAACCCAAATATACCTTTCTGCATTTTTTTCTTATTTTTTTTATTTCGTGTTTTATCGAGATCTATTTATCCAATCTACACAATTTTTATCCCGTCAACTTGACAATTTCTGGCACCGTTACCCGTAGAGGGATTGACAACCCCTCATAAGCGTCGGATTGCAAGTATTTGTTCTTTGTGTGCAGGTACCGTTTACATAGTGTTGCTTGGTTCTCCTACTGGATTAATACATTGGTTTCATAACTGCGGGAAATACCTACCGTATCTGTACTGCATCATCCCTTCCTCTTTGGGGAAATACTGACGTAGTTCAATCGACATCAACATGCAAACACAACTGCTAGAATTTTTTTCTCAGTAGTAGCATAATTTCTTTGGGCACTGTCTAGAATTTTACTAGCATAATGTATAACATTTAATTTCTTATCAACTCTTTATCCTAGAACAACACCAACAACATAATCACTAGCATCACACATAATTTCAAAAGGCAAGTTCCAATCAGGTGGTTGAACAATAAGTGCAGAGGTTAAGGCTTTCTTAAGTGTTTCAAAGGCTTCTACACAATCATCATCAAAAACAAAAGGAACATCTTTTTTCAAGAGATTAGTAAGAGGCCTAGAAATTTTAGAGAAGTCTTTGATAAACCTCCTATAGAAACCAGCATGACCAAGGAAACTTCTTATACCTTTGATATCTTTAGGACATGACATTTTTTCAATAGCATCAACCTTAGCTTTATCAACTTCAATACCTCATTCGGAGATTTTATGCCCCAAGAGAATACCTTCATTAACCATAAAGTGGCACTTCTCCCAATTCAAGAAAAGATTAGTTTCTTCACATCTCTTCAAAACTCGATCAAGGTTGCTTAAGCAAACATCAAAAGAAGTTCCGTATACGAAAAAAACATCCATGAAAACCTCAACAATCTTTTCATTGAAGTCAGAGAATATAGCAGTCATACATCTTTCAAAATGAGCAGGTGCATTGCATAAACCAAAAGGTATACGTCTATAAGCATAAGTTCCAAAAGGACAAGTAAAGGTGGTTTTCTCTTGGTCAGATTGTGATACAGGTATTTGAGAGAAACCAGAATATCCATCAAGAAAGCAAAAGTGTGTATGCTTAAACAATCTTTCTAACATTTGATCAATAAAAGGTAAGGGGTAGTGATCTTTTCTAGTGGCTTTGTTTAATTTTCTAAAATCAATTACCATCCTATAACCAGTTACAATTCTTTGTGGAATGAGTTCATTTTTATCATTAGGAACAACAGTTATACCTCCCTTTTAGGGACACAATGAACAGGACTTACCCATCTACTGTCAGCTATGGGATAGATTATACCTGCTTCCAGAAGCTTTAATATTTCAGTTCTTACCACCTCCTTCATCTTAGGATTTAATCGTCGTTGACGATCGACAACTGGTTTAGCATTAGGCTCCATATTAATTTTATGCTGACATAGAATGGGGCTAATGCCCTTAAGATCATCAAGAGTATATCCAATAGCAGCACGGTGCTTCCTCAAAGTTTTTAATAGTCTCTTTTCTTCATGCTCTAAAAGGTCAGCACTAATAATAACATGCTATGTCTTCTTTTCATCAAGATAAGCATATTTCAGTGTATCAGGCAATTGTTTTAATTCAAATACAGGTCACCCTTAGGTGGAGGAGGACCTCCAAGAGTTTCAACAGGCAAATTGTGTTTAAGGATAGGTGGTTGATCAAATAACATCTTATCTATTTCATTTCTTTCGTTCAAGTGCATATCATTTTCATGGTCTAGCAAATATTGTTCTAACGGGTCAGTAGGAGGTACGGCAATAGAAGCAAGACCAATAATTTCATCTTTACTAGACAATTTTTTATCATGAGGTTGTCTACGAAACTTAGAAAAATTAAACTCATGACAAATATCACCAAAGTTAACACTGACAGTTTCTTTAACGCAATGAATCCTAGCCTTAACAGTGTTCAAGAAAGGTCTACCAAATATAATGGTAAAAAATCATCTTGTGGAGAACCAAGAACTAAAAAATCAGTAGGGTATTTTATTTTTCCACACAATACTTCATCATCTCTAACAATCCCAAGCGGTGAAATAGTATCTCTATTCACAAGCTTAATAGTAACATCAATATCTTCTATCTCAGCAAGTACAATATCATTCATAATTTCTTGATATAAGGTAAACGAGATAGCACTCACACTAGCACCCAAATCACATAAGCCATGGTAACAATGATCTTCTATTTTCACAGAGACAACATGCATGCCAACAACAGGCTTATTCTTATCTTTAGTATCGGGTTTGTCAATCCTAGTGGCTTCATCACAAAAGTAAATAACATGCCCAACTATATTATCGACCAAGAGATCTTTAACCATAGCAACATTAGGTCCAACTTTAATTTGTTCAGAGGGTCTAGGTGCTCTAATATTACTTTTCTTTAAGCATGGTTGAAACCTTAGCATGTTCCTTTATCCTAACAGGAAAAGGTGGTTTCTCAATATAAGCGGTAGGCACAACTGGATCGACATTGTAAATGATAGTTTCATATTGAACTATAACGGGTTCCTCAATATTTTCTTTAATAGGTGGATGATATTTAAACCACTTCTCCTTAGGGAGATCAACATGAGTAGCAAATGATTCACAAAAGGAGGCTACTATCTCAGAGTCAAGTCCATATTTAGTGCTAAACTTATGAAAAGCATCGGTATCCATAAAAGATTTAACACAATCAAACTTAAGTGTTATACCTGACTCTTTACCTTTGTCGAGTTCCCAATCTTCAGAGTTGCATTTAATTCTTTCCAGAAGATCCCATCTGAATTCAATAGTTATCTTCATAATGGAGCCAGTCGAAGAAGAATCGAGCATGGTTTGATCATCATGAGAAAGCCGAGCATAAAATTTTTGTAAGATAATTTCCCTTGAGAGCTCATGATTGGGGCATGTGTACATCATGTACTTAATCCTCCCCCAAGCTTGAGCGATATTTTCTCCTTCACGAGGCCAAAAATTATATATATAATTCCGATCACGATGAACCAGATGCATAGGATAAAACTTTTGATGAAATTCCAATTTCAATCGATTCCAATCCCATGTTCCAATATCATCAAATAGCCTATACCATGTCATTGCCTTTTACTTCAAAGATAAAGGGAAAAAATTATTCTTAACTTCATCTCTGGGTAAACCTGTAAGCTTAAATAATCCACAAACTTCATCCACATAGATTAGGTGCATATCAGGATGTAGTGTTTGATCTCCTCCATAAGGATTAGCTAGCAGTTTCTCTATCATACCTGAAGGAATATCAAAATAAATATTTTAAGTAGGTGCAGTAGGTTGAGGAGAAACTCTTTGTGTTTCCGGTCGAGGTGAAGATACCCCGAACAAACCCCTCAAAGGATTGTTTTCCATAGTAACAAGTAACAGTAAATTTCAGCACGTAATATAAATGTTTCCTTACCAAATTCCACTTACCAGAGGTGCTTCACTCCCCGGCAACGGCGCTAAAAAAGAGTCTTGATGACCCACAAGTATAGGGGATCAATCATAGCCCTTTCGATAAGTAAAAGTGCTGAACCCAACGAGGAGCAGAAGGAAATGACAAGCGGTTTTCAGCAAGGTATTTTCTGCAAGCACTGAAATTTTCGGTAATAGATAGTTTGATAGCAAGATAATTTGTAACGAGCAATAAGTAGTAACGATAACAAAAGTGCAGCAAGGTAGCCCAATCCTTTTTGTAGCAAAGGACAGGCTGGAATGGTCTCTTATAATAAGAATCGAGCATGGTTTGATCGGTCTTTTTGTAGCCCAATCCTCTTTGACTAGTTTGTGTTCTTGAGGACACACGGGAATTTCATCTAGTCACTTTCATCATGTTTGTTTGATTCATGTTCGCTACTTTGATAATTTGATATGTGGGTGGACCGGCGCTTGAGTGTTGTTCTTACTTGAACAATCCTCGCACTTATGATTACCCCCTCTCGCAAGCATCCGCAACTACGAAAGAAGAATTAAGATAAATCTAACCATAGCATGAAACATACGGATCCAAATCAGCCCCTTACAGAATAGCGCATAAACTAGGGTTTAAGCTTCTGTCACTCTAGCAACCCATCATCTAATTACTACTCCACAATGCATTCCCATAGGCCCAAAGATGGTGAAGTGTCATGTAGTCGACGTTCACATAACACCACTAAGGGAAACAACAACATACATATCATCAAAATATCGAACGAATACCAAATTCACATGATTACTTATGACAAGACTTCTCACATGTCCTCAGGACGAAAATTAACTACTCACAAATCATGTTCATGTTCAAGATCAGAGGGGTATTGAATAGCATAATGGATCTGAACATTTATTCTTCCACCAAATAAACCAACTAGCGTCAACTACAAGATGTAATCAACACTACTAGCAACCCACAAGTACCAATCTGAGGTTTTGATACAAAGATTGAATACAAGAGATGAACTAGGGTTTGAGATGAGATGGTGCAGGTGATGATGTTGATGAAGATTGGTCCTCCCATGATGAGAGGGTTGTTGGTGATGATGATGGCTTCGATTTCCCCCTCCCGGAGGGAAGTATCCCCGGCGGAATCGCTGCGCCGGAGAGCAAAAGTGCTCCTGGCCAAGTTCCACCTCGAGACGGCGGCGCTCCGTCCCGAAAGTCTTCTTCTTATTTTTTTGTAGGGAAAATGGGCTTATATACCAGAAGATGGGCACCAGAGGCTGGCCAGGGGCCCCACAAGCCACCAGGGTGCTCCCTGGTGCCTCGTGGGCACCTGGGTGGCCCCATCTGGTACTTCTTTTCTCCAATATTTTTTATTTATTCCAAAATATATCTTCTTAAAATTTCAGCTCATATGGAGATGTGCAAAATAGGTATCTCTGACATGGTTTTTTCAGGTCCAGAATTCCAGCTGCCCGCAATCTCCCTCCTCATGTAAATCTTGCATATTAAGAGAGAAAAGGCATTAGTATTGCTCCACAAAGTGTTATATTGATTAAAAACACTATAAATAGCAGTAGGAAAACATGATGCAAAATGGACGTATCAACCAGCGGTGCTCCAACACTTCAAAACCTCTCTTCTTCAGATCTGTAAGTGCTCTGCTCTTCCTTTGTAGTTCATCGGTGTTCATCACCATTCCCCATCTGTAGATCTAAATCCACTTGAACGACTTGAGTAGGTGCCTTAGCCATTGTTGCAATGCTGTTTTTCCCATCTAGGATCTCTGTAATGCTTTCAACAGACCCCCATTGACAGACGCGCTCTCGTATTTGTCCCTTGCTTAGGTCTTTAAACCTTTCTTTTCAAAGTATTTTTTAGATCTGTAAACATAGCCGCGTTGTTGGATTCTTGTTTGTAGCTAGCTCAATACTTAGTAGAAAACCAGAATGTCACTGAATAGCTGACGCTAGCTCACTTCTTTGCCGGCTTGTAAATACTTCATCCCACTTGCCATGGTTCATTTAGTACTGAATCATAAATTGGACAGCCGTACCCAACTTATTTCATTTCGGCTTATCCATTTCATAACTGGGTGTCAAATTTTTTTTGCTAGCTTTCGCCTATGAGCGTAGCATGCCGGCTCACTTTTGCAACCTTCATCTTGCAGTTGAACCTTATTTGAATCATCATTGCTCCCAAGACCGACAAAGCCGTTGGCTGGGTTAGATCCCATGTTTCAACCCTCATGTTAGATGACCTTGATACGTCTCCGTCGTATCTACTTTTCCTAACGCTTTTGTTCTTGTTTTGGACTCTAATTTGCATGATTTGAATGAAACAAACCCGGACTGACGCTGTTTTCAGCAGAACTACCATGGTGTTTTTTTTGTGCAGAAATAAAAGTTCTTGGAATTGGACGAAACTTTTTGAATATTTTTTATGAAATAAATAAATAATATTGGAACCAGACCCACTGGAGGGGGGCCACCCTGTGCCCACAAGGCACCAGGGCGCGCCTACCCCCCCCCCCCCCGGGTGTGCCCTAGTGGATGGTGGGGCCCTCGTGGCTCCGCTGACCCTAATCTGGATACTATAAATTCCTATTTCCCGAGAAAAAAATAGGAGAGAAAGTTTTATCGCGTTTCATGATACGGAGCCGCCGCCACCTCCTGTTCTTCATCGGGAGGCCAGATCTGGAGTCCGTCTTGGGCTCGGGAGAGGGGGATTCTCCGCCATCGTCATCATTAACCATCCTCCATCACTAATTTCATGATGCTCACCACCGGGAGTGAGTAATCTCTTTGTAGGCTTGCTGGACGGTGATGGGTTGGATGAGATTCATCATGTAATCGAGTTAGTTTTGTTGGGGCTTGATCCCTAATATCCACTGTGTTCTGAGATTGATGTTGCTATGACTTTGCTATGCTTAATGCTTGTCACTCGGGCCCGAGTGCCATGATTTCAGATCCTAACTGTTTATGTTTTCACCAATATATTTGTGTTCTTGATCCTACCATGCAAGTTATATGCACCTATTACGTGTTCTGTTCCGCATACCCCAAGGTGACAATAATTGGGATTCTTTCCGGTGATTACCATAGTTTGAGGAGTTCATGTATTCAGTATGTGTTAATACTTTGTTCCGGTTCTCTATTATAAGGAGTCCTTAATATCCCTTAGTTTCCTTATGGACCCCGCTGCCATGGGAGGGTAGGACAAAAGATGTCATGCAAGTTCTTTTCCATAAGCATGTATGACTATTTACAGAATACATGCTACATTATATTGATGAAGTGGAGCTAGTTCTATGTCACCCTAGGTTATGACTGTTATATGATGAATATTATCCAACAATATCACCGATCCAATGCCTATGAGCTTTACATATGTTGTTCTTGCTAAGTTACTATTACTATTGCTACTGTCACAACTGCTATAGAGTTACTGCTACCACTGTTACCGTTACTATTGTTGTTACTATTGCTGCTATCACTATCAAATTACCATACTACTGTGCTATTGATCACTTTGCTACATGATACGTCCATTTTGCATCATGCTTTTATGTTGATATTTATTGCATTATGGGTTGTTATTACACATTATGGCACAATACTTATGCCTTTTCTCTCTTATTTTACAAGATTTACATGAAGGGGGAGAATGCCGGCAGCTGGAATTTTGGGCTGGAAAAGGAGCAAATATTAGAGACCTATTCTGCACAACTCCAAAAGTCCTGAAACTTCACGGAGAGTCATTTTGGAATTAATAAAAAATATTGGGCGAAGAAAGCACCAGAGGGGGGCCACCAGCCATCCACAAGGGTGGAGGGCACGCCCTACCCCCCTGGGCGTGCCCCCTGCCTTTTGGGCCACCTAGCAGGCCCCCGATGCCCATCTTCTGCTATATGGTGTGTTTTGACCTGGAAAAAAATCAGAAGGAAGCTTTTGGGATGAAGCGCTGCCGTCTCGAGGCAGAACCAATCTAGGGCTCTGGCGGAGCTGTTCTGCTGGGGAAACTTCCCTCCGGGAGGGGGAAATCGAAGCCATCGTCATCACCAACGATCCTCTCATTGAGAGGGGGTCAATCTCCATCAACATCTTCACCAGCACCATCTCCTCTCAAACCCTAGTTCATCTATTGTATCCGATCTTTGTCTCAAAACCTCAGATTGGTACCTGTGGGTTGCTAGTAGTGTTGATTACTCCTTGTAATTGATGCTAGTTGGTTTATCCGATGGAAGATCATATGTTCATATCCTTAATGATAATTAATACTCCTCTGATTATGAACATGAATATGCTTTGTGAGTAGTTACGTTTGTTCCTGAGGACATGGGAGAAGTCTTGTTATAAGTAATCATGTGAATTTGGTATTCGTTCGATATTTTAATGAGATGTATGTTGTCTTTCCTCTAGTGGTGTTATGTGAACGTCGACTACATGACACTTCACCATGATTTGGGCCTACGGGAAGGCATTGGGAAGTAATAAGTAGATGATGGGTTGCTAGAGTGACAGAAGCTTAAACCCTAGTTTATGTGTTGCTTCGTAAGGGGCTGATTTGGATCCATATGTTTCATGCTATGGTTAGATTTATCTTAATTCTTCTTTCGTAGTTGCGGATGCTTGCGAGAGGGGTTAATCATAAGTGGGAGGCTTGTCCAAGGAAGGGCAGCACCCAAGCACCGGTCCACCCACATATCAAATTATCAAAGTAACAAACGCGAATCATATGAGCATGATGAAAACTAGCTTGACAACAATTCCCATGTGTCCTCGAGAGCGCTTTGCTTTATATAAGAGTTCGTCCAGGCTTGTCCTTTGCTACAAAAAGGATTGGGCCACCTTGCTGCACCTTAGTTACTTTTTTTACTTGTTACCTGTTACGAATTATCTTATCACACAACTATCTATTACCGATAATTTCAGTGCTTGCAGAGAATACCTTGTTGAAAACCGCTTGTCATTTCCTTCTGCTCCTCGTTGGGTTCGACACTCTTACTTATCGAAAGGACTACGATAGATCCCCTATACTTGTGGGTCATCACTACATATATTTAGTCTCCAGATGTGGTTGAATTGACAACTCAACTGCTAATACTTACAAATATTCTTTGGCTCCCCTTGTGTCGAATCAATAAATTTGGGTCGAATACTCTACCCTCGAAAATTGTTGCGATCCCCTATACTTGTGGGTTATCAAGACCTTTTTCTGGTGCCATTGCCGGGGAGCATAGCTATATTTGTTGAGTCACTTGGGATTTATATCTATTGATCACTATGAAGAATCTTAAGGATGATAGAACCAAGATCGATCACTCTAAGACAAGGGGAGGTAAGGAACTGTTATCTAGCTCTACACTTGATTCACCTTCTATTTTGAGTAAGCTTGCAACACCACAACCCGCTATTAATTCTGATATGTCACAAGTAATTGTTGATGCCACTGCTACTATGAATGATGCTTATGATGATGCTAGTACTTTGCTTGATAAGACTGTGCCACTAGGTGAATTTCTTGATGAACAACTTGCTAAAGCTAAAGAAATTGAAAATGCTGAAACCAATGAAGTTATTGAATTTGAGAATTATGATTCACCTCTTGGAACTAGTGCCCCTAGATATGAATTGCCTAAGATACCTGAGGGTTATGTTATGGATGGAGAGGTAGCCAGAGATTTTCTTGCTTGTAAGGATAGAGATGATCTTAAGAAATTACTATGCAAGTTGAAAGAAAAATCCTTGAATGCTAGAATGAAATACGATCCTAAGTCTGCTACTTCACCTATCTTTATTACTGATAAGGATTATGAGTTCTCTGTTGATCTTGAGTTAATTACTTTGGTTGAATCTGATCCTTTCCATGGCTATGAAACTGAAACTGTTGTGGCACATCTCACTAAGTTAAATGATATAGCCACCCTATTAGCTCATGAGAAAAAAAATCATTATTACTATATCCTTAAGTTATTTCCTTTCTCGTTAAAGGGTGATGCTAAGATTTGGTATAATACTCTTGCTCTTGGTTGTGTGCATAGCCCCCAGGATATGATTTATTACTTCTCTGTAAAATATTTTCCTGCTCATAAGAGACAAGTTGCCTTACAGGAAATATTTAACTTTGTGCAAATTGAAGAAGAGAGTCTCCCACAAGCTTGGGGGAGGCTTCTCCAATTTCTGAACGCTTTGCTTGATCATCCTCTTAAGAAAACTGAAATCTTGATATCTTTTATAATGGACTAATGGATGCTTCTAGGGACTACCTAGATAGTTGTGCTGGTTGTGTTTTTAGGGAACGAACTATTGAACAAGCGGAAGAATTATTGAATAATATATTGAAGAATGATAATGATTGGACCCTTCCTGAACCACTGCCTAAACCCACTCCAAAGAAGAGGGGTATTTTATTTCTCAGTCCTGAAGATATGCAAGAAGCAAAGAAATGCATGAAGGAAAAAGGTATTAAAGCTGAAGATGTTAAAAATCTACCACCTATTGAAGAAATACATGGTCTTGACACACCACCACAGGTGGTAGAGCTAAATTCTTTTATAAAGTTTGATGAAGGTGATATTCCTTACAATAAACACCCTAGTCAATGCTTGTATGAGTTTGACAATTACATTATAAAGCAAGATCACTTCAATGCTTATGTTATGAAACAATTAAAGCGTAATGCCGATATGATTGATTGCTTGAGTGACTTTTTATTTAGAATTACTAATGATGTTAAAGGTGTAGGAAAACATGCTTCTATGGTTCGGACTCAGTTAGAACAAGTTGATAAATCTCAAAGTGAATTGCTTAATGAAATGAATAATAATATGAATGATCATGTTGTTAGGATAATGACTAGAGGGGGTAGAATGACTCAAGAATCACTTTATCCCGAGGGACACCCTAAAATAACTGAATAAGACTCCCAAAGAATTAATGTTGACGCACCTAGTAGTTCTAAAAAAAGAAAAAGAAGAATGACATGACTTTGCATAATTCTAGTGAACCCGAGACAGAAAAACCTTCTGAAGATAATAATGATGTCTCCATCTCTGATGCTGAAACACAATCTGGTAATGAACATTCACCTAGTGATAATGAAAATGACAATAATGATGCTCATGTAGATGCCCAACCAGATAATGATAAAGAGCCAGACAATGATATTGAACTAGAACCTGATGTTGATCTTGATAACCCACCTCCTAAAAATAAATGTTATGATAAAAGAGAATTGTATGCTAGGAAACATGGTAGAGAAAGAGAACCATAGGTTCAAAAACCCATGCCCTTTCCACCTAAACCATCTAATAATAAATATGAGGAAGAATTTGAACGCTTTGCTGAAATGCTTAGGCTAGTCTTTTTGCGTACTCGTTTGACTGATATTTTGAAGATGGCCCCTTATGCTAAATACATGAAAGATATTGTCACCAATAAAAGAAAAATACCCGAAGCAGAAATCTCCACCATGCTTGCAAACTACTATTTTAAGGATGGAGTACCTAAGAAATTAGGAGATCTAGGAATACCAACTAAACCATGCTCTATCAAAAGAAATTATGTCAAAACTGCTCTATGTGATTTGGGAGCTGGTGTTACTGTTATGCCTTTCTCTTATATAAAAGACTTGATTTGAATAAACTCACACCTACTAAAATTTCATTGTAAATGGCTGACAAATCAACTGCCATACCTATCGGTATTTGTGAGGATGTGCCCGTTGTTGTTGCAAATGTTACTATCCTAACAGACTTTGTTATACTTGAGACGACATGTCGATTATCCTTGGTAGACCCTTTTTTAATACTGCAGGGTCTGTTATTGATTGCAAAAAAAGCAAAGTCACTTTTCATATCAATGGTAATGAGCATACGACACACTTTCCAAAGAAACAATTTCAAGTGAATGGTATTAATGTCATTGAAAAAACTCTGACAATTACTATTGGAAGCTTTCAACTTCCTCTTCCTACTGCCAAAAAGAAATATGAAACTCTTATTGTTGGGGAAATGCATATTGCCGTTGAGGTAACTTAGTGTTTTACGAAGATTCTTGGGGTTCATGCTAATCGAAAATGGTTGTTAATAAGACTTGATCAACCTTATTAATGGATTATTTTCGAGAGGAATGTGGTCGATGAATTTAGTAAGCACAACCTTCTGTCCCTATCTTTTGTTTTCTGTTATTTTAGTTAAATGCAATAAAATGTCATGATTATCTAGTTTTCTGAATTATCCGTGCACTAAAAAAGTACCCATAAATTAAATACTCGAAATGACCTGAATTTTTTACATGATTTTTTCCTAAATATTTAAGAATTTTTGGCACTGAAACCACCACACGAAGGCGCCCCAAGTGCCCACAAGGCACCAGGGCGCGCCTACCCCCTAGGCGCGCCCTGGTGGGCAGTGGGCCCCACAAGGACCCCCTCACTTATCTTTTTAGCCCACTTCGTCTCCTACCTCCAGAAAAATTCACTCTAGCTCCCTCTCTCTCTCTCTCTCTCTCTCGTGTTTTCTTGCTCCCAAAACTGAGATTTTCGATCTCTTTGCTCGGAGCTCCATTTGCAAAACTATTTTGGGGGATTGCTACTGGGTATGTGACTCCTCCATTGCTCCAATTAGTTTTTTTAGTTGTTCACATTTTGAGTAATTATCTACTCTTGGTGCTACTGAAAATAAGCTTGCATGTTAATTTCTTTGAGTTTCAAGTAGTTTGAATGCATGATATAGCCTCTAGACACCCATATGAGTAGTTTCTATCAATCTTGTGAAGTTTTGTTGACATCATTTTGTGGCCCAAAAATTTCAGAAATTTGTTCATACAAATATGAACTTCCTTAGGAGGAGTTCTTCAAGGAGAAGGTCCTCGGAGGCATCTTCGAGTGAGAGCTTAATACGACAGGCTTATGTTGAGCCAAGGGCAAGCTCAGTGTGGGATTCTGACACCAAATCATGTCGGTGGCCGTGTGACGAGTTCATGATAGGCGCGGGTATTAAAGAAGAATTTGATGAATATGTTCATAACACTGAGCTTGCTCCATTCATCACAGATAAGTGCACGCATCACTACAATCTTACCATCTCATTTACTAAAAATTTTGAGTTTCATCCTCGCACTTCTAGAGTTTTATTCCACTTGTATGATCGAGCTTATAGTATGCCTCTAGAAGATTTCTGCAGTGCGTGCAAAATTCCATATTGGGGTTTGTTAGATGAACCATCAAAGTCTGATTATGAGTTGTTCCTTACTAGTCTTTGCAATGGTGAGGATAGGGGAGTCACACAAGCTAGGATAAAGAGCATTCAGTTTCCCTCTATTCGTTATTTTGCATTATTTAATGGCAAATGCATTGTAGGAAAACAAGATTGCAGTACACTATGTGCCCCTGATTTGAGCCTCATACATACTGCTGTAATGGGCATTAAATGTTATAACCTCGGAGCTATTATTGCATAGAGGCTGCAATGCAACGCGAGTAGTGGTCATTATTATGGAGGAATTTATGCCTCTCGCGTAGCTGCAAGGCTAGGAGTTTCACCTATGCCTAATGATCCTATTTTACCTAATCAATATCTAGACTTTGATGCAATGCAGCGCCATGATTTTATTAGATACAAAGATCAGAATTATGATTATAACCTAATGTTTAATAAGAAAAACATCGTATCTGTTATTTTGCCTGCACCTTCTCTTTTTGACTTTCAGGGAAAACAAAGATATTACATCCACGAAAGCGAGATGCATGAGCACAACGCAACAGTAGAAGCCACTCGCCGGGCCAAGGTGGAGGCACCGACGGCCTCCACGAGCTACCACTTTGATAATTACCCACACCAGCGATGGTGATTACCAAGCTAGGCAAAAGCCTAAGCTTGGGGGAGTACGTATTCCCCACCGACATTACATTCATGTTCACGTATTTCATTCTAGTTGTCGGTGCTCATCCTTTTTCATTGTATAATCCATGCCAGTTTTATTTTATCGCCTCCTTCTTGTGTGTTGGAAAAACTTTGAGAAAACCCAAAAATATTTCTCGCTTCTTTTCGGTTTTTCTTTCTAGTTTAAATTAGTTGTAGCATTAAAAGAAAACCCAAAAAGATTTCTCATTTCTTCTTTTGCTTGTTGGGAGCTTTCCCATGTGAATAGTTTTCCTTGTTTTTTTCTTCCTTTAGTTTGCCTTCTTCAAAGAAAAAACTATTAGAAACTCCAAGAATATTGGAGTGTGTTTCTCTGAAATTCTTTTCCTTTTGTTGAGTCGTACTAAGGAGAAGACCACGATGAAAATGTTGAGTGACACTCATATGCATTATTGTTGATCTAACAAGGAGACCATATTACCTTGTCTTCTCCTTTGAATAAATTATTTGCAGATTTAAGCTTAGTCTACGACACTCTTGCATTATTATTATTTTCATATCATTCGGTTGTGCAAGTGAAAGGCAATAATGATGACATCTGATGAAGTGATTGTGGTAAAGAAAGACGGGTATGAACTCAACTGGTTTTTGTTTTTGTAAATATGTTTAACTCGCTATTCGTGATTCAGATTGTTATGATTAAACATGTTTATGATGATAATTAGAGATTATAGTTGCTCATGCCATGCTTAAGTAGCTAGGGGTGGATAATGATTTATCTTAGAGGTCAACATGCATTAAAATGGTTGTGATGTAGTATGATGATATGGTATCCTCCTCCAAATGTTTCAAGTGGCTTGACTTGGCACATGTTCACGCATGTAGTTGAATCAAAACCAACATAGCCTCCACGATATTTATGTTCATGGTGTTTATATCCTACTCATGCTAGTATTCAATGTTAATTATTCATAATGCATGATTATGACCGTTTTCGCTCTCTAGCTAATTGCTTCTCAACTTATTTGCTAGCCTTCGCCTGTACTAAGCAGGAATACCGCTTGTGCATCAAAACTCTTAAACCAAAGTTATTCCAGATGAGTCCACTATATATCTACCTATATGCGGTATTACTCTGCCGTTCCAAGTAAATTTGCATGTGCCATCTCTAAAATATTCAAATGAACACCTATTTTTTGTGCCCGTACCGCTCATGGAGCGACAGGGGGTGGTCAGTATCTTCCATGCTAAGCGGATTATTCTCATGATGAGTGTTTATTCACTCGTCCTTGCATGAGAGAGGCCGGTAATCGGGATGCCCAGTCCCATGATTAAAATTGCAAATAATAAAACAAACTCCTCGGACTGTTGTTGGTATGGAGGGCACCCGAGGATTCGGCTAGCCATGGCTTGTGTTTGATGGTGGATGGGGAGTAAACTTTACTTTGACCGCTTGGGAACCGCCGCTAATTTGTTTAGCATGGAAGATATTGAAAACTCTTGGTCGTAACGTTGACAGGAAAGGTATACCGCCCAAAATTATACTTATCTCTGATTTAAGTTATGAGGTCTGACACCTCTGCAAATCCCTGCTTCCCTCTGCGATGGGCCTATCTATTTACTTTTATGTTATTTTACTTTTATTATTGAGTCATCACCTTCTCAAACAAGCACCTGTCTGGAGAGCAGTATTGTCATTCTCATGCATTGTGTATAGTTAATGTTGTGTGCATCATGATTGGATCTCTTCTACCATAAATTACAATGTTTAGTCGCTACTTGAACTTTGGAGGTGCTCTGCATTTATGTTTTGCGGTCTCAGAAAGTGCTAGCGAGATACCATTACTGTTATATTATATCATGATTGTTTTTGACAAAGTGTTGGAATTTGAGATATTTTATTATTGCTCGCTAGTTGATTATGCCATTCATATGAGTGAGTATATTTTCTAAGAGTTATCATTCACATGGTTAGTTATAATTTTTGCTGAAAACCTGGGTATCACTTAAGCATATATATATAAACAAGAATAAAAGAGTTCATAAAAGTTTTTATTTATCACTTTCAGTTTGTCAACTGAATTGCTTGAGGACAAGCAATGGGTTAAGCTTGGGGGAGTTGATATGTCTCTGTTGTATCTTCTTTTCCTAAAGCTTTTCTCTTGTTTTGGACTCTAATTTGCATGATTTGAATGAAACTAACCCGGACTGACGATGTTTTCAGCAGAACTACCATGGTGTTGTTTTTGTGCAGAAATAAAAGTTCTCGGAATTGGACGAAACTTTTTGGAGATTTTTTTATGGAATAAATGAAGAATATTGGAACCAAGACCCACTGGAGGGGGGCCACCCTGTGCCCACAAGGCACCAGGGCATGCATATCCCCCTTGGCGCTCCCTGGTGGGTGGTGGGGCCCTCGTGGCTCAGCTGACGCTAATCCAGATACTATAAATTCCTATTTCCCGAGAAAAAAATAGGAGAGAAAGTTTTACCGCGTTTCACGATACGGAGCCGCTGCCACCTCCTGTTCTTCATCGGGAGGCCAGATCTGGAGTCCGTTTTGGGCTCTAGAGAGGGGGATTCACCGCCATCATCATCATCAACCATCCTCCATCACCAATTTCATGATGCTCACTACCGGGAGTGAGTAATCTCTTCATAGGCTTGCTGGACGGTGATGGGTTGGATGAGATTCATCATGTAATCAAGTTAGTTTTGTTAGGGCTTGATCCCTAGTATCCATTGAGTTCTACGATTGATGTTGCTATGACTTTGCTTTGCTTAATGCTTGTCACTAGGGCCCGAGTGCCATGATTTCAGATCTGAACCGTTTATGTTTTCACCAATATATTTGTGTTCTTGATCCTACCATGCAAGTTATATGCACCTATTACATGTTATGATCCGCATACCCCAAGGTGATAATAATTGGGATTCTTTCCGGTGATTACCGTAGTTTGAGGAGTTCATGTATTCACTATGTGTTAATGCTTTGTTCTGGTTCTCTATTAAAAGGAGGCCTTAATATCCCTTAGTTCCCTTACGGACCTTGCTGCCATGGGAGGGTTGGACAAAAGATGTCACGCAAGTTATTTTCCATAAGCATGTATGACTATTTATGAAATACATGCCTACATTACATTGATGAAGTGGAGCTAGTTCTGTGCCGCCCTAGGTTATGACTGTTATATGATGAATATTATCCAACAATATCACCGATCCAATGCCTACGAGCTTTACATATATTGTTCTTGCTAAGTTACTATTACTATTGCTACTGTCACAACCGCTACAGAGTTACTACTACCACTGTTACCGTTACTATTGGCGTTACTATTGCTGCTATCACTATCAAATTACCATACTACTGTGCTACTGATCACTTTGCTGCAGATATTTAGTCTTCAGGTGTGGTTGAATTGACAACTCAACTGCTAATACTTACAAATATTCTTTGGCTCCCCTTGTGTCGAATCAATAAATTTGGGTTGAATACACTGCCCTCGAAAACTGTTGTGATCCCCTATACTTGTGGGTTATCAGACCTTGTGGGTCAAGGTCTCTTGCCAGCTAAGGGGAGATCAGTTGGCATGCGCCTGAAGAAGAAAATCCCGCCCAACCTCAACAAGGAGAAGTTGTCGTCTTTGCAGATCATTTACATAGGGGTTTCCGTCCGCCCGGGTCTAAATTCTTCCGCGACGTGCTCAATTTTTTCAACCTCCGGCCCCAGGATCTTGTACCAAACTCGATCACCAATCTCTGTCAATTCCAAGTTTTTTTGAAGTATATCTCCAGACAGAGCCAGCTGTCCTTCTCTTCCGGGAATTCTTTTATATCAACCACCAGACTGAGTTCAAAGATGGTCCCAGTATAGAACTTGGTGGAATCTCTATTCAAAGGAGGAAGAAAAGTGCCTTCCCTGAAGCCAAACTAGCAAGTCATCCCAAGGGTTGAACAAGACCTGGTTTTACTGTAGAAATACCGCTCCACAAGGTGAAAATCCCCTGCTGGGTTATAGACTGGACCGGCTCAATGCTACTGTCGCTTTTCCGGGTTGGCCATCAGAGGAAGAGCAGAAACAGGTTGCACCTTTCTATTCCAAGTTAAGGGCTTTGATGGCTCATGGCCTCACCGGGATCGATTTGACCCGGTGTTGGATAAGCTGGCGAATTCAACCCCTTAGCTTGAGGGACGACTTAATGTGCAACTATACCGATGATCCGACAGATGTGCAACGCTTCGGCCAAGTCAATCTGTCTAAGGATAAAGTTAGCAAAGTGACAAAGAAACTACCGGGAGATCCACAAGAGAAGTGCAGTAAGACCGGGCTAGCTCCCTTCTGTCTGATCAATCTCGTGCCTCAAGTAAGTGTACTTGTGCTTTCTTACTCATTCTATCTGTGACTTATTCTCTGTCTCGAGCTTAATTACTGGCTCATCATACATGCAGGAAGACTTCAGGTTTGGGAAGAAGAAAACTCAAAAGTCTGCTCCTCCCCCAGTTGAGCAGGAAAACGAGTCGGTCGACGCTGATGAGGCGGCTGCTGGAGATGAGTCAGAGGTAGAGCTCGACTCACTTGGTCGTCTTTTTATTGAACTTGCTGAGGCTCCATCTTCTCAGGATCATACGGAAACCAGTCGAGCTGGCAATGTTGAGGTAATTTCAATCTCATCCAACTTGGAAACTTTTATCCCGAAGAGAACGAGACAAGTTGTCAGGAAGGTACCGTTTTCGCATCCAGACGCTCATTTAGATCCACACTTTCTTTTGAAGAAAACTCAATAGACTAGCACATCGAAATGGAAGACCTGGAGCAGCTCCGGAGAGTTATCTGCCGGCTTATCTGATGAGCCGACTACTCGAAAGCAACGAGTTGAGGTGCCTCCTGGTCCAACTTCATCTCGTCCATGAGCCGGTCTTATTAGGCAACCACTTAATCCTTCTAATTCGAATTATCAGGAATCTCCGCCTTCTTCTGGGGAATCGACTGCGTCCTAGCTTCGGGCTCTCACGATCAAGCTTGGGTGAGTATTTTTTAGAGCATAGTTCGCCTTGTCATCACAACTGCTTCTTTGAACTGATGTTACTCTTATGACTTCAGAACCAAGGCTTTCGCGAAGAAGGAAACGGGCAGGCCATCTTCCGCCGTAGCAAACCCTGGGACTCAACACCCGCCAATGGTGACTCCAGAGATCCAAGGTGAAATTCCGGGCAAAGATAACCCAGACCAAAGGGTTGAGATGGTTCATGAAAATGAGCCGGTGCATGTTGACGAGCCAACCATGGTGGAAGAGCCGGTCAATATAGATGAGAAAGTAAATATGGATGACCTGGCTCATACTGGTAACCCGCCAAGTCCTGCTCGCGCCTCCTGTGACGCCCCCGGCTTAATCGTGCACTAATCATACACGCAAATGCACACAATCAAGCCTAAGGACTCACGGGAAGATATCACAACACAACTCTAAAACATAAATAAAGTCATACAAGCTTTATATTACAAGCCAGGGGCCTCGAGGGCTTGAATACATAAGCTTGCGAACAAGCGTCAGCGGAAGCATCAGATATTTGAGTACAGATATGAAACAGAAACAGAAAGGCCTTTAGAAAGGCAGGTCAAAATAAAACACTATGATCGAAAGGCGAAGGCCTCCTGCCTGGGACCCTCCGATCCTACTCCTGGTCGTCAGTCAACTCGTAGTAGTATCCATCCTCTGGGTAGTAGTAGTAGTCGATCGACGGGGCATCTGTCTCAGGGGCTCCGTCATCTTGTCACGTCAAACTGATATGGGGAGAAAAGGAAAACAAAGCAACCGTGAGTACTCAGAAGTACTCAGCAAGCAAGGATCTACACTACATATGCAACATTTTCAAAGGGAGGCTGTATATGTGGACTGGGCTGCAGAAATGCCAGAATAAAGAGAAGGCCTAGTCCTATCAAAGACTAGCATCTTCAGAGGTCTTGCAGCATTAGAAGAGTGTAGAGAGTACCATATAATGTAGCAGTAATGATATCAACCTCACCAAGAGATCCTTTCTCGACTCCCTGCGAGAAAGTAATCCCAGAGCCATACAGTCATCAACCTCGTCCGGAGATCCCTTCTCGACTCCCTGCGAGAAGCAATCCCAGAGCCATAGTATCCAAGTATCCAGTTCTAAATTGTATCAATCAGGATACAACTCCGAGTGTCCGTTACCGTAGGACAGGCTATCGATAGAAGTTTTCTTCCCTGCAGGGGTGCACCAACTTACCCACCACGCTCGCTTAACTCCGGCCGGACACACTTTTCCGGGTCATGCCCGACCTCGGCCAAACGACACACCGCAGCCCTACCTAGAGCTCAGCAGAGAGGTCCCCGCCGGTCTACATCCTAAGCGCAAGGGGGTCTTGGGCCATCGCCCCTCGCCCTCCGGGTCGTTGCGCACATGGCTCAGATCCAAGCACCACCTCTGTCGTGAATGGCGCCAATCACTCCATGCCACACTGCTGAACTGGACGTCTGTCAGAGCTTTCGGCTAATGCATACGATGCAGAACGCCCATACTATGCCCACGTGGTGGTTAGTGCTATCGGGCCAGAAGCCCACTCAGATCAAATATCCAAACCGTTAGTACCTTGGGCTTGCGGTAACGAGCAGAGACTCACGAAAGATGTGACCCCGTCGCCCCGTCTCGAGGACTTGCTGCAAGGGTTAAGGATGCCCGGCCACGCCTCGTATTCATCACTCGGGCACCATACAGGCAACCCGTCTTCACAACACTCGCCACTTAGGTGCACGCGGGTACCCCTCAGGGTCGACCCGCCTTTCCAAGTAACAACAATACAGTCCAAGTATTCGTGTGTCCATAACATCAGGGGAATCCGAGGTATCACCCTCGTTCGATTCCTACTCGATGTATCCATCAAGGTGAACTCGGAGGAATCACCCTCGCTGGGTTCACACTTGAGGTGTCGTACGACGGCGTCGTTATCGGAAGCGGTGAAGGAGGAATCACCCTCGATGACCACGACCGAATAGCTACTCTACAGAGTTAACATCAGAAGTGCTACACGAGGTATCACCCTTGGCACTTGGTGGTAACGCTGCAGTGTCGTTACAACTAAGGGGGTGAGGTGCGGTGCCGGGGCCTGGTCTTCAATCCTGTTGATCGGGTCTTCGGATTATCCAGCGGGGCAGTCGGGATAAGTGGGGTCACAGATAGGTCTCTACCCAGCCTATACTAAGCAGTTTAGGATATGCAGGTAATTATCAACAGCAGGTTACAATAAACAGGCTATGCATTAGAATAGGTAAAGCAGCAGCAGCAGCAGTTCTAATGCAAGCATGAGAAATAGAATGGGCGATATCAGTATGCTCAAGGGGGGGGGCTTGCCTGGTTGCTCGGCGGCAAGGGCAAGGTTGTCAATGGTGTCTTCGGGCTCCAGAGCTGCGTCGGCCTCGGGGACGACGTCGGTGTCGGGGGCTACCGAGAGAGAAGAGGGGGAGGAAACAGTAAATACTAAGCAAACAAGCGCATGACATGTCAATAAGCAGAGCTAGCGGTGTTCTATCGTAGTGCTAGGTAATCCCGGTGAAGGGGAGAAACGTCCGGGAAAGTATTCCCAGTGTCCGGCATTTCGGACAGACGAAAAGAGGGGAACAGTTGCATGTTCGGATATTTAGGGACGTGTGACGGACGAACGGACTGCATATTCGGATTCGTCTCGTCGTTCTGAGCAACTTTCATGTACAAAGTTTTTTCATCGGAGTTACGGATTATTTAATATGAATTTATAAAGATTTAAACAATTTCTGGAATTTAATTAATTTATTAAATCAACATTATCTGAAACAGTAATGGTGACATCATCATGACGTCACTGTGATGTCAGGACCAGTGGGTCCTACCTGTCAGTGTCACGACAGGCTAATTAGGGATTAACTAAACTAATTACTGTTTAATTAGACTAACTATTTAATTAGTTTAATTAAATAGGATTAATTAAATTAATTAATTAACTAATTATTTATATTAATAATTCATTTTTATTTTCTTTCTTTTTTTCTAAACATTTTAGGGGCGTGGGCCCCTTCTGTCATCGTCACAGGGGGGCCGGGCCCACTGGTAAGTGGCCCGGGAGGCCACAGAGAGCGTGCGGGCGCTGCGGCCGTGTGGGCGGGCGCGCAGCCCGGCGCCGGCGGCCACGGCCACGGCCGGAGCAGGGCGGCGCGGCGAGCTGCGCCGGCGAAGGGTGGTGAGGCCACGGCAAGCGAGGGGGAATGAGCCGGGGGACGCGGGTGCGAGGCGGGCGGCGTGCGCGAGCGGTGGCGGGCACGGCGGGGTGGGCGCGGGTGAGCAGCAGCACATCAGCGGCAGGAGGTGCGAGTGGCGACAGGCACGGCCGGCCGCGCGAGCTAGCGGGCAGGGGCGTGCAAGGGAGGCGCGCACGGTGCGCAGCAGCGGGCACGCGGGGTGCGAGCGCGCACGCAAGCGGGCGCCGAGGCGCCGGCGGTGACCACGGGCAGAGAGGAGGGGAGTGGAGGCCACGGGCCTCACCGGTGATGGAGGGAAGATGGGCGGCGAGGGTTGGTGGAGCTGGCGAGGAGGAGCTCGAGGACGAAGCGGTCCGGCGGGGAAGGGCATCCGACGAGGGGGGGGGTTCCGACGGCAGTCGGGTCGGGCGGCGAGACGATGTCGCGGCGTTGGGGGGAGGGGGGCTCAGGCGGCGACGAGCGATGGTGTACGGCGGCGGGGCGCGGCGGCAGCGCCCGATCTAGATCGGGGAGGGAGCGGGGGAGTGAGAGAGGATCGGGTGGGGGTTAGGGTTTCGGGGGTGGGGGGGGTTATGAAGGCGCAGCTGGGCTGGCCTGGCGGCCTGGTGGCCGGCGGGGCCGAGGCCCAGTTGGGGGGGGGGTTCTTTTTATTTTCTCTTTTGTTTTCTTTTTGTCTTTTTCTTTTATTTATTTTCTGTTTTGCAAAAAGTTAGGCCACCAAATGGCTTTAGCAAATTAGAAGATATGTACCATTAAATGTTATGCATTATATGCTACTGCCAAAAATTGGTTTGGAGACAAATGGAGTTCACACAAATTTTGTGTTAAATAAAATGAATTAATCATTGCTGTTTTGGTAATGTTAGAGCCACCTAATTAATTTATTAATTATTGGTTATAATTTTAGAATGGTCTCTGGAATATTTGTCATTTAATGAACATTTTAGATTCTGATTTGAACAACTTTTATTTTCCACTTTCAGTTTGAATTTCCATTTGAATTTGAATTTGAATAGATATATGATACTAATGATGATTAAGCACTGTTGATCATGATGACATGGCATAATCAAAAGGGTGATCACTGTAGCTTAATACATGGGGTGTTACACCTCCAGTCCTATGCGGGTGGAAAATATCATCTCATCACACACAATGGATGATGCAGAGGTGAATATTACTGGAGAGGCTTATCGGGCTCCAGAGGCTTCAAATACTTTGACCAAATTTGTGGCCAAGGATGAGTCCTCATCGGCCAAAGGGAAGGTCAAGTTGGAGCTTCCAAATCTTGAAGAGCTGAATGTGGAGGAAATCCACCAAGGGTATTTGTCCCGGCTATCTGAGAGCCGGGATGCTGAGGCGAGCATGATCAACGTGCTTAAACGTAAATATGAGGTATGAAATAGCCCTCCTTTCTCATTGTTGTGTATACTTATGCAGCCCCCAAGTCTTAGGCATAGGAAGATATGTGTGTGCTTAAGACTTGTAAATTTGACAAGCACACTATAGCCTGATACGTCTCCAACGTATCTATAATTTTAATTGTTCCATGCTATTATATTATCTGTTTTGGATGTTTTATATGCATTATTATGCTATTTTATATTATTTTTGGGACTAACCTATTAACCTAGAGCCCAGTGTCAGTTTTTGTTTTTTCCTTGTTTTTGAGTTTCGCGGAAAAGGAATACCAAACGGAGTCCAAACGGAACAAAACTTTCGAGATGATTTTTCTTGGACCAGAAGACACCTTGGAGACTTGGAGTTCAAGTCAGAAGAGCCACGAGGCAGCGACAAGGGGGGAGGGCGCGCCCAGGGGGTAGGGCGCGCCCCCTGCCTTGTGGGCCCCACGTGACTCCACCGACCTACTTCTTCATCCTATATATTCACATATATTCCCAAACCCTCAGAAGCATCCACAAAAACACTTTTCCACCGCCGCAACCTTCTGTACCCGTGAGATCCCATCTAGGGACCTTTTTCGGCGCCCTGCCGGAGGGGGATTCGATCACGGAGGGCTTCTACATCAACTCTATTGCCCTTCCGATGAAGCGTGAGTAGTTTACCTCAGACTTACAGGTCCATAGCTAGTAGCTAGATGGCTTCTTCTCTCTCTTTGATTCTCAATACCACGTTCTCCTCGTTGTTCTTGGAGATCTATCCGATGTAATCTTCTTTTGCGGTGTGTTTGTCGAGATCCGATGAATTGTGGATTTATGATCAACTTATCTATGAATATTATTTGAATCTTCTCTGAATTCTTATATGCATGATTTGATATCTTTGTAATTCTCTTCGAATTATCGGTTTGGTTTGGCCAACTAGATTGGTTTTTCTTGCAATGGGAGAAGTGCTTAGCTTTGTGTTCAATCTTGCGGTGTCCTTTCCCAGTGACAGTGTATTGTTGCCATCGAGGATAAAAAGATGGGGTTTACATCATATTGCTTGAGTTTATTCCTCTATATCATGTTATCTTACTTAATGCGTTACTCTGTTCTTCATGAACTTAATACTCTAGATGCAGGCAGGAGTCGATCGATGTGTGGAGTAATAGTAGTAGATGCAGAATCGTTTCGGTCTACTTGACACGGACGTGATGCCTATATTTCATAATCATTGCCTTAGATATCGTCATAACTTTGCGCTTTTCTATCAATTGCTCGACAGTAATTTGTTCACCCACCGTATTATTTGCTATCTTGAGAGAAGCCTCTAGTGAAACCTATGGCCCCCAGGTCTATTTTCCATCATATAAGTTTCCGATATACTATTTTGCAATCTTTTACTTTCCGATCTATAAACCAAAAAATCCAAAAATATTTACTTTATCTTTTGTTTAGTTTTATCTATCTCTATCAGATCTCACTTTTGCAAGTGACCGTGAAGGGATTGACAACCCCTTTATCGTGTTGGGTGCAAGTGTTTGATTGTTTGTGCAGGTATTAGGTGATTTGTGCGTTGTCTCCTACTGGATTGATACCTTGGTTCTCTAACTGAGGGAAATACTTATCTCTACTTTCCTGCATCACCCTTTCCTCTTCGAGGGAAAAACCAACACAAGCTCAAGAAGTAGCAGGAAGAATTTCTGGCGCCGTTGCCGGGGAGATCTACGTCAAGTCAAGACATACCAGGTACCCATCATAAACTCCCATCTCTTGCATTACATTATTCTCCATTTGCCTCTCGTTTTCCTCTCCCCCACTTCTAAAATGATTTTCAAAAAGATTCGCTCTTCTCTTTGCCTTTCCTTTGCTTCTCTTCTGTTCGTCTTCTCCATTCGCTTTTGGTTTGCTCGTTTGCTAGATTGGTTTTTTGCCTCAATGTCTGAAATTGGGGAGGTTATTGCTGAAAAGGATAGTAGTAACGATAGGGGAAACTTTGATGCTTTTGCTAATACTAACCCTCATGAAGAATCTACTATCTTGCACACTAAAAAACTTCGCATAGGTAGCGGCAATATTATTGGAAAAGGGGTTATTCAAGATTTCTTTACTTGTGCTGGTGCGCTACCCACGTTAGGTGGATCTATTCTCCATAAAACTAGTAGTCTTGCGGATGCTATATCTTTGCTTGTGGTTGAACTTGAGAGACAATTTGTTCATATGCATCCATCCATACAAAGGATTTTTCTAGAGTTTTCTAATATTGAGCATTCTTCTGTTAAGCGCGCCGCTACTATGTTTCTAGCCCATGAGTTTAGGTTTATTAGGAAAGAAGCTAGTGAAATTTTTGCGCATTATAAAGTAGATGGTGGTCGTCCTCCCATAGAGGGAATTCTCTTTAACCAAGAGGACATAATGCGTTTACGATCTCTAGATCATATTGCTTACAATGAAAATTTAAGAAAGAGGGTCCCTACCGATGTTTTAGTTGATAAGATTTCTGAACTTAATGATAATTTTGCTATACAAAACAACGGACTGGGTTTCTCTCTTGGACACAAGCTCATGACTTTTTGCCAAAAGAACGCTTACAATGATGAGTTGGTCATACAATATGGGGGGCCAAACGAGGAACAAATTCCTCCCGAGCTTGATCTTGGGGGTCCTTACCCCATTAAATTTAGCCCTTTTGATTACTTTTGCTTACCGCAAAGAAAACTTGCTGCTGAACGAAGGGAGTATGAGATGAGTTTTCGAGATTTGCCTTATCATTATTATGACAATACCTAGATCTATTTGTGTTTTTATGCCTAGCTAAGGGCGTTAAACAATAGCGCTTGCTGGGAGGCAACCCAATTTTATTTTTGTTTTTAATTTTTTGGTTCTGTTTTTCAATAAAAAAAACTGTGTAACCTCTGGTTAGAAGTGGTTTTGTGTTTTAATTAGTGTTTGTGCCAAGTAAGACCTTTAGGATGGCTTACGGTGATAGTTGATTTGATCTTGCTGAAAAACAGAAACTTTTTCGTCCAGTCACAGAATTTTAATAATTCACTGGAGCGTTTAAAAACCCGAATTTTTTTACACAAGATTTATATACAAATTTCCTCTGTTTTCCTAATTTTCCAGAATTTTTGGATTTACATAAGTATGAGAACAATTCGGATCTTCGCAGGCTGTTCTGTTTTTGACAGATTCTATTTTCTTTGTGTTGTTTGCTTATTTTGATGAATCTATGGGTAGTATCGGGGGGTATGAACCATGGAAAAGTTGGAATACAGTAGATATTACACCAATATAAATAAATAATTAGTTCACAACAGTACCAAAAGTGGTGATTTATTTTCTTATACTAACGGAGCTTATGAGATTTTCTGTTGAGTTTTTAGTTGTGAAGTTTTCAAGTTTTGGGTAAGGATTTGATGGACTATGGAATAAGGAGTGGCAAGAGCCTAAGCTTGGGGATGCCCAAGGCACCCCAAGATAATATTCAAGGACAACCAAGAGCCTAATCTTGGGGATGCCCCGGAAGGCATCCCCTCTTTCGTCTTCGTCTATCGGTAACTTTACTTGAGGCTATATTTTTATTCACCACATGATATGTGTTTTGCTTGAAGCGTCTTGTATTATATGAGTCTTTACTTTTTAGTTTTCCACAATCATCCTTGCTGTACACACCTTTTGAGAGGGACACGCATGAATCGTGATTTATTAAAATACTCTATGTGCTTCACTTATATCTTTTGAGTTAGGCAATTTTGCTCTAGTGCTTCACTTATATCTTTTTAGAGCACGGCGGTGGCTTTATTTTATAGAAATTATTGAACTCTCATGCTTCACTTATATTATTTTGAGAGTCTCTCTAAACAGCATGGTAATTTGCTTTGGTTATGAATTTAGTCCTAATATGATAGACATCCAAGAGGGATAAAATAAAAACTTTCATATAAAGTGCATTGAATACTATGTGAAGTTTGATTCCTTATGCTTGTTTTGAGATATAAAGATGGTGATATTAGAGTCATGCTAGTGAGTAATTGTGGATTGTAGAAATACTTGTGTTAAAGTTTGTGATTCCCGTAGCATGCACGTATGGTGAACCGTTATGTCATGAAGTCGGAGCATGATTTATTTATTGATTGTCTTCCTTATGAGTGGCGGTCGGGGATGAGCGATGGTCTTTTCCTACCAATCTATCCCCCTAAGAGCATGTGCATAGTACTTTGTTTCGATGACTAATAGATTTTTGCAATAAGTATGTGAGTTCTTTATGACTAATGTTGAGTCCATGGATTATACGCACTCTCACCCTTCCACCATTGCTAGCCTCTCTAGTGCCGCGCAACTTTCGCCGGTACCATACACCCACCATATACCTTCCTCAAAACAGCCACCATACCTACCTATTATGGTATTTCCATAGCCATTCAGAGATATATTGCCATGCAACTTTCCACCGTTCCGTTTTATTATGACACGCTTCATCATTGTCATATTGCTTTGCATGATCATGTAGTTGACATCGTATTTATGGCAAAGCCACCGATCATAATTCTTTCATACATGTCACTCTTGATTCATTGCACATCCCGGTACACCGCCGGAGGCATTCATATAGAGTCATATTTTGTTCTAAGCATCAAGTTGTAATTCTTGAGTTGTAAGTAAATAAAAGTGTGATGATCTTCATTATTAGAGCATTGTCCCATGTGAGGAAAGGATGATGGAGACTATCATTCCCCCACAAGTCGGGATGAGACTCCGGACGAAAAAAAAGAGGCCAAAGAAGCCAAACAAAAAAAATGAGAGAAAAAGAGAGAAGGGGCAATGCTACTATCCTTTTTCCACACTTGTGCTTCAAAGTAGCACCATAATCTTCATGATAGAGAGTCTCCTATTTTGTCACTTTCATATACTAGTGGGAAATTTTTATTATAGAACTTGGCTTGTATATTCCAACGATGGGCTTCCTCAAATTGCCCTAGGTCTTCATGAGCAAGCAAGTTGGATGCACACCCACTTAGTTTTCTTTTGAGCTTTCATACACTTATAGCTCTAGTGCATCCGTTGCATGGCAATCCCTACTCACTCACATTGATATGTATTGATGGGCATCTCCATAGCCCGTTAATACGCCTAGTTGATGTGAGACTATCTCCTTCTTTTTTGTCTTCTCCACAATCACCATATTCTATTCCACCTATAGTGCTATGTCCATGGCTCACGCTCATGTATTGCATGAAAGTTGAAAAGGTTTGAGAACACTAAAAGTATGAAATAATTGTTTGGCTTGTCATCGGGGTTGTGCATGATTTGAATATTTTGTGTGATGAAGATGGAGCATAGCCAGACTATATGATTTTGTAGGGATAAGCTTTCTTTGGCCATGTTATTTTGAGAAGACATAATTGCCTTGTTAGTATGCTTGAAGTATTATTGTTTTTATGTCAATATTAAACTTTTGTTTTAAATCTTATGGATCTGAACATTCATGCCACAATAAAGAAAATTACATGGATAAATATGTTAGGTAGCATTCCACATCAAAAATTCTGTTTTTATCATTTACCTACTCGAGGACGAGTAGGAATTAAGCTTGGGGATGCTTAATACATCTCCAACGTATCTATAATTTTTTATTGTTCCATGCTATTATATTATCTGTTTTGGATGTTTTATATGCATTATTATGCTATTTTATATTATTTTTGGGACTAACCTATTAACCTAGAGCCCAGTGCCAGTTTCTGTTTTTTCCTTGTTTTTGAGTTTCGCAGAAAAGGAATACCAAACGGAGTCCAAACGGAATAAAACTTTTGCGATGATTTTTCTTGGACAAGAAGACACCCCGGAGACTTGGAGTTCAAGTCAGAAGAGCCACGAGGCGGCGACAAGGGGGGAGGGCGTGCCCCCTGCCTTGTGGGCCCCACGTGACTCCACCGACCTACTTCTTCGTCCTATATATTCATATATATATTCCCACACCCTCAGAAGCATCCACGAAAACACTTTTCCACCGCCGCAACCTTCTGTACCCATGAGATCCCATCTAGGGACCTTTTCCGGCGCCCTTCCGGAGGGGGATTCAATCACGGAGGGCTTCTACATCAACTCTATTGCCCTTCCGATGAAGCGTGAGTAGTTTACCTCAGACCTACGGGTCCATAGCTAGTAGCTAGATGGCTTCTTCTCTCTCTTTGATTCTCAATACCACGTTCTCCTCGTTGTTCTTGGAGATCTATCCGATGTAATCTTCTTTTGCGGTGTGTTTGTCGAGATCTGATGAATTGTGGATTTATGATCAGCTTATCTATGAATATTATTTGAATCTTCTCTGAATTCTTATATGCATGATTTGATATCTTTGTAATTCTCTTCGAATTATCGTTTTGGTTTGGCCAACTAGATTGGTTTTTCTTGCAATGGAAGAAGTGCTTAGCTTTGTGTTCAATCTTGCGGTGTCCTTTCCCAGTGACAGTAGGGGCAGCAAGGCACGTATTGTATTATTGCCATCGAGGATAAAAAGATGGGGTTTACATCATATTGCTTGAGTTTATTCCTCTATATCATGTCATCTTACTTAATGCGTTACTCTGTTCTTCATGAACTTAATACTCTAGATGTAGGCAGGAGTCGATCGATGTGTGGAGTAATAGTAGTAGATGCAGAATCATTTCGGTCTACTTGACACGGACGTGATGCCTATATTTCATAATCATTGCCTTAGATATCGTCATAACTTTGCGCTTTTCTATCAATTGCTCGACAGTAATTTGTTCACCCACCGTATTATTTGCTATCTTGAGAGAAGCCTCTAGTGAAACCTATGGCCCCCAGGTCTACTTTCCATCATATAAGTTTCCGATATACTATTTTGCAATCTTTTACTTTCCGATCTATAAACCAAAAAAAACCAAAAATATTTACTTTATCTTTTGTTTAGTTTTATCTATCTCTATCAGATCTCACTTTTGCAAGTGACCGTGAAGGGATTGACAACCCCTTTATCGCGTTGGGTGCAAGTGTTTGATTGTTTGTGCAGGTATTAGGTGATTTGTGCGTTGTCTCCTACTGGATTGATACCTTGGTTCTCTAACTGCGGGAAATACTTATCTCTACTTTGCTGCATCACCCTTTCCTCTTCGAGGGAAAACCAACACAAGCTCAAGAAGTAGCATAGCCCCCAAGGGCCAGCTCAGTAATCCATACTGCGCTGGGACTTATAAAATGGTAGAAAATTGAAGTGTGGTACCGTAGCCCCCAAGGGTCGGGTCGTTATGATAATAACGAGCCAGTCTTTTGAGATATCTATAATCATCATAAAATGAAAAGACACAACTTGTAGCCCCCAAGGGCCAACACATTTTATTTGAAAGAACCGGGTGTTCTCATAGTTCAAATGAAAAAGTGACTTGCATTAGCCCCCAAGTGCCATGTAGGGTGCTTGCAGCTGCTTGGGCCTTGATCATACAACAATTTTTTGCATGTTGTAGCCCCCAAGTGCCAGGTCATCTGCCTGCGGTGACTCAGGGCTTGTAAAATATCTCTGATGCTTGATAATATGCAGGAAATGTTGGATGTGGCCGAGTCAAAAGCTGTCGGCTTTCAGAAGCAGTGAAAATGGAGAAAAACTTTGGCGAAGAGCAGAATCATCCTCCTCTTATATTCAGGAATCTGTTTCTCTTGTTAAGGAAAACTTGCAAAACATAAAAGTCGCCTTTGAAGAAGAGAAAAATGTATTACTGAAACGCGTGGAGGAGGTTGAAGGCCAGCTTAAGTCGGTGACTCAAGAGCCGAACACTCTGAAGCATCATGTAACCAACATGACAGTGGCCATCTTTGGTAAGTAGTAATATGACCATAGTCAAAATCTGGGTTAACTGTTTAACTGGCTTATTGATATTCACATTCTCTTGTACAGGTAGGAGAAATGACAATGTTGTCCAACTGCCTATGGTGAAGCTGAAGGCAATTTATACCTATCTGGAGCAGTTATACACAGGTGGTGCTTATGCAATAATGATAGTGAAAGACGCCGCAACACCCCCTCTACGGATTAAAGATATTCTCAATGACTTGTCAATAGTTCCTCAAGGGATCTAGGAGTTGATAAAATCGGCGGCTTGTGCCGGGACTGGCTTGGTTCTTGCTCGAGCAAAAGCCTTTCTTCCTGAGATGGATCCAGCAGAGATGGTGTGCGGGTTTCCATAGTTTAACATTGATGGCACTGGATTTTCCCAGGCGGATTTTGTGCATTGTGTAAAGAAACCCGAATAGCAGCCACTCAATTGTCAGAAGAGCTTGATTTGACAAAATACCAAGCTGGCTACACGGAGGAAAACAAGCGCATCAACCCGCCTGAATACAAGTCATTTGTGCTGACTCCTCCATGCCGTAAGCAAACTTTTGCCCCTGACGTCGACCTCTTTGTTATCATCACCGAAGACTCAGCTTTCCAAGCTTTGTCTACTATTCAGTGGATGCCAAGGGACCTCCAGACCGGGCAGGATGAGCCAGCGGTGGCTGAGCTAGAAGCATCTATCGCAGAAGGCCAGCAAAAAGTTGTCAACCCAGAGATCTCACATGTCTGCTTGAATGAGTAGCCATCTTAAGAAACACTTTCTTATTTGTGGCCCAAGTAGGGCTTGTAATAGGAGTAGTTAAAATACTTGCCTATCTGCAGTGTCATCGTACACTTGATACTTTTGGAGATATTTTGTGAAGGAAATTGAGCCGGTGCGATGATGGCTAACCCACCAATTATCGTTGTACTTGTAGTATTCCTCGTCCTTCAGAGATGAACCGGGGTTTGAAATGACAAGCGGATTATGTCGTTATGTGATCAGCACATAAGCCGGCATAATGAGGCCTGGCGGGTTTGCCAATATCAACTCAATGGTTAACTTGATCAGGACAGTCCGGTGTGTTCATGACCCGGTGACTCTTGGTCGATATGATAACTCATCAAGAAGAAATAATTCCTGTAAAACAGAATATACTACAAGACATAAATATGTACTTGTAACAAATAAATTGCATAAGTGTTAAGCCGGCTTTCGAGGCACGACAAAAAATACCGGCTTTCGAGGCTCGAGCCTTGCTTCAATGAAGCTGGCGTGATAGCCCAAGGTTTATCCTTGAGCTGGCTCTCATGTGACTTAAGCCGGTGTTTTAACCTTGACAAGTTCAGGGTCATTATTGATTGACTGTCAAGAGTACACCGGGTCACCTTGGCGGAGTAGCATCGAGCAGACAGGCAGGTTTAACCAAGATTTGTAATGGCATATGTTGGGTCAAGAGGGATGTTAATAGCTAAACTCGATGAGTTGGAAGCCCCAAAGTGACCTATGATCAAAGAATAAAGACTCATGCACAACTTTTGAGACAAAATGACAGAGGCCCCGAGTTTCGGGGATGCTGACTTTATTTTATTGATCATAAAAAATATATACATAGAGGTATGTACAATAAGCTGGAGCCAGTGGCTCTAAGTATAATAAGGCCGAAGATGAGCAATGTTCCAAGGCCGGTTGGTCTCTTCCTCAGAGGTACGTGATTTATGGTGCTCACGTATGTCGATGAGGTAGTATGACCCATTGTTGAGATTCTTGCTGACGACAAAGGGCCCTTCCCATGGAGGTGAAAGCTTATGCATACCTGTCTGTTCTTGTATCAGACGGAGCACTAAGTCACCCTCCTGGAAAGTACGACTGTGAACTCTACGGCTATGATAGCGACGTAGGTCTTGCTGATAAATCACAGATCGTGTTGCGGCAAAGTCACCTTCCTCTTCCAAGGCATCCAAGGAGTCTTGACGAGCTTGCTCATTATCTGCTTAGACATAGGCTGCAACCCTGGGGGAATCATGACGGATATCGCTGGGTAACACGGCTTTTGCACCATAGACCATGAAGAAGGGCGTATAGCCTGTTGATCTGTTGGGGGTACTCCGTATGCTCCAAAGGACAGAAGGGAGCTCCTCAACCCAACTACCCGGAGTGCATTCAAGGGGAACCATGAGTCTTGGTTTGATCCCTCACAATATTTCCTGCTTAGCACGTTCTGCTTGACCATTGGACTGAGGGTGTGCCACTGAGGCTACATCAAGCCGGATATGCTCTCTTTGATAAAACTACATCCATAGCTCCTTTGGACAAGTTAGTGCCATTATCTGTGATGATGCTGTGTGGGTAACCAAAACGAAAAATCAACTTTTTTAGGAACTTGACGGTTGTCGCTGCAACACAATTACTAATTGGTTCTGCTTCGACCCACTTGGTGAATTTATCAGCGGCAACCAAAAGATGGGTCTTCTTGTCCTTGGATGGCTTGAATGGACCAACCATATCGAGCCCCCAAACCGTGAAGGGCCAAGTGATTGGAATCATCTAAAGTTCTTGAGCTGGCACATGAGCCTGACGCACAAATTTCTGACAACCATCACACTTGCGCATGATATCCTCAGCATCTGCATGAGCCGTGAGCCAATAAAAGTCATGACGAAAAGCCTTCGCCACTAAGGATCTTGAGCCGGTGTGATGTCCACAATCACCAGAATGAACCTCATTAAGAATCTCTCATCCCTCCTCAGGGGAAACACGGCGCTGGAAAGCACCGATAGTGCTTCTCATGTGAAGCTCACCATTGACAATAGTCATAGACTTGGAACATCTGACAATCTGACGAGCAATGAGTTCATCTTCAGGGAGCTCGCCTTGAGTCAGATAAGCCAGATAAGGAACCGTCCAATCTGGTATAGCATGAAGAGCAGCCACCAATTGTGCTTCCGGGCCAGGGATTGCAATATCTTCCTCAGACCGCAACTTGACTGATGGATTATGGAGAACATCAAGGAACACATTGGGAGGAACCGGCTTACGCTGGGAGCCCAGTCATGATAGAGCATCAGCCGCCCCATTGAGCCGGCGATCAATATGATTGACCTGATAAGCCTTGAAATGTCCAGCAATATTAGTCACTGCCTGGCGATAAGCTGCCAAAAGAGGGTCCTTTGAGTCCTATTTTCCTGAAACCTACTGAGGAAACAAATCGGAGTCACCCAAACACCTGACCCGGCTGAGATTCGTCTCCTTAGCTATACAGAGACCATGGAGGAGAGCTTCATACTCTGCTGCATTATTAGTACAGGGAAACATGATCCTCAGAATGGTACAAAATTTATCACCTCGTGGAGAAGATATAATGACTTCAGCCCCCGATCCCTCCAATTGTCTGGAACCATCAAAGTGGATCGTCCAATATGTATTGTATGGCTTCTCCTCGGGGACTTGAAGTTCAGTCCAATCATTGATGAAATCCACCAGTGCTTGAGACTTGATGGCCGTTCGAGGCACATATTTAAGATGATGTGGACCAAGCTCAATTTCCCACTTAGCAACCTGGCCTGCGGCTTCCCTGTTCTGGATGATGTCTCCTAGAGGGGCTGAGCTGACCACAGTAATAGGATGCTCCTGGAAGTAATGCTTCAACTTCCGACTAGCCATGAAGACACCAAACACCAGTTTCTGCCAATGTGGATACCTCTGCTTGGACTGGGCCAGAACCTCGCTGACATAATAAACTGGCCTCTGGACTGGATATTCTTTCCCGGCCTCCTTTTGCTCCACGACAACTGCCACACTCACCGCTTTGTTATTAGCAGCAATGTACGGGAGCATAGGCTCTTTTTCAATAGGAGCAGCAAGGACGGTCGGCTCAGCTAATTTCTTCTTAAGGGCTTCAAAGGCTTTATCTGCAGCATCACTCCAGACAAAATTGTCAGTCTTTTTCAACAACTGGTACAGGGGAATTGCTTTCTCGCCAAGGCGACTTATGAACCGGCATAAAGCCGCGATCCTACCCGCCATACACTGAACGTCATTGATGTTGGCCGGCTTAGCGAGCGAGGTTACTTCTTTGATTTTGTCCAGGTTAGCCTCGATACCCCGTTCCGACATCAGAAAACCCAACAATTTGCCTGCAGGGACACCAAAGACACACTTGGTCGGGTTAAGCTTCATCTGATAAACTCAAAGATTGTCGAAAGTCTCCTTGAGGTCATCCAATAAAGTTTCCTTTTTCTTGGAATTAACCACAATGTCATCAACATAAACATGAACGTTGCACCCAATCTGCTTGTGGAAATAATTCTGCACGCAACATTGATAAGTAGCCCCCGCACCCTTAAGCCCAAAAGGCATAGAGACATATCAGAAAGCCCCAAAAGGTGTGATGAAAGCCGTCTTCTCCTGGTCCTCAACAGCCATCTTGATCTGATGGTAGCCAGAGTAAGCATCCAGAAAACACAAGCACTCACAACCAGCAGTAGAATAGATGATCTGGTCGATGCGGGGAAGGGTAAACGGGTCCTTGGGACAAGCCTTGTTAAGATATGTGTAATCGACACATATGCGCCAAGTGCCATTTTTGTTTAGAACAAGCACTGGATTTGCCAACCACTCAGGGTGAAAAACTTCAACAATGAACCCGGCAGCCAAGAGCCGGACCACTTCCTCGCTAATAGCCTTACATCTCTCCTTGTTAAAATAACGGAGGTATTGTCTGACAGGTTTCATCTTAGGATCCACATTAAGGTGATGCTCAGCGAGTTCTCTCGGTACACTCGTCATGTCGAAAAGTTTCCATGCGAAGATGTCCTGATTCTCACGGATGATCTCGATGAGCGCGATTTCCTATTTGGGATCCATGCCAGTCACAATAGTGAACTGCTGGGATGAGTCTCTAGGGGTGAAATCAAACCGCTTTGTATCCTCAGCCGACTTGAACTTGAGTAGAGGGTCAGATTCTATAGTGGGCTTCTTCAAGGGTGTCATATCGGCCGGGTCAACATCGGCAGTGTAAAATTTTAACTCCTCGGCTGCGCAGGCCGACTCAGCATAAGATGCATCTCCTTCCTCACACTCGAGGGTGATTTTTCTGTTTCCGTCGACTGTGATGGTGCCATCTGGTCCAGGCATCTTGAGCTTGAGATAAACATAACAGGGTCGCGCCATGAAGCATGCATAAGGCGGTCGCCCAAAGAGGGCATGATATGGGCTCTTGATCTTGACTACCTCAAACGTGAAAGATTTGCATCTGTAGTTATTTTCAGTGCCAAACGCAACCTCCAGCTTGATTCGGCCAATCGAATAAGCAGACTTTCCAGGAATGATCCCATGAAACACGGTTGAGGAAGGATGGAGATGTTTTTAGATAGATTCATCCGTCTGAAAGTATCATAGTACAGGATGTTGATGATGCTCCCTCCATCCATGAGCACCTTTGTGAGCGTATAACAACCGACCCGAGGTGCTACAACCAAAGCCAGACAACCCAGATTCTCAACCCGGGGAGGATAATCCTCTCTGCTCCATGTAACCGGCTGTTTTGACCAGCGTAAGTACTCCGGGACAGCCGGCTCGACCATACTGACAACTCGCTTTTGGAGCTTGTGATCACGCTTGCCGGTATTAGTTGTGAACATGTGATACTGCCCAATATTCAACTGTTTGGGGTTGCTCTAAAAACCAGACGGATTGCCCTGTTGCTGATTGCCTTGCCCAGAACGCTGATTTCCACCTCCATTATTGCCAGAACCCTGGTAGCCAGCTCCTGAGCCGCCTGGACCATGAAAGCTAGGATTTTGGAAACCGCCGAATGAGTCGGCTCCCAGGAAGCCAGATCCTTAGCCGGCTGCCCCGGGTTGCCTCCGCCGCCCTGATGATTCTAGTAAGACTGATTACGGAAAGCTTGCATTATGTAACAATTTTCCCACGAGTGATTTGTCGGCTTATCAGGGAGGTTGTGTTTTGGACATGGGCCTTTGAGGGCCTCCTTGAAATTGCGGGGTTTGTTCCCATTATAAGATCTTCCCGAGTTATTCCTCCTCCGGCCTTTGAAACCAGTGTTGGTGTTAGCAACAAAATCCGATCCTACTTCCAGATCCTTGCGCTTTCCACCATTGCCTTGGTTACCATGATTCCCATTGTGCCCTGAGCTGTTCAGCTGGTGACCCTTGCCACCACTGTTTTTCTTGCCTTTGCCAGACTTGTCATCATCTAAACTAGGATCTTTTGTGCTATCTGACTCAGCATACCTAGTAAGGACATCCATGAGATTGCCCATGTCCTGGACCTTTCTCTTGAGCCGCCCAAGCTTCTGAATGAGAGGGTCAAAGTTATAATTATTTTCCAAGATCAAGATAGCCTGAGCGACTGTTATGCTATCGGAAGAGTGAATGATGTCTACAACCCAGCGAGACCAGTGATGGGCTGACTCCCCCTCATGCTGAACACACAAAAATCATCATCGGGCGCTTGCAAGTTCATTGGAATTTTTTTATGAAGCAATCCTTCAACTCGGCCTAGGTATTGATCGAATTGCGAGGCAGGTTTTTCAACCATGTATGAGCCGGCCCTTCCAACATCATAGTTAGATACTTGGCACAAACTGCATCGCTAACATCCAGCATGTCCATGGCGATCTCATAACTCTCCATCCAGGCAGCCGACTCGAGGCTAGCTGTGTAATTGGGAACCTTACGGGGGCCTTTGAAATCCTTAGGCATGCGCTCATTGCGTAGAGCCGGTGCTAGACATGTTATCCCAATGGTCTCATACCTGATCCCGTACCTTGCGAAGCCAATTGGGTTGTAGCAGGCGGTGTTTGAGACGTCACATTTGCTGCCTCCACCTCTCGCATAGCCCAAGCCGCGTCAACAATTGCCTGTGTGTCCGAAATCGTGGGTCGAGGCGGGTCACGTGGTTTCTCGCACTGGCGACGCGTGCTGCTAAAAACCGCCAGCGATTCAGCGTGCCAGCTCCTACTGTGGCTCGGGTGTGGGGTGGAGTGGAGCCATTGCTGACTGTAGGAATAGTTTGCCTGTTGGGCGACCATCGTCTTCAACATCTCAATGGCGTTCCGGGCCTCGATCTCAACTAGGGTGTTTCTTGTGATTGGGAGCACCGCAAGGTTGGTGGTTGCTGCCAGCATGTTGTCGACGGGGTTGGAGAAGTGACCCGCCGGCATCAAAAAATGTTGCGGGGGCGACTGAACGGGCGATGGATGCGGGGCCGGCTCAGGCTGGCGCTGCTGAACCGGCTAATGGGACTGACTGTCCGTCTTCGTTCGGGGGCACAACCCAGGCTAACTGGGGTATAACTGATGCTTCGAGGGTACTCATCTTTGCCCCTGGAGCGGGCATGTCTTGCGGCGTACTGAACAAACGTGTGGGTTCAAGATTATGTGGCAGAGGACTCATGTGCCGCCTTTGATGGACCACATTTGAAGCACTCTGACGGAGACCCATGTGTCAGACTTCTGTTTTGAGGCGCTCCACCTCATCGTGGATCTAGGTTTGGATCTCCATGATGCAAGCATTCTCCATGTTGATATCCTCCTAAACCTTAGCCATCTGCTCACGAAGTTTGGTCACCCCTACATTGCACTCTGCCTGATTTTTTGCGGTTACCGGTGTCTCCAGGAGTGTTGCTAAGGTGGCCACTAACTCCACCAAAGCACGAGCTGGCGATTTAGCTGAGCCGGCTGCACCCAGAGCCGGCGCTGAAGTGTCGGTTCCCGTCACGGCGCCTGCCGCTGTGGAGTTATGAGTCGAAGCGGTGCCTGCCATGTAGACGGTTGCCCGGAGTGGTGGCTTGAAAGCATCCTGAGCCGGCTCATCATCGGAGTAGCCCCCAAGTTTAAAATCGTAAAGCGGGAGGATCGACTCAGTATCATCGACCGAGGATTCTCCATCAGAGTAGACAAGGGTGTCCCCGCCAGACGTGGGGTTATCCACAAGGTCAACTCCCTGAGTGAAGCCGACGAAGACGTGCTTCCGGCTGGCTTGAGCCCGGCTAGGTTGGGTGCGCCGAGCTGGCTCGACGATGTCGGTGCAGATGTCCGGCGAGGACCTGATTCGCTGATTTTGGCGATGAAGACGTGGACCTTGCCAAAGGGAACCCGGTACCCATACTCGATGAGTTGGCCTCTGAGCCCTAGCCTGAATTATCGATGTAGAGCTTGCCGCGATGACTTTTAGTCATTCGGCCGATCACATATCCCTCGATCCCTGGGAGAGCTCCCTTCAAGAACTCAACACCACCGTGCGCAGGCCCCACGGTGGGCGCCAACTATCATGGTTTTGTCATGGCAGATGTCCTCGAAAAAGGACTTAGTCATGAGGCCATCACAGCTAGGTAGTAGCTTGAACGGGGTTGATCAAAATCGAGAGACACGGGTTTTACCAAGGTTCGACCCCTCATGGTGGAGGTAATAGCCTACTTCCTGCTTGATTGATTATTGCTTGAGATCTCGATTACAAGGGTGCGACTTGGCTAACCTAGTACTCGAGAGCTTGTAACTTAGTCTTCATTCCTTAGGGGCTCCCCTTTATATACATGTTGAGGCCCCGAGGTTACAACAGAATCTGGGTCATACTACGACCCGTGTTCTAGTCTATTTCCTACCTATCTTTATCAAGTAAGGGAGATTCCTTGAGACTTCCTTATCGAGCCGGCCTGCCAGATACTGGGCCATGATTCGGCCTTCGCTTGAAGCTGCCTACTGGGCCTTGAGCTCCGTAGCCTATCACGGCCCATCAGTAAGGTCGCCTATAAGCCGCCAAGCGATATCCGGGTCATGCCCTGGCCGGGTCATACTATGAGGTATATCCCCAACACACAGCATCCGCCTTCTCGTCCTCCGCCATGGCTGTAGCCATCTCCGCCATCGACAAGGGTGCCGCCCCTCACCTTCTCGTCCTCCGTCGTGGCTGGAAAGGGAGCGGCTTTATAAGATAAACAAACAATAAAGGATCACAGAATGAATACTTACAAATGAAGGTTTTTTTGTAAAAATGAAACGTCTTCTGAGATATCCACTTAAAAAGGGACTGCGGGTTGAATAACTAAAATGATAGGTACGATTATGTAAAAATGCTGACGGTGAACAGGCAGAAGCAATCGGTACTTTATTAATAGGTAATGATAAGTTTTAAAAAGAAAAGCTATTCGTAGAAGCCCATTAATGATATTTGGGGCTTCTAAACTCGAGACCATTATAACTATTAGTGTAAAGTAATCAGAAAATCTATTTTCCAAATTACTGACTTTTTGCATTAGATCCGAATGCCATGGCTATCGTCCGATGCACATATGATGGTCGTAGGTTTCTCCAGCTTGCATGCGCGTGGTACCGCTTTACACCGTGTTTTTTGTGCATGCATGCCTTGCAAAAAAGGTGTGGCGGCGGTGGGAGTCGACCCACCCACCTCCGGGTTGAGCTCTTAGCTCGCAGAGCACCTGGGCTAAGATTAGTTTTGTGTATTGATACAACTTAGACTCTTTTTTCTACTCTGCAATGTCCCTTGTAAACTAGGGACAAAGATTAAATGTGAGTGTGTGATGCCTAGTAGTCGAACTTGGGTTTTCGACTAATTAAGTTGAGGCGCATTATCAACCTAACCTCGAATTCCTTTTGTGTCCAGTAGCAAAAATACTTACAAGAAAACAAATGTATAACATATGGTATAAAAGTGTAACAACCCAAGACCGAGACCTCCATTAGTTTGTGTGTTGGAAATATGCCCTAGAGGCAATAATATTTGTATTACTATATTTCCATATTCATAAATATAGAATTTATATTCTATGTTATAACTGCTATGATCCTGGAATATGCGGTTCACTAGAAAACTCATATGCACGTGTGGAATGATAAAAAAGGACCTTAGTCTCGCCTCTAGGACTAGCTCAAGTCTTGTTGGTGATCACATTTTCTAGATCTTAGGATATCATTAAGTGTAACGATAATCCTAAAAAAACATTGCGATTATGACGTTAGAAGAATGATAATATTGAATCGACCCAATCTAGTTTATTATGAACTGTGTTAACATTGTCTGCATTTAATTGTAATAACGTGGAGTGTTAATGTATGATGTTGCTCTTTAGACCATGAGAGTATCGTGGTCACTTCTTACCATATGGTGGGCTTTGGGGTTGCTCAAACGTCACACGTAACACGATGATCATAACGACAACTTACGGGTTCATCAGAAAGTTTGAGAAGTGGCCAGATAGCTCGAGGGTAGGATTTGCTCCACTGACAATGGAGATATTCTTCGGGCCCTCTCGGTGTGACGACATTGATCATCGTCTGGCCAGACACACGTGACTTCATCATAGGGATGCCGGAACACAATAACGAGAAAGAAGAACAAAATCGGTAATGAGGATTTTGGTATAGTGAGCATAGTGATGACTCAGGAGGATACCGATACATCCTGAGTTTTGTGAAGTATCATGAAGCAAAGGGAACATCACATGATAACCTAAGGTTCACTCAAATATCATTTGTGTACTCATAAGGACCGATACGGACGTCCACGGTCTCGCTGCCGGTCATTGAACGAACGGTTTCGTTCATGTCTATGAGTTACCAAACCTACATGGTCACAAGCTTAAGGCAATCATGATCTTCTGTGTGTTAGTAGGACATAAGTCATGAGAATATATTTTCGTAATTATTTCATGAATATTCGGAATAGTTCCGAGAGGATCCGGAAGCGTTTCGGGGTCACCGAAAGGGTTTCGGTGAGTATCAAGTAATACTAGGTATTACCTATATATTATATATAGGTGGAAAACATTTCCGGAGATGTTAATATATATATATATGTTTTTATATATATAATGGTTTAGAGGTATTTAGAACATTTTATATTTAATTTAATATCAATGGGCCTTAAAAGGCCAAGAGGTGGAGAGAGTTATGGGCCACATAGGCCCATAAGGAAGTGGCACCCCCCTTTCCTTGTAAGGGGGGCGAATTAGACTAGAGGAGGAGTCCAACTTCTCCCCGATGGCCGGCGCCCCAAGGGGGGACTTTCCCCCCTTGGTGGCTGCCCTCTCCTCCTCCAACCTATATATACTAGGGGTTTTTGTTCTATGGTTCATACAAGTTTTGGAGACTCCTCTAGTTCTTCTAGTTCTTGTTCTAGTTGGTCCTAGTTGACTAATTAGATCTTGGCTAATCCTCTTGTCCTCATAATTATAAGCCCAGTGTGGTTCTAATCTCCTCCCTCTAATTCTCCGGCGATGATTAGCTCTGGACGGGAAAGCTCTGCCAGATCATGAAGGCTGCACGCTTGCAACCAAGTAGAGAGGTCGTGGTTTCGGTCTTCGGTTTGAGGGATCGTTCGTGGGCGGTATGAGGGATCGTTCATCAACGGTTCGAGGGACTCCAAGTATGATCTACACCAACACATTCTTCTTCCACTGCAACTCGGTGACAGTAACGATCATGATCCCAACCTGTTATGCATCTTCATATTAATCTTGGGTGATCGTAGGTGCGATTTTTTTTGTTTTCTACTACGTTTCCCAACAGTGGCATCATGAGCAGTTTTACGAGTAGATGCAGGTTGCGATCTAGATCACATGTGATTGTGAGGGGCTAATGTTCTTGCTATGCATCCCTCGAGTGTTGCTTTGGTTCAATTCATCAACGTCATGGTGTCACTTCTTGCAAGGTTCTGACAATCGATCGACTCTGGCTGTCGATGATATGCTAACAGTTCCTTGGGCCTCACCATAGTTGAGAATAGTAAACCATCGTGTACACAAGAGGGTGCCAAAGATGGATGATCTTCTAGGGGGTCATGCATATTGACGAAGTTAGTGTGGGGCTAGAGATTTTAATTAAGTCTCTTGTTTCACACACCCCGAAACTTAATCTAGCATCAAGAATCATTGCATTAATTGTGGACATAGGTAGCTAGTGTTACTTGTTAAAACCGGTTAACTACATAACTAAAATTTTGCAAAAACTGATTAGAGGACGTCTAACTTGGTTTTGCAAGGCATGCATATGATGTGGTATAGCCTTCGTCATGATAATAAGTTTATGTATGAGATGGTTATATGTTGTAATGTTAATTGGCCTGCATGTCATGGCATGATGGTTGGAGCCACGAGATTGCCATGTTAATGTAAATATCATAGAGGTAGTCTACTGGTTATAGGTAATGATGGCAAACCATACACGAAGGACCCCGACTAGGAGAAGGTGTACTAGGCACGGGACGAGGAGCTATAATTTTGTGCCATGGCAGAATTCCTGAATTTGGTGCCACATCAACATTTTTGAAATGGTCGCCACTACAACGTTTTCTAAAATTGCCGCCACGGCAACATTTTGAAACGATTGCCACGACAACGAAATATTGGCCGTCACGATGCTTCAACTGGAGATTGAAGATGATCACGAAGATTCCCGACGCCCAGGGCTATACCATATCATGCTTTTATGAACTGTTTGAGATGTTTGTCCCTTTGTTGTTTACACCCTTTGATTGTGTAGTATTCAATTATTAGGGTGATCTCTCATAGCAAATATCAAATTAAAGGTGCTCTTCCTAGTGCTGCAACCGTCTACGACATTCTAGCATCTCGAAGTTCATCACGTCCACATGAGTTCAAACGAGTTGAGAGATGTAAGACGGAGATGGTCAGACCATATGTGCAGATAGCACTCGGTTACCTTAAAGTTCTAGCAGAATCGTTCTGAGCTCGGAGCACAAAGCATCAAAAGATGAACAAGAGTCATATGGTGATATGGTCGGTAATAGTTTACCCTCCGGTCAAACTTCTCATCATCAGCGATGTCCACATCAGTGACTGAGAACTAGATTTGGATCTTTAATCACTCACTTTCAATTATGAGATATATTGATTTGAGTGGGAGTGCGCTTTTATATTGTTAATTTAAATAACTTAGTGCAAGATTTAATTATGAAAATGTCAAAACATATTTTGTGATTATTGCTATAGATCAATGGCTCGCAATATGTTCAACTTAGCCCCTATGTTAGAGAAAGAAAAGTTGGCTCCTAATGGTGGAAACTATGAGGATTGGATCTGGAACCTGAGATTTGTTCTCGGGAGTGCTAAGGAGTATGTGTTGGATCAACCCCTAGGTGATGCTCCCAGAAAGGATGCAACACCAGAAGAAGTTGCCGCTTACGCTGCTCGTAGTAATGCCTATGATTCAGTCTAGTGCCTCATGTCAACTTGCATGGATCCTGAACTACAGAAGCATTTTGAACGATCCACTACTCAATTTATAGTTGGGTCACTCGAAATTCTGTACAAGAAATAGGCAAGGACTGAACGTTTTGAATTAACCAAGGCCTTGATTGAATGCAAGATGAAAGAGGGGGTTCCTCAAGAGTGAGCATATAGTAAACCTTGCTCGCTATGTTGATAGTCTGGCTTCTTCGGAATTTGGACTTCCTCCAAGACTCGGTACATATATTGTGCTTGCTTCAATCCCCTGATACGTCCATTTTGCATCATGTTTTCCTACTTTTATTTATAATGTTTTAATGCATAATAATGATTTATGGAGTAATTCTAATGCCTTTTCTCTCATAATATGCAAGGTTTACACAAAGAGGAGAATGCCGACAGCTGGAATTCTGGACGTGAAAAAGCTATGTCAGAGTTACCTATTCGGCACATCTCCAAATGAGCTGAAAATTTATGGAGAATTGTTTTGGAATATATAAAAAATACTGGAGCAAATAACTACCTAAGGGGGCCACCCTGGTGAGCACAAGACACCAAGGTGCGCCTGGGCCCCCAGGCGCGCCCTGGTGGGTTGTGCCCTCCTCAGCCCACCTTCGGTGCCCATCTTCTCATATATAGGTCATTTTGACCTAGAAAAAAATAAGAGGGGGACTTTCGGGATGAAGCACCGCCGTCTCGAGGCGGAACTTGGGCAGGAGCACTTTTGCCCTCCTGCGGAGCGATTCCGCCGGGGGAACTTCCCTCCCGGAGGGGGAAATCATCATCATCATCATCACCAACAACCCTCTCATCTTTGGGAGGGCAATCTCCATCAACATATTCAAAAGCACCATCTCCTCTCAAACCCTAGTTCATCTCTTGTGTTCAATCTTTGTACCGGAACCTCAGATTGGTACCTTCGTAAGGGACCGATTTGGATCCAAAAGTTTAATGGTATGGTTAGATTTTATCTTAATAATTTTCTCATAAGTAGGAGGTTTGTTCAAGTAAGAACAACACCTAAGCACCGGTCCACCCATATATTAAATTATCAAAGTAGCGAACACGAATCAAACCAACATGATGAAGGTGACATGGTGAAATTCCTGTGTACCCTCAAGAACGCTTTGCTTATCATAAGAGACCGTTTTGGCCTATCCTTTTCCACAAAAGGATTGGACTACCTTGCTGCACTTTATTTACCGTTATCGTTACTTGCTCGTTACAAATTATTTTGCTATCAAACTACTTGTTACCGACTATTTCAGTGCTTGCAGAAAATACCGTGCTGAAAACCACTTGTCATTTCCTTCTGCTCCTCGTTGGGTTCGGCACTCTTACTTATCGAAAGGACTACAATTGATCCCCTATACTTGTGGGTCATCAAGACTCTTTTCTGGCGCCGTTTCTAGGGAGTGAAGCACTCTTGGTAAGTGGAAATTGGTAAGGAAAAAATTATTACCACATGCTGAATTTTATTGTCACTTGTTACTATGGAGAACCATCCTTTGAGGGGTTTGTTCAGGGTATCTTCACCTTGACCGGAAGCACAAATAGTTGCCCCTTAGCCTACTGCATATACTGAAAATATTGGTTATGAAATTCCTTTGGGTATGATAGAACAACTGCTAGCTAATCCTTATGTAGGAGATGGAACCGAACATCCTGATATGCATTTGATGTATGTGGATGAAATTTGTGGACTATTTAAGCTTGCAGATTTATGCGGAGATGAAGCTAAGAAGAAGGTTTTCCCTTTATCTTCGAAGGGAAAAGCATTGACATGGTATCTGCGATGATATTGGATCTTAGAACTGGAATCGACTGAAATTGGAATTTCACCAAAAAATTTATCCTATGCATCTAGTTCATCATGATTGGAATTATATATATAATTTTTGGCCTCGTGAAGGAGAAAGTATCGCTCTAGCTTGGTGTGGCACCCCGGCTCAGAGAACCGGTTTACCTGTGTTTCCAACCCAGAGATCATGTCTTCTGGAAACACACAACAACTTGGAACAGAACATAGCTGAACTTTTATGGATAATAGTCGAGTACAAGCTCACATATATTACATGATCATCGAGGCCAAAAGCACACCTAGTGCTATGACAATATCTACATTATTTATCCAACATATCAGGGCCTTGGTATTACTGCAGAATACTACGGCGGAAGACTACTGCGTAGCGGAACATGATAGTAACCCCATCCACAGGGACACTGCTGAGGACACATCCTAGGCATCACAACACGGACATCGAGACCTCCGTCTCAGTCTTCTCCTGCATCTGGCATGACACGCCAGGTGAGTACTTTGAATGTACTCGCAAACACATGACAACCAATTTATGCAGCAAATAATGGCATGGCAAATCAACATGTTAAGTCTTAAGTGATTCACTTACTGTTACCAACTTATTCGTCCCTGGGTTGCCTCACAACCCTCGGAATACTCGATACCAACGAGTACTTCCGCTCGAAAGACAAGTTCTTCCATCATTACTATAGTTATTACGGTTGATCACCTAGAGAGGTCTGGTCGGGCTGTCCAATACCGTGGACGCGGCTATTCGAATAGATTTTACACTTTGCAGAGGTTGCGCACTTTACCCACACTATGGAGCACTGACCTCGTGATCCCATTCGGGTGTACCAGCATTGCTCCAACGAAACCTATCTGACCCGTGACTCTTTCATCATACCACTGGCAATCACACTCCCCCGGAGTCAAGCCTTGGGTGGCCCCGTGTCACCCCGTGACACCTGCCACCGTCGTGGCCTAACTAAACTGTCCCAAACGGGGACGCTGGCAAACAACTCAACTGGGCTCACAGGGTTATCGCCGTCTACCTGATCAGGGCAGCACGCACGCATAACCCTCCCTCTTTGGAGGTACCGGTGAAAGAGCACCGAGCCATACCAAGTCAAGTCCATCCCATACCGGCAAATGTGGCTGCACGGGTAAGCCCGGACAGGTGACTCTTGATCAAAAAACTATGTTTCACTTAGCAAGCATAGTTATTAATCATATCATTCTGAGTTATCAACTTTAAACATTTAAATAATTTACTATGAATTATCTAGGTTAAATATATGCAAGAAATGAATATGAATTATGCAATGCTATGAAATGCTTCATAATATGGATGTCCTGGCTTGCCTTGATCAGTTGGGTTGTTTAGAAACTCCTGTCTTCAAATCCACAAGATTCTCCTTCTGAAAATATTTTTAAATAGCGAAAGAAAATGTCACATAAAGCCTTTTTATTCACCAACAATTCTGTGAGTATTGGAAAAATACCAAACTTGGTGGAAAAATAAAGGGGTTTAATACAAACACAATGCAAAAAGAATCAGGTCAATTGGACCTTCCTGTAAAAAGTTATAAATGGTCAAAGTAGCTGGTCAATTCTGTTAAATAAACAAAAATCAGAAAAACAGACAAACGGGCCACGTCAAAGGCGTAAACGGAGAGTACGCCTCCACTTACCCCTTCGCGCGCGCGCCCACAGTGGCTGACGGGTGGGGCTGGGCCCGTTTAAACAGAGGGAGGAGAGAGAACAGAGGGACCGGCGGTGATTGCCAGAGTTAGCGACGGCTGTTGGGCTCGTGGATGGTGGGGATGAATCGGGTGTTCAACAGCGATTCTCCCTATACCCGTGGCTCCTCTGGGGATGGCCGGACGGCGTCGTGCCCTTCTTCTCCGGCGGGTGGTGGCTGCGGTGGTCGACGGAGGTGATGATTCCGGCGACGATTCGGTCGGGCAGGAGGTCAGGGAGCTCTAGTGGAGTGCACTGAGCACTATGGTGGTCTCAGGTGGGGCTAAGGTGGAGTGGAGAGAGCTGGTGGTCGAGCTCGACTCACGGCGGAGCTCCGGCGAAGCTTGAGGCCAAAGGGCCTCTCGGCCTTGGCTCTTGCTTGGGGAGGCGATTGAGGATGGAGGGAGAGAGGTGAGGAGCTTAACGAGGCCAAGCGGGGCTATTTATAGCCAGAAGGAGGGGTGCGGCGATCTGTCTGGATCGGCGGCGACATGGCTCCACCACTGGCGCAAGGATGGCGAGCTGGCCGTCGTGGCGTGGGGCGAAGCGACGGGAGCAAGCAGAAGCACTTAATGCGATGAGATAGCTCGGGGGGAAGACGACGAGTGGCGCCGCACTTTGACCGCACGGGAAAAATAGTGCCCGCGGACGTGGTGGTCGCCAAGGGCTTCTTCGGCGAGGGCGAGGGTTCTGGAGGGGCTAGGTGGCAACCAGGGACGACGTCGGCATGCTTGGACAAGCTGCTGCGGCGCAGGCGTCTCGCCCCGACGAGACTCGAGCCTGGCGCGAGGCAGAGCACGGCGACAACCATGCCAGCACCGTGATCACCACGGTGCTTGGCACCAGGAGCCACATATGCCTGGCATTTCTTGTCTAGCTCGTCGACCTTCGATCCCTCATTTCACCTGTGTCCTTGGTTTGGCTTGGTTCGGTCTGAGATGAATGGTAGGATCAGCAACAGTTTCTGACAGAGAACTTGGGATGGATCTGGAGGGTTGGAGAGATGGAGGTAGGGCCAATGGAGATGTCCAGAATGATTTAGGTTGGAAGGACTAGGAGCTGACAAAATTTGAGGTGATTTGGTTTAAGTTTGAGGGTTGTTCATGTACAAACTACATTTCTGGTCCAGAATCAAAATGTTGAAGTGTTGCTCACTAGAATGATCTCATGGGGTTGAAACTTGGTGGAGGAAGGTTATTTGTAGGTGTCCTCATGCCACAAAAATTTGAGAGCAATTGGACAATCCTAGCATACACTTCCTTCACAAAGGTCCAAACTGTCCAGGAGCAAAAATGATTTATTTTGCAAAATATTTGAACTAGGCCATGGAATATTTTTTGGAGATTGGGGCAAGATATAGTCCAAAGGATTTTTAAGAATTATTTGAGAATTTTCTGAGCATCCAAGCTATAGGTTGCTTCACAACCCATAGTAATGCCCTAAATCCTCAAAGAAAAGAGTTTTGGAAAATAATTTTAATTGGAATTTGGATCCTTGGGGTACTTGGCAGGGTTTTGGCAAGGTGATGGAGCTTTGGAGCACTTGGAAGAAGATTCAAGAATGTCCAAGACCAAGTGAAAGATTCAAAAATCCATTCAAATTCCAAATAAAACCAGAAAAAGTTTGAAAAGAAAAGGTTGTAAAAATCAGTGTGTCACAAACCTACCCCCCTTAGGATGAATCTCGTCCTCGAGATTCGGTTGCTCAGGGAACAAATATGGGTAAGAGGATCTCAGAAAATCTTCTCTTTCCCAAGTAGCCTCTTCTTCAGTGTGATGCTCCCATAGCACCTTGTAAAATCTTATCACCTTACTCCTTGTGGTTCTTTCCATCTCTTCCAAGATCCTGACAGGTTTTTCCTCATAAGTCAAATCCTTAGCCAGCTCTAGCACACTCATATCCGCTTGCTTGGCTGGGGGTGCAATGCATTTCCTTAACTGTGAGATGTGAAAGACATCATGAACGTCTGACAATGCTAGTGGCAATTCCAACTGATATGCGACTCTGCCTTTCCTGGCAATCACTGGAAAGGGGCCGATGTATCTTGGGGCTAATTTTCCTCGAGTACCAAACCTCTTTACTCCCTTCATAGGAGTTACCCGTAGATAAGCATAGTCTCCGGGCTCAAAAGTTACTTCCCGGTGCTTTGGGTCGTAATAGCTCTTCTGTCGGGACTTGGCTGCTCGAAGTCATTCTTGGATATCCTTAACTTGCCTCTTAGCCTCGAGCACCAAGTCCGTGCCAAAAATGCGACTATCTCCTGTTTGGGACCAGTTCAACGGTGTGCAGCACTTCCGTCTGTACAATGCCTCAAAAGGCGACATCTTGAGACTTGCATGATAGCTGTTGTTGTAGGAGAATTCAGCATATGGCAGACTATCCTCCCATTTGGGTCCATGGGACAGAGCATATGACCGAAGCATATCCTCTAATATTTGGTTCACTCGCTCGGTTTGTCCATCTGTCTGCGGATGATATGATGTGCTATGTTTCAGCATGGTTCCCAAAGCCTGATGTAGTCATAGCTAAAATGTTGAAGTAAATAGGGAACCCCTATCTGAAGTGATAGACTTGGGTACCCCGTGCAGACTGACTATCCGGGACATGTAGAGTTGTGCCAACTGATCTGCGTTGAAAGTGGTCTTTACTGGGATAAAGTGCGCCACTTTCGTAAGGATGTCTACAATGACGCAAATAGCATCATTGCCTCTCGTGGACTTGGGCAGTCCCACAATAAAATCCATACATATGTCGTCCCACTTCCACTAGGGTACTGGTAAAGGTTGCAGTAGCCCAGCGGGTTTCTGATGCTCTGCCTTGACCTTGTTGCAAATGTCACAGCAGGCGACATAGTATGCTATATCTTTCTGCATTCCCGACCACCAAAAGGTTTCTCTCAAGTCCTGATACATCTTGGTACCTCCTGGGTGGATCGAATATGCGGACTCATGTGCTTCCTTGAGTATTTGTTGCCTCAAGTTGTTCTGACTTGGCACACAAATTCGTTTCTCGAACCACACTGTACCCTGTTCATCCATGCGGAAGGACTTGGCCTTCCCTTGCTGAATTAACTCCTTGATCTTCCGAATTTCTTCATCTGACTTTTGTGCTTCCTTGATTTCCTTCATGTGGGTTGGAGTAATTTCCATCGTGGCCGGAGTCATTGGGCCGCATAGCACCATATTGAGCCTGACAAACTCTTCTTGTAAGCTCGGATGCATACTCTCAACTAATGCATTCACAGTAGATTGTTTCCTGCTCAGGGCGTCAGCGACCACATTCGCTTTCCCTGGATGATAGTTTATCCCAACATCATAGTCCTTGACTAGTTCAAGCCATCTTCGCTGCCTGAGGTTCAGGTCGGGTTGAGTGAAAATATACTTGAGACTCTTGTGGTCGGTGTATATTTCACATCGCTGTCCAATGAGGTAATGCCTCCAAATCTTCAGGGCATGAACCACAGCAGCTAGCTCCAAGTCATGTGTGGGATAGTTCTCCTCATGAGGTCATAGCTGTTGTGATGCATAAGCCACAACCTTCCCTTCTTGCATTAACACGCATCCAATTCCACGCCTGGATGCATCGCAATATATGTCAAAACTCTTGTGAATATCTGGAAGAACTAAGACAGGGGCTGTGGTTAGCCTCGTCTTTAACTCCTGGAAACTGCTGTCACACTCAGCTGTCCAGATAAACCTTTGGTTCTTTTTCAACAATTCCGTCAGTGGCTTGGCTATCTTAGAGAAGCCTTCAATGAAGCGACGGTAGTAGCCTGCCAAGCCCAGGAAACTACGGACTTCGGTCACCGTAGCTGGTGTCTTCCAGTTAAAGACCGCAGTAACCTTACTTGGATCAACAGCTATTCCCTTCTCTGACAGAATATGTCCAAGGAATCCCACCTCCTTCAGCCAAAATTCGCACTTACTGAACTTGGCATATAAGCGATGGGTTCTCAACCTTTCTAGGACAGCTCTGAGATGTTGCTTATGTTCCTCTTCATCCTTGGAGTATATCAGTATGTCATCAATGAACACCACTACGAACTTATCCAGAAAGTCCATGAAAACTTTATTCATCATACTCATGAAATAGGCTGGAGCGTTGGTCAATCCAAACGCCATAACTGTAAATTAATATAGTCCATATCGAGTGGTGAACGATGTCTTGGGGATATCCTCCTTTCGGATTTTCAATTGATGATATCCCGTTCTGAGGTCGATCTTGGAGAATACCCGTGCTCCACTCAACTGGTCGAATAAGCCATCAATTCGAGGGAGCGGGTACTTGTTCTTGATAGTGACCTCATTAAGCTGGCGATAGTCTACGCACATTCGTAGACTTCCATCCTTCTTCTTGACAAATAATACTGGTGACCCCCATGGCGAGATGCTTGGACGAATGTATCCTTTTTGTAGCAACTCGTCCAACTGCTTCTTTAGTTCTGCCAGCTCCGGGCCTGGCATACGGTAATATTTCTTGTATATTGGAGTTGTACCAGGAATCACTTCAATGGCAAACTCCAATTCTCGGTCGGGCGGCATTCCTGGTAATTCCTCAGGAAACACATCTGGAAATTCACCCACTACCGCAATCAGATTCATATCCATAACAGTGGTCTGATATGCCGTGCCCTTTCTTGTTATCATTCTGCTGGCCAGGAATTGAACGGTCTGTCCGGCGGGGTTCACCATTGTCACTGTTCTGGTGGCGCAGTTGATGCACACTTGGTGCGGTGCCAACCAGTCCATTCCCAGTATTATGTCTAGTCCTGGGGATTCAATAGCAACAAGGGTAGCTGGAAATTTGACTCTGTGAATTGAGATTTCCAGATCCTTGTATACTATATTTGTTCTGAGCATTGAGCCAGGGGATTGTACCATCATGATTTTGTCCAAAAGTGAAGGAGAAAATTTATGCAAGGTGGTGAAACTCCGTGAAATAAACGAGTGGGAAGCCCCAGAATCAAATAAAATTACTGTAGGTATGTTATGGATAGAAAACATACCAAGGACGACGTCTGGAGCTTCGCAGACTTCTTCGGCAGAGATATGATGGATGCATCCATGGCTGAAGTTGTGGTTGGGATGGCGTCCAAGGTGATTGACTTGTGGCTTGTGGTCAGCAGATTGCTTTCCGTTATTAGTAGGACACTGTTTGGCGTAGTGTCCGCTCTGGCCACAAGTGAAACAAGTGTTGTTGCGATGACAGTCTTCTATGACTGGCTATTTGCCGAAGGTCTTGCTCTAGTTGACTGGCTTGTTATTGTAATTGCCACCATTGTTCCACACCGGTTTGTTCTCAGATGGCCCTGGCTGCCAACTGCGCGGCTTTTGTGCATACGGTTCCTTGTTGTCCTTCTTGGGCTCGAACTTCCTCTTACGATCATCATTCCCAGATTTGTACTCTCGCTCGGTGATGAAGGCCTTATTCACCAATGTCTGGAAATCGGGGAAATCCAACATGCATAGCTGACATCAGAGGGCGTGATTAAGTCCTCCGAGGAACCGGTCTATTTTCCTCTCTTCGGTGGCCACATCATAAGGAGAGTACCGGGCCAAGTTGTTGAATTTGTTTTAGTATTCTCCCACAGTCATGTTGCCTTGTGTGAGGGCTAGAAATTCCCTCTGCTTCACTTTCATGATACCTGTGGGAATATGATACTTACGGAACAGCTCCTTGAATTTCTCCCAGGAAATCTCTTCAGCAGGCCATATTAACTTGGTGTTATCCCACCATATGGCTGCTAGGCCTTCGAGATAATGAGTGGCAAATGGAACTTTATCTGCTTCTTCACAACGAGCGATGTCCAATTCCATGGTTCTCAACCAGTCATCAGCCTCAATAGGATCCATAGCCTGACCAAAGCTGGGTGGTTTTGTGCGCTGAAAGTCAGTCAGTTTAGAACGCACCCCATTGCCATTATTCTGACCTACTATTGTCTGCATACTCTTGAGGATTTCCATGAGGTCTTGGTTTCTCTTTTCCTCAAACATTCTCATTATCTGATCTGTGGTTGGTGCTTGAGGTGGTGGTGGTGGTAAGTCTTCGGGCGGTTGCCCTGCCTGCCTGGCGGATTGACGGACGGGGTTTCCATCGCCACCTTGACTGCTACTTCCTCTCTTCATCCTAATTTTTGTTCCCATGGCAAAGACCGAATCGATGAGCAACATCCATAAGGAGAAATATAGTAATATGACACCGAAGAAAATTCATGGAAAAGGCAAATAAAGAGAACAACATAATTATACAATATAACCCAACATCATACATGGCAAGCTAGTAGGGGAATATCATGGCTAAACTGCTCATACGGCAGTTGACACATGCAAAGACGCATGCATTACTACTCAAGCTCCAGTCTAGTGGCGTCGATGACACGAGCACTGCCCATCTGAAGAGTCCTCGTCATCAGATCCCGAGTCGGAATCAGAACTGATGATATGAGTCACCAGGTCAAAGGAGACACGACGTCGCTGCTGGGACGGCTCTCCTTCCGCGGGAGAAAGAGCACATCGCCTCAGCATTGGCGGAGCAGGAGTGGCTAGAAGTGAGGCCCACTCAGCTGGGGTCTCAAATCGACTACCAAACGATAAGCCTGATAGTCCAGAAGAACCAGAAGGGATATCAAGCACACGCGGAGGTGGAACTGGTGGTGGATAACTAGGTGGAACTACGGGAGGAGGTGCTGGAGTCACTGCTGCAAGTGCCCCATGAACACGACACAGCTCCTCAGCCAAGGAAATGATCATACGGTAACTGGCGTTCAGGTAGCGAGACAAAACACCAGCCGCATGATCACACGCCGGGTCTACAGGTGAGAAAAGGACTCGCCCTGTCGTAGGCGACAGGGTGGGATAGTGGAGGAAACCTGGATGGGTCTGCATCTCAGCCTCGTGGAAGCACAAGTCAGTAATAGCTTCCATGGCAGCAAACTGGATCGCCAACTCCGGAGTAGAAGCCACCCCGCCCTTGGAAGAATGAGAAGAGCTTCCAATATCCGAAGTCGCGGTCAGGTAAGCTACTGCATGGTACTCATATACCGACTCGCCCAACTGCTCCCGAAACACCTGATACACCGGGTCATCACCGTAGGGATACAGTCGAAGCCAGACGCTACGAAGCAAAACCGAAAAAGTGTGGGCTTCGGGCTCATGATGGTAGTGATATGGAACTGGTGCCATCTACACTCATAATGCCAAAGGTTAATAACATAATGAATTATGATGCACGATGCATGGCATGCAACAATCAAATGCAACAAGCAAGATGCACACTCAAGGTCTTATGCTAATCGCAGTCCTAACGCGGTTGCCTAGGGTGTCCTATAGTCAACCTGGCTCTGATACCAAGTGTTGAGGCACCCTGTCGGTGTATTAAGTAATTGGCCACTAGTACCCCGTACTTGTGCACGGGCAGTTGTAGCCATCCTCGCGGCAAGGCTTGCTGGGAACAGTTCGAGGTCGGTTCAAGCCACCAAAGAAACCATCAAGTCAGAGATCTGAGGATCAGCAGATAAGAAGAGCTGGAGTCCGAAGGCCAGCTTCCCCGGAAAGATCTTGCCGGGGTGGCCTGCGGAGCCCGGCAAGGATTGGCGCCCGGCAAGGCTTGGCGTCTGGCAAGGCTTGGCGCCCGGCAAGGCTTGGTGCCCGGCAAGTTTTGGCGCCTGGCAAGATTCTGCCATTGTGCCACCGCTCCAGCACAACGACAAAACCTGACATTCTGGGTCCTTCTCTGGATGCGTGGCAACGCGCCAGTGGAGGAGAGCTTAAGCAGTGCTGATGGGATGGCCCCTTTTTCCATCCCCAAGAAAGTGAGGACACCTAAACGGACACCTCACGGTGCATTAAATGCGCTTGTCCTAATCCGTCAGGGGTTAGGTATGATACCCTGTAGCTACTTTACACCTCAATGTATGTACATTTTGCCACTGTGGAGACCCCTTTGAGCATATAAAAGGAGGCCCAAGGCAACTGCTACAGGGGAGGAGAACTTCTGCCCCATTCTGCATGTGTAGCTGCTCTTTGAACATACTATTCACTGCGAGCGCTCCTGAAGGCTGGGCTCAAGAACATCAATAAGAATACAAAGCAAGAGTAGGGTTTTACGCTGATCAGTGGCCCGAACCTGGGTAAAAACCTCACGCGTCGATCATTGGTTCTGCTCTTTGCGTATACCTCTCCCCCCGCCGAATCGTAAAGGGATCTCTCGGGATCCCATAGGTGTCGTACCCCGACATCTTTGGCGCGCCAGGGGACGTAGGAGACTTGCCTTATGAGGTAGGGACTCCAGCGTTTACCCGTGAGCTGCGGCAAGTCCGGTGGCCTAATTCCCGAACCTTCAAGCCGGAGGTCCCGGAGAAATATGATGGTAAAACCCATCCCTCGGAGTTCCTGAGCATCTACACCATTGCGGTGCAGGCTGCCGGGGGCCGAGATGACAAGATACTTGCCAACTACTTCTCGTTGGTGCTCAAGCCCAATGTCAGGTCGTGGTTGATGCATCTGCCGGAGAATTCTATTTCTTCCTGGTCAGATCTGTGCCATCAGTTTGTTGGCGCCTTTGTTGGAGGCCACCAAGCTCTTGGCCAAGAGAGTGATTTGCACATCATCCCTCAGAAGGAGGGCGAGTCCCTGCGCAAGTTTATGCAGAGATTCAGTCGGGTGCAGTACAATATTCCTGACGTTCATCCTGCCGCTGTCATTAGCGCGTTCCACCAGAACGTGCGTAACCGCAGAATGCGGGAAGAGCTTGCAATGAACAAAGTCAGGAGTATTACCGAGCTTTACGATTTGGCCGACAAGTGCGCTCGAGCTGAAGAGGGGAGGAAACTCCCTGGTGAGGCTGTTGGCGCGGGGGGCGAATCGGAAGATGACGATGCCGCGGCCCCGTCAAGGAAAGGCCGGCGGCGGAACAGGAAACGCGGAGGCAAGGCTGTGCTTGCTGTCGAGGAATCCGACAACCCCGGCGCCGCCAAGAAGGCCAAGGTTGGTGACCCCGGCAAGGATCTTGCCGGGTGCCCTTCCTGTCAGGCCTTGGCGGCTGCCGACAAGTCGGAGAACTCCGGCAAGCAGTATTGCAAGATCCATCGCACCAAGGGCCACGATCTCCAGAACTGCCGGCAAGTTGAGCAGCTTGCCGAGAAGCAGAGGGCCGAATATGAGAGGCGAGATAAGGAGAAGGCCCAAGATGGTGCTGACGGATCCGGCAAGAAGCGCGGTGGCCGAGGGGGTCGCCGCGGCAAGGCCAAGCAACAGAAAGACAGGCCCGCTCGGGGCCGAGACAAGGAAGAGGATGATGATGAAGAAGATGATGAATCCAGTGAGCAAGAATTCCAGAAGGCTACGGAGGCCATGTGTATCGACGGAGGTGCCTCGCTGCATTCTTCCCACCGTCAACTTAAACAGTGGGTGCGGGAAGTCAATGCAGCAGAGCCATCCCCAGATGCATGTAGGCCCCTGAAGTGGTCCAGCACGCCTATCATTTTCGACGCCGAGGATCACCCTGATCGCACAACTGCGGTCGGGTGCTTGCCATTGTTGGTCTCGCCAACAAGTCGCAACCTCAAGGTGACGATAATGTTAGTTGACGGCGGGGCCGGCCTAAACTTAATCTCACCGGATGTGATCAAAAAGCTCCAAATTCCCGATGAAGACCTCGAAGAAACGGGTACGTTTCAAGGGGTCAATCCAGGAAGAACCCAGCCTAAGGGCAAGATTACGCTGCCGGTGACATTTGGTAGCGAGCTTAACTTCAGAACCGAGAAGGTGGTGTTTGATGTCGCCAAGATCCCCATGTCATATAATGGGATCCTTGGTCGGCCAGCGCTGGCTAAGTTCATGGCGGCATCACACTACGCGTACAACATTCTGAAGATGCCTGGGCCGTTGGGCGTTATCACTATCCATTCTGATAAGAAAGATACGCTCATCTGTGCCGACCAACTTTACCGGGAAGCAGTTGCAGCACCTGCCATCAAGGCACCTGCTCCTTCCGCTGGAACTCCCGGGGGGAAAAAGAAGACCGGCAAGAACCTTGGCGCGAACTCCGGCAAGCGCACCTCCTCGGAGTGCTGCGCTTCCGTCGAGGATGCACCAGAGAGTTCCACCGGCAAGAACAAGAAATCCAAGGCTGCTCCACCGGAGACCAAGAAGGTGCCTGTCAGAGAGGACAGAATGGGGGGAACTTTCACCATAAGTTCCACCCTAGATGACAAATAGGAAAGCGCGCTCGTTGCTTTCCTGCGGGCGAATGTCGACGTGTTTGCATGGCAACCGTCTGACATCCCCGGTGTTCCCAGGAAGGTAATTGAGCACCACCTTGCTGTCTGTCCTCATGCGTGGCCCGTCAAGCAAAGGGTCAGGAAGCAAGCCTTGGAGCGGCAAGAATTCATTGCCGAAGAAATCAGAAAGCTGGAGGTGGCAGGATTGGTCAAGGGAGTGCTTCATCCAACCTGGTTGGCCAATCCGGTTGTAGTGCGGAAAGCGAATGGGAAATGGAGGCTTTGTATTGATTATACAGATATCAATAAAGCCTGTCCAAAAGATCCTTTTCCCTTGCCGCGCATCGACCAGATTGTGGATGCCACCGCTGGTTGTGATCTCCTGTCCTTCCTTGATGCCTATTCAGGGTATCATCAGATTTTTATGGCAAAAGAAGATGAAGAGAAGACCGCATTTATCACCCCATGTGGTACGTATTGTTTCATACGAATGCCTTTCGGGTTGAAAAGTGCCGGTTCGACATTTGCCAGAGCAATCCAAATTGGTTTTGAGCCTCAACTCCATAGAAATATGGAGGCGTATATGGATGATATAGTGGTCAAAACCAAAGACAAAGCGACACTCATTCAAGATTTAGAAGAAACATTTGCAAACTTGCGCAAGATCAACTTAAAGCTCAATCCTGAGAAGTGCGTGTTCGGTGTTCCTTCCGGCAAGCTCCTCGGATTCTTTGTATCTTGCCGGGGAATCGAAGCGAACCCCGACAAGATCAAAGCTATTGAGCAAATTGAAGCGCCGAGACGCGTCAAAGATGTGTGTCGTTTTGCCGGCTGTGTTGCTGCTCTAAGCAGGTTTATTTCCAAATCTGCTGAGCGCGCCCTGCCCTTCTTCAAAATTTTGAAGAAGGCAGGTCCAATGAAATGGACTCCAGAGGCATAGGCTGCACTGCAAGATTTGAAGAAATACCTTTCCTCTCCGCCGACGCTAGTCGCACCTAAACCACAAGAGCCGTTGCTGCTGTATCTTGCAACAACCAAACAAGTGGTTAGTGCTGCGCTAGTGGCGCAGAGAGAGGCTGATGAGGAAGCAACACCAGCGGCAGGACCGCCAGGTGGCGCGGCAAGATCTTCCCCGGCAAGGGTTGATCCCGGCAAGAGAGGATCTACGCAAACAGAAGAACCAGTGCAGAAGAAGAAGATGGTGCAGCGCCCAGTTTATTTTGTTAGCTCTCTTTTACAAGGAGCTAGGTCAAGATATTCTGGTGTGCAGAAATTGCTTTTCGGCCTTCTTATGGCCTCGAGGAAGCTGCGCCATTATTTCCAGGCACATGAAATCACCGTCGTCACTCGCTTTCCGCTGCAATGGATTTTGCAAAATCCGGAAGCAACCGGCAGGATCGTGGAGTGGGCGTTGGAATTGTCAAGCTTTGGCCTTAAGTTTGAAAGCACTTCGACGATCCAGAGCAGGGTCTTGGCGGAGTTCATTGCCGAATGGACCCCAACGCCGGACGAAGAGGTTCAGGAAACAACTCTCCCCGGCAAGGAAATCGATCAGCAATGGGTTATGTACTTTGATGGGGCTTTCTCGCTGCAAGGCGTCGGTGCTGGCGTGCTGCTTGTCGCACCCACCGGAGAGCACCTCAAGTACGTAGTCCAAATGCATTTTCCCCGGGAGAGTTCGACCAACAACACTACAGAATACGAGGGTTTGCTTGCCGGTCTCAGGATCACAGTAGACCTTGGTATCAAAAGGCTCGTCATCAAAGGCGATTCACAACTTGTCGTCAGGCAAGTTAACAAGAGTTATCAAAGTCCATTGATGCAAGCCTACGTGGATGAAGTAAGGAAAATGGAAGAGCGCTTTGACGGTCTGCAAATGGAGCACGTTCCCCGTGCCGAGAACAATGTTGCTGACGACCTGTCAAAGCGTGCTACCCTCAAGTTGCCTGTGGAACCAGGAACTTTTATGCTCCAATTGACTCAACCATCCGTGGCGCCATTGATGTGGCAAGAAAAGAGAAGAAAGTTGAACTCTGGCCAGTACTTCTTGGCAGAGCTCCCCGGAGCCGCCGGCAAGGAAGTTGCCGGGGTCGACATGCCTGCCGGGGAACAACAGGCTCCGGCAGGGCCTCAGGCCCTTGCTGTCGAGACAAACGTTCCCCCGGCAGAGGAGATGCCTTTAGTCCTAGCTGTCGAACCTCAAGCTCCAGCGTGGGCGCAGCACATTGTCCATTTCCTTCAAATAGGAGAACTCCCTGAGGAACAGGAAGAAGCAGAAAGAGTAGCCCGTCGGTCTGTTATGTACAAGTTCGTCGATGACGTCCTGTACAGAAAGAGACCAAACGGTGTGAAATTGAAGTGCATTCCTCGGGAGGATGGACTAGAGCTGTTGGCAGAGATACATGGAGGCATATGTGGCTCTCACATAGGGTCAAGAGCGCTTGCCAGGAAAGCATTCCGGCAAGGTTTCTTTTGGCCCACCGCTCTCCAGGATGCAACTGCACTAGTCACCAAGTGTGAAGCGTGCCAGTTTCATTCGAAGAAATCACATCAACCAGCTCAGGCTCTTCAAACAATCCCTCTCTCCTGGCCATTTTCGGTCTGGGGGCTCGACATACTGGGCCCTTTCCCCCGTGCTACCGGTGGCTTTGAGTACTTGTACGTTGCTATCGACAAGTTCACAAAGTGGCCGGAGGTGGAAGCAGTGAGGAAGGTGACAGCGCAATCAGCCGTCAAGTTCTTTAAGGGAATTGTTTGTCGTTTCGGTGTGCCCAACAGGATCATCACCGACAATGGCACGCAGTTCACAAGTCGCACCTTCATGCAGTACGTCCAAGACCTTGGTGGCAAGATTTGTTTTGCCTCTGTTGCTCACCCGAGAAGCAACGGCCAAGCGGAGAGGGCCAATGCTGAAGTGATGCACGGTCTCAGGACCAGAACCTTTGACAGGCTGAAAAAGTGCGGAAGACGCTGGATTGATGAGTTGTTGGCGGTTCTTTGGTCAATCAAAACGACACCAAATCGAGCCACCGGCCAGACACCATTCGCTCTGGTCTACGGAGTGGAAGCAGTTCTCCCCACGGAACTCATATACGGATCTCCTCGAGTGCTCGCTTATGATGAGCTTGAGCAAGAGCAACTGCGGCAAGATGACGCTGTGCTCCTTGAGGAGAATCGTCTTCAGGCTGCTGTGCGGGCTGCACGCTACCAGCAAGCTTTGCGCTGCTATCATAGCCGCAAAGTTCATGCCCGAAGCCTTGAGGAAGGCAACCTTGTTCTTCGGCGGATTCAGTCCGCCAAGAATTCAAACAAGTTGACGCCAAAGTGGGAAGGCCCTTATCGGGTAGTACGAGTCACCAGGCCCGGCGCTGTCCGCCTGGAGACCGAAGATGGCGTTCCAGTGAGCAATTCCTGGAATATCGAACATCTTCGCAAGTTCTACCCATAAGGCGCGGTTGCCGGGGGCTCCCGGCAACCACCCTTTTGTACAAGTCTTGCCGGCAAGGGATGTGATCCTTTGTACAAAGCCAGGCGCAAACCCTGAGCGCAGATGAATAAATTTAAGTGTTGTACATTCCCTTATTGATTCCCATGTTCATATTTATATATGCATGTTTGTCTAAGATGTTGTATGACACCTACTCCCGGTAAGTTCTAACGAACCGCCAAGGTTTCATGTCTTTATTTTCTCTTCTTTCTGTTTAAAAGACAGAAGGATTCCTCGCATGCACATTTGCCGGGGGGGAGGGAGATATGAATATCAATTGGTGATGTTCGGAATCGACGCTTGCCGGAGGAAGGACAAAGACAGAAAGCTAAGTCCTAAAAACTCAGAGCAAGTTTTTCTTTTATTACAAAGTTATTTCCTTGGACGATTCCGACTCTTGTATGGAAAATCTGCACGCGAAGGAACCCTTGTTGTAATCGGTTGCGCCCTTATTTTGTTTCGAGCCCGCTCAACAATTTAAGTGGCTGCACTGAGAATGCCAAGGAGTCTTGCCGGCCGCTGCGCCTCCAGCAGGCTGCTGAAATCCCGCACCCAGCGCTCGCGGCAGGTTGCGCGCCGGCAAGTTTTTCAGTAAGCGTAGGGTGAACTCCATACATAAGGGAATCAGACAAGGAAAATAGCAAGCATGAACCTAAACATAGGCGAGTTATATTACATTCATGAGTTGCCGCAATTCTAACTTGAGACTTAATTGTCTTTTACATGGAATGACGACGGCAAGAAAAGGGGGAGCACTCAATCCCTGCGCTAGCCTTCGATCCTTTTGATGGAGTCCACCTTCTCAAGCATAGGCACGATGCACTCTTCAAGCGCCTCAACATTTGCGTCCCTTGGCAGATGGCCGAGCGCGTTGGAGAGGTCGATGCCGGGATTGCTGTGCACCACTTTGATGAGCACCTTGCGGAGGACGGCCCGGCAAAGCCGGCGAGTCTCGTTGGCCAATTGGGTTGCCCGGCTAGACTGGAGCACCCTTAAGGCGTTGATGATGCTTTCGAAGAACATCGTCAACATGGCACTTGGAGATATTCTTTCCTCGGAAGAATACTTGAAGTTCGACAAGCCCATGGTTGACAGTTCTGCCGTAAGCTTCTCCGCGGTGGCGATGAGACGTCCAGTCCAGATCTCCACTCCCTTTTCATAATCAGCTTGGGCTTCGGCGGCGCTCTTGAGCAGGTTCCTCTCTCCTTGGAGATCTTTGAGTAGAGCCTTCTCACGGGCCCTGCCGGCCTCGAGAGACTTCTGCAGCGTGGTCAGCTTCAGCTCCAGAACCGCAATGTTATCAGCCGCAGAGGAGAGCTGCTTGGTTTTGTCGGACAGGGCAACTTGCATCTCTGCCAAGGAGTGGAGGGTTTTTTCCCTGTCACCCTTGAGCATCGAGAGCTCCTTGCCGTGCTCTTCGAGATCTGTTTCCATCCTCTTCACCTTGTCACTCAGCTCGTTCTTGGCGGCCTCTGCAGCTTCGGCAGCATTGATGGCCTCCTTGAGCTTGCCGGCGTGACTTGCAGTCAAAGCTTCGAGCGCCTCCTTATGTTTTTGCTCCAGCTCCTGGGTCTGCCGCGCGACAAGATTCTCGATATCTTCATCTTTGCTGCGAAGCTTGGCGGCGAGCGCTTGCTCACGTGCGGTGAGATCTTCCTCATGAGCATCAAGAGCAACGCGGCGCCCCGTCAGGAGGGCATCTTCGGCAACAATCCTTTGAGCAGCTTCATCATGCACCTTCTCTATATCGGATTGCTTCAGGAGGATCTCTGTCCACTGCTGGCTCACTTGTTCCCGGCCGGCAACCAACTCTTGGAGGGCCTCAGCATGCCAGACTTGCATCTGTTCGACGCGCCTTTGAAAATCTGCTTCGGCCGCCTCGACAACCGCCATTCTGGAGTCCGCCTTATCTTTCCGGGCGCAGTGGAGAGCCTGGAGCTTGCGGAAATTCTCGCCCATGGCCTGAAGGAGCTGATCCTCTTCAGATTTACCGCTGGTAGCGCTGGGATCGTCAACAACCTCGAGCCCGGCAGCAGCGATGATTTCTTCGTCAAAAACTTCTCCTTCGGCTGGAGCACCAATGCTTGCCGTCCCCGGCAAGTTAACGAACAGGTTCTCGCCAACCTTGAGGTATTTGCTGGATGAGGGGCCCTCAGATGTTGATGGCTGGTCTTCAGTGACCACCTCACCAGTGGCAGGGGGCTCTGTGGCCGGTGCAGTGTCTGGCGCTCCTGCGGCAGGAATGCCATCAGTACGGTCATCGGCCTCCTTGTCGCCCCCTTCAGTAGGTTCCTCGGCGGGTTCCTCTTGTGCAGTCTTGGCGGCCTCCCCATCAAGAGCACCACCAGCCTCGACAGTGTCATCCTTGGTGGCCTCGCTGGCAGCGATCCTGTCTGCTTCAGCAGCGGCGTCCCTGGCGGTCTCCTCGATGACAACGTCGACGTCCATGTGTTCCATCACAGGGAACTCTAAAGGACGAAGGAGGAAAACAGAATAAGATCGAGATTGAAGTTTGAAGCGACTAAAGACAGAGAGATAATGGAAAGAGTAACAAGCGCTCTGAGGCAATCGAGTACCTGCGTCGAGCTGTTGGGAGGTGGCCTCGCCCCTCCCGGCAACTTCGGTTGCCGGGGGTGGGTTCCCGAGGTCCGTGCTTGCCGGCTCCTCCTCAATTAAGATGGGCTCGTCGGTAGGATCTCTTGCCGGGGACGTGCTTGTGGGTGGCGTGGTCGATGGAGGTGGCACGACGGGGATGTCTTCCGACAACTCTCCTTGTTGCCGTTCTTCTCCTGCGAGCCCAAGAATATCAGCGACAAGAATGGAAGCCTCAGCACCCGCCAGCGGAAAAAAGAACAGTGAACTTACACTGGGGGCTGTGCTGGGGGCTGCGTTGAGGACTGGGCTCCGGGCTGACGACGATGGTTTCTGGCACGCTCGTGGAGCCTGCCGGGGGCTCGTCGCCCGTAGAAGTCTTTGACCTCTTCGCCATCCTCTCCAGCAAGGTTTCTGCATCACTGCAGAGACAATATGAGCAAGTTAGTAAGATCGATCCAAGGTTGAAATATAAAAGCTGTGGCAAAGTACTCACTCTTCTTCCTCTCGCTCCGGACTAAAGCCGGAGATGTCGAAATCGACCTCCGCTGCAATGTCTGAGTGGGGAGGCGGAGGAGGGGTCCTAGGCCGCTTGGCTGTGGCAGGCGCCGGGGAAGCTTACGGTGCGGTAGTACGAGACCTCCCTGCCGCCCCAGCAGTGGCCGCTGGTGTGGGTCTCGCGCGCCACGCAGGCTGTTGACGAGCCCCCTGCCGCGGTCCAGTCTTGCCGGGAGCCTCGCCACTCGAAGAAGGCTGGCTTGCCGGGATGCCAGATGTAGCCTTCCGAAGAACACGCTTCGTCTTCTTCGGGGTTGGGAGCTCTTCTTGCGTTTCTTCTTCGGCCGTGTCCTCGCCGGACGAGCTCTCAGCGGCTGCGCTGCTCTGTTCCCCGGCAGCTTTGTCCTCCCCGGCAGGTTTTACCTCCACTACTACCTCTGCATCGCTGGCTTCCCATTCTGTGAAGCTGACGCTGCTGGCCTCCGCGGCAAGATTTGCCTCCTCCACCCTAGTAGCAATGTAAGCTACTTCCTGGTCGGTGGTGGCTCGGATAAAATCTGCCTCTTGCCGGACGGGTCTCTCCGTCAAGTTGTCAAAAAACTTCTGTGCTTCCTCCTCGGTTGGCTTGGCCCAGGTCGGGTCAAGACCGTGGGCGTTGAACATCGGCACGAAGGCAATGATTGACCCCAAGGCAGAATTGTTGCACAAGGGGACGATCCTTGCCGGCAGCCGATGCTTGTCTTCGCGCTGGAATAATTTTTGACGGAGGGCGCCAAGCTGCATAGTGGTCAGATTGTTGTTCAGCCCGGGGCGCAATCTCATGACATCTGCCGCGTTTCTGTATTCCCAAGCTGGCCTTCCCCTGTTCTGCAAAGGGGCGATGCGGCGGCGGAGAAAGTCAAAGCCAATCATCTCCATCGTCAGCCCGGCAGCATTCAGGCGAAGGATCCTAGTGGTGGCGATTGTGAGCCTCTCGTCCTCCGCGGCGAGATCGCTCCAGTCCTTGCTGCGGACCACCTTCTGTTGCCGGGGAAGATAAAACGGATGGGGAACTGCTTCCTGGATCCAGCACCATTCAGCCCGCCACTCGTCCCACTTTTCACGGTAAACTCCTTCTGGGTATATTTTATTATTCCAAGCCCTTGGAATCCAGGCGATAGAACCACAGAGGGCCTCTCCTTTTTGGATGCGAGGGAAGAAGTAATGGCGAAAAAGAGCAGAATTGGGAATCACGACGACAAAGTTTTCACAGAGATGGGCAAAGATGGACATGCAAAGTACCGCATTCGGCGTGAAATCGAGAAGACGAAAGCCGTATGTGTACATGATATCATTGAAGAAGTCGGAAAAGGGGGGACAGAGCCCGCAATAGAAATACGCAGTGAAGAAAGGGTATCTGTCCAATCCACCTTTGGAACAAGCACCTGGGATTACGCATGTGGCGGGGTGAGCTTGCATCTCCTTCACCCACATGCACTGGTACCGCCCCTTCAGAGCTTCAGCATCGAGCGATGGGGGGAAGATGACGAGCCTCTTCCGCATCTTCGCCAGTTCGCTCTCCGGGACGTCGGCTTTCGCTTCCTTGCCCTTGCCTTTGCTGGCCTTGGGCGGCATGGCGGCTGTGAGGGCGGAAGCCGGGGGTGAAGCGAGCGTGGAAGCGGCGCGCGGAAGAGGAAAAAAGCTTCGCTCTGAGCTCGAGAAGAGGAAGACGATGGCGACGGCCAGATTGAGAAGAACAAGGGGGGTAAATAGGCTTGTGCCTCTGCGGCTTCTCCTTTTTATGGGGAAGGAGCGGGGCCGCCTCTTTTATTCCCCAATGTGAATGTGCCTCTATTGGCGCATTGCAGTTGCAGCCTTTGGGGCACGCTTCCCACGTCGCGCGCTCGATGCGTGTAGTGGGGGGCACAGTAAAACGAGATATTTATGAGCTGTTAATCCCCTGCCACGCGTGCCCGTGCACTGTTTGGGCCTAGCCCAACAACGCCTCGCACTCGTGTATGGCCTAGGCCCGGGGGCTCCTGTCGGTGTACTAAGTATTGGGCCACTAGTACCCCGTACTTGTGCACGGGCAGTTGTAGCCATCCTCGCGGCAAGGCTTGCCGGGAACAGTTCGAGGTCGGTTCAAGCCACCAAAGAAATCATCAAGTCGGAGATCTGAGGATCAGCAGATAAGAAGAGCTGGAATCCGAAGGCCAGCTTCCCCGGCAAGATCTTGCCGGGGTGGCCTGCGGAGCCCGGCAAGGCTTGGCGTCCGGCAAGGCTTGGCGCCCGGCAAGGCTTGGTGCCCGGCAAGTTTCGGCGCCTGGCGAGATTCTGCCACTGTGCCACCGCTCCAGCACAACGACAAAACCTGACATTCTAGGTCCTTCTCTGGATGCGTGGCAACGCGCTAGTGGAGGAGAGCTTAAGCGGTGCTGATGGGATGGCCCCTTTTTCCATCCCCAAGAAAGTGAGGACACCTAAACGGACACCTCACGGTGCATTAAATGCGCTTGTCCTAATCCGTCAGGGGTTAGGTATGATACCCTGTAGCTACTTTACACCTCAATGTATGTACATTTTGCCACTGTGGAGACCCCTTTGAGCATATAAAAGGAGGCCCAAGGCAACTGCTACAGGGGAGGAGAACTTCTCTTTACGATTCGGCGGGGGGAGAGGTATACGCAAAGAGCAGAACCAATGATCGACGCGTGAGGTTTTTACCCAGGTTCGGGCCGCTGATCAGCGTAAAACCCTACTCCTGCTTTGTGTTCTTATTGATGTTCTTGAGCCCAGCCTTCAGGAGCGCTCGCAGTGAACAGTATGTTCAAAGAGCAGCTACACATGCAGAATGGGCCAGAAGTTCTCCTCCCCTGTAGCAGTTGCCTTGGGCCTCCTTTTATATGCTCAAAGGGGTCTCCATAGTGGCAAAATGTACATACATTGAGGTGTAAAGTAGCTACAGGGTATCATACCTAACCCCTGACGGATTAGGACAAGCGCATTTAATGCACCGTGAGGTGTCCGTTTAGGTGTCCTCACTTTCTTGGGGATGGAAAAAGGGGCCATCCCATCAGCACCGCTTAAGCTCTCCTCCACTGGCGCGTTGCCACGCATCCAGAGAAGGACCCAGAATGTCAGGTTTTGTCATTGTGCTGGAGCGGTGGCACAGTGGCAGAATCTCGCCATGCGCCGAAACTTGTCAGGCACCAAGCCTTGCCGGGCGCCAAGCCTTGCCGGACGCCAAGCCTTGCCGGGCTCCGCAGGCCACCCCGGCAAGATCTTGCCGTTGAAGCTGGCCTTCGGATTCCAGCTCTTCTTATCTGCTGATCCTCAGATCTCTGACTTGATGATTTCTTTGGTGGCTTGAACCGACCTCGAACTGTTCCCGGCAAGCCTTGCCGCGAGGATGGCTACAACTGCCCATGAACAAGTACGCGGTACTAGTGGCCCAATACTTAGTACACCGACACACCCCAGCTCAAAGAACCGGTTTACCTGTGTTTCCAACCCAGAGATCATGTCTTCTGGAAACACACAACAACTTGGAACAGAACATAGCTGAACTTTTATTGATAATAGTCGAGTACAAGCTCACATATATTACATGATCATCGAGGCCAAAAGCACACCTAGTGCTATGATAATATCTACATTATTTATCCAACATATCAGGGCCTCGGTATTACTGCAGAATACTACGGCGGAAGACTACTGCGTAGCGGAACATGATAGTAACCCCATCCACAGGGACAGTGCTGAGGACACATCCTAGGCATCACAACACGGACATCGAGACCTTCATCTCAGTCTTCTCCTGCATCTGGCATGATACGCCAGGTGAGTACTTTGAGTGTACTCGCAAGCACATGACAACCAATTTATGCAGCAAATAATGGCATGGCAAATCAACATGTTAAGTCTTAAGTGATTCACTTACTGTTACCAACTTATTCGTCCCTGGGTTGCCTCACAACCCTCGGAATACTCGATACCAACGAGTACTTCCGCTCGAAAGACAAGTTCTTCCATCATTACTACAGTTATTACGGTTGATCACCTAGAGAGGTCTGGTCGGGCTGTCCAATACCGTGGACGCGGCTATTCGAATAGATTTTACACTCTGCAGAGGTTGCGCACTTTACCCACACTATGGAGCACTGACCTCGTGATCCCATTTGGGTGGACCAACATTGCTCCAATGAAACCTGTCTGACCCGTGACTCGTTCATTGTACCATCGGCAATCACACTCCCCCGGAGTCGAGCCTTGGGTGGCCCCGTGTCACCGCGTGACACCTGCCATCGTCGTGGCCTAACTAAACTGTCCCAAATGGGGACGCCGGCAAACAACTCAACTGGGCTCACAGGGTTATCGCCGTCTACCTGATCAGGGCAGCACGCACGCATAACCCTTCCTCTTTGGAGGTACCGGTGAAAGAGCACCGAGCCAGACCAAGTCAAGTCCGTCCCATACCGGCAAATGTGGTTGCACGGGTAAGCCCGGACAGGTGACTCTTGATCAACCAACTATGTTTCACTTAGCAAGCATAGTTATTGATCATATCATTCTGAGTTATCATCTTTAAACATTTAAATAATTTACTATGAATTATCTAGGTTAAATATATGCAAGAAATGAATATGAATTATGCAATGCTATGAAATGCTTCATAAAATGGATGTCCTGGCTTGCCTTGATCAGTTGGGTTGTTCAGAAACTCCTGGTCTTCAAATCCACAAGATTCTCCTTCTGAAAATATTTTTAAATAGCAAAAGAAAATGTCACATAAAGCCTTTTTATTCACCAACAATTCTGTGAGTATTGGAAAAATACCAAACTTGGTGGAAAAATAAAGGGGTTTAATACAAACACAATGCAAAAAAGAATCAGGTCAATTGGACCTTCCTGTAAAAAGTTATAAACGGTCAAAGTAGCTGGTCAATTCTATTAAATAAACAAAAATCAGAAAAACAGACGAACGGGCCACGTCGAAGGCGTAAACGGAGAGTACGCCTCCACTTACCCCTTCGCGCGTGCGCCCACAGTGGCTGACGGGTGGGGCCAGGCCCGTTTAAATAGAGGGAGGAGAGAGAACAGAGGGAGGGGGCAGCTCACCGGCGGTGATTGCCGGAGTTAGCGACGGCGGTTGGGCTCGTGGATGGTGGGGATGGATCGGGTGTTCAACGGCGATTCTCCCTGTACCCGTGGCTCCTCCGGGTATGGCCGGACAGCGTCGTGCCCTCTTCTCCGGCGGGTGGTGGCTGCGGTGGTCAATGGAGGTGACGATTCCGGCGACGATTCGGTCGGGCAGGAGGTCGGGGAGCTCTAGTGGAGTGCACTGAGCACTATGGTGGTCTCAGGTGGGGCTAAGGTGGAGTGGAGAGAGCTGGTGGTGGAGCTCGACTCACGGTGGAGCTCCGGCGAAGCTCGAGGCCAGAGGGCCTCTCGGCCTTGGCTCTTGCTTGGGGAGGCGATTGAGGATGGAGGGAGAGAGGTGAGGAGCTTAACGAGGCCAAGCGGGGCTATTTATAGCCAGGAGGAGGGGTGCGGCGATCTCTCTGGATCGGCGGCGACGTGGCTCCGCCACTGGCGCAAGGACGGTGAGCTGGCCATCGTGGCGTGGGGCGAAGCGACGAGAGCGAGCAGAAGCACTTAATGCGATGAGATAGCTCGGGGGGAAAACGACGAGCGGCGCCGCATTGTGACTGCACGGGCAAAACAGTGCCCGCGGGTGTGGCGGCCGCCGAGGGCTTCTCCGGCGAGGGCGAGGGTTCTGGAGGGGCTAGGTGGCAACCAGGGACGACGTCGGCATGCTTGGACAAGCTGCTGCGGCACAGGCGTCTCGCCCCGATGAGACCCAAGCCTGGCGCGAGGCAGAGCGCGGCGACAACCATGCCAGCACCGTGCTCACCACGGTGCTTGGTACCAGGAGGCCACGTATGTCTGGCATTTCTTGTCTAGCACGTCGACCTTCGTTCCCTCATTTCACCTGTGTTCTTGGTTTGGCTTGGTTCGGTCTGAGATGAATGGTAGGATCAGCAACAGTTTCTGACAGAGAACTTGGGAGGGATCTGGAGGGTTGGAGAGATGGAGGTAGGGCCAATGGAGATGTCCAGAATGATTTAGGTTGGAAGGACTAGGAGCTGACAAAATTTGAGGTGATTTGGTTTAAGTTTGAGGGTAAACTACATTTCTGGTCCAGAATCAAAATGTTGAAGTATTGCTCACTAGAATGATCTCATGGGCTTGAAACTTGGTGGAGGAAGGTTATTTGTAGGTGTCCTCATGCCACAAAAATTTGAGAGCAATTGGACAATCCTAGCATACACTTCCTTCACAAAGGTCCAAACTGTCCAGGAGCAAAAATGATTTATTTTGCAAAATATTTGAACTAGGCCATGGAATATTTTTTGGAGATTGGGGCAAGATATAGTCCAAAGGATTTTTAAGAATTATTTGAGAATTTTCTGAGCATCCAAGCTATAGGTTGCTTCACAACCCATAGTAATGCCCTAAATCCTCAAAGAAAAGAGTTTTGGAAAATAATTTTAATTGGAATTTGGATCCTTGGGGTACTTGGCAGGGTTTTGGCAAGGTGATGGAGCTTTGGAGCACTTGGAAGAAGATTCAAGAATGTCCAAGACCAAGTGAAAGATTCAAAAATCCATTCAAATTCCAAATAAAACCAGAAAAAGTTTGAAAAGAAAAAGTTGTAAAAATCAGGGTGTCATAGGGGACGCTTAAGTCAATGTTATATTCATGCCCCAATCATGAGCTCTCTAAAGAAATTATTATTCAGAATTTTTATGCTCGGCTTTCTCATGATGATCGATCCATGCTCGATACTTCTTGTACTGGTTCTTTTATGAAGACTATTGAATTCAGGTGGGATCTTTTAGAAAGAATTAAGCACACACTACAGGAATCAGGCACTTTGCCGTGTGCCATGGCGGATGGCAAAGGCATGCATGGCGGATGTCGGGGCACGACACCTATGGATCCCGAGGGACCCCTTTACGATTCGGCGGGGGGAGAGGTATACGCAAAGAGCAGAACCGGTGATCGACGCGGGGGTTTTTTACCCAGGTTCGGGCCGCTGATCAGCGTAAAACCCTACTCCAGCTTTGTGTTCTTATTGATGTTCTTGAGCCCAACCTTCAGGAGCGCTCGCGATGAACAGTACGTTCAAAGAGCAGCTACGCATGCAGAATGGGCCAGAAGTTCTCCTCCTTGTAGCAGTTGCCTTGGGCCTCCTTTTATATGCTCAAAGGGGTCTCCACAGTGGCAAAATGTACATACATTGAGGTGTAAAGTAGCTACAGGGTATCATACCTAACCCCTGACGGATTAGGACAAGCGCATTTAATGCACCGTGAGGTGTCCGTTTAGGTGTCCTCACTTTCTTGGGGATGGAAAAAGGGGCCATCCCATCAGCACCGCTTAAGTTCTCCTCCACTGGCGCGTTGCCACGCATCCAGAGAAGGACCCAGAATGTCAGGCTTTGTCGCTATGCTGGAGCGGTGGCATAGTGGCAGAATCTCGCAAGGCGCCGATCCTTGCCGGGCACCAATCCTTGCCGGGCGCCAGGGCTTGCCGGGCGCCGAGCTTTGCTGGGAACCAAGCCTTGCCGAGCGCCGAGGCTTGACGGGCTCCACGGGCCATCCCGGCAAGGATCTTGCCGGGGAGGCTGGCCTTCGATTTCCAGCTTTGCTTATTCGCTAATTCTCAGATCTCTGACTTGATGATTTCCTTGATGACTTGAATCGACCTCGAGCTGATCCCGGCAAGCCTTGCCGCGAGGACGGCTACAACTGCCCGTGCACAAGTAAGGGGTACTAGTGGCCCAATACTTAGTACACCGACAGGAGCCCCCGGGCCTGGGCCACACACGAGTGCGAGGCGTTGTTGGGCTAGGCCCAAACAGTGCACGGGCACGCGTGGCAGGGAATTAACTGCTCGTAAAGATCTTGTTTTACTGTGCCCCTCTACGCGCACGGAGCGCGCGATGTGGGAAGTGTGCCAAAAAGGCTGCAAACTGTTTCGCGCCCATAGAGGCGCATTCATATTGGGGGATAAACAAGGTGGCCCCGCTCTTTCCCCATAAAAAGGAGAAGTCGTGGAGGCGCAAACCTATTCACCCCCCTCTTCTTCCCAATCTGGCCATCACCATCGCCTTCCTCTGCTCGAGCTCAGAGCGAAACCTTCCTTCTCTTCTGCTCGCTGCTTCCACGCTCGTTCCGCCCTCCGGCTTCCATTTCCACAGTCGACATGCCGCCCAAGGCCAGCAAAGGCAAGGGCACGGACAAGGAGGCGAAGGCTGAAGTTCCGGAGAGCGAACTGGTGAAGATGCGGAAGAGGCTCGTCGTCTTCCCTCCGACGCTCGACGCCGAAACTTTGAAGGGACGATACCAATGCATGTGGGCGAAGGGAACGCAAGCTCACCCCGCCACACGCGTAATCCCAGGTGCTAGTTCCAAAGGTGGATCGAACAGATACCCCTTCTTCACTGCATATTTTTATTGCGGGCTCTGTCCACCTTTTTCCGATTTCTTCAACGACATCATGTATACATACGGCTTCCGCCTTCTTGATTTCACACCGAACGCCGTATTTTGCATGTCGATCTTTGCCCATCTTTGTGAAAATTTCGCTGGCGTGATCCCCAATTCTGCTCTTTTCCGCCACTATTTCTATCCTCGAATCCAAAAAGGAGAGGCTCTCTCTGGATCTATTGCTTGGATTCCAAGGGCCTAGAACAAAGAGATATACCCAGATGGAGTTTACCGCGAAAAGTGGGACGAGTGGCGGCCGAATGGTGCTGGATCCAGGAAGCAGATCCTCATCCTTTTTGTCATCCCCGGCGACAGAAGGTGGTCCGTGGCAAGGATTGGGGCGACCTCGCCGCAGAAGACGAGAAGCTCACAATCGCCACTACCAGGATCCTCCGCTTGAAGGCTGCCGGGCTGACAATGGAGATGATCGGCTTCGACTTCCTCCGCCGCCGCATCGCCCCTCTGCAGAATAGGGGGAGGCCAGCTTGGGAGTATAAGAACGCAGCAGATGTCATGAGACTGCGCCCCGGGCTGAACAATAACCTGACTGTTATGCAGCTTGGCGCTCTCCGCCAAAAGTTATTCCAGCGCGAAGACAAACACCGGCTGCCGGCAAGGATCGTCCCCTTGTGCAACAACTCTGCATTGGGGTCGATCATTGCCTTCTTGCCGATGTTCAACGCCCACGGCCTTGACCCGACCTGGGTCGAGCCAAGGGAGGAAGAAGCGCAGAAATTCTTCGACAATCTGACAGAGAAGCCTGTCCGGCAAGAGTCAGATCTTATTCGCGCCACCACAGATCAGGAGGTAGCATACATCGCTACCAGAGTGGAGGAAGCGAATCTTGCCGCGGAGGCCGGCAGCGTTGGCTTCACAGAGTGGGAAGCCAGCGATGCAGAGGTGGTGGTGGAGGCAAAACCTGCTGAGGAGAGCAAGGTTACCGGGGAAGAAGGCGGCGCAGTCGCTGAAAACTCATCCGGCGACGACACGGCCGAAGAGGAGACGCGAGAAGAGCCCTCGCCCCCGAAGAAGACAAAGCGTGTCCTTCGGAAAGCCGCATTGGGCGTCCCGGCAAGCCAGCCTACATCGAGCAGCGAATCCCCCGGCAAGAAAGTGGCCGGCAAGACCGGACCGCGGCAGGGGGCTCGTCAACAGCCCGCGCGGCGCGCGAGACCCACTCCAGTGACCACCGCTGGAGCGGCAGGAGGGTCTCATACAACCTTGCCAGAGGCTGCCCCAGCGCCCGCCACAGTCAAGCAGCCCAGGACCCCTCCTCCGCCTCCCCCCTCAGACACCGCAACGGAGGTCGACTTCGACATCTCCGGCTTCAGTCCGGAGCGGGAGGAAGAAGAGTGAGTACCTGTCACAACTTCCACCTTCCAATCTGCATCAGTCTTACTGACTTACTTGTATTGTTTCTGCAGTGACACAGAAACCTTGCTGGAGAGAATGGCGAAGAGGTCAAGGACTTCTACGGGCGACGAGCCCCTAGCAGGCTCCACTAGCGTGCCAGAGACCGTCATTGTGAGCCCGGAGCCTAGTCCTCAACGCAGCCCCCAGCGTAAGTTCATTGTCCCTTTTTCTGTTGGCTGGTGCCAAGGCTTTCATTCTTGTCGCTGATATCTTTGGGTTTGCAGGAGAAGAGCGGCAACAAGGAGAAAATTGCCCCATTGTGCCTCCTTCATCGACCGTTCCGCCTACAAGCACATCTCCGGCAAGAGATCCTGCCGACGAGCCTGTCCTGATTGAGGAGGAGCCGATAAGCACGGACTCCGGCAACCCACCCCCGGCAACCGGAGTTGCCGGGAGAGGCGAAGCCACCTCTCGACAGCCCGACGCAGGTACTCGATCGCCTCAGAGTGCTAGTTATTCTTTATCTTTGGTCACTTCAAAATCTAAAAACTCAATCTTATTCTGACCTCCTCCTTCTCCCTTCAGAGTTCTCTGCGATGGAACATATGGATGTCGACGCCGTCATCGAGGAGACCGCCAGGGATGCTGCTGCCGAAGCGGACAGGATCACTGCCAGCGAGGCCACCAAGGATGATGTTGCCGGGGCTGGTGATGCTCTTGACGGGGAGGCCGCCAAGACAGCACAAAAGGAAATTGCCGAAGAACCTGCTGAAGAGGGCGACAGGGAGGCTGAGGACCATACTGACAGCATTCCTGCCGCAGGAGCGCCAGGCGCTGCATCGGCCACAGAGCCCCCCTGTCACTGGTGAGGCGGCCACTGAAGACCAGCCATCAACATCTGAAGAGCCCTCATCCAGCAAGTATCTCAAGGTTGGCGAAAATCTATTCATCAACTTGCCAGGGACGGCAAGCATCGAGGCACCAGCCGAAGGCGAAATTTTCGAGCAAATTATTGCCGCTGCCGGGCTCGAAGTCGTTGACGATCCCAGCGCTAGCAGTGGCAATTCTGAAGAGGATCAGCTCCTTTAGGCCATGGGCGAAAACTTCCGCAAACTCCAGGCTCTCCATCGTGCCCGAAAAGAGAAGGCGGACTCCAGAATGGCAGTTGTCGAGGCAGCCGAAGCGGATTTTCAAAGGTGCGTCGCACAAATGCAAATCTGGCACGCCGAGGCCCTTCAAGAGCTGGTTGCCGGTCGAGAACAAGTGAGCCAGCAATGGAATGAGGTCCTCTTGAAGCAATCAGACATGGAGAAGGCCCATGATGAAGCTGTTCAAAGAATCGCTGCCGAAGATGCTCTCCTGATGGGGCGCCGCGTTGCTCTTGACGCTTTCGAAGAAGATCTCACCGCACGTGAGCAGGCGCTCGCCGCCAAGCTTCGTAGCAAGGATGAAGACATTGAAAATCTTGTCGCGCGGCGGACCCAGGAGCTGGAGCAGAAGCACAAGGAGGCGCTCGAAGCTCTAACTGCAAGTCACGCCGGCAAGCTCAAGGAGGCCGTCGATGCTGCCGAAGTCGCAGAGGCCGCCAAGAACGAGCTGAGCGACAAAGTGAAGAGGCTGGAAACAGATCTCGAAGAGCAAGGCAAGGAGCTCTCGACGCTCAAGGGGGACAGGGAAAAAACCCTCCACTCCTTGGCGGAGATGCAAGTTGCCCTGTCCGACAAGACCAAGCAGCTCTCCTCTGCGGTTGATGATATTGCGGTCCTGGAGCTGAAGCTGACCACGCTGCAGAAATCTCTCGAGGCCGGCAGGGCCCGCGAGAAGGCTCTACTCAAGGATTTCCAAGGAGAGAGGAACCTGCTCAAGAGCGCCGCCGCTGCCCAAAACGAGTACGAGAAGGGAGTGGAGATCTGGACTGGTCGTCTCATCGCTGCCGCGGAGAAGCTTACCGCAGAACTGTCAACCATGGGCTTGTCGAACTTCAGATATTCTTCTGAGGAAAGAATATCCCCAAGCGCAAGATTGACGATGTTCTTTGAAAGCATCATCAACGCGTTGAGGGCGCTCCAGTCTAGCCGGGCGACCCAACTGGCGAACGAGACTCGCCGGCTCTGCCGGGCCGTCCTTCGCAAGGTGCTCCTCAAGGTGGTGCACAGCAATCCCGGCATCGATCTCTCCAGCGCACTCGGCCACCTGCCAAAGGATGCAAATGTTGAGGCGCTCGAGAAGTGCATCGCGCCAATCCTTGAGAAGGTGGACTCCATCAAAAGGATCGAAGGCCAGCGCAGGGATTGAGTGCTCCTCTTTTATTCTTGCCGCCATCATCTCATGTAAAAGACAGTTAAGTCTCAAGTTAGGACTGCGGCGACTCATGGATGTAATATAATTTAACTATGTTTAGGCTCATGCTAGCTACTTTCCTTGTCTGATTCCTTTATGTATGGAATTCATCCTACGCTTACTGAAAAACTTGCCGGCGCGCAACCTGCCGCGAGCGCTGGGTGCGGGACTTCAGCAGCCTGCCGGAGGCGCAGCGGCCGGCAAGACTCCTTGGCGTTCTTAGTGCAGCCACTTAAATCGTTGAGCGGACTCGAAACAAAATAAGGGCGCAACTGATTACAACAAGGGTTCCTTCGCGTGCAGATTTTCCATACAAAGGTCGGAATCGTCCAAGGAACTAACTTGGTAATAAAAGAAAAACTTGCTCTGAGTTTTTAGGACTTAGCTTTCTGGCTTTGTTCTTCCTCCGGCAAGCATACGATTCCAAACGTCACCAACTGGTATTCATGTCTCCCTTCCCCCCCCCCCGGCAAATGTGCACGCGAGGAATCCTTCTGTCTTTAAGAAAAAGAAAGAAGAGAAAATAAAGAGATGAAACCTTGGCGGTTCGTTAGAACTTACCGGGATCAGGTGTCATACAACATCTTAGACAAACATGCATATATGAATGTGAACATGAGAATCAATAAGGAAATGTACAACACTTAAATTTATTCATCTGTGCTCAGGGTCTGCGCCTGGCTTCGTACAAAGGATCACATGCCTTGCCGGCAAGACTTGTACAAAAAGGTGGTTGCCGGGAGCCCCCGGCAACCGCGCCTTATGGATAGAACTTGCGAAGATGTTCGATATTCCAGGAATTACTCACTGGAACTCCATCTTCGGTCTCCAGGCGGACAGCGCCAGGCCTGGTGACTCGTACTACCCGATAAGGGCCTTCCCACTTTGGCGTCAACTTGTTTGAATTCTTGGCGGACTGAATCCGTCGAAGAACAAGGTCGCCTTCCTCAAGGCTTCGGGCATGAACTTTGCGGCTATGATAGCGGCGCAAAGCTTGCTGGTAGCGTGCAGCTCGCGCAGCAGCCTGAAGACGATTCTCCTCAAGGAGCACAGCGTTATCTTGCCGCAGTTGCTCTTGCTCGAGCTCATCATAAGCGAGTACTCGAGGAGATCCGTATATGAGTTCCGTGGGGAGAACTGCCTCCGCTCCATACACCAGAGCGAAGGGCGTCTGGCCGGTGGCTCGATTTGGTGTCGTTCTGATTGACCAAAGAACCGCCGGCAACTCATCAATCCAGCGTCTTCCGCACTTTTTAAGCCTGTCAAAAGTTCTGGTCCTGAGACCGCGCAGCACTTCAGCATTGGCCCTCTCCTCTTGGCCGTTGCTTCTCAGGTGACCAACAGAGGCAAAACAAATCTTGCCGCCAAGGTTTTGGACGTACTGCATGAAGGTGCGACTTGTGAACTGCATGCCGTTGTCGGTGATGATCCTGTTAGGCACACCGAAACGGCAAACAATTCCTTTGAAGAACTTGACCGCCGACTGCGCTGTCACCTTCCTCACTGCTTCCACCTCCGGCCACTTTGTGAACTTGTCGATAGCAACGTACAAGTACTCAAAGCCCCCGGTAGCACGGGGAAAGGGGCCCAGTATGTCGAGCCCCCAGACCGAAAATGGCCAGGAGAGAGGGATTGTTTGAAGAGCTTGAGCTGGCTGATGTAATTTCTTCGAATGAAACTGGCACGCTTCACACCTGGTTACTAGTGCAGTCGCATCCTGGAGGGCGGTGGGCCAAAAGAAACCTTGCCGGAATGCTTTCCCGGCAAGCGCTCTTGACCCTATGTGAGAGCCACACATGCCCCCATGTATCTCTGCCAACAGCTCTAGTCCATCCTCCCGAGGAATGCACTTCAATTTCACACCGTTTGGTCTCTTTCTGTACAGGACGTCATCGACGAACTTGTACATAACGGACCAACAGGCTACTCTCTCCGCTTCTTCTTGTTCCTCAGGGAGTTCACCTGTCTGAAGGAAATGGACAATGTGCTGCGCCCATGCTAGAGCCTGAGGCTCGACAACTAGGACTAAAGGCATCTCATCCGTCGGGGAAACATTTGTCTCGACAGCAAGGGCCTGAGACCCTGCCGGAGCCTGTTGTTCCCCAGCAAGCGTGTCGATCCCGGCAACTTCCTTAGCAGCGGCTCCGGGGAGCTTTGTCGGGAAGTACTGGCCAGAGTTCAACTTTCTTCTCTTTTCTTGCCACATTGATGGTGCCACGGATGGTTGAGTCAATTGGAGCACAAAAGTTCCTGGTTCCACAGGCAACTTGAGGGCAGCGCGCTTTGACAGGTCGTCAGCAACGCTGTTCTCGGCACGAGGGACATGCTCCATTTGGAGACCGTCAAAGCGCTCTTCCAATTTCCTCACTTCATCTACGTAGGCTTGCATCAACGGACTTTGATAGTTCTTGTTGACCTGCCTGACGACAAGCTGTGAATCACCTTTGATAATGAGCTTTTTGATACCAAGGTCTGCCGCGATCCTAAGACCGGCAAGCAAACCTTCGTACTCTGCAGTGTTGTTGGTTGAACTCTCCCGGGGAAAATGCATTTGGACTACATACTTGAGGTGCTCTCCGGTGGGTGCGACAAGCAGCACACCAGCACCGGCGCCTTGCAGCGAAAAAGCCCCGTCAAAGTACATAACCCATTGCTGATCGGTTTCCTTGCCGGGGAGACTTGTTTCTTGAACTTCTTCGTCTGGCGTCGGGGTCCATTCTGCAATGAACTCTGCCAAGGCCCTACTCTGAATTGTGGAAGTACTTTCAAACTTAAGACCAAAGCTGGACAGCTCCAACGCCCACTCCACGATCCTGCCGGTTGCCTCCGGATTTTGCAAAATCCGTTGCAACGGAAAGCGAGTGACGACGGTGATCTCATGTGCTTGAAAATAATGGCGCAGCTTTGTTGAGGCCATAAGGAGGCCGAAAAGCAACTTCTGCACACCAGAATATCTTGACCTAGCTCCTTGTAACAGGGAGCTAACAAAATATACTGGGCGCTGCACCACCTTCTTCTTCTGCACAAGTTCTTCTGTTTGCGCAGATCTTGTCTTGCCGGGATCAACCCTCACCGGGAAAGATCTTGCCGCGTCACTTGGCGGTCCTGCCGCTGATGTTGCCTCCTCATCAGCTTCTCTCTGCGCCACCAGCGCAGCACTAACCACTTGATTTGTTGCCGCCAGATACAGCAGCAACGGTTCTTGTGGTTTAGGTGCGACTAGCATCGGCGGAGAAGAAAGGTATTTCTTCAAATCTTGCAGCGCTGCCTCCGCTTCCGGAGTCCATTTCATTGGACCTGCCTTCTTCAAAATTTTGAAGAAGGGCAGGGCGCGCTCAGCAGATTTGGAAATAAACCTGCTTAGAGCAGCAACACAGCCGGCAAGACGACGCACATCCCTGACGCGTCTCGGCGCTTCAATTTGCTCAATGGCTTTGATCTTGTCGGGGTTAGCTTCGATCCCCCGGCAAGATACAAAGAATCCGAGGAGCTTGCCGGAAGGAACACCGAACACGCACTTCTCAGGATTGAGCTTCAAGTTGATCTTGCGCAAGTTCGCAAATGTTTCTTCTAAGTCTTGAATGAGCGTTGCTTTATCCTTAGTTTTGACCACTATGTCATCCATATACGCCTCCATATTTCTATGGAGTTGTGGCTCAAAACCAATCTGGATTGCTCTGGCAAATGTTGAACCAGCACTTTTCAACCCGAAAGGCATTCGTATAAAACAATACGTACCACATGGGGTGATAAAGGCGGTCTTCTCTTCATCTTCCTTTGCCATAAAAATCTGATGATACCCTGAATAGGCATCAAGGAAGGACAGGAGATCACAACCAGCGGTGGCATCCACAATCTGGTCGATGCGCGGTAAGGGAAAAGGATCTTTTGGACAAGCTTTATTGATATCTGTATAATCGATACAAAGCCTCCATTTCCCGTTCGCTTTCCGCACTACAACCGGATTGGCCAACCAGGTTGGATGAAGCACTCCTTTGACCAGTCCTGCCGCCTCCAGCTTCTTAATTTCTTCGGCAATGAATTCTTGCTGCTCCAAAGCCTGTTTCCTCACCCTTTGCTTGACGGGCCGTGCATGAGGACAGACAGCAAGGTGGTGCTCAATTACTTTCCTGGGAACGCCGGGGATGTCAGACGGTTGCCATGCAAACACGTCGACATTCGCCCGCTGGAAAGCAATGAGCGCGCTTTCCTATTTGTCATCTAGGGTGGAACTTATGGTAAAAGTTCCCCCCATCCCGTCCTCCCTGGCAGGCACCTTCTTGGTTTCCGGTGGGGCGGCCTTGGACTTCTTGTTCTTGCCGGTGGAACTCTCTGGCACGTCCTCGACGGAAGCGCAGCACTCCAAAGAGGCGCGCTTGCCGGAGTTGGCGCCAAGGTTCCTGCCGGTCTTCTTCTTCCCCTCGGGAGTTCCAGCGGCAGGAGCAGATGCCTTGATGGCAGGTGCTGCAACTGCTTCCCGGTAAAGTTGGTCGGCACAGATGAGCGCATCCTTCCTATCGGAATGGATAGTGATGACGCTCAACGGCCCAGGCATCTTCAAGACGTTGTATGCGTAGTGTGATGCCGCCATAAACTTAGCCAGCGCTGGCCGACAAAGGATCCCATTGTATGACATGGGGATCTTGGCGACATCAAACACCACCTTTTCGGTCCTGAAGTTAAGCTCGCTGCCAAATGTTACCGGCAGCGTGATCTTGCCCTTAGGCTGGGTTCTTCCCGGGTTGACCCCTTGAAACGTACCCGTTTCCTCGAGGTCTTCGTCGGGAATCTGAAGCTTTGTGAGCACATCTGGTGAGATTAAATTTAGGCCGGCCCCGCCGTCAACTAACATCTTCATCACCTTGAGGTTGCGAATTGTCGGGGAAACCAACAATGGCAAACACCCGACCGCAGTTGTGCGATCAGGGTGATCCTCGGCGTCAAAGATGATAGGCGTGCTGGACCACTTCAGAGGCCTACATGCATCGGGGGACGGCTCTGCCGCATTAACCTCCCGCACCCACTGTTTAAGTTGGCGGTGGGAAGAATGCAGCGAGGCACCCCCATCAATGCACATAGCCTCCGTAGCCTTCTGGAATTCCTGCTCACTGGATCCGTCATCTTCTTCATCATCATCATCTCCTTCTTTATCTCGGCCCCGAGCGGGCCGATCCTTCTGCTGTTTGGCCTTGCCGCGGCGACCCCCTCGGCCACCGCGTTTCTTGCCGGACCCCTCAGCACCATCTTGGGCCTTCTCCTTGTCTCGCCTCTCGTATTCGGCCTTCTGCTTCTCGGCAAGCTGCTCAACTTGCCGGCAGTTCTGGAGATCGTGGCCCTTAGTGCGATGGATCTTGCAGTACTGCTTGCCGGAGTTCTCTGACTTGTCGGCAGCCGCCAAGGCCTGACAGGAAGGGCACCCGGCAAGATCCTTGCCGGGGTCGCCAACCTTGGCCTTCTTGGCGGCGCCAGGGTTGCCGGATTCCTCGACGGCAAGCACGGCCTTGCCTCCGCGCTTCCTGTTTCGCCGCCGGCCTTTCCTTGACGGAGCCACGGCATCTTCTTCTTCTGAGTCGCCTGTCGCACCAACAGCTTCACCGGGGAGTTTCCTCCCCTCTTCGGCTCGAGCACACTTGTCGGCCAAAGTGTAAAGCTCGGCAATACTCCTGACTTTGTTCATTGCCAGCTCTTCCCGCATCCTGCAGTTACGCACGTTCTGATGGAACGCGCTAATGACAGCAGCAGGATGAACATCAGGAATATTGTACTGCACCCGGCTGAATCTCTGCATAAACTTGCGCAGGGACTCGCCCTCCCTCTGAGGGATGATGTGCAAATCACTTTCTTGGCCAGGAGCTTGGTGGCCTCCAACAAAGGCACCAACAAACTAATGGCACAGATCTGACCAGCAAGAAATAGAATCCTCCGGCAGATGCATCAACCACGACCTGACGTTGGGTTTGAGCACCAACGAGAAGTAGTTGGCAAGTATCTTGTCATCTCGGCCCCCGGCAGCCTGCACCGCAATGGTGTAGATGCTCAGGAACTCCGAAGGATGAGTCTTGCCGTCGTATTTCTCCGGGACCTCTGGCTTGAAGGTTCGGAGATTGGGCCATTGGACTTGCCGCAGCTCACGGGTAAACGCCGGAGGTCCTACCTCGTAAGGCAAGTCTCCTACGTTCCCTAGCGCAGGCTCGTCGACAACCGGCCCCGCGGGCTTATCAGACTGATAGCGCGCTTCCCGCCGCCGCTCGATGGTTGTTTGAGCGTCTTCCTTGCCTCTTTCCTGGAGAACCAGACGCTGATCACGGCGCATCCGTGGATCGGACGACGCCGTGGAAACTTCTTCATGGCGGTCGACTTGCTGAGTCGTCGGCCGCCGCTGATGTCGCGGAGGAGAGTGCACTGTAGTTGCACCACCTCCGGGTTTCTCTCCACTGGCTCGCATCAGATCGATGGGCCTCCGCTGAGAGGGCCCTGCCTCTTGTGGTCCATCCTTGTTAGCGAAGCCGATAAGGCTCTGGATAGTAGCTCGCCATTCCTCCATCTTCTCCGGGGCGGGAGGAAAATCGAGGAGCAGTTGTGCACGTGCCAAGGCTTCCGCTGGCGTAGGTGGTGGCGACAGGTGCGAGGTACGTGAGGTGCTCTGACTCCTAACCAAGTTAGAAGGAGCACCGCCACGGTCACGCGACCGCGCGCCACCTTCGCCGGTAGCTCGGTGTGCATGCTGGTCCCGCGCATCTTGGGATCTATGCGCAGAAACCTTTTCGTAGGGACGCCCCGAACCACCAGCGCCATGATGTCGCTCATCTCGCACGACCTGGGCAGGTTGCGAGGCTCACGCCGGCGCAGGAGCTCCAGCAGGCGCTCTTCGATCCCTAGAGTTTGTTGTGCCACCCGTAGGCAACACAACGCAATCTCTAGATCCAGCGGCGCGCAAGTTACCACTGCCACTGCGAACGATACCGCTCGCTTGGCTTGGGTCACCAGAACACCGCGGGGGTTCTAGTCCTCTTCCTTCTGCACCCACACCATCGCCTGTCTGCGAAGGCACGGGCAAAACGGCCCCGGACGGTTGTGCTGCCGCAACGTTCTTCTTCTTGGGCGGCATGATGATGAAGATGATGAAGGAACTAGGGCGTCGACCACCAAATCAGGTTCACGCAACCTTCAATCCCCCTACCTGGCGCGCCAAAGATGTCGGGGCACGACACCTATGGGATCCCGAGGGACCCCTTTACGATTCGGCGGGGGGAGAGGTATACGCAAAGAGCAGAACCGGTGATCGACGCGGGGGGTTTTTACCCAGGTTCGGGCCGCTGATCAGCGTAAAACCCTACTCCTGCTTTGTGTTCTTATTGATGTTCTTGAGCCCAACCTTCAGGAGCGCTCGCGATGAACAGTACGTTCAAAGAGCAGCTACGCATGCAGAATGGGCCAGAAGTTCTCCTCCTTGTAGCAGTTGCCTTGGGCCTCCTTTTATATGCTCAAAGGGGTCTCCACAGTGGCAAAATGTACATACATTGAGGTGTAAAGTAGCTACAGGGTATCATACCTAACCCCTGACGGATTAGGACAAGCGCATTTAATGCACCGTGAGGTGTCCGTTTAGGTGTCCTCACTTTCTTGGGGATGGAAAAAGGGGCCATCCCATCAGCACCGCTTAAGTTCTCCTCCACTGGCGCGTTGCCACGCATCCAGAGAAGGACCCAGAGTGTCAGGCTTTGTCGCTATGCTGGAGCGGTGGCATAGTGGCAGAATCTCGCCAGGCGCCGATCCTTGCCGGGCGCCAGGGCTTGCCGGGCGCCGAGCTTTGCTGGGAACCAAGCCTTGCCGGGCGCCGAGGCTTGCCGGGCTCCACGGGCCATCCCGGCAAGGATCTTGCCGGGGAGGCTGGCCTTCGGTTTCTAGCTTTGCTTATTCGCTGATTCTCAGACCTCTGACTTGATGATTTCCTTGATGACTTGAATCGACCTCGAGCTGATCCCGGCAAGCCTTGCCGCGAGGACAGCTACAACTGCCCGTGCACAAGTAAGGGGTACTAGTGGCCCAATACTTAGTACACCGACAGCGGACGGCACATGCCTTTGCCGTCAGCCAGCAGACGGCAACAGGTCCAGCTGAATAAGCTACGGCAAAGGGTTCTTTGCCGTCTGCTGGCGGACGGCAAAGATGAAATGGTCTTTGCCGCCTGCCAGCAGACGGCACACGTGGCTGGTTAGGTCCGTTAGGGGGTTAATGGCGTGCTTTGCCGTCTGCTGGCAGACGGCAAAGACCTTTGCATCTTTGCCATCTGCCATCGGATGGCAAAGTGCACAAATATGCCAGCCCAGATGCCCCCCAGGTAGCTGCCATGTGGCAAGCTATGCCGTCTGCTGGCAGACGGCAAAGATGCAAAGGTCTTTGCCATCTGCCAGCAGACGGCAAAGCACCCAAATAGGCCAGCCTAGTGCACCTAGGTTGCACAGGTAGCTGCCATGTGGCAGCTTTGCCATCTGCTGGCTGATGGCAAAGCTCTTTACCGTCAGCCAGCAGACGGCAAAGAGCCTTTACAACCCCTGTTTTTTCTTAAATTCATTCAATTTCACAGAATTTCACAGATATATATATACACACATTTGAGAATACTTTCAACAAGCATAACAACACATATACATACCAAATCATATCCCTGCCATATGGATATGATCATCCAACATGTATACATACCAAATCAAAAGTCCATATGCAACATATATGGCTAGCCAACATATCCAACAACAAGCATACAATGGTTTCATCCATACATACATATATAGGTAGCAAGTTTCACATTGTTCATCCTACAAAATCAAAACAAAAAGGAAGCACAAGGAGAAGAGTAGACTCCATCAACGCAAGCTTCCTCATCGAAAGCAAATCTGCAAATTGGGAAATAAGAAAGTTAGAAGAAGAAGAAGAAGACTAGAAGAAGAAGACTAGCTAGAAGAAGAAGAAGAAGAAGAATTTTTCTTCTCTTTATTTTTCTCCTCTCCTCTTCTTTATCTTCTTCTTCTTCTAACTAAGGTAGGTAAAAATGCCATTTTTATCTAACTTAGGTAATTATGCCATTTAGGAGGAAAATAAGCTAAGTATGCATTTGTTAAGCAAAACACTAGAGAAAACTTACCCTCATCACAACAAATGCGATGAAGATCGCAACTAAGGTAACAATTGATCCAACAGCATAATGATACCAAGCCTCATTATCAATGGCATATTTTCTAATCTTCTTAAGCTTCAGGCGCATTGCATCCATCTTCAAGCGCATTGCATTCATCTTCATCTTGTGATCATCGATGACATCGGCAACATACAACTCCAATGTCATCTTCTCTTCTTCAATTCTTTTAATTTTTTCTTTCAAATACTCATTTTCTTTTTCAACTAAATTTAACTTCTCGACAAGAGGGTCGGTTTCAAATTCCGGTTCACATACCTCCTAGATTAAAATATCTCTATGTCAACTTGATGGCCATAATTGTCATAAATGCAAAATGCAACAAATAGTTATAAAAGAGAATTTACCACATCCGAATCATAAAGCGTGCGAGGGCCGATGGGGACGGACATCAAGACCATGGCACTATGTATAAGAAACACTCGTACAAAGTAAGAAAATTATACAAGTAACTATATAAATCATACAATCATACAAGTAACTATATAAATCAAGTACAACATAAAAAATTGAATACCTAATAATAGTCTGGATCGTCGGGTTCAATAAATGCTCTGGGATCAATAAATGCATCATCATCATCATCACTATCAGTAATGACGTGCTCATCATCATCATTAATAAATGCATCATCATGTGGAAGGCCACCTTTACGTAATCGGTCAAGCATTGACAGGTCATCCGTAGCAGTAACCTCTTCTAGTTCAGGCTCTTCTTGTTCCGGCTCAGGGGTGAAGTCGGGTTCACTGTCGCTGTCTACTTCAATGTTCTGTGGTGAAGTAGAGCGGTTCTTGAAATGTTTTTTGGAAAGACGTGTTTCTTGGAAGAATTCTCCTTCATATGTGTCTGGGTTAATGTGAGGTTCATAATCCTCTTCATTGGGGGGAGGTGGTCTAACATGTGGCGGCACTTCATAAACAACATCCCAACCATTGAGATTTGGATCACTTTGACAGGCCCACGGTAGATAGAAAACTTGGGTTGCCTGTTGAGCCATAATATAGACATCGGGAACATCCAAATGGGAGCTTTGTTTGATTTCCACTAGCCCTAAGTGTTCATGAGTCCTTCTAGTCTCCTTCGGCTGGAACCAATAACATTTGAAGACTACAACGTTTGGTGGGTTTGCACCATAGAATTGAAGTTCATAAATTGCTTCAACTCTTCCATAATACTCGGTATCTCCTTCGCCGATAGCAGAGACACAACAATTTGTAGACTTTCGGTCGGCCATAGATAGCTCTTTGCCATAGGTACGAAAGCAATACCCATTGATGTCGTATTTGTCAAATGAACGGACCTTAAAGTCAAAACCATTAGCGGCTTGTCTCAAATCGGCGTCCATAAACTCTGAATTAGCCTACAAGTTTAATACGAAAGGGATTGTTGCATTAGCCACAAGTTAGACGAAGAAATGAAATGGTCTAATGGAAATTACCGTTTGTTTGAACCAAGAGATGAAACCGGGATAGCCGCCTCCATGCTTTGCCAGAAGCTCATACTCTTCGACGGAATCCTTTTGGATCACCGCTCCATACGAGAATTTGGCGACGTATCGACTATATCAAATTTATCCAGGAATAAGAGCAGTTCAAATGAATTAGAAGTTGCGGGTACCGAGAACTTACTCGATGTACGGCCGCACTTCTGTTAGGTTGGTGAAGATATACAACGAAATGATCTGCCATTCTTCGAAATCCAACGTTAAGGAATTAGAAGCACCGGCTGGTGCGAGATCCCCTTTGAATAGGCTAAGGTTGGATCCACCCTTTTTAGGGTCGTCAGCATTGTACCGAGGCTTCGGATTATGCAAATGACGATTTTTGGCTTCGTAGTGTGCTGTCACGAAGTTTGCCGCCTCCTTAGTAATGAATGCCGCAGCCATCGATGCTTCAATTCTACGTTTATTTTTACATTTTGCTTGTAGCGTCTTCTTCATCCTCTCAGTTGCGTAGCACCAACGATTTTGCATGCCCCCCCCCCCCCAATCTTGCCTCGGTTGGGAGATGCAAAATCAAGTGTTGCATTGGATTAAAGAAGCCCGGCGGAAAGATCTTCTCTAACTTGCAGATCAACTCCGGCGCCAACTCTACCATTTCTTCTAGCAGGCCAGGCGATAGTTCTTTCGCACAAAGAACACAGAAGAAATAGCTCAGCTCTGCCAATACTAGCCATTCATCCTCAGGGATGAAGCCATGCAACATCACCGGCATTACCCGCTCAATCCATATGTGCCAATCATGACTCTTGAGACCAAATATCTTCAATTTATCAAGACTCGCTCCCCTCTTTAGATTCGCTGCATACCCATCGGGGAACATCAACTACTGTTGCACCCATAAGATAATTTCCCTCATAGCTGGCCTTCCAAGATTAAACCATGCCTTTGGCTTTGTCCAGTTCTGCTTTCCTTTCGGTGGTTGCATGTTTTGTAACGGTCTATGACATAGCGCCTCCAGATCGACTCTAGCCTTAGTATTATCCTTTGACTTCCCATCTATGTCGAACAATGTACCAAAAAGTGCCTCGGCGATATTCTTCTCAGTGTGCATCACGTTGATGTTGTGTGAGCAAAGGAGGTCTTTGAAGTAAGGCAGATCCCACAAGCATGTCTTGTGAGTCCAGGTGTGTTTCGAATTATACCCCTTGAAATACCCTGGACGCTCTGGATCTGGCTCGAGAGCGTTTAACTGATCCAGGGTCTCTTGGCCTGTCAACGCAGCTGGTGCAGAGTTTTTGACAACTCTACCTTTGATGAAGTTCTTCTTGTCTTTCCTGAACTTATGGCGAGGATCCAGGAACTGTCTATGCATGTCGAAGCAAGAAAACTTGCGACCGGCCTGAAGCCAACGAAACTCAAGAGCTCCCTTGCATGTGGGGCACGGGAACCTTCCATGCACACACCAGCCAACGAATAGCGCATACGCCGGCAAGTCATGCATCGAGTACATGTACCAGACACGCATTATGAAGTTCCATTTGCTAAAGGCATCGTATGTCTTGAACCCATTATCCCAGGCTTCTTGCAATTCGTCCTTCAGCGGCTGCATGTACACATTCATATTCTTCCCCGGATAGTTGGGCCCTGGAATTATCAACGTCAGGAAAATGTTATTTCTTTGCATAATCTGTCCGGGGGGGAGATTGAGTGGAAAGACAAATACGGGCCAACAACTATATTGGGTTGCCGTCAGACCAAACACACTGAACCCATCTGTGCTGATGCCGACTCAAGGATGCCTCGGATCTGCCGCTTTGTCATCATGTAATGCATCGAAGCGCTTCCATGCTTCACCGTCCGATGTGTGCACCATCATCAGCTTCCCATTTGCATCTAGTTGGGTTCTTTTGCCCGTTTTGTGCCATGTCATCTGTCTGGCCGTCTCTTCGACCATGAAAAGATGTTGAAGTCTTGGTACGATTGGCATATACCGAAAAACATTAACGGGGATTTTGGTCTGCGTCTTCTCACCCATACCGTTGTCTACCACAACATACCTGGATGACTTGCAAATGGGACAATAGTTCAAGTCCGCATACTGAAGCCTAAATAAGGCACATCCTTTCTCACAGGCATGTATCTTCTCATAGGGCATCTTAAGAGCACGGAGGATTTTGTCTGACTGGTACAGGTTTGCAGGTAGTACATGGCCTTTGGGTAGAAAACGTCCAAATACTGTCATCATTGTGTCGTAGCATTCTCTGCCCAAGTTGAATTGAGCCTTCAGAGCCATTATTTGTGAGATGGCATCCAGCTGACAAAGCTCAGTGTGCTCGTGGAGAGGACGTTTTGAAGACTCCAACATTTCATTGAAGGCCTTTGCAGATTCCTCCATCTCATCGTCCGAGTCCCAAGCATCATCAAAGTCTTGCACCATGTCTTGCATCCCGGTACCATGCTTGTCGGTGCCACGACAAAGCACCTCAGCTCTGGCATGTTGGGCAGACTCACCATGAAATGTCCACACCGTATAATCTGGCGTAAAACCCCTCTTCTGCAGGTGTTTGCCCATTTCATCCTCTGTCCTCTTGTGCCAATTGTTGCACCCGGCACAGGGGCACCATGTTGTCCTCTGGCCATTTGCAAATGTGGCTCTCAGAAACCCCTTGGTTTTTGTTAACCATTCAATGGTCATGTCTTTCTGACTAGTGTGACCGGTGTACATCCACGCACGATCACTCATCTTGTCTAGCTACTGGACACATAAGAAATATATATATAAATCAGCATGTATATATTCATCAGTTAATGGAGTTTGTCACTTTTATTACGTCCATGCAACCTAGACTCTAATAGGTAAAGATAGGTCCTAATCCCACCCGAGTATGTGTAGATTGGGTTCGTTTTCCCATGCTCTGCTATAGATCCGACGCAAAATTTCGGCAGCACCTCCCCGCTGTTCTCCTGATACACGTCTCGGCAATAAGCAGAGAGGATGTGTACCGGAGAACAATAGGGAGGCACTGACGAAATTCTGCATCGGATCCGAAGCAGAGCATATGGGAAAACGAACCCAATCTACACATACTCGGGCTGTCCATGGATAATGTTGGATAATTTGAAAGAATCACGATTATAAATATGCAAATGCATGCATATTCATAGATGTAACCCTTTCGAACGGGAGACGCATAGTGGTCACGCATACTGATGATTGAAGACACCTATAGCTAGCAAGTTTCATTGGCACGAAGACCGGAACAGAGCAAATGAAGGGGGGACGAGGAGATGTCATTTATGCTCACCCACGAACGCAGGGGCAGAGCTCGTCGAACACTAGACCCTCGCAGTGACGAAAAAACTGCACATTTAAATCGAAAGATGAGTAACATAGCTATTTTGTTTTTTCCGTCAACCTAACTAAATATTTACAACAGGACGAGCGGGTTAGGGGGTTCCTCGGCGTTGATGGAACCCTAAATAGCAAGTATCATCAGTGCGAGATACATGTGGCGCTCGGCGTTGAACACTAGATCCACATCCCACAAGTGACGCCGGCGCCCGGCGTCCCGCGCGCAGCAATAGTTCTGGGGGCCGATGACGGTCGAACACCTTGGTGAATTTGTCTGGCAGCCTATGCGATGAGGATTAAAGCCAAGTTTTGAAACTTCAAACAACCAAACTGACTTGAGTCAGTTTGGGTGTTTCAAGTTTCAACACTTGGCTTTTAATCGTCATCGCAGAGGCTACAAGACAAATTTGCAAAGGTGTTCGACCGCCATCGACCCCGAGAACTGTTGCTGCGGGACGCCGGACGCCGGCGTCACTTGTGGGACGTGGATGTAGTGTTCGACACTGACGGCCACATGTATCTCGCACCGACGATACTTGCTATTTAGGGTTCCATCGACGTCGAGGAACCCCCTAACCCGCTCGTCCCCGGGCGCCCCCTTTTCCTACTTTTTTTTTCATCTTCTACTTGTACTTCTTTTTTTTCATCATCTTCTTCTTCTACTTATTGTTCTTTTTTTTATTTTCTTCTTCTTCCTCTTCTTCTTTTTCTTCCTCTTCTTCTTTTACTTCTTTTTTTCATCTTTCTAGTTTATTCTTAAAAAATAGAAAAAAAAACCTAAATTAACTAAATTAACCTAAACTAACCTAAACTAAACTAACCTAACCTAAACTAAACTAACCTAACCTAAACTAAACAAACATAAACTAAATCTAAAAAAACAGAAGAAAAAAAACTCACCGCAAGGAGGGGCGGGGCGGGGCGGCCGGCGACGGGGGGGGGTGGGCGCGGGGAATGGAGGAGAGAGGGAAAGTGGGGAGGGGAGGAAGCAGAAGGGGGTGGGGGGGAGTGGGGGAAGAAGGGGAAGGGTGGATGGGCGGGGAGGCAAAAGAGAAGGGGGGGTGGTGAGAGGGAGGCAAGGGTTGTAGACCGAGGTGAAAGGGGGGAGGGGAGGGGATGCAAGCGACGGTTCGGCCATGGGGGCGGGGCGGCCGGCGATGGGGGTGGCGGCACGGGTGAGGGGCGGCGGCGCTGGTGAGGGGGGGCGGCGGCTCGGGCAGGGGAGAGAGAGCGGACAGAGAGAGGGGTGGGGCGCACGCTGGCCGCTTTTTAGTTAGGTCACAGCTCTTTGCCGTCTGCTAGCAGACGGCGAAGAGCCTAGCTAATGGACGTTAGGTTGGCCACTTTCTTTGCCGTCCGCTAGCAGACGGCAAAGAAAGTGGCCGTTAGGTGGTTCTCGCTAGTGGGCCACCCTCCCTCTTTGCCGTTTGCTAGCGGACGGCAAAGCTTCTATGTTGTCCGCTAGCTGACGGCAAACATGATCTTTGCCGTCAGCTCTCTCTTTGCCGCCAGCTTTCCTTTAGCTGATGGCAAAGAGCTTCTTTGCCGTCAGCTAGCTGACGGCAAAGAGCTGGCTGACGGCAAAGATCCTGATTCCAGTAGTGACAACTCTGAAGATTGGGAACTCGACGAAGGTAAAGAGTCAGGTATTAAGCTTGAATTGGATTGTGTTAAATCTTTTATGAATACCGATGCTTTTCACAAGTTTAGCACTAAATATGGACTTGACTCTGAGATAGTAGCCTCTTTTTGTGAATCATTTGCTACTCATGTTGATCTCCCTAAGGAGAAGTGGTTTAAATATCATCCCCCTATTAAAGAAGAAATTAAGGAACCGGTCATAGTTAAAGATGAAACTATTATTTACAATGTTTATCCAGTTGTGCCTACTGCTTATATTGAAAAACCACCTTTCCCCGTTAGGATAGAGGAACATGCTAAGGTTTCAACTATGGTTTGCAAAAGTAATATTAGAGGACCTAAACCTGCTGAACAAATTAAAGTAGAACCTAGTGTTGCTATGGTTAAAGATCTCTTGGTAGAAAATATTGATGGGCATGTTATTTACTTCTGCGATGACGCTGCTAGAATTGCCAAACCCGATGAAAAAGATAAACATAGACCTGTTGTTGGCATGCCTGTTGTCTCAGTTAAAATAGGAGATCATTGTTATCATGGTTTATGTGACTTAGGTGCTAGCGTGAGTGCTATTCCTTTTACCTTATACCAAGAAATTATGAATGACATAGCATCCGCTGAAATAGAAGACATAGATGTTACTATTAAACATGCTAATAGAGACACCATCACACCACTTGGATTGTTAGAGATGTTGAAGTCTTGTGTGGGAAAATAAAATACCCTACTGATTTTCTAGTTCTTGGTTCCCCACAAGATGATTTTGGTCCCATTATCTTTGGTAGACCTTTCTTGAACACCATGAATGCTAAAATAGATTGTGAAAAACAAACTGTCAGTGTTAGCTTTGGTAATGAGTCTCGTGAGTTTAATTTCTCCAAGTTTAGTAGACAACCACATAAGAAAGAATTACCTAGTAAGGATGAAATAATTGGTCTTTCTTCTACTGCCGTGCCTCCTACCGATCCACTAGAACAATATTTGCTAGACCATGAAAATGATATGCATATGCATGAAAGAAACGAAATAGATAAAAATTTCTTTGAACAACGGCCTCTGCTCAAACACAATTTGCCTATTGAAACTCTAGGAGGTCCTCCTACACCTAAAGGTGATCCTGTATTTGAATTAAAGCAATTGCCTGACACTTTGAAATATGCTTATCTTGATGAGAAAAAGATATATCCTGTTATTATTAGTGCTAACCTTTCAGAACATGAAGAAAGATTATTGAAAATTCTGAAGAAGCACCGTGCTGCCATTGGATATACTCTTGATGATCTTAAGGGCATTAGTCCCACTCTCTGTCAGCACAAGATTAATATGGACCCTAATGCTAAACCCGTTGTTGATCATCAACGACGTTTGAATCCTAAGATGAAAGAAGTGGTAAGAACTGAAATATTAAAGCTTCTGGAAGTAGGTATAATCACTACTGCAGGATGCTGCTAACGCGACACTACGATCAGAGACCCTTTCACGAAACTGTGTGCGATGCATTAATCACAAACGGGGATGTAAAAAAAACGTCAAAAAAGATGCAAAACATTTGCGATGGCGGAGACATCAAACACGGTTCAAATTTCAGTTACGTGTGCGATGCAGGGCATACGGTTGATCCAGAAGAACAGTTTGTGATGAGGCAGAACAACAGAAATGGGCAGCCATATCAATGTGTGTGTGATATATGGCATACAGTTCGCTCCGATGAACTATGTGCTATTAGGGAATGCAACAGAAATGGTCAGCCAGATCAAGGTGTGTGTGATATACGGCATATGGTTCACTCGGACGAACTATTTTCGATTAGGGAAGAGAACAGAAATGGTTCAACTTAACAAGATGTGTGTGATATGCGGCATACAGTTCACATAGATTAACTATTTGCGATGAGCCAAAAGAACACAAATGATTCATGTAAACAAGATGTGTGTGATACGCAGCAAACAGCCCACTCGGATGAACTGTTTGCGATGAGAAATTATAACACAGACGGTTACTATAGTTAGTTCGTATGCGATTCTGCTCGTACCTAGGAGTATCGCACATGATGCGTCTGCGATGATTAGTAAGTTGCACATACGTTTCCTTATGTTAACACGTGTCCGGTAACACATGACAACGCATATGGTTGTCGGGTTGTGTGCTCAAGTCTTCCCGCGCTCCGGCGAAGGCTTCCCGCGCTCCACAGGGGTGAATTGTAAAATCCCCAATCCCCTAGCCAGCTGCTAGCTATAAATAACCACAGCAATGGCCGCCGGCGGTGACTCGCTACTGATCCACTTGCTAGCTAGTTACCCACACATACGGGCATACCCCCAACGGCGGACGCCAGGATGGAGTTGCGCGACGGGAACGAGCGCCGGAGATCATAGTTTAGGTTAATTAATTATACCTCTAGAGCCGAATGATTCCGGCTCTGGAGGTGTAATTAATTAACATAATCTAAGATCAAATAACTAAAGCTTCCCCAACCGCTAGCAGAGCGTGCGCGGAGGGACGACAACGCGACCCGAGCGAGACTTGGCGCCTAAACGGCGAGCAGAGCACGCAGAGGGACGCGACCCGAGGGCGCCTAAACGGCGAGTAGAGCGCACGGAGGCACGCGAGCGGATCGCACCGCGGCCGCCTAAACGGCGAGCAAGCACATGCATAATTATTGCATATAGCAGATGAACATAGCCGGGAATAGCCGTCCAACAATATTATTTTCGATGACATGCATTAATATATTCTTAGTTAAATCTAAGGTCAAAGTTTGGTACTACAAAATACGAAGGGGGCCAATAAAGAATAAACCACGACAGAGGTAGTACCTATAGGAACACAGACGCCCAGTATGAAAGAAAATGTGGGTCAAACCCTAGTTCAAAAAGGGCAACAATGTCTAACTCCAGCTTACAAAAGGTACAAAAGCACGAGGATTAATTGTTCATCAGGTTTACACATAACCCGGATTGAACAGGGCAATAACTTCTAACTCAACCAAAGTTTTAGGCAGTCACAATCAAATGGATCGGTCCGATCCATAAAATCAAGATCCCAGTACAAAAGTTCTACTGGTCCATGATGACGACAAGTTGTAAATATAAGCCGAGCACGATCAGAAGCCCTTAGGTCCACCTGAAACTTCTTTTTATGTTGTTCCACATAAAGTTCTGTGAGAAATTTCTTGTTGAAAAACTTAATCGTCACGGACAATAGTGCCCTCGCATTCAACATGAAGAATGTGACAAAGCTAGTGTTTGCACTATTGGATGCATATCCTTCCAGCGTTACTGTCTTCAAACGAATGTCATGAGATATGAGAAAATCCCGGTGCTTCTTGAACCATCGATTTGTTATACCTTTTTCTCCATGTGTTAGTGCCTAAATAGAGATGAAGATTGAAAACAGTTAATGTCTAAAAAAGATTATGTTGAAAGAGCGATAGCTGAACGATTAATTATAGTACATTATATATGGGCTTTCAATGTGCGTGAAATCGTCACCTTTATATACAAATTCTCCAGACATGGAAAGCATTGCAGCAAGGCAATAATGATGTTGAGATCAAAACACCACATACTAATATATAAGATCTTGACAGAATCCACCACCACTAATAGGATGGACAAGCGCTTCATTGAGCATAGAACATAATATTAGCACTGAAAGTGTACTCCAAGATGATACTTAACTTATGCGCACAAATGAAAAATGCAAATTACAAAAGTGTACATGAATAATATACAGTACCTCAATAGGTGTGGAGGCAAACACCATCTCAAACCATTCAAACGGATCACTAATTGCACCCAAGGTCTCTAGTTTAGGCGCAGAGACCACAGTTATTTGCAAAGGTTTATAACAACAATCAAGGAGCAACCTTTGAAGTGAAGGGGCATCTTCGATGATGAGCTCCTGTCCTTCAAAATGAATTCCAATGCTTACAAGGTGAGGTGACTTTATTTTGAGACAAGGGATATGGATTCCTAGTCCAAAAACAAGCACCAAATGCTCCAGTGCAGGGCAGCTGGAGTGGATGATGCTGTGAAATGAGGCCACCGACAGATCAACCAACACAAGTGCAGGTTTTTTCAGCAGTGGCAGTCAAAGCATTTGTACCAGATTGTCTGCTAGATGGCACTGGGTCAAGGTGGCAGTGTGAAGAGAGGAGGAAAACCATGAGATGGGCATTGGTGGTGAGGGCACAGATGCAACTCTTGGTGGTAACCTATCACTGTAGTAATGGTAGAACTCAAGCTGCTGGAGTTTATCGAATTGACGAGATGTCAGCCAGGCGGCCACCATGCAGGGTTTGTCCAGCAGGTAGCATGCCGGGATGTAGATGCGTTGAACGGAGCCCTGGTGGGAGGAGATGATGGCTCCGGGGAGTTCAGAATCATCATTGACAGATAGCTGACGACAGTCGAGATTAAGAGGCGCGGCGTGCCACAGAGTGCGCCACCGAGATGCGAGGACTTGTGTGCGGCAGCCATCCTTGGTGGGAAGAAGGGAGATGATCTCCCCAAGGATGCCGTCCGGAAGATCGCTGATGCGGTCCGCCGGAGATTCTACTGGTTCCTCAGGTCCATGGGGCGTGGCCGCTTCTGGCCGCGCAGCCGGGTCCAAGATCTACATCCGGCGGCGGTGCTGGCCGGAGCCTCATCTGTGTACATACCAATCTGAAAGAAAAAAATGGCATAAACATACATGTAGGACATTCAAAATCAATTCTCCAGATCTGGAAGAAAAAAGGCACAAACATATATGTAGGACATTCAAAATCAATTCCCAAGATCTGGCCATGAATTATTAGCACGCAAGCTAACCCTAGTCGGATTATTAGCAAAAATCATTTGTACAGAACAAACAATTAATCACTAACTCTATACGGATAACATTCAAACAATCAATACACTACGTGCATCTAATGGATCTTAATTACTCTGATTTCATGGACTGAGAGAACATAACCATAGGATTTGTATTCCAGAAAAATTATAGAGGGGGGGGGGAGTAACCAGAGAAAACACATGATATGTTTGCCGCACAAATGGGTATATAGATGACTAACCGGTTTTCCATCGGAGTCGCAGTCGTTGCCGGAGTTGCTGTTGACCTCCGGCTCCGGCTGGTGCGGCACGACAGCATCGACGAAGTCAAGGTCGTGTTGCTGCCCGCGCGAGACCTCGTTGGCGGCGATGGCAACCTCTGTGCCTAGCTTCACGCGTTGCTCGGGTGCTTCACCAGCCCTGGCGTCACCACTCCCTCCGATGGTGCACTTCGGCAGCATCCTCATACACTCCAGAGTCCATACGTTGGTGACCAGTGTGGACCGGGGGTGCGGCCGCCTATTATGGCCGGTAGCTCGGGCGCGCAATTAATATGGACCAGTGGGAGCGAGGCAGGCTGCGGTCAAAAGCTGTCTCGCCTCCCAGTGAGCCTGTGTGGCGGACTTCTGCCATTCCTACCATCATTTCACACAGCTACTCGCATGCCTCCCATCAATACGCACACCTACACACACGCCTCCCGGTATGCCTGCGCGGCGAACTGCTCGCATGCGTCCCGTCAACTCACGCCTTCTTGCATGACACACGGGGCATGTGGCAGCACGTATATTTTTTGGTTTATTGATGATTCATTCTGCCGCTTTACTGCTTAACTGAAGCATGGCATGGTCTAAAACACACGGTCCGAATAAATAATCCGTATGAGATATTGGTTGCTAGTTTTTAATAATCTCCCATTTGTAAGATGATTATATCAAAACGGGTCTCATTGACGAAAAAATACAATATCACAGTCTACTGGTGTCCATATATGACACCACGATAAGTTTCATGAATTTCAACTAAGTTTTGGATTTACTGAATTTTAAAAATATATATTCTCAATATTTTGAAATCTCTTGCACAGGGAAACATGCACCCAAGGACACATATGATTTTGCAACCCATTTTGGTGCACATGTAGCTCAAATTTGATTTTTGCACATTAAATCCCTAGGAAATCAATCAATGTATAAAAACGGTCGAATGATGTCTGTTTTTTTTTAAAATTAACACGACACTCAGCCTTTGGTCACATGTTCACTGCAGAAAAAGTTTGACATCCCTCAGAGTGGCTGTGGTGGTGCGGGATGTGTGTGTCTGTGTGTGTGGGGGGTGGGGGGAGGGGTCCGGCAGTACACTACGAGTCGTGAACCTCCGTGTGGGATTATTGATCATTTTGTGAGTCATATATGCCACATCAAAGTCGTGAATTGGTTATTTAAATCATTACACAGCCCTTTCATACATAATGTTCGGGCCACATGCATGCGTTGGTGGTCCTCTCGGACACTCTCCCTCGTGCGGTTATCAGCGACGTGCCCATTCGTTAGCCCGCAAAGGTTTTCAGTTTCCACCGACAAGGAGAGGCATTTGACCAAAAGGTGGATTCATCTTGGCATGTGTGTGGTGTGGATCATGGTGGGATTCCATATCAAAGTTCGAGCACTTGCATACACACTCCCACCGGCTTGAAGTGAGGGGGCTACACGCATCGTGGTGTAGTGCGTTTCCGGTTTACGAAGCATGTGCCACGTCAAAGTTATGCATTGGGTATTCAAACATCACATAACACACGGGCGCATGCACGCGGTGGTTTTGTCCTATGACATCACTCGTGTGTGCCTCTCTCTGTGGGCCCATGAGGTCGTCGTTGACCAGTTGAACGTACAACGAGAGAGAGGTTAATTTGACCAACAAGGATGGTTCTTTTTTGGTTTGTGTTATGTATATGCATGGTATAGGAGTATGTACATGTCAAAGAGGGGGCAACATGAATACTCTATATATATGCATGTCATAACCTCACTCCATGTGGGGACTTTCCGGTTCCCAAGACAGGTGCCACATCAAAGTTGTACATTATATTGGTATTCAAACATCACGCAATACCATGCAGGCGGTGGTTGCCCTATATATAGGAACTCACTCACGTGTGGCGCTTCCATCCGTGGGCATGCGAGGTTGTCCTCCATCACTTTGACCCAATGAGAGAGAGGTTAATTTGATCATCAAGGAATGATTCTTTTTTGGTTTGTGCTATACAGTAGAAGTACATATATACCACGCGTCGAATGGGGGCGTACATATAGCACATACCACGCGTCATGAACCTCGCGCTCTCTATGGGGACTTTTTGGTTTCCTATATACGTGGTGCCACATCAAAGTTGTGCATTGCGTATTCAAACATCACACAAATAGCTCTTTGGGCCACATGCAGACGGTGGTACGTAGTCCTATATAGGATAATCACTCGCGTGCGACGTACGCTTCGCTTCTGTGTTGGGCCCGCAAGTTCGTCGTCCATCACTTTGACCCAGCGAGAGAGAGGTACGTTTGATGAACAAGGAGGATTAATTCTTTTAGGGTTGTGTTACTAGGTGTATATATAGTACGTGTCAAGGGGGGTGACCAGCTTGGTCCATCACTTTCACCGACAGCGAGAGAGAGGTTAACTAATTTGACTTAGGAGGGGATTAATTTTTGTTTTGTCTTGATATAGATCATGATGTGAGATTACATATATATAATAGCGCATCTGTACACATGAATCCATCCTGCTGGATCGTAGGGGGCGGCGAGCACATGACACGTCATGAACGACCTCTTGCTCTGTGTGGGGACCTCTGCGATTTTCAACGCATGCACCACATCAATGTTGTGCATTGGGTCGGGTATTCAACACATATGCATGCATCACACACCTCCATAAATATGTTTGGGACACACGCATGCAATAATGGTTGTCTTTGGACACACTCTCACTCGCTTGGTTATGGGCGGCAAGCCTATATATATCCGTGGGCCCGCGTGGACGTCCATCATTTCGACGAACGACGAGAAAGGTTACCAGGGTGGATTCTTCTTCTTTGCTTTGAGTTACCGTATAGTACGTCGACCCATTACAAGCCTAATTAAGTTTGAGCACATGCTACGCGTCGTGAACCCTCGCTCGGTGTGGGGATTTTATGGTTCCAAAGCATGGTGCCACATCAAATTTGCGCATTGGGTATTCAAACACCACACACACCACTTCCATATACATACTTGGGCCACATGCACAGAGTGGGTTTGTCTTCATACAGTACTCCCTCGCGAGATTATCGGCGACAAGCTAGCCCATTTTGCGGGGCCATGTGGACGTCCATCACTTTGACCAACAACGAGCGGGGAGAGGTTGTATGACCAAGTTGGATTCTGCTTGGTCCGTGTTACAGTACGTCTTGGTGAGATGCCCTCCCCCTGACGTGTGTGTGTGGGGGGGGGCTACTTCGCGCTACCTGCAACCTTCGTGGGATTGGGGAAGTCCGGTTAATTTGCGAGGCACACGTGCCACATCAAAGTTGTGAATGGTAGTTAAATATCACACACCACACCCTTTTCATACATATAGTAGGGCCACCCGCATGTGGTTCGTATGTGGTCTCACCCATCTCGCGCCACAAGCACACATTTGTGGGTCGGCACACAATCCACCTTTGTTGGGAAGCGAAAGGGGAAGTTTGACCATATATATATGATGGACTCCTATAGGTTTTGTGTTACGGTAGGGTGAGATTTCAGACCTAGCTATATGGGGGCATGCATTCGTAGCTAGGATTCCCTTGCCGCCGACACGAAGTGGGGTTCGTACGGGGTGGCTGACTAGCAATATTGTGCTTTTGTGTGATAGGTGCCACATCAAAGTTGTGCATTGGGTATGCAAACATCAAACCACCCTTTTCATACATATATTTGGTCCACATGCAAGTGTGTTCGTGTTCTGACCCTCTCCCATGTTATTCTTTTTGCCAAATTTATAAACAGCACACGAGTTGGATGTAGAAACCGTCTGTGATTGGGTATGCAACAGACACGGTTCGGTCAGACTACCCGTGTGCCACGCCCATGCCCTGTAGTCCCTCACATCAGCACAGTAGATTGGGCTCCACGAGGCTTGCCTCCCGGTCTCGAAAATATCTACTGCCTCGTACTCTCAAAAATATCTACCGTCTGGAAGGTTTTAATGTTTGATAGCACACGATTAGTATGTGCGGACCGTGTGCGATGTCTGTTACTCCCGCTCTGCTTCAGTCCCTTGATTCAAATTTTCAGTAGCCCCGGCATTTTACTCCCGCCTCTGCATCCCTCGCAATCTCAAAAATATCTGCTCGCCCTTGATTCAAATTTTTAGTTGCCCCGGCATTTTACTCCCGCCTCTGCATCCCTCGCAATCTCAAAAATATCTGCTCGCCCTTGATCCAAATTTTCAGTAGCCCCGCCTTGTTACTCCTGCCTAGTAAAATTTTCAGTTGCCGCGGTATTTCCTCAAACACCACCTTGCCCCCCCCCCTCCACACACACCACACACTCCCCAAAACCTCAGCTCACACAGACACACACCACCCCTCCCTCGCTCGAAACCATTGGTAGGTCGCCGCCGCCGCCTCCATCCTCAACCTCTGCCTGTGTGCCGGGGAGCTCGAGGAGCCAATGGCCAAAAAGAGGTTTATCGTGGACTCTTCGGCCGACGCCGGCGAGGTGGCTGCCGAGGTGTCCCCGTCGTCCTCCGCGGGCTCTTTATCGATCCGCCGTTGCCGGTCGCCCGATCCGCCCGCCGCCGCGCCCCTACGCCGATTCGAGGACTTCCCCATCCTCCCTCGGGCCCGGCCGCCGACCAGGTCCTACCTCGGGGTCCGGCAGCGGCGGTGGGTGACGTGGGTCGCCGAGATTACGGATCGGGAGACCCACACCCGCCGATGGCTCGGTAGCTTCCACACGGCCGAGCTCGCGGCCATGGAGTACGACCGCTGGCAGGTCCGCTACCACGGCACGGCGGCTAGGCTCAATTTCCCCTTTGGCACATGTCCGGTCGACCTTGTTCCGCTGGAGCTAGGGGTGGTGAGCTCGGCTATGGCGCGGGAGGACCGCGAGGCGTGGGAGCACCTCGAGGCCAAGGCCGCCGACGAGGCCTACATGCAAGAGCTCCGCCGACAGCACCCGGAGCTTGCGGAGGCGGAGCGGGTGATCTTTGCCGGCGCGGAGGGCGGCGAGGTTATCGTGATCTCCTTCGATGATGAGGTCAAAGGCGGCGAGGACGGTGGCACAGAGGGCGTCGAGGTGAGCGGCGAGGACAAGGAGATCGACGTCGACGAGTGGAGGAGTGTCTTCCCCAAACGACCCCGACGACGGCACCGGCCCAGACCCGGCTCGCGGCACACCGTACCTGACGAGGAAGGATTGGCTCGGCCTCCACTTCGACCGAAAGTAGTTTAGCTTAGTTTTAATTTATGTTTTATGTTCGGTTATGCAAAACTATCTATGTTTAGGTTTGAATGCATGCTACTTTCGGTAGAACCTGCTTTGAACTTGATCAAATTGAAGTTTACAACGTTAAGTTTAGGGGATCGACCAGAAACGGCCAAAAATTGCTGGAGTATATATATATCCACTAAGGGTTTTAGTCCGTTAACTTTTAAAATTGCTGGTATATATATATATATATATATATATATATATATATATATATATATATTGCCTTATGCCTTAATTATTTCAGTTCTTCACAATGTGATGCTCTATATGTGCAACTATTTGCCGTGCAGTTCAATTTCATCAATAACAGTTTCAATAATACCACTATGAATTACGATATTTGGTTGATGTTAAGGATGTTGCAGTTAACATGCCTTTTCATTTTTTAACAATAACTAGTGTACTTTAGACCTGCACAATACCAGTTTGAATGACTATTTGCTTATTTTTAAATGTTATGCCTGATGCAGTTAACACACCTTTCCACTTCTTGTTTTGCTTAACTAGCGTGCTTAAGCCTGCACACTGAAGCTATCATTTGTGGATTATGTTGTCTACCATGGATATATTTGGCTGACGTTTAGCCTGTTGTGCTTAACATGCCTTTATATGTACTCATACAGGACAATAATGAGAACAGTGCTGTTTTTCATCGATGTTAGTTTCACCGCATTGCTTATATGTACTCACTGTTCAGGATATCGGTAGCTGGTACCATATAGCCTGGGGGCTGATAAGGGATTAATCATCGAATCGGACATTTCACTGAATATATGTGTAACCCATTTACCAGTAGGTTAACTAGGGCCATATTTAATATATCTGATGCTACGTAGCAACATGCATTGTACTGAATGACTAAATATGCAATCCCAGGCTACATAGCAACAAGGAAGAGTGTTACCTTAATGTTCTAATGATGTCTAGATATACATGTAATAAAAACTTATATAATGGGATGGAGGGAGTGTTGTACTACATCATTTTGCAATTGTTGTTTAGCTTCTAATATTAACTTGGTGCTTTTAGGTACATATGTCATTGCCAAAGATCCACACTTCGACCCTTTCTGCGTATGGGGCAATGAGATATTCATGAACCAGCATGAAGTGAGGAAACTGATAAAGATTGTTATTAAAATGGGTCAAAAGATGTCAATCGAACTATTTGTTTACACTTTACGCAAGACAACTGTGAACTGCAGGTTGGTAAGTAAGAAACCTGTAGCCTTCTTTTTACTGCCCGTAATGAGTTGTGTTAGATGACAATGTCTGAATCTTTTTTCCTTTGCAATGGATCCTGAAGCAGTTTACTCAAGATTACCTCTCAAACTACATGATTGGCGACCGGCCATCACAAGGGGTTGGACTAGAGTCGTGCGTGCCTTCTGCATCCAGGAGAGCATAATAGGGCCATTCCGCTTCACCTTGTTCAGCAACCAGGATGTCTGTCGCCTCTTTCTTTACCATCTGTAATAGTACAAGTATAGAACCCTGGTTCATCATTCTTTATTTGGTGCTTATGTAATTCTTAAACATATATACCTATGAATCGAATAATGCATTGGTTTTTTGAACCGGATGGATATGAATAAAGCTATAGCCTACTTTGAAGTTCAAATTAGGTACAATTTTAAATAGCAGCAATTAAATTAGGGCAAAATTACGGTGTGCATGTCATTACGGCGCACACGGTCAATAAAGCACAGTGTGTGCGATATACATCATAATCCGACATGGTTCACGAAGAGGAAACGTGTGTAACAATGCACATAGTTGCCGTTTGCAAAGCGTGTGTGATGTCAGACACTATCACATACGGTGCGGGAAAACTAAATGTGTGTGATTGTCTACCTATCGTACACGGTTTATAATCATGAACTGTTTGTGATGTGCCAGGCATCGTAAACATAGAGCCAGTTTGGTACGTGCCTGGAAAACTCCCGTGCCTGGAATCTGCCTGGTTTTAGGTACAACCACAAAACTCCGACTGTGATTGCAATGCGAGCACAAATGAGTAGCAAGGATGAAGCATTTGGGATATTCGAGATATCGGAAACGGTTATATAGGGACAACTGTATGCATCAAGGCTCCCTATACCCGACGGTTTCTGGGTCGTGTGGGAAGGACCCCCCCCTATCGCCAACACTCACTTGGCGACGGTTCCAAATGCCGTCGCGGAAAGGGGTTAAAAACCATTTGTATAGCACCTCGATGTACAAGTGAATCTATCCCATAGCTGATAGTAGATGGGTAAGTCCCGTTCATTGTGTCCCTAAGAAGGGAGGTATTACTGTTGTTCCTAATGATAAAAATGAACTTATTCCACAAATAATTGTTATTGGCTATAGAATGGTAATAGATTTTAGAAAATTAAATAAAGCAACTAGAAAAGATCATTACCCTTTGCCTTTTATTGATCAAATGTTGGAAAGATTATCTAAGCACGCACACTTTTGTTTTCTGGATGGATATTCTGATTTTTCTCAAATACCTGTGTCACAACCTGATTAAGAGAAAACCACGTTTAATTGCCCTTTTGGAACTTATGCTTATAGACGTATGCCTTTTGGTTTATGCAATGCACCTGCTACCTTTCAAAGATGTATGACTACTATATTCTCTGATTTTTGTGAAAAGATTGTTGAGGTTTTCATGGATGATTTTTCTGTTTATGGAACTTCTTTTGATGATTGCTTGAGCAACCTTGATTGAGTTTTGCAGAGATATGAGCAAACTAATCTTTTCTTGAATTGGGAGAAGTGCCACTTTATGGTTAATGAAGGTATTGTCTTGGGGCATAAAATTTCTGAACGAGGTATTGAGGTGGTGTAACACCCCTGTGTAACAAAGCACTGTGACATAATGATAATCATGCCAAGTCATCTTCAATTGCATTTCTTGATCACAGTGGTTAATTCCCTTATTGCGAATCCCTTCACTGAAATCAATTCAAATGCAAAGTGTAAATTCAAGTTGCTAAAAATTTGCTGGAAATTTTTTCACCTTCTAGCAAATATTCCAAAACAAATGTTGTTAAGGAAAACAACATCACCATCAACCACAAAATGGGCCTAAGCATTTATAACAGTGCCAAAACAGCACTTTAAATGCTATATTCATTTTTGAATAATTCAAATGAATTCAAATCTTGCCCAAACTTTTTGTGGCAGAGCACAATATTCCATAGTAATTGTTTTGGCTAGGCACACATTTTTGCTAAGCCATTTGGTGGCTTGGAATATTACAAAACTGTCTCTGTAAATAAAAAATAGAAAACAAAACAGAAAGGCCTGGACTGGCTGGGCCTAAGTGCATAGTGGCAGGCCCAGTCAGCCCAGCCTGCTTTGCGCACAGTCGTCGTCTTTCTCGCCTCGCTGTCGCCACGCCCGTGGCTGCGCGCACGCGCGCCAGCGAAACGGCGACACATCGACGCCACCGACGCCTAGGGGATAAGGACCAGCCTCATCCCTTCCCCCTGGACCTCCTCGTCCATTCGCTCCCCCCCTCCCCCCTCTTGGCTCTCTCTTGCTCGCTCGCCTCTCTCTCTCTCATGCAGCCGAACGCGCCCGCCGCCGTCGCCGCGTCGATCCCGCGGCCACCGTCATCGCCCCGCATCGCCGACATGCCGTAGGCGTCCATCGTCGTCCTCCACGTCGACCGGTGCCTGCCGTTGGAGCCGGGAGGCACCACAGCGACGGATCCACCTCATCCCCTTCCGCCTCGTGCGCGCGCTAGTTCTTCGTTTTCGCCGAGCTACCGTAGACCACCGCCGCCGGCGACCTTGCAGCTCCATGTTCCGGCCATCTCCGGTCGGTCCAGTGGCACCACTCGATGCGCGGCAGCGTCAGCTTTCGAACGCAAGTTAAAACACGCGATTTGGCGCTCTGTAACAAAAATCCGAGCCTCTCCGGCATTCGGCCGCCGCGGAGAGCTCACCGGCGCTGACCTGGCAGGGCGTGGGGCCCGCCCAGTGCCACTGACAGTGGGCCCCTACGCTTCTGTTTGACTGCGTTGACCACGGTCAACGCGGGTCACCGTTCACACTAGACACTGACTTGTGGGCCCTTGTGCTTAATTAAGTTAATTAAGTTTTTTAAACTAATCTGTTAATCAGTTAAGTCACTGACACCTGGGGCCCACCCCACTAATTGATTCTGTTAGATTAGTTTAACCCACTGTTAACCCAGAGAGGCTGACAGGTGGGCCCCACTGGTCAGGTTTGACCTGGTCAGCCGCCCTGTTGACTGCTGATGTCACTATGATGTCATGCTGACGCAATAAACCTTTTCTGTTAATTTAAAATAGGGATAATTGTATTCATACCCTTAGTTGTGTCCCCCTCAACCGAATTGCCCCTTGATTTTTAAAACACGTGGTCTTGCCCAACCCACTTTGTCGTCTTTTGCTTTTGCCCTTTGACCGTTTGACCGCCACTTTGAAAACTTCATAACTAATTCATACTAAATCAGAAAAATGCAAATAAGATACCAAAATGTTTGGAAAAACATCACCTGTATGTCAATGTCATTTGCATTCATGACAAAAGTGTTGGTAAGTGCCCATCCGAGTTTTAGCTTTTATCATACCACCATGAACAGGAAAATCTAAAAAAATTCGAAAAATTCAAGAAAAATTTGGTGGCAAAGAATTGCAAATGTTTTAAGTGCTTGCCAAGTTTCATGAGGGAATGACATTCGTGGAAGTCGTGGCAAAAAAACAATGAACGTTCATGCTGACGCAATAAACCTTTTATGTTAATTTAAAATAATCCCAGAAAATGTTTTAATCTTTGAAAATTCATAGAATTTAAACCATAGCTCGGATCGAAAAACTTTATACATGAAAGTTGCTCAGAACGACAAGACGAATTCGATCGTGCCATCTGTTTCCATGATGGGATCCTCTACGGAGGTGAACCCGCAACTTTTAGCCTATTTTTGGTAGATGAATAGTGCATACATATCGATTAATAAATCCAACTTAAATCCTAAGATAACTAATATGACTTAGACATGCTTTTAGGTAACCCTGCACTGCACCTTAAGCATAGCATGCTCTGTGTTGCATATGTTTGCTGTGTATTTATCTGTTTCTTCCCCCTCTTCTCTCTCGGTAGATCCCGGTACCGACGTAGTCCTCGAGACCGACGCAGCTCCGGAGACCGGCTACACTACTGATGACCCTTTTCTTGCCGCAGAGCTTCCAAGCAAGCACCCCCCCCTTGAGCATGCCTATATCACCTATTCTTTCTCTCTTATGCTTGCATTAGAAATTGTTGCTGCTACTGTTTATCCTATTTCTGATGCATAGCCTGTTTTTGTAACTGCTGTTGATACCTACCTGCTTATCCTAAACTGCTTAGTATAGGTTGGATAGAGATCCACTAGAGACCCCCCCCACTTGTCCCAGTTGCCCCCGCTGGATTATCAGATGACTCGATCAACATGATCGACGACCAGGCCCCGGCACCGCACATCACCCCCTTAGTTGTATGACACTACTGGGTTACTATCGAGTGCCGAGGGTGATACCTCGTCAGCACTTCTGATGTTAACCTTGTAGGGTAGTTAATTGGTCGTGGTCATCGAGGGTGATTTCTCCTTCAGCACTCCCAATATGACTCTGTCATGCAGCACTTCAAGTGTGAACCTCGAGGGTGATTCCTCCTAGGTTCACCTTGATGATTACATCGGGTGGGATCCATCGAGGGTGATTCCTCAGGTTTCTCCCTGGTGTTTGGACACACGGTTACTTTGACTTAACACAGAACCATGATGACATCGGGTCGGCCCTGAGGGGTACCCGCGAGTGATGGGAAGTCGGGTTGACCTGGAGGGTACCCGAGAGATAATTACGAGGCGTGGCCAGGCATTCTTATCCCTTGTCGCAAGTCCTTGAGATGGGGCGACGGGGTCACATCGATCGTGAGTCCTTGCTCGTTACCGCACGCTACCAATACACTAACGATTTGGATATTTGATCTGAGTGGGCCTCTGGCCCGATAGCACTAACCATCATGCGGGAATAAGTTATGGGCACTCTGCGTCATACGTTTCTTTTGAAAGCTCTATCAGACGTCCAGTTCAGCATCGCGGCACGGCTGGGCCGGCGCCATCCTGTAGTGGTGGTACCGAGATTCGCCCTGCTCATAACGACCCGGAGTGCACAGGGCGATGGCCCAAGACCCCTGTGCGCTTAGGATATAGACCGACGGGGACCTCTCTGCTAAGCCTAGGTAGGACTACAGCGTGTCGTTTGGCCGAGGCCGGGCATGACACAGAAAAGTGTGTTCGGCCGGAGTTAAGCGAGTGTGGTGGGTAAGTTGGTGCACCCCTGCAGGGAAGAACTAATCTATGCATAGCCGGATCCTCGGTAACGGACAGTCGGAGTTGTACCCTGATTGATACAACTAGAACTGGATACTTGTGATGAGAAATGGATAGTATGGCTCTGGGATTGCTTTCTCGCAGGGAGTCGAGAAAGGATCTCTGGGTGAGGTTGAGACTTATTAATACTACTACTATATAATGTGCTGATCTACACTCTTCTAATGCTGCAAGACCGCTGAAGATGCTAGTCTTTGATAGGACTAGGCCTTCTCTCTATTCTGGCATTTCTGCAGCCCAGTCCACATATACAGCCTTTCTTTGATAATGATGCATATGTAGTGTAGATCCTTGCTTGCTGAGTACTTCGGATGAGTACTCACGGTTGCTTTGCTTCCTCTTTTTCCCCATATCCATTTGATGCAACCAGATGACGGAGCCCCTGAGACAGCTGCCCCCGCCGACGACTACTACAACTACCCTGAGGGTGGTTACTACTTCGAGTTGGCTGACAACCAGGAGTAGGTTCGGAGGGTCCCATGCAGGAGGCCTGCGCCTTTTCGATCGTAGCTTTTGTTTTGCCCCGCCTTCTTAAAGGCTTGTCTATTTTATCTTTTATATCTGTACTCAGATATCTGATGCTTCCGCTGATGCTTGTATGCGAGCTTATGTATTTGAGCCCTCGAGGCCCCTGGCTTGTAATATAAAGCTTGTATTATTTTAAATTTGTGTCTAGAGTTGTGTTGAGATATCTTCAAGTGAGTCCTTAGGCTTGATCATGTGCATTTGCGTGTATGACTAGTGCATGATTGAGCCGGGGGCGTCACAGGTTGGTATCAGAACCGACTGCCTGTAGGAACCCCCTTTCCAACTCCTTGGCCGAAGTTGAGTCTAGTTTTTCAAAAACTATTTTACTAACATGGTTGTGTGGCTTACGGGCCCACATCGCCGAATGGGTGGTATTAGTATCTTTTATTCCTCTTCCTTACTCTGGGACTCTGATCTCTCTTCCTTTCGGGTTAAAATTTTACTAACTCCAACATTAGGTTCTCGTGATCACATCCACCCGGAGTTCTGAAATTACCCCCCCCCCCCTTTCTTCAAGATTGTGGGCCAAGTTCTGCTTACAGGATCCTTTTATCGAGGGCACCTTGTGTTGTCACTTGCAGATTCCTTGCTCCAACAGTTTTCTCCGACATGATGTAGCCTTTGCTAGGTCATGTTGTTGTATTCCACACCGCGTGCATGCGCGCCGCCTAGTTTGTCTAGCTGCGAGCGTTCCCGAGCGCGTAATCTCCGTTTGAATCTAACTCTGTCCATGGATTGGTATGTCTTTAATGACTACTATCATATATCTAATGCCCTTCTTGTTCATTTCCCGTGTTACATCATGAATAACTCCATACACATGCAGTTGTTATTACTAAACTGTCCTTGTTGTTTTTAGTAGGATGGCTGACGATCCTCCACCTCCACCCTATATTGTCGCGATGATGCAGCAGTTTGAATTGAGCCGTCAGCTCAACAAGAGTTTGGTGAACCGTTTGGAACGCAACGATGCTCGTCAGGAGCGTGGTCCGATATCGCTTCTAGATTTCGTGCGCCTCAACCCATCTGTTTTCCGCAACTCCACCAATCCTATGGATGCTGATGATTGGCTTCATGACATCGTGTTTGAGATGGAATCAGCTAATGTTGCTCCTGACAATTACGTCACCTTTGCGACATTCCACTTGAAGGGTCCAGCTGCTCAATGGTGGGAAAGCCACAAGGGTATGTTGCTTGCTGAAACAGTAACCACTTGGCAGGAATTTCAGTCAGCCTTTCGTCCACGGTACATTCCTCAAGGTCTGAAGGACCAGAAGAAGAAGGAATTCCGCAAACTCACCCAGGGAATAATGACTGTGGATGAATATCAGAGGAAATTCCTTGAATTATCCCGCTATGCCGAAGATGACGTCTGCACTGACCCAGGCAGGCAGGTGAAATTCCATGAAGGATTGCGTACTGATATAAACCTCACACTTGTTGTCCTTGATTGTGCGGACTTTGCGACGCTTGTCAGCCAAGCCTTCCGAGTTGAAACTGGTCTGGCTAAGTACCAGGAGTTGCTCAAGTGCACTTGTGATGTAGGCTCATCCTCGGGTCAGCCTGTTCAGAAATGTCGAGTGTGGATTACGCACAATGTACATCACCGACCTGCCCCTGCACCGAGACCTTCTTATGTTGCACCTCGTCTGCCTGCGCCGCCTAAACAGCTCAGAAATCTAAGTGGACAGCCTAATGTTATGGATCCACCCCATAATGATGGTTTATGTCGTAAGTGTGGACAGCCAGGGCACCGTGCTTTCAACTGTCATCAGGGTCAGCCGCAGAATTCGTCACATCATTCTATTGACCGTAAAAAGGGCCATCGAAACCATCACAATAGAAGCTACGGTGTCAGGCCGCTTGCTATGAATTATGGTCAAGTCACTCATGTCAAAATGGAAGAAGCTCGTGAAACCCCAAAGATTGTGATGGGTGCCCTTCTTGTTAATTCAGTGCCAGCAACTGTCCTCTTTGATCCAGGAGCATCTCCTGCCTTTGTGTCCCAACAGTTTGCACAGTTACATGGTTTAGGCCTGGAAAAGTTATCCATTCCTTTATCAGTTCAATCCCCGGGGTCCAAGTGGCAAACCTCAATGGTAAGCCCTCTCAACCAAATCGAGATTGGAGGTCTACTTTTTCCGGCTTCTCTCATTGTACTCGGATCTTCCAACATAGACATCATTCTTGGTATGGATTGGTTGACAACCCATAATGCTTTGATTGACTGTGCTGCCAAGACTGTCCAGCTCACTCACCCTTCTGGCCAGACAGTCCAATACTCAGTCCGAGCAGCTCAGGATGCCGAGAATCAGATATATGTTCAGAATGCATTGAATGCCTCACCTCTTGAGGGAATAGAGAACATTCTAGTCGTTCGTGATTTCAAAGATGTCTTTCCAGAAGAACTTCCAGGAATACCCCCTGCTAGAGCTGCTGAATTCATCATAGACTTGAAGCCGGGCACTACTCCTATTGCGAAGCGTCCTTATAAGATGCCGCTGCATGAACTCCTTGAACTTAAGGAGGAAATCGACAAGTCACTTAGAAAGGGTTTCATCCGCCCCAGTTCATCTGCTTGGGGAGCACCTTCCCTCTTTGTCAAGAAGAAGGATGGTACGAATCGGTTGGTTCAAGATTATCGACCAATCAACCAAGCAACAATTCAGAACAAGTATCCACTTCCTCGGATCGATGATCTGTATGATCAACTTGCTGGATCATCGGTGTTCTCTAAACTCGACTTGAGGTTGGGTTATCATCAGATCCGTGTTCGCGAAGAGGATATTCTGAAGACTGCATTTGTTACTCGCTATGGCTCTTATGAGTACACTGTAATGTCATTTGGCCTAACAAATGCTCTAGCTACGTTCTCCCGCCTGATGAATTATATCTTCATGGATTACCTCGACAAATTTGTCGTGGTTTACTTGGATGATATTCTTATATATTCCAAGAATGAAGAAGAACATGCCGAACATCTTTGGCTGGTACTGGAAAAGTTGCGTGAGCATCAACTATATGCCAAGTATTCTAAATGTGAATTCTGGTTGTCTAAAGTGACTTATCTCGGCCACATGATCTCCAAAGATGGCATTGCTGTTAACCCAGAATGAGTTCAGGCTATTCTTGAATGGACTCCACCGAAGAATGTCAAGCAAGTCAGAAGTTTGCTCGGACTTGCAAGCTATTGCCGTCGCTTTGTTGAGAATTTCTCAAAGATTGCTAAGCCTTTGACTGATCTGCTTCACAAGGGCGTTAAGTTTGAGTGGATAGACAAATGTCAGGAAAGTTTCCAGACTCTCAAGGACAAGCTAACTTCTGCTCGAGTACTTGCTCCTCCAGATTCTCGCAAAGACTTTGCAATTTATTGCGACGCATCCCATGAAGGATTAGGCTGTGTCCTAATGCAAGAGCGTAAAGTGATTGCTTATGGCTCTCGAGAGTTGCACCCGCATGAAGAGAATTATCCGGTACATGATCTAGAACTAGCAGCTGTCATCTATGCATTAAAGTTGTGGCGACATTACCTCCTCAGTAATCATTGCGAGATTTACACGGACCATAAAAGCCTGAAGTACTTGTTCACTCAGCCATCTCTGAACCTCCGTCAGCAAAGATGGATGGAGACCATTACGGACTATGATTTGGGTATTTCTTATACCCCTGGCAAGGCTAATGTAATAGCTGATGCTTTGAGCCGTAAATCCTACTGCTGTGAACTTGAAGTCCAGTTATAGCAACCACTCTTGTATGAAGAGCTTTGAAAGCTAAATCTCGAGATAGTTCCTCAAGGATACCTAAATACCTTGGTTGTTGAACCAGACCTTGAGAAGGCTGTTAAGAGTGCGCAAGCTAAAGATGCTGAAGTTGATCTAATGAAGAAAGATCTTCACCTTGAAAAGTACAGGGATTTCTCACTGTCTGAAGATGGAACCTTGTATTTCAGAGACCGCATTATCGTACCTCGCTTCGAGCTTATGACTGATAAGGTCATGAAGGAGGCACATGATACACCACTGTCTATTCATCCAGGTAGCACCAAGATGTATCGTGATCTCCGTCAAAGGTACTGGTCGTCCAAAATGAAGCAGGATATTGCTTGATACGTTGCTGAATGTGATGTTTGCCGTCGCGTTAAAGCAGAACATCAGAAGCCTGCTAGAATTCTGCAACCGTTACCTATTCCTTTATGGAAATGGGATAAAGTGCAAATGGATTTCATTACTGGCCTTCCCAAGTCACAGAAGGGTCACGATGCTATTCTTGTCGTCGTTGACTAACTTTCTAAAGTTGCACACTTTCTGCCCGTCAAGGAGACTATCACTGCTAGTCAGTTAGCAGAACTATATATCTCCAGAATTGTATCACTCCACGGTATTCCGAAGAAGATCAGTTCGGACCGTGGCGGCCTTTTCACTTCTAAGTTCTGGGATAGTTTCCAAGAAGCTATGGGAACTCATATTACCTGGAGTTCAGCTTATCACCCCCAGTCCCAAGGCCAAGTCGAGCGAGTAAATCAAGTGCTTGAAGATATGCTGCGAGCTTGTGTTATTTACTTCGGCAAGAAGTGGGAAGAATCTCTCCCGTATGCTGAGTTCTCTTATAACAACAGCTATCAAGCCAGCTTGAAAATGGCTCCCTTTGAAGTACTTTATGGATGTAAGTGTCGAACCCCTCTGAATTGGTCAGAAACTGGGGAACGACCGCTCGTTGGCCCGGATATTATCCAACACGCAGAAGAGCAAGTCCGTATCGTTCGTGAAAACCTCAAGGCGGCTCAGGATCGCCAGAAGAGCAACTACGATCGCAAACGATGGGGTTTGACTTACCAACCTAGTGATCAAGCTTATCTGCGTGTCACTCCTATGAAGGGCACTCATTGATTTGGAATCAAGGGCAAGTTAGCTCCCCGCTACATTGGTCCTTTCTGCATTGTTGCTAGACGTGGTCAGGTGGCATACAAATTGGAGTTGTCGCCACAATTCTCTCATATCCACGACGTCTTCCATGTGTCGCAACTTCGTCATTGCTTCAAGGAATCTCCGCACCGAGCAGTGGACCATGAATTGCTCGAATTGCAAGATGATCTATCTTATAAAGAGCATTCGATCCGCATTCTCAATCAAGCTAAACATCGGATCCGTCAGAAGGTTACCAAGTTCCTGAAAGTGCAGTGGTCAAATCATACAGAAGATGAAGCCACTTGGGAACGCGAGGATCATCTTCGAATGGAATACCCCGACCTCTTTCCTTCTGCCTCTTGAATTCTCGGGACGAGAATTTCTTTTAGAGGAGGAGAATTGTAACACCGCTGTGTAATAAAGCACTATGACATAATGATAATCATGCCAAGTCATCTTCAATTGCATTGCTTGATCACAGTGGTTAATTCCCTTATTGCGAATCCCTTCACTGAAATCAATTCAAATGCAAAGTGTAAATTCAAGTTGCTAAAATTTTGCTGGAATTTTTTTCACCTTCTAGCAAATATTCCAAAACAAATGTTGTTAAGGAAAACAACATCACCATCAACCACAAAATGGGCCTAAGCATTTATAACAGTGCCAAAACAGCACTTTAAATGCTATATTCATTTTTGAATAATTCAAATGAATTCAAATCTTGCCCAAACTTTTTGTGGCAGAGCACAATATTCCATAGTAATTGTTTTGGCTAGGCACACATTTTTGCTAAGCCATTTGGTGGCTTGGAATATTACAAAACTGTCTTTGTAAATAAAAAATAGAAAGGCCTGGACTGACTGGGCCTTAGTGCACAGTGGCAGGCCCAGTCAGCCCAGCCTGCTCTGTGCACAGTCGTCGTCCTTGTCGCCACGCCCATGGCTGCGCGCGCGCGCCGGCGAAACGGCGACACGTCGACACCACCGACGCCCACCAACGCCGAGGGGATAAGGACCAGCCTCATCCCTTCCCCCTGGACCTCCTCATCCATTCGCTCCCCCTCCTCCTCGCTCTCTCTTGCTCGCTTGCCTCTCTCTCTCACACAGCCGAACACGCCCGCCGCCGTCGCCGCGTCGATCCTGCGGCCACCGTCATCGCCCCGCATCGCCGACATGCCGTAGGCATCCGCCATCGTCCTCCATGTCGATCGGTGCCCGCCGTTGGAGCCGGGAGGCACCACAGTGCCGGATCCACCTCGTCCCCTTCCGCCTCGGCCGCCGGTGATTCCCGTCGACCGCGGCCTTCCTCTGCGCTCCCGTTCACTTACGGGGCCTCCTTGCGCCCGCACGATGAGCACCGCACGTCCTCGCCCTACCTCCCCCTTGTTCTGTTGCACATAACATTGCCGCCATGGACGGCCGAGCTCAAGTCCGCCGTGCCGCTCATCGTCGTCGCTTCCGTCGATGCCATGGCCGTCCGAGCACGCCATCGTGCTCGGGGCACTCCAGCGGTGCGGCCTGGCGCTTTAAATCGCTCGTGCGCGCGTTAGTTCTTCATTTTTGCCGAGCTACCGTAGACCACCGCCGCCGGCGACCTTGCAGCTCCCTGTTCCGGCCATCTCCGGTCAGTCCAGTGGCACCACTCGACGCACAGTAGCGTCAGCTTTTGAACTCAAGTTAAAACATGCGATTTGGCGCTCTATAACGAAAATCCAAGCCTCTCCGGTGTTCGGCCGCAGCGGAGAGCTCGCCGGCGCAACTCCGGCACCAGCGTTGACCTGGCAGGGCGTGGGGCCCGCCCAGTGCCGTTGACAATGGGCCCCTACGCTTCTGTTTGACCGCGTTGACCACGGTCAATGAGGGTCACTGTTCACACCAGACACTGACTTGTGGGCCCCTGCGCTTAATTAAGTTAATTAAGTTTTTAAAACTAATCTGTTAATCAGTTAAGTCACTAACACCTCGGGCCCACCCCACTAATTCATTCTGTTAGATTAGTTTAACCCACTGTTAACCCAGAGAGGCTGACACGTGGGCCCCACTAGTCAGGTTTGACCTGGTCAGCCGCCCTGTTGACTGCTGATGTCACTGTGTCATCATGCTGACGCAATAAACCTTTTATGTTAATTTAAAATAATCCCAGAAAATGTTTTAATCTTTGAAAATTCGTAGAATTTAAACCGTAGCTCGGATCGAAAAACTTTATACATGAAAGTTGCTCAGAACGACGAGACGAATCCAATCATGCCGTCTGTTTCCATGACGGGATCCTCTACGGAGGTGAACCCGCAACTTTTAGCCTGTTTCTGGTAGATGAATAGTGCATACATACCGGTTAATAAATCCAACTTAAATCCTAAAATAAATAATATGACTTAGACATGCTTTTAGGCAACCCTGCACTGCACCTTAAGCATAGCATGCTCTGTGTTGCATATGTTTGCTGTGTATTTATCTGTTTCTTCCCCCTCTTCTCTCTCGGTAGATCCCGGTACCGACGTAGTCCTCGAGATCGACGCAGCTCCGGAGATCGGCTACACTACTGACGACCCTTTTCTTGCCGTAGAGCTTCCAGGCAAGCACCCCCCCCCCCTTGAGCATGCCTATATCGCCTATTCATTCTCTCTTATGCTTGCATTAGAAATTGTTGCTGCTACTGTTTATCCTATTTTTGATGCATAGCTTGTTTTTGTAACTGCTGTTGATACCTACCTGCTTATCCTAAACTGCTTAGTATAGACTGGATAGAGATCCACCAGAGACCCCCCACTTGTCCCAGTTGCCCCCGCTGGATTATCAGATGACTCGATCAACATGATCGACGACCAGGCCCCGGCACCGCACATCACCCCCTTAGTTGTACGACACTACTAGGTTACTATCGAGTGCCGAGGGTGATACCTCGTCAGCACTTCTGATGTTAACCTTGTAGGGTAGTTAATTGGTCGTGGTCATTGAGGGTGATTCCTCCTTCACCACTCCCAATACAACTTTGTCATGCAGCACTTCAAGTGTGAACCTCGAGGGTGATTCCTCCTAGGTTCACCTTGATGATTACATCGGGTGGGATCCATCGAGGGTGATTCCTCAGGTTTCTCCCTGGTGTTTGGACACAAGGTTACTTTGACTTAACACAGAACCATCATGACATCGGGTCGGCCCTAAGGGGTACCCGTGAGTGATGGGAAGTCGGGTTGACCTGGAGGGTACCCGAGAGATAATTACGAGGCGTGGCCGGGCATTCTTAGCCCTTGCCGCAAGTCCTCGAGACGGGGCGACGGGGTCACATCGATCGTGAGTCTCTGCTCGTTACCGCATGCTACCAATACACTAACGATTTGGATATTTAATCTGAGTGGGCCTCTGGCCCGATAGCACTAACCATCACGCGGGAATAAGTTATGGGCACTCTGCGTCGTACATTTCTTCCGAAAGCTCTGTCAGACGTCCAGTTCAGCATCACGTCATGGCTGGGCCGGCGCCATCCTGTAGTGGTGGTACCGAGATTCGCCCTGCTCGCAACAACCCAGAGTGCACAGGGCGATGGCCCAAGTCCCCTGAGCGCTTAGGATATAGACCGACGGGGACCTCTCTGCTGAGCCTAGGTAGGACTACGGCGTGTCGTTTGGCCGAGGCCGGGCATGACCCAGAAAAGTGTGTCCGGCCAGAGTTAAGCGAGCGTGGTGGGTAAGTTGGTGCACCCCTGTAGGGAAGAACTAATCTATGCGTAGCCGGATCCTCGGTAACGGACACTCGGAGTTGTATCCCGATCGATACAACTAGAACTGGATACTTGTGATGAGAAATGGATAGTATGGCTCTGGGATTGCTTTCTCGCAGGGAGTCGAGAAAGGATCTCTGGGTGAGGTTGAGACTTATTAATACTACTACTATATATTGTGCTGATCTACACTCTTCTAATGCTGCAAGACCCCTGAAGATGCTAGTCTTCGATAGGACTAGGCCTTCTCTCTATTCTTGCATTTCTGTAGCCCAGTCCACATATACAGCCTTTCTTTGATAATGATGCATATGTAGTGTAGATCCTTGCTTGCTGAGTACTTCGGATGAGTACTCACGGTTGCTTTGCTTCCTCTTTTTCCCCATATCCGTTTGATGGAGCCCCTGAGACAGCTGCCCCCGCCACCGACTACTACAACTACCTCGAGGGTGGTTGCTACTTCGAGTTGGTTGACGACCAGGAGTAGGTTCGGAGGGTCCCAGGCAGGAGGCCTGCACCTTTTCTATCGTAGCTTTTGTTTTGCCCCGCCTTATTAAAGGCTTATCTATTTTATCTTTTATATCTGTACTCAGATATCTGATGCTTCCGCTGACGCTTGTATGCGAGCTTATGTATTCGAGCACTCGAGGCCCCTGGCTTGTAATATAAAGCTTGTATTATTTTAAATTTGTCTCTAGAGTTGTGTTGAGATATCTTCAAGTGAGTCCTTAGGCTTGATCATGTGCATTTGCGTGTATGATTAGTGCACAATTGAGTCGGGGGTGTCACAGGTGGATAATGCTAAAGGTTATCCAATTGAGAAAATGCCATGTCCTAAAGATATTAAAGGTATTCGTAGTTTCCTTGGTCATGCTGGTATCTATAGGAGGTTTATTAAAGACTTCTAAAACATTTCTAGGCCTCTTACAAATCTTTTACAAAAGGATGTTCCATTTGTTTTTTATGATGATTGTGTAGAAGCCTTTGAAACACTTAAGAAAGCCTTAACTTCTGCACCTATTGTTCAACCACCTGATTGGAACTTGCCTTTTGAAATTATGTGTGATGCTAGTGATTATGTTGTTGGTGCTGTTCTAGGACAAAGAGTTGATAAGAAATGAAATGTTATTCATTATACTAGCAAAACTCTAGACAGTGCCCAAACAAATTATGCTACTACTGAAAAAGAATTTTTAGCAGTTGTGTTTGCTTGTGACAAATTCAGATCTTACATTGTTGATTCCAAAGTAATTGTTCACACTGATCATGCTGCTATTAAATATCTTATGGAAAAGAAAGATGCTAAACCTAGACTCATTAGGTGGGTTCTTTTGCTACAAGAATTTGATTTACATATTACTGATAGAAAAGGAGCTGAGAACCCTGTAGCTGATAACTTGTGTAGGTTAGAGAATATTCTTGATGACCCACTACCTATTGATGATAGTTTTCCTGATGAAAAATTAGCTGCAATAAATGTTTCTCATAACACTCCATGGTATGCTGACTATGCTAATTATATTGTTGCTAAATACATACCACTTAGTTTCACATACCAGCATAAGAAAACATTCTTCTATGATTTCAGACATTACTTTTGGGATGACCCACATCTTTATAAAGGAGTAGATGGTATTATTAGTCGTTGTGTACCCGAGCATGAACAGGAACAAATCCTACGGAAATGTCACTCCAAAGCTTATGGAGGGCATCATGTGGGAGATTGAACTGCTCATAAGGTATTGCAATCTGGTTTTTATTGGCCTACTCTCTTCAAGGATGCCCGTATGTTTGTTTTATCTTGTGATGAATGTCAAAGAATTGGTAATATCGGTAAGCGTCAAGAAATGCCTATGAATTATTCACTTGCTGTTGAACCATTTGATGTTAGGGGTTTTGATTAAATGGGACCTTTTCCTTCCTCTAATGGGTATACACATATTTTGGTTGCTGTTGATTATGTTACTAAGTGGGTAGAAGCTATTCCAACTAGTAGTGCTGATCATAACACTTCCATTAAAATGCTTAAAGAAGCTATTTTCCCGAGGTTTGGAGTCCCTAGATATTTAATGACTAATGGTGGTTCACACTTTATTCATGGTGCTTTTCGTAAAATGCTTGCTAAATATGATGTTAACCATAGAATTGCATCACCTTATCATCCTCAATCTAGTGGTCAAGTTGAACTTAGCAATAGAGAAATAAAACTAATATTACAAAAAATGTTAATAGGTCCCGAAAGAATTGGTCTAAGAAATTGGATGATGCACTTTGGGCCTATAGAACAGCATATAAAAATCCTATGGGTATGTCTCCCTATAAAATGGTTTATGGAAAAGCTTGTCATTTGCCTCTAGAGTTAGAACATAAAGCTTATTGGGCAATTAAAGAACTCAACTATGATTTCAAACTTGCCGGTGAAAAGAGGTTATTTGATATTAGCTCATTAGATGAATGGAGAACCCAAGCCTATGAAAATGCCAAATTATTTCAGGAAAAAAGTTAAAAGATGGGATGACAAAAGAATCCAAAAGCAGGAATTCAAAGTTGGAGAATATGTTCTTTTGTACAACTCTCGTTTTAGATTCTTTGCAGGAAAACTTCTCTCCAAATGGGAAGGACCATATATTATCGAGGAGGTTTATCACTCTGGAGCCATCAAAATTAATAATGCCGAAGGTACTAACTCGAAGGTGGTCAATGGGCAAAGAATTAAACACTATATCTCAGGTACGCCTATTAATGTTGAAAGCAATATTATTCAAACCATGACACCAGAGGAATGTTGGGAAACGTTGCATGGCAAACAAACAAAAAATCTACGCACACGCAATGATCTATCCATGGAGATGCATAGCAACGAGAGGGGGAGAGTGTGTCTACGTACCCTCGTAGACCATAAGCAGAAGCGTTTCACAACGCTGTTGATGTAGTCGAACTTTCTTCGCACTCCAACTGATCTAGTACCGAACGCACGGCACCTCCATGTTTTGCACACGTTCAGCTCGGTGACGTCCTCTGCCTTCTTGATCCAGTAAGACGGCGAGGTAGTAGATGAGTTCCGGCAACACGACGGTGTGGTGACTGTGATGGTGATGCGATCTCCGCAGGGCTTCGCCTAAGCACTACGAAAATATGACCGAGGGAGTAAACGGTGGACGGGGGCGCCGCACACGGCTAAGACAATGTTGTGTCCTTGTGTGGCGCCCCCTCCCCATGTATATATAGGTGGGAGGGGAGAGGGGGGCTGCCAGGGCGCGCCTCTAGGGGCTGGCCGCCGGCCCTAGGGCTCCTGCCCTCCTGCGCCCCCCTTTCCTTGTATGGACAAGGGGGAAAGGAAAGAGGGGGGAGAGGGAAGGAAGTGGGAGTCCAACTCCACTCTTTCCTTTCCCTCCCCTTAGGCCGGCCCTATAGGGGGCGCACCAGCCCCTTGTGGGCTGGTGTGTTCCCTCACTTGGCCCATAAGGCCCATATCTTTGCCGGGGATGCCCGAAACTCCTTCCGGTGACCCGATAAGTATCCGGTACCCTCCGAAACACTTCCAGTGTCCGAATACCATCGTCCTATATATCAATCTTTACCTTTCGACCATTTCGAGACTCTTCATCATGTCCGTGATCTCATTCGGGACTCCGAACAACATTTGGTCACCAAATCATATAACCCATATAATACTATATCGTCAATGAACGTTAAGCGCGCAGACCCTACGGGTTCGAGAACTATGTAGACATGACCGAGACACCTCTCCGGTCAATAACCAATAGTGGAACCTGGATGCCCATATTGGCTCCTGCATATTCCACGAATATCTTTATTGGTCAAACCATTATGACAACATACGTAATTCCCTTTGTCCATCGGTATGTTACTTGCCCGAGATTCGATCATCGGTATCTTCATACCTAGTTCAATCTCGTTACCGGCAAGTCTCTTTACTCGTTTCGTAATACATCACCTCGTGACTAACTCCTTAGTTGTTTGCTTGCAAGGCTTCTTATGATGTGTATTACCGAGAGGGCCCAGAGATACCTCTCCGAAACTCGGAGTGACAAATCCTAATCTTGATCTATGCCAACTCAACAAACACCTTCGAAGATACCTGTAGAGCATCTTTATGATCACCCAGTTACGTTGTGACGTTTGATAGCACACAAGGTATTCCTCTGGTATCCGGGAGTTGCATAATCTCATAGTCGAAGGAATATGTATTTGACATTTAGAAAGCAATAGCAATAAACTGAACGATCAATATGCTAAGCTAACGGATGGGTCTTGTCCATCACATCATTCTCCTAATGATGTGATCCCGTTATCAAATGACAACTCATGTCTATGGTTAGGAAACCTTAACCATCTTTGATCAACGAGCTAGTCTAGTAGAGGCTCACTAGGGACACGGTATTTGTTTATGTATTCACACATGTATTTAAGTTTCCGATCAATACAATTCTAGCATGAATAATAAACATTTATCATGAATAAGGAAATATAAAATAACAACTTTATTATTGCCTCTAGGGCATATTTCCTTCAAGGAACACATAAAAGAAACCTTCCGGAACACTCCAGAATACTAAAAAAGAGGAGGTAGGTGATACGGTAAGCAAATGGACTCCAAAAAATCCACAAAAATATTTTCTGTTAGTTTTGGAATATTACAAAAATTAGGAAAATAAGAAACAATCAGGAAGGCAACCGAGGAGGGGCCAGGCGCGCCCAGGTGGGTTGTGCCCACCTCGGGAACCTTCCCAACTCCGTTTTTCTATCATTTGCTTGTTTCCCAAGATAAAAAATCTACCCCCGAACGTATTGACACCCGTATCATAGAGAAATCTTCTGTTCTTCTTTCTTGTTGTTTTCTGTTAGATCTGTCAGGCCAGACATCATGTCTTCTCCCTTCTCCGACCAAGTAGAGGGGGATGCTTGGCTGATGAAGATAGAACTAAAGAGAGAGGAACCAGAGGAAACCACCAAGGGTGACAAGGTCAAGGATGTCGTGGAAGATCCAGTTCTGGCAGTAGGGCAGGTTGTCCGAGTAGCAGAAGAAGAAGACATCTTTCAACCTTACTATGACCATCTTACCCGTACTGAAATTGAAGCTTTCAGGGTCATTGAAATGGTTCGTGTGCAAAATAAATATCTCACTCATGAAAATATTCTGTTGCAAGAGCATATCATCGCCCTCCGGAGCATCATTCATAGATTGGAGTACCTCCTGAGCCTGAAGTGTGACGCTACTACTTCACCACCACCACCATCATCTTCCCCACCAAAGGAGACTTGAGTTCATGGTATGGGCACTCCCATTGGCTTGTGCCAAGCTTGGGGGAGGTGCCCCGATATTGTATCACCACCACTATCTTTACCTTTATCTATTCTAGTTCGATCTTTAGTTATCCTTTGATTTAGTTGAAAAAAAGTTTAGTTTGATCCTTTCTTTTCGAGTGCTTGCTTAGTGATCTATCTATCTATGTAATCGTGTGCGAGATATATAATAAAGAGTAGTTTGAGTGTTGTTTCTTTACTCTTTTGTTTCAATAAAAAGAAAGGAAAATAAATGAAAAAGATCATATGCTAATCTTATGGTAAGTAATGACATCACATAAGGAAAAGTATAAGTGGTAAAAATTATTGGAGGTTGACAAACATAGCATTGGTCAATGATGCAATTCATGAAAGAATTAATAAGGGAAGAGAAGATTCACATGCAAATATACTATCTTGGACATCTTTTATGATTGTGAGCCCCCATTAAATATTATGTGTCAAAATTGTTGACGTTGGACAAGGAAGACAACATAATGATTTATGTTTGTTCATATTCACATAGAAGTTATACTGTCATAGATCCTTCAACATGTGGTGCTTGCTCAATATCTTTGCTAGCCAAAAACTCCGCATTAAGTAGAGATACTACTTGTGCATCCAAAAACCCTTAAACCCAAAATCCTATTTTGAGAGTCCACCATACCTACCTATAGATTGAGTAAGATCCTTCAAGTAAGTTATCATCGGTGCAATAAGGCAATAAAAATTGCTTCTAAATGTGTTGGATCATTTAGTGTAAGAGAAAATTGAGCGTTGTACGAACTTGTGATGGCAAAGTAATAAAAGCAACAGACTGCATAATAAAGGTTGCTATCACAAGGGGCGATATAACGTGACGTTCTTTTGCATTAAGGGATTTGGCATACAAACAAAAAGAGCATCACAACCTCTGCTTCCGTCTGCGAAGGGCCTATCTTTTACTTTTATGCGTTTACTTTTATGTAAGAGTCAAAGTATTCTTCCCTTTTCCTTTTTATTTTTCTCTTTTGCAAGCATCATGTGGTGAGGAAAGATCTAGGCACATATATCCAGTTGGATATGAGTGGGCGTGAGTTATTATTGTTGACATCACCCTTGAGGTGAATACGTTGGGAGGTGAAACTATAAGCCCCTATCTTTCTATGTGTCCGGTTGAAACTTTTTGTTCATGGGTATGCTGTGAGTGTTAGCAATCATAGAAGGTTAAATGATAGTTAAGTATGTGGACTTGCCTAAAGGCTCCAATATGTGACCCTTCCTGAAAATATGATGAATTGTAGTTACAAAGTTGACTGAGAACATAGTGTGTTGGTTTTCAATAAGGTTTATGCTTTATACTTCAATGTTGTGATGAATTGTTACTTGTTCATGAGAAGTTATATGACAAAAGTTGTGTGATAAAGTTTTATGTTAAAGTTCCTTGCTGTTATAATAATAAGCATGATGCTTCTATGTCCGTATTTTGTTTTTGTCGACACCTCTCTCTCTAAGCATGTGGGCATGTTTTTCGATTTCGGTTTTTCGCTTGAGGACAAGCGAGGTCTAAGCTTGGGGGAGTTGATACGTCCATTTTGCATCATGTTTTCCTACTGTTATTTATAATGTTTTTATGCATAATAATGCTTTATGGAGTAATTCTAATGCCTTTTCTCTCATAATATGAAAGGTTTACACAAAGAGGGAGAATGCCGACAGCTAGAATTCTGGACCTGAAAAAGCTACGTCAGAGTTACCTATTCTGCACATCTCCAAATGAGCTGAAAATTTACGGATAATTGTTTTGGAATATATAAAAAATACTGGAGAAAATAACTACCGGAGGGGGCCACCCTGGTGAGCACAAGACACCAGGGTGCGCCTCGGCCCCCAGGCGCGCCCTGGTGGGTTGTGCCCTCCTTGGCCCACCACCGGTGCCCATCTTATGGTATATAGGTCATTTTGACCTAGAAAAAATAAGAGGGGGACTTTCGGGATGAAGCGCCGCCGTCTCGAGGCGGAACTTGGCAGGAGCACTTTTGCCCTCCGGCGGAGCGATTCCGCCTGGGGAACTTCCCTCCCGGAGGGGGAAATCATCATCATCGTCAACACCAACAACCCTCTCATCTTTGGGAGGGTAATCTCCATCAACATCTTCAACAACACCATCTCCTCTCAAACCCTAGTTCATCTCTTGTGTTCAATCTTTGTATCGGAACCTCAGATTGGTACCTGTGGGTGACTAGTAGTGTTGATTACATCTTGTAGTTGACTACTATATGGTTTATTTGGTGGAAGATTATATGTTTAGATGCATGATGCTATTTAATACCCCTATGATCTTGAGCATGATTATCATTTGTGAGTAGTTACTTCTGTTCTTGAGGTCACGGGAGAAGTCATGTTACAAGTAATCATGTGAACTTGATATGTGTTCGATATTTTGATGATATGTATGTTGTGATTCCCTTAGTGGTGTCATGTGAACATCGACTACATGGCACTTCACCATATTTGGGCCTAAGGGAATGCATTGTGGAGTAGTTATTAGATGATGGGTTGCTAGAGTGACAGAAGCTTAAACCCTAGTTTATGCGCTACTTCGTAAGGGACCGATTTGGATCCAAAAGTTTAATGCTATGGTTAGATTTTATCTTAATACTTTTCTCGTAGTTGCGGATGCTTGCGAGGGGGTTAATGATAAGTAGGAGGTTTGTTCAAGTAAGAACAACACCTAAGCACCGGTCCACCCACATATCAAATTATCAAAGTAGCGAACATGAATCAAACCAACATGATGAAAGTGACATGGTGAAATTCCTGTGTACCCTCAAGAATGCTTTGCTTATCATAAGAGACCGCTTTGGCCTATCCTTTGCCACAAAAGGATTGGGCTACCTTGCTGCACTTTATTTACCATTACCGTTACTTGCTCGTTACAAATTATTTTGCTATCAAACTACTTGTTACCGACTATTTCAGTGCTTGCAGAAAATACCTTGCTGAAAACCACTTGTCATTTCCTTCTGCTCCTCATTGGGTTCAACACTCTTACTTATTGAAAGGACTACGATTGATCCCCTATACTTGTGGGTCATCATCCCCCCATCTTATGATGGCTTTATCATGAATTACAACATGAATGGGATGGAGAAAAGTGCAAACGAGTTGTTTGCTATGCTCAAAACCGCGGAAGCTGAAATGCAGGAGAACAAGACAGTGTTGATGGTCAACAAGACCACCAGTTTCAAGAAGAAGGGCAAGTCCAAAAAGAAGAAATCTACTGAAGCTAGTAAGACTGAGTCTCAGAAGAAGAACAAGGGCGGAGCCTCTAAAGAGACTGAATGTTTCTGCTGCAAACAGAAGGGACACTAGAAACATAACTGCAAAAAGTATTTGGCGGATAAGAAGAACGGTTCTTCTGGTAAAGGTATAATTGTCATACAAAGTTAATGTTATTCTACTTGTAAATTTTTGTATGTCATGAGTATTTGATACTGATCAGTTGCACTCATTTTGCAAACCAATACAGGAACTATAGAGAGCTCACAAGGAGAGACGAAGTGAAGTCATGATACAAGTCGGGAATGGTGATGAGGTTGATGCTCGGAGACCGTCAAAGTCATGTCTTTTCGTTTATCTTCAAGATTTATCTTAGAACTGAAATAATAGTTATTTTGCTTCAGAGTTATGTAATGCATTATCATATGGGTTATGCATTGGATATTCTTATAACCTTTAAACAATGGTTGTTCGGATTATTATGAGAATATGTTTTTGATTAAACCACTATTTTGTGATGGTTTATTCATGATAAATCTTGAAAGGTGTGATCTATAACATTAAAAGTTCAAACGTCTTGAGAAGACTGATAAACCACTTGCATGTGGCACTACTTGGTTATATCGGATAATTGATCTTCATAGAGGTGAAGTATAAATTTCTGAATTGACTGAATATATTGAGATTTATAAAGTCGATGGATATAACAGTGCACGGTGAATATTTATACTTTATCAATATTATGAGTAAATATGATTTACGTGATAAAACATAAGGACTGAAATATTTGAAGTGGTTCAAAGAAATTCAGGATGAAGATATAATATCATTATGATAGATGATAAAAGGATTCTTCTTCCATGAAGAACTATATCTAAGTCATATGTTTAGCAAGCAATTGAATAATTGTGGAATTATTATCATCGATCTGCTCTTATTAAATTTTGGGGGATTTATGAATGGAACAACATATTATTCACTAAATAGATGCACCATCTAAAAGGTTCTAATAAAAACTATAAAGTTGTAGAATATTTTAGACCAAGGTTTCATTGTGGGATATTGTGTTTCGCTTACAAAAATCAAAGGACAAAATGTTTGTCATAGATTGGATGTTTTTTGAGAAAGGGTTTGCTTGTTAAAGGAGTAAGTGGGAGGTTGATACAGCTTATTAAGATTATTGAACCTTCGGCTCAAGTTAAGACTAAACCAGAAAGGTTTTGAAATAGCTTGTCTAAAAAACAAAGCAAATAATCTATTGCATGAGATGTAGAAGCTTCAGTTAAGATTGTAAACAAAATGCAAAGGTCAGGACAAGATTATCGAATCTACTGAATATTTCATCTTATCAGAAGATGGAACCTATGCACTATGAGGAAGCGGTGATGGCGCCCGGCTAAGATAGGTATTACTCAAACTATTTAAAATCCAAAGTGAAGATCATATGCAAGGAACAAGTTTCGAACTTGGAGAAACCTTCAGAAAATAATGGATCTTCAAGTATTCATGGATAATGATCCTGGAAGGAAAATCTTACAAAAGAGTTTTGTGGGATTGGAAGAATTAATCTTGTCAAATCTTCTTAGTAGCAATACTAAAAGGTATAAATGGATTACAATGGTGAATGTTGTGTACTGATATATAATAGATGAGCAACAAAACTAAATTTGAAAGAGATTTCAAACAAGAGGTATATAAGATACAACCAAAAGGTTTTTGTTGGGAGCCCAAATGATATAAATATTTCAAAGTCATGTGTATGAATTTGAAATAAAATATCAAGTAGCTGGAAATTTGATAAAGTAATTGGAGAATTTAAAATTTATCAAAAGACTTGTGGGTACAAGAAGTTTAGTGGGAGCTCTATGGTGTTTATGATCTTACATATGTATGACATATCACTTGATCAAAATAATATAAAGTATAATTAGCACAAAGAACATGTTTCTAAACAATTAGAATTATTTGATGAAAATATATATAGATAGATTAAAACATCTGATTATACTAAGAATTGTACGATGACAATTTTTTGAAAGAAGTTTAAAAGGAGAAAACGTTTTCTCAAAATGTCACATGACATGACACTATATAGAAATCAATAGTTGATAAGCATGTATGGATGAATAAGATTCATCATGTGTGTCATCAAATGTACAAAGCCATATGTTTTGTATAAAGGCTAGTAGTAAGTACCATAGTGATATCTAATAGATTCACTACAACAACTACTTAATGTTTTAAGTACCTCAGTTGGACGAAAGCTTTGCTTCTTGTCTTTAGATGAGATGAAGAGGTTGTTGTAAAAGTTAAACAAAATACTTGTTGTATAAGATTACACAAGACAACTTCATGACTAATAAACTATCAGACCATGAATTTTGAAATAGTTTTTCAGAAATGAACATAAATTGTGGATCTATAAATGATATAGCTTGTGACTTGAGAAGTTTCTCAATAGAATATAATCTGGATCAATAAAAGTTTATTGATAAATTATGATGTAGTTTCAAATAGATATTGACTATATAGAGATATAGCAATGGGACTATATGGAGATATAGTGTTACTCTAGAATGGACTATATGGAGATATAGTGTCACCATTAATGTAACAAATGAATTACACTACAAAACCAGTTGTTACCAACACAAATAACATTGAGATTTGAAGAATATCAAATCAAGTGACGAAGGCTCTACCACTAGCAAAGCATGAGCACATCAGATAGCCATATGGGTTAAGAAAAGCATGCAACTAGATTATTGACTCTAGTGCAAGTGGGAGACTGTTGGAAATATGCCCTAGAGGCAATAATATTTGTATTATTCTATTTCCATATTCGTAATTATAGAGTTTATATTCTATGTTATAACTGCTATGATCCTGGAATATGCGATTCAACGGAAAACTCATATGCATGTGTGGAATGATAAACGGTCAAATAAAAGGTTCCTAGTCTCGCCTCTAGGACTAGCTAAAGTGTTGTTGGTGATCATGTTTTCCAGATCTTAGGATATCATTAAGTGTAATGATAATCCTAAAACAACATTGAGATTATGACGTTTGAAGAATGGTCATATTGAACTGACCCAATCTAGTTTATTATGAAATGAGTTAACATCGTCTGCATTCATTTGTAATAACACTGAGTATTAACATGTGATATTTCTCCTTTGACCATGAGAGTATCACGGTCACTTCTTACCATACGGTGGGCTTTGGGGTTGCAAAAACGTCACCTGTAACACGGGGATCATAACGACAACTTATGGGTTCATCAGAAAGTTTAATAAGTGGCTGGATAGCTCGAGAGTGGGATTTGCTCCTCCAATGATGGAGAGGTATTCTTAGGGCCCTCTCGGCGTGAAAACATCGATCATCATCTAGGCAGACACACGTGACTTCATAACAGGGATAGCGGAACACAATAACGAGAAAGAATAACAAAACCGGTAACGAGGATTTCGGTATAGTGAGCATAGTGATGACTCAGGAGGATACCGATACATCCCGGGTTTTGTGAAGTATCACAAAGAAAAGGGAACATCACATGATAACCTAAGGTTCACTCAAATATCATTTGTGTACTCATAGGGACCGATACGGACGTCCACAGTCCCGCTACCGGTCATTGAACGAACAGTTTCGTTCATGTCTATGAGTTACCGAACATACGGGATCACAAGCTTAAGGCAATCACGATTTGTGGAGTTTTAGTAGGATGGGATTCATGAGAATATATTTTTGGAATTATTTCATGAATATTCGGAATAGTTCCGAGAGGACCCGGAAGCGTTTCGGGGTCACCGGAAGGGTTTCGGTGAATATCAGGTATTACCGGGTATTACCGATATATTATATATAGGTGGAAAATGTTTCTGAGATGTTAAAATATATATGAAATGGTCTAGAGGTGTTTAGAACATTTTATATTTAATTTAAATATCAAGAGGCCTTAAAAGGCCAAGAGGTGGAGAGAGTTATGGGCCACATAGGCCCATAAGGAAGTGGGGCGCCCCTTTCCTTGTAGGCGGGGCCGAATTGGACTAGGGGAGGAGTCCAACTCCTCCCCCATGGTCGGATCTCCAAGGGGGGACTTCCCCCCTTTGGTGGCCGCCCTCTCCTGCTCCTCCAACCTATATATACTAGGGGTTTTTGCTCTATGGTTCATACAAGTTTTGGAGCCTCCTCTAGTTCTTCTAGTTCTTATTCTAGTTGGTCCTAGTTGACTAATTAGAGCTTGGCTAATCCTCTTGTCCTTGTAATTAGAAGCCCAGTGTGGTTCTAATCTCCTCCCTCTAACTCTCCAGCGACGATTAGCTCTAGACGTGAAGCGTTGCCGGATCATGAAGGCTCCATGCTTGCAACCAAGTAGAGAGGTAGTGCTTTCGGTCTTCGGTTTGAGAGGTCATTCGTGGGCGGTACAAGGGATCATTCATCGATGGTTCGAGGGACTCCAAGTACGATCTACACCGACACACTCTTCTTCTGCTGCAACTCGGTGACGGTAATGATCGTGATCCCAACCTGTTATGCATCTTCATATCGATCTTGGGTGATTGTAGGTGCAATTCTTTTTCTTTTCGACTACGTTTACCAACATTGTGTTACGGTCATGCTTGCATGCTATAATGTGTGTTTTATTTTTTGTTTTGCATTATGCATCATAATCATCATTGCTTTGTTTGTGGCATATTTAATTTTGTTGTGATCTTGTATGCCAACTCATTCTTCTCCCATTCACCTCCCATATGCATCTTGCTCAAACCATCACAATTATCTTCAAGTTTCCAAAGCCCCATGCTAAGCTTTCCATTCTTATTTATCCAATTAATCCAAGTGGCATTTTTCCTGATTCAGATTAATGTTCACTTTTTTCCTATAAATCCTAAACCAGTCTAAGACTCCCTCCTCCAATTTTCAGCTCTTTTGGACATGCTTTGGTTGGATTCAAATTTCCTCAAGTTTGAACTAAATTCGAACTTGTTCAAATTTCCACTCTTTAAAAATGGCCAGAGCTTTTTATTCAAATAATGCATATTTTCAGTACTCCGGGGATATTTTTTTATCTCTCAAATTCTTCTCCTAGTCCCTGTTTATTTCTCATTAAGTTCTGTCTATTTCAAAAACAGAAAGAGAAGAAGAAAGCAAAACAGGGGAAAGAACTTACCTGAAGCCAGCCCACCTAGCCCTCCCTCCCTCTCTCTCTGCATGTTGCGTGCAGCCCACCACGTCGCCGAGCCACCTCCATCGCAGCGGCACTTACCCCTTCACTGGGCTGACCCCACCTGTCAGCCGCTCACCCCGCACCTTTATTCCACCTCCTGTAGCTTTTCCCTCTCATGGTAACTCCACACACGCATGCATGCACATGGCCACCGAGGCAGGCAACGCCTCCAAGCCGTCCAGCCCCGCTATAAGAACCCCTGCTTGGTATCCGTGCTATAACATCCCCAGCCTCACTCTACAGTAATCTCCCCTTAATAGTGGCCATGTCATCATGATCACCAGGCCACTCTACCACTTGTCCAATAATCAAAGCCAAATTCAAATTCAAATTGCATGTCAAATATTTAATTTTTCCTGTCATGTAATCAAAATAGTTCATCCTATGGCAAATAATCCCTAAAAATTGGTCATGTTGAAACCAACCTTCTTTGAATTCCCAAAATGCCCCTGTGAATTAATTTAGAGGTCCATCAGCATTTATTTTGGCCTTTCCAATTTCCAAAAATGATTAGACTTCTCCAATTGGCCCCAAACTTTTAGTGGAAGAGCATAATATTCCATTGTATTTTTGTGGACAAGTTTCACATTTTAATAAATACATTTGGCAGCTCAGATATTTTGCTAATCCCTTCTGTAAAAAGAAAAGCAGAGAAGAAATGAAAAAGGCCTAAACTGGACTGGGCCTAAGTGCACAGTGCACTGACCCAGCCCAGCAGGCCCACCTTCCCCTCCTCTCTTCTCTCTCCCTCGCGCTGTCACCACACCCGTGGCTGCGCGCGCGCTCGCCGACGAGACACCGACAGCGCGACACCACCGACGCCGACGGGATAAGGGCAACCCCGTCCCTCCCCCCTGGACTTCCTCAACACTTCCCCCCCTCTCTCGCGCGCGCTCTCGCGCCCCCTCTCCTCCTCTCCAGCAAGCTGCCGCCGCCGCTCGTCATCGTAGCCGCGGTCACCAGCGGTCCCAAGCCCGCTGGCCGTGTCCGGGAGCCCCGCCACCTCCTTCTTCTTCTTCTGGTGCAGCCAGGCAGAGCCGGAGGGCCCTGCATCGAGCGGATCGAGCCGGCCCCCTTCCTCTCAGCCTCCGGCGAACTCCGTCTGCTCCGTCACCGCTGCTGCTACTAAGTTGTCACCGGGCCCTCGTGCGCCTCCACGGTGAGCTCCTCGCCATTTCCCCTCCTTCCTTTCCCTTGTTCCCACGCCGTAGATGCCGTTCCACCATGCCCGAAAGTGACGCCGCGCGAGCTCGTCGCCGGCGTGTCTCCGGTGACCAAACGCTCAAGGGCCCGTGTCCATCGTCCTCGTACGCAACCGTAGAGCATGCCTAGCCCTTTTGCTTGAGCTGTTGTGCGCTGTATCGCCGAATCCGTCATCTCCCGAAGAGCTCCGCTGCTGACCTCGTCGCCGGCAATGATTCCGGCCACGCCAGCTCGCGCCACCACCGCGGTTGGATGCGGCTTGGTCGCCTCGTTCGAACGCGCCCTTGTGCGCGCCAAATGGTGCCCCCTAGTCGTTTTCCGATGAGGGCAGTGCGTCGCCGCCGCATTTAGGCATCGCCGCCGGCGAGTCGCCAGCCCCGCTGAGCCAACAAGTGTGGGGCCCGCCCAGTGCGTCTCTGTTTGACCCATGCGACAGTGTGGGGCCCGCCCAGTCGACAGTGGGCCCATGCGTCTCTGTTTGACCGCGTTGACCACGGTCAACGCGGGGTACTGCTCCCCCAGCCACTGACATATGGGCCCCACCACCTAATTAGATTAATCAAATGTTTTTTTTAAATAAACTCAATTAGTTAGACCTAATCATTCACTGACATGTGGGGCCCAACTTCTAATTAGCCTCTGTTTAGCTTAAATAAACTCTGTTCAACTCTGAGTCTATGACAGGTGGGTCCCACAGGTCAGATTTGACCTGGACCGTTCTGTTGACTTGCTGATGTCATCATGACACACTGCTGACTTCATAATTCACTTTTAGTAATTCTGCTAATTTAAATATTTCAGAAAAATGTTAAAATCTGTGAAAAATCGTAGAAAATAAACCGTAGCTCAGATCGAAAAACTTTCTATATGAAAGTTGCTCAGAACGACGAGACGAATCCGAATACGCCCTTCTCATACCTGTCACATGCCTCTAGCATGATGAACATGGAACTTTCCCTCTCCGTTTCATCTGTCCGATAATCACCCGGAGCTGGGAGAACACTCCCAAATAATTTCCCACTCCCACTAACCTGCGTAGTACTGCATTAGGGCATCCCTCGAATAACGTGCTGCCATGCCATGCATCTGTGATTGCAATTGTCTGCCTTTATTTATTGTTTCTTCCCCCTTTTCTCTCTCGATAGACTCCGAGACCGATGATGACCCGATGATCGTCTACCTCGTCGAAGACCTGTTGGTGTTTGCAAAGCAACCAGGCAAGCACCCCCCCTTGAGCATGCCTATATCGCCTATTCTTTCTCTCTTATGCTTGCATTAGAATTTGTTGCAGCTACTGCTTATCCTATTTCTGATGCATAGCATGTTTTTGTAACTACTGTTGATACCTACCTCCTTGTCCTAAACTGCTTAGTATAGGCTGGATAGAGACCCACCAGAGACCCCATTTTGACCTAGTTGCCCCCGCTGGATTATCAGATGACTCGATCAGCATGATCGACAACCAGGCCCCGGCACCGCACATCACCCCCTTAGTTGTACGACACTGCAGCGTTACTATCGAGTGCCGAGGGTGATACCTTGTTTAGCACTTCTGATGTTAACTCTGTAGAGTAGCTATTCGGTCGTGGTCCTCGAGGGTGATTCCTCCTTCACCACTCCCGATAATGACGCCGTCGTGCAACACCTCAAGTGTGAACCTCGAGGGTGATTCCTCCTAAGTTCACCTTGACGACTGCATCATGTGGAATCCATCGAGGGTGATTCCTCAGGTTTCCCCCTGGTGTTTGGACACACGGTTACTTTGACTTAACACAGAACCATGATGACATCGGGTCGGCCCTGAGGGGTACCCGCGAGTGATGTGGAGTCGGGTTGACCTGGACGGTACCCGAGAGATAATTACGAGGCATCGTCGGTCATTCTTAGCCCTTGCCATAAGTCCTCGAGACGGGGCGACGGGGTCACATCGATCGTGAGTCTCTGCTTGTTACCACACTACCAAAACACTAATGATTTGGATATTTGATATGAGTGGGCCTCTGGCCCGATAGCACTAACCATCACGCGGGAAAGTTATGGGCACTCTGCATCGTATGCATCAGCCGAAAGCTCTGTCAGACGTCCAGTTCAGCATGGCGGCCGGGTCGGATCGTGCCGATGGCGCTGGTATCCACCCTGCACGCAATGACCCAGAGTGCACAGGGCGATGGCCCAAGACCCCTGAGCGCTTAGGATATAGACCGACAGGGACCTCTCTGCTGAGCTCTAGGTAGGGCTGCGGTGTGTCGTTTGGCCAAGGCCGGGCATGACCCAGAAAAGTGTGTCCGGCCGGAGTTAAGCGAGTGTGGTGGGTAAGTTAGTGCACCCCTGCAGGGAAGAACTAATCTATGCATAGCCGGATCCTCGGTAACGGACGCTCGGAGTTGTATCCCGATCGATACAACTAGAACTGGATACTTGTGATGAGAAATGGATAGTATGGCTCTGGGATTGCTTTCTCGCAGAGAGTCGAGGAAGGATCTCTGGGCGAGGTTCATAACGGATAGTATGGCTCTGGGATAGCTTTCTCGCAGGGAGTCGAGGAAGGATCTCTGGGTGAGGTTGATAACACTACTATTACTTTATATTATGATTTTTTTGTACTCTTCTAAATGCTGCAAGATGCTCGAAGATGCTTGAAGATGCTGAAGATGCTAGTCTTCGATAGGACTAGGCCTTCTCTCTATTCTGGCATTTCTGTAGCCGAGTCCACATATACAGCCTTCCTTTGATAATGTTGCATATGTAGTGTAGATCCTTGCTTGCTGAGTACTTTGGATGAGTAATCACGGTTGCTTTGCTTCCTCTTTTTCCCCATATCCGTTTGATGCAACCAGATGACGGAGCCCCTGAGACAGCTACCCCCGCCGACGACGACTACTACTACACCGAGGATGGATACTACTATGAGCTGGCGAGATGACCAGGAGTAGGTTCGGAGGGTCCCAGGCAGGAGGCCTGCGCCTTTTCAATCATAGCTTTTCTTTTGCCCCGCCTTCTTAAAGGCTTATCTGTCTTTCTTTTATATCTGTACTCAGATATCTGATGCTTCCGCTGACGCTTGTAAGCGAGCTTATGTATTCGAGCCCTCGAGGCCCCTGGCTTGTAACATAAAGCTTGTATTATTTTAATTTGTGTCTAAAGTTATGTTGTGATATCTTCAAGTGAGTCCTTAGGCTTGATCGTGTGCATTTGCGTGTATGATTAGTGCACGATTAAGCCAGGGCGTCACACGTGCCCCTAGGGTTTCCCTCTCGCTGCCACCACCCTTTCCCTTCCCTCTATTTCTCCTTCTTCCTCAATAGACACAGGGGCAGAGAACCACTTAGCATGGTCCATCGCGTTTGCGATACCACCTCCTTCCTCCAACTCCACAGACACGTCCAGTAGCTTCACCTATCTCCGCTTGACCGATCCGCGTGAAGCAATTGCGCGAATGCCACCTAAGATTGACACCCTCTTCCCCGCTCCATGCTGCTGTACGTCGTCATCCGCACCAAGTTTGGCCGCGGCCAAGAGCCTGCAGTCCCCCAAGGCCATTGCATCATCTCTTCCGCGACCTGGTGCACCTCCTGCACATCTTCGCCATGAGCAGTGCTTCCCCGAGCACTTCTTCTCGCAATGTCTCCTTCACGGATCCAAGGACACTATCACAGTCAGCCCCTCGCCCAGTCGTCCATGGCACGTCCCCAGCTTCCTCTTTCTGTCCCTTGGGACCAGGGTAAGCCGACGCCTCTCCCAGCCCTTTCTAGCCTCGATTTCTTCCTCGGTGCAATGATGAGCGTGCCCATCGTGCTTCTACCATGTGCAAGTTCATGGAGTTTTGTTGTGGCTCATGTCCTTCCCTGCGCATCCCGTGGTCCTATACGCAAGCGCACGCACACACACACACACGCACCTTGTTTCCGCACGCCCGCTGGTGCTCTAGAGCTGTAGCAGCTGCCACTGGTTGCTCCTGTCACTACAAGAATCACCATATAATCATGGCTCAAGCTCGACCATTTTGTTGGTCGATCAAATGAGATCGAATGCCCCTTCATCAGAAACTTGTAGCAAGCCCAGCTGGTTAACCGAGCATGCACACATCCAGGGTATCTAGGGTTCAAATCCCATGCTCACCCTTTTTCCTTTCTTTCTTTCTTTCTTTCTTTCTTGCTTTTGTTTTTCTGCTCTAATTATGTTGCGCTCAGATCTGTTGGCCCGGTAGCAGCAGGATTCGGCCCATATGTTTTTTTCAGTTCGATGATTTTTAGTAATTTTCCAGGAATTGTCTGTTTTACAGAAAAGTCCTCCATCCTCATGCATATCATAACTCACAAACCGTGCATCGTAATAAAACATGTCCTATATGAAACTTGAGTAGAATTTCATGTAGTTACATAATATGCAACTTTCATTCATGTTAAAAATATTTAAAATTGTTATTTGCATGATTTTGCCTAAATAACTTGCTAAAATGGTTTATTTCATAACTAAATAACCATAGTTCCAAATTTAAAAAATTATATATGTAAATTAACTATATAAACTTGTAGAATAACTTGGTGCACTTACTTTGCATGTTTAACCACTCTAAAATTATGTTTAGACCAGAACAGTACCAATTTTGAAATTTGCATATGGGGATTTTCCAGAATTGCTATGTGTTGTTTCCGGCCTCATTTAAATTGTCTAGATAGTGTAGTTTACTTACGCTTCACCTCTTGTCATGTTTAACAAAATTTAAACTTGTTGAGTACATAAACTGGATGGACTCAATATTTGAACGTGGAGTGTCGTCAATATGCAACTCATTGCATATTGAGCTTCACTTAATGCGTAGAAGTTATTTGTTGCATTTTGCCATGCCATGCGTCATTAAACCGGACAGGCATCATACTTGGTTGTGAATCATGCCATGGTTATGATATATTTGTTTACCGTGTTGATTGCTTCTTTCCGGTTGTGCTTCTTCTCCTTAGCTCCTGGAAATGTTTTGGAGTGTGAGTATTTGTTCGACTATGATTGTTCAACTACTTCATGGATTCGATCTTCTTCCAAGCGGGATTCCAGGAAAGATGATCATTACCTTCAATACCACTACTATCTTTGCTTGCTAGTTATCTCGTTGCTATCATTCGACCTCGTTTCCTACCACTTGTTGTAAGCCTCCAAATTGCCATGATACAACCTCTAACCTCCACTATCCCAGCAAACCATTGATTGGTTATTTTACCACTTTGCTCAACCCCTCTTATAGCATTGCTAATTGCAGGTGCAGTGCAGGTTGTTCCATGTAGGGACATGGATATCACACTATCTTAATTATTTCATTAATGCATCTATATACTTGGTAATGTGTGGAAGACTCGGCCTTTTGTCTGGTGTTCTGTTCAACTCGTGCCGCCCTAGTTTCCTCGATACTGGTGTTATGTTCTTTGGTTAGTGCTCCTAACACACTTGGGGTTTATGCCCCCCCCCCTAACAGATCATTTTGAATAAAACTCTTCCAACGAGACCCAACTTTGGTACTACATTTGCCTAATAACAACTAAAACTTGCATAGGAAGTACTTAACCTGTGAATAATTAATCAATACCCCCGGGCCAGTGCTCCTCATGAGTATTGGTCCAAAGCAGACCACCTTGCAGCGCCCCCTTAAAACTTGGGTCTCAGCTAACCGTAAGTGATAGAGGTGAGGGTGACCCGATGTTTCGATGAGATAGCTATCGTTTTCTGTGGGAGTCGACCTTGACGATCCGACTACGAACGTGCGAGACGTCGCGCCTTAGCAATCGCTAAACCAACTTCCGAGGGGTTATTGACCACGTCGGAGCACGATCAACCTGACCACGAGGGTCTATTTCCTGCAAGCAAACAAAGAACAAGCAAGAAACTAAGATTGCAATCTGGATATTGTGAATATAAGATGAAAGCTTTATTGAACAAGGTGGGGTTCTATGACTTCTTGGTATGGTCGTTGAACACAAACGAAATACGCGAAGTTGCAGCTATGGCGAACTTTTATTCTAAACAAAACCCAAAGTCTAAACGGCGCCCTAAGGGCTGCATATATGGAGGAAGAGGGGGGAATTTCGTGGCCCTTGGAGGAGGGGTCCGAAACCAACCCTAACTCTAGTTTCCCCACACATACGGACTCTAAAAACAACCTATACTCAAGTATTTCAAAATTACATGGGCCTAGCCCAATTATAAGGCGACGTAGCACCTATAATAGCCTCTGGACGAAATTTAGGAAGTGGCATCTTGTATAGTTCATCCAAGCCTGCATGCACTCATTATGGTGGCTTCAAAGTCCTGAAATCATCACTTGAAACTCCATTCTTGTTCCCCTGGCGCATGCCATCATCTCCATGCTTGAACTTGCTCCAAGGTTCATCTTTCTTGTCCAAGCTAGGCCCTTCATTTGTAAGCAAAACAAATGTATCCAATTTAGGCAGCATCATATTCTCATGAACATTAGAATCGCTACCAAGAAACAAAAGTACCTGGTAATTCAATTGGCGTGCGCGAGCTCTAGTAATTGGTCCAGTATGTATAGCAGCAGGGGCTGTGGGTGTAACAATGGTATTGATGTCCTTATCATCCTCCCCTTCTTGAAATGAAGTCGTCCTCGACGGAAGCTCATCTTCCTCACCCAAATAAGGTTTCAAATCTGCAATGTTAAAACTGGGACTAACCCCAAAATCTGCAGGCAGCTCAAGTTTATATGCATTATCATTTATTTTCTCTAACACCTTAAAAGGACCATCAGCACATGGCATTAGCTTTGATTTGTGCAAATCAAGAAATCTATCCTTATGCAAATGTAACAAAACAAGATCTCCAGGTGCAAACACAACATGTTTTCTACCCTTATCTCCAGCAAGTTTATATTTAGCATTCATACGCTCAATGTTCTCCGTAGTTAACTCATGCATTTTTAAGACCAATTCAGCACGTTGCTTAGCATCAAAATTAACCTTCTCCGAAGATGGAAGAGGCAACAAATCAATAGTTGCATGAGGTAGGAAACCATACACAATTTTAAAAGGGCACATCTTAGTAGTAGAATGCAGCGAACGATTATAAGCAAATTCAATATGAGGCAAGCATTCTTCCAACATTTTCTTGTTATTCTTAAAAACAGCCCTAAGCATAGTAGACAATATTCTATTGACTACTTCAGTTTGTCCATCAGTTTGGGGGTGACAAGTAGTACTAAAAAGCAATTTAGTCCCCAACTTAGACCATAAACGTCTCCGAAAGTGGCTAAGAAATTTAGTATCACGATCTGAAACAATAGTATTTGGCACACCATGCAAGCGAATAATTTCACGAAAGAACAAATCAGCAACATTAGCAGCATCATCGCTTTTATGTGATGGTATGAAGTGTGCCATTTTCGAAAATCTATCCACAACAACAAATATGCTACCCCTCCCCTTCTTTGTTCGAGGTAATCCTAAAACAAAATCCATAGATATATCCTCCCATGGAACACTAGGTATAGGCAAAGGCATATATAAACCATGAGGATTGAGTCGTGACTTAGCTTTTTGACATGTAGTGCAGCGAGCAACAAAACGCTCAACATCCCTTCTCATCTTTGGCCAAAAGAAATGTGTAGAAAGTACGTCCTCCGTCTTCTTCACGCCAAAGTGTCCCATTAATTCTCCTCCATTGCGCCTTCTGCAACAACAAAAGACGAACGGAGCTAGCTGGAATGCATAGCTTGTTAGCACGGAACACAAATCCATCGTTAATGATGAACTTATTCCATGTTCTTCTTTCTTTACAATTCTGCATTACATCTCTAAAATCAGCATCATGCACATATTGATCTTTGATGGTATCCAAACCAAATATTTTAAAGTCAAGTTGTGAAAGCATAGTATAGCGACGAGATAATGCATCAGCAATAACATTTTCTTTACCCTTCTTGTGTTTAATGACATAAGGGAAAGTCTCAATGAATTCAACCCATTTAGCATGTCTACAATTCAGTTTTGCTTTACTTTTAATGTGTTTCAAAGATTCATGATCAGAATGTATAACAAATTCTTTGGGCCATAAATAATGTTGCCATGTTTTTAAGGTCCGAACAAGAGCATATAATTCTTTATCATAAGTAGAATAGTTCAGACTAGGCCCACTCAATTTTTCAAAAAAGTATGCGATAGGTTTGCCATCTTGTAATAACACACCTCCTAATCCAATTCCACTAGCATCACATTCAAGCTCAAAAGTCTTATTAAAATCAGGAAGTTGGAGTAAAGGACCATGTGTCAACTTATCTTTCAATATCATGAAGGCTTCGTCCTGTGCGGTACCCCAAACAAAAGGCACATCCTTCTTTGTAAGCTCATTGAGAGGTGCAGCAATGGTGCTAAAATCTCTCACAAAACGCCTATAGAAACCAATGAGTCCAAGAAAGCTCCTCACTTGTGTGACCGTTTTGGGCTGCGGCCAACTCTCAATAGCTTCAATCTTGTCTTTGTCAACTTCAATTCTCTGTGGAGTAACAACATAGCCAAGAAAAGATACTCGGTCGGCGCAAAAGGTGCACTTCCCAATGTTACCAAACAAACATGCATCACGTAGAGCAATAAAAACAGCACGTAAATGTTCCAAATTTTCTTCCAAAGATTTGCTATAAATCAGTATATCATCAAAATAGACTACCACAAATCGTCCAATGAAAGCACGTAAAACTTCGTTCATTAATCTCATGAAAGTACTAGGTGCATTAGTTAACCCAAAAGGCATGACTAACCACTCATATAAACCAAACTTAGTTTTAAATGTCGTTTTCCATCCATCTCCCAATTTCATACGAATTTGATGGTATCCACTACGCAAATCAACTTTGGAGAATATTGTAGAACCACTCAATTCATTAAGCATATCATCTAGTCTAGGAATAGGATGACGATAACGAATAGTAATATTATTAATGCCTCTACAATCAACACACATACGCGACGTACCATCCTTTTTTGGCACTAGTATAATAGGAACAACACAAGGACTAAGAGATTCGCTTATATAACCTTTGTCGAGCAGCTCCTGTACTTGACGCATAATCTCCTTCGTCTCCTCTGGATTGGTACGGTATGGCGCACGGTTTGGCAGCGAAGCACCGGGAATTAAGTCAATCTGATGCTCAATCCCGCGAATAGGTGGTAATCCCGGTGGCACATCTTGTGGAAAGATGTCAGCGAAGTCCTACAAAATGTTAGTGACAGCAGGAGGCAAAGAGGAAGGCACGTCCTCGAATGAAAATAATGCCTCTTTGCACACAAAAGCATAGCAAACAGATTTGCTGAAATCTAGATCATCAATATCAGATTTGGTGGCAAATAAACATGCACTTTTCAATTTAATTTCAGAAGCAACACTTGATGGTTTATTATTAGGCTTCATTTGTTGCTCAAATTCTTTTGCCACAATCTGATTTTCACTCTTATTTTTCTCCTGTTTTGCTTTATTAGCTCTATTAATATCATCTTTCAAAATGGAATCAGGAGTCATAGGAAGCAAAGTAATATGTTTATCCTTATGAACAAGAGTATACTGATTGTTTCTACCATGGTGTACAGAATTTTTATCAAATTGCCATGGTCTACCAAGTAATAAGGAACATTCTTGCATGGGTACCACATCACAATCAACATAATCAGCATATGTAGAGATACTAAAATGCACATGAACAGTACGTGTTACCTTAACCTTGCCGCTGTTGTTGAACAATTGGATGTAGTAAGGATGTGGATGTGGTCTTGTGGTGAGAGATAGCTTCTCCACCATCTCCATGCTAGCCAAGTTTTTGCAGCTCCCTCCATCTATGATGACGCGAACAGAATGTTCCTTCACAACTCCCTTTGTATGGAACAAATTATGCCTCTGATTTTGCTCAGCTTGTGTGACCTGCACACTCAAAACACGCTGAGCAACTAAACTTTCATACCTGTCAGCATCTTCAGCAGCCATGTATTGCGTCTCATGATCAGAATCATCTCCACCGTGTTCTTCACTTGTAATAAGAGCCAAAGTCTCCTCATCATAGTCACTAGCGGACTCATACCCACCATCCTCAGTAGCAATCATAACACGTGGAGATTGGCATTCTCTCGCATAATGACCTCTACCCTTACAACGATGACAAATAATATCATGTGTGTGCCCTGTTGATGCCATGGATGAAGAAGAGCTTTGTGCAGGCCCGGTAGGTGTGCTCTTGGTAGATAGTGGTGGTAGTGCCTGCTTTCTTGTATCACGGCTAGAGGTGGCAGCTGACGGAGGTGCCGGTGTAGCAGAACGTGTGGAAGTAGAAGATGCACGCGATGTCCATGATGAAGGTCGACCTGCAGAAAGATTAGTCCGCGCCAATGCCTGTCGATCCTGCACTTCACGTTCAGCTTTGCAAGCAAGATGGAATAAACGAGTGGTATTGTTATACTCCTTATACTCTAAAATGGTCTAAATCTCTCTATTTAATCCACCCATAAAACGTGCAAGCATAGCTTCATTATCCTCAACAATACCACATCTAATCATGCCAGTTTGTAATTCCTGATAATACTCCTCTACAGAATTTTTTCCGTGTCTCAAACGCTGCAGTTTTTGAAGTAATTCACGTTGATAATATGGTGGAACCCAACAAGTACGCATAGCAGTTTTCAAAGTAGCCCAAGTAGTAGGGATATTATCATGATATAATCTACAATGTTCAGACCACCAAACAGAAGCAAAACTAGTGAATTCACAAACAGCAGCAGCAACATGTCTATCCTCAGGATATTGTAAGCATGTGAAACATTATTCAGTTTCTAACTCCCAAGATATACATCAGGAATGTATCTACCCTCAAATGGTGGAATATTCAATTTTAGTTTAGGAATATGGTCATAATCTCATACCTGAGGTGGTGCTACAGCCCTACTGTTGCGATTATATGCATGAGGTCGACCTGCTGGTGGTGGTGCTGGTGGTGCTGGTGGTTGCACGTAGTTCTGATTTTGATCAACCTCATCCTCGTAATAGTCCTCCACCTCTGCAGTAGCAGCAGGAGCTAAAGAAGCATCAACAACAGTAGCAGCGGTACCAGAAGTTTGTCCTGGCTCAAGAGGAACACACTGCGCTCGCCCTGCTGGATCACGGCGTGGAGGTAGTTGTTGATGTTGTTGCAATGGTGTAGCAGATGCGGGTGGTGGTTGTGGAAGACGCGCGAGTACTGCATCGAACTTGGCGTCCAACTTGGTGTCAATTGTCTTCTCCACGTCATCAATCCTCTCCAGTGCCTTTTCAAAGCTGGCCATCACGTCTTCCACCTGTTGACTCAACATTTGCTGAAATTTATCATGAAGCTCCTTCTTCGTCATGTTCTCCCAATCAATCTCGTCGACTTGTGGTCCATCCATGGTTAGGAGCAATAGAAACACACAAGAATATGATCCTACAGACTACTAAAAAGTGGTGGTGGTGGGGTGTCACAAATCCGTCAAGCAAATCTCAAATTCTTACCAGTTCTTACCCAGCAGCAGGTGGTGATCGGCAACCGTTGTAGTCAAAACTCTCAAAGTTTGGATAAAGCGATTGCCAGGTGGTGTCAAACGCATGATGTAGTTGTATGTGGAGCTGGGAAGGCTTATGATATGGTAGCAAAAATGTTAGCAATAATCAATTCAGAGATGCAAAGTTGAATAAACGCTCAACGACGATACTGTGCTCGTCCTAGGCTAGACCGTGCTAGAGACGTGAGCCTAGAACACTAAATAAATCACGGCGCTACATGTAAACAAGGGAGGAGCACACTCTGAATCTCTTTTTTTTTTACCTTTTTTCGCTTTGTTTTGCACTTTTTCCCTCTTTTTTTGCTTCGCAATAAATTTTTTCGAAAAAATCTACAAATGGCCTAAAAACTGCCTAGCCAGAATTTTCCAGACTTACTTTTTTTTAAACTAGAACTATTTTTCTACTGCGGGTAGCACGGAAGTTGGGGAGTCCGACTTGGTCACGACTCGTAGTATGGCGTGATCTAGAACTCGAAAACAAAGGAACAAATACTGGACTCGGACTAGGGCTGGCGGTGGAGATGAATCTGGTGGAACTTGGACTGGTGGCGGATATATGTCGGGTGGTGGAACACGGACTAGTGGCGAATCTGCAATGGATGTGGACTCGGATTGGCATGATGGTGGTGAATATATGTTGGAGTATATGGACTCGGATCGGCGATGGATATGCGATGGTGGTATATGGCAGCGGTGATGACAGTGGTGTGGCAGGGATGATGCGATGGTGCGGCGGCGGCGTGACAACCTGTGAACAGAACTCGAAACTCTAATAGACTAGATGCTAAGACCAGCAACTCGACACGATGATGCAACCGCAAATTCAACAAAGCAAAACTCTAAAAAAATTATGCAAAGGCTCGGATTGGTTCGGATATGATGAACTAACCCTAATTTTTTTTGGCTTTTTCGTGGACTGTAGGTATGAAGAACAGACTCGATCTAAACTATGAAAAACTGGAAAATCTCACCGAGCAACCTGGAAATCTGGTACCACTTGATAGAGGCGAGGGTGTCCCGATGTTTCGATGAGATAGCTCTCATTTTCTATGGGAGTCGACCTTGACGATCCGACTACGAACATGCGAGACGTCGCGCCTTAGCAATCGCTAAACCAACTTCCGAGGGGTTATTGACCACGCCGGAGCACGATCAACCTGACCACGAGGGTCTATTTTCTGCAAGCAAATGAAGAACAAGCAAGAAACTAAGATTGCAATCTGGATATTGTGAATATAAGATGAAAGCTTTATTGATCAAGGTGGGGTTCTATGACATCTTGGTCTGGTCATTGAACACAAACGAAGTACGCGAAGTTGCAGCTATGGCAAACTTTTATTCTAAACAAAACCCAAAGTCTAAACGGCGCCCTAAGGGCTGTATATATGGAGGAAGAGGGGGGAATTTCGTGGACCTTGGAGGAGGGGTCCGAAACCAACCCTAACTCTTGTTTCCCCACACATACGGACTCTAAAAACAGCCTATACTCAAGTATTTCGAAATTACATGGGCCTGGCCCAATAATAAGGCGACACAACACCTATAATAGCCTCTGGACAAAATTTAGGAAGTGGCATCTTGTATATTTCGTCCAAGCCTTCATGCACTCATTATGGTGGCTTCAAAGTCCTGAAATCATCACTTGAAACTCCATTCTTGTTCCCCTGGCGCATGCCATCATCTCCATGCTTGAACTTGCTCCAAGGTTCATCTTTCTTGTCCAAGCTAGGCCCTTCATTTGTAAGCAAAACAAATGTATCCAATTTAGGCAGCATCATATTCTCATGAACATTAGAATCGTTACCAAGAAACAAAAGTACCTGGTAATTCAATTGGCATGCGCGAGCTCTAGTAATTGGTCCAGTATGTATAGTAGCAGGGGCTATGGGTGTAACAATGGTATTGATGTCCTCATCAGTAAGCTTAGCTCATCCGTCGTGGCCTGATTACGAGATACGTGCGGCTCCTATCAGGGTGTCGGCACATCGGGAGGTCTTGCTGGTTTTGTTTTACCATTATCGAAATTCTTGTGCACCGGGATTCCGACGATGCTTTGGGCTATCCCGATGTTGAGGTCTTCCAACGCAGCTTGTGATAATTTATGATGGACGAGTTGGAGCACCCCTGGAGGGTTAAATCTTCTAGAAAGCCGTCCCCGCAGTTTTTGTGGCGACTTGGAAATTTATAATATCCGGCTGTAGAGAATTTGACACTAAATCTAACTAAAATACACCAACTGTGTGCATAACCGTGATTGTCTCTTTTCGAGGGAGTTCAGTAAGAGAACACGGTGGGGTTATGAATGACTCATTAGTAGGTGTTCAGGATCACTTCTTGATCATACTAGTTGTGCTCTTTATGCATAGTTTACTCTTCTTATTCTTCTACTCGTAAGTTAGCCAGATACAAATGCTTAGTGCTTGCTCCAACCTCACCACTTAACCATTCCTCGCACATTAAGTTTTGTTAGTTTTGATACCCATGGTAATGGGATTGCTGAGTCCCATAAAGGCTCACAGATTACTACAATAACATGTGCAGGTACAGGTAATGCGATGCTTTGACATGAGAGTGATGATTGTTCGATTAGGACTTCTTCTTCTTCTTCGACGATCATAGGATGGGTTTCTAGTTGGCAGCCTAGGATTAGCATGATGGACGTCATTCTTTTTTCGTTTGATTTCATCCTTAGTTGGATCCTGCTCTTCTGTATGATGATTGTATGTGTTGATGTATTCAGATATTCATGTTGTAGCTTGTGGCGAGTGTAAGCCAATTATATCTTGTATTCTCTTCTACTCAGTTGATGGTATATGTAGTGATATCCACCTTGCTATGTGACTAGATATGCATTTCTATCCTTATCAAGATCTCATCACTTGATCGGGCTAGAGTCGCATCTTGGGCGTTACAGGTTGGTATAAGAGCAGTACCGACCGCATGAGCCCCCTTGATTGATCGAAACTTGGCCGTTCTTGAGTCTAGAAGAAAAAACTATTTTGAGTATAGTTATATATCAGAGAGTGGGAATTCTTTTCACTCTCATCCCCCTCGTCGCTCTGGTGAACAATTTTGACGTAGTTGTTTTGGTTCTACCCCTCTCCCTACTCAATTTTTTTGGAATCACGCGGGTATTTTAGAATTGTTGTGATGTTGCTATGATGGGAATTCTGTTCTTGGTGCCTCTTGACACTTTGGGGTCATGGAAGTGTCCCAGGGAGTTGAGCTCCAAGGTGTTTTTGTCACACTTGCTATTGTTTCAGTTCCGTAATACTAGAGGACACCGATTTTGAAACGCTCCTATACTTTTTATGGTGGCAAATAGTGCTGTGACTTATCCCCAGTACTTGGTAGAGATAGCACAAATGATCTGCCATGACTAGTATCGTTGTTGTTTTCAAAAGTCTGGGGTACATGAGTTTCTGAGGTCTTTGGTTATGTGTTGATGGAGGCGGTACATTTGGAGCATAGTATCATGTTAGTAGTTGTGTGAAGTTTTTGCTCCTTGTACTCGTTGGAATGGATTGCATAACCAGAAATTTCGGGAGTTCCTAGGTGGGAATTCAAGTAGTTACCTGGGCTCATCTTTCCAACAAATGCATGATGTGAGGTTGCAGTTCGACATCTAGTGGTTAGTTTGAACACGGTATTTCTTATAGTGGCTCTCGTTGTGTCTTAAAGAGTCCTTGTAGCTTTGCTATGACTCGAGGACACTTCGTAGTCTTGTACACTACCTTGTACAGGATGGCCACTCTATGATGGACCCGTGTGGGCCTAGCCACGAAAATATTGAACGAAATATCTATCATGATTTTGTCTCTGGCTTATTGTTTGCAAGCCCAATCCTGTATTTGAGTTGTGGTATTCGAGTTGCTTCGATGTCAAGTGTTAATTCCATACCTTTGCTAAATTATGTTCTCATATTTATTTGGGAGCATAAATCCTTTAGATCAATCGGAATTGTCATGTTAATTCTCTTCCATCTATGGTGCTTCTCTTTAAGTTAATTCAATCCTCTTCACCATTTGCAACATCTATTTTTGTTTCTGAACGGAGTTCATTTCATTCATCTTAAGTTGTCTTCTTCTCTGTCCCACCCTCCCACCCTTTTTCTTCACGGAGTCAGAGATCTGAAATCAAGTACCCTTTTATTCAAAGCCTCTGCTACTTGTGAGTTTGTGTTGGGATTTTCCCCGAAGAGGAGCGGAGATGCAGTACAGTAGAGATAAGTATTTCCCTCAGTGAGAACCAAGGTTTATCGAACCAATAGGAGAATCACGCAAAGCCTCGTGAACAACACCTGCACACATAAAAGCAAATACTTGCACCCAACACGGGCAAGAGGGTTATCAATCCCCTTGAACTCGTTACTTGCAAGGATCAAATCTTGTATAGGTAGATGGATAAATTGCAAAGTAAAATAAAAGTAAATAAATTGTAGCAAGGTATTTTTGGATTTTATAATATGATAAAAGTTGGGGCCATAGTTTTCACTAGAGGCTTCTCTCTCGAACACATAACATATGGTGGGTGAACAAATTACTGTCGGGCAATTGATAGAAAAGCGCATAGTTATGACGTATCCACGGCAATGATCATGTATATAGGTATCACGTCCGAGACAAGTAGACTGACTCCTGCCTGCATCTACTACTATTACTCCACCAATCAACCGTTATCTAGCATGCATCTATGATATTAAGTTCATGAAAAACGGAGTAACGCCTTAAGCAAGATGACATGATGTAGACAAAGTAAACCCAATCAATATGAATAAACCCCATCGTTTTACCCTTAATGGCAACAATAAAAATATGTGTCTTGTCCCTTTCTGTCACTGGGATATAGAGCACCACAAGATTGAACCCATCACAAAGCACCTCTCCCACTGAAGATAAATCAATCTAGTTGGCCAAACCAAATGGATAGATCAGAGAGAAATACAACGCTATTATAATCATGCATAATAAAGTTCAGAAAAGACTCAATTACTTCTCATGAATATTCAGATCATAAACCCACAATTCATCAGATCCCAACAAACACACCACAAAAGAAGATTACATCGGATAGAACTCCAAGAAGATCGAGGAGCACATGGTATTGAAGATCAAAAAGAGAGAAGAAGCCAACTAGCTACTAGCTATGGACCTGTAGGTCTGTGGTAAACTACTCACGCATCATCAGAAGGCAACAAGGATGATGTAGAAGCCCTCCATGATCGATTCCCCCTCCGGCAGAGTACCGAAAAAGGCCTCCAGATGGGATCACGGAAGAACAGAAGCTTGCTGCGGTGGAAAAAGTGTTTCGGGTGGCTCTCTGTTGGTTTGGGAATATTTCTGAATTTTAAGAGGTTGAATTAGGTTAAGAGGTGCTACGGGGGGCCCACAAGCTCGGGGGGCGCGCCCTGTGAGCTTGTGGCTCTCCCGCAGCTCTTCTGGCCTCCTCCCGAACCTTCTAGGATCCCTTCTGGTCTAGAAAAAATTATCGTCAAGTTTCACCGCGTTTGGAGTTTGTTTGGTACTGATTTTCTGAAAAGCAAAAAAAAAGCAAAAAAACAGGAACTGGCACTGGGCACTAGGTTAATAGGTTAGACCCAAAAAATGATATAAAACAACATATAAATGCATATAAAGCATCCAAGATTATAATATAATAGCATGAAACAATCAAAATTATAGATACGTTGGAGATGTATCAACCTATTCATCCTTTTCTTTCAAGTTTCAACCCGGTGATTCCTCGTGAAGGTGCTCAGGAGCTACACGTTCATCATTCTTTCATTCTCGTTTTCTTCTTCGGTGGTCTAAATTCAAGCCTTCGGTGTCGATCATATCATTTTCTTTTGCTCACATGGTTTCCCATCTTGGAAGTTCTTATACAAGTCTCTCTTGTTTATTCACCTCTCTCTATTCTTCGTCGGAGTGCCAAAATTATCTCAGAAGATGCAAGTTTCCATTTTAAATCCGTTCAAGCTATTTCGAGGTTGTTACCTCATTCAAGTCTTTCAAATCAACTAGTGCAATATCTTTCAAGCAATCGTTCCAACGGTGTTCTCTTTGAGTGGGCCCATAACCCACAGGTCTTGTCCCAGGATCTTAACCGTCTATTCTAATAATTTCCCAGAGATTTCTCGATGTCAGTTTTTATTCAAGCATCTCTTCGTCATATCCAACATTTCTTTTCTTCAAGTTTTGCTCCAAGATCTCCCCAAATTCTTCCCAATGATGATGTAAGAATGAATTCTTATCTGTCAATTGTCTTCTCCGAGATTTCCTTCAATTCCTTCCATTTTGATCCTAATATTCCTCTTTTCACAGTTTCAGAGTGTCTTAACAATTTTGGTGGTGTTCCTCATTAATAGAGCATTTCTTCATATAATCTTTTTAGCCTTTTTGCATCACATTGTAATCATATTTTCACATTATTTACTTAAGTAATATTCAAATACCCCCATTATGCTACATTTACAACACTCCTCCATGTTTTGCAGAAAAAGGGTGAAAAGGCCCAAAATCCTTCTATAATGGAGAGTGTCAAGAAACTATGGTTGTTGTAATTTACGGAGGGACCCGACCATGAAGAAAAGAAGTAACCAGAGGGGCCAAGCTAAAGTTGGAGGGATCATCTTGTGAATAAAGAAGAGAAGTGGAAGGGCAAAAGAGCAAAAGTGGCAGATTAGAGGAGGGGGGTCAAATCCCTAGCGCAACCTCCATTTTCCCTTCGGGCCTGGCATCTCATCTCTCTCCCTCTCCCCATCTTCTCCACCTCCGGCCGCCACCACGGCCAGGCCGGCGTGGTGGTGCGCCAACCAGCGCCGCCGTAACCCATCCATCCATCCACAAATCATCAGCCACCCACCCATCTAAGCACCATCATCCACCACGCTGCACCACATCACCCTAGCCACCACACCAGCACCACCCTCAAGTCGCGCGCAACACCAGACAGAGGGGGCGTGGAGACTGGTCCTCTGCGCGAGAGTGCCCCTGCTGCCATCCTTCTTCTCCTTCACCTGCTGTTCTCTCTCTCTCTCTCTCTCCCGCATCTTTGCTGTTGACCCTGCTCAACCCTCCACGCTGCTGCTGCTCCTGCGGCCCTTCTTCTCACCCTTCTTCTCCTCCGATATGAACCCTTCCTACTCCTCCCCACGTCCCTGCTGCTGCATCTTCCTTCTTCCCCTCAACCTCCTGCTCCTGCCCACTCTTCTCCAAGCCCCTGCCGCCGCTCCTCTTCTTGCCCAAACCTTACTGATGCTCCTTCTCTGAACCTGCTGCTGCTACTACGCTTTGCTGCTCTTGTGCTACCCACGCTGCTGCTCCTCTCTTGCTGCGCCCATGCTGCTTCTTCTCCCACTAAACTGCTCCTCCTCTCTGCCTTACTGCTGCGCCTTCTCCAACCCCTCCTGCTACTTACTCCATCTGCTGTTGCTGATGCCCTCAACCTCCTGCTACTCTCTCTCTCTCTCTCTCTGAAATTTTTGTAAGATTGAGACGCATGTGACGTGTAACATTCAGATTTGACTAGTGTTAGTAACCTACTGTTGTTCAGTTTCAGACTTGTGCTTTATTTGTGGATGTGTGAACTGGACCGTGGCATGTATCACTCAGTTTGTATGCTCAATAATTATATTTGTGATCATATATTGGTACTTCCTTTCTGTCGATGATGATGTCCTGTGTGTGTATTTTAGTTTTTCAAGTAAAATGAAATTACCAAAAATACAGAGTAAAGATAATCTTCATCTCCCTTTGCTTATTTGTCATTTTCTTTGTTGTTGATCCTTGTTAGTGTTAGGTTTATTTTCTGTTTTCATCACCCAATATCGTGTTGCCTAGCTTTAACCGAGCGTAGCCGCTGATCACCTAGTCCCTGTGGAGAACACGACAACCGCAGTTTGGGCGTAAAAACCCCACTGTACTTACAATCGATCATTTTGGCGCCGTTGCCGGGGATTAGCGTCGAGCGATTGTGTTAGGCTATAGACTAGGTTTTTCTTGTTTTCCTTTTGTGTCATTTATATGTGATATATATCTAACCCCTAACCACTGTCCTAGTTATTTTCTCTTTCTTTTCTTGTTTGTTTTGTAGGTTGGATTGTCTTCTCGGAAATGGCATTCTACTCAGACCATCATACTTATGTGAGCAATAACATGGAAACTATTCAAGAACAGATAAGTAAGATATCCCATCAATTAGATGAATTAGCTCGGCAGCGAGGTATAGTTTTTGAGGATAGGCCTAGCTCTTATGATCCTTATTCTAGAGGCCATCCTTATGTTGCTCCTACATGCCATATTTGTGGATTTCAGGGCCATTCAGCTGCTGAATGTCAGCGTGGTTACTCTCACGCTCCCGAGTGTTTTGGCACGAGCTTCGCTCAACAACATAGCTCATACCAAAACAATTACTCGGATGGGTGTCATATAGGAACAACAGCCCTGAGATCTCACCATTTGCTTGTAGTAATCATATGCAGGGAATTAGGTACAATGAGGAGAGCCACAACTATGCACCACAACAATTTTATTCAGTTCCTATTCATGTACCTCAACACCAGGAGATGTGTCCAATGGTCCTCCATTTGGTCAACCAACAACTCCAGCAACTGTTGAGCATTCAGTGCAAGTGCCCACACAAGATGAATTTGATGATATAGAGAAGCTCACACTACTTAGTGTCGAGTTCACTTGGAGTGCCGAAGATGATCCTATTAGAAGGTTATACTAGAGGAAATGAAGAAGATCAAGAGTGGAAAAGAGCTAGTGGAAGAAGTAAGGAAGATTGAGAAGAACATCAACGCTGGCAGTACTATTTCTTCACAGCTTGAGCTGAGTATTTCTGGGATTGCCCTTGATACATGTGAGGTTCCAACACCTTCAAATTCAGCTGAGCAAGATAGCCAGAGTCCAGAGGAAGAGATACTTCATATCCAAGAAGAAATTCTCGAAGCCAAGGAACAAGATGATCCAGAGCTTGAATGCCCAAGTGATCAAGATGAAGATCCGCTGCCTATCACTCATGACGAAGTAAGAGAAGCTGATGTAATTGAAGATGAAGAACCAGAAATTCATTTGCCTATTGTCATACAAGAGCGTGATGTAGCAGGTTTATCTAATCCTCTTGATGACATGAGTCCTTATGATTTATTTGCTTCTACCTTGCATTACATGATGCCATCACTTAAGGTAGATTTGAAAAAGTATTTGCTTGGATACAATGATACATACACTGTTGGTGGCATTGCTCATATTAGTGATGATCACACTTATTTTCCTCATGCTAGACCTATGCTTAATGAAACATGTCATTCTCATGCTAGTCTGGAGCTTAATGATTCATATCATCCTCATGCTAGCATTGAGCTTACTGATTTCTACCATCCTAAACATGTGCTTTATAGCTATGCTTATGTAATTGGGTACTCTATTGATCATTTAGAGGGCATCGACCCTGTCACTTGTATTGTCTCTTTGGCTGAGTGCTTTTTCAGGTTTTTGCTACTGCACCGTTCACTACATGCTGACCAGGTTCGAGGTGACATTCCTTGGGACCCTGGTGGATTCAGAGCATGGTGACGAAGAGAAGCAAGGATCACATATGAGGATGAGAGAAGCTGGAGCATGCACGAGGAAGCAAAAGGAGAGGAGTCACAATGCAAGAGGATGTGAGATGATCGAGCGAGTGCTACATCAAAGCCCAGTGAGCTGTTTCATGACCCATTCCGAATATATCATCCATTGATATGCTGAAATCAATTGCTATTTGGGTTGCTTGAGCCATTTCTTAAATGTTGTCCCACTGAATTTTACCTTTGACATATGGTGCTTGATGTGAATATGTGAACTGATTGTTGAATGCCTTGTAAACTAGTGATCTACACAATGCTTGCTTTGCTGAAAGTAGTGAAAGCTATGAGTTTTGAGTGCTCAAATCCCTAGTACACTAGAAAACTTAATAATTTTCTGCTTTTACCTCAATACACCTAGATCATTAAGTGTCAGATGCTGAGTTTGTGCCTAATGTGTTCCCATTCAGAGCAATCACTTACCACTATGGACTAGAAGAACTTGTCTGTGGAGGAAAAAGACTGAAGATGGCATCAAATGCAGTTCCCTTGCCGCATGGGACCTTGTTTGTCGACCGAAAGACAGGGGAGGGCTGGGGGTATTGGACCTAAAAATACAAAACCAAGGGCTCCTCCTTAAACATCTCCATAACTTTTATAACAAGGCAGCTTTGCCGTGGGTTGACCTTGTTTGGTCCTCGTACTATACTGATGGAGTCCCACATGCGATGGATGCATGTGGATGATTTTGGTGGCGGGACGTCATACAACTTGCCGATGTCTATAGAGGGGTTACCACGGTGCAGGTCAAAAATGAGGACACGGTCTTGTTTTGGAAGGATGTGTGGCAGCCTCAGGCTCTGCCTGGAACGCACCCCAGAGCCTTCTCGTTCGCTGTTGACGAGGATGTCTCGGTCAGAAGTTTTCTGACGGCTAACTCGATCTCTGAAATCTTCAGCATTCCGCTAACAGTACAGGCCAGGGAGGAGGTTAGAGATCTTCAGCGGCTGACCGTGGGTGTGACCCTAGAGAACTCGATGCCTGATTCCTGGAGCTGTATTTGGGGCCAGAAATTCACATCGACCAAATTCTACTCATTTTGCTTCAGAGATAGCCAAGCAGATGAGGCTTTCAATTGGATCTGGAGGACCAGCTGCAATATGAAGTGGAAAGTTTTCTCGTGGCTGCTTCTTGTTGACAGGCTAAACATGAGAAACATGCTCAAACGGAGACACTATGCGGTGGTGAACAATGATTATACATGCGTGCTATGCACATCACACCCCGAAGAGACGCTGACACACTTGTTCTTCACATGTCTGTTTGCCAAGAGATGTTGGGAAGCCCTCGAGATCACTTGGCCGGCTGTGGATGAGAGGTTCTCCATGTTGCATACAGGAAGAAATAATTGGAGGGGTCATATGTTCATGGAGGTGTTTATAGTGGCTGCCTGGGGGATCTGGAATCGAGGCGTGTACGATTCAAGGAGGACTTCCGTCTGCTGATTCACACGGCAAATAGTAGGCTAGTGCCTTTCATTCATACTTTGGTAGACTCTCTGTAGTACTTTCACTGCCCCAATACCTTGCCCCTTGTACATCCCCTCAATGCTTGTATTTTCTGACCTTCTCTGACCCCCCTCTCCCCATAGACACTAACATGTAAAACACTCTACACTCTTGCTAATTTAAAGTCAGTGGGGGGAGTTTCCCCCACTGTCCATAGTTCCTCAAAAAACACTATGGACTAGCATGCTATGTTCCCTGGATCGGTAGTATGTGAACCAGACATGGATGAGTGATGATTCTTGTTTTTGTTCATTTGAAAAGTAAAATGGTAGTCTGGTCTACCTACAGTAGCATGTCATGTTCCCTGGATCGGTGGCATATGAAATCTGGTAGCTTGGACAGTAATAATTAAAAAAAAATTGTAATTGGTCGAGCCAGGTGTATACCATGTTCTCGGGATCGGTGGTATGTTCCTTAGGTGAGTCTGATAAAATATTGTCAAAGTTTCCTTCAAATGCAATAAGTGGTTCAACCACAATGTTATATTTCTTCAAATAAGTGATTTAGCTCAAGTTCCTTTTGTTCTCAGGATCATGCTCTCTTTAGGAACCTTTTGGCACAATCAGCATTTGAACTTGCTAATCTTCGTTTATCATTGCAAAAGTTTAAAATGATCGAGTTTACTAGTGTCCTGTTGATATCTAGCACTCTTGACCAATAATTTTCACTAGCAAAGTTCAAAGCACGCATTGTTTGGAGATCCGATTTACTAGGACGTTCTCGAATCGGTTCACTATTCACTATCTAGCCTTTGCCATATGCCTTTGCCATATGCCTTTGCTTGAGGACAAGCAAAGATTTAAGTGTGGGGGAACTTGATAGAGCATTTCTTCATATAATCTTTTTAGCCTTTTTGCATCACATTGTAATCATGTTTTCACATTATTTACTTAAGTAATATTCAAATACCCCCATTATGCTACACTTACAACACTCCTCCATGTTTTGCAGAAAAGGGCGAAAAGGCCCAAAATCCTTCTATAATGGAGAGTCTCAAGAAACTGTGGTTGCTGTAATTTACGGAGGGACCCGACCATGAAGAAAAGAAGTAACCAGAGGGGCCAAGCTAAAGTTGGAGGGATCATCTTGTGAAGAAAGAAGAGAAGTGGAAGGGCAAAAGAGCAAAAGTGGCAGATCAGAGGAGGGGGATCAAATCCCTAGCGCAACCTCCATTTTCCCTTCGGGCCTGGCATCTCATCTCTCTCCCTCTCCCCATCTTCTCCACCTCCAGCCACCACCATGGCCAGGCCGGCGTGGTGGTGCGCCAACCAGCGCCGCCGCAACCCATCCATCCATCCATCCACAAAGCATCAGCCAACCACCTATCTATGCACCATCATCCACCACGCTGCACCACAGCACCCTAGCCACCACACTAGCGCCGCCCTCAAGTCGCGCGCAACACCAGATAGAGGGGGCGTGGAGACTGGTCCTCCGCGCGAGAGTGCCCATGTTGCCGTCCTTCTTCTCCTTCACCTGTTGCTCTCTCTCTCTCTCTCCCTCCCACATCTTTGCTGTTGACCCTGCTCAACGCTCCACGCTGCTGCTCCTCCGGTTGCCCTTCTTCTCACCCTTGTTCTCCTCCGATCTGAACCCTTCCTACTCCTCCCCACGTCCCTGCTGCTACATCTTCCTTCTTCCCCTCAACCTCCTGCTCCTGCCTCCTCTTCTCCAAGCCCATGCCGCCGCTCCTCTTCTTGCCCAAACCTTACTGCTGCTCCTTCTCTGAACCTGCTGTTGCTACTGCGCTTTGCTGCTCTTCTGCTACCCACGTTGCTGCTCCTCTCTTGTTGCGCCCCTGCTGCTTCTTCTCCCACTAAACTGCTCCTCCTCCTCTCTGCCTTACTGCTGCTCCTTCTCCAACCCCTCCCGCTACTTACTCCATCTGCTGCTGCTGATGCTCTCAACCTCCTCCTGCTCTCTCTCTCTCTCTGAAATTTCTGTATACTGTTGTTCAGTTTCAGACTTGTGCTTTATTTGTGGATGTGTGAACTGGACGTGGCATGTATCACTCAGTTTGTATGCTCAATAATTAGCTATAGATATCCCCTGTGTGTTGTAGTTGTCGTAGTAATTTTCAGTTTGTAATACCTGTGTTATATAATTCTGTGGTGTTAACCATTTCTGTCCTGTCCCATTATCTTTGTTCTGTCGTTTTCTTCTTATATATAACTACTAGTTATATTTGTGATCATATATTGGTACTTCCTTTCTGTCGATGATGATGTCCTGTGTGTATTTTAGTTTTTCAAGTAAAATGAAGTTACCAAAAAGACAGAGTAAAGATAATCTTCATCTCCCTTTGCTTATTTGTCATTTTCTTTGTTGATGATCCTTGTCAGTGTTAGGTTTATTTTCTGTTTTCATCACCCAATATCGTGTTGCCTAGCTTTAATCGAGCATAGCCGCTGATCACGTAGTCCCTTTGGAGAACACGACAACCACAGTTTGGGCGTAAAAACCCCACTGTACTTACAATCGATCATTTTGGCGCCGTTGCTGGGGATTAGTGTCGAGCGATTATGTTAGGCTATAGACTAGTTTTTTTTTTGTGTCATTTATATGTGATATATATCTAACCCTTAACCACTGTCCTAGCGTCAAGCGATTGTGTTAGGCTATAGACTAGGTTTTCCTTGTTTTCTTTTTGTGTCATTTATATGTGATATATATCCTTGCAAAAAGAATAAGTGGCATACCAAATTCATTTCTTGTCATCAATTTAAGTTGATGACGGATAAGCATACCATAAATTATATTCTTGTTTCATCGAGTTTAATTAATTCCTTCTTCCAGAATTTTGTTCATGATGAGTAAAATCTCTGTTCCAAGTTCATCTTTTCTTTCCGGAGTTTTCTTCCCGAAGGCCCTTTAGGGTGGTTCATCAAGGATTTATGTCATTCTCTAAGCGTTCTTCAAGATTCCTTCTCGAAGTTAAAATCCGCCAAGCTATACTCTAAAATAAACATGGTGTTGAACACATGTTTTGTTTTGAGGAGTTCAAGCATGTTTCATCTTGCATTCCGAAGTGCAAATTATTTCCGTCTTATCTTTTGAGGTTGTGTTGTACCATTCTCATTCAATAGGAGATACGAAGAGAAGTAGTCAAGAGTGAGAGATTTTTTTTGACCCATCATTTTCTTCGTTCATGAGATATTTAATCATATCATTCTCTTCATTCAGGAGATTCTTTTCAAACCATCAATTTCTTTGTTCAGGTTATTTTTTGTTAGATTTGACCTTAAGCCTTTCCTAAGGATTGTTGCTCATTGTGGTGCTTATAAATGATCAAGTTTTCTCCTTATCCGATGAAAGAAGTTTTTTTATCTCTTGGTTGATCTCAAGCAATCATTTGTTTCCGTTAGTGGCAGAATTTCACCTCAAAGATTTGAGATGTTTTCCATAAGGCCATTTGAAGCATATCATTTGCTTGTTGATTTTTCAATAACACCTTTCAAGCCTTCTAGAAATGATGCTCTTTCAAGTTCCTTCGCTGTAGAATATGTCGGTTTCTCTTCTCCATTCTTTTTACTCCATTCTTTCATTTGTTCCGGGGGCATTGTGTTGTTGCTCCCAGTCAACTATCATCCCATCTTGTCAAGTTCATGTTAAATTCCTTCCATTCTTAACCGGAGTGTTGTCCAAATTCTTTCTTTCTTGTTCCTTGCCTATCTCAGGCAATGTTGAGGATATCACTTATCGTTAGCGTCTCGGTCAGCTGGGATTAGAGATTAATCGGAACCCAGATGATTAATCGATTTTATCGGTCGACTATTAATCGGCCATTTTTTGCAAATCTCAAGTTCCCAACACTAAAATATGTTATATTCAATACCAAAACAATATTGGACTAAAGTGTTACCTTGATTCCTAGCCATTGAATCTTCGTATAATGGAAAACAAAATAAGACAACAATACGTATTGCCTATCAAGGTCCACAAAACACAAATAAACATAGGTTTGCAAACATAATGCTATGAATAGGCCCAATTTATTGGTAGACTCCCAATAAATTGCTTGTCAGAGCGATAAATTGGCCCAAATGATAAACGATGAAGATAAGGCATAATCTTATCGGTCAGCCCCCGAGTATCGATAAATCGCTGAATCAAAAGATTTTTTGAACAATTTCTCAGGTAACAAGAGTTGCTTCAAAATTCTTTCTTAGCAATTGAGCTCTTGATTCATGTCGTTACAACCTCCACGGTTCTCATGGTGTTCTTTGTTCCTCTTTTCTGCCGGAGTGTTTCAACTTCGCTTGTCCCCCTAATGCCCTTTCTTTCATGTTTTCAACCTCCAAGGTTCTTTGGTTTCACTCTTTTGGCTAGAAGCAACTTAGTTTTACCTCTTCCTCTTTCTCTTCTCATTCCTAGATCTCAGGGAGAGATCTCTTGTAAGTGAGGGAGAGTTGTACCAACCAAAGACCGAGGCCTCCATTAGTTTGTGTTATGTTCATGCTTGCATACTGTAGTGTTTTTTTCTGCATCATGCATCATAATAATCATTGCATTGTTTGTGGCATATTTAATTTTGCTGTGATCTTGTATGCCAACTCATTCTTCTCACATTTACCTTCCATATGCATATTGCCCAAACCATCACAATTATCTTCAAGTTTCCAAAACCCATGCTATGCTTTCCATTCTTTCTTATTTATCCAATTAATCCAAGTGGCATTTTCCCCAATTCAGATTAATGTTCACTATTTTCCTATAAATCCTAAACTAGGCTAAGACTTCCTCCTCCAATTTTCAGCTCTTTTGGACATGCTTTGGTTGGATTCAAAATTTTGTCAAGTTTAAACTAAATTCAAACTTGTTCAAAATTCCAGTCTCTAAAAATGGCCAGAACATTTTATTCAAATAGTGCATATTTCCAGTACTCCAGGGATATTTCGTGATCTCTCAAATTCTTCTCCTAGTCCCTGTTTCTTTTCTTATTAAGTTCTATTTATTTCAAACACGGAAAGAGATGCACAAAGCAAAACAGGGGAAAGAACTTACGCGAAGCCAGCCCACCTAGCCCCCTCTCTCTCTTTGCACGTTGCGTGCAGCACACCACGCCGCCGTGCCACCTCCCTCGCCGCAGCACTTACCCCTGCACCGAGATGACCCCACTTGTCAGTCGCTCACCCCACACCTTTCTTCCACCTCCCGTAGCTTTTCCCTCTCGCAGTAACCACACACGCACGCCTGCACATGGCCACCTAGGCAGCCAACGCCTCCACGCTGGCCAGGCCCAGCTATAAGAACCCCCACTTGGCGTCCATGCCCCTAGGGTTTCCCTCTTGCCGCCGCCACCCTTTCCCTTCCCTATATTTATCATTCTTCCTTAAGAAGCAGAGAACCACCGAGCGCGCTCCACCACGTTTGCGATGCCACCTCCATCCTCCAACTCCGCTGACACGTCCAGTAGCTTCACCTGTGTCCACTCGACCGATCCGCGTGATGGAATTGGGCGGAGGCCACCCAAGATCGACGACCGCTTCCCCGCTCCGTGCTGTTGTACGCCATCATCCGCACCAAGTTTGGCCGCGCCCGAGAGCCTTCGGTCCCCCATGGCCACTGCATTGTCTCCTTCGCAATCCAGTGCACCTCCTGTACATATTCGCTGTGAACCGCACTTCCCCCAAGCACTTCTTCGCACAACATCTTCTTCACGGACCCAAGGACGCCGTCACGTTTAGTGCGTCGCCCCGTCGTCTATGTCGCATCCCCGGTTTCTTCTTCGTGTCCCTCGGGACCAGGGTGAGCCAACGCCTCTCCTAGCCCTTCCTAGCCTCGATTTCTTCCTCGATGCAATGATGAGTGTGCCCATCGTGCTTCCGCCATGTGCAAGTTCGTGGAGTTTTGTTGCAGCTCATGTCCTTCCCTATGCATCCCGCGGTCCCGTGCGCAAGCATGCGCGCCCGCGCGCACACACACACCTTGTTTCCGCACGCCCATTGGTGCTCTGGAGCTGTAGCAGCCGCCACTGGTTGCTCCTGTCTCTGCAAGAATCACCATGTAGCCATGGCTCAAGCTCGACCATTTTGTTGGTCGATTAAATGAGATCGAACGCCCCTTCTATCAGAAACTTGTAGCGAACCCAACTGGTTAACCGAGCATGCACACATCCAGGGCATGTGGGGTTCGAATCCCATGCTCACCCTTTTTTCCTTTCATTCTTTCTTTTGTTTTTCTGCTCTAATTATGTTACGCTCAGATCTGTTGGCCCGGTAGCAGCTGGATTCAGCCCATATGTTTTTTTCCAGTTCTACGATTTTTAGTAATTATCCAGGAATTGTCTGTTTTACAGAGAAGTCCTCCATCTTCATGCATATCATAATTCACAAATAATGCATCTTAATAGAACATGTCATATATGAAACTTGAGTAGAATTTCATGTAGTTTCATGATATGCAACTTTAATCCATGTTAGAAATGTTTAAAATTGGCGTTTGCATGATTTTGCCTAAATGACTTGCTAAAATGGTTTATTTCATAACTAAATAACCATAGCTCTGAATTTAATAAACTATATATGTAAATTGACTAGAAAAACATGTAGAATAACTTGGCACACTTACTTTGCATGTTTAACAACTCTAAAATTGTGTTTAGATGAGAACAGTACCAATTTTGAAATTTGCATATGGGGATTTTCCGGAATTGCTACGTGTTGTTTCCGGCCTCATTTAAATTGCCTAGATAGTGAGTTTACTTATGCTTCACCTCTTGCCATATTTAACAACATTTAAACTTGTTGAGTACATATACGGGATGGACTAAATATTTGAACATGGAGTTTCATGCATATTGAGCTTCACTTAATGTGTAGAAGTTGTTTGTTGCATTTTGCCATGCCATGCCTCATTAAACTGGACATGCATCATACTTGGTTGTGCATCATGCCATGGTTATGATATGTGTGTTTACTGTGTTGATTGTTTCTTCCCGATTGTGCTTCTTCTTGATAGCTCCCGGAAACGTTTCAGAGTGTGAGAATTCCTTCGACTACTTCATGGATTCAATCTTCTTCCAAGTGGGATTTCAACCAACATGATCATTACCTTGAATATCACTACTATCTTTTCTTTCTAGTTGTCTCGTTGCTATCGTTTGGCCTCGTTTCCTACCACTAGTTGCAAGCCTCCCAATTGCCATGATACAGCCTCTAACCTTCACTATCCCAGCAAACCGTTGATTGGCTATGTTACCGCTTTGCCCAGCCCCTATTATAGCGTTGCTAATTGCAGGTGCAGTGCATGTTGTTCCATGTTGGGACATGGATATCACACTATCTTGATTATTTAATTAATGCTTCTATGTACTTGGTAATGTGTGGAAGGCTCGGCCTTTGCGTGGTGTTTTGTTCCACTCATGTCGCCCTAGTTTCCGTGATTCCGATGTTATGTTCCTTGGTTAAGCGCTCCTAACATGCTTGGGGTTTATGCCCCCCCCCCCATTGACAGTTCGTTTTGAATAAAACTCTTCCAACAAGGCCCAACTTTGGTACTACATTTTCCTAATAACAACTAAAACTTGCATAGGGAGTAATTAAACCACGGATAATTAATCAACAACCCCGCGTTACTTGTAACGGCCGAACCTAATAAGATTCGAGTCTCTGTGCTCATTGTGCTAGTCTCTGGATCAATAGCTAGCACACATTGTACAAGATATAATATCAAGAATAAACCACATGCCATAATATTACATCATAGATCCAGAATTTAAACATTACATACCTGCGTAGCTCAAGGCTAGCTTACAAACAAAACACAGCGAAAAAGCAAATAAAACCTTCATGGAATCCATCAACACCACAGGCAAATGTCGAGTATAGACATCGTAACCCTACATCATATCTCTCACTCGTCGTATAAAATCTGCAACATGAAACGTTGCAGCCACAAAGGGTCAATACTTTGAATGTATTGGCAAGTCACACAGGGAATGCTATAACAGACCTACATCTATATGCAAGGTATATCAAGAGGATAGTGTAGTGGTTGTTTTGCAGAAAAGCTAATTTTTCCCTGATAGCTAAATAATATAATAGTCAAATTTTATTTATGTCTTGCTACAATTAAATACACATGGTTGAATTGGGCAATCCAATTCCAACCTATAACCATCATTAAGTTTCCCATCAAGTTTTATTAATTGTATCATCTGTCAAGATCATCCAACAACTGTAATGGTCTAGCTGCTCAAATTCGTCCATAACCGGGGACACGGCTAAGCATGATTAGTTTTTAATACTCTGCAGAGTTTTGCACACTTTACCCACTAGACTCAACCCGAAGATTGAGACGAAGTCTTTCAGAAGTAGTCACCTCCACCCACCGGCAGCCGGTACACCTACTCATATCTACATCTGCTAGCTTTGCCTGGGCGAGGATCCCACAACCTAATCAACTAAGTCAGAGCCCATTTAGCTAGTGGTCGCACATGGAAGCTACTAGTCACTAAGTCTATCTGATCTTTTTGAACCTGGGCGGCATTCCACTTACATTCAGAGGGTATAAACCATGATGTTCTTGAAACCACCCAACAATACCAATTCCGCCCAGAGGTGAATTAAATCCTTAATTACTACTCAATTTGATTATATATATAATCCTCACATAAACTCAATGTATACAGGAACCAACCCCCGTCTACATAGCATAGCAAGGATACACTACCACGATCTACGATATAAGGCCATCAGATTGACTTAATTCCCGGTGCATCGCTACCCAACCGTGCACCATACCGTACCAATCCAGAGGAGACGAAGGAGATTATGCGTCAAGTCCAGGAGCTGCTCGACAAAGGTTATATACGCGAATCCCTTAGTCCTGGTGTTGTTCCTATTATTCTAGTGCTGAAAAAGGATGGTACATCGCGTATGTGTGTTGATTGTAGAGGCATTAATAATATTACTATTCGTTATCGTCATCCTATTCCTAGGTTAGATGATATGCTTGATGAATTGAGTGGCTCTACGATATTCTCCAAAGTTGATCTGCGTAGTGGATACCATCAAATTCATATGAAATTGGGGGATGAATGGAAAACAACATTTAAAACTAAGTTTGGATTTTATGAGTGGTTAGTCATGCCTTTTGGGTTAACTAATGCACCTAGTACTTTCATGAGATTAATGAACGAAGTTTTACGTGCTTTCATTGGCCGATTTGTGGTAGTCTATTTTGATGATATACTAATTTATAGCAGATCTTTGGAGGAACATTTGGAACATTTACGTGTTGTTTTTATTGCTCTACGTGATGCACGTTTGTTTGGTAACCTTGGGAAGTGCACCTTTTCCACCGACCGAGTGTCTTTTCTTGGCTATGTTGTTACTCCACAGGGAATTGAAGTTGATAAAGCTAAGATTGAAGCTATTGAGAGTTGGCCGCAGCCCAAAACGGTCACACAAGTGAGGAGTTTTCTTGGCCTCGCTGGTTTCTATAGGCGTTTTGTGAGAGATTTCAGCACCATTGTGTTGGGGAACGTTGCATGGAAAACAAAAAATTTCTACGCACACGCAAGATCTATCCATGGAGATGCATAGCTACGAGAGGGGGAGAGCATCTTCATACCCTTGAAGATCGCTAAGCGAAAGCGTTTATCAACGCGGTTGACATAGTCGTACACCTTCACGATCCGTCCCGATCAAGTACCGAACGTACGTCACCTCCGCGTTCAGCACACGTTCAGCTCGATGACATCTTCGCCTTCTCGATCCAGCAAGAGAGGCGAAGTAGTAGATGAGTTCCGGCAGCACGACGGCGTGGTGACGGTGGTGGTGAAGAACAATCTCCGCAGGGCATCGCCAAGCACAACGGAAACTATGACGGGGGATAAACTAGAGGGGGCGGGGTTGCCGGCACACGGCTTGGTGAATCTTGATGCGTTCCGGGTGCTAGCCCTGCCCCTCTATTTATATGTTGAGCCCTGGGGTCATTTCTTGGAGAAAGAGCCTCCTCAAAGTCAGTTTAGCCCGTAAGGCAAGAGCCCTTCTCGGACTCCAGGACCAGACGCCAGGGTCCCTGGCGTCTGTCCCCTGGCCTCCACAAAACTTCCTTTTGCACATTCCTTAGACCCCGTGGGCTTTACCCCTTGGCCCAAATAAAGTGTTCTCGCACAGAACATTTCGGGAAACATCTGAAACCCCTTCAGGTGAATTCTGGAACCCTTCCGGAGACCAAACACTATTATCCCATATATCAATCTTTACCTCCGGACCATTCCGGAGCTCCTCGTAATGTCCGTGATCTCATCCGGGACTCTGAACAACATTCGGTCACCAACATACATAACTCTATAATACTATATCGTCAACGAACGTTAAGCGTGCAGACCCTATGGGTTCGAGAATGATGTAGACATGACCGAGACGCTTCTTCGGTCAATAACCAATAGCTGGACCTGGATGCCCATATTGGTTCCTACATATTCTATGAAGATCTTTATCGGTCGAACCTTTATGACAACATACGTCGTTCCCTTTGTCTGTCAGTATGTTACTTGCCCGAGATTCGATCGTCGGTACCTAACTCCTTAGTCACTTTGCTTGCAAGCCTCTTGTAATGTTGTATTACCGAGAGGGCCCAGAGATACCTCGCCGATATACGGAGTGACAAATCCCAATCTTGATTCACGCCAACTCAACAAACACCTTCATTGTGACATTTGATAGCACACAAGGTATTCCTCTGGTATCCGGGAGTTGCATGATCTCATGGTCAAAGAAACATGTATTTGACATTAAGAAAGCAGTAGCAATAAACTGAACGATCATATGCTATGCTAACGGTTGGGTCTTGTCCATCACATCATTCTCCTAATGATGTGATCCCGTTATCAAATGACAACTCATGTCTATGGTTAGGAAACCTTAATCATCTTTGATCAACGAGCTAGTCTAGTAGAGGCTCACTAGGGACACGGTATTTGTTTATGTATCCACACATGTATTTAAGTTCCCGGTCAATACAATTCTAGCATGAATAATAAACCTTTATCATGATTAAGGAAATATAATAATAACCATTTTATTATGCCTCTAGGGCATATTTCCATCACATTGTTGCACCTCTCAATGAGCTTACAAAGAAGGATGTGCCTTTTGTTTGGGGTACCGCACAGGAAGAAGCCTTCATGGTATTGAAAGATAAGTTGACACATGCTCCTTTACTCCAACTTCCTGATTTTAATAAGACTTTTGAGCTTGAATGTGATGCTAGTGGAATTGGATTAGGAGGTGTGTTATTACAAGATGGCAAACCTGTTGCATACTTTTCTGAAAAATTGAGTGGGCCTAGTCTGAACTATTCTACTTATGATAAAGAATTATATGCTCTTGTTCGGACCTTAGAAACATGGCAACATTATTTATGGCCCAAAGAATTTGTTATACATTCTGATCATGAATCTTTAAAAGACATTAAAAGTCAAGCAAAACTGAACCGTAGACATGCTAAATGGGTTGAATTCATTGAGACTTTCCCTTATGTCATTAAACACAAGAAGGGTAAAGAAAATGTTATTGCTGATGCAATGTCTCGTCGTTATACTATGCTTTCACAACTTGACTTTAAAATATTTGGTTTGGAGACCATCAAAGATCAATATGTGCATGATGCTGAATTTAAATATGTATTGCAGAATTGTAAAGAAGGGAGAACATGGAACAAGTTCGTCGTTAACGATGGATTTGTGTTTCGTGCTAACAAGCTATGCATTCCACCTAGCTCCGTTCGTATTTTGTTGTTGCAGGAGGCGCATGGAGGAGGATTAATGGGACACTTTGGCGTCAAGAAGACGGAGGACATACTTGCTACATATTTCTTTTGGCCAAAGATGAGACGGGATGTTGAGCGTTTTGTTGCTCGCTGCACTACATGTCAAAAAGCTAAGTCACGACTCAATCCTCATGGTTTATATATGCCTTTGCCTGTACCCAGTGTTCCATGGGAGGATATATCTATGGACTTTGTTTTAGGTTTACCTCGAACAAAGAAGGGGAGGGATATCATATTTGTTGTCGTGGATAGATTTTCAAAAATGGCACACTTTATACCGTGTCATAAAAGCGATGATGCTGCTAATGTTGCTGATTTGTTCTTTCGTGAAATTATTCGCTTGCATGGTGTGCCAAATACAATTGTTTCAGATCATGATACTAAGTTTCGTAGCCACTTTTGGAGATGTTTATGGGTTAAGTTGGGGACTAAACTGCTTTTTTATACTATATGTCATCCCCAAATTGATGGACAAACTGAAGTAGTCAATAGAATATTGTCTACTATGTTTAGGGCTGTTTTGAAGAATAACAAAAAAATGTGGGAAGAATGCTTGCCTCATATTGAATTTGCTTATAATCGTTCGTTACATTCTACTACTAAGATGTGCCCTTTTGAGATTGTGTATGGTTTTCTACCTCGTGCACCTATTGATTTGTTGCCTCTTCCATCTTCGGAGAAGGTTAATTTTGATGCTAAACAACGTGCTGAATTGATCTTAAAAATACGTGAGTTAACTAGGGAGAACATTGATCGTATGAATGCTAAATATAAACTTGCTGGAGATAAGGATAGAAAACATGTTGTGTTTGCACCTGGAGATCTTGTTTGGTTACATTTGCGTAAGAATAGATTTCCTGATTTGCGCAAATCAAAGCTAATGCACGTGTTGATGGTCCTTTTAAGGTGTTAGAGAAAATAATGGTAATGCATATAAACTTGAGCTGCCTGCAGATTTTGGGGCTAGTCCCACTTTTAACATTGCAGATTTGAAGCCTTATTTGGGTGAGGAAGATGAGCTTTCATCGAGGACGACTTCATTTCAAGAAGGAGAGGATGATGAGGACATCAATATCATTGTTACACCCACAGCCCCTACTGCTATACATACTGGACCAATTACTAGAGCTCGCGCAGGCCAATTGAATTACCAGGTACTTTCATTTCTTGGTAACAATTCTAATGTTCATGAGAATATGATGCTGCCTAAATTGGATACATTTGTGTTGATTACTAATGAAGGGGCTAGCATGGACAAGAGGGATGAACACTGGAGCAGAAACAAGCATGGAGATGAAGGCGCGCGCGAAGGGAACCAGAACGGCGTTTCTAGTGCAGATTTCAGTATTTTGAAGCCTTCTTGATGACATACAAGGACATGGACGAAATATACAAGATGTCCTTTCATAAATTTTGTCCATAGCTTATAATAGGTGCTGCGCCACCTTATTTTTGGCACAGGCCCATGTAATTTCGAAATACTTGAGTATAGGATGTTTTTAGAGTCCGTATGTGTGGGAAAACAAGAGTTAGGGTTGGTTTCGGACCCCTCCTCCAAGGGTCACGAAATTCCCCCCTCTTCATCCATATATACAGCCCTTAGGGCGTCGTTTAGACTTTGGGTTTTGTTTAAATTAAAAGTTTGCCATAGCTGCAACTTCGCGTACTTCGTTTGTGTTCAACGACCAGACCAAGACGTCACAGAACCCCACTTTCATCAATAAAGCTTTCCTCTTATATTCGCAATATCCAGATTGCAATCTCAGTTTCTTGCTTGTTCTTCGTTTGCTCGCAGGAAATAGACCCTCGTGGTCAGGTTGATCGTGCTCCGGCGAGGTCAATAACCCCTCGAAAGTTGGTTTAGCGATTGCTAAGGCGCGACGTCTTCGCACGTTCGTAGTCGGATTGTTAAAGTCGACTCCCACAGAAAACGATAGCTATCTCATCGAAACATCGGGACACCTTCGCCTCTATCATTGGCTAATGTTGCAAGTTTTTGTTCTTGACTTGTATATATCATGTAATTACTTATGTAATTTCTCTTTCATAATAGAAACACGTTCTGCAAAAAACAAACTGACCACCATTGCTTCAGAATTTTTGAATAGATTTTTCTTTTCTTTTTTTGCGCATGCTTGAATAGATTTTTCTGACGATGCAAATGCAAGTTACAATGTGCCATGGTGCTTCTAAGTTACATAATGGCACCTACCACTTGACGATCCGTTGTCTGACTAATGACGATGCACAACATGCGGTTGTAAGATGCGTGCCATGGTGCTTCTAAGTTACGTAATGGCATCTACCACTTGACGATCTGTTGTTTGAGTAATGACGATGCAAAACATGCGGTTGTAAGATGCATAAGAGCTCAAGCAATGCGTATGACTATTAGAGATTTCGGAACTTAAGGCTTTGTTTGGTTGCCAGGTAAATACAACCCTGGGCACCAATCCCCCAACGTGGATTTTCCCTGTGCATCACCGATTTCTCTCACCATAGGGAAGAAGTCCCCACTGTTCTTGTTGCCCAAATGGTAACAACAATGAAGGAGATCCCTCACACATGCTAATGCAAATATAACAAATAATTTACATGAAAAGACACAAATCTAGGTAAAAATTCCACAAATAGTTCCAATTTTTTTTCTAGAAAACACACACAAAAGAGTTCAGAATTTATGTAAACTAGAAGTTTGAAAATTGTTACGATTGATATCCATTAGTTCAAGAAGGTTCAAATATTAATCGGTTAGCATTTCATTGTGATCAAGTGTTCACCAAAACCATTTTTGTGTGCCGACATAAAAAATATTTTTTTGTTATGTTTTTCCAATACATACTGTTTGCAGATCGTATTTCCATTTGCTTCACTTGATCACTTTATCTTTTTCATCATCGACCAACATGTCAAAACTGTCTCTATATTGGATTTCCTTGGCATATGTGTTTCCTCGGTGGAGCTTAAGATAATTCAGGACCTTAGATATGCATTGAAACTCCGGAGGATCAAATTTTTACCTAAACCAAGCACTCAAAGTAGCGCATCCAGAATAGAACGATGATGTTTTTTATTAGCATTGTCGATTTCCAGCTTGTGTTCCAAAGAGAACAGATAGGTGAGTGCGTTTGAAACCATTAAAGCATCTTATTTAGTTTTGCAACGCTCAGAATAATGACAATGAATTTATCTACAAGAACTTGTCTGGTTATTATGCTTTTGGTTCTATGCTCTCATGAAACGGGAAAGATCTAAATCTACCAATTTACAGGGTTAGTATTCATTTTTTTCACATACTAACATTTTACTATGCGAAAACTCCAAAGATAATAACTTATTATCCTCATTCAGGATGGGGACCAGCTAAGAAAGCGATTCTTGGTGCACCTGCTCAGTTATATTGACAATGAAGCTGCACACAACATTTTGGTTGTTGCACGATTAGCAGTACTAAAAAATACTAAGATAATAGCGTATTTTTGGCTCTATGCATATGATGTTACCTAAAATGTTTTCTTTATTTATAATATTTTTTAGTGCAACTAAAATATCTTTTTGTGGATGTTAATTTTCACATATAGTTGTATATTAGTCGAGACGTGCATTTGCACATGCACGCTTACTAGTATCATATTAAAATGTTACATATCTAATCAGCCTAAGAGTACACCAAACGGGATGCTCATGCTTGATTACTCCACTCATCATCTCTACTGCATATGTTAGCATCAAAACTAAGGGGCCGTTTGGATTGTGACTATGTTTGCCTTATATTATCATATTATTTTTGTCTCACTTGTCACACTTGTCTAACTTGAGGTGCTCAAATTGTTAGCCACACTTTGGCTTGCCTAAGGAAATCTTGCCATACTTTTTGTGTCTATGACAAGTGGGGTTCACTGCTCATAAAAAAATTCTTGCCTTAGGTGTGACTAGAACCAAACACCCACCTAAATTTGTCAAACTTGATTAAGGTAAGGTGTGGCAAAGTGTGGGTACAAGAGCCCCTAACTATTTGTGCCCCACAACGAGATCACTAGAATTGCACGAGCAGATTAGATGTCACTAACGCATAATTCACAGCAAACAGTGATCCATATACATTATTTCTTATTCTTACTGCACTGTTGTTACGATATGAATATATGATTATCTTGCAACATAAATATTAAAAACGATGCGGGTGAGCAGAAGTGGTGTTACGGCATAAAGTTACTGTACAAACACGAGGACCCTCTCGGCCCCAGAGCCTCCAAGGATGGCGGCTCCGTCAGCGTTGCCATCGCCCTCGTCAGGAACGGCACCCTTGGGCACGGTGACGATGAGCACGCCCTCGGCGTAGGTGGCTGTGGCCATGGTGGGGCGCGTGCAGGGAGGGAGACGGAACCGCCACCGGTCGAGCTCGAAGGTAGCGGCGCGGTCATCGGCGCCGATGCCGGTGGACAGGTCCCGCACGACGACCTTGGTGACGCCGGGGTGGATCTCGACGGCGTGAGCGCAGGGGCCGCCCGGGGAGAAGCCTTCCGCGGCGGCGACGAAGCGGAGCTCCGCTGCGTCCTCCTCGACGGCGACGTCGGCGTCGGCGGCGAAAGGGAGCTCGAGCACCTTCGCGAAGATGTGCGGGAGGCGCCGCAGCTTCTTGGCGCCGCCCGCTGCGCTTAGGGCGGCCTCGGCGCAGCGCTGCACGGCGATGGTGCGCTTCCGCGGGGCCGGGTGGACCCTCATGACGAGCAGACGCGGCTGCGACAAGAGGACGACGGGAGGAGGGAGGCTCGAAACACAAACCCTAGGCGCGCGCGGAGAGGAGATCGGGCGCTGGGAAGAGGCCAGAGGTACTTTAAATTGCGCGCTGTCGATGCGGAGCTCTGTGGCTGTGCGTGGGTTGGGGGATTTGGGAGGAAGACGAGGCGAGATGTAAACGGAGAGGTGTGGGGGTTGATGTCATAATAGTTTCCGATTTCCTTTTTTTTTTAAGAAAAAAAACGAATGTTCATCTACTACCCCTGTAAAAACACGAAAAGGTGCAGATCCCAGCCATATTCATCGTCCATCTATAGAATCTAAAGGTTCAGAATCTCTCGATGTTTAACACAGCAAGCCAATAATCCCATCACACTAACAAAAAACACTAATCCCACCCGTCCCACCTATCCCTCAATGCCACTTCGTCCTAATCAAACTGCCGAGTACACGACCCACACGCCCTCTACCCGTTGACGGACGTGAGCGCAGGTGATGTTGGGTGGAACCCAAGAGGTCGATTTTGCACGATTTGGAGAGAAATTCCCGAAGAATAAGAAGAACACACGGGAGAGAAAACGAGAGGAAACACTCAAATCAACGAGAAATGGTCACACATGTGCTAGATTCATGAACATAAAGAGAGATATATGATTCAAATCCAACAAAGGGGATACAAAGATAACTAGTTCTTCTCTTAGAAGGAGGCCTTGAATCCACTAGAGGATCTTCTCACACGAGGGGGGTCTTGAATCCACTTGGGAGATCTTCTCCTAGGAGGCCTCGGTCTCCAATGGAGTAGGGGTACAGGTGGATGAGCAATATTCTATCTCCAAAATAAGCTAAACCAATGCTAACCCTAAAACGGGGGCGGAGTTGGAGTATATATAGTCTATGGGGGCGAAGGGGTACATGGGCTTCGGCCCAAGTCACTGTGCGCAGACGGGCGTCGGACGTCCGACCGTTACCGGTCGTTCGGTGGCTCGCAAGGGTACAGACGTCCGGTAAGGCTCGGACTTCCGACATTTCGTCTCTGTGTTGGTACGGTCAGATTTCCGGTCAATGACGGATGTCCGGTGCGTCGGTCGTCCGGAGGGCGTCGATCTTCTGACGTTTCGGCTCTGGTCGGGCGGTGTCGGATATCCGGTGCCGGTCGGACGTCCGGTCGCTGGAAAGTGTCGGTCATCCGGTCATTGTAGCATTCGCTGGCTGGGCCTTCTGGCTGGTGAGGCTTCCAGGCGTCGGACGTCCGACGAGTACCAGTCGTCCGGTGGCTGCAGATTCCTGACAGCTCTTCCATTTGGTCCTTGTACTTGGTGTTCTCGCCATCTTGTCCATTGGGTGTAGTTGCCTCACGGCCTTCCTCCAAGTACCTGATCACACACAAGGTTTTCGCTTGAGGTAGTAGCCATGTCTCACATGAAGAATGTGTAAGTTCGGAGAGGAGCGAGTTCACCTTAGCTTCGATAGTCCTTGCTCGAGCTCTAGTCATTGGTCCATGTGGTGTTGTAGGAGACGAAGGTAGGTCCATGGGGATGACCGTAGGATGCTCCGCATCATCTCCCCCCCCCCCCACCCTTGGGAAAGATCCGACCTCAGATCGAAAACCTCATCACCATGGAAGGGAGAGAGATCCTTGACGTTCAAGATGTCGCTTACAGAGTACTTGTCTCGTGGGATGTCGATCTTGTAAGCGTTGTTGTTGGAGCATTCTACCACCTTGAAAGGTCCATCTGCTCGCAGTAGTAGTTTGGACTTGCGTTCGTTGGGGAAGCGTTCCTTGCGAAGGTGTAGCCACACAAGATCTCCAACTTGGAATATCATGCGTTGCCTGTTGATATTGAGCTTGGTCGCGAGGCGTTGTACTTGGCGCTCGATGGTGTGCCTTGTATCTTCATGCACCTTCTTGAGATAGCTCGCTCGTGCACTCGTGTCCATATTGATGCGCTCTTGCAGAGGTAGCGGTTGAATGTCCAATGGAGACAAGGGGTTGAACCCATAGACGACCTCGAAGGGGGACTTGCTGGTAGTCGAATGTCTTGCTTGGTTGTAGGCGTACTCGGAGATGGGTAAGCATTCTTCTCACTCCTTAATGTTCTTCTTGATCAACACGCAGAGGAGAGTCGAAAGCGTCCGGTTCGTGACCTCCGTTTAGCCGTCGGTTTGTGGATGGTATGCCGAAGAGAATAAGAGCTTGATTCCGAGCTTGGCGCATAGGGTCTTCCAAAAGTAGCTTAGGAACTTGACGCCGCGGTCCGAAACAATAGTCTTTGGCACTCCGTGTAGACGTAAGATTTCCCTACAAAAGAGATTGCAACATGTAAAGCATCATCTATCTTGTTGCATGGTATAAAATGTGCCATCTTAGAGAAACGGTCCACAACAACAAATACAGAATCTTTGGCATTTCTTGTTCAAGGCAAACCAAGCACAAAGTCCATACTAATATCTTCCCATGGGTGATATGGAATAGGAAGTGGCATATAGAGACCATGGGATTGAGCTTTAGACTTAGCTTTGCGACATGTAGAGCATCGGTTGGTTGATGTCTACTATGCAACTTTATTCTTGTAGACTCGTGTTGGGCATCCAAGTGCAGAGTTTTGTAGGACAGTAGCAATTTTCCCTCAAGTGGACGACCTAAGGTTTATCAATCTGTGAGAGGCGTAGGATGAAGATGGTCTCTCTCAAACAACCCTGCAACCAAATAACAAAGAGTCTCTTGTGTCCCCAACACACCAAATACAATGGTAAATTGTATAGGTGCACTAGTTCGGCGAAGAGATGGTGATACAAGTGTAGTAATGATCGTAGATATTAATTTTTGTAATAGGAACAATAAAAAATAGCAAGGTAGCAAGTAACAAAAGTGAGCACAAACGATATTGCAATGCTTGAAAATGAGGCCTAGGGTTCATACTTTCGCTAGTGCAATATCTCAACAATGATAATATAATTGGATCATATAACCATCCCTCAACGTGCGATGAAGAATCACTCCAAAGTTCTTATCTAGCGGAAAACATAAGACGAAATTGTTTGTAGGGTACGAAACCACCTCAAAGTTATCCTTTTCGATCGATCTATCCAAGAGTTCGTACTAAAATAACACCAAGTTATCCTTTCTGATCGATCTATCTAAGAGTTCATACTAAAATAACACCATATGATACACATCAACCAACTCTAATGTCACCTAGATACTCCAGTGCCACCACGAGTATCCGTGAGTTGATTATACGATATGCATCAAACAATTTCAGATTCATAATACTCAATCCAACACAAAGAACCTCAAAGAGTGCCCTAAGATTTCTATCGGAGAAACAAGGACGACAACGTGCATCAACCCCTATGCATAGATTATCCCAATGTCACCTCGGGAATCCGCGAGTTGAGTGCCAAAACATATATCAAGTGAATCAATATGATACCCCATTGTCACCACGGGTATTCATAGCAAGACATATATCAAGTGGTCTCAAATCCATAAAAGTATTCAATCCGATAATAACGAAATCTCAAAGGGAAAACTCGCTTCATCACAACAAGATAGAGAGGGAGAAACACCATATGATCCAACTATATTAACAAAACTCGCGATACATCAAGATCGTGCCAAATCAAGAACACGAGAGAGAGATCAAACACATAGCTACCAGTACAAACCCTCAGCCCCGAGGGTAGACTACTCCCTCCTCATCATGGTTGCCGCCGGGATGATGAAGATGGCCTCCGGTGATGATTTCCCCCTCTGGCAGGGTGCCGGAACAGGGTCTAGATTGGTTTTTCGTGGCTACAGAGGCTTGCGGCGGCAGAACTTCTGATCTAGGTTAACTTTCAGAGGTTTCTAAATATATAGAATTTTGTGGAGTCAGTTTCACGCGAGGATGGGCCTCAGGGGGCCCACTACCCGGCAGGGCGCCAGGGGGTGGCTCGCCCTGGTGCCTTGTGGGCAGCAGGGGGCCCCTCCCAGTGGTTCTATGCTCCGGTATTTTTCTTTTCTTCCAAAAAGATTGTCAAAAAGTTTCGTTCAATTCCGAGAACTTTTATTTCTGCACAAAAACAACACCACGGTAGTTCTGCTGAAAACAACGTCAGTCCGGGTTAGTTCCATTCAAATCATACCAAAATCATATAAAATTGTTGTAAACATGGCATGAATACTTCATAAATTATAGATACGTTGGAGACGTATCAGCATCCCCAAGCTTAATTCTTGCTCGTCCTCGAGTAGGTAAATGATAAAAGAAATAATTTATGAAGTGTGAATGCTAGCATAGTGCATAAGTTTGATCAATGATAATTTCAATCACTTTTCCTAGCATCATAACAGCAACTCTTTCTCATAAAACTCATCATGATAAAGTAGCAATTGAAAATGGAATTTTTGATGTGGAATGCTACCTATCATATTCCTCATATACTCCTTTCTTTTATAGCATGGACATTTGGACTTGAATGATTCAAAGCAATAGTCTATAATTTGACATGAGGACATCAATACTCAAGCATATCAATAAGCAACCATGTATTTCAAAATATCAACACTAAAGAAAGCTATCCCTAGCCCATTATGCTCAATCATTGATCCATTCATGAAACACACTCGAATATTAGCTACATCCAATGCACAAGTATGATCATAGTGCTCCCTCATTGGTGCTTTATAAGAGAAGATGGAGACTCAAATAAAAATAAAAATTGCAGAAAGGTAAATAGATAGGCCCTTCGCAGAGGGAAGCAGAGATTTGTAGAGGTGCCAGAGCTTAAAGCTTAAATTGAGAGATAAAAATTGTTTTAAGAGGCATGCTTTTCCTCTCAACGAAAACGACCGAGAATTTCCAATATCTTCCATGCTAGGTAAATCATAGGCGGTTCCCAAACATAAAATAAAGTTTATTCCTTTTTCCACCATTCTTTCACAATCCATGGCTAGCCGTATCCACGGGTGCCTTCCATACCAACACTTTCCAAGAAATTTATTATTTGACAACATAATTTTTTTTTCATTTCGGGACTAGGCATCCCTATTACCTGCCACACTCTCGTGCAATGACAAGTGAATAAACACTCATCTTGAGAATAACATACCTAGCATGGAAAATATCGGCCACTCCCTACCGCTTCATGAGCGGTACGGGCACACAAAAAGGAGATTCATTTTGAAAATTAAAGTTGCCACATACAAATTTACTTGGAACGTCATGGAAATACCACATATAGGTAGATATGGTGGACTCATTTGGCAAAACTTGGTTTAGGATTTTGGATGCACAAGCAGTATTCTCGCTTAGTACAAATGAAGGCTAGCAAATAGATTGAGAAGCGACCAACCAAGAAACAAAAACGATCATAAACGAGCATTAAACATAACTAACACCAAACAATGCACCACAAGTAGGGTATGACTTCATTGCATAACTATTGACTTTCGTGCTTGCATAGGAATCACAAACCTTAACACCAATATTCCTACTAAAGCACAATTACTCACCAACATGACTCACATATTACTATCTCCATATCTCAAAACTATTGCAAGGAATCAAACTTATCATATCCAATAATCTACATGAAAGTTTTTATTTTATCCTTCTTGAATATTCATCATATTAGGACCAATTTCAAAGCTTGTGCAAATTTTCATCACTAGTATCAACTCTCAAAATAATTTAAGTGAAGCATGAGAGTGTTCGACAAACTACTCCAAAAAGATATAAGTGAAGATCAAGCGAGTATTTAAGTAAATGGGTAGCTATTGAGGACTCTCTCATATTTAAAAAAACTTTCAGATCTAAGTATTTTATTAAAACAAAAGCAAAACAAAATAAAATGACATTCCAAGAATAGCACAACTCATGCGAAGAAGCAAAAACTTAGGTTCAACCGATACTAATCGATAATTGTTGATGAAGAAAGGTGGGATGCCTACCAGGGCATCCCCAAGCTTAGATGCTTGAGACTTCTTGAAATGTTATCTTGGGATGCCTTGGGCATCCTCAAGCTTGAGCTTTTGTGTCTCCTTAATTCCTTTTATATCACGGCTTCCCTAAATCTTAAAAACTTCATCCACACAAAACTCTGTTGGAGATATGCCCTAGAGGCAATCATGTATGATGATATTTCCTATGTGTTTAGGAATAAAGATAGTCCTTGGACATTATCAATGATGTGTATCAACAAGTATGTGACTTGTTTGTGGGACTATGCATTGTATGATGACTGTCCTAAAAGGTCCCTAGTCGAAAGGGCTGTGTGGACGCGCAGCCAACTAGACTAGCATATGACACGGTGGATGGCTCGGTCTCACTAGCCATGGAGCATTGTATGCTAACCAGATAATATGGACTCGGAAGGATCTGGTCGGATTCGACGTAGTCAGATCCGAGTCGAGATAAGGTTCGAGTCAGATAGACCCAACTATGAGATGCAGCGATATGTCATCTGTGAGTCTCTAGTACAACATACGTTCTATGTCCTAAGACCTGAGCTGGCGCATGTACTCGGGATGGTGACAGACCTGCTTTGGGCCGACCAAACGCTACTCCGTGACTGGGTAGTTACAAAGGTAGGTTTCAGGCTTGTCTAGACCCATGCTGTGAGACATGGTCGAGCAAGATGGGATTTGCCCCTCCGACCAGGAGAGATATACTCTGGGCCCCTCATGTGATCCGACCAAGATAAGCATGGCCATGCGACAGGGATTATGAGATAATCCGGTTTGTGGTCGGCATCACTGGAATGAGAAAGAGGTCGGGCTAGTACAAGGATGACAGACTCGCCTTGAGCCCGACAACATATATCGTGTGGCAAAAGGAATAGAAGTGTGATGTACAGGTTCGCCTAACCAGCTTCATCGGACACTTGGAGTTGGCACGCTTTGCTAGAGGCCGCTACCGACTAGTCGAGCCAAATGCGATCTGACTCGGGACCGAGTGAACGAGAACCTAAGGGGTCGCGCGCTTAAGGGAAGGAACCTGTGAGGTCGGATCCGACTCCACGAGTCAGGTGTGATCCTACTTGGACTCGGATATAGGCCGAACAGACTTTGGGCTTTAGAATCGGTGTGAGGCCCAAGTGTTGAGCCCACGACAGATGCCTATATAAAGTGGGGGTGCGGCACACTCGTTTGATTGATCGCTTCAGCGCTGTCACTAGGGTTTGCATGTATTGCGAATAGACACCTCCACTCGCCGCCGACTGTGTGATCGGACCTAGCAGTCCGCCACATGGTGTTCCTCCTGCATGTGCGGATACCGTTAGAGGCGGTGCACCTGCGCTGCTCCGGCGAACTTGTACGTGGGATCGAACGACCGGCTGTTCGAGGGAGATTGGACGAGGAGGAGACGATCCACGCGGACGCGCTGCCCGAACTCTTCTTCTGCTACACGACACTGCGCGTCTAGTGGTAACGATATGTGACCCATCTACCGTAGCATGATCTTGGTTGTTCTGCTCGTAGGAATATTTTATTTTGCAGTCGACGCACCCTACCGTAGAACCCAACAAACTCAACAAGAACTCGTGAGATAAGTTAGTATAAATCAATGCAATACCCTTATCATTCTCTACTGTAGCAAATCACTAAAATTATTATTTAACATTTCATACTAAATGCCTCTGCATATTTAATACCCCTATCCTCAAATGGAATCACTAAACAAGCAAACGTATGCAAACAATGCAAACATAACAGCAATCTGTCTAAACAGGACAGTCTGTAAAGAGTGTAATTATACTCATACTTCCTTAACTCCAAAAATTATGAAAAATTACCACACTGAAAAAATATTGTCATAACTCACCGTGTAAAAATTTCAAGATTTTATCGTGCTCTTACTATTCACAAATATTCAAAACATAACAACAAACTTTCTGTTTTCAAACAGCAACGTGTAGACTTGCAAAATAAGCATGGTAAAGGCTATCCTTGACACTTTTATTGAAATAAAAGACGAAAAATATTACTCTAAATAACATCAAGCAAATCCTAAAAAAATAATATGACGCTCCAAGCAAAACTCATATCATGTGACGAATAAAAATATACCCCCAAGTAAGATTACCAACAATGTTGGAGACGAAGGAGGGGATGCCTTCCGGGGCATCCCCAAGCTTAGTTGCTTGGATCTTCCTTGAATATTACCTTGAAGTGCCTTGGTCATCCCCAAGCTTAGGGTCTTGTTACTCCTTATTCTCCTCATATCGATATCTCACCCAAAACTTGAAAACTTCAATCACACGAAACTTAACGGAACTTCGTGAGATGGGTTAGCATATTAAAACAAATCATTCACTTGGGTACTGTCAAAGACAAGATTAATAATTTCTTCCACATAATTCCTACTGTACTCTATAATTTCCACAATTTATATTAAGCAATATAAGCCATAAAACCATAAAACGAGCAAACTATGCATTGCAAACAGAATCTGTCAAAAACAGAACAGTCTGAAAAGATCTGAATAATGACTATACTTATGTAACTCCACAAATCTGAAAAATTAGGAAAACGTAGGAAATTTGTGTATCAATCATCTGTAAAAAATTCAGAAATTTTTGACGCTCCAGTGATTTTTAACAATTCTGTTACTGGGCGCAAAAGTTTCTGTTTTTGCACAGAATCAAGTCAACTATCATCCACACTATCCCAAAGGCTTTACTTGGCACTTTATTGAAACAAAAGCTATAAAACATGATTACTATAGTAGCCTAATCATGTGAACACACAAAAACAATAGGTATAAGTGTTGGGTTGTCTCCCAACAAGCGCTTTTCTTTAATGCCTTTTTAGCTAGGCATGATGATTTCAATGATGCTCACATAAAAGATAAGGATTGAAACATGACGGGAGCATCATGAAGCATATGACTAGCACATTTAAGCCTAACCCACTTCCTATGCATAGGGATTTTGTGAGCAAACAATTTATGGGAACAAGAATCAACTAGCATAGGAAGGCAAAACAAGCAAAACTTCAATATTTTCAACACATAGAGAGGAAACTTGATATTATTGAGATATGTAGAAGCATATGTTCCTCTCTCATAATAATTTTCAGTAGCATCATGAATGAATTCAACAATATAGCTATCACACAAATCATTCTTTTCATGATCTACAAGCATAGAAATTTTATTACTCTCCACGTAAGCAAATTTATTCTCATTCATAGTAGTGGGAGCAAACTCAACAAAATAACTATCATGAGATACTTGATTGGCATAGTCCAATTGAAAATTAAAATCATGATGACAAGTTTCATGGTTATCATTATTCTTTATAGTATACATGTCATCACAATAATCATCATAGATAGCAACTTCATTGTCAGAATCAATTGAAACCTCTTCCAAGATAGTGGAATCGGCATTAAATAAAGTCATGACCTCTCCAAATCCACTTTCATAATTATTACAATAAGATTAAACACCCTCCAAAATAGTGGGATCATTATTACCAAGAGTTGACACTCTTCCAAACCCACTTTCATCATTACAATCATCATAAATAGGAGGCATGCTATCATCATAATAAATTTGTTCATCAAAACTTGGGGGGCTAAAAATATCATCTTCATCAAATATATCATCCCCAAGCTTATGGCTTTGCATATCATTAGCATCATGGATATTCAAAGAATTCATACTAACAACATTGCAATCATGCTCATCATTCAAAGTTTTTATGCCAAACATTTTATTGAATTCTTCTTCTATCAGTTGAGCACAGTTTTCCTTTCCATCATTTTCAAGAAAGACATGATAAAGACGAATAATATGAGGAAACCACAATTCCATTTTTTTGGTAGTTTTCTTTTATAAACCAAACTAGTGATAAAACAAGAAACAAAAAGATTCAATTGCAAGATTAAAGATATACCTTCAAGCACTCACCTCCCCGGCAACGGAGCCAGAAAAGAGCTTGATGTCTACTACGCAACTTTATTCTTGTAGACTCGTGTTGGGCCTCCAAGCGTAGAGTTTTGTAGGACAGTAGCAATTTTCCCTCAAGTGGATGACTTAAGGTTTATCAACCCGTGGGAGGCATAGGATGAAGATGGTCTCTCTCAAACAACCCTGCAACCAAATAACAAAGAGTCTCTTGTGTCCCCAACACACCAAATACAATGGTAAATTGTATAGGTGCACTAGTTCGGCGAAGAGACAGTGATACAAGTGTAGTAATGATAGTAGATATTGATTTTTGTAATAGGAACAATAAAAAACAGCAAGGTAGCAAGTAACAAAAGTGAGCACAAACGATATTGCAATGCTTGAAAATGAGGCCTAGGGTTCATACTTTCGCTAGTGCAATCTCTCAACAATGATAATATAATTGGATCATATAACCATCCCTCAACATGCGATGAAGAATCACTCGAAAGTTCTTATCTAGCAGAGAACATAAGACAAAATTGTTTGTAGGGTATGAAACCACCTCAAAGTTATCATTTCCGATCAATCTATCCAAGAGTTCGTACTAAAATAACACCAAGTTATCCTTTCCGATCGATCTATCTAATAGATCATACTAAACTAACACCATATGATACACATCAACCAACTCTAATGTCAGCTAGATACTCCAATGTCACCACTAGTATCCGTGAGTTGATTAGACGATATGCATCAAACAATTTCAGATTCATAATACTCAATCCATCACAAAGAACCTCAAAGAGTGCTCCAAGATTTCTACCAGAGAAACAAGGACGAAAACGTGCATCAACCCCTATGCATAGATTATGCCAATGTCACCTTGGGAATCCGCGAGTTGAGTGCCAAAATATATATCAAGTGAATCAATATGATACCCCATTGTCCCCACGGGTATTCATAGCAAGACATACATCAAGTGCTCTCAAATCCATAAAAGTATTCAATCCGATAATAACAAAATCTCAAAGGGAAAACTCAATTCATCACAACAGGATAGAGAGGGAGAAACACCATATGATCCAATTATATTAACAGAACTCGTGATACATCAAGATCGTGCCAAATCAAGAACATGAGAGAGAGATCAAAAACATAGCTACCAGTAAGAACCCTCAGCCCCAAGGGTGGACTACTCCCTCCTCATCATGGTGGCCGTCGGGATGATCAAGATGGCCTTCGGTGATGATTTCCCCCTCTGACAGGGTGCCGGAACAGGGTCTAGATTGGTTTTTCGTGGCTACAGAGGCTTGTGGCGGCCTGATGTAGGTTAACTTTTGGAGGTTTCTGAATATATAGGATTTTTTGCCTTCGGTTTCATGCGAAGATGGGCCTTAGGGGGCCCACTACCCACCAGGGCGTGACGTCTACTACGCAACCTTCTTCTTGTAGACTCGTGTTGGGCCTCCAAGCGCAGAGTTTTGTAGGACAGTAGCAAATTTCCCTCAAGTGGATGACCTAAGGTTTATCAATCCGTGGGAGGCGTAGGATGAAGATGGTTGATACGTCTCCGTCGTATATATAATTTTTGATTGTTTCATGCCAATATTGTACAACTTTCACATACTTTTGGCAATATTTTATATGATTTATTGGACTAACCTATTGATCCAGTGCCCAGTGCCAGTCCCTATTTTTTGCATGTTTTTTGTTTCATAGAATATCCATATCAAACGAAGTCCAAATGCAATAAAATTTTACGGAGAATTATTTTGGAATATATGTGATTTTTGGGACTTGGAATCAATGCAAACGGGGGCCCACAGTGCCCACAAGACACCAGGGCGTGCCCCAGGGGCCAGGCACGCGGTGGTGGGTTGTGCTCACCTCGTACGTTGGTTGGGGCTCTACTTCGGGCGCAAGGAAGCTTATATCCGAAAAAAAACCGTGTTAAAATCTCAGCGCAATCGGAGTTACGGATCTCCGGGAATATAAGAAACGGTTTTCGGCCAGATCTGGGGAACGCGAAACAGAAGAGAACAGAGAGGGAGATCCAATCTCGGAGGGGCTCCTGCCCCTCTGCCGCCATGGGATCAAATTGATAATGGGAGTAACGTTGGATCAACGTGAATACTTTAGGGATTATCGCTTGACACAAAAAGGGAAATTATTATGGGATCAAATTGATATGTTGCATTGGTATGCTTGGAATTTATGCCAGAGATATGATTATACTTGTTGCTCTAGGATGAACGCTCCACACCTTCCCTTTACATGCAAATTTAATGACAATGAAACCTTAGCTTCTTATGCTAATGGTAGATATGATTACTATGATGTGGAATGAATAGAAGAATTTGTTTCTTTTAAGGGTGCTTATGAAATTGAATCTTTGTTTGAAAAGTATGAAGCTTTTGATGATGATGTTTATAGGCCTGAAAATTTTGCCATCCTTAAATATTGCTATGAAAATTATAAATACAATTCCGATATTGATATATTTATTGAGAAAGTCTCCGCTATCCAAGAAGAGACTAATATTTTGCAAGAGTCTATGGAAGAAGAAATTGATGAAACTGTGAGCTCATTGGATGAAAAAGATGATGAGGAGAGCGAAGCACAAAAGGAGGAAGACCGGATTAGCTATCCGTGCCCACCTTCTAATGAGAGTAACTCTTCAACTCATACATTATTTAATTTCCCTTCATGCTTACCGAAGGATGAATGCTATGATAATTGCTATGATCCCGTTGATTCTTTTGAAATATCCCTTTTTGATGAACTTAATGCTTGCTATGCTTGTGGCCAAGATGCCAATATGAATTATGCTTATGGAGATGAACTTGCTATAGTTCCTTATGTTAAGAATGAAATTGTTGCTATTGCACCCACACATGATAGTCCTATTATCTTTTTGAATTCTCCAAACTACACTATATCGGAGAAGTTTGCTCTTATTAAGGATTATATTGATGGGTTGAGTTTTGCTACTACACATGATGATTTTGATGAATATAATATGCATGTGCTTGCTGCTCCTACTTGTAATTATTATGAGAGAGGAACTACATCTCCGCCTCTCTATGTTTCCAACACGAAAAAATTGCAAGAAACTGCTTGTGCTATGTATTGGCCTTTACTTGATGTGCATGAATTGTTCTTGTATGACATGCCGATGCATAGGAAGAGAGTTAGACTTCATCATTGCATGATATATGTTGCTTTGTGCTCACTACTAAATGCCAAATCTTTGTTAATTAAAATTGGCTTTGATATACCTTGGGATCCGGGTGGATTCATTACTTGAGCACTTTATGCCTAGCTTAATGGCTTTAAAGAAAGCGCTACCAGGGAGACAACCCAGAAGTTTTAGAGTGTCATTTATTTCTATTGAGTGCTTTTATGAAGTTTAAAAACAAAAAAAATATAGAGGGGAACTTAAAACTTCACAAAAAGAGAAGCGATTGAAAGGTGATGCATTGGAGAAGTGAGGGTCGACCTTGAACACTTGTGTTCATGCTCATGGAAACAATGTAGAATTTTTCATGAAGATTATCACAAAAATAATTATCCCCTTGTACAAATCCATTGTATTATAAAAATAATGTGCCAAGATTTGCCTTTAGGATAATTAGATTGCTTGTTGGTATGTGCGGTGCAAAAACAGAAACTTTGGCTGTAGTGCATGATTTTACATTTTTTACTGGAACGCCAAAAGCTTCTAAAACTTTTTTCACAGTATTTATATATATTTTTATTTTTTCCTAATTTTTCATAATTTTTGGTGTACCATAAGTATGGTAGGTGTTCAGATTGCTACAGACTGTCCTGTTTATGACAGATTCTGTTTTTGATGCATTGTTTTGCTTGTTTTGATGAAACTATCGATTTTTATCGGTGGTATGAGCCATGGAAAAGTTATATTACAGTAGCTACAATGCAAAAACAAAATATGAATTGGTTTGCAACAGTACTTATAGTAGTGATTTGCATTATTATACTAACGGATCTCACCAGTTTTCTGTTGAGTTTTGTGTGGATGAAGTGATCAAAGATCGAGGAGGTCTCGATATGAGGAGAAGGAGGAGAGGCAAGATCTCAAGCTTGGGTATGCCCAAGTCACCCCAAGTAAATATTCAAGGAGACTCAAGCGTCTAAGCTTGGGGATGCCCCGGAAGGCATCCCATCTTTCTTCAACAAGTATCAGTATGTTTTCGTCTTTGTTTCGTTCATGTGATATGTGCAAATCTTGGAGCGTCTTTTGTGTTTAGTTTTCATTTTTATTTTATGCACCATGCTGGTATGAGATAGTCCATGGTTGATTTATAGAATGCTCATTGCACTTCACTTATATCTTTTGAGTATGGCTTTATAGAATGCTTCATGTGCTTCACTTATATCATTTGAAGTTTGGATTGCCTGTTTCTCTTCACATAGAAAACCGTTATTTGAAGAATGCTCTTTTGCTTCACTTATATTTATTAGAGCTTGGTCTTTTATAGAAAGAATTAAACTCTCATGCTTCACTTATATCTATTTAGAGAGTCAACAGGAATTGGTCAATTGCATGGTTAGTCATAAAATCCTACATAAAACTTATGGATCACTGAATATGATATGTTTGATTCCTTGCAATAGTTTTGTGATATAGAGATGGAATATGTGGGAGGTACTAGTAAACGGTTGTGGTTAGTAAGAATATTGGTGTTAAGGTTTGTGATTCCCGAAGCATGCACGTATAGTCTCTCATTATGCTATGAAGTTGGAGCATGATTTATTATTGATTGTCTTCCTTATGAGTGGCGGTCGGGGACGAGCGATGGTCTTTTCCTACCAATCTATCCCCCTAGGGGCATGCATAGTAGTACTTTTCTTCGAGGGCTAATAAACTTTTGCAATAAGTATATGAGTTCTTTATGACTAATGTGAGTCCATGGATTATACGGACTCTTACCTTTTCGCAATTTGCTAGCCTCTACGGTACCGTGCATTGCCCTTTCTCACCTCGAGAGTCAGTGCAAACTTCGCCGGTGCATCCAAACCCCATGATATGATACGCTCTATCACACATAAGCCTTATTATATCTTCCTCAAAACAGCCACCATACCTACCTATTATGGCCTTTCCATAGCCATTCCGAGATATATTGCCATGCAACTTCCACCGCTTCCATTTTGATGACTTGAGCATTCATTGTCATATTGCTTTGGATGATCATATAGCTGACATAGTAGTTATGGCTCAGCCACCGTGCATCATTTTTTATACATGTTACGCTAGATCATTGCACATCCTGGTACACTGCCAGAGGCATTCATATAGAGTCATACTTTGTTATAGGTATCGAGTTGTAATTTTTATTTCTTTTGAGTTATAAGTAAATAGAAGTGTGATGATCATCAATTTTCATTATTAGAGCATTGCCCCAGTGAGGAAAGGATGATGGAGACTATGATTCCCCCACAAGTCGGGATGAGACTCCGGACATTAAGAGAAAAAAAGAGAAAAAAAGGAAAAAGAAAAAAAAGAAAAAAAAAGAAAAAAAGAAAATAAAATGAGAGAAGGGGCATGCTAGTTCCACACTTGTGCTTCAAAGTAGCACCATGTTTTTCATATAGAGAGTCTCCTATGTAGTCACTTTCATATACTAGTGGGAATTTTTCATTATAGAACTTGGCTTGTATATTCCGATGATGGGCTTCCTCAAATGCCCGAGGTCTTCATGAGCAAGCAAGTTAGATGCACACCCACTTAGTTTTCATTTTGAGCTTTCATACACTTATAGCTCTGAGTGCATTCGTTGCATGGCAATCCCTACTCCTCATGTTGATATCAATTGATGGGCATCTCCATAGCCCGTTGGTTAGCCGCGTCGATGTGAGACTTTCTTACTTTTTTGTCTTCTTTATATTTACTCCTATCATCATACTCTATTCCACCTATAGTGCTATATCCATGGCTTGCGCTCATGTATTGCGTGGGAGTTGAAAAAGCTGAAGCGCGTTAAAAAGTATGAACCGATTGCTCGGCTTGTCATCGGGGTTGTGCATGATAAATACTTTGTGTTAAGAAGACAGAGCATGACAAGACTATATGATTTTGTAGGGATAGCTTTCTTTAGCGTTGATATTTTGAAAGACATGATTGTTTGTTGGGATGCCTAAGTATTGATGTCTTTATGTCAAATTATAGACTATTGCTTTGAATCACTTATGTCTTAATATTCATGCCATGATTAGATATATGATCAAGTTTATGCTAGGTAGCATTCCACATCAAAAATTATCTTTTTTATCATTTACCTGCTCGAGGACGAGCAGGAATTAAGATTGGGGATGCTGATACGTCTCAATCGTATCTATAATTTTTGATTGTTTCATGCCAATATTGTACAACTTTCACATACTTTTGGCAACATTTTATATGATTTATTGGACTAACCTATTGATCCAGTGCCCAGTGCCAGTTCCTGTTTTTTGCATGTTTTTTATTTCGCAGAATATCCATATCAAACAAAGTCCAAATGTATTAAAATTTTATGGAGAATTATTTTGGAATATATGTGATTTTTGGGACTTGGAATCAACGCAAACAGGGGCCCACAGTGCCCACAAGACACCAGGGCGTGCCCCAGGGGCCAGGCGCGCGGTGGTGGGTTGTGCTCACCTCGTACATCAGTTGGGGCTCTACTTCGAGCGCAAGGAAGCTTATATCCAGAAAAAAATTGTGTTAAAATCTCAGCGCAATCGGAGTTACGGATCTCCGGGAATATAAGAAACGGTTTTCGGCCAGATCTGGGGAATGCGAAACAGAAGAGAACGGAGAGGGAGATCCAATCTCGGAGGGTCTCCTGCCCCTCTGCCACCATGGAGGCCATGGACCAGAGGGGGAACTCTCCTCCCATCTAGGGGGGAGGCCAAGGAAGAAGAAGAAGGGGGGCTCTCTCCCCCTCTCTCCCGGTGGCGCCGGAGTGCCGTCGGGGCTAGGATCGTGACGGCGATCTACATCAACAATCTTGCTATCGTCAACACCAACTCTCTCCCCCTCTATGCAGCGGTGTAACACCCCTTCTCCCCACTGTAATCTCTACTTAAACATGGTGCTCAACTCCATATATTATTTCCCAATGATATTTGGCTATCCTATGATGTTTGAGTAGATCCGTTTTGTCCTTTGGGTTAATCGTGATCTTGGTTGGTATGATTGTATATTTTATTTATGGTGCTATCCTACGGTGCCCTCTGTCTCACGCAAACATGGAGGATCCTCGCTGTAGGGTGTTGCAATATGTTCATGATTCGCTTATGGTGGGTTGCAAGAGTGACAGAAGCATAAACCCGAGTAAGTGGGTTGTTGTGTATGGGATAAAGAGGACTTGATACTTATTGCTATGGTTGGGTTTCACGACCTTAATGATCTTTAGTAGTTGTGGATGCTTGCTAGAGTTCCAATCATAAGTGCATATGATCCAAGTAGAGAAAGTATGTTAGCTCATGCCTCTCCCTCATATAAAATTACAAGAATGATTACCGGTACTTGTTATCGATTGCCTAGGGACAAATGACTTTCTTGTTGACAAAAGCTATCCACTTTTATTACCTTGCAATTTTTATTCATAGTTTTATTCTCGCAAAGTACTCATAGTTTTATTCGTGCAAAATAGGTTCATACTTGTTTTAGGAAAAGAAAACGTCAAGTGTGCGTAGAGTTGTATCGGTGGTCGGTAGAACTTGAGGGAATATTTGTTCTGCCTTTAGCTCCTCGTTGGGTTCGACACTCTTATTTATCGAAGAAGGCTACAAACGATCCCTTATACTTGTGGGTTATCAATGGTCTCTCTCAAACAACCCTGCAACCAAATAACAAGGAGTCTCTTGTGTTCCCAACACACCCAATACAATGGTAAATTGTATAGGTGCACTAGTTCGGCGAAGAGATGGTGATACAAGTGCAATATGGATGGTAGATATAGGTTTTTGTAATCTGAAAATATAAAAACAGCAAGGTAGTAAGTAACAAAAGTGAGCGAAAACGGTATTGCAATGCTTGGAAAGAAGGCCTAGGGTTCATACTTTCACTAGTGCAAGTTCTCTCAACAATGATAACATAATTAGATCATATAACAATCCCTCAACGTGCAACAAAGATTCACTCCAAAGTCACTAATAGCGGAGAACAAACGAAGAGATTATTGTAGGGTACGAAACCATCTCAAAGTTATTCTTTCTGATCGATCTATTGGGCTATTCCTATAAGTGTCACAAATAGCCCTAGAGTTCGTACTAAAATAACACCTTAAGACACACATCAACCAAAACCCTAATGTCACCTAGATACTCCAATGTCACCACAAGTATCCGCGGGTTTGATTATACGATATGCATCACACAATCTCAGATTCATCTATTCAAACAAACACAAAGAACTTCAAAGAGTGCCCCAAAGTTTCTACCGGAGAGTCAAGACGAAAACGTTTGCCAACCCCTATGCATAAGCTCACAAGGTCACAGAACCCGCAAGTTGATCACCAAAACATACATCAAGTGGATCACGTGAATATCCCATTGTCACCACAGATAAGCACATGCAAGACATACATCAAGTGTTCTCAAATCCTTAAAGACTCAATCCAATAAGGTAACTTCAAAGGGAAAACTCAATCCATTACAAGAAGGTAGAGGGGAGAAACATCATAAGATCCAACTATAATAGCAAAGCTCGCGGTACATCAAGATCATGCCAAATCAAGAACACGAGAGAGAGATCAAACACATAGCTACTGGTACATACCCTCAGCCCCGAGGGTGAACTACTCCCTCCTCATCATGGAGAGCACCGGGATGATGAAGATGGCCACCGGTGATGATTTCCCCCTCCGGCAGGGTGCCGGAACAGGGTCCCGATTGGTTTTTGGTGGCTACAGAGGCTTGTGGTGGCGGAACTCCCGATCTAGGTTTATTTCTGGGGGTTTCTATATTTATAGGAATTTTTGGCGTCGAGAACAAGTCAGGGGGGGTCCATGAGGAGCCCACAAGACTGGAGGGCGCGCCCTCCACCCTTGTGGAGGCCTCGTGGCTCTTCTAGCCCAATTCTTTTGCTTCGGGGGCTTCTTCTGGTCCATAAAAAATCACCGGAAATTTTCAGCTCATTTGGACTCCGTTTGATATTCCTTTTCTGCGAAACTCAAAAGCAAGGAAAAAACAGAAACTGGCACTGGGCTCTAGGTTAATAGGTTAGTCCCAAAAATAATATAAAATAGCATATAAATGCATATAAAACATCCAAGATGGATAATATAATAGCATGGAACAATAAAAAATTATAGATACGTTGGAGACGTACCAAGCATCCCCAAGCTTAATTCCTGCTCGTCCTCGAGTAGGTAAATGATAAAAACAGAATTTTTGATGTGGAATGCAAGCAAGTGCACAAGTTTGATCAATGATAATTTCAATCACTTTTTCTAGCATCATTATATATCATAAACAGTAGCTCATCTCATAAAACTTCTCATGATCAAGTAGCAAACTAGTCACATGTTAAAGCATAGATCATAATCTTTCTTGAAAACTAACAAACTTGGTTCTCAGTCATCAAACAATTGCAATTCATCTTATTTTCAGGAAGGGTCTATGTAAGAGCTTTGATTTAGCAAATCCCACATACTCAACTATCATATAGTGTTCCATGATTGCTACCACTCAAAGCATATTTTTAGAACAAATAGCATCCATTGAACACAGAGAAAGATAGGGGCTTAATGTTTCGCCTCCCAACTTATTTATCATGTAGATAATTGTCAACAATAATAATTCATGATCAAATATATTTGAATGACCATATATGCTTAGATCTTTCCCCACCACATGATGCTTGCCAACTAAAGAGTAGGTTGGAATGAGAAGGAATACTACTGACTCTTGCATAAAAGTAAAAGATAGGCCCTTCGCAGAGGGAAGCAGGGATTTGTAGAGGTGCTAGAGCTCGAAGCTTTTAAAACAGAGATGAAAATAATTTTGAGAGGTATGCTTTCATTGTCAACATAACAACCAAGAGTTCCCAATATCTTCCATACTAGATACATTATAGGTGGTTCCCAAACAGAAAGGTAAAGTTTTTACTCCCCCTCCACCAACAATCACACTCCACGGCTTGTCCGAAACAACGGGTACCGTCCAACTATCAACAATCCTGGGGGAGTTTTGTTTGCAATTATAATTTGATTTGATTTGAGCATGGAACTGGGCATCCCGGTTACCAGCCATTTTCTCGTGAATGATGAGCGGAGTCCACTCATCGTGAGAATAACCCACCTAGCATGGAAGATACTGACAGCCCCTAGTCGCTACATGAGCGATTCGGGCATACAAAACAGATTATTATTTGAAGGTTTAGAGTTTGGCACATGCAAATTTACTTGGAACGACAGGTAAATACCGCATATAGGTAGATATGGTGGACACTCATGGAAGAAACTTGGTTCAAGGATTTTGGATGCATAAGCAATATTCCCCCTTGGTACAGAAATTTTGGATAGCAAAAGATTCTAAATAGCAAGCACCACATGTTGGAGGATCCATAACAATATAATTTCTATACAAATATACCCAAGCATAACTCATTATGTTGTCTTCCTTGTCCAACTTCAACTAATTTGATCAAGTTTGAAAATATTTAATGGGGCTCACAATCATAGAAGATGTCCAAGATAGTATATTTATATGTGAAATCTCTCTTCCTTCAATATTCTTTCATGAATTGTTCAAGTGACCAATACTATGTTTGCTAACTTTCAATAAATTTACCACCTCTACTTCTTATATGTGAAGTCACTACTCCCCATGGTATAAGCATATGAAGCATATATAATTTCAGATTTATGATATTCAATTCATTCGACCATTTACTCATAGGATATAAGTGAAACACACGAGTAAATGACAAACTACTCCAAAAGATATGAGTGAAGATCAATGAGTAGTCAAATAATTAAGTAGCTATGTGAAGACTCTCTCTCATAAAGAAAATTTAGATCTTAAGTACTTTATTCAAACAGCAAGCAAAACAAAATAAAATGACATTCTAAAAATAGCACACATCGTGTGAAGAAGCAAAAACTTAGGCTCAACCGATACTAACCGATCATTGTTGATGAAGAAAGGTGGGATGCCTACCGGGGCATCCCCAAGCTTAGATGCTTGAGACTTCTTGAAATATTATATTGGTATGCCTTGGGCATCCCCAAGCTTGAGCTTTTGTGTCTCCTTAATTCCTTTTATATGATGGTTTCCCTAAATCTTAAAAACTTCATCCACACAAAACTCAACAAGAACTCGTGAGAAAAGTTAGTATAAATCAAATGCAAAACCTTATCATTCTCTACTGTAGCAAATCACTAAAATTATTATTTAATATTGCATACTAAATGCCTCTGCATATTTAATACTCCTATCCTCAAATAGAATCATTAAACAACATATGCAAACAATGCAAACATAACAGCAATGTGTCAAAACAGGACAGTCTGTAAAGAGTGAAATTGTACTCATACTTACCTAGCTCAAAAAATTCTGAAAAATTACGACACTGTAGAAAATTTGTTGTTACTAATTGTGTAAAAATTTCAAGATTTTACCATGTTCTGACTTTCCATAAGAATTCAGACAACGATAGAAAACTTTCTGTTTTTAAAACAGCAACATATAGACATGCAAAATAAGCATGGTAAAGGCTATACTTGACCTTTTTATTGAAATAAAAGATACATAACATTACTATAAATAACAGCAAGCAAATCCTAATAAAATAAAATGACTCTCCATGCAAAACTCATATTATGTGACGAATAAAAATATAGCTTCAAGTAAGGTTACCGATAATATTGGAGACGAAAGAGGGGATGCCTTTTGGGGCATCCCCAAGCTTAGTTGCTTGGGTCTTCCTTGAATATTACCTTGGGGTGCCTTGGGCATCCCCAAGCTTAGGGTATTTACACTCCTTATTCTCGTCATATCAATATCTCACCCAAAACTTGAAAACTTCAATCACACAAAACTTAACGGAACTGCGTGAGATGGGTTAGTATGATAAAACAAATCATTCACTTTGGTACTGTCAAGACAAGATTCAAAATTTTTCTCACATGATGCCTACTGTACCCTATCATTTCTACAATTTATATTGAGCAATATAAGCCATAGAAACTAGAAAACAAGCAAACTATGCATTGAAAACAGAATCTGTCAAAAACAGAACAGTATGTAAAGGTCTGAATTAAGGTCATACTTATGTAACTCTAATAATTATGAAATATTAAGAAAACGTAGAAAATTTGTATATTAATCCTATGTAAAAAATTCAGAGTTTTTGAACGTTCCAGAAAAAGATAGGAATTTCTGTACTGGACGCAAAATTTTCTGTTTTTGCACAGAATCAAGTCAACTATCAACCACACTATCCCAAAGGCTTTACTTGGCACTTTATTCAAAAAAAAGCTATAAAACATGATTACTACAGTATCTTAATCATGTGAACACACAAAAATAGTAGGATTAAATATTGGGTTGTCTCCCAACAAGCGCTTTTCTTTAATGCCATTTTAGCTAGGCATGATGATTTCCATGATGCTCACGTAAAAGATAAGAATTGAAACATAACGGGAGCATCATGAAGCATATAACTAGCACATTTAAGTCTAACCCACTTCCTATGCATAGAGATTTTGTGAGCAAACAATTTATGGGAGCAAGAATCAACTAGCATAGGAAGGCAAAACAAGTGCAACTTCATAACTTTCAACACATAGAGAGGAAACTTGATATTATTGAGATATGTAAAAGCATAAGTTTCTCTCTCATAATAATTTTCAGTAGCATCATGAATGAATTCAACAATATAACTATCACATAAAGCATTCTTTTCATGAGCCACAAGCATAGAAATTTTATTACTCTCCACATAAGCAAAATTCTTCTCATTCATAGTAGTGGGAGCAAACTCAACAAAGTAACTATCATGTGAGGCATAATCCAATTGAAAATAAAAATCATGATGACAAGTTTTATGGTTATCATTATTCTTTATAGCATACATGTCATCAGAATAATCATCATATATAGCAACTTTATTCTCATAATCAATTGGAACCTCTTCCGAAATAGTGGATTCATCACTAAATAAAGTCATGACCTCTCCAAATCCACTTTTATCATTATTAAAATAAGAATCAACACCCTCCAAAATAGTGGGATCAATACTACCTAAAGTTGATACTCGTCCAAACCCACTTTCATCAATATAATCATCATAAATAGGAGGCATGCTATCATCATAATAAATTTGCTCATCAAAACTTGGGGGAGTAAAAATATCATCTTCAGCAAACATAGCATCCCCAAGCTTGTGGCTTTGCATATCATTAGCATCATGGATATTCAAGGAATTCATACTAACAACATTGCAATCATGCTCATCATTCAAATATTTAGTGCCAAACATTTGATTGACTTCTTCTTCTAGCACTTGAGCACAATTTTCCTTTCCATCATTTTCTCGAAAGACATTAAAAAGATGAAGCATATCAGGCAACCTCAATTCCATTTTTTTGTAGTTTTCTTTTATAGACTAAACTAGTGATAAACAAGAAACTAAAAGATTCGATTGCAAGATCTAAAGATATACCTTCAAGCACTAACCTCCCCGGCAACGGCGCCAGAAAAGAGCTTGATTTCTACTACGCAACCTTCTTCTTGTAGACTCGTGTTGGGCCTCCAAGCGCAGAGTTTTGTAGGACAGTAGCAAATTTCCCTCAAGTGGATGACATAAGGTTTATCAATCCGTGGGAGGCGTAGGATGAAGATGGTCTCTCTCAAACAACCCTGCAACCAAATAACAAAGAGTCTCTTGTGTCCCCAACACACCCAATACAATGGTAAATTGTATAGGTGCACTAGTTCGGCGAAGAGATGGTGATACAAGTGCAATATGGATGGTAGATATAGGTTTTTGTAATCTGAAAATATAAAAACAGCAAGGTAGTAAGTAACAAAAGTGAGCGAAAACGGTATTGCAATCCTTGGAAAGAAGGCCTAGGGTTCATACTTTCACTAGTGCATGTTCTCTCAACAATGATAACATAATTAGATCATATAACAATCCCTCAACGTGCAACAAAGAGTCACTCCAAAGTCACTATTAGCGGAGAACAAACAAAGAGATTATTGTAGGGTACGAAACCATCTCAAAGTTATTCTTTCTGATCGATCTATTGGGCTATTCCTATAAGTGTCTCAAACAGCCCTAGAGTTCGTACTAAAATAACACCTTAATACACACATCAACCAAAACCCTAATGTCACCTAGATACTCCAATGTCACCACAAGTATCCGCGGGTTTGATTATACGATATGCATCACACAATCTCAGATTCATCTATTCAAACAAACACAAAGAACTTCAAAGAGTGCCCCAAAGTTTCTACCGGAGAGTCAAGACGAAAACATGTGCCAACCCCTATGCATAAGCTCACAAGGTCACAGAACCCGCAAGTTGATCACCAAAACATACATCAAGTGGATCACGTGAATATCCCATTGTCACCACAGATAAGCACATGCAAGACATACATCAAGTGTTCTCAAATCCTTAAAGACTCAATCCGATAAGGTAACTTCAAAGGGAAAACTCAATCCATTACAAGAAGGTAGAGGGGAGAAACATCATAAGATCCAACTATAATAGCAAAGCTCGCGGTACATCAAGATCGTGCCAAATCAAGAACATGAGAGAGAGAGATCAAACACATAGCTACTGGTACATACCCTCAGCCCCGAGGGTGAACTACTCCCTCTTCGTCATGGAGAGCGCTGGGATGATGAAGATGGCCACCGGTGATGATTTCCCCCTCTGGTAGGGTGCCGGAATAGGTCCTGATTGATTTTTGGTGGCTACAGAGGCTTGCGGCGGCGGAACTCCCGATCTAGGTTTATTTCCGGGGGTTCTATATTTATAGGAATTTTTGGCGTCGAGAACAAGTCAGAGGGGTCCATGAGGAGCCCACAAGACCGGAGGGCGTGCCCAGGGGGGTAGGGCGCGCCCTCCATCCTTGTGGAGGCCTCGTGGCTCTTCTGGCCCAACTCTTTTGCTTCGGGGACTTCTTCTGGTCCATAAAAAATCACCGTAAATTTTTAGCTCATTTGGACTCCGTTTGATATTCCTTTTCTGCGAAACTCAAAAACAAGGAAAAAACAGAAACTGGCACTGGGCTCTAGGTTAATAGGTTAGTCCCAAAAATAATATAAAATAGCATATAAAACATCCAAGATGGATAATATAATAGCATGGAACAATCAAAAATTATAGATACGTTGGAGACGTATTAGGGAGCGCCAGGGGGGGTGGCGCACCCTGGTGCCTTGTGGGCAGCAGGGGCCCCCTTCCAGTGGTTATTTGCTCCGGTATTTTTCTTTTCTTCCAAAAAAAAATCGTCAAAAAGTTTCGTCCAATTCCGAGAACTTTTATTTCTGCACAAAAACATTACCACGATAGTTCTGCTGAAAACAACGCCAGTCCAGGTTAGTTCCATTAAAATCATACCAAAATCATATAAAATTGTTGTAAACATGGCATGAATACTTCATAAATTATAGATACGTTGGAGACGTATCATTGGTGTAGCGGGAGACGTCGCGGAACATCTTGGGCCAAAAGTAGTTCTTTGAGAGCGTAGCGAAGGTCTTGTCGCGTCCAAAGTGACCCATAAGTCCTCCTCCATGAGCCTCTTGCAAAAGTAACAAATGAAGAGAAGACTCGAGTATACAAAGTTTATTAGCTCTCATTAGATAATCAACCTTGATATAATAGTGCTCCCAAGATGTATGCGTCAAGCATTTGGCAGCAAAAGTAGGATCATGTGCATACAAGTCTTTTATGTGCTCAAAGCCAATGACATTCAATTCAAGTTGAGTTACTAGCATGCATTTGCGTGAAAGAGCGTCCGCCACAACATTTTCCTTACCTTTGATGTATTTGATAACATAAGGAAATGACTCAATAAATTCACTCTTTGGCATGTCGAAGGTATTTAAGTGTTTCATGATCCGTATGGATGACAAATTCATGAGGGCAAATGTAATGTTCCCACACATGCAAGGCTCTCACTAAAGCATATAACTCTTTGTCATTAGATGGGATAATTGAGTTGCGCGCCGAAAAGTTTCTCACTAAAGTAAGCTATGGGGCACTTCTCTTGCATCAACACACCTCCTATGCCATTACCACTAGCATCGCAATAAACTTCAAAAGTTTTATCAAAGTTGGGTAATGCAAGCAATGGAGCATGTGTAAGCAAATTTTTAAGCTCATGAAATGTGGTATCTTGTGATGGTCCCCAAACAAAGGGTGCATTCTTCTTACTCAAGGCATGCAAAGGTGATGCAATAGTGCTAAAATCCTTAACGAATCTATGATAGAAACCGGCTAAGCCAAGGAAACTTCGCACTTGTTGCAAGTTGGTTGGTTGTGGCCAAGTTTTAATAGCATCAATTTTAGCTTCATCTACATGAACACCCTTAGATGACACAACAAGCCCAAGAAAACAAGCTTGTCAACACCAAATTTTCATTTTTCCACATTAGCATAAAGTCGCTCGTTTCTAAGAGTTTGCAAAATGGTTCTAAGATGGGTGACATGATATTCTAGAAACTTGCTAAACACAAGTATATCATCAAAGTAGACTACATCAAATACACCGATGTAGGGGCGAAGAACATAATGCATCACACGCATAAAAGTGTCGGGTGCTTCGGATAAACCCATAGGCATGACCAACCATTCATATAAGCAAACCTGGTTTTGAAAGCGGTTTTCCATTCATCACCTACATGAATGCGGATTTGGTAGTAGCCACTTTTAAGATCAATTTTAGAGAAAATGGTGGCTCCGCTAAGCTCATCTAGCATATCATCAAGGCACGGAATGGGCTAGCGATAACGAATGATGATAGCATTAATGGGACGACAATCAGAACACATGCAAAAACTACCATCTTTCTTAGGTATAAGAATAACCGGGACGACACAAGGGCTTAAGCTTTCACATACATGTCCGTTGTCAATACGTTGTTGCACTTGCCTTTGGATTTCTTTGGTTTCGTCAGGGTTGACGTGGTACGGTGCCTTGTTCGGTAGGGATGCACCGGGGATGAGATCGATGCGGTGTTCGATGCCTCGTAGTGGACGTAGTCCCGGAGGTAGCTCATCGGGGAAGACTTCCTTGAATTCCTGCAATAGAGTAGACGACACTAAAGGTAGATGGTGAGAGGTGTTAGTCCTTGCCGCTTCATCTTTGCACAATAGGACATAGTGGGTGACACTAGATGGGTTCTCACACACTTCTCTCATCTCTCTTTTGGTGGCTAAGAGAACTAAGTTTTTCTTGTCGCTCGTCATGGAGGCATTCAATTTTGGCTTGTGGTGCTCACTCTCTTTTTGGTGGTTCATTCTCTCACTATTCTTTCCATGATGGGTTGATGCTTGCTTGTCGGCGATCACTTGGCTCGGTGACATAGGTCATAGTACATACTTCTTTCCCTTCATCTTGAAGCTATACTAATTGGTTACCCCATTGTAGATGACGCCGCGGTCGAATTGCCAAGGTCATCCAAGTAGGAGATGGCAAACGGACATGGGAAACACATCACACTCCAAGATGTCTTCGTATGCACCAATCTTGAAGGAGACTTGAATGGTGTGCTCCATTTGGATGGTGCCGGAGTCGCTAAGCCATTGGACCTTGTACGGACGAGGATGCTTCATCTTGACTAATTGTAGCTTGGAACATAGCTCTTCGCTAGCCAAATTGTGGCAACTTCCTCCGTCGATGATGACCTTCACGGAACATCCATTGAGGCCCGCTTTGGTGTGGAAGATATGGCAACGTTGGTCTTCGTCTGGTTGGTGTTGAAGTGTCAAGACCTTGGAGACAACGAGAGCGGGGCTCAAATTATTGTCACAAAATACTTGGTCATCTTCATCTTCATTCACGCGCCGGTGCATGGCCACGTGCTCAAGTGCTTCCATTTCTTCCTCACTCATCGAGTCATAGGTGCCATCATCGTTGGCGATCATGGTGCGCCGAGTGGGGCACTCGAATGTCTTGTGGCCTCGGCCTTGACATGTGAAGCATTTGATGGAACTTATCTTGATGATCTCATCCGGTGGAGTTGTTGATGATGAAGCTCTCGGCTTGAAGTTTCTTGTAGTAGGAGGACGACTCGAAGGTGTCAAAGTTTTCTTGTAACCTGACTTGTCGCCGTTGCTTGTAGAAGGTTTGGTTGAGGTAGAAGGCATTGTAGTCGTTGAAGCTTGAGTGTATGAACCGTATGTCTTGGAAGAGTACTTGGCATACTTGTAATCATCTTGCACTTGTCGCTCCGCCTTGGTAGCTTGGTGCACTAGCTCGAGGAGGTTCGTGTACGGTTGGAAATCCGCAATCTTCTTGATAGGATGATTGAGTCCATTCAAGAAACGTGCCATGGTTTGCTCCTGATCTTCCGTGACATTTTCTCGAATCATGGAGATCTCCATTTCCTTGTAGTACTCTTCAACGGACTTGGTGCCTTGCTTGAGGAGTTGCAATTTCTTGAAGAGGTCGCAACTATAGTACGTGGGTACAAAGCGCGCACCCATGACATCCTTCATCTGATTCCAAGTTGTGATGGGTGGGTTTCCTTTTGCTTCTCGATGTTCAATGACTTGCTCCCACCAAATGAGGACATAGTCTTGGAACTCAAGTGATGCCATAGCAATCTTATTTTCCTCTTCATAGTGTGCAAACGGAAGATCTTGTCAACTTTCAATGCCCATGAAAGGTAGTCTTTGGGGTCGTTGCTTCCGGAGAACTTAGGCATGGTGAACTTGAGCTTGTCGTAGCGTTGCTCGCCATTTTGTTGTTGTCGAAGGGGATGACTCTCTTGCCATGGTGGAGGATCTAGAGCCGCTTGCTCCTCGTGCTCCTCTTGATTGTTTTGTCATTGAGGTCGTGGAATTCTCACACGGTTCCTCATTTCTTGGCGCTCTTCAAGACGTGCGGCTTCTTCTTGTCGCTCTCAGTGAAGGGTCTCTTCTTATAGACGTACTTGGCGGTTTCGCTCATTGACGGCTTTTGTTGATTCGCGTAGAGCACGTTGGGTTTCAAGGGCTTGTTCCTCGCGACGGTGTTGCTCTTGTCGAAGGGCGTCACGATCTTGTTTTTCTTGTTGATCTTGGCGTACTGGAGCTTGCTCTTGGACTGGAGGTTCACTAGCTTGTCACTGTAGGTGTTCACGTTCACGGAGGCAGCCTTGCAAACCATTGCCATGAAATGGGTTTTGTGGAGCTTGATGATCTTCATGGTGTTGATGACGTTGTGGACGAGCTCGTGGAGGACTTGCTTCCGAAGAGGTGTGCAAGGAATGTCGGCTTGAAAGGCGCCGGCTTGATGATGTTGATGATGTAGAAGAACGGTTGACTGGCAAGGCACGATTCTCATCCATTTGTGTGGAAAGCTTGTGGTCAAGGTAGTCTCTTGTACGTTGCTCGGATTGTCGCAAGTCGGTGGCGAGTAGGTCGATGCGATCGTTCAACTCTTCATTCTCTTGATGCAAAGCTCTTTGCGCGCCGAAGAGGTGGTTCTTGGTGACGTAGTTGTTCGAGTCCTCATCTTGTTCGATGAACAGTGGATTCGAAGTAGTTGGCCTATCCATCATCTCAAGCAAGTATGTGAGTGGGAGAAAGGAAACAACTAGACCAAATGTACCTTATCCGATGTTGAAAATGGATCAATGATCACTCAAAATGTAGCAAGGAAATAGCACAATTGGTACCGGATCTTGTCGATTTCTCACACCTACACAAATAAGGCTTTTGGTGTAGCTTGGTGAGGATGGTGGCACAAAATTTATGCTAATGTTAGCAAGATTCAATAATGTTGAAAAAGATTCACAAATTTGCAAATGCAACAAGTAGACCAATAGCAATATGAGGTACACGGAAACACACGCACGGATAGATAAATGGGGTCGTGCAACCAAGGAATGAGCTCAAAATGTGGAATCCATGGAAAATGCTCTTGTTGCACAACACAAGAGAGACGCTAGCACGATTGCTCAATAGGCGGATACGAAACTTGTGCACGACCTACAAAGCAAAAATGCAACGACTTCTATCCCAAGTATGCTATATATGTATTATGTTCCGGAGATATGATCCAAGAGGATCAAATATGACAATCTTAATGTAGTATGATGCTATGGTTCTTGCTTAAAAGCTCTTTGCTTATCTTTCTCTTTTGCTTAAAAGCTTTTTGGCTCTTTTTCTATCGATCTCTTTCTTTGGCCTCTTATGCAAAACTTCACAAACCAAGATAGCAATTGTATATATGCAGCGACAACCTTGTGACACAAGAGATGATACCAAGATGTTTGTACCAAGATGATATGGTATGTATGCAATGGGAATGATGATCAATAATGTGCACAAGGAACGTTGCCAGCAATACTCAATGGTGATGCAAAAATGGGCTATGGGTTAAAAATGTAATGGCAAGGGAGTACACAAAGGTGTCAGCGAAGTTACCGTCCTTGCTTACGGTTGAGGGTGCCAAAATTGTGAAGTGGCCGTTGTCGATGACGAGTCCGCGGTGAAGATGAGTGGCGGTGATGTCGGTGTTGAACCGTTCCTAAGTAGCCGAAACACGGTAGGAAACGGAAACCGCAACTCAAATTCTCAAAGAACAAAACGTGTCAAAATTGTCGAAGGTGGTATGCGAAAGTGTGATATGGCTATGCGGAAATGCAATGATGGGTTATGGAGTGGCAACGCGAAAGAAGTAGTGGCGGCTGAAAATTTTCGGTGGGAAAATTTCAGTTTTGTCAGGAAACGTCGGACGTCCGGTACTGGTCGGACGACCGGTGGTCGTCGGGTGTCCGGTAACTGCTAGATGTCCGGTGCCTGGGCGATTTCGGGCTGCGGGATGAAGTTGAAGAACTTGGGGCAAAAGAAAAGTTTGGGGTCAAAATTGCTCGAATTGCGTGGATGGAAGTGATGGGAAGGATGGGGGAAAGCTAGATCCACCCGAGACACATCAAATCCATGGATCAAATCCAACAAAACTGCACCAAAGAATTTGGTATGGCTATTTTTGTGGGGATTTTCGAAATTGGACAAAAACACACAAAATTAGGCTAGAAAATGGGGGTAGGGACTCCAAATTCATGATCAACCTTGGCTCATGATACCAATATGATGTAGGGTGGAACCTTAGGGGCCGATCTTTCACGATTTGGAGGGGGATTCCCGAAGAACACGAAAACACACGAGAGGGGAAATGAGAGGAAACACTCAAATCAACGAGAAACGGTCACACATGTGCTAGATCCATGAACACAAAGAGAGATACATGATTCAAATCCAACAAAGGGGGATACAAAGGTAACTAGTTCTTCTCCTAGAAGGAGGTCTTGAATCCACTTGGGGGATCTTCTCCTAGGAGGCCTCGGTCTCCAATGGAGTAGGGGTACAAGTGGATGAGCAATGCTCTATCTCCAAAATGAGCTAAACCAATGCTAACCCTAAAACGGGGGCAGAGCTGGAGTATATATAGTCTAAGGGGGTGAAGGGGTACATGGGCGTCGACCCGAGTCACTGTGCGCAGATAGGCGTCGGACGTCCGCCCGTTACCAGTCGTCCGGTGGCTCGCGAGGGTACGGACGTCCCGTAAGGCTCGGACTTCCGACATTTTGGCTCTGTGTACGGTCGGATTTCCAGTCGATGTCGGACATCCGGGGCGTCGGTCGTCCGGAGGGCGTCGGTCTTTTGACGTTTTGGCTCTGGTCGGGCGGTATGGGATATCCGGTGCTGGTCGGACGTCCGGTCGCTGGAGAGTGTCGGTTGTCCGGCCGCTATAGCATTCGCTGGCTGGGCCTTCTGGCTGGTAGGGCTTCCTAGCATCGGATGTCTGACGAGTACCGGTCGTCCGGTGGCTGTAGATTCCTGACAGCTCTTCCATTTGGTCCTTGTACTTAGTGTTCTCGCCATCTTGTCCATTGGGTGTAGTTGCCTCACAGCCTTCCTCCAAGTACCTGATCACACACAAGGTTTCCGCTTGAGGTAGTAGCCATGTCTCACATTAAGAATGTGTAAGTTTGGAGAGGAGCGAGTTCACCTTAGCTTCGATAGCCCTTGCTCGAGCACTAGTCATTGGTCCATGTGGTGTCGTAGGAGACGAAGGTAGGTCCATGGGGATGACCGTAGGATGCTCCCCATCATCAGGTCATCGTCCTCCCGCCGGTCCTCTTCTCCTTCCCCGCAGCGACCACCCTCCGTGACACTCACGCCACCATCGGCAGCTTCCTTTCCCGCCTCGATGCGCCCGCCATCGTGCCGTCTGACAGCGATCAGCCTATGGCGGATGGCGGCGAGGCGGGGGAACCGATGATCGGGGAGGTGGAGGACGGGCTCCGGGAGTGCGCTCTACAGGGGAACAAGCGCCGGAAACAGCCCGTCCCGCCTTCGTGGCCCCTCGGGCCCCGTTCGAGTGGCACTTGCATGGCACCGGAGGCCACCACTGACCCGGCGCTGGACGTGCAGCGGCGACGGGGCACTGCCATAGATCTCTTTCTGCAGTTCCATGTGTAGGATGAAGGTGACTCTTGGTGCTTTGGTGTGGTGATGGGAATTTAATTGATTTACTACCAGGTTACTTTGGATTAGACATAGATGCAGAAACCTTGTGAATAATTGTGTGCTTTGATTGTGTCGATCAGAGGGGAATGGCCGAATGAGCATTGTGACAGAATGATTGTGTTACTGTTATGCTGACTGATGTTCAACATCTATATCAGCAATGTAGTCCGCTCAGATAAACCAAATTTTCTCTTTGTAAAACAATGCGCAATCAAACCTGGATGACCAAGATACTGAAAGTACTCTCTTCCCTAGTATCCTACTAGTTTACATTCACTCTCTTCTGAATTATTGATCTATGTAATCAGGAAGAACATTTGCTGTTATTTACTTGATCTGAATCGTTCATCAATTTAATCACGAAAAATTTATGTGAATTCTTTAATCAGGAAGAAACTTGGGTACTCTTCTCACTCTACTTTGCACAATCTTTCTTTGGTTGAATTTCATGTCCTTTTGAATTGTTTGTGCATACTGCCACATAATGCATGATGACATGGTTCCAATGGAATAGTAAAATGCAGGCAACCACCGCATTTTATATTTCTTTTGATTGACTGCCAAAACTCTGGCACCCATTATGTATTTTCAAATCATCCAGACACACATGTTTGTGTAATAAGTAGTGGCACACCATGGGGATTTTACTCAGAATCAAAGGTTACTCTTAATTGAACATACACGATAGAGTTTATGAACTCACTTTCAAGGTAGATGATGCAACTTTCCTGGTTCACCATCTATAATTGAACAAAAAATATTGAAAAGAATATTCCTTTTTGGACATTATAGTGATAGTACATTATGTGGTTGAAGAATATATGTATGTACGTAAAGGGTGGATAGTTTGACTATTTTAGTTGTTTCTTGATACGTCTCCAACGTATCTATAATTTTTGATTGTTCCATGCTGTTATATTATCAATCTTGGATGTTCTACATTCATTTACTAGCAACTTTATATCATTTTTTGGGACTAGCCTATTGACATAGTGCCCAGTGTCAGTTGCTATTTTTTGCTTTTTTTTGACTTCGTAGAATATCCATATCAAATGGAGTCCAAACGCAGCGAAACTTTTTGGAGATTTTTTTCTGCCCAGAAGACAACTTGGGAGCCAAGGAAGTGCAGGAGGGGAGGCCTGTGGGGCCCATAAGGCACCAGGGCGCACCAGAGGCCCCTGGCGCGCCCTGGTGGGTAGTGGGGCCCATGGGTGTCCTCTCCACCACCTCTCAGCTCTATAAATACCTAGATATTCCAGAAACCCTAGAGGAGTCGACAAAAAACAATTCCAGCCGCCGCAAGTTCCAGAACCACGAGGTCGAATCTAGAGCCCTTTTCCGGCACCTTGTCGGAGGGGGAAACAATCACGGAGGGGTTCATCATCCTCATTAGTGCTCCTCCGATGATGCGTGAGTAGTTTATCACAGACGTATGGGTCCGTAGGCAGTAGGTAGATGGCTTCTTCTCTCTCTTTGATCTTCAATACAATGTTCTCCTTAATGTTCTTGGAGATCTATTTGATGTAATGACTTTTGGCGGTGTGTTTGTTGGGATCCGATGAATTGCGAGTTTATGATCAGTTCTATCTATGAATATTATTTGAGTCTTCTCTGAACTCTTTTATGCATGATCTTTATAGCGTCGTATTTCTTCTCCTAAACTTTGGTTTGGTTTGGCCAAATAGATTGATTTTTCTTGCAATGGGAAGAGGTGCTTTGTGATGGGTTCGATCTTGCGGTGCTCAATGTCAGTGACAAAAGGAGAAGTGACACACATGTATCGTTGCTATTAAGGATAAAAAGATGGGGTCTATTCCTACATGAATAGATCTTGTCTACATCATGTCATCGTTCTTATTGCATTACTCCGTTTTCCCATGAACTTAATACACTAGATGCATGCTGGATAGCGGTCGATGTGTGGAGTAATAGTAGTAGATGCAGGAAGGAGTCGGTCTACTAATCTTGGACATGATGCCTATATACATGATCATTGCCTTGGATATCGTCATGATTATTTGCTTTTCTATCAATTGCCCAACAGTAATTTGTTTACCCATCGTATGCTATTTTCTCGAGAGAAGCCACTAGTGAAATCTACGGCCCCCGGGTCTATTTCCTATCATATTATTTTCAGATCTATTATTCCAAAAACCCAAAAATACCTTGCTACACTTTTTCTTTATTTATTTTATTTTGTGTTTTTGTCAGATCTATTTATCAAATCTCATACAACTTTATCTATCTCAATACAGAGGAGGGATTGACAACCCCTCTTACGCGTTGGGTTGCAAGTATTTGTTATTTGTGTGTAGGTGTTGTTTACATAGTGTTGCTTGGTTCTCCTACTGGATTGATAACCTTGGTTTCATAACTGAGGGAAATACTTATCGTTGCTGTGCTGCATCATCATCTCCTCTTCGGGGAAATACCAATGCATATACAAACAATCAGGAAGAATTTCTGGCGCCATTGCCGGGGAGACATCATCAACATCTATCAGGTTCCTACACACAAACTCTCATCTCCTTGCAATTTACTTTATTTGCCATTTGCCTCTCATTTTCAACTCCCCCACTTCTAAAACATTTTCAGAAAAACACAAAAATATTTTCCTTTTTATTTGCCTTCTTTTTTCGTTTGCCTTTTTCTCGTTCGATCTTTTGTTTGCTTGTGTTGCCATGTGCCTTCTATTTTCTTGCATCTTCGCTTGCTAAAAATCTATTGTTATGGATCCTCATCCACTTGCTAATCCTTTTAAAAGATCCAATTATGATGAACCAATTGCTAGTGAGTTGAGTGCACTAGATTATCTTTATGAAGTTTTGCTTGAAATTCGTGAATCTGAAAATTGTGATGAAGTGCTAAAAGAGGAAATTTATGAAGTGATTCACGATAGCTCCTTGAATGAAAAGCATGATTGCGATGGTGTTATTATAAATTCTATTAATGTCAATTGTGCTAATAATATGCAAAACCCCAAGCTTGGGGATGCTAATTTTGATATGTCCACTACTTATTGCAATGATCATTATTGGGGTGATTCTTCTTATGATCTTGAAAATTTATTTAAGCCTCATGATGAATATGATATTGATAATAGTGTTTGCAGTAATATTGAAAGTGGGTTTGGAAGAGTGCCAACTCTAGGTAATAATGATCCCACTACTTTGGATAATGATCAATCTTTTGAAATTTTTGATAAAAGTGGGCTTGGAAAGGTCATCACTTTATTTATGATAAACCCACTATTTTGGAAGAGTGTCAACTTTGCATGCATGTGGATCATGAAGAGAATATTTTATGTGATAGTTATATTGTTGAATTTGAATATGATCCCACATGTAATTATTATGAGAGAGGAAAATATGGTTATAGAAATTTTCATGTTTTTAAATTTCCTCTCGTTATGTTGAGATTGCTATTGTTTCTTTCTTCTTCCTTGCATATGTTAGATATATCTTGTCTTGATAATTTGTTTGATTATAAAATGCCTATGCATAGGTAGTATGTTAGACTTAAATGTGTTTGTCATATGCTACATGATGCTCTCTTTGTGTTTCAATTATTATCTTTTATATGAGCATCATTGAAATCTCAAGCCTATCTTAATGGCTATAAAGAAAGAGCTTGTTGGGAGGCAACCCAATGAATAAAATAATTTTTTTATTTTTGTTTCTGTTTTTGTGTGTTTACATAATTATGCCTCTGTTATGATTGTGTTTTTTATGTTTTAATTAGTGTTTGTGCCAAGTAATACCTTTAGGATGGCGTTGGGTGATAGTTGATTTGATCTTGTTGGAAAACAAAAACTTTTACAGGCAGTAGCAGAATTGTTAAAAATCACTGGAGCGACAAAAAAAATCTGAATTTTTTACACAAGATTGATATATGAATTTCCTTTGTTGTCCTAATTGTTAATTGTTTTGGAGTTACAGAAGTATGAGTTAAATTCGAGTCTTTATAGACTGTTCTGTTTTTGACAAATTCTGTTTTCGTTGCATTATGTGCTTATTTTGATGAATCTATGGACTATACCGGGGGGTTTTAGCCATGATAAAGTTAGAATACAGTAGGTATAATGGAATAACAAAATATGAATGGGTTTGCACCAGTACTTAAAGTAAAGATTGGTTTTCTTATAATAACGGATCTCACAAAGGTTTTTGTTAAGTTTTGTGTGATTGAAGTTTTCAAGTTTTGGGTGAGATCACGATGGATGAAGGAATAAGGAGTGAAAAGAGCCTAAGCTTGGGGATGGCCATGGCACCCCAAGGTAATATTCAAGGATAACCAAGCAACTAAGCTTGGGGATGCCCCAGAAGGCATCCCCTCTTTCTTCTAACGACCATCGGTAATTTTACTTGGAGCTATATTTTTATTCGTCACATATCATGCGTTTTGCTTGGAGCGTCTTGTATTATATGAGTCTTTTCTTGTTTTGCTTTTTAGTTTGTCACAATTATCCTTGCTGGACACACCTATTTGAGAGAGCCATAATGATGCTATGATTTGTTAGAATTGCTCTATGTGCTTCACTTAAATTTTTTTGAGCTATGGAATTGCTCTAGTGCTTCACTTATATCTTTTTTAGCACGATGGTGTTTTAATTTTGAAGAAATATACTCTCATGCTTCACTTAGATCAATTTGAGAGTTAGTAAATTTTTGAAAAATTCTATCATGCTTCACTTATATTATTTTGAGAGATGAGAAAAATCATTTATGCTCATGTTCTTCACTTAAGTTTGTTTGAGAGCTTGTCATAAGCAATGGTAATATTAATATATGAAACTATTCCTAAAGTGATAGATATTCAAGAGGGATATAATAAAAACTTTCATGAAGATCATTGGATATTATAAACTTGATTCCTTGTAATAGTTTTGAGATATGAAGATGATAATATGTGGGTTATGTTGATGAGTAATTATGATTTAGTAAGAATATTGGTGTTAAGGTTTGTGATTCCCTATGCAAGCATGAAAGTCAATAGTTATGCAATGAAATTACATCCTACTTGTGGTGCATTATTCGGTGTTAGTTATGTTTAATGCTCGTTTATGAGAGTTTTTATTTTTTTTGGTTGGTTGCTTCTCAATCTATTTGCTAGCCTTTCCTTGTACTAAGTGGGAATACTACTTGTGCATCCAAACTCCTTGAACCAAGTTGTGCCAATGAGTCCACCATACCTACCTATATGCGATATTTCCATGCCGTTCCAAGTAAATTTGTATGTGCCAACTCTAATTTTCAAAATGAATTTCCATTTTGTGTGCCCGTACCGCTCATGAAGGGGCAGGGGTGGCCAATATTTTCCATGCTAGATGCGTTATTCTCAAGATGAGTGTTTATTTACTTGTCATTGCACGAGAGTGTGGCGAGGTAAAGGGGATGCCCAGTCCCGAAATGAAAAAAAAAATATTTATGTTGTCAAATAATAAATTCCTTGGAAAGTGTTGGTATGGAAGGCACCCGTGGATACGGCTAGCCATGGATTGTGAAAGAATGGTGAAAAAGGAATAAGCTTTATTTTATGTTTGGGAACCGCCTATGATGTATCTAGCATGGAAAGTATTGGGAATTCTCGGTCGTTTTTGTTGATCGTAAAAGCATGCCTCTCAAAATATTTTATCTCTCAATTTAAGCTTTGAGCTCTGGCTCCTCTAAAAATCTCTGATTCCCTCTGCGAAGGGCCTATCTATTTACTTTATGCAATTTTTATTTGAGTCTCCATTTTCTCTTATAAAGCACCAAATAGGGAGCACTATGATCATACTTGTGCATTGGATGTAGCTAATATTCGAGTGTGTTTCATGAATGGATCAATGATTGAGCATGATGTGCTAGGGATAGCTTTCTTTAGTGTTTATATTTTGAAAGACATGGTTGCTTGTTGATATGCTTGAGTATTGATGTCCTCATGTCAATTATAGACTATTGCTTTGAATCATCTAAAAGTCCAAATGTCCATGCTACAAAAGAAAAGAATATGTGATGAACATGTTAGGCAGCATTCCACATCAAAAATTCTGTTTTTATCATTACCTACTCGAGGACGAGTAGGAATTAAGCTTGGGGATGCTAATATGTCTCCAACGTATCTATAATTTTTGATTATTCCATGCTATTATATTATCAATCTTGGATGTTTTACATTCATTTACTAGCAACTTTATATCATTTTTTGGGACTAACCTATTGACATAGTGCCCAGTGCCAGTTGCTGTTTTTTGCTTATTTTTTACTTCGCAGAATATCCATATCAAAGGGAGTCCAAACGCAGCGAAATTTTTTGGAGATTTTTTTCTGCCCAGAAGACAACTTGGGAGCCAAGGAAGTGCAGGAGGGGAGGCCTGTGGAGCCCACAAGTCACCAGGGCATGCCAGAGGCCCCTAGCGCGCCCTGGTGGGTAGTGGGGCCCACGGGTGTCCTCTCCACCGCTTCTCAGCTCTATAAATACCCAGATATTCCAGAAACCCTAGAGGAGTCGACAAAAAACAATTCCAGCCGCCGTAAGTTCCAGAACCACGAGATCCAATCTAGAGCCCTTTTTTGGCACCTTGCCGGAGGGGGAAACGATCACAGAGGGGTTCATCATCCTCATTGGTGCTCCTCTGATGATGCGTGAGTAGTTTATCACAGACCTACGGGTCCGTAGGCAGTAGCTAGATGGCTTCTTCTCTCTCTTTGATCTTCAATACAATGTTCTCCTCTATGTTCTTGGAGATCTATTTGATGTAATGACTGTTTGCAGTGTGTTTGTTGGGATCCAATGAATTGCGAGTTTATGAACAGTTCTATCTATTTATATTATTTGAGTCTTCTCTGAACTCTTTTATGCATGATCTTTATAGCCTCGTATTTCTTCTCCGAAACTTTGGTTTGGTTTGGCCAACTAGATTGATTTTTCTTACAATGGGAAGAGGTGCTTTGTGATGGGTTCGATCTTGCGGTGCTCAATGTCAGTGACAGAAGGAGAAGTACATGCATGTATCGTTGCTATTAAGGATAAAAAGATGGGGTCTATTCCTACATGAATAGATCTTGTCTACATCATGTCATCGTTCTTATTGCATTACTCCATTTTTCCATGAACTTAATACACTAGATGCATGCTGGATAGCGGTCGATGTGTGGAGTAATAGTAGTAAATGCAGGCAGGAGTCGGTCTACTAATCTTGGACGTGATGCCTATATATATGATCATTGCCTTGGATATCGTCATGATTATTTTCTTTTCTATCAATTGCCCAAAAGTATTTTTTTACCCACCGTATGCTATTTTCTCGAGAGAAGCCACTAGTGAAATCTACGGCCCCGGGGTCTATTTCCTATCATATTATTCCAATAACCCAAAAATACCTTGCTGCACTTTTTCTTTATTTATTTTATTTTGTGCTTTTGTCAGATCTATTTTTCAAATCTCATACAACTTTATCTATCTCAATACCGAGGAGGGATTGACAACCCCTCTTACACGTTGGGTTGCAAGTATTTGTTATTTGTGGGCAGGTGCTATTTACATAGTGTTGCTTGGTTCTCCTACTCAATTGATAACCTTGGTTTCATAACTGAGGGAAATAATTATCGTTGCTGTGTTGCATCATCCTTTCCTCTTCGGGGAAATACCAACGCAGATACAAGCAATCATTTCTCCATACTTGTGTTTCATCTGATCCAAATTCTTGCCTTCAAGTTGGCCTATGATGTGCTATGACTGATGGTAGAAATTAACCATGCTCTGATCTCTATGTATCAGTTCTCTTGGTAGGAATTAAGCAGCCTTACGGAACCACTTAAATGTCATTGGTACCATATTTAAGCATGCTCTGTCCATTTTGATTTGCATGTATGTGCAAGTCCTTTTTTTCATGAAAGTAGCAGGAGCTGCTATTTTATTGGCAATATGAGGAAATGGCTCATATGAGAAAAACAGAGCTGGAAAATACAGGTACTGCAATCATGTATGAAAGTTATAGATGTGAACTTACAGAGAATTAGACATATATGTACTCTAAAGAAGGTGCATGTATCATTTGTTGTCGATTGTCTGTAATTTGCATTTGTCTTTTTCGTACAGAAACCGGTGTATCGCATATCTGTATCAACCGGGTGCATCTTCTTCTCGATCTGGTGAGCGTGACCCTGTTAACAAAGATTATACTACTTGCTCAAATGCAAAATGCCATGTTCTCCACACAAGTATATTATTTTTCTCCCTTTTATATATAGTGATTATAGTGTTTCCCCATGGTTTTATATTAGACTTTTTTTTACCGCAGCCATTGCACATGAATAGTATACTACTGAGACAAGAATTAATTATACTGCACCGTGATTCTATGAGGAGGTGTCTACTATCTTTATATTCATGGTTATAAAGGTGCGCACTTTGAGCATAATCATACCTCGCTTCACCCAACATTTATGTGTGTTGCCTGTCATTTATGTGGAAATGTGTCAATAGATCATGGCATGATCACTTAGATTAGATGGTGAGAGTTTCCAAAGTTATTAATTTAGCTGGTGTTCATATGCTTCAACATTATGATGATACATGGTTTAAATTTAATGTAAGAAATATTTTCTCATGTATAATATATAGGAATGAGAAGTTACAGATATCGCATAGTTTCTATTGATAATGCTGACAATGAGCCCAAAATTCTTGTGATGTTTTATCATGATAGAAATTTTATATTATACATATTTTATGGAAGTAAACATTGGGTGGTGTATATATACCCTATGAGGGCATGTTTTTTGCCACAATGACAATGTGCATTTGCACGTGCACGGTTACTAGTTGCAAAGTAATTACGGTACCACGTTGACCATACCGAACAGTATCATAGGATGATAGCCTTTTTCTTCTTTTTGAACGGAGAGGATGACCATCTTTGGCACATAATCAAATGGGCTGTGCTGGACGTCGGTTTGACCATGCAACACAGTGTGTAGCCATCCGATTTATGCCCCCATGTCATCGTCTTCTTTCTCCATCACTGGAGCAAAAGCCGCCGTTTGGATGGATTGTAGCAAATAAAAGCCAATCATGGCTAAAGTGAAGATGGTTGCAACAAATCATCGGCGCCGCCATCATGGGCCGCAGCTCCCTCGTGAATGAATGTAGCAAAATATCTCGTGGGTCATAGCAAAAAGAGACTACGCTCGCAGCAAATCATCGTCGTTGGCATCGCAGATCACAGCTCCATCATGAATGGACGTAGGAAAAACCGTGGACGGGGGCAGCAAAAAACCGTCGCCGCTGTCACAGTGTCGCAGCTCAACCATGGATGGGTGTAGCAAAAGTCCTCGTCGGCTATAGAAAATGTCGATGGCGGTTGAAGCAAAAAATCGAGTCTACGTGGCAAGTTGCACCTCCACCGTGAAAAATGGATGTAGCAAAACATGCCGCGGGTTCCAGCACGCCGTGACGCTGGTTTTAGCACGCGGTCACCCCTCGATGCCGGCGAGGAGCAGCTTGAGGTGTTTGGATGGGGATGCTCGCACAAGTAGGTGGTCACCCCCTCGATGGCGGAGCTGAGCTCACCGTCGGTCGCGCAGGGATGGGGTGGATATCAATGTAACACCCCGGTAGCTCATCTACAGTAATCACACAATAATGGTGCTATGTCATCGCAATGAATTTGCTAAACCTCACTTTGATCCAAACCGAGTTCAAATTCAAAAATTTAAAATAAGGTCAAGTTAATAATTATTCAAACAACAAAACAAAATAGTTCATAATATTGCAAATAATCCCAAAGCAATTATAAAAAGAAAGCCAACATTAATTGAATTTCTAAATTGACCCTAGCATCCAAAGCCGTAGCAAAACAGCCCCAAATTAAATCATTTTTTATTTATGCAAAATCTAAATGAGTTCAAATCACTCCCAAACTTTTTGTCGCAGTGAGGAATACTACTTAATGATTGTCGGTGTACTAAGTATTGGGACTTTAGTTCCCCATACTTGTGCACGGGCAGTCATAGCCAAGCCCGCGGCAAGGCTTGCCGGGGGAGTAATTGGAGATTAGTGCAAGATTGTCAAGGGGACACTCAGACCGAGAATCAAAAGATCAGGAGTTAATAAGATCTGAAGACCGAAGGCCAGGCCCCCGGCAAGATCTTGCCGGGATGGTTCGCGAAACCCGGCAAGATTTGGGCCCAGCAAGATTTGCACCCCGACAAGATTCTATCACTGTTCCGCCGCTTCAGCACAGCAACCAGCCTAGCATCCTGGGCTCATTCCTAGATGCGTGGCAGGAGACCAGTGGGGGAGAGCTTAAGCGGTGCTGATGGGATGGCCCCTTTTTCCATCCCCAAGAAAGTGAGGACACCTAAACGGACACCTCATGGTGCATTAAATGCGTTCGTCCTAATCCGTCAGGGGTTAGGTATGATGGCCCTGTAGCTACTTTACACCTCAATGTATGTACATTTTGCCACTGTGGTGACCCCTTCGAGCGTATAAAAGGAGGCCCAAGGCAACTGCTATAGAGGAGGAGGATTTTCTGGCCCATTCTTCATGCGTAGCTTCTCTTTGAACATACTGTTCATCGCAAGCGCTCCTGGAGCCTGGGCTCAAGAACACTCATAATAAAACAAGGCAGGAGTAGGGTTTTACGCTGATTAGCGGCCCGAACCTGGGTAAAATCGCCCCGCGTCGATCGTTGGTTCTGCTCTTTGTGCATACTTCTCTCCCTGCCGAACCGTAAAGGGGTCCCTTAGGATCCCATAGGTGTCGTACGCCGACATCTTTGGCGCGCCAGGTAGGGGGATCGAGGTTGTGCGAATCTGATCCAGTGATTGGCGCCTTAGTTTCTTCATCATCTTCATCATCATGCCACCCAAGAAGAAGAGCGCCGCAACGGCGCAACCATCTACATCCGTTTTGCCTGTGCCCTCGCGTACGGGCGCCGGTGTAGATGCAGAAGGAAGAGGTTTAGAGCCTCCACGACGTTCCGGTGATCCAAGCCAGGCGAGTGGCGTCGTTCGCAGCGGCAGCGGCAACCCACACACCGCTGGATCCAGAGATGGAGCTGTGTTGCCTACGGGCGGCACAACGAACTCCAGAGATCGGAGGACGCCTTCTGTGGCTCTCGCGCCGGCGCAAGCGTCACGGCCTACCCAGGTCGTGCACGATGGGCAACGTCATGGCGCTGGTGGTTCAGGGCGTCCCCATGAAAAAGCTTCTGCGCATCGACCCCAAGGTACGCAGGCCCAACATGCACGCCAAACTGCCGGCGGAAGTGGCGTGTGGTCGCGTGATCGTGGCGGTGCTCCTTCTAACATTGTTAGGAGTCAGAGCACCTCACGTACCTCGCACCTGTCGCCGCCGCCTATGCCAGCGGAAGCTTTGGCACGTGCGCAGCTGCTCCTCAATTTCCCTCCTGCTCCGGAGAAGATGGAGGAGTGGCGAGCTACTATCCAGAGCCTCATTGGCTTCGTCAATAAAGATGGGCCACAGGAGGCAGGGCCCTCGCAGCGGCGGTCCATCGATCCGGCGCGAGCCGATGTGGAGAAAACCGGAGGTGGTGCAACCACGGTGCACTCTCCTCCACGACACCAGCGGCGGTCGACAACCCGGTGGACTGATGGCCGTGACGATGATTCCACGGCGTCGTCCGATCCATGAATGCGCCGCGACCAGCGTCAAGTTCTCCAGGAACGAAGCAAAGAGGACGCTCGAACCACCATCGAGCGGCGAAGGGAAGCGCGCTATCAATCTGATAGGCGCATAGGGCCCGCTGTCGACAAGCCTACGCCAGGGGACGCAGGCGACTTGCCTTATGAGGTAGGTACTCCAGCGTTTACCCGTGAGCTGCGGCAAGTCCAGTGGCCCAATTCCCAAACCTTCAAGCCAGAGGTCCCAGAGAAATATGACAGCAAGGCTCACCCCTCGAAGTTCCTGAGCATCTACACCATTGCGGTGCAGGCTGCCGGGGGTCAAGACGACAAAATACTTGCCAACTACTTCCCGTTGGTGCTCAAGCCCAACGTCAGGTCGTGGTTGATGCATCTGCCGGAGAATTCTATTTCTTCTTGGTTAGATCTGTGCCATCAGTTTGTTGGCGCCTTTGTTGGAGGCCACCAAGCTCCTGGCCAAGAGAGTGATTTGCATATCATCCCTCAGAAGGAGGGCGAATCCCTGCGCAAGTTTATCCAGAGATTCAGCCGGGTGCAGTACAATATTCCTGACGTTCACCCTGCTGCTGTCGTTAGCGCGTTTCATCAGAACATGCGTAACCGCAAAATGCGGGAAGAGCTGGCAATGAACAAAGTCAGAAGTATTGCCGAGCTTTACGCTCTGGCCGACAAATGCGCTCGAGCTGAAGAGGGGAGGAAACTCCCTGGCGAGGCTGTTGGCACGGGGGGCGAATCAGAAGATGAAGACGCTGCAACCCCATCAAGGAAAGGCCGGCGGCGGAAAAAGAAGCGCAGAGGCAAGGCCGTGCTTGCTGTCGAGGAATCCGGCAACCCCGGCGCCGCCAAGAAGGCCAAGGTTGACGACCCCAGCAAGGAACTTGCCGGGTGCTCCTCCTGCCAGGCCTTGGCGGCTGCCGACAGGTCGGAAAGCTCCGGCAAGCAGTATTGCAAGATCCATCGCACCAAGGGCCACGACCTCCAAAATTGCCGGCAAGTTGAGCAGCTCGTCGAGAAGCAGAGAGCTGAGTATGAAAAGCGGGACAAGGAGAAGGCCCTAGACAGTGCTGAGGGATCCGGCAAGAAGCGCGGTGGCCGAGGGGGTCGCCGCGGCAAGGCCAAGCAACAGAGGGAGAGGCCCGCTCGTGGCCGTGATAAAGCAGAGGGAGATGATGATGATGGAGAAGATGATGAGTCCAGTGAGCAAGAATTTCAAAAAGCTACAGAGGCTATGTGTATCAACGGAGGCGCCTCATTGCATTCTTCTCACCGTCGACTGAAACAGTGGGTGCGAGAAGTTAATGCAACAGAGCCGTCGTTCGATGCATGTAAGCCCCTGAAGTGGTCCAACACGCCTATCATTTTCGACGCCGAGGATCACCCTGATCGCACAACCGCGGTCGGGTGCTTGCCATTGTTGGTCTCACCAACAATTCGCAACCTCAAGGTGACGAAAATGCTAGTTGACGGTGGGGCCGGACTGAACCTAATCTCACCGGATGTGCTCAAGAGGCTCCAAATTCCTGATGAAGATCTCGAGGAAATGGACATGTTTCAAGGGGTCAATCCAGGAAGGACCCAGCCAAAAGGCAAGATTACGCTACCGGTGACGTTTGGTAGCGAGCTCAACTATAGGACAGAGAAGGTGGTGTTTGATGTCGCCAAGATTCCTATGTCGTACAATGGGATCCTTGGCCGCCCCGCGCTGGCTAAGTTTATGGCGGCATCACACTATGCGTATAATGTATTGAAGATGCCCGGGCCGTTGAGTGTCATTACTATCCATTCCGATAAGAAGGATGCGCTCATCTGTGCCGACCAACTCTACCGGGAAGCAGTTGCAGCACCTACCATCAAGGCATCTGCTCCTGCCGCTGGAACTCCCGGGGGGAAGAAGAAGACCGGCAAGAATCTTGGCACGAACTCTGGCAAGCGCACCTCCTCGGAGTGCTGCGCTTCCGTTGAGGACGCACCAGAGAGTTCCGCCGGCAAGAACAAGAAATCCAAGGCTGCTCCACCAGAGACCAAGAAGGTGCCCGTCAGGGAGGACGGAACGGGATGAACTTTCACCATAAGTTCCACCCTAGATGACAAATAGGAAAGCGCGCTCATTGCCTTCCTGCGGGCGAATGCCGACGTGTTTGCATGGCAACCGTCCGACATCCCCGGTGTTCCCAGGGAGGTAATTGAGCACCACCTTGCTGTCTGTCCCCACGCGCGGCCCGTCAAGCAGAGGGTCAGGAAGCAAGCCTTGGAGCGGCAAGAATTCATTGCCGAAGAAATCAGGAAGCTGGAAGCGGCAGGATTGGTCAGAGGAGTGCTTCACCCAACCTGGTTGGCCAATCCGATTGTAGTGCGCAAGGCGAATGGGAAATGGAGGCTGTGTATTGATTATACAGATATCAATAAAGCCTATCCAAAAGATCCTTTTCCCTTGCCGCACATCGATCAGATTGTGGACTCCACTGCTGGTTGTGATCTACTGTCCTTCCTTGATGCCTACTCAGGGTATCATCAGATCTTCATGGCAAAAGAAGATGGAGTAAAGACCGCATTTATCACCCCATGTGGTACGTATTGTTTTATACGAATGCCTTTCGGGTTGAAAAGTGCTGGTTCTACATTTGCGAGAGCGGTCCAAATTGGTTTTGAGCCTCAACTCCATAGAAATATGGAGGCATACATGGATGACATAGTGGTTAAAACCAAGGACAAGGCGACGCTCATACAAGATCTGGAAGAAACATTTGCAAATCTGCGCAAGATCAACTTAAAGCTCAATCCTGAGAAGTGCGTGTTTGGTGTTCCTTCCGACAAGCTTCTCGGATTCTTTGTATCTCAACGGGGAATCGAAGCGAACCCCGACAAGATCAAAGCTATTGAGCAGATTGAAGCGCCAAGACGTGTCAAGGATGTCCGTCGTCTTGCCGGCTGTGTTGCTGCTCTAAGCAGGTTTATTTCCAAATCTGCTGAGCGCGCCCTGCCCTTTTTCAAAATTTTGAAGAGGGCAGGTCCAATGAAATGGACTCCGGAAGCGGAGGCTGCGCTGCAAGATTTGAAGAAATACCTTTCTTCTTCGCCGACACTAGTCGCACCTAAACCACGAGAGCCGTTGCTGCTATATCTGGCAGCGACAAATCAAGTGGTTAGTGCTGCATTAGTGGCGCAGAGAGAAGCTGATGAGGAAGCAACACTAGCGACAGGACCGCCAGGCAACGCGGCAAGATCTTTCCCGGCAAGGGTTGATCCCGGCAAGACAGGATCTGCGCAGACATAAGAACCAGTGCAGAAGAAAAAGGTGGTGCAGCGCCTAGTTTATTTTGTTAGCTCTCTTTTGCAAGGAGCCAGGTCAAGATATTCTGGCATGTAAAAGTTGCTCTTCGGCCTCCTTATGGCCTCGAGGAAGCTGCGCCATTATTTTCAGGCACATGAAATCACCGTCGTCACTCGCTTTCCGTTGCAACGGATTTTGCGAAATCCAGAAGCAACCGGCAGGATTGTGGAGTGGGCATTGGAGTTGTCGAGCTTTGGTCTCAAGTTTGAAAGCACTTCGACAATTCAGAGCAGGGCCTTGGCAGAGTTCATTGCGGAATGGACCCCAACGCCAGACGAAGAGGTCCAAGAAACAACTCTCCCCGGCAAGGAAATCGATCGGGAATGGGTTATGTACTTTGATGGGGCTTTTTCGCTGCAAGGTGCCGGTGCTGGCGTGCTGCTTGTCGCACCCACCAGAGAGCACCTCAAGTATGTAGTCCAGATGCATTTTCCCTGGGAGAGTTCGATAAACAACACCGCAGAGTATGAGGGCCTGCTTGCCGGTCTCAGGATCGCGGCAGACCTTGGTATCAAGAAGCTCATCATAAGAGGCGACTCGCAGCTTGTCGTCAGACAAGTTAACAAGAATTATCAGAGTCCATTGATGCAAGCTTACGTGGATGAAGTGAGAAAAATGGAAGATCGCTTTGACGGTCTGCAAATGAAGCACATTCCCCGTGCCGAAAACAGTATTGCTGACGACCTGTCAAAGCGCGCTGTCCTCAAGTTACCTGTGGAACCAGGAACCTTTGTGCTCCATTTGACTCAACCATCCGTGGCGCCATCAATGCGGCAAGAAAAGAGAAGAAAGTTGAATTCTGGACAGTACTTTCCGGCAGAGCTCCCTGGAGCCGCCGGCAAGGAACTTGCCGGGATCAACGACAAGCCTGCCGGGGAACGACAGGCTCCAACGGAATCTCATGCTTTCGCTGTCGAGACAAATGTTCCCCCGGTGGAGGAAATGCCTTTAGTCCTAGCTGTCGAGCCCCAGGCTCCAGCATGGGAGCAGCACATTGTCCATTTCCTTCAGACAGGAGAACTCCCTGAAGAACAGGAAGAAGCAGAAAAAGTAGCCCGTTGGTCTGTTATGTACAAGTTCATCGATGACGTCCTGTACAGAAAGAGACCAAATTGTGTGAAATTGAAGTGTATTCCTCGGGAGGATGGACTAGAGCTGTTGGCAGAGATACATGGAGGCGTATGTGGCTCTCACATAGGATCGAGAGCACTTGTCGGGAAAGCATTCCGGCAAGGTTTCTTTTGGCCCACCGCTCTCCAGGATGCAACTGCACTAGTAACCAAGTGTGAAGCGTGCCAGTTTCATTCGAAGAAATCGCATCAGCCAGCTCAAGCTCTTCAAACAATCCCTCTCTCCTGGCCATTTTCGGTCTGGGGGCTCGACATACTGGGCCCTTTCCCCCGTGCTACCGAGGGCTTTGAGTACTTGTACGTTGCTATCGACAAGTTCACAAAGTGGCCGGAGGTGGAAGCAGTGAGGAAGGTGACAGCACAATCAGCCGTCAAGTTCTTTAAAGGGATAGTTTGCCGTTTCAGTGTGCTCAACAGGATCATCACCGACAACGACACGCAATTCACAAGTCGCACCTTCATGCAGTACGTCCAAGACCTTGGCGGCAAAATTTGTTTTGCCTCTGTTGCTCACCTGAGAAGCAACGGCCAAGCGGAGAGGGCTAATGCTGAAGTGCTGCGCGGTCTCAGGACCAGAACTTTTGACAGTCTGAAAAAGTGCGGAAGATGCTGGATTGATGAGTTGCCGGTGGTTCTTTGGTCAATCAGAACGACACCAAATCGAGCCACCGGCCAGACACCTTTCGCTCTGGTCTACGGAGCGGAAGCAGTTCTCCCCATGGAACTCATATACGGATCACCTCGAGTGCTCGCTTATGATGAGCTTGAGCAAGAGCAACTGCGGCAAGATGACGCTGTGCTCCTTGAGGAGAATCGTCTTCAGACTGCTATGCGAGCTGCATGCTACCAGCAAGCTTTGCGCCGCTACCATAGTCGCAAAGTTCATGCCCGAAGCCTTGAGGAAGGCGACCTTGTTCTTCGACGGATTCAGTCCGCCAAGAATTCAAACAAGTTGACGCCGAAGTGGGAAGGCCCTTATCGGGTAGTATGAGTCACCAGGCCCGGTGCTGTCCGCCTGGAGACCGAAGATGGCATTCCAGTGAGCAACTCCTGGAATATCGAACATCTTCGCAAGTTCTACCCATAAGGCGCGGTTGCCGGGGGCCCCCGGCAACCACCCTTTTGTACAAGTCTTGCTGGCAAGGCATGTAATCCTTTGTACAAAGCCAGGCGCAGACCCTGAGCCCAGATGAATAAGTTTAAGTGTTGTGCATTTCCTTATTGATTTCCATGTTCATATATATATGCATGTTTGTCTAAGATGTTGTATGACACTTGCTCTCGGTAAGTTCTAACGAACCGCCAAGGTTCCATACCTTTATTTTCTCTTCTTTCTTTTTCTCAAAAGACAGAAGGGTTCCTCGCGTGCATGTTTGCCGGGGGGAGGGGGGGAAGGAAGGTATGGGTACCAGTTGGCGACGTTCAGAATTGGCACCTTACCGGAGGAAGAACAGCGACAGAAAGCTAAGTTCTAAAACTTAGAGCAAGTTTCCTTTATTGCAAAGTTATTTTCCTTAGACGATTTCCACCTTTGTATGGAAAACCTGCACACGAAGGAACCCTTGTCGTAATCGGTTGCGCCCTTATTTTGTTTCGAGTCCACTCAACGATTTAAGTGGCTACACTGAGAACGCCAAGGAGTCTTGCCGGCCGCTGCACCTCCAGCAGGCTGCTGAAGTCCCGCACCCAGCGCTCGTGGCAGGTTGCGCGCCGGCAAGTTTTTCAGTAAGCGTTGGGTGAACTCCATACATAAAGGAATCAGACAAGGGAGATAGCATGCATGTACTCAAACATAAGCAAGTTATATTACATTAATAAGTTGCCGCAGTTCTAACTTAAGACTTAATTGTCTTTGGCATGGAATGGCGACGACAAGAAGAGGTGGAGCAGCTAATCTCTGCGCTGGCCTTCGGCCCTTTTGATTGAATCCACCTTCTCAAGGATAGGCGCGACAAGCTCCTCAAGTGCCTCGAGATTTGCATCCTTTGGCAGGCGGCCGAGTACGTTGGTGAGGTCGATGCCAGGATTATTGTGCACCACCTTGATGAGTACCTTGCGGAGGACGGCCCGGCAAAGCTGGCGGGATTCGTTGGCCAGTTGGGTCACCCGGTTAGACTGAAGCAGCTTCAGAGCATCAATGATGCTTTCGAAGAACATCGTCAACCTGGCGCTCGAAGATATCCTTTCTTCGGAGGAATACCTGAAGTTTGACAGGCCCATGGTTGACAGTTCTGCCGTGAGTTTCTCTGCAGCGTCGACGAGGCGTTCAGTCCAGATCACCACCCCCTTTTCGTAGTCAACTTGGGAGGCGGTGGTGCTCTTGAGCAAGTTCTTCTCGTTTTGAAGATCCTTGCTCAGGGCCTTCTCGCGGGCCCTGCTGTCCTCAAGTGACTTCTCCAGAGTGGTCAATTTCAGCCTCAGATCGGCGATAGCATCATTTGCTGAGGAGAGCTGCTTGGTTTTGTCAGACATGGCAACTTGCATCTCCGCCAGGGTGTGGAGGGTTTTTTCCCTGTCACCTTTGAGCGTCAAGAGCTCCTTGCCGTGTTCTTCAAGATCCACTTCCAGTTTCTTGACTTTGTCGCTCAGCTCATTCTTGGCGGCCTCTGCAGCCTCGGCAGCATCGACGACCTCCTTGAGCTTGCCGGCGTGATCTACAGTTAGAGCTTCGAGCGCCTCCTTGTGCTTCTGCTCCAGCTCCTGGGTCCGCCACGCGACAAGCTTCTCGATCTCTTCATCTTTGCTGTGAAGCTTGGCGGCGAGCGCCTGTTCATGTGCGGCAAGGTCTTCCTCGTGAGCATCAAGCGCAATGCGACGCTCCGTCAGGAGGGCATCTTCAGCAGCAATTCTTTGCGTAGCTTCCTCTTGTGCCTTCTCCATGTCAGATTGCTTCAAGAGGAGCTCCGTCCATCCTTGGCTCATTTGTTCCCGATTGGCAGTCAGCTCTTGATAGGCCTCGACGTACCAGATTTGCGTTTGCTTGACGCGCTTTTGGAAATCTGCTTCAGCCGCTTCAACAACTGCAGCTCTGGAATCTACTTTCTCTTTTTGGGCACGGTGAAGTGCTTGGAGCTTGCGGAAGTTATCGCCCATGGCCTGAAGGAGTTGATCTTCCTCAGATTTGCTGCTGCTGACACTTGGTTCGTTGACGATCTCAAGCCCAGCAGCAGTGATGATTTCTTCATCAAAAGTTTCTCCTTCGGCCGGTGCCCCAATGCTTGCCGTTCCCGGAAAGTTGACAAAAAGGTTCTCGCCAACTTTGAGATATTTGCTTGATGAGGGGACTTCGGATGTTGACGGTTGATCCTCAGCAACCACCTCACCAGTAGCTGGGGGCTCCGTGGCCGGTGTAGCGCCTGGTGCTCCTGCGGCAGGGATGCCGTCAGTACGGTCACCAGCCTCCTTGCCGCCCTCTTCAGCAGATTCCTTGGCGGGTTCCTCCTGTGCGGTCTTGGCGGCCTCATCGGCAAAGGCACCACCGGCTCCGACGATGGCATCCATGGCGGCCTCGCTGGCAGCGATTTTGTCGGCTTTGGCGGCAACATCCCTGGTGGTATCCTCGATGACAGCGTTGATGTCCATGTATTCCATCTCATGGAATTCTAAAGGACAAAGGAGAGAAATAGAATGAGATCAAGATTGAAGTTCAAGAAGACAAAAGAAAAAGAGATAAAGGAAAGAATAGCAAGCGCTCTGAGGCAATTGGTTACCTGCATCGAGCTGTTGAGAGGTGGCCTCGCCCCTCCCGGCAACCTTGGTTGCCGGGGGTAGGATGCCAGTACCAATGGTTGTCGGCTCCTCCTCAACCAAGACAAGCTCGTTGGTGTGATCTCTTGCCGGGGATGCGCTTGTGGGCGGCGTGGTTGACGGAGGTGGCACGACGGAGGTATCTCCTGATAACTCCCCTTGCTGCCGTCCTTCTCCTGCAAGCCCAAAGATATCAGCGGCAAGGATAAAAACCTCAGCGCCCGTCAGCAGAAATCGAGTGGAGAACTCACGCTGGGGGCTGCATTGGGGGCTGCATTGAGGGCTGAGCTCCGGGCTGACGATGACAATTTCTGGCACGCTCGTAGAGCCAGCCGGGGGCTCGTCGCCCGTGGAAGTTCTCAACCTCTTCGCCGCCCTTTCCGCCAAGGTTTCTGCATCGCTGCAGAGACAAAACAAGCAAGGCTATGAGATTACTCCAAGATTTGGAAGATAAAGGCTATGACAGGACACTTACTCTTCCTCTTCTCGTTCCGGGCTAAAGCCGGAGATGTCGAAATCGACCTCCGGTGCTGTGTCCGTGTGAGGGGGTGAAGGAGGGGTCCTGGGTCGCTTGGCTGTAGCAGGCGCAGGAGGTTGGCGTGATTCCGCCACCTCAGCCTCCGGTGCGGTAGTGCGAGACGCTCCTGCCGCCTCAGCAGTTGCCGCTGGTGTGGGTCTCGCATGCCGCGCAGGTTGCTATCGGACTCCTTGCCGCGGCGCAGTCTTGCCGGCCGCCTTCTTGCCGGGAGCCTCGCTGCTCGAAGAAGGTTGGCTTGCCGGGATGCCAGATGCAGCCTATCAAAGAACACGCTTTGTCTTCTTCGGGGCTGGGAGCTCTTCTTGCGGTTCTTCTTCGGCCGCGTCTTCGTCGGACGAGCTCTCAGCGGCTGCGCTGCTCTGTTCCCCGGCAGCCTTGTCCTTCCCGGCAGGTTTTCCTTCCACCACTACCTCTGCGTCGCTGGTTTCCCATTCTGTGAAGCCGGCGCTACCAGTCTCCGCGGCAAGATTCGCCTCCTCCGCCCTAGTGGCGATGTATGCCACTTCTTCGTCGGTGGTGGCTCGGATGAGGTCTGTTTCTTCCCGGACGGCTCTCTCCGTCAAGTTGTCAAAGAACCTTTGTGCCTCTTCCTCGGATGGCTCGACCCAAGTCGCATCAGGACCGTGGGCGTTGAACAGCGGCATGGTGGCGATAATCGACCCCAGGGCAGAGTTGTTGCACAGAGGGACAATTCTTGCCGGCAACCGATGCTTGTTGTCGCGCTGGAATAGCTTTTGACGGAGAGCGCCAAGCTGCATAGCAGTCAAATTGTTGTTCAACCCGGGGTGCAGTCTCATGATGTCTGCTGCGTTCTGGTATTCCCAAGCTGATCTCCCTTTATTCTGCAAAGGGGCGATGCGGCGGCGGAGGAAATCGAAGCCAATCATCTCCATTGTGAGCCCGACAGCTTTCAGGCGAAGGATTCTGGTGGTGGCAATCGTGAGCTTTTCGTCTTCAGCAGCGAAATCGCTCCAGTCACTGCCCCGGACCACCTTCTGCTATCGAGGCAAATAGAATGGATGGGGATCTGCTTCCTTGATCCAGCAACACTCAGCCCGCCATTCGTCCCACTTCTCGAGGTAAACCCCTTTTGGGTATATTTCCTTATTCCAAGCCCTTGGAATCCAGGCGATAGAACCAGAGAGGGCCTCCCCTTTTTGGATACGGGGGAAAAAGTAATGGCAGAAGAGGGCAGTATTGGGAACCACTCCGGCAAAATTTTCACAAAGATGAGCAAAGATGGACATACACAGTACGGCATTTGGCGTGAAATCAAGAAGATGGAAGCCATATGTGTACATAATGTTGTTGAAGAAGTTAGAGAATGGAGGACAGAGCCCGCAATAGAAATAAGCGACGAAGAAGGGGTATCTGTCTGGTCCACTTTGGGAACAAGAACCTGGAATCACGCGAGTGGCGGGGTGAGCCTGCGTCTCCCTCGCCCACATACACTGGTACCGGCTGTTCAGAGCTCTCGCGTCAAGCGACGGGGCGAAGACGACGAACTTCTTCCGCATCTTCACCAGCTCGCTCTCCGGGACATCAGCTTTCATCTCCTTGCCCTTGCCTTTGCTGGTCTTGGGCGGCATGGCGACTGCAGGGGCGGAAGCCGAGGATGAAGCGGGCGTGGAAGCGACGAGCGGATGAGGGAAAGCTTTGCTCTGAGCTCGAGAGAAGGAAGGCAATGGCGGATTTCGGGTTGAGAAGAAGAAAGAGGGGGTAAATAGGCAGCGCCTCTGCAGTTTCCTTTTTATGGGGAAGGGGCGAGGCCGCCTCTTTTACTGCCCAATGAGAATACGCTTCTACAAGCGCGTTGCGGCCGCGGCCGTTCAGCGCACGCGCCCCACGTCGCGCATTCAATGCGCATAGTGGGAGGATGCAGTAAGCGAAATCATCGCAAGCAGTTAATCCCCTGCCACGCGTGCCCGTGCACTGTTTGGGCCTAGCCCAACAACGCCTCGCATTCGTGTATGGCCTAGGCCCGGGGGCTCCTGTCGGTGTACTAAGTATTGGGACTTTAGTACCTTATACTTGTGCACGGGCAGTCGTAGCCAAGCCCCCGGCAAGGCTTGCCGAGGGAGTAATTGGAGATTAGTGCAAGATTGTCAAGGGGACACTCAGACCGAGAATCAAAGGATCAGGAGTTAATAAGATCTGAAGACCGAAGGCCAGGCCCCCGGCAAGATCTTGCCGGGATGGTTCGCGAAACCCGGCAAGATTTGGGCCCGGCAAGATTTGCACCCCGGCAAGATTCTATCACTGTTCCGCCGCTTTAGCACAGCAACCAGCCTGGCATCCTGGGCCCATTCCTGGATGCGTGGCAGGAGACCAGTGGGGGAGAGCTTAAGCGGTGCTGATGGGATGGCCCCTTTTTCCATCCCCAAGAAAGTGAGGACACCTAAACGGACACCTCACGGTGCATTAAATGCGTTCGTCCTAATCTGTCAGGGGTTAGGTATGATGACCCTGTAGCTACTTTACACCTCAATGTATGTACATTTTGCCACTGTGGTGACCCCTTCGAGTGTATAAAAGGAGGCCCAAGGCAACTGCTACAGAGGAGGAGAATTTTCTGGCCCATTCTGCATGCGTAGCTGCTCTTTGAACGTACTGTTCATCGCAAGCACTCCTGGAGCCTGGGCTCAAGAACACTCATAATAAAACAAGGCAGGAGTAGGGTTTTACGCTGATTAGCGGCCCGAACCTGGGTAAAATTGCCCCGCGTTGATCGTTGGTTCTGCTCTTTGTGCATACTTCTCTCCCTACTGAACCGTAAAGGGGTCCCTTAGGATCCCATAGGTGTCGTACGCCGACAATGATTAATGGGACTAGTTGTACATTTTACAAAAAGTGTTCAATGCTACAAGAATTACAAAACATAAACTAATAAAGAGAAAAACAGAAAAGAAATAAAAAAATCAGAAAAGCTACTGTGGACTGGGCCTAAGTCCACAGTGCGGCCCAGCCCACCTCTTACCACCTCCCTCCTCTCTCCTTCCAGCGTGTGTCGGCGTGCCTGTGGACGCGAGCGCACTCCGGCGTCTAGCCGACACGGCAGCGCTACAGGGCGGCGAGGGGATAAGGGCGACGCCCCTCGGCCCCCGTCAACGTCCTCATCCATTTCCCCCTCGTCTCTCGCTCTCTCTCGCTCGCTCCCGAGCACCGCTGTCGCCGTAGCCGCGGCCACCGTCCTCCCTGCACCTTGCCATCGTGCCCACGAGCTTCGCCGTCGCCCGCTATGCCGTCCAGTGCTAGCCGGTGGAGCCGGGGAGCTCTGCATCATGAGATCGCTGCCATCTTCTTCCTCTTCGGTCGCCGGCGTCGTCGTCGATTCCGGCGAAGCCTGCAGCTACTAAGCCTCCCAACGGCCACCGTGTGCCTCCCGGTGAGCTCCTGCCCGAACCTGTCTCTCCCCTGCCTTTTTCCGCGCGTGTAGCCACCGTCCTCGAGCTCGCCCGAGCTCTCGCGTACGCGTACGTGCGCGCTGCTTTGCTGCTGCTCCTCGTATTACTGCTGCTCGGCTGCCGTTAGCTGCTGCTTGTTGCTGTCCTTGCTGCGCTGCCGCTAGCCGTTGCCGCCGGCTGCTGCTACTGCTGGCCATGGCCGTGACCATGGCCGAGCGACCGTGCATGTGTGTGTGCGTGTTGTGCGTGTGTGCGGTCTGTGCGTGCAGTGTGTGTGTGTGCGCTGAGTGTGTGGCCGTGCCCACCTCCGACCTCGCCCGCCTTCGGCCGGCCTCGCCGCGCCGCCGCTGCCGCTTCCTGCTACTGCTCTGCCCGCTGCACTCTGCTGCTGCTTCTCTGCTACAGTAACGTTCAGCTACTGTAGCAGTAGCCAGCTTTGCAACTATTACACTGAATAGCCCTATTGACAGCCCCTAAACAGCAACTAAACAAAAGTTAATATGAGTAAAATTCATGTGGGCAGGTAATGCACTACACAAACTTCATTTTATCCCATTGGACCAAATCCATTTGATGCATGGATTAAATCCTATGAAAATCACAAAATGCTACTTTCTGTTAATAGAAAAACAAAAAAAAGATATACTACCATAGCAACTTTAGAGCAAAAAATAAACAAGTTACAGGGATCTAACAGAGATGCAATTGATACCATCTTGTAGATCACAGAAAACTGATCAAGATTGGTATAAGGCACTAATTCATAGGATGTGCAGAACACTAGTTATAGCCTCTGGAAAACAGCTAAGTGATGGCATTCAAGAATTCCAAATAACTGTTTAAATCTTCGGAAATTCGTAGAAAATAATCCGTAGCTCGGATGGAAAAACTTTCTACATGAAAGTTGCTCAGAAAAATCCCACGAATCCAATCGTGCCATCTGTTTCCGTGTCGAGACCCTCTAAGTAGGTGAACCCGCAACTTTTTACCCATTTTCGGTAGATGAATAGTGCATATATACCGGTTAATAAATCCAACTTTAATCCTAAAATAACTAAAAAGGTTTAGACATGTCTTTAGGCAACCCTGCACTGCACGTTAGCATGATATGCTCTGTGTTGCATCTGTTTGCTGTGTATTTATCTGTTTCCTCCCCCTCTTCTCTCTTGGTAGATCCCGGTACCAACGTAGTCCCCGAGACCGACGCAGCTCCGGAGACCGACTACACCGTTGACGACCCTGCCTTTGCCGCCGAGCAACCATGCAAGCACCCCCCTTTTGAACATGCCGATATCGCCTATTCTTTCTCTCTTATGCTTGCATTAGAAATTGTTGCTGCTACTGCTTATCCTATTTCTGTTGCATAGCCTGTTTTTGTAACTGCTGTTGATACCTACCTGCTTATCCTAAACTGCTTAGTATAGGCTGGATAGAGACCCACTAGAGACCCCACTTTGTCCCAGTTGCCCCGCTGGATTATCAGGTGACTCGATCAACATGATCGACAACCAGGCCCCGGCACCGCACATCACCCCCTTAGTTGTACGACACTGCAGCGTTACTATCGAGTGCCGAGGGTGATACCTCGTTTAGCACTTCTGATGTTAACTCTGTAGAGTAGCTATTCGGTTGTGGTCATCGAGGGTGATTCCTCGTTCACCACTCCCGATAACGACGCCGTCGTGCAACACCTCAAGTGTGAACCTCGAGGGTGATTCCTCCTAAGTTCACCTTGACGACTACATCAGGTGGAATCCATCGAGGGTGATTCCTTGGGTTTCCCCTGGTGTTTGGACACACAGTTACTTTGACTTAACATAAAACCATGATGACATCGGGTCGGCCCTGAGGGGTACCCGCGAGTGATGTGAAGTCGGGTTGACCTGGAGGGTACCCGAGAGACAATTACGAGGCGCGGCCGGGCATTCTTAGTCCTTGCCGCAAGTCCTCGAGACGGGGCGACGGGGTCACATCGATCGTGAGTCTCTGCTCGTTACCGCACACCCCCAATACACTAAAGGTTTGGATATTTGATCCGAGTGGGCCTCTGGCCCGATAGCACTAACCATCATGCGGGAATAAATATGGGTACTCTGCGTCGTATACATCAGCCGAAGCTTTCTAGACGTCAGCGACTGAGCGGCACACACTGGGTTGGACTGGGAACGGAACCGCGCTTGTATTAAGGGGTTGCTTGGTCTGCTCACTGGCGGTGCACGTAACGTGCAGGAGTTCCCGGGGCTATGGCCCAAGACCCTTGGGGGCATAGGTTAGTCCGGCGTGCTGACCTCTCTGTTAAGCCTAGGTCGGGTTGCGGCGTGTTGTTTGGCCGAGGCCGGGCATGACCCAGAAAAGTGTGTCTGGCCGGAGTTAAGCGAGCGTGGTGGGTAAGTTGGTGCACCCCTGCAGGGAAGAAAACATCTATGCATAGCCGGATCCTCGGTAACGGACGCTCGGAGTTGTATCCCGATCGATACAACTAGAACTGGATACTTATGATGAGAAATGGATAGTATGGCTCTAGGATTGCTTTCTCGCAGGGAGTCGAGGAAGGATCTCTGGGCGAGGTTGATAACACTACTACTACTTTATACTGTGCTAATCTACACTCTTCTAATGCTGCAAGACCGATGAAGATGCTAGTCTTCGATAGGACTAGGCCTTCCCTCTATTCTGGCATTTCTGCAGGCCAGTCCACATATACAGCCTTTCTTTGATAATGTTGCATGTGTAGTGTAGATCCTTGCTTGCTGAGTACTTCAGATGAGTACTCACGGTTGCTTTGCCTCCTCTTTTTCCCCATATCCGTTTGATGCAACCAGGTGACGGAGCCCCTGAGACAGCTGCCCTCGTCGACGACTGCGACTTCTACCCGGTTACTACTATGAGTTGGCTGACGACCAGGAGTAGGTTCGTAGGGTCCCAGGCAGGAGGCCTGCGCCTTTTCGATCATAGCTTTTGTTTTGCCCCGCCTTTTAAAGGCTGGTCAGTTTTATCTTTATATCTGTACTCAGATATCTGATGCTTCCGCTGACGCTTGTAAGCGAGCTTATGTATTCGAGCCCTCGAGGCCCCTAGCTTGTAATATATAGCTTGTATTATTTTAAATTTGTGTCTAGAGTTGTGTTGTGATATCTTCAAGTGAGTCCTTAGGCTTGACCGTGTGCATTTGCGTGTATGATTAGTGCATGATTAAGCCGGGGGCGTCACAATCAAGGAGTTGTGCGGCGACGGTGTCTTGCTTCTCGAGAAAAAAAGAAGATAGAGAGGAGGAAGGCGAATGCGGAGGCGTGCGAACAAATAAGGGTGGGCATTCTGCTGGTGGGCCTAGCTATTGCATGGATGAGCGCGCCCATGAAAAGCAAGTCGACCGGCCAAAGTCTCGTCCGGTCGACCGATTAGAATTGTTTGCCAAAGCAAAAACATCCCACATAAAAGAAACTAAAGGGTAACGCGCGCTTTGCGGCGCCATTCTTTGGTTTTGAAATTAATTCTATTTTTCTTCCAAGAGTATTTATGGCAATTCATAATCGGAGGCGGTCGAGCAAATGCATACCCTCCTTTTTGGTTTTGGAGAGTTTCTGTTCATTTTGTTTTCTTTTTTCTCTACTATTTTTTTCATGTTTCATTTTCTTGTTCATTTTTATTATTCTTTTCTTAATTCATGAATATTTTTATAATTTATTAACATAATGTAAATTCTACATATTATTTCAAATACGTAAACGTTTTCTTGTGAATATTTTTTAAGATCTGTGAAGACTTTTTCATATTCATGAACAATTTTAAAATTATGAAACATTTTTAAATTCACAAACATTATTTATTTATTTTTGAATATTTTTAAAAAATGTTGTGCAATTATAAAACTCATATTTTTTAGAATTCATGATTATTTTATTCATATTTATGAAGTATTTATAATTGAAAAATATTGTTTTAATTCGTGAATGTTTTTTTATTTGTGAACATTTTTGGTAATTCACAAAATACCTGGATGTTTTCACTTTATAAATGTTTAAATAGAATGTCGGTTCTAATATTCTTATGCAAGACCCATGACCCGACGAGACCCTTAGTGGCTGAGGCCACTCTGAGAATAGAGTTGTGTTGGGAAACGTAGTAGAAAAAAAATCGCGCCTACGATCACTCAAGATCAATATGAAGATGCATAACGGGTTGGGATCGCGATCATTACCATCACCGAGTTGCAGCAGAAGAAGAACGTGTCGGTGTAGGTTGTACTTGCAGTCCCTCAAACATTTGATGAACGATCCCTCGTACCACCCATGAACAGTCCCTCGAACAGAAGACCGAAATCACTGCCTCTCTGCTTGGTTGCAAGTGTGCAGCCTTCACGATCCGACAGCGCTTCACCGTCTAGAGCTAATCGTCGCTAGAGAATTAGAGGGAGGAGATTAGAACCACACAGGGTTTCTAATTATGAGGACAAGAGGATTAGCCTAGCTCTAATTAGTCAACTAGACTAACTAGAATTAGAACTAGAAGAACTAGAGGAGGCTCCAAAACTTGTATGATCAATAGAGCAAAAACCCTAGTTTATATAGGTTGGAGGAGGAGGGAGCAGCCACCAAGGAGGGAAAGACCCTCCTTGGGGCGCCGGCCAAAGGGGGAGGAGTAGGACTCCTCCCCAAGTCCAATTCGCCCCCCTATATGGCAAGGGGAGCGCCACTTCCTTATGGGCCCTTGTGGCCCATAATTCCCTCCACCACTTGGCCTTTTTTGGCCCGATGTTATTGAAATTAAATATAAAATATTCTAAATACTTCTAAACCATTATATATATATATATTAACATCTCCGAAAACATTTTCCACCTATATGTAATATATCGGTAATACCCGGTATTACCCGATATTCACTAAAACCCTTCCGGTGACCCCGAAACGCTTCCGGATCCTCTCGGAACTATTCTGAATTGCCTTAAGCTTGTGACCCCGTAGGTTCGGTAACTCACAGACATGGACGAAACCGTTTGTTCAATTACCGACAGCGGGACCATGGACGTCCATATTGGTCCGTGTGGGTACACGAATAGTATTCGAGTGAACCTTTGGTTATCATGTGCTGTTCCCTTTGCTTCACGATACTTCACAAAACCTTGGGATGCATCGGTATCCTCCTGAGTCATCACTATTCTCATTATACTGAAATCCTTGTTACTGTTTTTTTCTTGTTATTGTGTTCCAGCATCCCCGTGACGAAGTCAGTTGTGTCTGGCCAGACATGGACGAAATCGTTTGTTCAATTACCAACAGCAGGACCGTGGACATTCATATTGGTCTGTGTGAGTACACGAATGATATTCGAGTGAACCTTTGGTTATCATGTGACATTCCCTTTGCTTCATGATACTTCACAAAACCATGGGATGCATCGGTATCCTTCTGAGTCATCACTATGCTCATTATACTGAAATCCTCGTTACTGGTTTTGTTTTTTTCTTGTTATTGTGTTCCAGCATCCCCGTGACGAAGTCACTTGTGTCTGGCTAGACTATGATTGATGTCGTTACACCGAGAGGGCCCTAAGAATATCTCTCCATCGCCGGAGGAGTAAATCCCACTCTTGAGCTATCCGGGCACTTTTCAAACTTTCCAATGAACCTGTAAGTTGTCATTACGATCACCGTGTTACATGTGACATTTGAGCAACCTCAAAGCCCATCGTAAGGTAAGAAGTGACCACGATACTATCATGGTCTAAGGAGCAAGATCATACGTTAACACTCCGTGTTATTACAATTGAATACAAATGATATTAATTCAATTCACAACAAACAAGTTTGGGTCGATTCAATATGATCATTCTTCCAACATCATAATCTCAATGTTGTTTTAGGACTATCGTTACACTTAACGATATCCTAAGATCCGGAAACATGATCACCAACAACACTTGAGCTAGTCCCAAAGGCAAGACTAGGAACCTTCTATTTAACCGTTTATCATTCCACACGTGCATATGAGTTTTCCACTGAATCACATACTCCAGGATCATAGCAGTTATAACACAGAATATAAACTCTTTAACTATGAATATGGAAATATAATAATACAAATATTATTGCCTCTAGGGCATATTTCCAACAGTCTCCCACTTGCACTAGAGTCAATAATCTAGTTTACATAGTCTCTTTAACACCTATGGCTATCCAATGTTTTTCATGCTTTGCTCGTGGTAGAGCCTTCGTCATCGATTCTGACACATTCAAATCCGTGTGAATCTTGAGAATCTTTTCATAGCCCTTCTCAACATATTATCGGACGATGTGATACTTCCATTCAATGTGTCTGGTCTTCAAGTGTGATCTTGGTTCCTTTGCTTGAGCAATGGCTCCACTATTATCACAATAGAGAGTCATTGGATTCATCACACTTGGGACAACACCAATTTCTTCAAGAAACTTCTTGATCCATAATGCCTCCTTTGAAGCTTCCAAAGCCGCAATATACTCTACTCTGTCATAGAATCCGCAACAGTGTTCTGTTTGAACCTTCTCCAAACAACTGCACCACCATTAAGTGTGAAAACATAACCTGATTGAGATTTATAATCATCTATATCAGTCATGAAGCTAGCATCGGTGTAACCATGTACAACGAGTTCTTCATCTCCTCCATAAACTAGGAGCATGACCTTTGTTCTTCCGAGGTACTTAAGAATATTCTTAACTGCTGTCTAGTGAGCCACTCCTGGATCACTCAGGTATCTGCTACTAACACTTAATGCATAAGAAACATCTAGTCTTGTACATATCATAGCATACATGATGGATCCAATAGCAGAGGTATATGGTACTCCACTCATTTGCACTCGCTCATCAACTGTCTTGGGACACTGATTTCTGCTAACTGTTATGCCATGTGACATTGGGAGAAAACCTTTCTTAGCACTCTCCATTTTAAACCTCTTTAAAACCTTGTCAATGTGCGTGCTCTAACTTAGTGCTATCAGACATCTTGATCTATCTCTAGATCTTTATGCCCAATATATATGCAGCTTCACCTAAGTCGTTCATTGAAAACACACTTTTGAAATAGTCTTTTATTGTGCCAAGATACTTTGTATCATTCCCAATCAATAATATGTCATCTACATATAATATCAGAAATGCGACAGTGCTCCCACTAAACTTGTATACACAAGCTTCTTCATCATTTTTAATGAAGCCAAACTCTTTTACTACTTCATCAAAATGTTGATTCCAGCTCTTGGGGGCTTGCTTCAAACCATAGATTGATCTTTGAAGTTTGCACACCTTTCCATCATCCTTTGGATCGACAAAACCTTCTGCTTGTATCATGTATACATCCTCTTTCAGATTTCCATTTAGGGAAGCTGTTTAGACATCCGTTTGCCATATCTCCTAATTGAAATATGCAGCTATAGCCATCATAATCTGTACAGATTTTAGCATTGCTACTGGAGAGAAAGTTTCATCATAATCAACTCCCTCGACTTGCAAAAACCTTTCGCAACTAGCCTTGCTTTGTAGATGGTTGGATTACCATCCGCTTCTATTTTTCATTTGAAGATCCATTTACATTGTATGGGTTTTACACCCTCTATAGGATCGACCAAGTTCCAAACTTGATTCTCATACATGGAGTCCATTTGGGATTGCATGGCTTTGAGCCATTCTTTTGAGCTGGGTGCTACCATTGCTTCCTTGTAGTGTGTAGGCTCATCTTCATCTAAGATGAATATTTCATTATGAAACCATTCAGGAGGTTTGATAACTCTTCCTGACCTATGCGGTTCAATTACAGTCTTAAATGGAGTTTCTACAGCTAGTGTAGTAACTTCTAGTTCAGTTGTGCGGATAACTTTTGGAACACATACCATATTGCCAGTCCTATTCACTTCTAGAGATTCAGTAATCTCGTCAAGCTGCACTGTTCTCCACTTACTTCTTTACCGAGAAACTCATCCTAGAGAAAGTGTCCACCTTTTGCGACAAACACTTTGTCACTGGACTTTTGGTAGAAGGAATATCCAAATGTTTCTTTGGTATAACCTACAAAGTAGCACTTGTCTGCTTTAGGATCAAGCTTGTTTGGTTATAAACGTTTTACATAAGCTTCACAACCCCAAATCTTGAGATGCGACAAATTTGGTTTCTTGCCATTCCATAACTCATATGGTGTCATCTCAACAGACTTAGACAGTGATTTGTTTAGTGTATATATTGTTGTTTCAGGTGCATATCCCCAAAATGATAAAGGTAGATCGGTAAATGACATCATTGACCTGACCATGTCTAACAAAGTTCGTTTACGCTTTTTCGACACACCGTTTATTTGCAGAGTACCGGGAGGGGTAAGTTGTTGGACATCCCGCAATCACTTAGATGCTTGCTAAACTCATGGCTTAGATATTATCCTCCACAATTTGATTGTAGTAATTTTATATTTTTGCCATGATGATTCTCAACTTTATTCTGAAATTCTTTGCACTATTCAAATGTTTCAACTTATGCTTCACTAAATAGATATACCCATATATACTCAAATTTTCAGTGAAGGTTACGAAGTATAAGTATCCACCCCGCACCGGTCATTGGTCCACATACATCTCTATGTATTATACCCAATACTTCAAGCGCCCGTTCAGGATGACCAATGAACGGTGTCTTGGTCATTTTACCCATCAGACAAGCTTCGCATGTATCAAATGATTCAAAATCAAACGATATCAACACTGCATCTTTATGAAGTTTTTGCATACGTTTTTTTTCCGATATGATCAAGATGGTAGTGCCACATATAAGTGGTTTTACCAGTCTTCTTAAGATGTTTAGCATTAATGTTATAGACTTGTTTCTCACGTTCAAGATCTAATATGAAGAATCCACCAATCATGGGTGCAAATCCATAAAACACTTCCTTATAATATATTAAACAACCATTGCTCTCAAACTTATAAGAATAACTGTCATTTATCAAACATGATCGAGAGATAATGTTCTTACATAACTTCGGAAGAAAATAACAATTATTTAGTTCTAAAATAAATCCTAAAGGTAAACTTAATGACATGACACTGACGGCCTTAGCGGAGATCCCATCACCATTTCCGACATGCATCACGACTTCATTCTTTCCCGCTTGCAAATTTTCCGTAGTCCCCGTGTGTTGTTGCAAATGTAAGCAACCGACAGGTATCAAATACCCAAGACTTGGAATTTTTAGCAAGTAGAATATCAATAACATTAACTTGTATAACTTTTATACCTTTACTAGAAGATGAGTTCTTCTTATCTGGCAGATACTTCGTGCAATTTCTCAAGTGTCCTTTCTCTTTGCAGTTGAAACAAATAGTCTCACAAGAAGCTCCACCCTTGTTCCTCTTGGTGTTGCCCTTTATTTTGAAACTCTTTGTCTTGTTGACAAGCAACTTTTGTCGGTTCTGCAACCCGATCTCGTTAGTTTTGAGCGCCGCTTCATGAAGTGGTGAAAGGATTAAACCATTTTATGGTTTCTTGGCAAAATCTATTTCCATTGCATTGATACTATCATAATAGTCTGCAAGTCTAACACTTTTCTCACCAACTTCAGCTATTTTGCATTCACCCAATGCTTCAGTCATCTCATGAACTTCAGTTGGATCTTCATGATACAGAACTTCTAGTGCTTCGACAATTTCAACAACAATTAGATGTTCAGAACGTTTCTATAGCACTTGATCCATGCAATATAGCATAATACTTTTGACAACACTAAAATCATTCTTGCGAGATATGAACACATTAATGACATCTTGAGACTCTCCTGGCGCCAGGTAGTCACCAAGTGGTTAATAGAGCACATATTCTTTCTTAGCACCTTTGAGAACATATCTCAGAGTGTGGATCCAATCCTCATAGTTTCCACCACTTGCAGTCAACTTTTCTTTCTCAAACAGGGGTGCTAAATTTAAACTATTGCAAGCCAATGATCAACAACAACAAACACAAGATTCATTTAGACATTTTATTCATAATTAATGTTGGACTAGTGTTTAAACAAATTTTAATATAAAGTGCACTCCCACTCAAATCAATATCTCTCATAATTGAAAGTGAGTGATTGAAGACCCTAATCTCATTCACACCCATGGATTGTAGCATCTCATATGATGTGAATTTCAACCGGTAGGCAGTCCTTTTCCAATCATATCTCCATATGACTCTTGTTCATCTTTTGATGCTTTGTGCTCCGAGCTTAGAACTTTTCTGCTAGAACTTCAAGGCAACCAAGTGTTTCTACTGTGAAGTCCTACCTCACCCGCCTTGCACTTCACTTCTTGATTGTACTCATGGTAGCATGTAGTACTCCGAAAGGCCACATTTTATAGACGGTTGCAACACTAGGAAGAGCACCTTTTAACTTGATATTTACTGTGACAGATCACCCTAATAATTAACTACTGTGTTGTTAGGGCATTTCCCGCCTTTGTGTTTTGGTGATGATGACAACTCACCTTGTGGTCTAATCATGTGCCAAGTTCTTCAGGTACACTCTGTTTTGTACAAGGCGGTTAGGCATTCCCTCTGGACGGAAAAGAACGAAGACGGTGTTTTCTACGTGTTTATTTCTTTGGTCGTAAGAAATCCGTACTATTAAGAGGGAGTCCACATCAGAAGGTATTGGGTGAATCAATGCACGTACACATTCCTTATTCACCCACCACATATCCTTTCGTTCGTAGAGAGAGATGTCCTCAATTCTTACCAAGGCAGTGGTTTTTACTCCCAAGAAGTTGTACCGCTCGGCCGGTATGTCCGATGCAACTACCGCCTCAGGGGTGATACCCTGGGGTTGCTGCTCTTAGGTTGATGCCATCAGTTGTACCACTGCCTCCGGGCGGTTGTACCGCTTATGGTCTGGCCAACCCCGGAGAGTAGCTTCAGGCAGTTGTACCGGCCCAGTACCACCCTACCACTGACCGGGCTCTGTCGTGGGGGTGGTTCTTGTGCAGTGGTGGCCCGGTTGTTCCGGTCAACTCATGTTGAGCGGTACTATCGGAGGTCTAGAGCGCTTGTGCCGCTCAGGACTTAGCCATCACCCGTGCTTGGGCCTAGCGGTTGCACCGGTGCAACCACCGCCTCAACTACCGCTGTGGGGGTGTCTCCTCTCTGTCATGAAGCGGTTGTTGGGATGTGGTGGAGCGGTTGTTTCGGTTGGTCCTGTCAATCGATACTACCGGCCACTCCACCGGTTGTACCGCTGGGTAGGGTTTCTGTAGGGTACCCGTGTTTTCCGGTTGCACTGGCACTCATAGCGGTTGTACCGCTGCAGTGTAAAAATTGCTGTAATGGTTGGATTTGGGAGGACCTATTTAAGGGGGTGGTTCTTCCACCTACCTTCTTACCTCTTGCCTCTCTCTCTCCTCCATTAATGCCCTTCAAGCTTTCTTGCCCAATCTCTCTCTCTAGCCACTCAAACTTATTGATTTGCTAGGGATTGAAGGAGGAGACCTAGATCTACACTTCCACCAAAGGAAATTTGATCCCCCCATACTTTCTTGTGTGGATTTTGTTACTCTTGGGTGTTTGGGCACCCTAGACAGAAGAGGTCACCTTGGAGCCACATTCCATTGTGGTGAAGCTCCGTGGTGGCGTTGAGAGCCTCCAATTTGGTTGTGGAGAGAGCCTCAACCTTGTTTGTAAAGGCCGGGTTGCCGCCTTCAAGGGCACCACTAGTGGAATCATGGCATCTTGCATTGTGCGAGGGCGTGAGGAGAATACAGTGGCCCTAGTGGCTTCTTGGGGAGCATTGTGACTCCACACCGCTCCAACGGAGATGTACTTCCCCTCAAAGGGAAGGAACTTCGATAACACATCCGCATCTTCACTGGCTCCACTTGTGGTTACTTTTTATGTTTACTTTGTGCAAGCTTTACTTGTGTAGTATATCTTGCTTGCTTCTGTTGTTGTTGTTGCTAGCATCATATAGGTTGTTCACCTAGTTTCATATCTAGACAACCTATTTGTTGCTAAACCTAATTTGTTAAGAAAAGCTAGAAATTGTAGTTGCCCATTCACCCCCCTCTAGTCAACCATATCGATCCTTTCAATTGGTATCAGAGCCTTGTCTCTTTATTAAGGGTTTCACCACCTGAAGAGTATGGTTGACAACGGGGATAGGGATGAGGAAGTACCCGAGGCCGTGGAGTTGAACTCGGTCACCCGAGACGACTTAAATGAAGCTATGGCTTCACTTAAGGCGTCTATGACGGCTGAGGTCAAGTCCATGCTTAAAGAACTACTTGAGGGGTTGAAATCCAATACCAATCCGTTGCAAGTGGTTAATCCCACCGCATCGGAGTCCGATGCCAATTCTCACAAGGAAGCGGCTAAAGGTATGTCATGGGAAACCACGACCACCTATGGGGCCATGAGCCCCTTTTGGTTCGGCGGGGGGATGGGCACGTTGCACAAAGAGCGGAGAAGCATCACGCAGCATGGCAGAGATCACACAGGCAGTTTTTACCCAGGTTCGGGCCGCCGTGAGGCGTAAAACCCTACTCCTGCTTTGGTGGATTGATGGTGGATAATGGTGGTGGACGTAGCACACTCGCCCAATAGGGTTGCTCTAGGGGCGAGAGTGGCTACGCGCGTATGAATACGCCAGTGACCAACTAGCCAACCTCTTCTACGGTCGCCATGGGCCTCCTTTTATAGATTAAGGGGTCACCACAGTGGCAAATCAGTCTTTGTGTGCTGATTAGATAGCTAACAGTGCTATCATACCTAACTCTGCAGGCTGATAGAGCGCATTAAATGCGCCGCTCAGTGTCACATAACGGCTCGCCCGGCAGGCCCTGTCGGGCTGTTTTGCCAGCTTTGCGCCTGCTTGTTTGACACGTCTCAGGACGGGTGTCCTACGGAGGTGTTTGCTGTAGGAAGTGGCTGCCATGTGGCAAAAAGCAGCCACTTAGTCACCTTGGAGCTCGACACCGCTCTGATTAGTGACTTGCGTCGCTTGTGAGATGGAGCGGTGGAGTGGCTTGTCTCCGCCAGCCCCGGCAGGCCTGCCGGGATGATCTGGGAGCTTGCTTCCGGGGTAAAGCCCAACCTTGCCGGGCTCGCCTGCTCGGCAAGGTAGGTCCTTCCCTTAGTGATGCCTTGCTCCTCAGGCTCACCTTGGCCTTCTCGACCTGCACTCGGATCCTTCAAGGGGTTTATTCTTCCTTGCTTGGTCTGACCTTGGTCTTGTAATCTTGTCTCTGGGCCTGTGCATAGTTCGGGCAACGGACCCAGGGTCTGTTGCACTGACAGAAGCCCCCGAGCCTGGCACGAACGTGCCGCTGGGCGTCATCAGGGTAGGCCCTAACCAGTGCACAGGCAAAAATGTAAGGACGGCTCCGCCCTTTGAGATCTTCTTTGCTTCTTCATTAACCCGAGCTCGGGTCAGTTTCCGGTTTTCCCGCCCGTCGTGCGAAATGTTAGGGAAGAAATCGAACCACGATCTGTGTGTAGCCCACGCCCCACGATCACGGGGTAGAAAACTACCATCCCACTTGCCTCCTGCCCTGGGGCGTTTCCGCCACGTGTATCGCATGCATTGCGTAGGGTTAGTGGCGGACGCGGAGGGCGCGGGGACAGGCGCCATGGCAGAAAGCCAGGCGTCGCTGATTGGTGTAGAGGGGCGGCTCTGATTCCACGGGCCGTTGGAGGCGTAGGGGAACCGCATTGGAGGAGCAGGGCGGCCACCTTCTGGACGAGAAGCCAGCCCCCTGCCTCGTTCTCCTATAAAAGGGGGAAGGAGTAGTGTGTTTGCTCACACACCTTCCTTTTCCCTTTCATCAAACTTCCTTTGCTTGCCATGGTGAGGGGGCAAGGGCGTGGTGGTAGTCCAGCGGTGGCGACGAGAACTTCTGCTCGGCAGCGTCTCCTCCCTCCTCTTGATGATGTGGGGGCTGAACCTGCTGTGAGAGGAGGCGGAAAGGGGCGGGGCCCAGGTTGTCGCGGTGCGTGCGGCCGAGGAGGCCGGGGCGGCGCCTCAAGTGCGCCCGCACCGGACGCTCTTCCCCCGATGGAAGGCCACGTCGGAGACCAACCCTTAGAGTTCGTCATCAGGCTGTATAAGCCTCCGCGCGGCCACCTCCGCCTCCCTACTCCATTTGCAAGGGTGATGGAGCTCGAACAGCCTCGTGCACTGAGGTTGCACATGATGGGCTGTGGGAATGGTGGTATGTGGGTGGATGTTGACTTCCCTGCTCCTCATGTTATGTACCTCCGCTGCGGCTGGAAGACCTTTGCTCGAGCCCATAGCTTGTCGGAGGGGCACGTTCTCTAGTTTAAATTAATGGAGAGTGTCCTGCTCTCCGTCAAGGTCTTTGGGCGCTCGGGAGCTCGCTTAGGGTGCTGCGCGGAGAGCTCGACCGACAACGAAAGCTCCTCCTCGAGCAAAAGCGATGAGGAGGACAGTGACGGCGATGACAACGGCAGCGACCGAGAGGGCGACGACTCCAACTCCGGTTGAACATCGCCTGCACCATCTTCATCAGGCGGCAGCACCATCATCTGCACCTGCGTTTTCTCCCCGGCAAGGTGGTTTGCCGGGGAGTTGGGTGCAGAGGTGGTGACGGTGCCCCCTGGCTCCTCCAGCAGTCCTCCAGCTGGACCCCAGCAGGCTTCCTCTCGGGCTGCAGCTCTTTTAGCCCTGCCGTGTCCTGCTGGCCTTAGTGGTGGTGGTTGACGGGTCGTCTCCTCCGGTCTTTTCATCATCGCCTTCATCCACGCCCCTTGCCCCCACCGGGCAACCTCTCGTGGAGCCCGACAGGGTCAGGCTGAGCTTCTGCCCAGGCACTCCTTTTGCCCTCTTTGCCTTCTACCGCCGTACCTAGGAGGAGAGGGACAAGAAAGGGCATTATGGGGCACTTATCTTTTTTCAATCTTAAATCTGTAGGCACTTGCCAAATTTTAGTTCAAATAATGTAATCTCTCGTATCCATGTTTATGTTCTGTGAGATTTATACTTGTTGATTAGCATATTAATGAAAAAGATAAGCTTTGCCGGCAGAGGTAAAACACCTCTATACTTTCATATAAACAAGTAGATCCCGACAAGCTACCTTGCCGGTATCCCATAGGACTGCTGCCGTGAGGCTGAGCCTGCCGAGCGCAGAACCCATTGGGAGAGACCAGCCCCCGCCAACCCCTTTTAGCCAAAGGACACTACGACCATCCTGACCGAAGTAGCGTTCGTGTCAGTAGATGGGAGCACCTTTGTTTCTGGGGTGGTGAGGTTTTCATATGCACAAGTCCTACTCACGGAACATGCATGGATAAGAGATGGAACTTATCTGTTCGACTTGCTGGAGACCGCAGTGCTGGCTCGTCTTCGCATCCTCTTCCTGGGACTAAGTCCACGGCAGGAGCCTGCAGCTTATGCAAATGAAGATGATGCCAGATGCCATCTATCTACATGATCATGCAACCTATCTACATGAATCATGCGATGCTCATGAGATGCTTATGCATGCATGCAACTTGTCGGGGGCCCCCAGCGCTTCATTTATTTCTCTGTTGCTCAGGGTCTGCGCCTGGCTTTGTACAAGGGGTTACATGCAGCTGAGGCAAGGCCCATACAAAAGGGTGGCTGCCGGGCAGGGCCCAATAGCCACGCCTTACGGGTGGAACTTTCGGAGATGCTCAATATTCCATGAGTTTTGCAATTGAATGCCATCTCCGGTCTCCAGACGGACTGCGCTAGGTCTGGTGACTTTTACCACTCGGTAAGGGCCTTCCCACTTTGGTGACAGCTTGTTTGCACCCTTGGCGGCTGAATGCGCCTAAGGACAAGGTCACCTTCCTCAAAACACTAGGCATGAACCCTGCGGCTATGATAGCGATGCAGGGCTTGCTGATAGCGTGCAACACGCGTAGCAGCCCAGAGATGGTTCTCCTCGAGAAGCACGGCGTCGTCACGCATGTGCTGTTCCTGCGCCACTTCATCGTAGGCAAGCACTCGAGGTGACCCGTAAATGAGTTCCGTGGGGATAACTGCTTCTGCCCCATAGACTAGGGAGAAGGGAGTCTGCCCGGTAGCTCGGTTTGGTGTCGTTCTGAGGGACCAAAGAACCATCGGCAGCTCATCGATCTATCGCCTGCCGTGCTTCCGCAGCTTATCAAATGTTCTTGTCTTGAGTCCTCGCAGCACTTCAGCATTCGCCCTCTCAGCTTGTCCATTGCTTTTGGGATGTGCAACAGAGGCAAATGAGATCTTGCTTCAGAGGGCATGAACATATTGCATGAAGGCGCGGCTCGTGAACTGGGTGCCATTGTCGGTGATGATCCGGGCAGGGACCCCGAAGCGGCACACCAATCCTTTCAAGAACTTGATAGCTGACTGAGCAGTCACCTTTCTCACGGCAGCTACTTCCGGCCACTTTGTAAACTTGTCGATTGCAACGAACAAGAATTCAAAGCCCCCGGCAGCTCGGGGGAAAGGGCCGAGGATATCGAGCCCCCAGACCGAAAACGACCATGACAAAGGGATTGTCTGGAGTGCTTGGGCAGGCAGATGGATATTTTTGGAATGGAACTGATAGGCTTCACACTTGGTGACAAGCTCAACCGCATCTTGGGGGGCTGTGGGCCAATAGAATCCATGCCGGAATGCTTTCCCAACCAAAGCCCTTGATCCAATGTGGGAGCCGCACATACCTTTGTGTATCTCTGCCAGCAGTTCCTTTCCTCCTTCCCGGCAAATGCACTTCAATTTCACACCGTTGGGCCTTCTTCTGTATAGTGTGTCATCGACAAACTGATACATACTGGCCCTCCGAGCTACTCTTTCAGCTTCTTCTTGCTCTTCGGGAAGTTCTCCGGTTTGGAGGAAATGGACTATGTGCCTTGCCCAAGTTGGAGCCTGAGGCTCGGCAACGAGGACTAGCGGCACCTCCTCATTCGTGGGGGCACATCCCTCGGCCGTGGGGACTGGTGGTCTGGTAGGAAGGTGCAGCCCGGCAATCGAAGGGGAGTTGTTTCCGACAGGGTCCCTGCCTGGAGCCCCGAAAGGCTCTACCGGGAGAGGCCTACCGGAGTCCAGTTTCCTCCTCTTTCGGGCCATTGTTGTCGGGGATAAGGAGGGCTAAGTACGATGGAGAACAAAAGTTCCTGGTTCCACAGGAAGCTTCTGCGCAGCGCACTTTGACAGGTGATCAGCAATGCTGTTTTCCGCACGGGGTACGTGCTCTGTTTGCAACCCGTCAAAGTGCTCCTCCAATCTTCTCACTTCCTCGACGTATGCCTCCATCAATGGGCTTTGGTAATCCTTGTTGACTGTTCTCACCACCAGTTGTGAATCTCCTCGAATAATCAGCTTCTTGACTCCCAATTCTGTGGCAATCCTAAGCACGACAAGAGGCCCTTCATACTCTGCTGTATTGTTGGTCGCTGTCGGCGTTCTGGGAACCGGGGTACCCAGACTTGCCTGCCTGCGACCCACCGCGTGGCTCCATCGACGGCCTGGTACGGCCCATCTTCAGCACCAACAACACAAGACCCTCGCGAGGGGCCAAGCCTTGCGAGGCGGACGACGCCAAGACCTCCAGAAGGAGCGGCCTCCTTAGGCTGGCTCCTGAGGAGCGGAGATTTCTATGCAAGCCCTCACCTCGTGAGGTTCGGATGACGCAAGCCATGACGACCAAGGCCAGGCGGGCGCCAGCGGGCGCAGTACAGCAGGTTTCCTCTTCGGTGCTAAAGAGGCAAGCGCAGGCGTGGAGTCCCGAGGAATCAGCCAAAGGTTTCCAATTCTGTGCTACAAGACCAAGACCGCCAGGATGGCAGGACGAAGGTCATCACCGAGCCCACCATGGCGTCATGACCAGAAGCTTTGCAGGCGAATACCACCTTTCGTCAGGATAAGATGTACTAGTTGTCTCCCTTTGAATTTGGCCATTGTGGGATCCCTTCCCGCCTTCGTTTTAGGGGAAGAGGACCAAGGCCACTATAAGTATAGCCTAGCCACCACCATACAGAGGGGGATGATGGAGAGGACGGATCACAGAGGGGGATGGATTGGGACGATCCATTGGGACGGATCATTCAGACCGCCCCAAAAACCTCACCAGCTCAAGAACACACCTCCTGAGGTTGTTCTTCCACTGTACTAGTTCATCCTCAGCCCACCTCGAGGCCAATCCACCACAAAGCAGGAGTAGGGTATTACACTGCAAGGTGGCCCGAACCTGGGTAAACTGCCTTGTCCCGCTTTCTTCCAGTTCATCGAGCTTGGCAGTGGGATCGACGAGTTGGCAGACTGGGAAGGTCGAGTTCTTCGCACGCACCCCAGAGTTCGAACCTATCTTGGGTCTGCGGAACCCTGAATCCGACATTTGGTGTGCCAGGTAGGGGTGCGTCGGAGCCTCTCTACCGCTGACTGATTCGCTGCCGTTCCACCGTTCCCATGGCCGACGCTCGTCGAGTTCACACTGAGCGCCGGGCTGCTCTCGCCGCCCGTGTCACCCAGACCGCGCCTGTGGGCAACGGCGCCCCCCCGTTCCCCGTCGCCTGTGGCAAACGCTGCCACCGGCCCTGCGGCCCACGAGCAGCAGGCTTCGTCGCTGCATCCCTCTGTACGGCGCGACGGGCGCACCGCCACCCCGTCGCTGACTCCGGCGGCTGCTTCGTCCTCCCATGCCCGTCGCGGCCCGGCGAATGCGCAGGCCGCGCTGCTCATGGCGCGCGAGGTTCTGTGCTATCTCCCGACCGACAACCTCTACGAGGACTGGCTGGACCGCATCGCCGAGCTCGTCAGCGCCGCCGGAGAGGCCCCTGCACCATCTCGCTCACTGCCTCCCTAGCCACCTCTTGCGGGTGACGTGGCCCACGGTATGCCTCCTCCACCTCCCAGGCAAGAAGTTGCCCTCGAGCCAAGGAGCGAGGCTCCTCAGCGTGACCCGCCGCGCAGGGCACCGGCGCGTGACAAAGAAAGCTGCCAAGTGGTACAGCGTCCCCAAGGAGAGGCGTGCACGCTCCCAGCGCCGCCACGTGAAGACCGCGTGCTGCCTGAGGCGGCGGTGCGCGAGCGCCAAGTCAAGGCTCCCCCTCTACGGCAGGCCCCCGTGGGCGCGGCGGGCTGCCGTGTGTTCACCCAGGAGCTGTGTGGCGTCGTCTGGCCAGGGAAGTTCAAGCCAGACCTGCCTCCACGCTGCGACGGCACCCCCGACCCTGCAGAGTTCCTGCAGCTCTACAAGCTGAGCATCGAGGCGGCCAACAGCGACGAGAAGGTTATGGCGAACTGGTTTCCCATGGCCCTCAAGGACGGCGCGCACTCATGGCTCCTGAACCTCCCCGCTGGATCGATCTCCTCATGGGATGAGATGCGGGAGCGCTTCATCGCCAACTTCCAGGGCACTCGAGACCGCGCTCCGGCTGTAGGCGACCTGCGGCGCGTCAAGCAACAGCCTGGGGAGACCTTGCACAAGTACATCCAGCGCTTCACCAACGTCCGCCTCAAGATTCCTAAGGTGACGGACGAGGCCATCATTTCCGCGTTCACTGATGGCATCCGGGATGTCAAGATGAAGGAAGAGCTCGCCATGCACGAGGACCTGTGCTCGGCTCTGGAAATGTTTAACATGGCAGCCAGATGCGCGAGGGCCGAGGAAGGCTGCCTCACCCTCCTCGAGCTCCCAGAAGCTGACCGAGAAGACAAGAAGGCCAAGGCCAAGGACGTAAAGCGCAAGGGGCCAGCTGTGCTCGCGGCTGAACTTGAGGTGAAGCGCGGCTGCGACCACCCGGAGTCATCCAAGGGCAGCCATCCATTCTGCGTCTTCCATACCGTGCACAGCCACAACACCAATGACTGCTAGGAGCTCAGGGCCATCCGTGATGGGCGCCTCGATCGTCGCCCCGAGCGCAACGATCGAGGCTACGGCCGTGGAGGAGGCCGAGGCAGAGGACGCTGGGACAACCGCGACCCCCTTCAGAACTGGCGTGACCAGTCTCGTGAGGACCGCTGGCAGGGCCAGCCTCGCGAGGGTCCATGGAGGGACCAGCCTCGTGAGGACTGCCCTCAGGGCAACGCTAGCCTTCCTCCGCTGCCACCACCACCAAGAAGGAACAATGACCACCACCAAGATGATGGGGCTGGGGGCTTCCAAGAGCCGCGTGCCATTGCTTGCATCCTAGGTAGCGCTCAGGCTCCTGCCTCCCATCGCATCTTCAAGCAATTTGCTCGCGAGGTGAACGTGGCTCTCCCCAAGCTCGAGGCGATGCATCCGCTCAGGTGGTCCAAGTACGCCATCACCTTTGACTCCGCTGACCAGCTCAAGTGCGCGGCCACTGCCGGCGCCCTCCCAATGCTCTGCTCGCCTACCATCAGCAACGTCCTCGTCACCAAGACACTCGTTGATGGCGGCGCAGGACTCAATGTCCTCTCCGTCGAGACCTTCGACAGGCTGCAGGTGCCCTATGACCAGCTTCAGCCTACCAAGCCCTTCTTAGGACTGACCGACGGCTCCACCACCCCGATAGGGCAGATCCGCCTCCCTCTCACCTTTAACAAGCGCGACAACTACCGGACCGAGCTCATCGACTTCGACGTCGTCCACATTCGCCTCCCGTACAACTCCACCCTTGGATATCCGGCCCTGGCCAAGTTCATGGCTGCGACACATCATGGCTATAATGTCCTCAAGATGCCAGGAAGCAGCGGCATCATCACGGTCGCCTGGGACGAAAAGGATGCGGTGTGCTCCCTCGAGCGTGCCTACCAAGCTGCAGCGGTCGAGAACCCAGATGACGATGGCGCTGTCTACCCTCCTGAAGCCGTCCCCAAGAAGAAGAAGCTGCTGCTCCGCCTGGAACCCTAGAAGGATGGAGCGTCCCATGACCGTGCTTCAGGACCTGCACCCACCGACGGGGCACCTTCCCCTCTCACATAGGAAGGCGCGCCCGGTGCCCCTCTCAGGCTGGGCTCGGGGGCTCTCTTCTGGAGGGCCTCCGATCTGGCCAGCGTCATGAGGAAGGCATTTGGGCACCATGTGGAGGCGTGCTTCAATGTGCATTTCCGCGAGAAGAGCGCAGAGCGCGAGCCGCCGGGCGCTCAGGAGTTCATCACCAAGGCGATCGAGGATCTTCAGGAGGCGAGGGCCATGCAAAGCGAGCGTCGCCCCGCACCACCAGGCGCAGCTCCCTCTCCTGACGAGGGCGGCGGGCTGCGTGTCTGTGTCAACATCCCGGGGCTTAACTGAGCGGCGTCTCAGGAGCTCTACTAGCCGTCCCACGTGGGCCAGTGTGAGGGCCCCCCTCACAGCTACGTTCGCATGCCTTTCGGTTTGCTGAACAGGGCTGCCACGCACCAGCGCCACATGCGGGGCGTCCTGGCAGCTCACGAGGCCAGGCACCAGGCGATCCTATCAGAGGTGGCGTTGGATCCTCGCGAACCTGCCGGGCATCCAGAGCCTCATGAGGCTCGGGACCTGGACGACTCGTGAGGAGCGACTTCTGCAGCACGCGTCTTCAGCTACTTCAACACTTCTTCAGCAACGGTGCCAGGTGACACTTTTCTGTTTTGTTCAGTTGGGGGCGCCCCTCAGGCTGCGTTATCCCCAAGCCGGGTGGGTCCGTCCCTGCGGCATGTATCATTCTTTGCATCTATCAGAACTTGCCTTACCCTTTCCATGAGTTGCCTTATGATTATCACTCGCCTGTCCGGTGCTTCGTCGCCATGAACGTCGTGCGCCCTTGCAAACCCGCCCATGACCGCCTCATGATTAAGGACAGGCACGGCGTCTGTGCTCGGGTCCATCCCTGCAGCGTCGCTAAACCCAAGTGGCTGAGCTCTGGCTCGCGGGCCAGCTCCAATGCACGTCACCTCCCATGGTCCTTGGTGCCTTGTTTTCGCATGAGCTAATCGGGAGCGGACAAGTTAGGGTGCGTGACCTGGTGCCTCGCTGCCGCGGGAGCCGCGCGCCGGCTGTCTCTCTTCAGGACCCTCGCATGAGAAGACTGGGCACGGCGTCTGTGCTCGGGTCCATCCCTGCAGCGTCGACAAACCCAACGGCTGAGCTCTGTCTGGCGGGCCGGTCCCGTTCAAGTCACCTCCTGGGGTCGTTGTTGTTTGGCCTTCTCATGTGATATCCTTAGGAGATTCACTCGGCGCAGGCTGCCTAACCATCTCGCAGGACCATCACAAGTGTTCCGAATCAAATTCAGGTGGAACCCACCTTGAGGTAGGGCCTCGTGAGTCCCACGCTGGCTCACGAGTGCCCATATACACCTCCTCCAGTCCTGCCGTGCAAGCCACGTGCCAGGACGGGGCTGTACACGCCCCGGAGTCTCCCCTCAGAGGGAGCTCCCACCCACGTACTAGTGGAAGCCCCATGCTCCGCGCTGGCAGACGACACTATCGAGGAGCGGCTATGCCCGTGCAAGAGCGAAAGCACTATGCTCCGCGCTGGTGAATAAACAACTGAGGGCAGCCTTACGGTTGCAGTAACCTCAGGAGAGCCACCAAGCTCGCCGCTCAGCCTCGCCGCAACGCTTCTCCCTCAGGAAGGCTGCGCGAGGGGGCTGGGCACGGGGGCTACGCTCAGGTCACACCTGGCGTACACCACCTCGCCAGGTCCCTCGGACCCGGTCTTCGCGCGCCCCTCCCGAGCGAGAGCCCGGCGAGGAAAGGTATGGAGGTTTGTTCATACGTCAAGGGGGACCCCTGGGCATCGCGACCCAGGGGCCTAACTGGTCACGTAGCCCCTCACCCCTTGGTCTCGTCCTGGTGATCTGGACGACCCAACGGCGGCTGAGGTATGCGCGGGGCCGGGCCCTGCCGACGCAGAACGCCAAAACCTACACCCGCATCTCCTTCCTGAGGGCTGTTCGTACGTCAAGGGGGACTCTTGAGCATCGCGACTCAGGAGCCTCACTGGTCATGTAGCCCCTCACCCCTTGGTCTCGTCCTAGTGATCTGGACGACCCAATGGTGGCTGAGCTATGTGTGGGGCTGGGCCCTGCCGACGCAAAACACTCAAGCAAACAGAAAGGAAATCGCAGAACCCTAGCAAATTATTACAATACATACTGTCTCTTAACAGTTCAGAGCATAAGTTCTTACGCCTCCACGAGGCACGATAAATGTTGCATGATTAAGGACATGGGGAAGCGCCGTCTTCGAGCCTCTTCCTCAGCCTTGGACTTCACCGTCGCCCGACTGGGGAGGCCTGTCGTCGACAACGTCGCCACCATCCTTGCCATCAGCCGCGGCCGCGGGGTCGACGCAGAGGAACTTTTGCAGCAGGGCCTCCACCTGCTTCTTCATGGCCTTGGCGGCAGTGTCGTGGAGTTCAGGATCCATAGGTTCGAGCAACGCACCGAGGTCGAAGCTGGGGTCCCCAAGGTGGAGGTGGCTGAAGATGCGCGTTGTGACCTCTGCGCATTGCTAACCTGCAGTTTGCTCATCCCGCCACGGGGGCTGCTGGCACGGTGCCTGTGCTCGGGTCCGTCCCTATAGCATTGAAAAACCTGAGAGACTGAGCTCTGGCTTGCGGCCTGCCCCGCGCACGTCACCTCACCGGGTCCTCAGTGCCTTCATCTTCTTGCGGAAGGATCAACAGCAGGATAGCAAGCGTGGCTATGTGTTACGCTCTCTCTCTTCGACTAACTCGCAGGAACCTCCGGAGCCAGGCTGCAGGTGGCCCCGCCGGCCACTCCTTTTTCACGCAATTCGCTTGCATGTTAAAGGGGGGGGGTCCTGAGCATCGCGCCTCAGGGGCTCCTACCGGCTCTCGCGCCCTCACCCCTAGCCTTGACCACGGCATCGCGACCTGGCATACCAGCGGCGGCTGAGTCTCGCCCGAGAGCCAGGACCCGAGGACGTAGAGCACCTAGATGAGCAAGGAAAAGGGGGGTGGCGTGAGCCTAGCCTCAAATCGCTACCACCAGGACGCAGTCAGGCCTCGCGCGAGGGAATCCCTGCAAGCTCGCCAAGATAAGTCACCCCATGTGTATTGGCGCGAACCTCACGACCCTGTATTTCGACCCTCGTGATCTCACTTGGGCAAAGCCGCTTTCCTTTTCGGCCTTCAGGGAGCCGCTTGCATGCTAAAGGAGACCTCCTGAGCATCGCGTCTCAGGGGCTCTTACCGGACCTCGGGCCGCTCACCTCCTGGCCTTGACCACGGCATCGCGACCTGGCATACCAGCGACGGCTGAAGCCTGCCTGGGGACTAGGTCCTATCGGCGTAGAGCACTAAGCTACTGCGAGAACGAAAAGGAGCGCCATGCCGAAGTGAGACACTCAGTCACAACACCAAACTGGGGGTAATAATAGTAGAGCAAAGTATTACAGTTTCTTACACACCCCCACGGGGCTCGTCACATTTCCGCGCAGGGAAAACAAAAGGAGGGGACCTAGGAGGACCCTGGCCTCAGGACTTCACCGACAGCGCCGGGCGGACACCGCTGCGGCGCTCCACACGTGGCGGGAGCTCGACGGCTCATAGCTTTCGTCATCACTGGACTCCGGAGAATCGCTGGAGTCTGGGGAGTCGCTGCTGCTGCTGGAGGAGCTGCTGGTGAGGCCAAGGGCAAGTTCAGCGCCCGTGGCCACGCCGCGCGGACCGCCTCTCCCGGAGCAGCACTCCAAGTGCCGGCCATCTTCGCTGAAGATGTTGAAGAAAAGCATGGAGGCTCCGTCGTACTCGAAGTAGATGGCGAGGGCCCCTTCCTGACAGCAGGCGCGGGCGATCTCACCCCATCCTCGAGTCATGAAGAGGTCGCCCGGGGGGACAACCTCGACCTCCGCCTCAGTAGCTTGGCAGCAGCACCCGGCCTGTTGCAACCACAGCGCGGCGGGGCCCCTCGGCGACATCTCCTCGGTGAAGAACCTCGGGAGCCGGATCCACGTGCGCGGCGGCATTGCCGCCCACACCACGAACTTGCGCGATGTGCCTTCGGTGTGAGTTCGCAGGCCGGCTGGCCATGCAGCCGCGGCCTATCCTCTGCGACCCTGGACCGCGTGGTGCTGGGCACTGCCACCCTGCCCAAGGCTCTGCGCGCGGGCATACATGGGGATCGGGAAGCCAGGTGGAGGCCGCTCGTACCAAGGCCGCGTCACCGCCTGCCCCTCGCCGACGTCAGGGGAGCACCTAAATCTTTTCTTCGGCGGAAGTGGCCCGAGCTCCTCCCGAGGAGCTTTTCCCTTCTCCGTCACTGAAAACCTCTAGATCAGCGCCATGGACGCACGGACAAGACGGCAAGATGAGGAAGAAGAAGAAGGGGTGAGCGGCGAGAAGATGGAGATGAGCGGGGGGCTCCGCCCCTTCCCTCCTTTATAGCCAGAGGGAGGCCAACCGCCGGCCTCCATGATCCCCGGTAATGATGATTCCTTTGTGTGCAGCAGGCTCTTGTCAAGTCGAACGGTTGCCGAGATAGCATGGGGAAGTGGAGACGCCCACGTCCCATCAAGCGCCATGCGTCGACCGGGCCCGCAGGCGGTTAGTGCCCGCGGCGCTTCGCCCTTGCCATTTGGCTTCGCCTCGAAGCCAAGTGCGAGCGTGCCTTGGGCCCGGGGGTACTGTCGGCGTTCTGGGAACCGGGGTACCCACACTTGCCTGCCTGCGACCCACCGCGTGGCTCCATCGACGGCCTGGTACGGCCCATCTTCAGCACCAACAACACAAGACCCTCGCGAGGGGCCAAGCCTCGCGAGGCGGACGATGCCAAGACCTCCAGAAGGAGCAGCCTCCTTAGGCTGGCTCCTGAGGAGCGGAGATTTCTATGCAAGCCCTCACCTTGTGAGGTTTGGATGACGCAAGCCATGATGACCAAGGCCAGGCGGGCGCAGTACAGCAGGTTTCCTCTTCGGTGCTAAAGAGGCAAGCGCAGGCGTGGAGTCCCGAGGAATCAGCCAAAGGTTTCCAATTCTGTGCTACAATACCAAGACCGCCAGGACGGCAGGATGGAGGTCATCACCGAGCCCGCCACGGCGTCACGACCAGAAGCTTTGCAGGCGAAGACCACCTTTCATCAGGATAAGATGTACTAGTTGTCTCCCTTCGAATTTGGCTGTTGTGGGATCCCTTCCCGCCTTCGTTTTAGGGGAAGAGGACCAAGGCCACTATAAGTATAGCCTAGCCGCCACCATACATAGGGGGATGATGGAGAGGACGGATCATGGAGAGGACGGATCACAGAGGGGGATGGATTGGGACGATCCATTGGGACAGATCATTCAGACCGCCCCAAAAACCTCACCAGCTCAAGAACACACCTCCTGAGGTTGTTCTTCCACTATACTAGTTCATCCTCAGCCCACCTTGAGGCCAATCCACCACAAAGCAGGAGTAGGGTATTACACCGCAAGGTGGCCCGAACCTGGGTAAACTGCCTTGTCCTGCTTTCTTCCAGTTCATCGAGCTTGGCCATGGGATCGACAAGTTGGCAGACTGGGAAGGTCGAGTTCTTCGCACGCACCCCAGAGTTCGAACCTATCTTGGGTCTGCGGAGCCCTTAATCCGACAGTCGCCTCCTCTCGGGGAAAGTGCATCTGGATGATGTACCTCAGGTGCTCTCCAATGGGAGCAACGAGAAGCACGCCAGCCCCTGCACCTTGTAGGGAGAAGGCAACATCGAAATACATGATCCATTCTTGGGGCGCTTCCTTGCCAGGGATAATTGTTTCCAGTACTTCTTTATCAAGGCTTGGCGTCCATTCTGCAATAAACTCTACCAACGCCCTACTCTGGATTGTTGATGTGCTTTCAAACTTCAGGCCAAAGCTGGACAACTCCAATGCCCACTCCACTATCCTGCCAGTGGCCTCTGGGTTTCGAAGTATCCTTTGCAACAGAAAGCGGGTGACAACCGTGGTCTCATGGGCTTGGAAGTAGTGGCGCAGTTTTCTTGAGGCCATGACAAGGCCAAAGATCAATTTTTGCACGCCAGAATACCTGGATCTAGCCCCCTGTAACAGGGAGCTGACGAAGTATACTGGGCGCTGCACCACCTTCTTCCTTGCCGTGTCCTTGGGGTTGCCTCCGCTGCCGTGCTCCTCTTTGTCCTGATCCACATCTGGCCTTGCCGGGCCGCTCTCTTCTTCTTCCCCTGGCAGGACACTTGCTGAGGTTGCTGCTTCTTCTACTTCCCGCTGTGCTACTAGGGCCACGCTCACCACTTGATTAGTTGCCGCTAGATATAGCAGCAACGACTCTTGTGGTTTGGGTGCAACCAAAGTAGGCACAGAAGACAAGTAGGTCTTCAAATCCTGCAGCACTGCATCTACTTCCGGGGTCCACTTCCTGGGTCCTGCCCTCTTCAAAATCTTGAAGAACGGCAAGGCACGCTCGACAGACTTGGAGATGAATCTGCTAAGCGCGGCAACGCACCCTGTCAAACGCCTCACATCCTTAACTGTCTTGGGTGCCTGTATCTGCTCAATGGCCTTGATCTTATCGGGGTTGGCCTCTATCCCATGATGGGACACAAAGAAACCAAGTAGCTTGTCAGAGGGAACGCCAAACACACACTTCTCCGGATTTAGTTTCAAGTTGATCTTGCGCAGATTAGCAAATGTCTCTTCCAAATCATGGATGAGGGTTGATCTGTCCTTGGTCTTGACCACAATATAATCCATATAGGCTTCAATGTTCCTGTGCAACTACGGTTCAAAGCCAATCTGGACTGCTCTTGCAAAAGTGAACCCAGCACTCTTCAACCCAAAAGGCATGCGCACAAAGCAATATGTGCCGCACGGGGTGATGAATGAGGTCTTTTCTTCGTCTTCCTTGGAAATAAAAATCTGATGGTATCCAGAGTATGCATCCAGAAAAGAGAGCAACTCACATCCTGAAGTAGAATCCATGATCTGGTCGATGCGCGGCAAGGGAAATGGGTCCTTCGGGCATGCCTTGTTCAGATCTGTGAAATCTATGCAAAGCCTCCATTTTCCGTTAGCCTTGCGCACAACCACTGGGTTTGCTAACCATGTTGGATGCAGTACTCCTCTGACCAAACCAGCTGCTTCAAGTTTCTTGATTTCCTCGGCAATGAACTGCTGCTGCTCCAGGGCTTGCTTTCGAACCTTCTGCTTAACGGGTCAAGCATGTGGGCAGACAGCAAGGTGGTGCTCGATTACCTCCCTGGGAACACCGGGGATATCAGATGGTTGCCAGGCAAACACATCGATATTCGCCCGCAGGAAGGCAACGAGCGCGCTTTCCTATTTGTCATCAAGGGTGGCGCTGACAGTGAAAGTACCATCAACGCCAGCCAGCCCTGCCACGACCTTTTTCACTTGGGGTGGAGCAGCCTTGGATCTCTTACTGTTGGAACTCTCTGGCATGTCATCAACAGGCGCGGCACATCCCGCAGAGGTACGCTTTCCGGATTCCTTGCCAGTGCCTCGGCTATGCTTTTCTTTGGCGGGAACTGTGGCTTCCGCGACCTCTGCCGCGACCGTGTCCCGGTACATCTTATCCACGCAAATAATTGCATCTTTCTTGTCCGACGGGATGGAAATGACGCCTATCGGCCCTGGCATCTTCAAGGTGTTGTAGGCATAGTGGGATGCTGCCATGAATTTGGCCAGGGCCGGGTGGCCAAGGATCCCGTTGTACGGCAGGGGGTGGTCAACCACATCAAACACAACTTTCTCAGTCCTGTAGTTCAACTCTCCTCCAAATGTCACTGGCAACATAACCTTTCCCTTAGGACGGCTCCTGCCGGGATTGACTCCTTGAAACGTGCCTGTGGCCTTAAGTTCTTCATCTGCTATCTGGAGTTTGCTGATTACCTTTGGGGAAATCAGATTCAACCCGGCCCCTCCGTCAACCAGCATCTTTGTGACCTTGAGGTTACGAATTGTTGGTGAGACCAACAACGGCAAGCACCCTACCGCAGTAATGCGGTCGGGGTGGTCCTCTTCATCAAAGATGATGGGCGTGCGTGACCACTTGAGCGGCTTCTGAGAATCTGCCGCTGGCTCCACGGCATTGACCTCACGCGCCCACTGTTTAAGTTGGCGGTGAGAGGAGTGCAAAGATGCACCCCCGTCAATGCACAGGGCGTCAGTGGCCTTCTGGAATTTCTGCTCGTTGGTTTCCTCTTCATTCCCTCCATCACTCTCACTGCTGCAATCCTCCTTCTCTCGGCCTTTGGTGGGTTTTCCTTGGTTCCGAGGAGCCTTGCCGGGGCGGTTTTCTTCACCACCCCGGCCCTTCCCGCCAGCGCCATTCTGACCTTTTTCCTTATCATGCTTCTCATACTCAGCCTTCTGCCTCTTAGCGAGCTGTTCAACCTGATGACACTCCTGGAGATCATGGCCCTTGGTCTGATGAATCTTGCAGTATGGCCCATCACTTTTCCCAGCTTTCTCGGCAGCCGCTGCCTCCCGGCAGTCAGCGCATGCTGTAGCTACCTTGCCGGGGGCTTCAGCCTTGGCCTTCTTGCCGGTACTAGGCGTGCCTGACCCCTCAACAGTCATCACTGTCTTATCTTTGCGCTTCTTGTTGTGCTTCTTGTTCTTCTTCTTCTTACGGATGGTCCCGTCGTCATCTTCTGAGTCGATGTCGACACAATCTTCCTCTCCAGGAAGTTTCCTTCCCTCCTCCACCTGAGCACATTTGTCCACCAAAGGGTAGAGCTCCTTCACAGTCTTGGGCAACCGAACGTTCATCTTGGCACGTATCCTGCGGTTGCGCACATTGGATTGGAAGGCAGCTATCACGGCAGCTGGGTGGATATCTGGGATATTTCTGTGGACTCGGCTGAATCTCTGCAAGTACTTCCGTATAGTTTCTCCTTCTTTCTGCTAGAGAAGCTGCAAGTCGCTGGGCCGCCCTGGTTCTTGATGGCCACCCTTGAAGGCGCCAATGAACTCGTGGCACAAGTCAGCCCAGGTCGAAATGGAGTTCTCTGGCAGGTGCATCAGCCAAGACCTCACATTTGTCTTGAGGGCCAAAGGGAAGTAGTTGGCGAACACCTTCTCATCTCTTCCCCCGGCAGCTTGAACAGTGATGGTGTAGATGCTGAAGAACTCTGCCGGGTTTAGTCTTCCATCATACTTCTCGGGTATCTCTGGCTTGAACGTGCGAGTGGACAGCCAACGGACTTGCCGCAGCTCACGGGTGAAGGCAGGGCACCCAACCTCGAAAGGCAGGCACCCACCATCTCTGAGCGCGGGCTCGTCGACATCGGGGCCATCACACCTATTGGACCGGCGGGGGTTGTCGCGGTGCCGCTCGTCGATGACGCGCGCACCTTCCCCACGCCTACCCTCCGGGGCATGCTGTCGGCCTTGACGCGCTCGAGGGTCCGACAAGGCCATCGAGATGTCATCAGGTGGTTGGTTTCGCGGCTCCCGGGCGGCTTGCTGTGGTGGGGATTGCACCGTAAGGGTGGCCCCTCCCGCACGACCAGCCGCACGAGTTGTCGTTGCTGCCTGGGAAGGCCGTGGCGGTCCGGCCCGCTGTGATCCTTCTGCCTTGGCAAAACCAATCAGACTTTGGATGGTGGCTCGCCACTCATCCATCTGGTCTGCCACCGGCGGAAATCTCAATAGCAGTTGGGCTTGCGCCATGGCCTCTGAGGCGGTGCTTGGCATAGGTGATGACGATGTAGATCGTAGTTTCGCTCGGCTCCTGACGTTGCCGGTGGCGACCGCGCCGCGCCCTTGCTGCTGCGAACCAGCCGTTTGGATGGCATGGTGACGCGGCAGAGGCGCCTGAGGGCCAGCGGCTCCGTTGGGTACAGTAGCTGGGTCAGCCCGCCCCGGGGTGGCGCGTGCCCTGTGGTCGCGCCCGCAGCGGGGGCGGCCGGAGGGTTATGATTCACCCCAGAACGAGCGTCATCACTGTGGTTGTACCCATCGGCGAGGAGAAGGGGTTCAGGTGGAATGATCCCTTCATCCGTACCTCGTGGAGCATGGCCGATGGGATGTTGCTGATGCTGCCCTTCTCCGGTGCATCCCGCTCCTGCTTCGGCCGTGGGGGAGGTGGCGACGGCGCCGCCTGCGTCGGCCACATCCCCCGCAGCATCCACACCCTCGCGAGCCCCCGCGCTCCCCGCGATGTCGGTGGTCGCGGGCGGCGGAGCCTTCGAGGTGGACGGGTGATTTGTAGCTCCGGGCTTCCTTTTCGGCGCCATGGTCGATGACGCCTTCGACGACGAAAATGTCGATGAAGATGACGCGCAGCGTACGCTCTCGGGTTCGCGCAAGTGATCCCCTACCTGGCGCGCCAAAGATGTCATAGGAAACCACGGCCACCTATGGGGCCATGAGCCCCTTTTGGTTCGGCGGGGGGATGGGCACGTTGCACAAAGAGCGGAGAAGCGTCGCGCAGCACGGCAGAGATCACACGGGTAGTTTTTACCCAGGTTCGGGCCGCCGTGAGGCGTAAAACCCTACTCCTGCTTTGGTGGATTGATGGTGGATAATGGTGGTGGACGTAGCACACTCGGCCGGCAGGGTTGCTCTAGGGGCGAGAGTGGCTACGCGCGTATGAATATGCCAGCGACCAACTAGCCAACCTCTTCTACGGTCGCCATGGGCCTCTTATAGATTAAGGGGTCACCACAGTGGCAAATCAGTCTTTGTGTGCTGATTAGATATCTAATAGTGCTGTCATACCTAACTCTGCAGGCTGATAGAGCGCATTAAATGCGCCACTCAGTGTCACATCACGGCTCGCCCGGCAGGCCTTGCCGGGCTGTTTTGCCAGCTTCGCGCCTGCTTGTTTGACACGTCTCAGGACGGGTGTCCTACGGAGGTGTTTGCTGTAGGAAGTGGCTGCCATGTGGCAAAAATCAGCCACTTAGTCACCTTGGAGCTTGACACCGCTCTGATTAGTGACTTGCGTCACTTGTGAGGTGGAGCGGTGGAGCGGCTTGTCTCCGCCAGCCCCGGCAGGCCTGCCGGGACGATCTGGGAGCTTGCTTCTAGGGCAAAGCCCAACCTTGCCGGGCTCTCCTGCTCGGCAAGGTAGGTCCTTCCCTTAGTGATTCCTTGCTTCTCAGGCTCACCTTGGCCTTCTCGACCTGCACTCGGATCCTTCAAGGGGTTTATTCTTCCTTTCTTGATCTGACCTTGGTCTTGTAATCTTGTCTCTGGGCCTGTGCACAGTTCGGGCAACGGACCCAGGGTCTGTTGCACCGACAAGGTACTCATACCTCCTCCCCTCATGGTAAGAATGGAACGGGAATGCTTGCCTTGGTTCCCCCTCCCCCGGTCTATGGAGGACCAGTCCCCACACCGCATATTAACAACCTTGGTCCTCCTCTTAAGCTTCTGAAGAGTGATTTCGCTAATTGGGGTTTTCGTATCAAGTCTCATTTGAATCATAGCTCAACAAATCTTTGGAGAATCATCGAGCAAGGTTACTACCCGCATGATCCAAACAACCTTACGCCAAGAGAAGAGGCAGAAAATCAATGCAATCACTACGCCTTGTTCATCCTCCAATCCGCGGTGCCTCCCGAAGATCTAGCTCAGTTGCGTCCCTTCTCTCGTGCAAAGGATTGTTGGGAACATATTGTCTCTTTTTACAAGGGAAGTTCAAGCATTCAATGGCCCAACTTTGAGGTGGTTCTATATGAGGCTGATGAGTTTGTGATGAATGAAGATGAGGATCCTCGTGACCTCTACCGAAGATTGACAACTCTGGCGGTCGCTCTTAAAGATCATGGGAGCAAGGATACAGATGATAATTGGATCAAGCGCAAGTTTCTCAAGGCCATCATGCCATTCAACAAGGCCATGTCCTCCGTGATCCATCAAAGACCGGACTTCCACACCTTGTCTTCAATTGATGTGTTGGATTAGTTTATTGCCATGAACATGATAAACAAGACAGCTGAAAGCACAAGTGCTCCCTAGGTGATTTTGGTAATTAATGTCAACATAACTTTTTGTTGGACCAATAGTTTTATCTAGTATATTTCAGATAAGTTCAATAGTGGCGTGGCAAGGACAAGAGGATGTGGAACCCCTTCAAAATGCTAAGGAGAAGTATTGGCAAAAGCTCAAGACTCTTGAAAGCACAAGTGCTCCTTGGGTGATTTTGGTAATTAGTGTCAACATATCCCTTGTTGGACTAATAGTTTTATCCAGTATATTTCAGATAAGTTCAACAGTGGAGTGGTGCTACTTCTTGAGCTTGCGTTGATTTTTCCCTTGAAGAGGAAAGGGTGATGCAGCAAAGTAGAGATAAGTTTTTCCCTCAGTTTGAGAACCAAGGTATCAATCCAGTAGGAGGAATACACAAGTCACCAATGGTTGCACCTACACAAACAAACAAATACTTGCACCCAACGTGATAAAGGGGTTGTCAATCCCTTCATGGTTACTTGCAAGGATGAGATCTGATAGAGATAGGTATAAAAGATAAATAAAAGTGCAAAATAAAGCAAAGATAAATAAATTGCAGCAAGGTATTTTTGGGTTTTTGGTTTTATAGATCTGAAAATAATATGATAAAAATAGACCTGGGGCCATAGTTTTCACTAGAGGCTTCTCTCTTGAAAGAACGCATACAGTGGGAAAACAAATTATTGTTGAGCAATTGATAGAAAAGCGCAAAGTTATGATGATATCTAAGGTAATGATCATGAATATAGGCATCAAGTCCGTGACAAGTAGACTGACTCCTGCCTGCATCTACTACTATTACTCCACACATCGACTGCTATCCAGCATGCATCTAGTGTATTAAGTCAACAAGAACGGAGTAATGCCTTAAGCAAGATGATATGATGTAGAGGGATAGATCCAATCAATATGAAATAAACCCCACCTTTTTATCCTTAATGGCAACAATACAAATACGTGCCTCGCTACCCCTTCTGCCACTAGGTGAGGACACCGCAAGATTGAACCCATTACAAAGCACCTCTCCCATTGCAAGAAAAATCAATCTAGTTGGCCAAACCAAATCAATAGATCAGAGAGAAATACAAAGCTATCTTAATCATGCATAAAAGAGTGTAGAGAAGACTCAAATAATACTCATAGATAATCTGATCATAAATCCACAATTCATTGGATCTCAACAAACGCACCGCAAAAGAAGATTACATCGAATAGAACTCCAAGAACATCAAGGAGAACATTGTATTGACGATCAAAGAGAGAGAAGAAGCCATCTAGCTACTAGCTATGGACCCATAGATCTGTGGTAAACTACTCACACATCATCGGAAGGGCAACAAGGTTGATGTAGAGGCCTCCATGATCAAACCCCCCTCCGGCAGAGTACCGGAATAGGTCTCCAGATGAGATCTCATGAGGACAGAAACGTGCGGCGATGAAAAAGTATTTTTTTTGTGTGCCCTCTAGTATACGGGGAATATTTGGGTATTTATGGAGCTGAGATTAGGGTTAGAGGAGCCACGAGGGCCCCACAAGCTCATAGGGCGCACCCCCTAGGGCGTGCCTGGTAACCTTGTGGCTCACCCGTGGACCTTGTGGCCTCCTCCCAAAGCTTCTTAGATGTCTTTTAGCCCATGAAAAATGGTCAAAATGTTTCGTTCCGTTTGGACTCCGTTTAGTATAGATTTTCTGTAAAAGACAAAAAAAAAGAAAAAAACAGCAACTGGCACTGGGCACTAGGTTAATAGGTTAGTCCCAGAAAATGATATAAAATAGCATAATAATGCATATAAAACATCCAAGATGGATAATATAATAGCCTGGAACAATAAAAAATTATAGATACGTTGGTGACGTATCAAGCATCCCCAAGCTTAATTCCTGCTCGTCCTTGAGCAGGTAAATGATAAAAACAATTTTTTTGATGTGGAATTCTACCTAACATGTTTATCATGTAATCTTTCTTATTGTGGCATGAATATTCAGATCCATAAGATTGAAAACAAAAGTTTAATATTGACATAAAAACAACAATACTTCAAGCATACTAATAAAGCAATCATGTCTTCTCAAAATATTATGGCTAAAGAAAGTTATCCCTACAAAATAATATAATCTTGTCATGCTCTATCTTCTTAACACAAAGTATTTATCATGCACAACCCCGATGACAAGCCAAGCAATTGGTTCATACTTTTAATGCTCTTAAGCTTTTTCAACTCTCATGCAATACATGAGCGTGAGCCATGGATATAGTACTATAGTTGGAATAGAATATGATGGTGGAGGTTGTGTGGAGAAGACAAAAAAGGAGAAAGTCTCACATCGACGAGGCTAATCAATGGGCTATGGAGATGTCCATCAATTGATGTCAATGCAAGGAGTAGGGATTGCCATGCAACGGATGCACTAGAGGTATAAGTGTATGAAAGCTCAAAAAGAAAACTAAGTGGGTGTGCATCCAACTTGCTTGCTGACGAAGACCTAGGGCATTTGAGGAAGCCCATCATTAGAATATACAAGCCAAGTTCTATAATGAAAAATTCCCACTAGTAATATATGAAAGTGACAAAATAGGAGACTCTCTATCATGATGAACATGGTTGTTGTAGGGTGAAACCCTAAGATGGATCTTTTCACACTTGGAGGGGGAAAAGGGATGAACACCAAGAACACAAAGAGGAATTCACTCCAACAAAACCCAATCACACAGCCACTAGAATAGCAAACAGATAGATCCACAAGATTACAAGCACAATCAAAGGAAACAAGCACTTGGTAAAGTTCTTCCCACTCCTAAGGAGGTGAGGTCTTGATGATAGTCTTCTCCAAGAGGAGGTCTTGAAATCCACAAGTGGATCCTCTACTAAGAGGTCTAGATCTCCAATGGAGTGGTAGAAGGAGCAAAGCTCTAAAATATCTCACATATACTTTGCCTACCCTAAACATGACCCTAGGTACCGAATATATAGGCATGGGGACGAAGTGGATGAAGTGGAGGCCCAAACAGCAATCATAGTCGTCCATCCTGTAGAGCCCGTGCGCACGAGGTTAGTTGGGCCCGTGCGCATGGGGGTCCCGTGTGCACGGTACATGCCCGTGCGCACGGGGTGCTACAACACCAACTCTGTGAGTAGCCCATGGGCATGGGGTTTCAGGGGCCTGTGCGCACGGGGTCACCTAGGACTTGCAGTCTTGCTCCCTTTGGACTCCTCCTTCCTCCTTGGTGACTTGGTGTGCTTTCCCTCCTCCTTGGTGGTGCTCCTTAGCTGCTTGGGAGTGTTCTTCTTTGTACGTAATGATACATAGAGCATTTTGGTGAGGTAGCAACCAAGTTCCACTTGTACCCATATGCATGTCAAGTAGGAAGGAGTTCACCTCGGTTTCCATTGTGCATGCTCGAGCTCTTGTCATAGGTCCACGTGGTGCTTGATGCGTTGGTGTAGAGTCCATGGGGATGATGGAAGGATGCTCCGCATCATCTCCCCCCCCCCTCCCTTGGGAGAGATCCGTTCGCGGATCATGATGTTCATCAGCATGGTATTTGTCCAAGTCCTTGACGTTGAAGATGTCGCTTACGTTGTACTTGTCGCGTGGGATGTCGATCTTGTAGGCGTTGTTATTGTAGCGTGCTAGCACCTTGAAGGGTCCATCGGCTCGTGGTAGTAGCTTGGACTTTGATACGTCTCCAATGTATCTATAATTTACGAAGTATTCATGCTATTATATTATCATTCTTAGATGTTTTACAATCATTTTATAGCAACTTTATATCATTTTTTGGGACTAACCTATTGACATAGTGCCCAGTGCCAGTTGCTGTTTTTTGCTTGTTTTTTACATCACAGAAAATCAATACCAACGGAGTCCAAACGTAGCAAAACTTTTTGGAGATTTTTTCTGGACCAGAAGACACCCGGTGGGCCAAAGAAGTACCAGAGGGGAGCTCCGACGGGAGCATAACCCACCAGGGTGCGCCCAGGTGGGTTAGGCCCACCTCGGTGGCCTCCCGCACCACGTCTTCGCCCTATAAATTCCCAAATATTCCAAAAACCCTCGGGATAACCCAAGATCAGAAGTTCCGCCGCCGCAAGCCTCTGTAGCCATGAAAAACCAATCTAGACCCCGTTCCGGCACTCCGTCGGAGGGGGAAATCATCACCGGTGGCCATCTTCATCATCCTGGCGGCCACCATGATGAGGAGGGAGTAGTCCACCCTCGGGGATGAGGGTTTGTACCAGTAGCTATGTTTTTAATCTCTCTCTCTCTCGTGTTCTTGAGATGTCATGATCTTGATGTATCGCGGGCTTTGTTAATATAGTTGGATCATATGGTGTTTTCCCCTCTCTATCTTGTTGTGAATTGAGTTTTCCCTTTGAGATTTTGTTTTATCGGATTGAATACTTTTATGGATTTGAGAACACTTGATGTATGTCTTGCATATGAATACCCGTGGTGACAATGGGGTATTATATTGATTCACTTGAGATATGTTTTGGTACTCAACTTGCGGATTCCTGAGGTGACATTGGGGTAATCTATGCATAGGGTTTGATGCACGTTCTCGTCTTTTGTTTCTCCGGTAGAAATCTTGGGGCACTCTTTGAGGTTCTTTGTGTTGGATTGAGTATTATGAATCTGAATTTGCTTTGGTGTTATTTTAGTACGAACTCTTGATAGATCGATCGAAAAGAATAACTTAGTGTTATTTTAGTATGAACTCTTGATAGATCGATCGGAAAGAATAACTTGGTGTTATTTTAGTACGAACTCTTGGATAGATCGATCGGAAAGAATAGCTACAAACAATTTCTTCTTATGTTCTTCGCTTGATAAGAACTTTGGAGTGATTCTTCATCGCACGTTGAGGGATGGTTATATGATCCAATTAGATTAGCATTGTTGCACTAGCGAAAGTACGGACCCTAGGCCTCATTTTCAAGCATTGCAATACAGTTTGTGCTCTGTTTTATCAATTGCTACCTTGCTGTTTTTTATTGTTCCTATTACAAAAACCAATATCTACTATCATTAATACGCTTTTATTACCATCTCTTCGCCGAACTAGTGCACCTATACAAATTTACCATTGTATTTGGTGTGTTGGGGACACAAGAGACTCTTTGTTATTTGGTTGCAGGGTTGTTTGAGAGAGACCATCTTCATCCTATGCCTTCCACGGATTGATAAACCTTAGGTCATCCACTTGAGGGAAAATTGCTACTGTCCTACAAAACTCTGCGCTTGGAGGCCCAACACGAGTCTACAAGAATAAAGTTGCGTAGTAGACATCAGACTTGCATTCATTGGGGAAGCGGTCCTTGCGAAGATGAAGCCATACGAGATCTCCTGGTTGGAACACCATTGTTGAGCTTGGTTGCGAGGCGTTGTACTTGGCGCTCGATCGTTGACCTTGTATCTTCATGCATCTTCTTGAGAAAACTTCATGTATCTTCATGCATCTTCATGCATCTTCATGTATCTTCATGTATCTTCATGCATCTTCTTGAGAAAACTTGCCCTTGGCGAGATCTCTGGGTTTTTCTTGATCAACACGCGCAGGAGAGTAGATAGCGTCCGGTTGGTGACTTCCGTTTGGCCATCGTTTTGGGGATGATAGGCCGTTAAGAATAGTAGCTTGGTGCCGAGCTTGGCGCATAGGGTCTTCCAGAAGTAGCATAGGAACTTGACGTTGTGGTCCAACACAATGTACCTTGGCACTCCATGCAACCTCAAGATTTCCCTACAAAAGAGATTTGCAACATGTGAAGCATCGTCTATCTTATTGAATGGGATGAAATGTGCCATCTTATAGAATCGGTCCACAACAAAAAATACGGAATCCTTTCCATTTTGAGTCCTAGGCAAACCAAGCATGAAATCCATACTAATATCTTCCCATGGTTGATATGGAATTGGAAGTGGCATATGTAAACCATGAGATTGAGATTGTGACTTAGCTTTGCGGCATGTATTGCATCGGTTGGTGAAGCGTGCCACGTCGCGGAACATCTTTGGCCAAAAGTACTTGAAGGAGAGTGTGGCAAAGGTCTTGTCGCACCCGAAATGTCCCATAAGTCCTCCGTCGTGAGCCTCTTGCAAAAGTAACAAATGAAGCAAAGACTCGGGTATACAAAGTTTGTTAGTGCGCATAAGGTAGCCATTCTTGAGGTAATAGTTCTTCCAACAATTATGAGCAATACATTTGGCATAAGGAATCACAAACGTAGGATCATGTGCATAAAGATCTTTAACATACTCAAAGCCAATAACATTTAACTCAAGTTGAGTAACTAACATGCACTTGTGGGAAAGAGCATCTGCCACAATGTTTTCTTTACCCTTAATGTACTTGATCACATAAGGAAAAGATTCAATAAATTCACTCCATTTAGCATGCCATTTATTCAACTTGGTTTGACCTTTAAGGTACTTTAGTGTCTCATGATCGGTATGTATGACAAATTCATGTGGGCGAAGATAATGCTCCCAAACATGCAATACGCGCACTAAATCATACAATTCTTTGTCATAGATGGGATAGTTGAGTTGAGCACCGGAAAGTTTTTCACTAAAGTATGCAATGGGTCGCTTTTCTTGTATCAAAACTCCACCAATTCCATTACCGCTAGCATCACAATCAACCTCAAAAGTTTTGTTGAAATTAGGCAATGCAAGAATTGGGGCGTGTGTAAGCAAAGATTTGAGCTCATCAAATGCGGTAGATTGAGATGGTACCCAAACAAAGGGTGCATTCTTCTTACTCAAAGCATGCAACAGTGCGGCAATAGTGCTAAAGTCTTTCACAAAGCGACGATAAAAACCCGCTAGACCAAGGAAACTACGCACTTGTTGCAAATTAGTGGGTTGTGGCCAAGTTATAATTGCTTCAATTTTAGACTCATCAACATGAACACCCTTTGAAGACACAACAAAGCCCAAGAAAACAATCTTGTCAACACCAAAAGTGCATTTTCCATATTGGCATAAAGTTGCCTTTTCGAAGAGTTTGCAAAACGGCCCTAAGATGTTTTACATGCTCTTGGAGTGATTTCCTAAACACAAGAATATCGTCAAAGTAGACCACAACAAACACTCCAATGTAAGGACGAACCACATAATGCATAACACGCATGAAAGTTCCGGCTGCTTCCGTGTCACATCCCTAGTTCTGGCTAGGCTAGTTTCATGTGTGCATCATGTTTAATTTCAAATGAAGTTGAAATGGGGATGATAGAGCCCCCAGCACCCCCCCTGGAAACAACTAGGGTTTACTAAAATCTTTTTCAATGAACCTGAAATGCCCTTCTAAAATGTCCATCATTTTTGTCTTGGGTTAGAACCTCTGCCAAAACTGGTCCACATTTTTCTAGGTCATCATAAGGTCATTGAATTAAATCATATGTAACTGGCATTTGGGCATTTAAATGCTAGTAAATATTTTAAATGTCCAAATAATCCCAAACTGAAATGTTCCATGTTGGATATACTCTATACAGTGGGCATGAGCAGTTTGGTGATTTTTGAAAGTGCCTAGGTATTTTTAGAAAAGCCACAAACTTGCAGGAATAATAGAAAACAGAAACTAAAATAGGAAAAGCAGAGAGAGAGAAGATACCTACCTGGCACCCACCAAAGCCCACCTGGCCGGCCCAGCTAGCCAGCCCAGCCACCTGGCCCCTCCCCTGTCGTCTTCCTCCTGCCAGGAGGACGGAGGCGCGTGCCCACCCCGCGCCGGCCACCTCCTCCCTCCCTGCCTGCCTGGCTCCTCCCCGGTGCGCCTAGACGACGCCACGAAGATGCCACGCAACCCCCTGACCCCTCTCACTCTTCCCCGTGGCCCCTCTCCCCTCTGCCCCTCTCTCTCACCCGCGCCGAGCGCAGCCGTCGCCGCCGACGAGCACCGCCGTGGCCATAGCCACTGCCTCGCCTCGTCGATGCGCTCAGAGGCTCCGCCTCGACCCCCTCTTCCTCTCCACCGAGCCGCACCCCGCCGGAAGCCCTGCAGCGTCGTCCCGACATCGTCTTCAACCTCTGGCCGCCGGCGAACTCTTCGGGGATTCGCGAGCTCCAGTCTCTCCCCTGCCTCGCCGTTGCCTCTGCTGGATTCGCCGTGAGCCCCTGCCTCTTTCCCCTCTCTCCCCGTGCTCGTCCGCGCCTTCTAGCCACCGTGGCCATCGGAGCCGACAGCTCCTCGCCGCCGGTCATGTCGCCACCGCGACTACGGCCGTGCAAGCACGTGTCCGAGCCCACCGCTGCACTCAGAGAACTCCCAGGAGCCGAGCACACCCACCAGATCTTCACGCCGTGCTCCATAGCCCCGTTTCGGTGCATGCCCGAACTCCAGCAGCCGCAAAGCTCGTCGCCGGCGTTGTTTCCGGTGACCTTGAGCTCAACCACCACCACCACGCGACGCGGCTCGCTTCCAGCTACACATAGATGCCCTCCGCCGTCCATTTGGTCGCCGGAGCACAAAACCCGCACCGCCCCGCCGCGTCTGGCCTCGCCGGCGGCTAAACGCTGGTGAGTCAGCCCAGTTTGACCAGGGATTTGACCCCCCTGGGTCACTGACGTGTGGGCCCAGGGCCTTAACTAATCTGGTTTAGAATTAGATTAGTACTAATTAACTTAGGTTAGTTAGTTAGACACTGACATGTGGGCCCCAGCGTCAGGTTTGACCTGGGCGGCCCCGTTGACCCTGCTGACGTCACAGTGACGTAGTGCTGACGCAGTTAATCATTTTCTGGTTTAAATAATTCAGGAAATTCCAGAAAATGCTCAAAACTTCTAAAATTCATAGTAATTCAACCGTAGCTCCAAATCAAATGATTTATATATGTTTTTGGATCAGAAAAATCCAATCTTTCCATCTGTACCATTTGCATGCATGTTTGAACAACCTAAGGTTGCTGTATATGGCAATTTGCATAATTGGCATTTAACTAAGCACATATGGAGTTTGAATTTGAACCCTTGGTTCAAACCAACTTCATTCAATCTGGTTCCTAGTTGCATTAGCTTAAACCACAACATATTGCCATGTCATAATCATGCATCATATTGTTGCATTGCATTGATTGTGTTCTTCCTTGTTTGCCGGTAATTGTCCCCTCTCAGTAGACGACCTACCGATGATGTGATCGATGACACCGATGAAGAACTATACTATCTTCAGAAGTGCCAGGCAAGCAAAACCCCCTTGTTCATTCCGATACAAACCCACTCTCTCGCTTCTGCTCTCTTTTACTGCATTAGGACAACAACGATTCAACTGTTACATGCTGCGGTAGTTGAACCCCTTTCCTCTGCATGACCTGTCATTGCCACAGTAAATAGATGAAACCCACTAGCATGAGTAGGAGTTGTTTGAGCCCTGATGTGCCTACTCATTCATGCTTGTTTGTCATGCCTGCTATTGCTTAGAGTTGTGTCAGGTCTGATTCATCGGGGATGAATTGGAAAGTTGTGAACATGTCCTACTGTTGAGAGCTAAGTGTGTGAACACGATTTGGTAAAGGTATCGATGAGAGGCCACGTAGGAGTACATTGTGGGTTATTTCATTGAGGCCGTCCTTAAGAACTGAGATCTGTATGCGTGATTTAAGAATTCAGCTACTACCACACATTGGGCCCTGAAATATGACCCCGCTCGACTTACTGACCCCTCTCGTCCTCTGTCCAGGAGTTGCAAGTAGTTTCTGGTGTTTGTAGTATGCTGGAGGCCGTGCGCAGCGCTGACCTTAGGGGTGGGCTGTGATGCGGTAGGCACGTGGCCGGTGTACCGAGTCACCCGTTTGGTGTCTCGGGAACCCTGCACACATCGTTTGGGGCCGTTGAGGACACCCCGGCCTGATTTCCTTGCGGATGGAACCCGAATAGGCGATAAACCTGGACTAGAGACTTGTGTGGTTAGTTAGGTCGTGGTCTACACCCACGTCGGCTTTCGCTTGAAGTCTGCCGAGCACATGTCGTGTGCAGATGCTAAGTGGTGGAAACATGTGTGACGAAGTACACCCATGCAGGGTATAAAACTATTCGAATAGCCGTGTCCGCGGTAAAGGACTTCTGGGTTGCCTGTACAGTTCATAGACAAGTGGAAGTGGATACTCTAAAACTCGCAAGATAAGCGTGAGTGCTATGGATGGCCTTCTCGTAGGGAGACGGGAGCGGATCCATAGTGGTGTGTTGATACAGTGAATATGTGGACTCGTGTGCGCCACCTCAAAAGAGTTACCAGCATTCATAGTTCAGGATAGCCACTGAGTCAAAGCTGGCTTGCTGTAGTTAAACTCCACCACCCTCTTTGTTGATACCGATGCATTTGTAGATAGTTCTGATGTAAGTCTTGCTGGGTACATTTGTACTCACGTTTGCCTATTTTATGCTTTGCAGAGAGACTTCAGTCTCGCTAGTAGTTCCACATGGACTTCGACGTTTAGCTTGTTACCTCAGCTACGATCTTGTGCCCTCAGGAGGATCTGGTAGATAGTCAGGCTTCTCAGCCTTTTTCATTTGTAGATGTCTGTACTCAGACATGTTAAGCTTCCGCATGTGCTTTGACTTGTATGCTCTGAATGTTGGATCATGAGACCCATGTTTGTAATACTTGGCTCCTCGGAGCCTAATGAATAAATACTCTGAGTCATAGAGTCTGGTTGTGATGCCATGTTGTATTTGCCCATATCCAGCATATTGTGTGTATGATTGAAATGCTTGGTATGTGTGGGATCCGACAACCTAGTTGTTTATCCTTGGTAGCCTCTCTTATGGGGAAATGTAGTATGGTGCTTTCACTGAGCCTTGGTAGTCCGCTACAGCCCGGTTTACCGGAGTCCTGTTAGCTTGCTACTGCTCCGGAACACTTAGACTGGCCGGCATGTGTCCTTCCTCGATCCTGTGTCTGTCCCTTCGGGGAAACGTCACGCGGTGTCTTTCGGAGTCCTGTTAGCCTGCTACAGCCCGGATTCCCGGAGTCCTGCTAGCCCAGTTGCTACAGCCCGAATTCACTCGCTGATGACCGACACGTTCGTTGCTGGGTCATGTATGCCTGTCCCCATAAGTTAGTGCCACTTTGGGTTCACAACTAGTCATGTCGGCCCGGGTTCTCTGTCATATGGATGCTAGCGACACTATCATATACGTGAGCCAAAAGGCACAAACGGTCCCGGGCCATGGTAAGGCGACACACCTGGGAATACCGTGCGTGAGGTCGCAAAGTGATATGAGGTGTTACCGGCTAGATCGATGTGACTTGGAATCGGGGTCCTGACAGCTTTGGTATCAGAGCCTGACTGCCTGTAGGATTACCAAGCCAAACTGGCCGAAGTTGAGTCTAGAAATGCTTTAGTTATATAAGGGAATTGATTGTGGAAGGGAACGTAAGGCTCTTTTACTCCTTTACCTTATGCCTTTCTGATCTGAGTCAACCTCTTCTTTGCTATGGGGTTTGAGAACTAGGCTTCTCATCCTTCTATCAGGATCACGTGTTACTAATCCGTAGTAACTTATAGGACTGTTGGTTTCAAGCCTCTGTTCTGTTCCTACTACTTTTGTGTGTTGCTAGTTGATCTCAGAACCTTGATATTGTGTTGCTAAGTGGTTATGCCACCAATTACAGGATGTCTCAAATCTTTTGAGCATTTACAGCCGTTATGCTGTCCGAGTCATCCCAGGTTTCTAAATAGTCTGATGCATTTGCAAATCGCTTCTTTCCGTTCCCGATGTTTCTTTGGGCTAGTTTAACCACACCAATCAGTGAGTTGAGGTACTCTGTTGCCTCGACATATATGTTGGAACTATTATTATGACCCTAGGTGTCTTAGAGGATCATATAGTAATCTAGCCATGTTTTGTACTCCTAGTGTGATGATTCTGGCCATCACTCCCGAAAGCATCCCGTGATGCCACTTAGTTAGTAGGCATTCTATTCCTGGGTTTTTGAACCCGAGACTCACCCTACTTACCTCATGTTGTTAGTGTTCGCTAGTTCCTTTAGGATATTAGTAACCTTGCGACAGTCCTCGAGGTCAGTGGTATTTCCTTCTTCCAAATACCATGAACCATTAAGGCAGAAGTTCTTTGAACAAAAAAAAATCACAACCAGAGTGCTCTTGATGAGTTCTCCATTCTACATTGTGAATCTGCCAGTCCTACCTTTCTGCATGGATTATCTGGAAGAAATATGTTGAACTTGTTTGACATACCAAATCTATGCATCCGCAACTCAGAAAACCATATGTTCCTTTGAGTTGTCTCTCTTTAGTTGTATTCTGACCTCTGTCTATCAATTGATAATCAGGACTAGTTGTGCATTCGTGTTATCGATGCTTATTATTCTTGTGGTTCGTCAAGCCATTCTATTACGGAATGACTAGGAGAAACAAACTCCAGTACCTCATCCATATCTAGGATTGGGTCAAAGTGGTTGTATTCCGCAGATCAAAATGCCAATCCAGCTTTTGTTCTGTTCTACCCCGGAGTATTACCATCTTCATATCAAGAATATCATGGGAATTGCACACCATCCTATGAACTCTTGGTACAGTGATACTTCTCGCCATCATTATTCATTTCTCGGTCTCCGTGTTATTGTAACCGGAATACCGACAAGTGAATCGTGATGTGTGAAAGCAATACTCCTAGCAACTGCGTTGCTTGGTAGTTAAAGGACAATATTCTCATCCTTGGTGTGTTGGTTATTGAATCACCATCCTAGGACTGATCGTGCTACCTAGTCCATTTTTGTTGGTGCACTCTTCAATCGATGAGTTAGGATTGTGTCAATCCATCACTCTCTTGATCACATCGTCTTGCCCTGAAAAGCAAGATTGTTCTCGAGCTTAGTTACATATCGGTGGTTCGTGACTTTCCGAATATCTTCCCGGAAGTGTTACCAAGTTGTCACCTGACCGCTATGTTGAGTTCGTGATCAAGTTGGTTTCTTGTAAACCACCCTTTCTCCAAGAATCTGTGTCGGATACCCTGAGCTAGTTGGTTAAGCTAAACAACAACTTGGATAGTTGGAAGATGAGAGCTTGTCTGACTCAGTTCATTCCTAAGGGATATCTTCGTGTGTGTGTGTTGAAGAAAGATGATACTTTCATTGATTGATCCTTGTGATCAATTGTTGGACCTATTATCTTATCCAAACTTTGATTTGAGTATGGGCTATCATCAAATCAAATCAGAACCAATGATGTTCGTAATGTTGTCTTATCCGTGGTTGTTTCCTCGGGCATACACCATTATATCTTTTGGTCTGACCCATGCTATCATCTTGTTCACATAATCATGTAACCCCATCTTATGGGAATCTTGATAAATTGTTGCTGAGCCCATCGACAACATCCTTATCTTGTCCATGATTCATGTTGAACATTTAAGTTAGTATTGGAAACTTTTGTAAGCATTTCTTCATGCTAGCTCATGGAGCATATGTTTGGATGAAAGAAGTGACTTCCTCTAATTCATGTGCATTCGATGCAAGTTGCCGCAGTGAATTCGAGAAAGTTTGTTTTGCCTCCTCTGGAATCATCCCAAGTTAGTCATGCACGTGCAAAGTGCTCTATGGTTTGATAGGTTGGCCGCCTCCACTCCATATGTGTTCCTAGCACACAAAGCCACTGACTGATTTGTTCTAGGAAAAGGAGTTAAGTGCTAATCCATGGTAATGCACAAGACTTCGATATCCTCGATGATGGTTCCCCACCTGAACTCAGTAGTGTTTCATTGTAAGACTACTATGTGGTCATGCTTGTCTGGGACAGCATGTTCACATGTGTTTAGCAGATCCAGCTCATGTTTTGGAGCTTACTACCATAGTCCATTTCCCGAGAATCTCGCAACGCCATCTCGTCGATTTGTGTTGCAAACTTTCATTTTCTTCTAGACTCGATGAGTCTGGAATATCCTGTTACCAACCAGATCTGAATCTTAGGCAGAAATGACGGTTGGAACTTTTCCAAGATCTATGATGTAGGTCCCGACAAGGTTGATGTTCTGGCCGACACACCTAGCCGGAAGATCTATCATTGTAGTATCTTGATTGAGCTATTTAACCAACTCCTCCATGAGGATTTAGTGCAACTTATTCTAGAAGTTGATCCTTAGGGGTCCTTGTGCTCTCGGTTTCCTCGATTATGCTAGAACCATTCAACAGTGGAATCACTCTCGTCTGTTGAGTTTCTCCCCAGTTACTAGAATCATTCCCAGCATTTGTAGTTTGCTCCCAGCTTGCACCGCCATTGTACCATCCCCTATGGACTACCTTTCCCAGCAATTACTGATCAGGATCATCTTCAAGGTAGTTCTACCACGGATTCCACCCATTTCCGATGATAAGCAAAATCATCCCTTGTGTTGTCTTCAACAAGGTAATCCACATCATCCATACTAGTCCAAGTATGCCATTCTACCGAACTCCTCCAAACGATCGCTGGAGATTTGCCTTAGGCTGGTATAGAGAGTCTCAATGATCTCTATATCAAAAGTAATTCTTTTTGCCACTTAAGGTAATAAGTCTACGAGTCATTTTTCCTGAGGTGCCCCGTTATGGTATCATGGCAACTCAACTCCTCGCTACGTTGACAACCGTTCACCACCTTCTTAAGTGTGGAATTGTTGTCTACCTAGTGAACCTCCGTCATCTGTTTCACTCCATCCCTCTAGATGTATGCTTCGTGTCTCAGCTCGAGAGATGTTGCTATGTCTCATTCCGTGATTTGATCCTGAGTTGTTCGATCTTCGAGGAGATCGATCCTTCTAGAGTTTTTCCTCTCCTCTCATTGTCATGTTGGTTGGAGTTCTCAGAGCAAGACATCGAGACAAAGATGGTGATCGAATCAGCGTACGTATGAAGTGCAATCTGGATCGTGAAGATTGTGTTAGTCTGCTCCCCCCCTTCATCTTACCCTACGCTTGAATCTCGGGACGAGATTCCTGTTTAGTGGGGGTGAGTTGTCACATCCCTAGTTCTGGCTAGGCCAGTTTCATGTGTGCATCATGTTTAATTTCAAATGAAGTTGAAATGGGGATGATAGAACCCCCAGCACCCCCCTGGAAACAACTAGGGTTTACTAAAATCTTTTTCAATGAACCTGAAATGCCCTTCTAAAATGTCCATCATTTTTGTCTTGGGTTAGAACCTCTGCCAAAACTGGTTCACATTTTTCTAGGTCATCATAAGGTAATTGAATTAAATCATATGTAACTAGCATTTGGGCATTTAAATGCTAGTAAATATTTTAAATGTCCAAATAATCCCAAACTGAAATGTTCCATGTTGGATATACTCTATACAGTGGGCATGAGCAGTTTGGTGATTTTTGAAAGTGCCTAGGTATTTTTAGAAAAGCCACAAACTTGCAGGAATAATAGAAAACATAAACTAAAATAGGAAAAGCACAGAGAGAGAAGATACCTACCTGGCACCCACCAAAGCCCACCTGGCCGGCCCAGCTGGCTAGCCCAGCCACCTGGCCCCTCCCCTGTCGTCTTCCTCCTGCCAGGAGGACGGAGGCGCGTGCCCGCCCCGCGCCGGCCACCTCCTCCCTCCCTGCCTGCCTGGCTCCTCCCCGGTGCGCCTAGACGACGCCACGAAGATGCCACGCAACCCCCTGACCCCTCTCACTCTTCCCCGTGGCCCCTCTCCCCTCTGCCCCTCTCTCTCACCCGTGCCGAGCACAGCCGTCGCCGCCGACGAGCACCGCCGTGGCCACAGCCACTGCCTCGCCTCGTCGATGTGCTCAGAGGCTCCGCCTCGACCCCCTCTTCCTCTCCACCGAGCCGCGCCCCGCCGGAAGCCCTGCAGCGTCGTCCCCGACATCGTCTTCAACCTCTGGCTGTCGGCGAACTCTTCGGGGATTCGCGAGCTCCAGTCTCTCCCCTGCCTCGCCGTTGCCTCTACTGGATTCGCCGTGAGCCCCTGCCTCTTTCCCCTCTCTCCCCGTGCTCGTCCGCGCCTTCTAGCCATCGGAGCCGACAGCTCCTCGCCGCCGGTCATGTCGCCACCGTGACTACGGCCGTGCAAGCACGCGTCCGAGCCCACCGCTGCACTCAGAGAACTCCCAGGAGCCGAGCACACCCACCAGATCTTCACGCCGTGCTCCGTAGCCCCGTTTCGGTGCACGCCCGAACTCCGGCGACCTTGAGCTCAACCACCACCACCACGCGACGCGGCTCGCTTCCAGCTACACGTAGATGCCCTCCGCCGTCCATTTGGTCGCCGGAGCACAAAACCCGCACCGCCCCACCGCGTCTGGCCTCGCCGACGGCTAAACGCTGGCGAGTCAGCCCAGTTTGACCAGGGATTTGACCCCCCTGGGTCACTGACGTGTGGGCCCAGGGCCTTAACTAATCTGGTTTAGAATTAGATTAGTACTAATTAACTTAGGTTAGTTAGTTAGACACTGACATGTGGGCCCCAGCGTCAGGTTTGACCTGGGTGGCCCCGTTGACCCTGCTGACGTCACAGTGATGTAGTGCTGACGCAGTTAATCATTTTCTGGTTTAAATAATTCAGGAAATTCCAGAAAATGCTCAAAACTTCTAAAATTCATACTAATTCAACCGTAGCTCCAAATCAAATGATTTATATATGTTTTTGGATCAGAAAAATCCAATCTTTCCATCTGTACCATTTGCATGCATGTTTGAACAACCTAAGGTTGCTGTATATGGCAATTTGCATAATTGGCATTTAACTAAGCACATATGGAGTTTGAATTTGAATCCTTGGTTCAAACCAACTTCATTCAATCTGGTTCCTAGTTGCATTAGCTTAAACCACAACATATTGCCATGTCATGATCATGCATCATATTGTTGCATTGCATTGATTGTGTTCTTCCTTGTTTGCCGGTAATTGTCCCCTCTCAGTAGACGACCTACCGATGATGTGATCGATGACACCGATGAAGAACTATACTATCTTCAGAAGTGCCAGGCAAGCAAAACCCCCTTGTTCATTCCGATACAAACCCACTCTCTCGCTTCTGCTCTCTTTTACTGCATTAGGATAACAACGATTCAACTGTTACATGCTGCGGTAGTTGAACCCCTTTCCTCTGCATGACCTGTCATTGCCACAGTAAATAGATGAAACCCACTAGCATGAGTAGGAGTTGTTTGAGCCCTGATGTGCCTACTCATTCATGCTTGTTTGTCATGCCTGCTATTGCTTAGAGTTGTGTCAGGTCTGATTCATCGGGGATGAATTGGAAAGTTGTGAACATGTCCTACTGTTGAGAGCTAAGTGTGTGAACACGATTTGGTAAAGGTATCGATGAGAGGCCATGTAGGAGTACATGGTGGGTTATTTCATTGAGGCCGTCCTTAAGAACTAAGATCTGTATGCGTGATTTAAGAATTCAGCTACTACCACACATTGGGCCCTGAAATATGACCCCGCTCGACTTACTGACCCCTCTCGTCCTCTGTCCAGCAGTTGCAAGTAGTTTCTGGTGTTTGTAGTATGCTGGAGGCCGTGCGCAGCGCTGACCTTAGGGGTGGGCTGTGATGCGGTAGGCACGTGGCCGGTGTACCGAGTCACCCGTTTGGTGTCTCGGGAACCCTGCACACATCGTTTGGGGCCGTTGAGGACACCCCGGCCGGATTTCCTTGCGGATGGAACCCGAATAGGCGATAAACCTGGACTAGAGACTTGTGTGGTTAGTTAGGTCGTGGTCTACACCCACGTCGGCTTTCGCTTGAAGTCTGCCGAGCACATGTCGTGTGCAGACGCTAAGTGGTAGAAACATGTGTGACAAAGTACACCCCTGCAGGGTATAAAACTATTCGAATAGCCGTGTCCGCGGTAAAGGACTTCTGGGTTGCCTGTACAGTTCATAGACAAGTGGAAGTGGATACTCTAAAACTCGCAAGATAAGCGTGAGTGCTATGGATGGCCTTCTCGTAGGGAGACGGGAGCGGATCCATAGTGGTGTGTTGATATGATGAATATGTGGACTCGTGTGCGCCACCTCAAAAGAGTTACCAGCATTCGTAGTTCAGGATAGCCACTGAGTCAAAGCTGGCTTGCTGCAGTTAAACTCCACCACCCTCTTTGTTGATACCGATGCATTTGTAGATAGTTCTGATGTAAGTCTTGCTGGGTACATTTGTACTCATGTTTGCCTATTTTATGTTTTGCAGAGAGACTTCAGTCTCGCTAGTAGTTCCACGTGGACTTCGATGTTTAGCTTGTTACCTCAGCTACGATCTTGTGCCCTCGGCAGGATCTGGTAGATAGTCAGGCTTCTCAGCCTTTTTCATTTGTAGATGTCTGTACTCAAACATGTTAAGCTTCCGCATGTGCTTTGACTTGTATGCTATGAATGTTGGATCATGAGACCCATGTTTGTAATACTTGGCTCCTCGGAGCCTAATGAATAAATACTCTGAGTCGTAGAGTCTGGTTGTGATGCCATGTTGTATTTGCCCATATCCAGCATATTGTGTGTATGATTGAAATGCTTGGTATGTGTGTGATCCGACAACCTAGTTGTTTATCCTTGGTAGCCTCTCTTATGGTGAAATGTAGTCTGGTGCTTTCACTGAGCCTTGGTAGTCCGCTACAGTCCGGTTTACCGGAGTCCTGTTAGCTTGCTACTGCTCCGGAACACTTAGACTGGCCGGCATGTGTCCTTCCTCGATCCTGTGTCTGTCCCTTCGGGGAAACGTCACGCGGTGTCTTTCGGAGTCCTGTTAGCCTGCTACAGCCCGGATTCCCGGAGTCCTGCTAGCCCAGTTGCTACAGCCCGAATTCACTTGCTGATGACCGACACGTTCGTTGCTGGGTCATGTATGCCTGCCCCCGTAAGTTAGAGCCACTTTGGGTTCACGACTAGTCATGTCGGCCCGGGTTATCTGTCATATGGATGCTAGCGACACTATCATATACATGAGCCAAAAGGCGCAAACGGTCCCGGGCCATGGTAAGGCGACACCCGTGGGAATGCCGTGCATGAGGCCGCAAAGTGATATGAGGTGTTATCGGCTAGATCGATGTGACTTGGAATCGGGGTCCTGACATTCCGATAAACCCATAGGCATAACTAACCACTCGTACAACCCAAATTTTGTTTTGAAAGCGGTCTTCCATTCATCACCTTCTTGTATGCGGATTTGATAATAACCACTTTTAAGATCAATTTTTGAGAAAATGGTGGCGCCGCTAAGCTCATCTAGCATATCATCAAGGCATGGAATGGGATGCCTATAGCGAACGGTGATAGCATTTATGGGTCTACAATCGGAACACATGCGAAAACTACCATCGCTTTTTGGCACAAGAAGGACCGGCACAAGGACTCAAACTTTCATGCACATGTCCATGGTCTATGAGATGTTGGACTTGCCTTTGTATTTCTTTGGTTTCTTCGGGGTTGACGCGGTATGGAGCCTTGTTAGGAAGAGGTGCACCGGGGATGAGGTCGATCCGGTGTTCGATGCCACGTAGAGGAGGAAGACTGGAAGGTAGCTCATCGGGGAAGACATCCGCGAATTCCTGTAACAAATTAGACAACACTAGAGGAAGAGGATTAGAAGTGTTAGTCATTGCCACCCCATCTTTGCACACTAGGACATAGTGTATGACACTCAATGGGTTGTCACACACTTCTCTCATCTAGCATTTTTGTGGCTAGGAGGACCAAGTTTTTCTCTCTTGATGTGTAGTCACTCATTTTGGGCTTGTGGCTCTCACTCTCTTTGTGGTGGTTCACTCTCTCACTATTCTCTCCATGATGGGTGGATGCTTGCTTGTCGGTGATCACTTGACTTGGTGACATAGGTCGTAGCACATACTCTTTTCCTTTCATCTTGAAGCTATAGTAGTTTGTTCTCCCATTGTGGATGACACAACAGTCGAATTGCCAAGGTCTCCCCAAGAGAAGATGGCACACGGACATGGGAAGCACATCACACTCCAAGGTGTCCTTGTAGGCGCCTATCTTGAATGAAACTTGCACGGTGTGCTCCACTGCAATGGTGCCGGAGTCGCTAAGCCATTGGACCTTGTAGGGGCGAGGATGCTTCTTCTTGACCAATTGTAGCTTGGAACATAGCTCGTTAGTTGCTAAGTTGTGACAACTTCCTCCATCGATGATGACCTTTACGGAGCGCCCGTTGATGCTTGCCTTGGTGTGGAAGATGTGACACCGTTGGTCTTCGTCTTGTTGGTGTTGAAGCGTCAAGACCTTGGAGACCATAAGAGCGGGACTTGAATCATTGTCGCAAAAGACTTGAGTATCTTATTCTTCATTCACTTGACGGTGCATGGTGACATGCTCGAGAGCTTCCATCTCATCTTCACTCATGGAGTCGTATGTGCCATCGTCATTGGCAATCATGGTTCGCCGGTTGATGCATTGGAAAGACTTGTGTCCACGGCCACCACATGTGAAGCACTTGAGAGAACTTGTCTTGACGGGATCATCTGGTGGTGCCGATGAAGAGGGAGTCTTGTTCTTGTAGTTTCTTGCCGGAGGACGGGTCGAGGAAGCCTTTGCTTGCTTGGGACTTGACTTGTCACCGGTACTTGGTGATGCTCTAGTCGAGGTAGGAGGTGTTGTAGTTGATGGAACTTGAGTGTAGGAGCCGTAGTTCTTGGATGATTACTTGGCGTACTTGAAGTCTTCTTGTACTTGTCACTCCACCTTGGTCGCTTGATGAACTAGCTCGAGAAGGTTGGAGTAGGGTTGGAAATCGGCAATCTTCCTTATTGGGTGATTGAGGCCATTCAAGAAGCGTGCCATAGTTTGCTCATCATCTTCTTTGACATTGGCTCTTATCATGGCAATTTCCATCTCTTGATAGTATTCTTCCACCGTCTTCATGCCTTGCTTGAGGAGTTGCAACTTCTTGAAGAGATCTCGGGTGTAGTGTGTAGGCACGAAGCGAGCTCTCATGACATCCTTCATTTGTGTCCAGGTTGTGATTGGTGGCTCACCCTTCTCGCGGCGTTGCTCGATCACTTGTTCCCACCAAATGAGAACATAGTCTTGAAACTCGAGAGATTCCATGGCGGTCTTCTTTTCCTTGTCATAGTTGTGAAGACGGCATATCTTGTCGACCTTTAATGCCCATGAGAGGTATTCCTCGGGATCGTTGCTTCCGGAGAACTTGGGCATGGTGAACTTGAGCTTGCCGTAGCGGAGTTCTTCATCATAGTGACGGTGTTGATGGCGCTCTTGTCCCGGGGGAGGGTCTTTGAGCACTCGTTCCGCTTGGTGTCGCTCTTGCCGAGGAGGAGGAGGAGGATGAGGCATGTTTGCCCAGTTTCACCTTTCTTGTTGCTCTTCACGTCGGGCGGCTTCTTCTTGTCGTGCTTGACAAAGTGCTTCCTCTTGCTCACGTACTTGATAGTTGCATTGGGCAACGGCTCGAGTGGACTCTCGGAGTGCGTCTTGAGTCGCTTGAGCTTGTGCTTCATGACTTTGTTGCTCTTGCCGAACTGCATCGTCGTCTTGAGATGCTTGACGTGGCTGATGTGGTGGAGGTTGCTCTTGCTCCATGACTTGTTGTGCGTGGCGTCACTCCCTTTCACATGCTAGCACGCGGTCTTGTAAGCCATTGTCATGGAAAGGATTTTCTTGAGCTTGGCGATCTTGAGTGTCGTCTCGTAGAGGGGAGCGAGCTCGAGGATGACTTGCATCAGAAGAAGAGTATGACGACGAGTGTCGACTTGAGTGGCGGTGTCTTGGTGAAGAGGTTGAGGAAGATGCGCAGCTCACGATCATGTTGCAGAACTCTACCATTTGTTTGGAGAGCTTGGCGTCGAGGTAGTCCCTTTGTCTTGCTTCCGATTGACTAAGGTCGGTGGCGAGTTGCTCGATGCGATCGCCCAGAGCTTCACTCTCTTGATGTAGAGCTCGTTGTGCGATGAAGAAGTGATTCTTGGTGATGAAGTCGCATTCGTCATCTTGATCCTCGAAGAGCGGGTTCGCCGAAGAAGAAGGCCTATCCATCATGTAGAAGTGGTGGTGAGTAGGAAAATGAGAGCACAATACCAAAGATACCTTTTCTGAAGATTGTGGATGTAACAAGTACGATCCCACGTGATGCTATAATAGTAGAATTGGTACCGGGTTTTGTTTCTCACACCTACAAGTAAAGGCTTATGGAGGATCTCGGTTAGGAAGTGATACAAATAATTCAAGCAAATGTTAGTCAAGATATTGAAAAAGTTGTGAAGATGCACAAATCGCAAGTAAGACAAATAGATCAAACCCAAGGATATCACTAGGAACACACGCACACGGAAGATAGATGGGATCCGCACAACCAAGGAATGAGCTCAAAGAGGTGGAACCACGGGAATGCTCTTGTTGTAAGGATACTAGAGAGACGCTAGCTCCATTGCCCTAATGGGCTAGATACGCTAGTGCACCAACCTAAGAGAGAAATGGGGCGTCTACTATCCCAAGTATGCTTATGTATGTATGAACCGAGATGATGTAACTATGGTATGAGGCTCAATGTGATTGCTTACAAGCTCTTTGCTTCTCTTCTCTTCTTTTGCTTAAAAGCTTTTCTTCCTTTTTTTGACTATGCCACAATGCTTGATATGCGAGCCTGGGTATGATGTAACAAGTGATATATGCACGGGAGAGACGTAACACTAAAGGTGCACTAAGGTGTGGCCCGGCAATTCTAAACTTGCTAGTATCGATGGATAAGTAACGCAAAAGAGGCTCGAGGCTATCAAGGTAATGGCAAGGGTACGAACAAAGCGTCGTCGAAGTTACCGTCCTTGCTTACGGTTGGTATGAAGAGGGATTGGTCGAAGCCGATGTGGAGTCCGAGTCGATGACGAGTGGCAGTGATGATGAAGACAAATCGCGCCTAAGTAGCCGAAACACCTTAGGACACTTGAGAACTACAACTCCAAAACTCAAACACTCACGAGAAGTATTGTAGAAGATCAAATGTGGTGATGGAGAGGCAAAATGGTGGACAAATGGGGATGGCCGAACTGCTCTGTATGGCCCATGCACATGGGGTAAGTGATGCCCGTGTGCACGGGGTCCCGATGGCCTGTGTGCATGGGGTGTTCTGGGAGCGTAAGAACACCTTTGTATCCGTGGATTTTTTCAAAATTTCGGCCAAAATCGATGGTTGGGTTGGTGGGGAAAGATGGTAAGGGGTAGATCTGCTTGTCAAACACCAAATTCGTGGATCAAGTCAACCAAATCTCACAAGAACCAACAAATTGCAAGAAATATTTTGGGGCTATTTTTGGTGGGGATTTTTGAATTAGGATGAAAAACAACAAAATCAAGCTAGCAAATGGGGGGTAGGGACTCCAAGATGTGAATCAACCTTGCTCATGATACCAAGATGTTGTAGGGTGAAACCCTAAGATGGATCTATTCACACTTGGAGGGGGAAAAGGGATGAACACCAAGAACACAAAGAGGAATTCACTCCAACAAAACCCAATCACACATCCACTAGAATAGCAAACACATAGATCCACAAGATTACAAGCACAATCAAAGGAAACAAGCACTATGTAAAGTTCTTCCCACTCCTAAGGAGGTGAGGTCTTGATGATAGTCTTCTCCAAGAGGAGGTCTTGAAATCCAGAAGTGGATCCTCTCCTAAGAGGTCTAGATCTCCAATGGAGTGGTAGAAGGAGCAAAGCTCTCAAATATCTCACATATACTTTGCCTACCCTAAACATGACCCTAGGTACCAAATATATATGCATGGGGACGAAGTGAATGAAGTGGAGGCCCAAACAGCGATCACATCCGTCCATCCTGTAGAGCCCGTGCGCACGGGGTTAGTTGGGCCCGTGAGCACGGGGTCCCGTGTGCACGGTACACGCCCGTGCGCACGGGGTGCTACAGCGCCAACTCTCTGAGTAGCCCGTGGGCACGAGGTTTTGGGGCCTATGCACACGGGGGCCCCTGGGACTTGCAGTCTTGCTCCCTTTGGACTCGTCCTTCCTCCTTGGTGCCTTGGAGTCCTTCCCCTCCTCCTTGGTGGTGCTTCTTAGCTCCTTGGGAGTGTTCTTCTTCGTACCTAATGATACATAGAGCATTTTGGTCAGGTAGCAACCAAGTTCCACTTGTATCCATATGCATGTCAAGTAGGAAGGAGTTCACCTCGATTTCCATTGCGTGTGCTCGAGCTCTTGTCATAGGTCCACGTGGTGCTTGATGCGTTGGTGTAGAGTCCATGGGGATGATGGAAGGATGCTCTGCATCAATGGTGCTACTTTGAAGCACAAGTGTGGAAAAGGATAGTAACATTGTCCCTTCTCTCTTTTTCTCTCATCATTTTTTTCTTTTTCCCCTTTTTTTATTTTGAGCTCTTTGGCCTCTTTTTTTCATTTTTTTTATTTTGGGGTCTTTGGCCTCTTTTTTTTAAGTCCGGAGTCTCATCCCGACTTGTGGGGGAATCATAGTCTCCATCATCCTTTCCTCACATGGGACAATGCTCTAATAATGATGATCATCACACTTTTATTTACTTACAACTCAAGAATTACAACTCGATACTAGAACAAAAATATGACTCTATATGAATGCCTCCGGTGGTGTACTGGGATGGGCAATGATCTAGCGTGACATGCATAAAAAATTATAAATGGTGGCCAAGCCACAAATACTATGTCAACTATATGATCATGCAAAACGGAACGGTGGAAGCTGCATGGCAATATATCTCGGAATGGCTATGGAAATGCCATAATAGGTAGGTATGGTGGCTGTTTTGAGGAAGATATAAGGTGGCTTATGTGTGAAAGAGCGTATCATATCACGGGGTTTGGATGCACCGGCGAAGTTTGCACCAACTCTCAAGGTGAGAAAAGGCAATGCACGGTACCGAAGAGGCTAGCAATGGTGGAAAGGTGAGAGTGTGTATAATGCATGGACTCAACATTAGTCATAAAGAACTCATGTACTTATTGCAAAAGTTTATTAGCCCTCGAAGCAAAGTACTACTACGCATGCTCCTAGGGGGATAGATTGGTAAGAAAAGACCATCGCTCGTCCCTGTCCGCCACTCATAAGGAAGACAATAAAAAATAAATCATGCTCCAACTTCTTCGCATAACGAAAGACCATACGTGCATGCTTCAGGAATCACAAACCTTAACACAAATATTCTTACTAAACCACAATTACTCACTAGCATGACTCTAATATCACCATCTTTATATCTCAAAACAAATGCAAGGAATCAAACTTCTCATATATTCAATGATCTTCATGAAAGTTTTTATTATATCCCTCTTGAATACCCATCATATTAGGATTAAATTCATAACCTAAGCAAATTGCCATACTATTTTTAAGACTCTCAAAATAATATAAGTGAAGCATGATAGTTCATCAATTTCTTCAAAATAAAACCACCGCCGTGATCTAAAAAGATATAAGCGAAGCACTAGAGAAACTACCTAGCTCATAAGATATAAGTGAAGCACATAGAGTATTCCAATGAATTCATTATTAATGCGTGTCCCTCTCAAAAGGTGTGTACAGAAAGTTTGATTGTGGCCAAGTAAAAATCAAATAGAGTAAAGACTCACATAATACAAGACGCTCCAAGCAAAACACATATCATGTGGTGAGTAAAAATATAGCCTCAAGTAATTTACCGATGGATTGAAGACAAAAGAGGGGATGCCATCCGGGGCATCCCCAAGCTTAGATGCTTGGTTGTCCTTGAATATTACCTTGGGGTGCCTTGGGAATCCCCAAGCTTAGGCTCTTGACACTCCTTGTTCTGTAATCCATCGAAACTTCACCCAAAACTTGAAAACTTCACAACACAAAACTCAACAGAAAACTCATGAGATCCGTTAGTTAATAAAATAAATCTCCACCTTTTGGTACTATTGTAAACTCATTCCAATTTTATATTTGCATTATATCTACTGTATTCTAACTTCACCATGGCTCATACCCCCCGATACTACCCATAGATCCATCAAAATAAGCAAACAACACAACGAAAACAGAATCTGTCAAAAACAGAACAGTCTGTAAAGACCCAAATAAAATCATACTTATGTAACCCCAAAATATATGAAACATTAGGAAAACCTATGAAATTTGTACATAAATCTTTTGTAAAAAATTTAGAATTTTTCCATGTTCCAGAAATTTTTAACAATTCTGCTACTGAATGCAAAAGTTTCTGTTTTTCAGCAAAATCAAATCAACTATCATCCAAATCATCCCAAAGGTCTTACTTGCCTCAAACACTAATTAAAACATTAAAACACAATCATAACAGAGGTATAATTGCGTAAACTCATAAAAACAGAAAATAAAAATATTGGGTTGTCTCCCAACGATCGCTTTTCTTTAAAGCCTTTTAGCTAGGCGTTGATAATTCTAATGATGTTCACATGAAAGACAAAAAAATTGAAGCACAAAGGGAGCATCATATAGCATGTAAAAAACAAGTTTAAGTCTAACATACTTCCTATTCATAGGAAATTTATAGGTACAAGATTTATCAAGACAAGCAAAAACTAGCATATGCAAGGAAGAAGAAAGAAACAATAGCAATCTCAACATAACGAGAGGTAATTTAGTAACATGAAAATGTCTACAACTATATTTCCCTCTCTCATAATAATTACATGTGGGATCATATTCAAATTCAACAATATAGCTATCACATAACATATTCTCTACATGATCCATATGCATGCAAAGTTGACACTCTTCCAAAATAGTGGGACTATCATCAAATAAAGTCATGACCTCTCCAAGCCCACTTTTATAAAAATTTCATAAGATTGATCATTCTCCAAATATGTGGGTTTATTTTAGCTAAAGTTGACACTCTTACAAACCCACTTTCAATATTATGGCAAATATATTCATCATGAGGCTTAAATAAATTTTCAAGATCATAAGAAGCATTATCACCCCAATCATGATCACTGCAATAACTAGTGGACATAGCAAAATTAGCATCCCCAAGCTTGGGATTTTGCATATTCTTAGCACAATTGACATTAATAGAATTTATAATAACATAATTGCAATCATTCTTTTCATTCAAGGAGCTATCGTGAATCACTTTATAAATTCCTTCTTTGAGCACTTCATCACAATTTTCAGATTCACGAGTTTCAAGCAAAAATTCATAAAGATAATCTAGTGCACTCAACTCACTAGAAATTGGTTCATAATAATTGGATCTTTTAAAAATATTAGCAAGTGGATGAGGATCCATAAAATTTATGTTTTCTAATTTTCAATAAACATACAATTATACCAAGCGAACAAGCAAACAAACCAAGTAAGACATAAAGGCAAAATATTTTTGTATTTTTCTGAAAACATTTTAGAAGTGGGGGAGAGGAAAATGAGATGCAAATGGCGAATAATGTAAATTCAAGAGATGATAGTTTATGATAGGTGCTTGGTAGGCTTGATGTAGATCCTCCCCGGCAACGGCGCCAGAAATTCTTCCTGCTACTTCTTAAGCTTGCGTTGGTTTTTCCCTTGAAGAGGAAAGGGTGATGCAGCAAAGTGGAGATAAGTATTTCCGTCAGTTTGAGAACCAAGGTATCAATCCAGTAGGAGGAACACACAAGTCACCAATGGTTGCACCTACACAAACAAACAAATACTTGCACCCAATGTGATAAAGGGGTTGTCAATCCCTTCACGGTTACTTGCAAGGATGAGATCTGATAGAGATAGGTATAAAAGATAAATAAAAGTGCCAAATAAAGAAAAGGTAAATAAATTGCAGCAAGGTATTTTTGGGTTTTTGGTTTTATAGATCTGAAAATAATATTATAAAAATAGACCCGAGGGCCATAGTTTGCACTAGAGGCCTCTCTCTTGAAAGAACGCATATGGTGGGTAAACAAATTACTGTTGAGCAATTGATAGAAAAGCGCAAAGTTATGATGATATCTAAGGCAATGATCATGAATATAGGCATCATGTCCGTGACAAGTAGATTGACTCCTGCATGCATCCACTACTATTACTCCACACATCGACTGCTGTCCAGCATGCATCTAGTGTATTAAGTCAACAAGAACGGAGTAACGCCTTGAGCAAGATGACATGAGGTAGAGGGATAGATACAATCAATATGAAATAAACCCCACCTTTTTATCCTTAATGGCAACAATACAAATACGTGCCTCACTGTCGGTGTACTAGAATAGGGGTACCCTAGTACCCCGTACTTGTGCACGGGCAGTAGTAGCATCCCGCGGCCAGGCTTGCGGGAGGACAGCCAGAGAGAAGCTCAAGATTATTAAGCCATTCAAGAACAAAGTATACAAAGCAAGAGTTAAGGCCCCGGCAAGAGGAGCTTGCCGGGAGGGACAGCTGAGGCCCAGCCTGAGGTTTGCTGTAGCAGAGTACTTGCCGCGGCAAGGTACTTGCCCCGGCAAGTCATTGGCTGCGGCAAGGTATTGGCTGCGGCAAGATAGCAGCTGCGGCAAGGTACTTGCCCCGGCAAGTTACCTTGCGCGGCAAGCTATGGGTTGCGGCAAGCTGTCAGGTGCGGCAAGGTCTTGCCGCGGCAAGCGTTACTGTACCACTGTGCTACTGTGCTGCTCCGGTGCCTCTGCCAGCGTGGCGCTCTGGGTCCTTCCAAGCGTGTGTGGCAGGGCACTGTGTAGACGGCGGTACACTGTAGCTAGCGGTGCAGGAGCAGGTGGGATAGGCTTTTCCCACGTCCAAGACGTCCGGGTACATGTATCTGGACAGCTAAGGCATGTGCATTTAATGCCCTTGTCCCCTGCCGTCAGTGGTAGGTAGGACATGTCATCCTGGTAATAATGGCCTTACTGTAGCAACTTTCCACCTCTACCTTTACTGTTTGCCACCTGTTGGTGACCCCTTTGTGCGTATAAAAGGAGGCCCATAGGCAACATGGAGGGGGAGAGGAACTGGGGGATGGAGAACTCTAGTATTGTACGCAGCTACTCTGTACTGTAGCGCTCCTGGAGCTAGAACAATCATACAGATAATAAACCAAAAAGCAGGAGTAGGGTTTTACGCATCCGTGCGGCCCGAACCTGGGTAAATCTCTCTCGTGCACTGTCGTGTTCTTCGCTAGATTTGCTCTTCGTGCGACCGTCTCTCCCTGCCGAACGTAAAGGGGTCCTTCCCTGGGTCCCATAGGTGATCGCGGATTCGTCCCCGACATCTTTGGCGCGCCAGGTAGGGGGAAGGAGGTTGTGTGAACCTAATCTAGCAATTTGCGCGTTAGTTTTTGGGCCATCCTCCGCCTTATGGCTCCAAAAAAGAAGACTTCGGCCATCGGTGCGTTTACGTCCAACCCGCCTGCTCCCATGCAGGAGGGTGCCGACGTGATTGCGGCTGCTGGGGGGACTGGAGAGCGCGAGCTCCTATTACCTCCACCTGTCCAAAATTGGGCCAGCAACGCCAATCTTGGCGCTGCTGGGTCTGGGAACGCAGCGCTGCTCGCTGCTGCTGGCCCTGCAAGCTCCAGAAACGGTGCTGCGCGTTCTGGAACGCCTGCGCCGGTTCAGACGCCGCGGCCTTCGCAAGAAGCCCGTGACAGGCAGCGTCCTGACGCCCCAGGTGCCAGGCACTCCCTGGATAATGAACTTGCGCATCGATCTCGAGATGCGCGGGGTCACCATACGCAACAACACGCTGGCGGGGTCGAGGTACGGTCGCCTGGGCGTGGAGATGCTCCTTCTAACACTGTTAGGAGTAAGAGCATCCCACAGTCCTCACGCCACTCGATACCTCCCTCACCAGCAGAAGCGTTGGCGTGTGCGCAGCTGCTCCTTAACTTCCCTCCACCAGCAGATAAGCTTGACGAGTGGAGGGCAACCATTCAGAGCCGTCTCAGCTTCGCTGATGCCGACCCGGTGCGCGCGGCTGACAAGAGAACTGGTGACAATGCTGTCACCAACAAGAACGGCGAGGGGGCAACAACCGTACACTCACCGCCCAGACGGCCTCAGTCGCCGACACGTCAAAACGACGCCCATGGCGATGGTTCCACGGCGTCGTCTGACCCGCGAGCTCGTTGTGACCAGCGCCTCGTTCTTCAGGAACGCAGAGGAGAAGACGCTCGTACCACTATCGAGCGAAGGAGAGAAGCGCATCGTCAGTCTGACAGACGCGCAGGGCCCGCTGTTGACATGCATGCGCCAGGGGATCCTGGCGACTTGCCGTACGCGGTAAGTTGTCCAGCGTTCACCCGTGAGCTGCGGTAGGTCCAGTGGCCCAATCGCAAGGCTTTCAAGCCTGACGTGCCGGAGAAGTATGATGGCAAGACACACCCGTCGGAGTTCCTCAACATTTACACCATTGCGGTGCAAGCTGCCGGGGGACGAGACGACAAGATTCTTGCTAACTACTTCCTGCTCGTGTTAAAGCGCAACGTCGTCTCATGGCTCATGCACTTGCCGGAGAACTCCATTTCTTCATGGGCGGACCTGTGCCATTAGTTTGTTGGTGCCTTTACTGGCGGTCATCAACCTCATGGCCAGGAGAGTGATCTTCTTCTCATCCCCCAGAAGGAAGGAGAGCCCCTGCGCAAATACATTCAAAGGTTCAGCCGCGTACAGTACAACATCCCAGATGTTCACCCCGCTGCGGTTATTAGCGCGTTCCATCAGAACGTGCGTAACCGCAAGATGCGGGAGGAAATGGCGATGACCAAGGTCAGAGACATTGGCCAGCTATATTCTCTCGCCGACAAGTGTGCGCGTGCTGAAGAGGGAAGGAAACTTCCCGGTGAAGGTGTTGGCCCAGGGGGGAGCTCTGACAGCGAAGGTACCGCCCCGGCAAAGAAGGGCCGGCGGCGGAACAACAGGAAGAAAAAGGGGAAAGCTGTGCTTGCCGTCGAGCAGTCCAGCGGCAACGGCAGCGCCGACAAGGCCAAAGTCGAGGGCTCCGGCAAGGAGATTGCCACGTGCGCCAACTGTCAGGCCTTGGCGGCTGCCGACAAGCAGGACGGCTCCGACAAGCAATATTGCAAGATCCACCGCACCAAGGGACACGATCTCTAGAACTGCCGACGAGTCGAGGAGCTTGTCGAACAGCAGAAAGCTGAGTATGAGAGGCGCGACAAGGAGAAGGCCCCAGAAGGTGCTGGCGGGTCTGGCAAGAAGCGCACTGCCCGAGGAGGGCGTCATGGCAAGGCCAAGCAGCAGCAGAGAGACAGGCCTCCTCGTGGCCGCGACAAAGATGATGATGATGATGATCTAGATGATGAAGAATCCAGTGAGCACGAATTTCAGAAAGCCGCAGAAGTCTTGTGTGTTGACGGTGGTGCTTCGTTGCATTCTTCTCACCGCCAACTTAAATAGTGGGCGCGAGAGATCAATGCAGCGGAACCATCTGTTGACGCCAGAAAGCTTCTGAAGTGGTCCGACACGCCTATCATCTTTGACATTGAGGACCATCCTGACTGCACAATGGCGGTCGGGTGCTTGCCGATGTTGGTTTCACCAACGATCCGCAACCTCAAGGTCACGAAGATGTTAGTTGACGATGGGGCCGGCTTGAATCTGATTTCGCCTGCTGTGCTCCGGAAACTTCAAATCTCTGACGGCGAGCTTGAGGAAACTGGTACTTTCCAAGGAGTCAATACAGGAAGGAGCAAGCTGAAAGGGAAGATCGCGCTGCCAGTGACATTTGGCGGCGAGCTGAACTACCGGACCGAGAAGGTCACCTTTGATGTTGCCGATATTCCATTGCCTTATAATGGGATACTTGGCCGTCCAGCGCTCGCCAAGTTCATGGCAGCCTCTCATTATGCCTACAACGTGTTGAAGATGCCAGGCCCAGTAAGTGTTATCACAGTTCCCTGCGACAAGAAGGATGCGCTTATTTGCGCCGACAAGATCTACCGGGAAGCAGCTGCCACAACTGCCGCCAAGGCACTTGCCGCTGAAGCTCTCGGGGGGGAGAACAAGAGGAAGTCCGGCAAGAGCTCCTGTGCCCACTTCGGCAAGCGCACCTCTTCGGAGTGCTGCGCTGCCGTCGAGGACGCACCAGAGAGCTCCACCGGCAAGTGCAAGAAGAACAAAGCCGCTCCGCCGGCGACAAAGAAGGTGCCCGCCAAGGAGGACGGCACTGGTGGTTCCTTCACCATCAGTGCCACACTTGACAACAAATAGGAAAGCGCGCTCGTTGCTTTCCTGCGGGCGAATGTCGACGTGTTTGCATGGCAACCGTCCGACATCCCCGGTGTTCCCAGGAAAGTAATTGAGCACCACCTTGCCGTTTTTCCCCACGCGAGGCCGTCAAGCAGAAAGCCAGAAAGCAAGCTGTGGAGCGGCAAGAGTTTATTGCGGAAGAAATCAAGAAGTTGGAAGCAGCAGGCCTCGTCAGAGGAGTGCTCCATCCTACGTGGTTGGCCAATCCTGTTGTCGTGCGCAAAGCGAATGGAAAATGGAGGCTTTGTATTGATTTCACTGATGTCAATAAAGCTTGTCCCAAAGACCCATTTCCTTTGCCTCGCATAGACCAGATTGTTGACTCCACGGCAGGATGTGATTTGCTTTCATTTCTTGACGCATATTCAGGGTATCATCAAATCTTCATGGCTGAGGAAGATGAGGAAAAGACCGCATTTATCACACCCTGTGGCACATACTGTTTCGTACGTATGCCATTTGGTTTGAAAAATGCTGGTTCGACATTTGCAAGAGCCGTCCAGATTGCTTTTGAGCCTCAGCTGCACAGAAATGTGGAAGCCTATATGGATGATATTGCGGTCAAAAGCAAAGACAGGGCTACTTTGGTTCAAGATCTAGAAGAAACTTTTGTAAATCTGCGCAAGATCAACCTGAAGCTCAACCCCGAGAAGTGCGTGTTTGGAGTTCCCTCCGGCAAGCTTCTCGGGTTCTTTGTGTCTCAACGTGGAATTGAAGCCAATCCTGACAAGATCAAAGCCATTGAGCAAATTGAAGCACCAAAGCGCGTCAAGGATGTACGACGACTTGCCGGCTGTGTTGCTGCTCTCAGTAGGTTTATCTCCAAGTCAGCTGAGCGCGCCCTGCCATTTTTCAAAATCTTAAAAAAGGCAGGTCCATTGAAATGGACTCCGGAGGCGGAGGCAGCGCTGCAAGACTTGAAGAGATACCTCTCCTCTCCTCCAATACTTGTCGCACCTAAACCACAAGAGAAGTTGTTGCTGTATCTAGCGGCAACCAATCAAGTGGTTAGTGCTGCGCTAGTAGCGGAGAGAGAGGTGGATGAGGAGGCAGTAACTGCGGCAAGCACGTCCAGCAACAAGCTGGGGGCTCCCCCGACAAGTTTTGCTGCCGACAAGGATTCGTCTGCGCAGTCAGGCGAAGTGATACAAAAGAAGAAAATGGTGCAGCGCCCGGTCTACTTTGTGAGCTCTCTTCTGCAGGGAGCTAGGTCAAGGTATTCTGGTGTGCAGAAGCTGCTTTTCGGCCTTCTCATGGCCTCGAGAAAGCTGCCCCATTACTTTCAAGCACATGAAGTTACCATCGTCACTCGCTTCCCGCTGAAAAGGATTTTGCAAAATCCAGAAGCGACAGGCAGGATTGTCGAGTGGGCGTTGGAGTTGTCGAGCTTTGGTCTCAAGTTTGAGAGTACATCAACCATACAGAGCCGAGTTTTGGCAGAGTTTGTCGCAGAATGGACACCAACGCCAGACGAAGAAATCCCAGAGACGACTCTCCCTGGCAAGGAGACAAGCAAAGAGTGGCTCATGTACTTTGATGGTGCCTTTTCGCTGCAAGGCGCCGGTGCTGGCGTACTGCTTGTCGCACCCACCGGAGGGCACCTCAAGTACGTGGTCCAAATGCACTTTCCCAAGGAACAGGCGACGAACAATACTGCAGAATATGAGGGGTTGCTTGCCTGTCTCAGGATCGCGGCAGACCTTGGGATTAAGAAGCTTATTGTCAGGGGAGATTCGCAGCTTGTCGTCAGGCAAGTGAACAAGAACTACCAATGCCCATTGATGGAAGCTTATGTAGATGAGGTGAGGAAGTTGGAGGAACGCTTTGACGGCCTACAAATGGAGCACGTCCCACGTGCTGAGAATGACATTGCCGATGGTTTGTCAAAGTGCGCCGCACTCAAATTGCCTGTGGAACCAGGCAATTTTGTGCTCCAACTAACTCAGCCATCCGTGACGCCATCAGTAGGGCAAGGCAGGAAGAGGAAGTTGGCTTCTGGCGACTACTTCCCGGCAGAGCTCCCTGAAGCCGCGGCAAGAAGGCTGCCAAAGCCAGCGCCAAAGATGCAGAGGGGCAACTTGCTCCCACAAGGCCTCACGCTCTTGTCGTTGAAGCGGGTGCTCCTAGGCAAGAGGCAAAGGGGCAACTTGCTCCGACAAGACTTCAGGTCCTTGTCGTTGAAGCAGGCGCTCCTGATCGAAGCGCTGAGGAGCAAGATGCTCCGACGAGGCCTTGGGCTTCCGTCGTTGAAGCAACAGCTCCTGACGAGCTTGTTGAAGGACAGCACGCTCCAGCAGGGCCCCAGGCTCTTGTCGTTGAAGCGGCTGTTCCCGCCAAGCTCGTCGGGGAACGGCCGGCTCTGGTAGAGCGACAAGCTCTTGCCGTAGGGCCTGATGTTCCCGCAGCAGAAGAAATGCCTTTAGTCCTCGTTGTCGAGCCACAGGCTCCAGCGTGGGCGCAACAGATCGTCCGTTTCCTTCAGACAGGAGAACTTCCCGAAGAGCGGGAAGAAGCGGAGAAAGTAGCCCGACGGTCCAATATGTATCAATTTGTCGATGACATGCTGTGCAGAAAAAGACCAAACGGTGTGAAATTGAAGTGTATTCCCCGGGAAGAAGGACAGGAGCTGTTGGCGGAGATTCATGGAGGCATATGTGGTCACCACATAGGGTCAAGAGCCCTTGCTGGAAAGGCTTTCCGGCAAGGTTTCTTTTGGCCCACCGCCCTCCAGGATGCAACTGCACTAGTAACCAAGTGTGAAGCGTGCCAGTTTCATTCCAAGCAGATTCATCAGCCAGCTCAAGCTCTCCAGACAATCCCTCTCTCCTGGCCATTTTCGGTCTGGGGGCTCGACATCCTCGGCCCCTTTCCCCGTGCCACCGAGGGCTTCGAGTACTTGTATGTGGCCATCGACAAGTTTACGAAGTGGCCGGAAGTGGAAGCAGTGAGGAAGGTGACAGCACAATCAACCATCAAGTTCTTCAAGGGAATTGTTTGTCGCTTTGGTGTTCCTAACAGGATCATCACTGACAACGGTACCCAGTTCACGAGCCACGCCTTCATGCAGTATGTCGAAGACCTTGGCGCCAAGGTCTGTTTCGCTTCTGTTGCTCACCCGCGAAGCAACGGACAAGCTGAAAGGGCAAATGCTGAAGTGCTGCGTGGGCTCAAGACGAGAACTTTCGATAGGCTGCGCAAGTGCGGCAAGAACTGGATCGAGGAGCTGCCAGTGGTTCTTTAGTCGATCAGGACGACGCCAAATCGAGCTACTGGCCAGACGCCTTTTGCTCTAGTTTATGGAGCAGAGGCAGTTCTCCCCACGGAACTCGTATACGGGTGACCTCGAGTGCTCGCTTACGATGAGCTTGAGCAAGAGCAACTGCGGCAAGATGACGCTGTGCTCCTCGAGGAGGATCGTCTTCAGGCTGCTGTGAGAGCTGCTCGCTACCAGCAAGCTTTGCGTCGCTACCATAGCCGCAAAGTTAATGCCAGAAGTCTCGAGGAAGGCGACCTTGTTCTTCGGCGCGTTCAGTCGGCCAAGAATTCAAACAAGTTGACGCCGAAGTGGGAAGGCCCTTATCGGGTGAAACAAGTCACCAGGCCCGGCGCTGTCCGCCTGGAGACCGGGGATGGCATTCCAGTGATCAATTCCTGGAACATTGAGCATCTTCGTAAGTTTTTTCCATAAGGCGCGGTTGCCGGGCCCTTCCCCGGCAACCACCTTTTGTACAAGTCTTGCCGCTGTTGCATGTAATCCTTTGTACAAAGCCAGGCGCAGACCCTGTGCATAAATAAAGCTTTTGTATTTCGCAGTTTTTGACGATTTCATGTTTACTTTTATTTTGCATGATTATCTGACATACTGTGCAGTACAGCCTCCCCGGTAAGCATTAACGAGCCGCCAAGCTCCTATATCTTTATTTTCTCTTCTTTCTTTTTCTCAAAGAGACAGAAGCTTCCCTCGTGCACAAGTTTGCCGGGGGGGATGGGATAATGATATGGACCAGGCGTCGTTCAAAGAAACTTTGCCTTGCCGGGAAGAAGGCAGCGGCAAGCAGTGACAAGACCTTGCCGCGGAGAGATCAGCGACAAAGCTAAGTGCCAAAGTTTGAACAATCAAATTCTTTTTTATTTTCAAGGTTATTTTCCTTGAACGATACTACTCTTTGTATGGAAAACCTGTGCGCGACGGAACCTAAGCGTAATCGGTCGCGCCCTTACCTTGTTTCGAGTCCGCTCAACAACCTAAGTGGCTGCACTGAGCGCGACAAGGTTGCTTGCCGGCAGCGGCACCGCCAGCAGGCTGCTGAAGTCCCGCACCCAGCGCTCGCGGCAATGGTGCGCGCACCGGCAAGTTCCCTATAAGCGTCGGGCAAGTACACACAAAGAAAGAAATTGCTCAAGGGAGATGACATGCATTAACTCCAAAATATTGCAAGTTATATTACAAGATAAGTTGCCGCGGCTTAAACAGATTATTCTTTAACATGTCTAGCGGCGGCAAGGAGCGAGAAGAATGGGCTCTCTAATTGCGGTGCTCGCCTTCGACTCTCTGGATTTGGTCCACCCTCTCCACGATGGGCACGACAAGGGCCTCTAGTGGTGCGGGGTCGTATCCCTTCGGCAAGCTTTTGAAGATGTTGCTGAAGTCGACGCCCGGGTTTCTGTATGCTATCTTCACCAACAACCTCCGGAGAACTCCCCGACAAAGCCTGCATGACTCGTCGGCTAGTTCAGCCTTGTGATTGACTTGGAGCTGTTGGAGTGCTTCTACTACTCCGTCGAAGAACTCGGCTAGCTTGACGCTAGTTTGCGTGTTCTTGTCGGTGGAGTACCCGAAGTCCGGCACCTTCAGGGCAGTCAGCTCCTTGTCGATGTCCTTGGCGGCACTGGCAAGCCTGTCTATGAAGATCCCCACGTTATCCCTGAACCTCTTGTGGGTTGCAATAGCGTCTTGAAGCAGACCCTTTTCTTTCTGGAGCTCTGTCATTAGAAGCCCTTCGCGCTTTCTGGTGGTGTCGAGCGTCTCCTTCAGCGTGGCCAGCTTCAGCTTCAGGTCTGCTCTGGAGTCGTTGGCGGCGGCAAGCAGATTGTTCTTCTTGGCTATGGTAACTTGCATCTCCGCCAAAGTGTGGGTCACCTTTGCCCTCTCACTTTCAAGCGTTGAGAGCTTGTCACCGTTTGCCTTGAGGGCGGCCTCTAGTCTTGCCACTTTCTCCTCCGTTTCCTTCCTGTTCACTTCTGCAGCAGCGACAGCGTTGGTGGCCTCCACCAACTTGCTGGCGTACTCTTAGGCCAAGGCTTCGATTTCCTTCTGGTGTTTTTGTGCCTGCCCCTGGGTCCGCTCTGCGACAAGTCTTGCCACCTCCTCGTCTTTCTGCTGGAGGGTTTCGTCAAGTTTCTTCTTGCGCTCGGCAAGTTCCTCTTCGTGGGCATCAAGGTCCACTTTCCGCTGGTTCAGATCACCAGCCTGAGCAGACAACTCCTTGGCGGTCTCCTCCTGTTTTTGTTCAATGTCTTGCTTCATCAGGAGGAGGGCCTGCCGTTCTTCGGCCAGCTGTGCCCGCTTGACCTCTAACGCATTAAGAGATCGCGCGCGGACGTCCGCCAAGATCTCCGCGCGCCTCAACATGTCAGCTTCGGCCTTCTCGATGAGCGCCTCCCTGGAAGCTAGCTTCTCCCGTCGGGCGCGATGAAGATTCAGCAGCTTTTGGAGCAGTTGCTCCTCTTCAGACGTGCTGCTGCTGCTGGCACCTGGCGCATCCACAAGCTGGAGCCCGGCAGCGGCAAGGATCTCCTCGTCCACAACATCCTCCTCGGTTGGCGCTCTGGAGCCCACCGTCTAGGGGAGGCTGAAGTAGACGTTCTCGCCGACCCGGATGTATTTGCTTGGCGGAGGCGAGTTGGGCGCTGCCGCCTCGTCAGTGGTTGAGGGACCCGTGGTTGGAGTAGCGCCTGGCGCTCCTGTGGCCTCAGGGCCGTCAGTACGACCACCGGCTCCCTTGCCGGCCTCCTCAGCAGCCTTCTGGGCGGCCTCAGCTTCAGCAGCCTTGGCGGCTTCATCGGTGGGCGCCTTGGCGGTATTATCCTCGGCGGCCTTACCGGCCTCTTCGGCAGCCCTGGCAGCTTCTTCGTCGGCAAGCTTGTCGGCTGCCAGCTTATCGGCCTTGGCAGCGGCGGCCTTGGCGGCCTCGTCGTCGACGGCCCCTGTGGTGTTCTCCTCGGCAGAAGAGTCAATGTTCATTGGCTCCACCGAGGAGGGCTCTGCCAACCCGAGAAGTAAAGCAAAAAGAGCTTCAGGAAGAAATTCAAGAAGACAAAAGAAAGAAAGCAGAAAGAGTTTTGCGGCAAGTGGGTTTACCCGTGTTGAGCTCAGGAGCGGTGGGCTCCCCTCCCCCGTCAACGTTTGTCATTGGGGTGGGGTCGCCAGCGCTGGTGCTTGGCGCTTCGGCGCTTGCCGGCTCCTCTTCGTGGCTCGGCTCGCTAGTGGGAGCCCTTACCGGAGATCTTCTCCTTGGCGGTGTGGTCGAGGGGGGTGGTACTTCTGGAGCACCTTCAGGTGGCTCCACTTGCTGCTCCTCTCCTACACGCCCAAAGATGTCAGTGACAAATGCTTGTTCCTCAGCGACCGCCAGCGAAAGGTAGTTGAAATACTTACGCTGGGGGCTGCGACGAGGGCTGGGCTCCGAGCTGGTCGGGATGGTCTCAGACGCTCCCCCGGTGGTTGCCGTGGGCTCATCTTCGACGACCACCACGGTCTTGCTCGTCGAGACCTTAGCTCTCTTCCTTATCCTCTTCGCCAAGGTTTCCTCCTTGCGGAAGCAGGGCCGGAGCGCGGCAAGTGAGGACAGAAACAAAATCTTACAAAGATTGAGGGTCGCGGCAAGGGAACTTACTCTTCCTCGTCGTCCTCTTCGCTGAGAGCGGAAAAATCAAAGTCTGCCTCCGTGTGAGGAGGGGGAGGAGGGGGAGCTGGGCTCCTTGGCCGCTTGGCGGGGGTAGTAGCAGTGGTCTTTGATGACCCTGCTCCAGTTGTCGGGGCCGCGTGAGACGCTCCCGCAGCACCAGCCCTTGCCGCGGTCGAGCGCGTCGAACGGCGCTCCGGCGGTTGTTGAACTTCTTGCCGCTCAGCCACTTTGCCAAGCCTGCGAAGGCGTTTCCTCCTCAGAGGGGCTGAGGACTCTGACTGCGGTGGGCTTTCGGTGCCCTCCTCGGAAGAGGAGCCCTCATCCTCCGAGCTGCCTGACTCGTCGGCAGGCTGGCTTGGCCCGACATCCTTGCCGGGTGCGGCGAGCTCGCCCTTCCCGGCAAGCATCCCCTGCTCGGCAAGGCTCTCCTTTTGTGCCTCGTCGAGCTCCGCCAAAGTATAACCAAAATCGCCAGCTTCCCTGGCGAGCCTGTCCTCCTCCACTCTTCGAGCAATGAATTCTATTTCTTGCTCAGTGGTGTTGCGGACGAGCCACTCCTCCACCCGGACCTGCTTTTCGACCGTGGAGTCAAAGAATCGCCGCACGTCTTCTTCGAGCGGCACATCCCAAGTTGCTTCAACGCTGTGCGCATTGTAGAGCGGCATCATAGCGATGATTGCACTCAATGCGGAGTTGTTGCAAAGGGGCACGATGTGCTTCGGCAGCGTGAACGCCTTGTCGCGCTTCTCTGGATCTGTCTCTTGCTTGAACAGTTCTCGCATGAAGAAGTCGTGCTGCAGAACTGTGAAGTTGTTGATCAGTCCAGAGCGCAGCCGCATGATATCGGCTGGGTTCTTCCAATCAGAGGCCGGCCTTCCTCTCTGCTGCAGAGGAGCAATGCGGCGGCGGAGGAAGTCTGCGCCAACCATCCCTATGGTGAGCCCGGCCTCCCTGAGCCGTATGATCCTGGTAGCGGCAATCTCCAGCTTTTTGTCCTGGGGATCCAGATCACTCCAGTCCGTGCCACGCGCTGCTGGGGTCTTGCGAAGCTCACAGTATGGTGGCGGCTCGTCGTCAATGATCCAACACCATTCAGACCGGATTTCTCCCCATCTTGGGCGGAGATCCCCCTTCAGATAATGCTCCTTGGCGCCCAATCTTGAAACGAACGAGACGCCAACAGTGAGAGGCTCCCCCTTTTCAGCACGGGGAGTGAAGTAATGCCTGAACAGCGCGGTGTTGGGTGCGACGCCGACGAAGTTCTCGCACAGATGCGCAAATATTGCCATGGTGGATACGGCATTCGGTGTGAGATCCAGCAGACGGAGATTGAAAGTGTACATGACGTCGCTGAAGAAATCCGAGTACGGTGGGCAGAGCCCGCACCAAAAGTAGCAAGCGAAGAAGGGGTGCTTGCTCACTTCGCTCTCGTCGGTGGCTGGGCGAACGCGGGTGGCCGGATGCGCCTTGGTCCTCACGGCCCACATGCCTTGGAACTTGGCCTTCAGATCCGCCCCCGTGAGCGTCGGAGCGAAGAGCGCGTACTTCTGCCTCTTCAACTGCGCCTGGGTCTCCGTCCTTGAGGACTTCCCCGTCTTCCCCTTTTCTCCTTTGGGAGGCATGGCGAAGGCGGAGCTGAGGACCGAGGGAGATGCGGACGCGCGCGGTGGCGGAGGATTGGGAAACCGCTTTGTTTTGGAGCGGAGGAAGAAGAAGGCGGAGATTTGGAGATCGAGAATGGTGAGAGGGGTGTGTGAGTGCTTCTGCAGGTCCCTCCTTTTATGGGGAAAGATGCGGAACCATCCGCCCCTTGGTCATTCGAGATAACTGCGCACGCTTCCCACGCTCCGCATTCAACGCGCGACGCGTGGGAGAGCGTGCAATTAAACAGCATAGAGACATTTCGGCTTATCCCAGCCACACGTGCCCGTGCACTGTTTGGGCCTGGCCCAACAACGCCCGGCACCGTGTGTGGCCCAGGCCCGGGGGCTCCTGTCGGTGTACTAGAATAGGGGTACCCTAGTACCCCGTACTTGTGCACGGGCAGTAGTAGCATCCCGCGGCCAGGCTTGCGGGAGGACAGCCAGAGAGAAGCTCAAGATTATTAAGCCATTCAAGAACAAAGTATACAAAGCAAGAGTTAAGGCCCCGGCAAGAGGAGCTTGCCGGGAGGGATAGCTGAGGCCCAGCCTGAGGTTTGCTGTAGCAGAGTACTTGCCGCGGCAAGTCATTGGCTGCGGCAAGGTATTGGCTACGGCAAGATAGCAGCTGCGGCAAGGTACTTGCCCTGGCAAGTTACCTTGCGCGGCAAGCTATGGGTTGCGGCAAGCTGTCAGGTGCGGCAAGGTCTTGCCGCGGCAAGCGTTACTGTACCACTGTGCTACTGTGCTGCTCCGGTGCCTCTGCCAGCGTGGCGCTCTGGGTCCTTCCAAGCGTGTGTGGCAGGGCACTGTGTAGACGGTGGTACACTGTAGCTAACGGTGCAGGAGCAGGTGGGATAGGCTTTTCCCACGTCCAAGACATCCGGGTACATGTATCTGGACAGCTAAGGCATGGGCATTTAATGCCCTTGTCCCTTGCCGTCAGTGGTAGGTAGGACATGTCATCCTGGTAATAATGGCCTTACTGTAGCAACTTTCCACCTCTACCTTTACTGTTTGCCACCTGTTGGTGACCCCTTTGTGCGTATAAAAGGAGGCCCATAGGCAACGTGGAGGGGGAGAGGAACTGGGGGATGGAGAACTCCAGTATTGTACGCAGCTACTCTGTACTGTAGCGCTCCTGGAGCTAGAACAATCATACAGATAATAAACCAAAAAGCAGGAGTAGGGTTTTACGCATCCGTGCGGCCCGAACCTGGGTAAATCTCTCTCGTGCACTGTCGTGTTCTTCGCTAGATTTGCTCTTCGTGCGACCGTCTCTCCCTGCCGAACGTAAAGGGGTCCTTCCCTGGGTCCCATAGGTGATCGCGGATTCATCCCCGACACTCACTACCCCTTCTGTCACTGGGTGAGGACATCACAAGATTGAACCCATTACAAAGCACCTCTCCCATTGCAAGAAAAATCAGTCTAGTTGGCCAAACCAAATCAATAGATCAGAGAGAAATACAAAGCTATAATAATCATGCATAAAAGAGTTCAGAGAAGACTCAAATAATATTCATAGATAATCTGATCATAAACCTACAATTCATCGGATCTCAACAAATGCACCTCAAAAGAAGATTACATCGAATAGAACTCCAAGAACATCGAGGAGAACGTTGTATTGAAGATCAAAGAGAGAGAAGAAGCCATCTAGCTACTAGCTATGGACATGTAGGTCTGTGGTTAACTACTCACACATCATCGGAAGGGCAGCAAGGTTTATGTAGAGGCCCTCCATGATCGAATCCTCCTCCGGCAGAGTACCGGAACAGGTCTCCAGATGGGATCTCAAGAGGATAGAAACTTGCGGCGGCAGAAAAGTATTTTTGGTGTGCCCTCTTGTATATGGGGAATATTTGAGTATTTATGGAGCTGAGATTAGGGTTAGAGGAGCCACGGGGGGCCCACAAGCTTATAGGGCATGCCTGGTGACCTTGTGGCTCACCCCTGGACCTTCTGGCCTCCTCTCGAAGCTTTCTAGATGTCTTCTGGCCCAAGAAAAATTGTCAAAAAGTTTCGTTCTGTTTGGACTCCGTTTGGTATTGATTTTCTGTAAAAGACAAAACAAGGAAAAAACAACAACTGCCACTGGGCACTAGGTTAATAGGTTAGCCCCAAAAAATGATATAAAATAGCATAATGATGCATATAAAACATCCAAGATGGATAATATAATAGCATGGAACAATAAAAAATTATAGATACATTGGAGATGTATCAAGTAGCAAGGACAAGAGGATGTGGAACCCCTTCAAAATGCTAAGGACAATGATTGGCAAAAGCTCAAGACTCTTCATTTTTTTAAGTGATCCAAGATCACGTTGAGTCCATAGGAAAGCCAATACTATTACAAGGGGATGAGGTGTTGCATAATGGTCTACTTGCTCAAAGTGCTTAGTGATATCGCTCCAAAACCCTCGGCCACTTTCTCTATCCAAATATATCAAAACCCTAATTCCAAACTCGGCCCCACGATATCTTCCATCCGGAGCCACCGAGTTCATCTTCACATAGCCACTGCAAGAAACCCTAACAGTTCGGTCACACTGATATGGATCTCGTTCTCACCGAGATGGCCCTGCCAACTCTCTGTTACCTGTTGCAATTATTTCGGTCTCACTGAGATGGCTTGCCAACTCTCTGTTCCCTTATTGCTTCAGTTCGATCTCACCGAGTTGATGCAATCGGTGCCACCGAGACGAGGTTTGCCCTCAGCCCTAGCACATCGGGCACACCGAGTTGTTCCCATCGATCCCACCGAGATTCCTAACATTCATATTTTTGAACTGATCGGTGCCACCGAGTTTAACTAATCGGTGCCACCGAGATGAGTCAAAAGTGTGTAACGGTTGGATTTTGTGTGAAGGCTATATATACCCCTCCACCCTCCTCTTACCAAGAAAGAGAGCCATCAGAATGTGCCTACACTTCCACCATTCATTTTCTGAGAGAGAACCACCTACTCATGTATTGAGATCAAGAGATTCCATTCCTACCATTTGAACCTTGATTTCTAGCCTTCCCCAAGTTACTTTCCACTCAAATCCTTCTTCCACCATAGACAAATATGTGAGAGAGAGTTGAGTGCTGGGGAGACTATCATTTGAAGCACAAGAGCAAGGAGTTCACCATCAACACACCATCTATTACCTTTTGGAGAGTGGTGTCTCCTAGATTGGTTAGGTGTCGCTTGGGAGCCTCCGTCGTGATGTGGAGTTGAACCAAGAAGTTTGTAAGGGCAAGGAGATCGCCTACTTCGTGAAGATCTACCCGAGTGAGGCAAGTCCTTCGTGGGCGATGGCCATGGTGGGATAGACAAGGTTGCTTCTTCGTGGACACTTCATGGGTGGAGCCCTCCGTTGACTCACGCAACCGTTACCCTTCGTGGGTTGAAGTCTCCATCAACGTGGAGGTATGATAGCACCACCTATCGGAACCACGCCAAAAATTCTCCGCGTCTCCATTGCATTTGCACACTCCAATCCAATCCCTTTACATTCTTGCACTTGCATGATTTACTCTTCCTGCTGCTCATACTCATGCTATGCTTGTGTTGAATTTATTGTATGTCATTAACTTGTGCTAAACTCAACCTTAACTTGAAGAATTAAAAAATGCCACTTTTGCTTGTTAAGGGTCTAATCACCCCCTCTAGACCCCTCTTATCGATCATTTCAATTGGTATCAGAGCTTTGGTCTCCATTGCTTTGGTTTAATCGCCATTGGAGGAAGATGGATGAGTCTATGTTCGGGAGTATTAGACGTAGAGTGCCTATTCTTGATGGGGAGTTTTATGGTTCTTGGAAAAATGAGATGCTTGAGATTTTCAATGAGTATAATTTGAACAAGTATATTCTCAGCCCTTATGTGCCTCCCATTGATCCTTTGCATCCTACCCCCGATGAGTATCTTGACATGGTTCGCAATCTTAGAACTATTGATCTTATCATTAAAGGATTGCCTAGAAATTTGCTTGTTTTCTTTCCTACTTTTGAATGCGCATATACTATATGGAATTATCTTGAGGAACGCTTTCCAAATCACTCTTTGAAAAATCTAGATGAGATTCTTCAAAAATCCATTGCTTTTCATAAGATGAAGCCTAGTGATCCCAAGTTTGATGAATGCTTATTTGAGCTCTGTGATCTTATGTGTGCCAAGGTGATGTTGGAATCATTAGTAGCATCATCTTGGAGACAATTAAAATTCATAAACTTGAACATTGTCATGATCATAAATCTAACGGATCACTTCAACTAGGTGAGGATCATACGCACAATGATGATGATATTGAGCATGGCTATTATGATGAAGATGAAGAAAGTGATATTGACTATGAGGAATCTTAGTCTCATGGCGAATCTTCAAAATTACATATCCGGAGGAAAAGAGTGGATTCTTGATAGTGGATGTACCGATCACATGACCGGAGAGAAAGACATGTTCTGTGAGCTTGCCAAAAATGATGGTCCCCGCAAGTATGTGAATTTTGGAGACAACTCCAAAGGTAAGGTACTTGGCCTTGTTAAGGGTGGTCATATCCAATGATAGCTCTATTCAAAATGTTATGTTCATTGAATCTCTTGGTTACAATCTTCTTTCCATATCTAGACTGATGAGGACATCAATACCATTGTTACACCCACAGCCCCTGCTGCTATACATACTGGACCAATTACTAGAGCTCGGGCACGCCAATTAAATTATCACGTACTTTCGTTTCTTGGTAATGATTCTAATGTTCATGAGAATATGCTGCTGCCTAAATTGGATACATTTGTCTTGCTTACAAATGAAGGGCCTAGCTTGGACAAGAGGGATGAACATTGGAGCAAGATCAAGCATGGATATGATGGCATGCGCAAGGGGAACAAGAACAAAGTTACAAGGGATGATTTCAGGACTTTGAAGCCACCATAATTAGTGCATGAAGCCTTGGATGAAATATACAAGATGCCACTTCATAAATTTCGTCTAGAGGCTATTTTAGGTGCTGCGTCACCTTATTATTCGGCCAGGCCCATGTAATTTCGAAATACTTGAGTATAGACTGTTTTTAGAGTCCGTATGTGTGGGGAAACAAGAGATATGGTTGGTTTTGGACCCCTCCTCCAAGGGCCATGAAATCCCCCCCCCCCTCTTCCTCCATATATACAACCCTTAGGGCAACGTTTAGACTTTGGGTTTTGTTTAGATTAAAAGTTTGCCATAGCTGCAACTTCGCGTACTTCATTTGTGTTCAATGACCAGACCAAGACGTCACAGAACCCCACCTTGATCAATAAAGCTTTCATCTTATATTCGCAATATCCAGATTGCAATCTTAGTTTATTGCTTGTTCTTCGTTTGCTTGCAGGAAATAGACCTTTGTGGTCAGGTTGATCATGCTCCGGCATGGTCAATAACCTCTCGGAGTTGGTTTAGTGATTGCTAAGGCGCGACGTCCTCGCACGTTTGTAGTCGGATCGTCAAAGTCTACTCCTCCGAAACGATAATCATCATCTCATCGAAAGACGGGACACCTTTGCCTCTATCAAGTGGTATCAGATTTCCAGGTTGCTCGGTGAGATTTTATAGTTTTTCATAGTTTAGATCGAGTCTGTTCTTCATACCTACAGTCCACGAAAAAGCCAAAAAAAAATTAGGGTTAGTTCATCATATCCAAACCAATCTGAGCCATTGCATAACCTTTTCTGTATTTGCTTTGTTGAATTTGCGGTTGCATCATCGTGTCAAGTTGCTGGTCTTAGCGTTTAGTTCTTTAGAGTTTCGAGTTCTGTTCACAAGTTGTCACGCCACCACCGCACCATCATCATCGCCCCTACCATATACCACCACCGCTTATCCGCTACTTCTCTGAGTCTATATACCACCACCGATCCGAGTCCATATACCACCACCGCTCTGAGTCCGTATACCACCACCAATCCAAGTCCACATATACCACCGTCATATACCATCATCAGTCCGAGTTCCACCAGATTCACCTCCGCCACCAGTCCTAGTCCGAGTCCAATATTTGTTCCTTTATTTTCGAGTTCCAGATCACGCGATACTACGAGTTGTGAACAAGTCAGATTCCCCAACTTCCGTGCCACCCGCAGAAGAAAATTAGTTCCAGTTTAAAAAAAAATTGTAGACTTTTTCGAAAAAAATTGGCTAGGCAGTTTTTAGACCATTTGTAGACTTTTTCAAAAAAAATTGTTGCGGAGCAAAAAAAAGAGAGGAAAAAAAGTGCAAAAAAAGTGAAAAAAGGAAAAAAAAGAGATTCAGAGTGTGCTCCTCCCTTGTTTACGTGCAGCGCCATGATTTTGTTAGTGTTCTAGGCTCGCGTCTCTAGCACGCTCTAGCCTAGGACCAGCACAGTACCGTCGTTGAGCGTTTATTCAACTTTGCATCTCTGAATTGATTATTGCTGACCCTTTTTGCTACCATATTATAAGCCTTCCCAGCTCCACATATATCTGCATCGTGCGTTTGACTCTCCCTAGTAATCGCTCTATCCAAGCTTTGAGAGTTTTGACTACAACGGTTGCCGATCACCACCTGCTGCTGGGTAAGAACTGGTAAGAATTCGAGATTTGCTTAACGGATTTGTGACACCCCACCACCACCACTTTTTAGTAGTCTGCAGGATCATATTCTTGTGTGTTTCAATTGCTGCTAACCATGGCAGGACCACAAGCCGACGAGATTGACTGGGAAACATGACGAAGAAGGAGCTTCATGATAAATTTCAGCAAATGTTGAGTCAACAGGTGGAAGACGTGATGGCCAGTTTTGGAAAGGCACTGGAGAGGATTGATGATGTTGAGAAGACAATTGACACCAAGTTGGACGCCAAGTTCAATGAAGTACTCGCGCGTCTTCCACAACCACCACCTGCATCTGCTACACCATTACAACAACAACAACAACAACCACCTCCACGTCGTGAAACAGCCCTTCGCCGAGCGGGCCATGTTCCCCTTGAGCCAGGACAAACATCCGATGCCGCTGCTACTTCTGTTGACGCTTCTGTAGCTCTTGCTGCTATTGCAGAGGTGGAGGACTATTTTGAGGATGAGGTTGATCAAAATCAGAACTACGTGCAACCACCAGCACCACCAGCACCAGGTCGACCTCATGCATATAATCGCAACGGTAGGGCTGTAGCACCACCTCAGGTATGAGATTATGATCATATTCCTAAGCTGAAATTGAATATTCCATCGTTTGAGGGTAGATACATTCCTGATGTATATCTTACTTGGGAGTTAGAAACTGAACAATGTTTCACATGCTTACAATATCCTGAGGATAAACGTGTTGTTGCTGCTGTTTGTGAATTCACTAGTTTTGCTTCTGTTTGGTGGTCTGAACATTGTAGATTATATCATGATAATATCCCTACTACTTGGGCTGCTTTGAAAATTGCTATGCGTACTCATTGGGTTCCACCATGTTATCAACGTGAATTACTTCAAAAACTGCAACATTTGAGACAAGGAAAAAATTATATAGAGGAGTATTATCAGGAATTACAAACTGGCATTATTAGATGTGGTATTGTTGAGGATAATTAAGCTATGCTTGCATGTTTTATGGGTGGATTAAATAAAGAAATTCAGACCATTCTAGAGTATAAGGAGTATAATAATATCACTCTTTTATTCCATCTTGCTTGCAAAGTTGAACATGAAGTGCAGGATCGACAGGCATTGGCGCGAACTAATTTTTCTGCAGGTCAATCTTCATCATGGACGCCACGTACATCCTCTACTCCCACACATCCTACTACAGCACCACTGACTTCAGCCGCCAAGTCCAACCGAGATACAAGAAAACAGGCACCACCACCATCATCTGCCAGGAGTACACCTTCCGGTCCCGCACAGAGCTCTTCTTCATCCATGGCATCAACAGGGCAAACACATGAGGTTATGTGCCGTTGTTGCAAGGGTGGAGGTCACTATGTGAGCAAATGTCCATCTTCGCGTGTGATGATTGTTACTGAGGATGGTGGGTATGAGTCCGCTAGTGACTATGATGAGGAGACTTTGGCTCTTATTGCAAGTGAAGAACATGGTGAAGATGATACTGAACATGAGACACAATACATGGCTGCTGAGGATGCTGACAGGTATGAAAGTTTAGTTGCTCAATGTGTTTTGAGTGTGCAGGTCACACAAGCTGAGCAAAATCAGAGGCATAATTTGTTCAATACAAAGGGAGTTGTGATGGAACGTTCTGTTCGCGTCATAATAGATGGAGGGAGCTGCAACAACTTGGCTAGCATGGAGATGGTGGAGAAGCTATCCCTCACCACAAGACCACAACCACATCCTTACTACATCCAATGGTTCAACAATAGCAGCAAGGTTAAGGTAACACATACTGTTCGTGTGCATTTTAGTATCTCTACATATGCTGATTATGTTGATTGTGATGTGGTACCCATGCAAGCGTGTTCCTTATTACTTGGTAGACCATGGCAATTTGATAAAAATTATGTACACCATGGTAGAAACAATCAGTATACTCTTGTTCATAAGGATAAACATATTACTTTGCTTCCTATGTCTCCTGATTCCATTTTGAAAGATGATATTAATAGAGCTAATAAAGCAAAAGAGGAGAAAAATAAGAGTGAAAATTAGATTGTGGCAAAAGAATTTGAGCAACAAATGAAGCCTAATAATAAATCATCTAGTGTTGCTTCTGAAATTAAATTGAAAAGTGCATGTTTACTTGCCACCAAATCTGATATTGATGATCTAGATGTCAGCAAATCTGTTTGCTATGCTTTTGTGTGCCAAGAGGCATTATTTTCATTCGAGGATGTGCCTTCCTCTTTGCCTCCTGCTATCACTAACATTTGCAGGAGTTCGCTGACGTCTTTCCACAAGACGTGCCACCAGGATTACCACCAATTCGAGGTATTGAGCATCAAATTGACTTAATTCCCGGTGCATCGCTACCCAACCGTGCACCATACGGTACCAATCCAGAGGAGACAAAGGAGATTATGCGTCAAGTACAGGAGCTGCTCGATAAAGGTTATATACGCGAATCCCTTAGTCCTTGTGCTGTTCCTATTATACTAGTGCCCAAAAAGGATGGTACATCGCGTATGTGTGTTGATTGTAGAGGCATTAATAATATCATTATTCATTATTGTCATCCTATTCCTAGGCTACATGATATGCTTGATGAATTGAGTGGCTCTACAATATTCTCCAAAGTTGATTTGCGTAGTGGATACCATCAAATTCGTATGAAATTGGGGGATGAATGGAAAACGGCATTTAAAACTAAGTTTGGATTATATGAGTGGTTAGTCATGCCTTTTGGGTTAACTAATGCACCTAGTACTTTCATGAGATTAATGAACAAAGTTTTACGTGCTTTCATTGGATGATTTGTGGTAGTTTACTTTGATGATATACTGATTTATAGCAGATCTTTGGAGGAACATCTGGAACATTTACGTGCTGTTTTTATTGCTCTACGTGATGCAAGTTTGTTTGGTAACCTTGGGAAGTGCATGTTTTGCACCGACCGAGTATCTTTTCTTGGCTATGTTGTTACTCCACAGGGAATTGAAGTTGATACAACCAAGATTGGAGCTATTGAGAGTTGGCCGCAGCCCAAAATGGTCACACAAGTGAGGAGTTTTCTTGGACTCACTGGTTTCTATAGGCATTTTGTGCGAGATTTCAGCACCATTGTTGCACCTCTCAATGAGCTTACAAAGAATGATGTGCCTTTTGTTTGGAGTACCGCACAGGAAGAAGCCTTCACGGTATTGAAAGATAAGTTGACACTTGCTCCTTTACTCCAACTTCCTAATTTTAATAAGACTTTTGAGCTTGAATGTGATGCTAGTGGAATTGGATTAGGAGGTGTGTTATTACAAGATGGGAAACCTGTTGCATACTTTTCTGAAAAATTGAGTAGGCCTAGTCTGAACTATTCTACTTACGATAAAGAATTATATGCTCTTGTTTGGACCTTAGAAACATGGCAACATTATTTATGGCCCAAAGAATTTGTTATACATTCTGATCATGAATCTTTGAAACACATTAAAAGTCAAGCAAAACTGAACCGTAGACATGCTAAATGGGTTGAATTCATTGAGACTTTCCCTTATGTCATTAAACACAAGAAGGGTAAAGAAAATGTTATTGCTGATGCATTGTCTCGTCGTTATACTATGCTTTCACAGCTTGACTTTAAAATATTTGGTTTGGAGACCATCAAAGATCAATATGTGCATGATGCTGAATTTAAAGATGTATTGCAGAATTCTAAAGAAGGGAGAACATGGAACAAGTTCATCGTTAATGATGGATTTGTGTTTCATGCTAACAAGCTATGCATTCCAGCTAGCTCCATTCGTCTTTTGTTGTTGCAGGAGGCACATGGAGGAGGATTAATGGGACACTTTGGCGTGAAGAAGATGGAGGATGTACTTGCTACACATTTCTTTTGGCCAAAGATGAGACGGGATGTTGAGCGCTTTGTTGCTCGCTGCACTACATGTCAAAAAGCTAAGTCACGACTCAATCCTCATGGTTTATATATGCCTTTGCCTGTACCTAGTGTTCCATGGGAGGATATATCTATGGACTTTGTTTTGAGTTTACCTCGAACAAAGAAGGGGAGGGATAGCATATTTTTTGTCGTGGATAGGTTCTCGAAAATGGCACACTTTATACCTTGTCATTAAAGCGATGATGCTGCTAATGTTGTTGATTTGTTCTTTCATGAAATTATTCGCTTGCATGGTGTGCCAAATACTATTGTTTCAGATCGTGATACTAAATTTCTTAGCCACTTTTGGAGATGTTTATGGGCTAAGTTGGGGACTAAACTGCTTTTTAGTACTACTTGTCACCCCCAACTTGATGGACAAACTGAAGTAGTTAATAGAACATTGTCTACTATGCTTAGGGCTGTTTTGAAGAATAACAAGAAAATGTGGGAAGAATGCTTGCCTCATATTGAATTTGCTTATAATCATTCACTGCATTCTACTACTAAGATGTGCCCTTTTAAAATTGTGTATGGTTTCCTACCTCGTGCACCTATTGATTTGTTGCCTCTTCCATCTTTGAAGAAGGCTAATTTTGATGCTAAGCAACGTGCTGAATTGGTCTTAAAAATGCATGAGTTAACTAAGGAGAACATTGAGCATATGAATGCTAAATATAAACTTGCTGGAGATAAGGGTAGAAAAGATGTTGTGTTTGCACCTGGAGATCTTGTTTGGTTACATTTGCGTAAGGATAGATTTCCTGATTTGCGCAAATCAAAGCTAATCCATGTGCTGATGGTCCTTTTAAGGTGTTAGAGAAAATAAATGATAATGCATATAAACTTGAGCTGCCTGCAGATTTTGGGTTTAGTCCCACTTTTAACATTGCAGATTTGAAGCCTTATTTGGGTGTGGAAGATGAGCTTCCGTCGAGGACGACTTCATTTCAAGAAGGGGAGGATGATGAGGACATCAATACCATTGTTACACCCACAGCCCCTGCTGCTATACATACTGGACCAATTACTAGAGCTCGCACATGCCAATTAAATTATCAGGTACTTTCGTTTCTTGGTAATGATTCTAATGTTCATGAGAATATGATGCTGCCTAAATTGGATACGTTTTTCTTGCTTACAAATGAAGGGCCTAGCTTGGACAAGAGGGATGAACATTGGAGCAAGATCAAGCATGGAGATGATGGCATGCGCAAAGGGAACAAGAACAAAGTTACAAGGGATGATTTCAGGACTTTGAAGCCACCATAATTAGTGCATGAAGCCTTGGATGAAATATACAAGATGCCACTTCATAAATTTCGTCCAGAGGCTATTTTAGGTGCTGCGTCACCTTATTATTGGGGCAGGCCCATGTAATTTCGAAATATTTGAGTATAGGCTGTTTTTAGAGTCCGTATGTGTGGGGAAACAAGAGATAGGGTTAGTTTTGGACCCCTCCTCCAAGGGCCACGAAATTCCCCCCTCTTCCTCCATATATACAACCCTTAGGGCACCGTTTAGACTTTGGGTTTTGTTTAGATTAAAAGTTCGCCATAGCTGCAACTTCGCGTACTTCGTTTGTGTTCAACGACTAGACCAAGACGTCAGAGAACCCCACCTTGATCAATAAAGCTTTCATCTTATGTTCGCAATATCCAGATTGCAATCTTAGTTTCTTGCTTGTTCTTCGTTTGCTTGCAGGAAATAGACCTTCGTGGTCAGGTTGATTGTGCTCCGGCATGGTCAATAACCTCTCGGAGTTGGTTTAGCGATTGCTAAGGCGCGACGTCCTCACACGTTCATAGTCGGATCGTCAAAGTCTACTCCTCCGAAACGATAATCATCATCTCATCGAAAGAAGGGACACCTTTGCCTCTATCATAGACTAGCCAACTTTGGTTTCAATGTCTTGTTTACCGAAGTAGATTGCCAAGTGTTTCGTAGAGATAATCATAGTATGGTCTTTACCGGTATTCGAAGAGGTGATCTATACATTCTTGATTTCACTAAGATAGCCCAAACTCATACTTGCTTAATTGCTAAATCTTCTAAAGGATGGTTATGGCATAGAAGGTTAGGTCATGTGGGCATGCAAAATCTTGATAAACTTAATAAAGGTGATCATATCGTTGGTGTTAAAGATGTTATATTTGACAAGGATAGACTTTGTAGAGCTTGCCAAGTAGGAAAACAAGTTGGAGGAAGTCATCCCGTGAAGAACATCATGACCACAAGAAGACCACTTGAGCTACTTAACATGGATCTCTTCGGTCCCAATGCTTACAAGTCTTGGTGGTAACTCTTTCGGTTTGGTCATTGTTGATGATTTTTCAAGATTTGCGTGGGTGTTCTTTCTTGTTGACAAATCGCAGGTCCAAAAGATCTTCAAGAACTTCGCTAAGAAGGACCAAAATCAATTTGAAGTGAAGATCAAGAAGGTTCAGAGTGATAACGGAACGAAGTTCAAGAATGCCAATGTGGATACCTTTCTTGATGAAGAAGGGATTTCACATGAGTTCTCTGCTATGTACACACCTCAACAAAATGGAGTTGTTGAGAGGAAGAACTGGGCACTTATTGAGATGGCGAGAATGATGCTTGATGAATACAAGACACCAAGACACTTTTGGGTAGAAGCGGTTGAGACCGCTTGTCATGCTACGAACCGACTATATCTTCACAAGCTTCTTGGCAAAACGGCATACAAGCTACTCACCGGTAACAAACCCCAAGTTGGATACTTACGAGTATTTGGCTCAAAGTGCTACATTCTTGATAAGCATCGTCGTTCGAAATTTGCTCCTAAATCACATGAAGGTTTTCTACTCGGTTACGGCTCAAACTCTCACGCTTACCGTGTCTACAAGAATTTCACCTGAAAGGTTGAAGAGACGGTAGATGTGAAGTTTGATGAATCTAACGGCTCGCAAGTAGAGCAATTGCCAATTGATGTAGGAGACAAAGATCCCTCGGAAGCAATTTAATATTTGTCTATTGGCAAAATTCACCCAACGAAGGTGAAGGAGAGCACTTCGTGCATTCAAGTGGAAACCTCAACTTCACATCAAGGTGAACCACAAGTTGACATGGAGGCATCCACAAGTGCACCAAATCAGGACGAAGGAAATGAGGAAGTACAACAATATAACCCACCTCGACCTCCTTCTCCACCCCCACAAGTGAACGACAACGCCAACAACAATGAAGAAGAAGAAGAAGATGAGGATGTTCCACCACAACCCAAGCAAAAGCTCTCACGAGTTAGAGAAAGAATCTCAAAGGATCATCCTGTTAAACAAATCTTTGACGACATCAACACTGGGAGAATCACTCGCTCTAAAACTCGTTTTGCCAACTTTTGTGAACATTACTCATTCATTTCTAGTATTGAACCTATGAAGGTAGAAGAAGCCCTTGAGGATCCAGATTGGATAAATGCTATGCACGAAGAGCTACACAACTTCGAGATGAATCAAGTATGGACATTGGTTGAAAAGCCCAACGATGATCACAATGTCATTGGAACCAAGTGGGTGTTCCGGAATAAGCAAGATGAGGATGGACAAGTTGTATGCAACAAGGCCCGTCTCGTTGCTCAAGGCTACACTCAAGTCAAAGGTATGGACTATGGTGAGACATATGCCCCCGTTGCTAGACTTGAGTCCATTCGCATTTTACTTGCTTATGCCAATCATCATGATATCACCTTATACAAAATGGATATTAAAAGTGCTTTTCTAAATGAAGAAATTGAGGAGGAAGTTTATGTTAAACAACCTCACGGATTTGTTAATCCCAAGAAACCTAATAATGTCTACAAGCTTCACAAAGCTATTTATGGCCTTAAACAAGCCCCTAGAGCTTGGTACAAATGCTTTGGAATTGGTAAAATTGATTCTACCCTTTTTACTAAAAGGGTTAATGGAGAATTATTTGTGTGCCAAATTTATGTCGGAGAAGTTTGAGATGTCTATGATGAGTGAACTCAAATTTTTCCTTGGTTTGCAAATCAAGCAAACTAAGGAAGGTACCTTTGTCTCACAAACAAAGTATATCAAGGATCTTTTCAAGAACTTCAGCATGCAAGAAAGCAAAGGTATGAAAACACCCATGCCTACTAGTGGACATCTTGACTTTACTAAGGATGGCAACCCGGTTGACCAAAAGGTTTACCGATCTATGATTGGATCATTATTATATCTTTATGCCTCCCGCCCCGATATTATGCTAAGTGTGTGCATGTGTGCATGATATCAAGCGGCTCCTAAAGAATGTCATCTTAAAGACGTCAAAAGGATAGTGACTCATTTGATTCATACACCACTTTGGCATTTGGTACCCTAAGAGGTCATCTTTTGATCTTGTTGGCTATTCTGACTCGGACTATGCCGGTGACAAGGTTGATAGAAAATCCACTTCGGGTACATGTCAATTTCTTGGTAGATCCCTTGTCTCTTGGTCCTCCAAGAAACAAAACTCGGTATCCTTATCCACCGCCAAAGCAGAATATATTGCCATGGGATCATGTTGTGCTCAATTACTTTGGATGACCCAAACTCTTAAAGATTACGGGATACATGTGAAACATGTTCCTCTGCTTTGCGACAATGAGAGTGCTATTAAGATTGCACATAATCCCGTGCAACATTCTTGAACTAAGCATATTGAAGTTTGTCACCATTTCATTCGTGATCATGTTGCCAAAGGAGATATCAATTTTAAGCATATTCGTACCGACAAGCAATTAGCGGATATATTCATTAAACCGCTTCATGAAAAAATATTTTGTTGATTGAGAGGTGAATTGAACATCATCGATGCCTCAAATTTGGAGTAGAGACTCCTTGAATACATGCAAGGCATGATCCTATTTGACCAATCCTTGATATTTCTCTTATGATGATGATCATTTATCTTGGATACATCTGCACTCTTGTATGTTATCTAGCCCTTGTAGGTACTTGGATGAGCCTAAATCCATGAGATTGCAAGTCATTCACATCTTGAGCAATCTCTACATCACCTAGTATCTATGCTTTGGTTGTTGAAGTCAAGGAAGCATGAACTTATTCAACATATCCTTTGACGATATCTCTAAGCTGAATTTCACTCTTGTAAATTTGGATACACAAGTGCTAGTCCTTGCAAGACTAACCCATGTAGGAAGATGAGCTTCAAAGTCCAAAGGATGCCCCCAACTCTTGATGGACAACATCAACATTGGACATCCACCACAAGTTCAACTACATGATCAAGTTCAACACCACAAACCAAGGTATGTAATTCCATCTGAGAGAAGCTTTGCTCTAAGTCATGAGTTAAAGCAACTCAATAAGATGAGAATACATCAAGATGCTTAAATGAAAAATGGCAACCCCATTTTGAGCTTAACGATGAGTATGACCTATGATCAAGTGATTTCACTTGACTCCTAAGTCAATATACTCTAACATAGGTGACCTTGTCGCCGACCACCTCTAGATGAAGTTCTCTAGTGTTCATTTTTGTTCCTTGCATTCTTTTTTTTGCATTTCTTCTTGCTAGTATGTTTCCCTTCTAAAACAAAAAAAAACTTCATCTATATTTTTTTCTGTTGTCTCCATTTTACTTCTATCTCTGAGTTTTAATTCATTGCATATCTTATGAAAATTCCTTGAAAATCCTTGTGAAAATTTAATTTGCAAGTGAGTTGAGATGACAAAATCTTTTCTCTACATTGAACTCGGTTCCACCGATCCAAGCCTATCGGGTAGACCGAAACACAAGTTCTACTTGGACATAGTTCATCGGTTCTACCGAAACGGACTAACTCGGTCTCACCGATGCACACCTTCAGTGCCTATGATATCTCGGAGTCACTGATTGAAATGAATCGGCGCCACCGATTTCACTGCTGAGAAGACTTTTTGCCATCTTACAATTCCTATTTGTTTCAGCTCCACTCAATGATTCTTTCCCTCTATCTGCATCTTGAGGTGCATTCTGCTTACTTGTGTCTCTTAAGGATCACACTCACTTGAGTCATAACCTTCTTGCAAATTGATGTCAAAGGGGGAGAGAGAGAGCTCATCAAAGCTTATTCTCATAAAACTCTTCTAAGAAAGGAAGAGAGATGCACTGTCATAAGAGGAGAGAAGTCACATGTCTTTCCCCTTTTAAAGACATGTGACTTCTCTCCTCTTATGACAGTGCATCTCTTTTCCTTTCTTAGAAGAGTTTTATGAGAATAAGTTTTAAGAGGGGAAAGACATGTCAGGCAACAATTTTACTTGAGCTTGTATCTGTTTTGAGCTATTTCTGCTTGATTTTATTTCTGCTCTGATTTTATCTAACCCTATCTTCTCCCATTATCCAATGTTAGATTAAGGGGAGAGAAAAAAACTATTTACCGGGGAGAAAAATCCTTAGAATTTATTGCAAATCCTTAAATTTTATTTGGGGACATGACTTCATTCAAATGAAGTACTCAATCTATGTTACTCATCTATTACATGTCATCCCAGTCTTGATATTCTTGTGGATCTTGAAATCCTTCTTGTTTGGAGTTTTCTTGTGTTACTTAACCATTTTTTCTCAAGTTGATGTAGGGTGGAACCCTAGGGGCCGATCTTTCACGATTTGGAGGGGATCCCGCGAAGAACACGAAGAACACGAGGGAAATCACGAGAGGAACACTCAAGAACAAGTACAATCACACATCCACTAGACAATCAAATACACAAGATCCACAAGGGTACATGAACAACAAACAGAAAGATACAAGGTAGAGTTCATCCCAAATCCAAGAGGAGATAAGGTCTTGAATCCTTTGGTGGATCTTCCCTAGATGGAGTCTTGAATCCACTAGGGATCTTCTCACATGGAGGTCTTGATCTCCATGGGAGTGGTCTCTCTCTCTCTCTCTCTCAAGAGGAGGAGGTAGGAGCAAAGCTCACATACAAATGAGCTATCATATTTTCTATCCCTAAAAATGGGGAGGAGGAGGTCTATTTATAGTCTAAGCCATGAAGGGGTAAGTGAGGGGGTGAAACGGGTACACGGTCCTCGGCCCAAGATGTTGCACGTAGGCAAGGCTAGATGATCCGGACAGGGTCCCGGATGATCCGGGCGTCAGGGGTCCGGATGATCCGGACGGAGCCCCGGATGATCCGGCTTCAGGTGGAAGCCTTCGGGTGTCTTCGGCGCAGTAATCCGGATGATCCGGGGGAAGGTCCAGATGATCCGGCTAAGTCCGGATGATCCGAACGGAGGTCCGGACGTCCGGCCTGACTCCAGCAGCTGCTCTGTCTTCTTCTCCTTTCTTCCGTCTTCTCTTCCACGCTTCCCTCACGGATGGTGTAGATGTACACTCGCGCTTGCACTCCTCCTCGACATCCATGAAGCTCCGACAATACCTATGCATGCACACTGGAGAAGTGTCAAGTAGTATACCATCCTCAAAGGGGTCAACTGAACACGTGTAAAGGAGATGATTCACCTTTATGTATGTGAAGTAGATGTCGCATGTGTCACTTGCCAAACGGACTCTTGACATGGTGATGTCCATAGGATGCTCCGCATCATCCCCTCCCCCTTGGGAAAGATCTGACCTCGGATCGAAAACCAAATAACCATGGGAAAGAGATGGCATCGCCGTGTAGAAGTGGACGATCACCAAGTACTCGTCATCTTGAAGCTCGAAATGGACACTCTCCAATGTCGCACCATCTCGTGATTCCTTCAAAAGAAGCAAGGACAAGAAACAATTGGAAAAACAAATGTGGTTAGTGTTAGTGCAAAACCAAGCATTCAAGTGGTGATTCACCCAACAAGTGTTGTCATCAAGCATAGCATATGTTGTGACATGGGATTGTGGCATGGCATATAAGAACATAATGTGAGCAAAATCAAGGACATCATGGAAACAAGCATGTAAATGTGAGGTAGTGATGCAAATATGTGTGACAAGAGAATAAGTATCGACCTCATGGTCATAGCAATCATGCATAAAGCGCTCGACAAATGGTCGATGGTAGGCATAAGAATCATTCACAACACCAAAGAAATGAAGTGTCTAAACACATGGGGTAAGACAATCCAAGCCTAATGTATGTGAGGTGTCAAGTAGTATACCATCCTCGAAGGGGTCAAGTGAACACGTGTAAAGGAGATGATTCACCTTTATGTATGTGAAGTTGATGCCGCACGTGTCACTTGCCAAATGGACTCGTGACAAGGTGATGTCCATAGGATGCTCCGCATCATCCCCTCCCCCTTGGGAAAGATCCGACCTCGGACCAAAAACCAAATCACCATGGTAAAGAGATGCATCACCGTGTAGAAGTGGACGATCACCAAGTACTCGTCATCTTGAAGCTCGAAATGGGCACTCTCCAATGTCGCACCGTCTCGTGATTCCTTCAAAAGGAGCAAGGACAACAAACACTTGGAAAAGCAAATGTGGTTAGCGTTAGTGCAAAACCAAGCATTCAAGTGGTGATTCACCCAACAAGTGTTGTCATCAAGCATATCATATGGTGTGACATGGGATTATGGCATGGCATATAAGCACATAATGTGAGCGAAATCAAGGACATCATGGAAACAAGCATGTAAATGTGAGTTAGTGATGCTAATATGTGTGACAAGAGAATAAGCATTGACCTCATGGTCATAGCAATCATGCATAAAGCGCTCGACAAATGGTCGATGGTAGGCATACGAATCATTCACAACACCAAAGAAAATGAAGTGTCTAAACAAAAGGGGCAAGACAATCCAAGCATAATGTGCATAGGGTGTAATGAAAATAGTGTGGCACTCAACACAATAGAAAGAGCAATTGTTCATCATGTGTGAGGCAATCAAGTCAATCATGTAGCAATCAATGGGACATGGCATATGTGAAGAAATGACATTGTTGCAACCAAACATGTGATAGGAGCAAGTGGTCCAAGAATTGGATGCAACACACAAGGTATATATGTCATGAGGCATGGAAAGGTGAAAATGACAACTCGAAGCAAGATCTCTAACATGTGTGCAATCAAGTGGTCCAAGATGAACAATAAGTCTCATGGTGCAAGCAACACAATTAGTATGATCCATAATATCCATGCTCATGGTTTTGTGTTTCTCAAAAGAGAAGGATATCACCTTGAAATCATGTTCTTGTGCGTCCTTCACAATGCCGAAGCACAAGCAAGTGCGATGTAGAACCAAGTCGGTCGCAAGTGGTTCGCTTTCAAGAGCTCGAATGGTCAAATCATGGGAAGTGGAAGTTGACACCAAGTCTAAGTATCCTACACATGCACAAAAGAAAGCAAACAACGTATGTGCATGGTAGATAAACACATCATCCATCATGATGGTTCTCTTTTCTTGCACATAACCATTAGAAGCACAAGTGCATGAATAATTTGATGCAACAATGGCGGTATTCATGGCACTAGGTATATGGTGCAAACAAGTAAGGCAAGCATGCTTCACAAGAAATTTGTCAAAATCTCCAAATATATGCGAGAATGCTATGGGGCAATTTCATTAGCAAGACTAAAATCATTGTTGCACTCAAGGCATGGCAAATCATCTAGCATGAGAGAGGCAACATATGGAGATATATGACAAGAAGCAATAGCAATCATGTGCAAAGCATGGCAATGGTTGTCATCAACCGCATGGAATGAGCAAGTATGAATCATGGGTGATGCAACATAAGTAAGCATGTCAATCATGTCATGCGAACTAGTGGAGCGAAGATACAACACACTAGAGGAAATCATGGCAATCATGTCATGTGAGCAAATAGTAGGCATAGGCAATGCACATGACATATCGCAAGCATGAACACAAAGCAAGATCATAGTATCATCATAGGAATGGGTCATAAATGGAACATGGCAACAACAAGCAATATCTCCACCAAGCTTGCAAATACACATACAAGTACGAGAATCAATCATCATGTGTAATGCAAAGCATGGGTCACAAATGAATGGCAAAGGGATAGGAATGAGCATATCATGCAAAGTGAACATGGCAAGATGGGCATAGAATATGTAATGGACAACAACCCATAACCATGTGAGGGCAATGTAGAAGAAATGCACGAAGTCATTGCGCGATGGAAATGGTGTGAAAATCAATCCACGGGATCCCAAGTCATTGGTGATCTCTAGAGCTCGTTTCGTCAACTCATGGGATTGTGAGGTTGATAAGTATTCATGGGTACCTACACAAAAGAGACACAAACCAAAGAAAGTGTGTGCGTGGTAAATATACACATCATCCATCATGATGTGTATGTGCACGTGTGAGTTAGCGCAAGATAAGCATCACTCAAAGAAATTTTATGCATGGTATAAGAACATGTCATCCACCATGAAAGAATAGTGATTGTGTATAACCCGATGGGGATGCAAATTGAGCATGCAATTATATGGCACATCAATAACATTTTTATTCATGGGGATCATATGGTGCATACAATTATTAGGATCATGCAATGGATGGGATGGATCAAAATCTCCTAACATGTATGAGGAAACTATGGGGGTCTCGTCATGAGCAATAGCGGAAGCATAATATGGAGAATATTGAAAACATGGCAAACAATGCATGTCCGAAGCTAGGTGGTCATGGCATGGCATACGAGATAAATGATGCAAAGGGAGCATATCAATATCATCACAAGAAAAACAAATGCCAATAACCATAGTGATGCGGAGCATCCTACGGACATCACCATGTCAAGAGTTTGTTTGGGAAGGGACACGTGCCACATCTACTTCACATACATAAAGGTGAATCATCTCCTTTACACGTGTTCACTTGACCCCTTCGAGGATGGTATACTACTTGACATTCCTTCCGTGTGCATTCATAGGTATTATCGGAGCTTCACACATAGCGAGGACGAGTTCATGCGAAATAGTACAACTACACCATCTAGGAGGGAAGCCTGGAAGCGGAGAAGGAACCGACCAAGAAGAAGGCAGAAGCTCCCAGGCGACCCCGTGCGCATGGGCCTCCCAGGCTGGACGGTACTGAAGACCCCGTGCGCACGGGCGTGTACCGTGCCCACGGGACCCCCGTTTCCACGGGCCTCACAGACCCCGTGCGCATGGGCCAATTCGTCAGGTCTCTCGAGACCCCGTGCGCACGAGCTCCACTTACCCCGTGCACACGGGGCCCCCTGAGTGTTGCTGCGGGCTTTGCCCATGTAATCCCCATTTCTCCCCTGATTACCCCTTCATCCTTTGGACCTAAATATACTGCTCTTCCTCCTCCATTTAGACGAAGCTAAGAATAGATCTAGACATTAGATCTTAGCTCATGTACCTCCCCTTGTGGGATTCCTCCTCTTGAGAGAGAGACACTCCATTGGAGTTCAAGGCCTCCTTTGGAGAAGATCCCTAGGGATTCAAGACCTCCTTGTGGGAAGGATCTATCTAGATCATCAAGCCCTCATCTCCTTCATAGGATTTGGGACGAGCTCTATCATGTATCTTGTTTCCCTTTGATTGTTCATGTACCTTGTGGATCTTGTGTGTTTGTTGGTCTAGTGGATGTGTGATTGGACTTGTTCTTGAGTGTTCCTCTTGTGATTTCCCTTTGTGTTCTTCGTGTTCTTTGGGGAATCCCCCTCCAATTCGTGAAAGATCTCCATCTAGGGTTCCACCCTACAACACATAGGCTTGTCATCTATGCCATATGTGCAAATTGGGTTTATTTCAATGGCATATGCATAGTTACTATGAAGAGATTGCAAATTGGACATATTGTTGATCTCATGCATAGCATATGACAAGTCAAGTGGATTGTCAAACATGATGTGACCAAGAGAATTATCACAAGAAATCCTATGCAACATGGCATCACAACTAATAGACCCCACATGTCAATCATCAAACTCATCATAAATGGGTAAATCATCGCATGGGGAAATCATACTAGCATGAAGCATGGTAATAGGTGGATCAACATCATGCAAACAATCAATGTCAAGATAGTCCACTAGTGGGACTAGAGCATCACCTTCACCTTTGTTACATTTCTCATTCCACTCAAGTGGTGTAGGTGAGGTGGTAAAGACCAAATGCTGGTCATCATCATTAACTTGATGGAACCATGTGGGGGGTGCATCATATTCCACCATGGCCATCGTCTTGTCCAAAGGAAGGACAAAGTCGTCGAGAATTGGCACGTCATCATATATGGGACATAGCACCAAATGAGAAGACACAATAGAGGTAGAGGTTAAGTCGTTAGAGTTCAAAATGTGCTCACATGACCTATCAACTATCACACTCTCTCTATGTGGTAGCTCACTCGCTCCCTCAAAATAGGTGCACTCAAAGTCACATATGGTGGAGTCACTCGTCTCACTCAAGTGGTGGGGGTTGTGGCTCTCCTCACATGGGAATTGGGGCAACTCATCATATATGGGGCTAGTAGTGAAGTCACTCTCACTCTCAATATGGTGGCAAAAGTCACTCAAGTCATCATACGTCGCTGTGGTCGAAGGGAAAATCCCGTGCTCAACCATCTCGTCACCATCGCGGTGGATGAAAGCCGAAGATGGCACATCATCACTCTTGCCTCCTAAGATGGAAGCATCATCCTTGCTCGTCACCATGTTGCTCACCTCCAAAGCATGTTCCTTGAGAGACTCCGTAGTCGTAGTCATCATCGCGCCGTCTTCAAAAGGAGTCGTGGTAGACTCAGCATCATCAATGCCCCAAAGAGGCATGGCGGTGAAGTCGAACTTGGGAGCATCATCTTGGAGCTCATTGGGCTTGGACATCTTGGTGGTACTATCCTCATGCTCATTGTCGTGGAGCTTGGTCATCGAGAAGTGTGCTTGGGGTGGATAAGCCTTGGCCTTCATGAGTTCTTGTTCTGCCTTGAGAGCACGAATGTAGTTGTCGTCGATGTACTTGTAGTTCTAGAGGAAGATCGTCTTGTAGATGTCGTTTTTCAATCCCATCATGAAGTGGAACTTCATCGAAATGGGGTCATGCACGCCGGCTCATCGCAAGGCTTTCTTCATCTCCTTTAAGTACTCGTCGATGGACTTGGATCCTTGTATGGTGTTCTCCAATTGGCGTAGGAGATGTTCCGTGTAGGTGGAAGGCAAAAACTTTCGCCTCATTGCTTTCTTCATCTTGGGCCAAGTCATGGTGAAGCTTGTCGAAGGTCTATCAAGCCACCATGTCGACACGTAGTCTTGGAAGTTACTTGTGGCGCACTTCACTTGATCTTCGGAAGGGACTTGAAGTAGCTTGAGGTAGTCGTCCATATTGCGCTCCCACTCGAGATACTCCTCGGGGTCTTGAGTTCCATAGAAAGGAATCTCATGGTCGATGTCGAAGTCATAGTAGCTCATGGAAGTCGCGGACTTGAGCTTGTGGGGATTCTCTTGAGGTGCTTGTGGGCGAAGATGCCGCATATCCAAAGGCGAAGATGCCTTGAAGTCGCTTGGCAAAGATGCCATGGTAGATGGTGAAGTCATTGAGCGGTTGTTGGTGTTGAGCTCTTGACCTTCACGTTCTCGTTGGTGGTGGTGGTGTCGATGCCGATGTGACCTTGCCTAAGATGGTAGCTCGGAAGGATGTGCACTTGAGCGTCTTCTCGAAGATGAGGAAGATCTCTTGTAGGACTTGATGAGGGCTTTGATCTCCTCCATTTGAGCATCCATCTTGGCGTCGATGATGTTTTTCGTGGCATCGAACTCGTTGTTGTTGGTGTAGACCGAAGTAGATGTGCTTTGCCTATCCATCACAAAACTTGAGTAGAGGTGAGTAGGAAATGAGATAAACAATACCAAGCTACCTTTTCCCAAAGTTGAGGATGTATCCCGTTTCACTCAATGTGAAATGAAAGAATAGTGGAATTGGTACCAGACTTGCTCACTCACACCTACAAAGTAAAGCTTATCGAGTGGCTTGGTTAGGACAAGTGGCACAAAAATTTGATGCAGTTGTTAGTAAGAGTCAATAATGTTGAAAGAGATTCACAAATTCGCAAGTGAAACAAGTAGACCAATAGCAATATGGGAGGCACACGGAAACACACACACGGATAGATAAATGGGGTCGTGCAACCAAGGAATGAGCACAAAATGTGGAATCCACGGAAAATGCTCGTGTTTCACAACTCAAGAGAGACGCTAGCATGATTGCTCAATAGGCCGATATGATACTTGTGCACAACCTATAAGATGCAAAATGTATCAATATGTATGGTTCCCGGTGTTGCTCACACGATGATCCAAGATGATCAATGATGGTATATTATATATAATGTGGCGATGCTATGGCTATTCCTTACAAGCTCTTTGTTTTTCTTTGCTTAAAAGTTTATTCTCTCTTTTTATGGCCACTATGCGAAATGCACAAACCAAGATAGCAATTGTGTATATGCGGGAACAATCTTGTGACACAAGAGATGATATGATGATACCAAAATAAGGATACCAATATGATATGGTATATATGCAATGGAAGGTGCGGATCACTAATGTGCAGAAATAACATTGCCGACAATACTCAAATGGCTAGTCTCGATAGGCAAGTGCCGCAAAATGGCTAGGGGTTAACAATACTATGGCAAGAAGAATGTACAATGATGGGATACCACGATACCAAGATGATATAGAGGTTACCATTCTTGCTTATGGTTAGGGTGTCAAAATGGTGAAGGTGGCCGATGTTGAATCCTTGGCGAAGTTGAGCGACGGTGTTGTCAACGTTGAACCATTCCTAGTTAGCCAAAACACCCTAGGAAACGGGAAAACTACAACTCAAAATCTCCAAAGGCAAATGTCAAATGGTGGTAGCGGAATGCGGTGGTGGCTCCAGAGTTTGCTATGCGGAAGTGGAGGTGAAGTCACCATCCCTAAGTAGCCGAAACACCTTAGGAGACTCAAGTCACAACTCAAACAACCGCAAATGCAATGGGGAACAAAATGGGTTAGGTTGCGGAAGTCGGTGGTGGTAATGCGGATGATATGGTGGAGGGCCTAGGCAAAGATGCCAAAGTTACAAGATTTTGATGGAGTCAAATGATGTTGGAAGTATTTTTGTGAGATGGGGATGTCAATAGCTTCAAAACAAGCTAAAGAACGTCAAAAACGGACTCCGGATGCATTAGTTATGGCCAAAAAAAAGCCGTGTCAGTTTCAGGGTTACCCGGACATCCGGGAGTAGGTCCGGATGATCCGGGTTCGTCAATGCCGGTTCGGTTTTTCGGGGTGTCCGGACATCCGGGAGAGGGTCCAGCTGATCCGGGTGGATCCGGATGATCCGAGAGCACTTCCGGATGATCCGGGCAGGTCAAACTGCTCGGGATTTCCTCTCAGGGATGAATCTTTGGGCGGAATTGGAAGATTTTGGGGTCAAAATTGATGAGATTTCGTGGATGGAAGGTGGGGAAACTTGTGGAGAAGCTAGATCCACTCGAAACACAGCAAATCCATGGATCAAACTCAACAAAACATCATCAAACCAACAAATCACAAAAAAAATTGGGGCTATTTTTTGGTGGGGATTTTTGAATTTAGGATGAAATCAAGCAAAACAAGGCTAGAAAACGGTGGGGGAGACTCCAAATTTGTGACCAACGTGGCTCATGATACCAAGATGATGTAGGGTGGAACCCTAGGTGTCGATCTTTCATGATTTGGAGGGGATCCCGCGAAGAACACGAGGGGAAACAAGAGGGAAATCATGAGAGGAACACTCAAGAACCAGTCCAATCATACATCCACTAGACAATTAAACACACAAGATCCACAAGGGTACATGAACAACAAAGAGAAAGATACAAGGTAGAGTTCATCCCAAACCCAAGAGGAGATGAGGTCTTGAGTCCTTTGGTGGATCTTCCCTAGATGGTGTCTTGAATCCACTAGGGATCTTCTCACATGGAGGTCTTGATCTCCATGGGAGTGGTCTCTCTCTCAAGAGGAGGTAGGAGCGAAGCTCACATACAAATGTGCTATCATATTTGCTATCCCAAAAAATGGGGAGGAGGAGGTCTATTTATAGTCTAAGCCACGAAGGGGTAAGTGAGGGGGCGAAATGGGTACACGGGCCTCGGCCCAAGATGTTGCACGCAGGCAAGGCCGGATGATCCGGACGGGGTCCCAGATGATCCGGGTGTCGGGGGTCCGGATGATCCGGCTTCCAGTGTCTTCGGCGTAGTTATCCGGACGATCTGGGGAAAGGTCCGGATGATCCGGCTGAGTCCGGACGTCCAGTCCCACTCCAGCAGCCGCTCCGTCTTCTTCTCCTTTCTTCCGTCTTCTCTTCCACGCTTCCCTCGTGGATGGTGTAGACGTACACTCGCACTCACACTCCTCCTCGACATCTGTGAAGATCCGACAATACCTATGCATGCACACAGGAGAAGTGTCAAGTAGTATACCATCCTCGAAGGGGTCATGTGAACACGTGTAAAGGAGATGATTCACCTTTATGTATGTGAAGTTGATGCCGCATGTGTCATTTGCCAAATGGACTCGTGACAAGGTGATGTCCATAGGATGCTCCGCATCATCCCCTCCCCGTTGGGAAAGATCCGACCTCGGATCAAAAACCAAATCACCATGGGAAAGAGATGGCATCACCGTGTAGAAGTGGACGATCACCAAGTACTCGTCATCTTGAAGCTCGAAATGGGCACTCTCCAATGTCGCACCGTCTCGTGATTCCTTCAAAAGGAGCAAGGACAACAAACACTTGGAAAAGCAAATGTGGTTAGCGTTAGTGCAAAACCAAGCATTCAAGTGGTGATTCACCCAACAAGTGTTGTCATCAAGCATAGCATATGGTGTGACATGGGATTGTGGCATGGCATATAAGCACATAATGTGAGCAAAATCAAGGACATCATGGAAACAAGCATGTAAATGTGAGTTAGTGATGCTAATATGTGTGACAAGAGAATAAGCATTGACCTCATGGTCATAGCAATCATGCATAAAGCGCTTGACAAATGGTCGATGGTAGGCATACGAATCATTCACAACACCAAAGAAAATGAAGTGTCTAAACAAAAGGGGCAAGACAATCCAAGCATAATGTGCATAGGGTGTAATGAAAATAGTGTGACACTCAACACAATAGAAAGAGCAATTGTTCATCATGTGTGAGGCAATAATGTAGCAATCAATGGGACATGGCATATATGTAGAAATGACATTGTTGCAACCAAACATGTGATATGAGCAAGTGGTCCAAGAATTGGATGCAACACACAAGGTATATATCTCATGAGGCAGGGAAAGGTGAAAATGACAAGTCAAAGCAAGATATCTAACATGTGTGCAATCAAGTGGTCCAAGATGAACAATAAGTCTCATGGTGCAAGCAACACAAGTAGTATGACCCATAATATCCATGCTCATGGTTTTGTGTTTCTCAAAAGAGAAGGATATCACCTCGAAAGCATGTCCTTGTGCGTCCTTCACAATGCCGAAGCACAAGCTAGTGCGATGTAGAAGCGAGTCGGTCGCAAGTGGTTCGCTCTCAAGATCTCGAATGGTCAACTCACGGGAAGTGGAAGTTGACACCAAGTCTAAGTATCCTACACATGCACAAAAGAAAGCAAACATCGTATGTGCATGGTAGATAAACACATCATCCATCATGATGGTTCTCTTTTCTTGCACATAACCACTAGAAGCACAAGTGCATGAATAATATGATGCAACAATGGCGGTATTCAGGGCACTAGGTATATGGTGCAAACAAGTAAGTCAAGCATGCTTCACAAGAAATATGTCAAAATCTTGATTTCTAGCCTACTCATGTGTTGAGAGAGAACCACATACTCATGTGTTGAGATCAAGTGTATCCATTCCTACCATTTGAACCTTGATTTCTAGCCTTCCCAAGTTGCTTTCCACTCAAATCCTTCTTCCACCATAGACAAATCTGTGAGAGAGAGTTGAGTGTTGGGGAGACTATCATTTGAAGCACAAGAGCAAGGAGTTCACCATCAACACATCGTCCATTACCTTTTGGAGAGTGGTGTCTCCTAGATTGGTTAGGTGTCGCTTGGGAGCCTCCGTAGTGATGTGGAGTTGAACCAAGCAGTTTGTTTGGGCAAGGAGATCACCTACTTCATGAAGATCTACCCGAGTGAGTCAAGTCCTTTGTGGGCAATGGCCATGGTGGATAGACAAGGTTGCTTCTTCATGGACCCTTCATGGATGGAGCCCTCCATGGACTCGCGCAACCGTTACCCTTCATGGGTTGAAGTATCCATCAACGGGGATGTACGATAGCACCACCTATCAGAACCACGCCAAAAATTCTCCGTGTCTCCATTGCGTTTGCACACTCCAATCCCGTCCCTTTACAATTTTGCACTTGCATGCTTTACTCTTTCCACTGCTCATACTCTTGCTATGCTTGTGTAAAATATATTCTGTGCCCTTCAACACATGCTAAACTCAACCTTAACTTGAAGAAACTAAAAACTACCACTTTTACTTGTTAAGGGTCTAATCACCCCCACTAGACCCCTCTTCTCGATCCTTTCAATTGGTATCAGAGCATTGGTCTACATTGCTTTGGTTTAACCGCCATTGGAGTAAGATGGATGAGTCTACGTTTGGGAGTATTAGACATAGAGTGCCTATTCTTGATGGGGAGTTTTATGGTTCTTGGAAAAATGAGATGCTTGAGATTTTCAATGAATATAATTTTAGCAAGTATATTCTTAGCCCTTATGTGCCTCCATTGATCCTTTGCATCCTACCCCCGATGAGTATCTTGAGATGGTTCGCAATCTTAGAACGATTAATCTTATCATTAGAGGATTGCCTAGAAATGTGCTTGTTTGCTTGCAAAACTTTGAATGTGCATACACTATATGGAATTATCTTGAGGAACGCTTTCCAAATTATTCCTTGAAAAATCTGAATGAAATTCTTCAAAAGTCCATTGCTTTTCATAAGATGAAGCCTAGTGATCCTAAGTTTGATGAATGTCTATTTGAGCTCCGTGACCTTATGCGTTCCAAGGGTGATGTCGGAACCATTAGTAGCATCATCACGGAGACAATTAGAATTCATAAACTTGCACATTGTCATGGTCTTAAATCTAACAAATCTCTTGAACTAGGTGATGACTACACGCATGACGATGATGATGATATTGAACATGGCTATTTTGATGAGGACGAAGAATTTGAAATTGAATGTGAGAGGACTATGAGGAATCTCAGTCTCATGGCGAATCTTCGAAATTACGTATCCGGAGGAAAGGAGTCGGTTCTTGATAGTGGATGTACCGATCACATGACCGGAGATAAAGACATTTTCCATGAGCTTGCCAAAAATGGCGGTCCATGCAAGTATGTGACTTTTAGAGACAACTCCAAGGGTAAGGTACTTGGCCTTGATAAGGTGGCCATATCCAATGATAGATCTATTCAAAATCTCATGCTCGTTGAATCTCTTGGTTACAATCTTCTTTCCGTATCTAGACTAGCCGACTTTGGTTTCAATGTTCTATTTACTGAAGTAGATTGCCAAGTGTTTCGTCGAGATAATCATAATATGGTCTTTACCGGCATTCGTAGAGGTGATCTATACATTGTTGATTTCACTAAGAGAGCCCAACCTCGTACTTGTTTAATTGCTAAATCTTCTAAAGTTTGGTTATGGCATAGACGGTTAGGACATGTTGGCATGCGAAATCTTGACATGCTTATTAAAGGTGATCATATCCTCGGTGTTAAAGATGTTATATTTGACAAGGATAGACTTTGTAGTGCTTTCGAAGCAGGAAAACAAGTTGGAGTAAGTCATCATGTGAAGAACATCATGACCACGAGAAGACCAGTTGAGCTACTTCACATGGATCTCTTTGGTCCCAATGCTTATAAGAGCCTTGGTGGTAACTCTTTCGGTTTGGTCATTGTTGATGATTTTTTCAGATTTACATGGGTGTATTTCTTGATGGCAAATCGCAGGTCCAAAAGATCTTCAAGAACTTCGCTAAGAAGGCCGAAAATCAATTTGAAGTGAAGATCAAGAAGGTTCGAAGTGATAGTGGGATGGAGTTCAAGAACGCCAATGTGGATACCTTTCTTGACGAAGAAGGGATTTCTCATGAGTTCTCGGCTACGTACACACCTCAACAAAATGGAGTTGTCGAGAGGAAGAATCGGACTCTTATTGAGATGCCAAGAACGATGCTTGATGAATACAACACGCCAAGACACTTTTGGACGGAAGCGGTTGAGACAGCCTATCATGCTACAAATCGACTATATCTTCACAAGCTTCTCGGTAAAACGGCATACAAGCTACTCACCGGTAACAAACCCCAAGTTGGATACTTTCAAGTATTTGGCCCAAAGTGCTACATTCTTGATAAGCATCATCATTCGAAATTTGCTCCTAAATCTCATGAAGGTTTTCTACTCGGTTACGGCTCAAACTCTCACAAATACCGTGTCTACAACAATTTCACCCGAAAGGTTGAAGAGATGGTAGATGTGAAGTTTGATGAATCTAACGGCTTGCAGTTAGAGCAACTGCCAATTGATGTAGGAGACGAAGACCCCTCAGAAGCAATTCAGGATTTATCTATTGGCAAGGTTCGTCCAATGGAGGTGAAGGAGAGCACTTCATCCATTCAAGTGGAAGCCTCAACTTCACATCAAGGTGAACCACAAGTTGACATGGAGGCATCCACAAGAAGAACTCGTCAAGACGAAGGAAATGAGGAAGTACATCAAGATGAACCACCTCAACCTCCTTCTCCACCACCACAAATGAACAACGACGCCACCAACAATGAAGTAGAAGATGAGGATGAGGATTTTCCACCACAACCCAAGCAAAAGCTCTCACGAGTTAGGGCAAGAGTATCAAAGGATCATCCCGTTGAACAAATCTTTGACGACATCAACACCGGGAGAATCACTCGCTCTAAAACTCGTTTGGCTAACTTTTGTGAACAATAATCATTCATTTCTAGAATTGAATATATGAAGGTAGAAGAAGCCCTTGAGGACCCGAATTGGATAAATGCTATGCACAAAGAGCTACACAACTTCGAGTGGAATCAAGTATGGACATTGGTTGTAGCGACCCGACCTGAATGGATCGAATCTCTGTGTTCAAGTGTCATCCCTGGATCGGTAATGCTGACACACACAGTACTCGAAGGATTTATAACAGAGTGCAATCACACACTTATTACATCGAATGTCTCAAAAGAGAACTGATTACAATAAATATGGCTTAAGGCCATCTAAATAAGATAACAGCGGAAGGCTTGGAAGATAAAGTGAGTCCATCAACTCCAACGGCATAGCTGAGTGCACGACAACGACCTAGCACACCTTACTCTTCGTCTGAAAAGTCTGCAACATGATACGTTGCAGCCCGAAACGGGTCAGCACATGGAATATGCTGGCAATATAACACAGTAGAGCAATGAACAGAATAATTGCTAATACTACATGCATATTTGGCTGGTGGAAAAGCTCTAGTGTTATACTGTTTTGCGAAAAGCCAATTTTTCCCTACAACAAAGGAATATATTTTATTTAACTATCATGGTGGTTGTTGAACATTGAGAAGGTAAATCCCCCTCTCAATCCCAATTAAAAGTAATTATTAATCCCAACAAATTAATTTAGAGTGATGGGATTCAATATGATGATCCAAGAACCAGATACTCAAGATGTCCATAACCGGGGACACGGCTAATCATGATCAGTTTGTACACTCTGCAAAGGTTTGTGCACTTTTCCCCACAAGACTCGATCTCCTCCGTTGGATTTCTCGCACTACATGGTGTTTGAGAAACGGATGACCGAGACACAGTCTTTCAGAAACATTTACTCTTTACTCTGGGTAGACAGTTACACCTACTTTCCCCTACATCTGCTAGCCTACCACTGAAAGAGGTCATGTAACATACTCAACTATGCTAGAGCCCATAATAGCTTGTGGCTGCACACGGAAGTTTCTAGCATGAATAATCTTATGATCCCTTTGAGCCTGGGTGGCGGACCGTAGGAGGATCACACGGTATATCCCCGGGATCTCCTAGGACAACACTGGTATATCCCCAGGTGCCCAAACAAGCAATCCACCCAGATGTGTATTAAAGTTGCCACCTTAAGTTGACCATTAATTAAAAATCTCACATCTGTCATGGATACACTCGAACCCAATCCACGTCTACGAGCATAGCATGGCAACATAAGCATAGCGTAGAAGTAACTCCCAAGGGTTTGTTATAAAAAGGGCAATAGGTTCTACCTCATCATCTACTTCCCAATACCCACAAGTTAATCACCTCCTAATCATGCAATGTTTGAGGGGCGAAACTAATGCATAAAAACTGGGTAACGAAGAAGTATGATCAATGTGTTACTTGCCTTGCTGACGATCCGCAAATCCTAGAGACTCGTAGTAGCACGCTTCGCACTCCGGGAATTCTATCGCAAACAAACAATAGCATACATAAGCAATCAAGCGAAGATGCACGGGTAAAACCCAAATGAGAAGACCTAACCCGAAAGTTCAACTGAAGAACTCCGGTTTGCAAAAAGAATCGAATCAAACGGAGCAACGAAACTCAAACTGCGAAAGAAACAAGCTTTGATTGCTAATCGGGACTAAAGTCAAATTTTACAGTAGCAAAAACTTGTTTAAGTTGGTTAAACAGAAAGAGGGCTTCGAGACGAAGATCTAGGCGCTTGAATCGCCTGATTCCGACAAACGAGCGAAAAGTTATACTAAAACGAAAATCGGATCAGAAATCGCGATCGAAAATAATCGCGGAAAATCCGAGAAAAAGAAAACTAACGAACAGGCTAACGAACGAACGTTCGCTGTCTGCGGTTAAACGGTGAAAACCGTTCGTTAAAACGAACATACGGACGAACGTCCGCTAAATAACTAAACCGATGGAAAACCGATCTAAAAAAGAATAAACCGGTATTTAAAAAAACCGAATCTGATAAAAAAAATCGGATCTAGGGTTTCGAAAAAAACCGAAAGGTTTTCTCGCGAAAACCGAGGCGGCTACCTCGGGTCCGGCGGGTCGGCGGGTCGGCGGCAGCGTGGCTCCGGCGGGCGGCGGCGGCTCCGGCGAGGGGCGGCGCGGGGCGGCGGTGGCGAGGCGGCGGCGGCGTCCGGCGGCGGCGGCGGTGGCGGTTTAGGGTTTGGGTTTCGGGTGGTGGCGGCGGTAACGGGCCTCGGGGCGGCGGCTTATAAAGGCCTGGCCCGAGAAGTCCTGGCCGAGTACGGCCCTAAGTCGGTCGCGCATTTTTTTTTTTTAAATTCGGACGTGCAGAAAAAGTAAGAAAAGAAATACTAAACAGACTCCAAAAATCCCGAAATAAATTTTCCCCGTCCTCTAAAAATCTCCCGGACAAGGTAAACATTTATTTGGGACTCTAATGCAATTTTGAAAAATGCATATTTTTTCTAAATCCAAATAAAATTGCAATAAAAATCCAAATAAAATATTTATTTGATTTTAATATTTTTCCTCCAATATTCCATTTATTTTGGAGAAGTCATATTATCTCCTCTCATATATTTTTAATATGAAATATTTTCGGAGAGAAAAATAGTTAAACCAAATTGATCCCTGTTTCAATATTTGAGAAAATTCAAATATGAAAACGGTGAAATCCCCAACTCTCTCCGTGGTCCTTGAGTTGCTCAGGATTTCGAGGATCGCAAAATGAAATGCAATAAAATATGATATGCATGGATGACCTATGCATAACATTCCAAATTGAAAATTTGGGATGTTACATTGGTTGAGAAGCCCAACGATGATCAAAACATCATTGGAACAAAGTGGGTGTTCCGGGACAAGCAAGATGAGGATGGACAAGTTGTGCGCAACAAGTCCCGTCTCGTTGCTCAAGGCTACACTCAAGTTGAAGGTATGGACTATGGTGAGACATATGCCCCCGTTGCTAGAATTGAGTCCATTCACATTTTACTTGCTTATGCCAATCACCATGATATCACCTTACACCAAATGGACATTAAAAGTGCTTTTATAAATGGTGAAATTGAGGAGGAAGTTTATGTTAAGCAACCTCCCAGCTTTGTTAATCCCAAGAAACCCAATCATGTCTACAAACTTCACAAAGCTCTTTATGGTCTTAAACAAGCCCCTAGAGCTTGGTACAAATGCTTGACTAAGTTTCTTATTGAAAAAGGTTTTGAAATTGGAAAAATTGATTCTACTCTTTTTACTAAAAGGGTTAAAGGAGAATTATTTCTATGCCAAATCTATGTTGACGATATCATATTCGGTTCTACTAACCCTTACTTTAGTGAAAAGTTTGGAAGGTTAATGTCAGAGAAGTTTGAGATGTCTATGATGAGTGAACTTAAATTTTTCCTTGGTTTGCAAATCAATCAAACTAAGGAAGGTAGCTTTTTTTCACAAACAAAGTATACCAAGGATCTATTCAAGAAGTTCAACATGTAAGAAAGAAAAGGTATGAAAACACCCATGCCTACTAGTGGACATCTTGACTTAACTAAGGATGGCAACCCGGTTGACCAAAAGGTTTACCGATCTATGATCGGTTTATTACTGTATCTTTGTGCCTCCCGTCCCAATATTATGCTAAGTGTGTGCATGTGTGCACGATATCAAGTGCTGCTAAAGAATTTCATCTTAAGGCCGTGAAAAGGATAATGAGATATTTGATTCATACACCAAACTTTGGCATTTGATACCCTAAGAGGTCATCTTTTGATCTTGTTGGCTATTCTGACTCGGACTATGCCGGTGACAAGGTTGATAGAAAGTCCACTTCGGGTACATGTCAATTTCTTGGTAGATCCCTTGACTCTTGGTCTTCCAAGAAACAAAATTCGGTATCCTTATCCACCGTCGAAGCGGAATACATTGTCGCGGGATCATGTTGTGCTCAATTACTTTGGATGACCCAAACCCTAAAATATTATGGGATACATGTGAGACATGTTCCATTGCTTTGTGACAACGAGAGTGCCATTAAGATTGCACACAATCCCGTGCAACATTCTCGAACTAAGTATATTGAAGTTCATCACCATTTCATTCGTGATCATGTTGCTAAAGGAGATATCAATCTTAAGCATGTTCGTACCGACAAGCAACTAGCGGATATCTTCACTAAACCGCTTGATGAAAAGATATTTTGTCACTTGAGGAGTGAGTTGAACCTCATTGATGCCTCAAATTTGGAATGGAGATTCCATTTGGATGCATGCAAGGCATGAGCCTATGTGACTAATCCTTGATATCTCTCTTATCATGATAAATCATTTATCTTGGATATATTTGCACCCTTGTATGTTTTCTAACCCTTGTAGGTACTTGGATGAGCCTCAATCTATGAGATTGCAAATCACTCACATCTTGAGCAATTTCTACATCACCAAGTATCTATGCTTTGGTTGTTGAAGAACAAGGAACTAGTCTACACTCAACATATCCTTTGACAATATCAATATGATGAATGTCACTCTTGTCAATTTGGATACATATGAGTTATTCCTTGCAAGACTAACCTATGTAGGAAGATGAGCTTCAAATTCATAGGGATGCTCCCAACTCTTGATAAACCACATCGACATTGATCATCCACCACAAGTTCAACTACATGATCAAGGTCAACATGACAACCCAAGGTACGTATTTTCCATCTTAGAGAAGTGTCGGTGTACTAAGTATTGGGCCATTAGTACCCCGTACTTGTGCACGGGCAGTTGTAGCCATACTCGCGGCCAGGCTTGTCGGGGAACAGTTGGAGGTTAATTCAAGTTATCGAAGAAACACCCAACTCAAGGATCTGAGGATCAGCAGATAAGAAGAGCTGAAGACCGAAAGCCAGCCTCCCCGACAAGATCTTGCCGGGGTGGCCTGCGAAGCCCGGAAAGATTTCGCGCCCGGCAAGATTCAGCGCCCGGCAAGATTCTGCCACTGTGCCACCGCTTCGGCACAGCAACCAGCCCGACATTCTGGGTCCTTCTCTGGATGCGTGGCAAGGCGCCAGTGGAGGAGAGTTTAAGCGGTGCTGATGGAATGGCCCCTTTTTCTATCCCCAAGAAAATGAGGACACCTAAACGGACACCTCACGGTGCATTAAATGCATTCGTCCTAAACCGTTAGTGGTTAGGTATGATGACCCTGTAGCTACTTTACACCTCAATGTATGTACATTTTGCCACTGTGGTGATCCCTTTGAACGTATAAAAGGAGGCCCAAGGCAACTGCTACAGGGGGAGAGTATCTTCTGGCCCATCCTGCATGCGTAGCTGCTCTTTGAATGTATTGTTCATCGCAAGCGCTCCTGGAGCCTGGGCTCAAGAACACTCTTAATAAAACAAGGCAGGAGTAGGGTTTTACGCTGATTAGCGGCCCGAACCTGGGTAAAATCACCCCGCGTTGATCGTTGGTTCTGCTCTTTGCGCATACCTCTCTCTCTGCCGAATCGTAAAGGGGTCCTTTGGGATCCCATAGGTGTCGGATGCCGACATCTTTAGCACGCCAGGTAGGGGTAAGAAGGTTGTGCGAACCTAATCCAGTGATTGGCGCCTTAGTTTCTTCACCACCTTCATCATTATGCCACCCAAGAAGAAGAGTGCCGCAACGGCGCTACCATCTACATCCGTTTTGCCTATGTCCACGCGTACGGGTGATGGCATGGATGCAGAAGGAAGAGGTTTAGAGCCTCCACGGCGTTCCGGTGATCCAAGCCAGGCAAGCGGCATCGTTCACAGCGGCAACGGCAACCCGCACGCCGCGGGATCCAGAGATGGGGCTGTGCTGCCCACGAGCGGCGCAACAAACTCCAGAGATCGGAGGACGCCTTCTAGGACTCCCGCGCCGGCGCAAGCGTCACAGCCTTCCCAGGTCGTGTGCGATGAGCAGCGCCATGGCGCTGGTGGTTCAGGGCGTCCCCATGAAAAGGCTTTTGTGCATCAATCCCAAGGTGCGCAGGCCCAGCATGCACGACAAACTGCCGGTGGAAGTGGCGCGTGGTCGCGTGATCGTGACGTTGCTCCTTCTAACATTGTTAGGAGTCAGAGCACCTCACGTACCTCGCACCTGTCGCCGCCGCCTACGCCAGCGGATGCTTTGGCACGTGCGCAGCTGCTCCTCGATTTCCCTCCTGCTCCGGAGAAGATGGAGGAGTGGCGATCTACTATCCAGAGCCTCATTGGCTTCATCAACAAAGATGGGCCGCAGCAGGCAGGGCCCTCACAATGGCGGTCCATCGATCCGGCGCGAGCCGATGCGGAGAAGACTTGAGGCGGTGCGACCACGGTGCACTCCCCTCCACAACACCAGCGGCGGTCGACAACCCAGTGGACTGATGGCCGTGATGATGATTCCACGGCGTCGTCCGATCCACGGATGCGCCACGACCAAGGTCAAGTTCTTCGGGAACGAAGCAAAGAGGACGCTCAAACTACCATCAAGCGGCGACGGGAAGCGCGCCATCAATCTGATAAGCGCGCAGGACCCGCTGTCAACAAGCCTGCGCCAGGGGACGCAGGTGACTTGCCCTATGAGGTAGGTTGTCCAGCGTTTACCCATGAGCTGCGGTGAGTCCAGTGGCCCAATTCCCGGACCTTCAAGCCAGAGGTCCCGGAGAAATATGACGGCAAGACCCACCCGTCGGAGTTCCTGAGCATCTACACCATTGCGGTGCAGGCTGCCAGGGGCCGAGATGACAAGATACTTGCCAACTACTTCCCGTTGGTGCTCAAACCCAACGTCAGGTCGTGGTTGATGCATCTGCCGGAGAATTCCATTTCTTCTTGGTCAGATCTGTACCATTAGTTTGTTGGCGCCTTTGTTGGAGGCCACCAAGCTCCTGGCCAAGAGAGTGATTTGCATCTCCTCCCTCAAAAGGAGGGCGAACCCCTGCGCAAGTTTATCCAGAGATTTAGCTGAGTGCAATACAATATTCCCGACGTTCACCCTGCCGCTGTTATTAGCGCGTTTCATCAGAACGTGCGTAACCGCAAAATGCGTGAAGAGCTGGCGATGAATAAGGTCAGGAGTATTGCCGAGCTTTACGCTTTGGCCGACAAGTGCGCTCGGGCTGAAGAAGGGAGGAAACTCCCTGGCGAGGGTGTTGGCGCAGGGGGCGAATCAGAAGATGAAGATGCTGCAACCCCGCCAAAGAAAGGCCAACGGCGGAACAAGAAGCGCAGAGGCAAGGCCGTGCTTGCCGTCAAGGAATCCGGCAACCCCGGCACCGCCAAGAAGGCCAAGGTTGACGACCCCGGCAAGGAAGTTGCCGGGTGCGCCTCTTGCCAGGCCTTGGCAGCTGCCGACAAGTCGGAAAGCTCCGGCAAGCAGTATTGCAAGATCCATCGCACCAAGGGCCACGATCTCCAAAACTGCCGGCAAGTTGAGCAGCTTGTCGAGAAGCAGAGAGCTGAGTATGAAAGGCGAGACGAGGAGATGGCCCAGGACGGTGCTAACGGTTCCAGCAAGAAGCGCGGTGGCCGAGGGGGTCACCGCGGCAAGGCCAACCAACAGAGGGAGAGGCCCGTTCGAGGCCGTGACAAAGAAGAGGGTGATGATGATGATGGAGAAGATGATGAGTCCAGTGAGCACGAATTTCAGAAAGCTACAGAGGCCATGTGTATCGACGGAGGCGCCTCGTTGCATTCTTCCCACCGTCGACTTAAACAGTGGGTGCGAGAGGTTAATGCAACGGAGCCATCGTTCGATGCACGTAAACCCTTGAAGTGGTCCAACACGCCTATCATTTTTGACGCTGAGGATCACCCTGATCGCACAACCACGGTCGGGTGCTTGCCATTGTTGGTCTCACCGACAATCTGCAACCTCAAGGTGATGAAAGTGCTAGTTGACGGTGGGGCTAGACTGAACCTAATCTCGCCGGACGTGCTCAAGAGGCTTCAAATTCCTGATGAAGATCTCGAGGAAACGGGCACGTTTCAAGGGGTCAATCCAGGAAGGACCCAGCCAAAAGGCAAGATTACGCTACCGGTGACATTTGGTAGCGAGCTCAACTATAGGACAGAGAAGGTAGTGTTTGATGTCGCCAAGATCCCTATGTCATACAATGGGATCCTTGGCCGCCCAGCGCTGGCTAAGTTCATGGCGGCATCACACTATGCGTATAATGTGCTGAAGATGCCCGGGCTGTTGAGTGTCATCACTATCCACTCCGACAAAAAGGATGCACTCATCTGTGCCGACCAACTCTACCAGGAAGCAGTTGCAGCACCTGCCGTCAAGGCATCTGCTGCTGCCGCTGGAACTCCCAGGGGGAAGAAGAAGACCAGCAAGAATCTTGACGCAAACTCCGGCAAGCGCACCTCCTCGGAGTGCTGCGCTTCCGTTGAGGATGCACCAGAGAGTTCCACCGGCAAGAACAAGAAACCCAAGGCTGCTCCACCAGAGATCAAGAAGGTGCCTGTCAGGGAAGACGGAACGGGAGGAACTTTCACCATAAGTTCCACCCTAGATGACAAATAGGAAAGCGCGCTCATTGCATTCCTGCGGGTGAATGTCAACGTGTTTGCATGGAAACCGTCTGACATCCCCGGTGTTCCCAGGGAGGTAATTGAGCACCACCTTGCTGTCTGTCCTCATGCGTGGCCCGTCAAACAAAGGGTCAGGAAGCAAGCCTTGGAGCGGCAAGAATTCATTGCCGAAGAAATCAGGAAGCTGGAAGCGGCAGGCTTGGTCAGGGGAGTGCTTCACCCAACGTGGTTGGCCAATCCGGTTGTAGTGCGCAAGGCGAATGGGAAATGGAGGCTGTGTATTGATTATACAGACATCAATAAAGCCTGTCCAAAAGATCCCTTTCCCTTGCCACGCATCGATCAGATTGTGGACTCCACTGCTGGTTGTGACCTACTATCGTTCCTTGATGCCTACTCAGGGTACCATCAGATCTTCATGGCAAAAGAAGATGAAGAAAAGACCGCATTTATCACCCCATGTGGTACGTATTGTTTTATACGAATGCCTTTCGGGTTGAAAAGTGCTGGTTCTACATTTGCGAGAGCGGTCCAAATTGGTTTTGAGCCTCAGCTCCATAGAAATATGGAAGCATACATGGATGACATAGTGGTCAAAACCAAGGACAAAGTGACGCTCATACAAGATTTAGAAGAAACATTTGCAAATCTGTGCAAGATCAATTTAAAGCTCAATCCTGAGAAGTGCGTGTTTGGTGTTCCTTCCGGCAAGCTTCTCGGATTCTTTGTATCTCAACGGGGGATCAAAGCGAACCTCGACAAGATCAAAGCTATTGAGCAGATTGAAGCGCCAAGACGCGTCAAGGATGTACGTCGTCTTGCTGACTTTGTTGCTGCCCTAAGCAGGTTTATCTCCAAATCTGCTGAGCGTGCCCTGCCCTTTTTCAAAATTTTGAAGAAAGTAGGTCCAATGAAATGGACTCGGGAAGCGGAGGCTGCGCTGCAAGATTTGAAGAAATACCTTTCTTCTCCGCCGACACTAGTCGCGCCTAGGCCACAAGAGCCGTTGCTGCTGTACCTGGCAGCGACAAATCAAGTGGTTAGTGCTACATTAGTGGCACAGAGAGAAGCTGATGAGGAGGAAACATCAGCGGTAGGACCGCCAAGTGATGCGGTGGGATCTTCCCCGTCAAGGATTGGTCCCGGCAAGACAGGATCTGCACAGTCAGAAGAACCAGTGCAAAAGAAAAAGATGGTACAGCGCCCAGTTTATTTTGTTAGCTCCCTTTTGCAAGGGGCTAGGTCAAGATACTCTGGTGTGCAGAAGTTGCTCTTCGGCCTCCTTATGGCCTCGAGGAAGCTGCGCCATTATTTTCAAGCACATGAAATTACCGTCGTCACTCGCTTTCTGTTGCAACGGATTTTGCAAAATCCAGAGGCAATCGGCAGGATTGTGGAGTGGGCGCTGGAATTGTCAAGCTTTGGTCTCAAGTTTGAAAGTACTTCGACAATTCAGAGCAGGGCTTTGGCAGAGTTCATTGCGGAATGGACCCCAATGCCAAACGAAGAGGTTCAAGAAACGACTCTCCCCGGCAGGGAAATTGATCAAGAATGGGTTATGTACTTTGACGGGGCTTTCTTGCTGCAAGGCGCCAGTGCTAGCGTGCTGCTTGTCGCACCCACCGGAGAGCACCTCAAGTATGTAATCCAGATGCATTTCCCCCGAGAGAGTTCGACAAACAACACTGCGGAGTACGAGGGGCTGCTTGCCGGTCTCAGGATCACAGTGGACCTTGGTATCTAGAAGCTCGTCATCAGAGGAGATTCGCAGCTTGTTGTCAGGCAAGTTAACAAGAATTATTAGAGTCCATTGATGCAAGCTTACGTGGATGAAGTGAGAAAAATGGAAGAGCGCTTTGATGGTCTGCAAATGAAGCACATTCCTCGTGCCGAGAACAGTATTGCTGACGACCTGTCAAAGTGTGCTGCCCTCAAGTTGCCTGTGGAACCAGGAACTTTTGTGCTCCATTTGACTCAACCATCTGTGGCACCATCAATGAGAGAAGAAAAGATAAGAAAGTTGAATTCTGGATAGTACTTTCCGGCAGAGCTCCCTCGAGCCGCCGGCAAGGAACTTGCCGGGATCAGCGACAAGCCTGCCGGGGAACGACAGGCTCCGGTGGAACCTCACGCTTTCGCTGTCGAGACAAATGTTCCCCCGGTGGAAGAGATGCCTTTAGTCCTAGCTGTCGAGCCCTAGGCTCCAGCATGGGCACAGCACATTGTCCATTTCCTTCTGACAGGAGAACTCCCTGAGGAGCAGGAAGAAGCGGAAAAAGTAGCCCGTCAGTCTGCTATGTACCAGCTCATCGATGACGTCCTATACAGAAAGAGACCAAACGGTGTGAAATTGAAGTGTATTCCTCGGGAGGATGGACTAGAGCTGTTGGCAGAGATACATGGAGGCATATGTGGCTCTCACATAGGATCAAGAGCACTTGTCGGGAAAGCATTCCGGCAAGGTTTCTTTCGGCCCACCGCTCTCCAGGATGCAACTGCACTAGTAACCAAGTGTGAAGCGTGCCAGTTTCATTCGAAGAAATCACATCAGCCAGTTCAAGCTCTTCAGACGATCCCTCTCTCCTGGCCATTTTTGGTCTGGGGGCTCGACATACTGGGCCCCTTCCCCCGTGCTACCGGGGGCTTTGAGTACTTGTACGTTGCGATCGACAAGTTCACAAAGTGGCCGGAGGTGGAAGCGGTGAGAAAGGTGACAGCACAATCAGCCGTCAAGTTCTGTAAAGGAATAGTTTGCCGTTTCGGTGTGCCTAACAGGATCATCACCGACAATGGCACGCAATTCACAAGTCGCACCTTCATGCAGTACGTCCAAGACCTTGGCGGCAAAATTTGTTTTGCCTCTGTTGCTCACCTGAGAAGCAATGGCCAAGCAGAGAGGGCTAATGCTGAAGTGTTGCGCGGTCTCAGGACCAGAACCTTTGACAAGCTAAGAAACTGCGGAAGACGCTGGATTGATGAGTTGCCGGTGGTTCTTTGGTCAATCAGAATGACACCAAATCGAGCCACCGGCCAGACGCCCTTCGCTCTGGTCTATGGAGCGGAAGCAGTTCTCCCCACAGAACTCATATACAGATCACCTCGAGTGCTCACTTATGATGAGCTTGAGCTTGAGCAACTGCAGCAAGATGACGCTGTGCTCCTTGAGGAGAATCGTCTTCAGGCTGTTGTGCGAGCTGCACGCTACCAGCAAGCTTTGCGCCGCTACCATAGCCGCAAGGTTCATGCCCAAAGCCTTGAGGAAGGCGACCTTGTTCTTCGACGAATTCAGTCCGCCAAGAATTCAAACATGTTGACGCCAAAGTGGGAAGGCCCTTATCGGGTAGTACGAGTCACCAGGCCCGGCGCTGTCTGCCTAGAGACCAAAGATGGCGTTCCAGTGAGCAACTCCTGGAATATCGAGCATCTTTGCAAGTTCTACCCATAAGGCGCGGTTGCCGGGGGCCCCCGGCAACCACCTTTTTGTACAAGTCTTGCCGGCAAGGCATGTAATCCTTTGTAGAAAGCCAAGCGCAGACCCTGTGCCCAGATGAATAAGTTTAAGTGTTGTGCATTTCCTTATCGATTTCCATGTTTATATATATATATATATATATATATATATATATATATATATGCATGCTTGTCTAAGACGTTGTATGACACTTGTTCCCGGTAAGTATTAACGAACCGCCGAGGTTCCATATCTTTATTTTCTCTTCTTTCTTTTTCTCAAAAGATAGAAGGATTCCTCACGTGCACGTTTGCCGGGGGGAAGGAAGATATGAGTACCAGTTGGCGACGTTCAGAATTGACGCCTTACCGGAGGAAGAACATCGACAGAAAGCTAAGTTATAAAACTTTAAGCAAGTTTCTTTTATTACAAAGTTATTTTCCTTAGATGATTTCGACTTTTGTATGGAAAACCTGCACGCGAAGGAACCCTTGTCGTAATCGGTTGCGCCCTTATTTTGTTTCGAGTCCGCTCAACAATTTAAGCGGCAGCACTGAGAACACCAAGGTGTCTTGCCGGCGCTGCACCTCCAGCAGGTTGCTGAAGTCCCGCACCCAGCGCTCGCGGCAGGTTGCGCGCCAGCAAGTTTTCAGTAAGCGTAGGGTGTACTCCATACATAAGGGAATCAGACAAGGGAAATAGCATGCATATACCCAAACATACGCAAGTTATATTACATAATAAGTTGCCGCAGTTCTAACACAAGACTTGATTGTCTTTTGACATGGAATGGTGGTGACAAGGAAAAATGAGGCGGCTAGTCCCTGCATTGGCCCTCGACCCTCTTGATTGAATCTACCTTCTCAAGGATGGGCGCGACAAGCGCCTCAAGTGCCTTGAGATCTGCATCCTTCGGCAAGCGGTCGAGCACGTTTGTGAGATCAACGCCAGGGTTCTTTGGCACCACCTTGACGAGTACCTTGCGGAGGACGGCCCGGCAAAGTTTGCGGGATCCATTGGCCAGTTGGGTCGCTCGATTGGACTGTAGCAGCTTCAAAGCATCAATGATGCTTTCGAAGAACATGGTCAACCTGGCGCTCGAAGATATCCTTTCTTCGGAGGAATACCTGAAGTTTTGCAGGCCATCCTAGCCCATGGTTGACAATTGTGCTGTGAGCCTCTCCGCGGTGTCGACAAGGCGATCAGTCCAGATTTTCACACCCTTCTCATAGTCAATTTGGGCGGCGGCAGCGCTCTTAAGCAAGTTCTTCTCATCCTAAAGATCTTTGCTTAGGGCCTTCTCGCGGGCTCTGCCATCCTTAAGAGACTTCTCCAGCGTGGTCAGCTTTAGCCTTAGATCGGCAATGGCATCGTTGGCTGAAGAGAGCTGCTTGGTCTTGTCGGACATGGCAACTTGCATTTCCGCCAGGCTGTGGAGAGTTTTCTCCCTATCCCCTTTGAGCATCAAGAGCTCCTTGTCGTGTTCTTCAAGATCCACCTCCAGCTTCTTCACTTTGTCGCTCAGCTCGTTCTTGGCGGCCTCTGCAGCCTCGGCAGCATCGACGGCCTCCTTGAGCTTGCCGGCGTGATCTACAGTTAGAGCTTTGAGCGCCTCCTTGTGCTTTTGCTCCAGCTCCTGGATCCGCTGCGCGACAAGCTTATCGACCTCCTCATCTTTGCCGCGAAGCTTGGCGGTGAGCGCCTGCTCACGTGCGGCAAGATCTTCCTCGTGGGCATCAAGCGCAATGCGACGCTCCGTCAGGAGAGCATCTTCAGCGGCAGTTCTTTGTGCAGCTTCCTCTTGCGCTTTCACCATGTCAGATTGTTTCAAGAGGAGCTCCGTCCAGCTTTGGCTCACTTGTTCCTGGCTGGCAGTCAACTCCTGAAGGGCCTCAGCATACCAGATCTACATCTTCTAAACGCGCTTCTGAAAACCTGCTTCGGCTGCTTCGACAACTGCTATTCTGGAATCTGCTTTCTCTTTTCGAGCACGGTGGAGTGCTTGGAGCTTGAGGAAATTCTCGCCCATGGCCTGGAGGAGCTGATCCTCTTCAGATTTGCCACTGCTGGTGCTTGGATCATCAACAATTTCGAGCCCGGCAGCGGCGATGATTTCTTCATCAAAGGTTTCCCCTTCAGTCGGCGTTTCAATATTTGCCGTGCCCGGCAAGTTGATGAATAGGTTGTCGCCAACCTTGAGATATTTGCTCGATGAGGGGGCTTCGGATGTCGATGGTTGGTCCTCGACGTTCGTCTCGCCGGTGGCTGGGGGCTCTGTGGCCGATGTAGCGCCTGGCGCTCCTGCGGCAGGAATGCCGTCAGTGTGGTCATCAGTCTCCTCGCCGGCCCTCTCGGCAGGTTCGTTGGCGGTTTCCTCGGCAACAGTTTCGCCGACCTCGACAGTGGCGTCTTTGGCGGCCTCGCTAGCGGCAATCCTGTCAGCTTCGGCGGCGGTGTCTCTGGCAGTCTCCTCGATGACAACGTCGACATCCATGTGTTCCATCACAGGGAATTCTAGAGGACGAAGGAAGGAAACAAAATAAGATCAAGATTGAAGTTCAAGAAGACAAAAAGAGAGAGAGATAAAGAAAAGGATAGCAAGCGCTCTAAGGCAAACAGTTACCTGCGTCGAGTTGTTGAGAGGTGGCCTCGCCCCTCCCGGCAACGTTGGCTGCCGGGGAAATGTTGCCTGTACCCATGCATACCAGCTCCTCCTCAACCAAGATGGGCTCGTTGGTGGTAACTCTTGCCGGGGATGCGCTTGTGGGCGGCGCGGTTGACGGAGGCGGCACGACGGGGGTGGTTTCCACCTCTCCCTGTTGCTGTTCTTCTCCTGCAAGCCCAAAGATATTAGCGGCAAGGGTAGAAACCTCAGCGCCTGCCAGCGGGAAACAAGTGGAGAACTCACGCTGGGGGCTGCGCTGGGGGCTGCGTTGAGGGCTGAGCCTCGGGCTGACGACGACATTTTCCGGCGCGCTCGTAGAGCCAGCCGGGAGCTCATCGCCCGTGGAAGTTCTCGACCTCTTCGCCGCCCTTTCCGCCAAGGTTTCTGCATCACTACAGAGACAAGACAAAGCAAGGCTATGCGATTACTCCGAAATTTGGGAGATAAAGGCTATGACAGGATACTTACTTCCTCTTCTCGTTCCGGGCTGAAGCCGGAGATGTCGAAATCGACCTCCATTGTAGTGTCTGTGTGAGGGGGCGGAGGAGGGGTCCTGGGTTGCTTGGCTGTAATAGGCGCAGGAGACTGGCGTGGTTCCGCCACCTTAGCCTTCGATGCGGTTGTGTGAGACGCCCTTGCCGCCTCAGTAGTTGCCGTAGGTGCGGGTCTCGCGCGCCGCGCAGGTTGCTGTCGAACTCCTTGCCGCGGCGCAGTCTTGCCGGCCGCCTTCTTGCCGGGAGCCTCGCTACTCGAAGAGGGTTGGCTAGCCGCGATGTCAGAAGCGACCTTTCGAAGAACGCGCTTAGTCTTCTTTGGAGCTGGGGGCTCCTCCTGTGGCTCTTCTTCGGCTACGTCTTCATCGGAGGAGCCCTCTACGGCCGCGCTGCTCTGTTCCCTGGCAGCCTCAGCCTCCCCCACAAGATTTTCTTCCATCACAACCTCTGCGTCGCTGGTTTCCCATTCTGTGAAACCGACGCTGCCGGCCTCCACGGCAAGATTCGCTTCTTCCACCCTAGTGGCAATATATGCCACTTCTTCGTCAGTGGTGGCGTGAATGAGGTCCGTCTCTTCCCGGATGGCCCTCTCCGACAAGTTGTCGAAGAACTTTTGTGCTTCCTCCTCGGTTGGCTCGGCCCAAGTCGCGTCAAGACCGTGGGCGTTGAACATTGGCATGGTGGCGATGATTGACCCCAGGGTGGAGTTGTTGCACAAAGGGACTATTCTTGCCGGCAACCGATGTTTGTCATCGCGCTAGAATAGTTTGTGGCGGAGAGCGCCGAGCTGCATGGCCGTCAAATTGTTGTTCAATCCAGGGCGCAACCTCATGATGTCCGCTGCGTTCCGGTACTCCCAAGCTGGTCTTCCCCTGCTCTGTAGGGGGGCGATGCGGCGGCGGAGGAAATCGAAGCCAATCATCTCCATTGTGAGCCCGGCAGCTTTCAGGTGAAGGATTCTGGTGGTGGCAATCGTGAGCCTCTCGTCCTCCGCGGTGAGATCGCTCCAGTCGCTGCCGCGAACCACCTTCTGCTGTCGAGGCAAACAGAACGGATGGGGATCTGCTTCCTTGATCCAGCACCACCCAGACCGCCATTCATCCCACTTCTCGTGGTAGACCCCATCTGGGTATATCTCCTTATTCCAAGCCCGTGGAATCCAGGCGATAGAACCGGAAAGGGCCTCCCCCTTTTGGATGCGAGGAATAAAGTAATGGCGGAAGAGGGCAGTGTTGGGAACTACTCCGGCAAAGTTTTCGCAAAGATGAGCGAAGACGGACATGCACATTACGGCGTTCGGCGTGAAATCAAGAAGATGGAAGCCGTATGTGTACATAATGTCATTGAAGAAGTCAGAGAATGGAGGACAGAGTCCACAATAGAAATAAGCGGTGAAGAAGCGATATCTGTCAGGTCCGCTCTTGGAACAAGAACCTGGAATCACGCGAGTTGCGGGGTGAGCTTGCGTCTCCTTCGCCCACATGCACTGGTACCGGTTCTTCAAGGCCCTCACATCGAGTGTCGGAGCGAAGACGATGTACTTCTTCCCCATCTTCATCAGCTCACTCTCCGGGACATCGGCCTTCGTCTCCTTGCTCTTGCCTTTGCCCTTGCTAGCCTTGGGCGGCATGGTGATTGCGAAGGCGGAGGCTGAGGATAGAGCGGGTGCGGAAGCGAAGAGCGGATAAGGAGAAGTCTGGCTTTGAGCTCGAGAAGGGGAAAATAATGGTGGAGTCTAGATTGAGAAGAAGAGGGGGTAAATAGGCTGCGCCTCTGTAGTTTCCCTTTTTATGGGGAAGGAGCGAGGCCGCCTCTTTTACTACCCAATGTAAATACGCCTCTGCAGGCGCGGTGCAGCTGCAGCCTTTCAGTGCACGCTTCCCACGTCGCGCATTCAGCGCGCGTAGTGGGTGGCACAGTAAGCGGGATATTTACGAGCAGTTAATCCCCTGCCACGCGTGCCCGTGCACTATTTGGGCCTAGCCCAACAACGCCTCGGACTCGTGTGTTGCCTAGGCCCGAGGGCTCCAGTCGGAGTACTAAGTATTGGGCCATTAGTACCCCGTACTTGTGCACGGGCAGTTGTAGCCATACTCGCGGCCAGGCTTGTCGGGGAACAGTTGGAGGTTAATTCAAGTTATCGAAGAAACACCCAAGCCAAGGATCTAAGGATCAGCAAATAAGAAGAGCTGAAGACCGAAAGCCAGCCTCCCCGGCAAGATCTTGCCGGGGTGGCCTGCGAAGCCCGGCAAGATTCTGCCACTGTGCCACCGCTTCGGCACAGCAACCAGCCCGACATTCTGGGTCCTTCTCTGGATGCATGGCAAGGCCCCAGCGGAGGAGAGCTTAAGCGGTGCTGATGGAATGGCCCCTTTTTCTATCCCCAGGAAAATGAGGACACCTAAACGGACACCTCACGGTGCATTAAATGCATTCATCCTATACCGTCAGTGGTTAGGTATGATGACCCTGTAGCTACTTTACACCTCAATGTATGTACATTTTGCCACTGTGGTGACCCCTTTGAATGTATAAAAGGAGGCCCAAGGCAACTGCTACAGGGGGAGAGGATCTTCTGGCCCATCCTGCATGCGTAGCTGCTCTTTGAACGAACTGTTCATCGCAAGCGCTCCTGGAGCCTGGGGTCAAGAACACTCTTAATAAAACAATGCAGGAGTAGGGTTTTACGCTGATTAGCGGCCTGAACCTGGGTAAAATCACCTCGCGTCGATCGTTGGTTCTGCTCTTTGCGCATACCTCTCTCTCTGCTGAATCGTAAAGGGGTCCTTTGGGATCCCATAGGTGTCGGACGCCGACAAGAAGCTTTGCTCCAAGCCATGAATTAAAGCAAGTCAATAAGATGTGAATACATTAAGACACTTAAAATGAAAAATGGCAACCCGATTTTGAGCTTAATGATGAGTATGACCTATGATCAAGTGAACTCACTTGACTCCTAAGTCAGTGTACTCTAACATAGGTGACTATGTCGCCGACTGCTACTTCTTGAGCTTGCATTGATTTTTCCCTTGAAGAGGAAAGGGTGATGCAGCAAAGTAGAGATAAGTATTTCCCTCAGTTAAGAACCAAGGTATCAATCCAGTAGGAGGAACACACAAGTCCCCAATAGATGCACCTGCACAAACTAACAAATACTTGCACACAATGCGAAAAAGGGGTTGTCAATCCCTTCACGATCACTAGCAAGGGTGAGATCTAATAGAGATTGATATAAAATATAAATAAAAGTGCTAAATAAGATAAAGATAAATAAATTGCAGCACAGTATTTTTGGTTTTATAGATCTGAAAATAATATGATAGAAAATAGACCCGGGGGCCATAGGTTTCACTAGAGGCTTCTCTCTTGAAAGAACACATATGGTGGGTAAACAAATTACTGTTGAGCAATTGATAAAAAAGCGCATAGCTATGACGATATCCAAGGCAATGATCATGAATATAGGTATCATGTCTGTGACAAGTAGACCGACTCCTGCCTGCATCTACTACTATTACTCCACACATCGACCACTATCCAGCATGCATCTAGTGTATTAAGTTAACTAGAATGGAGTAATGCCTTAAGCAAGATGACATGATGTAGAGGGATAGATCCAAGCAATATGGTAAACCCCCCATCTTTTTATCCTTAATGGCAACAATACAAATACGTGCCTCGCTACCCCTACTGTCACTGGGTGAGGACACCGCAAGATTGAACCCAAAACAAAGCACCTCTTCCATTGCAAGATAGATCAATCTAGTTGGCCAACCAAATCAATAGATTGGAGAGAAATACAAAGCTATCTTAATCATGCATAAAAGAGTTCAGAGAAGACTCAAATAATATTCATAGATAACCTGATCATAAACCCACAATTCATCAGATCTCAACAAACACACCGCAAAAGAAGATTACATCGGATAGAACTCCAAGAACATCAAGGAGACCATTGTATTGAAGATCAAAGAGAGAGAAGAAGCCATCTAGCTACTAGCTATGGACCCGTAGGTCTGTGGTAAACTACTCACACATCATCGGAAGGGCAACAAGGTTGGTGTAGAGGCCCTCCGTGATTTAATCCCATCCGGCAGACTGCCGGAAAAAGGCCCCAAGATGGGATCTCACGAGAACAGAAGCTTGCAGCGGCGGAAAAGTATTTTTGGTGTGTGCCCTGATATACGGGGAATATTTAGGTATTTGTAGAGCTGGAATTAGGGTTAGGGGAGTCCCGAGGGGCCCACAAGCTTGGGGGGCGCGCCCCCTTGGGGCTCGCCCTACGAGCTTGTGGCTCCCTCGTGACTCCTCTGGCCTCCTCCCGAAGCTTCGTGGGTGTCTTCTGTTCCAAGAAAAATCCTCAAAAAGTTTCGTTCCCTTTGGACTTCGTTTGGTATTGATTTTTTGTAAAGGACAAAAACAAGGAAAAAACAGCAACTGGCACTGGGCACTGGGCACTAGGTTAATCGATTAGTCCCAAAAAAATGATATAAAATAGCATATTAATGCATATAAAACATCCAAGATGGATAATATAATAGCATGGAACAATAAAAAATTATAGATACGTTGGACACGTATCACCGAGCACCGCTAGATGAAGTTCTCTAGTGTTCTGTCTCGTTTGTTGCATTTCTTTTGCATTTCTTCTTGCTATTGTGTTTCATCTTTAAACAAAAAAAAATCTTCACCTAGATCCTTTCTATCTTGGTGTGATCTTTTCTATTTTCTCTGTGTAAAATTCATTGCAGACTCTATCAAAATTCATTGAAAATCTTTGTGAAATTTCAATTGCAAGTGAGCTGAGTGACAATTTTTTTTCCTCGGCGTTGAACTCGGTTCCACCGATCCAAACCTATAGGCCAGACCGAAGTACAAGTTCTACTTGTATATAGTTCATCGGTTCCACCAAAACGGACTAACTCGGTCTCAGTGATGTGCTGTGTCTATGCCTGCCTCAACTTGGAGTCACCATCGACATAAATCGGTGCCACCGATTCCACTGCTGAGAAAACATTTTTGCGATCTTAAAGTGTTTATTCCTATCAGCTCCACTCAATGATTCTTTTCCTCTACCTGCATCTTAAACTGCATTCTGCTTAAGTGTGTCTCTCCAGGACCACACTAACTTGACTCATATCCATGAAAACCACCCTTCTTGGAAATTGATGTCAAAGGGGAAGAGAGAGAGAGCACATCAAAGCTTATCCTTATAGAACTCTTCTAAGAGAGGAAGAGAGATGCACTTTCATAAGAGGAGAGAATTCACATATCTTTAAGAGGGAAAAGATATGTATGTCAGTTTGTTAATTTGCTCTGAGCCTACGTTGCTATAATCTTTTTGTTCTGATTTTATCTCACCCTACCTACTCCCATTATCGAATGTTAGATTCAGAGGGAGAGGAAATCTATGTTCAGGAGAGAAAATTCATTGGGATTTATTGCAAATCCTTAATTCTTTGGGGACATGTCTATATTCAAATAAAGTACTCACTCTATGATACTCACCTATTACATGTCATCCTAGTCTTGGTATTCTTGTGGATCTTGAAATCTTTCTTGTTTGAAGCTCTCTTGTGTTATTTAACCTTGTTTTCCCAAGTTTGCTTCTTCAAGAGTCGGTTCAAGGAACACAAGGTAAGTATATGCATCTCACTCATGTGCATGATGATCTCTTGCTTTTGCACATATTGTTTGAAGAGGGAATCATAAACGTGAAGGTACATCTCACATCACTTCTTTTTGCTTTGATGCATATGACCAAGATACATCTAACTCATCACTTACTCTGTCATGTTGTGCATTCACATGTCTTTCAATTCTACCATCACATGATTGCACACATGTAGGGAGAGCTCATGCAAGTTACATGCTCTTCCAAAGCTTTAGTTACTACTCTTCACATTACTTACTTGAAGCTTTGATGTATGTTTACCAAAAAGGGGGAGGTTGAAAGCACAAGTGCTCCTTGGGTGATTTTGGTAATTAATGTCAACATATCTTTTTGTTGGACTAATAGTTTTATCTAGTATATTTCAGATAAGTTCAACAGTGGCGTGGCAAGGACAAGAGGATGTGAAACCCCTTCAAAATGCTAAGGAAAAGGATTGGCAAAAGCTCAAGATTCTACATTTTTTGTTTAAGTGATCCAAGATCACATTGAGTCCATAGGAAAGCCAATACTATTAAAAGGGGATGAGGTGTTGCTTAATGATCTTGTTGCTCAAGTGCTTAGTGATATTGCTCCAAAACCCGCGGTCACTTTCTCTATCCAAATATGTCCAAACCCTAAATTCCAACTCGGCCTCACCAATAGTTCCTACCCGGAGCCACCGAGTTCATCTGGACTTAACCACTGTCAAAACTCTAATAGTTCAGTTCCAGCGATATGGATCTCAGTCCTACCGAGATGGCCTTGCCATCTCTCTGTGACTTGTTGCAATCACTTTGGTCCCACCGAGAATTGCAATCGGTCTCATCGAGATGGTTGATTGATTGTCTGTTGCCTTATTGCTTCACTTCGGTCTCACCAAGATGATGCGATCGGCGCCACCGAGATGAGGTTTGCCCTAAGCCCTTGCACATTGGTCCCACCGAGTTGTTCCCGTCGGTCCCATCAAGATTCCTAACGTTCATATTTTTACACAGATCGATGCGATCGAGTTTTCTGATCAGTGCCACCGAGATGGGTCAAAAGTGTGTAACAGTTGGATTTTATGTGGAGGCTATATATACCCCTCCACCCTTCTTCCTCAGAGAGGAGAGCCATCAGAATGTGCCTACACTTCCACCATTCATTTTGTGTGAGAGAACTACCTATTCATGTGTTGAGATCAAGTGTTTCCATTCCTACGATTAGAACCTTGATTTCTAGCCTTCCCCAAGTTGCTTTCCACTCAAATCCTTCTTCCACCATAGCCAAATCTGTGCGAGAGAGTTGAGTGTTGGGGAGACTATCATTTGAAGCACAAGAGCAAGGAGTTCATCATCAACACACCATCTATTACCTTTTGGAGAGTGGTTTCTCCCAGATTGGTTAGGTGTCACTTGGGAGCCTTTGACATGATGTGGAGTTGAACCAAGAGGTTTGTAAGGGCAAGGAGATCGCCTACTTCGTGAAGATCTACCCGAGTGAGGCAAGTCCTTCGTGGGTGATGGCCATGGTGGGATAGACAAGGTTGCTTCTTTGTGGACCCTTTGTGGGTGGAGCCCTCCGTGGACTCGTGCAACCGTTACCCTTCGTGGGTTGAAGTCTCCATCAACGTGGATGTACGATAGCACCACCCATAGGAACCACGCCAAAAATTCTCCGCGTCTCCATTGCGTTTGCACACTCCAATCCCATCCCTTTACATTTTTGCACTTGCATGCTTTACTCTTTCCGCTACTCATACTCTTTCTATGCTTGCGTAAAATGTATTGTGTGCCCTTTAACATGTGCTAAACTCAACCTTAACTTGAAGAAACTAAAAACTGCCACTTTTACTTGTTAAGGGTCTAATCACCCCCCACTAGACCCCTCTTCTCGATCCTTTCAACCACCGACAATGCTCTAGCTCGTGTCCAGTGGTCAAAGAAGGCCCCACCCAACCTTGATTTGAAAGCCAAGGCAATTCCGGAAGAAGAAGAAGAAGAGGAGAAAGAAGAGAGTTGCCCCGAAGACATCAAATACGCTTACCACGGGCACATGGCTCTTGCGTCAAGGCAATTTTGGGGCAACAAGAGAAACTCAAGGCCCAATTTCTCCAAGAACAACTCAAGTTCCTCGAAGGGAAACAATGTGTGAGAACTTGCTACAGTTGTGGAAATGTGAGTCACTTTGTGGTGGATTGCCCCTATGAGAAGAGGGAAGACAATGGTGGCAAGCTTATCCGCAAGGACAAGGCCAAGTCCTTCCCCAACAAGAACAACTTCACCAAGAAAGTGCCTCAAAAGGGGTTGGTGGCACACGAAGAGTACATCTCCGATGATGATGATGAAGGTACAAGTGGTGAAGGAATGGCAATGGCCACCATGGCCATTTCCACCTCTTCCCCAACCAAGGTGTCTCTCTTTGATGCCCCCAACAAGAACCTCTTTGCCAAGTGCCTCATGGATTATGTGGATGATCATGTGGAGGAAAAGGTGGATGAGAATGAGTTTGATAAGTTCTTGAGTAAGCTAAGAGTTGAGACCAAGAAGCACTTTGTTGCCCTCTTGGAACAACTAGGTGAGGCCAATGATATCATTGAGTCTCACGAGGATACCATCTCTAAGTTAGAAGGGCATAGCCGTGACTATGCCGATGAAATTGCGGATCTTTCCATTGCTCTCGAGGAAGAGCAAGGTCTTCGTTTGGCTCTTGAGGAGTCACACAACGATGCTCTTGCTAAATCAAGGAAAGATCATGATCATGGTCTTTTTCTTACTCGTGTGCTTAAATCCGAGAAGGTTGCACTTGGGGTTGGCCATGATAGACTCAAGGAAGAGTTTGACATACTTGACAAGGCTCACAAGGTCTTGAAAGGTGTTCATGCCTCTCTCAAAGAGTCTCATGATCAACTCCAAGTGAAACTAACCAAGGAGATAACCACTTGCCCTCCTTTTGTTTTAATTGATAATGCCCATGCTACTAACCCTTGTTGTGAGCATGTGCATCTTGTGTAGGAGAACGCCAAGTTGAAAGAGCAACTTGAGAAAGGCCTTATGACTTTCATACAAGGTGAGAAGAACCTCAATGACCTTTTGAGCAATCAAAAGGAAGTTCTGGCAAAGGAAGGACTTGGGTTTGTACCTAAGTCAAAGAAGAAGAAGAAGAAGAAGAAGAAGAAGAAGAAGAAGAAGAACAAGACCAAGCAAGCTCTCCCACTTAAGGAGATCTTCATCAAGGCGGGGCAGGGTGCTCATGAGAAGAAGAAGGAAAAGGATGTGGGTAGTAATGCCAAGAAGGCAAGACCACTCTTTCAAACAAAGCCGACAATTTTAACCCTTCATATGTTCTACGCCATGCTAGTGATGGGCATGTCTATGCCAAATTTGTTGGTCCTTCTTATGAGTACATTGAATGGTATATTTGGGTTCCTAAGACCCTTGTTGCTAACATCAAAGGACCCATTCAAAAATGGGTACCTAAATCCAAGCATTACTCTCTTGTAGGAGTTTGCTTCCGGTGGGGTGTCATGGTTGCTTGATAGTGGAGCAGCAAATCATATGACCGGGAGCAAGAACTTGGTGGTGGACGTGCAACCAAACCCATCTATGCCCACCCATGTCCAATTAGCTGATGCTTCAACTTCAAAGGTATTGAGTCTTGGCAATGTGGTCATCTCTCATGATTTATCTATTGAGAAGGTCATGCTTGTTGAGATCCTTGCATACAATTTACTTTCCATTCGTCAACTTGCACTCATGGGCTTTGCAACATTATCTGATCTTCATACCGTGGCCCTTTTGTGGAGCAAGACTCTTAAAGTAGCTTTTGTTGGGCATGTCGAGAACGGTCTCTATGTCGTTAACTTTTCGGAGCGACCCACTAAGACCGCGACTTGCCTAATGGCTAAAGTTGATGTGGGATGGCTTTGGCATCGCTGACAAGCCCACGTCAATATGAGATCTTTGCAAAGTCTCCTCAAAGGGGATCACGTTCCTGGACTAACAAATGTGAGTTTTACCAAAGATCGTGCTTGTATTGAAGGAAAGCTACATGAGATGGCTCACCGACCCACGACTATCATCTATTTGAAGAGGCCCTTAGAGCTCCTTCACATGGATCTCTTTGGTCCTCCATCCTTTGATAGTCTTGGGGGAAGAAAATATCGCTTGGTGATTGTGGATGATTACTCAAGATACACTTGGGTATACTTCTTCAAGAGGAATTGTGAGACCCAACAAACCGTCATCGGCTTGGCTAATGATGCTCAACGCCAATATGAAGCAAAGAAATTGATGATCAGAAGTGACAACGGCACCAAGTTCAAGAACTACACCTTGGATGAGTTTCTCAGTGATGAAGAGATCAAGCCCCAATATGCCGCTGTCGGCGTTATGGGAACCAGGTCACCCAGACTTGCCTGCCTGCGGCCCACGGCGTGGCTCCATCGATGGCCTGGTATGGCCCAGTTTCAACACCAACAAGACAAGGCCCTCGCGAGGGGCCAAGCCCCGCAAGGCAGGCAGCGCCAAGACCTCCTGAGGGAGCGGCCTCCCTAGGCTGCCTCCTGAGGAGCGGAGATTTCTATGCAGGTATCAAACCTCACGAGGTTGCGGTGATGCAAGCCATGACGACCAAGGCCAGGCGGGCGCCGGCAGGCGCAGAAGAGCAGGTTTCCTCTTTGGTGCTAAGGAGGCAAGCACAGGCGTGGGTTCCTGAGGAATCAGGCAAAGGTTTCCATTCCAGTGCAACAAGACCAAGACCGCCAGGACGGCAGGACGGATGTCATCGCCGAGCCCACCGCAGCGTCATGACCAGAACCTTTGCAGGCGAAGACCACCTTTCGTCAGGATAAGATGTACTACTTGTCCCCTTTCAAATTGGCCACTATGGGATCCCTTCCCGCCTTCATTTTGGAGGAAGAGGACCGAGGCCACTATAAGTATAAGCTAGCCACCACCGTAGAGAGGGACCAAACCGAAGGATGACTCACCCTCACCTCAGAGCAGACCTCGCGAGGTTGTTCTTCCCTTGTACTAGTTCATCCCCAGCCCCTCGTGAGGCAAATCCACCACAAAGCAGGAGTAGGGTCTTACACCGCAAGGTGGCCCGAACCTGGGTAAACTGTCGTGTCCATCTCCTTCCTTGATCCATCGAGCTAGGCTGTAGAGTGACGGGTTGGTTGGTTGGATAGGTTGAGTTCTTTGCACACGCCCCAGAGTTCGAACCTTCTTTGGGTCTGCGGAGCCCTGAATCCGACATTTGGCGCACCAGGTAGGGGCGTGTCAGAGCACTACCCCTCGCATCAGCCGCGCACCGCTCACACTGCGCGCCTCCCATGGCGGGTGCCGCTCCACCCGCTGAGCCGCTGGGCGCACTCAGAGCTGTCGCGGGCCACCGGTCCTTCTCCCCGCCCTACGGCAGGTGCGATGGCCACCGAAGTTCTGGCCGACGCTGCCCCAACGGTACGACAGCGCGGGGAACCCCACGGATTTCCTTTGCCTGTACGAGCTAAGCATTGAGGCGGCAAGCGGCGATGAGAAGGTCATGCCGAATTGGCTTCCCATGGTCTCATGGGCATGCCGCGCTCCTGGATGCTCGGCCTGCCAGAGTTGTCGGTGGCCTCCTGGGGGGAGCTGTGCAATCAGTTCATCGCGCGCTTCATGGCACCGGCACCCCATTCCATTGCAGCAATCCTCGGTGGGTCGCAGGCGCCGGCCTCAGGCCACCATGTCAAGCAGTTCTTCCGGCAGATGGGGGCCGCCCAGCCACGGCAGGTGGCTCCTTCGGGCCGGCCGGCGCCTGAGACCGACATCACCTTCGACTCCAGGGATCACCCCAAGACTATGGTCGGCGCAGGCGTGCTTCCCTTGCTATGCACGCCCACCATCAGCAGAGTCACAGTCACCAGAACCCTCATCGACGGCACGGCTGGCCTCAACATTCTCTCCGTGGAAGCCTTCGACCTGCTCTAGGTGCCTTACGACCGGCTCGCCCCCACCAGGCCATTTTCAGGGGTGGTCGACGGCTCCCTCGTCCCCCTAGGGCAGATCCGTCTCCCCATCACCTTCGGCACGCGCTGCATCTACCGCACCAAGCTTATCGACTTTGACATCGCCCGCATCAGCCTCCCGTACAATGCCATCCTCGGGTACCCGGCCCTCCTCAAGTTCATGGCGGCGATGCACCCTGGCTACAACGTCATCAAAATGCCAGGGAGCAGCGGCATCCTTACTGTGGTGGGAGACACCAAGGATACCCTCCTGGCCCTCAAGCTCGCTTTCAAAGCCTCGGCGGCCGCGCGACCGGATGCGGAGGGCGCTCCGGGGATCCCGGAGGCCGCGCCCGCGAAGAAGAAGCAGATGTTCTCTCAGGACCGGGCTGAGATGAAGCAGGTGCGGGTCGACGATGAGGGCTCAAGCCTCACCTTCACCATAGGCGCTGGCCTCCCTCCGAACTAGGAAGAAGCGCTGGTCGGCTTCCTCCATGCGAACAAGGATGTGTTTCATGGGAGGCGACGGACCTGGTTGGCATCTCCGGGACGTGATTGAGCACCACTTGATGGTGTGCCCCGGCACGCGCCCGGTGAAACAAAAGGCGCTACGACAAGCCCCGAGAAGCAATCGTTCATCGTCCAGGAGCTCCACAAGCTGCAAGAAGCCGGCGTCATCCGAGAAGTGCGGCACCTGGATTGGCTGGCCAACTCGGTCATTGTCCCCACTCCCCAAGAAGGGAGGGAAGGAGCGCATGTGCGTCGACTTCACGAGCCTCAACAAAGCTTGCCCTCAAGACCCTTTCCCTCTTCCGCGCATCGACCAGATCATGGACTCCACCGCCGAGTGCGAACTGTTGTGTTTCCTAGAAGCCTTCTCGAGCTACCACCAGATCAAGATGGCGGTGCAAGACGTCGAGAAGATGGCCTTCCTTTCCCCGTGCGGGGTGTACTGCTACACCTGCATGCCATTCGGGTTGTGCAACGCCGGCGCGACCTTCTAGCGATTGATGCACATCACCCTGGGCAAGCAGCTCGGGAGGAATGCCGAGGTGTACGTCGACGACATAGTGGTCAAGTCGCGGGAGGCAAGAACCCTTGTCGAAGACCTGGAGGAAACGTTTACCAACTTACGCAAAGTAAACTTACGGCTCAATCCGGAGAAGTGTGTGTTCGGCGTTCCGTCCGGTAAGCTCCTGGGTTTCTTGGTGTCACACAGAGGAATCGAGGCTAACCCAGACAAGATCAAGGCGATAGAAAGAATGAGCCTGCCGCAGACTCTCAAGGAAATGCAGAAGCTGGCGGGCTGCGTGACCTCGCTGGGGCGTTTCATCTCTAAGCTCAGTGAGCGCGCTGTCCCGTTTTTCATGTTGATGAAGAAGAAGGGCCCATTCGAATGGACTCTGGAGGCTGAGGAAGCCTTTCAAGACCTCAAGAGGTATGTCACCAGCCCTCCGGGGATGGTGGCGCCTCGACCTCTTGAGCCCCTGGTGCTTTACCTGGCCGCCACGCCCCACTCAGCTAGCGCGGCACTCGTGGCGGTCCAGGAAGAGCGCGCGGGCGCAGACGCGCGGCGCATCACCCCGTCTTTAGCCACGCTATCGCCACCTCTGGACGGTGCTCCTGAGGCATTGGTCACCCCGACAGAAGGCGAGGCTCCTGAGGCCCCCACACCTTAGGCAGAGCCGGACGCCATCTACACCTCTTCCCTAGTCGAGCACCCTGTGTACTTCGTCAGCACGGTGTTGCGCGACGCACGCGCATGCTACCCCATGCCGCAGAAGCTCCTGCTCGCGCTCCTCGTCACCTCCAGGAAGCTGCGCCACAACTTCCAAGGCCACCCCATCAAGGTCGTCTCCGCGTACCCCCTGGAGAAGGTGCTCCGGAGCCCTAACGCTGCAGGCTGGGTTGCTGAATGGAATATCGAGCTGCAGGCTTTCCAGCTGGAGTTCAGCACCACTAGGGTCATCAAGGGCGCGGCCCTCGCTGACTTTGTGTCGGAATGGATTGACGTACCCGACCGAGGGGAGGGCGAGGACCGTTCCCTCACGCCCGGGGACGAGCCGCCGGATGGCTGGGTCATGTACTTTGACGGCGCGTTCGCGTGACAGGGCGCGGGTTCTAGAGCCATGCTTATCTCACCTACTCAGGACAAGCTCTACTACGCCGTGCAGCTCTGCTTCTAGCATGGAGAGAAGGTCTCCAACAACATCATGGAATATGAGGGCCTGATCACCGGCCTCAAGGCCGCGGCTGCTCTAGGGATCAGGTGGCTCACCATCAAGGGCGACTCTCAGCTCCTCGTCAGCTTCTCCAACAAGGAGTACAAGTCAAAAGATGAGCACATGGAGGCATATCTAGAGGAGGTACGCAAAATTGAAAAGCAATTCTTAGGCTTGGAATTGCAGCATGTACCACGCGACATGAACAAGGAGGCAGACGACATCGCCAAGAGGGCGTCCTGGCGCCAACCCCAGAAGCCTAGCGTCTTCGAAGAGCAGCTCTTCAAGCCATCGGCGGCTCCCGCCACCGTAGGACCGGCGCTGCTCCGGGAAGAACCGCCCATGGCACCCACCTCGGGCGCCCCAGCCTGCGGTCAGACCTTCGGAGCTCACTTGCTCCTCGCGCTCGAACCTCAGGAGGGGTGCTGGACCTAGGAGTTCAAGACGTACTTGCTCTGGGGCACCTTGCCAAAGAAGGAGGAAGACGCAGAACGCGTGGCCCACCAGGCCACCGCCTACTGCGTCCAGGACGGCGAGCTCTACCGAAGACGCCCAAACGACGTCTCTCTGCGGTGCATCTCCAAGGAGCAGGGGTGCGAGCTGCTGCCTGGCATCCATAGCGGGGATTGCGGGCATCACTCTTCATCGCGCGCCCTCGTGGGCAAGGCGTTTCACAGCGGGTTCTACTGGCCCACGGCGCTCAACGACGCCACTGAGGTGGTGAGATCCTATGAGGCGTGCCAATTCCACGCCGAACAGATCCACCAGCCCGCTCAGGGCCTCTAGACCATCTTGCTCTCATGGCCGTTCGCGGAATGGGGGCTGGATATCCTGGGACCGTTCCCTCGAGCAGCTGGGGGCTACCGCTACCTCTACGTCGCCATCGACAAGTTCACCAAGTGGGCGGAGGTGGAGCCCGTGCGCACCATACCAGCTGGCTCGGCCGTCAAGTTCATCAAGGGCCTCGTGAGCCCCTTCGGGGTCCCTAACCGTATCATCACTGACAATGGCTCTCAGTTCATGAGCAACCTCTTCAAAACATATTGTGCTAACCTTGGAACACAGATATGCTTCGCTTCGGTGGCGCACCCACGGAGTAACGGCCAAGCCGAGCGCACCAACGCTGAGGTCTTGAGAGGCCTCAAGGCGAGGAGCTTCAAGAAGAAACTCGAGGCCTGTGGCAGGGGTTGGCTCGATGAGCTCCAATCCGTGCTGTGGTCCATCCGCAGCACCGCAACCAAGCCTACCGGCGAGACCCCATTCTTCCTTGTCTATTGGGCTGAGGCGGTCCTCCCTCATGAGGTCAAACATCGCTCCCCGCGGGTCTTGGCACTTGACGAGGCACACCAGGATGCCTCGCGGGGGATGGACCTCGTCCTCGGAGAGGAGGGCCGCCGCCAAGCCTCGCTCCATGCCGCAAGGTACCAGCAGGCGCTGCGGAGGTATCACTGCCGTAGCGTCTGCTCCAGGACCCTCGAGGTGGGTGACCTCGTCCTGAGACGGGTGCTCTCCAGGGAGGGGCTCCACAAGCTCTCGCCCATGTGGGAGGGCCTGTTCAGGATCGCCCGTGTCTCCAGGCCTGGCGCCATGCGCCTGGAGACACAGGACGGGGTCCCCATCCAGAATACCTGGAACATCCAGCACCTCAGGAAGTTCTATCCGTGACCAAGGCCATGCGCCTTTCAAGTCTCTGCCCATGACACTCTCACGTAATAATGAGTGGGGCTGTACACGCCCCGGAGTCTCCTGAGCGCCGCCCTTGGGCCTGATGGTGGCTCCCACCCACATCCTAGTGGAAGCCCCATGCTCCGCGCTGGCGGGAAGACCAGAAGACTAGTGTAGGTGCCGGACGCGGCTATTCTTTTGCTTGCTTTCTGTAGCTGGTTTGCAACTTCTTGGAATGAAATTTGAAGTTCTCGCGTCTTTATTTGAAAGGGTTGGGAAGTTTTTCTCCTCGCAGCGTTCTTTCATGTCTCACCCTGGGAAGAGTGATAGTTGCCCGTTGCTCTTCCCCGCGCATCGCGCGCATGGGGGCTGGACACGGTGTGTGCGCTTGGGCCCGCCCGCGAACACACCTCGCCAAAGCCTTGGTGTCCTAGCCTTTGGCGTCTTAATCCTCACGCAATGCTCGTAAACGAGCCAACAGGCACGCATGCCCTCCTGAGTCCGTGCCTCTGGGCATCGCGACGCGGTGTGCCAGTGGCGATTGGCCCATGCTCGGGGGCTCGTGTGAGGTATGGCATCTCCGAAGGTCCCTTACCGCCGCAGCCACAGGGCGCCTCCCGAGGCTTGAGGACTTTCGAATCCTCAAAAAGGAAACCTCTGGAGAACCCCTCCGGAGCGAAGGTCTTGCAGGAAGTCCAAGCTCCAGAGAAGCTCACCCTCACGGCGCACGAGTCTACCGCAAGCACGCTAAGCTAAGTCATCCCAATCACAACCAGCGGCAACACGGATATCAGGACACGGTATAAATACGATAACATAATGGCGCAAGTGCCGTGGTCCATTACACACCCCGACAGGGCTTTCCACTTTTCTAATGCAGGAGAAAGAAAGAAGCAAAAGCAGCCGCTCGACTACAGCAGCTCCCGGGACCCGCCTCCAGCAACGACCGCGCTCAGTTGGAGTCCTCCTCCTGCTTCACCGGGGCACAGCGGCGAGGCGGCTCATTTCCCTCCCTGGTCCGAGCTCGGCGGCGTGGTGGCTCATTGTAGTCATCGTCGCTCGTGCTCTCCTCAGAGGAGGAGCCACCGCTGCTGGAGGCGTCACGGCCATCGCCAAGGGCAAGCTCACCGCGGGAGACGGCGCCGCCCCTCTGGCCATCGCCGTCGGAAGGGTGGACGCCGACGTCGTCGTCATTGTCGCTCTCTGGGCAGAACCCCAGGCGCTGGCCATCTTCCCCGAAGACCCTGACGAAGAGGGTAGCAGCGCCATCATACCTGGAGTGGAGGGTGCACCTCCCTTGCAGGCCGCGCGCGCGGGCAAACGGCTGCCACCCACGGTTCAGGAACAAGTTGCCGGCGGGGGTGACCTCGACCTCCACCCACGAGGCCCTGCTGCAGCAACCATCAGCCTGCAGCCAGAGGTCGCCAGGTCCCCCGGAAGGTAGCGCGCCCGCAAAGAAGCGCGGGAGCTGGAACCAGCTGCCTGCGGGCCTCTCTGCCCACACCACGAACTCCGAGGACGCGTCGGCCGAGTGGGATCGCGGACGCGGTGGCCGAGCGGCTGCCACATGCCTCCCCCCGTCGCCGCGGCTACCCTAGCCGTGGCAACTTCCGCCATGGGAGGGAGCACGCCCGCGACTGTCGGAGGCGGCGCCAGCCTTCGAGGGAGTGCGCCCACGCCCTCGGGGAGCCACCGCTGGCGTCGTGGCGTACTTACAGGGGCGGCCATGGCCCCTCTTGGGTGGCGGCGAGCCTGACCCTTCCTTGGGGGCCTTTCCCTTCTCCGTGGTGGAAAATCTCCTCACTGGCACCATGAACGCTCTGGCAAGGTGGCGGAACGAAGGAGAAGAAGAAGCAAGAAGATGAAAATGAGTTGGGGGCTCCGCCCCCTCTTCCATTTATAGCCGGAGGAAGGCTAACCGTCGGCCCCTCATGTTCCGAGCAATGATGGCTGATCTGCATGCACCAGGCAGTTGTCAAGTCATGCGGTTGCCAAGGTGGCATGGGGAAGTGGAGGCGCCCACGTCCCATCAAGCGCCATGCGTCGGCTAGGTCCGCAGGCAATTGGGTCCTGCGGTGCTTCGCCCTTGCCCTTTGGCTTCACCTCGAAGCCAAGTCCGAGCGCGCCTTGGGCCCGGGGGCTACTGTCGGCGTTCTGGGAACCAGGGTACCTAGACTTGCCTGCCTGTGGCCCACGGCGTGGCTCCATCGATGGCCTGGTACAGCCCAGTTTCAACACCAACAAGACAAGGCCATCGCGAGGGTCCAAGCCTCGCGAGGCAGACAGCGCCAAGACCTCCTAAGGGAGCGGCCTCCCCAGGCTGCCTCCTGAGGAGCGGAGATTTCTATGCAGGTATCCAACCTCACGAGGTTGCGGTGATGCAAGCCATGACGACAAAGGTCAAGCGGGCGCCGGCAGGCATAGAAGAGTAGGTTTCCTCTTTGGTGATAAGGAGGCAAGCGCAGGCGTGGGTTCCCGAGGAATCAAGCAAAGGTTTCCATTCCAGTGCAACGAGACCAAGACCGCCAGGACGGATGTCATCGCCGAGCCCACCGCAGTGTCACGACCAGAAGCTTTGCAGGCGAAGACCACCTTTTGTCAGGATAAGATGTACTACTTGTCCCCTTTCAAATTGGCCACTGTGGGATCCCTTCCCACCTTCGTTTTGGAGGAAGAGGACCGAGGCCGCTATAAGTATAAGCTAGCCACCACCATAGAGAGGGACCAAACCGAAGGACGACTCACCCTCACCTCAGAGCAGACCTCGCGAGGTTGTTCTTCCCTTGTACTAGTTCATCCCCAGCCCCTCGTGAGGCAAATCTACCACAAAGCAGGAGTAGGGTCTTACACCGCAAGGTGGCCCGAACCTGGGTAAACTGCCGTGTCCATCTCCTTCCTTGATCCATCGAGCTAGGCTGTAGGGCGACAGGTTGGTTTGTTGGATAGGTTGAGTTCATCGCACACGCCCCAGAGTTCGAACCTTCTTTGGGTCTGCGGAGCCCTGAATCCGACAGCCGCAACCTATACCCCTCAACAAAATGGTGTTGCAGAGAGGAAGAACTGGACGTTGATGGATGTGGCAAGGACCATGATGGCGGAATTCAAATCTCCGTACAACTTTTGGGCCGAAGCCATCAACACCACATGTCATGCATCCAATCGGCTCTATCTTCGCAAAGGCTTGAACAAGACTCCATATGAGATACTCACTAGAAACAAGCCCAACCTCAAGTACTTCTGGGTGTTCGAGTGTAAGTATTTCATTCTCAAGAAAGGTGTTCGTTTGTCTAAATTTGAACCTAGAGCTCAAGAGGGCATATTTGTTGGTTATTCTACAAACTCTCATGCTTATCGTGTCCTCAGCAAGTCCAATGGACTCATTGAGGAGATGTGTAACGTGAGGCTTGATGCAAATAACGGCTCCCAAGTGGAGCAAAGTGGTCTTTATGATGTAGGTGATGAAATTTCTCTTCAAGCCATAAGAAGAATGGGTATTGGTCAAATACTCCCCATTGAGGAACCCCTCGTGGCCGAAGGAGAAGAGCAATGTTCCACGCAAGTGGAACCATCACCAACACTAGACCCACACGCTCCGAAGAACAAAGTGAAGGCCCTCAACCAAGTGAACAAGATCAAGGGCAATATCAACCCCATGATCATGGTGATGCACCAAATGATGCCCAAGATCAAGTTCAAGACTCCTAGCAAGCTGAAGATCAAGAGCAAGCTCAAGATGGTGCTCAAGATGATCAAGATGAATCTCCTCAAATGCCTATTGAGGAGCTATTGGAGCGTCATGCCGCCAAGGTCGTTTCCAAGATAAAGCATCAATAACATGTCATGGAAAATAGGCTTGGAAGCTTGAGGAAAGGGGTAACTACTCGTAGACAATTAACAAACTTTTGTGAGCATCACGCGTTTGTTTCTTGTGTTGAACCCCAAAAGGTGCATGAGGCGCTCGATGACGTGGATTGGATTGAGTCAATGCATGATGAAATAAAAAACTTCGAGTGCAACAAAGTATGAGAATTAGTGCAAGGGCCAACGGAGAACCACAATGTCATTGGAACCAAATGGAACTTCAAGAACAAGCAAGATGCGAACGGTGTGGTTGTTCGAAACAAGGCAAGTTTAGTGGCACATGACTACTCCCAAGTCGAGGGTATCAACTACGGTGAAACCTTTGCTTCCATTGCTCATCTTGAATCTACTCGCATGTTACTCGCATATGCATCTCATCATGATTTTAAGTTGCAACAAATGGATGTGAAGAGTGCATTTCTTAATGGTCCCTTGAATGAGTTGGTATATGTCAAACAACCCCTGGGATTTGATGTCTACTACACAACTTGTTCTTGTAGACTCATGTTGGGCCTCCAAGCGCAGAGTTTTGTAGGATAGTAGCAAATTTCCCTCAAGTGGATGACCTAAGGTTTATCAATCCGTGGGAGGCATAGGATGAAGATGGTCTCTCTCAAACAACCCTGCAACCAAATAACAAAAAGTCTCTTGTGTCCCCAACACAACAAATACAATGATAATTTGTATAGGTGCACTAGTTCGGCGTAGAGATGGTAATAAAAGCGTAGTAATGATAGTAGATATTGATATTTATAATAGGAACAATAAAAAACAGCAAGGTAGCAATTGATAAAACGGAGCACTAACGGTATTGCAATGCTTGAAAATGAGGCCTAGGGTCCGTATTTTTGCTAGTGCAATCTCTCAACAATGCTAATATAATTGGATCATATAACCATCCCTAAAAGTGCGATGAAGAATCACTCCAAAGTTCCTATCTAGCGGAGAACTTAAGAAGAAATTGTTTGTAGGGTACGAAACCACCTCAAAGCTATTCGTTCCGATCGATCTATCAAGAGTTCGTACTAAAATAACACTAAGTTATTCTTTCCGATCAATCTAACCAAGAGTTCATACTAAAATAACACCATATGACACACATCAACCAACTCTAATGTCACCTAGATACTCCAATGTCACCGTGAGTATCCGTGAGTTGATTATACGATATGCATCAAACAATTTCAGATTCATAATACTCAATCCAACACAAAGAACCTCAAAGAGTGCCCCAAGATTTCTACCGGAGAAACAAAAGACAAGAACGTGCATCAACTCCTATGCATAGATTACCCCAATGTCACCTCGGGAATCCGTGAGTTGAGTGCCAAAACATATATCAAGTGAATCAATATGATACCCCATTGTCACCACGGGTATTCATAGCAAGACATACATCAAGTCTTCTCAAATCCATAAAAATATTCAATCCAATAAAACGAAATCTCAAAGGGAAAACTCAATTCATCACAACAAGATAGAGAGGGAGAAACACCATATGATCCAGCTATATTAACAAAGCCCACGATACATCAAGATCGTGCCATCTCAAGAACACGAGAGAGAGAGATTAAACACATAGCTACTAGTACAAACCCTCAGCACCGAGGGTGGACTACTCCCTCCTCATCATGGTGGCCGCCGTGATGATGAAGATGGCTACCGATGATGATTTGCCCCCTCCAGCAGGGTGCCGGAATGGGGTCTAGATTGGTTTTTCGTGGCTACAGAGGCTTGCAGCGGCGGAACTTCTGATCTAGGGTTACCCCGAGGGTTTTTGGAATATTTGGCAATTTATTGGGTGAAGAGGCGGTGCGGGAGGCCACCGAGGTGGGCACAACCCACCTGGGCGCGTCTGGGCCCCTAGGCACGCCCTGGTGGGTTGTGCTCTCCTCGGAGCTCCCCTCTGGTACTTCTTTGGCCCACCAGGTGTCTTCTGGTCCAGAAAAAATCTCCAAAAAGTTTCGCTGCGTTTGGACTCCGTTTGGTATTGATTTTCTGGGATGTAAAAAACAAGCAAAAAACAGCAACTGGCACTGGGCACTATGTCAATAGGTTAGTCCCAAAAAAATGATATAAAGTTGCTATAAAATGATTGTAAAACATCCAAGAATGATAATATAATGGCATGAATACTTCATAAATTACAGATACGTTGGAGACGTATCAGCATCCCCAAGCTTAATTCCTACTCGTCCTCGAGTAGGTAAATGATAAAAGAAATAATTTATGAAGTTTGAATGCTAGCAAAATGCATAAGTTTGATCAATGATAATTTCAATCACTTTTTCTAGCATCATGACAGCAACTCTTTCTCATAAAACTTATCATGATAAAGTAGCAATTGAAAACGGAATTTTTGTTGTGGAAAGCTACCTATCATATTCATCATATACTCTTTCTTTTGTAGCATGGACATTTGGACTTGAATGATTCAAAGCAATAGTCTATAATTTGACATGAAGACATCAATACTCAAGCATATCAACAAGCAACCATGTCTTTCAAAATATCAACACTAAAGAAAGTTATCCCTAGCCCATCATGCTCAATCATTGATCCATTCGCAAAACACACTCGCATATTATCTACATCCAATGCTCAAGTACGATCATAGTGCCCCTTAGTTGGTGCTTTATAAGAGAAGATGGAGACTCAAATAAAAATAAAAATTGCATAAAGTAAATAGATAGGCCCTTCGCAGAGGGAAGTAGGGATTTGTAGAGGTGCCAGAGCTCAAAGCTTAAATTGAGAGATAAAAATTTTGAGAGGCATACTTTTCCCGTCAACGAAAACGACCGAGTAATTCCCAACACTTTCCATGCTAGATATATCATAGGCGGTTCCCAAACAGAAAATAAAGTTTATTCATTTTTCCACCATTCTTTCACGATCCATGGCTAGCCGTATCCACGGGTGCCCTCCATACCAACACTTTCCAAGGAATTTATTATTTGACAGCATAAAGTAAATTCATTTCTAATACCTTTGCCATACTATCGTGCAATGACAAGTGAATAAACACTCATCTTGAGAATAACACATCTAGCATGGAAAATATTGGCCACCCCTTGCCGCTTCATGAGCGGTACGAGCACACAAAAAGGAAATTATTTTGAAAATTTAGAGATGGCACATACAAATTTGCTTAGAACGGCATGGAAATACCGCATATAGGTAGGTATGGTGGACTCATTTGGTACAACTTTGGGTTTAAGAATTTGGATGCACAAGTATTATTCGCACTTAGTACAAATGGAGGCTAGCAAATAGACTGAGAAGCAACCAACCAAGAGACAAAAATTCACATAAACGAGCATTGAGCATAATTAACACCGAATAATGCACCACAAGTAGGATGTAATTTCATTGCATAATTATTGAATTTTGTGCTTGCATAGGGAATCACATACCTTAACAACAATATTCTTACTAAAGCATAATTACTCACCAACATGACTCACATATTATTATCTCCATATCGGAAAACAATTGCAAGAAATCAAACCTATCATATCCAGTGATCTACATGAAAGTTTTTATTATATCCTTCTTGAATAACCATTACTTTGGTACTAAATTTATAGATTGTGCATATTGTCATCACTATTATCAACTCTCAAAATAATATAAGTGAAGCATGAGAGTGTTCGACAAACTACTCCAAAAAGATATAAGTGAAGATCAAGCGAGTAGTTAAGTAAACAGGTAGCTATGTGAGGATTCTCTATTATTTAAAAGTTTCAGATATAAGTATTTTATTAAAACAGCAAGCAAAACAAAATAAAATTACATTCTAAGAAAAGCACAACTCATGTGAAGAAGCAAAAACTTAGGCTCAACCGATACTAACCGATAATTGTTGAAGAAGAAAGGTGGGATGCCCACCGGGGCATCCCCAAACTTAGATGCTTGAGACTTCTTGAAATATTATCTTGGGATGCCTTGGGCATACCCAAGCTTGAGCTTTTGTGTCTCCTTAATTCCTCTCATATCACGGTTTCCCTAATTCTTAAAAACTTCATCCACACAAAACTCAACAAGAACTCGTGAGATAAGTTAGTGTAAATCAATGCAAACACCTTATCATTCTCTACTGTAAAATCACTAAAATTATTATTCAACATTGCATACTAAATGCCTCTGCATATTTAACACTCCTATCCTCAAATAGAATCATTAAACAAGCAAACATATGCAAACAATGCGAACATAACAGCAATCTGTCTAAACAGCACAGTCTGTAAAGAGTGCAATTGTACTCATACTTACCTAACTCCAAAAATTCTGAAAATTAACCACACTGTAGAAAATTTATCAGACCTTATTGTGCAAAAAGTTTCAACATTTTATCACATTCTTAATTTTCTGGAGAATTATTGCAATAGCGATAAACTTTCTGTTTTGAAACAGCAACTCATATATTTGCAAAATAAGCATGGTGATGGCTATCCTTGCCACTTTTATTGAAATAAAATATGCAAAACATTATTATAAATAACATAAAGCAAATACTAATAAAATAAAATGACTCTCCAAGCAAAACTCATATCATGTGACAAATGAAAATATAGCTCCAAGTGAGGTTACCGATAATGTTGAAGACGAAAAAGGGGATGCCTTCCTGGGCATCCCCAACCTTAGTTGCTTGGATCTTCCTTGAATATTACCTTGGGGTGCCTTGGGAATCCCCAAGCTTAGGATATTGTCACTCCTTATTCTCCTCATATCGACATCTCACCCAAAACTTGAAAACTTCAATCACACAAAACTTAACGGAACTTCGTGAGATGGGTTAGTATGATAAAGACAAATCATTCACTTTGGTACTGTAAAGATAAGATTCATAATTGTTCTCACACAATTACTACTGTACTATACAATTTCCACAATTTATATTAAGCAATATAAGCCATAGAAACCATAAAACAAGCAAACTATGCATTGAAAACAGAATCTGTCCAAAACAGAACAGTATGTAATGATCTGAACTAAGGTCATACTTCTGTAACCGCAGAAATTCTGAAAAAAAAGGACAACGTAGAAAATTTGTATACTCATCAACTGTAAAAAATTCAGTATTTTTCCACGTTCCAGTAAAATACAGGAATTTCTGCACTGGACGCAAAAGTTTCTATTTTTGCACAGAATCAAGTCAACTATCATCCACACTATCCCAAAGGCTTTACTTGGCACTTTATTGAAACAAAACCTATAAAACATGATTACTACAGTAGACTAATCATATGAACACACAAAAACAGTAAGTGTAAATGTTGGGTTGTCTCCCAACAAGCGCTTTTCTTTAATGCCTTTTTAGCTAGGCATGATGATTTTAATGATGCTCACATAAAAGATAAGAATTGAAACACAAAGAGAGCATCATGAAGCATATGACTAGCACATTTAAGTCTAACCCACTTACTATGAATAGGGATTTTGTGAGAAAACAACTTATGGGAACAAGAATCAACTAGCATAGGAAGGCAAAACAAGTGCAACTTCAAAACTTTCAACATAAAGAGAGGAAACTTGATATTATTGCAATATGTTCCCCTCTCATAATAATTTTCAGTAGCATCATGAATGAATTCAACAATATAACTATCACATAAATCATTCTTTTCATGATCCACAAGCATAGAAATTTTCTTACTCTCCACATAAGCAAATTTATTCTCATGAATAGTGGTGGGAGCAAACTCAACAAAATAACTATCATGGGATTGAAAATTAAAATCATGATGACAAGTTTCATGGTTATCATTATTCTTTATAGCATATATGTCATCACCATAATCATCATAGATAGCAACTTTGTTGTCTTAATCAATTGAAACCTCTTCCAAAATAGTGGATTCATCATTAAATAAAGTCATGACCTCTCCAAATCCTATTTCATCAATATAATCATCATAAATAGGAGGCATGCAATCATCATAATAAATTTTCTCATCAAAACTTGGGGGACTAAAAATATCATCTTCATCAAACATAGCATCCCCAAGCTTATGGCTTTGCATATCATTAGCATCATGGATATTCAAAGAATTCATACTAACAACATTGCAATCATGCTCATCATTTATGCCAAACATTTTATTGAATTCTTCTTCTATCAATTGAGCACAATTTTCCTTTCCATCATTTTCATGAAAGACATGATAAAGATGAATAATATGAGACCACCTCAATTCCATTTTTTGTAGTTTTCTTTTATAAACCAAACTAGTGATAAACAAGAAATTAAAAGATTCAATTGCAAGATCTAAAGATATACCTTCAAGCACTCACCTCCCCGGCAACGGTGCCAGAAAAGAGCTTGATGTCTACTACACAACTTGTTCTTGTAGACTCATGTGGGGCCTCAAAGCGCAGAGTTTTGTAGGACAGTAGCAAATTTCCCTCAAGTGGATGACCTAAGGTTTATCAATCCGTGGGAGGCGTAGGATGAAGATGGTCTCTCTCAAACAACCCTACAACCAAATAACAAAAAGTCCCTTGTGTCCCCAACACACCAAATACAATGGTAATTTGTATAGGTGCACTAGTTCGGCGAAGAGATGGTAATAAAAGCATAGTAATGATAGTAGATATTGATTTTTATAATAGGAACAATAAAAAACAGCAAGGTAGCAATTGATAAAACGGAGCACAAACGGTATTGCAATGCTTGAAAATGAGGCCTAGGGTCCTTATTTTCGCTAGTGCAATCTCTCAACAATCCTAATATAATTGGATCATACAACCATCCCTCAAAGTGCGATGAAGAATTCTTCCAAAGTTCCTATCTAGCGGAGAACATAAGAAGAAATTGTTTGAAAGGTACGAAACCACCTCAAAGCTATTCTTTCCGATCGATCTATCAAGAGTTCGTACTGAAATAACACTAAGTTATTCTTTTCGATCGATCTAACCAAGAGTTCTTACTAAAATAACACCATATGACACACATCAATCAATTCTCATGTCACGTAGATACTCCAATGTCACCGCGAGTATCCGTGAGTTGATTATACGATATGCATCAAACAATTTCAGACTCATAATACTCAATCCAACACAAAGAACCTCAAAGAGTGCCCCAAGATTTCTACCGGAGAAACAAAAGACAAGAACGTGCATTAACCCCTATGCATAGATTACCCCAATGTCACCTCGGGAATTCGCGAGTTGGGTGCCAAAACATATATCAAGTGAATCAATATCATACCCCATTGTCACCACGGGTATTCATATCAAGACATACATCAAGTGTTCTCAAATCCATAAAAGTATTCAATCCGATAAAATGAAATCTCAAAGGGAAAACTCAATTCATCACAACAAGATAGAGAGGGAGAAACACCATATGATCCAGCTATATTAACAAAGCCCGCGATACATCAAGATCGTGCCATGTCAAGAACATGAGAGAGAGAGAGAGATTAAACACATAGCTACTGGTACAAACCCTCAGCTCCGAGGGTGGAATACTCCCTCCTCATCATGGTGGCCGCCGGGATGATGAAGATGGCCACCGGTGATGATTTTCCCCCTCCAGCAGGGTGCCGGAACGGGGTCTAGATTGGTTTTTCATGGCTACTGAGGCTTCCGGCGGCGGAACTTCTGATCTAGGGTTACCCCGAGGGTTTTTGGAATATTTGGCAATTTATAGGGCGAAGAGGCGGTGCGGGAGGCCACTGAGGTGGGCACAACCCACCTAGGCGCGCCTGGGCCCCCAGGCGCGCCCTGGTGGGTTGTGCTCTCCTCGGAGCTCCCCTCTGGTACTTCTTTGGCCCACCGGGTGTCTTCTGGTCCAGAAAAAATCTCCAAAAAGTTTCGCTGCGTTTGGACTCCGTTTGGTATTGATTTTCTGCAATGTAAAAAACAAGCAAAAAACAGCAACTGGCACTGGGCACTATGTCAATAGGTTAGTCCCAAAAAATGATATAAAGTTGCTATAAAATGATTGTAAAACATCCAAGAATGATAATATAATGGCATGAATACTTCATAAATTATAGATACGTTGGAGACGTATCAGGATTCGAGGATTCCAAGCTCCCCAATCATGTATATAAACTCAACAAGGCGCTCTATGGCCTTAAACAAGCCCCATGTGCGTGGTATGAGCACCTTACCGAGTTATTGCAAGATCGTGGGTTTGAAATTGGGAAAATCAATCCCACTCTTTTTACTAAGAGGGTCAAAGGGCATTTTTTCATATGCGAACTATATGTGGATGATATTATATTTGGTTCTCCTAAAAAATCTTTCAATGATGAGTTTACCGCATTAATGACCGAGAAGTTTGAGATGTCTATGATGGGAGAGTTGAAGTTCTTTCTTGGGTTCAAAGTCAAGCAAAGGAGATAAGGAACCTTCATCAACCAAGACAAATATACCCAAGATATGTTCAAGAGATTTAAGCTAGATGATGTCAAGCCGGTCAAGTTTCCTATGCCCACCAAATGCAAGCTCGACATTGATCCCAATGGTAAAGCGGTGGATCAAAAGGTATACGCTCCATGATTGGATCCTTGCTTTACCTTTGTGCATATAGGCAGGATATTATGTTGAGTGTGCGAATGTGTGCAAGGTTCTAAGACGCACCTAAGGAAAGTCACTATGTGGCGGTCAAGCAAATCTTTCGATATTTGGCTTATACCCCAAACTACGGCTTATGGTACCCCAAAGGAGCAAGCTTTGATCTAATGGGCTATTCGGACTCGGATTGGGTGGGAGATGTTGTGGATAAGAAGTCAACTTCCGGAGGGTGCCAATTCCTTGGTCAGTCTTCGGTGAGTTGGTCTTCGAAGAAGCAAAATTATGTATCTCTCTCCTCCACCGAGGCCGAGTATGTAGCCGCCGCAAGTTTTTGTGCACAATTGCTATGGATGAGGCAAACTTTAAAGGATTATGGTGTCACTTGTCACAAAGCACCTCTTCTATGTGACAATGAAAGTGCCATCAAGATCTCCTACAATCCGGTGCAACATAGCAAGACGAAGCATATTGAGATTCGTCATCATTTCATCAAGCATCACATCAAGCGTGGAGAGATTGAGATTATCTACTTCAACACTCACGAGCAACTAGCGGATATTTTCACGAAGCCTTTGGATGAAGCAAGATTTTGCGAGTGAACGCATGAGCTAAATATCATTGATTCGAGCAATGTGGCTTGAATCTAGGCACACCCCACCGCATTCATCATATTATCTTGTTCTAGTTGTAGGCATGGACATAGGGGGGTGTTGTTCTCTCAATGAACCCCCCCCCCCCCCTAATATGCATAAATCGATCAAGTCTTTCACATTAGCCATTTTGTTGGCACTTGTGCTTCAAAGATGAGTTTTGGTCATGGGCCCAAGGTTAAAATCTTCGTGGTGCCATACCAATTGACTCAAACATAGGTGGTTCCGGCCACCGCCCCTCTTCTCCATGAAGAGGGTTGGTTTTTTTTGACCTTATTTGCTCTTCTAGATTTCTTAGGTCCTAGGTGTTTGTAACCTCCAAGTATTGGCCGTTATTGTTTGCTTCTTGCAATCTTGGAGTTTACTTCACCATACTACAGTGCCTTGTCTCCATCCCAAGCCTTCTTGTCCCATAACCATATATTTCCAATTGCGATCTTGACGGTGGTGTCTATGACCCGGCAGTACAACCAGTGGCCGGGGCGGTTCAACTGCTCTGTCACTTGTCTGTATCGTCCCAGCGGTACAGCCGGGGTGTTTATGGCGGTTCTACCACTTTCTCCCTGGCCTATGCAGCTGGCCGGTTCTACCAGGCGGTTACAAGCGGTACTACCGGTGTCTTCCTGGCAATGGAAGTACCGCCCATAACCCCAGGGCAGAACCAGGGGGCGGTACAACCGCTCTTCGTAGTGGTACAACTGCTCCGCATTCGGGGCGGGTATTTAAGCGCTCGGGCCGAAGGGGCATCTCTTTTTCCCCTTCATCCCCGACCTCTTCTCCTGCCCTAGCCGCTGGTCGCCATCTCCCTCACCCCGGTGTGCCCACTGGCGCCCCGGATCTGTGGGTATCTCTCGGATTCGCTCCGTGGAGGCCTCCTCCTTCTCGATCTCTTCCCATGGATACCGGTAATGCCCCGTATTTCCTTCTCCTAGGGTTTTAATATTTGAATCCATCTCTTCTAGGGCATTACTTTATATTCCACGTTTTTGGCAAAACTATTGGGTGGAAGAGATCTATGTACTTCTTGACATTATGTGCATCTTTAGAAGTTGAAATATTGCAATTAGATTCAAATCCCGCTTGTACTTGCTTTTGCACGGGTCGAGCTGTGCGCTGATGGCGGTACAACCGCTCATGAAGGGTGGTACAACCGCTCATCAAGGGCGGTACAACCGCCGTGGTGGTACTACCGGTGGGAGGACCGGTACAACTGACATTTCTGAACCCTGTTGCACTATTTTTGTTTCCTCTGATTCACAAGCAATATATTCCTCCTTTCTTGTTTGCAATCCTCTCATCTTTTCTGGGTATCTTGTGTGCTTCCCGTGTTTGTGTGTGTAGGTGGCTCTAGGTCTCACTCTGCTCCTCGTTAGAAGACCAAGAAGCGAGCCCGTAGGTGCAAGCGCACGGATGACACTATGGTAGAAGAGGAAGTGGTGATTCACACCAAGCTGACCCATCGTGAGAAGTCTGCAGCTACCAAGCAACGTGTGGCCTTGCCTATGCACAAATGGAAGCAACCGGATTGGGAAAAGTTCCACATTCAGAATCCCTATGAGGTCCCCATTGCTCCTAGGTGGACCACCATTCAGTTCAGAAATGAGATGCAAATGAGGATCGTGCATGAGCTCTTTGAGCATCACAAGAACCGTTATGCCAAGCAGTGGACCATTGACCTTGATCATTGGAGGAACAACTTGGAGTATTTTGGTGAGGCTTTGGCTCTTTGTGAGGAGTTTGACTTGGTCAAGCTTATGTCGATCAACTGTGACTATGATGTGCAGCTTATCCATCAGTTCTATGCTACCGTCCATTTCGGCAATGATGAGGCTCGTACTCTGTCCTTCATGTGCCGTGATGAGTTCTTTCAGGTCCCATGGAGAGCCTTTTGCAATGCTCTCGGATATGATGATACCAGTCTCACTGGGAATTGTGGCATCTGTCCTCACAACTGTCCCACCTCCATGGCTAAGGAGAAGCTCGCCCCCTTGTATATTCGGGGGCGTGGTGTGCTTGGTGAGTCCAAGGATCTGGAGAAGGTTTATGATATCATGCATCGTGTGTTCAGAAATGTGCTTCTGCCGAAGTTTGGGAATTAGGACGAGATCTATGGCTATCTGGTTGATCTGCTAGTGGCTATGAAGGCCAAAGTGGGCTCTGGTGCTACCTTTGATGTGTCCAAGTGGCTGTGGGCGGAGATGTACAGCATGGTCATTTACCAGAAGTGCCCCATATATGCTCCTTTTGTCATGTGTTTTTTGAACTCTGTATGGGTAGTTCACAGGCCCGGAGAGCCTCTCTCTTCACCGGATAAACTCACTGTGCATGGGGTCAAGCAACTCAATAAGAAGAAACATGCTGAGCCTCGCTTTCCTACTGATGATCCAGAGGATGTTTATGCCACCTCTGATGATGATGACTTTAAGCTTGTGTCAGGAGCCAAGCCCTCCTGGGTGGCTAAGCTCACCGCTAAGGTCAAGAAGACCTTTTTCTTGCAGACCCACATACAAAAGAAGCTCTATGAGGCACATGTCAATGAGAAGAAAGCTCGACGCAGACAGGTTGTGATGATGTAGCACTTCAACATTCCAGTGACCAGTGGATCCGAGAAGAGCATCACTCCAGAGGACAAGTGGATCTGTGAGCATAGCACTTGGACTGACGATGAGGCCTCTGGTCATCCTACTACCTCCACCTCTGCTGCTGCCATTGATGAAGTTATGGAGGACGATGAGGAGTCTGAAGATGGTGATCCAGATGAGACCGAGGAGTCAGAGGAGGATTACTGAGCTCTGGGGAGTTAGCATCTCTCTTTTCCTTTTTGGTGTCTTGATGCCAAAGGGGGAGAGAGTTCTATTAGGTCTCTGGATTTGCATGGGTGTGTTTATTTGCTTCGAGTTGAACCTTTGTTTGCTTTGAGTTAGCTTGTGAACTTATTGTGTGTGGAGATTTTGTGCATGGTGTGAGACATGCGGTCCCGATCTATCTTAGTTTCCTATCTTGTCTCGTTTACTAGTAGAGCTTGCCTATTATTGTTGCCCTATAGTTTTGCTCTACCGTTTTCTCGTACAAATGCATGCTTATCATCTATTCACTTCTTTTGTACTCATTGGTCGGTCTATAAAATCTAGGGGGAGCATTGATCCTTATGTATGCACTTTGCATTCCAAAAGCAAATCAAAATGGTGCACACATCTAGGGGAGCCCATCTATATTTTCTAGACCTCTAGTGCAAATCGTGTGGCTGTCATCATCCACCAAAAAGGGGGAGATTGTTAGGGCATTTTCCGCCTTTGTGTTTTGGTGATGATGACAACTCACCTTGTGGTCTAATCGTGTGCCAAGTTCTTCAGGTACACTCTGTTTGGTACAAGACGGTTAGGCATTCCCTCCGGACGGAAAAGAATGAAGACGCTGTTTTCTACATGCTTATTTCTTTGGTCGTAGGAAATCCATACTATTAAGAGGGAATCCACATCGGAAGGTATTGGGTGAATGTCGTGGGAAACCACGGCCACCTATGGGGCCAAGGGCAACTTTTGGTTCGGCAGGGGGACTGAGTGCATTGCACAAAGAGGAGAGGAGCGCAGCATAGCGCGACAGAGATCACACGGGCAATTTTTACCCAGGTTCGGGCCGCCGCGAGGCGTAAAACCCTACTCCTGCTTTGATGGATTGATGGTGGATGGTGGTGGAAACACAGCGCTCTTGCCCGGCAGGGTTGCCTCGGGGTGAGAGCAGCTACGCTCGTATGGGTGTACAAGGGTCCGAATCCTTTCTATGGTTGCCATGAGCCTCCTTTTATAGAGTAAGGGGTCACCACAATGGCAAATCAGTCATTGTGTACTGATTAGATAGCGAACAGTGCTATCATATCTCCTCTGCAGACAGAGGAGTACGCATTAAATGCGCCGCTCAGTGTCACATCATGGCCTGCCCGGCACGCCTTGCCGGGCTGTTTGGCCACCTTCTCTCCTGTCTGCATGACACGTCGCAGGACGGGTGTCATCTGGAGGTGATTCCTATAGGAAATGGCTGCCATGTGGCAAAAGGAAGCCACTTAGTCATCTCGGGGCTTGACACCGCACCGATCGGTGACTTGCATCGCCGTGAGGTGGGGCGGTGAAGCCTTGGCGGGGCGTTTTGCCTTCGTATGCCTCGGCAGGCCTGCCGAGTCGGCCTTGAGGCTTGCTTCCGGGGCAACCTTGACCTCGGCAGGCTCTCCTGCCCGGCAAGGGAGGTTTTCCCTTAGCGGCGTCTTGCTTCTTGGCTTGACTTGGTCTTCTCAACTTGCCCTTAGGTTCCTTGAAGAGCCTATATCTTTACCTTGGCCTTGTCTTGGATGTTGCCATCTTGATCGTGGGCCTGTGCATGGTCTGGGCAACAGACCCAGGGTTTTTTGCACCGACAGGAGCCCCTGGGCCTGGCCCGAACGAGCTGCCGGGCGTCGTCGGGGTAGGCCCTAACTTGTGCACGGGCGAGGGGGAAATAGCCGCTCGCCCTTTGAGATCTTCTTTGCTTCTTCATTAATCCAAGCTCGGATCAGTTTCCGGTTCTTCTGCCCGTCGCGTAACACCAACTGTAGTAATGGAGATAATGGGCCACGATGTGTGGAGTTACCCACGTCCCTTGTTCATGGGGTGGTAATTGCCACCCCACTATCCTCCCCCGCTCCAGGTGCTTATGCCACGTGTATACCATGCATTGCGCAAGGTTGGTGGCGGATGCGGAGGGTGCGGGAACGAGTGCCATGGCAGAAAGCTAGGGGTCATGGATTGGCGCAGGGTGTCGGCCTTGATTCTTCGAGCCGTTGATGGCGAGGAGGAGCCGGACTGGCCAAGCGGGGCGGCCACCTTCACGAAGAAAATCCATCCCCCTGCCACGCCCGCCTATAAGAAGGGGGCGTGGTGTGAGAAGTTCCTCCACACCTCCTTCCTTCTTCATTTCTGCAGTTGCCCACGTCTGTCATGGTGAGAGGTCGGGGGTCTGGTCCTCCCCAAGTGGCGACGAGAACTTCTGCTCGACAGCGTCTCCCTCCTCCCTCTGAAGATGCGGGGACGGAGCCCGCGATGAGGGGAGGTGGGAAAGGACGAGGTCGAGGCCGTCGTGGCGCACGGGGCCGAGGGGGACGAGGTGGCGCTCTGATTGCGCCCCCGCCGGCTACCCCTCCCCCGATGGAAGGCCACGTTGGAGACCAGCCTCTAGAGTTCATCATCAGGCTGTATAAGCCCCCGCGCGGCCGCCTCCGTCTCCCCACCCCATTCGCAAGGGCGATGGAGCTCGATCAGCCATGTGCGTTGAGACTACACATGAGGGGCTGCGGGAATGGCAGCATATGGGTGGATGTGGATTTCCCCGCCCCTCATGTTATGTATCTTCGCCGTGGCTGGAAGACCTTTGCCTGTGCCCATAGCCTGTCGGAAGGGCACGTCCTCCAATTTAAATTAATGGAGGCTAATTTCCTTTCCATCAAGGTTTTTGGGAGCTCGGGTGCTCGTTTAGGGTGCTGCGTGGAGAGCTCGACCGACGACGAAAGCTCCTCCTCGAGCGATAGCAACGAGGAGGACAGTTATGGTGATGACGAGGGCGTCGGTCGAGAGGGCGACGATTCTGACTCCGGCTGAGCACCAGCCACACCGTCACCGTCAGGCGGTGACATCATCATCTGCACCTGCATCTCCTCCCCGGCAAGGTGATTTGCCGGGGAGTTGGATGCAGGGGTGGGGGTGGCGCTCCTGGCTCCTCCAGCAGCCTTCCAGCTGGACCACGGTAGGCTTCCTCATGGGCTCCAGCTTCGTTCGCCCTGCCGCGTCCTGTTGGCCCTGGTGGTGGCGGTTGACGGGTCGTCTCTGCCGATCTCTTCACCATCGCCTTCGCCCGCGCCCTCCCGCTCTCGCCAGGCTCTTCGTCAGGAGACCCGACGAGGCCGGGCTAGGCTTCCGCCCAGGCGCTCCTTTTTCCCTCTTCTCCTCCTGCCGCTGTGCCTAGAAGGAGAGAGGCAAGAAAGGGCAACACGGGGCACTTATCTTTTTTCAATCTAAAATATGTAGGCACTTGCCAAACTTTAGTTCAAATTATGTAATCTCTTCTATCCATGTTTGTGTTCTGTAAGGTCTGTACTTGTTGATCAGCATATTAATGAAAAAGATAAACCTTGCCGAGCACTTGTGCATCGAACATGTCCATGCAGAGGAAGAATGCCTCTTTACGCTCAAGTAAACAAGTTTTTCCCCGGTAGGCTATCCTGCCGGTACCCTCAAGTTGCTGCCGCGGGGCTGGGCCTGCCGAGCACAAATCATGAAGAGGGACCAGCCCCCTGCCAACTTCCTCACCAAAGGCCACTACAACCTCCCTGACCGAAGCAACGTTCGAGTCAAGGGACGGGAGCACCTAAGTCTTGATAGCGGCAAGGTTTTCCTATGCACAAGCTTTACTTACAGAACTCGCATGGATAAGAGAGAGAACTTATCTGTTTGGGCTTGCTGGGGATCACGATGTAGGCTTGTCTTCTCTTCTCCTTTTTCGGGACCGAATCCACAGTAGGAGCCTGCAGTATGATGCAGATGAAAATGATGCCCCATGCGATCTTATCTACATGAACATGCAATGCTCATGATATGCTTATGCATGCATGCAATCTGTCGGGGGCCCCCCAGCGCTTCATTTATTTCTCTGTTGCTCAAGGTCTGCACCTGGCTTTGTACAAGGGGTTACATGCAATAGAGGCAAGGCCTGTACAAAAGGGTGGCTGCCGGACAGGGCCCGACAGCCACGCCTTACGGGTAGAACTTGTGGAGATGCTCAATGTTCCATGAGATTTGCAACTGAATGCCATCTCCGGTCTCTAGATGGACTGCGCCAGGTCTGGTGACTCGTACTACCCAGTAAGGACCTTCCCACTTTGGCGTCAACTTGTTTGCACCCTTGGCAGACTGAACGCGCCTAAGGGCAAGGTCGTCTTCCTCAAAACACCGGGCACGAACCCTGTGGCTGTGATAGCGACGCAGGGCCTGCTGATAGCGTGCATCACGCATAGCAGCCTGGAGACGGTTCTCCTCGAGTAGCACAGCGTCGTCACGCCAGTGCTGATCTTTCGCTACTTCATCGTAGTCAAGCACTCGAGGTGACCCGTAAATGAGTTTCGTGGGGATAAGTGCTTCTGCCCCATAGGCTAGGGAGAAGGGAGTCTGTCCGGTAGCTCGATTTGGTGTCATTCTGAGGGACCAAAGAACCACCGGCAGCTCATCGATCCACCGCCTGCCGCACTTCTGCAGCCTATCGAAAGTTCTTGTCTTGAGTCCTCGCAACACTTCAGCGTTCGCCCTCTCAGCTTGCCCGTTGCTCTTTGGATGGGCCATAGAGGCAAACGAGATTTTGCTTCCGAGGGCATGAACGTATTGCATGAAGGCGCGACTCATGAACTGGGTGCCGTTGTCAGTGATGATCCGGGCAGGAACTCCGAAGCGGCACACCAATCCTTTCAAGAACTTGATAGCTAACTGAGCAGTCACCTTTCTCACGGGCTCTACTTCCGGCCACTTTGTAAACTTGTCGATTGCAACGAACAAGAATTCAAAGCCCCCGGTAGCACGGGGGAAAGGGCCGAGGATATCGAGCCCCCAGACCGAAAACGACCATGACAAAGGGATTGTCTGAAGAGCTTGGGCAGGCAGGTGGATGTTCTTGGAATGGAACTGGCAGGCTTCACACTTGGTGACAAGCTCGACCGCATCTTGGAGGGATGTGGGCCAGTAGAATCCTTGTCGGAAAGCTTTCCCAACCAACACCCTTGATCCAATGTGGGAGCCGCACATACCATTGTGTATCTCCGCTAGCAGTTCCTTTCCTCCTTCCCGGCAAATGCACTTCAATTTCACACTATTGGGCCTCCTTCTGTATAGTGTGTCATCAACGAATTGATACATACTGGCCCTCCGGGCTACTCTTTCAGGTTCTTCTTGCTCTTCGAGAAGTTCTCCAGTTTGGAGGAAATGGACTATGTGCCGTGCCCAAGGCGGAGCCTGTGGCTCAGCAATGAGGACTAACGGCACCTCCCCATTCGTGAGAGTGCAATCCTCGACCGCGGGGGCCAGTGGCCTGGCGGGAGGATGTAGCTCAGCGACCGAAGGGGAGTTGTGCCCAACAAGCTTTCTACCGGGATCCTCGAGGGGTTCTACCGGGAGAGGCTTGCCGGAGTCCAGTTTCCTCCTCTTTCTGGCCATTGTTGCCGGGGATACGGAGGGCTGAGTCAGATGGACAACAAAAGTTCCGGGTTCCACAGGGAGCTTCTGCGCAGTGCCCTTTGACAGATGATCAGCGATGCTGTTTTCCGCACGGGGTACGTGCTCTGTTTGCAATCCGTCAAAGCACTCCTCCAACTTTCTCACTTCCTCAATGTATGCCTCCATCAATGGACTTTGGTAATCCTTGTTGACTTGTCTCACCACAAGTTGTGAATCTCCGTGGATGATCAGCTTCTTGATCCCCAGTTCTGTTGCAATCCTGAGCCCGGCAAGGAGCCCTTCATACTCTGATGTATTGTTGGTGGCTTCCTCCCGAGGAAAATGCATCTGGACGACGTACTTCAGGTGCTCTCCAGTGGGAGCAAGGAGAAGCACGCCAGCACATGCACCTCGTAGGGAAAAGGCACCATCGAAATACATGATCCATTCTTGGGGTGCTTCCTTGCCGGGGATAACTGTCTGCAATACCTCTTCATCAGGAGTTGGCATCCATTCTGCAATAAACTCTGCCAATGCTCTGCTCTGAATGGTTGATTTGCTCTCAAACTTCAAACCAAAGCTGGATAACTCCAAAGGCCACTCCACTATCCTGCCGGTAGCCTCAGGGTTTCGGAGTATCCATTGTAAAGGGAAATGGGTGACAACTGTGATCTCATGGGCTTCGAAGTAGTGGTGCAGTTTCCTTGAGGGCATGACAAGGCCAAAGATCAATTTTTGCACGCCAGAGTACCTGGATCTAGCCCCCTGCAACAGGGAGCTGACGAAGTATACTGGGCGCTGCACCACTTTCTTCTTTGCCGTGACCAGAGAACTGCTTCCTCTGCACTGCTCTTCTCTACCTTGATCTGCATCTGACCTTGCCGGGGTGTGTTCGCTTTCCTCCCCGGAAGGGGCACCAGCTGCGTCTGCTGCTTCATCCACTTCCCTCTGCACCACCAGTGCTACGCTAACCACCTGATAAGTTGCCGCCAAGTATAGCAGCAACGACTCTTGAGGTTTTGGAGCAACCAAAGTGGGCACAGAGGAAAGGTAGGCCTTCAAATCTTGTAGTGTGGCGTCTGCCTCGGGGGTCCACTCCATGGGCCCTGCCTTTTTCAAAACCTTGAAGAATGGCAAGGCACGCCCGGCAGACTTGGAAATGAACCTGCTAAGCGCGGCAACACATCCAGTCAAATGCCTCACATCCTTGACTGTCTTGGGTGCTTGAATCTGCTCGATAGCCTTGATCTTGTCGGGGTTGGCCTCTATCCCTCGGTGGGACACAAAGAAGCCAAGTAGCTTGCCGAAAGGAACGCCAAACACACACTTCTTCAGATTTAGCTTCAAGTTGATCTTGCACAGATTAGCAAACGTCTCTTCCAAATCCTGGATGAGGGTTGATCTGTCCTTGGTCTTGACGACAATATCGTCCATGTAGGCCTCAATATTCCTGTGCAACTGTGACTCAAAACCAATCTGGACTGCTCTTGTGAAAGTAGACCCGGTGCTCTTCAACCCGAAAGGCATCCGCACGAAGCAGTATGTGCCACATGGGGTGATGAACGCGGTCTTCTCTTCGTCTTCCTTTGACATGAAGATCTGATGATATCCAGAGTAGGCATCCAGGAAGGAAAGCAGGTCACACCTGGAGGTGGAATCCACAATCTGGTCGATGCGCGGCAAGGGGAATGGGTCCTTCGGGCATGCCTTGTTCAGATCCGTAAAATCTATGCATAGCCTCCACTTCCCATTGGCCTTGCGTACCACCACTGGATTTGCTAACCACGTTGGATGCAACACTCCTCTAACCAGACCAGCTGCCTCAAGTTTCTTGATCTCCTCGGCAATAAACTGCTGCCACTCCAAAGCTTGCTTCCGGACCTTCTGCTTGACGGGTCGAGCATGTGGGCAGACAGCAAGGTGGTGCTCGATTACCTTCCTGGGAACACCGGGGATGTCAGATGGTTGCCAGGCAAACACATCGACATTCACCGGCAGGAAGGCAACGAGCACACTTTCCTATTTGTCATTGAGGGTGGCGCTGATGGCGAAAGTACCACCAGCGCCAGCCAGCCCTGTCGGGACCTGTTTCACAATGGGTGTAGAGGCCTTGGATCTCTTGCTATTGGAACCCTCCGGCGAGTCATCAACAGGCGCAGCATACCCCGGAGAGGTGCACTTCCCGGATTCCTTGCCGGCGTCCCTGTTAGCCTTCTTCTTTCCATTACTTTCCTTGGCAGGGATTGCAGCTTCATTGGCCTCTGCCGCGACTGCATCCCGGTACATCTTGTCCACGCAAATAATTGCGTCCTTCTCGTCTGATGGAATGGAAATGACGTCCACTGGCCCTAGCATCTTCAAGGTGTTGTAGGCATAGTGGGATGCCGCCATGAACTTGGCCAAAGCTGGGCGACCAAGGATTCCATTGTATGGCAGGGGGAGGTCAACCACATCCAACACGATCTTCTCAGTTCGGTAGTTCAACTCCCCCCCAAATGTCACCGGTAATGTGATTTTCCCCTTAGGACGATACCTGCCGGGGTTGATCCCTTGAAATGTACCAGTAACTTTGAGCTCTTCTTCTGCTATCTGGAGTTTATCATATTCAACCCGGCCCCGCCGTCAACCAGCATATTTGTGACTTTGAGGTTGCGGATTGTTGGTGATACCAACAACGGCAAGCACCCTACCGCGGTGGTGCGGTCAGGGTGGTCCTCTTCATCGAAGATGATGGGCGTGCGGGACCACTTGAGCGACCTTCGAGAGTCTGCCGCTGGCTCCACGACATTGACTTCATGTGCCCACCGTTTAAGTTGGCGGTGAGAGAAGTTCAAAGATGCACCCCCGTCAATGCACAGGGCGTTAGTGGCCTTCTAGAATTCCTGCTCGCTAGTCTCCTCTTCATCTCCTCCATCACTCTCATCGTTGCAATCCTCCTTCTCACGGCCTCTGGTGGGTTTCGCTTGATTCTGAGGAGCCTTGCCGGGGCGGCTTGCTCCGCCACCCCGGCCTTTTCCGCTAGCGCCACTCTAACCTTTCTCTTTCTCTCGCTTCTCATACTCAGCCCTCTGCTTCTTGACAAGCTGCTCAACCTGATGACACTCCTAGAGATCGTGGCCCTTGGTCCGATGGATCTTGCAATACGGGCCATCGCCTTTCGCAGCCTTCTCTGCAGCCGTGGATTCCCGGCAGTCAGTGCACGCGGCAACCTCCTTGCCGGGTATCTCAGCCTTGGCTTTCTTGCCGGTACTAGGCAGGCCTGATCCCTCAACGGTCATCACTGCCTTATCCTTGCGCCTTTTGTTGCGCTTCTTGTTCTTCTTCTTTTGACTGGTGGCCTCGTCATCATCCTATGAATCGATGTCGATGCCATCCTCTTCTCTGGGGAGCTTCCTCCCCTCCTCTATCAGAGCACACTTATCCACTAGAGTGTAAAGCTCCTTCACAGTCTTGGGCAATCGAGCGTTCATCTTGGAACGTATCCGACGAGTGCGCACGTTGGACTGGAACGCAGCTATCACAGCTGCTGGGTGAATGTTTGGAATATTCCTGTGGACTCTGCTGAATCTCTGCATGTATTTCCATAGGCTCTCGCCTTCCTTCTGCGGGAGGAGCTGCAAGTCGCTGGGCTGCCCTTGTTCTTGATGGCCACTCGTGAAGGCGCCAACAAACTCATGGCACAGGTCAGCCCAGGTCAAAATGGAGTTCTCTGGCAAGTGCATCAGCCAAGCCCTCACATTTGGCTTGAGTTCCAAAGGGAAGTAGTTAGCGAATACCTTCTCATCTCTTCCCCCGGCAGCTTGAATAACGATGGTGTAGATGCTCAAGAACTCTGCCGGGTTCAGTCTTCCGTCATACTTCTCTGGTATCTCTGGCTAGAACGTACGAGTGGACGGCCAACGGACTTGCCGCAGCTCGCGGGTGAAGGCAGGGCACCAAGCCTCAAAAGGCAGGTACCCACCGTCAGCGAGTGCGGGCTGATCGACGTTGGGGCCATCACGCCTGTCGGACTGGCGGTGGGCGTCGCGGTGTCACTCGGTGTTGACACGTGCGCCTTCCCTACGCCTGTCCTCCAGGACTCGCCGTGGGCCTTGACGCGCTCGAGGGTCGGACGAAGCCATCGAGACGTCGTCAGGTTCTTGGTCGCGCGGCTCCCGCGCCAGCTGCCACGGAGGGATCTGCACCGTAGGAGTGGCCCCATCCACACGGCCAACAGCGTGGGCCGTTGCCGCTGCCTGGGGAGGCCGTGGCGGGCCAGCCCACTACAATCCTCCCGCCTCGGCGAAGCCAATCAAACTCTGAATGGTGGCTCTCCACTCATCCATCTGATCGGTTGCCGACGAAAATTTCAACAGTAGCTGAGCTCGCACCATGGCCTCCGACGTGGTGCTTGGCATGGATGTCGATGAAGACCGTAACGTCGCCCGGCTCCTGACGGTGCCGGTAGCGGTCGCGTCGTGCTCTCGTCGTCGTGAGCTAGCCGCCTAGATGGCGTGTGGACAAGGTGGAGGCGCTTGAGGGCCAGTGGCTCTGTTTGGCGTAGCAGCTGGGTCGGCTCGTTCCGGGGGTGGCGCATGTTCTACGGCCGCTCCCGTGGAGGGAGCGATCGGGGAGTTGCGATTCCCCCCTGAGCGAGTACCCCCACTGCGGCTGTGCCCTTCGGCCGGACAAGGAGGTGCAGATGGAATGATCTCTCCTCCCGTACCTCGTGGGACATGGCCGCTGGAATGTAGTTGGTGCTGTCCTTCTCCGGTGCCTCCTGCTCCTGCTTCGGCCGGAGGGGAGGTGGTAACGATGCCGCCCGCGCCGACCACATCCCCCGCAGTGTTCGCACTTCCAGGCGTCCCCGTAGCCCCCGCGGCGTCGGCGGGCGCGTGTGGTGGGGCCTTCGAGGTGGATGGATGAGCTGTGGCGCCGGGCTTCTTCTTGGGCGCCATGGACGAGGGAGCCGGTGACGAAGAAGATGGCGGTGAAGATGACGCGCTTCGTACACTTCTCGGGTTCGCGCAAGCGCAGCCCCCTACCTGGCGTGCCAAAGATATCGTGGGAAACCATGGCTACCTATAGGGCCAAGGGCCCCTTTTGGTTCGGCAGGGGGATTGAGCGCATTGCACAAAGAGCGGAGGAGCGCAGCGTAGCGCGGCAGATATCACACGGGCAGTTTTTACCCAGGTTCGGGCTGCTGCGAGGCGTAAAACCCTACTCCTTCTTTGGTGGATTGATGGTGGATGGTGGTGGAAATGCAGCGCTCTTGCCCGGCAGGGTTGCCTCGGGGCGAGAGCAGCTACGTGTGTATGGGTGTACAAGGGTCCGAATCCTTTCTTTGGATGCCATGGGCCTCCTTTTATAGATTAAGGGGTCACCACAGTGGTAAATCAGTCATTGTGTACTGATTAGATAGTGAACAGTGCTATCATATCTCCTCTGCAGACAGAGCAGTACGCATTAAATGCGCCGCTCAGTGTCACATCATGGCCTACCCGGCATGCCTTGCCGGCTTGTTTGGCCACCTTCTCTCCTGTTTGCATGACACGTCACAGGACGGGTGTCATCTGGAGGTGATTCTTGTAGGAAATGGCTGCCATGTGGCAAAAGGCAGCCACTTAGTCATCTCGGGGCTTGACACCGCACCGATCGGTGACTTGCGTCGCTGTGAGGTGGGGCGGTGAAGCCTTGGCGGGGCGTTTTGCCTTCGTATGCCCTGGCAGGCCTGCCGGGGCAGCCTTGAGGCTTGCTTCCAGGGCAACCTTGACCTTGCCAGGCTCTCCTGCCTGGCAAGGGAGGTTTTCCCTTAGCGACGTCTTGCTTCTTGGCTTGACTTGGTCTTCTCAACTTGCCCTTTGGTTCCTTGAAGAGCCTATCTCTTTACCTTGGCCTTGTCTTGGATGTTGCAATCTCGATCTTGGGCCTGTGCACGGTCTGGGAACAGACCCAGGGTTTGTTGCACCGACAGTGAATCAATGCACATACACATTCCTTATTCACCCACCACATATCCTTTCGTTCATAGAGAGAGAGGTCCTCAATTCTTACCAAGGCAGTGGTTTTTACTCCCAAGAGGTCGTACCGCTGGGCCGAGCGGTTGTACCGCTCGGCCGGTACGTCCGGTGCAACTACCGCCCCAGGGGTGATACCCTGGGGTTGTTGCTCTCAGGTTGATGCTAGCGGTTGTGCCGCTGACTCTAGGCGGTTGTACCGCTTATGGTCTGGACAACCCCGGAGAGTAGCTTCAGGCGATTGTATCGGCCCAGTACCGCCCTACCACCGGACCAGGCTCTGTCGTGAGGCCATTCTTGGGCGGTGGTGGCCCGGTTGTTTCGGTCAACTCATGTTGAGCAGTACAACCGGTAGTCCGAAGCGGTTGTACCGCTCAGGACTTAGCCATCACCCGTGCTTGGGCCTGGCGGTTGCACCGGCACAACCACCGCCTCAACTACCGTTGTGGGGGTGTCTCCTCTCTGTCATGAAGTGGTTGTTGGGCGGTGTTGGAGCGGTTGTTCCAGTTGGTCCTGTCAACCGGTACTACCGGCCACTCCACCGGTTGTACCACTAGGTAGGGTTTCTGCAGGGTACGTGTGTTTTCTGGTTGTACTGGTACTCATAGTGGTTGTACCGCTGCAGTGTAAAAACTGCTGTAACGGTTGGATTTGGGGGGACCTATTTAAGGGGGTGGTTCTTCCACCTACCTTCTTACCTCTTGCCTCTCTCTCTCCTCCATTAATACCCTTCAAACTTTCTTGCTCGATCTCTCTCTCTAGTGACTCAAACTTATTGATTTGCTAGGGATTGAATGAGGATACCTAGATCTACACTTCCACCAAAGGAAATTTGATTCCCCCATACTTTCTTGTGTGGATTTTGTTACTCTTGGGTGTTTGGGCACCCTAGACGGAAGAGGTCACCTCGGAGCCACATTCCATTGTGGTGAAGCTCCGTGGAGGTGTTGAGAGCCTCCAATTCGGTTGTAGAGAGAGCCTCAACCTTGTTTGTAAAGGTCCGGTTGCCGCCTTCAAGGGCACCACTAGTGGAATCACGACATCTTGCATTGTGTGAGGGCGTGAGGAGAATACGGTAGCCCTAGTGGCTTCTTGGGGAGCATTCTGCCCCCACACCGCTCCAACGGAGGCGTACTTCCCCTGAAAGGGAAGGAACTTCGGTAACACATCCTCATATTCACCAACTCCACTTGTGGTTACTTTTTATCTTTACTTTGTGCAAGCTTTACTTGTGTAGTATCTCTTGCTTGCTTGTGTTGTTGTTGTTGCTAGCATCATATCGGTTGTTCACTTAGTTGCATATCTGTACAACATATTTGTTGCTAAACATAATTTGTTAAGAAAAGCTAAAAATTGGTGGTTGCCTATTCACCCCCCTCTAGGCAACCATATCGATCCTTTCACGCGCAATCAAAGGGTGCAAACAACAAAGGGATAAACATCTTAGGCAGTTCATAAAAGCATGATATAGTATAGCCCTGGGCGCCAGGAATCTCCGTGATCATCTTCAATCTCCAGTTGAAACATCGTGACAACCAATATTTGGTTGCCATGGTAATCATTTCAAAAATGTTGCCGAGCCAACAATTTCAGTAACATTGTCATGATGACCTTTCAGAAAGTGTTGCTATGGCATTGATACGTCCCAAACTTATCTACTTTTCCAAATACTTTTGCTCTTGTTTTGGACTCTAATTTGGATGATTTGAATGAAACTAATCTGTACTGACGCTGTTTTTAGCAGAACTACCGTGGTGTTGTTTTTGTGCAGAAATAAAAGTTCTCAGATTGGGCTGAAAATTTATGGAGAATATTTCCAGAATATATAAAAAATATTGGCGAAGAGAACTACTTGGGGGGGGGGGGCACCCAGGAGCCACGAGCTCACGGGGCGCGCCCACCCCCCTAGGGCAGGCCTGTGAGCTCGTGGGTCCCACATGCCTCTATTGCCCTAAGTCCAACTCCATAAGTAACGTCTCATGGAGAAAAAAATCAGAGAGAAGGAATCATCGCATTTTACAATACGAAGCCGGCGCCACGTCCTGTTCTTCATCGGGAGGGCTGATCTGAAGAACGTCGGGGCTCTGGAGGGTGGAATTCATCATCGTCATCATCAACCCTTCTCCATCAACAATTCCATGATGCTCACCACTGGGAGTGAGTAATTCCTTCATGGGCTTGCTAGACGGTGATGGAGTTGGATGAGATTTTTCATGCAATTGAGTCAATTTGTTAGGGCTTGTATCCCTAGTATCCAATATGTTCTGAGATCGATGTTGCTATGACTTTGCTATGCTTAATGCTTGTCACTAGGGCCCGAGTGCCATGATTTCAAATTTGAACCCTCTATGTTTTCATGAATATATTTGAGTTCTTGATCCTATCTGCTAGTTATATGCACCTATTATTGTTCTGATACGTAGACCCCAAAGTGACAGTAGTTGGAATACTCTTCGGGGATGACTGTAATTCGAGGAGTTCATGTATTCACCATGTGTTAATGCTTTGTTCCAGTTCTCTATTAAAAGGATCCCTTAATATCCCTTAGTTTCCTTATGGACCCCACTGCCACCGGAGGGTAGGACAAAAGATGTCATGCAAGTTCTTATTTTAAGCACGTATGACTATATACGGAATACATGCCTACATTACATCGATGAATTGGAGCTATTGTGTATCACTCTAGGTTGTGACTGTTATATGATGAATATCATCCAACACGAATATCCATCGCTGATCCAATGCCTACGCTTTTCTCATAGTGATCTTTGCTAAGTTACTTTTGTTATTGCTGCTGTTACAATCACTACAAAACTGCTACTGTTACTGTTACCGCTATTGTTGCTACTACTACTACTACTACTACTACTACTACTACTACTACTACTACTACTACTACTACTACTACTACTACTACTACTACTACTACTACTACTACTACTACTACTACTACTACTACTACTACTACTACTACTACTACTACTACTACTACTACTACTACTACTACTACTACTACTACTACTACTGCTATCAAAACTATCATACTACCATGCTACTAAACACTTTGCTCAGATATTTAGTTATTGAGGTGTGGTTGAATTGACAACTCAACCGCTAATACTTATAAATATACTTTGGCTCCCCTTGTGTCGAATCAATAAATTTGGGTGAAATACTACCCTCGAAGTCTGTTGCGACCCCCTATACTTGTGGGTTATCAAGACCTTTTTCTAGCGCCGTTGCTGGGGATCATAGCTCTATTTGTTGAGTCACTTGGGAATTATATCTGCTGATCACTATGAAGAATCCGAAAGACGCTAAGACCAAGATGAGGGGAGGTAAGGAACTGCCATCTAGCTCAGCACTTGATTCACCTTCTGTTTTGAGTAGGCTTGCGACACCACCACTTGCTATTCATTCTGATATGTCGCAAGTAATTGGTGATACTACTTCTGCTATAAATGAAACTTGTGATGATGCTAGTACTCTGCTTGATAAAACTGCGCCACAAGGTGAATTTCTTGATGAACAACTTGCTAAAGCTAAAGAACTTGAAACTGCTGAGACTGATGAAAATTATGATTCACCTATTATGCCTAGCTCTCCTACTAGAGTTGAAATGCCTAAGATACCTGATGGTTATGTCATGGATGGGGAGATAGCTAGAGAATTTCTTGCTTGTAATGATAGAGATGATGTTAAGAAACTATTGAGTAAGCTGAAGGAAAAATCTACGATAGAGAGAATGAAACATGGTCCTAAGTTTGCTACTTCTCCTATCTTTGTTACTGATAAGGATTATGAATTCTCTGTCGATCGTGAGTTAATTACTTTGGTTGAATCTGATCCTTTTCATGGTTATGAATCTGAAACTGTTGTGGCACACCTTACTAAATTGAATGATATAGACACCCTATTTGCTCATGAGGAAAAAATCGCTACTACTATATTCTTAAGTTGTTTCCTTTCTCGTTAACGGGTTATGCTAAGAAATGGTTTAATACTCTTGCTCCTGGTTGTGTGCGTAGTCCCCGTGATATGATATATTACTTTGAAGAAAAATATTTTCCTGCACATAAGAAACAAGCTGCCTTACAGGAAATATTTAACTTTGTGCAAATTGAAGAAGAGAATCTCCCTCAAGCTTGGGGGAGGCTTCTCCAATTACTTAATGCTTCGCCTGATCTCTTTTATAATGGACTAACCGATGCTTCTAAGGACTACCTAGATAGTTGTGCTGGCTGTGTTTTCAGGGAATGAACTGTTGGACAGGTTGAAGAACTATTGAATAATATATTGAGAAATGCCGATGATTGGACACTTCTTAAACCACCGCCCAAACCAACTCCGAATAAGAGATGTATTCTATTCTTTAGTCCAGAAGATATGCAAGAGGTAAAGAAATCTATGAAAGAAAAGGGTATTAAAGCCAAAAATGTTAAGAATTGACCACCTATTGAAGAAATACATGGACTCGATACCCCGACACAGGTAGTAAAGGTAAATTCTCTTTATAAATTCAATGAAGGTGATATTCCGTATAATAAATCTGCTAGTCAATGTCTTGATGAATTTTATAATTACATTGTTAAGCAAGAACACTTCAATATGTATGTTAGCACAATTGAAACAAAATGCTATCATGATTGATCGTTTGAGTGATTTAATGTTTAGAATTGCTAATGATGTTAGAGGTTTAAGTAAACATGCATCCATGGTTCATACTCAGGTAGAACAAGTTGCTGAGTCACAAAATGATTTGCTTAATGAGATGAATAATAAAATGAATGATTGTGCTGATAGAGTTGTGACTAGGGGAGGTAGAATGACTCGAGAGCCTCTCTATCCTGAAGGTCATCCTAAAAGAATTGAGAAAGACTCTCAGAGAATTAATATTGATGTACCTAGTTCATCCAAGGAGAAAAATAAAAAGAAAAATGATAGAACATTGCATGCTTCTAGTGAACCTATGGTAGAAAAACCTTCTGAGAATCATAATTATGTTTCTATTTCTGATGGTGATACACAATCTGGTAATGAACATCCACCTAGTGATAATGATAATGATGATGTTCATGTTGTTGCTCAACCAGACAATGATAAAGAACCTGATAATGATGTATAAATAGAACCTGCTGTTTATCTTGATAACCCACCTCCTAAGAATAAAAGATATGATAAAAGCGATTTCATTGCTAGAAAACATGGTAAAGAAAAAGAACCATGGGTTCAAAAACCCATGCCTTTGCCCACTAAGCCTCCGAAAAATAAAGACGAGGAGGACTTTGAGCACTTTGTTGAAATGCTTTGACCTGTCTTTTTGCGAACATGTTTGATGAATATTTTGAAAATGCCTCCATATGATAAATACATGAAAGATATTATCTCTAATAAAATAAAGATACCTGAAGCTGAAATTTCCACCATCGACCGCTATCCAGCATCCATCTAGGGTATTAAGTATAAAACAGAGCAATGCCTTAAGCAAGATGACATGATGTAGATAAAGTAAACCCAATCAATATGAATAAACCCCATTGTTTTACCACTAATGGAAATAATACAAATACGTGTCTTGTCCCTTTCCATCACTAGGATATAGAGCACCGTAAGCTTGAACCCATTACAAAGCAGCTCCCCCACTGAAGATAAATCAATCCTCGTGAAGGAGATAGTATCCCTCAAGCTTGGGGGAGGCTTAAGTACATGATGTACCCATGCCCCAATCATGAGCTCTCAAGAGAAATTATCATACATAATTTTTATGCTCGGCTTTCTCATAATGATCGATCCATGCCCGATTCTTCTTCTACTTGTTCCTTTATGAAGAAAACTATTGAATTCAAATGGGGACTTCTAGAAAGGATTAAACACAACTCTGAAGATTGGGAACTCGACAAAGGTAAAGAGTCAGGTATAAAACTTGAGTTTGTTTGTGTTAAATCTTTTATGGAAATTGATGCTTTTCATAAGTTTAGTACTAAATATGGACTTGACTCTGAGATAGTAGCTTCCTTCTATGAATCATTTGCTACTCATGTTTATCTCCCTAAGGAGAAGTGGTTTAAATATCATCCCCCTATTAAAGAAAAGACTGAGGAACCCGTTATAGTTAAAGATGAAACTATCATTTACAATGTTGATCCAGTTGTGCCTACTGCTTATATTGAGAAACCTCCTTCCTGTTAGGATTAAGGAACATGCTAAAGTTTCAACCGTGGTTAACAAAAGTAATATTAGAACACCTAGACCCTCTGAACAAATTAAAGTTGAACCTAATATTGCTATGGTTAAAGATCTCTTGGTCAATAATATTGATGGGCATGTTATTTACTTCTGTGATGAAGCTACTATGATTGCTAAGCCCGATACTAAAGATAAGAATAAACCCGTTGTTTCTGTTAAAATAGGAGATCATTATTATCATGTCTTGTGTGATTTGGGTGCTAGTGTTAGCACTATTCCTTTCACTTTATATCAAGAGATTATGAATTATATTGCACGTGCTGAGATAGAAGATATTGATGTTACTATTAAACTTGCGAATAGAGATACTATTTCACCGCTTGGGATTGTTAGAGAGGTTGAAGTCTTATGTGGTAAGATCAAATACCCAACTGATTCTCTAGTTCTTGGTTATCCACAAGATGATTTTTGTCCCATTATATTTGGTAGACCTTTCTTGAATACAGTTAATGCTAAGTCTGATTGCAATAAGGAAACAATCAGTTTTAATTTTGGTGATATAACTCATGAATTTAATTTATCTTAATTCCGTAGACAACCCCATGATAAAGAATTGCCTAGTAAGGATGAAATAATTGTTCTTGATTCAATTGTCGTACCTCCTACTGATCCATTAGATCAATATTTGCTATACCATGAAAATAATATGCATATGAATGAAAGAAATGAAATAGATGAGATATTATTTAATCAAGCACCTATCCTTAAACATAATTTTCCTATTAAAACTCTTGGAGGTCCTCCTCCACCTAAGGGTGATCACTTGTTTGAATTAAAGCAGTTACCAGACACACTGAAATATGCTTATCTTGATGAAAAGAAGATATATATATATATATATATATATATATATATATATATATATATATATATATATATATATATATATCATGTTATTATCAATGTTAACCTTTAAGAGCATGAAGAAAGTAGATTATTTAAAACTCAGTTGAAGCACCGTGCTGCTATTTGATATACTCTTGATGAGCTTAAGGGCATTAGTCCCACTATATGTCAACACAAGATTAATATGGAACCTGATGCTAAGCCAGTTGTTGATCATCAACGACGGTTGAATCCTAAGATGAAGGATGTGGTAAGAACTAAAATTTTAAAGCTTCTGGAAGCAGGTATAATTTATCCCATAGGTGATAGTAGATGGGTAAGTCCTATTCATTGTATTCCTAAGGAAGGAGGTATAACTGTTGTTCCTAATGATAAAATGAACTCATCCCACAAAGAATTGTAACTGGTTATAGGATGATAATTGATTTCAGGAAATTAAACAAAGCTACTAGAAAAGATCATTACCCCTTGCCTTTTATTGATCAAATGTTAGAAAGATTGTCTAAGCATACACACGTTTGTTTCCTTGATGGATATTCTGTTTTTTGTCAAATACCTATGTCAAAAGAAGATCAAGAGAAAACTACTTTCACTTGCCCTTTTTGAACTTATGCTTATAGACGCATGCCTTTCGGTTTATGTAATGCACTTGCTACCTTTCAAAGATGTATGACTCCTATATTCTCTGATTTTTGTGAAAAGATAGTTGAGGTATTCATGGATGATTTTTCCGTTTATGGGACTTCTTTTGATGATTGCTTAAGAAACCTTGATCGAGTTTTGCAGCGAAGTGAAGAAACTAATCTTGTCTTGAATTGGGAGAAGTGTCACTTCATGGTAAACGAAGGTATAATGCTTGGGCATAAAAATTATGAATGAGGTATTGAAGTAGATAAAGCTAAAGTTGATGCAATTGAGAAAATGCCATGTCCTAAAGATATTAAAGCTATAAGAAGTTTTCTTGGTCATGCTGGTTTCTATATGAGATTCATTAAAGACTTCTCTAAAATTTATAGGCCTCTTACTAATCTCTTGCAAAAAGATGTTCCATTTGATTTTGATGATGATTGTGTAGAAGCCTTTGAAATACTTAAGAAAGCCTTAATCTCTGCACCCATTGTTCAACCACCTGATTGGAACCTACCATTTGAAATTTTGTGTGATGCTACTGTTCTAGGGCAAAGAGTTGCTAAGAAATTGAATGTCATCCATTATGCTAGTAAAGCTCTAGATAGTGCTCAGAGAAATTATGCTACTACTGCGAAAGAATTTTTAGCAGTTGTGTTTGCATGTGACAAATTCAGATCTTATATTGTTGTTTCTAAAGTAACTTTTCACACTGATCATGCTGCTATTAAATATCTTCTGGAAAAGAAAGATGCTAAACCTAGGTTGATTAGGTGGGTTCTTTTGCTACAAGAATTTGACATGCATATTATTGATAGAAAGGGAGCTGAGGATCCCGTAGCTGATGATTTGTCTCAAATAGAAAATGTTCTTGATGACCCACTACCTATTGATGATAGTTTTGCTGATGAACAATTAGCTGTCATAAATGCTTCTCGTAATATTCCTTGGTATGCAGACTATGCTTATTACATTGTTGCTAAATATATACCACCTAGTTTCACATACCAACAAAAGAAAAAGTTCTTCTTTGATTTAAGACACTACTTTTGGGATGACCCACATCTTTATAAAGAAGGATAAGATGGTATTATTAGATGTTGTGTAGCTGAGCAGGAACATGAACAAATCCTACAGAAGTGTCATTCCGAGGCATACGGAGGACACCATGCTGGAGATAGAACCGCACATAAGGTATTATAATCTGGTTTTTATTGGCCTACTCTCTTCAAGGATGCACGTAAGTTTGTCTTATCTTGTGATGAATGTCAAAGAATTGGTAATATTGGTAGACGTCAGGAAATGCCTATGAATTATTCTCTTGTTATTGAACCATTTGAATTTTGGGGATTTGATTATATGGGACCTTTTCCTTCCTCTAATGGGTATACACATATTTTAGTAGATGTTGATTACGTTACTAAGTGGGTAGAAGATATTCCAACTAGTAGTGCTAATCATAACACTTCTATTAAAATGCTTAAAGAAGTAATCTTCCTGAGGTTTGGTGGCCCTAGATATTTAATGACTGATGGTGGTTCACATTTTATTCATGGTGCTTTCTGAAAACATCTTGCTAAATATGATGTTAACCATAGAATTGCATCCCCTTATCATCCTTAGTCTAGTGGTCAGGTTGAATTGAGCAAAAGAGAAATCAAGTTAATTATGCAAAAGACCGTTAATAGATCTATAAATAATTGGTCTAAGAAACTTGATGATGCATTATGGGATTATAGAACTGCTTATAAGAATCCTATGGGTATGTCTTTGTATAAAATGATTTTTGGAAAAGCATGTCATTTACCTCTTGAGTTAGAACATAAAGCATACTAGGCATTTAAAGAACTTAACTATGATTTTTTTAGAGGAAAGGCATCAACCTGACTTTATAAATAAAGCCACCTGGTAGTGTTCACATCACACAGAAACCACCCACCACAACAGACCAACGCCCAGAACAGAGAGTTAGTACAGTATAGAGGTACATGGCTCCCAGGCCAAAAGACGGCACACAAGCCGCATAGCTAGGAATAGAATAGAACAAGTATGACAAAAGGGACCACCAAGTTCCTCTAGCCTCCTGTCTGGTGTTGCGATAGTGAGATAGCTGAATCCCAAATCTTGGAAGACATCAGGTCAAAATCATCGCGGTCAGCCTCCTTAGTCAATAATCTCCACTGCTACAAGAACATGCATGACTTAAATAAACAATCAGCAGGTTTAGCAGGAAAAATATGCTCAATGATGAATTTATTTCTAGTTGTCCAAAGAGCCCAGCAGATAGCCGCAAAACCAACCCAGAACACTCGCTTGGTGGCCCCAACAAGACCACTAGCGAAATTTCTAAGTTCAGAGAAGGAGGAGGGGTTCCATGTTACCCGAAGCCAGGACATGATACAGCACCAGACCAACTTGGCCAGGACGCATTTATAAAAGATATGGTTCATGTCCTCCAACTCACCACACAGCGCACAACAATTAGAACCCAGTCCATTACGTTTACGAATTTGCTCAGTCGCAGGCAGCCGCCCTCTATAGGCTTGGCATAAAAAAACCTTAACCTTGGGAGGAATCCGGGCATGCCAGATCAGCTTAAACTTAGTAGTAGGAGTGCTAGAGTTGAACTTAGCATACAAAGACTTAACAGAAAAACGCCCGGAGGCGGAATGGGCCAGACCACTGAGTCCTCCCCCTCCGAGAGAATGGGAATGCAGGCAACAAGATGCTGCTAGTCATTAAACTCTTCAGGAGACAGAGAACATCGGTGGGCAAAGTCCCAATTATTATCGGAGAGCTCAGAGATGGAGATCTCCGGATTCGGGCAATTGGAAAAAAGCATAGGAAAGGAAACATCTAGAGGAGAATCACCACACCACCAGTCGAGCCAAAAATGAATGGACCTGCATTACAAACCACAAATTTGACCTGGGATTTAAACAGCGGACGTACTTTGACAAGATCTTTCCAGAATTGAGATCCACCCGAGGATGAAGCAAACATGGGGCTTGAGTTAGGAAAGTATTTAGCCTTGAGGATATTAAACCACAGAGAGCCCTCCACATTCGACATAACTTTCCACCACCATTTAATGATAAGGCATTTGTTCATAACCATAGTGTTAATAATGCCCAACCCCCCAAGGTTGTTGGACCTACAAATATGTTTCCATTTGACCAGCCTATACTTGTGGTTGTTATCCGCCATGTTCCAATAGAAAGCAGCCCTATGCTTATCAAACCCACCGTGAATACCACTTGAAAGGAGGTAAAAACCCATCAAGAACATAGGAAGGGAGGAGAGGCAAGCATTAATGAGGGCTACCTTGCCCGCCTGAGTGTTATATCTGCCCCTCCACAGCATAACACGATTACCCACTTTAGTCACCACCGGGGCGAAGTCTTTGGCAAATAATTTATCTGGGGAGATAGGAAGTCCCAAGTATTTAAATTCGAAAGAGCCCAAAGAACAGTTAAGCAGTTGAGATACCCACAAGGCCTCAGCCTTAGATACACCAGTAACAATCACTTTGCTCTTAGAGAAATTGATCTTGAGCCCCGACAAGGCTTCAAAGCATAACAACAGGAATTTAAGGTGAGTAAGACAGTCATCATTTATTTCAACCATGATGATCGTGTCGTCCACAAATTGTAGGTGTGTGACACCCTCGGGAATAAGATGAGAGATAACAGGGGGATATGGCCAGCCGTGGCCGCCCTAGATAAGATGCGAGATAAAGCATCCGCGACGAAATTGAACAGAAGCGAGGATGTCGGATCCCCTTGTATCAGGCCCCTACCATTAGGAAAGAAGTTGCCGACCCTACCATTAACCGGGACCGCAATGTGGCCTCCCGCCACCAGCTGCAAAACCCTATGGAGATAAGCCCCATCAAAACCCTTGGCCAACAAGACCTAATGCAGAAAAGACCAGCTCACCGAATCGTAGGCTTTCTCAAAATCAAGCTTAAGGATCACGTCCTTGGTGCCACACACCCTAAGATCATGAACGATTTTGTGCAGACACAAGATGTCGTCCAAGATGAACCTCCCTTTGACAAAGGCAGATTGGAAAGGGCTAAGGACCCGGTGGGCGACGGGGGAGAGGTGGTTAGCGAATACTTTGGAAGGGAATTTCGCAAAATTATTGATGAGGGTGATAGTTCTAAATTGAGAAATAAGGTCAGCTCCTTTAACCTTAGGAATGAGAGTAATGACAGCATAGTTCAACCGCGAAATATCAACCGCCCCCAAACAGAAGCCTTGGATAATATCATACACTAAGGTACGCAACTGCGGCCAGAATTTCCTGAAGAAGGGAATGGAAAAGCCATCGGGGCCTGAGGCCGAGTTGGTGTTGGCCGAGCGGATGACCTCAAGAATCTCATCCTTAGATAAGGGAGTGAGCAGGGCCTTGTTCTCCTCACTGGTAATTCTCCCAGGATCATCCCAAAGGGAGGAACCGATCAAGAAACCCCTCGGGTTTAGCCGAGAGGAGGGAGGAGAAAAAATCCACCACGTGAGACATAATAAGATCCTGATCCGTGACTTTCATGCCATTGATCAACAGACTGTCAATCGTGCAGCGCCTGCGTCTCCCATTAGCTATAGCAAAAAAAATACGCCATAGGGGAGTCACCCTTCAGAGCCTAGTTTATGGTGCCCCTTTGTCGCCAGTAAATCTCTGCTTGGCGATGCACCTGCATCAAGGCCTCTTCGAGACCGTAACGCATCTGCCACTCCTGTTCAGAAAGACCAAGCCCGTTGGCCGTGGCATCGAGGGAGTTAATGTGATCTAGCAGCTCCACCTTCTCCCTGCGAGCCTCAGCCGCCCTATTGCGAGCCCAACCACAAAGGAATTTACGTAAACCGTATGAACAATGGTGCCAATCATCCATGGGCCTGAAGGATCGTCTACCCGCAGACAGTAAGGATGAAATCTTAACGGATATCAAATCACAGAAACCATCAACCATGAGCCAAGAAGCATCAAACTAGAAGTGAGAGGGGGCAATACAAGACTCTATGCCAGCGTCAAGGATAAGGGGGGAGTGATTAGATCCAATGATGGATCTAGCCTTCAGCGTTGCACGAGGAAAAAGAGAGTACCAACCCGAACAGATGAACACATGATCCAAAACCGAGTGAATCGGGATAACTTGATGATTCGTCCAGGTGAAACACGCTCCCACCCTAGGGAGCTCGCGGAGAGCACAATCCCGGATAAACCCATTGAAGGCGTCGGCAAGGGGCCATGAGAATTTTTTGCTACTTTTGTCCACCGGAGACTGAAGTAAATTGAAATCACCCCACCAGGATGGGAATGTTGCACGACTCGATCTTATTCGAGATCTCATCCAGGAACAACGCAGATACATAATGATCAGCGGGCCTGTAGACAACCATAATCTCCCAAAGGACGTTAAGGTGATGGTGATACACTACTGTGCTTGCCCAGAAAACACCATGGTCAAAAGCAACAAAATCGAAAATGGCACGCTTAGTGCCAATCGGAATGCCACCCGAGTGGCCAGAAGAAGGTAGGAAATTCCAGTCAAACCTATCAATCCCCGCTACCGCAGAGAGCTCATTAGGGGAGAATGATACTTTAAAAGTTTCAACCAGCCCTACTATGTCAATATTGTCACCTTTAACAACATCCCTCAATTGGTCCCAGCGCCCCTAGCGCCAAAGCCCCTAATATTCCAAAATAAGGCCCTCATCTGGCAGATAAGTTTTTAATGCAAAGACTCGACCTGCATGGGGCAACACAAGTTTTGGCATGCTTGACAGGGCCCCGTTTGGCAGGAACCGGGATATCCTAGCCCCTACCAGCATCTCCTGTGGCCTCTCCGGCCACAACTAGAGTGGCACTACGCGACATAACAGCCTCTTTGGCTTTGGTGATGGCTCCTTGGGCAGCCTCATTAGCACGAACCAGAGCAAGAATAGCAGAAGGAGAACCAAACCTAGAGTCAAAAGTAATGCCAACATCCAAAAGCACGTGTCTCAAGTGATCATCCGAGCGCGAGGGGAGAACCAACCGAATAGGAGAATGGACCGGGGGTGTGGGAGGGGAGGGAGTACCTGGAGGAGGGAGGTCCTATGCTGCCGCACATCGTTCCACCCGATCAGCCACCCGCACACCGCTGTCCTTGACCCGACCGCTCTTGCGGGCAGTGGAGGTCTGGGATCGGATTGACGGGGTGCGAGCCACCAGGGAGGGAAGCTGAGGCAGGGCTGGACGCAGCACCCAGATCAGCATCCAGCCGATGACACAGCCCGGCCGCCGACTGCTTGGAGCCCGTCGAGGCCCTGCTCTTCACGAAGAACTTCTTGACAGAGGATTTCTTCTTGCTCGCATGCGCAACCGCAGTACATGAAGGGGAAGGAGGAGGTCTTCGATACCAGAGTGGGATGGGGAGGTCGGACGAGCCGGCAGGTTGGAGCAGACACCGGACACAGGGATGCCGGCAAGGGTGTGGGCACCCGTAGCCGCAGCATCGGCCCCTCCACACCCACTGCCTTGGCCCCAGCCGCACCCTTCGATGCGCCATCCAGCGAGGCGTTGTCCTTGAACAACTCATGCTCCTCCGAGCCCATGCCATCCCACTCAGAATGGGTAAAGTGGGCATTCAGGCCCCCACTGGGGTTTCCATCTTCATTATCACCATTGCCATGCTTGTCCGAGGGGGAGGACCTAGGAGGCGGAGGAGGTGGAGGAGCATGGTGGGCCTCTGCCCCTTCGACATGAACACGAAGCCGAAAACCAGCCGAGGAGGGGAACATATCAACAACACCGGAGACATAGAGAGGGTCAACACACCACACCTTGATACGAGATGGGCCTAGTTTTAGCAGGGAATCAGGATCGACTTCAATAGGGTTGCCGATCAGAACACCAAACGCCATGAGGAAGGACGTGGAGCAAAGACCAGGTGGGACATCATCAACAAGCACCCAAATGTCAGAGAGGGCATCAACATATTTGGAGCCACTGACCACGGCCTTGACTGAAACGACCAGTTGATTGAGCGAGAGGGTGAAACTACTGCAGGAAACAATCATTTTGAGACTTTCTTTGGAGGGGAAAACATCGGCAAACTCAAAATCTAACAATTGGTGGACCTGCCAATCCCACCCCTCAACATCCCACATTCGGAGCTCATCCAGTAGAGTCTGGGGTGAGATCCTCTGATCCTTAATGGTGATGACGATGGCATTAGACAGAGAAGGAGCAATGATCACCTGCGGAACCTCACTATCAAGTGCAAAGAAGGATCAGCCCGGGAGCCCAAGACCATAGTGGATGAAGGAGGGGGGTTCACAACGGTTCTGACAATCCACAGTGAGGTGCCCATCCTCCCTACAGATGAGGTAGAATGGGGGATTGAAGCAACGGGATTTAAAGTGGCCGGGTTGGTGACATGTGAAGCATGTGAGTGTGGAGTTGGGGTTTGGAGCAGAGGAGGTAGGGTGAGAAGAAGGAGGGGGAGGGGGAGGAAGAATGCCAACTCCGACACCCGAAGAGGATGAACCATGAGCATTGGTGGGCAAGCGATGACCTTAGGAGGGAGGTGGACCGTACCCGCCACGCGGAGGCTGCCGGCCAGCAAAGCCCGCGCCCGCAACCGGCACGCGAGCCGGTGGCCACGAAGGAGCCACCGACCCATGCAGGGGAGGAGGCTGAGGGACAGAGGAGGACGCGACCGCTCCATTACCCATCGTCGCCGCCTCCCAAGGATCCGCAGCACCAGACGATGAGCCACCAGCCTGACCTGACATTGCACCACCACCAGATCTAGGCACCACGGAGCCATCGCCCTCAGCCATGGCTGCCGCAGCCCGCACACGCTCATTGCACTGCATCCACTCTAGTCCGGCAGCCCAGGCGTCACGCTCCCGAGCCACCTGCTCGCGCGCCGCCTGCTCCGCCTTGAGTTTGGACCGGAGCACAGCCTCATATTCCAGATATGCGGCCATCTCCGCCGATCCCTTGCGGCGGCGCTTAATGCCGGAGACCGCCTCGCTGGAGGAGCCCCGAGACTTGTCCATGGCAAGGAACGCCAAGAACGAGAGGGAGAGGGGAGGGGGGAGTGGATCTATTGAAAGTGCGAATGGGGCAGCGGAGCCGTCGCACGTCCGCTCTCGGTGTAGGAAACCCTAGAAATGGGGGAGAAGAACCCTTGCGCACCCATAAATATCCAGAGCAAGCCAGGCCGGGGCCGCCCGAGGGGGACGGGGTAGGCAAGGTAAGAAGGGGATGGGCCACTGTCGGCCGAGGGCCCAAGGCAGGCAGAGGAGGGAAGATAGTGAAGAAGGAAAGGGATGGAGGCTCACAAGGCCCAGCAGACACAGGCCCAACCAACCCCGGGGGCCCACCAGCCCCCGAACCAACGGGCAGATCTAGGGCATGCGACATCCCCGGGGCCGCCGAGCCGGTGAACCCGACCCCGCCAAAGATCCCGCCGCCGGCCACGGGGATGGAGGGGAGGGGGGCTCCTCCACCACCATAGACGCGCAACACTCCGGTGTTGGCCCCAGGACATCTCACGCCGACGAGGGGGAGGCAAACATACCAGCTTTCCGACGACGGCGAGAGACGCGAGACCACCCAAGGTCCACTGACAAAGAGGCGACGGCCCGACTTCGTCCCCCCGGCGCGAAGTTCCGCACGTGCTCTGGCACCATCCTAACGGCCACCGGAGCCGGCACCCGGAGGGGGGCGGGGGAAGGGGGCGCCGAATCAGAGGCAGAATCCCCGTTGTCCACATCAAGGGCCCAGAACCTGTTGCACAACCGAAAAGGGGCGGGGAGGAGGAAGGGAAAGGGGGAAGGAGGGGCCACCGGAGATACAGAGATGGGGGTGACCGGCCGCTTGGGGTCATCCGCCGGGGTGGAAACCACGGGAGAGAGGTGGAACAGAGATGGGGGCACCGACGGAGGAGAAGGGGGGAGGGAGGAGGAGAAGGGGAGAGCCATCCTCGCAGGTCGTATGGCCTCTTAACTATGATGTAAACTTGCCGGTGAAAAGAGGTTATTTGATATTGGCTCGTTAGATGAGTGGAGAACCCAAGCTTATGAAAATGCCAATTTGTTTAAAGAAAAAGGTTAAAAGATGGCATGATAAAGAAATTAAAAAATGGGAATTTAAAGTGGGTGAGCATGTTCTATTGTATAGCTCTCATTTCAGATTCTTTGCAGGAAAACTTCTCTCTAAATGGGAAGGACCGTATATCATCGATGAAGTTTATCACTCCGGAGCTACCAAGATCATCAATGCCGAGGGCACTAATTTGAGGGTGGTCAATGGACAAAGAATTAAGCACTACATTTCAGGTACACCTATTAATGTTGAAACTAACATTGTTCAAACTATGAACACCGGAGGAACACATTAGAGAGACCTTCCAGAACAGTCCAGAACCCTGAAAAAGAGTAGGTATGTGATACAGTAAGTAAACCGACTCCAAGAATTCCATATATATTTTTTGGAATATTAGAAAAAAATACAAAAATAATAAACAGCCGAGGGGACCCACGAGCTGCCCACAAGGCAGGAGGGCGCGCCCACCCCCATGGGCGCGCCCTAGTGCCTTGTGGGGCCCTCGTGTGACTTCCCGACTCTGTTTTATTCTGGAATATTTGTTACGCAAGATAAAAATTCTTTATATATACTCCCGGATGTTTTGACCACCGTATCATAGAAATCTCTCGTGTCTTTGTTTCGTGCTATTTTCCTGACAGATCTAGATCACCATGGCTCCACCAAGTTCATCCAAGGATAAGTTCTATGAGAAGGTCATCAACCCCTACCTACCGGAGGTGATAAAACACCCTCAAGCCATTGAGATGTGTGAGGGGGTGCTTCACATCTGGGATGTTCAAGTGCCCAAGAAGATCGGAAGCGTGGAGGACTGGCTCGAAGCGGTGGAGCAGGAGATCTTCAAGATCAAGAGATGGTGGAACGTGGACTTAACGCCAACCACTCCATGATCATGGAATTCACCCATGAGCACAAGGTGGACAACAAGGAGATTGAAGACACCGTCTTCAAGCTCAACGATCGCATTGAGTATCTCTAGGCCTAAGTCTATGATCTCCAAACTCAAAATTTTGAATATAAAGAAAAATTTAAAGGTATGAGTTTAGCTATAAGCTTCAGGACCCCGGAGACTCGTTCATACTTTTATGATGGCAAACCTATGCTGTGGAAGATGGAGGACAAGCCCACTACTTCATCATCACCATCATCTCTGAAGAAAGAAACTTGAGTACACGGGTATGGGCACCACCCTAGGCTTGTGCAAAGCTTGGGGGAGGTTCCCCGGTATCATATCACCATCAGTTTTATTATCTATACCTATCTTAGTTTGATACTTAGTTATTTAGTGATTTAGAAGAATAAAAGTTTAGTATGGTCTATTTTTGAGTGCTAGTTTCGTGATCTATCTATCTATGTAATAGAGTCGAGAGTTAAATAATAAAGAGTAGTTTCAGTTTTGCTTATTTACTTTTATGTTTCAATCTTAGCTATAAAAATAATAAGAAGATCATGCTAATCCCATGGAAAGTAATGACTTTACATAAAGAAAAGTAAAAGTGATAAATTTGTTGATAGTTAACAAACGTAGTATTGGTCAATGATGCAATTCATGAAAGATTAATAAGGGAAGAGAAGATTCAAATATAAATATACTATCTTGGACATCTTTTATGATTGTGAGCCCCCATTAAATATTCTATGTCAATTTGTTGACGTTGGACAAGGAAGACAATGTAATGATTTATGTTTGCTTATATTCACATAGAACTTATATTGTCAAGGATTCTTCAACATGTGGTGCTTGCTCAATATCTTTGCTAGCCAAAAATCCACACCAAGTAGAGATACTACTTGTGCATCCAAAACCCTTGAACCCAGTTTCTTGTCATGAGAGTCCACTGTATCTACCAATGGATTGAATAAGATCCTTCAAGTTGTCATCAGTGCATAAAGCAATAAAAATTGCTCCTAAATATGTATAATCTTTTATTGTAAGGGAAAATAAGCTTTGTACGAGCTTGTGATGGTAAAGAAATAAAAGCGATGAACTGCATAATAAAGGTTGATATCACAAGGGGAACTATAAAGTGATGTTCCTTTACATTAAGAGCTTGCACATCCAAAAATAAAAAGCGCATGACAACCTCTACTTCCCTCTGCGAAGGGCTTATCTTCTACTTTTATGTATTTACTTGTCATGCAAGAGTCAATAGTGTCCTTCTCTATTCCTTTTTCATTTTTCCTCTTTGCAAGCATCATGTGTTGGGGAAGATCTAGGCATATATATCCAGTTAGATATGAGTGATCATGAGTTATTATTGTTGACATTTCCCTTGAGGTAAATGAGTTGGGAGGCAAAACTATAAGCCCCTATCTTTCTATGTGTTTGACTAAAACTTTTGCTCCATATATATATATATATATATATATATATGATATAGAGAGTAGATATATATGTCGTGAGTGTCAGCAATCATAGAAGACTACATGATAGTTGAGTATGTGGACTTGCTAAACAAAAGCTCTTACATGAGACCCTTCCTGAGAATATGATGAATTGTAATTGCTTTGTTGACTAAGAACATAGTTTGTTAGTTTTCAAGAAGGTTTATGCTTCATACTTTGTTATTGTGATAAATTATTACTTGGTCATGAGAAGTTTTATGATAATATATTCCTGCTATTATAATGATCATGATGCTACTATGTCTGTATTTTGTTTTATCGACACCTCTTTCTCTAAACTTGTGGTCATGATTATCGATATCGGCTTTCGCTTGAGGACAAGCGAGGTCTAAGCTTGGGGGAGTTGATACGTCCATTTTGCATCATGTTTTCCTACTGTTATTTATGAAGTTTTTTTATCAATATAAAACTTTGTGATGCAATTCTAATGCCTTTTCTCTCTTAATTTGCAAGATTGACATGAAGAGGGAGATTGCCGGCAGTTGGAATTCTGGACCTGAAAAAGCTACATCAGAGATACCTATTCTGCACAACTCCAAATGAGCTGAAATTTCACGCAGAATTTTTATGGAATATATAAAAAAATACTGGAGCAAAGAAACACCAGAGGGGACCCACCAGTCGCCTATAAGGCACTAGGGCGTGGCCACCTACCGGGCGCGCCCTAGTACCTTGTGGGGCCCTTGGTAGGCCTCCGTGGCCCATCTTCTCCTATATGATGCCATTTTCCCTAAAAAAATCAAGACAGGACTTTCAAGACGAAGCGCTGCCGTCTCGAGGCGGAATATGGGCAGGAGCACTTTTGCTCTCCGGCCGAGTAATTCCGCTGGGAACACTTCCCTCCGGGAGGGGGAAATCGAAACCATCGACATCGCCAACAACCCTCTCATCATGGGAGGACCAATCTTCATTAACATCTTCACCAGCACCATCTCATCTCAAACCCTAGTTCATGTCTTGTATTCAATCTTTGTCTCAAAACCTCACATTGGTACCTGTGGGTTGCTAGTAGTGTTAATTACATCTTGTAGTTGATGCTAGTTGGTTTATTTGGTGGAAGATTATATGTTCAGATCCTTGATGATACTCAATACCCCTCTAATTTTGAACATGAACATGATTTGTGAGTAGTTACTTTTGTTCTTGAGGACATGGGAGAAGTCTTGTCATAAGTAATCATGTGAATTTGGTATTCGTTCGATATTTTGATGATATGTATGTTGTTGCTTCCTTTAGTGGTGTCATGTGAACATCGACTACATGGCACTTCATCATACTTTGGCGTAAGGGAAGGCATTGTGGAGTAGTAATTAGATGATGGGTTGCTAGAGTGATAGAAGATTAAACCCTAGTTTATGCGCTATTCCGTAAGGGGCTGATTCAGATCCATATGTTTCATGCTATGGTTAGATTTATCTTAATTCTTCTTTCGTAGATGCGGATGCTTGGGAGAGGAGGTAATCATATGTGGGAGGTTTGTTCAAGTAAGAACACCACCCAAGCACCGGTCCACCCACATATCAAATTATCAAAGTAGCGAACGCGAATCAAACAAACATGATGAAAGTGCCTAGATGAAATTCCCATGTGTCCTCTAGAACGTTTTGCTTACTGTAAGAGACCATTCAGGTCTGTCCTTTGCTATAAAAAGGATTGGGCTACCTTGTTGCACCCTCATTACAATTGCTACTTGTTGCTCGTTACAAATTACCTTGCTATCAAACTATCTCTTACCAATAATTTCAGTGCTTGCAGAGAATACCTTGCTGAAAACCGCTTGTCATTTCCTTCTGCTCCTCGTTGGGTTCGACACTCTTATTTATAGAAAGGACGATGATTGATCCCCTATAATTGTGGGTCATCAGTACCCATAATTTGTTCTCTATTATTTCTAGTTTAATAAAGTAAAATGCCATGATTATCTTGTTTTTGAATTATCCTTGAAATAAAAAATGGCCCAAAAATAAAAGTGCTCAGAATGTCATAAAATTTTGACATGATTTTTTCTGGAATATTTAAGAATTTTTGGCACTGAATACATCCGGGGGATGCCCCTGTTGCTCACAAGGCAACATGGCACGACCATCCCCCTAGCCGTGCCAAGATACGTTGTGGGGTCGACAGGACCCCACTCACTTATCCATTCAGGCCACTTCATCTCCTACCTCCAGAAAAAAAAATCTTTGTAGGTCTCTCCCTAGTGTTCTTGTCCCCAAACCTAAGATTTTCGATCTCTTTGCTCGGAGCTCTCTTTCTGAAACAATTTTGGGGGATTGCTCCATGCTATGTGACACCTCCATTCTCCAATTAGTTTTTGTTTTATTGCATTATATTTTGCATATTTTACTACTATTTGTACTATTGAAAATGAGCTTGCATGTTGAATTCTTTAAGTTCCAAGTAGTTTGAATGCTTGATATAGCCTCTAGACATCCATATGAGTAGTTGCCATCAATCTTGTGAAGTTTTGTTAACATATTTTTGTGGTCCAAAAAATTCAGAAATTTGTTCTTAGGAAAATGAACTTCCTTAGGAGGAGTTCTTCGGGGAGGAGTCCATGGAAGGATCGATGAGTGAGAGCTCGGCATGGCAAGCATATGTTGAACTAAGGGCAAGTTTGGCGAGAGATGCCGAAGCAAAATCATGTCGCTGGCCTTGCAATGAATTCATGATAAGTGTAGGCATTAAGGAAGAATTTGATCAATACATTCAAAACACCGAGCTCTCTGCCTTCATCGCAAATAAGCGCACTCAGCACTATGACCTCACTCGGTCATTCACTCAGAGGTTTGAGTATCATTCCTGTAATTCTAGAGTTTTGTTTCATCTTTATGATAGATCCTATGGTATGACTCTAGAAGAATTCTGTGATGCATGCAAAATTATGTATTGGGGCTTGCTTAGCGAACCGCAAAAATCAGATTATGATATGTTTCTTTGTAGCCTTTGCAATGGTGAGGATAGGGGAGTTACACAAGCTAGAATAAAAAGCATTAGTTTCCCCTCTATCAAATACTTTGCACTTTTTAATGGGAAATGTATTGCTGGTAAGCAATATTGTAGTGCACTTTGTGCCCCTGAGTTGACCATTATTCATACCTCCTTAACACGTAATAGACTATTTAATCTTGGGGCAATTGTTGCACATCAGTTGCACCGCAATGTGGGTAATAGTGATTTGTATGGAGGAATTTATTCCTCCTGCGTAGCTGCAAGGCTGTGGGTCTCCCTCGGCCTAATGATCCCATATTACCTGATAAATATCTAGATTATGAGGCAATGCAGCACCATGAATTTATTAAGAACAATACCCACAGATATGACTATAACTTAATATTTGATAAATACCGTGTTGTCTCTGTTATTTTGCCTGCTCCTATTCTCTTTGACATTCAGAGCAAACAAAGGTATTTTGTCTATGAGAACGAGGCACGTGAGTGCAATGCGGTAGTGGAGGCCAATCGTCTTGCTAAGGAGGCAGCACAGAATGCCACCCTGAGCTATCATTTCAACTACTATCCTAATCAACAGTGGTGATTACCAAGCTAGGCCAAAAGCCTATGCTTGGGGGAGTATATTTTCTCACCGACTTTACATTCATGTTCACATATTCATTCCAGTTTTCGGTGTTCACCTTTTTCATTGTATATCCATGTTAGTTTTATTTTCGCTTTCTTCTTGTGTGTTTGAAAAACTTTGAAAATGCAAAAATATTTCTCGCTTCTTTTTGGTTTTTCTTTCTTGTTTATTTGGTTTCTAGTAGTAAAAGAAAACCCAAAATATTTCTCGTTCCTTCTTTTGCTTGTTGGGAGCTTTCTCGCGTAAATAGTTTTTCTTGTTTTTGTTTTTCCTTTGTTAGTTTGCTTTCTTCAGAAAAACTAAAAACTCCAAAAATATTTCAGTGTGTTTCTCTAAATTCCTTTTCTTTTCATTGAGTCATCGTAAGGAGAAGATGATGATGAAAATGTTGAGTGGCTCTCATATGTATTACTGTTGATCTAACGGAGAGCCAATATTACCTTGTCTTCTTCTTTGAATAAAATGTTTGCAGATTCCAGCTTAGTCCACGGCACTCTTGCACTATTATTATTTTCATATCATTGAGTCATGCAAGTGAAAGGCAATAATGTCGATGATTTGATGAAGTGACTGTGGCAAAGAAAAGTTGGTATGAACTCTCCTTGTATTTGTTTGTGTAAATATGTTTAACTGAGCATCCATGATTAATCATATTATGAGTAAAAATGTTTGTGATGACAATTGGAGATTATAGTTGCTCATGCCATGCTTAAGTAGCTAGGAGTGGACAATGATTTATCTTGAATGTCAACGTGCATTAAAATAGTTATGATGTAGTATGGTATCCTCCTCTGAATGTTTGAAGTGGCTTGACTTGGCACATGTTCACACATGTAGTTGATTCAAAACTAACATAGCCTCCACGGTATTTATGTTCATGGTGCTTATATCCTACTCATGCTAGTATTCAATGTTAACTATTCGCAATGCATGATTATGACCATTGTCACTCTCTAGTTGGTCGCTTATCAATCTATTTGCTAGCCTTCGCCTGTACTAATTGGTAATGCTGCTTGTACATCCAAATCCTTAAAACCAAAGTTGTTCCAGATGAGTCCACCATATCTACCTATGTGCGGTATTACTCTGCCGTTCCAAGTAAATTTGCATGTGCCTCCTCTATGTGACTCCCCCAGCTCAATCGTGCACTAATCATACACGCAAATGCACACGATCAAGCCTAAGGACTCACGGGAAGATATCACAACACAACTCTAAAACATAAATAAAGTCATACAAGCTTTATATTACAAGCCAGGGGCCTCGAGGGCTCGAATACATAAGCTCGCATACAAGCGTCAGCGGAAGCATCAGATATCTGAGTACAGATATTAAAAGAGAAACAGAAATGCCTATAGAAAGGCGGGGCAAAATAAAACACTATGATCGAAAGGCGTAGGCCTCCTGCCTGGGACCCTCCGATCCTACTCCTGGTCGTCAGCCAACTCGTAGTAGTAACACCCTCGAGGTGGTAGTAGTAATCGCCAGCGGGGCAGCTGTCTCAGGGGCTCCGTCATCTGGTCACGACAAACTGATATGGGGAGAAAAAGAAAGCAAAGCAACCGTGAGTACTCCAAAGTACTCAGCAAGCAAGGATCTACACTACATATGCAACATTATCAAAGAGTGGCTGTATATGTGGACTGGGCTGCAGAAATGCCAGAATAGAGAGGAAATCCTAGTCCTATCGAAGACTAGCATCTTCAACGTTCTTGCAGCAATAGAAGAGAGTAGAACAGTACAATATAATGTAGCAGTATCATTAAGTCTCATCCTCACCCAGAGATCCTTTCTCGACTCCCCGCGAGAAAGCAATCCCAGAGCTATACAGTCATCAACCTCATCCTGAGATCCCTTCTCGACTCCCTGCGAGAAGCAATCCCAGAGCGATATATCCAGGTATCATCTCACATTCTAGTTGTGTCGATCGTGATACAACTCTGAGTGTCCTTTATCATAGGACCGACTATCGATAGATGTGTTCTTCCCTACAGGGGTGCACCAACTTACCCAACACGCTCGATTAACTACGGCCGGACACACTTTCCTGGGTCATGCCCGGCCTCGGCCAAACGATACACCGCAACCCTACTCCAGCTCAGCAGAGAGGTCCCCGTCGGTCTATATCCTAAGCGCTCAGGGGTCTTGGGCCATCGCCCTGTGCACTCCGGGTCGGTGTGTGCAGGGTCGGGACGAGCACCACCTCAGTCCTGGATGGTACTGGCCCGGCCCGGCCACGAGGCTGAACTGGACGTCGACGTCTGACAAAGCTTTTGGCTGATGCATACGATGTAGAGTGCCCATAACTCTTCCCACGTGATGGTTAGTGCTATCAGGCCAGAGGCCTGCTCAGATCAAATATCCAAATCGTTGGCGGACTAGGGGCTTGCGGTAACGAGCAGAGACTCATGATCGATGTGACCCCGTCGCCCCGTCTCGAGGACTTGCTGCAAGGGCTAAGAATGCCCGGCCGCGCCTCGTATTCATCACTCGGGCACCATCCAGGTCAACCCGTCTCCACAACACTCACCACTTAGGCTCACGCGGGTACCCCTCAGGGTCGACCCGCCTATCCAGGTAACAGTGTAAAGTCCAAGTATCCGTGTGTCCATAACATCAGGGGAATCTGAGGTATCACCCTCATTGGATTCCTACTTGATGTATCCGTCAAGGCGAACTCGGAGGAATCACCCTCGATGGGTTCACACTTGATGTGTTGCATGACAGCGTCGTTATCGGAAGTGGTGAAGGAGGAATCACCCTCGATGACCATGATTGAATAGCTACTCTACAGAGTTAACATCAGAAGTGCTACACGAGGTTTCACCCTCGGCACTCGATAGTAACGGTGCAGTGTCGTTACAACTAAGGGGGGTGATGTGCGGTGCCGGGGCCTGGTCTTCAATCCCGTTGATCGGGTCTTCTGATAATCCAGCGGGGCAGTCAGGACAAGTGGGGTCACTGATAGGTCTCTACCCAGCCTATACTAAGCAGTTTAGGGTATGCAGGTAATTATCAACAGCAGGTTACAATAAACAGGCTATGCATCAGAATAGGTAAAGCAGTAGTAGCAGCAATTCTAATGCAAGCATGAGAAATTAGAATGGGAGATATCGGGATGATCAAAGGGGTGTCTTGCCTGGTTGCTCGGCGGCAAGGGCAAGGTCGTCAACGGTGGCGTCGGGCTCTGGAGCTGCGTCGCTACCGAGAACTGCGTCGGGGTCTAACGAGAGACAAGAGGGGGAGGAAACAGTAAATATAAAGCAAACAAGAGCATGACATTACAATACGCAGTGCCGGGTGTGCCCTAACGTATGGTTGCATGACAACGAGGAAGGGGAAATCCATCCGGGAATGTTTTCCTGGTTCTGGACATTTGTCAGACAGATGACCGGAGGGGAACGGTTCCATGTTCGGATAGTTAGGGACGTGTGGCAGACGAACGGACCGCGTATTCGGATTTGTCTCAAAATTCTGAGCAACTTTCATGTACAAAGTTTTTTGATCTGAGCTACGGATTATTTTCTATGATTTTCTAAAGTTTTAATCATTTTCTGGATTTATTTATTTATTTAAATTCGAATTATCCAAAATAGTGTAAAGTGATGTCAGCATGACCTAAGCATGACGTTAGCAGGTCAACAGGGGCTGACCAGGGTCAAACCAGACAGGTGGGGCCCACATGTCATACACTGTGGCTTTAACAGAGGGGTTAAATTAATTAATTGGGTTAATTAGCAGGAGAGGCCCAGCAGTCAGTGACAGGTTAGGCTAATTTAATTATTTTTATTAACCTAATTAGTTAATTAGGCACCTGATAGGGGGGGCCCATATGTCATAGACACAGGGAGAGGGGCCCCACCAGTCAGTGACTGGGCAGTGCCCAGTCAGCCAGTTGACCAAGTCAACTGGTCAACTGGGGCTGGCCTGGCCCACTAACAGTGGCACTGGGGTGGGGCCCATGTGCCACATTGAACACCATCACCGGCGAGACGAATCACGGCGGCGACGGCCGGAACTTCGTCAGAGCTCGCCGGAAATCGCCCACAGGGGGTCTTTTAGCGCGGGGAGCGGCTCGGTCGAAAGCGAGGAACAAACTGAGTCGCTCTGTGGCAATCTCGCGAGCTGGGGTGGCCGGAGTTCACCGGAACGAAGCTCGCGGCGGCGGCCGGAGTTCGGTGGTGCACGAAAACGTCGACGCGGGGCTCCAGCGGTCTAACTAAGTGACTAGGCGGCGGCTACGCAATGGCACGAACTCGGTGGCGCGCTCGGTGGAGCCAGAGCCGCACTACAGCAGCGGCACGAGGTGCGGTGGCCGCGGCCGGAGCTCGGCCTTGCGGCAAACGGAGTCTACGAGGGTGGGACCAAAGGGAAAAACGGCGAGGAGGAAGAGGAGCTCACCGAGGAGGCACAAGTAGGCCCGGCGAGCAACGGGAGTAGCAGAGGCGGTCACAATCGCCGGAGGAGTTCGTCGGAGCCGAGGAAGATGACGAGCTCGTGGCGCTCGACACAACGGCTCCCGGCCTGACCCAGCGGTAGCAGGCGATCCGGAAGGCGACGGCGGAGCGGAGGGACTCGACGAAGAGGCAGGGGGAGCTCGGTGGCCTCGCCTACATCGAGGTCATGGCGACGGTGGCATTCGGCCCCGATCCAAATCGATGAAGGGAGAGAGGAAGGACGGACGAGCGAGCGAGATGAGGCCAGGGGGGCTCGCGGGGCTGCCCTTATCTCTAGCGCGGGCGTGGGCGACGCGCTGTCGAGTGAGGGAGGGGGGGAGCAGTGCGCGGCGTCCGGGCGCGGCGACAACGAGCGAGCGTGAACAGGGGAGGTAGGGGACGCGCTAGATGGGCTAGGCCGGGGCTGTAGCGGCAGGCTTAAGTGCACAGTAGCTTATCAGGCCTTTTCTCTTTTTCTCTTTTTTCTTTTCTGTTTTGCAACTCATTTGGGCACTAAATGGTTTTTGTAAAATATGAGACCTAGCCCATAAATCACAGTGCATTCTATGCCACTGCAATAAAATGGTTTTGAGTACAAAGGTTTTCAGTTGGGATTTTATTTAATTAAAAAGGTATTAAATAGTGTTGTTTTACTGCTGTTTGAGTCAGTTAATTAATTTAGTGAATGTTGGTTATAATTTTAGAATTGTCTCTGGAATATTTGCTATTTAATGAACAATTTAGTTTCTAGGTTTGGACATCTTTTATTTTCACTTCAAGTTTGAATTTGAAAAGGGATATGTTGCTAATGATGATTAAGCACTGTTGATCATGATGACTTGGCATAATCAAAAGGGGGATCACTGTAGCTTAATACATGGGGTGTTACAACTCTCCTCCACTAACAAGAATTCTCGTCCCGAGAATTAAGAGCTAGAAGGAAAAAGTTCGGGGTATTCCGCACGAAGATTATCCTCGCGTTCCCAAGTGGCTTCATCCTCAGTATGATTTGACCACTGCACTTTGAGAAACTTGGTAACCTTCTGGCGGGTTCGACATTCAGCTTCATCGAGGATGCGGATCGGATGCTCCTTATAAGAAAGATCATCATGCAATTCGAGCATCTCGTGATCCACTACTCGGTGTGGAGATTCTTTGAAGCATTTACGAAGTTGCGACACATGGAATACGTCGTGGATATGAGAGAATTGCGGTGGCAACTCCAATTTATATGCCACCTGACCATGTCTAGCAACAATGCGGAAAGGACCAATGTAGCGTGGAGCTAACTTGCCCTTGATTCCAAAACGGTGAGTGCCCTTCATAGGAGTGACACGCAGATAAGCTTGATCACCAGGTTGATAAGTCAAACCCCATCGTTTGCGATCGTAGTTGCTCTTCTGGCGGTCCTGAGCCGCCTTGAGATTTTCCCGGACAGTACGAACTTGCTCTTCGGCGTTTTGAATAATATCCGGGCCCACAAGCGGTCATTCCCCAGTTTCTGACCAATTCAGAGGGGTTCGACACTTACGTCCATATAGTACTTCGAAGGGGGCCATTTTCAAGCTGGCTTGATAGCTGTTGTTATAAGAGAACTCGGCATACGGAAGAGATTCTTCCCACTTCTTGCCGAAAGAAATAACACAAGCTCGCAGCATGTCTTCAAGCACTTGATTAACTCGCTCGACTTGGCCTTGGGATTGGGGATGATAAGCTGAACTCCAGGTAATATGAGTTCCCATAGCTTCTTGGAAATTTTCCCAGAACTTTGAGGTGAAAAGACCGCCACGGTCTGAACTGATCTCCTTTGGAATACCATGGAGTGATACAATTCTGGAGATATACAACTCTGCTAACTGACTAGCAGTGATAGTTTCCTTGATGGGCAGAAAGTGTGCAACTTTAGAGAGTTGGTCGACGACGACAAGAATAGCATCGTGACCCTTCTGTGACCTGGGAAGGCCAGTAATGAAATCCATTTGCACTTTATCCCATTTCCATAAAGGAATAGGTAATGATTGTAGAATTCCAGCAGGCTTCTGATGTTCTGCTTTAACGTGACGGCAAACATCACATTCAGCAACGTACCGAGCAATATCCTGCTTCATTTTAGTCCACCAGTACCTTTGACGGAGATCACGATACATCTTGGTGCTGCCCGGATGAATAGACAGTGGGGTATCATGTGCCTCCTTCATGACTTTGTCTGTCATAAGCTCGAAGCGAGGTACCACAATGCGGTTTCTGAAATACAAGGTTCCATCTTCAGACAACGAGAAATCCCTGTACTTTTCTAGGTGAAGACTCTTCTTCATCAGATCAACTTCAGCATCTTTAGCTTGCGCATTCTTAATAGCTTTCTCGAGATCTGGTTGTATCACAAGGTTATTAAGAGAACCCTATGGAACAATACACAGATTCAGCTTGCACAGTTCTTCAAAAAGACGAGGTTGAGCTCGCCTAACCATGAGGTTGTCGCAATAGGACTTGCGGCTTAAGGCATCAGCCATCACGTTAGCCTTGCCAGGGGTATAGGAAATACCCAAATCATAGTCCGCTATGGCCTCCATCCATCTTTGCTGACGGAGGTTTAGAGATGGCTGAGTGAACAAGTACTTCAGACTTTTATGATCCGTGTAGATCTCGCAACGATTACCGAGAAGGTAATGTCGCCACAACTGCAATGCATAGATCACAGCGGCTAGTTCTAGATCATGTACCGGATAATTCTCTTCATGTGGGCGCAACTGACGAGAGCCATAGGCAACCACTTTACGCTCTTGCATTAGGACACATCCTAATCCGTCACGGGATGCATCACAATAAATCACGAAATCTTTGTGAGAATCTGGGGGAGCAAGTACTGGGGCAGAAGTCAGTTTGTCTTTGAGTGTTTGAAAACTTTCCTGACATTTTTCTGTCCATTCAAACTTAACGCCCTTGTGAAGCAGATTAGTCAAAGGCTTAGCAATCTTAGAAAAGTTCTCGACAAATCGACGGCAATAGCTTGCAAGGCCGAGAAAACTTCTCACTTGCTTGACGTTCTTCGGAGGAGTCCAGTCCAGAATAGCTTGAACTCGTTCCGGGTTAACAGCAATTCCATCCTTGGAAATCACATGACCAAGGTAAGTTACTTCTGAAAGCCAAAATTCACATTTGGAGTATTTGGCATACAACTGGTGTTCTCGAAGCCTTTCCAGTACCAGACGGAGGTGTTCAGCATGTTCTTCCTTATTCTTTGAATAGACCAGAATATCATCTAGATAAACCACAACGAACTTGTCGAGGTAATCCATGAAGATATAATTCATCAGACGGGAGAATGTGGCTGGAGCATTGGTTAAGCCGAAGGACATGACCGTGTACTCGTAGGAGCCATAGCGAGTAACAAATGCAGTCTTGGGAATATCCTCTTCACGAACACGGATCTGATGATAACCCAACCTCAAATCAAGTTTAGAGAATACCGATGATCCAGCAAGTTGATCATACAAATCATTGATCCGAGGAAGCGGATATTTGTTCTGAATTGTGGCTTGGTTAATGGGCCGGTAATCCTGAACCAATCGGTTAGTTCCATCCTTCTTCTTAATGAAGAGTGAAGGTGCTCCCCAAGCAGAGGAACTAGGGCGGATGAAACCTATCTTAAGTGACTTGTCGATTTCTTCCTTAAGCTTGAGAAGGTGGTGTGGAGGCATCTTATAAGGGCGCTTTGCAATAGGTGTTGTTCCTGGTTTCAAGTCGATGACAAACTTGACAGCTCTAGCAGGGGGTATTCCTGGAAGTTCTTCTGGAAAGACATCTTGAAAATCATGAACAACTGGAACGTTCTCGATGCCTTCAAGAGGTGAAGAATTCAATGCATTCAGAGCATATCTCTGGCTCTCGGCATTCTGTATTATCTTGGCTGAGTAGTTGATCACCTGACCAGAAGGGTGTGTGAGCTAGACTGTCTTAGTAGCACAGTCAATCAAAGCATTATGGGCTGTCAACCAGTCCATACCGAGAATAATGTCTATGTCGGAAGGTCCAAGAGCAATAAGGGAAGTAGAGAACATCAACCCTTCAATTTTGATCTGATTGTTGTGACTTACCATCTTGGTTTGCCACCTAGAACGGGGAGTGATAATCTCTAATGGTGTGGGTAACAGTTCTAGATGTAGTTCATGCAGCTGAGCAAATTGTTGAGACACAAAGGAATGTGATGCTCCCGAGTCGAAAAGGACAGAAGCTGGAACTTCGCCGGAGCTCGCCGGAAATCGCCCACAGGGGCTCTTTTAGCACGGGGAGTGGCTCGGTCGAAAGCGGGGAACGAACCGAGTCGCTCTATGGCAATCTCACGAGCTAAGGTGGCCGGAGTTCGCCGGAACGAAGCTCGCGGCGGCGGCCGGAGTTCGATGGTGCACGAAAACGTCGAGCGGGGCTCCAGCGGTCTAACTAAGTGACTAGGCGGCGGCTACACAATGGCACGAACTCGGTGGGGCGCTCGGTGGAGCCAGAGCCGCACTACAGCAGCGGCACGAGGTGCGGTGGCGGCGGCTGGAGCTCGGCCTTGCGGCAAACGGCGTCTACGAGCGCGGGACCAAAGGGAAAAACAGCGAGGAGGAAGAGGAGCTCACCGAGGAGGCACAAGTAGGCCCAGCGAGCAACGGGAGCAGTAGAGGCGGTCGCAATCGCCGGAGGAGTTCGTCGGAGCCGAGGAAGATGACGAGCTCATGGCGCTCGACACAACGGCTCCCGGCCTGACCCAGCGGTAGCAGGCGATGCGGAAGGTGAGGGCGGAGCGGAGGGACTCGACGAAGAGGCAGGGGGAGCTCGGTGGCCTCGCCTACGTCGAGGTCATGGCGACGGTGGCGTTCGGCCCCGATCCAAATCGACGAAGGGAAAGAGGGAGGAGGGACAAGCGAGCAAGAGGAGGCTAGGGTTCTCGCGGGACTGCCCTTATCTCCAGCGCGGGCGTGGGCGATGCGCTGTTGAGCGAGGGAGGGGGGGGCGCTGCGCGGCGTGCGGGCGCGGCGACAATGAGCGAGCGTGAACAGGGGGTGGTAGGGGACGAGCTAGATGGGCTGGGCTGGGGCTGTAGCGGCAGGCTTAAGTGCACAATAGCTTATCAGGCCTTTTCTCTTTTTCTCTTTTTCTTTTCTGTTTTGCAACTCATTTGGGCATAAATGGTTTTTGTAAAATATGAGACCTAGCCCATAAATCACAGTGCATTGTATGCCACTGCAATAAAATGGTTTTGAGTACAAAGGTTTTCATTTGGGATTTTATTTAATTAAAAAGGTATTAAATAGTGTTGTTTTACTGCTGTTTGAGTCAGTTAATTAATTTAGTGAATGTTGGTTATAATTTTAGAATTGTCTCTGGAATATTTGCTATTTAATGAACAATTTAGTTTCTGGGTTTGGACAACTTTTATTTTCACTTTAAGTTTGAATTTCCATTTGAGTTCGAATTTGAAAAGGGATATGTTGCTAATGATGATTATGCACTGTTGATCATGATGACTTGGCATAATCAAAAGGGGGATCACTGTAGCTTAATACATGGGGTGTTACACTCTAATCCTTCAAATAGTCACCTATTTTGTTTGCCCGTACCGCTCATGGAGCGACAGGGGGCGATCAGTATCTTCCATGCTAAGTAGGTTATTCTCATGATGGGTGTCTATTCACTTCTCATTGCACGAGAGAGGCTGGTAATTGGGGTGCCCAGTCCCGTAATCAAAATAAAGAAAAATATAATGAAACAAACTCCCCAAGAAAGTTGATGGTATGGAGAGCAACCATGAATTCGGCTAGCCATAGCTTGTGTTTGAGTGGTTGAGGGGTAGTAAACTTTAACTTTCTTCTTGGGAACCACCGATAATGTGTTTAACATGGAAGATATTGAAAATCCTCAGTCATGACGTTGACAGGAAAAAGCATACCTCTCAAAATGTATTCATCTCTAATTTAAAGCGTCAAGCTCTGGCACCTCTGCAAATCTTTGCTTCCCTCTGTGAAGGGCCTATCTATTTACTTTTATTGTTGAGTCATCATCTACTTAATTAAAGCACCAGTCCTGAGAGCGCTATTGTCATTCTTATGCATTGAGTATAGTTAATATTGTGTGCATCATGACTGGATCTATTCTACTGTGAATTACAATGTTTGGTCACTTCTTGAACTTTAGAGGTGCTCTGCATTTATGTTTTGCGGTCTCAGAAAGGGCTAGCGAGATACCATGTTATCATATTATATCATGATTGTTTTGTCAAAATTTTGGCATTTGAGATATGTTATTATTGCTTGCTAGTTGATTATGCCATTGATATGAGTAAATGTGATTTCTAAGTGTTATCATTTGCATGGTTAGTTCATGATCTTTGTTGAAAACTTGGGTGCTATTTAAGCTTATATACAGATACAAGAACAAAAGAGTTCGTAAAAGTTTTTCTTTATCACTTTCAGTTTGTCAACTGAATTGCCTGAGGACAAGCAATGAGTTAAGCTTGGGGGAGTTGATATGTCTCCATCATATCTACTTTTCCAAACACTTTTCCTCTTGTTTTGGACTCTAATTTGCATGATGTAGTGGTATGCTCACGGCAGATGCCATGGGTAGGCTTATCGAACGTGGTTGGGGCCAAAGGACATCGGTGGGTTCCGGAGACGAGATTGGGGACATGAGGTGTGAGACACTTGATGTACCTGGGTTCAGGGCCCTTTGTGGGAGGTCACACCCCTAGTCCTGCAAGGATCTACTATGTGTATCACAAGAGCGCTACAATGGTGCTACTTGAGTTGTGTTGGGTGGAGGAGGAAGAAGAGGCTAGCTTTCTACTTCTCCCGGGATGAATGTGTATGGGTGATCAAAGAGCCGACCCCCTGCATGGAGGGCTCCTGGGTGGTCTTATAGGACGCCCCCAGTACAATGGTCAATCTACAAAGGCAAAAGGCCCTGGTGTCATCGCCTTGGTCTTCGCGTGGGACCTGCCGGCTGCTGGGGCCCGTCGGCTGCGGGACCCACCATCACCGTGGCACGTTTTCGGCCGCTTCATGGCGTATTGCTACAGTGCTGGGCCCCATGGACGCTGGACGCCCGGGTCAGCGGGGTGGCGTGCACTGTAGCCACGCTTCCCCCGGTCAGCGGTGAGGATGAACAGGACCCCGATCGAGGAGGTGGGGCTGGATGAACAGTAGCCCATGGAGGGACCCCATGTAGGGTTGGTTGAACAGTACCCCGTGAAGGGCTGGTTGAACAGTAGCCGGTGGAGGCTGGATGAACAGGACCTCGTGGAGGGCTGGTTGAACAGTAGCCGGTGGAGGCTGGATGAACAGGACCCGGTTGATGAACAATAGCTGGTGGAGGCAGGAGGAAGTCGACGGTGGATGAACAATAGCAGGTGGAGGCTGGACGAAGTCGACGGTGGATGAATAGTAGCTCGTGGAGCCTCGTTTTCCGTTACGCCACACCCCTCCCGATGAATAGGACCCCCGTTTCGACTGTAGCGCTCCAACACAAGTCTGTTTCCTCCATTTTGCGCTATGCCACACCCCTCCCGATCAACAACATCCTGTTTCGACGTAGCCGGTCGAAGAGAACGTCGTTTCCTCCGTACTGTGGTACGCCAGACCCTGTTTCGGCTGTTCCATCCAAGCCGGTTGGCTCCAATTGAACAGGACGCATTCCGACCCAGTCTGTTGCCTCCCGATGAACAGGACGCTGTTTCTCTGTTCCGACCCAGCCGGTTGGCTGCCCGATGAACAGGACGCCGTTGCTGCCGTCCATTGCCTCTCCATGTACATGAGCCCTCACTGTACGTATGTGCGAGTAGGCGTTCGAGACCCCGCCCGTATGTACGTACGTGGTTGTATTTTTTGGCATGTGGCTGTACGTACGTGTACATAGTTTAGAAGGGACTGCCTGAACTGCTACGTCGGGGGCTCTACTACTACACGTGCCGCTGCTTGCTCGGCCACGGTTCATCGTTGTAGAGAGACCGATCGACCAGTATGTACATACACATTCGCGACCAGAATGACAACGCTACGTGTGCTTCGACCAGGTGGGGCCCGGCTGTCAGGGAGGATAAGGAGGCACTTCCTTGTGTGTGAAGATATAGTTGGTGGTTCCGAGCTGTCAGCGGGAGGAATGTTTTTTTTGTGAAATACAGAGGCCCTTCCGGTGGGTCCCCGCTGTCAGGTGGAGGAATCATTATTTTGCGCGTAATAAGGAGGCATTTCCTTGCATGCAGTCGTGGACCCAGCTGTCACCCTCTCCACGTACAGTCCTCTTCCGATGGATGTCGTTCGTTGACCATGTTGACCACGCCGCGTCGAGAGCACCAGGGCGGTGGACGACGGCGAGGCCTAGGATGGGAACGACACAGAGTCAGGGAATACTCGGTAGTTGTTTACCACACAGAGGGGATTACGAGGGTTTACTGGTTGGGCTGCCGTCGCCGGAGAATAACAGCAGGTGTGGGTGAGTAGAGGGATGGCCAGGTCAGCAATGGGAGTAGGGTGGGGCGGTGAGGCCTGCGCGGCAGCACGGCAGGCCACGGGAGGAGGGAGCAGCCAGTCCCGTCGATGCTGGTTTGAGCGGTTGCAGCAGGAAGAGCAGAGATTGAAGAAGCATGACGGCCGTTGGATGGACATCCAATAGTAACTGCTGTCGGGTGTTGACTACGTTGATAAGGCCTTGCCTGCGCATCAACCTTTTTTTTAGGAAAGCGTACGCGTCAACCTAGTAGGCCCACAAGTCAGCCTCAAATATGTGGAAAATAGCATGCAACCCATCTGCCATTATTGCTAATAAATGTACAGCCCATTGGCTAATTCTTAAGGGTTTTTTTAAGCCCATATTCTTTTTGTTACCATTACAGCGCATATTCTGGCCACGGTTAAAAATTCAATCAAATTTTCATATTTCGGTGCGGTCCGAACTGTTTTTAATCCCAAAATTTCGAATCACGTTCAAACTAATTTAAAAATAATAAATTTATATCAATTTAAAATCCAACATAATTTTCCCCGCAAAAAAACAATTAAATCCGAAATCTCGAAATCTTAAAAAAAGATATTTGAAACAAATTGCCGGTTTGCTGCGTTTTTAAAATTTACATCCCATTTCTTACTACTTCATTTTCTGGGAAAGCGAATACATCTTTCTCGCCTTGAAATATTTGCAGCCTAGCAGGGCTGAGAAAGAAAGTAGGCCTCCGTTGGGTATTTCTTTAAAAAAGGTAGAACTGGGCTAGCCATTTTCAGAAAGAAAAAAAACACAACTGGGCTCATGATGTGGTAAACATAAAATAAAACCCTGGCTAGACGGGCCACAGCCCCCGCACAGCCCCGTTGTTACCCTGATCCGTCTCTAAAACTAGTAAATAACAACTGCTTGTTCCTAAAAAAAAGTAAATAACAACTACGTGACCTACTGGGTCCTTGGTGTCAGCCGCTCGTTGTGCAATTCTCTCGTTTGTTGACTACGTTGACAGTGGCATGGGCCCCAGATGTCCAACCATTAGGAGGAACCATTTTTGGGCTTGTAATAATGAGGCACTTGCTTGCGTACTGCCATGACCCTGGTGGGTCCCTACTGTCATCCTCTCCACGTACAGTCATCTCCTTATTCCTCTCGGTTGTTGACCACGTTGACAACGCCAGACGGCGGCGCACCACGCACGGCGAGCGAACCAAGGCGGAGGACGACGACGAGGCCTCAGACGGAATGAATAGGAGCCATGGAAGATGCGCCAGTCTAGTTGCAAGCGGAGGTGAGTACAAGGGTTGACTGGTTCGGGTGCGGGTGCGGGTGCGGGTGCGTGTTGGGGCTGACGTCGCTGGAGAATAACAGGACGTGTGGGGGAATAGAGGGAGGGACTAGCCAATGTTTGAGGGTACGGTAGGGCGGCGGAGGCGCAACTAGCCATGGGAGGCGGGAGCAGGTGGAACCGACGGGGTGTTTTGGTTTGGGCGGCTGGAGGAAGAAGACAAGAGATAGAAGATACACGACAGATGTTGGATGTCAATCCAACGGCTGTTAGGCAGAATCGTTTGTTGACTAGTAATTAAGTCGACACCACCTTGGATAGGCTTTTTCCTCATGGGTCCCAAATGTCAGAATCCAAATCTGTCATGGTCATGCAGCCTTTCTTATGAAAATTTACAGCCCATTTGGTGTGCTAGTTCCAAATAAGTTTGTGGGTGCTGGTGGGGGCTAATCACTTGGGTTCTGTAATGTACAGTGAGCTCAAGCAGCCGGCGAGAGTGAAGTTATTTCCCTTGGTTGGGATTTGTTACAATATTTCTCTCTTAATTAAACAAATGGCAAGCAATTTGCCTTGTTTCAAAGAAAATATGACAGTCATAGCCGAGTTGAAAAGGGCAACAACATCTAACTCCAGCTTACAAACTGCAAAAAAGCACGAGTGTTAATTGTTCATCAGGTTTAGACAAAACCCAGATTGAAAAGGGCAACAACATCTAACTCCAGCACTATTTTTGGGTGTCATAATCAAATGGATCGGTCAGGTCCATAGAATGAACATCCTGGGTCATAAAATTTACTGGATTATGACCACAAGATGTTGTAAATAGAAGCCCGGCACGTTCAGAAGCCCTTTTGTCCACCTGAAACTCCTTTTTTTGCTCTTCGACATACCCATCCATCAAAACCATGCTGCTCATAAACTTAAGCCTGATGGACAATAGTAACCTCGCATTCAGCAGGAAGAATGTGACAAATCTAGTGTTTGCATGGTTGGCTACATATCGTTCCAGCGTTATTGTCTTCAATCGAATGTCATGAGAAGTGAGAAAATCCCGGTGCTGACGAATCCACCGATTGGTTATAACTTTCTTACCCCGTCCTGTTGCCTAAATATATATGAAGATTGAAAACAGTTAAGGTCCAAAAAAACAGTGTTGAAAGAGCAACAACTTAACGGTTAATTCTAGTACACTATATGCGGGCTTCCAATGTGCGTGAAATTATCACCTTTATATACAAATTCTCCAGACATGGAAAGCATTGCAGCAAGCCAACAATCTTGTTTAGATCAAAACTATTCATTTGGATATATAAGATTTTGACAGAATCCAGCACCATTGATAGGCTATCCATGGAAAAACTCTTCATTGAGCATAGAACATAATATTAGTACAAAATGTGTACTCCAAGATGATATAGAAATTATGCGCAAAAATTTAAAATGCAGCTTATGATTACAAGTGTAGATGATAATATACAATACCTGAAGAACTGTGGAGCCAAACACCATCTTGAAATGAGCACAGAGATCATGTATCACACCCAAGGTCTCCAGTTTAGGCGCAGAGACGACAGTTATTTACGGCGGTGAATAACTAGAATCAAGGATCAACCTTTGAAGTGAAGGGGCATCTTCGATGATGATCTGCCTTCCGTCAAAAGAAATTCCAATTCTTACAAGGTTAGGCGACTTTATTTGTAGACAACCGATTCTAACTATGAAAACAAGCACCAAGCACTCCAGGGTAGGGCAACTGGAGTGGATGATCCTGTGCAATGAGGCCTCCGATATACGAACCCGCACTAGTGAAAGTTTTTTGAGAAATGGGAGTCGAAGGTTTAGTACCAGATTGTCTGGTAGGTAGCACAGCGCAAAGGAGGCGGTGTGGAGAGAGGAGGAAAACCGCGAGATGGACATCGGTGCTGAGGGCACAAGTACATGGCGTTCAGTATCTGGTAGGTGATTTCATGGGGAATAGTAAAACTCAAGCAGCTGTAGTTCTATGAATTCAGGGGATTTCAGCCAGGCGTCCACCATGCAGGGCATGCTATGCTTGCTCAGGTAGCATGACGGGATGCAGAGGCTTTGAACGGAGCCCTGGTGGGAGGAGATGATGGCTTTGGGGAGTTCAAAATCATTAAAGAGAGATAGCTGATGACAGTCAAGATTAAGGGGCACGACGTGCCATAGAGGGCGCCACCGAGTTGAGAGGACTTGGGTGCGGCAGCAATCCTTGGTGGGGAGAAGCAAGATGATCTCCCCAAGGATGGCATCCGGGAGATCGCTAATGTGGTCCACCCGAGATTCTACGGGTTCCTGTGATCCGGTGGGGGCGGGATCGCCGTTTCTCCCTGCGCTGCCGGGTGCGGGATCTACAACAGGCGTCGCCGCTAGTGGGAGCCTCATCTTCTTGGCGTTGGGGTCAGCCGACTCCATTTTCCTCGAGGGCATCGTGTCGAGCTCACGGATTTGAGCAGAGTAATGAATGACGAGCCTAGTTGTAGTGCGAGTGAAGAAGAAGGGGAGCTGGGGTTTTCTGTAGTAGTGAGGAAGAAGGGGAGCTGGGGTTTTCTGTAGGAGTGAGGTGAGGAATTCGGGGGTACGAGTGGAGCGAGCTGACGTGAGGTGGGTGGGAGGGAGAAGGAAGAAGAGCACCCAGGTTTTTTGGGGGGGGCGGTGTGCTGGGTAGCGCCTCTCATTAAGTAAATATATGAGCTTTTGAATTGATTTTATTATTTACTAGGGTGGATGGGCTGTTTTGTCTTGGGCCCAGAGAAACAATTATTACTAGTACAGTGGAGACACTCTATAGCTACCCAGAAAAACAATTACTAGTACAGTGGATACACTACCGCTTCTGGCTCCTCCGAGGTCATCGAAACGTCTCCGTCTACTGAATGCCGTTTTACTTTGGTTCACCTACATGCGGGCCATGCAACGCGCGGGCCCAAATGCCATCCACCAAATTAGAAGGTGTTATGCAGGCGGAGAGTCACCCCAGTCGTAGCGCACCAGTAACGAGCTATCATATCACAAAACCCCACCTCCCCGCAGTCTAAGTTTGACGGATGAAGCAACCATCATTTCACTCTTCGCTGAATCCCATTCTCCCTCACCGTCTTCAAGAAAGCCAACACTCGCATCTGCCATTGTTCTTCTCTTCCAATGAAGGGAAGGTAAGCGGATCCATGATGTTGGTATATTTTCTTTCAGAAAAAAGAACTTTTGCAAAGCAGTAACCGATCCTCACTCTCTTTTTTGTTTCATTGTCATTGCGATTGTGTTTTCCTTTCAGTTGTCTCCTATTCATCAGTTTCATGTTGGACCAAGGAGAACCAGGCAAAGATCTGCCGATGTTGGAGTAGACGCGGGAGGCTGATCCCCACAAGACAGAGAGCTCCAAGAAGATGGAGGCCGCCACCGAGCCGACCCTAGATATGCTTACGACCACTACTGAGATGGTCAACGCCCCGTTTGAGGTTACAGCCCCCGTGGCCCTGCAGGAGCAGTTTTCCCCCTTCGAGGATGTGTCCCTCCCCCCTACTGAGCTGCCCAAGGTGATTTTCTTCTTTGCCAATCTCGATTGTGGTTTTTTATCTAAGTATATGGTGATAAATAATGCAAAATTTTATTAGCTTCGATGCCATGCTACCTTCCCTTTCATGCATACTTTTGACTCTACATAGTGGTTTAAATAACTTGTGTTTTTTGTATTGGAAATTAATTCAGAATTCGTTTCTGTTTCAATTAGAGCCCTGATGCAGACAAGGATTGTGTGGTTGTATATGTCACTCGCTATGAGGTGGATGACCTGAATATACGCACTGGGAAAACAAAGTTCTTAGGCTGTTGGATCCTGGAAGCCATTTGCACTTATACCAAAGTCGAGATGTATTCCAGCCTCACTGTTGTCAGGCGTGTTGTCCAGGGTGTACTGAAGCACAAGAAGTTCAAAGTTACTCCTTCGTTTGTGAGGCATACAGTTCTTGTCAAGCTTACGCAGGAAGATGGCGTGGCATGCCTCCACAAACAAGTTTATGACTGGCAAGGCCACAAGGTTATCTTCAAGAAGGTTCACAGGATTGAGCTACTGCTGGACGTCCTCGATGATGTTCATGGCAAGGTCCGTCTTGTGTCCATCCTAAATTAGATCGAGGCATGAAATAGTTGCCCTAGCTAGAGTTTAAAAGTAGTTTGGATTGTGTCTAATTATCCGAACCTTGCCTATTATCGAGCCCTCTGGGGCTAGTACTCTGTTTGAATCCGTCTATGGGAACTACTGCTACTTTTGTGTGCCCGTGAATCATGTGAGAACCATCCTAATTGTTGCCCAAACAGATGCGTCCTCACTAGTTTTTTCATGTAATATGGCATGGTAAGACATAAGTTGTCATGGTTTATCATACGAGCAGTGTTTGTTTGATGAAAAAGAGTACTTGTTCGAGAACTGTGCGCCGACGTATACATAGGGTACGTAAGGCTAGTTAAGTACTTGTAAACACTGTTGGTGCTACCCCACTTGTAAGCAGTTGTGCAAAACATGGCACATTGGCTCAGCTCGCTTCAACACTAGAAAGGTCGGCTATCGACCAGCAAAAATCAATAATCTATTGTCTGACATATAAACAACTACGTATCTTGATACAGTGGTTCATGCAGTTAACTGAGGCCACAATGTAAATTCCAAACGTTCACACGCTAGTCCAGCGTTCATGTGGAACATTCACATTAAACTCGGCTTCATAAAATACTTGAAAAACATAAGTTAAGCAATTTTATATATCTCCATGATTCATAGAACATAACAAACATTTACTAGTTCACAGCAAAAGACAAAGTTGTGAGAAGGTTTACAAATCAGGAAAAATCAAGCAAGGCTTCTCTGAGCAAAGGGCCTCCCTAGGTAGGCTTTAATTTCCTGGAGTTCACTCTGATTTTTCTTGTTGCCACCATCCAGGGTTAGGTTCTCCCATTCCAGAATAACCAATTATAATTGTGTTCTCGGTTGGAATGCTGAACTGAACCATGTAGTGTACTGACCATCTGAACTTCTTGTGCAGTTCCACTAAATTTAAGCACGGCTATTTGCAGAAATAAGCATACCACAATGCCTCTTGTCCGCGCACCTGTCCCAAAAACCTCTGTGCAGTCGTGCCAGCTAGTCCTCTGTCCATCCGTGAATTGGGAGAAAGTGCATTCCCGACTAGGATGTAGTTGTTTTCGCTCGTCCCTGCACTGCAATCAGGAAGTAAAACATACGAATCAACTTCTTTTAGATTGTGTTGGTCATTCTACCTAGTTACTACCAATGTAGGAATACCTAGAACACTGGTGGTTAGAGGACAACATCTAGGAATAGCCATATGATTTTGTGCAGATCTGCTAAAATTGAGGTGTGTACTTCTGATTGCACAAATAGAAACGATATGGAGACAGACATCCCTGCTTGCGTAAATATGAAATATGGTTATTTAAGCAGTGATGATGGTTATTTCCAGTGGCATATGATTAACAACAGCATCTATTGTGTTATAACTGCCACTACATTGACAGTATAAAAAAGTGCCATTAAGTAAGAAGTAGCATCACATCACATCAACACTGCTACTAGATTAGCATGCAAAACAATAGCATTAGTATTACTGTCATGAGAGTAGCACATGGTCAGTAAATGTGCAATCAAATTTGTGCAGTTCCACTGGGATGAAGCAATGTTAGCGGTGTGAGATTTAAGTGTAATTGGAAAAACACAATTCATGGGAAATAAAGCAAGACGGAAGCACTTCATAAAATGGTGGCGTCATTGCTTCAATTTATCGATGGCACTAGACCATTACTTAATAGTGACATTAGGTGGCATTGCTTCAATTTATCGACAGCACTAGACCATTACTTAATAGTGACATTAGGTGGCATTGCTTAATGCTTCATGTGATTTTACATTAACGGTAGCGATATGGGCGTAGGGACAGCAGGGGCATAAAGTGGTGAGGCAGATGTGGTTGCCGAGAGCGGCAAACATTCAGGCAGCATGTCTGCATTTGTCCCATTTTTTATCTCCTCGGCGACATTTTCCTGTGTGAGCAAAGGAAATCTAGACCTGCTCATTCTCATTTGCGTTGTCCCCCAACACCCATCACTTTCTTTCATTTTTCGACCAAGAGACAGGTCCACTTCCCCCCACCCTTCGCCATCCACCCCGCTTTCTTCGCCTTTTAAACCAAGAGACCAGTTGGGTAGCCAGTATCTACTACTTTCCCCCGTTTTCTCTTAGAACCAAGTCCTAGATTCATGCTACAGCTTTCCCACTTTCTTCCATGTTTGAACCAACTCTTAGATTTGACTGTATGAACTAGCTTTACCTCTAATAATAGTAAAAGTCTAGGTGGCTTTGGAATAGCCGATGGAAGTAGAAAAAGATCCACACACAGCCACGTGCGGAGCTGGGGCAGTAGAGCAAGGCAGGTTTCGAAGGAATATATACCTGAGGGTCATCGGGATGTGGCAAAGACGGTGTCGGGAGGCTGCATCTTGGCCACAATACTGCAGGGAGGAAGAAGGGGTCGGAGGCCCTCTCGAGCCGGCACTGTCTCAGAGAGAACAACATGACTGCCGATCGGGACGCGCGGATAGCTGTTGGTCTCCTCCCTCGCCGCCGACGACCGCGTGAATGATGCACCTACTCCCCTGTCCCCGGCCGAGGTGGTCCGGCCGGATTTGTGACCAGCTGTGAGCAGAGAGAGAGTGTGGCCACATATGTCTTGCTTAGATCTGGAGAGCATGAGAGAGTGAAAGAGAGGAACCCTAGTAAAGCAAGCGCCGAGGCTCCTGCTTATATATATAGTGAAGTGATTTTGTTGTAGCAACCCTTATTAAATTGAATACGCGCGAACCACTATTTTCATTTAAAGTTCAAGTCAAACTAAACTCGATCAATAACGTGCCACCGCTTCCAGGTCGCACTATCAAATCACCGCGTCCAGGACGCACTATGTACTGTATCATTCACGTGCGGTCCCCGACCCTCCATCAAGTTGAAAACTAGACTAGTCAAAATGTCAATTGGGATGCCTCTTTGTAAACAAATGCGCTGCTACGTGTACCCGTGAGTGGGTGTGAGAGAACTAGTGCGTGCGTGCACCGCTTCTCTATGTGAGAGTACAATATACTACGCCCAAAGAATGTTTGCCACAAGAGTAATAGTATAAGTGTGTGACGTGTGAGTTAAAATAAAAGGTGCGCGACATCTTTTATTTTTTAGAAGTTCTGAGGGTAGGGTGTGAAGAGCACATATGTGTGTGACGTCTACCTACAGACAGACGGTGGGTGCGAGAGGACTCGAGAGAGTCGTGACTCATGAGGGTGCGTGTGTGCTTGAGAGAGAGGGGGCACGTATCAATGCAATGCATGTGTCCGTAAATCATATCTGACAAACGTTCGCCACAAGCCATTTCCTGACGAACGCCGTAAGAACCGTTAGATCGGCATTCGACAGTGTCAGTTTTGCCATGGCATTTAACAGAACAGCCACTCGTCCGACACACAAATCTTCCACGTGAGTGTTAGCAACTGCTGTATGCTCCTCCCTCCGTTCCAAAATGTAGTGCATATAGCTTTATTGAAAATTCGAACCTCGCAAACTTTTACCGAGTTTTCGTATACCAAAATGCACATATAGAATACCCAATATATATCTTTTCATTCATCTTCGAGAGGTAACTATAAAGATGGGGGAGGAGTGTACAAAGAAAGACCATCGTATCACCTGCAACAATTTCAACCATCCTTTGGTGTGGAGGAATATCATATTTTTATAGGATTTTTTTTCCTTTAGAGCCAATTGGTTCATAGGAATAAATTTATATACTCCACATTTCAAAGGAAAATAAACATGATATCATTTTTATAGCTTTAGAGCCACTTGGTTCATATGAATGGATTCCTATACTCCCACAATTTTAAAGGAAAAAAAACATTAGTCTATATTCAATAGAAAAGTTCCTATGATGTGAACCAAATGACATCTCTTTTCTAATCCCTCCTCATAGGAATTGAGATACATGTCATCTCTAGATTCAATAGAAAAGTTCCTATGATGTGAACCAAATGACATCTCTTTTCTAATCCCTCCTCATAGGAATTGAGATACATGTCATCTCTAGATTCAATAGAAAAGTTCCTATGATGTGAACCAAATGACATCTCTTTTCCAATCCCTACTCATAGGAATTGAGATACATGTCATCTCTTTCCCTACAACTTCCATATATACATCTTCTATTCCTAAATAGCTAGTACAACCCACTAGTAGCTTTTTTCCTGGACATGCAACTATGGAACATGAACATGTCATGCATGCAAGTCATAAACCACATTGTTTTTGTACTCCATGCAAGCAAGCACCACATCATCAATTCGTGCATGTTACTCATAAGTTATTTCTTGCATTAGATTTTGTATTGACAATGTATGTGTTGGTCACGTGCACACATATGTAGTTCATATTCACATTTTTGTTAGAATGTCATTCTTTTAACTGCAATTCATTTTTTCTCTGTGTATTACATTTTCATTTTAAGCATACATTCACTTCACATTAGTTATATATGTTTTTGGAGGGACTTTTATGCATTATTTTGAGTAGCAAATTTCACGCAGCCGCGGGTATATCAAAATGCGGGGCCCATGCGTCATTGCCTTTCGGTCGAACCTACATCCACAATTTTTTGTACGTATATCTCCACTGCTCCCCGAACCCAAAATGCTGCCTCGTTCCCATAAAACCGAGCGGGCCACCCGTATTAAGGCGTCGACTCGAACTCAATCCCTCTCCCGTTTACTACGGCATGGCCCCGCACGCCGTAGTACTCCTACAAACCCTACCCACCGCACGCATCATCGGTTTTCTTCAAGAAGACGAGGGAGAAGCGGATTTGTAGTGGAGGCTCCTACCCTAGGGCTCCCTAGGTAGCTGCCGCACGCATCATTGGTTTTCTTTTTTCTTTATGCTCTTGCGCCCTAGAGTGAAATGATGGTTGCTTTGTCCCTCCAGCTTAATGCGGGAAAGGTGGGGCTTTGTGATTTGACCCCTCGCTCATTTACTACTACTGCGGTGCTACGACCGGGGTGCCTCCAAGTCCAACCGCTGCACCGAACTGTAATTTGGTGCATCGCATGTGGAACAAGACGGTGGATGAGCCACATGTCGGCCAAAGGGGTCCTGTAAGCGTGTCGCCATTTCATGTGCGGACTGACCCTGCTGAGTTGCTACGCCAACGGGACAGGAGCAGCCTACCACTTGGTTTTGCTCCTTGGTGAATCCCGACTATATTGATCTAAAAAGATACTAGTAGTATCCAGATTACTCCCTTCGTCTCAGTTTATAGGACGTGCACGTAGTTCTAGGTCATCCATTTGACTAACTAAATATGAGTTATATGTCACAAAAAAAGTATATCATTGGATTCTTAAGCAGATGTAGTTTCTAAACATATATTTTTCATCACATATAATACATATATAGCTAGTTAAATTCTCAACCTAGAACGACATGCATGCCCTATAAACCGAGACGGAGGAAGTAGTAAAAATGAGGTGATTTTACCAAGCGGTAGGTAGGGTAGCATGGCCTGTCATGCGGTCCCACATGTCATGATGTACCAAGGCGATGCGCGTCCCTCTTGAGGCAGAACAATGGCAGAAGCAATACATGGTTTTCTTGAAGGAGATGATGGAGAAGCGGATTAAGTGTGAAATAATAATGGTTGCTTCGTCCGTCTGGGGGAAAGGTGCGGCATTGTGATTTGACTTCTCATTGCTCATTACTACTACTAGGGCACTACGACTGGGGTGCGTCCCCCCTGCTGTTCTTCACTATTATTTGGTGCGTGAAACGTCGACCCGGTTGCTATATGTCCCACATGTCGGTGACAGGAAGTACAGAATTAATGAAAGCGAGTGTCTCCACTCTTTTAGTACGACGGAGGAGTACAAGACACGGCTTGGTTTTTGCTGCTTCGCGCGATCCATCGATACAAACCCAGACTAAAAAAGGTGAGGGCGGGTCTTTTCCCGCGCGACAGGTAGGGGAGTTTGGCATAGTCTGTTCGAGGCAACGAGACAGGAAGGGAAACAAGCAAATAAAGGTTGAGTGACTTAGTTTTGGGAAAATCTGATTTTACGGAGTACGTACCCACTATGGAGGTAGTACTACTTACTACTCCCTCCTTTCCGGTTTATAGGGCTCATTCTAAAAAAATTCGTTTTTCCGTTTTATATGTCTCAATTCTACTAGTACTTACCATCTCATGTTTGGATTTCGAGGTGCATTAAATCACCCGATGCAAGCAGTATGAAGAGAAAACACACCAATGCATGTAGTTCATGGAAATTTAGTGGTCATGCATGCATTCGTTGTAATTAATGCATCGGTAAACATAACGTTTTGAGAAAAAACGAGCGTACTAATTAAGTACTTGTGCAAACTACGAAATTAATTCCACCACTCACCGTCTACCTTGGTTGGAGAGATTTTGAAATTGAGCCGGCTGGTTGTAATGGAGAGTATCATGTACTAGTATCGTGCATATGATACTAGTGTATGATACTACATCCGTAATGCCTAGTATCATATATTGGTATCATATATGACTACATTTATTACCATGCTTGACACAAAGTAGCACATCATTTAATATGATACGGTATCATGATATGATACTCAACCATCTCTTTATTCATTTAATTCTATGCCACCTCATCAACATTGTTTAGTTGGCATGCATGATACTACTTATGGTACTCTCATTACAGGCAGCCTAGGGTAGCTTGTTGCACCATGGATTCCAAGGAAATTGCTGTAGTACTACTCCTACCACTGTACTACTCCTACTACTAAAAGACATATATTTCAAACAATATGATAATCTCTCTAACCAAGGTAGGGGAGTATATGTCTAACGGAGGGAGTAGTAAAATTTTCTCCTCATCCTACGAGCCACCGCGTGCATGGGCGAGGTAGTGGGCGTAGGCGTAGTAAGCAAGCTTCTCCTCGTCCTGCCACTCTGCGAGCCACCGCACGCATGGGCGGGGAAGAGGGCGTACTAAGCAAGCTTCTCCTCGTTCTGCGAGTTGACGGGACACATCAAAAGTAGTACTACAGAGCATCTCCAGTGTATAGAGCCTTGCCTCTAAGGTAGGCCCCACATGGTTTGCCTCTTATCAAATGAAAAAACCCACAATGTATAGAGACTCTAACCAGCCTCTAAGGTGGGCCCTAGCAGAAATTTAAAAAGTATTGATTAGCACCACATTTGTCCAATCAGTACTATTTCTCTTATACTTTCTTATGCTTCCTAAGGCTGACAAGTGGGACCAGATGGATTATTACATTGTTAGAGGCAGCCTCTAAGGTTAGACGCGATGCTAGCCAATTTTTTGTAAGAGGCAGTTCATGCAATGTATAGAGGCCTGCCTCTAAGAGGAGAGAGAGGGCTTAGAGGAAACAAAAAACATAGATTGTGGATGCCCTAAGTGCCTACTTTCCGGTCTATATGACTCAATTTGAAGTCCACAATGTATCCATAATAGATGCTGAGTGGTGGACTAAATTTACTTCCATAATTCCCAAAAGTACTGAGCATGTGAGATGGTGAACGGAGGGAGTACGATACCATTAGTACTACAGTTCTTTTGGAAGGGTTGTAGTAGTCCCTCCCATTCACATGTTCACATTTCAAGCTTTAATAAAAACGTTGCATGCAAGGATTAAGATTTAAGAGAAACCTCAGCAATGCATGTACTCCCTCAATCCATATAGGGTCTAAAATGCATTTTGGAGGCTAACTTTGACCACATGTTAGAGCAATAATATGACATCCAACTTACACAAATCTTACCATCAAATTCGTACGTGGTCATTATACTGCTAACACATGCATGCGTTGCAATTAGTACGTACATGATACAGTAGTAAACACTCACTATCTAGTAGTACTAGTACTCTACACTACTACTACTACTATGAGGCCATCCAACTGTGTCCTGGCAGAAGACCGCGGACACCAATTATTCGTTCATATTTAAATTTGTTTTCACATAGCAAAACATCCATGAAAACAACACATGGCAAAATTTCACGGCGAACGAGGGATTTGAATGTGCTGGGAGGGGTGGGGCTGGAAGGGGCTGTTTGGATCTTGCCCGGGGTAGCCAAAATATTGGCGATCCTTTTGTCCACCCGTGCCTTTGCTACCGATGAACAAGGAAGAGCTCGGGTGCTCATGCATCCTCCAGCGCGCGTGTTGGAGACGAGCTCGCACGAGCTGTGCTTTTTTTGTCCCACCTCGCCGCCCGACCGGTGACCCGCAAATTACGCCATCCAACCATAGCCGCGCACATTCTGACAAAAACTCAACCAACCGGATGAAATTCATGCAAACACGGTGATATTTCATATAAACAATGATGGAATTCATATAAAATACCGGATTTTCATATAAACATGACGGATTTCATTACATTGAAATCAACTAAGCGGTGCTACTCTTGAACAGCACAGGTATAATAATACCTAGCCTAAATGGTCACCCGCGGATCCATTTGTCTTCCTCATGTCCGGCAGCACGATCACTGGACTGCCAGGAGCCCCGGAGGTATATGCTTCAGCGCAAAGGACGGCTCGCTTCCCCACCGCTCAACTGACATCGTTGGCTAATGCCCAAGATGGAGTCTGAAGGGGGCTTCTCCGCTTCCGTGGAGCCCATGCGGGGTCGACGAAGGTCCTCGCAATAGAAGGATCCGGCAAGACACCTGCTGTGTACGCCGGCATTGCCTTGGCGGTGGCCTTGATGGGACCCAAGCGGTGGCGGCCTCCCGTGTTCTACTTCTCCTCGATGATGACTGCGGACGCGGAGGCACTGGCCACCGACTCGTCGCTCTCCGTGCACCCGGCTTCTGTCTCTGCTTGCATGGCGTGACCGCAGGCATGAGAGTCTCGGCCATAGACACGGGAGGCGCGGTCGCAGACACGGGAGGCGCGGTACGAGGCGGTGGCATGGACGGCAACGACGATGCCCGTGCTCCCCGCCGTGCCGGCATGGAGCAGCTCGCCGCTCCTCATCGAGCTGGCCTAGAGCGGCGAGTTGCTGAACCACGCGCCGGCTTGGGGCGGCAACTGGCTCCGTCGGGCGAGGGGAGGGAGGTGGATCAGCGAGCTGCATAGCTTGTATTCAGCGGGCTCGGCGAGCCACCCAGCCGGCTTGGATGCCGGATAACTACTCTTCGTAAGCCATTGTAAGAGTGAAGAAAATGGTGAAGGAGGAGATAGGGGAGCAGCGGAGGTGTGCGATTCTTGGCCGGCATCTAGCCTCATTGAAATAGGAGATTAAATAGACGGCGGACGGGAGGAGCTCGGCCGGCGTTGCGTTCAATGCTGGCCCGGTCATGAACAGACGTGTGTCTGGAGTGGGTTTCTCGGCTTCCACATGGGTTTCATGGAGGCGTTTGAATGCGGCAAGGAGGTGTGTTCAGCCGGGCGTGCAGCGAGCGGCGCCCTCGACGCTGACGTACGACACCGCGCCGTTCTTCCACTGACGTGTGGCCTCGTTGGGTACCTGGCCTGCATGTCAGTGAGCCAACGCAGGCAGCGGATGGCAGAGGAGCTTTTGGTGGGCCAGGGCGGTGAGAAGCGGGCATTTCATAAACCGATGATTGTTCATTGAGTGTGACATCATCTAATTGATGTAGGTTGATAAGCCTACTATATAATGTAAGAGAATTTTAAAATCTTCATATATACGTTGATAGCCCATTCGATACGTTGTGATTCATAAAGACCGCTGCAAACATCAATGTTCTGCTTATCACAGATAAGATTGATTAATACCCGTAACAATCCATGTCCTTAACAAAGGGTGCATGCATGTATAGGTTGAGCGTGTGTCTTGCGTCGTGTGCTGTGTGCATGCATGCGTGCGAGAGTTGCATGCGTGCATATGTACGTTTTAGTGTTGCATGCATGCATGCGGGCGTGCGTGTTTCGTGAGTGCATGTGTACGTGTCAGTGTTGCACGCCTGCATGCGTGCATGTGTTCGTGCGAGTGTTGCGTGCATGCATGTGTACGTGTGAGTATTGCATGCATGCATGTGGGCGTTACGGGCGTGTTTGTGCGCATGTGTGATGTGTTTGTATTCACCACAGTGGCTCGTGCGTGTGTGCAATTAAAATGGCTGGCTCAGCATATCATCACAAGGCGACCTTGTCCGCTGTGGTTACGGCGCGCGGGCTGCCAACCAGAGGTCTCATGACTTTGAATCCCCACCGACCACTAATTTATTACCAATTCTGTCTTTCGTATACGTGCTGACGGGTAGCCCTACGGTAATGTGCGCTGGTGAATGTGGACCGTTTCACTGGTCAATTTATTGTGTCATCAACAAATTACGGAGTTGTATGGTGATTCAGTGACCGTATGATCACCATAAAATGTATTTTATTAACACAGTACAGACTCAAGCTACCATTTCTTTCTTTCATATACGCGCTGACAGGTGGGCCCCACGGTTATGTGCGCTGATGGTGCTACACTAATTGCGCCATGTGGAACGTTTGACTGGTCAATTGATCGTGTCATCAACAAATTACGGAGTTGTACGGGTAAGCCAGTGACCGTATAATCATGACATGTATTTTTTTAACATAGTACAGACGCAAGTGCTCATATATATGCGCAAACACTCACCGCTATAAGCGCACACACGCACACCCTACCCCTATGAGCACCTTCGAGAGAGTGAGCCAGCATATGATCTTGAGATTTTACGAAGTCACCATAGGTGCCTCGTAGTCGAGGGGAACGTCTCCTCCCACTGAATGCACATCGCCGGAAAATACTGAAATTAATCCAGGATAAATGCGAGCACCAGGACTTTAACCCTGGTGGACTGGGGAAATCACTGTCCTCCTAACCATCCAACCACAGGTTGCTTAGCACCACAAAATGTATATGGTGACCGTGATGAGCTTATTCTAAAGTCCAGTGACCATATCGTGCTTTCACTTCAAATACAATGACCGTAAGTGTCGTCAACAAAATACGGAGCACGCATCAAATACAATGTCCGTCAGTGTCCTCAACAAAATACGGAGACGTATCGATCACCACGAGAGTGTATATGGTGACCGTAATGAGCATATTTTGAAGTCCAGTGACCGTATAGTGCTTTCGCTTGAAATACAATGACCGTCACGTGTGAATGTGTCAGGGGCATACTTTTAGAGGGCCGAGAGATAGTTTGTGTGCATACGTGAAAGTGGTGTAGAGAGAGGGGGTGTCTGGTGGAGACAAAGAGAGATATGCCCTTTGTTTCTCTTTCCCGTGACTAATATTTTAGGAGAAAAGATAATCATTCACAATGCAGAACAAATATTATTGGATGCACCATGCAATTAACTTTCATGTATAACTTGGTACTGTTGTATATGCTTATTTTCTTAGTGGCCGATTGTGTGTGGGGTGTGGTGGGCACATCATTTCTAGTTGTGGTGGGTCAACATGAGGAATCATGGGTCGGTTCCATCTTGCGCCACATAGGTTGGACCGAGACGCGTTATACGAAGACCCATGTCGAGGACTCGGAGTACAAGACGAAGCTACCAGAGTCGTGGAGGACTCTATCCCCACTGATGATAAGCCGACTATATATGATTTGTAACCCTAGGCCCCGAGTATGTTATATAAGCCCGGGGGCTAGTTCGTCGATAGTATACACACACACAATGCCTGGTATCCACGTGTACTTTGTACACACCCCTATCACAAATATACAGTACCAGGAGTAGGCTTTTTCCTCAACTGCAAGGGCTCGGACTTGGGTAAAACTTTGCCTCGTATTACCATCCAGCCTAACAGTCAGGGATATCCTACCGAATGATCTGATGGAATCATATCTGCCAACTATTAAGAGAGAGGTGTGGGGGGGGGGGGCAATGTGTGCGAGAGAGGCCTAAAGATAATGTGCGTGCGGGAGACACGTAGGCACATATATGTGCTTACAGAGGGCTAGTAGAGACCGTGCGTGTGTGTATATGCATGTGAGAAAAATAGTGTTTTCCAACTGAGATTAGTAAAAAGAGTGGTACATAGTAGTAAGAAAGAGAGAGGGAGATATATAGAGAGTGTGTGCGTGAGACACCACGGGAGAGAGTGTGAGGATGTGTGAGAGAGAAATGCCGATGTATATAAAGTGTGTGCACTTATGCATCAGATTGAGAGATATATAGCGCGTGTGTGAGAACGGGCCGAGGCATAGTGCATCTACGTGAAAAAGGCGGTTCTACACATTAAATTAAAATATAAATGGCATTATTATTTTTGGATGAGATCATGAATTTTGCAATTTGCGTATGAACGAACATCGGTCTATCAGACACCCATACTCTATTGAATTCGAGCATATGCATGGGTTTATTTCATATTATCGATCCATAGAGTGAGAGTGGTTTGAAATCCAGACAATGCATTGCTTTTGCAATTCATATATAAACATTAATTAGTGCACTCCATGTTGTTAGTGTCAAGCACTTTATACATTTGTCACTTACATGGATACATTCCAAACTGCTAGCTACAAAATAGAATACATGTTGAATTCAACATAAAGGGGGTTTCGAAGATTCAGATTCATAGGAAGTGCATTCATCTATTTGAATCCAAGATAATGGCATTTGTAAATCAGATCTAAAAGGGGGCATCAATCTTTGTTGTGCGTTTGAACATGCTATATATTCATACGCATGTCTAACTATTTTTTTGCAACCAAGGAGATTATATCTGGAAGATCTAAAAGGGGGCATCAATCTTTGTTGTGCGTTTGAACATGCTATATATTCATACGCATGTTTAACTATTTTTTTGCAACCAAGGAGATTATATCTGGAACCATGCACGAATTGAGGTAAGTTGCATATTTTTTAATATATACTCGTGTACAATGTATATTCAAATGTACCACCTCCTCTCCAAAATAATCGTAGTTTTAGGATTTTCAGGAGTCAAGATTTGTGAAGTTTGACAAATCCTGAAAGTTCAATTAAAGAGAACTATAAACGTTAATGCTTCTTCTCGCAAATATTGAATGAAGCGCCAAATAAGCCTGTGGTCACCAGAAACCGCGTGAGACTAATGTTTGGTTGTAGGAAATTACTGTCCTGACTCTGACCCGTGTAGCCTATCGGCCCGATGTCCAAAGGTCTAAACCGGGGTAGGTTTGTAACTTCACCAATACGCTAGTCTCAACCTCCTCCGAGAAGCATTCATACGCCGTGGGCGCCTAAACACCCATGCGCTCGGCCGAAATCTCTCCCGCCCACCATTTGGGACACCTGAGATTACTATCCTACCCCCGACCAGCAATATGTCCGAAATTTTAGATGGGGGCAAAGTTTGTAACTTTCCCCAAATTTCAAACAAGCGCGTCCCAAACCGAAGCATTGTTCCCCCTTAGTTCCCCTCCCTCCATTTCCCCATTCATACTCCGTGGGCGCCAAAACGCCCTCTCCACCAGCCGCGAAACCCCAGCCTCCTCCATCCTCCACCCCATCGCGCCCAATCCACCGCCGCCCTCCTCCATCACGCCGGAGCCGGTACCCCGATGTCGTCATCCAACGCAACCGCAACCACAACGTCCTCAAGGACTTAGCAGCTGAAGCCGAGGCAGAGCTGCCTCCACGACACCGACGCCGATGTGTGCCGTACCAGAACCACTTCGACCACGCCGTCCTGCACCTCGCCACTGCCGCTCCACTTTCGCAACCGTCCATTGCACCGGAGCTGTTCCCACTACGCCATCGTTCACCGCCTCGGATCTGGTTCCCCGCCGCCGACAGACGGCCACCACACCACACTCAACAACTTGGCCATGGGTTCATCCAAGGCTCCACCGTCCTCCACAACTTCTCGTTTCCAGTGAACCACAAGAAGATCGTTGGAAAAATAGAAGGCGGACACAACACTGCCAGCAGAAAGAGGTACTCCTCTTCCCTTATTCGTGCAAATCTTACGTCTCTGCTCACACCCTATTCATCCCACGAAAGAAACTAGTTAAGCACTTCTTACTGCACCTTCTTCGTGATACTAAATGCACAAGGTTTCCTCTCATTTACTATTTCACCTTAGCTAGAGATCAGTCGCCTGCCTGGATTTCAATCCAGGGTCAGTTGATTCGCAATTAAAAGAAGTAGCACCCGCTTAGGCGCGCGGAGAACCTAGTCCGCCTGTTCGCTGGGAAAGTGGCGCATCGGTGTCTATCATAGGGGTGTGGGCGCAGGAGCTGCTTGCGGCCGATCTGGAGGTCGGCGGGGCTTGAAGGGATGGCCGGGGGCGGTGCCAAGCACGGCGGTGCGGTGTGGTCGAGGGGAGGGCGGAGGCAGGGGACTGTGCCGTTGGTCGCTGGCGTTTTGAGGAAGATCGTCAACACTGACTGGCTGGAGGTAGATGAAGGCGATCTGCCCGTTCTTTGTACATCGGACGGTGCAGAAAAAATGGACTACCTATTTGTTATTTTAGTCGACTGTTATTTTCATAGGACCACACCTTGTGGTGTGCTGGAGGAGCATCTGCATTTCCCAGCCATCCCTATGCTCATATTTCAATATCCTACTCCCTCCGTTCCTAAATATTTGTCTTTCTACAGATTTCAACAAGTGACTACATACGGAGCAAATGAGTGAATCTACACTCTAAAATATGTCTATATACATCCGTATGTGATAGTCCATTTGAAATCTCTAAAAAGACAAATATTTAGGAATGGACGGAGTAGAATCTAGTAATTTCGTGTGCCATGCATGTTGTAGAGCTATCATATGTCTCCCGTCATTTATTTCTCACCCACCTGCTATCTGCTACTTTTACACTGTACTACTTGTGCACACACTTCACCCATACTCACACTATTGTTTTTTTATGCATGGGTATTTCAGACTCTGACGCAGTGTTGATGAATACACAAAAGAAAAGACAGAAGTTGCTCCAGTGTAATTCGAAGATAAGCACTAAGCGTTTCAGCACTCTAAAGGGTGTAGTGTCAGCAGATGGAGACAGTAAACATAGCTCTGCAGTTGATGATCTCAATTGCCACACACAACCATCCTAGGTGCTTGCTTTAACTTCGCTCTGTCAAATGTGGTTGCATGTTGCATATGGTGTCTAGCTTGTATTGCTTCCAATTTGGTTAATTTGGATCTGCTTACTTTACACATTATACCTTTGATAAGGACATGCCTTCCGGTTTTTGGTACATACTACATATGTCTATTAACCATGTTCTTACATCAAACTAATGCTCTTTTCTATCCCTCATCAATCACTTATGATAAGACAGTCACCCCAGTGGGTTACTGTGAGACGCGCTACTTGTTTAAAGAGTGCAGTGCCATCCTCCCCACATGATTCTCAAGAAACATCAAGGCTAAATGAAGATAGTCAATGTAGCTCTCTAGTTGATGACCGCAACTCCCCTATATCACCATCGCAGGTGCTTGCTCTTACTTGGCAATGTGATATGTGGTTGCATGTTGCATATGGTGTCTACCTTGTAATGCTTCTAATTAGGGTAAATTGCATCTGCTTGGTTAACACATTATACCTGTGAATATGACATGCCTTCCTATTTTTGGTACATACTACGTCTTTCTATTAACCATGTTCTTACATCAAACTACTTTTCTTGTGTATCCCTCATCAATCACTTCTGACGAGACACCTTCAAATTGACAATCACTACTAGGGAAAAGCCTAGCAGTCGCGCGTGTTTTAGGTGTATCAGAAGCGCGGGGACACGTGCTACTGATACGGCACTACAGCTAACTTGTAGCAGTAGCGCGTGTTGACCCGCGCTACTGCTATACATAGGTTGTAGTAGCGAGCTTTATAGGAACGCGTTAGTGCTAATAGCTGTAGCATTTTACAGTAAGCCGCGCTACTGCTAAGTGCGCGCTGCTGCTAACTTTATTCCCCTCGCTACTGCTAGTTTTATTAGTTTTTGATTTTTTTTCTGCATATTTGTTTTGTATTTGTACAGACTTTATACAATAATCTCTAGCATATCATACACATATAAATGTAATCATAGCATACACATACAAATAGTCTCATCAAATCATGTCATCATCATAATCATCATCCAACACAAAGTGGTCTCTCGTCATCATCTCGAAAATAGCGATACAAGTCTCAAATACTTGCAACTACATCGTCATCCATCTAAACAATGACATACATGAGAAGAGCTATCACTATGAGTGAGAGCGGAACTATGCAGTACATGAGGCGGCAGTTAAGAGTCCTCTCTCGCGCTAGCGTGAACCTCAAGTAACTAGCTTCTGCTTCTTGTCTGCTTTTGAAGCCTTTATGGCTGGCGCCCGAGACCCCCTCCACTTGCGTCTGACACTCGGGCCACTCATCGTACACTCCCAGAACCTTCCCTTTGTACATGACATAGCACTGCTTCTTCACCATCAAGAATCTAGGTAACTGTTAGAGATGCATCTTCATCAAGAGAATGTACAATCATATGCAACAAAATATACTTGATCAACACGAAAAAGAAAGGGTTAGCAACTAGATGCAACATATAGTAAACATAAATAATCAACGCAGTTTCATCGTACACAAACTAATTAACTAGAGGTACGCAGGTCATTGTACCCAAACTAACAAAGTAGCGTTATGCAAGTTCGGCAGGGACCGTGGACATCACAAAGTTTCATCGCTACAGAAAGTATACAAGTTCAACCAACACATATCATCATCAACGGCATCGTAAATCACTAGAACTTCCATCCTTCTAGATTATCGAGGATGCACCCTTGCTTCTTGAATGGAGTGAGGTCCTGACATTGCATGCCTATGCGAGTTCGAACGTCAGCTCACGATATAGGGCAGTGGTGGAACATCCCCTTCTCTTCGATGACATCTTTCATGACGATCGTCGCAATGTCCCTCTGGATGTGAAAGAAGTCATCTCTAAGTTTATAATCTGCTTCTCCTTGAGATTCTACCCACTTGCGGATATGATCATCATTTCTGGTTGTCATGCGAAGCTTTTGGTGTTCCCTTCTGAACTCCATCATGAGCTGGGGGAGGTAGAATCCATCGTTCCTGCTTGGTTTCGGGACATGAATGCAGCAGAAGTTAGTTTTATGCGAGAAACCCGTCTTCTTGTTCCTTTGTTTCCTGATCTGCAGGTAGCCACCCCTCAAGCTGAAGCCTTGGAGAGCATCATCTAGAATATTCATTACATGGGTGTAGTCTCTCTTCTCATAGTTTCTGGTAGGGTTGAAATACACGGCATGGGAGACTCACGGGTAAAGAACGATAAGGATGGCGCGCCCATTGCTGCGGGGAAAAGAACACCTCAAATTATTCTCCATATGAGCGAGAAGGAATGATTGAAATGTACGAAAGGGTTGTCTGGCACTGACTTACTTTGGATGATAAGGCAGGAGGATAATTTCCTGTTCCTTATTCTGTACAATGAAGTTTTCGAGGTACTCCCTAGCAGTTTTACGCTCAAAGTCGCAGAGACTCAAGAAGACTCTTGCATGTAGTATGGATCCGCCACAGAGATTTGCAAGGCTTCTTCTCTCTTCATGACGGAGCTCATATGTAGCACAAAAAGGCGGACGATTGTAAAATCAAGCCGCCTTGTCAGAAACATCTCGAAGATATGCTCAAACCGCAGGAAGAACACCTCCGCGGGCTGTGTGTCGACGTAGCACTTCCCCTCAGGCACATGAGCCGTTTATGTCGGATATCCTGGATCCTTCGAGGCTAGTAGACTTTTCTCAGTCGACAACACATGGTCATGCAGTCTCCTGAGATCCCCTGATATTGCCTCCAGCGGTTTCGGCGGTAGCATCGGCTCGCCTGTGACATGGAACATGGCCACACCTTTGACGGGTACACGCTCTTCAAAATCCACCGTCCGGCTGCTATGTGCTATGGCTTGTTTGTAGGCAGCAGAGCCTTTCTTTGCCGGTCTCCTGCTCTCCTTTTTCTTGGGCTGACCTTCTAGACCCTTCCTTAACCCCTGCCCCAGTATTGCCGTGCTAAGCACTGTACGACCCTCGGCTAGTTGAGCTTGTGTTGAGGCGGCATCTTCAAGCATGTCCTGTGAGGATTGCATGAAGAGAGACTTCTTGCAATCAACCCTGCTAGGACGTTCCTGCCCGGGCAGATCATCCATCTCCTCATCAGCATGCTGATAGCCCGAGTTGTCATATGGCTGACTCATCAATTCTAAGTCATCGTCATAGGCGCCTGTATTAAGGAACCGAAGAGGGTCCTCATCCATCTCATCATCCATTCTTTGTTCTATGGGGGCGATTACATCAGCCACTATTGGACCCCCTTCCTCGCTTCGTCCGCCACTCTCAACCAGCACTACAGGCGCTGGTAATTGCATAGGCGGGGTGGTGGTGTTCATACCTGCTTGCTGATGTGTGGTTATTGGTGTGCTCTCGGCCGGCTCCAGATGAAGAAGATTCGTCGGCCATAGCAGCACCCAACCCTTGCAGTTTCCAAGCCGCGGCGGGGTCTCGTCGTCCTCTGCCCCTAGCCGTACTGGAGGAGGCAAATCCTCGTGCCCCGATTTCACACTCGACAAGGTAACCCTGAAGTGCCCACTGGGCATCGGCTGGCCGTGGAACATGAGTTCCAAGGGCTTCGTTATCACCGCCTTTCCCACATCCATCTTCTGGCCTTTAATCAAGTAGAGGATGGTGCACGGGGTTTCATCGGCCTGCAAAGACATGTCTTCGGCGTAAAACATCCGAAAGGCAATGAAAACAGAATATTCTAGATATATGTTGGTGCGACATCTAATTAACGTGAGGGCGTCGAGCTCAGCCAAAGACGAAGGCCCACCTAGCATGCCAAAGACTGAGGACGGGCTGCTATGAGCGGGTGCGGGTGCGGGAGCAGGCGCGGTTGCGTGAGCTGGTGATGGTGCGGTTGTGTTGTTCACGGAGTTGCTCCCGACGAAGCTGGGCATGGGGAAATCATCTACCGTCTTGTCTGGATTTTCCTTTGTCCAGTTGATGATAGCCGGGATCAAGTTAGTAGCGAAATCATTTCTGCAGGCATCTACAGCTGCAGCGACTGCCTGTTGTAGCAACTCATTTTTCTGCTCAGCTGCTTTTTTTGCGTCCTCAGTTGCTTTTTTCTCGAACGCAAGCTTCACCTTCTCATCAATGTCCGCCTGACTGAACTTCTTTTTCTGCTTCTTGGCCTCCGGGCCCTCGTTGTAAAAGACCTTCCACGTGGCGCCGTCTCCAGTGCCGTGCACACATCCATATTGCGGCCGCTGGTCCAAAGGGAGTCCCTTAAGTTAGTTCAAGGCCCGGTTGAGAGGGGTGTCCCACTTGGGCCTCATCGACGAAGACTAGATTTTGGCTGCAAGCTGGTGTTGCTTGTCCTACAGAAGGAATGTGAACCATTTATGAATGTGTAGTCGACTTGATCAGAAGCTAATGTAAGGTGGTAAAAGAATAATTAACAGTATTCTAATCAATTTCCTCATGATCGGGTCCGTGTAAAAAACCTTATTTTCCTTGTCCCACTTGTCGCGGGCCCTGATGAAGTCACACTCCAAGGGGTTGGTGAACTTCGCGAAGGGGTCTGGGAGACCCGCGGCTTCACGTTACGCGTCCTCGTTATCCCATATGGGCCTTTTGCCAAGGTAGCCACGGCTTCCGAGGCGTTGGTTCCTCGTGTTCCTTTGCTGAAGGCTCTTGAATTTCGCAGCCTTAGCCTTGGCTGCCTCGGTAGCGCAAGTGTCCTTGAACTTTTGGAACTCCTCTTCCGTAAGTGTCGGATTTTCCTCCAGAATCTTGGATAGGGGTTCCTCATCCTCAATAGCTCATTTCACCCTCCCTTTCCAGGAGGCCAAATCATTGCTGAACATGCCCATGGCGTGATTGTTAATCTTTTTCATCTTCAGATCATCCCATGGGTGTTCTATGTCGTCATCCCAGTCGGGGAACATGAATCTCTTGTGCAGCTTCATCAGGAGCAACTGCTTCAAATGTTCTTTACCCCTTAAGTCATCATCGTTGATGCTCGCGCATTCCCATAGGATGCATCTGACTTGGTTCCCGTAGCACTTGCGAGGTTCTTCCGGCTCTAATGGCTCAAACTTGCCAGGGCCCATCTTTGTGATCACTAGTCGTCCGATGCCGAGTTTGTTAGGTTTTTGTATCCTCTGCTTCTTCTACTTCTTTTCGGTAGCGGCTTCGGCGCCGGTACCTTCTCCGCCGGTATCTTCCCCGCCGGTACCTTCCCTGCCGATCTCGGCGCCGCCATCGGTGCCGATGCTGTCAGTGTCGATGTCGGCGTCAGTACCATCATCGAGGCCGCCCTGCAAACCTTGACTGTGCTTAGCAGACAAAAAGTCGAGGTACTGTTGTTCACCCTCATAATCCATCTCATCTACATCATGGTCAGAAGGCCCGGTTTCTTCGTTGTTTGACATGTTTCCTATGATTAAGTCTCCTTGTTTAATTCTTAAACTATAATAAAAATGAGTAATGACATAAAAAAGGTCTATGGTTTGTCGGAATGTCGTTTCCCAGCAAATCCCGGCACTCGATATGCCTAATTTCTAGCACAAGTCATGCCAAAATTCACGGGAAATTTTAGCATGACCTTTGCTAAAATGTGGACATATCGAGCACCTGAAATTCACCGGAACGGAAATGAATCAACGTTCCGGTGAAACATAGGCCACTCAGATCACTTACCCTGCACATAACCATCATTTTCCAAACATCACATGTCCAAAATATCACATGTCCAAATTCCAAACATCACATGTCCAAATCACATGTCCAGATATCAGATATCCACTTCAAATTTGCATATAACAGCAAGAAAAATATAGAACTTGAAGAAAATGCAAGAAATCCTTTTTCTTCACAATATTTGAAACTAAATTCAGCCTACCTAAATACATAGAATTCTGTTAACTACACCTAAAACACCTAAAATACCTAGAATTCATTTAACCCACACTAATTCTGTTTTTTTAATTAGGGTTCATACCAACTAATTAACTATAGGGTTCATAATAATTTTATTTTTTTAAATAGCAACAATTGCTTTAACAAAAAATAGCAATAGTTTGAAACCTAGGGTTCATACTAACTACCACTAAAAAATAGGCACTAATCTGTCCTAGGTTTTTTTTAACTAGGGTTCATACTACGTAATTAACTAGGGTTCATACTAATTCTAATTAACTAACTAGCACTAAAAAATAGCCTAGGGTTCATACTAATTCATACTAACTAGCACTAAATAGCTAGGGTTCATACTAACAAAGAGAGAGAGAGAGAGAAAAGAGCAGAGAAGAGGGGAGGGAGAGGGCTTACAGAGGGCAGAGAAAGATGGGGTCGGGGGAGACGGCGGCACCGAGGCGTGTCAGAGGCGAGGCGGGGTCGGGGGAGACGGCGACTCCGGCGAGGGCAGGGCTCCGGCGAGGTCGAGGAGGAGGAGGCAGAGACTCCGGCGAGGGCGAGGGTAGGGCTCCGGCGGCGCTCGAGGCAGGGGCGCGATGAGGGCAGGGGCGCGGCGAGGGCACGGGCTCCGGTGGCGACAAGGGGGGAGAAGAGAGTGGGGATTTGGGGGAGGAAGCACAGGAGGGAAGCCCGTGGGGGTGGGGGGTTATGTCAACATAGCAGTAGCGCGTTTCTAAAAAATGCGCTATAGCTAACTTAGCTATAGCATGTTTTCCAGAACCACGCTACTTCTATATGAAGTAGCTATAGCGCGCTTCTAGGACAGCGCTACTGCTACATAATGTACCTATAGCGCTTTTATTCAACCAGCGCTCCTGCTATTGTTTTCATTTTTTCTTTTCCTTTTCTTTTTTGCTTACTTTTTTTTTCTTTTCTTTTCCATTTTGTTTCTTCTAATTTCTTTTTCTTTTTTGCTTTCTTTCTTTTCTTTTCTTTTCTTTTCCTTTTCTTTTTTGATTTCTTTCTTTTCTTTTCTTTTTTGCTTTCTTTCTTTCCTTTTCCTTTTTTTCCGAGAGCCGGAACGAAGGGAAGGTGGTACAATGTATATAACTAAGGCTATATATATTGCATCATTTGACCCATAACGGTTAAGTGTGCATACAAAATAGGAACATATATATTACATCATTTGACACATGCATAACGGTTAAGTGTGCATACAAAATAGGAACATATATATTACATCATTTGACCCATAATGGTTAAGTGTGCATAAAAAATAGGAACATATATGTTGCATCATTTGACCCATAATGGTTTCTCAACGTCGACGTTTCCGTTTTTGAGTGAGCTTCTTTCCCTTCTTGTTCGTTGACGAATAATTGAGCCCCTCATTGTGACTTTTCCTTTTCCATGGAGTACGACCTCTTCTCCACCGCCATGTCTGGCCTCTTCCCCGCCACCATGTCCGGCCCCTTCTCTGCTGCCATTATCGGTCATCTCCTCGTCTTGCCCCGTGTCGTCATTGCCTGCCCCGTCGGCGTCCTCATCATCATCATCCTCATCTTCAATTATCCACCGAGTATAGCCATCCATGAAACCAGTCATGAGCAGGTGCGCCATCACACGACCATCCTCATAGGGGTCGAGCCAAACTCCTCCTTTGCATCTTCGACATGGACATAAAATCTTTGTCTGGTTATTTTCATTCATGTCCTGCACTGCCGACCGCAACCACCTTTCCACCATCGTTCCACTGACCATCATGAACGCCTGCACGATAATAATAAATAAATTGATTATAAAAATGCATGCATGCATCAAAGTCATACAAGAATTCGGCATGACCTTCCCTAAAAATAGGACATATAGAGTTTGCCCGAAATTCGCCGAAACAAAAATAAATTGACATTTCGGCAACACATAGGCAACTCAAGCACAATTCGGCGGCAACTCATGCCACACACACAATTTCCATCATATCACCCGATTATGTCATATCGCACACATACACATATTTCCATTCTTGCAAAACCACAAATTTTTAATCACCTATCTCGAGATCAAGCACGGTGATGATGATGTCGATCGGTGTCGCCACACACCTATGGAATAATCAAAAGTGGACAAAGCTTACTTCTTGACAAGGCTAGATCTAGTTAGGGAGGTACATAGGTCACTTCACTAAATGCTAGATCTACCTAGCTAGTTTGGGAAGGAGATAAGTTCAACTAGTGGAGGGGGAAGGAAAAAGAGAAAGGAGATGCATTAATGGAGGTGGTGTAGTTAGCTAGGAGCAATAAAGAGAGAGAAAGAGAGGTAGAAGAAGGAGAGTAATGGGGGGGGGGAGAAGTAGTGAGGAAGAAGCAAAGTGAGGGAGAGAGGAGGTGGGAGCTAGGGGAAAGTGAGGAAGAGAGGATGGGGGAGGGGGGAGGGAAAAGGTGGTGGCTGCGGTTTAGCAGTAGCGCGGGAGAGTAAAACACGCTACTGCTAAGAAGATAATAGTAGCGCGCCCCTGGGAGGGGCGCTAATGCTAAGTGGGGCCTGCCATGTGGCCAGGTTCAAACTTAGCAGCAGCGACCTACCAAAAAAATGCGCAACTAATATCAAATTAGCAGTAGCACGGTTACCTGAGGCGCGCTACAGCTAAATCTAGCGTTGCGGGAACGGTCGGGCAATTTTAGTAGTAGCGTTCTTTTTTCGTGCCGCGCTACTGCTAAGTCGTTAGCAGTAGCGCCTAGTCTTGATCGGCGCTGCGTCTAAGTAGCAGTAGCGCCTCTTTTTATCCCGCGCTACTGCTAAGGTTTTGTGTATAAGGTTTTCCCTAGTAGTGAGTGTAATATTGGTTGCATCTTGCATATCATTTCAAACATGTATTGTCTCTAATTTGTTGAAATGCCACTTATAATGAGACACTTCTAACTTGGTAGAGTGATTTTGGTTGGATCTTTCATATGGTGTCTAGCTTGCATTGCTTCCAATTTGTTGAAATGCCTTCTGCTTAGCGTTTTTCATACATATTCCATCCTCCTACAATGTGGTTGCCTTACATAAAAGTTGTGTTCGTCAGTATCATGCATCAACGAATTTGGAAGAGCGAATTTCATTCCTTTTTCTTGTGTGTTTATTTGACAAGGCAAAATCTAAAAGGACGAACGCACGGAATGATGGTGGTCCTCTGGAGCAACCGAAACAGATGATCTCTGCAGATTCTCCTACTATTCCTACTGCAGTGCAAGTTCCAAATCTCATCTCCCTAGTCCACAACCCCAGGTGCTTGCTCTAACATGGCAGTGTGATATCTGGTTGCATGTTGCATATGGTGCCTAGCTCGTATTGCTCCTAATTTGTTAAATTGCATCTCCTTAGCTTACACATTATACATGTGAATATGACACGCCTTCCTGTTTTTGGTACATACTACATCTGCCTATCACACCATGTTCTTACATCAAACTACTATTGGTGTGTATCCTACATCTATCACTTATGATGAGACAGTCACACCCGTGGGTTAGTATGAGACGCGCTACTCTTATAAAGAGTGCAGTTTCATCCTCCCCACATGATTCTCAAGAAACAGCAAGTCTAAATGAAGATATTGAACGTAGCTCTGTACTTGAAGACCGCATTTCCCCTACACCACCATCGCATGTGCTTGCTCTAACTTCACAGTGTGATATGTGGTTGCACGTTGCATACAGTGTCTAGCTTGTAATGCTTCTAATTAGGGTAAATTGCATCTGCTTAGTTTACACATTATACCTATGAATATGACATGCCTTCCTATTTTTGGTACATACTACATCTATCTGTTAACCATGTTCTTACATGAAACTACCTCTCTTCTATATCCTGCATCAATCACTTACGATGAGACACCTTGATTCATTGCATATTGCATATTATTTCTAGCCTGTTGCCATGTATTGCTTCTAATTTGGTCAAATACATTTATGAGGCCACCCTTTTAATTTGGCAGAGTGATATTGGTTTCATCTTTCATATGGTTTCCAGCTTGCATTGCTTCTAACTAGTTCAAACACCTTGTGCTTAGTTTACACTTTACACATCATACATGTCAATATGTCATGTCGTCCTGTTTTTCATACATATCCATCCTCCTATCATACGGCTGCCTTACATGAAAGTAGTGTTCGTCAATATCATGCATCAATGAGTTCTGAAGAGCAAATTTTATTTCTTTTTCTTGTGGGTTTGACTTGACAAGGAAAAATCAAAAAAGAGGAAGGAAAAGAGTAAGGAAGGCGATGATGGTGGCCCTGTGCAGCAAAATAAATGGAGCATCTGTACGGATTCTCCTCGTACTGCTAGTGCATTACAAGTTCCAAGTCTTCGCTCCCCTACTCCACCATCCCAGGTGTTGGCTCTAACTTGGCAGTGTGATATCTGGTTGCATGTTGCATATGGTGTCTAGCTTGTATTGCTTCTAATTAGTGTAAACTGCATCTGCTTAGCTTACACATGATACGTGTGAATATGACACACCTTCCTGTTTTTGGTACATACTATATCTGTCTATCACACCATGTTCTTACATGAAACTACTCTTCTTGTGTATCCTGCATCAGTCACTTATGATGGGACACCTTTAAGTTGGCAGTGTGATATTGGTTTGCGTCTTGAATATGATTTCTAGCATGTAGTGCTTCTAATTTGATGAACGCCACCTATGACGAGACAGTTTTAATTTGGCAGAGTGATATTGATTGCACCTTCCATATGGTGTCTAGCTTGCAGTGCTTCTAATTTGTTGAAGTGCCTTCTGCTTAGTTACCACATCATAGGTGTGAATATGTCAAGCCGTCCAGTTTTTCGTACATATTCCGTCCTCGTATCATGACTTTGCCTTTCATCAGAGTAGTGTTCGTCAATATCATGCGTGAATGAGTTCTGAAGAGCGAATTTTATTCCTTTTTCTTGTCGGTTTGACCTCACAATGCAAAATCAATAAAACGGAAGGAAATTGGTAAGGCATTGGATGATGGTGGTCCTTCCGAGCAACTGAAACGGAGGATATCTACAGATTCTACTACGCCATCCTCCCAACAAGATTCGCAGGACAACGCAAGGCTAAACAGTCAACGTAGCTGTGTAGATGATGAGCACATCTCCCCTACTCCACCATCACAGGTGTTTGCTCTAACTTGGCACTATTATAAGTGGTTGCATGTTGTGTATGATGTCTAGCTTGTATTGCTTCAAACTTTGTTGAATTGCATCTGCTTACTTTACACATCATGCCTGTGAATATGACACGTGATCATGTTTCTAGAACATACTATATCTGATCACACCATGTTCTTAAATTAGACTACTGTTCTTGCATATCCCGCATCAGTCACTTATGATGAGGCACCTTTAAGTCGCCACTGTGATATTGGTTGCGTCTTGCATATGATTTCTAGCATGTACTGCTTCTAATTTGTTGAAACGCCAGACAGTTTGAACTTGGCAGAGTGATATTGGTTGCATATTTCACATGGTGTCTAGCTTGCAGTGCTTCTAATTTGTTGAAATGCCTTCTGCTTAGTTACCACATCATAGGTGTGAATATGTCACGCCGTCCTGTTTTTCGTACATATTCCATCCTCGTATCATGTGTTTGCCTTTCATCCGAGTAGTGTTCGTCAGTATCATGCATGAATGAGTTCTGAAGAGTGAATTTTATTCCTTTTTCATATCGGTTTGAATTCACAATGCAAAATCAATACAGCTGAAGGAAATTAGTAAGGCAGTGGATGATGGTGGTCCTTCGGAGCAACTCAAACAGAGGGTCTCTATAGATTCTACTCCGCCATCCTTCCAACAAGATTTGCAAGACAACACAAGGCTAGACAGTCAACGTAGCTATGTAGATGATGAGCACATCTCCCCTACTCCACCATCACAGGTGCTTGCTCTAACTTGGAATTGTTATATGTGGTTGCGTGTTCCGTATGATGTCTAGTTTGTATTGCTTCTAATTTTGTTGAATTGCATCTGCGTAGCTTATGACTTATACCTGCAACAATCACTTACCCATAAGACACATTTAACTTGGGAGTGTGATGTAGGTTGCATCTTGCATTGTCTTCTAGCTTGTGCTGCTTCTAATTTCTTGAAATGGCACTTACGACGAGACACGTTTTACCTGATAGAGTGATATTGGTTGCATGTTCATATGGTGCCTAGATTTCATTTCTTCTAGTTTTGTTGAAATGCCTTCTACTTACTGTTTTTCATACATATTCCATCCTCCTATCGTACGTGTGAATATGCAATGCTGTCTTTTTTTGTATATATTCCATCCTCCTATCATGCGCTTGCCTTACGTCAAAGTAGTGTTCGTCTGTATCATGCATCAACCAGTTATGCAGAGCTAATTTTATTCATCTTCTTGTGGTTTTGACTTCAGAAGGCAATATCAAAAAAGAGGAAGGAAAAGAGTAAGTTAGGGGATGTTGGTGGTCCTCCGGACCGACGCAAATGGAGACTCTCTAGATTTGCCACTGCTACTGCTAATGCAATTGAAGTCCCAAGTCTACATGATGAGTTCATCTCCCCTACTCCACCATCGCAAGTGCTTGCTCTAAGTTGACAGTGTGATAATTGGTTTCATGTTGCATATGTTGTCTATCCTGTATTTCTTCTATTTTGATTAAATTGCACCTGCTGAGTTTATACGTTATACATGTGCATATGACATGCCTTTTTGTGTCTAGAATACACTGCATCTATCTATCATACCATGTTCTTACATCAAAGTACTGCTGTTGTGTATCCCGCATTAGTCACTCACGATTGGACGCTTTTAACATGGCAGTTTGATAGTGGTTGCATCTTGCATTGATTTCTAGGTTGTACTGCTTCTAATTTTCAAAATGCCACTTATGTCAAGACACTTTTAACTTGGCAGAGTGATATTGGTTGCATCTTTCATATGGTGTCTAGCTTGCATTACTTCTATTTTCGTGAAAATCCTTCTGCTTAGTTTACACATCGTAGCTGTGAATATGTCACGCCGTCCTGCTTTTCTTACATATTCCATCCTCATATGGTTGTCTTACATCAAAGTATTGCTTGTGTGTATCATGCATCAATGAGTTCTGAAGAGCGATTTTATTCTTTTGTGTTGTGGCTACGGCTTGACATGGCAAAGTCAAAAAAGAGCAAGGAAAATAATATAGTATGGAATGGTGTTACTCGTCGGGTGCAATGGAAAAGGATCTGGCCTCGAGATTCTGCCGGTACTTATAGTGCAGTAGAAGGTCCAAGTCCACCGGCTAAATCTACAAACACAGTATCACCTGCTCCACCAGCTGCAGCATCCGCTTCAACTATACCGTCATCTCAACAAGTTACTCGTTCGTTTGCTCCGCAACTAGCCAGTTCCCAAGCTGCCTTCACACCTAACACTACTTCCGAAGCACTGCTGACACAATAGGACTTGGCAAAATCATATGAACCTCATGAGCATCAACACCAAGACGGTACCAGACCGAGTCAAGTTGTAGTTGCATGCTCCTTTATATGTACTCTCACAGTTTGATGTGCACTAACACTTTCCATATTCGTTGTTGAACTAGCACCATGGCGCAAGCGAAAACAGACATCAGGGATAATGCTTGACAGATTAATAAAATCTAAAGGAGGAAGAATAGAGATCCATTTTGAGGCAGGTTTAAAAAGGCCACGTGATGCTACAGAGTCAGCCAAGTTAGTATCAGAGGCAGTCGTTGCCGTTAGGTGTCATGCATGTATCCTCCCAACGTGGATCCAGTACAGGAATGAGAAAGACGATACCCAGTTTAACACCTTCCCCGACCATTTATCTGTAAGAAATGTTATTCATCGTAATTTGTAATATTGTCTTGCTCTGTCCCATACTTTCTAGCTTCCTCCTAATAAGACTCACATTCTTTTTTCAACAGATGAGGTTCAAGTTGGATCTGAAAGATGATGCAACTAAACAAGCATGCACTCATGTTTTTCAGTTTGCTCTTCGACAGTATCGGTAACACCTTAGAAAAAGTCACTTTGAAGGCAAGGCTAACAATGAAATCACCCAAACATCTCCAGTGGAATATATTACAGAAGAAGACTGGACAACCCTTGTTAAACACTGGTCTGATCCAAAGTATCAGGTAGGGTATATGTATTTGATCAGATCACATATTGAACTTGTATTTACGTATGTGCCTTCCAAGTGTATCTTCTTCTAGGCTAACTGTTTGAAGAACAAGACCAACCATTCTAAAGTGAAATTCCAACAGACAACAGGATCTCGTAGCTATATTGCACACTGCGAGGCTCTTGTAAATAGCTGCTAGTCCTTCTTTTTTCTGTGCCATATTATCGTATCTATATTGACTTGTTCCAAATACAGAGGAAAGCCCGTGCGGACCAAAAAGAACCTGAACCGAATGCAGTGCAAATCTTCAAGGATTGCCACACCAGCAAGATGAAGGGCATGAGCACATCAGTTCAAGCCGCTGTTGAAAGTCCTTACTCCTCCTGCCTTTGAACTGCTTGTTACTGTGACGTGTTCATTTAACTGATTGGTTTGCAGCCAATGTCAGTTACTCTGTTCACTTTTATACATAGTTGTCTTAACGTATCATTTCACCTTACACGGTTTAAAAGAGATGAAGGACATTCTTTTGGTCTTGATCTGTAATCTAGTTGTGATGTTCACATGCCCACACAATGATACAATAGCATGTTTGTTTTATATCTGTTTGCCCATGATATGAATGATGTCATACTATGTTCATCCTACTTTAAACCATGTCTCTTTATCCTTAGATGTTAACAAATGTGAGGAAATAGACAATACAGTAGCCATGCTACATGGACATATGTTCCAAAACTGATTTTATTATGTAGTTGGCACTACAATACATGCTAATGTATTACAGTAGTTCACCAAAATAAGTTATGTATAAACGTGAAACCTACTTTGTTTGTTTTTGTCTCATTAGTAACTTATCTGGTACACTAATCTACAAGTTCAAACTTTCAGCAAGCTATGGAACAAATGATTGAACAGCCACAACCACCTGAAGGTGACGAGGCTACCACAGGCACAATGTCACCTCTTGCTGCAGTGCGTCAGTATCTCTCCACTAACAGTGCAAAAAGCACCTTCCTACGTAATTCTGGGTTGGTTGTCAAGGTAACCTCATCCAAATTGCCTACTGAACAAAATCTTCCGGCTAGATAGAGTGATATATCTGTGCTCCAGACACAAGTCCAACCCCTAATGGAGGTCGTTTCGGAAACAAGAATAGTGGTTGACAAATGTCATCAAGATATGAATGGTTTTGAAACCAGACTATCAGACATTTGCTTCGTTGTTCAAGAGCAATGGCGGAAAAAAGGGGAAGATCATGCTGCTCCATCAGATTCTACAGCCTGAAACATTAGCACTCAGGTCAAATGATCTGTGCTTCTATACATCTGATGGTGCTTTTATCTGCAAGGACTGTAAACTTTATGCCAACAAGCCTTTTATTGTATGGCTGGAATTTATTTTGTTGTGATACAGCATTTATCGTGCTACCAAAGGCTGTAGAAATTACGATGCTATTTTTGTACAGTGTAGGTTTATCTTAGTAATGTATTCAGCCGAAAGCTTCGTAGGAGCCCAAGGTGCCAACATTCGTTGGGCCCATTCCAATTGGGCTAAAAATGATAATGGGCCGTAATTTGCATGTAGCCCACTAAAAATATATGGGCCAAAATCGGCATAAGCTTTCATATTTTTGGTAGCCATGTGCCCAAAGTGGGCCTTTAACAGGCCTAAACATAATTTGGGCCCTCAGTAACAATAGGCCGTTAACATGTGTAAATATCTCGAGCCCATAAATAACATGGGCCTTTAATAGGCCGAAAGTGAGATTGGGCCCAAATTGTGCCAAATAACCCACTGGTCATTAGCAGGCCAAAATGTATCTCAGCTCGTGGCGGGCCATTTACAATGCAGATCGTTCACAGGCCAAAATTTAGATGGGCCGTAAATGTGCCGACCTACTACATGGGCCTTTAACAGGCCGGAAGTTCGGTCGGGCTTGATTAGTATCAGTTTTATATGGGCCGTTAATAGGCCTGATGTGTCATTGGGCCACATATGGCCCATGGATTTCGTCCGATGTTAACAGGCTGAAAATCACAACAGGCTGGAAGTGGCCCAAATCTACAGTGGGCCTCTAACAGGCCGAATGTCAGACATGGCCGAATATGACCCAAATCCTTCACGGTCGTTTATGGGCCGAAAGTTTCAGTGGCCAATAAATGGGCCCAAATGAAGCAGGACCTTTAACAGGCCGGAAACACACCGGGTCATAATTCAGCCCAAATACTTAGCGGACTGTTAACGGGCTAGAAGTGACCATGGGCCATGATGATGACAAGTTTAGAACGGGCCGATTTGACACTAGCCGTACGGGCCTTAAGTGCAAATGGGCTGTCTACAAGCAGGCCGTTAATGGGCCAGCCCGCTAATTTTGACTGGGCCAGTCTTTTTAACCTAAATGGGCCGCTGTTCGGCCTTGCCATGTGTCGACGTATCATAGGCGCCTCCTGTCCATTGGGCGGTTGACATCTGTCCTTTTCGCGGTGCTGACATGTGGTTGCTATAGCCAATGATAATTTTACACGTGGAAAATCCTCATTGGTCCCAGCTGTTAACGGGTTATCGGATCCAAACCGGAACCCGATAGCTTAACGGTGACCCGTTATGGTGGATGCCACATGTCGGTTACCCTTGACGAAAGCACTTCTATGACGCGCGATCTATCGTCATGGAAGTGGACACTTCCGTGATGATAATTTTGGTAATGTCATGGAACACTTCTACGACAGCACAGGTATGACTATCTTGATTCTGTCATAAAATCGTCATGGATGTACATGCATGACAGAAAACATGACCTACTGTGACAAACATGTATCATCACGGAAGTATATTTTTTTTGTAGTGCGTGGGTGCGGCCGTCGCGGCACTCGGGGCCGAGGAGGTCGTGGCGGTGCCCTGATCGCCCCTCCTCCAGCCGCCCTGGCCCCAAATGAAGGCCACGTCGGGGACTAGCCACTGGAGTTCATCGTGAAGCTGCGCAGGCCTCCGCGCAGCCGCCTTCGTCTACCTACTCCTTTCGCAAGAGTGATGGAGGTAGAGCAGCTGCCGGGGTTGAGGCTGCACATGAGGGGCTGCTGTAACGGCAGCATGCAGGTGAATGTAGAGTTCCTCGAGCCTCATGTCATACTTCTCCGGCGTGGCTGGAAAAGCTTCGCTCGTGCCCACAGCTTAGCGGCTGGGCACGTTCTCCATTTTAAGTTAATGGAGGCCAACCTGCTCTCCATCAAGGTCTTCGGGCTTTCGGGTGCTCGCTTAGGGTGCTGCACGGAGAGCTTAACTGATGACAAAGCTCCTCCTCAAGCGACAACGACGAAGAGGACAGTGACAGCAATGACAACGACACCGAGCGGGAGGACGATGGCTCGGACTCTAGCTGAGCGTCAGCCGCACCGTCACCATCAGCAAGGCACCGGCAGCACCATCATCTGCACCTGGGTCTTCTTCCCCCGGTAGAGCGATTTACCGGGGGGTTGGGTGTGGATGCCTCCACCTCCTCCAACTGGACCCCGGCAGGCTTCCCCGTGGACTCCGGCTTCATCTTCCCTGCTGGGGACCCTCTTTCCGCGTTCCGCTGGTCCTGGCGGTGGTGACCAGGGCATTGCCTAGCCACTCTCTCCGTCCGTCATCTTTGCCCCCGCCCTTCTCGATCTTGTCAGACTGCGTCCCACGGGCCCTGACGGGGTCAGGCTGGGCTTCTGCCCAGGCACTCCTTTTGCCCTCTTCACCTCACACTGTAGCTCCTAGGGGGAGAGGGACAAGAAAGGCATTACGAGGCACTTATCTTTTTTTAATCTAAAACATATAGGCACTTGCCAAACTTTAGTCTTAAATATGTAATCTTTTCCATCCATATTTGTACTCTGTAAGGCTAGTACTTGTTTATCCGCATATTAATGAAAAAAGACATGCTTGCCGGGCACTTGTGCATGTATCATACCCATGCAGAGGAATGACTTCCTCTATACTTCCAAGTAAACAAGGTTTTCCGGCAAGATATCTTGCCGGTCCCTTCTACTTCTGCCGTGAGGCTCGGCCCGGCGATCCTGGGAGCGTGGAAGAGAACTGGCTCATTGCCAACCCTTTTCTCAAATGTCACTGCAACCAGTTTTGACTGAAGTAATCTTCAAATCAAAAGATGGGAGCACAAATGTTCGAGGGTAACAAGGTTTTTCTATGCACAAGTTATCCTCACAGAGGTACACTATGGATGCCTTAAAGGGAACTTATCTGTTTTGGGTTGGCGGGGGCCGATATGTAAACTTGTTCTTTCTTCTCCTTATTCGGAATTTATCCACGGCAGGGGCTATGTGGTTAGTGCAGGGGGAAAACAATAGCATATGACCCTCTCTTAAATGATCATGGCAGAATCATGCTAAAATAAACATGCGTGCAAGTTTTAGGTGCCAGCGCTTCATTTTATTATCTTTGCATAGGGTCTGCGCCTGGCTTTGTACAAAGGGTTACATGCGCATTGGCAAGGCTTGTACAAAAGGTGGTTGCCAGGGCTAAGCCCGGCAACCGCGCCTTACGGGTAGAACTTGCGAAGATGCTCAATATTCCATGAATTTTGCACCTTAATGCCATCTTCGGTCTCCAGACGGACTGCGCCAGGTCTAGTGACTCGTACTACCTGGTAAAGGCCTTCCTACATCGGTGTCAACTTGTTGGAACCCTTGGCGGATTGAACATGCCTAAGGACAAGGTCACCTTTCTCAAGGCTCCGGGCATGAATCCTGCGGCTATGATAGCGGCGCAAGGCTTGCTGGTAGCATGTAGCACGCATAGCGGCCCGGAGATGATCTTCCTCGAGGAGCACAACATCGTTATGCCGAAGCTGCTCTTGCTCTACTTCATCATAGGCAAGTACTCAAGGTGACCTGTATATGAGTTCCATGGGGAGCATTGCCTCTGCCCCATAGACTAGGGAGAAGGGAGTCAGGCGGGTAGCTTGATTCGGTGTCGTACGGAGGGACCAAAGGATCACCGACAGCTCATCGATCCAGCGTCTGCCGCACTTCTGCGGCTTATCAAAAGTTCTTGTCTTGAGCCCACGCAGCACTTCAGCGTTCATCGTCTCAGCTTGTCCATTGCTCCGGGGATGAGCAACAGAGGCAAAGGAGACCTTGCTTCCGAGGGTTTGGACATATTGCATGAAGACGCGGCTTGTGAATTGGGTGCCATTATCGGTGATCACTCTGGCGGGTACTCCAAAATGGCACACCAATCCCTTCAAGAACTTGATAGCTGACTGTGTGGTTACCTTCCTCACTAGCTCCACTTCCGGCCACTTTATAAACTTGTCGATTACAACGTACAAGAATTCAAAGCCCCGGTAGCACGGGGGAAGGGGCCCAAGATGTCGAGCCCCCAGACCGAAAATGGCCAGGATAAAGGAATTGTCTGGAGAGCTTGAGCTGGCCGATGGATGTTCTTTGAGTGGAACTGGCAGGCTTCACATTTGGTGACTAGCTTAGTTGCATCCTGGAGGGCTGTGGGCCAGTAGAAACCCTGCCGAAAGGCTTTTCAAACCAGGGCTCTTGATCCAATATGAGAGCTGCCCATACCCCCATGTATCTCTGCTAGCAACTTCTGCCCATCTTCCCGGCAAATGCACTTCAATTTCACACCATTAGGCCTTTTTCTGTATAGTATGTCATTGACCAACTGATACGTACTGGACTACCGGTCTACTCTTTCGGCTTCTTCTTGCTCTTCGGGAAGTTCTCCTGTTTGAAGGTAGTAGACTATGTGCCGCGCCCAAGTTGGCACCTCCTCGTTCGTGGGAGCGCTCACCTTGACCGCAAGAACTTGTGGTTCCGCGGGAGGGTGCTGCTCACCAACCAAAGCAGAGTTGTTCCCGGCAACCTCTCTACCAGCAGCTTTGGGAAGCCCTGCCGGGAGATACTTGCCGGATTCCAACTTTCTCCTTTTTCTGGCCATCATTGAAGAGAATACTGATGGTTGAGTCAGGTGGAGGAGAAAAGTTCCTGGTTCCACAGGGAGCTTTTGGGCCGTGCACTTTGATAAATGATCAGCAATGCTGTTTTCCGCACGTAGCATTTGCTCTGTTTGTAATCCATCAAAGTGCTCCTCCAACTTTCTCACTTCCTCTACGTACGCCTCCATCAACGGACTCTGGTAATCCTTTTTAACTTGTCTCACCACAAGCTACGACTCTCCATGGACGATCAACTTCTTGATTCCCAACTCCACCGTGATTTTGAGCCTGGCAAGGAGCCCCTCATACTCAGCGGTGTTGTTGGTGGCCTTTTCCCAGGGAAAGTGCATTTGAACCACATATTTGAGATGCTCTCCAGTGGGTGCAACAAGAAGTACACCAGCTCCGGCGCCCTGCAATGAGAAAGCACCATCAAAATACATGATCCACTCCTGAGGTGCTTCTTTGCCGGGGATAACTGTCTCTGGTATTTTCTCATCTTGAGTAGGTGTCCATTCTGCAATGAATTCTACCAACGCTCTACTCTGAATGGTTGAGGTACTTTCGTACTTCAAGCCAAAACTTGACAGCTCTAGTGCCCATTCAACTATCCTGCCGATAGCTTCAAGGTTCCTCAGTATACGCTGTAGTAGGAAACGGGTGACAACCATGATCTCATGGGCTTGGAAGTAGTGGTGTAGTTTCCTCGAGGCCATGATGAGGCCAAAGATTAGCTTTTGCACTCTAGAGTACCTTGACCTAGCCCCATGTAACAGGGAGCTGACAAAGTACACTGGTCGTTGCACCACTTTCTTCTTTGCCACGGTCTTGGGATCGCCTTCGCTGACTTGTTCTGCTTCCCTTTGACTTGTGTCCAACCCTGCCGTGACTGGCTCAGTTTCATCTCCAGAGGGGACAGTTGTGGCAGCTGCTTCCTCATCTACTTCCCGATGCGGCACCAGCGCTGCACTAACCACTTGGTTCATTGCTGCCAAGTATAGTAGCAATGGATCTTGTGGTTTAGGAGCGACTAAGGTGGGAGCGGAGGAAAGATAGGCTTTTAGGTCCTGCAGCGCTGCTTCTACCTCCGAGGTCCACTTCATCAGACCTACCTTCTTCAAAATTTTGAAAAAAGGCAAGGCACGTTCGGCAGACTTGGAAATGAACCTGCTTAGCGCGGCAACGCATCTAGTTAAGCGCCTCACATCCTTGACAGTCTTGGTGCTTGTATCTGCTCGATCGCTCTGATCTTGTCAGGGTTGGCCTCTATCCTTCGGTGAGACACAAAGAAGCCAAGTAGCTTGCCGGAGGGAACACCAAACACACACTTCTCAGGTTTCAACTTCAAGCTGATCCGCAAGTTTGCAAAGGTCTCTTCCAAATCTTGAATGAGTGTTGATTTGTCTTTGGTCTTGACTACTATATCATCCATATAAGCTTCTACATTTCTGTGCAGCTGTGGTTCGAAATCAATCTGTACTGCCCTTGCAAAAGTGGATCCAGCGCTCTTTAACCCAAAAGGCATGCATTCAAAGCAGTACATGCCACATGGAGTTATGAACGCGGTCTTCTCTTCATCTTCATTGGACATGAATATCTGATGGTATCCGGAGTATGCATCCAAAAAGGAAAGCAGATCACACCCGGAGGTGGAGTCTATGATCTGATCGATGCACGGCAGGGGGAAAGGGTCCTTCGGCACGCCTTGTTCAAGTCTGTGAAGTCAATACAGAGCCTCCATTTCCCATTTTCCTTGCGCACTACCACTGGGTTCGTTAACCATGTTGGATGCAGCACTCCTCTAACCAAACCAGCTGCTTCAAGTTTCTTAATTTCCTCAGCAATGAACTGCTGCCGCTCTAAAACTTGCTTCCTAACCATTTGCTTGACGGGCCGAGCATGAGGACAGACAGCAAGGTGGTGCTCAATTACCTCCCTGGGAACACCGGGGATGTCAGATGGTTGCCAAGCAAACACATCAACATTCGCCCGCAGGAAGGCAACGAGCGCGCTTTCCTATTTGTCAACAAGGGTGGCGCTGATGGCAAACGTACCACCAGCGCGATCCTACCTTTGCCGGGACCTTTTTCTCAGCAGGTGGAGTAGCCTTGGGCTTCTTGCTAGTGGAACTCTCTGGCAGGTCCTCAACAGGTGCGGCGCACTCTGAAGAGGCGCGCTTCCCGGAGTCTTTGCCGACATCGCTCCTAGCTTTCTTTCCCTTTTTTGCCTCCTTGGCGGGAGCCATGGCTTCAGCTGCCTCAGTTGCTACCGCGTCTCGATACATCTGATCCACACATATAATTGCATCTTTCTTATTCAATGGAATGGAAATGACGCCCAACGGCCCTGGCATCTTCAAGGTGTTGTAAGCATAGTGGGATGCTGCCATGAATTTTGCCAGCACCCTCTTGGTCCTTCTCCCTGTCCCTTTTCTCATACTCTGCCTTCTGCTTCTTGACAAGCTGCTCGACTTGGTGGCATTCCTGGAGATCATGACCCTTGGTGCGGTGGATCTTGCAGTATGGCCCATCGGACTTCCCAGCTTTCTCTAACGCTGCAGCCTCCCGGCAATCAGCGCACGCGGCAGCTTCCTTCCCGGGGGCTTCGGTTTTGGCTTTCTTGCTAGTGCCGAGGTTGCCAAGACTCTCAACGGCCAATACTGACTTATCCTTGCGCTTCTTATTGCGCCTCTGGCTCCTCCTCTTCGGGTTGGAAGCCTCATCATCATCTTCTGAATCGACCTCGACGCCATCCTCTTCTCCGGGGATTCGCCCTCCCTCTTCAGCCCGAGCGCATTTATCCGCCAATGTGTACAACTCATTGACGGTCTTGGGTAGCCGGACATTCATCTTGGATCGTATCCTTCTGTTGCGCACATTCGAATGGAACGCGACAATCACAACTGCTCGATGTATCTCTGGAATGTTTCGGTGCAATCGACTGAACCTTTGCATATACTTCCGCAAGCTCTCCCTTCCTTCTGTGGAAGGACTTGCAGGTCGCTGGGCCGTCCTGGCTCTTGGTGGCCACCCGTGAAGGCGCCCACAAATTCATTGCATAGGTCAGCCCATGATGAAATGGAATTCTCTGGCAGGTGCATCAGCCACAAAATCATGTTTGGCTTGAGTGCCAAAGGGAAGTAGTTGGCGAACACTTTCTCATCCCTACCCCCGGTGGCTTGAACGGCAATTGTGTAAATGCTCAAGAACTCTGCCGGGTTCAACTTTCCATCGTATTTTTCTGGTAACTCAGGTTTGAAGACGCGGGCGGACGGCCAGTGGACTTGCCGCAGCTCGCAAGCGATGGCCGGGCACCCAACCTCGTAAGGCAGGTACCCGCCATCACTGGGCGCGGGTTCATCAACGTCTGGGCCATTTCGCCTGTCAGATTGACGGCGGGTCTCCCGGGTCGCTCTATGGTGACGCCCGCATCTTCCTTCCGTCGATCCTCCAGGACCTGCTGCTGATCCCGGTGGGCTCGTGGATCATAAGAGGCGATCGATGCTTCGTCGGGTTCGCGGATATGCTATTCTTTCTGCTGTCGCCTCTCGGCCTGCTATCGCGGAGGAGATTGCACCGTTCGCGCGTCCTCCTCTACGCTGCCATCAGCTCGGGCTGCTGCTACTGTTCGCGGGTGCCGTGATGGTTTTACCTGCTACGATCTTCTAGCTTCAGTGAAGCCGATCAAACTCTGGATGGTGGCTCTCCATTCATCCATTTGATCAGCCGCCGGCGGGAATCTCAATAGAAGTTGGGCCCGCGCCATGGCTTCCATAGCCGTTCTCAGCATAGATGACGAGGCAGTCCGCAATGTCGCTCGACTCCTGGTAGGACAAGCAGGGGCGGCGCCACTTTCATGCTGCCGCGAACCAGTCGCCAAGGCAGTTTGGAGATGAGTGGGCTGCGCTCGGGGATCGGCAACCCGGTTTGGTGCTTCGTCCTGCTCGCCCCGCTCTAGGCTAGGCGCGTGCTCAATAGCCGCGCCCGTGGTAGGCACAGCTAGAGGGTCACGACTCGTACCAGAGCAGGCGTCGTTGCTGCGGCTGCCCCCGCTAGTGCGGCGGGGTGGTGGAGATTGAACATTCCCTCCACCCGCACCTTGCGGGTCATGGCCGTCGGGATGTTATGGATGTCGCCCTCCCTCGGTGTCTCCTACTCCAGCTTCGACCGCAGGGGACACAACGACTGCGCCGCCTGCGCTGGTCGTGTCACCTACGGCACTGCCTCACCTAACGCTGCCGCAGCGCCTACGGCATTAGCGACCGCGTGGGAGGGGGCCTTCGGAGTGGAAGGATGAGCTGTTGCACCGGGCTTCTTCTTGGGCGGCATGGATGAAGATGATGATGATGATGATGATGGACGCGCTGTTCACAACCTCAGGTTCACGCAAGTGCCTCCCCCTACCTGGCGCGCCAAAGATGTCATGGTGGAACATGATCACCTATGGGGCCATCGGCCCCTTGTGGTTCGGCAAGGGGGAAGATCACGTTGCACGAAGAGCGGAGGCCATGAAACAACACGACGGTGGTGATGCTAGTGGTTTTTACCCAGGTTCGGGCCGACGTGAGGCGTAAAATCCTACTCCTACTTTGGTGGATTGGATGGAGGAACATGATGAACACGCAGTGCTCTAGCCCGCCAAGGTGGCCTCGGGGAGAGAGGCTACGCACGTACAAGTGTGTAAGGGTCCGAATCCTTTGCTAGTTAGCCTTGGACCTCCTTTTATAGCTTAAGGGGTGACCACAGTGGCAAAGTAGTCTTTATCTAATGATTAGATAGCTAATAGTGCTATCACACCTAACTGTGGCAGTTAGGACAAAGTGCATTAAATGCACTGCTAGGTGTCATGTTGAGGACGAAGCCCGGCAAGCCTGCCATGCCGCTTAATCATCTCCTACTTATCTGCTTGACACGCCTCTGTACGGCTGTCATATGGGGGTAAACTGTCTTCCAAATGGCCGCCACATGCTTCGTGGAAGCCACTTAATCACTTGGGGGCTCGACACCGCACTGATAACTGATTTGCGTTGTGGTGCGGTGGAGCGGTGGAGTGGTGACGCCTTGGCGGGGAGATTTGCCCTTGGCGGACCTGGCAAGCCTGCCGGGGAAATCTTGGACTTGTCCTTGGGGCGGCCTCGACTCAGCCAGGCTCTCCTGCCCGGCAGGGGAGGCCTTTCCAAGGTGATGCTTTGCTGTCTTGTTTGTCTTGGTCTTCTTGATCCGCTCTTTGATCTCACAAAGAACTGCTTCTCTGGCTTGGCCTTGCTTTGTATGCTGGTGTAGCCATGCATTGCCAACACACATGTGTATTAGTCCGGGCAACAAACGTAAGTGTTCGTTGTACCGACACTGCGCTTGACGAGCTCGTTGTTGATGATGGTGTAGGCCGGCGCTCGGTGCTGCACTTGCCGGGCCATAGCTTCGTCTACGGGCAGCTCACCGTTCAGGAGGAAGCACTGGTACAACGAGCGGCTATACAAATGGTTTTTAACCCCTTTCCACGATGGAGTTTTAAACCGCCGCCTTGCTTGTGTGTGCGATAGGGGGGTCCATCCCACACGACCCAGAAACCGTCAGGGATAGGGAGCCACGATGCAGAAACATTGCCAAATGTAATCGTATGTGATGCAGCAACATATCGCACACACCACATTCTAGCACACATGTGGGATTGGTAATCAAACGTTTCTAATGATGTAGTGAAACCAAACGGTGTTTCATACTTGACCGTCTGCGAAACAGTATCTAAGGCACACAGGCCATCATAGAAACTGTGTGCGAATTGTGCCCCATCGCACACGAGTACTCTGCAGAAATCGTCATCCATGCATAACACCATCGCACACATTTCCCAAACAATTACCATGTGCGATAATGTGCTACCACAAATGGTTTAGAGCCCCTTCACACACATACTAGTGCTGCAAATCGTCTGTGATTTGTTGTGTATCACCAACGGTTGCGGTATGGGTGACGTGTGCTTTCCATTCGGGATCGCACACGTTTCCTAAACAATTCACGAGTGGGATTGCATTTTGGATTGGCCACAGTTTACTATAAGCTCTCGTGTGCGATAATGTGCTATCACAAACGGTTCGGGAGCCCCTACGAACACATAGAAGTGTTGCAAATCATCTGTCATTTGCTGTGTATCACCGACGGTTCCGCTACGATTGATGTGTGCTTTCCCTTCTTAATCGCACACACTCATTTAGTTGAACCATGTGGGCATCAATGGCCAGGTTAAAGAAAAAATATAGCATTTGAATCGGCATGCAAAAAGCAAATTCGCCACAATATGCAATTGAACAAATAGTGTCCACAGGAAGAACATTCATCAAAATTCGCAACAATTGCAACCGAACAAATGGGAGCTAAATTCCAATGATTTGTCAATGTATGCAGGACATAATTCATCATACTGTATGAAATACAAAGACCTCATCACATGGAAAACAATGGATCCATGCATACATGTTTAGCGTCTAACTATTACTCATTGTTTCAGGAGAAGGCATGCTGAAATCTTCATTATCACCAGTGGGCTTGATGCAGTGATTCAGGAAGAAGTTGTTGATAATTCTCCTAACCATCAGCAATTCACTAGCGGGGAGTTGTTCAGGGGTCCTCAGTTCAAAGATGAGCTGCAAGATTTTTAAGATCAGAATGTGCCATATGAGAGGAGTAGAAGATATTAATTAAGATAGACTTACTCATACTAATTCACGAGAATCTTCACAATAATCAGTAGATTTGCAGATGAAGATCATGTGTCTGCAAACATAGTATCCACAAAGGTTGATCCCTGCTTGTTGCTGAGGACACTGTAATTTTTTGTACAGAATTAGTCATGTATATGCCCTGTTAGGAACAACCTAACCTGTGTTAGATGTATTTATTTTGTTTGGACAGAAATAGAAAGAGGTTTATTTAGAAACTTGAACATTTTACTAGCGTAAGAAAAGATATTTGCAAACTATTGGATGCATTTTCCGAAAATAACGGATTTAGGTGTCTTACCGGTGAAACGATCTCGTGCCGCAAAGGTAGTTCCCTCTTGAACAGTTTCCCTGGTTTAGTTTTCCACAATGCCAACACACTGCAAATGAAGATGAATTTTCACATACTCAATTCTTGAACCAGATACGAATGCAAATTAATTTCAACATCATAGAATTCAATACCTATCCATGAATTGCTGAAGATGCATTAGATCGTGAGGCTTTATTGACTCTCTGAGAGAATCCATGTAGTAAACTATGTTCTTGTTTGAAACAATGAATACCAAGATCCAGTGATTGCTACAGATTAAGAAAACCATGAACTTATGAACTATGTCAAAATCTAAAAGACAATCAGTGTATGCATGGTTGTTTATTTGACTTACCCTTCATGATATGGCCAGAGAAATAATTCTGCATGGGACGTGTTTTCAAAGATACGGGCGACCTTCTTAATAGCCCACTCCGGTTCATCCTTATCACGTAATAATGTGCCACTTGCTAATGCAGGATCTATGAAATACACACTCTGCCTTTTTCTTCTATACGCTATCAATCCCCTAAGAGGAATAAAATACAGTTAGTTGTTTATCATTTACAGTCTTGTATGGACAAATTGATCAGAGTTTGTTAAGTACTTACGAAATCAGGTATCTAACAAGAGTGGCATCGAGCACGTCAAAGTTGAAGAAGAGATATAAGTCCTCGAAACCCACACTGATGGAACCTGAATCGAGACAAAAATGATCTCTGTTGTAGTGGACTAGCAGAACATGATGACCTGTTGACATTTGATCCATGCAATATTTATGTAACAAGCGGTAACTGGAACTGCACTCATCAAAGTATCCGCCAACAAGAAATGGCTGGCCATGGACGTAATTGCGTGCTTCAAGTACGCCTGCTTTATTTTTAGCAAGCATGGCATTGAATTCTACATTGTCCATGTTGTCATAAACAATATTACTCCCTTATTCGAACAACTTGATGGTAATTTCGTTCTGTGAAATGAGTGCCTTAAGTAAGAGGCTATCGTTCTCATTTCTCCTCGGTCTCAGGGCCCCTTTCCTCACAGGTGCAGCCTTTTTGCCGTTCCTTCTTGGTACTTTAAGCACTTCTGATGCAAGGTCTGGATGGTTGAAAGGCAGACTGCCAAGCAGACGGTGAAGCTACGACGGACTACTGAGTAGACGGTTTAGCTACACCGGACTGCTGAGCTGGCGGTGCTGCTGTGACGGATTGCTGGGCTATCGGAGCGAAGGCATCGGACTGCTGACAAGGCATTGAAGTTATGTCAGGTTTTTGCGCAGGTGGTGCCAACTTGTCAGTGTACTGAGTAGGCAGTGCTGACGTATTGGTATGCTGATCACGTGACTGCGGACCAATGGACTGATGAGCAGTCAGTTCTGGACCTTCGGACTACTTATCAGGCGGTTCAGAAGCATCAGAATGCTTAGCAGTCCGTTCCACCAGGTTGGTCTACTGAAGTTTGGTCTACTGAGCTTGCGGTGCCTCTGAGTCTCCCCGCTGCTTCAGTGGCCGGCATCTGAACCGGTGGTGTGTCTTCAGTAGTTGTAGGGCTTGCCACTGGCTGCTCTGGGGCGTACGATGACATGGCCTGTATGGCACAAAGTCGGGCGGGCGATCACAGGTTGATGCATCAACCATCGGATTATGAGTATTAGGTTCCTTGTGGGAAGCACGTGACAACTGTTGTGGCAAGGAGAGAGTCATTGGTTGAAGGGTGACATTCGTTGCTCTTGGTGGGGCTTCAGGGATCACATCCATGAAGTCTATTTCCTTTTCGTGGCCATTGGATGTGATGTAACAGTGTTTCTCCCAAGGTCCTCTGCTCATCAAAGTCCCCTAGGACATTCTTCAGGGCAAATTCATTGAATCCAGGCTTTACTTCAGTCACGTAGCACTTCACACAACCCGGCTTTAATGGCACATTGACCAACAAGAGGCCCCCTTCCAAGAGGGGGGGGACCTAGGCTATTTCACATTTTAACACACCTTCATAATGTGTAAGCACACCCCTCAATCTGTCTTTCATTCCAGATAGATCAGCTATAGCATCACACGTGCATCTGCAGTCTCAGTGTCTCTGGGGGCAGCTGATGCACAACTACTCTTATGTAGTGTTGTCATGCAATAAGCAACATCCTCCATGCCCGCCTCCCCTCCCATCTACTGGCTATCTGTCAGTGTTAGAGTCTTGTGCATCATCATTGACTCCTCAATTTCTTTTTGAAGCCCCGGATACATGTCCCTCCTCAACCTTTCATACAATTGATTCTACTTCATTTCAGTCCTCGCTTTTTTCCTGCTGAGCCAGTCTTCTTTGTTGAGTGTGAAAGCCCTCTTGTGCGAGACATTGACACCTATACCCCTTGCACGGCCAGGGGGCTCGTTTGTTTCCAGAGCATCGGACAGAATGTCACATGGCCCTGAGTTCCTTTAGAACCTTCCAGGGATCTTGGAAGCCTTTAACATCACGCGATATAGTTCTTCGTCATGTAAGTTTTCAAAGTAATAAGTTCCGTCATCACGCCTCCTTGCATGTGCTCGCAAGTAGTATCTAGCGCGTTCGCCCCTAATTTCACTAAAGGTCGGTTTCCCACCCGCGGCTACGTCTTCTTTGTCCTCCTGGTCCAGTATCGGTTTCATGCCGTAGTATCCTGCCAGACCCATACGGTGGGGGTGTGTGTTCCTCTTCCGAAGTTCCGATTGCTTGGGACTCTTCTCAGTAAACTCTGTAGTTGCCCTGACCCTTTTGAATTCTGCCCAGACTGCCTTTGTAATTTGGGGGTTTGCGGGGATTGGGTCCTTGCCTTCACTCAAGTACTTCTTGTACAACACGTGCTTCTAGTTTATCCAAGCATCCCTGGCCTTCTTCAGTGAAGTGTATTCCACCTGCATTCTCCATTGCTCTGGAATGTTGAAGTGATCCATGATCTCCCGGACTATCCTTGGCCGTGTTTCTGTGTCAGCCTTCCGAAACCCCGGCAGATTAATGTTGAGCCTTGCCCTACCAACAAATCCACACACACTCCTGAACCTCGTGTGTGCTTTATCTGGTTTAGTTGGAGCCCAAGACTTTAATTCGATATCGGTTACTTCATATACACCTTTAGTCTGGTGTGTGGGATTTCATGGAGCATTCTTATGTGTCCTGACCGGAAGGGTGATTGCGACAACTCTCTCCCATTCCAGATTACTTGATCCCTGACCATCTGCTGGAGACCTAGGGTTGTCGGACTCAGATGAAGATACATGTCCTGAAGCATGAGTGTTGTCGCTGCTACTTGGCATCTACAGAGAACACATGCAAAACTCAGGAAAGGAGGATTAGCATAAAGCTAACAACTTGATAGCAAGCTGTCTAAACATGTCATGCAATAATTTTGAAAATGTATAGCTAATTTGTTAACTTTGTGCGACTCGGGCGCCCATGATCTGTAAATCGACAATAACTAATTGGAACAAATACAACTTGTCGGTGTGTACGACCATCTATGGGGCCATCTAGCCCCTTTGTGGTTCAGCTAGGAGATTGCACAGAGCGCAAAGAGCAGGATTAACAGGGGGCGCAATGATCTTTACCCAGGTTCGGGCCACCTTTGAGGTGTAATACCCTACTCCTGCTTTGATGTATTAGAAATGTGGATGCACAAGTACAAGGAGCGCTTTCCCCCAGCAAGGCGCAAGGAGGAGGCAGCTACACGTGCAAGTGTGTGTGGGGTTTGAATGGGTTTGAACCCTTGTAACGGTTCCAATGGTCCTCCTTTTATAACTCAAGGGGTTACCACAGTGGCAAAAAGGTAACTATATGTTGATTAGATAGCAAATAGTGATATCATACCTAACTCTGCTAGTTAGGACAAAAAGCATTAAATGCATCGCTAGATGTCGTGAGAAGGAGAAGCCCCAGCACGGACTCTGCACCGTTTGCCTAGCTAACTCCTATTATCTTGACACGCCATTTGGACGGGTGTCGATAAAGGTAATAGCCCTTCCGACGCGCTGACACATGTTCAGTAAGCCCCACCTAACCGCCTACGGGCTCGACACCTCACTGAGCGGCGACTAGCTGTTTGGTGAGATAGAGCGCTGGTAGTTGGCGGGGGCCTGCCGACCACGGAGCTTGCCGGGCCTTCGCCTTGCCGGCTTGGCCTCGCCGGCAAGGACTGCTTCTAGTGCTCCATCTTGATGCTCGTCTTGTTCTTCTCCTTGGCTAGTTGATCAGCTTGGTCTTCTTGATGCGCACCTTGATCTCTCGAAGAGTGACCTCTTTAGCTTCGGAATCTTCACCGAAACTTTAGTTTGGCAAGACCTGCTACTTGTCTGTGCATAGGTCAGGGTATAAAACACCCATGTTTAATACACCAATAGGAGCCCCCGAGCCTAGGCCACACATGCTACCAGGCATTGTTAGGCTAGGCCCAAATAATGCACAGACATGCGGTGTGGATTGATGTCGAATTTTGTTGAAATGACATCTATATCTTGAGATCTTCTTTGCTTCTTCATTAACCTGGACTCGTTTCTATCTTTGGTCTCCCTCCAGCAAATCAAATCGCCGGATGTATACCCACTACGTGTGTAGAAACCAGGGGTGAGCATGCACACGGGTTGCTACTGGACATGGCTCAAACGAGCCATGATCACGGGTGGCCAATGGTAACTGCCATGTCTGCCATTATTTCCTCCTTTACTACGTCTTTCCCATGACGCATGTTATGCACATAACGTGGGATTGGTGTAGAGAGGCGATCATGGAAGTAGTGCGCTGGACAGGGTAGGCATGGAGTCAGATTGGCGAGGTAGGGCGGTTGATGGAGTAACGTGCCAGCCAGAAATGCAGGGCGCTTGACTGGTGGAACGGGGCGGTTCCCCTAAAATGGTGGAGAGCCAGCCCCCGCGCCTCCCCTATATAAGAGGGGCTGCGGAAGGCAATGCTCATTCGACTCTCCCTTCTACATTCTTTCAGCATCTGCCACCACCATGGCGAGAGGGAAAGGTCGAGCTCGCGCTTCTACTGTTGTAGTGAGAGCTTCCCCTCGGCAGCACACTCCTGCTTCAGCTGTGGTTGTGGAGGCCGGCTCCAGCGCTCGGGGCGGGGCTGCAAGTCGGGGTCGTGGAAGACGCGGCGCTCGAGGCCAGGGTGATCAGAGCAAAGCACTCGTCGTTCCACCCCAGCTGCTCCTCCCCTGGCGGAAGGCCATACGGAGGACACGGCACTTGAATTCGTTGTCGAGCTATGCGATCAACCACGGAGCCGGCTGCTACTCCCCCGCCCCTTTGCTAGGGTGATGGAGATGGACCGGCCGCCCGGCTTGTGGTTGCGCGTAGACGACTGTTGCAATGGCTCTATTTGGGTGAATATCGAAATCTCTTCCAACAACATCATGTACTTCAAGTGTGGGTGGAAATCCTTTGTCCGTGCTCGATATCTGGGGCTGGGGCATCTCCTCCACTTCAAGTTAGTCGAATCTGGCACCCTTGCTGTGAAGTTCTTCCGCGCATCAGGAGAGCTCATGGGGTGCTGCATGGAGTGCTCGAGTAGTAGCGAAAGCACCTCCTCGAGCGACAGCGACAAGGAGGGTGATGGTGAAGACGATGACGGCGAGTCCCCGAGTGTCAAGTCCAAAGACGGCGCCTCGGACTCCAGCTGAACGCCGGCAGCACCATCATCTCTAGCTAATCGCCAGCGGCACCATCATCTGTAGCCGAGCACCAGCAGCATGATCATCTGGCCTGCCGAGAGCGCTTCGCTTAGGCGCCCCTTTTGCCCTCCTTGCACTGGATCTAAACCCTAGGAAGGAAGGTCTAAGAAAAGCATTATCGAGCAGTTTTCAATAAATGTATGATATTTGTCGTGCTCAAATAAACGTGTACTGTTCCCCTCGTTTGTCTTTGTTCTTGTATGATTTCTATCCAACATCATACGCCGTTTGGAAGCTCGCCGGCACAGATACTTGCTGCGAGCGCTTTGAGGAACTGGTCCTTAGCAGCCTGCTGGTAGTACTGTCACCGGCAAGGAAACTTGCCGGTCTCAATGCAACTGCAAAGATCTTGCCGAGCGGACTTGATGCAAGATAAGAGAGCGAATAAACACGACAAGGTTCCCTCACGTGAAGGTTTCTCATACAACACGAAATCATGCAAAGGGAGAACTGTAAATGTAAAAAATAAAAGTTTCTAGTTGTCTTCCAACTTATATTTCTTTGTTGTACTTCTTGTCGCATGAAATGTGCAATAATACCGTTATCCCGTCATCACTCCTTCCAGGAAACTCACACGCGAGGAACCCTTCTGTCTTTTGAGAAAAAGAAGAGAAAAGAGTGGTATGGAGATCTCAGCGGTATGTTAGACATTTCATTCAAGCAAGAATGTAATCACAATGTTACACATACTGATACATAAGTAAATATGCATAGAAAGTTGTGAAACACTTAGCTTTATTCACATATGCGCAAGGTCTGTGCCTGGTTTTGTACAAAGGGTTACAAGTCTTTGAGACAAAGCTTGTACAAAAGGGATTGCCGGGGCAAGGCCCGACAACCGTGCCTCATGGGTAGAACTTGCAAAGATGCTTGATATTCCACGAGTTTTGCACACGAATGCCATCTGTGGTCTCCATACGGACTGCGCCAGGTCTGGTGACTCGTACTACCCGATAAGGGCCTTCCCAATTTTGCATCAACTTGTTTGATCCCATGGCAGATTGAACACACCGAGGACAAGATCGCCTTCCTCAAGGCTTCGGGCATGTACCTTGTGGCTATGATAGTGGCGCAAGGCTTGCTGGTAGTGTGCAGCTCGCATAACTGTCCGAAGACGATCTTCCTCAAGGAGCACAGCATCATCTTGCCATAATTGCTCTTGCTCTACCTCATCGTAGGCAAGTACTCGAGGTGACCCGTATGTGAGTTCCGTGGGGAGCACCGCTTCTGCTCCATAAACTAGGGAGAAGGGTGTTTGGCTAGTAGCTCAATTTGGTGTCATCCTGAGTGACCAAAGGACTACTGGCAACTCATCAATCCAGCGTCTTCCACATTTATGCAGCCTGTCAAAAGTTCTTGTCTTGAGGCCACGCAAACACCGAGCTCCTGTAAACCTCCCTTAAAGGTTTTGGCCAATAAAGCGCTTGGTGCATACAAAAGACCGAGAAGGCATCTGTCCCTATGAGTCCCCACCATCAATGGCAAAAAGCTGGTCAATAGCTCAGAAGCGTAGACATGCGGCAGGAAGCGGCCTGGGTTTCTAAAAACCCCGATGATAATATCCGCCCTATTTTTTATTCCTTCTTTATCTACTCTATTACGTTGTATTCTTCTAGTTCCTCTCGTCATAGCTTGGCATGTAAAGGCTTGAAGTTATAAAGAAAGCGTGCCCTTTGGAGGTCCTTATCGTATTTCTGCGCAAGCACTGCCTTTGCGCCTCAAGAATGTCTTTAAGATACAAATGATATGGGCCCAGATCCCCCGTCTTGAAATATAAGTCTGAGGTACTCGGTGTCTCGGACGTTGCTTTATATGCATCAGTTTCGAACCTAGATTTTGGTCAATAGTAGGGTTGCCTAGATCCTATGTCTACCTATTACGTTCCCAATGAATTCGGCTAAGGGTGTAACGGGAGAACCACTGCGATTGTGCCGCCAGGTTAATTGGCAAATCGCCTTAGTGGAGAAAGCCAAAAACTGAATATCTAGGTAGGCGCAAACTGATCGGCCATCCGCGGACCACGTTCAGCAAAGTGACGATAGAGATCACCCGTGTTAAACGAAGGGCTACCCTTTTAGCCGAAGTGTGTCATGGCTTAGACCTCAGCTTGCTAGGCCGACCACTTCCTACACCAGGGCCTCGTCATCAGCCCCCACAGTCAAACTCCTATGACTAAGTGAAAGCTATCAAGCCATTATAGTCTGGTTGCCTGGTTCCTATGAGTACAGACCGCCTCCGGGTACTGAGACGTCAGCCTAGGGTCAAAGATGCCTCAAGGAACACCCTTTGTATACTCTACATTGGGGCTGAAGCCAACGACTGGCCATTTAGTCTAAAAACAGTTGCACAAGAGGTAACACAATTAAAAAATACACATAGACGAAGGAATTTAATGCCATACTCACTCCATCAAATGATAACTTTTATACATTTCACAACTTCGGCATACCGTAGTGCTACATAGAAATACAAAGTGTCCTTCGGACACATGGCCTCTATAACCAGGGCTCCCTCCTCCACCTCGGCAAAGAACTACTCTGCGGTGTGCAGCTTGTCTACTGGGGGGCATGGCAACCATCAATGCATCAACCTTTGGAAGTGCGTTATCATGCAGGCATATGCCCTCCGTGCTCCTTCAAAGCATGTCGGCCTCCTCCAGTTGTTAATGTCGGGGGCAGCATCTCGCAAGTGAGCCGAAAGGCCAAGGAAGCTGGTCAGAAGTGCTTCGCCAGGCCATAGTGCGACGCAGAGGTCCTAGAGTACTGATCTCGTCATGCGGAATAACTCCACCAGCTGCTTCACTCGATGATTTAGCAGCTGCGATGACGGAGACCCCGGGAACTGCCCCTAGAATGCCTTCTCCGCTCCATGACCCGCCAGTTGGTCGAAGTGAGCCACGGCATCCGCCATGCTCTGTGGGAGATCTGCGAAGACTTTTGTGGAATGTCACAGCTGGGTGAGCTCGACGCACCATTTTGATCAGGACACCACAACCATCGACAAGTCTCCAGCAATTATAGGTCCAATCACAAGAAGTCACACCAAACTAATAAGTGACCAGGTGAACACTAACTTAAGTTTACCTTGTAACCTTGATGACACGACTATGCTTTCATCCCCATTGTTGTTGGTTGAACTTAGGTATCACATGGAATAAATCCAACAACCTATGAGCACTTGAAGCAACCGGTTTGGAGGAACAAGTTTGGAGAAAACAAATTTCAAGTGAAGTTGATGGTGTCAGTTTTTACCTCTGATGTTTCATTGTGCCACACCCATGTGGTGGAGAGACGGGGCCATAGGGGTACATCACCAGAAGCTACATCAAATTTACTTTCCAATGCGAAAAACCTCACATCATGTGAGTCAAAAGCTCTAGTCATTCTCGTGGAAGGTGTCCAGGCTGTCAAGGCTTCGCGAATTTCTGAGGAGCTCTCCAACAACTCCCAAAGTTGACTGCTTATTCCCCCAAGGAAGCCATGCAAACCTGCTTACATTTGAAACAATTTTCACACCTAGCCAAGGGGGGTTGTCCCTGCTATAAAACCCAATCTCCCCCATCCTCTTGGGAACCTTTTGTCATACCATTCAGCTACAAGCTTATACAGCAAGACTGCTAGAGAGATCTGAGAGATCCTTGCTACATTTTCTCTTGTGAGTTCATCTAGGTTCGCGAGAAGGAGCCTCTTGTTCCCCCTAATTCGTGATCTATGGTTCTGGTCGTTTTGTGTGGGTTAGTCCCAGTTTGTGGTTCTATGATTGTTCGGACAGCAGGTTGGAGTTCTTGTAGCTTTGGTCAGCCATCCCCAACGTATGGGTTGCATCCAACCTTGGCAGGTATAAAGCTAGTTATCCTGTCTGCTTGCAGCTAGTTACCCCTTCCGATTTGATCCTACAACGTGAAGATTGGGCCACCCTCGGGTGTGACTCGTTCATCGGGTTCCCACCTATCATCTGGCATCAGAGCCTTCGTTGACATGGTAGGATCTGTTATCCAAGTTTATCTTGCTATCATCCCTTTAGATCGAGTGTTTTCATGCTATATTTTCTGTCCTAGAAGTCCAAAGTCCCATAAAAAATAAATCCAAGCCTTCTTGGTGCTGAGATCTTGTTGTTGCATACCATGCAAGTTCTTCATCTTTTAGATCTGCACCAAGTTCATCTTCGTAGTTGCTTTCAGATTTGGTTGTTGTGCTATGGAAAAAGAGAGACAAAAGTGGCAAAAAATCAAAGAGAGAAAGAAAAGAGTGGCAGAAAAAAAAGTCAAGAGAGAAAAAGAAAGTGTCGTGTAAGATCAAAAGTTTCAGGTTGGTAGAAAAATTTCAGAAGCTTGTGTGTTGTGTGTTTTCAATCTTGGTGCAAGGTCCAACAGATCCATCCACATATTTTCTTGGTTTGCATCAACTTGATTTCAGCACAAGCCCCTTTTTGTTTACCCCACCGAGCTCCACCAAAAACCGAACCTAGTTCTTTGATCCCTGTCTTTCAATCGCTTTAACACATCCGGGAGAAGCACAATCTGATGTGACTTCATAAGAACTTTGGTGAGTAAGAGGTGAGGTTGTGTGATTCCACAAAATTATCCTATTCCACTTTTGACCTTACTAACATGGCATGATCTAGATCGAGTGTTCATGGAGAAAACCATGGGGAAGAAGATGCCCAGTCACACATGCCGAGCTACAGCGACTCGAGAACAACTTACTCCAAGCCATGGAAAGGATGCTTCACGAGTATCCTTCAGCAGGTGGTGATAGGGTTCAACACCGACAACACCCTATTGATCCACTTGAGGAAGTTGGGGATGAGAATTTCGTGCACGCTGCTGTTAACGGTGCCTTGGAGGATGATAACAACAGTTATGGTGGACATGTGGCTGCTGCTCATGGGCATGGTGTTGCTGCTCATGGAGGGCAGCGTGTAGGACAACTTCGAGGGCGAGGCCATGGTCCTCGTGGGCACTACTATGACCCTCATGAGCGTGTTGCTCGTGGTCATGGAGATGATTTTGATGATTATGATGGTGTCCCATACCGTTGTGCTGTTGAAGATGGGCGTCGTGCAAACCATCGTGATAGAGATGGTCGAGATGACATAGCAAGAATCAAGTTGTACGTCCCCAAGTTCACGGGAAAAGAAGACCCCGATGCATATTTTGATTAGGAAGAACAGTGTAATCAGATTTTTTGTATCCATAATCTCGCCGATCCCAAGAGAGTCAACCTTGCTTGTGTTGAGTTTTCTGGTTATGCACTCACTTGGTGGAACCAACTACAAGAAAATCAGCTGCTGCTAGGTCATGACCACATTGACACTTGGGAAGAGATGAAACAAGCCATGAGGCGAAGGTTTGTTCCTTCACAATATCAAAGCGATCTTCAAAACAGATTGCAGCGCCTCAGATAAGGTACGCGCATGATGGATGAGTACTATAAAGAGATGGAATTGTTGCTGGTTCGTGCTCGTATTCATGAATATGAGGAGTCAAAGATGGCAAGATTTCTGCATGGTCTCAACAATGAAATTTCTGATTTTGTTGAGATGTTTCCCTATAACACTCTACAAGATAATCTGGAGCAAACAAAGCGCACGGAGAGGAAGGTGCAGCAGAGTGGTCATGGACAAATATCTCATAACCGCACCACTACACCATGGCAAAGGTTGCAGCCAAGTGCTTCGCATGGTGGCCCTCAGTTTCCGCATACTTCACACCCTACTGCCATCCGGCGAACAGCGGCTTCATCGGCATCATCCCGGCTCCAACGAATGTTGACAAGCGTGCTCCCTCTGGTGCTGGAAGTACTTCTAACCCCATGGTTGTACCATCATCTCGAAGCCAAGATATTGAGTGTTGGAAGTGCAAAGGGCATGGTCACATTTCCTTTGGATGTCGAAACAAGAGAGTTCTATTTATCAATGAACAAGGTGAATGGGAATCTAAGAGTGAACATGAAGATAGTGGAGCACCAGATGATCATGAGGATGAAGAGGGCGAGCAGAGTGGTTCTGATATTCTGTCCGACATGGGAGATTGCTTTGTTTCTCGTCGTGTGCTTAGTGTCAATGCAGCTAGAGAAGAGAAAGGACAACAACATAATATTTTTCACACCCGTGGCACCATCAAGGAAAAGGTTTGCAGAATTATTGTTGACAATGGCAGCTGCAAGAACATTGCAAGTTCAGATTTAGTAGAGAAAGTGGGACTAAAGCAAAGAAGGCATCCAAGTCCATATAAGATGCAATGGCTCAATGATCGTGGTACACTTCAAGTAAGCAACATAGTCACTGTTTGGTTTTTCCATTGGGAAGTAGGGAGATCAAGTGGAGTGTGACGTGGTGCCAATGCAAGCATGCCAATTGTTGTTGGGAAGACTTTGGTTGTATGATCATGATGTACAAATCAGCGGTCGTGCTAATCATCTCTCGTTCCAATAGGAGGGAGAGCGCATATCTTTGCACCCTTTGACACCCGAATAAATATTGATGGATGATCTGAAAAAGAAAGAGAGAGTGAGTGAGAAACACTTGAGTGACATCCACCAACATAGTGAGCGAGAGAATCCAAAGCGAAATAAAACCCCATGGCTTAACTTGACCAAGACATGGGAAAATAGGGATTAGTTATGATGGCTAGGAAAAGGGACATGAGAGAGTTGAGAGACCCAATTCCGCGTTCTTTGTATTTTTGTACAAGGACAACTTTATTTCTACTAACGAATTACCCTCTACCACTCCTCGTGTTGTTGCTGAAATTTTGCAGGGGTATGAAGATGTGTTCCCCGAGGAGATACCACCAGGGCTGCCACCACAAAGAGGCATTGAGCACTAAATTGATTTGGTCCCAGGAGCCCCATTGCCTAACCGACCACCATACCGCACAAACCCGGAGGAAACCAAGGAGATTCAGTGACAAGTTGAAGGCCTACTAAACAAAGGTTATATAAGGGAAAGTCTCTCTCCTTGTGTTGTACCCATTCTTTTAGTACCAAAAAAAGATGGATCTTCCCGAATGTGTTGTGATTGTAGTCCTATTAACAACATCATTGTGAGGTATAGGCACCCCATACCTAGGCTTGATGATATGCTTGATGAACTTAGTGGCGCCACCATCTTTTCTAAAATTGACTTGCGCAATGGCTACCACCAAATTAGAATGAGAGAGGGTGATGAATAGAAACTGCTTTCAAAACAAAATCTGGTTCGTATGAGTGGTTAGGTATGCCATTTGGATTGACAAATGCACCTAGTACCTTCATGAGATTAATGAATCATGTGCTTAGAATGTTCATTGGCAAGTTTGTGGTTGTTTACTTTGATGACATCCTGATTTATAGCAAAACTTTGGATGAACATGATGAACACATCCGATGTGTGATTGCTGTCCTAAGAAAGGAGAGATTATATGCTAACAGAAAAGTACACATTTTGCATAGACAAAGTTGTGGTTCTTGGCTTTGTGGTTTCAGGTAAAGGTATGGAGGTAGATGAGGAGAAGGTCAAAGCCATCCGTGAGCAGATGCCTCCACAAAATGTAAGCCAAGTATGAAGCTTTCTTGGCCTTGCTGGTTTCTACCATCGGTTTGTGAAGGACTTCAACACCATTGCTGCCCCAATGAAGGAGCTAACCAAGAAAGATGTTCCATTCAAGTGGGCAAACTCACAAGAGAAGCCCTTCCTAGAGCTAAAAGAAAAATTGACATCTGAACCATTGCTTGCACTACCCAACTTTGGTAAGACTTTTGAAATTGAATGTGATGCAAATGCTATTGGTATTGGAGGCATACTAATGTAAGAAGGTAGGCCTATTGAATATTTTAGTGAGAAGCTAAGTGGTCCAACTCTAAATTACTCAGTTTATGACAAAAAATTATATGCACTTGTGAGATCTTTGGAAACATGGCAACATTATTTGGGCCTAAAGAATTTTTGATACATTTCAACCATGAATCTCTAAAGCACCTTAGGGGTCAACAAAAACTGAACAGTAGGCATGCAAACTAGAGTTAATTCATAGAATCTTTTCCCTATATTGTCAAGTACAAGAAAGGAAAAGATAATGTTGTTGCCGATGCTTTGTCTAGATGCCATATTTTACTCTCACAACTTGATACTAAATTTTTTGGGTTGCAAAGCATCAAAGAATTGTATGCCAATTACCCATATTTTGCTGAAACACACTCAAAGTGTAGTAAGGGGAAAGGTTGGGAAAAGTTTCACTTCCATGATGAATTCTTTTTTCGGGCTAAAAATTGTGCATCCCAGATTGCTCTGTTCGTTTGTTGCTTTTGCAGGAAGCTCATGGTGGTGGCCTCATGGGACATTTTGGAGCAAAGGAAACTAAGAGTGTTCTGATTGACCATTTCTTTTGGCCAAGGATGAGGCGCAATGTTGAGCGCTATGTGCTACATTGTGAGATCTGCCGCAAAGCTAAGTCATGTTTAAACCCTCATGGACTTTATACACATTTATCAATTCCTAGTACACCTTGGGAAGATATTTCTATGGATTTTGTTCTTGGATTACCACGCACTAAGAGGGGGAGTGATTTAGTTTTTGTGGTGGTTGATAGGTTTAGCAAGATGGCTCATTTTATCCCGTGTCATAAGAGCGATGATGCTTCACACATTGCTGATTTGTTTTTCAGGGAAATCATATGGCTACATGGAGTACTACGCACTATTGTTTCAGATCGTGACACCAAATTTCTGAGCTATTTTTGGAAAACATTATGGGCAAAGTTAGGAACAAAGCTTCTCTTTTCCACTACATGCCACCCACAAATGGATGGACAAACTGAAGTTGTCAACCGCACACTATCCATGATGATGAGAGCAGTTTTAAAGAAAAATTTGAAGATGTGGGAAGAGTGTCTCCCACACGTGGAGTTTGCATACAACAGGGCAGTACATTCGACCACCATTTTTTTCCTTTTGACATTGTTTATGGTTTCAAACCTGCTGCTCCCATAGATCTTTTGCCTTTACCATTGCAGGAGCAAACTAATCTTGATGCAAGTATGCGTGCTGACTTCGTGAAGAAAATTCATGAGAAGACCAAGGAAAATATTGAGAAGATGACTGAACAATATGCAAAATTAGCAAATAAGGGAAGAAAGAAGGTGTTGTTTGAAGAAGGTGATCTTCTGTGGGTACACCTGTGGAAGGATCGTTTCCCAGATCAACGCAAATGCAAGTTGCAGTCACGTGGATATGGTGCATTCAAAGTGCTTGCAAAGATCAATGACCTTCCGATGGATTATGGTGTTAGTTCAACTTTCAATGTGTCCGACCTCTCTCCATAATTTGGACCATCACAGTCGAGGACGACTCCTTTTCAAGAGGGTGGGGGATGATGAGGACACCATAACCATCGACAAGTCTCCAACAATTATAGGTCCAATCACAAGAAGTCGCGCCAACTAATAAGTGACCAGGTGAACGCTAACTTAAGTTTACCTTGTAACCTTGATGACATGACTATGCTTTCATCCCCATTGTTGTTGGTTGAACTTAGGTATCACATGGAAGAAATCCAACAACCTATGAGCACTTGAAGCAGCCGGTTTGGAGGAACAAGTTTGGAGAAAACAAGTTTCAAGTGAAGTTGAAGCTTTCAGTTTTTACCTCTGATGTTTTGTTGTTCCACACCCATGTGGTGGAGAGATAGGGCTATAGGGGTACATCACCAGAAGCTACATCAAATTTACTTTCCAATGCAAAAAAACCTCACATCATTTGGAGTTGTGAGTCAAAATCTCTAGTCATTCTCGTGGAAGGTGTCCAGGTTGTCAAGGCTTCGCGAATTTCCGAGGAGCTCTCCAACAACTCCCAAAGTTGACTGTTTATTCCCCCAAGGAAGCCATGCAAACCTGCTTACTTTTGAAACCATTTTCACACCTAGCTACGGGGGTTGTCCCTACTATAAAACCCCATCTTCCCCATCCTCTTGGGAACCTTTTGTTAAACCATTCAGCTACAAGCTTATGCAGCAAGACTGCTAGAGAGATCCAAGAGATCCTTGCTACCTTTGCTCTTGTGAGTTCATCCGAATTCGCGAGAAGGAGCCTCTAGTTCCCCCTAATTCGTGATGTATGGTTCCGGCCGTTTTGTGTGGGTTAGTCCCGGTTTGTGGTTCTGTGATTGTTCGGACAGCGGGTTGGAGTTCTTGTAGCTTCGGCTAGCCATCCCCAACGTACGGGTTGCATCCAACCTTGGCAGGTATAAAGCTAGTTATCCCGGCTGCTCGCAGCTAGTTATCCCTTCTGATTCGTTGCTACGTTGTGAAGATTGGGCCACCCTCGGGCATGAACTCGTTCATCGGGTTCCCACCTATCACCTTTGTTGCCAAACACACACTGCAATAAATATAGCTTACCCGAGGCGATTTGCTCCACTTGTTTGAGCACCTCGTAGTCAGCCCGGGCCATGGTCTTGAGCTTGGGATGGGCAAGCTGGAGCTTCTCGAGCTCCTCCTTTGCTTGCTTCCCCTCGGCCTGAAGTTTGTCACGTGCCTCGAACACGCCCTTCAGGCTCTCTTCGACCTCTTGGACTCGTGCCTAGTCCTTCTCCCTGGCCACCTTCTTGGCAGCTCAAGCCTCTTCCGCCTTCACGGCCGCAACCTTCTACTGCTTCACCTCCTGCTGATATTTTTTGAGCTTGGCCTTGAGCGTTTCAAGCTCGGCCAACGTTGTTGTCATTACAATAGTTCAGCCTTAGCTTTCTAGTCGGACTTAAAGCGTTAGTTTTTGACATTGAACTGGTCTTGAACGTCTGACATAGAACCCTAGACCACCCCCGAGGGCTTCTGGGTGACACGGCTGTGGTCATCATTGTTTGGAGGTCGGACGTACATGCCCTGGAAGTTTGCCCGAAAAGCATCCTCAAGGGCCTCCCAGCTGCGAATAGAATGAGTAGGCAGGTTGTTAAGCCAGTGCCTAGCCAACCCCTTTAGCTTGAGTGACAAATATTTAATGGCGTGGAGATCGTCTCTATTAGCCATATGGAGAAGGAAGTCCTCGATCCATACTGCTGGATCAGTGGTGCCTTCGTATGATTCTATATTGATGGGCTTAAACCCTTCAGGGAATTGATGTTCCATTACCCTATCTGTGAAACAAATGGGGTGGGCTGGACCTTGGAATTGGGTGGTGTCCCGTCGGAGGTCAGGTGAGAGCCGTGTGTAGGCCTGATCTCGGGCACGGCCGTTCCTGTCCATCCAGGCATCGTAGCCGTCCAGCCTAGCGGGCGCGCGTCTTCTGGATCCATAGATGGACCAAGGAGGTGCCCTGTTTGCCTCGATGTAATGTCGAACATCGTGAGGGTCTAGGTAATCCATGGGGTCCTTGCCATGGTGACGTGGAGGTGGCCGTGAGTTGGGGTTCTCCCGCATTTGCCTGCCCCGACCTCTAGGGGTCGGTCCGGCTCATTGGCGGCTAGCTCCTCATTGAACTCTAGCAGCAGACACCTGCGTGGGTATGACTTCGACGCACTATGGCGCCAGTCTTCTAGATCTTGTTCGACCGAGAGCACTTCAACCCATTTTTCGTTTTGTGCGTCAGTGTTAGCTTCCAGCTGCTGCTGCTGCTGCTTACGCTTCATGCTCCGAGCCATGGCGATAAGGCGCCGCCAAAAGCGGTCTTGCTCGCAAGGGTCTTCTGGGAGGATGTAGTCCTTAGTATCGAGGCTCTCATCTTCTTTGGATTCCGGCATGTAGTTGTCATCGGCCCCTTCAAAGAGGTCGTCGGGATCTAAGTCCTCGAGATGTCCTTTAGGTGTGCCGTTCCATGCTGGGGAAGCTTGAGGGTCTTCCTCAGGGTTGTCGGCGTCACCGGCTACCGCATTGCCATTGTCGACGGTCGCGTTATTGCCGCTAGGTTCACATTGTTAGCCCTTCGGCTTCTATGCCGACGTCTTGGAGGGGAGTTGGGGGTGTCAACCATGTAGACATCATAAGTGGATGTCGCGGTCCACCAGCTAGTGTTTATCAAAGGCGAGGTGTTTTCAGTGGGGCCATCGGCATCTTCATCCATGTCTATGGCCTCACCATAGTCCAGCACATCGGTTAAGTCATCGACCATGGCGACTAGGTGGGTGGTGAGTGGGATGTAAATTTCCCGATCATCGGCTTTAAGTCTGATCTGCTCATAAACCGAAGATTTGCCGTCCGAGATAGACATACTCTAGATACGATCGAGCATCTCATTGAGGTGGGACAGTTCTTCAGATTATAGGTGGGGCTGACCCGAAGTATACCTGGCATGTAACTTGACACGTCTTTGGTGTAAAGGGGATATAGAAGCCATTCCGGATCCTGCACCAAGATCAGATCTAGGCCTGATGCCACTTTAGAGGTGGGAGACAGATCTACGTCTGGACCGGAGATCGAAAGGGGACCGTCCGGGGTTGTTACGCCAGGGGTCTCTGGTGATGCCACGACGGAGATCGGTTCCAGAGTCGAGCCTTCATTCACCTAGCCTTAGAGTTAGACCACATCTCACGATCTCGAGGAAGATCAACTCTGCACTTGATACATCTCCATTGATATAAACAAAAGCAGGAAGTAGGGTTTTACCTCCATCAAGAAGGCCCAAACCTGGGTAAAACATCGTCTCTCTGTTCCTGTTACCATCTATCCGAGATCCACAGCTCGGGACCCCCTACCCCGAGGTCTACCAGTTTTGACACCGACACTGGTGCTTTCATTGAGAGTTCCATTGTGTGATCGGCAGAAGGATCAATGGCATCGACAAGAAGCGCAGTATCAAATTAAACTCAGTCCAGAGAAGTGCATCTTCGGGGTCCCGGCTGGTAAACTCCTTGGCTTCATTGTGTCCAGCCGAGGAATCGAAGCCAATCCGGCCAAAATTCGAGCCTTGGACCATTTGGAGGTACCAACAGAGCTCAAACACGTACAAAAATTGGCGGGCTATGTGGCGGCCTTAAGACGCTTTATATCATGACTCAAAGAGAAGGCCCTACCCTTCTATAGGCTATTAAAGCAAACAAAAACATCTAAATGGACCAAGGAGGCCGCGGCGGCCCTGGAAGACATCAAGGCTCTCCTCGCCACCAATCCCATCTTGGCAGCACCAGGTGTATGTGAACCAATGATATTATACATCTCGGACACAAACCAGGTGGTTAGCGCAGTTCTCGTGGTCGAGCGAGACATGTAGGGTCACAAATTCTAGGTCCAGAGGCCCATTTACTATGTCTCCGAAGTCTTAACTTCGTGCAAGTCACGATACCCTCACTATCAAAAGATAGCCTACGCCGTCTTCATGGCCTCACAAAAACTTCGGCATTACTTCTAGGAGTGTTCGGTGACCGTGGCATCCGATGTCCCGTTAAGTGACATAATTAATAACGGGGATGCAACGGGGCATATAGTCAAGTGGGCCATAGAGCTCCTACCTTTTGAAATCATCTACAAACTGCGCCGGGCCATTAAATCCCAGATGCTGGCCGATTTTTTGGCCGAATGGACGGAGGCCGAACTCCCCCGGGAATACAACACCTACTCGCATTGGACCATGTATTTTGATGGCTCCAAAATGCTCGCTGGCCTAGGGGCTAGCGTCATGCTCATGCCACCCACGGAAGACAACATTAGATATGTGCTATAAATCATGTACAGGACTCCAACAATGCGGCCGAATACGAAGCCCTCATGCACGGACTCCGGATAGCAGTCTCCATGGATGTCAAACGCCTGGAGGTCCGAGGTGATTCCAACCACACCATCTCACAAGTCAACGGCAAATTCGACGCCAAAGACCGGAAGATGATAGCTTACTGGAACACTGTCATAAAAATCTCAGCCAGGTTCGAGGGGCTGGAGTTTCACCACATACCCCGAGATAGCAACCAGTCCGTGGATCCACTCACCCGAATGGGCGCCAAATGGGATAAGGTCCCAGATAACAGCTTCCTCGAGCGGCTTGTCAAGCCACCTGTAGTCTGGCAAGAAAATAAAGGAACATCAGAGTCAAGCGACGTCGGGCAGCATGCCGCGCCCGAAGATGACGAAGGCATTATAGGCGGCTCAGTGGTTCAGGAAACTGCCTCCGCACATGAAGTCATGGCAGTCATCACACCCTGGACTGAGCCACTCCTCACGTACCTACTCCGAAAGGAGCTCCCCACCAACCAAACCGACGCACGTGGGATCATAACGCAATCTAAAGCCTACAAGGTTCACGAAGGAGAGCTTTATAAAATGAGCACCACGGGCGTCCTGCAACGATGCATATCCAAGGAAGAAGGAAGACTCCTACTTCAGGAGATACACTCCGGCATGAGCGGACATCACGCTGCTACCCGGACCCTAGCAAGCCAGGCTTTCCGAGCCGGCTTCTATTGGCCGACCGCGGGCGCCAATGCCTCGACGCTGGTACTGCACTGCCCAGGCTATCAAGTATTTGCCAAGCAAAGCCACATGCCCTCATGGCCCTTCGCACCATTCCCATCACCTAGCCTTTTGCAGTCTAGGGGCTAGATATGGTCGGGCCACTCAAGGGTGGATCGAACAAAAACAAATACCTACTTGTCATGGTAGATAAATTAACCAAGTGGATCGAAGCAAAGCCGGTCTCCTCGCCCGAAGCTGTCCAAGTGAGAGGATTAATCTCCGGGGTGGTACATCATTATGGTGTCCCCCATAGTCTGATCATGGACAATGGAACAAACTTCACGGCCAAAGAGGTAAAAGCATGGTGTGCAAACATGGGCATTAAGCTCGACAACACATCCGTATACCACCCGCAGTCTAACGGGCAAGTGGAGCGAGCCAATGGACTAATCCTTAGTGGCATCAAGCCAAGGCTAGTGCGCTCCCTTAAAAAGATCGACTGCAAATGGGTTGAGGAACTTGATTTCGTCTTATGGGGCTTGCGTACCACACCAAACAGATCCACTGGATACACGCCATTTTTATGGTGTATGGCGCCAAGGCAGTCCTCCTACGACATCATACATGACGCACCTCGGGTATGCATGTATGAAGAGATAGAGGCCGAGCTCGACTGACAAGATGCCATAGACGCTCTTGAAGAAGAGCGCAATGTCGCATAGGCAAGGTCCGCTATGTACCAACAACAGGCCTGGCGCTACCACGGCAGAGAGGTCCGCGCAAAGGACTTTAACGTCGGGGACCTCGTCATGAAGTTACATCCTGAAAAGCAGAAGCACAAACTTTCCCCTAGATGGGACGGGCCGTTCATTATCGACCAAGTGCTAATCGGAGGAGCTTATCGAATTCGAGATCCAAAGGACGACCGTCTAGAGCCCAACCCCTGGAACGTGATGCTACTCCGACGCTTCTACGACTGACACCTTGCACACTGCCCATGTATATAACTTACACCCTTCCTTTGTTTTATTTTTTATTATTCTATTTTTCATACCTCGGAGCATTTTTCAAATGACCTCGGGGAATAATACAACATGTTCTTTTCAAAACACGCGTTGTTCCACCTCTTATGCACTATCATCTTTAAAGCCACTATATGCATCGGTTTGATTTAAGATTTGGCCAAGCTAGGTTACCCAGCTCTTGTGCTTGCCCCTTATGTTCCCGATATTTCGGCTAGGGCGAACAGGGAGCAGCACTGTGATTGTTACTCCCGGGTCAGCCGGTGTAGTACCTTAGACGGACAAAGCCAAAAGCTAGCGTTCTTACAATACAAATCGGTCTTCCACAATATAGGGTTAACGTGGAAGGGGTCTTTTCAAACCCCGACCAGGGGCTTTAACTCCGAGGTCACCCGTCTTCGGACCGATGTGTTTGACACAGCCACCCGCGGAAAGGAACTGTTGGAAGAACTATTTTCCTCGAAAGATGTTTCTTATGTTAAATAGTAATATAATATAACTTTCCGCCGCCCTCTTGTCTTTTGAGCTGTATAGCCGGATTGCCTTGTCACCGGAACAACCTGGCTTGATTACTTTCGGCCAGTAGTACGGGACACTCCTCAGTCCTCAACCGAGGAGGTGGAAGCCGATGCCTGGATGTCAGAGTTTGGACGCATGGTATGAGAATTGACATAAAGTACTTCGATACATAAAGTCATACACAATTACCACATGAGGTCTAGTCCATCTATTAAGGTATCTAGCGCACAATCCTTTTGCGAAAATCGCGCAGCAGGCATTACACTCTCATAAACATAGCTGTTGGGGATCTCCTCCCCATCTGACCCTATGGGTCCTCCCTCTGCTAGCTCGGTCATCTTCAGACCAATATAGTGGGTCTTCACCATGGCCCAGGCCTCCCTTGCCCCTTCTCGGCAGGCGGATACTTTCCAGGCCTGGATCCGGCATCGAGCTCTTTTTAGCCGTTCGGCCAGGACGGCCATGTCTTCGGGGACCTGCTCCACCTCGGGCCATAAAGCCTGGTAGACATCCTTCATCGATTTCCGTGCACTTTCATGCACCATAGATAGATGATTCGCCATCTCTACGGGCATCGGACCCTGGATGTGAGGGGGTAAACTGAACAAAGAAGCTGCCAAAGAAACGACGTCGGCCTGTTAATCATCTTGGCCAAACTACATGAGGGGCAAATTCTTCGAAAAATGTGACTTACCAAAAATCATGTCATCAGTTCGCGATTCTTTGCAGTGGCAGCCAGTCGAGCTTTTAAGATCTCAATCTCCTTGGCATGTTGGGCATTCTCAGCCCTGAGCATGTTAACGACGTCCACCCTTTGACTAACCACATGATGGTTCGCTTGACGTTGTGACTCTCCATACGAAAGATCCTTGTGGGCCTGCTTCAGGTCTCTTTCAAGATGACCTAGGGCTTCTGCTACAAGGGATTCCTGCATTAGGGTTATATCATTCCCTCTATAGCACCAATAAACGTTGGTAGGAACACTTACCGTGCACCTCCCTAGTGAATTTTTTCACCTGTTCCACCTCGGTCAGAGCAGCATCTAGCCTCACCTTTGTTTGGGCCAGCGCCTCGGTCAGCTGATCATTCTTCCATCGAGCCTCCTGTTAAATGGCAGCAAGTACTGATTAGTATTCAAGCCTTGATACGGTCCCAGGGGCCCATATCAAGCCTTAGGGGCTACTACCATAATTGGTAGTCTTATTTGTCTTCAACCAAATATGTGAAACCCTGACTCAATAAGAACTCAGGTAAATCCTTACCTACAAACCCTACGACAAGACGTCCAATGATTAATCGAAGGCACCTCGGGTTGGCCCGAGGTACGCATCTACCGCGCCGAGGGCATTGTACTCCTGATCTAAAAAGGCCGGATTCCTTAAGGAAGCTTTCTGTCGGCGATAATTCGTGGCACATTGGATCTCGAACGGAGTAGCCGACACTACTGCAGGATGCTGCTAACGTAACACTACGATCAGAGACCCTTTGACGAAACTATGTGCGATGCATTAATCACAAACGGTGGTCTAATAAAACCGTCAAAAAAGATGCAAAAGGTTTGCGATGGCGGTGACATCAAACACGATTCAGATTAGAGTTGTGTGTGCGATGCGTGGCAAATGGTTAATCCAGAAGAACTGTTTGCGATGAGGCAGAACATCAGAAACGAGCAGCCAGATGAGGGCGTGCGCGATATATGGCATACAGTTCACTAGGATGAACTGTGTGTGATTAGGCAACACAATAGAAACAGTCAGCCAGATCAAGGTGTGTGCGATATATGTCATACAGTTCACTAGGATGAACTGTGTGCGATTAGGCAACACAATAGAAACGGTTCAACTGAACAAGATGTGTGTGATACGCGGCAAACAAGTCCGTAATCAGAAATGTGTGCGAAGACCAATAATAACACAGATGATTGCTGCTAATAAGCCATGTGATTTGCTCTGTCTAAAGAAGAATAAAAAATATATATATATATATAACTGAAATAAACATCCAATTACATAAGTGACTATACAGATCATTTGCACCCACCTCAATAAACAATTGCATGCATTCTAAACTAGGAGAAACGATCATCTAGTCATCTACTTCTTGTGACGCTCCCGCCACTGCTTTGTGGCTCGATCCCTCGTCTAGGGCAGGAAGAAGACACTCCCTCATGTCAACGATCCGCATGTACATCTCGTAGCTTGTGTACACGTCCTTGGCCGCGTACTTGACGTGTTGTTCATCCAGTCTCTCATGCCAGACACTGTGCCAGGCGTTCTTGTCCTTCTTGCTCTCATCCTTCATCTTCATGTAGTAGGGGTCGATGATGGCCGAGGCGAGGTCAACCAGGGAGTTCTGTTTGTTGTTGTCACTGCCCGAGACCTTGTAGTGGTCCTGGATGTTGACAAGATTCTGGCATTTCAAGCCCAAAACCTTGAGCGCTTTTAGATCATTGGTGGTGTCCACCGTAGCGAAACTGTAGTCGGAGCTGTTGATAAACCTGGAGAAATGCTCGCAAGGCCTTGTGGCCAGGTGGTAGTGGTAGATGAGGACATCATGTTGCACGCACAACTTGGCGACGGCAACCTTCTGATCATGCCCGGCACTACCGATGGTGTACTCGAGGTCGAAGCCGACCACTTGGTACTTGTCCTCAGCAAGCAAGTGCTCCATAGTTTGGATGGTGCTCTCCACCGAGACCGGCTCATTCGTGTACACCACCGAGAGGTCCTTCCCCCTCACGTGGGTGTCCACTACATGATGCGTGGTGAACTGCCCCCCGTTGTCATCATCGGCCGCTGGGAGCACCATTCGAGCCACGGGGAGCGCCATTGGAACCGCTGGATGTCCTCTCTGTATGTGTCGTCGTCGGTCTGCTTATTGTCTTGTGTGGTGCGAGAGATGAAGGTAAATGGCTGCAGGAATAAATGGGGGTCGGCGGCCTGGATTCTCGGCGCATCCGTATGGCAGTTTTTGCAGCGGGTAACTGCATTGTCGCGCCGCGCCCGGCGCAACCGCATGCATAATGGCAGCACGAACGTACGTGATCCTGCGCCGGAGGGACGCAAGAGCAGAGCGCCTGGAGGGACGCGAGAGGAGAGCGCACGTGGAGGGAGGAGGGCAGAGTGCCCGAAGGGATGCGAGAGCAAAGCACGCTGCAGCCGCCTCAACCGCCAGCAACCACACGCGTAGAGCAGTTGAACACGCAGGGAATGATCGCCTACAAGCCGGCCGGCAGTTGCGTCGCTGCGTAGAGAGCGGCCGTGTGCTACTACCTCTGTCTTGGTCTATTAGCCCCCTTTATATTCTGTGCCATACTTTGCCCTTAAATTTAACCAAAAAAATGTTAATGCATGTTATAAAAATTATATAATTGGAAACTATGTTCAAATACGAATCCAACGATATAATCTTTGGCGACATGCATTCGTATTTTATTAGTTAAATCCTACTTATAAACCAGGACGGGGGTATAGTAGGTAATTAAATCGCACACGTTTTTTTATTAACCGTATGTGTACATGTCCTTTTGTCCTCCTCTCGCACGTCTTGTCACCCCGCTGCCGCAGACGGCTTCGAGCGCAAGCTTGAGCAGTGCGCGGGGGCGTTCTTTTGGCCAAACGGTGGTGAGCCCGTTCCCGTGCAACTGCGCGGGTTCCCGTGCAAGCTTCCCACCCGACTCGGCGAAATTCCCCAAAATCCCAATGCTTACCAGCCTATTATATAAACCCTCACGGGCGGCGAGTCCTGCATCGCATTTTCCCCTCCCTCCCTATAGCTTATCTCATCTGCTTCTCCCACAATCGCCAATGGCACTGGTCTGTCATCATCGCTCAGCCACTCCGCCGTCATTAGAGGACAGCTCCAGCTGGGAGGCTACACCGCGGCGGTGGCGCAGTCCCCGTCATAGTGTAGTGTGCGTGGTGTCCCTGTTGGGTGTGCGCGGAACACCCACCACACACTCCGCCGCCGCTGCCCGTCAGCAGCTGTTGCCGTCCGCCGTTGCCACCACACCACCGTCTGCCGCCGTGGCCGCCACACCACCGTCGAAAGCCAGGGCCATCGCCCGCTCCACCACCACGGCCCGAAGGTGGGAGGTGGCCGTCATGGCCGCCGCCCCACTGCGGGCAACCGTGGCCATCACCCGCTCCACCACCGCGGCCCGAAGGCGGGAGGTGGTGGTCGTGGCCGCCACCCCATCATCGGCCGCCACCCTATCGTCGGCCGCCGTGGCCACCAACCCACCATCGACCGCCGGGGTCATCACCCGCTCTGCCACCGCCGGCCGAAGGCAGGAGGCAGAGGTGGAGGCCCGCACATGCGTCAGCGACCTTGTGCGCTACATCGAGTTCTTACGGGAGGAGGAGGTGCGCATCGTCGAGCACGCAAAGAGCCTTACCGCAGCCATGGCCGCGGCACACGCCGACGTAGAGGTGAGGAATCAGGAGATCTACGAGCAGTCCCGCCGCTTTGAGAGGGGTCATTTGGAGCGGCAGAGGGCGTTCGAGGTGAGCGTCGCTGAATGTGCAGCAGCGGCAGGCACCATATTGCAGTTGTCCAGCTTGTCGGTAGGCTCCTCCTCCTCTTCCTCTTACTGAGCGCGCTCGGCATAGGAGAGGCTGCCGGAAGTAGTACAAAGCCCCACCGTAGTAGTAGTATTTAGGGGCTATTTTGTTCAGTTCATCTGACTATAGATGTGGTGGAACTGTACAACGTACTTAAAATTAGCTAGTATATATAGTTGAACTAGCTATTTCAATACGTGGTTGGCAACAATTGGGGAAAAGTTTGGTCGGTTCAGCTGTTGAGTTGAACTGTTTGTATAAAGAATGACTACTCAATCTATGAATGAAATCTATGCTTAATTACTGAATTTTAGTTGCAAAAATTAGATAGTGCTAGTGATTTTTAGCTGCATATTTTGACAAATGGTAGTGTTACAAGGTTGACAAATGGCAATGTTACTAGATCAACAAATGTCAATCTTTCCAGTTTGACAAATGGCAATATACCCAATATGACAGATGCAAATCTTACCAAATTGTCTGTACGTGGTTGCACACAGGTCATCCAAAAAAACTGTTTGCGTTGAAGGGTGGTTCAAATCCTGCTTGCCAGATTTTCTCTTGGCTTAGCACCGAAGTCTCGCTTTGCATACCTTATTCAATCTGAACCGTTTGCGTTGAAGAGATGCACAAATCCTGCGCGGCGAATTTTCCCTTGGCTTACTGCGGAAGACCATAGCTCTCACTTTGCATACAGGTGTTCTATCTAAAACGTTTGTGATGAAGGGCTGCACAAATCCTGCTCGGCACATTTTCCCTTGGCTTGCTGGGGAAGCTGTCGGTTTACATACGGGTGTTCTATCTAAAACGTTTGCGATCAAGAGCTGCACAAATCCTGCTCGGCACATTTTCACTTGGCTTCCTGGGGAAGCTGTCGGTTTGCATACGAGTGTTCTAACTAAAATGTTTGCGATGAGTGTTTTATATTTAAAAACCGTATTAAACTGCGGCTTGGGCGCCATTAATGGAGAGGATGCGAGCAAGGCGGGCGGCCATGGAAGTCAAAGGGCTCGCTTCCCAGTGAGCCTGCGCGGCAAACAACTCGCACGCTTCCCGGTGAGACTGCGCATTGGAGTACAGCTCGCACACCTCCTGTTTAGTCAAGCACCTGTCCGCACGGTACCTCATAGCCATTAAAAGAGTGAGGCGTGGCATCACGTGAATGGTTAACAGAATGCACATGATTTAAATTATATAAAACATTTGAGATGTTACAGTGGCAGCTATTTGTTTCAAAATGCCTTTGTTGGATATTATTCGAGTGCGCCTTCTCTCAAAATGGACACAAAAAATAGCACAACATGTGGGGTGCCATTCCATGATAGCATGCCAAGTTTCATGAATTTCAGACGAGTTTTGGATTTACTAGAATTTAAAAACAAAGTATCTCAACATTTTGCCGGCAATCAACAGTGCCCTGGTGTTTGAAATTCATTCCCATTTCTTGCATGGGACCTAAGCATGCACCCAAGGACACATATTTTATTTTTCAACCAATTTATATGCACTGGAGCATGTGCATGTAGTTCAAATTTGAATTATGCACATAAAATGCCTAGAAAACCCAGTTAATGTAAAAAATGTCCAAACGAACCCCGAAAAATTCCAAAATTTAACACAACACTCCTGTTGTTCTATGTTAACAGTAGCAAATTTTTGAAAGCATTAAGAGGCAACGGATATCGTTCCGTCCCCAAATGTGGCACGTTCCCTACTGAAACCATCAGGCTTGTTGTGAGAAGCTCTAGTTTGTGAGAAGCTTATACACAAACCTGCCCCAAATGGGACGAAAATTTTACCACGGCATGTTGATGCCGCTCCATGATAGCATGCCAAGTTTCATGAATTTTAGACGAGTTTTGGATTTACTAGAATTTAAAAACCATGTATCTCAATGTTTGCGGTCGAGCGACGGTGGCAGGGTGTTTGACATTCATTCCCATTTCTTGCATGGGACCTAAGCATGCAACCAAGGACAAATATTTGATTTTTTAACCAATTTATATGCATTAGAGCATTTTCCTGTAGTTCAAATTTGAATTATGCACATAAATGCATTGAAAACTCAATTAATATATAAAAATGTCCAAACGAACCCCGAAAAATTCCAAAATTTAACACTCATGTTGTTCTATGTTGACCCTAGAGAAAAAATTGAAATCAAGAAGAGGCAACGGATATCGTTTCGTCCAGAAAAGTGAAACGTTCCCTACCGTAACCATGGGGCTTGTTGCGAGAAGCTCTGGTTTGTGAGAAGCTTATACCCCAACCTGCCCCAAATGGGACAATATTTTTACCACTGCATGTTGATGCCGTTCCATGATAGCATGTCAAGTTTCATGAATTTTAGACGAGTTTTCGATTTACTAGAATTTTAAAACCATGTATCTCAATGTTAACGGCCGAGCGATGGTGGCAAAGGTGTTTGACATTCATTCCCATTTCTTGCATGGGACCTAAGGTTGCAACCAAGGACACACATTTGATTTTTCAACCCGTTTATATGCACTGGAGCATGTGCATGTAGTTCAAATTTGAATTATGCACGTAAACGCATAGAAAACTCAGTTAATGTATAAAAATGTTGAAGCAAACCACGAAAAATCCCAAAAAATGACACAACACTCCTTTTGTTCTACGTTAACACTAGAAATGTTTTGAAAGCAAGAAGTGGCAACGTATATTGTTTCGTCCACAAAGGTGACACGTTTCCCTACCGAAACCATGAGGCTTCTCGTGAGAAGCTCTGGTTTGTGAGAAGCTTATACCATAACCTACCCCAAATGGGACAGTATTTTTACCCCAGCATGTTGATGCCATTCCATGATAGCATGCCATGGTTCATGAATTTCAGATGAGTTTTGGATTTACTAGAATTACAAAACCAAGCACCTCAACGTTTGCCAGAGAGCCACGGTGTCGTGGTGTTTGAAATTCATCCCATTTCTTACATGGGACATAAGCATCAACCCATGGACACATATATCATTTTACAACCCATTTTGGTGCACCGGAGCATGTGCATGTAGTTTAATTTTGAATTGTGCACCTGAAATGCCTAGAAAACCAAGTTAATGTATAAAATGTCCAAACAAACCCTGAATAATTCCAATTTTTTTGACGACACACCTATAGTTACATGTTCACTGCAGATAAAAGTTCTAGCAATTCAAACACCATCCTTTGCAGTTGTGACCCCATTATGTAATTCAAATCAAGAGGAAAAATCAAGTAGATCGCACACAATTTATTATCACCAACCATGTGAGATGCATCACAAAATATCTTGGAGCACTGTCGGAGTATAGTACGCATACGACTTACGCGAGAAGGTGCGTCGGCTATAGTCCACAGCCGGCGTGTCAAGCACACTAGCTCGCTTCCCAAATATCATTTCATTGTTCAATCATCGCCGGTGAAAGATGGGGACGTGGACCCGCTTCGTAAGGGCAACTTCGGCGGCCCACTCCGGCGAGAGCGCGGCCACAGCCGCCAGGCGCGTGCTAACAAGCTTCATGAGCGCGGCCGCAATCTGTGACTGGGCGGCCAAGGCAGCCCAAACGGTCGCTGTTGCTTCTCAGGTGGCGGCAGCAACATCTGCCTCAGGGTTAGCAACTGGCGAGAGCGGCACAGCAGCTGTCTGTTCCGCAGTGGTGGCCTTAGCCCTGATAGAGGCCGCCCACGACCATGTTGAGGCCACCCACGCCTAGCTCATGGCGGTCACCGCACAAATCGAACTAAGCTTCTCCGACAATGGTCGGCAACCCACGGCCGAAGAGTTGGCAATCGCCGAGAGCGTTCGAGCAGCCGTCCGTTCCTGCGCGGCATACCTTGCCACGACAGAGCCCGCCCAAGCCCAGATCACGGCCGCCCACGCCCAGCTCGTGGCGGCCTATTCCAAAGATATGGCGGATGCGGATGGCGAGATGCTTGCCGAGTATGGCGCGATGGATGCCATGGAGCCCCTTCCCCAGGAGATCGTCGGGCGCGAGCTGGACATGGAGGAGGCGGCGGAGATCGACGAGCACCAGCCGTAGTAGTACTCTTTGTTTTGTTTAATTAAGAGCGTCGGTCTTTAATTTGTTAGAGTAATGTTTAGGTCAGCTAGCTTTGTTTAATTGCTAAACTTGCTCGATTAAGAAGTGTGGGTGTGATGTAGTCTCCTTTGTGCACCCAAATTATGCAATGATGTGGATGACCACTGTAACCAGGGAAATTCGAACCAAAAATTTTCACGTTCAACATCATCTCACACGGGTTAAGCTATATGAATCGTTTGTGATGTTCACATATCATACACAGTGCTGAATAAGGGACCGTGTCTGATGACACTTTGCGTGCCAATTTTTTCGCTGCACCGATTCAAAAATTTTGGCTTTCGCGGAAATATCTACCTCCCCGCCCCTCCCCCTTACCAAAAGCCAGATTTCCCCTGTTTTCGCCTTCCTTTCCAAGTTAAAACCTTCATTCCTTGCTTGCAGCGCCGCCTCCTCACCGGTGACCCTCCTTCATGCTGCTCGGCCTCGTCTATCCAGGCAGGTAATCCACACCCGACCCCCATCCTCCTCCTCCTTCCACATCCCACATGCCCCGATCGCCGGCGCAACACCTTCCACCCAAATCACCGACCCCTCCACCAAATAAGCGCCGCCCTAAGCCATGGTGCATGTAGTATAGCCAGGAGCTCAAGGAGCATTTAGCAGCGGAGAAGCAAATTGCGGCCGCACGCGCGGATGAGGTCGCGATGGCTGCCATTCATGCCGACCCCCAGATCTTGGAGGAGCATCTCGCCGTCGAGGCCACCGTTGGCGCCTCACGCGCCGACGCCACGATGCGGTTGGCTGCTTTAAATGACAGTTCGTGGCGTTTTCTCGAGGCCACCCTCGGTGCCTTCGACGAAGACTACGAGGTGTTTTCTCAGCGTGCATGTGCTTACCTCAACTCGAGAGCCAGTAGGTTGGTGCCCGGAGCGGCTCAGGCAACTCACCACTACGACAAGGGCACCCACGATGTGGAGGCCTCGCACTCTTCCATGTCCAAGGAGCCAATCATCTTCGATATCTCTGACGATGAGGAGTAGCTTGTCTTATTAGCTCACTATAAGGACCCATGTTCAGTTTGCTAGCTACGCCGGTTAAGCATGCTCGGTTTACCCGTTGCATGTGCTGCTCCTGCCTTTCCTTAACAAATTCTACTAACTTGTGCTATCTACTTTTACCATGCAATCTGTTGCTCTAGTGTATATGTTCTATATGTCGTGCAATGTGGTGCTCACTTATTAACTGTTTGGTTAATTAGTTGTCGTGTTCAGTTAACTATTTGGTTCAATTCTGTAAATGTGATGTTCAATTCTTCAGAGTGCAATTTTGTATTGTCTTCCATGTGAGAAATAAATCGAATTTATCTTTACAAAATACATGAGAAACAAATACAATTGCTATATTTCCAAGTTGTCAAGCATGCTTGGTTTGGTTAACTATCTGATCTTCTAGTATGTTATACATTGTGCAATGTGGTGCTCAGTTAATGTTTGGTTCATTTGTTGTGGTGTTTAGTTAACTGTTTGGTTCAATTCTACAATGCGATGTTCAATTGTCGTGGGTGCATTCTGTTATTGTATACCATGTGAGAAATAAATCGAATTTGGTTGTACTAAATACACGAGAAAAAAATACAATTGCTATATTTCCAAGTTGTTAAGCATGCTTGGTTTGGTTAACTGTCTGATCTTCTATTAGGGGTATGTTATATTGTGCAATGTGGTGCTCAGTTATTGTTTGGTTCATTTGTTGTGGTGTTTAGTTAATTGCTTGGTTCAATTCTGCAATGCGATGTCCAATTGTCGTGGGTAGAATTTTGTATTGTTGTGCATGTGAAGAATAAATCGAATTTGGCTGCACTTAATACACAAGAAACATATACAATTGCTATATTTCCTAGTTCTTAATCATGCTTGGTTTGGTTAAATGGGTTTTCGATGTGGCTTGAATTAATCTGATGAATCTGCAATGTGCTTATTTTTCATCAACATATTTTACTAATAGCATGCGAACCCTCACTTAACTTGATCACTAACTACCTTATATGTGTTGCAGGGAAACAATGGGAAGCACTGAGGTTTACAATCGAGGTTTGCACATGCATGATCCTTTGTCTAATAGCACATTATTGTGCAATTGCAGGAACCATTCTAATAATTAGGTTTTTAACAATTTGGTCTTGCACATGTAGGTCCTACTGTCAGAGGTTTTGACCCACTGTTCGACCCTTTTTGCATATGGGGAATTGAGTTGTCCATGAATATCAGTCAAGTCAAGAAACTTAGAAAGATTGTTAGGATAAAGAAATTAGCAACAAAAAACAACAAAATCTTTGTCTGCACAATGAAGAAGACATCAGTTCACTACAGGATGGTACTAACTATTATACCTTGCCTTTTTTATTCCTTTGCCCCATTTCCAATATAGAGAAGATATTTATGCACATCCTTGTTTTCAGGCCTTTCCAAAGCAGTTCACTGATGATTACCTCTCAAACCACCTGTATGGTCAGGAGGCGAGGAAGGTATTCATACAACACCCATGGTTCAATATTGAAGTGTTCCTGAAGAGGACGAAGGATGGACAGTCAATCATCCATAGGCACTGGCCTAAAGTTGCAAAGACCTTCAACATCAATGAAGGCTCAATATTCGCCTTCCGCTTCAGTAGTTTTCCACATGAGATTCATCTGTCTATGTACCGTCTATGATGCTAATTTCGAAAGGTTATAGATGTTGCATGTGAAACTTGGTGCTGGTGCAGTTGTGTAATGGGGTAGCTGAGTGCTCAAGCTATATGATGTTGTACTCTGATGTATTTCAATTATGAAATCCTGCTTCCTTAATATGAAAATGAAATATATTGTGTGCTTAATATGAAATGTCAATTAGATTAATAAATGGATTATTAATAATAGGACAATTAGCCTTCTAATTGGGGTTTTCTATTACAAACGGTTATTGAGAAAACACCGTGGGCGATGACCTCAAGCAACGCACATAGTTTCTAGGAATAAACCATGTTGGATCAATGAACAATCACACACGACATCCTCTTGAAAACTGTTTGCGTTAGGCCACCTTGCGAAAACGTTTACCACATAAAAAGTTTGTGTGATGGACAGCCATTGCCGCACAGTTTCTTCTACGCACAATGTGTGATGCATTCAATAACGCAAATGATAAAATTGTTAATATCGTGTGCAATGGCAACACTATCACAAATGATTTAGTGGGGAAAATTGTGTGTGATGCAACTGCGAACGGAAACGTTTTCCTTGGAGTGACTGTGTGGGATGTATATACGAACGGAAACGTACTTCTTGGATTAACTGTGTGGGATGTATATACTAACAGAAACGTACTCCTTGGATTGACTGTGTGCAATGTACATACGAATGGAAACGTTTAGCCGCTACTGACTGTGTGGGATGTACTTACGATCGGAAATGATTTGGCATGTATAATTGTATTTTTTTTTAGCACAACTGTACGTATAACCGTATTTGATCGCTCGCCCGTAGCACACGACCTCACTTTGCCGAGCGTGTGTGACTGGAGGGCCTATCCCCGATGATTTCTGGATCGTGTGGGAAGGATCCCCCTATCGCAGTCACTCACTTGGTGACGGTTCAAAACACCGTCGCGGAAAGGGGTTAAAAACCGTTTCTATAGCACCTCGCTGTACCAGTGCGAGCTGGTCACTGAACCCTCGGGTTGAGGGGCCTCGTAGGCGATTCCCGCGGAGGTATGAGCTTCTGCCTTCCAGGGCAAGGTCGCGGCTCCCTCGACCCTCATGCTTGTTACTGAGGATTGCTTGTGAGATAATCGGAGAATTTAATATCTGCAATGCCTTTGTGCTGGCAAAAATCAAAGAATTGCCTGGTAATCGGAGGGGCACTTTCGCTCGCCCCTGTGACCTTGGCTCGAGCTTCTTGTGCCTCTTGCGGGGGCCTTTCTTGCAGAGTCGTTTCTCTACATAGGCGTTTGCAGCACCACCCCTTTGGAGGAGAAGTCAGTCGACTAGGGCATGGAGGATGAGGGGCTCGCTTTCGATTAGAGGAAGGGAGCGTTACCAATGAAGCTGGCCTTGTCCCCGGTGCATCAGGGGTAATGGCTACCTTTGAGCCGTCAAGGCTCTCCAAGAAAAAAATTCTCCCTTCTTAAATAAGGGCTAGATCTTCGTCCTCATTGAATAAGGGGTCCTCTGCTCGACAGTGCAGCTTCGGCTCAGGTGTCGGGCTGCTTACGCCCTCAAGCCAATGTCTATATATCTGTTCAAAGAGCCGGTACACAGCGGATCAGGTGCCAAGATAAACTCGAGGAAAACAAATAGTCCAGGAAAAACTTACTATTTTGGTGGGATTGTAATAAGACAGCCCATCGCGGAACTATCGTCGGGCGAAGTCCTCCGTCGTCCCTTGATAGATGCTGGCTAGCACTGTCCCAAAGGCCGCTTGGTCGTAGAAACTTTCCTGAATGGTTCATGAAGAATCAGCGGTCCCATTAAACTCATACAATAAGCGAGGGCGCTGCCGAAGTGGTTGGACTCTTCGGTCTATCGCCATGGCCATTACGTCAATGATGGTCAGACCAGTGCGTGTCAGCTGCGTCACTTGAGCCGCCAGCTTAGTTGCCACGGCGCTTTCCTCCGGGGCCGAGCCCTTTGGCCTCCAGTTGTACCTCCTCTTTGGGAACCAGGGCAGTCCAGGCCAGACTGGCTCTAGGAGAGGACGTCGTCTATGTAGAACCACTCGATTGGCCAGACGTCGGTATCCTCCCGAGGTGTGCCTGGTGGGTATTCGGTCCGCTCGATTCAACAAACTTCGGCTGCCCCGATCTCGTATAACTTCTTAGCAGGGGAACAGGGCATTATGCAGAAAAACTTTTGCCACAGCTCAAAGTGTGCCTCGCATCTGAGGTGCATCTCGCAAAGAGCAGCGTACCCCCGCAATATGTAAAATATCGTTGGGAGTGAGGTGCTGAAGCTGCAGCCCGTAGAATTCCAGCAGACCCTAGAGGAAGGAGTGAATGGGGAACACTAGACCGCGCAATAAAATGGAAACAAAACATACCCTCTCGCCCTCTCGGGGGGACAGGTGATTCTCCGCGTACACTTCACCGTTTATGGATGTCAATCCCGCGGGTCGCTGTTAGATCTAAATCTGGCAGGTAACCGTGCTTGGCTAGGCGCTCTAGATGAAGGCGCGAGATAGCACAACTGCCCCAATCGCCCATGACAGGGCCGTGAGGGTGCCTTGAGGAGACTGAGTCGCTCGCCATTGTAAACTCTTGAGGATGGACTTGAGGGAGGAGAATCGCTCGTGCGGGCGACTTAGAGAAGAAGGATTGGGCCAGCACGGTAAATTTGCATGACTAACCCATGAGTATAAAGGGGAAGATGCCGACGCGTCGATGTTTCACCATAAAGTGACTCACTTCCCTGTAAAGGTAACGTTACCAAGGTAAGGGGCTGGAGCCACGTGTGGTATGTCCGGATCCACCTGACAGGCTTATTGATGTCTGAAAACTACTTCGAAGGGAACTTGCCTCTCGAGCCAAGACTCTGGATCCAAAGTCCAGCAATGTCTTCTTTGGCGTCGAAGACCCGTTCAGGGGATACTAACGGTGTCCTAGATTAGGGGGACTAACCAAATCGGCCCATGCTCCCCGGGTTGGGCCAACGGGCCCCCATTCGTACTCAAGATGGACTCCGGAGGCGATATGCTGGAGGCGTAATCGAGACTACCTCCAGCGAAGACTTGTCGTATACTCCAAGATTTATCCTACCACCTTGCTCCTACATACCGACCTTGTAACCCTAGATACCCTACCATCAAGAGGGCCCAAACCTGGGTAAAACATCGTCTCTCTGTTCCTGTTACCATCTATCTGAGATCCATAGCTCGGGACCCCCTACCCCGAGGTCTGCCCGTTTTAACACCGACACTAACTGACGGTGTCCGGGATTAGGGGGCTACTAACCTAGTCGGCCCGTCTCCTCGGGTTTGGCCAGTGAGCCCTCATTCATGATCAAGATGGACTCTGGAGGCCGTACATAGGAGGCGTGATCAAGACTACCATCACTGAAGACTTGGTGTCTACTCCAAGATTTCTCCTGCCACCTTGCTCCTAGATATCGACCTTGTAACCCTAGATACCCTACCTGGCGTGTATATAAGCCATGGGGTTTAGTCCGTAGAGGGGACATCAACGCAATACCATTCACCTAGCCTTAGAGTTAGACCACATCTCACGATCTCGAGGTAGATCAACTCTGTACTTGATACATCATTGATATAAACAAGAGCAGGAAGTAGGGTTTTACCTCCATCAAGAGGGCCCAAACCTGGGTAAAACATCATCTCTCTGTTCTTGTTACCATCTATCCGAGATCCACAGCTCGGGACCCCCTACCCCGAGGTCTGTCGGTTTTGACACCGACACTGGTGCTTTTCATTGGGAGTTCCGCTGTGTGATTGATAGAAGGATCGTTGGCTCATCTACAGATCAACTGTGCCAACGAAAATCTCAATGAAAGTACCAGACCATGGAGTTACACCTTAGACATGCTACAGGACCCGAACATCCAGCCCGTCCCCCGGACATCCGGCCCCTATCCAGAAATCCGGCCGAACCCTATAGCACCAAAGCCAGAGCCAGGCCGGACATCCGGCCTAGGCGCCGGACATCCAGCTTGTCCCGAAGGCCCGAGCATCCAGCCCTTGTCTGTGCACATTGAATGGCCCAAAGGCCAATGTACCCCTCCAACTCATCCCAACTTGTACTAGCACTATATATAGACCTCTCCCTCATCCTTCTAGGATTAGCAAAGGTTAGAGCTCATTTGAGATAGAGCTTTGCTCATCCACTTACCACTCCCATGCTCTCTCCTTCAAGGATTGGGATGATTTAGCTACCCATTGTATCCTCTTGCATTGACTTTGGATCCTTGTATCTCCTTATGTGTATGTGGTTTTAGCACATGTGTGACTTGGATCTTGTTGTTTGAGTGTTTTTTCTCTCGTGTTCTTCGTGTTCATCGCGGGATCCCCTCCATATCATGAAAGATCGGCCCCAGTCCACATCATCTTGGTATCATGAACCATGTTGATCACTATTTTGGAGTCTCCCCATTGTTTTTCCAGCCTAATTTTGCTTTGTTTTGTCCCAATTTCAAAAATCCCCACAAAATAGCCATACCAAATTATTTTTTTGTGATTTGTTGGTTGGATGATGTTTTGTTGGTTTTGATTGATGGATTTGCTATGTTTCGATTGGATCTAGCCTCCCCACACCTTTCCCCAATTTCAATCCACGAAATTCCTGCAATTTTGCTTGAATTTTTATTTTCCCCAACATTTTCCACGAGTTCATCCACGGATCAGAGAGCCCGGACATCCGGCCCGTACCCTTGAACATCCGACGCCTGGCAGCCACAAACGCCTCCACCACCACCATTTTCACCATACTTTTGCCAATTTTGACCTGGTCTCCATCAAATTTCCTGCAAACCACCACCGCTTTCAGCAACCTCCATCATGTTTCCACTACCATTGCAACTTTTGACACATTTTTCCATTTGAGAAATCGAGTTGCGATTTCCGTTTCCTACCCTGTCTTGGCTACTTAGGGACGATTCATCATCGACATTACCGCCGCTCAACTTCGCCATGAATTTGTCATCAACAACGACCACTTCACCATTTTAACACCCAAACCATAAGCAAGGACGGTAACCTCGACAGCATCACTTGTACATCTCCCTTGCCATTGCATTGTTAACACGAGACCATTTTGCGTCACGTTCCTATCGAGACTAGCCATTTGAGTATTGTCGGGCAATGTTACTTGTGCACATTAGTGATACTTGTTCCACCTAGCTATGTTAGCGTGCATATCCCTACGTATCATCTCTTGTGTCATACATTGTTCCCGCATATATACGAGTGCTATCTTGGTTTGAGCATTTCGCATAAGTGGCCATATAAAAAAAAGAGAGAAAGAAAAGCTTTTAAGCAAAGAGAAAACTAAGAGCTTGTAAGCAATAGCCATAGCATCGCCACATTGCATATCAACTTGCCATGCTCAATCATCTTGGATGATCGTGAGAGAATCACCGGAAATCATACATACATAGCATACTTGGGATAGAAGTCGTTATGTTTTCTCCCTCATAGGTTGTGCAAAAGTGTTGTATCTCGCCTATTGAGCAATCGTGCTTGCATCTCTCTAGAGTTCTGCAGCAAGAGCATTTTCTTTGGTATCCACATTTTGAGCTGATTTCTTGGTTGCACGACCCCATTTATCTATCCGTGCGTGTGTTTCCGTGTTCCGCATATTGCTATTAGTCTACTTGTTTCACTTGCAAATTTGTGAATCTCTTTCAGCATTATTGAATCTTTCTAACAATTGCATAAACTTTTGTGCCACCATCCTCACCAAGCTACTCCAAAAAGCTTTACTTGTGTAGGTGTGAGATTGATAAGATCTGGTACCAATTGTGCTACTTCCATAATACCATATTGAGTGATCATTGATCCATCTTCAACATTGGATAAGGTACATTTGGGCTAGTTCTTTCCTTTCTTCCAATCACATATTTGCATGAGATGATGGATAGGCCGAGCACTTCTACCAACCCACTCTTCGACGAGCAAGAAGAGGAACCGAACAACTACGTCACCAAGAATCAACTATTCGGCACGCATAGAGCTTTGCATCATGAGAATGAAGCTTTGAGCGACCGCATCGAGCACCTCGCCACCGACTTGTGACACTCCGAACAACGCACAAGGAACTACCTTGATGATAAGCTATCATCCCAAATGGAAGAATTTCGTGCCTTGATGTTCAACCGCTCTTCTACAACATCGTCGGCATCAAGACGGCGCCACTCTTTGGACACTTCTTCGGATGCAAGTCTTCCGCGAGCTCATCCGCATCATCGCTAAGACCATGAAGGTCATCAAGTTCCAAAAACCCATTTCATGGCAATGGTTTACAAGACCGCCTTCAGGAACATGAACGACATCGTCGCCAAGAAAATGATCCCATGGAACAAGGGCATGCTCCACGATGCCAACAACAAGAAGAAAACCAAGATGGTGATGCCCTCCGACAAGAGCAACAACACCATCAGGAACAAGCCCATGAATCTCAACATGCTCTACGTGAAGCAACTCATGTCATCAACAAGCGCAAATGCTGTGTGCATTAGCAAGAAGAGGCCCTCCGATGAGAGCGACAAGAAGAAGCCGCATGCCTCAAGGAGCACCACAAAATAAGGAATTGTGCAAGAATTCCACGCCCTCAATGTCAAGCTAATCAAGCAGAGCACGAGGAACAAGCAGTTGAAGACCCTCAACCATGGAAAGAGCATCATTGCCATCGCCCCCTAACACAATGAAGAGCAACACTATGGCAAGCTCAAGTTCAACATGCCTAAGTTCTCCGGAAGCAATGATCCTGAAGACTACCTCTCATGGGCACTGAAGGTCAACAAGATATCTCGTCTTCAAAATTATGAAGAGGAGCAGAAGATAGCCATGGCCTCACTTGAGTTTCAATACTACGTCCTCATTTGGTGGGAACAAGTCATTGAGCGGCGTCAATAAAAAAGGCAACCCACCCATCACAACATGGAATCAAGTGAAGGAGGTCAAGAGAGCGTGTTTTGTGCCTACATACTATAGCCGAGATCTCTTCTAGAGATTGCAAATTCTCAAGCAAGGCACCAAGTCCATTGAAAAATATTACAAATAAATGGAGATTGCAATGATACGAGCCAATATCACGAAAGATGAGGAGAAAACTATGGCACGTTTCTTGAATGGACTCAACCACCCCGTAAAGAAAATCGCGAATTTCCAACCGTACACAAACCTCCTCGAGCTAGTGCACCAAGCTACCAAGGTGGAGCGACAAGTGCAAGGCAACCTCAAGTACGCCAAGTACTCTTCGAAGACCTATGGTTCATACACTCAAGCTTCAACGACTATGACGCCTTCTAAATCAATGAAAGCTTCACCAAGCAATGGCGACAAGTCAAGTTACAAGAAACCTTCGACATCTTTGACACCTTCGAGTCGTCCTTCTACTACAAGCAACTATAAGCCTAGAGCTTCATCATCACCTACTCCAATCGGTGCAAACGTCAAGACGAGTTCCATCAAGTGCTTCACATGCCAAGGTCGAAGCCACAAGACATTTGAGTGCCCAAATCGGCACACAATGATCGCCAACGACAACGGCACCTACGACTCTATGAGCAAAGAAGAAATGGAAGCGCTTGAGCATGTGGCCATGCACCATCAAGTGAATGAAGATGAAGACAATCCAGTCTTTTGTGATAATGATTCGAGCCCCGCTCTAGTTGTATCCAAGGTCTTGACACTTCAGCACCAACAAGATGAAAATCAATGATGCCATATCTTTCATACTAAAGTGGGCATCAATTGACGTTCCGTCAAGGTCATCATTGACGGCGGAAGTTGCCACAACTTGGCAAGCGACAAGCTATTCTTCAAGCTACAATTGGTTAAGAAGAATCACCCTCGCCCATACAAGGTCTAATGGTTAAGCGACTCTGGCACCATTCAACTGGGGCACGCCATTCAAGTGTCGTTCAAGATTGGCGCGTACGAAGGCACATTGGAGTGTGATGTGGTTCCCATGTCCGTATGCCACCTTCTCCTAGGAAGACCTTGGAAATTCGACTACGGTGTCATCCACAATGAACAGACCAATCACTATAGCTTCAAGATGAAGGGTAAGGAGTATGTGCTTCGACCCATGTCGCCAAGTCAAGTAATCACCGACAAGCAAGCTTCAAACCACCATGGAGATAATAGTGAGCGAGTGAACCACCCAAAAGAGAGTGAGTGCCACAAGACAAAATTGAGTGACTTCATGATGAGCTACAAGAAAAATCTAGTGCTTTTAGCCACCAAAAGAGACATGAGGGATGTGAGTGAGAGCCCATCGAGTGTTCTTCACTTTGTACTTGTGTGCAAATATGAAGCGGTCAGGACTAATACTTCACCGCATCTACCTTTGGTGTTGTATCGTTTATTGTAGGAATTCAAGGACATATTTGCTGATGAGCTACCTCCTGGACTTCCTCCACTCCACGGCATTGAACACCACATCGACCTTATACCAGGCGCACCTTTACCGAACAAGGCACCATACCGTGTCAACCCTGATGGGACCAAAGAGATCCGACGCCAAGTCCAACATCTCATGGAGAATGGGTATGCACGCGAGAGCTCAAGTCCATGTGTCATTCCGGTTATTCTTTTGCCTAAGAAAGATGGTAGTTATCACATGTGTTCCAATTGCCGTCCCATAAATGCTATCACCGTTCATTATAGACAACTCATTCCACGCCATGATGATATGCTAGATGAACTTAGCGGAGCCACCATTTTCTCAAAAAATGACCTTAAAAGTGGCTACTATCAAATTCGCATTCAAGAGGGTGATGAATGGAAAATGACTTTCAAAACAAAATATGGCTTGTATGAAGGGTTAGTCAGACTATGGGCTTATCGGAAGCACCTAGCACATTTATGTGTGTGATGCATTATGTTCTTCCCAAACATAATCTTATATGTGATGAGGTATACTTTGATGATATAACTGTGTTTAGCGAATCTCTTGAAGATCATGTCATACATCTTAGGGACGTATTGCAAGTTCTTAGAAACGAGCGACTTGATATCTCACTGTAACATCCCAAATTTTCAATTTGGAATGTTATACATAGGTCATCATATGCATATCATATTTTATTTGCATTTTGTTTGTGATCCTAGAAATCTTAAGCAACTCAAGGACCCACGGAGAGAGTTGGGGATTTCATTTATTTTTCATATTTGATTTTTTCTCAAATTTGAAAAGAGGATCATTTTGGTTTTAATAATTTTTCTCTCCAAAATATTTCCAATATCAAAAAATAAAAGAGAGGAGATAAAATGACTTCTCCAAAATAAAAGAAATATTGGAGGAAAAATGTTAAAACCAAATAAATAATTTTATTTGGATTCTATTGCTATTTTATTTGAATTAGAAAAAAGATGCATTTTTGAAAACTGCATTTTAGGCCAGAAAAATGTTCACTTTGTTCTAAATATTTTATTTAGACGATGAAAATTGTTTTTGGCAGTTTTAGAATTTTTTTTATATTTTATTAGGATTTTTCTTCGGCGGAATTTATTTATTTAAAAAAAAAGTTTCGTCGCCCGACTGGGCCGAAGGCCCAGCCGAGCCAGGCCGCAGCCCACGTCGCCCCGCCGCCTTCCTCCCGAGCGGGAGGAGTCCGCGCCGCCGCCGCCGTCCGAGTCCGGCCGGGGCACGCCTCCTGAGGCCGACCCCGACCTGGCGCCCCCTCGCCCAAGTCGCCGCCCCCCCCTCGGGCCTTTAAAAGCCGAGCCCCCCCCTCCACCTCCTCATCACCACCGTCGCTGCAGCCCGCCTCAAGCCGAGCCGCGCCGCCGCCGCCCTTGCGCCGCCGCCGCCTCCTGCCGCCGCTGCTCCGCCGCCGACCCCGCAGCACGCCAGCGCCGCCGCCGTGTCTGCCTCGGCCTCTCGCCTCGCCCCTCTACCTATATATACTCCCGCCCCGACCCCTCTCTCCTCCACACACCGCCGCCGCCGCCACCAGCAGAAGCAACAATCGGAGCCGCAGCCGCCGCCGTCGCCGCCGCACGCGCCGCCGCCTCCTCCCGCTGCAGCGCCGCCGCCCGCGCTAGCCGCCACCGCCGCCCCGCATCCCGCGCCGCCCGCGCTAGCCGCCGCCGGATCCCGCCGCCGCCGACCCGCTGGTTTTTTTTAGAACCGGTAAAGACCCCAGAACCATCGCCCCGGTTTTCTTTTCTGTTTTTTTTTCATTAGATCGGTTTTTTTTTAGGGTTCGCTAATTAACGAACGTTCACCCGAACATCTCTGTTAGTGACCGTTTTCACCCGTTTGTCCCTGATAGCGAACGTTCGTTCATTAGGTTTTTCTTTTTTCTGTTTTATTTTTGCCAGGGACCCATCCGCGATTGTTTTTATTGCAGATTAGCCCCTGATCTTCAAACCCTCGCAACTTTTCAACCGTTCGTCCAAATCCAGTGAAACCAACGCCAAAATCTTCATCTCGAACCCCTATTTCTGGTTAATCAACTTGAACATGGTTTTGACAATTTAAAATTTGGTTTCAAGCAGATTTGAATTCGAAGTTCTTTTGACCGTAGTTTCAGTTCCGTAGCTCCGATTCGTTTGATTCTTTTTGCAAATCGAAGCTTTTCAGTTGAACTTTCAGATTTCACCTTTCTCATCTGAGTTTTACCCTTGCATCTATGCTTGAGTGTTTATGTATGCTATTGTTTATTTGCGATAGAATTCCCGGAGTGCGAAGCGTGCTACTACGAGTCTCTAGGGTTTGCAGATCGTCAGCAAGGCAAGTAACACATTGATCATACTTCCTTATTACCCAGTTTTTATGCATTAGTTACAATCCTCAAACACTGCATGATTAGGATGTGATTAACTTGTGGGTATTAGGAAGTATGTGATGAGGTAGAACCTATTGTCCTTTATTATCAAACCTTGGGTGTTACTTCTACATTATGCTTATACTGCTATGCTATGCTCGTAGACGTGGTTTAGTTGAGTGTATCCATGACAGATGTGAGATTATGTATAAACTAAGGGTTTATTTAAGGTGGCTACTTTAACACACATCTGGGTGGATTGTTTGTGGGCACCTGGGGAATCCAGTGTTGTCCAAGGAGATCCCGGGGCATCCGTGTGATCATCCTATGGTTCGCCACCCAGGCTCAAAGGGATCATAAGATTATTCAAGATAGAAACTTCCGTGTGCAGCCACAAGCCATTATGGGCTCTGGCATAGTTGAGTATGTTGTGTGACCTCTTTCAGTGGTAAACTAGCAGATGTAGGGGATGTAGGTGGTACGGTTTACCCGTCGAAAGAGTTAATGCTTCTGAAAGACTGTGTCTCGGTCATCCGTTTCTCAAACACCATGTAGTGCGAGAAATCCAACGGAGGAGATCGAGTCTTGTGGGGAAAAGTGCGCAAACCTCTGCAGAGTGTACAAACTAAACATGGTTAGCCGTGTCCCCGGTTATGGACATCTTGAGTATCTGGTTCTTGGATTATCATCTTGATCTCATCACTCTTAATTAATGTTGATGGGTTGTTAATTACTGTTTAATTGGGATTGAGATGGGGTTACCATTCTCAATGTTTATCAACTACCATGATAGTTAAATAAAATATATTCCTTTGTTGTAGGGAAAAATTAGCTTTTCACAAAATCATGATAACCATAGAGCCTCCACCAGCCACATATGCATGTAGTGATAGCATTTACTTTGTTCATTGCTCTACTATGTTATTTTGCCAGCATATTCCATGTGCTGACCCATTTCGGGCTGCAACATATCATGTTGCAGACTTTTCAGATGAAGAGTAAGGTGCGCTAGGTCGCTGTCGTGCACTCAGCTATGCCGTTGGAGTTGATGGACTCATTTACCTTCGATGCTTCCACTGTTACTTTATTTAGATGGCCTTCAGCCATATTATTGTAACAAGTTCTCTTTACGAGGATTTCGATGTAATAAGTGTGTGATTGAACTCTGTTATAAATCCTCGAGTACTGTGTGTGTCAGCATACCGATCCAGGGATGACACTTATGCATAGAGATTTGACCGTTTGAGGTCAGATCGCTACAAAGATGGTATCAGAGCACACATTGACTGTAGGACATGACCACTAGGAAAAGCCACAGGATACTCTTCTCTACTCATTTCTAACTCTTCCCGTTTTCTACTCTATAGATGGCGGACCCAAGGAACAAGTTCACTCAACCGGATAACGACACCCCTTTCGGACGCCACTTGAAGGAAGTCACCAAGTACCTGAACATCGGTCTACCAAGCTTCACGGGAACCTTCACTGCAACCTTACCAGAAGAGGAGCGCTGGACGATTCAAGTTCGTGTTCCTGGAAGGACGTTTACACCAATTACCGAGCCCATTGAGTTTTCCTTTGATGCACCGACCTGGAGTTTAGGAAAGAGCATGGCCGCCCACATCACTATTGGACGCATTTGTGAGGTGTACAACAAGGATCTTAAAGACACCATCTACCAGATATGTGGACGCTGAGATGAGCAATGGGAGATGATCAGCACCAGGAGGGACAGGTCCATTGCAGCTTTCATCCAGGAGTTAAACCAGCACATTCGTCACCAGGAGAACCAAATGTGCGCAAGCATGATAGATTTGAAGAAGGTGATGACCAGGAACGTGGAGCTAGAAGAGGAACTCAAGTCTACACGTGATGGATACGAGGAGGAAATCTCAATACTAGTGGAGAAGACTGACGACCTGACGATGAAGCTAGGAGCATTCATGGGAGACCCCGCGCCAGGAGGAGATGACGACCATCCCGACGACATTCGTTCTGAAGACTACATCATCATCGACGACACCGACTCCGACCCCGACAGTAATGATGATGATTATGAAGACGAAGCTGGAGCGGATATCATGGAATCTTCCACCGATCAAAATTTCTAGATGACCACCATATTATCAGTAGTATTTTCCCCGTGTATATAGTAGTAGTCCGAGCACTTTTGTAACGGTAGTTAGATCGTTTGTATGCCCTTGTTTGAATTGAGTGGTGTGTTATGAATGTGTTTGTCTCATGTGCATATGGGTAGTGCTTTCTCACTAGACCTCACTCTATTCTAATCTCTTCCCTCTAAACCCATCAGATGCCTCCGAGACGTGACCCCGGTTTTGTCTTCCCACCGGAGCTCACTCAGTTGATCCAACAGCAGAATGCCCTGATGCAGCTACTAGTCCAGAACCAAGGCAACAACAACAACAACCCACCGCCACCACCTCCAGTTGACAACTTAGCTCGTTTTCTGAGGTTGCAACCGCCGGTGTTTTCCAGTAGCACCGAGCCGATTGTTGCTGATGACTGGCTACGCAGGATTGGAAGGGAGTTGACCACCACAGGTTGCACAGATGCTGAGAAGGTGTGTTTTGCCGCACATCAATTGGATGGACCCGCAGCCTCATGGTGGGAGAATTACACAACCACTTTCCCCATAGCCAATGTCACTTGGGAGCAGTTTCAGCAAGCATTCCGCACTGCACATGTCTCAGCAGGAGCTATGAGCATGAAGAAGCGTGAGTTTCGCAACTTACGCTAGGGAAATCGTACTGTGGGGCAGTACATGGATGTGTTCAGTAAGTTAGCTCGCTATGCCCCGGATGATGTGTCCACAGATGCCGCGAAGCAAGAGAAGTTTATGGAAGGGCTGAATGATGAGCTAAGTATGCAGTTGATGGTGGCAACATTTGCTAACTACCTGGAGTTGGTAGACAGGGCTCTTATGATTGAAGGGAAGCAGCAGCAGATAGAAAGCCGCAAAAGGAAGTATGGACAAGGGAAGTATACCTCTGGAGCAATGCAGAAGCCTCGTTTTACTCCTAACCCGGGAGGATTTACCCATAACCATGGAGGACACACTCACACTGGAGGAAGTTCCCATAACCACAGTGGTCCCAGGAATGGAAATGGGAATGGAGCAAGCAGTAACCAGAACCGTTCCAACCCAGCCACACCCGCCAAGAAGGATCTGAGCCATGTCACCTGTTACAAGTGCGGGAAGACTGGGCACTACGCCAACGATTGTTCTGAGCTGAAGAATGGCAATCGCAATGGAAGCTCTGGGAAGAAGCCCAATCCCTTCACCAGAGGTCAGGTGAACCACACTAACGTGGAGGAGGTTGAGGAGCAGCCTGATGCAGTTATCGGTAAGTTTTTGGTTAAATCATTTACCGCTCTTGTTCTTTTCGATACTGGTGCATCGCATTCATACATATCAAGGGGATTTGTGGACAAGTTTAAGTTACCCACCTTAGCCCTTAGGTCACCCATGTTAGTAAGTTCACCAGGTGTAGAGTATATGGCCAGCCGATGGTGTGATCGGTTACCCTTAACCATTGGTAGCCATGTATTTCCCTCAGACCTAATAATTTTGGAGTCACAAGGATTGGATATAATACTAGGCATGGATTGGCTGTCGAAGAATGGATGGAACATTGACTGTGCTAGTAGGTCAATTCTGCTCACCACCCTGGAGGGAAAAAGGATTAAGTATGTATCCAGGCATGCGCCGAAGAGGACACAAGTAAATTCCTTCTTAGGAGTTGTTTAGGAGGAAGTGCCTGTAGTGAAGGATTACCCGGATGTATTTCCAGAGGAACTACCAGGCATGCCGCCGGATCGAGACATTGAGTTTTTGATAGAGCTATTTGCCAGGCACCAGACCGATATCGAAAAGACCATACCGGATGCCCGAAATGATCTGGAGGAAATTAAGAAGCAGATTAAGGAGTTATTGGAGAAAGGTTACATTCGACGAAGTTCGTCACCATGGGGAGCCCCAGTGCTCTTGGTTGAGAAGAAGGATGGATCTTTGAGAATGGTTGTTGATTATCGTGCATTGAATGAAGTGACGATCAAGAACAAGTACCCACTACCAATGATCAACGATTTGTTTGACCAGCTGCAAGGAGCTAAAGTATTCTCCAAGATCGATCTGCGATCAGGATACCACCAGCTGAAGATCCGAGAACAGGATATACCTAAGACAGCCTTCACCACGAGGTATGGGCTATATGAGTACACAGTTATGTCATTTGGATTGACTAACGCTCCTGCCTATTTCATGAGTATGATGAATAAGGTGTTCATGGAGTTCTTGGATAAGTTTGTTGTGGTGTTCATTGATGATATCTTGGTATACTCGAAGAATGAAGAGGAACACAAGAAGCATTTGCGTCTAGTCCTCGAGAAGCTCAGGGAACATCAACTATATGCCAAGTTTAGCAAATATGAGTTTTGGTTGAAGGAAGTTGGATTCCTTGGACATGTTATATCAGGAGAAGGTATAGCCGTAGACCCTACCAAGGTTCAGTCTGTCACTGAGTGGTTGACACCCACCTCAGTTGGAGAGATCCGCAGCTTTCTTGGACTCGCGGGATATTACCGGAGATTCATTGAGAATTTTTCCAAGATTGCGAAGCCTATGACGGAGTTGTTGAAGAAGGACACCAAGTTCAAATGGACAGAGGAATGTGAGGCAAGTTTTCAGGAGCTGAAGAAGCATTTGGTTACAGCCCCAGTGCTAATTCTACCGGATGTACGCAAGGATTTCCAAGTGTATTGCGATGCTTCTCGCTTAGGACTTGGAGGAGTAATTATGCAAGACGAAAGATTTGTTTCGTATGCCTCACGTCAGCTTCGACCGCATGAGTTGAATTATGCCACGCATGATTTGGAGTTAGCAGCTGTAGTGCATGCGCTCAAGACTTGGAGACACTTTCTTATTGGAAACCGTTGTGATGTGTACACGGACCACAAGAGCTTGAAGTACATTTTCACACAGAAGGAGCTGAATCTCAGGCAAAGGAGATGGTTGGAGCTTATAAAGGATTATGACATGAAGCTGCATTATCATCCAGGAAAGGCCAATGTCGTAGCAGACGCTTTGAGCTGGAAGAGTTATGTCAATACCCCCGAAAGCGGAGGATTACCAAAGGAGTTAGCCGAAGATCTCAGGGACCTTCGTTTGGAGATAGTCCCTAGAGGTTTTGTCCCAGCAATGGAAGTTCAGTCAACATTATTGGGGAAGATTTGAGAACCTCAGAAGGATGACAAGGAGATTGCTGAGATAAAGGAGAAGATGAGCAAAGGAAAAGCAAAAGGTTTTCGTGAGGATGAGCTCGACACTTTATGGTTTGAGGACTGTGTATATGTACCCAATAATGCAGAGATCAGGAAGTTAATACTTCAGGAGGCCCATGACTCGCCATACTCGATACATCCCGGAAACACCAAGATGTATTTGGATTTAAAAGAGCGTTTCTGGTTGACTGGTATGAAGAAGGATATTGCCGAGTATGTATGTGATGTATGTGATGTATGTCAGAGAGTGAAGGCAGAACATCAGAAGCCAGCAGGATTACTTCAGCCTATGCCGATACCCAAATGGAAGTGGGATAAACTTGGCATGGATTTCATCACCGGATTGCCCAGGACCCGATCGGGATATGATTCTATCTGGGTAGTAGTGGATCGTTTGACCAAAGTGGCTCACTTTATCCGAGTGAAAACCACCTATACGAGTGCGAAGTTGGCCAAGATATATATGACCAGGATCGTATGTCTGCATGGAGTTCCAAGGACCATCGTATCAGACAGAGGGACACAGTTTACTTCAAAGTTTTGGCATCAGTTGCATCAGACTTTGGGGACCAGGCTAGAGTTTAGTACAGCCTTTCATCCGCAGACAGATGGATAGACCGAGAGAGTCAATCAGATTCTGGAGGACATGTTGAGAGCTTGTGCGCTAGATTATGGATCTAGTTGGGATGACAATCTGCCTTACGTGGAGTTCTCATATAACAATAGTTACCAAGCAAGTTTGAAGATGGCACCTTTCGAAGCTTTGTATGGAAGGAGGTGCAGGACACCGTTAATGTGGGATGAAGTTGGAGACCGTCAGTTGTTTGGACCAGATTTGATCAAGGAGTTCGAAGAGAAGGTTAAGTTGATTTGAGATAGACTGAAGATAGCTCAGTCCAGGCAGAAGAGTTATGCCGACTCAAAACGCAAGGAGGTAGTCTATGAAATCGGAGACAGAGCATATCTTCGTGTGTCACCTCTGCGAGGAGTTAAACGCTTTGGAGTTAAGGGAAAGTTAGCCCCGAGATTTGTAGGACCATACCAAGTTTTGGAACGTATGGGAGAAGTTGCCTACAAGTTGGAATTACCCGAAGGTTTGTCAGGAGTTCATGATGTGTTTCACATTTCTCAGTTGAAGAAGTGCCATGCTGAGATGGCCGATATTCTTCTGAGAGATACAGTGCCCCTGGAAGCTATTCAGTTGGATAGTGACCTAACCTACGAGGAGAAACCTGTCAAGATTCTCAAGTTTGCCAGCTGAGTTACGCGCAGCAAGGTTATCAAGTTTTGCAAAGTTCAGTGGAGCCACCATACAGAGGATGAAGCCACCTGGGAACGAGAGGAAGACCTACGGAAAGACCACCCACACCTATTTTCTAGCCAACCCGAATCTCGAGGACGAGATTCATCTTAAGGGGAGTAGGTTTGTAACATCCCAAATTTTCAATTTGGAATGTTATACATAGGTCATCATATGCATATCATATTTTATTTGCATTTCGTTTGTGATCCTAGAAATCTTAAGCAACTCAAGGACCCACGGAGAGAGTTGGGGATTTCATTTATTTTTCATATTTGATTTTTTCTCAAATTTGAAAAGAGGATCATTTTGGTTTTAATAATTTTTCTCTCCAAAATATTTCCAATATCAAAAAAATAAAAGAGAGGAGATAAAATGACTTCTCCAAAATAAAAGAAATATTGGAGGAAAAATGTTAAAATCAAATAAATAATTTTATTTGGATTCTATTGCTATTTTATTTGAATTAGAAAAAAATATGCATTTTTGAAAATTGCATTTTAGGCCAGAAAAATGTTCACTTTGTTCTAAATATTTTATTTAGACGATGAAAATAGTTTTTGGCATTTTTAGAATTTTTTTTATATTTTATTAGGATTTTTCTTTGGCTGAATTTATTTATTTAAAAAAAAGAAGAAGTTTCGTCGCCCGACTGGGCCGAAGGCCCAGCCAAGCTAGGCCACAGCCCACGTCGCCCCGCCGCCTTCCTCCCGAGCGGGAGGAGTCCGCGCCACCGCCGCCGTCCGAGTCCGGCCGGGGCACGCCTCCCGAGGCCGACCCCGACCCGGCGCCCCCTCGCCCAAGTCGCCGCCCCCCTCGGGCCTTTAAAAGCCGACCCCCTCCACCTCCTCATCACCGCCGCCGCCGCAGCTCGCCTCCAGCCGCGCCGCCGCCGCCCTTGCGCCGCTGGTCCGCCACCGACCCCGCTGCTCCGCCGCCGACCCCGCAGCACGCCAGCGCCGCCGCCGTGTCCACCTCAGCCTCTCGCCGCCCCCTCGCCCAAGCCACGCCACCGCCTCGCCCCTCCACCTATATATACTCCCGCCACGACCCCCTCTCCTCCACACACCGCCGCACGCGTCGCCGCCTGCGCCGCGCCGCCGCCTCCTCCCGCTGCAGCGCCGCCGCCCGCGCTAGCCGCCGCCGCCGCCCCGCATCCCGCGCCGCCCGCGCTAGCCGCCGCCGGATCCCGCCGCCGCTGACCCGCCGGTTTTTTTTAGAACCGGGAAAGACCGCCGAACCGTCGCCCCGGTTTTCTTTTCTGTTTTTTTCGTTAGATCGGTTTTTTTAGGGTTCGCTAATTAACGAACGTTCACCCGAACGTCTCTGTTAGTGAACGTTTTCACCCGTTTGTCCCTGATAGCGAACGTTCGTTCGTTAGGTTTTTCTTTTTTCTGTTTAATTTTCGCCAGGGACCCATCCGCGATTGTTTTTATCGTAGATTAGCCCCTGATCTTCAAACCCTCGCAACTTTTCAACCGTTCGTCCAAATCCAGTGAAACCAACGCCAAAATTTTCGTCTCGAATCCCTCTTTCTAGTTAATCCACTTGAACATGGTTTTGACAATTTAAAATTTGGTTTCAAGCAGATTTGAATTCGAAGTTCTTTTGACCGTAGTTTCAAATCCATAGCTCCGATTCATTTGATTCTTTTTGCAAATCGAAGCTTTTCAGTTGAACTTTCAGATTTGACATTTCTCATCTGAGTTTTACCCTTGCATCTATGCTTGAGTGCTTATGTATGCTATTGTTTGTTTGCGATAGAATTCCTGGAGTGCGAAGCGTGCTACTAAGAGTCTCTAGGGTTTGCAGATCGTCAGCAAGGCAAGTAACACATTGATCATACTTCCTTATTACCCAGTTTTTATGCATTAGTTACAATCCTCAAACACTGCATGATTAGGATGTGATTAACTTGTGGGTATTGGGAAGTAGATGATGAGGTAGAACCTATTGTCCTTTATTATCAAACCTTGGGTGTTACTTCTACGTTATGCTTATACTGCTATGCTATGCTCGTAGACGTGGTTTGGTTGAGCATATCCATGACAGATGTGAGATTATTTATAAACTAAGGTTTTATTTAAGGTGGCTACTTTAACACACATCTGGGTGGATTGTTTGTGGGCACCTGGGGAATCCAGTGTTGTCCAAGGTGACCCGTGGCATCCGTGTGATCATCCTATGGTTCGCCACCCAGGCTCAAAGGGATCATAAGATTATTCAAGCTAGAAACTTCCGTGTGCAGCCACAAGCCATTATGGGCTCTGGCATAGTTGAGTATGTTGTGTGACCTCTTTCAGTGGTAAACTAGCAGATGTAGGTGGTACGGTTTACCCGTCGAAAGAGTTAATGCTTCTGAAAGACTATGTCTCGGTCATCCGTTTCTCAAACACCATGTAGTGCGAGAAATCCAACGGAGGAGATCGAGTCTTGTGGGGAAAAGTGCGCAAACCTCTGCAGAGTGTACAAACTAATCATGGTTAGCCGTGTCCCCGGTTATGGACATCTTGAATATTTTGTTCTTGGATTATCATCTTGATCTCATCACTCTTAATTAATGTTGCTGGGTTGTTAATTACTGTTTAATTGGGATTGAGATGGGGTTACCATTCTCAATGTTTATCAACTACCATGATGGTTAAATAAAATATATTCCTTTGTTGTAGGGAAAAATTAGCTTTTCGCAAAATCATGATAACCATAGAGCCTCCACCAGCCACATATGCATGTAGTGATAGTATTTACTTTGTTCATTGCTCTACTGTGTTATTTTGCCAGCATATTCCATGTGCTGACCCGTTTCGGGCTGCAACATATCATGTTGCAGACTTTTCAGACGAAGAGTAAGGTGTGCTAGGTCGCTGTCCTGCACTCAGCTATGCCGTTGGAGTTGATGGACTCATTTACCTTCGATGCTTCCGCTGTTACTTTATTTAGATGGCCTTCAGCCATATTATTGTAACAAGTTCTCTTTATGAGGATTTCGATGTAATAAGTGTGTGATTGAACTCTGTTATAAATCCTCGAGTACTGTGTGTGTCAGCATACCGATCCAGGGATGACACTTATGCACAGAGATTTGACCGTTTGAGGTCAGATCGCTACACTCACGCTACACCAACCGATGCTCTACATGTCGCAAAGCTAAGTCTACCGCTTAATCCCATGGTCTGTATATGCCACTTCCTATTCCATATCACCCATGGGAAGACATTACTATGGCTTTTGTGCTTGATTTGCCACGTACTCAAAATGGCAAAGACTCGGTATTTGTTGTTGTGGACCGTCTTTCTAAGATGGCACATTTCACTCCGTGAAACAAGATAGACGATGCTTGACATGTTGCAAATCTCTTTTGTAGGGAAATCTTGAGATTGCATGGAATGCCCAAGACAATTTTGTCGGACCGCGACGTCAAGTTCCGAAGCTACTTTCGGAAGACACTATGCGCCAAGCTCGAAATCAAGCTACTCTTCTCATTGGCATACCATCCGCAAATCGACGGCCAAACGGAGGTTACCAATCGGACGCTATCTACTCTCCTCCGCGTGTTAATCAAGAAGAACATCAAGGATCGGGAGGAATGCTTACCCATCGCCGAGTACACCTACAATCGAGCAAGACACTCTACTACCAGCAAGTCCCCCTTCGAGGTCGTCTACGGATTCATCTGGTTGTCCCCATTGGAAATTCTACCGCTAACACTACAAGAGCGCATCAACATGGACGTGAGTGCATGAGCGAGCTATCTCAAGAAGGTGCATGAAGATACAAGGCACACCATCGAGTGCCAAGCCCAAAAGAATCACGACCAAGATCAACATCAACAAGCACCCCATGGTATGAACTTAATACCATAGATGCATGCCGGATAGCGGTCGATTGGTGGAATAATAGTAGTAGATGTTGAATCATTTCGGACTACTTGTCACGGATGTAATGCCTATATACATGATCATTGCCATGAATAGCATCATAACTATGCGCTTTTCTATCAATTGCCCAACAATAATTTGTTCACCCATCGTATGCTATGTTTCAAGAGAGAAGCCTCTAGTGAAAACTATGGCCCCAGGGTTCACTTTTATCATATTACAAAAACCAAAAATACCTTGCTGCAATTTATTTACTTTTATTTTGTTTTGCAATTGATATATCTATCACTACCTGATTTAATCCTTGCAAGCAACGAGTTCAAGGGGATTGACAACCCTCTTGCCCGCGTTGGGTGTGAGTATTTGCTCTTATGTGTGTAGGTGTTGTTCAGTAGGCTTGGTGTGATTCTCCTATTGGTTCGATAACCTTGGTTCTCACTAAGGGAAATACTTATCAGCTACTATATTGCTTCACCCTTCCTCTTCGGGGAAAAACCCAACACAACTCACAAGTAGCAACCGACATTGGTGGCCCATGCAGGTCCCGCTGTGTGGTAAAAAAGGATCGATGGCTCATGTTCAAATCAGTAATGACATTTGTTGCAGCATCGTCCTTCATTCTGATTCAACCGGACACCTCAGCCATGTTGAAAGCTTTGCCCCAGACCAGATTATCAGATTTGGGAGCCTGGAGTACATCGCCAATTCCCATGGTGATCTCTCACCCTCTCTGGTTGGACACCAGATCGACAGGAGAGCTCCACGGATATCGTGCCTTTGACCTCAGAACCAACCTCAGATCCTGACTTCGGATCGAATCTCACCTCGGATCCAACCTCTAGTTCAGATTGGATCCCTTCCGGATCAGGCCAGGCCCTCGCCCTGGTCGATCCACGCTCTAAAGTCATGTCACACGCTTCATCAAAAATACTGTAGGTTAGTCCCATTTACTATCAAGAAATGGGACTGGTAGATCTCTCGCTTCTTAATGAGATGTTATGCCGAATCCAGAATCTGGCAATTTCAGACGGTCAATCTTCGGTCTATGACCAGATCGGGTGTAAATCCGACAATAGGGAAATTTACGTCCTACCCTCCACCCACCTAGTCACTATAGTCAAAGATTTAACCGACGTATTGGACTACGTCTCCGAGGAGGCAACCAACATGGATGAAGATATCAGTGATCTGCCTGGCGCTCCAACACCGGCAACTGGACGGCTACCTCCACCTACAATCTCTACATGGTGAACACACCCAGAGACGACAAACAAAAGGAGAAAAAGTATGTCCCCAGACGCTAACGAAAGTGCGGTAAATGCACCAGCAGGGGGGATGTCAACAACAACAATACAAGCAATGGCTCTCCTGGTAATAATACCACATTGGATGTTGCCAAGGACCTGGACACCGGCGATGGCACCGATGACCAGGCCAATAGCGATATACCTAATCATATTGATGACACCGCAGGGGTGGAGGACCCTTATGATAGCAACTATATGACAGAATTAGAGGAGGATGTAAGTCTGGGACCCGGCGATTTTGAGGTCCCCAAAGACTTCCTAGATCTATAGACTTTCCAACGGCGGCTCATTAAATCCGCCCGAAGTATTAAGGAAGGGCATGAGAATCTTAAAGTCTATGAGGATACGCTCAATGACAAATGGGTAGAAGTCCTCGCAACCGAGTAGGACCTCGAGCAAAGGTGCGCTGGCCAAACTAGAACGTACCCAGGACAGCGTCTGCTTCCAGCATTCGATGATGAAGTCGATGACAATCTACATTATAAGCATGACCAAACAAATCAACCTAATCGCTTGCCTAGGGGACGAGACAGGCCGAAGGAAGATCCTTGAGAACCCCCCTTCATCCCTCGCCGTGAAGGCAAAATTCCAGTCCCGTCTGCCCTGCAATATGACTTGCAGGAGTAATTGACACCTCAGCCTCCCCCATCACTATCCATTTACAGATCCAGGGATCTAGCGGCTGCTGGACAGGCTGGATATCAGGCATGTCTCGATAAAAATGACTGGGCTTGAGATTATACGCGTGCTCAGACAACCACCGACATCTGACAAACCATAGCTCGGGTCAGAGGAGCTGCACACCCGATGTGTTTCACAGATAAGGTGATACAACATCAGTTCCGAGAGGGGTTTAAACCCATGAACATTAAACTCGTGAACATTGAACATTATGACGGAACCACTGACCCCACCGTATGGATTGAAGACTATCTTCTCCACATTCATATGGCCTGAGGAGATGACATCCATGCCATCAAATATCTTCCTTGAAAACTTAAGGAGGCAGCTCGACACTGGCTCAATAGTTCTCCCGAGAACTCCATTGGGAGCTAGGAGGAGCTCGAGGATGCATTCCGAGATAATTTCCAAGGCACTTATGTTCGTCCTTTAGATGCCAATGACCTGAGTCACATCAAACAGCAGCCTGGCAAGTCTGCTAGGAAGTTTTGGAACCGGTTTTTGACCAAGAAGAACCAAATCGTTTACTGTCCCGATGCAGAAGCAATCACCTCTTTTTGGCACAGCGTTCGTGATGAATGGTTGGTGCGACAGCTCGGACAGGATAAGCCAAATACTATGTCGGCTCTCACCTATCTCATGAACCACTTCTGTGTTGGAGAGGATAGCTGGTTGGCCATAGCAGCCATAGCGGAGACCCCGGTACTTCGAAAGTACGCGACGAAAATGAAAAACCTTGATGCAACAAAAATAACAAGCTTCGCCATAAAGGCAATAGCAGTGACGCCGATGAGGCAACTGTACACACTAGATTTAGCAGCCGACATAGCGGCCAGAAGAAGAAGTCCTTTAAATGGAACAGAGATGACCCATCTATGTTGGACAAGATCCTCGACAAGCCTTGCCAAATTCACAGAACCTCGAACAAACCTGCTAATCATACTAACCGGAACTGCTAGGTCATAAAAGCAGGCTGGCATGATTGCAACCCAGAGCTCAGGCAAAAGCCAACCTCGTAGCAAGGACGAGGATGAACCCCTATGCCAAGCAATGGAGGCCAAAACAGTACCCTCCTAAGGTAAAGGATGTGAGCATGATCTATATTACCCACATCCCTAAAAAGGAGAGAAAGCGAGCGCTACGTGATGTATACACCTTAGAGCTCGTAGCACCGAAATACAATCCATGGTCGGCTTGCCCGATCACCTTCAACAAACGATACCACCCGACCAGTATCCATCATGGAGGAACTGCGGCTCTGGTTCTCGACCCAATAGTGGATGGTTTTCACCTCACATGGGTCCTTATGGACGGGGGCAGCAAACTCAACCTGATCTACGCTGACACAGTCAGGAAGATGGGCATCGATACCTCAAGGATTAAATCTAGCAATACCACTTTTAAGGGTATCATACCAGGTGTTGAGGTGCAGTGCTCTAGGACTATAACCCTAGAAGTGATCTTCGGCTCACTCGAGAACTTCTGGAGCGAGGACTTGACCTTCGACATCGTTCCTTTTCGCATTGGCTATCACGCACTGTCGGTGTACTAAAGCTTGGGTCCTCTAGTAGCCCATACTTGTGCACGGACAGTTGTAGCCATACCAGCGGCAAGGCCTGCCGGGGGACAGCTAGAGGCAAATACAAGACCATCAAGAAGGCATTCAAACCAGTGACCAGAAGACAGAAGTCCAAAGGCTGGATCCTCGGCAAGATACTTGCCGGGATGGCTTGCGAAGACCCGGCAAGACACGCACCCAGCAAGATCCCGCCACCCTGCCACCGCTCCAGCGCAGCGACCAGCCTGTCATTTGGGTTTTGTCCTCCTGGATGCGTGTCATGGCACTAGTGGTGGACGGGCTTAAGTGGTGCTGATGGGACGGGCCCTTTTTCCTTCCCCAAGAAAGTAAGGGACACCTAAACGGAGCATTTAATGCGTTTGTCCTAAGACGTCAGTGATAAGCATGTAAACACTATAGCAACTTTACACCTCTTGTACTGTACACCACTGTTGGAGACCCCTTGGACGTATAAAAGGAGGCCCAAGGCCTAGCTACAAGGGGGAGGACTCCCTGGCCCATTCTGCATGCGTAGCTGCTGCTCGAACATGCTGTTCATCGCAAGCGCTCCTGGAGCTTGGGCATAAACACCCACAATAAACCAAGGCAGGAGTAGGGTTTTACGCTTCTCAGCGGCCCGAACCTGGGTAAAAACCCCTCGCGTTGATCGTTGGATCTGCTCTTTGTGCATACCTCACTCCCTGTCGAACTGCAAAAGGGATCCACGCGGTCCCTTAGGTGTCGTACGCCGACATCTTCTCCTGTCGGTGTACTAAAGCTTGGGTCCTTTAGTACCCCATACTTGTGCACGGACAGTTGTAGCCATACCAGTGGCAAGGCCTGCCGGGGGACAGCTAGAGGCAAATACAAGACCATCAAGGAGGCATGCAAACCAGTGACCAGAAGACAGAAGCCCAAAGGCCGGATCCCCGGCAAGATACTTGCCGGGATGGCTTGCGAAGACCCGGCAAGACTCGCACCCAGCAAGATCCCGCCACCCTGCCACCGCTCCAGCGCAGCGACTAGCCAGTCATTTGGGTTTTGTCCTGCTGGATGCTTGTCATGGCACTAGTGGTGGACGGGCTCAAGCGGTGCTGATGGGACAGGCCCTTTTTCCGTCCCCAAGAAAGTAAGGGACACCTAAACGGAGCATTTAATGCGTTTGTCCTAAGATGTCAGTGATAAGCATGTAAACACTATACCAACTTTACACCTCTTGTATGTACTGTACGCCACTGTTGGAGACCCCTTGGACGTATAAAAGGAGGCCCAAGGCCTAGCTACAGGGGGAGGACTCCCTGGCCCATTCTGCATGCGTAGCTGCTGCTCGAACATGCTGTTCATCGCAAGCGCTCCTGGAGCTTGGGCATAAACACCCACAATAAACCAAGGTAGGAGTAGGGTTTTATGCTTCTCAGCGGCCCGTACCTGGGTAAAAATCCCCTCGCATTGTTCGTTGGATCTGCTCTTTGTGCATACCTCTCTCCCTGTCGAACCGTAAAAGGGAACCACGCGGTCCCATAGGTGTCGTACGCCGACATCTTCTCCTGTCGGTGTACTAAAGCTTGGGTCCTTTAGTACCCCATACTTGTGCACGGACAGTTGTAGCCATACTAGCGGCAAGGCCTGCCGGGGGACAGATAGAAGCAAATACAAGACCATCAAGGAGGCATTCAAACCAGTGACCAGAAGACAGAATCCCAAAGGCCGGATCCCCGGCAAGATACTTGCCGGGATGGCTTGCGAAGAACCGGCAATACTCGCACCCAGCAAGATCTCGCCACCCTGCCACCGCTCCAGCGCAGCAACCAGCCTGTCATTTGGGTTTTGTCCTCCTAGATGCGTGTCATGGCACTAGTGGTGGACGGGCTTAAGCGGTGCTGATGGGACGGGCCCTTTTTCCTTCCCCAGGAAAGTAAGGGACACCTAAACGGAGCATTTAATGCGTTTGTCCTAAGACGTCAGTGATAAGCATGTAAACACTGTAGCAACTTTACACCTCTTGTATGTACTGTACGCCACTGTTGGTGACCCCTTGGACGTATAAAAGGAGACCCAAGGCGTAGCTACAGGGGGGAGGACTCCCTGGCCCATTCTACATGCGTAGCGGCTGCTCGAACAAACTGTTCATCGCAAGCGCTCCTGGAGCTTGGGCATAAACACCCACAATAAACCAAGGCAGGAGTAGGGTTTTACGCTTCTCAGCGGCCCAAACCTGGGTAAAAATCCGCTTGCGTTGATCGTTGGATCTGCTCTTTGTGCATACCTCTCTCCCTGCCGAACCGTAAAAGGGATCCACGCAGTCCCATAGGTGTCGTATGCCGATATCTTTGGCACGCCAGGTAGGGGAACAAGGTTGCGCGAACCTGATCTAGCGATCAGCGCGTCAGTCTCTTGATCATTTTTTTCACCATAGCTCCCAAGAAGAAGGGTTTCGCGGTGGTTGGTCCATCCGCGTCTGGTTTGCCCGTGCCTTCGCACACGGGCGACGGCGTGGACGCAGGTGGAGGAGGTTGAGGTCTTGAGCCTCCACGACGTTCTGGCGATCAAAGCCAGGCGAGCGGCGTTGTTCGCAGTGGCGACAACAACCCGTGTGCCACCAGATCTAAGGACGGAGCTGTGCTGCCTACGGGTGGCGCGGCGAACTCCAAGGAAGGGATGGCGCCTTCCAAGACACCCGCGCCGGTGCATGCGCTGCAGCCTTCTCAGGTCTTGCGCGATGAACAGCGCTGTGACGTCGGTGGTTCTAGCCGTCCCCAAGGAAAGACCCCTGAGCATCATTCTCGAGATGCGCGGGTCCAGCATGCACGCCAAGTTGCCGGTGGAAGCGCGGCGCGGTCGCAGGACCGTGGTGGAGCTCCTTCTAACACGGTTAGGAGTTAGAGCACCTCACAATCCTCACACCTCTCGCCGCCGCCTACACCAGCAGAAGCGTTGGCGTGAGCGCAGCTGCTCCTGGATTTCCCTCCCACTCTGGAGAAGCTCGAAGAATGGAGAGCTACTATTCAGAGCCTCATCAGCTTCGCCAACGGAGACGGGCCACAGCAGGCGGAGCCTTCGTGGCGGCGGTCCATCGAGCCGACACGCGCCGATGGCGAAAAGACTGGAGGTGGAACGACTATGATGCACTCTCCTCCATGATGAAAATTGCAGTCGCTAACTCGATGGATCGACGGTTGTGATGACGATTCCACGGCGTTGTCCGATCCGTGAACGCGCCGTGATCAACGTCAAGTTCTTCGGGAGCGAAGCAAAGAAGACGCTCGAACTACCATCGAACAGCGACGGGAAGTGCGCCATCAATCTGATAGACGCGCGGGGCCCACCGTAGACAAGCCTGCGTAGGGGTATTCTAGTGACTTACCTTATGAGGTGGGTTGTCCAGCGTTTACCCGTGAGCTGCGGCGAGTCCAGTGGCCCAATTCCCGAACATTCAAGCCGGAGGTCCCGGAGAAATACGACGGCAAGACTCACCCGTCGGAGTTCCTGAGCATCTACACCATTGCGGTGCAGGCTGCCGGGGCTCAAGATGACAAGATACTCGCCAACTACTTCCCGTTGGTGCTCAAGCCCAACGTCAGGTCGTGGTTGATGCATCTGCCGGAGAATTCCATTTCTTCCTGGGCAGACCTATGTCATCAGTTTGTTGGCGCCTTTACAAGAGGCCACCAAGCTCCTGGCCAAGAAAGTGATTTACATCTCATCCCTCAGAAAGAGGGTGAGCCCTTGTGCAAGTACATACAGTGATTCAGCCGTATACAACACAATATCCCAGACGTTCATCCTGCCGCTGTTATTAGCGCGTTTCACCAGAATGTGCACAACCACAAGATGCGGGAAGAGCTGGCGATGAACAAGGTCAGGGATATTGCCGAGCTCTATGCCCTGGGTGACAAATGTGCTCGGGCTGAAGAGGGAAGGAGACTCCCCGGCGAGGATGCTAGCGCAGGAATCGACTCTAAAGGTGAAGACGCCGCCGCCCCGACAAGGAAAGGTCGACGACGTAACAAGAAGCGCAAGGGCAAGGCTATGCTTGCCGTCGAGGAATTCGGCAACCCCGGCACCGCCAAGAAGATCAAGGTTGATGGCCCCGGCAAGGAGGTTCCCGGGTGTGCCTCCTGCCAGGCCTTGGCGGCTGCCGACAAGCCGGAAGGCTCCGACAAGTAGTACTGCAAGATCCATCGCACTAAGGGCCATGATCTCCAAAACTGTCGACAAGTTGAGCAGCTTGTCAAGAGGCAGAAAGCTGAGTATGAAAGGCGAGACAAGGAGAGAGCCCAGGATGGTGCTGAGGGGTCTGGCAAGAAGCACGGTAGCCGAGGAGGTCACCGCGGCAAGGCCAAGCAACAGAAGGAGAGGCCCGCTCAAGGCCACGACAAGGAAGAGGGGATGACGATGACAATGAAGAGGATGACGAGTCCAGCGAGCACGAGTTCCAAAAGGCTACAGAAGCTATGCGCCTTGACGGAGGCACCTTGTTGCATTCTTCTTACCGCCAACTTAAACAGTGGGTGCGCGAGATTAATGCGACAGAGCCGTCAGTCGATGCCCGGAAGCCTCTGAAATGGTCCAACACGCCTATCATTTTTTACGCTGAGGATCACCCTGATCGCACAACCGCGGTCGGGTGTTTGCCATTGTTGATTTCACCAATGATTCGCAACCTCAAGGTGACAAAAATGTTAGTTGATGGTGGGGCCGGTTTGAACTTGATCTCGCCTAGTGTGATCAAGAGGTTGCAAATTCCTGATGAAGATCTCGAGGAAACGGGCACGTTTCAAGGGATCAATCCAGGAAGGAGCCAGCTGAAGGGCAAGATCACACTGCTGGTGACATTTGGCAGTGAGCTGAACTACAGAACAGAAAAGATCATTTTTGACATCGCCAAGATTCCGTTACCATATAACGGGATTCTCGGCTGTCCAGCGCCGGCCAAATTCATGGCGGCATCACACTACGCCTATAATACCTTGAAGATGCCCGGGCCGATGAGCGTCATCACTGTCAACTCCGACAAGAAGGATGCGCTTATCTGCGCCGACCAACTCTACCGGGAGGCAGTTGCAGCATCTGCTGCCAAGGCACTTGCTCCTGCCGCTGAAGCTCCTGGGGGGAAGAAGAAGACCGGCAAGACCTCTAGCACACACTCCGGAAAGCGCACCTCCTCGGAGTGCTGCGCTCCCATTGAGGATCTGCCAGAGAGCTCCACCATCAAGAGCAAGAAATCCAAGGCAGCTCCACCAGGAACTAAGAAGGTGCCCGTCAAGGAGGATGGTACGGGATGAACTTTCACCATAAGTTCCACCCTCGATGACAAATAGGAAAGTGCGCTCGTTGCTTTCCTGCGGGCGAATATCAATGTGTTTGCATGGCAACCATCTGATATCCCCGGTGTTCCCAGGGAAGTAATTGAGCACCATCTTGTTGTCTGTCCTCATGCATGGCCTGTCAAGTAGAAAGTTAGGAAGCAAGCCTTGGAACGGCAAGAATTTATTGCCAAAGAAATCAGGAAGCTGGAAGTAGGAGGTTTGGTCAGAGGAGTGCTCCATCCAACATGGTTGGCCAATCCAGTTGTAGTGCGCAAGGCGAATGGAAAATGGAGGCTGTGTATTGATTATACAGATATCAATAAAGCCTGTCCAAAAGATCCTTTCCCCTTGCCGCACATCGACCAAATTGTGGACTCCACCGCCGGCTGTGATTTGTTGTCGTTTCTCGACGCCTATTCAGGGTACCATCAGATTTTCATGGCAAAGGAAGATAAAGAGAAAACCGCATTTATCACCCCATGTGGTACATATTGCTTCATACGTATGCCTTTCGGGTTGAAAAGTGCTGGTTCAATGTTTGCGAGAGCGGTCCAGATTAGTTTTGAGCCTCAGCTACATAGAAATATGGAAGCTTATATGGATGACATAGTGGTTAAAACCAGGGACAAAGCAACGCTCATACAAGATTTAGAAGAGACATTTGCAAATCTGCGCAAGATCAATCTGAAGCTCAATCCTGAGAAGTGTGTGTTTGGTGTTCCATCCGACAAGCTTCTCGGGTTCTTTGTATCTCAGCGTGGGATCGAAGCAAATCCCGACAAGATCAAGGCAATTGAGCAGATTGAAGCACTGAGACACGTCAAAGATGTGCGTCGACTTGCCGGCTGCATCGCGGCTCTGAGCAGGTTCATCTCCAAATCTGCTGAGCGTGCCCTGCCTTTTTTCAAAATCTTGAAGAAGGCAGGTCCAATGAAATGGACTCCGGAAGCAGAGGCAGTGCTGCAAGATTTGAAGAGGTACCTCTCCTCTCCGCTGATACTAGTCGCGCCTAAACCACAAGAGCCGTTGCTGCTATATTTAGCGGTGACAAATCAAGTGGTTAATGCTGCGTTAGTAGCGCAGAGAGAAGTTCACGAAGAAGCAGCGGTGGTGGCAAAACCGTCAAATGATGAGCTGGGATCTTCCCCGGCAGAGTCTGGTGCCGACAAGGCAGGATTTACGAAGTCAAATGAAGCAACACAGAGGAAGAAGATGGTGCAGCGCCCAGTTTATTTTGTCAGCTCCCTTTTGCAGGGGGCTAGGTTAAGATACTCTGGCATGCAGAAGTTGCTCTTCAGCCTCCTTATGGCCTCGAGGAAGCTGCGCCATTATTTCCAAGCACACGAAATCACCATCGTCACTCGCTTCCCGCTGTAGCAGATTTTACGAAATCCAGATGCGACCGGTAGGATTGTGGAGTGGGCATTGGAACTGTCAAGCTTTGGTCTCAAGTTTGAAAGCACTTCAACAATTCAGAGCAGAGCCTTGGCGGAGTTCATTGCAAAATGGACCCCAATATCGGATGAAGAAAGTCAAGAGACAACTCTCCCCGGCAAGGAAACAGATCGAGAGTGGATTATGTACTTTGACTGGGCTTTCTCGCTGCAAGGCACCGGTGTTGGCATGCTGCTTGTCGCACCCACCGGAGAGTACCTCAAATATGTAATTCAGATGCACTTTCCCTGGGAGAGATCAACAAACAACACTGCAGAATATGAAGGGCTGCTTGCCGGTCACAGGATCGCGGCGGACCTCGGAATTAAGAAGCTCATCATAAGAGGTGATTCACAGCTTATCATCAAGCAAGTGAATAAAGACTATCAGAGCCCGTTGATGGAAGCATACGTAGATGAAGTGAGGAAATTGGAGGAGCGCTTTGACGGTCTACAGATAGAGCATGTTCCTCAAGAAGAGAACAACATTGCTCACGACCTGTCAAAGCACACTGCCCTCAAGTTACCTGTGGAACCAGGTACTTTTGTGCTCCGATTGACTCAGCCATCCGTAACACCATCAACGAGGCAAGATAAATGAAGGAGGTTGGATTCCGGCCAGTACTTTCCCGCAGAGCTCCCAGAAGCCGCCGGCAAGGAAGTTGCCGGAACAACGCCAAGCTTGTCGGGGAGCAACAGGCTCCGGTAGGGCCTCGAGCCCTTGCCGTAGAGACAAACGCGCCCGCAACAGAAGACATGCCTTTAGTCCTTGTTGTTGAGCCTCAGGCTCCAGCATGGGCACAGCACATTATCCAGTTCCTCCAAACAGGGGAACTCCCCGAAGAACAGGAAGAAGCGGAGAAAGTAGCCCGTCGGTCTAGTATGTACCAATTTGTGGACAATGTCATGTACAGAAAGAGACCGAATGGCATTAAATTGAAGTGCATTCCTCGGGAAGATGGACTGGAGCTGTTGGCAGAGATACATGGAGGCATATGTGGCTTCCACATAGGCTCAAGGGCTCTTGTCGGTAAGGCATTCTGGCAAGGTTTCTTTTGGCCCACTGCCCTCCAAGATGCAACTGCACTAGTAACCAAGTGTGAAGCGTGCCAGTTCCATTCAAAGAAATTGCATCAGCCGGCTCAAGCTCTTCAGACAGTCCCTCTTTCCTAGCCATTTTCGGTCTGGGGGCTCGACATATTGGGCCGTTTTTCCTGTGCTACCAGGGCCTTTGAGTACTTGTACGTCGCAATCGACAAGTTCACAAAGTGGCCGGAAGTGGAAGCAGTGAGAAAGGTGACAGCGCAATGAGCCGTCAAGTTCTTCAAAGGACTAATTTGCCGTTTTGGTGTGCCAAACAGGATCATCACCGACAACGGCACGCAGTTCACGAGCCACACCTTCATGCAATACGTCCAAGACCTTGGTAGCAAAATCTGTTTTGCTTCTGTTGCTCATCCGAGAAGCAATGGCCAAGCGGAAAGGGCAAATGCTGAAATGTTGTGAGGAATCAAGACAAGGACTTTCGACAGGCTGAAAAAGTGCGGAAGACGCTAGATTGATGAGCTGCCGGTGGTTCTTTGGTCAATCAGAAAGACACCAAATCGAGCCACTGGCCAGACACCCTTCTCCCTAGTGTACGGGGCAGAAGCAGTTCTCCCCACGGAACTCATATACGGGTCACCTCGAGTGCTCGCTTATTATGAGCTTGAGCAAGAGCAGCTGTGGCAAGATGACGCTATGCTCCTTGAGGAAGATCGTCTTCAGGCTGCTGTGCGAGCTGCACACTACCAGCAAGCCTTGCGCCGCTACCATAGCCGCAAGGTTCATGCCCGAAGTCTTGAGGAAGGTGACCTTGTTCTTCGGCGTGTTTAGTCGGCCAAGAATTCCAACAAGTTGACGCTGAAGTGGGAAGGCCCTTATTGGGTAGTACGAGTCGCCAGGTCTGGCGCTATCCGCCTGGAGACCGAGGATGGCATTCCAGTAAGCAATTCCTGGAATATCGAACATCTTCGTAAGTTCTTCCCATAAGGCGCGGTTGCTGGGTCTTCCAGCAACCACCTTTTGTACGAGTCTTGCCGGCAAGGCATGTAATCCTTTGTACAAAGCCAAGCGCAGACCCTGTGCATAGTTGAATAAGCTTAAGTGTTTTACAATTCCTGTCAATTTTCATGTTAATCTATATGCATGCTTGTCTGAGATTTTGTATTACACTTGCTTCCGGTAAGCGTTAACGAACCGCCAAGGTTCCATATCCTTGTCTTCTCTTCTTTCTTTTTCTCAAAGGATAGAAGGTTCCCTCGCGTGCAAGTTTGCTGGGGGGAGTGATGGTATGGATACCGACGGGCAACGTTCAAGGTTGACATCTTGCAGGAAGGAATTCAGCATCAAAAAGCTAAGTTGCAGAACTTTGAGTAATTTTTTTACTTTGAGGTTATTTTCCCTGAACGATTTCGGCCTTTGTATGGAAAACCTGCATGCGAAGGAACCTTGTCATGATCCGTTGCGCCCTTACTCTGTTTCGAGTCTGCTCAACAACTTAGGTGGCTGCACTGAAAATGTCAAGGTATCTTGCCGATAGCGACACCTCCAACATGCTACTAAGGATCCGTTCCTCGAAGCGCTCGCGGCAAGGGCGTGCGCACCGGCTAGTTTTTTCCAATAAGCATAGGGCATGTACCATACAGAAAGAAATCAGACAAGGGAAATAGCATGCATTCATCTAAAACATAGCAGGCTATATTACATTGATAGTTGCCGTGATTCTAACTTAAGATGAAATTGTCTTTGGCATGGAATGGTGGCGGCAAAGATGAAGCGAAGTGGCTAGTCCCTGCACTGGCCTTCGACCCTTTTGACTTGGCTCACCTTGTCGACGATGGGCGCGACAAGCTCTTTGAGTGCCTCGAGGTCAACATTCTCCGGCAAGCTGTCGAGAACATTGTTGAGGTTGATGCCAGGGTTCTTGTGCACCACTTTGACGAGCACCTTGAGGAGGACGGCCCAGCAGAGTTTGCAGGATTTGTTGGCCAGATGGTTTGCTCGTTTAGAATGGAGCAGCTTCAGGGCATCAACGACGCTCTGGAAGAACATTGTCAGCTTGGCGCTCGAGGACACCCTGTCGTCAGAAGAGTAGCTGAAGTTCTGCAGGCCCATGGTGGACAGTTCTGCGGCGATCCTTTCCGCGACATCGACAAGGCGCGCGGTCTAGATCTTCACACCATTCTCAAAGTCATTATAAGTGGCGGCGGTGCTCTTGAGCAGTTCCTTCTCATTCCGGAGGCCTTTGATCAAAGCCTTCTCACGAGCCTTGCCGTCCTCCAGGGACTTCTCCATCGTGGTCAGCTTCAGATTCAGATCAGCGATGGATTCATTGGCTGAGGTGAGCTTTTTGGTCTTATCGGATATGGTGGTTTGCATCTCCGCCAAGCTATAGAGAGTCTTCTCTCTGTCGGCTTTGAGCGTCGAGAGCTCCTTGCCATGATCCTTGAGATCCACCTCCAGCCTCTTTACTTTATCACCCAGCTCGTTCTTGGCGGCCTCTACGGCTTCGGCGGCATCGATGGCTTCCTTTAACTTGCCGGCGTGGTCTATGGCCAGAGCTTCGAGCGTCTCCTTGTGTTTCTGCTCCAGCTCCTGGGTTCGCTGCGCGACGAGCTTTTTGATCTCCTCGTCCTTGCTGCGGAGCTTGGCAGCAAGCCCCTCCTCGTGAGCGGCAAGGTCCTCTTCATGAGCATCGAGCCCGACGCGGCGTTCTGTTATGCGAGCTTCCTCTGCAGCGGCCCGCTACGCGGCCTCTTCCTGTGCCTTCTTGGCGTCTGACTGCTTTAAGAGGAACTCGCTCCAACTTTGATTCAGCTGTTCCCGGCTAGCCATCAGTTCCTAGAAAGCCTTGGCGTACCAGACTTGTGTTTCCTCAACACGCTTCTGGAAATCTGCCTCTGCTGCTTCAACAACTGCTGCCCTGGAGTCCAACTTTTCCTTTCGTGTGCGGTGAAGCGCTTGGAGCTTTTGGAAGTTGCTGCTCATGGTTTGGAGGAGCTATTCTTCCTTGGACTTGCCGCTGCTGGCGCGTGGCTCGTCAATGATCTTGAGTCCGGCAGCGGCGATGATGTCTTCATCGAAAATCTCCCCTTTGGTTGGTACCCCGGTACTTGCCGTCCCTGGTATGCTGACGAACAGGTTGTCGCCAACCTTAAGGTATCTGCTTGACGGAGGGGCCTCGGATGTTGATGGTTGATCCTTGACAGCCGCCTCGCCGGCAACTGGGGGCTCCGTGACCGGTGTAGCGCCAGGCGCTCCTGTGGAAGGAATGCCATTAGTATGGTCGCCGGACTCCTTGCCGGCTCTCTCAGCAGACCCCTTGGCGGTTTCTTCCTCTGCGACCTTGGCGGATTCGTCAACAGCGACTTTGTCGGCCTCGGGAGCAGCATCCTTGGCGGTCTCCTCGATGACTATATCAACATCCATTTGTTCCATCGAAGGAAGATCAGAAGGCCGGGGAAGGAAACAAGATGAGACCAAGGTTGAAGTTCAAGAAGAGAAAAATGAAGACAGAGTGACAAGTACTCGGAGGCAAGCGGTTTACCTGTGTCGAGCTGTTGAGAGATGGTTTGTCCTTTCCCAGCAACATTGGTTGCTGATGTAGGACTGCCAGTGCCCGTGCTTGCCGGCTCCTCTTCAACACGAATGGGCTCGCCAGTGGAAGCCCTTGCCGGAGATTCATCTCTGGGCGGTGTGGTTGACGGAGGTGGCACGTCAGGGACGACCTCCAATGGCTCTCCCTGTTGCCGTTCTTCTCCTGCAAGCCCGGCGATATCAGTAGCAAAGATAAACACCTCAATGCCCGCCAGCAGAAAATGAGTAGTGGACTCACGTTGGGGGCTGAGTTGGGGGCTGCCTTGAGGACTGAGCTCCGGGCTTATGACGATGAGCTCTGGTGTACCTACGGTGCTTGCCGGGGGCTCGTCACCCGTAGAAGTCTTTGCCCTCTTCGCCATCCTTTGCGCCAATGTTTCCGTATCACTGCGGAGACAGGCCAAAGCAAGACAGATGAGTTAAGCAAAATCAGAAACTCAGAAGTTACGAGATGTGATAGGACCCTTACTCTTCTCTTTCCGGGCTAAAAGCGAAGATGTCGAAGTCGGCCTCCGTTACAGTGCCCGTGTGAGGAGGCGGAGGAGGGGTCCACTACTGGAATCAGCTTCTTTGCCGTCCGCCACGGCGGACGGCAAAGGCATAGATCACGGACGGCAACCTCTTTGCCATCCGCCAGCAGACGGCAAAATGTCCGGATGAACACGTGCCAGCAAAGGCCTTCTTTGCCGTCCGCTTCCTGGAAACGGACGGCAAAGGATTGTGCCGTCCGCCTCTGGTGGCCAGCAGACGGCAAAGATCATGGACGGTAGTGAGGTGGGGTGAGGGCCGTTAGGGGTTAACGGCGTGCTTTGCCGTCAGCTAGCGGACGGCAAAGAGGCTAACGTCTTTGCCGTCCGCTGGCAGACGGCAAAGTGCTCAAACATGCCAGTCCCAGGAATCACAGGTAGCTGCCACGTGGCATGTTTGCCGTCAGCTAGCTGATGGCAAAGAACTTTGCCGTCAGCTAGCTGACGGCAAAGAGCCTGTACAGCCCTATTTTTAATTTAATTCATTCAATTTGACAGCAATTCGCAGATATACATATATACACAACAAGCATATCCAACACACTAGTTTCATCATATATACATACATAACCAACACATATATAGTTCCATCCTTACATATTACAAAAGTTTCACATTGTTCATCCAACACCGTTATCCATCCATCCATATAACAAGTTCCAACCATGCAAGTTCATTGATACAAAATAAAAGCAAATGGAAAAGAAGCACTCCATCCATGCAAGCTTCCGTGAATTAAATCAAATCTGCAAATGATAAACAAGAGTGTTAGAAGAAGAGAATAAATGAAGCAGAAGAACAAGACTATAAGAAGTAAGCATACTTAAGTAAAATGGAGCTAACCTAGAAGAAAATGAAGAAGAGAAGAAGAAGAAAAGAAGAAAAGAAGAAGAAGAAGAAGAAAAGAAGAGAATGAAGAATACTAGAAGAAGACTAGAAGAATAAGAAGAAGAAGAAGAAGAAGAAGAAGAAGAGAAGAGAAGAAGAAGAAGAAGAAGAAGAAGAAGAAGAAGAAGAAGAAGAAGAAGAAGAAGAAGACTATAAGCTTATTATGTAAACTTGGTCATTTTGTGCTAACATAAGTAATTTTGGAGTTAACCTATAGGAAAGTAAGCATAGTAGAGATAACTTAGCATATTAGAGCTAACATAGGTAACTAAGCATATTAGAGCTAACATAGGTAACTAAGCATATTAGAGCTAACTTAGAGCTAACTTATGTCATTTCGGAGGAAACAAAGCTAAGTATATATAGATCATTTTGGAGATCAAACATACCTGACATAGTTCAGTTCTCATTGTTCTTCTCCTTCTCCTTCCTCAGCCTGATGCGCCAAGAGCGGCGAGGCGGTGGTGGCAGTGGGATGTAGTCTTCTACCACAATTGGCGTGGTCATGCCGCCCAGCTGTGGGATCGCCGGCGCCACCACCGGCGCGAGGTCATTGTCAGGCACCACCACCATCGCGATTCCATCTTCAGGCAGGACAGGCACGACCATCGCTAGGTCATCCTTAGCCACCACCATCGCTAGGTCATCCTCAGCCTGATGCCCACTCTGCTCCTCTTCTTCCCCACTCCAGTCCGGATCATCCTCCTTGCTGTTGCTTTTGCTACAGCCAGAATCGCTGTTGCTTTTGCTCCAGCCAAAATCGCTGCTGCTTTGGCTGTAGCCAGTGTCGCTGCTGCTGCTCCCATTGCCTGTCCAAATGCAACAATGACCGTTAACAATCGATGCAAGACAAAGCCAAATGTAGAGGAATAAGAAGAGGCAGAACGTACTGGCATCATCGTCGTCAGCGTAGCGCATGCGACACATAGTCGCGTTGAACACCTTCATGATGAGCATGGTGGCGTCGTCGTACTTGAAGAGAAGGAAGTACCCCTGCCGCAGGTCGTAGGCACGGTAGAACTTCTCCTAGCCACGACACAGGTACATGTGGCCCTCCTTGATCACCAACTCCACGTCCCACAGCCTGTGAAACCCGCTGCCGGCCTGTCGCAGCTTCACATTATTTGGCGGATCTTCACCCAGCATGTTCATAAAAGTGTCAGGCAGCCTCTGCAGTTTGGGACAATGAGTGATGTAGGAAACAACAGAGTTATCATAATGAGATGGGTGAAGGGGAGATCTCTCCTTTTATATACCTCCCTCGTGGATGATACTGAAGTCCCAAGTATGATATTAAAGAACTCGAAAGCATCCAACTCGTACTCCGGTGTGGCAGAGTGGAGTCTGCGGTGGCGGCTTCCCCCCATCTCTGATAAGCAGCAGAAGATAATCATATACACCAAGTTATCATTTCTCATTCAAAAAACAATGCACTTGTGGACATATGATGGCTCTAGTTGAATTTATTAGTAGCACTAGTCGTCAAAAATGTTGACTTTAGTTGAATTTCATATAATAACTATTTTAACTTCTTTGGGTCAGCAAACTAGGCAACTAGCTAGCAGTATAAAAACATTCAACTAAAGAAAAGAAAGAAACTGCAAAACGTGGCGGAACCCTAAATAAGAATGTATAAAAACGTGTCTTTTTCTTCTTCTTCCCCTCTTCTTCTTTTTTCCTCTTTTTCCTTTTCTTCTTCTTCCTCTTCTTCCTTTTCTTCTTCTTCTTCTTCTTCTTCTTTTTCTTCTTCTTCCTTCTTCTTCTTCTTCTTCTTCTTCTTCTTGTTCTTCTTCTTGTTCTTCTTCTTCTTCTTCTTCTTCTTCTTCTTCTTTTTCTTATTCTTTTTCTCCTCCTCTTCCTCTTCTTCCTTTCCCTTTCCCTTTCCCTCTTCTTCTTTTCCTTCTTTTCCTTTTTTCTTTTTCCTTTTTTTCCTTCTTCTTTTCTAATATGTAAACTATCTAAAACTATTTATTATCTAAAACTATCTAAAACTTCTGCAGGTCTTTACTCATTTCAAGCTCGTCCCTCTTGTTATAGTTGTCGCAACGGGCACAGGGGCACCAGCTAAATTCCAGGCCATTTGCAAATGCGGCTCTAACAAACCCCTTGGTTTTTGTTAACCATTCCTCGGTCCAAACTTTCTGACAAGTGTAACCGGTGTACATCCATGCACGATCACTCATATTGACTTCCTACTGGACACACATCGGCACGAAGACTGGAACAGAGCGGGTTAGGGGGTCCTTGGCGTCGATGGAACCCTAAATAGCAAGTATCATTGGTGCGAGATACATGTGGCGCTCGGCGTTGAACACTAGATCCACATTCCACAAGTGAAGCCGGCGCCCGGCGTCCCACAACAATAGTTCTGGTGGCCGATGACGGTCGAACACCATCGCGAATTTGTCTGGCAGCCTCTGCGATGAGGATTAAAGCCAAGTTTTGAAATTTCAAACAACCAAACCGACTTGAGTCAGTTTGGGTGTTTCAAGTTTCAACACTTGCCTTTTAATCGTCATCGCAGAGGCTGCCAGCCAAATTCGCGATGGTGTTTGACCGCCATCGACGCCGAGAACAGTTGCTTTGGGACGCCGGACGTCGGCGTCACTTGTGGGACATGGATGTAGTGTTCGACACCGACGGCCACATGTATCTCGCACCGACGATACTTGCTATTTAGGGTTCCATCGACACCGAGGAACCCCTAACCCACTCGTCCCCAGGCGCCCTCTTTTTTCCTTTCCTTCTTCTCTTCTTTTTCTTTTTCTTCTTCTTCTTCTTCTTCTTCTTCTTCTTCTTCTTCTTCTTCTTCTTCTTCTTCTTCTTCTTCTTCTTCTTCTTCTTCTTCTTCTTCTTCTTCTTCTTCTTCTTCTTCTTCTTCTTCTCCTCCTCCTCTTCCTCCCTCCTCCTCCTCCTTCTACTCCTCTTCTTCTTCTAAACTAAAACTAAAACTAATCTAAAATAAACTAAACTAAAATAAACTAAAACTAAAACTAAAACTAAACTGAAAATAAAACTAAAATAAAATAAAACTAAAACTAAAACAGAAAACTAAACTAGAAGAAACTAAAAAAAACTAAACTAAAAAAAAGGGGGAAGAACAAAACTGCAGGGGATCGCCGGTGGAGGGCGAGGTCGGCCGGTGGGGGGGGCGGCGCGGGGCCGTGGGGAGGAGGGCGGAAGAGAGGCGGGGAGGGTAGTAGGGAGGGGGGGGTCGGAACGGGGCGGCTGGCGTAGGCATCTGGCGAAGGGGAGAGGCGGTGGGGACGGCAGGGCGAACAGGGCGAAGGGGCGCGGAGGGGCGGTGGGGCGATGGGGCGGGGGGGGGGAGGGAGGGACTGGACGGCGGTGGGGGCTGGGTCCGGGGGGCGGGGCTGGAGGAGGCGGCGCGGCAGAGCGGCGGGGGAGGAGAGAGGCGGGCGGCGCGGGAGGGAAACAGAGAAAGAGAGAGAGAGGGGAGACGGCTCGACCCGTTAAGTGGGCCTTCTTTGTCGTCTGCTAGCAGACGGCAAAGAGGGCGGCCGTTTAGGGCTAGCCCACGTCTCCTCTTTGCTGTCCGTTGGCGGACGGCAAAGAACCTGACCTAGCCACGCCGTGCCCCGTGGGGCCCACCTGGCCCTTTGCCGTCTGCCTTCTAGCTCTTTGCCGTCAGCTGGCTGACGGCAAAGAAACAGTGGATGGCAAATAGACTTTTTGCCATCTGCACTTTCTTTGCCGTCCGCTTTGTGGAAGCGGACGGCTAAGAGGCTCTTTGCCGTCAGCTGGCGGACGGCAAAGAGGTGGCAGACGGCAAATTACCAGATTCCAGTAGTGGTCCTGGGTTGCTTGCCTGCGGCAGAGGTGGTAGGTTGATGTCATCCTGCTACTCTGGCCGTTGGTGCAGTCATATGAGATGTCCCCGCCACTCCAGTTGTTGCCGCGGTCGTGCGTCTTGTGCGCCGCACGGGTTGCTGTTGAGCTTCTTGCCGCCGCGCAGCCTTGTCGGCCGCTCCCTTGTCGGAAACCTCACCGCTCGAGGAAGGTTGATTTGCTGGGATGCCAGAGGCGGCTTTCCGCAGCACACGCTTCTTCTTCTCTGGAGCTGGGGGCTCCTCGTGCAGCTGCTCCTCGGTTGTGTCTTCGACAGAAGGGCTCCCGGCAGCTGTGCCACTCTGCTCCCCAGCAGTCTCACCCTGCCCGGCAAGATTTTCCTCTGACATCACTTCTTCTTCACTGGCCTCCCCTTCCACGAAGCCAGCGCTACCGGCCTCCATGGCAAGATTCGCCTCTTCTGCCCTGCTGGCTATATACGCCACTTCTTCGTCAGTAGTGGGGCGGATGAGATTTGTCTCTTCCCGGATGGCTCTTTCCGACAGATTGTCAAAGAACCCCTGTGCTTGCTCTGCGGATGGCTCGACCCAAGTTCCGTCAAGGCCGTGAGCATTACATGCCGGCATCATGGCGATGATTGAGGTTAGAGCGGAGTTGTTGCACAGAGGAATTATGCTCGCCGGCAACTTATATTTCCCGCCGGGCCTGAATAGTTTGTGGCAGAGAGCTGTGTGCTGCATGATCGTCACGTTGTTGTTCAAACCAGGACGCAGCCTCATGATATCTTCTGCATTCCGAAACTCCCAGGCTAGTCTCCCTTTGTTATGCAGAGGGGCGATGCGACGGCAAAGGAAATCAGCGCCAACCATTTCTATTGTGAGCCCGGCAGCCCTGAGACAGTGGATCCTGGTAATTGCGAATGTGAGCTTCTCATCTTGAGGATCGAGGGAACTCCAGTCATTGCCGCAGGCCACTTTCGCTTGTCGGGGCAAACAGAAAGGCTGGGCATCTTTCTCCTTAATCCAGCACCATTCGCCCCGCCATTCTTCCCACTTCGTACGGTAGAGCCCTTCTGGGTATATCTCTTTATTCCATGCCCTTGGAATCCAGGTGATAGAACCAGAAAGGGCGTCTCCTTTTTCGATACGTGGAATGAAATAGTGGCGAAAGAGGGTAGTACTGGGGATTACTCCGGCGAAATTTTCACAGAGATGGGTGAAGACTGACATGCATGTCACGGCATTCGGCGTGAAATCCAAGAGACGGAAGCCGTATGTGTACATGATGTCGATGAAGAAATCAGAAAACGGAGGGCAGAGCCCGCAATAAAAGTATGAGGCAAAGAAAGGGAATTTATCTGGGCCACCCTCGGAGGAAGCTGGGTTTACGCGAGTAGAGGGATGAGCCTTCGTCTCCCTCCCCCACATGCACAGATACCGATCCTTTAGGGCGCTCGTGTCGAGCGTCGGGGCAAAGACGACGTGTTCCTTCCGCATCTTCACTAGCTCACTCTCCTCCGCATGCGCACCCGAATCGATGGCTTTCACCTCTTTGCCCGTGCTCGCTTTGGGCGGCATGGCGACTGAGGAAGCAGGGGCCGACGGCGATGAGAGGGTGGAGGCGACAGATGGATGGGAAAGGCTCTACTTTGAGTTTGAGGAAGAAGGCGACGGCGGTTTCCAGATTGGAAAGGATGAAAGGTAAATGAACGGCGCCTCTGCGGATTCCTTTTTATGGGGAAGGTGCGAGGCTGCCTCCTTTTTAATCAATGAGAATGCGCTTTCGTGAGCACGCCGCTATAGTGGTCTTTCCGCGCACATATCCCGCGTCGCGCATTCAATATGCGCCGTGGGGAAGCGCGGTAAACAAGGTAATTGCGACAGCTAACTCCTGCCACGCCTGCCCGTGCACTGTTTGGGCCTAGCCCAATAACGCCTCGCACCCGTGTATGGCCTAGGCCCGGGGGCTCCTGTCGGTGTACTAAAGCTTGGGTCCTTTAGTACCCCACACTTGTGCACGAACAGTTGTAGCTATACCAGCGGCAAGGCCTGCCGGGGGACAGCTAGAGGCAAATACAAGACCATCAAGGAGGCATTCAAACCAGTGACCAGAAGACAGAGGCCCAAAGGCCGGATCCCCGACAAGATACTTGCCGGGATGGCTTGCGAAGACCAGGCAAGACTCGCACCCAGCAAGATCCCGCCACCCTGCCACCGCTCTAGCGCAACGACCAGCCTGTCATTTGGGTTTTGTCCTCCTGGATGCTTGGCATGGCACTAGTGGTGGACGGGCTTAAGCGGTACTGATGGGACAGGCCCTTTTTTCGTCCCCAAGAAAGTAAGGGACACCTAAACGGAGCATTTAATGTGCTTGTCCTAAGACGTCTGTGATAAGCATGTAAACACTGTAGCAACTTTACACCTCTTGTATGTACTGTACGCCACTGTTGGTGACCCCTTGGATGTATAAAGGAGGCCCAATGCGTAGCTACAGGGGGGAGGACTCCCTGGCCCATTCTGCATGCGTAGCGGCTGCTCGAACATACTGTTCATCGCAAGCACTCCTGGAGCTTGGGCATAAACACCCGCAATAAACCAAGGCAGGAGTAGGGTTTTACGCTTCTCAGCGGCACGAACCTGGGTAAAAATCCCCTCGCGTTAATCGTTGGATCTACTCTTTGTGCATACCTCTCTCCCTGCCAAACCGTAAAAGGGATCCACGCGGTCCCAGAGGTGTCGTACGCCGACACGCACTATTCGGGCGCACTGCGTTCGCCCGATTCAATGTCGTCCCGCATTATGCTTATCTAGAGCTAAAAATGTCACGGCCCATGGGTGATATAATAGTCAATGGCAATACAGAACGCTCCATCCTGTCAGTGTATTAAGAATGGGGTCCTTAATACCCCAGACTTCTGCACATGTAATGGTAGCCTTCCTGACAGCAAGGCTAGCCAAAGAATAACTAAAGCCAAACTCAAGACCGGATCACAAGAATACGGAGAGGATCTCCGAGGATAGAGATCAGAAACACTAAAGATGCAACTTGGGGACACGGCAAGATCCTTGCCGGGAAGAGCTAGCAAAGCCCACCAAGTTCCAAGCCCGGCAACCTCCGAGCCCGGCAAGAATCCCACTACCTAGCCACCGCTCCACTTCATCGATCAAGTTGTCACTTGTCGGTTAGGTGTCGAGCAGGCAGGTAGTTAGGTGAGTCTTGTCTGGGCAAATGGCACAATTAATTTGTTTGTCCTAACCCGTCAGAGTTAGGTGAAGAGCATTGTAGCCACTATTGATGATGTATATTTACCATTTTCCCACTTTGGTGACCCCTTATTCGATAAAAGGAGGCCCATGGCTACCTTAGCAAAGGTCGAAACCTTGTCCATTTGCACGCGTAGCTGCACTGTTCTTGCACCTTGCCAAACATGCGCTCCTTGTAACTGGACACATACACATCCAATACACGAAGCAGGAGTAGGGTTTTGTGCTTCACAGCGGCCCAAAACTGGGTAAACCTCGTGTCCTTTCTGCTAGCTCTGCTCTTTGTGCTCGTCGATCCCTCCAGTCGAACCGCAAAGGGATCACCCTGATCCCATAGATGGTCGTACGCACAACATCTTTGGCTCGCCAGGTAGGGGGATCACTTGTGCGAACCAAAGTTAGCAGTTAGCACATCAGATTCTTCACCATCTCCATCGCCATGGCTCCAAAGAAGAAGGGCGCCACGGTGGTCGGTTCATCGATGTCCAAGCCACCAGTGCCTTCGCGGACAGGAGACGGCATGGGTGGTGGCGCGAGCGGCAGTGGAGGTGGAGGCGGTGGGGGTCAAGAGCAGCCTCCGCATTGTTCTTGCAACCACAGCTAGGCCAGTGGCATCATTCACAACAACAACAACAACAACAACAACAACAACAACAACAACAACAACAACAACAACAACAACAACAACAGTAAAAACAACAACAGTAGCAGCAGCAACAACACGCATGCCACCAGGTCAAAGGACGGGGCTGTGCTACCCACGGGCGGTGCGGCGAACTCTACGGACAATAGGGCCCACTCCAAGACGCCCACGCTGGTGCCCATGTCGCGGCCATCTCAGACCACGCACAATGAGCAGCACCACGACGTCGGCTGAGGGAGTCCTGGACTAGGGGGTCCTCGGGCTACCGGCCTAACTCTCATGGGCCGGACAGTCGGGCCGCACTGTAGTTGCTGGAGGACCGGACTATTGTACAGCGTCGTACCCGGACAGGAGACCTTTTGTGCCTTGGTGTGTACTCCAAGTCAAGATGAGAAGAATCGGCATGTTTATCCTCTTGTTGTAACCGACTATGTGTAACCCTAGTACCCCTGGTACCTATATAAACCAGAGGGTTTAGTCCGTAGAGGATAGAACAACAACCATCATCCTACCAGTCTAGTGTTTAGTTCATCTGATCTCATGGTAGATCGACTCTGTAATCCGCATATACACAAGCAATATAATCAAGCAGGACGTAGGGTTTCACCTCTTAGAGAGGGCCCGAACCTGGGTAAACATCGTGTCCCTAGTCCCTTGTTCCCCATTGATCCCAGATCCACAGCTCGGGATCCCCTACCCGACATCCGCCGGTTTTGACACCGACATTGGTGCTTTCATTAAGAGTTCCGCTGTTGGATCGCTGGAAGGATCAATGGCTAGCCTATTCATCAACCACTCCATCCATGATGGGGACCTCTCCATTCTCGGCCAAGATCTCGCGTTCGGCAGAGTCATATTGCGCGCCGATCCGACCGGCCGCCTCGGCCAGGTTGGAAACTTCGCCCTCGGCCAGAAGGTTAGGTTCGGGAGCCTAGAGTTCACCGTCGGGCCCCAGGGAGATCTCACCCTATCAAGAATCTCAGCTCCCTTAGAAACATTTGCCAACCTTGATGCTTTAACATTGAGGAAGGTAAACTTGCCAGGGGCTGATACAACACGAAGCTCGGTCCTGAAGCCCGACTCCATCAGTTCAGCCAAGTTTATCCTGGGCGAACCCCGCCTGGGCACAGCCTCGAGCGTCCCCATAGCGGCCATGCTGCAAGTCGGTCCCGAATATTCGGAGGGCATAGACCCATCAGATCTTTCATCATTGAATGATTTACTAGATCAGATCCGAGCCATGGGAATCTCCGACGGCCAGCCCTCGGTCTACGAACAGATCGGGCTCAAGCTCGACAACTGGGAAATCTACATCCCACCTATCACACACCTTGTCACAACCATTGAGGAATTGGCCGAAGGCTCACAGCCGCCAAAACTAAAAATGAGGTATGTCCCGGTCGGCGACAACCTCGATCAGGCTACGGGCCCGGAATCCGACTTTCGCCCTAAAGAGAGCTCGGAACCAGACCTCAATTCGAAACACAACCTCGAGTCTACCCCATATTATGTGGACAATTCGGAATCCGCACTCGGCACATCGGATATTCCAGGGGCGCTCAACACCGCTGCTAAAATTCTGGACACATCTTTAGCCGGAGCATGGAGTTTTGTCCCGCCCACCCACCACGTCGAATACTCACCAGATTCAGGAAACCCTGACGTATGGGATCTGATGTACGTCAAGCATCAGCCCGGAGAAACTTCCCATCATTACTGGGCTAGATTCCTCCTGGTTAAAACAAGATGACAGATTGCTGCGATCAAGAAATAATAGCAACCTTTCAGTTCAACTGTCGGGACGAAGGAATCTCGAATGCCCTCGCCCATCATCATGTGCAAAGCTTCACCGAGTTATCGGACCTGGTATGCAAATATTGCGCCATGGAAAGTGCCTGGAAGACAAAACAAATGCATGTGGAATCAATCCATGCCGAGCAATCTCGCAAAGCTCAGGCAAAACGCGCATACCCACGGCGGTCACCCAAACACGAGCCCGCCGAAAAGAAGAATAGGTCCCTCGGCTAACCCCGAACAGTCCTGGATGAGCTACTGGACAAACCATGCCCCATACACTTGGCCTTGCTTAATGCAAACCCAACCCACAGGCTTCGAGCTTGTTGGGTGGTCAGGCAGGTGGCCAAGAGCGGCGAAACTATCCTTGGACTTACTCCTTGAAGTAGACGATCAGCAACACCGCCATATAGGGACAATGATGTTCTGACGATCTATGAGACATTCTCCACAAAGAATCAGAGGAAAAGAGCCCTTTGAGAGCTCGGCCAGGTTCACCAGGTTACAGCTGCACACTCATGGACGGATCACCAATCACCTTCGATGAAGAAGACGAGCCAAGGGCCTGCCCCGCAGCACCGGATCCCGCAGTCGATGAAGCACTACGGACTTTCCTGCATGTGAATTGGGATATATTTGCCTGACACCCTTCGGACATGCCAGGAATCCCATGAAGACTAGCGGAACGTAGCTTGAACATAATGAAAGGCTTCAAGCCAGTTAAACAGGCACTGCGCCGATTTCCCGAACCCAAACGTCAAGCCATGGGGGAGCAATTAGCAAAATTATTGGAAGCCGGATTCATCTGTGAAATCAAACACCCCGAGTGGTTGGCAAATCTAGTCATGGTACCCAAGAAGGACAAATCATGGCAGCTATGCATCGATTTCAAAGACTTAAATAAAGCATGCCCTAAGGATCACTTCCCCTTACCCCGGATAGACCAGATCATTAACGCCACCGCCGGACACGACTCATTATGCTTCCTCGACGCCTACTTCAGATACCATCAAATCAAGATGAAGGCGTCTGACCAATCTGCAACTGTGTTCATCACCCCCTACGAGCCATTCTGCTTCAATACGATGCCCTTCGGGTTAAAAATGCAGGAGCCACATACCAATGTATGATTCAAACATGCCTCAAAAACCAAATCGGCAAAACAGTCGAAGCATGCGTAGACGATGTGGTCATTAAAACCAAGCACGTCAGCCAGCTAGTGGATGACCTCCGCCAAACCTTTCAAAATTTACGGACTTACGATATACGGCTCAACCCGGACAAATGCATCTTCGGGGTTCTCGCCGAAAAACTACTCAGATTCATTGTTTCCCACAGAGGGATCAAGGCCAATCCGGCTAAAGTCCGAGCCCTATCCCAGCTTGCAATACCCACGGAGCTTAAACACGTCCAGAAGCTGGCAGGCTACATGGCAGCCCTGATCCGCTTCATCTCCCACCTTGGTAAAAAGGCACCGCCACTCTACAGATTGCTCAAAAAGACCAAAAGCTTTGAGTGGACCGATGAGGCCAACGCTGCACTGGAAGAAATAAAAACTATACTAGCAGGCAACCCCATACTAGCCGCACCCGGCATTGGTGAACTAATGTTATTATACATCTCGGCCACAAATCAAGTGGTGAGCGATGTACTCATGGTAGAACGAGAAGCAGAGGGCCACAAGTACCGGGTACAGAAGCCAGTCTACTATGTATCAGAAGTGCTTACCCCTTGCAAGTCTCGGTATCCGCATTACCAAAAGATAGCCCATACAGTTTTTATGGCATCCCAAAAACTTTGACACTACTTTCAAGAATGTTCGGTTATAGTGGCATCCTAGGTACCCTTGAATGACATCATCAATAGTAGGGACGCCACGGGCCGCATTGCCAAATGGGCCATAGAGCTCCTTCCCTTTGAAATTGTGTAGAAACCACGCGAGCTATCAAATCACATGTTTTGGCCGATTTCCTGACCGAGTGGACAGAAGCCGAGCTCCCCCGGGAATATAGTACATATTCACATTGGACAATGTACTTTGATGGCTTTAAAATGTTAGCCGGACTGGGGGCTGGGGTGATCCTTATATCCCCCACCGGCGACAACATTCGGTACTTCCTGCAGATTATGTACACGGACTCTAACAACGCAGCCGAATACGAGGCCCTGTTGCACGGTCTTCGGATGGCAACGCCAATGGGTGTACAACCGCTGGAAGTGCGGGGAGACTCGAACCTCGCCATCTCCCAAGTCAATGGCGAATTTGATGCCAAAGACCCAGAAATGGCAGCATATAGAAATGTCGTCCTTAAAATATCAGCCTGATTTGAGTGGTTAGAATTTCAACATGTCCCTCGAGACAGTAACCAGGCCACGGATGTCCTCGCTCACATGGGTGCTAAATGTGACCTTGTCCCTAAGAACAATTTCTTGGAACGGCTCTTCAAGCCATCGGTGGTATGGCAAGGCGGGGACAATGGCGCGATACCCAATGGTCCCGAGTAAGTCATCCCTCCGGAAATTGAGCCAGACGATGACATCATCGGTGGCTCAGCACTCGAAGAAACACCCTCGGCTCATGAAGTCATGGCCGTAATCGCACCATGGGCCGAGCCCTTCCTTGCCTATAATTTACGGCAAGAGCTCCCCGCTGATCATACCGAGGCACGACGCATAGTCCGGCGATCTAAAGCCTATAAGGTGGTGAGCTGTATAAGAAAAGCGCTACTGGAGTCCTTCAAAGATGTATATCTGAAGAGGAGGGGCAACAACTTCTGATTGAGATACACGCCGGCATGGGCGGCCACCACGCGGCAGCTCGGGCTTTGGTAAGCAAGGCCGTCCGAGCAGGGTTCTTCTAGGCCACCACTCGCGTGGACGCATGTACTTTAGTCCAACATTGTGTTGGGTGCCAGCTTTTTGCGAATCAAAACCATATCCCCGCACGGCTCTCCGGACAATACCGATCACCTGGTCGTTCGCGGTCTAGAGGCTCGACATGGTTGGACCACTTAAAGGGGGAACCAAGAAAAAGAAATACTTACTAGTTATGGTAGACAAATTCACTAAATGGATCGAGGAAAAACCAATAACTTCAGCCGAATCCGGACCAGTTATCGACTTCATATTCGGGGTGGTGCACCATTACGGTGTTCCCCATAGCATAATCACGGACAATGGATCAAACTTTACAGCCCAGGAAGTCAAATACTGGTGCGCTAAGAAGGGCATCAAGCTCGACTACGCTTCGGTATATCACCCACAGACCAACAGACAGGTCGAACGAGCCATCAGACTCATCATGAGTGGCATAAAGCCCCGCCTGGTTCGTTCCCTGAAGGAATCTGATTGCCACTGGGTAGAGGAACTTGATTCCGTATTATGGGGACTGCACACCACCCCCAACCGGTCAACGGGATACACCCCCTTTTTTATGGTGTACAGCGCGGAAGCAGTCCTCCCGTGCGATCTCATCCACGACGCGCCTAGAGTGCGCATGTACGAAGAAAGGAGGCCAAGTTGGATCGGCAAGACGACCTAGACGCCCTGGAGGGAGAGCGCGACATAGCTCGGGCTCGCTCTACATTCTACCAACAGCAAGCCCAGTGCTATCAGAGTAGGAAGTTCAGGCGAAAGCATCCAATGTGGGCGAACTAGTCCTCCGCCTCCCTGAAAAGCAGAATCACAAGCTCTCGCCCAAATGGGAGGGTCCTTTCATACTCGATGAAGTACTAGCAGGAGGAGCATATCATCTTCGCAATCCAACAAAAGATCGCCTCGAACCAAAACAATGGCACACAGCTCGGCTTCGGCGCTTCTACAGCTAGTCCGGCGTTGTCACCTTCTCTCCCATTTTCTTCATTTTTTCTTTTTGGAATTATCACCGCCCAAGCTATGTTCGGGTAAACCGAACTGTGCTAGGCTCTTTAAGTATACATCTTCACATGTAATACCCAGATTTACCTGGGGGCTCCTTTAAAGAAGCCAATCAATATAATCTTCGTGCATGAATTCGTCTCTGTCGTGTTTACATCCTTCCCGTACCTTTAAAGCCATCATATGCACCAATTTGACTTAACTTTTTGCCAAGCTGGGTTGCCTGGCTCCTATGCTTACCCCCTACGTTCCCGATTGTTTGGTTAGGGGGTAAAGGGAGCACCTCTGCGATTGCTATGACGGGGTCAGCTGGGTACGTACCTCAGACGGGTGAAGCCGAAATCTAGCATTCTTAAGAAAACAATGGGTCGGCCACGAGGGAAGTGAAAATAATTAGGTGTTCGCCACCAAATATTGGGATTTGGTTCCCAAAATAAGAAAAAAAAATGATGACCGCATACTATCGGTATTCGGACACCACGTCTATGATCAACATGACAACCCCGAAGAAAGGAGCCCTTGGAGGAACTATTTTCTTCGGAAGATGTTTCTTACGTTAAAAAGGTAATATAACATAACTCTCCGTGTGCACTTTTTTCTGTTCACACCCAATGGCCGGATTGCCTGGTTACCCGAAGTGATTTTCTGTTTCTCAGGTCACATGGTACAGAACACTCCCCGACCACTGGTCAGAGAGGCGGAAGCCGATGGCCGATTAAGACAGCATTTTACAATATGGATCAAGAAAGGTTGATGTACAGTACATGGATACATAGACTCAAGCACCCTACTCTTTGTCAATATTATCTATTAAGCTGTCCAGGGCAGAGTCCTCTTGGAAGTACTGAGCAGCAGGCATCACTTGGTAATAAACCAGGTGAAGCAGTATTTCTTGCCCGTCCGGCCCCGCTGGTCCAACCTGAGCCATATGTTCTGCATCGAGTTTGGTAAACCGGGTCTTCACCATCGCCCAGGCCTCGCGTGCTCATTCTCGACAAGCTGATATCTTACATAACTCAAAACACCGTCGCACTCCTTTCAAGCGATTGGCCAGTTCGGCCATTCCTTCCAGAGGTGTCTCTGTCGGCCATAACGCCTTGGCCAAACTTTTCATGGCTTTCCGAGCTCTCTCGTGCACAATGGACAGCTCCTTCAAAAGGTTTCCTCCAAATGAGCTGACCTCTTCTTCGGGACACCACGTCAGGAGACCTAGCACAAGGCACGGCATGTGCTTTACATTAAACCAATGCAAGTATCTACGCACACGTAAGTCAAACTATCACTTACCGAACATGCCGCCTTTCAATCTCTGGTTCTCCGCATGGGCTTACACCAATTGAGATTTTAAACTCTCGATTTCTTTGGCCTATTGCTAGTTTTCCGCCTTTAGTTTTTTCTTTTCCTCATGACTTCGTGTCAGTACTCGGCGGCCAGCCTCCTCCTGCGACTCGGCGTACCTCTGAGATTCTTTGGTCGCGTCCAGGTCCTTCTGTAGTTGACCTATGGACTCAGCTGCTATAAGGGACGCTTGTGTTAAACCAGGTACCTTAAATAATTGAAGCATTCAAAAGCTTTCTTCCTCAACATGAGCTTCACTGGTGAATTTCTTGACCGCCTCTTGTTCGGCCTTCGCATTAGCCAACTGTGTTTGGTTTAGCTCAAGTTCCTCGCATAACTTCTTATTATGTTCGCTCGTTGCCTACAAAATACCAATAATACATAAAGTTACAGATCCTTAACTCGGTCGTCTCGCCCAAATCAAGGCTCGGGGGCTACTGGGTTAGGATTTATGATCGGCTTTTAAAACCAATCTTATACCTGCATATTGGCAGACAAGAGGTTGGCAATCCCCTCTGTTGACGCTCAAAAGTGGCACGATCATAAAGAGTAGCTTGAAGCTATGTCAAGATTAAATCAAACTTATTATCGAAAGTCACCATGGGATGGCTCTCTTCGAGAATATCAAGATGGATATGAAGATGGTCTAAAACAGAGCTCGGATGCAAAAGTTATGACAAGTTCAGAGATGCTCATGTTGACACCAGATTAAAGAATGGCTTGTAACCCAATTAAGATGGCCTCGGATGTAAACAGTTTCAACATGAAAGTTGTGCGTCTCATCGGAACGGTTGATTTTGATATAAAAAACGTCTCAATCGGATTCCGTATGCAAAAGTTAGAGCCAAAACGGTGTGTTGCAGAAGTCTACCCCGGAAGTTTCAGGCAACTTCCGGGGAGGTTCCGGGCTAAACCGACATTATTTGCATATTTGCAGGCTCGAATACGACCTCAAGATGACCTCGGATGAAAAAGTGATCAGCTAAAGAGTTTTTATCCATTGCAAGATCTACAACTTTGCTGTAGGGACCATCGCGATCCGAAGCGATATGCGGCCTGTAAGAGCGGTGCAAAAGGGCTACTTGATGTAATTTTAGCCCGGAAGTTCCGGCCCCCCTAGTCCGAGTTAGGTTAAATTTTGATGTTTTGGACGGGATTTGAGTCCTTTTCTTGTACGGAAAGTCCAGCCGCTTCATATATATGTAAGAGGTGACGGCCGATTGAATAACAACACACAATCGAACAAATCTATCAATATATCACTTTTACCTTTGCTTTTATCTTCTCCCTTTGTTCTTCTTCTTTCTCGTTCTTCGTTCATTCTTCGTTTGCAGGGCGGCGAACCTTGAGGCCCTAGGGGCGGTCAGGCCGACTTAGGGCAACCCATAGCCGCCACGTGCCCTGACGGGGTCCCTCCCGGGCGTGTGGGGTTTCGGGTCCTCAAAAAGCGCACGCCGGATTGCTTGCGTACTGCGCTTCCAGACGGGTCTCCTTCAACGTGAGCTGCGGTGCATCAGCCCCGGCATTGAGGGTACACAGTGACGTATTCATGTGCAAACACACTTTTTGGCAACTCCGCTGGGGAAGAAGCTTTGAACGGTCTCCGGCTCGTTCTTGCTACGAAGAGATCGTCATCTAGGGTTTGCAATCTACCAAGGTAATATGAATACCAAATTAACTTTTGTAGATGCAAATAATGCATATGTTGTTGCTAGATCATTTAATGAGCATAATGCATCCGCTAGCCCTAATTTCATCAATCACGCATCTAATTACATGCAAGGGCCGATGCAAAATAATCTTCAAGCTTCAAATTCTTATGATTTTAGAAACATACAACATATGTATCCTAACTCTCATGCATCGGCAACCCCACAAATCCATATGCCAATGAACAACATGATGGGTTTAGGTAATCAATTTGAAACACCTCATGTTAAAATTCCCAATAACATACAAGAAAGTGTTTCACCCTTTTATTCATCGGCAACTAATTTGCAATATGTCAATCCAACCTTGCTGATGGATGGGAGAATTGGGCATGATACTACTAGCTATTCGGCCAGTTACACTCAACCATCATCTGCTACACCTCATGTTAGTAATTTTTCAGCACCTTATGCAACTGTAGATGTTCATAATTCGGCCCCGCACCTTCTTGGTCATAGCCGAATAAGTGAAAATTTTGCAGGAACACACGTGCCGACATCTAATACTGTAGCATATAATGCATGCTCTGTGCAATTCAAGAATTTCGGCAACACTCACTGTCGTGGGAAAACAAGGCCACCAATGGGGCCATCGGCCCCTTATGGTTCGGCAGGGGGGAAGGACGCATTGCACAAAGAGCGGAGGGCGCGGGGCAGTGTGGCAGCGATCACACGGGCAATTTTTACCCAGGTTCGGGCCATCGTGAGGCGTTAAACCCTACTCCTGCTTTGGTGGATTGATTAGAGGACTGTGATGGAGACGCAGCTCTAGCCCGGCAAGGTCGCCTCGGGGCGAGAGCAGCTATGCGCGTATGAGTGTACAAGGTCCGAATCCTTTCTAAGGTTGCCATGGCCCTCCTTTTATAGGTCAAGGGGTCACCACAATGGCAAATCAGTCATTGCGTACTGATTAAATAGCGAACAGTGCTATCATACCTAAATCTGCAGGCAGGACAGAGCGCATTAAATGCGCCGCTTAGTGTCACATTGTAGCGTAGCCCGGCAAGCCTTGCCGTGCTTTTCGGCCACCTTATCGCGTGCCTGCATGACACATCACTGGACGGGTGTCATTTGGAGGTGATTTTCTCCGGAAGTTGCTGCCACGTGCCCAGAAATGGCCACTTAGTCACTTCGGGGCTCGACACCTCATCGATCGATGACTTGGGTTGCTCTGAGGTGGAGCGGTGGATCCTTGGCGGGGTAATCTGCCCTCAGAGTCCCCGGCAAGCCTGCTGGGGCAATCTTGAGACTTGTCTTTGGGGCAACCTCATCCCCGTCAGGCTCGCCTGCCTGGCAGGGGAGGTTTTTCGTTAGTGGTATCTTGCTCCTTTTGTTGGTCTTGGTCTTCTTGATCCACCCTTTGATTTCTCAAAGAGCTGATCTCTCCTGCTTGGTCTTGTCTTGGATGCTGAGAGCTGCTTGACCGGAGGGTTGCTGTCCGTGCACAAGTCAGGGGAAAACATACACCCCTGTTTCTGTACCCCGACAGAAGCCCCCGGGCCTGAGCCATACGTGTCACTGGACATGTTAGGTTAGTCCCCAAACAGTGCACAGACACGTGGCGAGAGAATGCTGCGCGTGCAGTGGTTTCTCATGATGACCAGTCAATCCAACGTCCAGTTCACGTAATTAGCGCGGGTCGTGGGGGCGTGGGACTGTAGCAGTTAATGTAAAATTGTAACTATCTGAAGAGTCGCGCCCTTCCCCCACGTCCTTTCCCTTAAGAGAAAAAAACGCGAAGGGGTACTGCTCATTCACCATCTGCCTCGCCCCTCCACCACCTTCTTCCGCAAGCCAAGCGACTACTCTCCCTCCTCGCCCACACTCGCCGCCGATCCCCATCAATTTGCTTCCCCAACTCCTGCCGCAAATCTAGGAGATGGGGAAGAAAACCGCCGCTCCAAAGGGGAAGTGGGCGACCTCCGTGAAGGAGGTGGCCGCCGAGGGGAGCAGGAAGAGAGTGGCAGAGCTGGATACGAAGCGAAGGGGAGACGTGGTCTTCTTCCCGTCGAATCTGGATGGCGAGGTGCTGAAAGCAAGGTACGGATATCTCTGGGGGAGGGAGGTTCCGAAGGGGCATGGCGCACCCAAGGTCCTGGCAGAGGGGAAAAAGGATCCGGCAGATTCATATCGATTCTTTTGCGCATACTTCATCTGCGGCCTCTGTCCTACCTTTTCGGATTTCTTCGAGGCAATGATGGTGATCTATGGATTCCACCTTCTGGACTTTACGCGAAATGCAATGGCATGCATGGCGATTTTTGCCCACTTGTGCAAGAACTTCGTTGGAGTTGCCCCCAATGTCCGCTTGTTCAGGCACTATTTCATTCGCGGGTGGAAAACAAAGCCCACCGTTCCGGGAACATAAGCTGGATGCCCCGAGTGGCGAGGAAAAACTAGGATTACCTCCCTGGGTAGCAGTGCGGCAGATGGGAGGAATGGAGGGGAGACTGGTGCTGGATCCAAGTTGAAGAGGCCCCAGATTTCTGCCAGGCGCGGGCAGAGTGCGTTGTGCGCGGCAACGACTGGAGGGAGTTTGGCCTTATCGATGACAGGCTTTGCCCGGCAATAAACAGGATTACCCGTCTAAAGGCTGCTGGGCTGACCATCGGTCATGTGGGAGCCGACTTCCTCCGACGTCGCATCGCGCCACTGCAGAAGAGGGACAGGATCGCCTGGCAGTATGGAGATGCTGCAGACAGGATGAGGTTGTACCCTGGCCAGACCAACAATTTGTTAGTCTACGGCCATGCTTGGTTGTGTGAACAACTGTTCAGCAGCCCTGGGCCATTCAGGTTGCTGGCAAATATCATCCCACTGAACATCAACTCCGCCCGGGACCAGATTCTGAAATGGATGCCAAACTGCAATGCTCATGGAGTTTCGGGTGACTGGCAGGTACCCGAGCTTAATGAAGAGCTTGCGTGGTCCTCCAGCCTGGTGGAAAGGGCTACCAGGGTGGAGACCAATATGTTCAAGCATACCTCCAAGGTGGAAGAGGCGTTCATCATGAGGCGGATCGAGGAGGACAAGGCACTCCGAGCCACCGCAAAGGCAAAGGCCGGGAAGGCAACGGAGGAAGAGGAGGAGGCTGAGGACGAAGGCTCTTCCCATGGCAGAAGCGAGGCGCAAGCCACAGAGGAGGCTGCCGGGGATGATCCTTCAGGGGACGAGCCCGCTGGGGACGAGCCTACCGGGATTGAGGCTTTATATGCCACGGCAGCAGAGGCCCAGGAGGAAGAGGGGGCTGCGGAGGCGGAGCAGCCCAGGGAGGAGTGGCTCGCGACAGGCCCTCAAGCCCGCGAGCCAATCTTGGAGCAGCGCCCTCGTAGGCGGGTGGCTAGCCGGGGAGCCGTGGTTCCCGATCCTGCACCTGCCGCCAAGAAGGTGAAGAAGACCACCTCCAAGGGCAGCAAGCCGGATACGGTGCGCCGGCAATCCTCCCGCCTTTCCGGGGCTAGGACCCCTCCCGCCAAGCCATTGGCAGCCACGGGAGTCAACTCCATTTCCCAGTCTGGCTCGAGCTCCTCGCATAGCTCATCCTCGTCGGAGTCCCCTGCTCCTCAGCAAGGCTCGAAGTTGCCGGGAAGCTCCGCTCCTCCGTCCCAGAAGAGAAGCAGGGCGCCGTCACCGCCTACGGAATTCGAGTTGAGCTCCATGCTCATCGACGAAGAGTAAGAAAGAACACTCTTCTTTCTTTGCTGTGGTTTCCGCATATCCACTTGCTTGCTAACTGATCTCAACTTGCTGTCTTTGCTAGGGAGGAGGAAGAAGGCGAGACCCTCATCCACCGGACCAAGCGGCTCAGGCGCGCGGAGCGGCTGAAGACTGTGGAAGGCACGGGCGTGGGAGGAAGCAGCACGAACGCCCTGACACCAAGCCCCCAGCCCAGCCCCCGGTCTGAAAGTGCTGGGTTGGCTCCCCCTGTTGGTAGTGACGGAGGAGAGCTCCCCACCTCCGTATCCAGAGGAGGGAAGGAGCTTACTCAGGGAGAGTCCTTCCAGGAGGGGCCCACCTCGCCCGCCGATTGAATCGAGGGATCCCCGGCAAGGGTTTCCACGGAAGAATCTGCCCAGGACGACACCGTGGTTACCGAAGGAGGGGATGGTAACCATGGCCCGGTAACTGACGTTGCCGGGGAAACCGAAACTCCTCCACGGGAGGCATCTTCAGGTAATCCATTTACTCTTTTTGATTCCGCTGCTTTCACCATCTTGCTCCAAGTCCCTGGCTTGCTAATAATTCTGCACCCTTATTATGGATTGTTAACTATGCCTACAGCCCATCTGATCGAAGAGCCTGAACTGCTGGAAGAGGTGGCTAGCATAGGGAAAGACACTGCAGAGGAAGCCGCCAAGATTGCTGCCGCGGAGGGGCAGGAGCATGCTGCCGGGGGTGTTCAGGACCTCCCGAAAGAGTCAGAGAAAATCCCCGGTAGCATGTCAGGGTTGGGGGTATCGGCTAAAGAGAAAGTCCCTCTCCAAATTATGGACCCCCTTCCCTCATTTCCCGCCTCGGCGGGGGTCCCGCCGCCAGCTTCGAATCAACTGGCGCTGGTGCTTGCGCAGCCTGGGCTCGGAGCCCCCGGTTCGTCAGCAGCGACGAGCGCAGAACTTGATGGAGAAATTCAGCGCATCCTAGCGTCGCTGTACCAAGGGGTTGAAGAGGCGGACTACTCTATCACCGTTGCCATGGACTTGTCTTTTCTGGAGTCCATGGCAGCAGGCATTAAGGAGATGCAGAGTCGGCACAGCCAGAAATGGCAGGTGCTTAAGGAGCAGCGCAAGTCCACCAACAAGGTGGACCAGAAGCTGAGGGACAATGGTAGCGAGTTGTGCGACTGGCACGACAAGCAGTTCCAGGTCCTTATGAGGCAGCAGGAGGCGATTTCCATGGCAAGGGAGGATGTCATCGCCCGGGAGGCTCGCTTGGTGGAGCGCACGACACTCTTGGATGCCAAGGAGAAGGATATCTCTTCCCGGGAAGAGAAACTTGAAGCCACCCTCCATGCCAAAAACGAAGAACTGGAAGCCCTCGTGCAGCAGTGTACCAAAGAGCAGGAGGACAGGCATAAGGCAGCCCTGGACGCCCTTACTGCTGATTCTGCTATCCAACTGAAGAAGTTCGCTGATGACCTTGTCGCTGCATCCACTGCCAAGACCGATCTCGACCAGCAGGTGGCCAAACTGACTGAAGAGCTTGCCGAGAGCGCCAAGGAGGTCACGACCCTCAAGGAGGAAGCGCGGAAAGCAGAGATTCTTCTGAAGGACGTGCAATCACAGCTCTCCTCCAAGAGCCAAGGCCTTGAAACCACCAACGGCACCATTGAAGATTTGAAGGCCAAGATTGGCACTCTGGAGAGCTCGGCCGAGTCCAGTGGGGCTCGTGAGAAGCAGCTGGCGAAGGACCTGGATACCACAAGGCTCCTCCGAAAAGATGCAGAGGACAAACTGGTGAACCACACTGAGCAGGTCAACCTCTGGATCAAGAGTTTGATCGATGTCGCCGAGCGTCTCACTGCCCAAACTGCAGCGATTGGCATGGAAGGGCCAGTCTTCTCGGCCAGTATGCATGAGGTCCCCAGCGTCAAGCTAGGGCTCTTCTTCAACAAGCTGATCGAAAAGCTGAAGGCACACGAAGAGGGAAGGGCTGGTCGCTTCACGAGCGAGTCCCGGAAGCTCGCCCGCAGCGCCCTCTTCATGGTTCTGAGCAACATCGCCCACCGCCATCTGAACCTCGACCTTGTCGACGGCTTTAGGAGGCTACCAGAGGGCGCAGACACTTCTGCTGCTGAGGAGAAAGCCGCACCCTATGCCGACAAGGTCCTTGCCGTCCCCACTGTTTCGCGAGGCCGCTAGGTACGGTCTTGAATTATCCCTGCCATCGTGCTGTCCTATAACAAAACATGATGCATGTCTCGTGTTTAGACACCGTACTTCTTTTATTTGTATGGAACTGATGTCTTTACTTAATCTCAAATGCATGCTTATCCCTTTTAAGTTTACCAATCGGCGTTTGTATGATTAGTCTCTGTGCGCGTTTTGGTTGCCTGCCGGTATCATATTGCCATGATTATCATAAGGGTCGGGCCCTTAGCAGTCATCTTGGCGAGGATACGTCCCGGCAGGTTTTTCCTTGGTAGTTTTTGGACGCGGCCGCCCATTCTGTGAGCAGGCTCAGAACAGAACGAGGGTGCAGACAAAGAACTAGCAAGGTGCTATCACGCGAAGGATTTCCTCATACGAACGCCTTGGTATCCAAGGGATAAGCAAATGCGAATTCTAGGTCTAAGATGAAGCAACGATTGTGTGGACTTAGCTCTTATCTTTGCTTCCTCCCACTCCTTTCAGCTGCAGCCGCTTATCACGTTCGCATGCTTAGGGAAGGATGGCGCCGTGTGTGTTGCTCTCCGGCTCCCAGCAGGTGCCGGCAATAATCATATGTGTTTTGCGGGCGGCAGGACATGATGCAAGGCATGATTGGTTTCTCTCCCCTCCTCTTCACACTTTTTTCTAAACAATCTGACTGTGACTGGCACAAAAGTCACGCTAGCGCGTACGGTCTTGCCGGAGCATACTTGCCGGGGCGACAATCAATAGATTCGCACTGGCACTCTACTCAGGATTTCCCTAGGCAGGGTAAATGCTGGACCGAGTTTCGCACGGGCTCATCAATGTTGACGATGCTGAACCCAGAGTAGCTCGATTGTCGATAAGTGAAAGTGGTGGAGAGACAAACCTTGTACCCCTACACCTTGTTCCTTCTCCCGACCGGGGCTCACATGGCGACCATGCTACTTGAACCGCTTGGGGCCATCATGCCGCCATCATTCCTGGTCCCCGCCACCGCTGCATCCGCGATGGAGGGAGGCGATGGAGATATGACAGGGTAGGCGGGAGAGCGATACCGGTGCCCTCCCGTCCTACTATGCTCCGTCTTTTCTTGGGCGTCATGGATGATGAAGCCATCGATGGAGAAAACGATGATGAAGATGACGCACTGCGCACGCTCTCGGGTTCACGCAAGCGCTTCCCCCTACCTAGCGCGCCAAAGATGTCGTGGGAAAACATGGCCACCTATGTTGCCATCGGCCCCTTATGGTTCGGCAGGGGTGAAGGACGCATTGCACAAAGAACGGAGGGCACGGGGCAGCGTGGCAGCAATCACACGGGCAGTTTTTACCCAGGTTCGGTCCGCCGCGAGGCGTAAAGCCGTACTCCTGCTATGGTGGATTGATTAGAGGATCGTGGTGGAGACACAACGCTCTAGCCCGGCAAGGTTGCCTCGGGGCAAGAGCAGCTACGCGCGTATGAGTGTACAAAGGTTTGAATCCTTTCTAAGGTTGCCATGGCCCTCCTTTTATAGGTCAAGGGGTCACCACAATGGCAAATCAATCATTGCGTACTGATTAGATAGCGAACAGTGCTATCATACCTAACTCGGCAGGCAGGACAGAGCGCATTAAATGCGCCGCTTAGTGTCACATTGTAGCGTAGCCCGGCAAGCCTTGCCGTGCTGTTCGGCCACCTTCTCTCCTGCCTGCGTGACACGTCCCGGGACGGGTGTCATTTGGAGGTGATTTCCTCCGGAAGTGGCTGCCACATGCCCAGAAATGGCCACTTAGCCACTTGGGGGCTCGACACCGCATCGATCGATGACTTGGGTTGCTCTGAGGTGGAGTGGTGGAGCCTTGGCGGGGTAATCCGCCCTCAGAGTCCCCGGCAAGCCTGCCGGGGCAATCTAGAGACTTGTCTTTGGGGCAACCTCGTCCCTACCAGGCTTGCCTGCCCGGCAGGGGAGGTTTTTGCTTAGTGGTATCTTGCTCCTTTTGTTGGTCTTGGTCTTCTTGATCCGCCCTTTGATTTCTCAAAGAGCTGATCTCTCCTGCTTGGTCTTGTCTTGGATGCTGAGAGCTGCCAGACCGAAGGGTTGCTATCCGTGCACAAGTTAGGGGAAAACATACACCCCTGTTTGTGTACCCCGACACTCATGAATCGTTGCCGAAAGAATCTGAAAGTATTATGGAGCAATCCCTTCCAAAAGCGGTTGTGGCTGCGTTAAAAAATAGCTTGGCACAAAACAAGAGGATTAGTGCTCTTTGCCTTGAACAATATGAAAAGTGGTTGTTTCATGATTATGCTGCAATAAAGGCTAGAGTTTTGCAAGAAGATGAAACTTCATCAATTGAGAGAATTGGCGAAAGAACATATGGTTATACAGCAGTGCATACACCTCCACCTTGTCCCACAACATATTATACACCCCCAATTGCAAAATTTTGGCAACACTAACAATTCATTGCCAAAAGATCCTAAAAGCATTGGGGGGAGGGCAAACTGATCTAGAGCGGGCTGAAATTGAGAAGGGAGTTAAAGCTTTGCATGATAGAGTACAAGTACTTCACCAGGAGAGAATTAATAGGGAATTGGCTCAAAGAAAACAATCGTTGCCAATTTCTAGAATCAATGAAAAGAAGGATGATTCGGAACATGAAAGTGCTTCGGTTGAAAAAGCCAAATCAAGTAGTATATATTCCAAGTCCGTCAAATCCAAGGAGGCAAGCATTATTGAGAAAGGGCATGGCAAGCATAGCAAAACAACCACGCTTGATTTTTCTAAAGTCAATGGAACCTACTTCCTGCCCTATGAGTTCCATGCCATAGAAATTGACAAGCCTCAAGGACAACAACAAGTAGCCGAACAAAGTTTGGCTGATAAGGATCTTCAAAGCAATGATGCACAGAATCAAGAAGAAGATGATGACAAGGCATTGGGGAGCCATCGAAAGATGGAGCAAGATATTCTTGAAGTCACACCAACATCATGCTCTCCCAACATATTTGAAGAGGTACATCTTGCAAGTAAGTTACCAGTTTTCAGATTTGGTCAAAACTTTATTGTTGATGCATGTATTAGAAAAATCATCATAAGTAATTTTGAAAGACCAATGAAGAAGGGTAATTTACTTGTGAGCAATAAAATTGTTATTGAGCATATCGCTCAACCCATTGCGCCATTTATACAGACTGATAGTGACTTATTTTTACAGCCAAGGCTTCCCCACCGCTTTATCAAAATTTCATACCTAATTGGGTAGCTTTGCTTATTTCTTACTTGGCTTGGATTTGGTCTCAATTGAGACATGTGTGTTCTAACTATCTTCGTTTCGGAAACATAAAGTCAAGTTTAGATTCTTTTGAGAAAATCGATGCTAGCATAATATCTTATCCAAAGGCATCAAAGATAGAGTGCAAAACACAATGCGTAGCCGAATGGGAAGACTCCAAATTTGAACCATTCATGTGCTTAGTTACAAAGCCGTTCTCACAACAAGATCGACTTGAGAATAAGAAGTATACCTTCAATTCAAACATGTGTGATCAAATCTTTGATTTGTTGTTGACAAATAATTATATTAGAATTCTTGATCACCATGTTAAGCCATCAGTCCAAGGACGAATGTATAATAAGTTGCATGATTCGTCCAAGCATAATTTTGAGGATTGCAACATGTTTCGTCAAATAGTTAAATCAGCCATTGATAAAGGACGATTCAAATTTATTGAAACACCAAGAGATGACCAGTCTATTCTGATTGGTCCTGATGGCAAAAAGTTTTTGCATCGGCTGCTTCAAGCCGATCCATTCAAGGAGAAGGGAAAAACTATAGGTGATGGAATCAAGCTTTCAAGTAAAGAAGTTGTTGAAGAGCACAATGAACATATTCTTGAAGGCAGGAATTCCATCAAGGTTGCATTGAAGACGCCAAATACTGGGGGGCAACAAGAAAATCCAAAGATCTATGCAAGCGCAACCAAAGAAAGCAAAGGCCGAGGCAAGCACAAATGCAAAAAGCCGAAAGTCACTTTCGCGCAGCTATTGGAAAAATATCAAAAGAAGAGTGAAGAGAAAAGAGAAAAGTGCTTATCGGCTGGGTAATGCAAAAGAATCAAGATCACCCCCTAGGCGCAAATCTGAGGATTGGTATGGGCAAAGTGAGAATTTTAATACAACATATTAATATCCTTATTTTTGGCCGCCCATGCCAATGTCGTGGATGCCTCCCCATGCTCGTGTAAATCCATATCCTTTGTGGGACAGGTATGATACAAGCACGCATTCTCCATCTTATTTTACACCATCTCACCAATATTCCTGTAGCTCCAAGAAGGTCAAAGTTTGATGAACAATCATATGTTAAAGACCGTTTCAATAAAAAAGAATTGGTCTGGATCCCATGGACGAAGAAAGAGGTGGTCAAGCAAGTATACCGAGTCAAGAAAGATAGTCGTAAGTGTGCTACTTCAGATTTGATCTCAAATAACAAAAGAGCCAATTAAAGTGTTGACATTGGCTACAAAAGGCAAAGAAGTGGAGCAATCAATTGTTAAAAATCAAAGTGCCAAATCTAAAGAAAAGAAGTTGAGGGTGCACAAGGCCAAAAAAGAATTGACATTGGTCAAAACAGAATCACAGCCGAGACGCCCACTCGGCTTATCGTATTGGCAAAAGAAGGAATTACAAAAGCTTAGTGCACAAGAGCTGAAAAAGAAGAACATGGCATGGGTTCCCAAGAGGATGAATCAAAACCAAAATGATGTGCATGCTTATATTGTAACAAGTACAATAAAAGTGAAGAAAGAGAAGGATGGAAGCAACAAACAATTAAGCCGAAGGTGTGCATCACAACATCAAAATCTTCGGTTAGCACATCATCCATTTTCTTCAACCATGCCATTGATGCCTTTGCCATGGAATTCATCCCTAGGTATGATCAATTACCCTCCATGGATTTATTTTGATCCATTGAGGCAACATAATTTTCTATATCATGAGAGGGTATTACCAAATCACTATACATTTGGTTAGTTACATTTTTGTTGCTAATACAAAGGGGCCGAAGTATTTTATTTCTATTTCATTTGTTTATTTCGGATATACATGCTTTGGTGGGTGAATTCTACATGGACCTAATGGTAATGGATGATATTTATCTATTGCCATAAGAATATGTCAAAGCATGGCCAGTGTAGTATCCAAACATCGTCCTTAGTTCGATTGAAAAGCGAGACAAGCCTTTGGTTGCCATAGGTGCTACACATATTGAGGCGTTCGGTGATTCGTTATGAGAAGTGCAACAAATATCCAAGGGTTATCAATGTTTTGAAGAATCACTTATAATTTATCTTGAGGTATGTCCAGATGTAAAATTTACATTGGGTTCCCTTAATACTGCTCATATATCTAGACATGATAATTGGAGAGAAAATGGGTTGGCACAGCAAACATCCGGCGACAATGTTGATCATGGTGTATTGCACATCTATCAATAGCCGATGCTTATTCTCGTTAACGTAGGTAAGGCCGAATTGGAGCTCATCGCTTCGTCCACTAATTAAATTTTTATGCAGGCGAAAGCAAGGATTCAAGAAAGTTTATGCTTGATTATCTGCAAAATCCTAGCAAAAGGGTGAACAATATAGTTCGGCGGATGACCTTGAGATATATATCTATGGAACTTTATCATCGGATTGTTAATGAAGTTGAGAAGGTTTCACCCAAGTTTGCATCAAGGATTCAAACAAATAATGGCCGATATATAATTATCTCCCTAAGCATATAAATGGCCAATGGAGTGTTGACATCGTCCTTAGAACCAACATGGTACAAGTTATTTTTCGGCACGCTAGCTTTGCCGAAAAACAAGGGGGGCATGTGTTGACGCTCAAAAGTGGCACGATCATAAAGAGTAGCTTGAAGCTATGTCAAGATTAATTCAAACTTATTATCGAAAGTCACCATGGGATGGCTCTCTTTGAGAAGATCAAGATGGATATGAAGATGGTCTAAAACGGAGCTCGGATGCAAAAGTTATGACAAGTTAAGAGATGCTCATGTTGACACCAGATTAAAGAATGGCTTGTAACCCAATTAAGATGGCCTCGGCTGGAAACAGATTCAACACGAAAGTTGTGCGTCTCATCGAAATGGTTGATTTTGATATAACAAACATCTCAACCGGATTCCATATGCAAAAGTTAGAGCCAAAACGGTGTGTTGCAGAAGTCTACCCCGGAAGTTCCGGGCAACATCCGGGGAGGTTCCGGGCTAAACCGAAAGTTTGCATGCGGTGCGCCCCAAAAACTGGAATATCAACATTATTTGCAGATTTGCGGGGATCGAATTCGACCACAAGATGACCTCGGATGAAAAAGTGATCAACTAAAGAGTTTTTCTCAATCGCAAGATCTACAACTTTGTTGTAGAAGTCAGCACACTCAGAGTAGCATGAGGCAAATGCCCCGTTCGGGAGAAGGCCTTCTTGCTACTTATAGCGGAAGAAGGGAGGGCCCAGGATGATCAGCTGTGAGGGCCACCTTGGTATCGTCAAGGCTTTCCTGGTAAAAGACCTCGTCCTCAAAATTAATAGACGTCTCCGGATCATCATGAAATCCCGGGTCATCGTCACGAGAATGGCTCTTCGGATGATGAGAGGGGCAGCTAATGGACTCAAATTGGCACCTCCAATTCTGTTCGAAAAAATAGTAGACCCGGTGAGAATACAGATGAAATTTCTAGACTATGAAATGAAGGGTTAAACTTACCCATTCTGGGGGATTGTAACTTGCATAGTCGTCCCTGTTCCTTACACGGGCAAACTCTTCTTCCTCTCCTTTGAAGAAATCGGCTAGTATTGCAGCCATGGCTGCTTGATTATCTGGCCCTTGTCTTTTGTAGTGGGTCGCGTCACTTGTCCCATTATAACACCACAAAGGGTGCATTCTCTGTTGAAGAGGCTGTACACACCAAGCTATGACGGCGGCCATCACATCAATCATGGTCAGTTGGTGTGAGTTAGAAGCCGGACCTTGGCAGCCAGGAGTAACACCTCGGCACTATCTTTCTGGGAGGGGCTCTTCGGCCGCCAGTTGTACCGCTTCTTTAGCAAAGCATTTGAGTATTCGGGCAGCCCCCTCCGAACTGGGTCGGATAGGGGGACGTCTTCGATGTAAAACCATTCTGAGGTCGATTCTTCGGAATCCTTCTTCTGGGTCCCGATGGGATACCCCGTTCTGGCTATACGCCATACCTCGGCTCCACCTACTTCAAAAATTGACCCACCACGGGTAATGGAGCGAGGCAGAAATACTTCCTCCACAACTCGAAGTGGGCCTCGCATCCCAAGAACATCTCACAAAGGGCAACAAAGCCAGAGATGTGCAGTATGGACCCAGAGGTGAGGTGGTGGAGCTGGATCCCGTAGAATTCCAGCAAGCCTCGCGGGAAGGGGTGAATGGGGAAGCCTAGGCCTCGTACAAGGAAAGGCATGAAACATACCCTCTCTTCCCTGCTTGGAGCAGGGAAGTTCTCTACGAAGGCCTCGCTATTAACAGAAATCAATCCGGCGCAGACTGGAACAAGATCTGCCGCAGGGAGATATCCTTGTGTTTTGGGATTGCTCAGATGGAGGCGTGAAACTGAGCAGCTCGCCCAGTCACCCGGGAGAGGGCCATGAGGGCGTGAGGATGAACCTGGGGCGCTCGCCATTTGACCCGAGATTTCTTTGGGATGGTCTTGGTTTCTTGCGTGGGGATGGATTAACCACCCGTCGCGCTCCTGATCTATTAAATAGGCACGCTTTCTGGTCCTGAAGGGGCTTTTCTGTAAAGGAATGCTGGATTGTTCACCTTCTAAATGGCGCACGTGAATCGAAGGGTGTCTTTAATCCCTGATAAAAATTAATAATGATGGTCCTACTACGATTTGATGGACTAGGAGGTCATCGGCAGCCGAACTCTTGAAACGGTCGAACAAGGAAAGGATGAATAACTAGCCCCACAAGCCAAAGACTCTGGGACGTGCAAGACGGCAGACTATTATAAACTCCGGTGTTGGAGGCCAGTTCGGGGGCTACAGAGGGAGTCCTGGACTAGGGGGTCCTCGATTTGCCGGCCTAATTCCATGGGCTGGACAGTCGGGCTGCACTGCAGTTGCTGGAGGGCCGGACTATTGTACAGCATCGTACCCGACAGGAGACCTTTTGTTCCTTGGTGTGTACTCCAAGTCAACATGACAAGAATCGGCATGTTTATTCTCTTGTTGTAACCGATTATGTGTAACCCTAGTACCCCTGGTGCCTATATAAACCAGAGGGTTTAGTCCGTAGTGGCTAGAATAACAACTATCATCCTACCAGTCTAGAGTTTAGTTCATCTAATCTCATGGTAGATCGACTCTGTAATTCTCATATACACAAGCAATATAATGAAGCAGGACGTAGGGTTTTACCTCTTAGAGAGGGCCTGAACCTGGGTAAACATCGTGTCCCTAGTCCCTTGTTCCCCATTGATCCCAGATCCACAGCTCGGGACCCCCTACCCGAGATCCACCGGTTTTGACACCGACATCGGCGACCCCGAGCGTCTCCACGGCAAGAGTCCTGTGTTTCATCCTCAAGATACGTAAGGCCAGCAAACACGCCAACACACTAGCGACAACATGCCGAGGTCGCAGGTTCAGGATGGTGCTACTTCCAAGCGAGGTAGAAGCAAGACAACCTCTCGTTCCTCGCGCCTCTCCATGTTGTCCATGCCAGAAGAAGCACTGGCGTGCGCTCAACTACGTCTTGAGTTCCCTCCTGCTGCGGAGAAGAAGGAGGAGTGGAGAGCCACTATCTAGAGTCTTGTTGGTTTCGCCAACAACGACAAACCGCAGCATGTGGGACCCTCATAGCAGCAGCCCATCGCTCCGGTCCGTGCTGCTGGAGAGAGGACTGGAGGCAGAGCAGCCATGATGCAATCCCCTCCACGACAGTAACAACCTCAGCGGCAGAACCAACGGATCGAAGCCCATGATGACATGTCCATGGCATCATCCGATCCGCGAGCCCACCGCGACCAGCGCCAAGTTCTTCAAGAACGGCATGGAGAAGTTGCCCGTACCACCATAGAACGGCGACGGGAAGCACGCCGTCAGTCTAGCAGGCGTGCAGAGCCTACTGTAGATAAGCCTGCACCAGGGTATCCTAGCAACTTGCCTTAGAAGGTGGGTTGTCCAGTGTTTACTCGTGAGTTGTGGCAAGTCCAGTGGCCCAATTCTCGAAACTTCAAGCCAGAAGTGCCGGAGAAGTACGACGGTAAGATACACCCTTCACAGTTCCTAAACATCTACACCGTTGCGGTGCAAGCTGCTGGAGCTCGTTACGACAAGATTTTCACGAACTACTTCCCGTTGGTGCTCAAGCCCAACGTCAGGTCATGGTTGCTGAACTTGCCGGAGGACTCCATCTCTTGCTTGGCAGATTTGTGCCACAAGTTTGTTGGAGCCTTCATAGGCTACCAAAAAGTTCCAGGCTAAGAAACTGATCTGCAGTAGATTCCGCAGAAGCAAGATGAGTCGCTCCGCAAGTACATAAAGAGATTCAGTCGTGTACAATGCAACATTCCTGATATCCATCCTGAAGCAATCATTGCCGCGTTTCATCAGAAGTGAATAACCGCAAGATGCGGGAAGAGATGTCCATGACCAAGGTGAGGGATGTCGCCGAGCTCTATGCTCTAGTTGACAAGTGTACATGGGCTGAGGAAGGGATGAAACTTCTCGGGGAGAGGGTTGCCGCAGAATCTGATTCAAAAGATGATGATGCCGCCACCATCCCGAAGAAGAAAAATCGCAAGCGCAACAGGAAGCGTGAAGGCAAAGCAGTGCTCGCTGTAGAGGGATCCGACAACAGTGGTCCCGCTAAGAAGTCTAAGGCCGAGAGCTCCGGCAAGGAGGTTGCTGGGTGCACCTTGTGCGAGGCCTTGGTGGCTGCTGACCAGACCGAGGGTTTCGGCAAGCAATACTGCAAGATCCATCGCACCAAGAGCCATGACCTTGAACACTGCCGACAAGTTGAGTAGCTTGCCGAGAAGAGAAGGATGAATATGAGAAGGGGGATAAGGAGAAGGCCGACGGTGTAGGCGGGTCTGGCAAGAAACATGGTGGCCGAGGACATCGCTGAGGTAAGACCAACCAGCAGAAGCAGAAGCTTGCTAGAGGTCGAGACAAGAAAGAAGATGGTGATGATGAGGACGAAGAGGATGATGATGAGTCTAGTGAGAAAGAGTTCCAAAAAGCCACAGAAGCAATGTGCATTGATGGAGGTGCATCCTTGCACTCTTCTCACCGCCAACTCAAGCAGTGGGCGCGTGAAGTCAATGCAGCAGAACCAACAGTTGACGCCCAGAAGCCATTGAGATGGTCCAACATGCCCAACATTTTTTACCCTGAGGATCACCCTGATCGCACAACTTCGGTCGGGTGCTTGCTGTTGTTGGTTTCACCAACAATCCGCAACCTCAAGGTGAAAAAAATGTTGGCTGATGGTGGGGCTGGTCTCAACTTGATCTCACATGATGTGATCAAGAAGCTTTAGATTTCTGATGAAGATCTGAAAAAGACTGGCACGTTCCAAGGGATCAATCCAGGAAGAAGCCAGCCAAAGGGCAAGGTCACTCTACCGGTGACATTTGGCAACGAACTCAACTATAGGTCAGAAAAGATTGTCTTCAACGTCGTCAAGATTCCATTGCCATATAGTGGGATCCTTGGCCATCCGACACTGGCAAAATTCATGGTAGCATCCCACTATGCATACAACACATTGAAGATGCCAGGACTGATGAGCATCATCACCATCCATTCTGACAAGAAGGATGTGCTGATCTGCGATGAACAACTCTACTGGGAAGCAGTTGTAGCATCTTCCGCCAAGGCACTTGCTCCTGCCGACGAAGCTCCCAGGGGGAAGAAGAGGAAGAAGACTGGTAAGACAACTAACTCTAGCTAGAGCGCCTCTTCAGAGTGGTGCGCTCTCGTCGAGGATGTGCCAGAGAGCTCTGCCGGCAAGAGCAAAAAGAACAAAGCTGCTCCACCAGAAACAAAGAAGGTGTGCCCCAAGGAGGACGAGAAGGGGGGAACTTTCAGAATAAGTTCCACCCTTGACGACAAATAGGAAAGCGCACTCGTTGCCTTCCTATGGGCGAATGTTGATGTGTTTGCATGGCAACCATCTGACATCCCATTGTTCCCAGGGAGGTAATTGAGCACCACCTTGTCGTCTGCCCTCACGCGCGACCCATTAAGCAGAAGGTGCGGAAGCAAGCTTTGGAACGACAACAGTTTATTGCCGAAGAGATAGAGAAGTTGGAAGAGGCAGGTTTAGTTAGGGGCTTACTCCATCCTACGTGGTTGGCCAATCTAGTTGTTGTGCACAAGGCAAACGACAAGTGGTGGCTTTGTATCAACTATTCAAATATCCATAAAGCTTGCGCGAAGGACCCATTTCCCTTGTCGCGCATCGACCAGATTGTTAACTCCACTGCTCGATGTGACTTGTTGTCGTTTCTTGATGCCTACTCTAGGTATCATCAGATATTCATGTCAAAGGATGATGAAGAGAAAACCGCATTCATCACTCCATGTGGCACGTACTTCTTTGTACGCATGCCTTCCAGATTGAAAAGTGCTGGTTCAACATTTAAAAGAGCAGTCCAGATTGGTTTTGAGCCCCAGCTACATAGAAATGTGGAAGCATACATGGATGATATAGTGGTCAAAACCAAGGACAAAGCAACACTAATACAAGATCTAGAAGAGACATTTGCTAATCTGCGCAAGATCAATCTAAAGCTCAACCCTGAGAAGTGTGTGTTTGGCGTCCCATCCAGCAAGCTTCTCTGGTTCTTTGTTTCGTAGCATGGAATTGAAGCTAATCCCGACAAGATCAAAGCGATTGAGCAGATTGAAGCACCGAAGCGCGTCTAGGATGTGTGCCGCCTTGCCGGCTGCATTGCTGCACTAAGCAAGTTCATCTCCAAGTCTGCTGAGCGCGCCCTGCCATTTTTGAAAATTTTGGAAAAGGCGGTTCCAATGAAATGGACTCCGGAAGTGGAGGCAGCGCTGCAAGACTTGAAGAAGTACCTCTCTTCTGTGCCAACACTGGTGGCACCATGACCGCAAGATCCGTTGCTATTATACTTGGTGGCAACAAATCAACTGGTCAGTGATGCACTAGTGGCGGAGAGGGAAGTTGAAAGTGAAGAAGTAGTAGATGTAGCTCCGGCATGCGACAAGCCGGAATCTTCTCCAGCAAGTCCTGGTGCCGGCAAGTCAAGTGCAAAGAAAGCAGATGGATGAGAACACCAAACTATGCAGAAGAAGAAGTTGGTACAGCGCCTGGTTTATTTTGTCATTTCCCTTCTCTAAGGGGCTAGATCAAGCTATTCTGGTATGCAGAAGTTGCTTTTTGGTCTCCTCATGGCCTCAAGGAAGCTGCACCACTACTTTCTAGCACACCAGTTCACCATCGTCACTCACTTTCCAATGAAAAGGATCTTGAGGAATCCAGATGCAACAGGCAGGATTGTGGAGTGGGCGTTGGAATTATCAAGCTTTGATCTCAAATTTGAAAGAACTTGAAAAATTTAGAGCAGAGCCTTGGCGGAGTTCATTGCAGAATGGACGCCAACGCCAGACGAAGAAATTATAGAAACCTTTCTCCCCGGTAAGGAAACAACTCAAGACTAGATTATGTACTTTGATGGGGACTTTTAGCTTCAAGGCGCTGGTGCTGGAGTGCTGCTTGTCGCACCCACCGGAGAGCACCTCAAGTATGTAGTTCAGATGTATTTCCCCCGGGAGAAGGCAACAAACAACACTGTTGAGTATGAAGGACTGCTTGCCGGTCTTAGGACTGCGGCAGACCTTGGAATCAGAAAGCTCATTATCAGAGGCGACTCGCAGTTGGTTGTGAAGCAAGTCAACAAAGATTATCAGAGCCCGTTGATGTAAGCGTACGTTGATGAAGTGAGGAAATTGGAACAACACTTTGATGGATTACAAATAGAGCATGTTCCTCATGCAGAAAACAACATAGCTGACGATCTGTCAAAACATGCCAGTCTCAAGTTACCTATGGAACCAGGGACTTTTGTGCTCCATTTGACTGAGCCATCCGTAACACCATCAGTTGGACAGAACAAGAGAAGAAAGTTGAACTTCGGCAAGTACTTTCCTACCGAGCTGCCAGAAGCTGGCGGTAAGGAAGTTGCTGGGGACAACGGCAAGCTTGCCGGTGAGCAGCAAGCTCCGACAAGAACCCAAGTCCTTGCTGTTGAAGCTAGCGCTCCCGTAGCTAAAGATATGCCTTTAGTCCTTGTCGTTGAGCCACAGGCTTCGACATGGGCACAACCGATTGTCGAATTCCTTCAAATAGGAGAACTTCCTGAAGATCAAGAAGAAGCTGAAAGAGTAGCCCATCAATCTAGTATGTATCAGTTTGTCGGCAACGACCTATACAGAAACAGACCAAATGGGGTGAAATTGAAGTGTATTTATCAGGAAGATGGACAGAAGCTGTTGGCGGAGATACATGGGGGGATACGTGGCTCACACATAGGATCAAGGCCCCTTGTTGGCAAAGCTTTCCGACAAGGTTTCTTTTGGCCCAATGCCCTCCAGGATGCAACTGAGCTAGTAACCAAGTGTGAAGCATGCCAGTTCCATTCAAAGCAGTCACATCAGCTAGCTCAAGCTCTTCAAACAATCCCTCTCTCCTGGCCCTTCTCGGTCTGGGGGCTTGACATACTGGGCCCCTTCCCATACGCTGTCGGGGGCTTTGAATACTTGTACGTTGCAATCGACAAGTTCACAAAGTGGCCAGAAGTGGACCGGTGAGGAAGGTGACATCATAGTCAGCCGTCAAGTTTTTCAAAGGACTAGTTTGCCATTTTTGGAGTGCCCAACAGGGTCATCACCGACAACAGCACACAGTTCATGAGCCGCGCCTTCATGCAGTACCTTGATGAGCTCGGCAGCAAGCTTTGCTTTGCTTCTATTGCTCATCCAAGGAGCAACGGCCAAGCGAAGAGAGCAAATGCTGAAGTGTTGCATGGGCTCAAGACAAAAGCTTTTGACAAGCTGCACAAGTGTGGAAGACGCTGGATTGATGAGTTACCGGTGGTTCTTTGGTCACTCAGGATGACACCAAATCGAGCTACTAGCCAGACACCTTTCTCCCTAGTCTATGGGGCAGAAGCAGTGCACCCCACGGAACTCATGTACGGGTTACCTCGAGTGCTCACTTATGATGAGCTTGAGCAAGAGCAGATGTGTCAAGATGATGCCACGCTCCTTGAGGAAGATTGTCTCTGCGCTGATGTACATGTTGCACGCTACGAGTAAGCTTTGCGCTGCTACCACAGCTGCAAACTTCATGCCCGGAGCCTTGAGGAAGGCGACCTTGTTCTTTGGCGAGTTCACTCCGCCAACAATTCAAACAAGTTGACACCAAAGTGGGAAGGCCCTTACAGGGTGGTATGAGTCACTAGGCCTGGCGCAGTCCGCCTAGAGACCAAAGATGGCACTCCAGTGCATAACTCATGGAACATTTAGCATCTTCGCAAGTTCTACCCGTAAGGTGCGGGTTGCCGGGCCGCCGGGTAACCACCTTTTGAACAAGTTTGCTGGCAAAGCATGTAATCCTTTGTACAAAGCCAGCGCAGATCCTGTGCAAAGTGAAATAAAGCTAAGTGTTTCACAACTCTTGTCAATTCACATGTTTAATTATATGTGTTTCTCTATGATGTTGTGATATGCTTACCTTGTATGGATGATTAACGAACTGTCAAGGTTCCATATCATTATTTTCTCTTCTTTCTTTTTCTCAAAGGACAGAAGGTTGCCTAAAGTGCAAGTTCGTCGGGGGGAGTGATGGTATGGACACCAACAAGTGATGTTCGAGTTATTATTCCATGACAAGAAGTACAACAAAGAAAAGCTAAGTTGAAAAACTTTCAAACAAATTTCTTTGTTGTAGAGCTATTCTGCCTTGAACATTTTTGGCTTTTGTATAGAAAACCTACACCCAAAGGAACCTTGTCGCGATCAGATTGTGCTCTTGTCTTGCCTCGAGTCTGCTCGGCAAGTTAGTAGCTGCACTATGACCGTCAAGTTACCTTGCCGGTAGTGGCACTTCTAGCAGGCTGCTAAGGACCTGTTCCTCAAGCGCTCGCGGCAAGTGTGCGCACCGGCAAGTTTCCAAACAGCATAGGGGATACATCATGCAAAAACAGAAATGGATAAGGGGAAACAGCACCATTAAACATAATAAAAGGGTGGATATTTAGTCAAAAGTGCCTGACAACATTTTTCTTGCGTCCCCGCAGGGTTACATTGGGCGTCATACAAGTGCAAAAAAAACCTAGCTAGGGCGCGATTCGAGATTTAGCTAAAGCGCTATTCGCGTCTAGTCAGAATCATCGCCCTCACTCTTGACGCTGGGAGAGCTGTCGCCGTCGTCACTCTTACTGGAGGAGTCGAAGTCGCTGCCGCTCGAGCTTTCCGCGCAGCACTCCAGATGGCCGCCGGAAGCCCCGAAGAACTTCATAAAAAGCGTGGCGGATCCATCAAACCTGAATTGGAGGAGATGTCCTAATCCCAGGCCATGGGAACTAGTGAATGATTTCCACCCCGCGTCAGATACATGGTGCCGGCAGGGGAGAACTCGATCGCCACACAGGAGGGGCCATTGCAGCAGTCGTCCGCCCATAGCCACATGCCTAATGGCTTGTTGTCTTCCATGACCCTTGCGAAGGGGTCTAGGAGCTGCAGCCAGCTATTGGGTTGACAGTGCAGCACCACGATGAACTCATACGCCACCTCCCCCATGTGGCTTCCACCCGGGGTTAGAGGAGGGGTGTGCTGCCATGGTCTCCCCGACTCGGAGCGCCTCGCCTCCCACGGCCACGAGATGCGCTCCTTCCGCAGGAGCTGGAGTCAGCCCCCACAGCCATAACCAAAATGCATGTCTGCCTTCGGGCAGAAGCTCTCGAGGCAATGACAGGTGCTCGGGCTCGACCCTACCTCTCGCCATCACGGTAGTGGTTTTTCGGGAGAAGCGGCAGAAGGAGGAAGACAAAGGGAGAAGCAGACGATGGCTGGTAGATTGGAATGGGAAGAGGTGAATGAGAAGCGCTCTCCGTGGACTCCACTTTATGGGGAAGGCGCGGGGGCTGGCTCTTTACTATTTGAAGTGACCGCGCGTTGCCAGGCACACTACTCCAGCGATCGCCCCTCTTCGCCAATCCCGTGCCTGGCATGTAGTACGTGTGGAGGGAGGTGCAGTACAAGAGACCATTATGACAGATTGTGGCAGTTATTCTCTGCCACGCGTGCCTGTGCATTGTTTGGGCCTAGCCCAACAATGCCTCGCATGCGTGTGTGGCCCAGGCCCGGGGGCTCCTGTCGGTGTATTAAGAATGGGGTCCTTAGTACCCCAGACTTATGCACAGGCAATGGTAGCCTTCCCGACGGCAAGGCTTGCTGGAGAATAACTAAAGCCAAACTCTAGACCAGATCACAAGAATACAGAGAAGATCTCCGATGATAGAGATCAGAAACACTGAAGATGCAACTTGGGGACCCAGCAAGATCCTTGCCGGGGAGAGCTAGTGAAGCCCACCAAGTTCCAAGCCCGGCAAGCTCCGAGCCTGGCAAGAATCCCACTACCTAGCCACCGCTCCACCTCATCGATCAGGTTGTCACTTGTCGGTTAGGTGTTGAGCAGGCAGGTAGTTAGGTGAGTCATGTCTGGGCACGTGGCAGCTCGCCGCCCTGAAGATAACTTTAATGACACCCGTCCAGGTGATGTGTCAAGGAAATAAGAGGTAGATGGGAGAATGGCGCAGAAGGAGAGACCATCCTTGCCGGGGAGCTCCATCCACAAGAGACCTCATGGCGCAATTAATGCATTTTTCCTAACCCGTCAGAGTGAGGTGAAGAGCACTGTAGCCACTATTTACGGTGTATATTTACCATTTTGCCTCTGTGGTGACCCCTTAGTCTATAAAAGGAGGCCCATGGCTACCTTAACAAAGGTCGAAACCCTGTCCATTTGCACGTGTAGCTGCACTATTCTTGCACCTTGTCGGACATGTGCACCTTGTAACTGGACACATACACATCCAATACACAAAGCAGGAGTAGAGTTTTACGCTTCATAGTGGCCCGAACCTAGGTAAATCTCGTGCACCTTCTGCTAGCTCAGCTCTTTGTGCTCGTTGATCCCTCCAGTCGAACTGCAAAGGGATCACCGTGATCACATAGATGGTTGTATGCATGACACCTCTGTACAGAAGAGAAAACTACAGCTCTAGCAGCTGAGGATCAAGCCGCGAGGAGGCGGCAAGTCCCGATAAGGCACCAAGGACTCGGAGCTCTATCAAGCATTTCCAAGGGATTACCTTCGTCTCCATGCAATCAAGCGACAACTTCAAATAGGGGTACATGCTCCATGGCTCTCCCCTCTTAACCAAGGACTATGTGCCTTGGGTACACAACTTCGCACTTAAAATATCATGGGAGGCCATGGAGCACTACTACAAGGGCTCACTGTTTGGCTCAACCAAAACAGTGGGCAAATCGAACCCGGGTTGTCTAAAGGGTGCTATTAAAGGCCCACCAGGCGCTCACCTGAGCAACAATAAGCTGACATGTTGCAGCTACTTAATGCAACCTTCTCAAAGGATCCTCCACTCGAATGCTTCACCAGCATAGTAACAACGTCGTAGCAAGAAGCACCAACCAACCTTGGAGTAGACAAGAACCCGCTGATACACAACACGAAGGCGCAGACATGCAGTAGAGCCAGGAAAGGAAATCAAACCTAACAATCGATGTTATGTGTAAACCTTCCCTCTTTTATATCTTCTATGTATCTTTAGTAGTTTTTTCGGCAGCCAAAATTGCTCAGCTTCAACCTGCCAATAAATTAAGAGAAGACCTGCAGGGTCGGTTCCCATTTTATGTGCGATACCTGTTTGACTCTCTTAAATGTGCGTCAAAGACAACTTTTTGAGATATAATTACCACGTGATTTTAGAAGTCATTGGTTTTAATCGGAGGGCTCGGATTCAAACCACGCCCATTTAACTGGCAAAGTACTCAGATAAAAGTCTTCAACCTTCCATTCTCAGATATTGCTTTATATGCATCGGTTTTGAATTGTGATTTTGGTCAATAGTTAGGTTGCCCGGCTCCTGTGCTTGCCCTTACGTTCCCGAATGTTCCGCTCAGGGTAAAGGGAGCACCACTGTGGTCATACTTTTGGTTTAACTAGTCAAGTGCCTTAGTAGCGAAAGCCGAAACCTGACTGTCATAGTAAACGTAAACTGGTCAGCAATCTGATGACTGTGTCAAACTATAGACCAATGGAGATCAACCAGTGTTAAACAATGGGCCTATCGTAACATTGGCCTTAGTGTTGATGGTTTAACCTCGGCTTAAGCCGAACACTGACTGGGGGCTAGTAACTCCCCCCATTTAAATCTCCTACGACTAAGTGAAAGTTATAAAGCCTCAATATTTGATTGCCTCGTTTTCATTAACACAACCGCCCCCGGGCACTAAGACGTCAGCTAAGGGTTGCCTTGTTAATAACGAAAACACCCTATGTAGTATCTACAAAGGGGCGAAAGCCGACGATTGGCCACTTTCAAAGTTCTAAACAGTCGCAAAGTAGTCAAAATAAAAGCATCAAGAACATATGATTCATTAAATCAAAACGAAAACTTGTCTTTTCTACATCATTCACCTCGGCATACCGAGGGGTCTATTCAAAAATAGTTTTCTTGTGACAATTGGCCTCGGATATCTGGGCACCTAGCATTACACTTTCAAAATAATCCTCGGGCGCCCGGTTCTTCCCTTCTAGTTCAGCCACAACCATCACCTCCGGCTTGACCCCTTGGTAATGCGTCTTTACAGACGCGTACGCCTATCGAGCACCCTCCAGACTAGTCGAATGCTTCCATTGTTGGACTCAATGGCTGGCGCTTGGAAGCCTCTAGACCAAGCCAAAGAAATTGCTTGGCAGTGACTCCGCGGGCAGTAAGGCTTTGCAGAGGTCTTCCGTGGTAGGCTGGGCAACACGATGCAGCTCCATCAACTGCTTCATCTGATTGCTGAGGAGCGATGGGTGCGAAGGCACTTGAAATTGCGCCCAGAAAGCCTTCCGATCAGAAGAATCTTCGCACCGGACGAAGTACTAGCATGCATCTGCCAAACTCCTTAGCAGGTCCGCAAAGGCACCTGATACATGTGAGAGTTGTGTAATCTTGGTGAAGCGGCCACCACCAAAGACACAAGGCAATAAGAATGGCTTACCAGCGGTTATCACCGATATTTGGTGAAGTTCCTCAGGGTATGCCCTAGCTTGTATCTGTGCCTCTTTTTGTGCTAGCTCGAGCCTGTTAAGCTCGGTCGCGTCCTTCTCCTTATTAGTTTTTAGGGTGTCCCGGTACGCATATAGACCCTCTAAATCTTGCTCCACCTCTAGTATCTAAGCTTGGTCTTTCTTCCAAGTATCTCGCTCGGTAACAAGCTCGGCACAGAGGGCCTCCATCTCGGTCGCTGCAGCTAAAATGATAATTAGGACATACATATCAGTATCAGAGTTATTTAAAAAAAAACAAATAAAGTTGTGGCATTATATCTTACCTTGCGCCATCTTCTCATTCAACTCTTCCAACTCTTTCAAATAGGATGCCGAAGAGGAGGCAGAGGCCTACAAAAAATCCAGTCAGACTCCAGAAAACGATTATGATCCTCTCATCAGACAAGCTATCCGACAAGAGTCTCGGGGGCTATTGCATATTCACTTCGGATCTAAATTCCAAATCTAAAGGTATACCCCAAGTTAGTTATTTACACTTACTTAGGGCTCGGGGGCTACGATGATGACACCCTAAAAAGCATAAGTTAATAAAACAAGTCTTCGGATGAACAGTAAAAATTACATACATCAAAGCCTTTCGAGAGGCTCATGAAAGCATCTACAATTCCGGCCTCTGCAGACCGGAACTGATTGTATGCCATGCCAAGAATAGCACGGTGCTTGGGAAGAATCAAGGAGCTCTGCAGAGCTTCCTCTATTTCCCTTTGCCGCCCCTGGATGGGCGGCCTGTTACCTTCAGCCCTGCCCCTCGCCGGAGAGGTGATGACCATCTCCGTGCGGCTAGGCGGTGTTGGAGCTTCTGGGGCCGAGGACTCCAGGCGATTAAGCACCGGCTCCTTTGGGATCTAGGGAATACTTTCCCCTTGGACCTCCACGGCCAAGGTCTGGACCTCGGCCATGGGATCATCACACCATCCTCTGTGTTTTGAACAGGAGGATCCGGATGGGAAGAAACCTCACCAAGCTCATCACGAGCAGGGGAGGGATGCTCGTGCGCACCTGAGGTGCTCTTCGCCAGCTCAGATGGAGGAACGGTGTTCTCCTAGCCCTCCTCAGGAAGGCGGCATTGTGGACAGTAAACTGGAAAGGCAAAAAATTTAGCAAAATAAAAAATGCGACTGTTAAGACTCGCAAAGTACGACGTGTCAAACAGGATACCTTCTTGGCTGCAAATACTCCCTGCGTGGTGGGGGAAGCATGTCCTCGGAGGAGCTGTAGGGTGTGGCAATGACGGGAGCCGAGGACCGTCTTGGTTAGACATCAGCAGCCTTACAAAGCCTTTTACGGAACGGAGGAGGATGCTCCTCCTCGGCTTCTTTGGAAACCGCCCTTCTCCTCCTCTTGGGGAGGATTCCTCGCCCTTCCCCTCTTCCTCTTTCTCTTCCTCCTCCTCATGGGTGGAGGAACCACGAGTGTTTTCAGACCTGGCATCCAATGGAGCTACCCGGATGCGTAAGCCCTCCCTCTTATTATTCGGGTCCCCCTTCTCTTTGACCAGGACCACATATGGCTCCTTGGCTAGAAGAGCTTCAAACTGGGGGGGTCCCGACTTGTTCAGGGAGCAGCACCAGAGACTTCATCTTCTGGGCCTTGTTGCACCAGGTCTGATTATGAAGTGTCAAACTGTTGAAATTGGACAGAACAATAATGCAAGTAAAATAGTTGGTACCTTGGACGGACCATTCTCGTCATCATAGTTGCGGTCTTCTTCTCCTTCAGAGAAGTTGTTTTTGGATGGCTTGAAGAGCAATGTTGCATTGCCTTCCCGTGCTCGGGCTTGTAGTGCCACACTAGATTGGCCCTGAGCTGGAGGGGCAGGGCTCGTTGGTGAAGCATAACATGGACTACGTCCACTAACTTGATACCTTGATCGACCCTCTTCTAGAGCACTTTGACTTCATCCTTATTTCCCCAGTCGACGCCCTTCTTTGTCTAGGAGATGAGCTGCTTTGGAGGTTCGGCCGTGAAGGCTGGATCTCAGATTGGTCTTGGGCGGGCAGATCAATGATGTAAAACCACTCCTCCTACCACATCATGGTTGTCTCTACGAAGACACCCTCGAGCCAATCCACCCGTGGGAGCTTGCTTACCATGGCCCCTCCACATTCAGCGAGCTGGGAATCACTACTCTTAGGCTTGATACTGAAATCTTCAGCCATAGCCCAAAGTGCGGCTCGATATGAAGAAACGCCTCACATACAGTAATGAAGGTGGCAATATGGAGGATCGAGTTCAGGGCTAGAAGATGGAAATCTAACCCACAGTTGAACATTAATCCCCTCATGAAGGGGGCAAGAGGGAATCCCAGACCTTGGATGAAGTGGGGAACGAAGACCACCCTCTTCCTCGGCTGGGGAGTAGGATGGCGGAGGTGGAGTGGTCGGTCTCGCTCGTTGCCGGGGCCCGGCACTTGGCAGTGGTGGGAATATACCATGCTGACCGGAGCTCCTCTATGGTTCCCACAGTCACGGGGGAAGGCGTCCACTTTCCTTTTAGCTTGGCGTCGGATGCTGGAGCAGCTGCCTCTCTTCCTCGTCTGGCCATCGCTGGTGAAGGAATGGGGGAAAAGTTGGGAGCTTGGGAATGGATCTGAGGGCGCCGACGCTTTGTGATCTTTGAGCAATGGAGCAAGGAATGGAAGCGTGGGGAAAATGATTTACCTCCCCTCTACTTTTATAGATCAGTAAAAGACCAAGAGTCCCCTCACTGCGCCGTATAAATCGCTTGCTTTCCAACTTATCGTGTCGTTATACGCGCCCCGATAAATCAACTTGTTGATAATATCCCTTAAAAATTGGGGCACAATCTCTATATTGATAGGACGTGCCAATGAAAGGCGGCCTTGAGCCACGAAGCATTTTCGTGATAATTCCTTCAAGCAAACGGTTTAGTAAAAGCTGTCAGGGGTTTAAACCCTCTCAGTAATTGTGCCTATGTGGCAAGTCTTCAAAACTAAGTTAACTCAAGACTTCGGACAAGGATGAATGCCTTTGCACAAAAGGACCCAACACCTTCCCTGCCGAGGATAAGGTTTCAAGCATATGGTCGAAAGGGTCAACTGTAAAAGGAGACCCAATAATATATGAAATGATTAAGGGCTTCAGATTCAATACGAGTAGATGAAGAAGGAACTTGCCTGTCAAGCCAGAGATGTCAAGTCGGAGATATCCTTCCGGCCACAGTGGTCTGAGGATGAAACTGTCATCCTCGGCTTCGAAGACCAGTTTATGGGCTACTGACGATGTCCTAGACTAAGGGGTACTAACCTATACGACCCACAGTCCATGCGTTGAGCTTACCGCTCACTGACCGATGCAAGGAAGGACTCCGAAAGCTATGCACCTCGGCGTAATCAAGACGGACACCTCTGAAGACTTGGCGTGCACTTCAAGGATAGCTCAATAGCAAGCGTGATGGAAACTGACCATATGTGTAACCTAGGTACCCCCGGTGTGTATATAAGCCGTGGGGTTTAGTCTTTAGGGACACGATTAGCAGCCTTAGAGTTTAGAACACAATCATACGATCTCGAGGTAGATCATCTTGTACTCTGTACTCCACACATCAATAATATCAAAGCAGAACATAGGGTTTTACTTCTTTGAGAGGGCCTGAACCTGGGTAAATATCGTCTCCCTTCATACCCTGTTACCATTGTTCCTAGATCTACAGCTCGGGACACCCTACCCGAGATCCGCCCATTTTGGCACCGACACCAGGGGCCATAGCGTTTACTAGAGGCATCTCTCTCATAAGCATAGAAACGGTGGGTAAACAAATTATTGTTGGGCAATTGATAGAAAAGTGCATAGTTATGACGTTATGCATGGCATGATCAATATATAGGCATTACATCCGAGACAAGTAGACCGACATCCATCTACATCTACTACTGTTACACCACCCCTCGACCGCTATGCATCATGCATCTTAAGGTATTAAGTTCATGACAAATATAGTAATGCTTGGAGCATGATGACATAATGTAGACAAAGTAAGATCAATCAATATGCTCGAACCACATTGTTTACCTTAGTAGCAACAATACAATACATGCCTTGCTACCCCTCCTGTCACAGAGTAGGTCACCGCAATGTTGAACCTACTACCAAGCACCTCTCCCACTGAAGATAAACCAAACTACTTGCCCAAAGAAGATGGATAGATCGGAGAGAAATACAAGGCTATGAAATCACACATAATAAATCTCAAAAAAGACTCAATTACTTTCAATGAATAATCTAATTGTAAACCCACAATTCATCAGATCCCAGCAAACACGTCACAAAATGATTACATCGAATCAATCTTCAAAGAGAACATTGTATTGAATATCAAAAGGAGACAGAGAGCCATCTAGCTACCGCTATGGACCCGTAGGTCCTGTGGGTACTACTGACACATCATCATGGAGGCAGCCAGGTTGATGAAGAAGGCCTCCGTGGTGGATTCCCACTCTGACAGAGTACCAGAAAAGGCCTCCAGATGGAATCACAGAAGAACAGAGGCTTGCGACGGTGGAAGAATTGTTTCGGGAGTTGGTCTGGGGGTTTCCCGTTATGATTTTTGTTTGCAAGTTAGTTTTCAAAAACCCAAAAAAACAAAAATAGAGTAAGTTTTGCTTTGCTCTTTTTTTCCCTTGGATTTCATTTGCATTCTTGTTTATATTTCGAAGGAGTTGATCTATGCCAGACAACAAGGAATGCAAGCATAAATAAGAGAAGTGTGTACATTCATGACCGTGAAGGTATGTCCTGCGACTCCCCGTCTTTTGCACTTGAAATGCTTAGAATAGATGTAGTAGTATGGGTGATGTGTACAAGAGGGAGTAAGTCTTGATAATTAAAACAAAGTTTTTCTTCTAGTAACTGAAATAACTTTGTAGCCTTTTGTTATGTTTAATCTAGATAACCGAGACTTGCGGTGGGATTGTTTTTAAAAGAAATTGATCTTAACTAGAATAACCATGCACAAGAGGAAGTCTTCAAAGACTTGGACGTTGAGAAAAATTGTAGAGAAGATGATGTTAGAAATTCTCAACCCCATATTTTTAATTTTAGTAGACTTGATAGAACTTGTGGATTAAATTGTCTAGAGGAACTTAGTTGAAGAGTAAACAAGGTTATGCCAAAAATATGTGTTGTATGTCTTACATGGTGCTTCGGCTTCTCGCTGGTGCTATGACCCTGCTACTATATGCATGTTTACCTGTGTAAATGTGGCTTCGTCACTTTTCTTGATGGTATGCTGAGAACTCCACTGGCCAATGAATGATCCACCAGAGTTTCGGCTCGGATTTTGGCTATGAGTCTGTTACCATACATAGTGGAAACACAACATCCGATATTATTTAGCTTTCTCTTGAATGTGTGTCTCGGTGTACTAAGACATGGGTGCCTTAATACCCTGACTTGTGCATAGGGAGGTGTAGCCTTCCCGATGGCAAAGCTTGCTGGAGGACTACTACAGACAAGACACAAGACTTGGTGTACAAGACCATGAAGAAGACCTCCAGGCAGGTCCTCGAGAAGTACTAATTTGGTACTGAAGATCAAGACTTTGGTTCCCGGCAAGATACTTGGCGGCAAACAAAGACCCGGCAAGCACCATGCTGGCAAGCTCCCACTACTTTGCTACTGTTCCATCTCAGCGACCAGCCTGTCACTTGTCAAATAGGTGTCGAGCGGGCAGGAAGTTAGGTGAAGCTTGTCTAGTCACATGTCAGCTCACCGCCGAAGATACAACTTTAATGACACCCGTCCAGAATGTGTGTCACGATAATAAGAGGTAGTTGGATGAATGGCAGAGAAGGAGAAGACAACCCTTGCCGGAACGCCTCACTAGCATGACACCTCATGACACATTTAATGCATTTGTCTTAACCCATCAGAGTTAGGTATTTGGCATTGTACCCACTATTTACCTTGTGTAAAGACTGTTTTGCCACTGTGGTGACCCCTTCATCTATAAAAGGAGGCCCATGGCTACCTTCACAAAGGTCGACACTTTGCTCATTTGCACGCGTAGCCATGGGCCTCCTTTTATAGATGAAGGGGTAAGCAAAGTGGCAAAACTGTCTTTACACAAGGTAAATAGTGGCTACAGTGCCAAATACCTAACTCTGACGTGTTAGGACAAATGCATTAAATGCGCCGTGAGGTGTCACACTGGTGAGGCATTCCGGCAAGGGTTGTATTCTCCTTCTGTGTCGTTCGTCCAGCTACCTCTTATTATCGTGACATGCCTTCTGGACGGGTGCCATTAAATTTGTATCTTCGGTGGTGAACTGACATGTGACCAGACAAGCTTCACCTAACTGCCTGCCCGCTCGACACCTATTTGAGAAGCGACGGGCTAGTCGTTGAGGTGGAGTGGTGGCAAAGTAGTGGGATCTTGTCGGGTCTTCGTTTGCCGCCAAGTATCTTGCCGGCAACCAGTCTTGATCTTCAGTACTAAATTAGTACTTCTCGATGACCTGCCTGGAGGTCTTCTTCATGGTCTTGTACACCAAGTATTGTATCTTGTCTACAGTAGTCCTCCGGCAAGCTTTGCCGTCAAGAAGGCTACAACTGCATGTGCACAAGTCAGGGGATTAAAGCACCCATGTCTTAGTACACCGACAGGAGCCCCCGGGCCTGGGCCACACATGCATGCAAGGCATCGTTGGGCTAGGCCCAAAGAGTGCATAGGCACGCGTAGCAGAAGATAACTTTTGTAATCTTCTATTTTACCACGCCCCCCCCCCACAACGTGCATAAATTACGGTACCTGAGAGAGGTGGATTGAAATGGCCGCAGAGGTAGTGCGCCTGAAAAAGCGCATCCACGTCGGACAATAAAGAGCCAACCTCCGCACCTTCCTCATAAAAAAGAATCTGCAAGGGCGCTGCTCATTTACCCCCTTCTTCCCAATCTAGCAAGCCGCCTCCTTCGTCTTCGTGTTCCTCGCATAAGAACAGAGTGTGCCACTCCTTCCATGCTAGTCCACTGCGCCCTTCCTCAATCTCCCACCATTGCAATTGCCATGGCCCTGAAGGGAGCGAAGAAGGTAGTTCACCAAGAGGCGGAGAAGAAGAAGATCGAGAGGGAGGCGCGGCGGCGGGAGAACGTCGTCTTTCCACCGGTGCTAACAGCTTATGATTTAGCGAAGAAGTATGCATATGTCTGGTCAAGCAAGACCAAGGATCATCCAGCTACAGAAGTTCTTTCGAGATTTGATGCACCAGCGGACAATCAATTCCATTTCTTCTCCAGGTATTTTTATTGTGGACTCTGCCCGCCGTTCTCAGATTTCTTCATAGAGGTCATGCAGTCATACGGATTCCATCTGCTAGACTTCGCCCCTAATGCTATCACTTGCATGTCCATTTATGTGCACTTGTGTGAAAACTTCTTGAGCATAGCACCCAATCTTGCCCTGTTTCGACACTTCTTCATGCCCTAGATTGAGAATGATGCTCTCTCCGACAACATTACTTGGATTCCAAGAACGGAAATGAAAAAGCACTACCTTGATAGCAACTGCACACCAAGTGGAACGAGTGGAGGAAGGATTGGTGATGGATCAAGCAAGACAAAATTCCCCCATTTCGCCATCTCTGGACTCAGAGAATCAAGAAGGGCGACACTTGGAGCAATGTTGGGCCCAATGATGCCAAATTAGGAATTGCACTATATAGGCTACTCAGCCTCAAAGCTTTCGGCTTGACCATAGAGATGGTGGGGGCAGACTTTACCCGTCGCCGGATCGCCCCGCTGCAGCGTAGTGGAGGCTGAAGGGCATGGGATTACAAGAACCCCGCTGATACGATGTGCCTGCACGTCAGGCTGAACAACAACTTGTCGGTGATGGAACACTATTGGCTCATTTGCCAGCTCTTCAACAGAGGTTGCGAGTTCCATTTGTCGCCGAAAGCGATCCCGCTCTGCAACAACTTCGCCAAGGAATACATTCTAGCCAAGATGTCGAAATGCGATGCCAAGGATGTCATGGAGCAGTGAAAGTGCCCACCAAGAGGGAGGTGGATGAATGGCTCGTCGCTTGAAGGAGGAGGTTGTTTGGGTGGAGAACAACATGGTGCACCCCACCAAGAATGACGAGGCCAAATTCCTCAAGGCAAGAATCGAAGAGGCCATGAAGGCTGCCCGTCTCCAGGAAAAAGCCAAGTCCGCCGGCAGGGGAAAACAGGTTGCAGAGCATACCGAAAAGCACATCGAAGAGGGTGCTGAAGAGGAAGCAAAAGAAGATGTTGAAGAGCATGTCGGAGAAGACACTGGCGAGACCACAGATGATGATGAGCATTCCGATGATCATGATGGTGGTGCTACAGAGCATGCCGGTGAAACCGAAGGGGATGAGGAGGATGAGGAGGAGGAAGAACCTTATGATCCTCCTACCTACATTAGGACCGCCATCACGAAGAAGCTTGGCAGGAAGAAAGTGGCGCTCATTAATCTGGCAAGCAGCGAGCTTGTCGTAACAAAGGCAGCTGGCAAGGCTTCCGGGCTCAGCCCGCTCGATGACGACCTCCCCGTGGTGGCACCTCTCGAAAGCCAATTTCGTCAATCGTTGAAGGGATGGGTGCTTCACATCCCCCAGCTTCTTCGAGACAAAAATGGGCCAGGAGCACTCTGCCTTCGCCTTCTGGCATCGGGGGCGAAGAAACGGTGCTCTGTGACTTATCTGTCCTTAGCGATCCAGACGAGGAAGAAGAGTATGCGCTTCATCCTTCCATCATCATATTCTTGATATCTGTAGTTGATTTTTAACTCTCTTGAATGGTCTGGCCTTGCGAGGATGAGGTGCAGCTGATAACCCACAAGTATAGGGGATCGCAACAGTTTTTTAGGGTAGAGTATTCAACCCAAATTTATTGATTTGACACAAGGGGAGCCAAAGAATATTTGTAAGTATTGGCAGCTGAGTTGTCAATTCAACCACACCTGGAGATTAAATATCTGCAGTAGAGTGATCAGTAGCACAGTAGTATGATAGTTTGATAGCAGTAGTAGTGATAGCAATGGTAACAGTAACAGTAGTAGCGAGTTTTGTAGCAGTTGTAACAGTAGCAACAGTAGTAGTAACTTAGCAAGAATAATATGTGAAAAACTCATAGGCATTGGATCAGTGATAACATTGGATAATATTCATCATATAACAGTCATAACCTAGGGCAACACAGAACTAGCTCCAGTTCATCGATATAATGTAGGCATATATTCCATAAATAGTCATACGTACTTATGGAAAAGAAGTTGCATGACATCTTTTTTCCTACCCTCCCGTGGCAGCGAGGTCCATAAGGAAACTAAGGGATATTAAGGCCTCCTTTTAATAGAGAACCAGAACAAACCATTAACACATAGTGAATACATGAACTCCTCAAATTACGGTAGTCATCGAAAAGAATCCCAATTATTGTCACCTTGGGGTATGCGGATCATAATACGTAATAGCTGCATATAACTTGCAAGATCGAATCTAGAACATAGATATGATGGTGAAAACATAAATGGTTCAGATCTGAAATCATGACACTCGGGCCCAATGACAAGCACTAAGCATGGCAAAGTCATAGCAACATCAATCTCAGAACATAGTGGATACTAGGGATCAAGGCCTAACAAAACTAATTCGATTACATGATGATTCTCATCCAACCCATCACCGTCCAGCAAGCCTACGAAGGAATTACTCACTCCCGACGGTGAGCATCATGAAATTGGTGATGGAGGATGGTTGATGATGATGATGGCAACAAATCCCCATCTCCAGAGCCCCGAACAGGCTCTAGATCTGGCCTCCAGATGAAGAACAGGAGGTGGCGGCTGCTCCGTATCTTAAAACGCAATGAAACTTTCTCTCTTATTTTTTTCTCCAAAAATAGGAATTTATAGAGTTGGAATTTGGGTCAGCAGAGACTCGTGGGCCCCACTACCCACCAGGGCGCGCTAGGGGGGGTGGCGCCCCCTGGTGCCTAGTGGGCAGCTGGACCCCCTCCAGTGGGTCTTGGTTCCACTATTTTTCATTTATTCTAAAGTAATTCTCCAAAAAGTTTCATCCAATTCTGAGAACTTTTATTTCTGCATAAAAACAATACCATGGTAGTTCTGCTGAAAACAGCGTCAGTCCGGGTTAGTTTCATTTGAATCATGCAAATTAGAGTCCAAAACAAGAGCAAAAGCATTAGGAAAAGTAGATACAATAGAGACGAATAACCTCCCCCAAGCTTAACCCATTGCTTGTCCTCAAGCAATTCAGTTGACAAACTGAAATTGACAAAGAAAAACTTTTATGAACTCTTTTGTTCTTGTGTTTATATATATGCTTAAATAATACCCAGGTTTTCAGCAAAGATACTAACCATGGAGATGATAACTCCTAGAAATTATATTCACTCATATCAATGGCATAATCAGCTAGCGAGCAATAATAAAATATCTCATATGCCAACACTTTGTCAAAACAATCATGATATAATATGACAATAATGGTATCTCACTAGCCCTTTCTGAGATCGCAAAACATAAATGCAGAGCACCTCCAAAGTTCAAGCAGCGACTAAACATTGTAATTCATGGTAGAAGAGATCTAGTCATGATGCACTCAACATTAACTATACACAATGCATGAGGATGACAATAGTGCTCTCAGGACTGGTGCTTATTTTAGAAGGTGATGACTCAACAATAAAAGTAAAATAACATAAAAGTAAATAGATAGGCCCTTTGCAGAGGGAAGCAGGGATTTGCAGAGGTGCCAGAGTTCAAAGCTTAAATCAGAGATAAATATAATTTTGGGAGGTATACCTTTCCTATCAACGTTACGACCAAGAGATTTCAATATCTTCCATGCTAAACAAATTAATGGTGGTTCCCAAGTGGTAAAAGTAAATTTTACTCCCCCTCCGCCAACAAACACAAGCCATGGCTAGCCAAATCCTCGGGTGCCCTCCATGCCAACAACAGTCCGGGGGAGTTTTGTTTAATTATTTGCAATTTTGATCATGGGACTGGGCATCCCGATTACCCTCCCCTCTCGTGCAAGGATTAGTGAATAAACACACATCATGAGAATAACCCTCTTAGCATGGAAGATACTGACCACCCCCTGTCGCTCCATGAGCGGTACGGGTACACAAAACAAATATTCATTTGAATTTTTAGAGGTCGCACATGCAAATTTACTTGGAACGGTAGGGTGATACTGCATATAGGTAGACATAGTGGACTCATCTGGAATAACTTTGGTTTAAGGTTTCGGATGCACAAGCAGTATTCCCGCTTAGTACAGGCGAAGGCTAGCAAAAGGTTGAGAAGCGACCAGCTAGAGAGCGAAAACGGCGATGAACATGCATTGTGAATAATTAACATTGAATACTAGCATGAGTAGGATATAAACACCATGAACATAAATATTGTGGAGGCTATGTTGGTTTTGAATCAACTACATGTGTGAACATGTGCCAAGTCAAGCCACTCGAAACATTCAAAGGAGGATACCATATCATCATACTACATCACAACTAGTTTAATGCATGTTGACATCTAAAATAAATCATTATCCACTCCTAGCTACTTAAGCATGGCATGTGTAACTATAATCTCTAATTGTCATCATAAACACGTTTAATCATAATATGCTGAATCATGGATACCGAGTTAAACATATTTACAAAAACAAAAACTAGTTGAGTTCATACCCGCCTTTCCTTGCCTCATTCACTTCATCATATATCGTCATTATTGCCTTTCACTTGCACGACCGAATGATACGAAAATAATAATAGTGCAGGAGTGCCCTGGACTAAGCTGGAATCTACAATCATTTTATTCAAAGGAGAAGACTAAATAATATAGGCTCTTTCTTAGATCAACAATAATGCATGTGAGAGCCACTCAACATTTTCATCGTGGTCCTCTCTTTAGTACAACTCAACAAAAGAAAAGAATTTTAGAGAAACACACTGAAATATTTTTGGAGTTTTTAGTTTTTCTTGAAGAAAGAAAATTAACAAAGGAAAACAAAAACAAGAAAAATTATTTACACTGGAAAGCTCCCAACAAGCAAAAGAAGAAATGAGAAATCTTTTTGGGTTTTATTTTAATACTACAAGTAATTTAAACTAGAAAGAAAAACTGAAAAGAAGCGAGAAATATATTTGGATTTTCTCAAAGTTTTTCAAACACACAAGAAGAAAGCGGGAAAATAAAAAAATAGCATGGATTATACAATGGAAAAATGTGAACACCAACAACTGGAATGAAATGTGTGAGCATGAATGTAATGTCGGTGGGAAATACGTACTCCCCCAAGCTTAGGCTTTCGCCCAGCATGGTAATCACCATCCGTAGTAGCCGTCTGGTCCCATGTGAAAGTTTTGAGGCGGCGGCACCGGAGCGTCCCACTGCTGGGGCTCCTCCTCTACCGTTGCCTGGGTGTTCCGGTAGGCAACAATGTCCTGTGGTAGGATGGTGTATCCGTTCCTGGCATAAGAGTCAAACAAAGCAGGAGCAGGCAACGGGATAATATCACGGGTATTCTCATTGAATACCAAGTTATAACGAATATGGTGAGGAGGCATAGGTGCATCAATAAATTGGTCATCCTCCATCACCTGGTGGTCTATATAAACTCTAGGCAACAAGTAATTATGCTGGCGAATATGAACATTAAAGCATCTCGCTAGGCGAGTAGCATAAATACCACCATGAATTTTACCCTTAGTCCTGTTAGTGTGCAGGCGGCGTGCAACGATAGCGCCAAGGTTATAGGTGTGGTCATTTTGAAGTGCACGGCGTAAAATGGCATGGTCATGGGCACTGAGTATGCTGCCCTTCTATCTAGCAGTCAAGCATTTCGTTATGAAAAGAGCAAAGTAATGCACAGAAGGAAATTGCAAACTAGTGGCCGTGGCTTTCGTCACGCCCCTTTCCTCTCCCACAGTTAAAGTATGGAGGAAACCCGCAAACTCTGCCGGTCTAGGCTCTCTTAATTCCCCATCGAAGGGAATTAAACAAATCTCACAAAATTCAGTGAGCGGTATCTGGCGGGTTTCAGAGTACAAATTAAACTGCACCGCAGGAGGTTCATGCCTATTAATGAAATAAAGGTTTTGCACAAAGAAAATTGTGAGGATGTGGTGTTGGTCACACTCATCTGTGAGGAAGTTGGTAAGTCCAGCATTTGCAATGAATTGCGCGAACTCTTGGTGGAATCCGACTTCATCCATGAAGGCAATGTGCGACCATTCGCACGGCAGGACCTCCGTCCAACACGGAGTGTTAATGTCACCATCTGATGATTCACCGGTGACTCCCTTGGCATTTCTTTTTAAGGAACTCCTTCGGAAGAAATCCATCTCCCTAAGAACAAATTTCTGAAGAAAAAATTGGGTCACAAAATGATATCAATAAAACTTCACAAGATTGATAGCAACTACTCATATGGATGTCTAGAGGCTATATCAAGCTTTCAAACTACTTGGAACTCAAAGAATTCAACATGCAAGCTCATTTACAGCAGCACCAAGAGTAGCTAATTACTCAAAATATAAACCACTAGAACAAAAACTAATTGGAGCAATGGAGGAGTCACATACCAAGTAGCAATCCCCCAAAACAGTTTCGGAAATGGAGGTCCGAGCAAAGAGATCAAAATTCATGGGTTTGAGAGCAAGAACACGAGAGAGAGAGAGAGAGAGCAACAGAGATTTTTTTTCTGGAGGTAGGTGATGAAGTGAGCCAAAGGGATAAGTGTGGGGGGCCTTGTGGGGCCCACTACCCACCACGGCGCGCCAGGTGGGTGTGGCGCGCTCTGGTGCCCAGTGGGCACCTGGGGCACCCCCTGTGGTGTTTTCAGTGCCAAAAATTCTCAAATATTCAGAAAAAATCGTGTTAAAATGTCATAGCATTCTGAGCACTTTTATGTTTTGGCACTTTTTTATTGTACGGATAATTTAGAGAACAGGATATTCATGGCATTTTATTGTATTTAACTAAAAAAAACATAAAACAAAATGTAGGGACAGCGGGTTGTGATTACTAAATTCATCGACCACATGCCTCTCGAAAATAATCCATTAATAAGGTTGATCAAGTCTTATTAACAACCACTTTAAATTAGCATGAACCCAAAGAACTTTTGTAAAACACTAATTTACCTGCACGGGAATATGCATATCCCCAACAATAAGTATTTCATATTTCTTTTTCGCAATAGGAAGGGGAAGTTGGAAGCTTCCAATAGTAATTGTCGCAGCCTTTTCAATAACATTAATACCATTCACTTGAAATTGTTTCTTCGGAAAATGCACCGTATGCTCATTACCATTGATATGAAAAGTGACTTTTCTTTTCTTGCAATCAATAATAGCCCCTGCACTATTCAAAAAGGGTCTACCGAGGATAATCTACATGTTGTCGTCCTTGGGCATCTCAAGTATAACAAAGTCTGTTAAGATAGTAACATTTGCAAAAACAATGGGTACATCCTCACAAATACCGATAGGTATGGCAGTTGATTTGTCAGCCATTTGCAAAGATATTTCAGTAGGTGTGAGTTTATTCAAATCAAGTCTTTTATATAAGGAGAAAGGCATAACACTAACACCAGCACTCAAATCACATAAAGCAGTTTTGACATAACTTCTTTTATGGAGCATGGTATAATTGGTATTCCTGGATCTCCTAATTTCTTAGGTACTCCATTCTTAAAAGAATAATTAGCAAGCATGGTGGAGATTTCAGCTTCATATATTTTCCTTTTATTAGTGACAATATCTTTCATATATTTAGCATAAGGGGCCATCTTTAAAATATCAGTCAAACGAGTACGCAAAAAGACTGGCCAAAGCATTTCAGCAAAGCGTTCAAATTCTTCGTCATCCTTTTTATTAGATTGTTTAGGTGGAAAGGGCATGGGTTTTTGAACCCATGGTTCTCTTTCTTTACCATGTTTTCTAGAAACAAAGTCTCTTTTATCATAACATTTATTTTTAGCAGGTGGGTTATCAAGATCAACAGCAGGTTCTATTTCAACATCATTATCTCGTTCTTTATCATTTTCTGGTTGAGCATCTATATGAACATCATCATTGTCATCGTCATTATCACTAGGTGAATGTTCATTACCATATTGAGTTTCAGCATCAGAGATAGAGACATCATTGTTATCTTCAGAAGGTTTTTCTACTTCAGGTTCACTAGAAGTATGCAAAGTCCTATCATTTTTCTTTTTCTTTTTCTTTTTAGAAGGACTAGGTGCATCGACATTAATTCTTTGGGAGTCTTGCTCAATTCTTTTAGGATGTCCCTCAGGATAAAGTGGCTCCTGAGTCATTGTACCGCCTCTAGTTACTACTCTAACAGCATGATCATTCATATTATTATTCATTTCATTAAGCAATTCACTTTGAGATTTAGCAACTTCTTCTAATTGAGTCTGAACCATAGAAGCATATTTTCCTACTCCTCTGACATCATTAGTGATTCTAAATAATAAGTCACTCAAGAGAGCAATCATATCAGCATTTTGCTTTAATTGTTTCATAACATGGGCATTGAAGTGATCTTATTTCATAATGTAGTTCTCAAATTCATACAAGCATTGACTAGGATGTTTATTATAAGGGATATCACCTTCATCAAACTTTAAAAGAGAATTTACCTCTACCACTTCTGGTGGTGTGTCAAGGCCATGTATTTCTTCAATAGGTGGTAAATTTTTAACATCCTCAGCTTTAATACCTTTTTCCTTCATACATTTCTATGCCTCTTGCATATCTTCAGGACTAAGAAATAAAATACCCCTCTTCTTCAGAATGGGTTTAGGCGGTGGTTCAGGAAGTGTCCAATCATCATAATTCTACAATATATTATTCAATAATTCCTCAGCCTTTTCAACAGTTCATTCCCTGAGAACACAACCAGCACAACTATATAGGTAGTCCCTAGAAGCATCGGTTAGTCCATTATAGAAGATATCAAGTATTTCATTTTTCTTAAGAGGATGATCTAGCAAAGTATTAAGTAATTGGAGAAGCCTCCCCAAGCTTGTGGGAGACTCTCTTCTTCAATTTGCACAAAGTTAAATATTTCCTGTAGGGCAGCTTGTTTCTTATGGGCAGGAAAATATTTTTCAGAGAAGTAATAAATCATATCCTGGGGACTACGCACACAACCAGGAGCAAGAGTATTATACCATGTCTTAGCATCACCCTTTAACGAGAAATGAAACAATTTAAGAATATAGTAATAGCAAATTTTTTCCTCATGAGCAAATAGGGTGGCTATATCATTTAACTTAGTCAGATGTGCCACAACGGTTTCAGTTTCATAGCCATGGAAAGGATCAGATTCAACCAAAGTGATTAACTCTAGGTCGACATAGAATTCATAATCCTTATCATTAATAAATATAGGTGAAGTAGCAAACTTAGAATCATATTTCAGTCTAGCATTCAAAGATTTTTCTTTCAATTTGCATAGCAATTTATTAAGATCATCTCTGTCCTTACAAGCAAGAAAGTCTCTAGCTATTTCTCCATCTAGTTTCAATAGGTATCTCAGGCAATTCATATCTAGGGGCACTAGTTCCAATAGGTGAATCATAGTTTTCAGTTTCAATAATCTAAATAGTTTTCGTAGTTTCATTGGTTTCAGCATTCTCGATTTCTTTGACTTTAGCAATTTGTTCATCAAGAAATTCACCTAGTGGCGGAGTATTATCAAGCAAGGTACTAGCATCATCATAAGCATCATTCATAGCATTATGCATAGTAGAAGTGGCATCATCAATTACTTGCGACATATTAGGATTAATAGCAGGTGGTGGTGTTGCAAGTTTACTCAAAACAGAAGGTGAATCAAGTGCATAGCTAGATAACAGTTCCTTACCTCCTCTCGTCTTAGAGGGAACGATCTTGGTTCTATCATCCTTAAGATTCTTCATAGTAATAAATAGATATAAATCTTAAGTAACTCGACAAATATAGCTATGCTCCTCGGCAACGGCGCCAAAAAAAAGGTCTTGATGACCCACAAGTACAGGGGATCACAACAGTTTTCGAGGGTAGAGTATTCAACCCAAATTTATTGATTCGACACAAGGGGAGCCATATAATATTTTTAAGTATTTGCTGCTGAGTTGTCAATTCAACCACACCTGGAGATTAAATATCTGCAGCAGAGTGATCGGTAGCACAGTAGTATGATAGTTTGATAGCAGTAGCAGAGATAGCAATGGTAACAGTAACAGTAGTAGCAGCAGTTTTGTAGCAGTTGTAACAGTAGCAACAACAATAGTACGTTAGCAAGAACAATATGAAACTCGTAGGCATTGGATCGGTGATAATGTTGGATAATATTCATCATATAACAGTCATAACCTAGGGCATCACAGAACTAGCTCCAGTTCATCGATATAATGTAGGCATGTATTCCCTAAATAGTCATAGGTGCTTATGGAAAAGAACGTCAATGACATATTTTGTCCTACCCTCCCATGGCAGCGGGTCCATAAGGAAACTAAGGGATATTAAGGCCTCCTATTAATAGAGAACCAGAACAAAGCATTAACACATAGTGAATACATGAACTCCTAAAATTATGGTAGTCACCGGAAAGAATCCCAATTATCGTCACCTTGGGGTATGCGGATCATAATACGTAACAGGTGCATATAACTTGCAAGATCGGATCTAGAACATAGATATAATGGTGAAAACATAAATGGTTCAGATCTGAAATCATGGCACTCGGGCCCTAGTGACAAGCATTAAGCATAGCAAAGTCATAGCAACATCAATCTCAAAACATAGTGGATACTAGGGATCAAGCCGTAACAAAACTAACTCGATTACATGACGAATCTCATCCAACCCATCACCGTCCAGCAAGCCTATGAAGGAATTACTCACTCCTGGCGGTGAGCATCATGAAATTGGTGATGGAGGATGGTTGATGATGATGATGGCGACGAATCCCCCTCTCCGGAGCCCCGAACAGGCTCCAGATCTGGCCTCCCGATGAAGAACAGGAGGTGGCGGTGGCTCCACATCGTAAAACATGATGAAACTTTCTCTCCTATTTTTTCTCCAAAAGTAGGAATTTATAGAGTTGGAATTAGGGTTAGCGGAGCCTCGTGGGCCCCACTACCCACTAGGGCGTGCCAGAGGGGGGTGGCGCACCCTGGTGCCTAGTGGGCAGCTGGGGCCCCCCTCCAATGGGTCTTGGTTCCAGTATTTTTCATTTATTCCAAAATAATTCTCCAAAAAGTTTCGTCCAATTCCGAGAACTTCAATTTCTACACAAAAGCAACACCATGGTAGTTCTGCTGAAAACACCGTCAGTCCGGGTTAGTTTCATTCAAATCATGCAAATTACAGTCCAAAACAAGAGCAAAAGCGTTAGGAAAAGTAGATACGATGGAGACGTATCAGCCGCTAGCGAAAAAACGCCAGTAGAGGACCAGGACTGCAGAAGAGAGCGAGGCGGCAACAAACATTGTACAGGATCCAATCCTTTCAGATGTCGCCGGCTCTAGCCCCAAGCATGAATCCAACCTCCAATTCCCGCGGGTAGGCTCCATTGATGAAACTATCATCATGGAGGTTGACAAGGAGGCGGGAGATAGTTTTTCAAAAGGAGAGCATCAAGGAGTGGACCCCTTAACGACGCCCTCGACCTCTGCTCCTCCGCCAAGCAGGTCGCCAACAAGATCTACTCCTCTAGAAGTGCGCCAAGGAGGGCCTGTCCTCATCGAGGACCCACTGGCAACTAATGTTGCTGGAGACCGAGCGATCGCAACCGAAGTTGCCGGAGAAGAAACAAGGTCTCCTCCACAAGCTCACCAAGGTAAATCTTGGCCAAGCGCTATTTTATTATTGTTGGTTTTTCTTTTTGTCTTCTTGAACTTGATCTGAATCTTGAATTTTTCCTCGTATTTGCTTTTCTTTCTTCATCTTGTAGATTCAACTCCATTGGAAGAGGAGGAACCCATAATAGATGTACAAGAAATTGCAAAGAGCGCCACTGATGAAGCTGCCAAAATTTCAGCTGAAGAGGCTACAGTATATGAGGCTGAGGGAGCCAGGAAAGCTGCTGAAGAAACCCATGAGGCGCCCAGCAACACATCTGCTCCCGTTAGCACAGATGTTGAGATGAGAGAATCTGGCAATGAAGATCTAGCCGTCGTCAACCATCCAATTTTGCCTGAAGCGCAGCCGGCGACAGACCGAACGGCGCCTACACATCAGCCAGCAATCTGAAGCCCCCGGCTCATCTGATGCCGGGAAGAATACCTTGGAAGATGCATTTGTCGGGATCATCATTCCCTTGTCTTGCAGTGTCAAAGTGATGGACAACTCTGAACACAGCACTGCTGACATTGCCTTCTTAGAATCCATGGCTGCTGGGTTCAAAGATGTGCAAGTACGCTACAGCAAATGCTGGGATAAAATCCAAGTGGAGCGGCAGGCTGTGGAGTTGGCCGAGATGAAACTAGATGAGAGGGTCAAAGACACTCGCAAATGGTATGAAGAGAAAATATCCAGGGCAAAGTGGAAAAGCTTGATGCCGCCACGAAGGAAGCAGCAACTCTGAACAACAAGTTATCTAAGCGAGAAGCACAGCTCGAGGCAAAAGATAAGGACCTTGCTGCCAGAGAAGAGTCAATTGCCGCCCAACTGCGCAGCAAGGATGAAGAGATCCGAACTCTGCTTGCGCAGCGGACCCATGAGCTAGAGCAAAAACATAAGGAAGCCCTAGAAGCTCAATCACTGGACCACGCCAGGAAGCTGACGGAGGCCGTCAAGGCTGCAGAAGCTGCCGAGGCCATCAAGGCGGAGTTGGATGTCAAAGTGAAGAAGCTTGAAGAAGATCTTGCAGTCACCGGCAAGGAGTCCTTGGTGCTTAAAGCAGATATTGAGAAAACAGCCAACACCATGGTGGATCTACAAACCTCATTATCCGCCAAGAACCAAGAACTCACTGATGCCAAAAATTCCATTGCAGATCTGAAGTTGAAGCTCACAACTCTGGAAAAGAGCCTTGAGGCGGGCAAAGCTAGAGAGAAAAACTTGCTGATGAACTGGAACAATGAAAAAGCTTCGCTCACCAATGTTGAGAAGTCCTTCAATGATCTGAAGAACAACATGGAGCTCTAGACCACAGGCCTTGTTGACATTGCAGAACGCCTCGGTTCGCAATTGACCACTATGAAGATGGACAATTACATCTTCACTGACAATGAGCATGAAGTTCCAAGTGCCAGGCTGACGCTCTTCTTTGAAAAGCTCATCAAGGTGTTGGAGATGCATCACGAGGAGAGATTCGTCAGCTCGCTAGTGAGTCATGCAAATTCTTTCGTGACGTCCTCTTCAAGGTACTCATCAAGATCGTGTACCGGAATCCTGGCATCGACATCTCCAAGGCCTTAGAAAGCTTGCCGAAGGGAGCAGACACCAAGGCCGCCAAAGAGCTTGTCGTGCCGCTTGCCGACAAGGTTAGCGAGATCCCCAGGGCTGCGGGCCAACGCAAGAATTAGCTTCTTCTTGTACCATCTTGCTGCCAATGCAGTCCATGTAAAAGACAAATTTATCTTAAATTAGAACTAAATTTTGTCTTTTGATGTAATATAATCTGTGGTGATGAATGGATGTATGTTATCTTCCTTGTGTTATTCTTCCTTTGCATGATTTTCATACCCTACGCTTGCCGGAAACTTGCCGGTGCGCACACTCTTGTCATGAGCGTTTGAGGAACGGGTCCTTAGCAGTCTGCCGGAAGTGCCGCTGCTGGCAAGGTTGCACTTGATGGTCACAGCGCAACTACTTAAGTTGTTGAGTGGACTCGAAACAAACTAAGAGCACAACTGATCATGACAAGGTTCCTTAGCGTGCAGGTTTCTCATACAAAGGCCAAAATTGTTCAAGGAAAAATTGCAACTACAACAAAGAATTTGTTTCTAAGTTTTTCAACTTAGCTTTTTCTTTGTTGTACTTCTTGTCGTAAAATGATAACTTGAATGTCACTTGGTGGTATCCACACCATCACTCTCCCTGAGAAACTTGCACGCGAGGAACCCTTATGTCCTTTGAGAAAAAGAAAGAAGAAAAAAGAGGAGGCTGGAAACCTTAACGGCTCATTAATCATTTCATACAAGGCAACATGTAACACAACATCACATGCAATATACACAAATAAATATGTACTTTGACAAAGAGTTGTGAAACACTTAGCTTTATTTCACTTATGCAGAGGGTCTGCGCCTGGCTTTGTACAAAGGATTACATGTCTTGCCGACAAACTTGTACAAAAGGATTTGCTGGGAGGCCCGGCAACTGTGCCTCATGGATAGAACTTGAGACGCTGCTCAATGTTCCATGAGTTCTGCACTGGAGTGCCATCTTCGGTCTCTAGATGGACCGCGGTGGGTCTGGTGAATCGTACTACCCGATAAGGGCCTTCACACTTTGGCTCAACTTGTTCGTCCCTTCGCGGACTGGATCTGATGAAGAACAAGGTCACCTTCCTCAAGGCTTTGGGCATGAACTTTGCGGCTATGGTAGCAGCGCAAAGCTTGATGGTAGCGTGCAGCACGTATAGCAACCCAAAGACGATCTTCCTCAAGGAGCATGACATCATCTTGCCGTAGCTGCTCTTCCTGAGCTTCATCATAAGCGAGCACTCGAGGTGACCCATACATGAGTTCTGTGGGGAGCACCGCCTCTGCACCATAGACTAGGGAGAAGAGTGTCCGGCCAGTGTCTCGATTTGGTGTCGTTCTGAGTGACCAAAGAACTGAAGGCAACTCATCAATCCAGCGCCTTCTGCACTTGTGCAGCTTGTCGAAAGTTCTTGTCTTGAGGCCACGCAACACTTCGGCATTTGCCCTCTCCGCTTGGCAATTGCTTCTCGGGTGAGCAACAGACGCAAAACTGATCTTGCTTCCAAGGTCCTGGCAGTACTGAATGAAGGTGCGGCTCATGAACTGTGTGCTGTTGCCGATGATGATCCTATTGGGTACTCCAAAATGACAAATAAGTCCTTTGAAAAACTTGACGGCTGACTGTGCTATCACCTTCCTCACTGGTCTACCTCAGGCCACTTTGTGAACTTTTTTATTTCGACGTACAAAAACTCAGAGCCCCCGGTTGCATGGGGAAAGGGTCCCAAGATGTCAAGCCCCCAGACCGAGAAGGGCCAGGAGAGAGGGATTGAGCTAGCTGATGTGTATTCTTGGAATGAAACTAGCACACTTCACACTTGGTTACTAGTACAGCTGCATCCTAGAGAGCAGTGGGCCAATAGAAACCTTGTCGAAAGACTTTGCTGAGAAGGGCTCTTGATCCTATGTGAGGGCCACATATGCCTCCATGTATCTCTGCCAATAGCTTTTGTCCATCTTCCCGGCAAATGCACTTCAATTTCTACCCATTTGGTCTCTTTCTGTGCAGAATGTTGTCAACAAACTAGTACATACTTGACTGATGGACTACTTTTTCAGCTTCTTCTTGCTCTTCGGGAAGTTCTCCTCTCTGAAGGGAATGGACAATTGTTGTGCCCATGTCAGAGCTTGTGGCTCGACAACAAGGACTAATGGCATTTCTTCAGCCGCGGGAGCGGTTTTCTCAACGGCAAGGACATGCGGCCCCGCCGGAGCCTGCTGCTCCCCAGCAAGCTTGGTTTTGTTCCTGGCAACTTCCTTACCAGCGGCTTTTGGGAGCTCTGCTGGAAAGTACTCGCCAGGGTTCAAGTTTCTTCTCTTGTTTGGCCGCGTTGATGGTGTAACTGATGGATGAGTCAAATGGAGCACAAAAGTTCTTGGTTCCATAGGCAGCTTCTGGGTGGCACACTTTGACAGATCATTAGCCATGTTGTTCTTCGCACGAGGAACATGCTCTATTTGTAATCTATCAAAGTGCTCTTCCAATTTCCTCACTTCATCAACATAAGCTTCCATCAATGGGCTCTGGTAATCCTTGTTGACCTGCTTCACAACAAGTTGGGAGTCGCCTCTGATAATGAGCTTTATGATTCCAAGGTCCACTACTATCCTAAGACTGGCAAGAAACCCTTCATACTCAGCAGTGTTATTGGTAGCTTTCTCCCTGTGAAAGTGCATCTGAATTATGTATTTGAGGTGCTCTCCAGTGGGTGCGACAAGCAGCACGCCAGCACTGGAGCCTTGCAACGGAAAGGCTCCATCAAAGTACATGATCTAGTCTTGCGTTGTTTCCTTGCTGGGGAGAGAGGTCTCTTGAATTTCTTCGTCTTGCCTTGGTGTCCATTCTGCAATGAATTCCGCCAAGGCTCTTCTCTGAACAGTTGATGTACTTTCAAACTTGACTCCAAAGCTTGACAACTCCAACGCCCACTCCACTATCCTGCCAGTGGCATCTGGATTTCTCAAAATGCGTTGCAACAAAAAGTGAGTGACGATGGTGATCTGATGTGCCTGGAAGTATTGGCACAGCTTCCTCGAGGCCATGAGAAGGACAAAAAGCAATTTCTGCACACCAGAGTACCTTGACCTAGCCCCCTACAGAAGGGAACTGACAAAGTAAACTTGGCGCTGCACCACCTTCTTGTTTTGGACTACTTGTTTCTCTGCTTCATCTGTGTGCACTAATTCTGACTTGTCGGCACCAGACCTTGCCGGAGAAGATTCTGGCTTGTCGCTTGACGGCTCTGCGGCTGCTGCTTCTTCTTTGTCAGCTTCTATCTCCGCCACTAGTGCAGCACTAACCACTTGATTTGTTGCCGCCAAGTATAGCAGCAACAGCTCTTGTGGCCTAGGCGCAACTAGAACTGGTGGAGAGGAGAGGTACTTCTTCAAATCTTGCAATGAGGCCTCCGCTTCCGGAGTCCATTTCATCGGACCTGCCTTTTTCAAGATTTTGAAAAAGGTAGGGCATGCTCAGCAGACCTGGAGATGAACCTACTTAGTGCAGCCACACAACTAGCAAGACATCGCACATCCTTGACGCGCTTGGGCGCTTCTGTCAGCTCAATTGCTTTGATCTTGTCAGGATTTGCTTCGATTCCATGTTGAGACACAAAGAACCCAAGAAGTTTGTCGGATGGAACACCAAACACATACTTCTCAGGGTTGAGCTTTAAGTTGATCTTGCACAGATTTGCAAATGTTTCTTCTAAGTCTTGAATGAGGGTTAATTTTTCCTTGGTTTTGACCACTATATCATCCATATAGGATTCCACATTTCTGTGCAGCCGAGGCTCAAAACCAATCTGGACTTCTCTTGCAAATGTTGCAACGACACTCTTCAATCCGAAAGGCATACGCACGAAGCAGTATGTGCCACATGGAGTAATGAATGCGGGTTTCTCCTCATCTTCCTTGGCCATGAAGGTTTGATGATAACTAGACTAGGCATCAAGGAAAGACAACAAGTCACAGCTGGCAGTGGAGTCCACAATCTGGTCGATGCGCGGCAAAGGAAAGGGATCTTTTGGACAAGCTTTATTGATATTTTTATAATCAATGCAAAGCCTCCACTTCCCATTTGCTTTGTGTACAACCACTGGATTGGCCAACCATGTTGGATGTAGTACTCCTCTGACCAGGCCTGCTGCTTCCAGCTTCTTTATTTCTACGGCAATATCCACTCCAAGGCTTGCTTCCTAACATTCTGCTTGACAGGCCTTACATGAGGACAGGTGGAAATGTGGTGCTCAATTACCTCCCTGGGAACAGCAGGGATGTCGGATGGTTACCATGCAAACACATTGACATTTGCCTGCATGAAGGCAACGAGCGCGCTTTCCTATTTGCTGTCAAGGCTGGCACTTATGGTGAAAGTGTCGCTTGTGCCATCTTCCTTTGTAGACACCTTCTTGGTTGCTGGTGGAGCTTCCTTGGACTTCTTGCTCTTGCCAGCAGAGCTCTTTGGCACGTCCTCAACGGGTGCGCAACACTCCAAAAAGGTTCTCGGAGTCCTTGCCAGAGGTCTTGCCGGACTTCTTATTCTTTCCCCCAGAGCTTTGTCAGCAGGAGCAAGTGCCTTGGCGGCAGATGCTGCAACTACTTGTTGGTAGAGTTGATCAACGCAGATAACTGTGTCTTTCTTGTTGGAGTGGATTGTGATGATGCTCATCGGCCCTGGCATCTTGAGTGTGTTGTAAGTGTAGTGGGATGCTTCCATGAACTAGGCCAGGGCTGGGCGACCAAGAATCTCATTGTAAGGAAATGGTATCTTGACGACGTCGAAGACAATCTTCTCTGTCCTGTAGTTTAGCTCACTACCAAATGTCACCGGCAGAGTGATCTTCCCTTTGGGTTGGCTCCTTCCCGGATTGATCCCTTGAAATGTGTCGGTCTTCTCGAGATCTTCATCGAAAATTTGCAGCCTCTTGATCACATCAGGTGCAATCAAGTTCAAGCTAGTCCCATTGTCAACCAACATCTTTGTGACCTTGAGGTTGTGAATTGTTGGTGAGACCAATAATGGCAAGCACCCGACCGCGGTTGTGCGATCTGGATTATCCTTGGCATCAAAGATGATGGGCGTGTTGGACCACTTGAGTGGCTTATGAGCTTCAACTGTTGGCTCTATTGCATTGATCTCACGTGCCCACTGCTTGAGCTGGTGGTGAGAGGAGTGCAAGGATGCGCCTCTGTCAATGCACATGGCCTATGTAGCTTTCTGGAACTCTTGTTCACTGGACTCCTACTCATCCTGTTCATCATCATCATCATCCTCTTCTTTCTTGTCTCGGCCTCGAGCAAGCTTCTCCTTCTGTCGTCTGGCCTTGCCGCGGAGACCTCCACGGCCACCACAGCCCTTCTTGCCTGTCGGGACCCCGACCCTAAGTCACATCGATCTAGCATGTAACACATCATATCACTTTGCGGCCTTACGCATGGTATCCCCATAGCTGCAGCCTTACCTAGGCCGGGACCATTTGCGCCTTTTGGCTCACGTATATGATTACGTCACCAACATCCACATGACAGAGAACCCGGGCCGACATGACTAGTCGTGAACCCAAGGTGGCATAAACTTATAGGGACATGCATACATGACCCAGCAATGCACGTGTCAGTCAGCAGCGAGTGTAATCGAGTCGTAGCGAGGCTACAAAGGACTCGAGTAAACACCGCGTGACATTTGCCCGAAGGGACAGACACAGGAGCAAAGAAGGACACATGCCTATCAATCCATGTGTTATGGAGCAGTAGCAAGCTACCATGGCTCAATGCAAAGCACTAGGAGGCATTTCCGCATAAGGAAGGCTACCAAGAATAAACAACTAGGTGTCGGATCCCACACATACCAAGCTTTTCAATAACATACACACAATATGCTAGATATGTGATAATAAAACATGGCATCACAACAAAACTCTACGACACTAAGTATTTATTTAAGACGCTCCGAAGAGCCATACATAACATGATATTACAAACAGGGGTCACATGACCCATCATACAGAGCATACAAGCAACGGAAGCATAACATGTTTGAGTACAGAAGACTACAAATGAAGAAGGCTAGGAAGCCTGACTATCTACAAAACCCTCCCAAGGGTACAAGATCGTAGCTGGGATAAAAGCTACTCGTCGAAGTCCACGTGGAATTACTAGTGAGACCGGAGTCTCCTCTGCAAAAACATAACTAAGCAAACATGTGTACAGATGTACTCAGCAAGACTTATATCAGAACTAGCTACATATGCAATAGTATCAACAAAGGGGGTGGTGGAGTTTAACTGCAGCAAGCCAGCTTTGACTCTGTGGCTATCCTGTACTACGACTACGAGTAATTCTTTGAGGTGAGAAAGCGCACACGAGTCCACATATTCACCATAACAATACACCACTATGGATCCGCTCCCGTCTCCCTACGAGAAGGCCATCCATAGCACTCACACTTATCTTTCGCATTTTAGAATATCCACTTCAAGTTGTCTATGACAATATAAGTTTCCAAGTAGTCCATATCCGAGGACGCAGTTATTGGAATAGATCATTTATAACCCTACAGGGGTGTACTTCTTCACACATGTTTCCACCACTTAGCACCTGCACACGACATGTGCTCGGCAGACTTCAACCAAAATCCGGCGTGGGTGTAGACCACGACCTGACTAACACACAAGACTCTAGTCCAGGTTTATTGCCTATCTAAGAACTGACCCGCAACGGAAGTCTGGCCGAAGTTTCCATTACGGCCTCAAACGATGTGCACAGTGTTCCCAAGTCCACCTCGTCGGATGGTACTACACATGGTACACCCGGCCATGGTGCCTGCTGCATCAATGCCTACCCCTCCGATCAGCGCTAAGAACGGCCCCCATCACAACCTATAAACACCAGAAACTAGTTTCAACTCCTGGACTAAGATCAGGGCAATTAATAAGTCGAGCGGGGTCATATTTCAGGGCCCAATGTGTGGTAGTAGTTGTTCTTGGATAACATACACAGGACTCAGTTCTTAAGGATGGTCTCAATGAGACAACCCACCATGTACTTCTACATGGCATCTCATCGCTACCTTTACCAAATCGTGTTCACACACATAGCTCTCATCAGCAGAACACCATCTGTTGGGGATATAACCCCGAGGTGTGACCCGCCCAGGAGGGGCCGGGTTACACCGTTGGTGACTCAGTATGAAGAAGGCCCAAGTAGGTCCAAGAAGATGAAACATGAAGATTGGTGGTGGCTTACAAGGTGGGCATGTTGAAGGCCCAAGACCTGGTGGTAGGATCATGACTTGGAAGGTGTGGCCCGCCACGATGGCGACTTGCCTAACAAGGCAGGGCGACTTAGAAACCGAGTTGGTCATGTTGTGTGATCCGTCTTGGACTCTTGTAAGCTCGGGGCCTCGACCTGTATATATAAAGGCGAGACCTTGTGGCGGGTTAAGTTAAGAAACAATTGATCGAGAGCTAGGTCATGTGATTCCGCTCCCTTGTAATCGATATTCAAGCTATAGTCAACAAAAGCAGGAGTAGGCTTTTACCTCGTTGTGAGGGGCCGAACCTGGGTAAACCTTGTGTCCTTTGTCCCGTTCAACCCCTTCGAGCTAACCTACGTCGCGATGGCTCCACACCCAAGTCCTTTCACAAGGGCATTGCCGTGATAAAACCACGACAGTTGGCGCCCCCCGTGGGGCCAGAGCGCGGTGGTTTCAAGTTCGTGAAGGGCAATTTCCCAGGGATCGAAGGATACATCGTGGGCCAGATGACTAAGACTCACCGCGGCAAGCTCTACATCGACGACGCTGGCTGGGGCCCCGAGGCCGACTCAATCGAGTACGGGTACAGGGTCCCCTTTGGCGGAATTCACGTCTTCATTGGCAAGATCAGCGAGTCAGAGCCTGAGCCGGACATCTGCACCGACATCATCGAGACGGTTCGGCGCGCGCAACCCGCCTAGGTTTAACCCAGCCGGAAGCATGTTTTCATTGGCTTTATTCATGGGGCGGATCTTGAGGAAGATTCTACATCTGGTGGAGAGACGGCCATCTATTCAGGTGATGAGTCTTCAACCGGGGAAACAGAGTTGATCTACCAGATTTAGGACAGCGGTCTTGGGGGCTATTCCGATGGCGAGAGTATTCCGGACCCCTATGAGCCCCCGTATAGGGCTGCTGTCTTTATGGCTGGCACTACGCCGGTTCTCAACTCATCGACAGCTGCAGCTATGATGTCTGGATCAACGGCTGCTGCAATAGTTGGGGCTAGCGGCTCAGCTCGGCCGCCGGCTCAGGTTTTGTCTGAACTCTTGAGCACTTTGGCGTCTCTATTAGACACAGAGGTTACTACGGCGAATCAAGCACAACATAATGCGGAAGTTGCAAAGGTGCGAGATGAGGTGACCAAAGCCCAAGAGGATCTTAATGCAGAGAACATCAGGATGGCTAAGGAATGAGCCCAGATGGATGCTGAGTCACAGCGTAACATGGCGGAGGCTTTTCGCTTAAGTTTGGATCAAAACGCCTGTAATGCTATTCTTCAAAGGAGGTATCAAACCCGTTTGCCTCCACAATATGAGGCGCGGAACCTTTTTAACACGCCTGGTGTGGGGCCAAGTAACCCGCCAAGCACAGCCCGGGTGGCTGAAATCCGAGGGAGCGGGACGGCAGCTCAGCCCTGATTACCAGACCCTCCCCATAGGGATCGAACCCCGTCCCGGCGTTTTTCCACACCATCTAGTCATTATAACAACACGGTGGATAACATGATAGCAGCGGCTACCCGGCTCAATGCAATCCCTATCACAGATGAGACTCCTTGTGCAGCTGAGGCGCGGAACGCAATTGAGCTCTTACAAACTGCGGCCGCACAGCAGGAGAAATATACACATAGTCGTGAGAGGGTGCACTCAACCCCCCTCCCAAGCCGCAGTTACAGCCAACGCATTGCGTCGCCGGCGGTTTCCAGTAGCGAGCGACGACGTCGACCAAATCAAGATGACCCGCCCCGTGGGAACAACCCGCCCCTTACTCATGCTCAGGCGATCGTGGATGATGCCAGAGCCCGCCAAGAGGCGGAGGCGGCAGTGGCAGCTCAGCTGGGGGCTTATCAGCAGCCTCCGGTGACCCCTTCAGTGTCAGTAGGGGCTGGTATAACTTCCAGATCTGTTGGAGTGCCTTGTTTGGTACCATCATTATGTAGTGAATGTTTGCCTAAAGATTTTAAGGGTCCTCGCAAGGTGGCTAACTATACAGCTGATCTCCCCCCTGAGGCCTAGTTTGAGAGTTATGAGTTAGCCATGGAGATGCTGGATGTCAATGATGTTGTGTGTGCTAAATACTTTACCATGATGTTGGATGGGCCAGCTCGGACCTGGTTAAAAGGGTTGCCCGCCAACTGCATCAATTCATGGGTAGAGTTGAAAGCATGGTTCATTCAAAATTTTAAAGGAACGTGTAAGCAGCCTTTGATGATTATCGATCTTGATAACTGTGTGCAGCATGAGGATGAGTCGGCTCATCATTGGGTCCGGCGGGTCTCGGCTATTATGCACTCTTCAGATAGTATTGCGGCGGGGCAGTTCTGGTTTTGGAGAAGAATTATCATTTTACCCCCCTTAAGCAGAAGCTTGGGTGGCTTAAGCGTCATTGTAATGACATGGGAGAGCTCATGGCGGCTCTCATCAAATATGTCGACTCTGATATAACCAAAGATCTTGGGTCTGATGATGAAAAATCCAATAAGGGAAAGAAGAGTGGCAATGGTAAGGGTCAGCAGCAGAACGTAACAGGGCATAACGGCAACAACCTGGGTAACGGTGGAAAGCACAGACAACCCGATGACGGGTCAGATCTTATAGCTAACACCAACACTGGATATAAAAACCAGCGCCGTAATGGTAATGGTAAGCAGTCCTTTGGTGGGAAGAACTTTAATATTGAGGCGATGATGAATGAGCCTTGCCCAAAACACAGCCTGCCCAATAAACCGGCGACTCATACTTGGAAGGAATGTTTCATTATGTGAGAGTACAGGAATTCCAACTTCAATCAGAATCATGGCAACAATAATGGCCCGCCTGGCGGGTCAGGATCCTGCTCACAGGGGCCCGGCTTTGGCGGTGGCGGTTCAAGTTCTGGGTATCAAGGACAGGGAAACCAGGGTGGTTATAACCAACAGTCTGGTCAGGGTAACCAGCAGCATCAGTCATGATACCAGAGTAATCCAAAGCAGCTCAACAGTGGCCAGTGTCATGTTTTCACCACAAATCTTTGCAACCGAGATCAGAAGGTTCATAAATGTGCGGTCAGTAATTGAGCCGGCGGTGCCTCAATACTTGCGGTGGTCAGAGTATCCAATCACATGGAGTTGAGAGGATCACCCGCCCCGGGTTGACAATCCGGGTCAGCTAGCATTGGGGGTAGCCCCTCGGGTCGGTGGTTATAAATTCACTAAAGTGCTCACTTTATTATGACACCTTTCGCCAGATGAACTTAACTGATAAAGAGCTTAAGCCATCTTCTACAGTTTTTCATGGCGTGGTACCTGGTAAGTTGGCATATCCTATTGGTAAGATTGCCCTGGTAGTGGCCTTTGGTGATGACTATGTCTACAGAATAGAGACGTTATGGTTTGAAGTGGTCAAGATCAAGAGCCCATATCATGCCTTGTTTGGACGGCCGGCTTATGCCATGTTTATGGCTCAACCTTATTATGTTTATTTAAATCTTAAGATGCCAGGGCGTAAGGGTACTATTACGGTCCATGGTGATCGAAAAATTGCATTGGAATGTGAGGAAGGAGATGCTGCTTATGCTGAGTCAGCCTGCGCCACGAAAGAACTTAAGTTTTATAAGGATAATGTTGACCCGGCTGATATGACCCCTTTAAAGAAGCCCACTACTGAGCAAGACCCTTTGTTGAAGTTTAAATCGGCTGATGACACTAAGCAGGTTGACTTTGTCCATGGCGACTCATCTCAACAGTTCATAGTGAGGGCTAATATGGATCCTAAATAGGAAAGCGCGCTCATCGAATTCATCTGTGAGAATCGGGACATCTTCCCATGGAAACCTTCTGACATGCCAGGTGTACCAAGAGAGTTCGCTGAGCACACCCTTAATGTGGATCCTACGTTTAAACCGGTCAAGCAATTTCTTCATCGTTTCAATGAAGAACGATGTAAAGCCATTGGAGAAGAGGTAGCCTGGCTCTTAGCAGCTGGGTTTATTGTGGAAGTCTTTCACCCTGAGTGGTTGGCTAACCCTATGCTTGTACTCAAGAAGAATGGCACATGGTGTATGTGTTTTGACTACACAGACCTTAGTAAGGCTTGTCCAGCTGATTCATTTGCTCTCCCTCGTATCGACCAGATTATTGATGCCACGGCGGGTTGTGAGAGTTTATGTTTCCTGGATGCTTATTCTGGTTATCATCAGATCAAGATGGTAGTTAAGGACCAAGAGAAGACGTCTTTTATCGCCCCTTTTGGAGCCTTCTGTTATGTCTCTATGCCTTTTGGACTTAAGAGTGCTCAAGCGACTTATCAACGCTGTGTCCAGAATTGCTTTCACAGTCAGATTGGGTGTAATGTGCATGCTTATGTGGATGATATTGTGGTCAAATCCAGAAAGAAGGAGCCTCTCCTGGATGATCTAAGGGAGACTTTTGACAATCTCTGGGTCTATAAGATGATGCTTAACCTGGCCAAGTGTGCTTTTGGTGTACCTGCAGGCAAGCTATTGGGTTTTCTGGTCTCAGAGAGGGGCATTGAGGCTAACCAGGAGAAGATTAAAGCCATCACTTCATTGGCTAAGCCGGCGTGTGTCAATGATGTTCAGCGCCTGGCGGTTCGTATCGCGGCTCTAAGCCGGTTCATAAGCCACCTGGGAGAGAAGGCAATTCCTTTATACCAGATGATGAAGAAGACAGATCATTTTGTTTGGAGTGATGCTGCTGATAAGGCGTTTGAGGTGCTCAAAAAACAGTTAGCTGAGCCACCAGTCCTTGCGGCTCCCATTGAGAAAGAGCCTTTGCTCCTGTATGTGGTGGCTAATAGTACGGCTGTCAGTGTGGTGATGGTTGTGGAGTGCAAGGAGGCGGGTAAGGAGCACCCAGTCCATAGGCCGACTTATTATGTCAGTGAGGTGTTGATTGAGTCCAAGCAACGATATCCACATTGGCAGAAACTGGTATATGGGGTGTTCATAATGAATCGCAAGCTGAAGCATTATTTTCTTGGTCATCCTATTACTATGGTCAGCTCTGCTCCCTTAGGAGACATTATTCAAAATAGAGAGGCCACAGGCTGGGGTGCTAAGTGGGCAATAGAACTTGGACCTCATGGTTTGAAATATGTGCCAAGAACAGTTACCAAATCTCAGGCTCTGGTGGATTTCATCAATGACTGGACAGAGTTGCAGGTGCCTGAGGAGAAGCCTGATAACACATATTGGATGATTCACTTTGATGGGTCCAGGCAGTTGGAGGGCTCGGGGGCTGGAGTTATTTTGACTTCCCCACGAGGTGACAAATTCTGTTATGTTTTAAGGCTAATGTTTCTGTGTACTAACAATGCAGCTGAGTATGAGGCTTTACTCCATGGACTTCGTATGGCCAAACAGATGAATTTGAGCCGGGTCAGGTGCCTGGGCGACTCAGACCTTGTGGCTCAGCAAGTCTCAGGCACATCGGATTCCAAAGACCCGCTTATGGTGGCTTATCGCCGGGTGGTTGACAATACTGCTGGTCACTTCAAGCGTTATCAGGTGGATCACCTTGATCGACGGAAGAATGAGGTGGCTGATGCCTTGAGCCGTCTTTGGTCTCAATGTAAGCCGGTGCCTCCTAATGTGTTTCTTGATGTATTGCATAATCCTTCAATCAAGTTACCATCGGAAGAGGACCTTGCTGTTCCTGACCCGGAGGCGCAGTTGGTGCCAGCTCTCCATGCTATTCCTGGTTGGACACTTCCCTACTTGGCTTATATGACCCGGGGTGAGATACCTGAGGATGAAACTTTGACAAGACAAATAACCAGGAGATCTAAGTCTATGACTATTGTCAACAGTGAGTTACACCGATGCAGTGTGACAGGCGTGTTTCAACATTGTGTTTCTCCTGAAGAGGGTCATGAGATCTTACGAGAGATTCATGAAGGTGATTGTGGTCATCATGCTGGCTCTAAGTCTTTAGTAGCTAAAGCTTTTCGTCACGGGTTTTATTGGTTGACGGCTCATGCTGATGCAGAAGATATCGTCAGAAAGTGTGATGGATGTCAGAAATTTTCTCGACGAGCTCATGTGCCGGCTCAAGAGTTGAGGATGATTCCAATAACTTGGCTGTTTGCAGTCTGGGGGCTTGATATGGTTGGGCCTTTCAAGAGGTCTAAGGATAAGAAGACCCACCTCTTGGTGGCGGTTGACAAATTTACCAAATGGGTAGAAGCAGAGACAGTTAGCAAGTGTGATGCAACAACTGCAACTCAGTTTGTTAAAAAACGGATCTACCGCTTTGGTTATCCTCATAGTATCATCACTGAAAATGGCACTAATTTGTCTAAGGGTGCTATGAAGGAGTTCTGTCAAAGAGAGCATATTCGTCTGGATGTTTCTTCTGTGGCCCATCCACAGTCTAATGGTCAGGCTGAAAGGGCTAACCAGGAAATTTTGAGAGGCATCAAGCCCCGGCTTATGGTTCCTTTGGAACGAACACCGGGTTGTTGGGTTGAGAAGTTACCTTCAGTACTTTGGAGTATCAATACCACACCCAACAGGTCAACAGGCTATACGCCCTTCTTCATGGTCTATGGTGCAGAGGTGGTTCTCCCAAGTGATATCTGTCATGACTCGCCCAGAGTGGCGGCTTATGTTGAAACTGATAATGAGACGGCACGACAAGATGCACTTGATGCTTTGGATGAAGAACGTGACCTTGCGGCGGCTCGTTCAGCAATATACCAGCAAGACCTGCGTCGCTATCATAGCCGCAGAGTCAAGACTCGGGCGTTTCAAGAAGGCGACTTGGTGCTACGACTCATTCAGGGTCAGACAGATATGCATAAGCTGTCTCCACCTTGGGAAGGACCTTTTGTGGTCAGTAAGAACCTCAACAATGGCTCGTATTATCTCATTGATCTACATGAGCGCAAGAAGTCACACACCTCTAAGAAGGAGACCAACAGGCCGTGGAATATTGCTCATCTTCGGCCTTACTATACTTGAGCCACCGGCTCTCCCCATTGTACATACTTCTGTTGATGTATATATCTTTTTATGATCAATATAATAAAGCCGGCATCCCTGAAAAATCCAGGGCCTTTGTCGTTTCATTTCTGTGTATCTGAGTCTTTATTAATTGGTTATAAGGTCACTTGGGGGCTTCCCACCCACCGGGTTTAGCTTTCATACTCTCTTGACCGGCCTGAGTTGCCATATTCTGAGTTACACCTGCCTGCTTGCAACTTGCTACTCCACCAGGTGACCCGTCGAACTCTTAACAGTCAATCTTTTTTAAGACCCTGAACTTGTTAAGGTTAAAACAGCGGCTTGTGTCACGTGAGAGCCGGCTTACAGTGAGCTAGGATAAACTCAATGGCTGTGCGACCTTGAAAGCACAAGGCCTGTGAGCCAGCTTGTTTGGTCGTGGTTTGAAAACCGGCCTAGCAACAATTTGGATCTTTGTATTTCTCTTTTGGTTTTATTTGGATGTCTTTATGCTAAGTTTTTGCTTTTGTATACATTTTGACTACCCGGGTCATGAGGCTCCGGGTTATGATTACTCATGTTTGAGTATTCTTGGGTTGTGACCCACCCTGGCTTTGGACTTTAAGTCGCCAATATGTTTTGGTTTGAACAGCTGTAGTTATGAGACTACAGTCTTCGGGTTGACACCCGCCTGGGCTTTTTGGTTTTTAAGCCGCCGGCATGATTTGGCTTTACAGCCATGTTAATCATGTTTTCAACTATTATATGAGACTGCGAGTCTTCGGGTTTGATAACCCGCCCTGGTTTCTGACTTTAAGTCGCCAGTATATATGTTGATGAAGTCTTTTGCAAAGTATACACAACCAAAGGCGAAGAGCATAGTAATTTGCAAAGGCTTATATATATGGTCAAATTGAGCATGACACGAAGTTCGACTACTGGATCAAAAGTGGAGATAAACTTGCACGAAGGCATGACAAGGCGGATCAATGTTTTAACTACCCTATTACATGGCTTCAGTTGAGCCCAAAAAAGTTTTTCGATCAAGAGTTTTTGGAGCTGCACTCCCATAACCCAGACTGAGAGCCGCCTGGATCATCGTTGTTATGATCAGTTGTATTCCCGATGCCTTGAAGATTGTGGGTCATCCCACGCCGGCACTTCTTCTTCGACCATCTGGAGGTCATCCGATGTCCAGTCGATGCTGGTTAAAGCTTCGAACGTGGCCTCATCGTTAAGTATAATTGAAGAGTCAAGATCAGGGGCGAAGACATGCGTATGCCTAGGAGGAACAATATCCATCACTTCATGCGTGGGCGGCTTGATCTTGTTGTTATTCTCTTCAATCAGCTTACATGCCGCGGGCCGCATCTCCCTATAACATTTGTTGAAGTCTTGTTCTTCAAAGACGGACCCATCATCCTTGAACTCTGGGAATCCGGTGGCTGTCTCCTCCAGGTCAAGCTCTGATTGCCATGCTTTTGCCCAGCCTAGAGCAACAATGGCTCTGTCTCGGGCGGCTGATAATTTGATCTCTTCAATTTGAGCCGGTGCGGTTGACAGTTGCTCTAAAGTCGTCTTGAACAGCGTTGGAGGCTTCTTTCCACCTGATAAAGTTGCAAGGCTGCATTGCGTCCTAGTGTACAACTGTTCAGCCAATGAATACACCGCCTTCAGTTCGAGCAACATGTTCTGGCCAAGATTGGCACTTCTGGGGCCTGTTCAAAAGTCGCCAGGCGAGTTAAATATTCTCTATTATGAATCGACAGGCAGGTCAAAGAAGAATTAAAACAAAGGATGAAGTGCAAATGTTTAGCTTACCAAAGATGGCGGTTGTCATGTGGATTATGTGTTGCTTTAAACCGGCAAGTTCCCCAGTCACCGGCTTAAGTTGATTTTCAGCCTCTTCGGCTCTCTTCAGCAGTGCAGCTTTGTTAGATTACCAGGCGTTTCTCTCAGCATCGAAACCCGCCTTGACCTTTTCAAGTTCTTCCAATGAAGTTTTTAGCCTTGACTCGGCCTTGGAAGTCTCAACCCGTTGCAGTTCAATGTTTTTCTTCAAGCCACCCATTTGTGACTCTTTCATGTTCAACTCTTCCTGAAACACAATGTTGAAGCAATGTTTATTACACAATGAACAGTGTCAATATTATACAAGTATTTAAGTCCCAGAGCACATTGCAAGCAATATACTTGGCACTTGGGGGCTAATGTAGGTCATTTGAATTCTTATGATGACCCAGCTTATCTTGTCAGATTAAGCCGGCCCTTGGGGGCTACATGTTTGATTTTACTAAGATCATTGAAGACCCGTCTTATCTTGTCAGATTAAGCCGGCCCTTGGGGGCTAAATGTTTGATTTTACTAAGGTCATTGAAGACCCGGTTTATCTTGTTAGATTAAGCCAGCCCTTGGGGGCTGCATGTTTGATTTTATTAAGGTCATTGAATACCCGGCTTATCTTGTCAGATTAAGCTGGCCCTTGGGGGCTACATGTTTGATTCTATGAAGATCATTGAAGACCCGGCTCATCCTTGTTAGGATAAGCCGGTTACATGTGGTTTTGTTCAAAATTAATGTTTTGAAGACCCGGCTCATCCTTGGTAGGATAGGCCGGCCCTTGGGGGCTACATGACTATATGCATATGAACCAGTGAAAAGAGGTTTAGTTTGTACCTCGAATTTTTGCCTCATCAGGTTAACCAGGTCAGCCTCCATATCGCGGCTTGTGTGCAGACAGCTTAGGTAGCCTGCGCTAAAATCTGCATAGTGCTGCAGATCCTATTTTAGCTTGCCCTTGTCTGCGGCTTGCGGCTCTTCTTTGGCACTATGTTTTGCCAAGACAGTAGGATTTCCTGGCTCTGTATAACCTGTGCCAGTAATGATAACATCTGCAGTGTTCTTCTCGGGAGGGATCTCTTCAGTTGGCTTCAAAGGAGTTGATGACTTGGGGCTTGGCGGATCTGGATGAGTAGCCGGGTTAATTTCAGTATGTATTGGCTCAGTAACGATGGCATCAGTTGACGGTGATGGGTCATTGACAGGCTCTTCAAGATCTTGAATAAGGGCCTCAGATATTTCTTCTGTTTGCTTCTCTGGTTCAGCAGCTTTGGGATCCTTTGAAGACCCGCCCAGCTTTTGTTTTTTACCCGCCTTGGCTACGCCTCTATAACAAAGACACAAGACCTCATGAGAACATGTCATTACAAATCATTTATGAACAAGTATAAATACTTACCCTTGGGCAACCTTGAAGACAGGCATTTGAGTTCCGGTAGAGTCGCCGGATGATGGAGGTGTTCCCTGATAATTTGAGTCGGAGGGATTAAGAGGTTGACGAAAAAGACCAGCCTTTGGAAGAGAAAGATTTGGGCTATGAGACACCTCATTTCGATGCTTGCGGGGAGCAGGAGTGTTGGGTAAGCCGGAGTTGAGGTCTTGAGAATCGTCACTCCGGGTCATACGTCTTGAGTCATGCTGCTGCTTCTTCAAAAGAAAATTGGGGTCCAAATGAGCAAGAGGATGAGAAAATCTTACTTTCTGGATGACCCGCCGGGTTTTCTTTCTTGGCAAAGGGTTTGAGTGGGAGGAGACAGGTATTACCTCTGCTGCATCAGCATGGCTTGTCTCTGCATCATCCTGAGAAGAGTCAGCATCAATAAGTTTCTTAAAAAGATGACCAAGGGAGTCGAGTTCTACCTCCGAGTCGTCCAACTTGAGAAGATCTTCTGCAGCTTGTTTCTTATGGCGGCCCGGAGCACGGGTTTTGGTCATAGGCTTCTTGACTGGGGCGGCGGCTTGCGGTTTCTTGGTCCAGAAAGCGGAGTCAGCCTGGATAGGCATAAAAAGATTAAAACAAAGCATAATGTAGAGTTGATCTGTATTGAACCAGATAAATATAAACACTTACAGGTGGAGCTGGATTTTGTTTAAAGAAGGGCGGCAGACCAACTTTATTGCAGTTCTCCTGAGACTCGCCAAGCAGGATCCTCATAGCTTTAAAGACTTCTTCGGCTGTAAAGTTGTCTTCAGTGTACCATTGAGGGTCATTGGGCTCGCCAGAGTATTCATACATTAAGCCGGGACGGCGGCTTAAAGGGCACCGGGTTAAGTCAACTCCAAGCAACCCATGAGCCAAGAAATCTTTAGCCCTGGAAAGGAATGGGAAGGCCTCGGCATGCTCTTCTGGAATAATTTTGCTTGGCGGGTCAAAATTTGTTGGAAGACGATCAGCCCTAAACCCGAGCAAAGGATTTTCCATTGCTGGAGCAGTATTCTTACAGTAAAACCAGGTGGTCACCCATCCCTTGGGGTGACTTGGTAAAACGGTGGAGGGAAAACTATTGTCTCTTTGTCTCTGATTAGAGATTCCACCTAACTCTTGACTTGGGCGATTTTGACATTCAGTCTGGCGGTTTATATAAAAGAATTCCTTGAACAGGGGAACAGTGGGTGCTGTTTGCAGATAAACCTCACAGAAGATTTGAAAGTGGCAGATGTTGGATACTGAGTTAGGACCTATGTCTTGAGGGTGCAAGTTGAAGTAGTGGAGGAGGTCCCAAAAGAATTTAGACCCGGGTGGGGTAAACCCTCTGAGTATGTGGTCAGTAAAGGCCACAATCTCATCCTCGGCGGGGGTAGGGATTACTCCCCCATTGCTAGCTCGCCATCCAATTTCTTGCTGACTTGCGAATAGGCCTTGGCCTACGTAATCATTGAGAATCTCCTTGGTAACCAGAGAATGTTCCCAGTTGATGATAGTCATTTTTGGCGGTTTAAAAGTTACGGCCTGGAGATATAATGTGATGATTTAATACTACGGTGATAAGTTGATTAATGGTTACAAATGATAGTTCAGTAGCTGCAAACCAACTATGGATATACGATTAATCATCGTTAAGAGTAAATCATAAGCCACATGTATGGTGAAGGGCGGGTCAGCTGCAGTTAAGAGTTATCTTAATCATGGAATGAAGTAACTATCAAGGTATGAGCAGCATATTGGTGGGTCAAGTTGCAGAAGCTGTTCGGAGCTTTTGGCAGGTTATAAATTCATGATTAAGCCGGTTAGAGGCTGGCGGGTTACAAGGTTATTATTTAAACCGCCCAGGTAACATTGGCAGGGCAGTTATCTACAGATCTGGGAGTGATGAAGATTTTGCTAAGTATGGGACAAACAAATTTCACAGTTTATGCCTATAATTTTGGATCTACGGTGATTCAAAAAATGAAGAATAATTGCTAAACCTAAAACATGGCAGTGGAGGAACTGAAGAACGGGGTATTGATTCATGGGAAGATGGGATCTATCCAGGATATGAGTAAAGGGCCACAAACTGCCACCGTGCTACTTCTGCTTATTCTTGGATCGAAGTACGCTTTTTAAGTGATGCATGGATGAACTTGGATGAACTACGACGAATTACGACAAACTCCGTGAGCTAGAGCACCCTAATGTGGATCTGAGCCGAGGAAGGAGCATTACCTGAAGATTTGACTGAAGAGCGGAGGGGCGCCGCGATCTCTGGTCACAATCAGGTTGCTGCAGCGGCCTGGATGGAGCTGCTGATGAAGGTCGGCTGGGGCGGCGGAGCTCCGGCAGCGGTAGATGATGTGAGGAGGAAGAAGAAGAGAGAGGGGTGGGGGTAAAAGTGAAAAGAGGCCCCCCGTCCCAATTTATAAGGAAACAGTAAAATGGCATGCATGGAAATCAAGGAGGCAACATGATTATCTCAACAGTGGAGGCGCCTCGATTCTCGGACGACCAGTTAATGCAAAAGATCCGTTGTGACGTCATTGGTTTTTTATGGATTTGCTTCGCATGACGTCATGGTGGGTTACAGTGATTTATTCAAGGTTAAGCATTGGAAAGATGACTCGCCAACCGAAGCAGTGAAGATTGACATGAACAAGTTGAAATCAATCTGGGGCCTAATGTTGGGGATATAACCCCGAGGTGTGACCCGCCCAGGAGGGGCTGGGTTACACCGTTGGCGACTCAATATGAAGAAGGCCCAAGTAGGTCCAAGAAGACGAAACATGAAGATTGGTGGCGGCTTACATGGTGGGCCTGTTGAAGGCCCAAGACCTGGTGGTAGGATCATGACTTGGAAAGTGTGAGCTGCCATGATGGCGACTTGCCTAACAAGGCAGGGCGACTTAGAAACCGAGTTGGTCACGTTGTGGGATCCGGCGTGGACTCTTGTAAGCCTAGGGCCTCGACCTGTGTATATAAAGGCGAGACCCTGCAGCGGGTTATGTTAAGAAACAATTGATCGAGAGCTAGCTTAAGTGATTCCGCTCCCTTGTAATCGATATTCAAGCTATAGTCAACAAAAGAAGGACTAGGCTTTTACCTCGTTGTGAGGGGTCAAACCTAGGTAAACCTTGTGTCCTTTGTCCCGTTCAACCCCTTCGAGCTAACCTACGTCGCGATGGCTCCACACCCAAGTCCTTTCACAAGGGCATCTGTCGTGATAAAACCACGACACCATTGATTCACTCCAAGCCATCACCTAGATGAACCAAACCTGACACAACTCTAAGCATAGCAAGCATAGCAAACAAGCATGGTAAAGATAACAACATGGGCTCAAGCAACTCCTAACCATGCTAGTAAGGTTTTACTATTTACTGTGGCAAAGACAGGTCATGCAGAGGAAGTGGGTTCAGCTACCGCAACAAGTAATAGTTCAAACACTATTCTCTGAATGTAGTAAAAGAGAGTAGGAGCGAGAGAGTGGGATTGTATTGGAATGCTCAAGGAGGTTTGCTTGCCTGGAATATCAACACGGTAGCACTACTCCTCAGATAGATACCCGATGCCACTCGCAGGAGCACGACCTATCGAGAAGAACAGTACCAGAGATGCAATCAATACACAACATATGCAACAATGTGATGCATGATCATGACATGGCAAGAATGCTATGGATTGTGCTAATGCATCTATCAACAATTCAAATGAAGTCGGGTTCAAATGCAAACTTCCATATTAAGCATTTTAAATGCCAATTAGTGTTTTCACTTATATAGTAGGTATAAGTTTGTTTTTCATGCATGAAAATGTCACAAATGGATTTCTTGCATTTTTTCTGATAATTTTTCAAATATAAATTATTTCATTCTGAGCTACGGTTTAATTTCTATGAATTTTTTAAGTTTTGCTAATTTTCTGGAATTTGATAAATCACTTCTGATATATAAAGTCCAGAAAAGCTATTATGACGTCAACCTCAAGTTAGCACTATGTCAGCAGGGTTAACCGGGTCAAACCTGACCAGTGGGGCCCACTGGTCAGTGACACAGTTAGTTAACAGTGAGATTAGCACTAATCCTAACCCTAACCAAAAAATGTCTGCGACCGGGGCCCACATGTCAGTGACATAGGGGGGTCATTAGGTGAGTTTAAACGGTGGTTTGGCCGGCGTCAAGCCGCCTGCGAGGCCGAACGCGGCGGAGGGCGTCGAAAAACCGCCTCCGGCGACCATTCGAGCGGCAGAGCGGCTCTACAGGATGCTAGGGCTCGTGCGCGTCCAGCGGAACCTTAGCTCATGCCAGGATGGACCAAAACGATGGCGGCAACGATGCAGGCGGCAACCGGAGCTCGAACGTCAACGGGGTCAGCGCTACGGTGCGCTAGGGAAGAAGCCGGCGAGTGCTACGTGCTCCTAGGGATGCACCGAACAGGGTGACGCGCTCAGGCGCGAGCTGCGGTGGCCCTGGCCACGACGGTGAGGAGCCATTGTGGCGGAACTTCTCGGGTCCGGTGTCTAATGTGGTTAGGGGATGCATACGAGCTTGGGGAGCAGGGAGAAAGACGGCGGAGCTCACCGCAGAGTCGAAGCGGAGCTCAGCTGGCTCTGGGAGGCGGCGGAGACGGTGAATCGACGGACGGCGATCGTCGGGGCAGAGGATGATGATGTGCTCGATAGCGATGATGTGTTTCTCCCACGCTCGTGATATTAGGCATGGAGAACCTCTGGTCCATGGCGGTGCAGTGAGGGGTGGCCGGAGAGCGCGATGGCCGCGAGCGGTGGCGACGGGCACGCTCGGGTTCATACGAGAGAGAGACAGGGGAGAGTGGAGAGCTCAAGGGAGAGAGAGGGAGAACCACAAGGCTCCGGGCGGTTATGTGGCCCCTTCGAGGGAGGCCGGGGCTCGCAGGCAGAGTGGAGGTGGTGCGGCGCGTGCTCGCGCGCTTTCGCCACACACCCCTGTCCTCCTGGCGCAAGGACAGGGATGACTGGCAGGGCCAGTGGGCTGGGCCAGTTTAGGTGGGCCGCCAGGTAGGTTAGCCCAGGTAAGGTTTTTTCCTTTTTCTGTTTCTTTTTCTATTTTTTTTCTGTTCTGATTTAGTTTAGGCACTAAATCACTTTAATAAATTCTAAAAATTATTGTGGATGTTAACTGAATTATTCCAGAGCCCCACAACTAATTTCAGAATATTTGGACCATTTAAAATATATATAGCATTTAAATGGCTCCAATTCAAATACTTTTGTGTTAATTCAAAAATCCAAAAATGACCTAGAAATATCTGCATCATTTTTGGCAGAGGTTTTCACCTTTATCCAAAATCATGAACTTTTCTGAAGGGCATTTTGGATTCATTAAAATATTTTTAATTGAACCTATGAAAATTAATGAGGTGCTAGGGTTTCTTCATTCCCCATTTAAAATTGAAATTGAATTTAAATATGATGCAACAAAGAATAACTAGCCTAGGTCATTACCAGACTAGGGATGTGACAACTCGCGCCCACTCAAAAGAATCTCATCCCAAGATTCAGATGGCGTCGGAAAGAAAGTGGGGTACTCCAGTCGAAGATGATCCTCTCGTTCCCATGTAGCTTCTCTCTCAGAATGATGAGACCAGTAAACATTGAGAAACTTCATGTTCTGGCGTCGAGTGACACGCTCTACTTGATCAAGAATACAAACAGGGTACTCTCGATATGTGAGGTTATCTTGGAGATCAAGCGTTTCGTGGTCCACTCCACAGATGGGATCCGAGAAGCAATGCCTGAGTTGAGAGATGTGGAAGACATCATGGACTCGAGAAAGATGTGGGGCTAGTTCCAATTGGTAGGCTACCTCTCCTCGTTTAGCGAGAATGCAAAAAGGACCAATGTAATGAGGAGCCAACTTGCCCTTGATACTGAAACGATGGGTACCCTTCAAAGGGGTAACCCAAAGGTACGCCATCTCGTCAACCTCATAGGTTATTTCCTTATGACAACGATCATACTGGCTCTTCTGACGAGACTGGGTTGTCTTCAAATTCTCATGAATAATGCGAACTTGCTCTTCTGCCTCCTGGATCATATCCGGTCCAAAGAATTGTCTTTCCCCAGTTTCTGACCAGTTCAAAGGTGTTCGACATCTTCGTCCATAAAGAATCTCGAAGGGGGCTTTCTTAAGATTGGACTGGTAGCTATTGTTATAAGCAAACTCGGCGAAAGGAAGGCACTTCTCTCAATCCATACCGAACGAGATTACGCAAAACTACTAGGGAAAAGCCTAGCAGTAGCGCTGGTTTTTGGCCTAGCAGTAGCGCGGGGGACAGCGCTACTGCTACGGCGCTACAGCTAAAGGTTAGCAGTAGCATTCGTTTACCCGCGCTACTGCTATACCTACTTAGTAGTAGCGCTTCTTGCAGAAAGCGCTACTGGTAATTACTAGCAGCGCGCCTCTCTGCCCGCGCTACTACTATTATTCCATATTCTATTTCTTTTTTATTTTATGTCGTATTCATACACCATTATACAAGTTTTCATACAGTAGCAATTTAGAGATTGTTTTTACATCATAATGAGTTATTAAATCACTGGGTGAAAGAATCGTGGATTAGTTTCAAGTGGAATGATCCTAAGTGACCAAGTCATGGATTATCGTGATAATCCATGACTTGGTCACTTAGGATCCATCCACTTGAAACTAATCACGATAATCCATGACTTGGTCACTTAGGATCCATCCACTTGAAACTAATCCATGGTTCTTTCACCCAATGATATAATAACTCATCATCATCATCATGTCATTAACAACTTATCATCATAATACATCATTGTCATATAACAACTCCTCATGATCATCATTTTCGTCCATGAGACATCATATAACAACTTGGCCACTAGTCATAATCACAACTCCTCCTCATCATCATCATCAACTCTAACACATTGTAGCACATAATAACACATTGTACCTAGGACCTACTCCTCTCTCATAGGACCTACTACCCTCTCTAAGGTAAAATAGCATAAAACAAGATAGGCCCTGACTCTCCATTATGGAGAATGGAGACTATCCTGTCTCCAATTCTTGCGCTTCGCACAATGTTGCTTCCAACTAGCTCCCTATGATTGTTCATACATTTTTTCCATTCTTTGATTGTCATGTCTTGATTGGTTTTAGAAATCCGGTATGAACAGTTGTGAAGCCTAGGCAGACTTGGCCGTAAGCTAATAACATCAAGCCAACCTTTCGGAAACATCAGATCAGGCACACAATCTTTCGGGATTTTCTGTTGAAAAACGTAATGATAACATCATAGTTAGCAATGTAGTTTAGCTTTAGAAGAATATATGCAAAAGATGCACGGATGTCGTAATAGTAAAAAATCTTACCATGCCATCTCCATGGATGTTACCGTAGTTCAACACGTGCACTAGTGGCACGTATTGACCATAATGTGCCGGAGTTTGATAATTGATATTGTAATTCTCAACATCAATAATAAATGAGATAAGATGATATTTCTCCTGATAAGTTAATTCTGCACCATCGGTGTAGTAGGTTCTGTCTACCATCTTCCGTACATTTTTTGAAGAATGAAAATAAGCTATCAATGGAAATAAGCTATCAACTATTTTGAAAAAAACAATATAAATTACTTAATAAATATGTTTGAGAAACTCACATAGCGGTAGAATTGGAACCGTATCAACAAGGACCCAAATGTCCATATTCTCTTCGTCGATGTCAGGATCACCAAGATCCAAGGTGACAAGCATACCCTCATGAAAATCATACTTCTTGCAAAGTGCTTCCCAATTCGGGCAACCAAAATGGGATACACTCTCAGAATTGTGTAGATTTACAGCAAAATCATAACCATGATGGGTTCTTAGGTGAACTATCTTTGTCTCCATATTTTCATGATCTTCAAAATCCAGCTTCTCCAAGACATAGCGTATTGCATGGCATGGGATAAGCTAGTCGAATTGTAAAAGACAGAAATTACACGTTGAAGAAGCAGAAGTCATGCTAAATTATGAAAAAACACTTGTTGTCGTTGTGTACCGTTTCAACATCGAAGGTCTCCTGGAGCTTAATACTGAAGCGCCAACCTTCTACCAGGTGAGGCCTGTCGCACAGACCCCGGTCGTCGCCGCACCAGGCACACTCCGGGAGCCTATCGTCGTCAGATGACATTTCCTATGTTCATAATTCAAAGATTAAACTTCTAAAATTAAATATATGTACTACAAAAACTAAAAGTTAACTCAAAATGTCGTTTAATTATCTTTCTAGAAAATCCGGGCCACTCGATATATCCTACATATTCTAGCACAAGTCATGCCAAAATTCACGGAAAAATCCGGCATGACCTTTGCTAAAAAAGGACATATCGAGCGCCTGAAATTTGTCGGAATGGAAATTAATCAACACTCCGACAAAACATAGGCCACTCGGAGGTGTTCCCTGCAAACATGGCCACTTGGGCAAGCACATATCCTATTTGAGCAACACTAGAAATACATGTTTATATCTACATCATATGAGCATTCAAACTTGATGGTCATTGCATTTCAATGGTTAAAAATATAAAAAAAACATTTCAAAATATCTTATATATAATCCTAACATAACTAAATTTGCCAATATAGGTCTCTCTCTCTAAACTAGTTCTATCAAGCACTTACTAAATAAACTAGTTCTATTAAGTACTTACTAAATAAACTAGTTCTATTAACCACTTACTAAATAAACTAGTTCTATTAAGCACTTACTATAAATAAACTAGTTCTATTAACCACTTACTAAATAAACTATTTCTATTAAACACTTACTAAAAAACAGTAAAAAAAACTACATTATACAAGAACAGATCAGTGAGGAGAGATGGAGGGAGGCAAGAGGGAGGAGGGGGTGGGAGGAGGGAGGAGGAGGAGCGACCTGAGTAGAGGAGGACACGGAGGGGGAGAGGGCTGCCAGAGGCTATCAAGGCTTGAACCGGTAGGCACGGAGGGTCACGGCCGAAGGAGGGAGGAGGGCGTGGTCGGAGGAGGAGGGAGGAGGGCGCGGCCGGAGGAGTAGGGAGGAGGGCGGTGGGAGGAGGAGGGAGGAGGGTCGCCGCATACCGAGGAAGGAGGAGGGAGGACGGCGGCAGCAATGCGGCGGCGGGGGACGGCCGAACGTCGGTGGCGACGGACGACGGGGTGCGTGGGAGAGTGAGAGTGGGAGTGAGGGGCGGACGGTGTGAAGAAGATAAACTACTTAGCAGTAGCGCATGTTAGGGGAACGCGCTACTGCTAAACTACCTAGCAGTAGCGCGTTTCAAGGGAAAGCGCTACTACTACACTTAGCCTGGTGGCAACGGTGGGGCAATTTTAGTAGTAGCGCCCTTTGCCCCTGCCGCGCTACTGCTATGTATATAGCAGTAGCGCCTTCTGTGGACACGTGCTACTACTAAGTAGCAGTAGTGCCTCATTTTATCCAACGCTACTGCTAAGGTTTTGTGTATAAGGTTTTCCCTAGTAGTGCAAGCTCTAAGCATGTCTTCGAGAATTTGGTTGACCCTTTCCACCTGACCACTCGACTGAGGGTGGAAAACGGTACTGAAGGAAATATGGGTGCCAATGGCATTCTGGAAACTCTCCTAGAATCGAGAGGTGAAAAGACTACCACGGTCAGAATTGATCTCTAGTGGAACACCATGAAGTGACACTATTCGAGAAAGATATAAGTCAGCTAACTGGCTAGCAGTGATACTCTCTCGAACAGGAAGGAAGTGAGCCACTTTGGAAAGATGATCAATAACCACGAAGATAGCATTATTCCCTCTCTTGGTCTTGGGAAAGCCGGTGATGAATTCCATACCAACTTTGTCCCATTTCCACTCAGGAATAGCTAAAGGCTGAAGGGTGCCAGCAGGCCTTTGATGCTCTGCCTTAACGCGACGACGAACATCACAGTTAGCAATGAATTGAGCAATTTCTCTCTTCATCCTAGTCCACCAGAACCTCTGGCGTAGGTCCTGATACATCTTAGTACTACCGGGATGAATCGTGAGAGGAGATTCATGAGCCTCCTTAAGGACCAACTGCTGTAGATGTTGCTTCTTGGGAACCACCAAGCGGTTCTCAAAGAAAAGAACACCTCGATCATCCATAGAGAAACACTTAGCAATCCCGCTAGCAATGTTGTCCTTGATCTGGGATATACCCTTATCATGATTCTGGGTAGCTATGATTTGATCCATAAGAGTAGGTTTCTCCACCAAGGTAGAAAGGAATCCTTGAGGAACAATGTGAAGGTTAAACTTACGAAATTCCTCATGGAGAAGTGTTTGACCTTGTTGTAACATAAGGTTGTTACAATAAGACTTATGACTTAGTGCACCAGCCATGACATTGGCTTTCCCCGGGGTGTAACTTATCCCTATGTCGTAATCCGTGATCAACTCAACCCAATGTCTTTGCCTGAGATTCAAATCCGGTTGGGTGAAGATGTATTTCAGACTTTGGTGATCAGTGTAAATCTTGCAACAATTACCAAGAAGGTAATGTCGCCAGGTCTTAAGTGCATAGACTACGGCTGTAAGCTCTAGATCATGTGTAGGATAATTATCCTCATGTGGATGCAACTGTCGAGATGCATAGGCAATGACATGGTGATCCTACATAAGAATGCAACCTAGTCCCTGTCGCGAGGCGTTGCAATAGATAACAAAGTCCTTGGAGAATTCCGGCGGCACAAGTATGGGAGCAGAAGTCAGGCATCTTTTCAGTTCCTAGAAACTGTTCTCGCACTATCGGGACCACTCAAACTTTTTATCTTTCTTGAGGAGTTCAGTAAGAGGCTTGGCAACTTTGGAGAAGTTCTCAATGAAACGGCGACAATAGCTCGCTAGACCAAGAAAACTCCTAACTTGCTTAACCGATTCAAGTGGAGTCCATTCAAGGATGGCCTGAACTCGCTCGGGATTGACAGCAATGCCCTTACCAGAGATCACGTGGCCTAGATACGTCACTTCTGCAACCAAAATTCACACTTGGAGAACTTGGCATAAAGGCGGTGCTCTCTGAGTTTTTCTAGCATAAGTTTGACATGCTTGGCATGCCCTTCCTCGTTCTTCGAGTAAATACGAATATCATCGAGGTAAACCATGATGAACTTATCTAAGTATTCCATGAAGATCGAGTTCATCAACCGGGAGAATGTGGCTGGAGCATTGGTTAAACCGAAGGACATAACAATGTACTCGTACTGGCCATAACGAGTAACAAATGCCATCTTAGGAATGTCCCCGTTTCTGATCTTGATTTGATGATAGCCTAACCTCAAATCCATCATAGAAAACACTAAGGATCCAGCGAGCTGATCATATAGGTCGTTGATCCTGGGAAGCGAATACTTGTTCTTTATCGTGACCAAGTTAACGGGACGATAATCTACAACCATCTGATCCGTACCATCCTTCTTCTTGACAAAGAGGATGGGACAAGCCCAAGGAGAAGAACTAGGATGGATGAAACCTTTTTGCAAGGACTCATTGAGTTATTTCTTAAGCTCAGCTAGCTCTAAGGGTACCATCTTGTAAGGTCTCCTAGAAATTGGGGCGGTTCCTGGAATGAGGTCTATAACAAACTCGACATCTCTGTCAGGTGGAACTCTTGGTAGTTCCTCTGGAAAGACATCCAAAAAGTCACGGACTATCGGATATCATCAAGGGCTGGAAGAGAGCTGGCATTAAGTGAATAGAACTGACGCTTTGCAACTCTAGTAGAGACAGTGACTATCTCGCCAGATGGGTGTGTAAGCTGAACAGACCTAGTGTAACAATCAATCTTGGCATGATGAGCTGTCATCCAATCCATACCCAAGATGATGTTAATATCTGAAGACTTGAGAGCTATCAGGGAAGCAAGGAATGCAAGTCTATCAACAAGGATTTCATTGCCATAGCTTATGCTAGTGGTTTGTCATCTAGACCCTGGGGTTTGAATTTCTAGTGGAGTTGGCATGTCATAAAATGACATGTCATGCAAACAAGCTTAACCTTCGGATATGAAGGAGTGAGATGCTCCAGTATCGAACAGAACCGACGCTGGATGATAATTGACAAGGAGCATACCAAGAACGACATCAGGATCATCTTGAGCTTCTTCAGCTGAGACATGATGCACACGTCCTCGTTCAGGGGTAGCTGGCTGGACACGGAATTCTGCTGGCTGATGTGTGTTGTTCTGCACAATACGTGCCAACAAGCGGTTAGTCTCACACTTGTTACTCTCAACCTCTAACATGACTTTTGCCAAAGAAGGTGGATCGGGACGATCCTCAACAGCTCTACTACTGCTGGCTTGACTCTGACCACGGCCAACAGCGGCTTGAGTGGCATGCGAAATCCTGAGGAACAAAACCATAGGAAAACAAGGATGGAATCAGCATCAACATAGGGATGCAGAATGTATCGCAAGGCATTAGTGTCTCTCGAATTCCTAGGATAATTTGGGAAGCATAACAGCAGTAAAATGCTCAAAACATGAGACATCCTGCAAAAGGTGGGGTAGTACCACACTCGACATCATAACTCAAGGTTATGTGATAGTACTAAACATACTACAGTACTTGAAAACTAGAAGATGACTCTGATTAACCATTCCAATAATTCTACAGAATAGTAACTCGTGATCCTGATAGACAATTGAGAAAGCCTAGTTTCTTAACCCCGTAGAAAAGAGAGGATGACTCAGAATCAGAGGGGCACGGGATAAGGAGTAAAAAGAGCCTTACGTTCCCTTCCACAATCAATTCCCTTATATAACTAAAGTATCTCTAGACTAGACTTCGACCAGTTTGGCTTGGTAATCCTACAGGCAGTCAGGCTCTGATACCAAAATTGTCGGTACCTCGATCCTAAGTCACACCAATCTAGCATGTAACACATCATATCACTTTGCGGCCTCATGCACAATATCCCCAGGCTGCAGCCTTACCTAGGCCGGGACCGTTTGCGCCTTTTGGCTCAAGTATATGATTGTGTCGCTAGCATCCTTATGACAGAGAACCCAGGCCGACATGACTAGTCATGAACCCAAGGTGGCACAAACTTACAGGAACAGACATACATGACCCGGCAATGCAAGTGTCGGTCAGCAGCGAGTGTAACCGAGTCATAGCGAGGCTACAAAGGACTCGAGTAAACACAGCGTGACATTTCCCCGAAGGGATAGACACAGGAGCAAAGAAGGACACATGCCTGTCAATCCATGTGTTATGGAGTAGTAACAAGCTACCATGGCTCAGTGGAAAGCACTAGGAGGCATTTCCCCATAAGGAAGGCTACCAAGAATAAACAACTAGGTGTCGGATCCCACACATACCAAGCATTTCAATAACATACACACAATATGCTCGATATGTGTAAATACAACATGGCATCACAACAAAACTCTACGACTCAAAGTATTTATTTAAGAGGCTCTGAAGAGCCATACATAACATGACATTACAAACAGGGGTCACATGACCCATCATACATAGCATACAAGCAACAGAAGCAAAACATGTCTGAGTGCAGACAACTACAAATGAAGAAGGCTAGGAAGCCTGACTATCTACAAGACCCTCCCAAGGGTACAAGATCGTAGCTGGGATACAAGCTACTCATCGAAGTCCATGTGGAACTACTAGTGAGACCGAAGTCTTGTCTGCAAAAACATAATTAAGCAAACATCAGTACAAATGTACTCAGCAAGACTTACATCAGAACTAGCTACATATGCAATAGTATCAACAAAGGGGGGTGGTGGAGTTTAACTGCAGCAAGCCAGCTTTGACTCTGTGGCTAACCTGTACTACGACTATGAGTAATTCTTTGAGGTGAGAAAGTGCACACGAGTCCACATATTCAACATAACAATACACCATTATGGATCCGCTCCCGTCTCCCTACGAGAAGGCCATCCATAGCACTCACACTTATCTTGCGCATTTTAGAATATCCACTTCAAGTTGTCTATGACCATATAAGTTTCTAAGTAGTCCATATCCGAGATTCGAATAGATCATTTATAACCCTGCAGGGGTGTACTTCTTCACACATGTTTCCACCACTTAGCGCCTGCGCACGACATATGCTCGACAGACTTCAAGCAAAAGCCGGCGTGGGTGTAGACCACGACCTGACTAACCACACAAGACTCTAGTCTAGGTTTATTGCCTATTTGAGAACTGACCCGCAACGGAAGTCCAGCTAAAGTTTCCATTACGACCTCAAATGATGTGTACAGGGTTCCCAAGTCCACCTCGTCGGATGGTACTACGCTTGGTACACCCGGCCATGGTGCCTACCGCATCAAAGCCTACTCCTCCGGTCAGCGCTAAGCATGGACCCCAGCACAACCTATAAACACTAGAAACTAGTTGCAACTCCTGGACTAAGATCAGGGCGATTAATAAGTCGAGCGGGGTCATATTTCATGGCCCAATGTGTGGTAGCAACTGTTCTTGGATAACATACACATGACATAGTTCTTAAGGACGGTCTCAATGAGACAACCCACCATGTACTCCTACATGGCCTCTCGTCGCTACCTTTACCAAATCATGTTCACATACTTAGCTCTCATCAGCAGAACACCATCGATTCACTCCAATCCATCACCTAGATGAACCAGACCTGACACAACTCTAAGCATAGCAAGCATAGCAGACATAGTGGGTTCAACTACCGCAACAAGTAATAGTTGAAACGTTGTTGTCCAAATGTAGTAAAAGAGAGTAGGAGCGAGAGAGTGGGATTGTATCGGAATGCTCAAGGAGGTTTGCTTGCCTGGATTATCAACACAGTAGCACTGCTCCTCAGATAGATACTCGGTGCCACTCGCAGGAGCAGGACCTATCGAGAAGAATAGTACCGAAGATGCAATCAATACACAACATATGCAACAATATGATGCATGATCATGACAGGGCAAGAATGCTATGGATTGTGCTAATGCATCTAGCAACAATTCAAATGAAGTAAATTTGAACCAAGGGTTCAAATGCAAACTTCCATATTAAGCATTTTAAATGCCAATTAGTGTTTTCACTTATATAGTAGGCATAAGTTTGTTTTTCATGCATGAAAATGTCACAAATGGATTTCTTGTATTTTTCTGATAATTTTTCATATATAAATTATTTCATTCTGAGCTACGGTTTAATTTCTATTATTTTTTTAAGTTTTGCTAATTTTCTAGAATTTGATAAATCATTTCTGATATATAAAGTCCAGAAAGGCTATTATGACGTCAACCTCAAGTCATCACTATGTCAGCAGGGTCACCCGGGTCAAACCTGACCAGTGGGGCCCACTGGTCAGTGACACAGTTAGTTAACAGTGAGATTAGCACTAATCCTAACCCTAACCAAAAACTGCCAGCGATCGGGGCCCACATGTCAGTGACACAGGGGGGTCATTAGGTGAGTTTAAATAGTGGTTTGGCCGGCGTTAAGCTGTCGGCGAGGCCGAACGCAGCGGAGGGCATCGAAAAACTGCCACAGGCGACCATTTGAGCGGCGGAGCGGCTCTACGGGATGGTAGGGCTTGTGCGCATCCAGCGAAGCCATCAGCTCATGCCGGGATGGACCAAAACGACCGCGGCAACGACGCAGGTGGCGGCCAGAGCTCGGACATCAATGGGGTCAGTGCTATGGTGTGCTAGGGAAGAAGCCAACGGGTGCTACGTGCTCCTAGGGATGCACCGAACACGGTGACGCGCTCAGGCGTGAGCTGCGATGGCCCTGGCCATGACGGTGAGGAGCCACGGCGGTGGAACCTCTCGAATTCGGTGGCTAATGCGGTTAGGGGATGCAGACGAGCTCGAGGAGTAGGGGAAAGACGGCGGAGCTCACCGCGGAGTCGAAGCGGAGCTCAGCAGGCTCGGGGAGGCGGCGGAGATGGTGATCATCAGGGCAGAGGATGATGATGAGCTCGATGGCGAGGACGTGCTGCTCCCACACTCGCGATCTTTAGCATGGAGAAGCTCTAGTCCATGGTGGTGCTACTGGACACGGCAGTGGAGCGAGGGGTGGCCGGAGAGTGCAGTGGCAGCGAGCGATGGTGATGGGCGCGCTCGGGTGCGTACGAGAGAGAGACAGGGGAGAGGGGAGAGCTCGAGTGAGAGAAAGGGAGAACCATAAGGCTCCAAGCGGTTGTGTGGCGTCTTCAGGGGACGCCGGGGCTGGCACGCAGAGTGGAGGTGGCGCGGCGCGTGCTCGTGCGCTCTCGCTACACGCCCCTCTCCTCCTGGTGCAAGGACAGGGATGACTAGCAGGGCCAGTGGACTGGGCCAGTTTAGGTGGGCCGCCAGGTAGGTTAGCCTAGGTAAGGTTTTTCCCTTTTTCTGTTTCTTTTTCTATTTAATTTTCTCTGTTCTGATTTAATTTAGGCACTAAATCACTTTAATAAATTAGCACTAAATTATTCCATAGCCCGACAACTAATTTCAGAATATTTGGACCATTTAAAATATATATAGCATTTAAAAATGGCTCCAATTCAAATACTTTTGTGTTAATTCAAAAATCCAAAAATGACCTAGAAATATATGCATCATTTTTGGCAGAGGTTTTCACCTTTATCAAAAAACATGAACTTTTCTGAAGGGCATTTTGGGTTCATTGAAATATTTTTAATTGAACTTATGAAAATTAATGAGGTGCTAGTGTTTGGTCATTACCAGACTAGGTATGTGACATTGTCGGACCCTCCAGCACCATCTTGGCCCTTCTCCTTGTCGCACTTCTAGTATTCAGCTTTCTGCTTCTCGCCAAGTTGATCCACTGGCTGGCACTCCTGGAGGTCATGGCCCGTGGTCCGATGGATCTTGTAGTATGGCCTGCCAGAGCCCTCTGTCTTCTCACCTGCCGCAGCCTCCTGACAACTAGCGAATCTGGCAACCTCTTTGCCGGAGCTTGACACTTTTGAGCAACGTTGTGATTTTCTCGAAGAGGAGAGGATTATGCAGTACAGTAGAGATAAGTATTTCCCTCAATTGAGAACCAAGGTTATCAATCTAGTAGGAGAACAACGCAACACCTCATCGGCAGCACCTACACACAAAATAACAAATACTTGCACCCAACGCGAACAAGGGGTTGTCAATCCCTCGGCGATTAATTGCAAGGATCAAATCTTGTAGTGATAGATAGATAGCACAAAAATACAAAATAAAATAAAGTAAATAAAAATTGCAGCAAGGTATTTTTGGATTTTAATATATGATAAAAGTAGACCCGGGGGCCTGATACGTCTCCAACGTATCTATAATTTTTTATTGTTCCATGTAGTTATATTATCATTCTTGGATGTTTTATATTCATTTTATAGCAACTTTATATCATTTTTCGGGACTAACCTATTGACATAGTGCCCACTGCCAGTTGCTATTTTTTGCCTGTTTATTACTTCGCAGAATATCCATATCAAACGGAGTCCAAACACAGGGAAACTTTTTGGACATTTTTTCTGCCCAAAAGACAACTTGGGAGCCAAGGAAGTGCATGAGGGGGAGGCCCGTGGGGCCCACAAGACACCAGGGCGCGCCAGAGGCCCCTGGTGCACCCATGTGGGTAGTGGGGCCCATGGGAGTCCTTTCCACCGCCTCTCAGCTCTATAAATACCCTTATATTCCAGAAACCCTAGGGGAGTCGACGAAACACAATTCCAGCCGCCGCAAGTTCCAGAACCACGAGATCCAATCTAAAGCCCTATTCCGGCACCTTGCCAGAGGGGAACACGATCACGGAGGGGTTCATGATCCTCATTGGTGCTCCTCCGATGATGTGTGAGTAGTTTACCACAGACCTATGGGTCCGTAGGCAGTAGCTAGATGGCTTCTTCTCTCTTTTTGATTCTCAATACAATGTTCTCCTCGATGTTCTTGGAAATCTATTTGATGTAATGACTTTTTGCGGTGTGTTTGTTGGGATTCAATGAATTGCGAGTTTATGATCAGTTCTATCTATGAATATTATTTGAGTCTTCTTTGATCTATTATATGCATGATTGTTATAGCCTCGTATTTCTTCTCCGAAACTTTCGTTTGGTTTGGCCAACTAGATTGATTTTTCTTGCAATGGGAAGAGGTGCTTTGTGATGGGTTCAATCTTGCGGTGTCCTCACCCAGTGATAGAAGGGGTAGAGAGGCACGCATGTATCGTTGCTATTAAGGATAAAAAGCTGGGGTCTATTCCTACATGATTAGATCTTGTCTACATCATGTCATCGTTCTTATTGCATTACTCCGTTTCTCCATGAACATAATACACTAGATGCATGTTGGATAGCGGTCGATGTGTGGAGTAATAGTAGTAGATGCAGGCAGGAGTCGGTCTACTAATGTTGGACGTGATGCCTTTATACAGGATCATTGCCTTGGATATCGTCATAATTATTTGCTCTTCTATCAATTGCCCAACAGTAATTTGTTTACCCACCGTATGCTATTTTCTCGAGAGAAGACACTAGTGAAATCTACGGCCCCCGGGTCTATGTTTTATCATATTTTTTCAAATCTATTATTCCAAAAACCCAAAAATACCTTGCAGCACTTTTTCTTTATTTATTTTATTTTGTGTTTTTGCTAGATCTATTTATCCAATCTCATACAATTTTATCTATCTCAATACCGAGGAGGGATTGACAACCCCTCTTACGCGTTGGGTTGCAAGTATTTGTTATTTGTGTGCAGGTACCGCTTACATAGTGTTGCTTGGTTCTCCTACTGGATTGATAACCTTGGTTTCATAACTGAGGGAAATACTTACTGTTGCTGTGCTGCATCATCCTCTCCTCTTCGGGGAAATACCAACGCAAATACAAGCAATCAGGAAGAATTTCTGGCGCCGTTGCCGGGGAGACGTGATCAACATCTATCAGGTTCCTAATCACAAATCTCATCTCCTTGCAATTTACATTATTTGCCATTTGCCTCTCGTTTTCATCTCCCCCACTTCTAAAACATTTTTGCGAAAAGCACAAAAATATTTGCCTTTTTATTTGCCTTCTTTTTTGTCCGCCTTTTTCTCGTTCGATCTTTTTGTTTGCGTGTGATCTTGTTTGCGTAGTTACGATGTCTCAAGAAAATATCAAGTTGTGTGATTTTTCCAATACCAATAATAATGATTTCATTAGTACTCCGATTGCTCCTCCCGCCACTAATGCGGAGTCTTATGATATTAATGTCGCTTTGTTGAATCTTGTTATGAAAGAGCAATTTTCCAGTACTCCTAATGAGGATGTCGCGTCCCATCTAAACACTTTTGTAGAATTGTGTGATATGCAAAAGAAAAAAGATGTGGACAATGATATTATGAAAGTAAAATTGTTTCCTTTCTCTTTGCGGGATCATGCAAAAATTTGGTTTTCTTCTTTGCTTCGCAATAGTATCGATTCTTGGGATAAGTGCAAAGATGCTTTTATTACTAAGTATTTTCCGCCCACGAAAATTATTTCCCTTAGAAATCATATTATGAATTTTAAGCAACTTGAGCATGAACATGTTGCGCAATCTTGGGAAAGAATGAAATTAATGCTAAGAAATTGTCCAACTCATGGTTTAAATCTTTGGATGATTATACAAAAAAAATATGCGGGATTGAATTTTGTTTCTAGAAATCTTTTAGATACCGCCGCGGGTGGTACTTTTATGGATATTACTTTGGGTGAAGCTACTAAATTGCTAGATAATATCATGGCAAATTATTCCCAATGGCATACCGGAAGAGCACCTACTAGTAAAAAAAGTTAACGCGGTTGAAGAAATTAGTACTTTGAGTGAAAAAGTTGATGCTCTTATGAAATTGGTTGCTAGTAAAAATGCTCCTATTGATCTTAATGATGTGCCTTTGTCTACTTTGATTGAGCAAAATAGTAATCCCATAGATGTGAATTCTGTCTCGTGATTTTTTTTAATAACAATAATTATAGAGGTAATTTTAATCCTAGGCCTTTTCCTAAAAATTCCTCTAATAATTATGGCAATTCCTATGGTAATTCTTCTTACAATAATAATAGGAACCCCTCTGATCTTGACAGTAATATTAAAGAATTTATCAATGCTCAAAAAGTTTTTAATACTACGATAGAAGAAAAATTGAGTAAACTTGATGATATGTCTAGAAGCATTGATAGAATTTCACACGATGTAGAAAATATCAAGATTAAAAATTTTCCACCTAAAATTGATGTCAATGAATCAATTAAAGCTTTATATGTTTCTATGAATGAAAGTAAGAAAAGAACCGCCATGCTTAGAACAAAAAGAGAATTTTAGAAAGAGCATTTCTACCGATTGCTTTTCATAATAATGATGAAGATCTTAAAATGATTGGTGTTTCTTCTATTGATTCCTTGTTTAGTAATATTAAACTTGATGATAAAGGGACTGAATAAGAGTCAACATTAGCTAGAAGGTGTCCCCATAATTCGGAGGGTGAAAATCTTGTTGAAAAAATCGATAAAAGTGGGTTTGGAGAGGTCAAAACTTCAACTAGTGATGTGCCCACTCTTTTGGATTACAAAGATTTTAATTATGATAGTTGCTCTTTGATTGAATGTATTTCTTTGTTGCAATGCATGCTAAATTAGCCCAATGCCTATGAACAAAATAAAGCATTTACTAAACATATTGTAGAAGCAATGATGAAAGATTTAGAAGAAAAGTTGGAATTAGAGATTTCAATTCCTAGAAAACTATATGATGAATGGGAACCTACGATTAAAGTCAAAATAAAAAATTATGAGTGCTTTGCTTTGTGTGATTTAGGTGCTAGTGTTTCCAAAATTCCGAAAACTCTATGTGATGTGCTAGGTTTTACCAAGTTGGAAGAATGTTCTCTTAATTTGCACTTGGCGGATTCTACTATTAAAAAACCTTTGGGAAGCATAAATGATGTTCTTATTCTTGCAAATAGGAACTATGTGCCCATAGATTTTATTGTTCTTGATATTGATTGCAATCCGTCTTGTCCCATCTTACTTGGTAGACCGTTTTTACGAACTATAGGTAACGTGATTGATATGAAAGAAGGTAATATTAAGTTTCAATTTCCACTAAAAAAGGGTATGGAACACTTCCATAGTACAAGAATTAAGCCACCATATGAATCAATCATGAGGGCAACCTATGGGGCAAAACCCAAAGATGACAATACTAGAATCTATGCATTATGCCAAGCTAGGGCACAAAACGATAGCGCTTGTTGGGAGGCAACCCAATGAATAAAATATGTTTTTCTCTTTTTCTTTCTGGTTTTGTGTGTTCACACAATTATTCCTCCATTATTATTGTTTTTTATGTTTTAATTAGTGTTTGTGCAAAGTTAAGTATTTAGGATAGCTTTGGGTGATAGTTGATTTGATCCTGTTGAAAAACAGAAATTTTTGCGTCCAGTAGCCGAATTGTCAAAAATCACAGAAGCGATGAAAAATTCTGAATTTTTTACACAAGATTGATATAAAAATTTCCTATGTTTTCCAAATTGTTCATAATTTTTTAAGTTCATAAGTATGAGTAAAATTCGAGTCTTTACAGACTGTTCTGTTTTTTATGGATTCTATTTTCGTTGTATTGTGTGCTTATTTTGATGAATCTATGGATTGTATTGGGGGGTATAATCCATGGTATAGTTAGAATACAGTAGGTATAATGCAATAATAAAATATGAATGGGTTTGCAATAGTACTTAAAGCAAAGATTGGTTTTCTTATACTAACGGATCTCACGAAGGTTTTATTAAGTTTTGTGTGATTGAAATTTTCAAGTTTTGGTGAAATCATGATGGATGAATGAATAAGGAGTGAAAAGAGCCTAAGCTTGGGGATGCCCATGGATCCCTAAGGTAATATTAAAGGAGAACCAAGCAACTAATCTTGGGGTTGCCCCGGAAGGCATCCCCTCTTTCTTCTAACAACCATCGGTAATTTTACTTGGAGCTATATTTTTATTCGTCACATATCATGAGTTTTGCTTGGAGTTGTCTTGTATTATATGAGTCTTTGCTTGTTTTGCTTTTTAGTTTGTCGCAATCGTCCTTGCTAGACACACCTATTTGAGAAAGACATAATGATGTTATGATTTGTTAGAATTGCTCTATGTGCTTCACTTAAATTTTTTGAGCTACGGAATTGCTCTAGTGCTTCACTTATATCTTTTTGAGCACAGTGGTGCTTTAATTTTTTAAGAAATACTCTCATGCTTCACTTAGATTAAATTGAGAGTTAGTAAATTTTTGAAGAAATACTCTCATGCTTCACTTAGATTAATTTGAGAGTTAGTAAATTTTTGAAGAAATTCTCTCATGCTTCAATTATATTATTTTGGGAGAAGGAAAAAATTATTTATGCACATGTTCCTCACTTAAATTTATTTGAGAGCTTGTTAAAAGCAATGGTAATATATTAATCTAGTCCCAAAGTGATAGATATCCAAGAGGGATATAATAAAAACATTCATGGAAGATCATTTGACAAGATAAACTTGATTATTCGTAATAGTTTTGAGATATGATGATAGTAATATGTTAGTCATGTTGGTGAGTAATTATGCTTTAGTAAGAATATTGGTATTAAGGTTTGTGATTCCCTATGCAAGCACGAAAGTCAATAGTTATGCAATGAAATTATATCCTACTTGTGGTGCATTATTCGGTGTTAGTTATGCTTAATGATCGTTTATGAGAATTTTTGCTTTTTGGTTAGTTGCTTCTCAATCTATTTGCTAGCCTTTCCTTGTACTAAGTGGGAATACTACTTGTGCATCCAAAATCCTTAAACCAAATTGTGCCAAATGAGTCCACCATACCTACCTATATGCGGTATTTCCTTGCCGTTCCAAGTAAATTTGTATGTGCCAACTCTAATTTTAAAAATGAATTTCCTTTTTGTGTGCCCGTACCGCTCATGAACGGTAGGGGGTGGCCAATATTTTTCCATGCTAGATGTGCTATTCTCAAGATGAGTGTTTATTCATTTGTCATTGCATGAGAGTGTGGCGGTAATAGGGATGCCCAGTCCCGAAATGAAAAAGAAATTTACTTTATGTTATCAAATAATAAATTCCTTAGAAAGTGTTGGTATGGAAGGCACCCGTGGATACGGCTAGCCATGGATTGTGAACGAATGGTGGAAAAAGGAATAAACTTTATTTTATGTTTGGGAACCGCCTATGATATATCTAGCATGGAAAGTATTGGGAATTCTCGGTCGTTTTCGTTGACAGGAAAATCATGCTTCTCAAAATATTTTATCTCTCAATTTAAGCTTTGAGCTCTGGCACCTCTACAAATCTGTGCTTCCCTCTACGAAGGGCCTATCTATTTACTTTATGCAATTTTTATTTTTATTTGAGTCTCCATCTTCTCTTATAAAGCACCAACTAGGGAGCACTATGATCATACTTGTGCATTGGATGTAGCTAATATTCGAGCGTGTTTCATGAATGAATCAATGATTGAGCATGATGGGCTACGGATAACTTTCTTTAGTGTTGACATTTTGAAATACATGGTTGCTTGTTGATATGCTTGAGTATTGAAATCGTCATGTTAAATATAGACTATTGCTTTGAATCGTCTAAAAGTTCAAATGTCCATGCTACAAAAGAAAAGAATATGTGATGAACATGTGAGGTAGCATTCCACATCAAAAATTCTATTTTATCATTTACCTACTGGAGGACGAGCAGGAATTAAGCTTGGGGATGTTGATACGTCTCCAATGTATCTATAATTTTTTATTGTTCCATGTTGTTATATTATCATTCTTGGATGTTTTATATTCATTTTATAGCAACTTTATATCATTTTTTGGGACTAACCTATTGACATAGTGCCCAGTGCCAGTTGCAATTTTTTGCTTGTTTTTTACTTCGCAGAATATCCATATCAAACGGAGTCCAAACGCAGCGAAACTTTTTGGAGTTTTTTTCTGCCCAGAAGACAACTTGGGAGCCAAGGAAGTGCACGAGGGGAGGCCCGTGGGGCCCACAAGACACCAGGGCACGCTAGAGGCCACTGGCATGCCCAGGTGGGTAGTGGGGCCCACGGGAGTCCTTTCCACTGCCACTCAGCTCTATAAATACCCAAATATTCCAAAAACCGTAGGGGAGTCGACGAAACACAATTCCGGCGGCCACAAGTTCCAGAACCATGAGATCCAATCTAGAGCCCTATTTCAGCACCTTGCCGGAGAGGAACATGATCATGGAGGGGTTCGTCATCCTCATTGGTGCTAATCCGATGATGCGTTAGTAGTTTACCATAGACCTACGGGTCCGTAGGTAGTAGCAATATGGCTTCTTCTCTCTTTTTGATTCTCAATACAATGTTCTCCTCAATGTTCTTGGAGATCTATTTGATGTAATGACTTTTTGCGGTGTGTTTGTTGGGATTCGATGAATTGCGAGTTTATGATCAGTTCTATCTATGAATATGATTTGAGTCTTCTTTGATCTCTTATATGCATGATTGTTATAGCCTGGTATTTCTTCCCCGAAACTTTTGTTTGGTTTGGCCAACTAGATTGATTTTTCTTGCAATGGGAAGAGGTGCTTTGTGATGGGTTCGATCTTGCGGTGTCCTCACCCAGTGATAGAAGGGGTAGCGAGGCACGCATGTATCATTTCTATTAAGGATAAAAAGATGGGGTCTATTCCTACATGAATAGATCTTGTCTACATCATGTCATCGTTCTTATTGCACTACTCCGTTTCTCCATGAACTTAATACACTAGATGCATGCTGGATAGCGGTCGATGTGTGGAGTAATAGTAGTAGATGTAGGCAGGAGTCGGTCTACTAATCTTGGACGTGATACCTATATACATGATCATTGCCTTGGATATCGTCATAATTATTTCCTCTTCTATCAGTTGCCCAACAGTAATTTGTTTACCCACCGTATGCTATTTTTCTCGAGAGAAGCCACTAGTGAAATCTACAGCCCCCGGGTCTATCTTTTATCATATTGTTTTTAGATCTATTATTCCAAAAACCCAAAAATACCTTGCTGCACTTTTCTTTATTTTATTTATTTTGTGTTTCGCTAGATCTATTTTATCCAATCTCAAACAATTTTATCTATCTCAATACCGAGGAGGGATTGACAACCCCTCTTACACGTTGGGTTGCAAGTATTTGTTATTTGTGTGCAGGTACCGCTTACATAGTGTTCTTGGTTCTCCTACTGGATTGATAACGTTGGTTTATAACTGAGGGAAATACTTACCATTGTTGTGCTTCATCATCCTCTCCTCTTCGGGGAAATACCAACGCAGATACAAGCAATCAGGGCCATAGTTTTCACTAGAGGCTTCTCTCTTGAAAATAGCATACGGTGGGTAAACAAATTACTGTTGGGCAATTGATAGAAAAGCAAATAATCATGACGATATCCAAGGTAATGATCATCTATATAGGAATCACACCCGAGACAAGTAGACTGACTCCTGCCTGCATCTACTACTATTAGTCCACACATCGACCGCTATCCAGCATGCATCTAGAGTATTAAGTTCATAAACAATGGAGTAACGCCTTAAGCAAGATGACATGATGTCGACAAAGTAAACTCACGCATGAATAAAGCCCATCTTTTTATCCTTAATGGGAACGATACAAATACGTGTCATGTACCTTTCTATCACTAGGATTGAGCAACGCAAGATCGTACCCATCACAAAGCACCTCTCCCATTGCAAGAAAAATCAATCTAGTTGGCCAAACCAAATCAATATATCGGAGAGAAATACAAAACTATAATAATCATGCATAAAAGAGTTCAAAGAAGACTGAAATAATATTCATAGATAATCTGATCATAAACTCACAATACATCGGATCCCAACAAACACACTGCAAAAAGTGATTACATCGAATAGAACTCCAAGAACATCGAGGAGAACATTGTATTGAAGATCAAACTGAGAGAAGAAGCCACCTAGCTACTTGCTATGGACCCGTAGGTCTACCGTAAACTACTCACACATCATCGGAAGGGCAGCAAGGTTGATGTAGAGCCCCTCCGTGACCGATTCCCCCTCCGGCAGAGTATCGGAGAAGGCCTCCAGATGGGATCTCACTAGAACAGAAACTTGCGGCGTCGAAAAAAGTATTTTGGATGGCTATCTGATGTCAAGGGAATATTTGAGCATTTATGGAGGTGGAATTAGGTCAAGAGGTGCCACTAGGAGCCCACAAGCCTGGGGGGCGCCCCCTAGGGTGCCCCTCCCGAGCTTGTCGCTCCCTCGTGGCTCGTCAGGTCTTCTGCCGAACCTTCTAGGGTCTCTTCTGGTCCAGAAAAAATTAATCCAAAGGTTTTTCTCCATTTGATATTGATTTCCTGAAAAGCCAAAAACAAGCAAAAATGGCAACTGGCACTGGGAACTAAGTTAAAAGGTTAGTCCTAGAAAATTATATATGATTGCATAAAGTTACATATAAAACATCCAAGATTGATACTATAATAGCATGGAACAATCAAAATTATAGATACGTTGGAGACATATCAAGCATCCCCAAGCTTAATTCATGCTCGTCCTCGAGTAGGTAAATGATAAAAACAGAATTTTTTATGTGGAATGCTACCTAACATGTTCATCATGTAATCTTTCTTTTGTGGCATGAATATTAAGATCCGAATGATTCAAAGCAATAGTCTATAGTTTGACATAAAAATAATAATAATAAGGCATACTAACAAACAATCATTTCTTTCGAAATATCAACGCTAAAGAAAGTTATCCCTACAAAATCATATAGTCTTGTCATGCTCCACCTTCTTAACACAAATTATTTATCATGCACAACCCTGATGACAAGCCGAGCAATTGGTTCATACTTATTAACGCGCTTAAGCTTTTTCAACTCTCACGCAGTATATGAGCACAAGCCATGGATATAGCACTATGGGTGGAATAGAGTATGGTGATAGAGATAATATAGAGAAGACAAAAAAGGAGAAAGTCTAACATCAACGAGGCTAATCAATGGGCTATGGAGATGCCCATCAATTGATGTCAATGCAAGGAGTAGGGATTGCCATGCAACGGATGCACTAAGAGCTATAAGTGTATGAAATCTCAAAAATAAAACGAAGTGGGTGTGCATCCAACTTGCTTGCTCACGAAGACCTAGGGCATTTGAGGAAGCCCATCGTTGGAATATACAAGCAAAGTTCTATAATGAAAAATTCCCACTAGTTATATGCAAATGAAAGCATAGGAGACTCTCTATATGAAAAACATGGTGCTACTTTGAAACACAAGTGTGGAAAGGATAGTAATATTGCCCCTTCTCTCTTTTTCTCTCTTTTGTTTGTTGGGCTCTTTTTGGCCTCTCTTTTTTATGGGCTCTTTTCGGCCTCTTTTTTATTATTATTTCCTCACTTGGGACAATGCTCTAATAATGAATATGATGATCATCACACTTCTATTTACTTACAACTCAAAATAAAATTACAACTCGATACTAGAACAAAATATGACTCTATATGAATGCCTCCGGCGGTGCACCGGGATGTGCAATGATCTAGCGTAACATGTATAAAAATATGAACGGTGGCTAAGCCACAAATACTATGTCAGCTATATGATCATGCAAAGTAATATGACAATGATGATGTGTGTCATAATAAAACGGAATGGTGGAAGTTGCATGTTAATATATCTCGGAATGGCTATGGAAATGCCATAATAGGTAGGTATGGTGGTTGTTTTGAGGAAGATATAAGGAGGCTTATGTGTAATAGAGCGTATCATATCACGGGGTTTGGATGCACCGGCAAAGTTTGCACCATATTTCAAGGTGAGAAAGGGTAATGCACGGTACCGAAGAGGCTAGCAAATTGCGGAAATGTGAGAGTGCGTATAATCCATAGACTCACATTAGTCATAAAGAACTCACATACTTATTGCAAGAGTTTATTAGCCCTCGAAGGAAAGTACTACTACACATGCCCCTAGGGGGATAGATTGGTAGGAAAAGACCATCGCTCATCCCCGACCGCCACTCATAAGGAAGACAATCAATAATAAATCATGCTCCAACTTCTTAGCATAACGAGAGACTATACATGCATGCTTCGGGAATCACAAACCTTAAGACCAATATTCTTACTAAACCACAATTACTCACTACCACAACCCACATATTACCACCTTTATATCACAAAACTATTGCAAGGAATCGAACTTATCATATTCAGTGATCTACATGGAAGTTTTTATTACATCCCTCTTGAATACCTATCATATTAGGACCAAATTCATAACTTGTATTAATTGCCATTACTACTATAAACTCTCAAAAATATATAATTGAAGCATGATAGTGCAACTATTTCTTTAAAATATAACCACCGATGTGCTCTAAAAAATATAAGTGAAGCACTAGAGCAAGTGCCTAGCTCAAAAGATATAAGTGAAGTACATAGAGTATTCTAACAAATCACGAATAATGTGTGTCCCTCTCAAAAAGGTGTGTACAGTAAAGATGATTGTGATAAACTAAAAAGCAAACAAAGCAAAGACTCATATAATACACGACACTCCAAGCAAAAATCGTATCATGTGATGAATAAAAATATAGCTCTAAGTAATATACCAATGGATTGTAGACGAAAGAGGGGATGCCATCCAGGGCATCCCCAAGCTTAGATGCTTGGTGGTCCTTGAATATTACCTTGTAGTGCCTTGGGAATCCCCAAGCTTAGGGTATTGGCATTCCTTATTCCTTCATCCATCGTGATCTCACCCAAAACTTGAAAACTTCAGCACACAAAACTCAACAAAAACCATCATGAGATCCATTAGTATAACAAAGCAAATCACCACTTTAGGTATTGTTGTAAACCCATTCATATTTTATTATTGCATTATACCTACTGTATTCTAACATCTCCATGGCTTATACCCCCCGATACAATCCATAGTTTCATCAAAATAAGCAAACAATCCAACGAAACCAAAATCTGTCAAAACCAGAACAATCTATGGTAATTCGAATATTCACCATACTTCTGTAACTCCAAAATTTCTGAAAAATTAGGAAAACATGGGAAATTTGTATATCAATCATGTGTAAAATTTCATAATTTTTGCACATTCTAGAAAATTTTAACATTTCTGTTACTGGACGCAAAGGTTTTTGTTTTCTCATAGAATCAAGGCAACTATCATCCAAATCGTCCCAAAGGCTTTACTTGGCACAAACACTAAATAAAACACAAAAACACAATAATAACAGTAGCATAATTGTGTGCATACAAAAAACAGAAAAAGAAACAAGAAAACTAAGATAACTATTGGGTTGCCTCCCAACTAGCACTATTGGTTTACGCCCCTAGCTAGGCGTAATGCAAAGTTTCAAGTGTTGTCATCTTTAGATTCCAATTCCTCAATAACACATCCATACATCCTAGGAGTTTTAACACACAAATTTTTAAAGATCAGGCTCCTAGGGATAAAATTAAGGAATTTATTCTCATAGATGGGCTCCTTTATTATATCAACAAAATCGGGATGAACTCATATCATTTTAAGATCCTCACTTCCATTACTAGATGTAGAACCCCTATTCTTAGGAACATATATAAACTTGCAATTCTTACTAGGAGGAGTTTTTTCAATGGTTTTAACGGAAGAAAACGCGGAACCCAGATTATTAATAATTTCTTCCAACTTATCGATCCTTGCGGGACTTTGATCTACCCTCTCATTAATTATTGGTTCTTTCTCTTTTAGCATCTTAAAAGTACTTCCCACCTTTGATCCAAATTGAGTGATGGCATTATGAAATTTTTTTACCCAAATTTTCAATATGCTCTATGGTGGGCATTTTATTCTCAATCGCGCCTAGCCTTTGCATAACATGTTCCAAAGTTAAAGTTGTTTCATTAATAGTGATAGGTGGTGATCCAACTAAATTTTCCATAGCATTGAAAGCATCCATAGGGTGACTACTCATGAAATTCCCTCTGATAATAGTGTCTAGCACAAATCTGAACCAAGTAGTAATACCCACATAAAAATTGCAAAGAAGAATGGTAGTGGAATGCCTATGAGTTGATGTATTTTGAGCATCGCAAACCCTATACGAAGCATCTTTTAGATTCTCCCCTCCCCTTTGTTTAAAATTGAGAACTTCATTTTCAGGGGTACACGTAACAAGAGAAGAACTAGCCATAGGATAAAATGACTGATCGCACAAACGAGAAAAGGCAAACAGGAAATATTTTTGTATTTTTTGTGAAAACGTTTTAGAAGTGGGGGAGATGAAAACGAGAGGCAAATGGCAAATAATGTAAATGCAAGGAGATGAAAGTTTATGCATAGGTACTTGATCGATGTTGATGATGTCTCCCCGGCAACGGCGCCAGAAATTCTTCCTGCTACTTGTGAGCTGCGTTGGGATTTCCTCGAAGATGAGAGGATGATGCAGTATAGTAGAGATAAGTATTTCCCTCAGTTAAGAACCAAGGTTATCAATCTAGTAGGAGAACCATGCAACACCTCGTTAGCAGCACCTGCACACAAAATAACAAATACTTGCACCCAACGCGAACAAGGGGTTGTCAATCCCTTGGCGGTTAATTGCAAGGATCAAATCTTGTAGTGATAGATAGATAGCACAAAAATACAAAATAAAATAAAGTAAAGAAAAATTGCAGCAAGGTATTTTTGGATTTTAATATATGATAAAATTAGACTCAGGGGCATAGTTTTCACTAGAGGCTTCTCTCTTCAAAATAGCATACGGTGGGTAAACAAATTACTGTTGGGCAATTGATAGAAAAGCGAATAATCATGATGCTATCCAAGGAATTGATCATGTATATAGGCATCACATCCGAGACAAGTAGACCAACTCCTACCTGCATCTACTACTATTACTCCACACATCAACTGCTATCTAGCATGCATCTAGAGTATTAAGTTCATAAAGAACGGAATAACACCTTAAGCAAGATCACATGATGTAGACAAAGTAAACTCGCGCATGAATAAAACCTATATTTTTATC